>OX103944.1:4404483-9235687 GCA_944470405.2 Schistosoma mattheei
GATGCTATAAAGAAGTTGCAAGTAGACATGAACATTCTCAATCCGCTTAAATATCTCATCAACCCCAACCTCACAGAGACTCCAGATCAAATGAATGACATAAATATTTTCCTAGATCGTGTTGCATCAGAGGTATTTGAAAGAATAAGACGATCTAGCAATGCAATTGTGTTTAATATACCGGATACACATGCCCTTAAAAATATCAAATCTAGTCTGCTTAGAGCCAGCAATATGACACACGTACCATGTGTATGCACAAGATTAAAAAGAAGTCATCCTGGTATGCACTCACCGATCTTGTTCAAATTCAACTCATCTGTAGACGCCAGTGAATTTTTAAATTCCTCCAATTCATTGAGACAAAAACAGATTTTCAAGGATATTAAGACTCTTCCGGATAAAACACCATGCCAGCGAAAAGCAGGAAGAGATAACTACAGACCATCAGCTTCAAACTCTCAAACGCATCATAATCCTAATGGTTGTAACGTTAAGTCCGATTCTAAGAGGACGTCTAGCTTAACAACTTTGCCGCCACCAAAAAACTCTTCTGAATCTCATAAAGTTCAAAACCCAGAAGAAAGTAATCCCGATGTAGGTGGTGTCCATCCTCTTAAGAATGTTGACTTAGATTCAACCCGAAGTAGTTGTGCTGATGAAGAATGGGATAACACAATCCAAACCCCTGTTAGTGCAACACCCAGTTACAGTAACTGTGCAACGGATAACAGGAAAACTAATCATAACATTCATATAACTGACCACGCACTTAACGTTGATATATTCGAACCTCGCAAACCATCGCAAGTATGTTTAACAGTACACAATCCTCTCCAACTTATGAAGAAGCCGAAATCAACCACAAACCTTGGAAATAAACGTCTTAAACACGTTACCCATACGTCAGGTATAAATAGTTATCTGAATTGTAATTGGCCACTTGGTCACAACCATAGACCTGATAGCCTTCTTGGTCCGGCTCCCAATATGTACAGTATGCCCTTATCAGATGTTATATCCAATAGCAATGAAAAGAATTTTTTTGTAATTCCGCCGGCTTTCCTGCCGGCAACGGTAAACATATTTCACATGATGACAAAGTGGTTGAATCTATTTCCCCTCGCAACACGACTCTTACCTTAGCTAATCCTATGAGTATTCATGGAACTACCAATTGCGATTTATACTCTAACCTGCTTCACTATGATGACTCTGAGTTTCTTATTCTTTCGTTCAATGCCCGCTCTCTGTCTAATAAAATTATTCATCTTAAAACTCTTTTATTCCTTGTTAATCCAACCATTGTACTTATTACGGAAACGTGGTGTAATTCATCTATATCCGATCATTCCTTGAATGTAGATAACTACGTTTTCTTTAGAACCGATAGATGTTATGGAATAGGAGGCGGTACAATTATCTATGTCCGTTCAGACATTCAAGCGTGCAAATTTGAGGATAAATCCCTTGATGCTATAGACGACTCCACTTGGGTTACTGTAAACTGTGGATCCCAAAATTATTTACTTGTGGGATGCATATATAGACCACCTCATGCGGATACTAAGTTTGACAAATTACTAACAAACATATTTTCCATTGCTTCGCACCAACCGCATACTTTTAAAATCATCGGAGGCGATTTTAACCTGCCAAAAATTAAATGGGGCTTGACTCCGGTACCAGGTCGATATAACAAGCTAGTTGAAACATTAGAAATTTGTGGATGGGTTCAACAGGTCCGAAAACCAACCAGGGGGAATAATACACTTGATTTAATGTTCACAATCAACATAGACTCTATCTCAGTACATACCAGTCATGAGTTTTTTATGAGTGACCATAGAGTTGTATTGGGTATTATTCACTCTTTAAACGCCATACAATTGAACTCTAAAGCTTCATTGATGTACCAAAGCAGACATTTTGATCAACAAACATGGAAACGGACTGGAACTCTCATTCAATGTTTACCATGGGAAACTTATTTTACCACAAATAATGTTGACATTGCGCTTTCCAATCTATACCACAACCTGATATATTGTCTTGACTGCACTGCTCCAGTTATTGGCCGTGTGGCTTATAATGCTAATAGGGGCCAAAATACTTTTAAAAGAAAGCTGAGGAAATTAAAATGCCGCTACTACGAGCAGAATGATGTGTATGCACTTCAGAGTATACTTAAATTAATCAACAGAAATGCTTCATCTAAACGTAAGTATTTTATGAATATAGAAAATAAAGCTCTACGTAGTAAAAGCCCAGAATTATCAATACTTCGGCTTTTTAAATCCCGTGTAAAGTCAAATTCCCTTGGCACGACTAAATTCTTCATAGTTAACGGAAGCATTGTTAACGACCCGAATACTATATGTGAACAATTCAGCAAGCACTTCTCGCAGTGCTACAAAACTGGAACTGAAAACTCCATCATTACATTTCCAATGCTGACATCCAGACATCTGTCGAAAATTGATTTTACACCCTCCAACATCAAGCAGGCCATAGCTGCCCTGAAAAAGTCTTATGATGGTGGACCTGACGGGATACCTTCATCATTTGTGAAATATGGAAGTAGAGAATTTCCACTATTTTGTTTGAAACTTTTCAATCTATCTATGGAATATGGGACCTATCCATCTGTATGGAAAACATCCCTTATCACCCCTAGATTCAAAACAGGACCACGTAGTGATATTATTAACTATAGGCCAATTAATTTGACATCCGTGCTCTCAAGAACCATGGAAAAAATCATCCACAAACAGCTACTATCATTTTTACTTTCGGCTAGTCTGATCAGCCCATCCCAACACGGGTTTATGACTAAACGCTCATGTTTCACATCGCACCTGGAGTTTTTTGATCAAATTACCCAGAAAAGAGATGTTGGTCAGTCAGTGATAATTCTTTACTTCGATTTTAGTAAGGCTTTCGACAGTGTCTCACACAAACTTCTTCTTTTAAAACTCTCTTCATTTGGCATACAGAATCCCCTTTTATCTTGGCTCAAATCTTTTTTAGAAGAACGTAGCCAAATCGTTCGCTTTGGATCATGCTACTCTAAACCTGTGAATGTAACCAGCGGGGTTATACAAGGAAGTGTGGTTGGTCCATTACTCTTTCTCCTTTTTATCAATGATGTGTGTTCCCTCTTTCAGTATGGTAAGCCTTTTCTTTTTGCTGATGACCTGAAAGTAGTTTATTCGTTCTCTTCTCCCATGAAAGAAAGCTATATTTCAGCGGTAATCCAAGAGGAAATAAACAAGTTGTACGAATGGACTATTTCGTGGAATATGCCACTTAATGTTGACAAAAGTGGATTTATTCACATTGGTCGCTGTCTTAACTTAAATCTGACTGTACAGACACATACACTCAAACCTCTTAACACTGTTCGTGACCTGGGTTTAAGATATAGCAACAGTCTGAACTTTTCTGAACACATTATATCTCAAGTATCCAAAGCTAGAAAGCTCATCGGATTGATAATGATAAACTTCAATAATATCGAATCGAGATTGTTACTATACAGAAAATGTATCTTACCCATTCTTGAATATGGTATTTTAGTTTACAGTAATTGTAGACATACTGATCTGATTAGAATTGAAGGTGTTCAAAGAAGGTTCACTAAAGCTGTTCTGCGGTATTCCGATAACAAAGACTATTACCAAAGATGTCAACAACTCAACTTAGAGCCTCTTTGGATCAGACGTATCAAATTAAATCTTGTCTTTATCTACCGGCTTATTAACGGTATTTCCTACTCTTCGGTATCCACCCCTTCATACCTTATGATATCATCCCACAATCTACGCAATAAGGAGAATATTCTAGCGATTCCAAGAACCCACACAAACTTACGTCAGAATTTTTTCCTTATTCGCTACTCAACCATGTGGAACAGACTGCCAGTGAACCTCCGTTGCAGTGAAACTACAACCCGGTTCAAAAGTCTCCTTGACGATTTTCTTTCCGAAAGTGGATTATGTCACCTATTGAATATCAATGTATTCAATAATGATTTATACAAACAAGGTCCGTCATCCATTTAATTGCTTGAAAAGCAAAATAAAACCTTTAAATCTTTCCACATCTATTTTATTTTATTTCTATTTATCTTAATATATGAAATCTGATTATGTTCGTGTTTATCATTATTTCCGTTATTAATATCATTATTAGTTCCCTGACACATTAGATATTCTTTTTGTATCTTCTTATCCTTCTAAACATATTTAACTCCAGATTGTCCTTTAAAATCAATTTTGACTTTCATAGCATCAATCTTAATTATTATTGCACAAATATTTATACTAATATCCGGTTTCACTCTGTATACTATTACATAAATCTAAATGTATTCATCCGAGTGCATTGAAGGATTTTTATTTTATTTTTCTAAATTGTTGGTTTCCTTCTGAGGTTGATATTTATTACACAATTATTATTCTTATCATGAATCAAAACTTTTCACTAGGTGTTCACTTCTTTTCACTCCATTCTTTCCCTCTAAATAAATATTATTCTTAAGATTACGAAGTTTGTAATTAAAACAATAACTTGTGTTACACTTAAATTAAATTCTCAGACCCGTTTTATCTTCACTATGCATATATGACTCATACATATTGATATTTTATTATCCTTTTCACTTAATTGAGACTTTCATAGCATCACTCCAAACTATGTACTGCACAAACATTTATTCTAGCGTCATATCTTACTGCAATTATAAGTTATTTTTTCTTAATTATTTTTTCTTACTAATTTGACGATACACACATAGTCGTTTGTTCTTGTTTTATGTTCATAAACACGCCTATTAAACTGTTTGTGTACTTCACGTCTCCTTTATTTCTATTCCCTTATTTTCTGCATTTCCTTCTTTAGACTCAATTCAATATTCTTCTCAATTGCACAGACCCGATTTATTATTATTAATATTCTACTATTATTGCTCAAAATTTTTTTTTAATGGCCAGTAGAATGCTGACATTATTGAAAATTGTGTATTATTGCATTTTTTTGAAGAAACCCGAAATGGTTTCTTCACAACACTTATGTACCCATAAGATGTTTGTGAATAATAATAATAATAATAATACCAGCTGAAGCACTGAAATCAGACATCGAAGCAACCACAAGCATGCTTTATCTTCTATTCAAAAAGATTTGGGAGGAGGAACAAGTGCCGATGGACTGGAAAGAAGGGCACTTCGTCAAGATTATAAAGAAAGGAGATCTGAGCAAATGTGAAAACTACAGAGGCATTACACTACTGTCAATTCCAGGGAAAGTCTTCAACGGAGTGTTGCTGAACCGAATGAAGGATGCAGTAGACGCCCAACTTCGAGATCAACAAGCTGGATTCCATGGGGATCGGTCGTGCACAGACCAAATTGCAACACTACGGATCATCGTCGAACAATCAGTTGAGTGGAACTCATCACTATACATCAACTTCATTGATTATGAAAAGGCATTTGACAGTGCAGATAGGAGGACGTTATGGAAACTTCTTTTACACTACGGAGTTTCTGAGAAGATTGTCAATATTATCCGGAACTCATACGACGGACTACAGTGCAAAGTAGTGCATGGAGGACAGCTGACAGATGCATTCCAAGTAAGAACCGGAGTCAGACAAGGCTGTTTACTCTCTCCCTTCCTCTTTCTTCTGGTGGTCGACTGGGTTATGAAGACCTCGACATCTGAAGGAAAACATGGAATACAATGGACAGCTCAGAATCAATTAGACGATTTGGACTTCGCAGATGACCTAGCCCTCCTATCACGTACACACGAACAGATGCAGATGAAGACAGCCAGTGTAGCAGCAGTCTCTGCATCAGTAGGCCTCAGCATACACAAAGGGAAAACCAAGGTCCTCAAATTCAAGGCAGAAAACAGCAATCTAATCACTCTTGATGGAGAAACTCTAGAAGATGTAGAGTCCTTCATATACCTAGGAAGCATCATCGATGAACAAGGAGGTTCAGATGCAGACGTAAAGGCGATGATCGGCAAAGCAAGGGTCGCATTCCTACAATTGAAGAACATATGGAACTCAAAACAACTTTCAACAAATATCAAAGTGAGAATCTTCAATACCAACGTTAAGGCAGTTCTACTGTATGGGGCTGAAACTTGGAGAACTACAACAACCACAATCAAGAAAGTACAAGTATTTATAAATAGCTGTCTACGCAAGATACTCAACACCCATTGGCCGGATACCATCAGCAATAGCCTTCTGTGGGAGAGAACAAACCAAATTCCAGCTGAAGAGGAAATTAGGGAAAGACGATGGAAATGGATAGGACATGCATTACGCAAATCGTCAAACTGCATCACGAGGCAAGCCCTAACTTGGAATCCTGAAGGGAAGCAAAAAGAGGAAGGCCAAAGAACACATTGCGTCGGATTATAGAAGCAGATATGAAAACGATGAATTACAACTGGACGGAGCTAGAAAGGATTGCCCAGGACAGGGCTGGATGGAGAATGCTGGTGAGCGGCCTATGCTACTTCACGAGGAGTAACAGGCGTAAGTAAGTAAGTAATTTTTTCAAGACTAACATGATTATGACCTTAGAGAAGTTTAGAAATACAGATACAAACCCAGGAAAAATCTTCCTCACCAAGGATACGATGATATGCAATGGTTCTATGGAATACGCATGGCAGAAAAATTACATAGGTTTGCAACACTTCTTGAGCAAAGGAGCAATAGGATACTAGGCTGATCATACTGGTCGAACGTCATAGGTTTAGTACAGTACAAGAGCGAATAAGTCGTATTTCGATTGGCGAATAAAGTGCATACTAACGAGAGGGCCTAAAGACACAAAATAATATATATATCTGATGAGCGTTTTATGTAAACTATGACCATGGGAAAACGCGTACGTGAAGTTTGTTCTAGGAGATAGGGGCTCCGTAGGTGGTAATATGAGTCCGAATATGATCTATGGAGAACAACTTCATTATCACAGATTGGTTGACTTGTTCTCAATCATAAAGAGCCTGATACCAACGAAATGTTCTGCCCCACAAAAATGAGTGGATTGATGTCATCGCCCTCACCATCAATGCTTGCTGGTCAGTAACGCCACTCTCACACATTTTATCATGTTAGGCTCATTTAAGCTTATTTTTGAATATATATCATACTTCACTCGATGCTGTGTTTCGCATACTGTTGAAAAACACTTTCTATAAATTCCATCTTACAAGTTCATCAGGCAGTTAAAAATTATGGACTGTGGATAAGGCATCAATGCAATGCTTTAATTAACTATAGCAAACAGCATGGGTTGCCAATCAAAGTATATGCATTATGTAGGGTATAATGTAGGATAAATGTTTAACAAAGTAGGTGGAAATGTATAGAAATATGTGAGTTAAAGATAAGTTAATGAGTGGTGCAATAAAACTAATGGTAAGTCAACATAAAGTGCAGGGGAGTAAAAAGCTGATAAAGAATAGATAAGAAGGAACTCACATTAACTTGATGCTGATGTTATTTTGTGCTATCCTAACCGGTTGATGGGCTGCATGTTCCATAGATGGAATGCCACTGGTGGTAGGCGATTTATTGTACGGTTTTCATGACTTTTTAAGATAGCAGTGAGCGTCCCTTAGCGACCGAGTTTAGTTGAGCAGCATCGATAGGTCCAGTGAGTTACCTGTCAACTTCAAGTAAAAATAAAGGGCGGAAAAACTGTCTAATACAACTGCAAAGTAGGAAAGTAAAGAGAACTGAACGTATAGTCTAATTCGGCCTATAAATGTAGAGAACCTATGATGTCTAAGTGGAACGCAGATGCTTTCGGTCGTGCTAGATCAGTGCAAGCAGTGATGGCAAACTTCGGTTGACCTTCAACTGTCACCACAGACCGAGAACTGTAGTTCGACTATGGACTTTTCCGTCGTCCTACTACTTCTCCATCTCAGACTGCACTAAAATGAAGTCCGCACAACAGCACCATTCCCTTTCTTCTGGTTGTCAACGGCACCAGATGTAGAGAACAGGAACATAATTGAGGGCAATCAAATGTATTTGGAGGCGACACTACAGAAAATCTTAGTAAAATCTGAGGACCATATAGTAAATACGTAACTTGCAAAATGTCAATCATTTGTCTCAGTCTTCATTGTTTCATTTTGTAAATATCAGTCCGTTGTCCCAGACTCCATTGTTCTTTGTTTTCCACACCAATCATTCTTTGTTCTCGCTCTTTTTTCTTTGGTCTACTTTACCTTCTGCACTCAGGAACTTTACTTTCGACTAATACATAACACCTGCATTTCTCCACATCAGTAGCACAAACTACACTAAAAAATACACACTTCCGAACAACTGCTAACCATCCATAAGAAAACGGGTTGGTAGGACTATTTCAACGACAGCTAAAAGCTTCACTTGCAGCCGCAAACATTTCATAGTGAGCCGACGCTCTCCCAGTCGTCTTACTTGGTATCCGCAATGCAGTAAAAGTTGACATTGAATACACTGCGGCACAAATCGTTTACGGAACGACGCCCCGACTTTCAAGAGAATATAAACTCCTACACGGGTAGGCCTACAAATTTTTCACTCGACTCGTTACGATGTCCTCTCGAGACGGCATACGAAGGACCCTTCAAAGTTTTTCATTGTACACCTAGGCATTATATCATCAACAAGGATAAATCTAGCGATAACAGCAGAATCAATCGTTTTAAAGATACGTACTTGGAAGGAGACCTTAATATTGTTGACTTTCCTCCGATTCAGTCGGACGACCGAAGCCTCACAATTAAAGCATCTCACAAGACAATCAACGATCATGATGAAACTTTGGTGATATCTGGCAACCGGCCAAAAACAACACGTCTTGGAAGAATGGTAGGGACTCTGCAAAACTGAAAAGATTACTGTACATAGGACAATACATAACATGTTTTATCCTAATTTTTCCTATTATTAAGTAAAAAAACACATTTGTGTCTTATATGCTTTCATATATGTGTATATATTTTTCTCCAAAATTTAAATTCAATAAGTCACTGTGGGAAAATTGTTTCTACTTTACTGTAAGTTAAAAAACGCGTGTGCACTGGTTTATTTTCATTTTTCTCCCGTTTCGTGTCCTTACGTGAGCATAAGTGCATTTTGACTGGCACTTACATTTCTTTCTTCCCAGGACGGCTGGAAAAGACGGAAAAACAGACGGTGTTTACGATGAATCACGTCTTAGGGTCACCACTTCTTCACATGGGGGGGGTGAGTTGTAGTGGTAAACAGCGCCGCAATATAAAGTTCTGCAAGTCTTCGACACCTGATGCTAACCTCATTGCTTTTAATAAACACATCTAGCTGAGGGAGCTTGGTCAAGCATTCACACCACATCACAAGTGCATGTGCCGTGCTGCACACCCGCTAACACTGTTATTCAGCTTAAATTAAACGCTTCTTTATATATCAGTAGCCTTTCAAATACATTTTCGGACCTCATATCTGACCTCACAGTGAACTAGCTTGGTATATTTTAATTACAAAAGTGGTACATGTAAAGGCAACATCAAATTCCCAATACCCGTTTCATCTTTAGATGAATAGTTTATGTGCTATCAAGCAAGATCGTAGGTACACTGCCAACCTACGCTTATTCTTGTTTTTCTGTCGTTGCGAAACAAAGATATCTCGAGTATTGCAAGTTTCTGGTTCGTAATTTGAGGAGACGTCCATCTTTCAGATATTTCTGTGAGTTATCCATTCGCTTTAAGAACGGAAATTTTAGTCCTAACCTGATTTGCATTTCTCACACTTTTGCTGTTTCCTTACGCAACAAAAGTTCCATTTTTGATCCAAAGAATCTGTCATAAGCTTTACGTCATGTAGATTACTTTTCTTTTTGGGTTTTACTCAAGTTAATAATTAACTGTGGTTTTACTTCAGCTTACTATTCGATTTTTGAATTTTCACGTCAAGGCTTGCTTTAGTTTATTCTAACCATTTGTGTCAACCGATTTTATCCATTTTTATGTTTTTGATGTACTGTTTTTTCTGTTTTACGGTTGTAAACTTTTGCAAGGATCTATTAGTCAATTGACACCACCATAGTCATGAAGAATACATGCAAGCGTCCCGGATGCTGTTTTGCTCCTTTACACTGACATGCAGTGTCCACGAAACATACGCATATCTTACAGTAACTGCTTACAACATACTTAGTAAGTCGAATCGTAGGTGGTTATGTGGTATGTACAAAGTGGATACTGACGTGTTGCTTAGCAACATTTTCATTCTCTTAACGGGTTTGCTGAAAAAGTTGTCAGCAAACCGGTACAAAGGCAGTCCTAAAACGAGTAAACAAAGAAAGACGCGCAGTGAGGACAAGAAATGGGAATTCCATGACGCTGCTGTTGACGGAGCACGAAATGACAATACTGAGAACCTGCTGAAGCTCAGCACCATCATAACACCGACGGAACTAGAATCCCTCAGAAAAATTGGCTCTTCCCGCATAGGATCCCTGAATGAAGCGGTGGTCCGCAAAAACTCTGTGGGTGGTTGAAACTTTGTTAACAAAGTTAAAAAGGTCTAAGAAGCTGAACATCCCAGGTATTGTAGTGAGATCAACTGATGATTTGGCCGTACAGTCTAACCCCAAGAATGTCTAACTTGTCAGCAAAGAGCACGGGAATCTGAAACGCGCTTCGACTACCAAACAACCAGGTCCCCAACCTGAACGTACCTGAAACCTGGAAAACAATCACGGTTCGCTAAGAATCTCTCATAATCGTGAACATCAAAGACAGTCCTGACCTTTTTAGTTTGCAGGACAGACGTGACAGGATGCTTTGGGAAGAGTTAAACAAGAACCTCAAACATTCCAAAACAAAGCACTTGACGGTCTCACTGCTCACTCGGTAAAAGGACTCTTAGCATAAAAATCACTCAAGGCTACTTCGTGTAATAGTCGTTAACGCTGACGACGTAGGGGGTGTGTTACTGGCTAGTCACTTACTGAAATCAGATGGGAACGTAAGAATACTGCCTGACATACTGTATTTTGAGTGCAATCTAATCCGGAACATCTTTGAAGAATCTCGCAAGAAGTCTTTCCGCAGAAGAAATATCCTTGTGCAAGGTGTACCGGAAAACACAGATCACACAAACCCTGATATTAGGGGGTGGATGTTCATCAAGCAGTCCTTGAAGCTCAAGAACATATTGACTCAACAAGCAATGACACAACAACAGGAATTGGCGGTGGAGTAGCCTTATACATGCAACCTTGCGTGGAGGCACGTCGAGTGCACAACGAAAACTTTATCAATCTTGACGAATTTGTATGGTGCTCAGTAAGACTGCCTGCCGCCTCGAGATGTGTAGTTGGAGTCATCTACAGGAAGCCCACTGCTAACACCGAAGATGACAATCATATACTGGAAGTATTACCCCGCTCTACTCGTCTCGGATTCACTCATATTTAGATTCTAGGGGACTTCAACCTTCCTAAAGTCAATTTCGCAGAAAATAAGTACATTGAAGGTGAAAAATCTATTAAAACTCGGTTCTTCAACCTCACCGAGGATCTGGGGTGTTTCGAAAATGTGAAATTGGCAACTCGTTGGAGAAACAATCAGACGCCGTCGCGCTTAGACTAGGAATTTGCCAACGAAAAATCCCCAATGGACAACTTCTCAATCCTGGCTCACTAGAGAAAAGCGATTATTATTGTTTTTAGCTTTATTCAATATTATATTTTCGGTAAAACATAGAATTCACATCTCAAAGTATTTCAGCGAGTTTCCGTCTCTTTTTTATCGATGTTGACGACAAATATTTAGTGATCGCTAGTTAGATATTAGCATTTCGGAAGTCGATATCTGAATAATATTCATTCTTTTCAATGCGCATTGCCAGCCATCACGATGTCTCCGATTGCTAATTTTTGTAACTTGTTCAGCAAAATGTTGTAAACCTTTCACAAACGCACCTGAATAGGTTATGCAATTAAATAACAATGATCCGTCCAAACAAACAAGGAAACATAACTTGCTGAAATATCTCGATGGCAGGAACAGGTAGCCCAGATATTCAGGCAAGCCGCCCGATTGATCGCACTGTCATAGCCTATAGTTTTATCAGCAAGACATCCCACCAACAATAGACGCTGAAACTTCAAAATGTTGAATGTGTCAGCGATGCGGGACGATGTACAACAGCTGGATTGGGAAATTCACACTAGAGTAGATGTGGATGTTCATCGGGATTTTTTACTGCACGCGATCTTACAAGGCAGTCTGCTCCTCAAATGGTCTCGAAAGTCTACAAGCAACCTAGAGTCATCAAGAACCACACTTTTCATTTGCTAAGCCGCCAAAAGCACTGTTGGGCAGAATACAAAGGAGCTGATAACAACAGAGTGCACAGGCAGTACAAACATATAAGAAACACAATCCGAGAAGCATATTCTGTTATGCAGCCTCTCTTCGACAAGCGAAAACTGAAGTTTCTCAACTGCTAGGTCCTAATAGCCCGACCAATAATGATGGTGACGCCGCTAAATTTCTAGCTGAACAGTACTCTCAGACATTTCAACCGACCCACATCAACTATACTGACGAAATTTTCATCTGCTTCTGCACAAAACCTTTGGAAGTGAACCTGACTTGGTGTTCCGGAAACTGCAGCACATAAAAAGGACACTTCTGGTTAGCATAGGGTTGGTCCTGCTATACTGAGGGAAGCAGCTTCGATCCTGGCAATACTGCTTAGCGTGATAATATCACACTTGCTAAGCCGAGGCATATTACCGGAAATTCGGTATCTGGTTCACATCACACGAATTTACAAAGGAGGTCGACGTAACAAACCTTCGAGCTACCGACCGGTGGCAGTTTTCTATATACCATAAAAATTTATGGAGTCCCTGATATACGACGGTATACATGATTATTTATTATCTTAAAATCCTTTCGATTCCCACAGCATGGTCTCAGGAATGGTCATTGTTGTACAACCAGCCCGCTGGTTACGGTGGACAGATGGACAAGCATCCTTGATCGCAAGGGGAGGGGTGACGTCATTTACCGTGTTTTCTCAAAGGCGTTTGATAGGACCGACCATATATGCCATATCAACAAATTCAAACGATCGGGTTTCAAATCACCTTTAATTGATTGGCTCACTTCACATCTAAAAACACGACATTTTAAGGTCAGGGTTAACTTCACTTTCTATCAAGTTACGCAATGTCCTGATGGGGTAGCCCAGGGTTCAGTACAAGAACCACTTCTTTCCTTGGTTTATATAAACAATCTTCCACAACAGTTATCGTCAGAGTTATTACTTATTGCTGATGATGTGAAACCTTAAAGAGAGGCACGCAGCAAGGAGGATATACTGGGGCTTCAGGGGGATCTGACTCGACTCCAAAGTTGAGCAGATGACAACGGACTTGCATTAAACACTTCAAAGTGTTAAGTACTTCATTTGAAACATGTTACGGATTACAATCTAGGCAACTCTCCTCTAGAGGTGTCTCAAGTTGAAAAAGATCTAGAAGTTTGAAGTCTTGATTTGAAGTCCTACGTTAACTGTGACAAAATTACCTTTCGAGCAAAATTTGTGCTGGTAATATTGGAGCTCATTTGGGACAATTTTTACGGCAGAACTTCCGACATAATCTTCAGCAGTTTCATTCTTCCCCATTTAGAACACGTAAACATATTATTTCCTCCCTCACTTCCACAGGATAAGGACACTTTGTGACGAAACCAGTTGAGGGACTCAAATTCAAGGCTCATTAAGAGCGCTTTCAATCACTAAACCTTTACCCACTAGAGTTCAGGCGTCTTAGAGGTGACCTAATGGCTCACAGCATCTTAGCTACACCTGGTTATTCTCTCCAACCCTTACTTAAGTTTGGTTTCAACACAAACTTAAGGGGTAACAACCGAAAACTGGAAACGCAACTCAGCAGAACGGACTGTAGACAAAACTTCTACTGTGTAAGATTAGTCGAATGCTGGAGTTCACTGCCGGCTGAGCTAGTACAAGCAACTTCGCTAGAGTCGTTTAAGAGAAAACTTGACATATTCTTAAGGACTAAGGATAGTTTCATACTATGATTTGCCAACTTCTTTTCCCTCTTTTATCGGTAATATAACTAGGTTCTTGTCTGGAGGTATTGGAGATCCATCATTAAGCGAAAGCTTCTTCTATTCCATCCAAAACCATTTCAACCATTAGCAATACTTAGTTCACTCAACTCATTAATTTTATTCGGTAAACTCAGAGTTTATATACGGGTAGTCTGTGCTATCGATTTAAACACGTGACCTCCATCATATTATTTTTCCAAGCAGGCTTTATATGACTGGACATGCAGCCTGCCGACACAGGGTTTTCCGATTAAGTAGTCCCTGCCCTCTTTACATTCTTTCCTTGTTTGTGCCACATACTCATATGCTATCTGACTTACTAAGTCCATTGTAAGCAGTTGCTGTTAGGTTTGTGCTCGCTTTGTGAAACCAACCTCTGTATTTGTTGGCCGTGACAGAACCACAGTTAACTACCAACCCGGAACCCAGCAGAAGTTTGAGAGATCCAAATCAAGCTAGGATAACGCCTCTGTTTGTAAATTGTGCGTGAAGACTTTTAAGTCAGCCTATTTTTTATGTTCTGAAGCACTTTCCTTTTCTTAGTTCTAGAATTTTCACTTTGTTATATTTCACATTGCCATCAGCCGACCTCCAGTTGATAATGTGATAGCTACGGGCACCCGGAACCCTCACTGCCCTGGGACAAACGCAGTCACTTAAACCCATGAGTCTCTAACAAACTCACTAGAATTGGTGTAATCAAGTGTGAGACTACTACTCACTGGACACTACCAAATACCTGGAACTGTATCGAAACAGCAACAAGCCAGAGCGAAGAAGTGAATTAGTCTATACAAATGCGTGACGAAGATATTTAATAAACTTGAAACGAGTACAAAGAAATAACTTGGTTTATAATGGCGTGGAGCAAATATATTGGATATTGGATATATTGGGAAACATCCAGAGCCGCGCGAGAAGGCTTGGTCGTCTCTTCATGGTCGGGATATCGGTCCAAGTTATAGGACACGCGGTAATGAGTAACGAGAATCAGTTCACCAGAATAATTATCGTCTGATAAGAATATTATATCATTGCTCCGAAAGTTTGATCCTACCTTGAAGGTTTTGATATCAGTTACTCACATAACATCTTAACTTCACCCACTCAAATGGTGTTTAAGATATCTGCATAATTTGTTTTTCCCATAATGACATCAGGAAATAACTTTGACAAGGCTAAAGGAGTCAACTCAGTCCGGAAACACAAGATCAAAGGACTTTACTTATTTGAAAGATGTTCTGGGGGAATACTCAATCTCAAGTTTGATTCGGAAGTATTAGAGTCATTTTACTACAAATGCACTTACCCAAGTTCTCGTGGGAGATTCCGTTTTGGTACTGTATTAACAGCTTTTCTGTCAGTCGCTTGGTTGATGTATTTTTCAATTCTGCAACATCCTAGTTGTTTAATATACAGGATCGGATTCAGTCTTGGTGTTGTGATCTCAGTTACTTATTTCTTAATGAGCTTCTTCGACAAACTTTTCAGATCCCGAGCTATATCAATCAGTGTTAGTCACGCATGGATTTCATGCTTGCTTGGCTTGCTTGCATTTACTCCACCAGAACCTGGTGCTACTTTGGCTTTTAATCTCAGTTTAATTCTTCAGCTCATATTGATCACATATACTATGGCTCCTTTGCGCTTATGGCAGCTGCTGGCAATATGTGGACCCGTCAGTGTCTTGCAAATAGTTTTAGCAAGTGTGAGGTACGACCGGGTCCCAGGCTGGTTTATACTGTTGTTTTTCGTCGGTCATTTCTCCGTTCATTTAATTGGAATTAATCTTCACTTAATGTCCCAAGTAAGTCCGCTCTGTTTTACCATAACTTCCAGGAATTCGGTTTGATATTAATGTTTTTGACTAGTTTTATGGTTATTTTATAATATGTAGAACAGTGAATTCATGGTTGAAGCACTTGCGACTGAAGATTTGAAAGCCCAAACCATATACTTAGGAATCAACCAGTAGTGCACAAACAGGTGTGCTAGAGACATCTGATAACATTACATTGATTCCCAGAATATATGTACTAAACCATTTTATTAATACCAAGGCGTAGTGTATTTGTTAAATTTTACTTTATAAATATCGATACAGCTGGGCAGAAAAGAGAGACTACACGACTAAGAAAATATACTTATGAAACGATAGAGGAAGACATGTGTTTATAATTAAAGACAAATCAATGGACAAAAATGAGTGAACTCAAGTAGTTTAAAATTGGAGAAACGGTTCAGTTAAAAATACAATCACGAGAAACCCTTCCAGGTAAATAAATTTCATTTTTATGAAAAAAGTAGGAAAAACTACAGCTAGGGTTCAAATGGCCACCGTTCTGAAACGTTTCTGGCAACATTTCGAGCCGCCGAGTTGCGCCATCTCTAAGACCGCAGTATACTCGTCCTTTTATTGATAGACGGATATCTCGCCTTCGCCATAGGTGACGTAAGTTGGCAAAAGCCAAGCGAGCTTTTCGAATCCGTGCTGAGATTTCGTCAGACACCAACCCATTAGGGCTGATCAGACTTCCAAGATAAGTGAAGTTGTCAACGCATTTGACTACTTCACTCCCTATCCTTAGTTCAGGTGTTGACGCAGATCAGTCCTGAAGCAACAACTTGCATTTAGAGGGAGAGAAGCGCATTCCAAACATTCTGGCATTGTTGCTCAGTGCTACCAAAAGACTCTGCATTCTACCAGCGTCGTCACCAAACAGGAATATGTCATCAGTCGACGAGAATGTTATTTTCATCAATAAGTCTATGATGAAGTTATATATATATATATATATATATATATATATATATATATATATATATATATGATTTTGAGCAGTATCATTCAAGGTTTTTAATTATCGGTTGCTATCGTCTCCCGGATCCCAACTGGGTAGTTTACACCTACCGACATTGCTCAGTCCACTTGTCAGTGACTTAATGTATTTTATTAGGATGGGTTTTGTGGGGATTTTTAGAAGTTTCACAGGTTAAAATCATGAGTCAATTGAAGCTAGACCACCATGGAAAAACTGGGAGCATTGGACGGCCATTTCGTCCTAGCATGGGACTCCTCAGCAGTGCGCATCCATGACCCCGCACCCCGCGGGTTTCGGACCCAGGACCTACTGGTTTCGCGCGCGAGCACTTAACCACTAGACCACTGAGCCTGCATCAAACGGTGTTAATGTCTAACTTCAACCAATCCACGACTCATGATTTCAACCTGTGAAATTTCTAAAAATCTCCACAAAACCCATTCTGATAATAATCATCTGCTCACTAGTGACTGACTTCAGGAGATACTCCGGGAGTTCTAGTGAGAAGCCGTTACCAGTGGAGTTCAACTAGGTCTGTTGTGAGATATCAGCTCACTGAAGACAATGGTGTACGGTGGTGCAACTTCGTGGATTGGTTGAAGTTAGACATTAACACCGTTGGATGCCGGCTCAGTGGCCTAGTGGCCGTGCTCGCGCGCGAAACCGGTAGGTCCTGGGTTCGAACCCCGCGGGGTGCGGGATCGTGGATACGCACTGCTGAAGAGTCCCATACTAGGACGAGACGGCCGTCCAGTGCTTCCAGGTTTTTCATGGTATTCTAGCTTGAATTGACTCATGATTTCAACTTAATGTATTTGTTTCATGTTTTGGTCTGGCCATCCCTAGCTTTCTTCCGACCTACTCCTACACCATAAAACACCGCTCATCAGGGCAGTCGGTGGTTGGGCAGACGTAACATGTGTCCCAGCCATCTCAACTGGTGAAGTTTCACCACTTCAGTTGATTTTCCATCTTTACCTAGTATCCGTTTCCGAACAACTGCTTTAATTACTCGGTGGTCCCAGGATATACGAGCAATGCTTCGAAGATACCTATGATCAAATACTAGTAACCTACGAATATCCTCTACTCTTACCGGCCATGTTTCACTGCCATAAAGTAGGACGGAACGAACTGTTGCGCAGTAAACCCGTCCTTTGGTTGATAGACGGATATCTCGCCTACGCCATAAATGACGCAAGTTGGTAAAAGCTAGTCGAGCCTTCTGTATCCGTGCTGGGATTTCGTCACACCAGACCACAAGGGCTGATGAGACTTCCAAGATAAGTGAAGCGATCGACACGCTCAATTACTTCACTCCCTATCATTAGTTCGGGTGTCAATGCAACCCAATCCTGAAGCAGCATTTTACATTTTGAGAGGGAGAATCGCATCCCGAACATGCCTGCATTGTTGCTTAGATTGGTCAGAAGACTCTGCATTTTGTCAGCGTCTTCACCAAATAGAACTATGTCATCACCATCATAAGAGTTCCTTGTGATATTGACTACCTTCTCGGGCACGCCGTAGTGTTGAAGAAGCCTCCATATTGTCCTGTCCACGCTATCAAATGCTTTCTCGTAGTCAATGAAGTTGATGTAGAGTGATGAGTCCCATTCAGTTGATTGTTCCAAAATGGTCCATAGTGTTGCGATTTGGTCGGTACACGATCGATCCTTACGGAATGCAGCCTGATGGTCTCGAAGTCGGGCGCCAATGAAGTCCTTCATTCTGTTTAACAATACCCTGTTGAAGACTTTTCCCGGTATTGAGAGAAGAGTGATGCCCCTGTAGTTATCACAGTTGCTGAGATCGCCTTTCTTCGGTATTTTGATCAGAAGTCCTTCTTTCCAGTCTTTTGGTACTTGTTCCTCATCCCAAATCTTATTGAAGAGAATGTGGAGTATCCTTGCAGTTGCCGCTACGTCTGCTTTTAGTGCCTCTGCTGGGATGTTGTCCGGTCCTGCTGCTTTGCCACTCTTGATTTGTCTGATGGCCATGCTGATTTCTTCAATTGTTGGTGGGCCAACATTGATTGGGAGGTCCGTGGGTGCTGCTTCGATGTTGGGTGGGTTCAGTGGAGCTGGTCGATTCAAGAGTTCTTTGAAGTGTTCTACCCACCTGTTTTGTTGCTCTTCAATGTTGGTGATTACCTCGCCTTCCTTGCTTTTCACTGGTCGTTCTGGTTTGCGGCGATTTCCAGAGAGTTTCTTTGTTGTGTCATACAGTTGTCTCATGTTTCCTTCTCTTGCAGCCTTTTCCGCCGTCGTTGCTAAATCTTCCACATATTTACGTTTGTCGGTTCTGATGCTCCTCTTCACTTGTTTGTTTACTTCTGTGTATTCAGCTTGTGCCTTGGCTTTTTCTGCTCTTGTTCGACTGGTATTGATTGCTGCCTTCTTGTTCCTTCTTTCTTGAATCTTATCCAGTGTATCAACAGTGATCCATTCCTTGTGATGGTGCTTCTTGTGACCCAGGACCTCATGACATGTTGAAGTGATTGCCTCTTTGATCCCCTTCCAGTTGCTCTCCACAGTAGTTCCTTCTCCATTGAGTAGATCATGAAAGGCCTGGAACTTGTTGCTGAGGACTATCTTGAATTTGTTGAGTTTGTTAGTATCCTGAAGAAAGGCCGTATTGAACTTTTGTGATATTGTCCGCCCCGTTGTCCAGTGCTTCTTGAGTTTCAATTTCATCTTGGCGACCAGCAAGTGATGATCTGATGCTATATCAGCTCCTCTCTTGGTTCTCACGTCCTCTATAGTCCTCCTGAACGTTTTGTTGATGCAAATATGGTCGATTTGGTTTTGTGTGGTGTGATCCGGTGAAGTCCATGTGGTTTTGTGTATGCGTTTATGTGGGAATATGGTGCCGCCTATGACCAGTTTATTGAAGGCACATAGATTTGCAAATCTCTCACCATTTTCGTTCTTTCTCCCAGTCCGTGTCGTCCCATGATGTCTTCATATCCAGTGTTGTCCGTTCCAACCTTGGCGTTGAAATCTCCCATCAGAATAGTCAGGTCCTTTGTTGGGCACTTCTCGACGATTGACTGCAGCCTATTGTAGAATTGATCTTTAGCGTCTTCATTGTAGTCGTTGGTAGGCGCATAGCATTGGATGATGTTCATTGAAATACCCTCTTTCTTTGTTTTGAACGAGGCTTTGATGATCCTTGGTCCATGAGATTCCCATCCTATAAGTGCATTTTGCGCTTGTTTGGACAGCATCAATGCAACTCCTTGTGTATGTGGTGCATTTTCATCTTCATGGCCGGAGTATAACAGGAGCTCTCCTGTAGTTAGTCGTTGTTGTCCAACTTGTGTCCAATGTGTTTCACTGATCCCAAGTACCTCTAGGTTGTATCTTCTCATTTCTGCAGCAATTTGGAAGGCTCTCCCGGTGTCCCACATTGTACGAACATTCCATGTACCTAAATAAATGGTCGCTCTGGTTGTCAGAAGGGGCATCGGCCTCGTAACTTCCGAAGGAATTCGGCTTTCATCATGAGGCGTCATAATTCTTCTAAATGAAGACCTTCTGACTCCCAGGGCAGAGTTTAAAAGGTTTGAATAATTTTTTCTGGTTAGCGTTTTTTTAGCGAGTTAGTTTTCTACGGGATGGGGACGCTAACCCCATGCCCAACCCTCCTCCTTTATCCGGGCTTGGGACCGACAGTAGCCCCCGAAGTGACTCCAGGTGGAGTTATCTCTAAAAGTACGTCGACGATAAAGTTGAACTAAAACAGAGAGAGTGGAGGGCCCTGACGAACACCACTTGAGCTAATCAGTTCTGATGACAGTTCGCCATAAACTCTCACTCGACCAGTTGTGTTCGAGTAGAGAGCCTTTATAAGGTTAATGTACTTCTTTGGTACTTCTTTCCGTGACAAACACTGCCACAGAACCTCACGATCAACAGATTCAAATGCCGCCTTAAGGTCGTGAAATACTACGATTGTGGGGCGTCTGAATGTGTGTCTATGTTCTAGGATCTGACCTAGTGTGAACATCTGATCTATGCAACCACGTCCGGGTTGAAAACCAGCCTGGTTTTCTCTAGTCTGCTCTTCACGAGTTTCGGTTAGGCGTCGAAGTATTATTGAAGCTCATATTTTAGACACTATATTAGTCAAACTGATTCCTCTGTGATTGTCACAAGAGGACTTTTGTCCTTTCTTATAGACTGTGTTAGCGGGACATAGACCGGATTAATGCATGCTCAATTCACGATTGCCTTGGTGCACGCTGATTGGCTAATTCTTATCCAATCAGCACTAGTCGATAGTTGGAGAATACTCTAGAATCTTCTCATGTAAAAAACTATAAATATACTGACGTTTTCTCTATTGTGCTTCTGGCTTGCATCTTGCTTCCATCTAACCTTGTTATTTGGAATATAATCTCTTTCCTGTTCAACCGTGTTCTGATTTGGGGTCTTGTCGAGTGAATCGGTGTCCGAGAATACTAAGCAATAGGAATAGCTGGGTCATAACCGTAAGAAAAGAGATTTATAACAGACCGGAACAATCAGTTATTGCTACCAGTCAGATGGGATTGCGTCCAGTTCCCAAATTCTACTTAAGACCTCAGTCAATCTCGCTGCCAATACTGGACCACCATCCTTAAAACTCTCAGGAGTAAACCTGTCAGGGCCTGTTGCTTTCCCACGCTTTAGATTTGCTATACCTTTTTCAACTTGCCATTCAGGTCGACTGGAGATTGTGGGAAACTGAAGTGTGGCTGAAGGCCAGTTGAACTGATCCCTAAAGTGTTCTGCCCATCGACCCAATCTCCTGGATTGAGAATGAATATGTCCATCTTTTTCCGAGATAGTTTCGCTAACAGTTATGTTCTTAATACCGGTTTCCTTAACAAGTCTGAAAAGTTGTCTGCTGTTAACTATTGCCGCTGCCTTTTCCATCTCTCTTGCTTTCGCTACCCATCCCCGTTCGCGATCATTGAGTAGGCTTCTTGTCATCTTGCGCTTAAGCTGACTCCGCTCTTCGTTATGTTCAAAGCCAGATGGGATGAGTTTCCGAGCATCTATTGGTGCGGTAGATGCTGCTGAGATCCAGTGTTGCTCCCTAACCTTATGGTTTACCGTACTAGAAGGTATCACTGCTGTTTCCACAGCTTTTCGGATGTCATTCCGTGCCGCCTCGGGGTGGGCGTCATTTACATGGCTGCCTAACTTTTTCTAGTTGTTCCTGAGATATATTCTTAGCTTGGCTATCATTAAGTAGGACCCTAACAGGTTTCCTTGCAGCGTCTTTCCTACATCCAGTAAGATGCAGACAAATACGCGCTCTTACTAGAGCATGATCTGAATCTAAGCATGTGCCCCAGAATGAGCGACAGTCTTCTATCGAGCCCCTCCATCGGTGGCTGATAGCGACGTGATCGATTTGGGTCCAACGTTGGGACAAATTCGGTGGTCACTATGTCCAAAGATATTTTTCCTTATGCTTAAAGTTAGTATTTGCAAGAAAGAGGCGGTTATCTGAGCATAGCTGCAACAGACGGTCGCCATTATCTGTTCTTTGAGCCACGACACCATAAGATCCACCCAGGTGTCTTTCCCTTTCGCTTAGTTTACCTACTTGAGCATTAGTCACCATCCACTATTACTACATCAGAGCGCCTAGCTTTTCGGAGGTCGGAAAGCTTTCTGTAAAATTCATCTTTTAAATCATCTGCGTTGCAGTCAATGGGTGAATAGGCAGAGACGACGAAGAGGCAAAGACGAGTGTCCTTATCTTTCCTAGCCCTTATTGTTCCGTTTAGTCGGACAGTGCACAGACGAATGTCTACTGGGATCCAGTCTAAGAGAGCTAGTCCTGCCCTAGGACTCAGTGCTATACCTACGCCGGCGGGGCCACGAGAAGCAGAATCAGGGCTTCTAGATACACGAAGTGTGAATCGAGTTGGTTCTTTATTTTGACATGGTGAGGTCAAATAGATGACGCTACTCGGATCCTGTATGCGCGTTTCGGAGACGCAGCACACATCGATGGTGCGAGATTCTAAAGTCTTAGCTAAGGAAGCCTGCTGTCCTATTTGGCACAGTGTTCGTACGTTAAAAGCTCCTACGTGTAGTTTAGAGCGTGGTTTCAGATCAGAAATAACGTTCCGCGTACTTGAATCGTTTGCCCTAGCGGTGCGAGGTGATAAAGGGACGTGAGAAGGGTTAGTCGTGGAGGTAAGAGGTATTAGGAGGTGTACAAAGGATTTGAATGTGACCAACTTGGTCTCGTGTGCTGTTACGGGTATGAGGGCTGATGTCACTTTCCGGCTGCCCACACCGTGGAAGGGTATTTCTTGAGGAACCTGAAAAGGAAGTTGGATTAATGCTGGTCTTAACGACCTGGGAGCGTGACCGCAGATCCTAAGGGACGGTCGCGCACGGCTTTTTTGAGGGAGGTTTTTAACGTGTTAGCTCCCTTCTACAAAGAGCCTTACCGCCGGAGACGGAAACCGTGAGGTAAGGTGAGGCGTGACATTTTTAGGGTCTACCTTTTCTAACCCTTCCTTCCTTGTGAGAAGGCAGCATCGCTGCAGGTTTTGGTTGTCTGAGGGAAACACCTTACTGCTGTCACACCCTCTACAACCAGCAGTACGACTTCGCCCTCAGACCTTGAGTTGCTGCTTTTAGTCTTACCGTTCTCCAATCGACCTACCTGGCCTGGTAGAGCCTACAGGAACATATGTCCCAGCCAATATAGCTCGGTTGGGTCATCACGATAGGTAAGCCTGACCACCACGTCAAGGTAGCAGCTACAGTCGGGTGATTGATATGATAATTTCGTATATGCATTTAAGTATTCATGTATATTAGAATAAAGCTTGATGAGGATCTAATTAAAAACAATATTTTTCATCTATATTTGTTGTTCTAATCTATCTTTGTTATTATTTTTTTAAAACTAGTCGCTTTTTGCAGGAACATTATTATTATGTTATTTAAAAAACAAACATAGGTTTGGCGCCGATCGACATTTTTACGCATGGGTTATAATGCTTTAATGCGAAAAGCATTAAAGAAAGAACAAGAAATACGCGATGATATGATTCGTTCATTAATGCCTAATCAAGTTGCACAAGAGGTAATGCGTGAAGTGGGCAATGAAAGTTCTATTGAATATGACACTAATGATGATGATGATGATGATGATCATAGGCGTTCAAACGACAAGAATAAAAATAAGCATAAAAGGAATGAGTCTAAGCAAAGTCACCATAGAAAATCGAAAGACAAAAAATCACACGAAGCGAATTGTATCAATTTAGGTGAAAGTTTTAAAATTATTGGACTCAGTTATGCTGGTGATGAGGTAGATAGTGAAGATGAAGATGAAACACAAACTCCAAAGAAAGCGAGTCTTGGAAGTAACTGTGAACAACAGCCTATACGACAAGGTTAGTTTGTAAAATAAGAAATAGGTTGATTTTCTTTGAAAATGAAAGCATTGTGTTCCTTTAGTAAATAGCATATCTCAAAATCACCAGGGGCAATTAAACATAGTTGCTATGTTTGGCTGAGTTGTTATATGGTTTTGCGTGTAAGTTATTTTGGAACTTTTTCTCCTCCAGAATTTTTAATAACATGGAATTACACCCCACTGATTTAATCATATGAATTTCACCCATTTCAAACACTACATTTTTTGAGTTTCGACACTCGAATGGTATTAGTGAACCAATCACAATTAGTGTGCCTCATAGTATAGTTTATGAGCCTCTGACTTGCAATTCTTTTTGTCTCTCTTGTTGTCGTTTCTTGTTCTCTGATTTTATTGCACGTACATTGTTAATTTATTAGTTACTATTATCTCAATCAGCAATGGCTAGGGTTTAGGTTACACCGCTTGAAAAAGTGATTGGTAACAGAGTTATCTTATCCGATTTTTTTTCTTTGCAAAATAATGTTTTGACGTCTATACTTAGGTGTTATATTTCTCTCTTATTACAGCCTAGCTATTCCTATTGCTTAGTATTCTTCGACACCAATTCACTTGACAAGTCCCCAAATCAGAACATAGTTGAACAGGAAAGTGATTCTACTCCAAATAACAAGGGTAGATGAAAGTAAGAAACACAGTAGGAAAAACATTAGTATATTTATAGTTTTTCCTTGAGAATGTTCTAGAATCTCCAGGTATCGACTAACGCTGATTGGACAAGAATTAGCCAATCAACGTGCACCAAATCAATCGTGGATTGAGCACCCTTTAATCCAATCTATATCCGGCTGACATCAGGAGACTTATTTGTAGTTATTATAAATTTTACTTTGGTCAAACAAAACCTAGATTTACTTTAATATTCACCTTTCCGATTTATTATTGATAATTCATCTTGTTTACTTCCATAAGCACTTTTGAACGATTATCTAGTTGTCAAAGTACTTGATTTCAAGTTACTGGGTTACAGATTCTATGACTTTCATTTTGATCAACTAGCCTTTGTATCAAAAGCTTGACCCTAAGCCGAATGCACATGTATACCCATACTTTATTATTGCGCTACATAAAACGTTAGAAGTCTACTTTACTAAGTAGTATAATATTCAGTATTGCCCTTTAGCAAGAAAATAACTCATTTCCGATCACATGATTCAAGGAGCAGTTCCGGTATTTTAAGAAACAATAGTTGTAAGTGTTTCTCGTAACTCTGTGTGGCTTTTGTCAACTCTACTCATACACTTCTGTACTAAAAGTAAGGCAGTACAACATAGTATGTATTTTACCCACAAGCCATACTCGGTGGAATATAATGGAGTGGACACATTACGACTTAGTCAGTCAGGTAGATAATCAGAGAAACTTGGAACTGCGATCAAAAGTGTGGGTCACGTTTGGCAACTTGTAATACTTATCACTGTCTAAGCGTGGGCTAACTATCACATCATAGCTATTTTTGTGTGCGACCAACTGCTCGATGATTAGTAGTAATTATTAGTACATTAGTTATATTTATTGAATTGAGACTCAAATCTGATGAGAAATGTCCCAAGGATTTTTAATGCTGTGTTCCACTGGTCTAATAAAGTCAATATTATTGTCTGAAAAGTTGAAAGGTATTTGGGTGTTGCAATCGGTTGTCAATCTCAGTCACAATTGGAATATTCGATCATTTCAACTTTATTAAAAAAATCCAATTGTAAATAAGTTTGGTGAAGACACTGACAAAATGCAGAGTCTTCTGACCAATCTAAGCAACAATGCAGGCATGTTCGGGATGCGATTCTCCCTCTCAAAATGTAAAATGCTGCTTCAGGATTGGGTTGCATTGACACCCGAACTAATGATAGGGAGTGAAGTAATTGAGCGTGTCGATCGCTTCACTTATCTTGGAAGTCTCATCAGCCCTTGTGGTCTGGTGTGACGAAATCCCAGCACGGATACAGAAGGCTCGACTAGCTTTTACCAACTTGCGTCATTTATGGCGTAGGCGAGATATCCGTCTATCAACCAAAGGACGGGTTTACTGCGCAACAGTTCGTTCCGTCCTACTTTATGGCAGTGAAACATGGCCGGTAAGAGTAGAGGATATTCGTAGGTTACTAGTATTTGATCATAGGTGTCTTCGAAGCATTGCTCGTATATCCTAGGACTATCAAGTAAGTAACGCAGTTGTTCGGAAACGGGTACTAGGTAAAGATGGCAAATCATGTGATGACGTAGTGAAACTTCATCAGTTGTGATGGCTGGGACACATGTTACGTCTGCCCAACCACCGACTGCCTCGATGTGCGATGTTCACTGGTATAGGAGTAGGTTGAAAGAAAGCTAGGGGCGGCCAGACCAAAACATGCCACAATTCCATGAAGTCACTGACAAGTGGTCTGAGTCATGTTGGTAGGTGTAGACTACCTGGTTGGGGACCGCGAGATGATAGCAACCAATGGTTAGAGGCCCTGAATGACATGGCTCAAAATCGTTTGCAATGGCGCAGGTGCATCCACTCTTTGTATTCTCCCAAATTTTGATCTTATTCCTCCTTGTCTCCTTTTTTCTCTTTCCAAATTTATTTCACTGTATTATACTCTTTAAATATCATCTCCGAACCCTAATCTTCCCGATTACTGCTTATACTCTTATTACCTCTACCACTACGGGATTTGAATCGACCACTGCATCTCTGTGCTAATGTGTTGTGGCAACTCGGACTGATGTACGTACGTACGAAGTTCTACGTTGTTACTGACTGACTGAATTGTAAATAAGTTACCATTTTAGTTTCCATTGCAGCACTATCTTTGTTCTTCAATTTTCCCTTTATATGATTCGTATCTTTTAGCAATTAGTAAACCAGTTTAGGTAATTTTATAATATTGTCTATGTTATTTTTCATTCCAGTCTATTATTCATTTTAAAAACAAAGCAAGTCAGTTATTTAACAGTTTTGCGTTTGTTGAAACTTTCTAGAGACGTTTTCAAGTTACATTAGTTAGCTGTATACTGTATGCATGTATAAATTCCGACAAGTTTAAATTCACTATTTATTCATATCTATTTAAATTACTTTATTTTCAGATGACTTAGAAATGGGTTCTGGCATTAGTGATGCTAGCAGTCCTTGTAGTCAAAAATGTAGCTTAATGCCTAAAGCAGCTGTTGTACCTCCATCACGAGCTGTCGCATTTCGAAAGTTTCATGTGAATCAATTAGAAAATGTCAGTGTATTATTTGCTGATATTGTTGGTTTTACTAAAATGAGCTCGAATAAATCTGCATCACATCTTGTCTACCTATTAAATGATCTTTTTGGGAGGTAAGTTCACTTTTTTTCCATAAGTTTTTTAGGAGGTAGGGGGGATAAAAGTACAAATGATAACTCTTCTAATTGAACGCTAGATTCGGTATCCTAAACTCTCTGGTAATCCCCAGACTAAATCCTCACAGCGACTTTAACGCTAATAAACATAGTAGCGGTAAAATGAATTATCCAATCAAAAACGTGACCTGTGACTTTTCACTTTCTAGATGTTTCTGGTAAGGCTTCTATTAAATACTGATTAGATAAGATGTTTCTCAGCTTTTCCTGAGCATTTTCGGCTTTTTTCAAGGAATCATCTGGATCTCCCCAACAACAATCACATTGTGATTTTGGTGGCGCTCGTTTTTACTCTTAGTCCGATAAGCAACTTAATCATACGATTTTCTTTGGAATCATTTGTATTTAAATAGCAGCTTAGATTTCCAAAGAAAATGTTGAGTCAATTAGACAGTGTGTTATTTCTTCCATCGTCCAAACAAATTGCTATTAGTTCGCTGTAAATAGGTTACACAGTAGTGTATCGAAGTGTGATACGTTTGTGCACTGTGCTTATAATTTATCTACTTCGACTTTAATACCGTAAATAAAACTATTCTGTCCTCTTGTTTTCCCTGGCCCGCTAACTAGAGCAAAAGCACCAGTTTTGTAGATGAAGTTATTTGATGTTCAGCCAGTGTAATAAATTAAAATACATCAAGTTCAGTCCGACAACTCAAGTCATTTATTTTAGCAATTTCTATTCATCAGTCCATGGTTATGGTCATGCATCTGTCAGAATGTTCTTAATACATCACTTTAAAAAGCAAATAAATTTCTAAAATTATTCAGAAAAGATAATTATGTATGGATCGCAAATTATGAGAATCAAACAATACGTAGTGTCCTGTTTTATTGACTTTCATGGCTAAATTAACTATTGAATTTATCCGATTTTGATTATTTTCATTATTGTTGATTTTAACAAACTAGATGGGCTTCCCCATCACTTTTATCATGAATATCTATAGGCTTGAATTTGGTTTCTTGCCATTGATTATAATATCAAATAGAGAGTACTTAACAGCTGCTTCGTTCTAGTTTGGGACTTTCGGTGGTTCACACATTTAGTAACCTCCACAAATCTCAAACAAATATACATGTGGGGTACATGGAAGTTAGTGAATAAACTGGATTTTCAATCATCGAGTTGGAGATATGCACTCACTTCCGTCTATCTCGGTTACGGGCAGACGGGCAGTAGTAATAACACTGTAATACTAAAAAAATATGGTTCGAAATCCTGAGTACACAACTTACTTACATACTTACGCCTGTTACTCCCAATGGAGCATAGGCCGCCGACCAGCATTCTCCAACCCACTCTGTCCTGGGCCTTCTTTTCTAGTTCGATCCAATTCTTGTTCATTTTTCTCATATCTATTTCCATTTCCCGGCGTAATGTGTTCTTTGGTCTTCATCTTTTCCTTTGGCCTCGAGGATTCCATGTGAGGGCTTGCCTTGTGACGCAGTTAGGTGCTTTCCTCGATGTGTGTCCTATCCAATTCCAGTGCTTCTTCCTGATTTCTTCCTCCGCTGGGATCTGGTTTGTTCTCTCCCACAGTACGTTGTTGCTAATAGTGTCCGGCCAACGGATCTGAAGTATTTTGCGTAGACAACTGTTAATAAACACCTGTATTTTCTGGATGATGGCTTTCGTAGTTCTACAGGTTTCTGCCCCATATAGTAGAACTGTCTTGACATTTGTATTGAAAATCCTGACCTTGGTGTTGGTTGACAGTTGCTTTGAGTTCCAGATGTTCCTCAGTTGTAAACATGCTGCTCTTGCTTTGCCGATCCGCGCCTTCACATCTGCATCAGATCCACCCTGTTCATCAATGATGCTGCCCAAATACGTAAAGGTTTTTACATCTTCCAAATGTTCTCCGTCAATTGTGATTGGATTGGTGCATTCTGTGTTGTATCGGAGAATCCTGCTTTTCCCTTTGTGTATATTGAGACCTACTGCTGCTGAGGCTGCACAAGTTTTTAGTTAATAATTGAGTTAGATCATTGTTTTCGATATATCTACGTACTATATTGGAATCCATTTTTTATGAGACTCTCTTACTCCATGCACTGATTTACGTACTTAACTTTGAGACTTACTGTTTTTGTATACGAGAGAGCTAGTGATATTGCTTGTCTATTCAAACAATAATAGATTGACCGGGGTTCGGGTCTACGACGTGTATATCTGGAAATATGTCAATCTCAAATAATTATATTGGTATTTTACGCATATGTATGTAGCTCATCCATTCATTAGTGTTGAAACTACTGCTGTATTACACACTTGGTATTGTCACAATGCCCATGCCAGGCGGGTCGGTTGGATAACAGTAGGATTAAAAGCAACAGCTTAAGGCCCGAGGGCGAAGTCCTACTGCTGACTGTAGAGGGATGTGACAACAGTAAAATGTTTCCTCGAACAACCAGCATCTGCAGGGGTACTGCCTTCTCACAACAGGAAGGGAATAGAAAAGGTGGACCTCATTCCTCGGGTTTCTGCCTCCGGCGGTTAGTTAAGCGATATTCACTGTGAGGTAACTTCACATAATATCCAAAGAGCTGTGGAAACAGCAATTATATCTACCCGTAACTTAAATCAAATGGTTAGGAAAAATCAGTGAATTTCAAGGGCATCTGTAGAATTGAAAGATGCTCATAAACTCATCCCATCTGGCCTTGAACACGATTAGGAGCAGAGGCAGCTTAAACGTAAGTTAATCAAGAGCCGAAATAATCGTGAGCAGTGGTGGGTAGCGAAAGCAGAAGAGATGAAAAAGAGCAGCGATAGGTCACAACAACTGTTCAGACTTACCAAGGAAACGGGGGTTAAAAATCCGGCCGTTGGTGAAACCATCTCGGAAAAAGATGGGACTGTTATTCTGCTGTTTGAAGAGATTATAAGTTTCCGTGATCTGAGAACGGAACGAAGACTGTGACACGATGACAGATAAGCTAGCTAATCTGCCGCGTCCGAGCCCTGCTAACTAAAGAGAGAAGTCAAAGCTCGGAAGAGGGAAGTATACTCCACAAGCAGTCAACTTGTGTCACTTGCGGCCTAGGCAAGATATCTGCCTGCCAGCTAAAGAGCAAGTTGGATGCACATCAGCCCACTTCGTTTTACTTCATGGGTGTGAAACATGACCATTAAGAATAGAGAATGTTCATAGGTTACTGGTATTCGATTATAGACGTATCTGAGGCATTACTCGTGTATTTTGGGATCATGAAGTAAGCAATTCCTGGATTAGGAATAGGATACTAGATAACGATGGCAAATCGATTGAAAAGGTGACAAATCTTCATCAACTAAGGTGGTTGGGACATCTGGTACGCAGGGCCAACTATCGCCTGTCTCGACCGGCAGTATTATGTGGTGTAAGAGTAAACTGGAAGAAAATTAGGGTCATCTTCAATCCATAAAGTTATTGAAAGTTAGACTGAGCCATGTTAGTTGGAGCGAGCTATCTGGTTGAGGTCCGCGTGATTATCGTAACCAATGGTTTGAGACTATGAACGAGATGGCTGAAAATCACTTGCAATGGCGCGGGTGCATCCATTCTCTGTCTTTCCTCAATTTCTGCGATTCTGATTTCCTCGCAACTATTCTCGTGCTTTTATCTCATTAATTTATATTTTCTTTTGGAATCGTATCTTTGATCCTTAGTCTTTTAAGTCACCACTGATACTGTTATTACCTCTACCATTCTGCGATTCGATCTGAAAATTTCATCTCTCTATGCTAATGGGGTATGACAACTTGAACGGATGTACATATGTACCAGGTTCTACTTTGTGACTGACTGACTACACTCATCCAGAATGTGTATTTACAATTTCGAGTTAACCATACTCATTTGGTGAACTATTTCTGTCCCAACTAAATGGTGTAGTTTTGGTTAAAGAATATTTTATCGTAGAGTGTCATTTAACAAGCAAAAAGGTCTGATTGTCAGGTCTTCATGTCTGTGGTGTATGGAAATAAAGTGATTCACTAGGTACTTGGATATAAGCCACACTCTAAATATGGGAGCTAATGATAATGTTCGGTTGCTCAAACCGCAATATGTTTAACGCGGTGGTGAAAGATATGTAATTATGTTTAATTTTGTGCTTAATGTTTTGTATGTAAGTTTGTCCTTGACTCTGAAAGAAACCAATCCTACAGGCAGTTTGATTACTTTTTGATATCAGTTCATTCTTAGGAAGAGGACTTAGTCTAATGGTTCAGTTTCATGAGTAGTTGTCAGTTTACCATGCCGTATCATTATTTTCTATCATTTGCCTGTCGGTATTCTGTTCATCAGTTTACAGACAAAATATGTTTGTAATCAAGTTGTAATAAAAAGTATCCTCCTTAAGAGTTTGAGATAGTATCATAGTGTAAGTAAAGAGGTATTTGGGTTGTATTTCAAATTAATTGACGTGTTTCTACACTTTCATGCTCTCTCAATTATATGAAGTAGGGTTCCTGACTTGTGATCACTTGATTAGCTATTCATTAACAGGTCACTGTTACTGATAACTTTTGTTAAGATGGCCCATTTTCTGATAAAAGCTTAACTTTTAATTACTTTGTCACTCCAGTTTTTATTTCACCCTAACTTTATGGTATTTTGCATTCATAGTATTATTATTATTATTATTATTATTATTATTATTATTATTATTATTATTATTATTATTATTATTGGCTTTATTCAATATTATATGTTTGGTACAATATAGAATTCTCAGCACAAAGTATTCCAACAAGTTTCCTTATTTCTTGATCGACCCTTGCGATAAATATTGAGTGGTCTCCAGTTAGATGTTAGCAGTTCAGGAATCGACATCTGATTAGTCTATATTCTTTCCGATGCATATTACCAGTAACCACGATGTCTCTGATTGGGTTCTTTTGTAATTTGTACAGCGAGATGTCGTGAACTTTTCACAAACGCACCTGAATAGGTTATGCGATCAATTGGCATAATGATGTGTTAAAACAAACAAGAAAACATATAACTTGTTGAAATATCTAAATAGCAGGAACAGGTAGCCCAGATATTTAGGCAGGCCGCCCCCAGTGTATATGGTTACCAATTTATAACTGTAAACGTATCATATACTAATATTATGATGACATGTGTCGGTTTTATCACGTATATATCACGTTGAATGAGATTTTTCTTACGGATTTTGGTGTGATTATAATCAATATGTGGATTTTCAGTCATTTTTCGTCTTCTACTACTGTAAATGATAGATTTGATCGTTTATGCGAACTTGTTGGTTGTGAGAAAATCGCCACCCTTGGTGATTGTTATTATTGCGTCTCTGGTTGTCCGAATCCAACCGAAGATCATGCTGAGCGAACAGTGGAAATGGGTAGAGCAATGTGCTTAGCTATACAACAGTTTGATGAAGATCATTCAGAGGAAGTAAGTGGAAGAATATATATATATATATATATATATATATATATATATATATATCTATGTATATATTATTTGTCGGATCCAAATTAAAGAAAACTACGTTAACTTTGGTATGATTATTCTGCAGTCGTTCATAACTGGCTTCTATTTATTTCAATTAGTTATCAGTGTTAGTAAATTGTTTTGTGTGGAGCTTTTGCCTGAGAAAATGGAAATAGTCTCATACTTGTTTCACAGGTTGTCTGTTAAACGTCTTACATCAAAGTAACCGATAATGGTAGATGTCCGACTATATTTCTAATCAAAATTTATTTTTTGTTACCCAGTTAATCAGTCACCATTAAAATGAAGCCTGGCGCATGAGTGTTGTCCCAAGTTGCCATACTATATTAGCACAACGAGGTGAGATTAACAGGATAGGAATAATGTGGAAGCAGTGGCAGTTAAAAAGACTAAGTACTGAGAATAAGGCTCGTAAAGACAATGTATGTGAGGGAATTCAATATCGAAAGATAGAGTAAAAGCGTTTGCGCCATTATAAACGATTCTGTGTCATGTTACCCCAAGTCTTACGACCACTGGTTATCGTGTGACTTTAAACAGACAGTCTGTATCTACCAACAGGTTTTTTACTAACAGTCATTGACTTCATGGGCTTCCCTCTTTTTCTTTCACCTTGTTCCTACATCAGATGTCACTTGTCTAGTTAAGCGATGATTAGATTTACATAACACTCGTTCTGACCACTATCGGTAAAAATCCATCACCTTGTCAAACGACTTTCTATCTGTGCATAGTACACTATGCACTAGGTTTGAGTAATTTTTTTTCTGGTTAGCGTTTTTTTAGCGAGTTAGTTTTCTACGGGATGGGGTCGCTAACCCCATGCCCAACCCTCCTTTATCCGGGCTTGGGACCGGCAGTAGCCCCCAGAGGGACTCTAGGTGGCGCTAACCTCAACATTTTTTTACTCGGCTGATTTGATGAAAAGCGGATAGTGCTTCAAAGACAGTTGTGATCAAAAACCTACAACTTATCCATGTCTCCTAGTTTAATGGACTATTTTTCACAGTCACAAAATTATAGAGAAAACTTCTGCACAGTATACACGCCTTTTGGTTGGCAGACAGGCAACTTGCCTGTGTTACAAGTAAATTTTCTCACTAGATACTCACAGTATGAAAAAGGTCACTTGTTAATCATACGCTATTGTGCGGATTCAAATTTCCTATTTTAAAATTAAAATGACTGTTTTCAATGTCCTGTTATTCATTCATACATATTCAAGTTCAGATAACTAGCTTATATGCTTAAATGCATCACTGTTAATGGATTAGTGGCTCGGTGGTTAAGACATCCGAAATCCAACCACCTAATCGTAGGCTTGAACCCTGGTTCATCCATTTCGATTGGGTCAGGATTGCTAGGATTTTCACATGGCTAGAAACCAAATACACACATTTTCACCTAGTAAATGGGTTGCTCGGCCTATGCTCCATTAGGAGTAACAGGCGAAAGTAAAGTAAGTAAATGGGTTGATGAAAATATATGTAAATAATCGTAGCTCAAGCACAAACATTTATAACTCCTCTAGTGTTACGGATCAATTCACTGACTGATCAAAAAATTAGTTTTACGTGCGTCTGTTGAAGAATATCACAATGTTGTGGTTTCCTTCTGGGACGAAAAGCAGTTTTTTTCTGTTACAGGTTTTTCCCTCGTTTCTGTAGATTATAATCTAGATGGAACCATATACGAAGCCGATCATTAGTGAGCTAGCTTGATGTAAAATGTTATGATGGTATTTATCTTCTTGCAGTACGTATTTCAATACACAGATACAGAAAAAAACCGTTTGTATATTTAGGAAATTCTTAATCACAAGTTGGATATTACGTATCACTAATCGCTGGTTTGTTCAAAATGCAATCTGTTCAGAACAGTCATCACTTCTATCTACCTTTCTTCACAACGGTTGGACTCAAGTGCATCGTGTTCTAATTAGCCATTAGTAGTATACGGATGATATATAGAAAATTATCATTTTTTGATGGAGGATATTCGTGTGATTTCTAAAAATATTTTTGATGATGAAGTGAGTTGTTTGTTCTTCGTCAACAAATCCCACCTACCCAAATAAATTGATACCAGTAAATTAATTGTCCCTATCACTATTAGGCTACAGGTTTAAAAACCCATTACGACTTCACCCATCTCGTAGGGTAGCCAGTCAAGCAGTGTCACTAGCTCTGATTCGCTCACCCAGTCACATACACACAAAGAGAGAAATACAAAGAATGGAATTCCAAGTTGAACACATTCGTAAATGGATGACATCGAAATGAATGTATAATAATTGTGGAAGGATAATACTTTTGGACTTAATTAGATAGTTGTTAGTAGTCTATATTGTAGTGTGTCGATTGTTTTGTAATACCTCTTCTAATGTTCTTTTAGAAAAAAAAAAACAAAAACCATCAAGAAATAATGCATTTTGCAATTTTTAGTTTTTATATAATCATTCAATGTTTGTCATCGTCATCGTCATGTTTACAATGTTTTCTGGGTCGTAGTTTTATCCGAGTTATCCACGTTTTACTACATTATATCCTGTATCTGTTACTTATCAGTCTTTGGTATACACTCGAGGATGTCAACCATAGCATATTCAATCATACTGTTATTATGATTATTGTTTATTCAAGTCAATATTGAACATCTAACAATATTTCCATCATCAGCACACTTCCCGTAACCATCCTTTTCATTTAATTTTGCTATTTCCTTATTTCATTTTGGAAGACGAAGACAAACCGGTTTTGTCAATTCTCCTTCCTGTCTGTCTGTTTATCTTTTTCTTGAATTCTAGTTTACTTTATTCTGTTTTTTTTCCAAACTGTTTTGTGTATGGATCGGAAACGGATCGAGGAAACACAACACTACTTGAAATTTTCGTTACCGGTGTCATAAAAACACAATCATTTTGAACTGTTTAATCTAGACAAAAAAGGACAAATATTTAGATAGGGCCGGTAACCGTACTGAGAATACACAGGTTATTTTATTATTAATTTAAGAAAACGCGCTAAATTTTTGATAGACAATAGCTTTAGAGAGGTAATGTTTCAATGGTGAATGAGCCTAACTACTACACTAACTAGCTGACTGCGTTTTGCAACTGAAAGCATGTTTCATCATTGCTATACAAACCTGATATATGGTTCATAGTTAAAGATGTAACAAACACTAAATTCATCTTTCAAGTCATAGGTTCAAATTCTACTCTGTCTATATGCTAATTCAAGTGTACAGTTTAGGAGAAATATATATCATCTGACAAGTAATACGCATACCTGAGAACAATCAAAAATTTTAAATTGTAGAACCTCAAATGTCTTCCATCGGTTAAAAGGCGATGAAGGGCTGTAAATTGTCAGACATCCAATATAAAACCTATCGTTGTTTTGAAGGTCAGTCCGCTACTCTTTAACAGGAAAGTTTACAAGCTAGAACCTTCATTCCCGTAGTAATCCGTGACTATTGGTACAGATTTTTCGGTCATTTGTTTCATCAGAGCTCATATACATTTTCATTTGGAAATCAATTTTCCCCAACTTCCTTAGTTTTAGCATCAAGTTTTCAGAAAGCTATATGCACTCTAAATATGTCCTTTTTATTTTCTTGGGTCAAACTACCCATTAGTGCCTGGTCAGTTTCCTCTTTTTTGGCACAAAGGATCTCATCAGGGTAATTTTTCTATCTCTGACTTTTCAAAGTAAATCTCTCCAGTCTAGAGACTCGTTAATTTGCAGTAGCCAAATAACATATTTCTGTTTACTGAAGACGTTGAAGAAATATGCAGTTATTATTATTATTATTATTATTATTAAAATGATTATCTTATAGCAATTTTATACATATCCCCGAACCCAAAATCGTTTTTGACCTATTAATTTTTATATTATTTTGCATTTTAGAACTAAAATCATTCAATCTTAACTATACAACTTGTTTTTACCAGGATATATTCTAATTATCTATGTACTGAGATTTAAAAAAATACAGTGCATTATGATGTGGTAATTTATTTGTACAATCAAATGCATAGTATTTTGTTTTTGATCACTCATTTGAGATTTTTCAGTTTGACTTTAAGACCTGAGCAAGCGGAAATTACCTTGCCCTATCGATCATCACGAGCTGTCTGCATTTTTAGTGGCATAGAAAACGTAATTAATTCGACTCTACCGTGAACGTGTGTTGATGTTTGTTACTTCATGCATTAATAAGTAACAGTGACCAATATCTTGTTTGTTCAATCAAATTCTATCGATCGATTTCTCATACGGTCTCTAGTCTAAGTGAGGTCAGTCTCTGCTCGAATAGCTCAGTAGTAATGTACCTAAATGTGTTGCTATGTTATGTCTCACAATTCGTTGTAACTCCCCTTTATATCAAATGTATACCCTACTGATTTGTGCCAAATAGGTCCAAAAGGACTTCCCATCATTTGTCTTCATATTTCATTGCTACTTGTTTGATTTAAACACTACTGAGTTTTCACTGTACATTTATTATTTCAGGTGAATATGCGTGTCGGTGTACACACTGGTAAAGTGATCTGTGGAATTGTCGGAACAAGACGGTTTAAATTCGATGTTTGGTCAAATGATGTTACATTAGCTAATGAAATGGAGTCTAGTGGTGAAGCGGGAAAAGTGCACATTTCTGAAGCTACTTTAAGTTTTGTAAAAGATATTTATGAAGTTTCTGAAGGAAAACCTGTTCATGGTCAGTTGTGTTTTGCCTACCCATAATTATGCTTTTTCTTTTGTCTTTCCAATACATCCTATGTTACTTTTCAATTTTGATAGTCTATTAATTTTAATTTCGGAGGATTGGTGCGGGATAAGACAGTTATGAAAACGTATGTTGAAACTATCTGATGATATGGTATAATGATAGCCTTAATTTCGATGTTGAGTAGGGAAAGGCTATCAGCAATTAGTTGAGAGTCACACATTCAGTTTATTTTCTACCTTGAAGAGACGAACGTGCTTTCCCGGCTATTAATTCAAGCTTTCGTGTTTATGTTCATGAATTTGAATTACGTTTTATGTGTATGTAGTAGCTTACGATACTTACCCAGTGTTCGGACCAAATCACATTCAGAGAACACTGAATCTTATTCTCAGTAGTTGAAGATAAAGTATCAAACCACTTCTTTGATTCGAACGTCCATCAATGAGACATTCTTATACATCTGTTTTAATTGTAATAGTAGTGTTAGTAGGTGAATTTTTTTATCGAATCAAGTTGAGTTAATCCGCTGTTATTAAAGTAAAGCTTGGCACAAATAGGCGTTCATTCAGGTTGCATAGCAGCATATCACTATGGTATGAAGCTAACAAGATAAATGACAAACAAATCGAAATAATTGTTGTATCAATGATAATGAGAAAGACTAAGTGTTAAGAACATGGCTCCAGAAGATGGAATAAGAAGGAATGTGTGAAGGAATACTGAAATACATTTTCTAGATAAAGAGTGAATCCATCTGCGCCATTGTGACTGGTTCTGAACCATTTCTCCTAACGTTTCCAAATACTGATCGCAATTATATTAACATGTTTGTTAATGACCTGGAAGCTTGGCTACAATTTTGTGAATATCTGTTAAATAAAAAAACACCAAAATTTTATACATTAGCCTCTCTAAGCACTCAAATTTATGGCTTAAAGCTGAGCAGACATAAACTTGTACTTGGTACATCTCTATTTCATCTCTTTGTGCCAACGGGGTATGGCAACTTGGTCTGATGTACGTACGTACCGGATTCAAAATTGTGAGTGAGTGACTGACTTGATAACTGAGTTACATCACTGTTTTTGGGACGGGATGCTGTTTCTACAATACGCGTTGTTAGTTGATACAAAAGTCTATAGGTCTTGCATACAGTGCTGACTATGTGCCACATTAGTTTCAATAGAATATTTCCGAAAATGTTGAATTTCACTTGTCTCGTTTGTCACAGTATCTTTTGACAAGTTTGATGTACAAGTTGAGCGTTCACCTGGCATACATACATGTGTGAACATAGTTTTTGCATAGAGGAAATGAACTGGCGAGACTATAATTGACGAACGAACCAATCGGATATAAGATAACATGTCTTGGATTTTGGCGTGATATTCACCCATCGATTGGCTAAATAGAGTTTCGGCATTATAGCTGATGTCAGTTCGTGATGAAATCTGAAAATATAATTCCTGACCCTAACCATCAACCTCTAAATCATAATTCTAATTATTCACGCTGGTTTATAACCCCCATTTGGTCCTAGTTCTTAGGTGAACACTTTCAAGGTCATTTCAGCATCGCTCAAAGGTTGTCCAAAAAATTATACTCACCGATTAACTTACAAAGTAACATTGATTATAGGATAGACGCATATGGTTCAACGATTCATTTGATCCCAACAACCAAGTGTTTCGCGCTGTGTCAGTTTTATGTAATTACTTATCAGGAAAGTGTGATTTTCGAAAGTGTATTATGTTTCAGTTTTCTGAATCGTAATTCGCTGAAGCACACCTGTTCATGTGTAGTTAGTGTACATATACGCCTATATTTGAAATTGTCGTAATAGGCGTATGTTCATCAACTTCAACTAATCCACGAAATTGCGCGACATATCCACCATTGTCTTCAGTGACTTACTATCTCACCACAGACCCAATTGAACTCGCAGGTCACTGCTTCTCACTAGACAGATAGGTCCTGGGTTCAGATCTCGCGAAGCGGGATCGTGGGTGCTCACTGCTGAGGAGTCCCACAACCGGGTGAAACGGCCGTCCAGTGCTTCCAGGTTTTCCGTGGTGGTCTAACTTCAATTGACTCATGATCTCAACTAATAGAATTAATATATTCATCAAATAACTTGTACCACTTTTAATTTAGGTGGATCTATCATATAGCTTTTTTATTTTCCCTTAGCATATAATTTTATGGAATTATGGTACGTGTACATTCAGTAAATTAGAATCACAAATGAATAATCCTTCTTAACCAGGTTGATGTTCTAAAACTCTTGTACATAAACACCTATGTGTAGTTGTTCACATCCTCATTTCTCTATTCGCCAAAGAAGTGTCACGAAACATCAGAAAAATTAATTTTTCTACTCGTTGGGAATTTACAAATATATCATTTTTATTAATAACAATATAACTAATGCTCAATTTATTTCAAGTTATAAGGTCAAACCTTGGTAATCACACCTACAAAATAACCTCTCTGTTTTGAAGCTGTTTGTACGGAGTTACAATAGATGCAATGTGATAAAAATCTCAAACGGAAGCACCACAATTGTTGGCTTACTGTCTATCTTATAAGGAAACTCGAGACGACTGTATTATTTTTTAAATATGATGGGTGGAAAAAAATAGTTGTAGCAGCAGAACTGGTAGAAAACTTTCACGTTTCGTGATCTATTATAGTTACTGACATTTCAAAACATTTATGTTTTTCGCTATTTTGAATGTAAATTAGACAGAAATTTTTTTATGCTAATCATATTTCAATTCGGATGATGGTTGTTCAACAAATGTTGACTATTTTCGTAAATATAATCTATTCCCTTTTTTCATTTTCCATAGATATTCGAAAATTCAAAGTGTTAGTTGAATTTTTTAATAAAGAAGAACAATGTTTTGCCATTAAACATACTCAAGATGAAGCTAGTAAGTAAAATTAATATTGTTTCCGCAAGACACTTTCTCTTTTCCCTATTCTACTAACTAATTTTTTGATTTATGAATTGCTAGAGAACAACTCCAAAAACCAAGAAATAACTGGACAGTCATCTCAACTCTATGAAAGCAATGTCTTCTCAGGAAAACGTTCATGTGTGCCAGAATTGAGATATAATATATAACCTATGATATTAGATAATCATCACAAATTATTGCCAACTGACTGTTGTAATTATATGTATACCTTTTGATTCTTACTAAATCATTTGCAGGTAATGTGTTTATCGGCTAGACAGACCTCAAGATTCTAGGATTGATGTAGCATGGCCCATCACTCCTGTTAATTTTTTGTGAACAATGGGCTACAGACAAACACTAGGCATTTAAACTAGTCATCTGTTATGGAAGACCACTTGAACACCTCAATGTCTCGGTTCACAATTTCTGCATGTTTCTCCCAGTCATCTGGTTCTTTCGTTATCTTCAAGGATTGGTAACGGATACTAAATAGAGATGACTGTTCTCCAAATATTTGAGACAGGGTTTTAATTGTTTCATCAAACGTCTCGTGGGTTTTTAGGGAGAAATATGTTCCATCGTCCTAAGTTTTCTTAAAAGTATTCTGACTTTGAAGCGTTATCCAGTTTTCAGAGATCAATATAGAACAAATCTTCATATTTCTTAAACCAAGAGTCAAAAGTAACACCTAATACACCAAAATTAAATTCATGGATTGCATTAATGAATGAATCAGTATGAGGTGCTTGTAATTCACCAGAAGCAGGCACAATTTCTGCATCAGGGTTTCCATGCTTCTGAATGGTAACTGATCAAACCGCTTCTCTTGACGCTCCATATAAGTTTCTATTTGCTCCAAAGAAATATTTATTGTAGTTTTCCCCGTCGCTACTGATAAGTCTTCTAACTGAACGCTAGATTCGGTTCCTGAGCTCTTCTAGTAACCTTTCAGGCTGGATCTACACAGCGAATTGAACACAAGAGAAAAGGCGCGAAATATGGTTTCTTTATGCTCAGAAAATTTAGGGTTTTTATGGTATTTTAAATGTCTCTGGGTTTTGCGGAAAATTCTGGAATGCTACTAAACATAGTAGCAGTATAAGTACTCATGTGACTTTTCACTTTCTAGATGTTTCTGGCAAAACTGTTAATGAACGCTTATTCGATAAGATGCTTCTCAGTGTTTTTTGTACCTTTCTTGACTTTTTTTGCGATGAATTTTTCTGGATCTCCCCAGTAAATACGTAACTGAATATCGGGATTGTCATTATGTGTGTACGTTGAAAAACAACATACAAAGGTTCACATGCATTATTTATAGGCGTACACACATGAAAATTAGCATCTGACTATACAAAAGTAAAGACAAAATTCTTAATTAGGTTCATATGATACGTTTTAAATAATACACTCTCTGATGTCAGGGCACATTAAAAAGAACGTCGAAATTAACATCAATCTTCAAAATTAATTCAAACGACCAAGGAATAATTTATCCTAAAAAAAGTCCTAATCATCATCTGTGCACCAATAGTATTCAGTTTTTCCATAATAAATTTTATTTGAGGTTATTATCCTTAATAGACAACATGATGTTTTATACCGCTTAATTAGTTTGTTCACTATGGTTAGGTAAGGTCCCTAATGTGTCTCCTTCAATCATCGTATCCTTGTATGGTTGACTCCTAGATGATGCATGGTTTTTATTATTATAAATTTAGTAATTCAGTAAAAAATTATTGGCGAATTCAAAATAATACCGTTAATATGTATTTCCATCTTAAAATCCGATTCTTACCACTCTGATGTTGATATATATTTCAGTAGTATAGAATCGTGATCTAATTATTCATTAGTTTAGTTTGTATTTCATTTTTTAAATTGGATGTCTGATTAAGGTTAGTTATTAGTTCCGAACTGTTGTTTGGCTAAATGTTTTCTCACCGTCAAGTATTCAACTGATATACACGCCGTTGAAATCTCAATCATCGTTTATAAGTTTTAGATTTGTTTTCAGGACTATTGAAAAGACTGACAGAAGTTTGTGGTTGCACTCTGACGTTACTCCTAGGTAAGAGAGAATCAGATGATGTTGACGTCAAAATGCTCCAAGTATGATATCCGGAAAACCGAGAAAGTGACAATGTTTCAGAAAATAGTATATTTGAACGGAAGTAGAGATAGATGAACGTGAGACTACTTCTGAGGTAATTATTTCAGTGAAGAGAAGTGTCTTGCGTCATTTATGCCTTGCATATGGCTATGATGTTAGATGAAGTCCTAACAACTAGTAGTGCCTTTTGAAACAACCAGGATCAGCATCATTGTCGAACACTAATTCTTGTAAATGAACGAATATTGGAAAAGTTGAAATCTTCTAAACCACTTCGGATTATTTATTATTAATCGCTAGAAAGTTCCCGTTATATTAAATTACAATTATATGAACGAAGAATATTCTTTTCAATAATTTCTCGTCAGGTTCTACAATTATAAATCCGAAATTATAATCCATAAAATTGGTCAGATTTAAGGCCAATTTCTCAAAAAGGTTGTCAAGTGTAATAATAAATGTATTCAGTATCCATCCCTATCTACTATATCTGACCTAATTCATATTATTCTACATATTACGTAATTTGTGATTTGCAATTACATTATTCTCTCTCTCACGCCATGTTGACCATATTTATTCTAATCATTTATCGCACAATTTCATTTCACTTATAAACTGATTCAAGTTAACACTTTATATTAGTCAGCCCCAACATTGACGATTTGATTTGATTTTATATGACAAACAACAATTCTCGATTCACATATTACAATTTTAAATGATGTACTGTGCTTTAAATCTGGCCAATTTTATGGATTATTAATTTGGATTTATAATTGTTGAATCTGATGAGAAATTATTGAAAAGAATATTCTTTGTTCATATAATTATGTTTACTATTATTATTATTATTATTATTATTATTATTATTATTATTATTATTATTATTATTATTATTATTATTATTATTGCTAATCTACTAATTATTTTGGTCAGTCTTTGTCGGCACGCATGCATCGTATACGGGTTGCCTCAAAATAGCTATTTTGTCACAATTTCTATAGAATAGGATAACTGTGGCTGGCAGATTAATACAGAGCACTCTTTTCATCCTATTTGGGACTAGCAAGCTAAATGTACGTGCATCCCTTTATTGATGTTCATATAAGGAATTGGATATCGTATCTTTCGCTTTAGGGACCTAATCATTTAAAAAAGTTAGTGGCTATCTAAACTCAGTAGCTTAGTGGAATCACAATCCCTAATTCTAATCAATATCAATTAACTTTAAACACACTTTTATTATGGTTCGTGTTTCGTGATAATAATTCAGTTCATAAATTTGAATCGTTGTTATCAATATATAACTGAATGCCCTAAATCTATTTTTTGGTTCTACTGAGGTGATCACTAGCGGAGCTTCCGTTATAAAACCGAATTTCTTAATCTCGTTAGCGGGGCAGGGAAAAAGAGGTAAAAAGTTATCTCATTCACTTTATTGAAGTCAAAGTTAGTATATGGACGTATCTATAACGTCGCGTGTTTAATGAGAAGGATTATTTGTGCATGATTCATGATTGACAACAATAACTGCAAAGTGATCGTTTTTGTTGTATGTTTTTCTCACTACGTTTAAATAGTATTACACAATTATTTCATTAGTACTGAATTTAACTCAGCATCATGATAAGAATGTGATAAGTAGAAAAATCAAATGAACATTCGATTCCTACTCGATTGCTTCAAAGAAGGCATCTTCAACTATCACACTTGATAAATTCAAAAAGATGAATTTACTTGTGTGAGCCTTATATTATGCTTTGAAGAACTCGTGGAACTCTTAGTATCATAGGAAGCGAGCACGTTACTCTGGTTTTGTGGAGAAATGACGGTCAGTTAATAAATTCATCTACCTTTCAATTAATTGGTTGCAAGTGCAAACCTCACCTCACCTATTTTAGTTTGACCAACTGAATTATTCTCAACATATACTTGTTTACTGACTTATACTTAATTAACTTTGACTATTTGCTTTGTTTTTTATTATTTATAAGTTATATATACAATTACATATGTGTGTCCAAAATGACTTTTTCTATTGTTTTATTTTCCCTTTTCCGTTGGGTATCTGTAGTGATCAAAACATATTTTATTGAAAAACGTTTGGATGATAAGCCAGTTGTCAGTTTGCCACCTGTAAGTGAAGTATATTGTATCTTTCTTTTCAAATGTTGTGTTATTTTTACTTTTTAATATCGGTGTAATCCAGTTTGATATCATAGATTTTATACCTTTTTTCATTCTTCACAAACCGCTATACTGTATAATCGATAGATAGATAAATTTAATTTGTTAAGTATAATAGAAATTTATGTCCTCACCCTTAAGTCATAATTATTGTGTAAGGTATATCAATATTATCTTATTATCTAAACCGAAGTGGGACGAGGTTTTTCGTACCTCCAACCTACTAATTGGAGCTTGAGTACTTTGACCACTGAGGCCTCATCTCTTCTATGTAATCATATCTTAAAGTATGTGCTTGTGTGAAAAGCAATTTAAACGATTTCATCGACTTAGGTTTCATCCAGGTTTGTCACCAAAGCGTATCAGCAGTTATCTCGGAACTGATCTCACACTGCTAAGGTATCCGGGTCGCAGCTGATGTTTTACTTTACTCTATTATTTATTTATTATTTTATTTATTTGAACACATAAATATTGGTACATAAAACAATGAGAATTTAAAGAGAATTAAAAAAGGTAAGGAGCGTAAAAAAAGGAGAACAATAACGAACAGATTAGTGTAAGGTAGTGTAATAATAATAACGGGGGAAACGGAAAGGTACAATCGGAAGAAATCTTTCAGCTAAGGAAGAAGCAACCACTTTTTACGAGGAAAGTAAAATCGCCACTGGCTTCTATTCTGAGCCATATCTGATAACGTCTCTAGCCACTGTGTAGCACCATCTCTCAGACCCCAACCAGAGAGTCGTGAAGGACCGACAGAAGCCAGTCCTTTGCAGCTTTCTTTCATGCCACGACACCATGTCATACATTGACCACCTCTCCGCTTTTTCCAACCAGTCCCGGCGTTGGCAAATAATGCACGACGTGAAATTCTCTGGGACGACATTCGTAGAACATGTCCAAGCCACCGAAGTCGGTGTTTCAAGATGGTGACACCAATTGCATTATCGTCTATGTGCCCGAACACACGATGCCGAACCTCTTCATTACTAACATGGTGTTGCCACTGGATGTCAGCAATCCTTCGGAGGCAGCGATGATCGAACACAGATAGTTGTCTAATGTCCTCAACTCGGAGAGGCCAGGTTTCACAAGCATAGAGCAAAACTGCTCTCACCGATGCGTTGTAGATCCGACCTTTCACAGCCAGATTGACATCACGAAGGCGCCAAAGATGGCCCAGATTGGCATAAGCCTCTCTGGCTTTCACTATTCGTGCATTGATCTCATCACTCACGCCACCACCAGCACTTATGCAGCTACCCAGATAAACGAACTTCTCGACCACTTCTGTCTGCTCACCATCCAGGGTGAGTACAGGATTAGAATCATGCCAGTCTTGTAGAAGTACTTTGTACTTCGAAGGTACAAAGTACATACCATACCTACGGACACTGATTGCTAAGTGATTAATTGCGGATTTCATGCCTTGGGTATTATCACACAGAAAGACAATATCATCCGCATACTCAAGGTCGAGAAGTCTTTCTCCAGGCAATAGATCCACACTGCCATCACTTACATCCATCTGAACTGTTTCCAGAGTGTCGTCGATGGCAAAGTTGAAGAGGAATAGTGAGATTTGGTAACCCTGAAGAAACCCAGTGCTCATAAGCGGGACTTTTCTCGAAGCCGCAAGCGACTTCACTCGCCATTTTCATGGCGTCATGCAATTGCAAACAATGCTCATCTATACTTTTCGGTGGAATGGTAGCTAGCCTAGAAGCTAGCTCGGTTCGATACTTACTAGCAACAGAAGCTGCAACCAACTTGCTAAAATCAATCCTTTGGTGGCGGTCACTTCGTTGGCTACTGAAAAGTAAGGTAAGATTGGCGCAGATCAGGGTATGATCAGAGTCCAGATAAGTACTCCAAAAGGAGCGACAGTCTTGTACACAACCACTCCAGAGGTAGCTGATCGCGATGTGATCAATCTGAGTCCAGGCTTGAGATGCAGAGGAAGGTCGCTAGGTGGCACATCGGCGATGACTGTGCCGAAAGTTAGTGTTAGCCAGAAACAGGTTGTGGTCTGTGCACAGTTGCAGTAGACGGTCCCCGTTATGTGTCCTGCGACCAACAAGTGAATACGGGTCTCGGATGGACAACAAACGTCAATATTAAGACTTTCCAAAGACATAGCCAGCCCTATCTGTTGTCTGACCTGCATAAGTGTGCGAACGTTAAAGAGAGCCAGTTTGATTGGTGCACGTGGTTTCAGAGAAAGTGCTTCAGTACTCGTATTCGGTGGTAGCATACAATTTTTAACCAGGCGGTGACTCGAGAACGTTTAAATAGAGCGAAATTTCCACCGTAGGCGAGCTGCTGTGTGAATCGAGAAATAAGTATAAACAGAGTGGGAATAAAAGAGGGTGAATAAATGACGTAGTAGATAATAATAATAATAATGATAATAATAACAATGATAATAATAATAATAATAATAATAATAATAATAATAATAATGTGAGCCATTTGATTGTTATTCGGAGCAAGAAGAATATTTTCCATCAATAGACGACAGTTCATCATTTTTTGTTTGTTGGCTGTGATAGTGCCCGGGTGCTTACACCGAAGCAGGTGGTTTTCGTAGGGGGCTACGCCCGAGCCTTTGACCTAAAGGTCTAACCCACAAGGCAGTAGAACATCGTAAGGCGATGGAGTCCCATGGTAGCCGGTGACCAAGAAATTGATTCATACGCCATTTGTTCCCGCAGGATACTGAAGCCTATGTACACCATTGATTTGGGGTCCGGTTGAAGCGCCGATATTCGCTTTACGTCCTCTCATTTTCGTAGACAACACCCCCGACATGAGAAAGCATTAAGTAGGACTTCCCTGGCAGAGGCTGTATACGCGTTGCCGTCTGAGAGTATTTCGTGAGGGAGGGCGAGCCCAACCCGTTCTCGGCCATCCCAGGGCATTTGGGGACCACTGAATAGTAGCCGTTGTCATTTTTGTCCTTACTGCCGATTGTAGAATGAGACTTAATATCAGTGCACAGTGCAGGTATTGTTCAGTGACTTACACTAGTATATGTATTGCAACTTCGTCTAGAGAATTGATTCTGCACGAATAACTGTGCATTGCTATTCGGTGGTCAATCAGTGTAATTTTTGAGCTATTGTTAAATTATTCTTACAACTTCCATCTCATTAATAAAAGTCGAATGTTTTGACTATTGAACTATAATTGTCTTCATACAATATATGCCCATTTCATCAGATTGCTGATGGGAAGTTTATTGAATATTTAATCAAGAAATCACAATTTTAAGTAGTCTTTTAGTTATTTGTAACACAGGTAACACTGATAACACAGGAAACCACAAGAGTGATACTCACAAAATATGATCAATATATTGTAAATAAATTTAAGAGGCAAATGTCATATCAATAACCGAATGGGCTCAATAACATATTGTTAAACACCATTGTTCATCTATAAATACATCCAAGAAATATAAGGTTTATGTTACCCATATGAGGAGTTTGATCATCATTAGTTTCTCTTCTAAAACAAAAGTAATGACGTCTCAAGATACAGAATTACGTGGTTCCTAAAAACCACAATCGGAGAGTTGTTATGCTTCAACAGACACCAGTTGTATTGTGTTGTCGTTCATTTCACTGCCGTATATTTTATAGTGACCACCTTTTCGTTCGCTTACATCTGTCCTTATGACAATATAACACAATAAAATATTTATGACATATCATTTTTTGATCAATTATTTGGTTAGTAACAGGGATTGTTCACATAAAATAATCTTACACAATTAGTGAAATTATTATTTTGAACAAAACATGCAAGAAGTGATAGGTAGTTTACAGTGAGGAACGCTCTCCAAAAAGATTTATTTAATCTTAAGTTCCTTTTTTATTGTAATTCTTCTTTTGAATATCTGTCTCATCTACTTCCACAACCTTTACTTTACCGTCCATTTGCAATGGTGTTCTCAGTGTCATTTCCAAGCACATATAAGTGCATTATTGTGATCATTGTAGTAATGTTACCTCAGTTACGGTAGTCGTATCAAATGGACTTAATACATGGGTTATTATTAATCACTGGATAAATATTCTCATTATTATGTGTCATTAACCAAAGCTCACATGGCTGCAAATAAATGTAATCCATGATTTATTGTAATATGAAAGACATCTGAAACTTTAAGTTAAATATAGTTACTCAATATTTGGTAATCAACTAAATGTAAATGCACCAGATTGATTTGCAAATGCTTCATATTCTGTTATCTTAATCACTTGTCCTGTCTTACTGTTACTACTTCTTAAAATGCTATTATATACAAACATTCAACATTTTTTTAAAAACTGTAAATCCATATCACTCTCTGGGAAATATTACAGAAAATTTGCATGTGCATTTAGTTTCAAATGACCATTTTGGTAGCCTACTAATAAATACGTTATTATGTCTAAAATTCCAGAGTTCGAAACGGCTATTGACTAGTGAAACATTAAATAAATATGTTAACCATCATTGGCGCTGATCCATGCTTGTCCAACAGTGTTTCGACTTGTAGTTTACGTTTACTCAGTAAAAATCCCCTTATTACCTACAAATATGTTTCTGTAATGTTTTTATTGTTTTCGCTAAAGGAAATCAAATGATGTTAGTTAAATAATAGTGGCTTTTTTAATCTTATTTTCTCCCGTTGTAGATGCAACTGGAAGTTGGTCCAGTTCAATTACAAAGTGTAGGTTGTTATTTGATGTTTTGTGTATTCAAACTGTATATATTCAAGGTCTTTACATTATAATATAGTGGGGAAATGAATGGCGATTGATCAGTTCTTGATTATGAAACAAGCAACTATTCAATAAGTCTTCACTTTCTATTGAATAATGTGTGAAGCTTATAGTTCAGTCGGTCAGATTAGTTTTTCCCAGTCGTTGATAAGTCTTGCTAATTGAACGCTATATTCAATTCCTAAGCTATTCTTGTGACCTTCAAGCTGGAACTACACAGCGACTTGAACGCGAGAGGAAAGGCGCAAAATGTGCGAGAAGCACTGTACTCCAAAAGTTCGTTTTAGTACAGAAAATATAAGGTTTTTATAATATTTGAGATGTCCTTGGGTTTCACGAAAATTCTGGAATGCTACTATATAGTAGCAGTATAGTAATCGGCCTCTACATGTGACTTTTCGCTTTCTTAATGTTTCTGGCTAAACTGCTAGTAAACGCTGACTAGATAAAATGCTCCTTAGTGTTTCCTGAGCATTTCTTGTCTTTTGCGAGAAATTTTCTCGATCACCCCACCCCCCTTTCAAAGAATAAGACCTCTTCTTCGGGTCTACTTGCAGCTTGATGACTGATTTTCTGCGGCGTTCTAACTTTCTTGGTATCCAGAGTCTATCAGTGTCTGTTGGGGTTCCTGTCATTGGAGTATCTATAATTATATATAGCGGAAGCCTCACTCGACTATCTACCGTGTCTAGAGTCCTTTCTCTCTGTGTATTTGATTAATGTATCTAATCCACGTTCCGAAAGTCCCACGCACTTTGTATAAGACATTCCCCATTCTCTTCTCAATGACTCCCGGTTCTCAACGATTTTTCCCAATGTATGGTTTGACGAGCACTTTATCACCCACGTTAAAACTCCGGATATTCTGATTTTATCTGGTTTAGGTGGTAACATGACGTCGAATATAGTTCGGATGCTTCTCCCGAACATCGCTTCATCAGGGGATTTCCCATCTGGGACGATGGGGTTAGGCGTAGTTCGATTAGCTGTTAAAAATTTCGTAATTACCTGACTTGTTTCCTCTCCTTTCCCTTTCGGTAGTGCTCTTTTGAATATGTCCTTCTCAACTTCCGACGTATCGACGTTGTTGCTGACCGAGTTTAGAATTCCCCAGATGCACTCTGTACTGATTGATGAGTTGAATATATTTTCGGTCTACCAATTTTCTCCCACATTCTTCTGCTTATAAGTGTTATATCAGAGGGTGTATCTAACTGTAAGCGGGCATCATACCCATTAATTTGAGAGAAACATACTTTCTACGGTTATATGAGCCGGCCTTGTGAAAAGCCACCGTTACTTTAGCTATTCGTGGCTTGAATCTTTTAGAACACACTTTCTGTTGACGGCGTTTCCGGGTTTTGCAATGACTTTCTTTGTGCCCTTTTGTAGAACACATAGTAAAACGATGATTTTTAGAAGGACAAAATCTTTTGGAAAGCCAAGCGTCACATAACCAGTATCGGGATGATTGTTTGTTGCTGCCATTTCAATAATTCTGCATGCTGGAACCTTGTAAAACTTTTCTCTCGACTGCATTGACGTGAATGAACCGGTTACCGTTCTCTACCATCGAGGTATCATACTTCAAATGCACTAACCTTGTTATTCGGTAGCTACTTCATTCAGGGTCATGTTAGGACAGTGTTCTAGCTTGTTTAGGATTCTTGTTCTGATGTCAGCATCTTCGGGTGGACGCAAGCTACAGACAAAAACTAGGCATTTAAACTCGTCTTCAGTCATGGTAGACAACTTGAACGCCTCAATGTCTCGGTTCACAATTCCTGCGTGTTTCTCCCAGTCATTTCCTGGTTCTTTCGTTATCTTCAAACATTGGTAACGGATATTAAGTAGAGATGACTGTTCTCCAAATATTTGAGACAGGGTTTTAATTGTTTCATCAAAACTAAAGTCCCGTGGATTCTTCGGGAAAATGAAGTTACTATAGCGTTCATGTTCCATCGTCCCAAGTTTTCTTTGAAGTATTCTGATTTTTGAGGCGACATCAAGTTTGCAAAGATCAATACAGAACAAATCTTCATATTTCTTAAACCAAGAATCAAAAGTTACACCTGCTACACCATCAAGGATGGAGTTAGTGAATGAATCAGTATGAGATACTTGTGATTCACCAGAAGCAAGGTTTTGCTGGGACAGGCACAATTTCTGCTTCAGGGCTTCCATGATTCTGATATGGACTGTTCAAACATCTCTTGATGCTTCATATAAGTAGTATGTAGCAGGAAAAGGAAGTGGAATACTTACCAGCAGAAGATTTAAATAAAAAGAAGAGTAAGGAAAATGGAGAGCAATCGGAATAACATCAGTATTAGACTGTTGCATTATATCTAGAACAAGTGAAGGAAGATATGCAAATGATGCATTTAATGTATGATTTTCATATTCTACTAAGACGTGCGATTTTGCGTAAAACAATAGATTGGTTTACTGTATGTAAATCATCGTTCACTAAACTATGTGTCCCGATTTTCCAAAAACCCTTTTAGTTTCATGTTCAGATGAAAATCGAAATAAAATACTATGTTTTTAGTTTCTTTATCTCGTTGATATTGTTATGACCACAAGTTTTTCAACATCTAATGATGATTCGCCAATTATAATCCCGATTATAATTTCTTTACCTTGCGTGTTGTATTTCGTAGCGTTCTAAGATTTGACCAACGATACACTGACTGGCAAGATTAAACTTGGGTTGATGCCGATATAATCTTAGTTTCTTCTGGTCAACCAATATGTTTACCTTCTATCCTCAGTTTTGAGTCCGAACAGTCAGTCAGCTACAGCGTAGGACCAGGCACATATATGCATCGGTCCAAGTTGCCACACCTCATTAGCACAGCAAGTTGGACATCGGATTCATAGAAATAGTTAGTTCAGCGGTGGTAATATATAGGAGAAAGATTGCATATAAGGATACAGTACAGAAAGAAAGAATTAGTTAGTAGAAAGAAAGATATGAAGTGATTTTAATCTCTTAATTTAAGGGAAGGCAGGGAATGTATACACCGACGCCATTGTAAATGATTCTGAGCCATGTCACCAAGAGTCTCCAACCATTGGTTACGAAAGTCACGCGGACCCCAACCGAGTAGTCTGCATCTACCAACATGGCTCAGACTTGAAGTTAGTGTCTTCAAGCACTGATGCCACGTTTTGGTTTAGCCTCCCCTAATTCTCTTCCAACAATCTCTAACACCCGTTGGCATTGCACGACGTGGTAATCGGTGTTCAGGCATACGTAACACGTGGCCCAACTATCTCAGTCGATGAAGATTAACAACCTCATCAACTGATTTACCGTCATTACCTAATACCCTGCGTCTAAACTCACTATTACTTACCCGGTGATCCCAACAGACGCCAGCAATATTTCTAAGGCATCTGTGGTCAAATACTAGTAGCTTACGGGTGTCTTCTACTCTTAAAGGCCATGTTTCGCTGCCGTAAAGTAAGACAGAACGGAATGCCGCGCAGTATACTCTTCCTTTTATTGATAGACGGATATCTCGCCTTCGCCAAAGGTGACGTAAGTTGTCAAAAGCCAAGCGAGCTTTTCGAATCCTTGCTGAGATTTCGTCAGACACTAACCCATTAGGGCTGATCAGACTGGTTCATCTATGGTTTAGTAATTAAGGTAATCCAACTCCAACCAACAGGTGTAACGTTTGAACTAGATTCCAAAACCAGTTTAGGATGGCTAGTAGTACCAGTACGAAAACTTGTACTTGGTAAATGAGTTAAAGACGCATGTTATAGGTTGATCAAGCATCTTTAAACGTTTGCCATGGCTATTGAATTATAAAAATGTAAAATTGTCCTTTAGCAATCGTGACGGTCGAAAATCAGTTTTAGATCAAATTACTGATGTGGCTGAATACGCGATTACTCAAAATAACTTGTGGGATCGTGAATCAGCTGATTTACTAGCTAACGATATCGTTTTTCTATAGAATTCGGTTTACGTCAAAAGCTCAACTACGGAACGTCTGTTACTCTTAAGTAACCATTTCACATGTTCCTGACGAATCTTATTATCGAGACTACCTTGTTTTGCCAGAAAATGATGAGCTTTATTAGGTGCAGCTGCATTCAGTATACTGTACGATTTGTTTTCTGTTTCGTGGGCGGTTACTGCGACAATTCCGTGAACATTAAACAGGGAATCTTTTTGTGAGCTGGATACCTCCGTGTTTGTATATTATGTTTCGGGGACAATGGGATTTAAATCAATTACCGGGCATGTTTCTGAAATGGGCAGTACTGTACCGCTGGGTGGATATTGAATGACTGCCGTTTCGTTTAAGTTACTGTTTTCCAAGGATTCATGGAGGCTGCAATCATTTTCCAGCTCAGTGTGCAATTGAGAAATTAATCCATTCACTTCCGTCGCATCTCCAAAACGTGAGTGATTCAGCAACTGTGTGCGTAATTTGACTAAGAACGCCAACTGTCGCTCAAATAGTAGCTGTAATCGATCGGAAGGGAGAGTCATTTTCTGAATCAGCACCGGTAATGAAAATTACGGTGTGAATAATGACCAATGTCGTTCAAGGACACTGATGACAAATCTGGATGCTGATTGCTCGAAATAGTTTGACTGAATTTCGTCCAATTACAGACTGCCTTTGGTCGTAATATTTTTTTTTTACTTCGTCGCCAATTTTTATATCTAGTCGTTGCTGGTTGTTGTATATATATAGCTGCCTAAACGGAGCTAGATGGGCTCGGACGCGCTTCAAACTATTGGTTGGAAACTGAATGCTCTAACTTCTAGGCCGTTATTGTTTACAGATATGAGGTTGTATTTTTCATAGATTTACTATTTTTGCGAAGTCGTCATAAAACTGTTCTCCAGCCGATTAATTTTCTGTACAACTACCATTTTTCTTTTAGACTAATACTGTTTGCGATAGTGAAACTGTTACCACAAATAATAATCTGAATGATGAATCACGGAATATTGACGCAGTTCTCCCAACAACAATGAATACTAGTATTTCATCAGCCACGGAAATTCACAACACTTTTACCTCATGTCATCCACTTGTGAATAACGAAAGTACTAATAATGTCGCTAAGAAACCTGACGGCATTACACAACATAATGATGGAGATAATAAAAAGCTGGTGGATACCAGTCAACTCCCACAATCGGTTTCAACAGTCTTAACAGAAAATCGTCTCTCTATGGATAATAAGAACATAACTATACCGCATACTGCTACTGCTACTACTACTACTACTACTACTACTACTATAACTACTTCGTATGCTATTAGTCGCGGTTCTGATGTAGAAATGTTGCAGGCATTACAAGATTTTGTTCAACCTGATGAAATTTTCATTTTCCACCCATATCCAGATTAAGTTTGAATTTCTTTGTTCCCATGGTTGAGAAGAGCTATCGACGTTTAGGTTTACGACGTCCAAGAACGCACTCTTTTGAGAAATTATCATGGTCCACACCACGTATCGCGCCATTTATTAATACAATTACAGAGACAATATTGATTTTTGTTATTGCTATAACATGTTTAATTGTTTTTCCAGATGCTCGAAAAGCAGTGAATACGCCAAGTTTTTATATTATTCTATTTATCGCCTTCATGATACATACACTGTTATTGGCATTGTTAATTTCCGATTTGGCTGCATGGGCCTGGTGTCCAGGACGTAGCAATAGTAGTAGTAAGTCCATGTTGAAAGCTACTAATAGCCGTTATGATTGGCGACGTATAGTGATTCGGCTATATGGGAAGCTATTTCGTTGGAATTCACGTAATGTGGTTGGTGTTTTTATTTTGATCTTACCAACATCTGTTGTTTTGTCGACTTATTCTTATTGTTTGTTTAATAAATATACACCTTTAATAACACTCGATGCGTCATTAAATCATAAAGACGCCTATTATTATTCTCACATGTTCTATGCTACTTATCGTACACAGATTGGTTTGTTGTTCACTTTTATGTTTATTAACTGTACATTGTACACATCGTTTTCCTCTTGGACGAAAACTATTTCAGCTACATTCGTCTGTTCATTGGGTATACTATTGATATCCTTACATAGAACACTTCAGTACACGTGTTCGCCACAGCATGCTCAGTCGTGGTATTCGGCAATAAAATATAGTTTTAATAGTCCAGCCATTGTGAAGAACGACTAGAAAATCGAAATTCATCGTTGTTATTTGAGTTTCCTGATTGGTCATATCCAGCCATGTCTGATAATGCCGTGTATGAGTATATCGTGATTGGGTTGCTTACTTTGGTTCTAGTCGGTGCATTGAATCGTGAATTTGATATTAATTTCCGATTAAGTTTTCATCGAGATTATGAAGCTCTACGAGCTAAGGAAGCTATCGGTCATCAAAAATTGCAAGCTGATTGGTTATTGGAGAACATTATTCCATATTATATAATGAATGATTTACGTCAGCATAATAAATACTCTCGACATATTGAAGATGCTGGTGTTGTTTTTGCATGTATTGCGAATTTCTCTGAGTTTTATGACGAACAATACCAAGGTGGTCAAGAGATGTTACGTGTTATGAATGAAATATTTGCTGATTTTGAGCATCAACTCGCCTTATCAAAATATAAGGACGTCGAGAAAATCAAAACAATCGGCTCATGTTTTATGGCTGCTTCTGGATTAAATATGACTGAACGTAAACGCAATAAACGATCAGATGAACATTTGTGGGCATTACTTGATTTTGCTTTGGATTTAATCCATACACTAGATGATTTCAATCGCCAAATGTTCAATTTTCAATTTGAGCTAAAAGTTGGTTATAATATTGGTGAAGTGACAGCTGGTGTTATTGGTACTACAAAACTATTATATGATATATGGGGTGATACTGTCAACGTGGCTAGTCGTATGTATTCAACAGGTTTAAAAGGTAGAATACAAGTTACTGAGGCTGTTGCTAAACGCTTAGAATCACGTTACATATTTGAATACCGCGATGAAGTGTTTGTCAAGGGTAAAGGTAATATGAAAACCTACTTATTGGTAAGCCGTCGAAATGGTTGAGAGGAAGGGATAGTTATCGACATAATTTCACTGGAAAAATATGTCTTACTTGTTTGTTTGTGCTACTAGTGGTCCATGTACTACTCTGGTCACTTGATCAATGGGACAATTTAGAAAATTTCAAAAATTATGATCTGAATTTTTACTTTACTGCACACACAGAATCCTTTAATAGATATTTTCATATACATGTGTTTGTTATCGTTCTTCACTGTTATTTATCAAATTAACAACTCACTGCACCACCGTTATTTTCGCTTAATCATAATTTTCAATTAAACGTAATAATACTTATCGAGAAAGTATCATGTATTGAACATATTAGTTTACACTTGTAATAATCATTTTCCTGACTTTGCCTTTCTTTATTATCGTCCTTTTACACAGTGATTATTGTTGTCATTATTGGTTTCCTTTCATTTTCCTCATCATTTCCAGCAAACTTTCATCTGCTGTGCATTTGTCTTAGACATCCATCGTCAATATTCCATCGACTAATGATCATATAAATGTATTAAATTCTTTGTCTTTATATGTTGGCTTGAACAAGTGTTAATTTTTCTTACGCTTATGAACTTGGTCTAAATGTTAGTTGCATGTTTTAGTTCATATGACATTAAGCGCCGGACTAATTGATTGTTATATGTTCCACCTTTAGTCAGAACCAAGCTTAGTTGTCAAGTTATGTTGGAACTATATTCGTCCAAATACATGCGTATGTGCGTGTATGTGCACATGAACCTTGTGAACGTAAATAACTTGACCTTAAGAATTCAGCTACCACTGTTATACTGCATTTTTTTTCATGATTATCTAGACTGCTCTTCATTTGTTTTATCCTCTTTATTATGATATTTTAAAAGAAATTTGGTAATAAAGTTCATAGACATGCATTAAAATCCACTAACCTTTCATTGTCGTGATTACTTGTATTTATTCGCTAGAAGTATATAGGTGATCTCTTGTTTAAACTGAAATCTAATCATCAATTACTTGGTGAAAATTCACATTTATCAGTTCTGTGTGTTCTTTCTGTGGTATTAATCCTTTTTTGTCGTTACACAACTGACGGTTATACGTATGCTTATAGACTTGTTAAATTATCTTTTTCGAAATAATGTTATCTCATGTTTAACTGATTGCTTTTACTAACGGTTCCTGTCATTCGTTCATGTTAACTACTTTCTATTTTGTCTTTCCTTTCTACTTCTTTTGTTAAATTTGAGCTGTGATGGCTCCTCTTTATTTACATATTCTCTGCTCTAATTCGTTTTGAATAATGAATATGTTACATCATAAAGTAGAGAATATCTTGAGAACGCCGCGAAAGAATAGCTGGTGATGGCGATAGCCATGATATATATTCCGATTTTGTTTGGTTTTATTTATTGTAGTTCTATTTGGATTATTATTATTATTTTTAATGTTTAAGATGAATAAACAAGTTTGTTATGATGATGTGCTACTTAGTTATCTAAATTGAGGTTGAATTACTGGCCTGCACTTTCACCTTCATAATAAGACATGTAGGGGAACTCACCACAACGTTTTAATGAGGGTTTATTGAATTTGATCATCTTGGACTGATAATAGTTATAAGGGAACTGTTGAAAGTCAGAGATTATTCAACATCCTATCTTCATGTAATGTTCAGTTTGCTAAAACAGATCTCGATCACTTTGAACCTATTATAGTGAAAAATTCGATTATACATGACAGTGGAAAATTGAAAGAAAAACATTTCCAACCGTTCACTTAATAATGTCAACCTATTAGAGGAAATTAATAGAATTTAGCGATTCACCATAAAAAATTGTCGTTATTTTATCAGCTCATCATTGTCAGCTAATTATACTTTTTAGTTATGACATATATATTGTAGTGTGGTCTATTAACATATCTATACTCATTTAATAAAAACCCAAAAGGATTCACATCGTACATACTTAGACGTTGAACTGCCAATGCAACCAATTGATTAGCTTTCTTTCTGCAAAAAAAACCGTCACACATTGCTATTCAGAACCTAACATAATTTCTTTGTCAAGTGAACAAATTGTTTAAAAATCACTGAAAAAACTTATCTAACACTTCAGTGAACAAAGAATCAGGAGTGGAAAAACGGCCCTTTGTTCATCGAAAAATTACTGGGTGCATTCATAACATGAAAATCATACATTGGAAACGTTATTTGCACATTTCATTCAATTGTTCTAACATACTTCATAATTCTTTCAATTCTGCTGTTGTTGCAAAATCTGATTCTTAACTTGTTCTCTTCAAATCAGTCTTCTCCGTCTGCCAGGTATTCCTTGTTATACATAGTGACAGTGAGGTTAAATGAACAAAGGTAATAAGATTTTTTTTAAAACAAGGAAAGTTTAATAATCGTTTGATTGTTAATGGGAAATTATCATTGGGAAAGGATGGCTCAGCATGATAAAATAAAATGTTGAAACAGAGCTGAAATGTAATCGGAATGGTCGTGGAAATAAAAACAAACCAGTTGGGGGTAGAAGATTTAAAGGGAAGATGGAAGGTGAAGCAGATGGCTGTAAAGGAACAAGAGTATGAAAAAGAGAGAAGAATTTTGATACATCAAGACCATAGTAGAAAAAGAGGTTGTACCAGTCTCTTTTGCACACACAATTCTGGTTTTTCCAGATGTATGGCTATCGCTTCGGCAATGCAAAGAAGATGCAGTCTAATTGTCTTAGGAAGACTTCTACATACCTTGTAGATGACTTTGAACGTAGAGTCTGTCTTGATTGAATGATCTGTGTTCACAAGGTGTTCGATTATAGAACTTATTGAGCCGTTGCCCCCTCTTTTTAGCCACGCCGAATAATGTTCTTGAATTCTTTCGGATAAAATACGCATCGGACGACCTATATACCTAGCCTCACAAGAGCAGGTAAATGCACATTGAGTTGGTCAGATGCGATAATTTATTTTTCAGATTATTGGTGAACAATGATCGCAATGTTGCTGCGAAGAATGTTCTTTTTAAGGAAACCGAAATTCTCCTTTTTAAGATATGTGGCTCTATCAGCTTTGAAGTCGATGTTCATGTATCGAGTTTTCTTTTCTACTGTAATTATTTGTTTTTGGCGTTTTCGGCTTCATGTTCCTATCAATGAATATCGAAGGATACCCGTTTTTGATAAGTATCTCCTTTAAAAGGCCCAATTCTTCATCTACGACCTCGGGGCTACAGATCTTTTGTATTCTTGTAGCGAGTGTTATTATTTTTCGGCTGATGGGAACCCAGCTGTGGAAATTTGATAGTTGGCCATTCCACATATATAACAAGTTTATTATCATCCTGTAAAAATAAGTATATATATTTGCGATTGTGCAGCTTTGAAAATGAATTCGCCGAAAAGAGAACTCTTCGCTGAACTAATCTTTCTTATTTAATGTCCTTCTGGATTTTCGCGTAATAAACTTCCCTGTTCGCACTTCGACTTCCCTCTCTAGTTAGCGCGTCTGGAACACAATAGAACAGCTATTTTATTGGTCTTTGGTCACAAGCCTTTGTTCCGTTCGCAGTCTAAATGAACTCATAATCGCTTCAAACCTATAGCATCAATAAAGAGTATTAATGCTACTCACGAATAAAAGGATGTCTGCTTTATGAATTAACAATGAGCGTGACTACAATTTCTGGACGAACCAGATTTACGACAAATCTTGGATTTCGGCGCGAAATTCACTCACTCATTTGGCTAAAGTCTTGACATTATAGCTCATGTCAGTTCGTGATGAAAACCACAAATCTAATTCCTAACCCTAACCATCAACTGTAAATCATGATCCTTATTCTTCAAACTCCCTTATAACCCTCATTTAGCCCCAGTAAGTAGGTAGACACTCTCAAGGTCACTTCAGTGTCGCTCAAAAGTCATCCATAAATTATAGTCTCACCGCATGTAGCATCAGTTGAATAAGGAGTACAATTATTACATGTGCTACGAGTTATATCATTAATGCAGATAAGACAAGTAGCATTAGTTTCATTATTATTTTTAGTAGTGTAAGTAGCACTATTACTTTAAGATGCATTAGCAGCTTGAGCAAATTCAAGAGTTTCCCTAGCATAAATAGCATAAGCAGTACAAATTACACCAGCAGCACCTGCAATTCACGTAGTGTACCTTGTACTACATTCTAAGTGGTATTGGTAGTGTCAGTAGTACAGGTAGCACAAGTATGAAAACAACGATCAGGGGTGGCATTATTTGCATCAGTAGCATTGGAAGTTGTTAAAAGTACTATACATAGTACTAGTTGTACAAGCAGAATTCGTGGTGTTAGTATAAACAGTTTGAGTGACAGTAGTAATACGAGTGGCAGAGACTTTGCCATCTCAACAGGTTGGTCGGTCGATGCAGGTGGATCAATCAATCAAATCCATATTCCAGTCCGTAAAATCACCGTACATTTCATGATCAACACATAGACTATCACATTGCCCTTTATGGATTAGTAAGGATACCCAAAATCCGTTGAAGCGTAGGAAACACTACTGGACTTATTCTTGTCAATAGGACACAGATCATTTGTGTGAATATAGAGAAATCCGGAATATGTGTAAAAGCCCATAGCTAGATGCAGCACTACTTAGGACAGTTGACAAATGATAACCGTACCTACCTGAAACGACTGTTCTAATATATTAAACGAAGAACAAAGCGTAGTGACGGTATTTCTCCACTGCTGTTACGCGCAAATTTAAAATCGCTAGCTAAATCAGATTTGGTAAAAGCCGAGATTTTGTCAAACTATTTCAACGAAGTCTACTTTACGGGTATTGTTAACAATACTTTTCATAATCACATCACTGATATACCAGTTATAGGGCCTGTACCTGTGACTGGGAAAACTCTTCTTTAATTGATCATTAGCCTCAAACCTAGTAAAATACCAAGCCCTGACGGGTAACATCCACGAGAGGTCATCTCGCATTGGCATAACTTGCATTCTTAACATGTCCTTAATTTTAAAAGTTGTCCAGTTTTTCGGTCTTTTCTTTTTTTTCTTTTTTTTCAAAAAAACCTTTTTTCATTTTTTTGTATTCGTTACTGTGTTTTTTTGTTGTTGCGTGAATAACTTGTTGAGATAACCTGTGCTGAGAATTCTATATTGCACCAAAACTATAGTACTGAATAAAGTCATTAATAATAATTATTATTCAAATGCCACTCAATACGCTCTTCAAAATGTTCCTTCTCCACACTCAACTCCCTAGGCACTGAAAAGACGCTATAGTTAGTCCTGTAAACAAAGATGGTCAGAGGCAGATGGCGTTTAACTACCGAACTGTCAGTCCCACCAGACTAGTAGTTGAGTCACTTGAAAAGATAATTTGGGTTAAGTCACATAGAATCACACAATCTGATAATTACCGAGGAACACGGGTTTCGAAACAAACATTCATGCCAGACCAAACTAAGTATAGTAAGAAAGGATTGGATAGAAGCTACAGATAGGCGTTGATCTGCTAATGTAGTAAAGCAATTGACAATGTTTCCCACACAAGTGTTAGAAGAAGAGCTGGAGCTCCGGAATAAAAGGTGTTCTACAGAAATATGTACATTTCTCATGACCCCTCATATATAGAGTGAGGGGTTAGTGGACGCTTTAATGGCATTATATCTGACTCCAGTTGGATTGCATGCTATCCTCGTATATTTCATCGACTTGAATCACGTTAGTGAGTAATGGAATTAAATAAGCCAAATACGAGAATGGAGTCTGAATACATATATTTCACACAATCGTCGACCGGAACAGACAATCAGAGAAACGAAGCAAAGGAAGCGAAGAGAGAGAGAAGCCAAACGAACCGGAGAAGGTAAGTGAGCCAACTCAATTTAATCAAGCGTTACTCAATATCTATATTCAAACAAAGAAACAAGTTACAGACATATGATGAGTGGGATAAGCAATCAACACACATGCGATCACATAAATAAGCCACTAAGTGACAGGGTCAAAATGTCGTTTAAGAAGAATGGACAGATTGGCATGTCCAGAAAATAGAACAACCCATGTGTGCATAAGAGTATTTGTGATCCGTAATCAATGGGTCATGTTATGTGTGTCCACAAATCGGAATGCAAGGTCAAAGGTTATGTTTTTTAAACGACAGTTTTACAGGTAATAATAGTAGTGGTACAAATTGTAAGAATTGATGAAAAATGCAAACAGTAACTTAACTAATTGTAAATAATCCTACTTTTCGCTATTCCCTAGTGTCTGTAAACGAGAGAGAAGAATCTATGCATTCAAAAATAAAATCAAATTAATAGCACATTAATTTTAAAAAATGTGTGCCTTCTGATGTAACACTGAAGAAGTATGTGGTTAAGTTTAAATCCAAGTAGTACAAAAAATTGGTACTGTATCTGGTAGAGCATAGTTTTACGTAAGGGGTGAGTGTACTATATGAAAACGTCATACTTATGTAAGAAAGAATACATGTGTATCGTAAAGACGCGGACAAGAATTAAAATGATAGCATGTGATTATGAGTAAATTAACAAGCGTACAAAAGATTAACATGAATTTACGTCGTGACTGTCTGGACAATAAACTAACACGTTCGCATGAGTGACTCGAAATACCATGAAGACAGAGTAATAAATCATTTATGGGTGTGACAGCGCAATAATTCGTGAAAACAAGTAGAGCACAATATAACAAATTGGTCTGTAGTGCCGAAATATAAAAATTGTGAGGACGGCCGACGGGTGAACTCGAGGAAGCTCAGAAAGAGCCGAAGATATTTCATCCAAACATCTTTTGGAAGAATATTCCAGAATCTCTGTGTAGCTTCCCAAAACAAAGATGACTATCTTTGTTCAATGTTCGTTACCAAGGTCTTAAGTTAGCAAAAGCTGGAGATGATGACTGGACGCAACATGCTGGCATGGTAAATCGCGAGTGAGTTTCAAATTATCAACGATGACAGAAGACCCAAACGCCCGGCAACTTATGCAGCTCTACCTATTGTTGAACAAGAATTAAAGCGCCCGCAAAGAAGTGGAATAATAGAACAAGTGAACTTTCCTTATTGAACAGCACCAATAGTGATTGTTAAGAAACTTAATGGAAGTATCCGGCCGTGTGCAGGTTATTCGATTGGAGTAAACGAAGCCCTTGAAGTCCATTAGAACCCTGCCCGACCGAAGCTTCTACCTTGACGCGGTGGTCGGGCTTGCCTATCGTGATGGCCCAACCGAGCTATATTGGCTGGAATATATGTTTTTGTAGGTTCTACCATGCCAGGCAGGTCGATTGGAGAACGGTAAGACTCAAGGTCTGAGGGCGAAGCCGTACTGCTGACTGTAGAGGGGTGTGGCAACTTTAAGGTGTTTCCCTCAGACAACCAGCATCTGCAGCGACTCTGCCTTCTCACAAAGAAGGAAGGGGTTAGAAAAGGTCGACCCTAAAAATGTCACACCTCACCTTACCTCACGGATTTCCGTCTCCGGAGGTAAGGCCCTTTAAAGAACGGAGCTAACGCATTAAAAACCTTCCACAAAAAGGCCGTGCGCGACCGGCCTCAAGCAGTTGTCCCTCGGGCTCTGCGGTCACGCCCCCAGGTCGTTAAGACCAACACTCATCCAATTTCCTTTTCAGGTTCCTCAAGAAATACCCTTCCACGGTGTGGGCAGCCGGGAAGTGATATCAGCCCTCATACCCGTAACAGCACAAGAGACCAAGTTGGTCACATTCAAATCCTTCCTACACCTCCTAATACCTCTCTTATCTCCATGACTAACCCTCCTCACGTCTCTTTATCACCTCGCACCGCTAGGGCAAACGATTTGAGTACGCGGAACGCCATTCCTGGTCTCCTGAAACCACGCTCTAAACTACACGTAGGAGCTTTTAACGTACGAACACTTTGCCAAATAGGACAGTAGGCCTCCTTAGCTAAAACTTTAGAATCTCGCGCCATCGATGTGTGCTGCGTCTTCGAAACGCGCATACAGGATCCAAGTAGCGTCATTCATTTGACCTCACCATGCCAAAATAAAGAACCGACTCGATTCACACTTCGTGTATCTGGAAGCCCAGATGCTGCTTCTCGTGGACTCGCCGGCGTAGGTATAGCCTTGAGTCCTAGGGCAGAAATAGCTCTCTTAGACTGGATCCCAGTAAACAGTCGTTTGTGCGCTGTCTGACTGAACGGAACAGTAAGGACTCGGAAAGATAGGGACACTCGTCGTTGCCTCTTCGTCGTCTCTGCCTATTCTCCCACTGACTGCAACGCAGATGGTGTAAATGATGAGTTTTACAGAAAGTTCTTTGACCTTCTCCGAAAAGCTAGGCGCTCGGATGTAGTAATAATGGCTGGTGACTTGAATGCTCAAGTAGATAAACTAAGCGAAAGGGAAAGACACCTGGGTGGATCTTATGGTGTCGTGGCTCAAAGAACAGATAATGGCGACCGTCTGTTGCAGCTATGCTCAGATAACCGCCTGTTCCTTGCAAATACTAACTTTAAGCATAAGGAAAAACATCTTTTGACATGGCGACCTCCTAATTCGTCCTAACGTTGGACCCAAATAGATCACATTGCTATCAGCCACCGATGGAAGGGCTCGATAGAAGACTGTCGCTCGTTCTGGAGCACATGCTTAGATTCAGATTGGATCGATGGGCAGAACACTTCAAGGATCAGTTCAACTGGCCTTTAGCCACACTTCGGTTTCCCACGATCTCCAGTCAACCTGAATGGCAAGTTAACGTAGGTCCTCCGTCTCTTTACGAAGTTGAAAAAGCCATAGGAAATCTGAAGCGAGGGAGAGCAGCAGGCACTGACAGGTTTACTCCTGAGATTTTTAAGGATGGTGGTCCAGTATTAGCAGTGAGATTAACTGAGGTCTTAGGTAGAATTTTGGAACTGGACGCAATTCCATCTGACTGGTCTCAATCACTGATTGTGCCAGTCTATAAGAAAGGACAAAAGTCCTCTTGTGACAATCACAGAGGAATCAGTTTGACTAATATAGTGTCTAAAATATTATCCTCAATAATACTTCGACGCCTAACTAAAGCTCGTGAAGAGCGGACTAGAAGAAACCAGGCTGGTTTTCGACCTGGACGTGGTTGTATAGATCAGATATTCACACTACGTCAGATTCTAGAAAACAGACACACGTTCAGATGCCCCACAATGGTAGTATTTCTCGACCTTAAGGAGGCATTCGACTCTGTTGATCGTAAGGTTCTATGGCAGTATTTGTCACTGAAAGGAGTACCAAGGAAGTACATTAACCCTATAAAGGCTCTCTACTCGAACACAACTGGTCGAGTGAGAGCTTATGGCGAACTGTCATCAGAATTGATTACCTCAAGTGGTGTTCGTCAGGGTTGTCCACTCTCTCCATTCTTGTTCAACTTTGTCGTCGACGTACTTTTAGAGATAACACTTTCCTCGTCTAGATTTCCAGGGGTTGAACTTCTACCGGGAGATTCACTTGTTGACTTAGAATATGCTGATGACATAGTTCTATTTGGTGAAAACTCTGACAAAATGCAGAGTCTTCTGACCACTCTAAGCAACAATGCAAGCATGTTCGGCATGCGGTTCTCTCCCTCGAAATGCAAAATGTTGCTTCAGGATTGGGTTGCAGACACCCAAACTAATGATAGGGAGTGAAGTAATTGAGCGTATCAACCACTTCACTTATCTTGGAAGTCTCATCAGCCCTTGTGGTCTAGTGTGTGACGAAATCTCAGCACGGATACAGAAGGCTCGACCAGCTTTTACCAACTTGCGTCATTTATGGTGTAGCGGTAAATAAATCCCCAAAATAAATAGCCCTGTAAGTTTTCGACATTGGATGCTGACCATATGTTTTAGTGGACTCATCTAGCTGAAGGCGCTCGGTCAGGCATCCGCACCAGATCACGTGTGGTAACGCCGTGCTCAACATCAACCACAATCGCTAGCCAGATTAGATCAGAGAATTCCGATATATTGGTCATCGCCAAATATACTCTTCCGATCTCCTCGACTCTGTCTTTTGATTTCTCTTGGTGGGAACGAAATATATTAGAAGGTGTTACTGGTAGAAGCGTTGTCAAACACTGAATACCTGTGACATCATCATTGGTGAGACCGTCGTGATCTGGTACACCTTATTGCAACTGTGAGTCTGTTCCTTTTTGGGATTTTTATATATCATTGCCTTATTTTTTATTTTTTTAAACATTGTGATTTTTTTCGTGTTTTTCTTGGATATATATATATATTTTCCCCTCGTTCATTATCGTACTTCATATTTCATCATGACTGAACAGACACCTAAAGTACTCAAGCTTAAGACCTTGTCCCCACCTTCGTTTCAACTGATGCCTTTCTGGCCCGACAACATCGAAGCCTGGTTTTGCTACGCAGAAGCCGACTTCTCCGAGCACGGCGTGATCGACACACGTGCACAATTCCTCGCAGTAGTCAAGGCACTACCGCGGGAATTCAACAGGTACGTAACACCTAGTATGTTTACTAGTGATGTTTCCGATCCTTACGAAATCTTAAAACGCTCGATTCTTAAACGAGGAGACCTAACCGATCGACAAAGGTTAGATCAACTCTTCAATAACATCGACCTGCAACACGGTTCTGCGACGGACATGTTGCAACGGATGAGAGAGGTTATAGGCCCAAGAACTTTCGACGAAGGTCTATTCAAACAACTCTTCTTGTCAAAACTTCCCCAACAGGTGCAAGCAGTTCTGGTCTCGTTCCAGAACAACGCCTTAGACGAACTAGCTGCATCTGCCGACCGCATTCTAGAAATTACGAAACCTTCTACTACCGAGGTATTTTCAGTCAAAGAAAAGCCTCACACGACTCAGAATGACATAACCGACTTATGTCACACACTCACGCGTTATCTTAGTCTTCGTACCGACCGTAAGAGATCGCGCACACCACGTAGAAGCATTTCTCGTAAGCGATCTGTCTCTAGACCACGAGAGACAGATAACCCCGACTGGTGCTGGTATCATAACCAGTATGGAAAGTTTTCCAGAAATTGCAGAAAACCCTGCAATTTTCCCAACACGAAACCGACTGAAAATTCGGGAAACTTCCAAGCCGGCACGCGTTAACGGCAACCGTAGCCGGCGAACAAAGCCGTCTGTTATTCGTCACAGATGTGACAACGAGAGTTCGCTACCTCGTCGACACTGGCGCAGAAGTTAGCGTTCTCCCAGCAAATCCTAACGACCGACTTCACGAATCGACCCTAAACTTACAGGCGGCAAACGGAAAACCGATCGCTACGTATGGCAAAAGGTACGTTTACCTTAACGTGGGTTTACGCAAACCCATCCACTGGATTTTCGTCGTTGCAGATGTTTCTATGCCAATCATTGGTATGGACCTTCTACAACACCACAATCTGATCATCGACACTCGCAAACGGAGGCTAGTAGACGGAAACACTAATTTGTCCGTTTGCGTAACTTCTTTTACTGGTTGTAGAGTATCCCCAGTCACAGTTAAGCATATGATAGACCCACTCTATCAACCACTACTCGATAAGTACCCTGGGATACAACAAACGCAACGAAACTACCGTGTGTAACCAGCAATGTTACACATCACATCACGACTACAGGACCACCTGTATTTCTAAAGCACGACGACTAGCTCCTGAAAAGCTAAGGTTAGCGAAAAACGAATTCGATCACATGATGGACTTAGGAATCATACGACCGTCAAGTAGCCCATATGCATCTCCGTTGCACATGGTCCCTAAAAAGGACAGCAACGATTGGCGTCCAACTGGTGACTATCGGCGATTGAACGCGAAAACCATTCCCGATCGTTACCCGTTGCCTCACATTCACGATTTGACAGCTACCTTGAAAGGTACAACTGTCTTTTCGAAAATCGACTTGGTTAAAGCGTATAACCAAATCCCTATGGCTACTGACGACATACCGAAAACAGCTATCATAACTCCCTTCGGACTCTATGAATTTTTGCGAATGCCTTTCGGTCTAAGGAATGCTGCTCAAACATTCCAAAGATTCATAGACGACGTTTTTCGAGGTCTCAACTTCGTACACGCGTATGTTGACGACTGTCTAATCGCAAGTCCGGACAGAGAAACACATCTCAAGCATCTGGACCTTGTTTTCGAACGATTACAAAAACATGGCATAACTGTAAACGTTCAGAAATGCCAATTTGGAACCGACTCGTTAGACTTTCTGGGACACACTATCGATGCTCAAGGTATCCGACCCCTTAGAACCAAAGTGGCGGCCATTCTGGATTACCCAGAACCGACCACCGTCAAGCAATTACGCACGTTTAACGGCCTGGTAAGTTTCTATAGACGTTTCATACCGAAATGCGCATTACTTATGAAACCTCTGACCGACCAACTTCGTGGAAATGCGAAATCCATTAATTTGGACGACACCGCACGAAAAGCATTCTCCACAGTTAAGGAACTGATCGCTAAAGCAACAATGCTCGCACATCAGGACACCCGAGCACCCATTAGCATCGCAGTAGACGCATCCGACTCGGCAATCGGAGGAGTCTTACAACAATGGGTTAACAACTCCTGGCAACCCTTGGCATTTTTCTCTAGAAGGTTGCTAGACACCGAATCGAGGTACAGCACATTCGGTAGGGAACTCCTAGCTATGTATTGTGCTGTACGGCATTTCCAACACTATATCGAAGGCCGTGAATTCACTCTTTTCACGGACCATAAACCGCTCACTTTCTCGTTAAGCTCTCCTTCTGACAAGTACTCTCCCCGTGAGTCTCGACAACTGGACTACATTTCGCAGTTTACTTCAGATATTCAACACATTCTGGAGCAAACAATGTAGTTGCAGACGCCTTATCTCGCATAACTTCCTTGAACAGTTTCCAAGGAATCGACCTTCTTAAACTCGCCGAGCTTCAAAAAGAAGACACTGATCTTCAGCACGAGTTATCGTCCACAACACTTAAACTACGCATCAAACAGATGGGAACAGGTAAGGAAACCTTACTTTGTGACACATCTACAGGTAGGGATCGCCCAATCGTGCCGAAACATTATCGACGCAATGTCTTCAATACATTGCACAAACTTTCTCATCCAGGTGTTCGTGCAACCATCAAGCTTATAGCAGAACGATTTTGCTGGCCTGGCATGAATAAAGACGTGAGGGAGTGGGCACGCTCCTGTGTAAGCTGCCAAAAATCTAAGGTTATCAGACACAATAAATGTCCCTTAGGCTCGTTTAAAACTCCCGATGCTCGTTTCGACCATGTTCATCTGGATTTGGTAGGACCTTTACCAGATTCAAATGGATACTCTTACCTCTTAACCTGCGTAGACCGTTTCACTCGATGGCCAGAAGCAGTACCTATCAAGGACATCACTGCTGAAACAGTGGCCCGCACATTCGTCGAACGATGGGTAGCAAACTTCGGCTGCCCTTCAACCATCACTACAGACCGCGGACGTCAGTTTGAATCTGATCTTTTCCGTCGTCTGACCACCTTTTCAGAACGACCGCCTACCACCCACAAGCAAACGGGTTGGTAGAACGTTTTCACCGACAACTGAAAGCTTCACTATCAGCTGCAAACGTTTCACAATGGACCGACGCTCTTCCACTCGTCTTACTAGGTATCCGCAATGCAGTGAAAGCTGACATTGGATACACTGCGGCTCAACTCGTTTATGGAACGACACTTCGACTTCCAGGAGAATTCGTGGATCCTTCGTGCTCTTCGATGAACATGGATCTAACCTCCTACACGAACAGGCTTACAAACGCAATGCGTTCAGTTAAACCTGCTTCCACTCGACCTCAATCAACTGATGTTTTCGTTCAACCTGACTTACGATATAGTACACACGTTTTCGTTCGTCGAGACTCGCATCGACGACCATTCGAATCAGCATACGAAGGACCTTTCAAAGTTCTTCAACGTGAACCTAAGTACTATATAGTCGATAAGAACGGAACCAACGATAGCATCAGCATCGATCGCTTAAAAGCAGCGTATTTAGAAGGAAATCCTATCTACGTCGATTTTCCTTCGGTACAATCGAACGACACGACTCCACTCATAATTCCTCAACCGACAACCAACACTGGCGATGATACTCCGAATGTATCTGAAAACAAACTTAAAACGACGCGTTCTGGAAGAAGAGTTAGATTTCCAGAGCATTTAAACGACTATTGCACGTAAGGCACTACTAGACATTTAATATTATTCGATCTTTTTTTTACGATATATATTTTTAAAAAAAACAATTTTAATATGCTTATATATTTTTTTATTCCAAAAAAAAAAAACAATTTTTTTAACGATATTACGTGTAAATTAGTTTAGATTCCATTTTTTTCGCCGACATTGTGTTTTTACGCACATACGAGTGTATTTCGACATGCACTTACATTTTCTTTTTTCTTTTCCAGGACGGCTGGAAAAGAACGATGACGTTTATGAGGAGTCGAAATTTTCATTGTACATTTTCTTTTTTTACTATGTTGTACCTCGGTCCCATATAGTAAGGAAAGACGACCAGACGCTGCTAATCCTAGCAAGCTATCAGAAGAGTGTTTACCAACGACAAACTCGCTGGGTTTAAACTTCTGGCTGGCCACGTCTTAGGGTCATCACTAACCCACTAGGGGGGAGTGATCTGTAGCGGTAAATAAATCCCCAAAATAAATAGCCCTGTAAGTTTTCGACATTGGATGCTGACCATATGTTTTAGTGGACTCATCTAGCTGAAGGCGCTCGGTCAGGCATCCGCACCAGATCACGTGTGGTAACGCCGTGCTCAACATCAACCACAATCGCTAGCCAGATTAGATCAGAGAATTCCGATATATTGGTAATCGCCAAATACACTCTTCCGATCTCCTCGACTCTGTCTTTTGATTTCTCTGGTGGGAACGAAATATATTAGAAGGTGTTACTGGTAGAAGCGTTGTCAAACACTGAATACCTGTGACATCATCAATGGCGTAGGCGAGATATCCGTCTATCAACCAAAGGACGGGTTTACTGCGCAGCAGCTCGTTCCGTCCTACTTCATGGCAGTGAAACATGGCCGGTAAGAGTAGAGGATATCCGTAGGTTACTAGTATTTGATCATAGGTGTCTTCGAAATATTGCTCGTGTATCCTGGGACCATCGAGTAAGTAATGCAGTTGTTAGGAAACGGGTACTAGGTAAGGATGGCAAATCGATTGGTGAAGTAGTGAAACTTCATCAGTTGAGATGGCTGGGACACGTGTTACGTATGCCCAACGACCGACTGCCTCGACGTGCGATGTTCAGTGGTATAGGAGTAGGTTGGAAGAAAGCTAGGGGCGGCCAGACCAAAACATGGCACAAGTCCATGAAGTCACTGACAAATGGACTGAATCATGTTGGTAGGTGTAGACTACCTGGTTGGGGACCGCGAGATGATAGCAACCGATGGTTAGATACCCTAAATGACATGGCTCAAAATCGTTTGCAATGGCGCAGGTGCATACACTCTTTGTGTTCTCCCAAATTTTGATCTTATTCGTCCTTGCCTTTTTTTTCTCTTCCCAAATTTATTTCACTGTATTATACTCTTTAAATAACATTTCCAAACCCTAATCTTCCCGATTACTGCTTATACTCTTATTATCTCTACCACTACGGGATTTGAATCAACCACTGCATCTCTGTGCTAATGTGGCGTGGCAACTCGAACTGACGTACGTACGTACGAAGTTCTACGTTGCTACTGACTGACTGATTAGAACCCTGTGCCGTTACCGGAAGATTTATTTGCGAAACTGAAAGGAGGGAAGTATAATGCAAAACTGGTTCTATCAGAAGCTTGTCTACAGATCCCAGTAGCCGAAGAGTGAAAGCATTACCTGACAATAAACACGCACAAAGGTTTGTTCCTATATAACAGACTTCCTTTTGTAGTAAAGACCACCCCTTTAATCTCCCAACAACTGAGGTCACACTTAGGAAGTTCTGAAAATGAGGTTGACCCAGATGTTGCTTGGAAAGATACGAACAGCTGTGGAAACAGCAGCGACATCTATTAGTGATTTAAACCAAAGGGTTACGAAAAACCAATGGATTCCTACTAAGTCTATTGCACTGATAGATTCTCGTAAACTAATCCCATCAGGCACAGAACACGATGAAGAGCGAAGACAAATCAGATCTAGGTTAAACAAAAGTCTAAGGAACGACCGTGAGCAATGGTGGGCAACGAAAATAAAAGAGATGGAAAAGGCGGCGGATATAGGGAACACAAGACAGCTATACAGACTAATAAAGAAACTGGAATTAATAAGTCAAGTGTAAGTCAGACTATTTCGAAAAAAGACGACACTCTCATCTGCTCCCAGTCCGAACGTTTAGAACGATGGGCGAAACATTTTAGAGAACAGTTCAGCTGACCTTCAGCTACTCTACAACTACCCTCCACTCCTAGACAGTGTGAATGGAACATTGAAGTAGGTCCGCCAACTCTAGCTGAAGTTCAAAAGGCTATGGTTAATCTGAAACGAGGAAGGACAATTGGTCCAGATGGATTGACACCAAAAGTCTTTAAGAATGGTAGTCCAATTTTAGCGACTAGGTTGACTAATATTTTAGCTAAGATCTGGGGTTAGACGTTATCCCATCTGACTGGTCGCAATAACCGATTGTCTCAATATATAAGGTTTCAAAATCATCCTGTGATTACCATGGAGGGATTAGTTCGACTAATTTAGCATCTTAAATACCAGCCTCAATAATTATCGGGCACCAAACCAAGACTCGTGAATTGCAAACATGAGGAAATCAGGCTGGTTTCAAACATGGTCGTGGCTGCATCGACCACATACTCACCATTCGTCAGGTTCTAGAACACAGAAGTGCTTATCGGCGTCCGACAATGGTGGTCTTTCTTGACTTAAAGCAGCACTTGATTCTGTAGACCGAGAGGTTCTGTGGCAGTGTCTGTCATTGAAAGGCGTACCTCAGAAGTACATAAACCTTGTGAAGGCTCTTTACTCGAACACTACTAGTCGAGTCAGAGCTTATGGCAAACTGTCATCTGATTTTGCAACCTCAAATGGTGTCCGTCAAGGCTGTCCACTATCTCCAATTTTGTTCAACTTCATCATAGACCTACTGATGGAAATAAAATTCTCGTTGACTGAATTCTCGGGTATTGATCTCCTTCCAGGAGGCCCACTTATTGACTTAGAATACGCAGATGACATAGTCCTGCTTGGTGAAGACGCTGACAAAATGCAGAGTCTTCTGTTAGCACTGAGCAACAATGCCAGGATGTTTGGAATGCGCTTCTCTCCCTCTAAATGCAAGTTGTTGCTCCAGGACTGGCCTGCATCAACACCTGAACTAAGGATAGGGAGTGAAGTGTTCGAACGCGTCGACAACTTCACTTATCCTGGAAGTCTGGTCAGCCCCAATGGGTTGGTGTCTGACAAAATCTCAGCACGGATTCGAAAAGCTCGCTTGACTTTTGCCAACTTACGTCACCTTTGGCGAAGGCGAGATATCCGTCTATCAATAAAAGGACGAGTATACTGCGCGGCAGTCCGTTCTGTTTTAATTTACGGCAGCGAAACATGGCCATTAAGAGTAGAAGACACTCGTAAGCTACTAGTATTTGACCACAAATGCCTTGGAAATATTGCTGTCGTCTGCTGGGATCACCGGGTAAGCAATAGTGAGGTTAGACTCAGGGTATTAGGGAATGATGGTGAATCAATTGATGAGGTTGTGAATCTTCATCGACTGAGATCTTTGGGCCACGTGTTACGTATGCCTGAACACCGATTACCACGACGTGCAATGCTAACCGGTGTTGGAGATGGTTGGAAGAGAATTAGGGGCGGCCAAACCAAAACGTGGCATCAGTGCTTGAAGACACTAACTTCTGGTCTGAGCCACGTTGGTAGATGAAGACTACTTGGTTGGGGTCCGTGTGACTATCGCAACCAATGGTTGGAGACTCTTGGTGACATGGCTCAGAATCAATCACAATGGCGTAGGTGTATACACTCTCTGTCTTCCCTTAAACTGTGAGATTAAAATCACTTCATATCTTTCTTTTTACGAATTAATTCTTTCTTCTTGTACTATATCCTTATATGTAATCTTTCTTCTATATATTACCACAATTGACTTAACCACTCCTATGAATCCGGTGTTCATCTTGCTGTGCTAATGAGATGTGACAACTTGGACCGATGCATGTATGTGCTTGGTCCTACGTTGAAGCTGACTGACTTGTACGCCGTCTATTAAGCGTCTAAGCTCTAGATATAAAAAAGAATAGTTGAATGTGAACAGGTTCCAATAAGCTGCAGTAAATGGCGTCGATTAGCGTTTGGTATCGACATGGCACTGAGTTTATGTGTAATAAGTATAATCTAACAGTAAGATGATAACTGCATTGATGGGTGATATTCGTTGTTGTACTGCAATCAATGATGATCATAAAATGAGAAGTCGGTGTACATTATCGTTCGCGTTGTGACCAGATGCATCCAGTTATCGTTAAACATGTATCAGTAGAGTGACCAGACGAACAGAATAGTGACTGCCGAGATGAGATACACGGAGTCGTATTCATTTTTGGTCGTGAAGTCTAGAGTGGTTTGTGTAGTTTGTGAAGGGTACGTTCAACCTCATTTGTTACGAACCGTACTTAGGCATGACAAAATACCAATACATATGATTATCGATGACGGACGAATGAAACCGCCTTGGATGTGACGAACAAGGATGTATCCTTGAAAGAAAAGCTGTAAACTCTATGTTCTGGTATACAGTGAAACGGAAGTAGGAAGTTAATCGCAGTAATCAAGTAATGTTTATGGGTAATGAATGCTGTAGAACACAGTTATACATATGAACGAATAGACAAAATGAACGTAATTGTTACTAACCGGCTAGTATTGTTAAAGTTATCCACCGACATATTACGAGAAAATATTTCAAAGAAAAATGTAGAGTATGGTAACAAAAAGTCTCGATTATGTGAACGAGTGTAGGGGTGTGCCCCTCTAAGAAAACCACCTGCTTTGGTTTGAGCACCCAGGTAGTATCCCAGCCCTCAAATAAATCGAATTTGTGTGGCGCGTATGTTTAGTGCCTCCTTGTACCAATGTTTATGTGTTTAGATAAATAAATAAGAACGAGTGTAATGATAGGACGAAAAGAACACGAGAAAGATGGAACTTACGTAGAGTAGGAAATTTTGACGTCATGAAAAACACAGAGATAGTCCAGTGAGTTGCAAATGTCACAACGTGAATGGGACGCTCATAAAATCATAATTAGATGAGTGAGTGATATAAATGCATAAATGTCATAATATATTATCAAGATGAGCAGCAATAATAATTCGACGTTTTGAGATAAAATGACACCAATGTGATAATGAGTGTGACAGTGTTTATAATCACAACGGAATGATCCGGCAGATGGATTGGTGAGATGAGTTGACACAACGAAAAAATACCATTAAGATACGATTTGAGAATGTTCATGTCCCCGCTGTGCCGGCTTTGCTGAATGCGTCAGTTTATAGATTGAGTCATTCGAGTTGCTCGTCGACAAAGGCAGCTGATTGGTTCAAACTTGGGCTTACCATATTTGTAGCGGTATAAAGATATCATCGATGAGGTTGTCGATTGAGTAAGCTCTGTTGAGTTCGTTGTTAAAAGTATGTAGTGCAGCAAGTTCTTCATAGACCTAGATCACTGAGTTAAATTCACGGTTAAGCTCATCACTTTTAGGGGCCCTGTATCTGACTACAGTAGGATTGTTTGCTAACTGTTATTGAAATACATATGCCGGCTATCCTCGTATATTTCATCGACTTGAATCACGTTAGTGAGTAATGGAATTAAATAAGCCAAATACGAGAATGGAGTCTGAATACATATATTTCACACAATCGTCGACCGGAACAGACAATCAGAGAAACGAAGCAAAGGAAGCGAAGAGAGAGAGAAGCCAAACGAACCGGAGAAGGTAAGTGAGCCAACTCAATTTAATCAAGCGTTACTCAATATCTATATTCAAACAAAGAAACAAGTTACAGACATATGATGAGTGGGATAAGCAATCAACACACATGCGATCACATAAATAAGCCAATAAGTGACAGGGTCAAAATGTCGTTTAAGAAGAATGGACAGATTGGCATGTCCAGAAAATAGAACAACCCATGTGTGTGTAGTGACTCACGTTTATCACGAGAACACGACTGGTTTAATAAAAACAATTATTATTATAACCAACTGTACCAGTGTTTGTTTTAACGTGCTTTTGTTTGACTGTGCTAATGACAGCTATTTTGTGCTTCCATTCTTATACTTACACTTCGATTGTAACTTCGCGCGAATTCGGTTACCTTCTGTAACCAAGGTTGTATCCTGGCACGATCTCGGTATCCTTTCGATGCCACGAGATCGCCAGCTAATAAACCTCGACTTGGTCCATTAATTGCCTTCTGATATTTGGCTTCTCGGGGATTTTATGGATCTATTTGGTACGTCCAACCCTCGCCTTCTGATTTATTTGGCACGTGTTTCTTGGTAGCGGTGTTCATAGTTAATCTCAACTCGACGCCACGCTACATTGGTGACCCGTATTTTGGAACACGCCTCAACTTCTGATCAAATCTTCCAAAGAAGCCAATTCGGTGAGTCTATGATTTATCTATCCACGTCTGTCGTATATTTTCATATTTTTTAATATATAATATACACGACATGACGGATAACGATAAGAATAGTATTAATATAATAGACTCACATGTACGTGTACCGAATCCTTGTTACTTTTTATTCGCGTGACGATGAATTCCACGCTTTATTCGAGAAATGTTACCCTATTAACGATTCTCCTCGCTGACCCGGCTGCTTGGTACGGAATGCATACGCATAAGCATATCCGTCTACCACCCAGCACCAAATGGTTAAGTAAACGGTTTCACTGCCAACTTAAAAGTACTCCACGAGCACACGAAAACGGCAACTGGCACGAAACCTTACCGCTCGTTCTTTTAGGGATCAGAACGAGCTTAAAGGCAGATATCCAATGTTCCGCCCTGAACTTGTATACGGCACGACATTGCGTCTGCCCGGAGAATTCTTCACACCACGGAGCAGACCTAATTTCGGTAAATCAGACTACGTCCATCGACTGTCTGCATTTATGCGAACGCTGTCTCCGGTGTCAACTCGAATACAACATCGACAGGTCGCTCTCCCTCGAGAGTTATCTACCTGTTCACATGTTTTTGTACGAGTAGATTCGGTACGCAAACCTTGGCAACAACCTTACGAAGGCCCTTTTCACGTGATCGCTCGTCACGAAAAGACCTTCAAGGTTGATCGATATGGACGCGTCGAGATCGTCAGCATTGATCGTCTCAAACCAGCACACGTCGATGACAGTGCCCTATCTGACACCCTGAGATTCAATGCTAGACCTATCAAACCTAGCGGGATCCTTAAATCTTCTTCAGGTCCCACGCTAGATACATCTGAGACCTCATTCTCACGTCCCGGTCAACAGCACGCGTCATCTGCACCGTCTACGGACGAGACGACAGTCTCACGTCCAGATCAGCAGACCACGCCGCCTCTGACCTCGGATGAGATTGCAGGCTCACGAGATACGAACGAGACTACCGTCTCACGTTCCGGTCGCCGAGTACGGTTACCCGTACGCTTCCGCGACTAGCCGCACAGTTAACAACCGATACGGTGTAGGACTATTCCTATGCTACACGCATGCTACACTCTTCTCTTTTTTCCTTTTCTTTTTGTTTCCTGAGCCCACGCCTTCGACCATCTCCGTTTGGTTCCGTCGACTTCAGTCAACTTTGGCGAAAGCTGGCCTGATCACCCACGCTCTTGTCAACGTACTCAGTCGATATATTGGTTTCGAATGCTTGGCATACGCTTGGTCTCGAACTTGGTCGTTACGGTCGCTTCTGGTCTTTTGGCTCAACGTGGTTTCGTCCTACGTCTGCAGCGTTTCTGGTGCGCACCCTACGAACGCCCTCTTCAGATTCTGGATACAAACCACTCTGGTGTAGCATGCCAACTCAAGCAATAAGTACAACACATCGCTCCTGGTACCGTTCTCCGAAAACGACCTTCGTTGGCAACTCGACGATCAACGATCGCTTTCCTGTTCGCCAATTCTTCCGTCCTACAATCGCTCGTCAGCCGATCAGTCCCACGATTCAAACCGCTATTTATCGAAAGTGTAAACCCTTTCTAGCGGGGGGCTCCTGTAGTGACTCACGTTTATCACGAGAACACGACTGGTTTAATAAAAACAATTATTATTATAACCAACTGTACCAGTGTTTGTTTTAACGTGCTTTTGTTTGACTGTGCTAATGACAGCTATTTTGTGCTTCCATTCTTATACTTACACTTCGATTGTAACTTCGCGCGAATTCGGTTACCTTCTGTAACCAAGGTTGTATCCTGGCACGATCTCGGTATCCTTTCGATGCCACGAGATCGCCAGCTAATAAACCTCGACTTGGTCCATTAATTGCCTTCTGATATTTGGCTTCTCGGGGATTTTATGGATCTATTTGGTACGTCCAACCCTCGCCTTCTGATTTATCTGGCACGTGCTTCTTTGTAGCGGTGTTCACAGTTAATCTCAACTCGACGCCACGCTACATGTGCATAAGAGTATTTGTGATCCGTAATCAATGGGTCATGTTATGTGTGTCCACAAATCGGAATGCAAGGTCAAAGGTTATGTTTTTTAAACGACAGTTTTACAGGTAATAATGGTAGTGGTACAAATTGTAAGAATTGATGAAAAATGCAAATAGTAACAAAACTAATTGTAAAAAATCCTACTTTAACTACCACCCTACAACGCTGTCTGAATAGAAACTGGTAAAAATCGGCGTATCTCAAGGCACCCCTATTTTTTCTTCTCTACGTCAATGAATTACCACTATTTCTTAATTCGTCGACATTGTTTTTTGCGGAAGATGTCAAATCCTGGATTAGTTAGATTGCCTAAATTTTGAAGCTTCTAAATTAATTCTAGGAAGAGTGTGATCATGCACATCGGACACGATAACAGTTACTGGTATATTATCGACGGTACATCTTTTCCATGAGTGCAGGAACATAAAGGCTTAGGAGTAATAGTAAGTCACGACTTGAAAACAAACAAGAACTCCAACGCAGCAGCTGCCAAAGGTTTTGTGCGTTATGAACACTTCACCGAGCATTCAAATGCTTTGACGAAATGTTTTGAATTTTATATACTAGCCGTGTAAGATAACAAATAGAATACGATAATCACAAGGAATCCAAGCAGGTATCCTATAACACAAAAACATTCTCTTTATGGTTTGTAATCCACAAACAAGTTAGTATCAATTACCTATGTAATGTCTTACTTTACGAACCAAAAGGCATCATGTCTAATTATCATACACAAAATAATGAGTCAAGACAACTAGTAAGAAATTTTTTTACAGACCTTACTCATTCAAGTCGTTAACGAAAGACTTAGTCAACATCGGGCATGTTCAAATACATCCACGTTGCTATCAATCTAGATACGACAATGGCGACAAGTAATTTCTGACTATTATTGCTTAATCAATAATACCTAAATTCATGACAAGTGACCCATTCATGTATGATTCGCTGAATCCGTGTGATCATACCTGTGGACCCGAAACAACACGGGAAATTTTGCGAACAATATCATCAAAAATTGCTCTTGGGATCGAAATTGAGAATAAATACACCATACATATAGATTTGGTTTGGTAGAAATACTAATTTTACTCAATGTTGTAAATTAACAGACCAATAACTCAAGAACTACCATTGTCAGAATGTACCTAACAAAAGTCCTCATCACTTAATGATATTAGTTGAGTACCCATCAAAGGCTAGAGGGACAATGGCCAGCTATTTCGCACTCTACAGTCGGGGTGACCCGGTAGTTAAGGCGTTCAAATTACGGTCACTATGTCCCAGGTTGGAATATCGCTCTACTCACTTCGGTATGGCCGACTGGATAGTATCATTAACCTTCCTAATTACGGTGTGATTCATACCCAAATACCTAGTGGATGCGCTATTCTATATGGGGCGGACAAAAGGTTTTGTATTTGTATTTAAATACAAATACTCAGACGATAGCAGTCTTATCTCACAGAAACATGCGGGAAACTAGATTGTAATAACATGCGAACATAAATATTGATGTATTACTTACAAGTCATTGGTGACTGCGCACTAATGAGGTAAAGGATGGGTCCAAAATCAGAACATGGAACAATCCCAATCTGCCAGCTTTGGGGAAAGTTTGGGGAATTTTGGGGATATTTTGGGGAAATCCCCAAAGTGAAAAACCTTCCCCAATGTTTGGGGAAATTTTGGGGAAATCCCCAAAATTTTCGTAGCGCATTTTTGCACACTAACATTTCATCGACATAATATAAATAAGCCTCACAGTAGTAAATTTGAATAGAGAAATTTACATTTTAATTCAATACAGACTTTTGATGAGGGATAATCTATCGAATTCCAGGTCTTGTTTTAATACATCAACAATCAGACTGTAGACAAAGAGTTGTCGGTTTTAAAGCACTTTTTCAAAATTTGAAAGCTATGCAGGTGAGTTGTTTGCAGTGCAGGTCGGAAAATTTGGTTGCTGTCTATGTTCAGTTTTACTTAAGTGAATTATTTCTTTCAGAATAATAATAGGCAGCTCGATAAGATTGCGAAAAGGCGGGCAGCAGACACGTAATACCCTAGGTTGTTTGGCTGTTCCCGATCAACCTATTATAGAAGGTTGAGGAAAAGCACAGTTTATAAAGAAGTGTCAGTTACCGAGCTGTGACGAAGAAACAGACAATCCAGTTGTCGTCACAGAATCGCGTACTACCGTAGCTACAGAGCAGTGGGCTAATATTGTCACAGATACAGCTACTGCTTCATGTAGTCACGTCCAGTGTTCAGACAACACAGTCAACGGTAGTATCTGTTTAATTATTAAAATTTTATAGGTTGTGTGATTTGGTATTAGTAAGTACAAATTTTACTCGACGGTTCAAAGTAAGTCAACTTTACTGTATTAACATATTTGTAGGTGCTTTGTGTTCACATTTCCGAAGTGCAAGCTGCCCGGAAAAGGAAATATTACACGCCATGGCTATAGCAAGCCAGGCCTTCTTGCATGACGCAAGAGATAAAGTACATAAACGTGGATGGCGATACAAAGAAAGGGTGAGCTAAAACTACTTAATATGTTTGTTGTAATACATATGTTAACTTTGTCACACATTGTTCCTACTCGTTCCCCTTCCTACTCTTTTGTATATTGTTTAATACCACTTAATAAAATGCATTATTCAGTTGTATTCCCAATAACTGAAGTTCACTTTGGGGATTTCCCCAAAATTCACAGGATGTTAATTATCACTGTATTTATCACTATAATCACTGTACTTTAATTACTGTAACAGCTTATTACTTTGTGATCAATACTCAAAGTGATATAACTTGTCTCTTGTATGTTTCCCTTTCAGCTGGCTTCGCAGACTTTATCAGACGTAACTGTAAGTTCTTTGTTCGCATTATTAAGAACATTGTTATACTGTTGGTACATCACCAACCTTTCACATATCTTGACACGTTATTATACACTGAAAATGATTTATTTATTTTTTAGAACATTATCAATGACAGTTCTACGTCTACGTAAGGTGTTGCTGTTACAACGCAATGAAAAACTTTGTATAAATGATTCATTCGTAATTTTATTAACTGTAATAAACATTTATATATTTCATAAATCAGTCTTTTGATAATCGCGACAAATCGGTTAACATTAGGTTTCATTAGCAATGCGCGATTGACGAAAAGTAATAAAACGTCGCAGTAAGAAATGTACGTAAGCATTCTCCTAGGTCTTGCGTGATGTTGATAGGCTTTCGAGAGACTTTTGCGTTAAAACAGTTTTCCAGGAAAACCCAAAGGTTTGGGGAAGCTTCCCCAAAATGATATAACTATCGTGTCCGTTCCCCTTTCACCTGGCTTCGCAGGCTTTAACAGACGTCACCATAGTGTATTTGTTCTTTTGTATATTGTTTTATACTACTTACAAGAATTCAGTAGTCAGTTATATTACCAATAACTTCAGTTGACTTTGGGGATTTCCCCAAAGTTCCCCAGGTCTGGGGAAATTTTGGGTTTATTTTCTCATTTCCCCAAAATTTATTATAGCGGCTTCCCTAAATAGACTCAATTTTCCCCAAAGATGGGAGCCTGGGATGACTCAAAAATATGTGGATACCTTTTAGCTTGACGTACATCTAACCAGGTAGCGTTGAAATGTGAATTTTGTAAATTTATGTAACAGAAATTTTGGAGGCCACTTGATGTGGCAGCAAACTGAGGGAGAACAAGATGCAACACGTCTGACGAGCGGTAACTAGTATACAGTACGAAGTACCCAAGGAAAAGACGAATTAACTTAAACAACAGTATCTAGACAACGATGATTATGGGTGAATTAAACTGGCAGACAACGTGAAGAATAAATGAAATTATTTATAAACGTAGTCAACATTAATCAGTCCACTTGTAGACTGTCTTGATCACGAAAATACGTGTAAAGGATAGGGGCTATCAAATTGGAAAATCTTGTATAGGTAGGTTAACTGTTCATTCATTTAGGGCTCACATAGACAGACAGGAAGCAGAAGCCCACGCGATTTAAACTGAAAGCATAAACTTCTTATACATGAACGCCGTGGTTTTACCAAATAAAATGGACGAGCTGCGTGAACTCAATAACGCTAGCAATGCTCAACTGATGGGAATATCTGAAACATGGATATCTTCTCAGTTTACGGACCAGGAGCTGGAAACGCTTGGGATGTCTTTGTTTCACAATGACAGAAAAACAAAAATTGTAGGTGGAGTAGCCTAATGTTTACTATCCTGCCTGGAGGAACATCAAATGCACAACCAAAAGTTTATCAATCTTGATGAACATGTGTGGTGCTCAGTAAGATTGTCTACCATCTCGAGGCGTCTAGTTGGAGTCGTCTACAGGAAACCCACTGTCGACATCGAGTTTGACAATCGTATGCTGGAAAGACTATCCTGCTCAACTCGTCTAGGATTCATTCATATTCTGATTCTAGGGGACTTCAATCATCCTAAAGTCAATTTTGCAGAACATACGTATATTAGAGGCGGAAAATCTACTGAAGCTGGTTCTTCAACCTCATTGAGGGTCTGAGATCATTCGAAAATATGAGGTCGGCAACTCGTTGGTGAAACAGTCAGATGCTATCGTCCTTAAGCTGTATATTTACTAACGAAGAATTCTTAACTGACAACCTCTCAATCCTGGTTTCGCTGGGGGGAGCTATCACGCCTTCATAGACTTTAGTCTTATCGGCGAAACTGAGCTAAGACGTCACACCAACAACAAGCGCTGGAATTTCAAACTGTTGAATGTGTCAGCTTTACAGGACAATCGACAACAGATGGATTGTAAAATTCACCCTAAACTTGATGTCAATGGGCCATTGAGATTTCCTATTACGCACCATTTCATGTTCCACAAAGCAGTCTGTTCCTCAAATGGTACTCAAAAACCACAAGTGACCTACAGTCATCAAGAATCGCACTCTCCGTTTGCTATGACGCAAAGGACATTGTTGGGCGGAATACAAACGAACTGACAACAACGGCGCGTACAGGCAATACGAACATATAAAGAACATATGCACAAAGGCAATAAAAGAGGACAGGCTTCAGTACCAGATAAAGCTCATCGATAAGTTTGTCTCCAATCCGACGATGCTTATTCCGTTATGCAGCCCCTATTCGACAAGCCTAAACTGGAGTTTCCCAACTGCTAGGTCCTAATGGCCTGACCAATAACAACGGTGAACAGTACTCTCGAACATTCCAAACGACCTGCCTTAACTTCATAGGACATTCCGAAGTGAATATGAGCACCGACTTGGTGTACCAGAAACTGCAGCACCTAAAATGATCACTTCTCCTGATCCGCATTTGGTTGGTTCTATGATACTGAGGGAAGCGGCTTCAATCCTGGCAACACCGCTCAGCGTGATGTTATCACACTCACTGAGCCGAGGCACATTAATAGAAATTCAACATCTGAGTGGAAGCACGGAATAAAATGGACAGCCCAGAACCAATTAGACGATTTGGACTTCACAGATGATCTAGCCCTCTTATCCCATACACGCAAACAAATGCGGTTGAAGACAATTAGTTTAGCAACAGCCTCTGTATCAGTAGGCCTCAATATATACAAATGAAGAAACAAGATCATCAAATACAACACAGAGAACACCAAACCAATCACACTTGATGGTGAAACTCTGAAAGATGTGGAATCCTTCACGTACCTGCGAAGCATCATCGATGAACAAGGAGGATTGGATGCAGACGTAAGGGCAAGGATTAGAGAAGTATTGGCCCCATTCGTACAATCGAAGGACACATGCAACTCAAAACAACTGTCAATCAAAAGTCAGAATCTTCAATACGAATTGCCCAGAACAGGGTTGGATGGAGAATGTTGGTCAGCGGCCAATGTTCTTCCACGAGGATTAACAGGCGTAGGTAAGTAAGTAGGTCCAAGTAGAAATACATACGTGTTAAGAAGTTCTAAAAACATGGCAAACCATTCAGTAAAATAGTTAAACTTACCTGGATTATTTTCGAAATCTAGATGAATCCGATGGATTTGACGTATCAAGAAACTGACTGCGACAAATAGTACAGACCGAACAGGAACCAGATTAAGCAGGCAGTAATGTGACTAATTCCAGAGAGATTGAATTCGTTGACCTTCTGTCATTTGGTTGATTCAGTACAAATCAAAGAGTCCAGATAAGTACTTGGCTTTCACTGTATAAACTATCTGGAATGAGATCAAGATTGTAGAAACTTCGTAGTTTAAACTCACTGTGAGTTTCTGGAACTCCGAAATTGGAAATCAGGCAGGCAGTGATCGGAAGAATAGATATTACATGATAGTCCATAGTTTAAAATGGAGTGAATAAATAAGATGGAGAATTATATCCAGACAACGGTTCAGTCCTTGTTTACATTGCTAGCCAACTTACATAACGTCTTGCTCACTGAGGGAAGCGGCTTTAATCCTGTCAACATAGCGTGATGTTATCATACTCACTGAGCCAAGGAACATCAATGGAAATACCAAAGTTGGCTCACATCACACCAATTTTCAAAGGAGGTCTGTAGAATTATGGTCTACTATGATAGAAGTACTGCTCTAATAATAGACCTAATCCTAAAATTGTAGACTTTTCATGATATAACTGCCTAATCTAGAAGATCTTACGTGGAAGTCACATCATCATCTACACCAACTCACTGTATCGTAACAATTACCGATACATGATGTAGAACAAGCTCAGGCTCGAGATAGAACGATATATTTAATATGAATAAAAGATATAAGGTAACATTCAGCAGGGACCACACCTGCATGGCCGAGCCATGCCATTCCATCAACTCCAATTCATTCAACACATTCTTCCCGCCTTCTCCATAGTTCGGTATTTCTCCGCGTTAAATATTGAATATCTATTTTCTGAGTTGTCTCGTGTTCGGCTTTGAGGATTGTGTGGTTATGGTTCAATACCACTACAGGTCGATGCAGCGAACCTTCGAGCTACCGACCGGTGGCTCTTCTCTCTATACCTTCAAAAATTATAGAGTCCATGATATGCGACGGTATACACGATTATTTATTATCTTAAACTTACTAAGCTGTTGAACATGAGCAGTTGATTAGTTGTGGTTGGTTGTGCGTAATCGAGAATGGACGCCACCTTTCTTTTCATAGGTCTTGAGCATCAACAGCATGTGGGAAGAAATCTAGGGAGTAGGTTCGGACTTCACGTTCCTGAATGTGCACAGTAGTACCGTGCTTCCGTAGTCTTTCGAAGAAGACGATAATAATGACGATTTTACTGGCTTTACTTAAGCATGTTACTCCTCGTGGAGTAATGATAATCACAATGACCGTTTGATTTATTTACATGTTTTGACAGAAAGCTTTCTTATATTAGGCAGTTGTCTATTGATACTCTACTTGAAATGTAAAGTGTAATGTAATTTTAAATCAATGTATCCGAAGTACTGTGAAAATTCAGTGATAAATTCAGGTCTTTCTATATTGGGTAGTCTAGCTTTTTGTTTTTTGTGAAGAAATACTAACAGTTCACTTTTTATTCCGTTGAGTGATGATCATAATGTTCAGTTATACAATCAATCGTTTATTAAAACATGTCTAAGTGAACAATAGTGTTCTCGATTAGATCCTCATCAGGCTTTACTCGAATATATATGAATATCTAGATGCAGATCTAAAATTATTAAACTGATCAAGGTAGTTTATGAGGCAATGATAACAGTGGAATAGATTACACAAATAAGCATAATAAGTAAAAAGTAAAAAAATTGATAGTGTCATGTCAGGTGTACTAGATGTGGTAAAAATAATAAAGGCTTGAATCAATGTTTCATAACAGGAAGTAGGTCGATGACTTGAAAAATAAACACTGAAATAATATTCATTAAAAATCATAAGATTATGCATCAAGGGATGTTCAGATAATTGGACAGTGAAGTGTATATTTGAGAAAAGAGGTTGGAGAAAAATCAACGAACAAAGAGTGTGGAAAATAATAATAAACGAATAAAGTCATTTATTAGATCTGATTCGGCCAAAAAAGAGACGAGGGTATTGAAAATTTATTATGAATACAAGAACTTGGATTGTTAGTTCGAATTCCTATAGCTTCTGCAATATGTAAGAAACGGGATCGAACATTATAAGGAAAACTGGTGGGGATAGGATATAACTCTTTAAATGACATATTTCTGTCTACTACATAAACGCTAACGATCAAGGTGATAGAACAGAGTTGTGCAGTGTTTTGACGGTGTATTCTCCTAACGACAAAGGAAGGAGTTTACCTACTCGTTCGCTCAGTTTTCTGGTATTACACCAAATAGTAGCAGCTGATTTCGTAGATATACATTCATGTGGCAGGATCAGTAACTTATCCTTTGGTTGAGGAATCACGATAGATGCATATACTTGATATCATATAATCAGAAACGTTTTCATCAATGAAGATTAAGGAGGAGAACAATGAGTATGGAAGAACAATAAGAGATGTTCATATGTTAAATAGTGTGAATGTTTACAGGTTAAGTATAAGAATATCCTAGAATAAACAACTAAAAACACAGAATCAGAATGATTTAAAAATAAGATATTCATGTTATAGTTATGTAGAGCCTAAAACAAAATGAGCTAACTGCGTGCAGATCAGACTCAACAACTATTGTTAATCAGTTTGTTCTGATGATGCTGTTAGTTATTCCTTGTGGTTGCATGTTTTGTTTTATCTTCCTGTGTCTTTGTATTCTAGTTGACTGTCTTGTTGAGTTGACTATTTGAATGATAGAACTTTTCTGTCTGGGTTGATAGGTCGAATTCATGTCATTAGTCTATTTTTTCTACTGTTTTTATTGTTCTGGGAAATTCTGTTGACTTCATAGAATATCAGCAAGTAAGAATTTCAACTTCTGTCCATTCTAATTTATACCTCTGGTTGCCTACGCAAGTCATGATCAGAGAAAAATCCGACGAGAAAGTCAACAGGAATACGAAGACACAAGATATTAAAGATTTGAAGATAATGAATAACGAACAAAGCCACTGAAGCGGAGTGAATTGTGGATGTTGAATAACGGAAAACCTTACATCTACATGAAGCTAACACTGACAGTCTCGTCCAGAAGGACATTAAAAACTTCACGATCAAACTATCTATGCCCGAAAATGCAACACCACAAAAGCGAATGTGAATAATAAGAACTCAGAACTGAGATGTGGAATTTCAAAAGAATTAATGATCGTTTCTAATTTACGTGAATAATGAAATATTAACTATTTATGGATTTCGATAATGGCAATCATGCTCTCTTTTCTGGCCGGATACCATCAGCAATAGCCTTCTGTGGGAGAGAACAAACCAACTTCCAGCTGAAGAAGAAATTAGGAAAGAACGATGGAAATGGATAGGACATACATTACGCAAATCGTCAAACTGCATCACGAGGCAAGCCCTAACTTGGAACCCTGAAGGGAAGCGAAAAAGAGGAAGGCCAAAGAACACATTGCGTCGGATAATAGAAGCAGATATGAAAAGGATGAATTACAACTGGACGGAGCTAGAAAGGATTGCCCATGACAGGGTTGGATGGAGAATGCTGGTGAGTGGCCTATGCCCCTTCACGAGGAGTAACAGGCGTAAGTAAGTAAGTAAGCAAACAATAACTATTTCAAAAATGAACATTTTCAAAAAATCCGCTAACTAAATATGACCGTGTAACCAAAAAATGTGGGTCAAGTTGACTAATAAGAGAGTTTAGTTCTAACTTACATAAATTTTGTTAAATTAATTTTTGTAACATTATGTTTTTGTACTCGTGTTTAGTTTTGTCATCCCATTAAAGACAAGAACATAATTGTCAAACAGCACAATCGTTTTTTTTCTTCAAGGAATCTGATCAGTCATAAATATGGTAAATTTTTTCATTTTGTGTTAACCTCAAAAACGAAAAATTTTCTTGTCTTCATTGATACTGTTACCATGCCTTAATAAAATGTATTTTCGGTGAATTTTCTCCAAGTCATTCCATTCCAGTTAATGCGATAAACGCTCGCACACACAAAAAAACAAGTAATGAATTTCCTTCAGTATGTTATGAAAAATAACTGTCACAATTAACTAATCATTTTCAATTACAAAAAGTGTAAATGTTAAAGAATAATATGAAATGAGGTCAAATGTTGACTTTCTCGCATTCAGTAAATAAACTTGCCATGTATATTTTACATTTTGTTGAGAAAGAGTTGAAATAGAATTAAGGTAAGTGAAGATAACATGAATTTCTTTTCTGAGAGCGAACGTAATGGGCTGTGGATTAAAGAAAGATAACTTGAAAATAAGATATTTTTTTCAATCTGCTTATGCGAAATACTTTATTTTGTTAGTATAAATGTATGAAATATTCGTTCATTTATGCGATCGTTTAGTCTGTGGTTGTTATACTGATTAAACACAACTGTGTGAGCATCAAACACCACATTACGCGCAACAAATAATAAGTAAAGCCTATACCTTTAAAATTTTAAAATATGGACAAGTCATTCTTACGGAGCACAGTATCCACAGTACAGTAAAGCAGTTAAATACTTTAAATATACAACTCCTCAGCTATTCCCACTTGTATGGTGTCAAGATCTGCTGTTGTACAAAGAAACAGGAAGACGTAGAATTGATGAGGCCATTTATTAATTACGAAAAGCTTGTTACAGTAGTTTCTGATGTCTGAAAGACACAGCTCAGGGGCTTCACATAAATTAGTTGTCGAATTAATGGTTCAATATGATTGGTAAGTTTGATCATCTTTGAAGCATTTAAAAGTGCCACAAGTTTACGAAGTTTGGCAACACCCCTACCGGTAACACCTTTGTAATCGATGTATGCCAACCCAGTCAAATCAGAAGTCAGCAGCGAAAAGGTTGGAATTTATTTCCGGAAGGTGATGTGTGGGCGAGAATGACAATGATTGGTTGTCTGCTTAGTGAGACATGTAGATAGTCGGACAGGTATCAGATGAGTCATCTGTTCACTTATCCTTATAATAATTATTATTTATTATTGATTATCCATTGTTGTTGGATTGTGTCGGGTTTTGGTGTGGAGGTATAGTTACGTCCTAGTCAGGCTATCACGCGTTCTTGTTCTGAGTTGTGTTGAAGTCCTGTAGAATAAACACTGGGAGGGAATCTAGTGTAGATATTCGTCTAAAGTAAATTAACGTCCCATTTGAGTAAGCGTGGGAACCTAACCGTTATAACATTAGACGAAGTAAAACCGAGCGTTATAACAATTGGCAACGGGATGAAAAACAAAGAACCAAGAGTACAAAATCACAAGTTGTAATAGAAAACTATCCGTCTGTCAAGGAACGTTTGATCTAAGCTGGCTAACAGTTGAAAGGGATGTGTAGCACGGCGTGTCAGAACGCCTTCGTCTATGTGGGTCCAGTAAAACTAATGCGGTCAACATCAAGCGTTGAAGACTTGCAGAACTATTTATTTTGCGGATTTATTCACCGTTACACACCCTCAATTATCCCAGCATCACATTACATGAATTTGCTGTATTTCGTGGTTTCTTTTCAGCTGCTTATAACCTAAAAATAACAGTATTCACCTTCAAGATCAATGCATACACTTGATATCATATAATCAGAAACGTTTTCATCAATGAAGATTAAGGAGGAGAACAATGAGTATGGAAGAACAATAAGAGATGTTCATATGTTAAATAGTGTGAATGTTTACAGGTTAAGTATAAGAATATCCTAGAATAAACAACTAAAAACACAGAATCAGAATGATTTAAAAATAAGATATTCATGTTATAGTTATGTAGAGCCTAAAACAAAATGAGCTAACTGCGTGCAGATCAGACTCAACAACTATTGTTAATCAGTTTGTTCTGATGATGCTGTTAGTTATTCCTTGTGGTTGCATGTTTTGTTTTATCTTCCTGTGTCTTTGTATTCTAGTTGACTGTCTTGTTGAGTTGACTATTTGAATGATAGAACTTTTCTGTCTGGGTTGATAGGTCGAATTCATGTCATTAGTCTATTTTTTCTACTGTTTTTATTGTTCTGGGAAATTCTGTTGACTTCATAGAATATCAGCAAGTAAGAATTTCAACTTCTGTCCATTCTAATTTATACCTCTGGTTGCCTACGCAAGTCATGATCAGAGAAAAATCCGACGAGAAAGTCAACAGGAATACGAAGACACAAGATATTAAAGATTTGAAGATAATGAATAACGAACAAAGCCACTGAAGCGGAGTGAATTGTGGATGTTGAATAACGGAAAACCTTACATCTACATGAAGCTAACACTGACAGTCTCGTCCAGAAGGACATTAAAAACTTCACGATCAAACTATCTATGCCCGAAAATGCAACACCACAAAAGCGAATGTGAATAATAAGAACTCAGAACTGAGATGTGGAATTTCAAAAGAATTAATGATCGTTTCTAATTTACGTGAATAATGAAATATTAACTATTTATGGATTTCGATAATGGCAATCATGCTCTCTTTTCTGATGACCTTAAAGCGCATTTTCCAGTTCATCTGTTTATATGTTGTAAAGTTCATTGATTGTTGACATTTAATTACTACTTTACTTTGATTAACCATTTCGCCCATTTGGCAACACCCATTGTCTTTGAGTCAATTAACTACTGAGTGACTTTTCTGATTGCCAAGTTCTTACAGCTTCTTGTGACTCCGTTGTTAAGTTAAACAAGAAAATGCCTTACTCTCTGCTTGGCTTTTAAATATTGACCGGAGAAAGTCTATCAGTAGGAAACGACGGAGCTATATTTATAATTTTTTAAACCTAGAGGAGATGGAAATAATCCGAAAATTCATACATATATCACAGTACGACGTCAAGATAAGTGTCCCTGAATGTAAACAATATGTCTTACTGACGAGTAATAGGTAAAAAGAAACTTAGGCTCACAGTACTCTGACGATCAGCTCCAACAATACCGAGTCACTTATACTAATGACTACACTGCAAGTGATTGCTAGAATTTGACATACATCTTCAAGTTTCAGTTATATTAATTATTTATTTAATATAATACTGAAATAATTATGTTTTGTTCTCGCTTTTATTTATGACAAAAATTAAATGTGAAGATATGGGTCAATAGTCATAAGGTTCTATTATAATATACAGTTTATCTTACAAAGTAATTGAATTTTATGAGCTTTAATTCATTTGGGTAATTAATATTTTACCGAACATGAAACGCGAGTTAACTATGTTATATTAGAACCAGCAAGTTATTAGTAGGGGTTTTTAATTCCCCACTTCTTATATTTAGGACTGCAAGTAAATAGTCTTTGTTGACCTATATATGAAACCTGAGTGGATTTCCATTCACTCACATTTTATTTGTTTCAATATGGGCATCCACACTCGCTCACGATGTCTAAGAAGAACGGGACGTGCATCCAGTATCCCTCTGATAGTCACATTCCAACTGTACGAGGGTGACAGAGGTTCGAAATGTGAACCAACGGATTGTAATATAGTGATCTAAAAATCAAGTTATTGATAGATCTTGGGTTCGGTTTCAGAGAAGTTTCAACCTGCATTTATAATTTTTAACGATTCATAAGTTTAAATCTGTTTGTGATCCAGTATCAGTAAATAAATAAATAAATAAATAAATACAAAAGACCTATAAAGCTGTAAACTTTCACCATATATATCATACTTTTCAACTGTTTAAAACAAGACAAGCGACACTCAGTGCATATTTTAACTATTTGTTACTAGATATTAATACCAAATGTGGACTTGATAGTTTCAAATAAATTGAGCTTTAGGTAGAAAGTTAATAATAGTTTTGTTATATCCGAATAAGTTGAAAACTTGTATTTCTGACGTTTTGTGACTTCAAGAAATTCCATACACTTAGTTCCCTTTATAATCTTGAAGAGGTGATGATGCCGATAACTCAATCATTAGGATGCTGAACATTGCATTAGCCAGAACTTACCCGAGAGCTAAACCACTAATACTTTATAAAACAACATAACCCAATCAAAGGTCAACGAACACCCCTTTAATGTTACCGCTATGTTTATAAATTTACGTGTACCTGTTAAAGCAGTTATACTAGCCGAACAGAAAGAAGAGAAAATCTTAGATTTTTCGAACGTGTACCAAGAAGCCTTGGAACAAGGGAAGGAACTACTTTAAACAGCGCAATTATTAATTACCTTCTGGATGCAGGACATCAAGTTGATACCTTGCAATCTTTTAGAGTAATTTATAAATAGCCAAGCTCCAGTCTTCTGAAGTTTGCAGGAGCTGTTTGTATCAGGCATCAAAACCCTGATTTATGTGTTGAGAAGGAGATAGTTGTTAATCCTTGTCTTGGCGGCAAATTTTCCTTCATTACATTATAAAATTTTGTTCAACTCTGTCATTCAATTAATTACATCATCATGTCTTTATTTAGATTGGAAATCTTATTTTAATTAACTCATCAACGTTTACTCATTATGTAACCGCTTATTTCTAACCCATTGGACTTTATTACTATCATTGTTGTAGAGTGTTCCTATAAATAATGTATATATTTACTATATTTTATTCAGTCTATTAAATTTATTTACACTCTTGTCATATTATATTGGTGTCTTCGAAGTAGCTTCCAACTAAACACTTCCATGTAAGTAATTTAAATCTATTTTGTAACTAGGATTTTTAAATATTACAGTCTGTAGGCAACTGATGAGAACCAAACAAAATGAAATGAATTCATACTATTCTTCTTAAATCTTTGCAATCGCTCTCAAGATAGTAAGGGGTATTATGAGTACCACAAGTATTATATTCTTCTTGCCATTAAAAGAAAATGTAAGTTTGAATACAATGGTTCTCTGCAAACCTGTTTCGTCATAATTTTAGAAGCTGTATAGAACAGAAATGTTTGACCATACATTATTTAAAAAAATATTACTCAGTTCTTATTTTTTCTAGCATAGAACGCGCAGTGTGGTAGGATGGGATTCGATATTTTAAAATGCTTATATGTCTCCACTAACCAGTCATAGAATAGTAACCAACATGGAGTTTGTGTACTAATTTTCAAATTCTAGCAATCACTTGCAGTGTAGTCATTAGTATAAGTGACTCGGTATTGTTGGAGTTGATCGTCAGAGTACTGTGAGCCTAAGTTTCTTTTTACCTATTACTCGTCAGTAAGACATATTGTTTACATTCAGGGACACTTATCTTGACGTCGTACTGTGATATATGTATGAATTTTCGGATTATTTCCATCTCCTCTAGGTTTAAAAAATTATAAATATAGCTCCGTCGTTTCCTACTGATAGACTTTCTCCGGTCAATATTTAAAAGCCAAGCAGAGAGTAAGGCATTTTCTTGTTTAACTTAACAACGGAGTCACAAGAAGCTGTAAGAACTTGGCAATCAGAAAAGTCACTCAGTAGTTAATTGACTCAAAGACAATGGGTGTTGCCAAATGGGCGAAATGGTTAATCAAAGTAAAGTAGTAATTAAATGTCAACAATCAATGAACTTTACAACATATAAACAGATGAACTGGAAAATGCGCTTTAAGGTCATCAGAAAAGAGAGCATGATTGCCATTATCGAAATCCATAAATAGTTAATATTTCATTATTCACGTAAATTAGAAACGATCATTAATTCTTTTGAAATTCCACATCTCAGTTCTGAGTTCTTATTATTCACATTCGCTTTTGTGGTGTTGCATTTTCGGGCATAGATAGTTTGATCGTGAAGTTTTTAATGTCCTTCTGGACGAGACTGTCAGTGTTAGCTTCATGTAGATGTAAGGTTTTCCGTTATTCAACATCCACAATTCACTCCGCTTCAGTGGCTTTGTTCGTTATTCATTATCTTCAAATCTTTAATATCTTGTGTCTTCGTATTCCTGTTGACTTTCTCGTCGGATTTTTCTCTGATCATGACTTGCGTAGGCAACCAGAGGTATAAATTAGAATGGACAGAAGTTGAAATTCTTACTTGCTGATATTCTATGAAGTCAACAGAATTTCCCAGAACAATAAAAACAGTAGAAAAAATAGACTAATGACATGAATTCGATCTATCAACCCAGACAGAAAAGTTCTATCATTCAAATAGTCAACTCAACAAGACAATCAACTAGAATACAAAGACACAGGAAGATAAAACAAAACATGCAACCACAAGGAATAACTAACAGCATCATCAGAACAAACTGATTAACAATAGTTGTTGAGTCTGATCTGCACGCAGTTAGCTCATTTTGTTTTAGGCTCTACATAACTATAACATGAATATCTTATTTTTAAATCATTCTGATTCTGTGTTTTTAGTTGTTTATTCTAGGATATTCTTATACTTAACCTGTAAACATTCACACTATTTAACATATGAACATCTCTTATTGTTCTTCCATACTCATTGTTCTCCTCCTTAATCTTCATTGATGAAAACGTTTCTGATTATATGATATCAAGTGTATGCATTGATCTTGAAGGTGAATACTGTTATTTTTAGGTTATAAGCAGCTGAAAAGAAACCACGAAATACAGCAAATTCATGTAATGTGATGCTGGGATAATTGAGGGTGTGTAACGGTGAATAAATCCGCAAAATAAATAGTTCTGCAAGTCTTCAACGCTTGATGTTGACCGCATTAGTTTTACTGGACCCACATAGACGAAGGCGTTCTGACACGCCGTGCTACACATCCCTTTCAACTGTTAGCCAGCTTAGATCAAACGTTCCTTGACAGACGGATAGTTTTCTATTACAACTTGTGATTTTGTACTCTTGGTTCTTTGTTTTTCATCCCGTTGCCAATTGTTATAACGCTCGGTTTTACTTCGTCTAATGTTATAACGGTTAGGTTCCCACGCTTACTCAAATGGGACGTTAATTTACTTTAGACGAATATCTACACTAGATTCCCTCCCAGTGTTTATTCTACAGGACTTCAACACAACTCAGAACAAGAACGCGTGATAGCCTGACTAGGACGTAACTATACCTCCACACCAAAACCCGACACAATCCAACAACAATGGATAATCAATAATAAATAATAATTATTATAAGGATAAGTGAACAGATGACTCATCTGATACCTGTCCGACTATCTACATGTCTCACTAAGCAGACAACCAATCATTGTCATTCTCGCCCACACATCACCTTCCGGAAATAAATTCCAACCTTTTCGCTGCTGACTTCTGATTTGACTGGGTTGGCATACATCGATTACAAAGGTGTTACCGGTAGGGGTGTTGCCAAACTTCGTAAACTTGTGGCACTTTTAAATGCTTCAAAGATGATCAAACTTACCAATCATATTGAACCATTAATTCGACAACTAATTTATGTGAAGCCCCTGAGCTGTGTCTTTCAGACATCAGAAACTACTGTAACAAGCTTTTCGTAATTAATAAATGGCCTCATCAATTCTACGTCTTCCTGTTTCTTTGTACAACAGCAGATCTTGACACCATACAAGTGGGAATAGCTGAGGAGTTGTATATTTAAAGTATTTAACTGCTTTACTGTACTGTGGATACTGTGCTCCGTAAGAATGACTTGTCCATATTTTAAAATTTTAAAGGTATAGGCTTTACTTATTATTTGTTGCGCGTAATGTGGTGTTTGATGCTCACACAGTTGTGTTTAATCAGTATAACAACCACAGACTAAACGATCGCATAAATGAACGAATATTTCATACATTTATACTAACAAAATAAAGTATTTCGCATAAGCAGATTGAAAAAAATATCTTATTTTCAAGTTATCTTTCTTTAATCCACAGCCCATTACGTTCGCTCTCAGAAAAGAAATTCATGTTATCTTCACTTACCTTAATTCTATTTCAACTCTTTCTCAACAAAATGTAAAATATACATGGCAAGTTTATTTACTGAATGCGAGAAAGTCAACATTTGACCTCATTTCATATTATTCTTTAACATTTACACTTTTTGTAATTGAAAATGATTAGTTAATTGTGACAGTTATTTTTCATAACATACTGAAGGAAATTCATTACTTGTTTTTTTGTGTGTGCGAGCGTTTATCGCATTAACTGGAATGGAATGACTTGGAGAAAATTCACCGAAAATACATTTTATTAAGGCATGGTAACAGTATCAATGAAGACAAGAAAATTTTTCGTTTTTGAGGTTAACACAAAATGAAAAAATTTACCATATTTATGACTGATCAGATTCCTTGAAGAAAAAAAACGATTGTGCTGTTTGACAATTATGTTCTTGTCTTTAATGGGATGACAAAACTAAACACGAGTACAAAAACATAATGTTACAAAAATTAATTTAACAAAATTTATGTAAGTTAGAACTAAACTCTCTTATTAGTCAACTTGACCCACATTTTTTGGTTACACGGTCATATTTAGTTAGCGGATTTTTTGAAAATGTTCATTTTTGAAATAGTTATTGTTTGCTTACTTACTTACTTACGCCTGTTACTCCTCGTGAAGGAGCATAGGCCACTCACCAGCATTCTCCATCCAACCCTGTCCTGGGCAATCCTTTCTAGCTCCGTCCAGTTGTAATTCATCCTTTTCATATCTGCTTCTATTATCCGACGCAATGTGTTCTTTGGCCTTCCTCTTTTTCGCTTCCCTTCAGGGTTCCAAGTTAGGGCTTGCCTCGTGATGCAGTTTGACGATTTGCGTAATGTATGTCCTATCCATTTCCATCGTCTTTTCCTAATTTCTTCTTCAGCTGGAAGTTGGTTTGTTCTCTCCCACAGAAGGCTATTGCTGATGGTATCCGGCCAATGGATGTTGAGTATCTTGCGTAGGCAGCTATTTATAAATACTTGTACTTTCTTGATTGTGGTTGTTGTAGTTCTCCAAGTTTCAGCTCCATACAGTAGAACTGCCTTGACGTTCGTATTGAAGATTCTCACTTTGATATTGGTTGAAAGTTGTTTTGAGTTCCATATGTTCTTCAATTGTAGGAATGCGACCCTTGCTTTGCCGATCCTCGCCTTTACGTCTGCATCTGAACCTCCTTGTTCATCGATGATGCTTCCTAGGTATGTGAAGGACTCTACATCTTCCAGAGTTTCGCCATCAAGAGTGATTGGATTGCTGTTCTCCGCTTTGAATTTGAGGACCTTGGTTTTCCCTTTGTGTATGCTGAGGCCTACTGATGCAGAGACTGCTGCTACACTGGCTGTCTTCATCTGCATCTGTTCGTGTGTACGTGATAGGAGGGCTAGGTCGTCTGCGAAGTCCAAATCGTCTAATTGATTCTGAGCTGTCCATTGTATTCCGTGTTTTCCTTCAGATGTCGAGGTCTTCATAATCCAGTCGACCACCAGAAGAAAGAGGAAGGGAGAGAGTAAACAGCCTTGTCTGACTCCAGTCCTTACTTGGAATGCATCTGTCAGCTGTCCTCCATGCACTACTTTGCACTGTAGTCCGTCGTATGAGTTCCGGATAATGTTGACAATCTTCTCAGGAACTCCGTAGTGTCGAAGAAGTTTCCATAATGTCCTCCTATCTACACTGTCGAATGCCTTTTCATAATCAATGAAGTTGATGTATAGTGATGAGTTCCACTCAACTGATTGTTCGACGATGATCCGTAGTGTTGCAATTTGGTCTGTGCACGACCGATCCTTACGGAATCCAGCTTGTTGATCTCGAAGTTGGGCGTCTACTGCATCCTTCATCCGGTTCAGCAACACTCTGTTGAAGACTTTCCCTGGTATTGACAGTAGTGTAATGCCTCTGTAGTTTTCACATTTGCTCAGATCTCCTTTCTTTGGAATCTTGACGAGGTGTCCTTCTTTCCAGTCCATCGGCACTTGTTCCTCCTCCCAAATCTTTTTGAATAGAAGGTAAGCATGCTTGTGGTTGCTTCGATGTCTGATTTCAGTGCTTCAGCTGGTATGTTGTCGGGTCCTGCTGCTTTCCCGTTCTTGATTTGTCTGACGGCCATTCTAATTTCTTCCGTCGTTGGTGGGTTGACATCTATAGGAAGATCTATGTGTGCTGCTTCGATGTCCGGTGGATTCATTGGAGCCGGCCTATTCAGGAGCCGGCCTAGTTATTGTTTGGGCTGAAATAAATTTTGGTGTTCCACTGAATAATAATAGATGGATGACGGTTGTTTCGCTTTACTTTGTAACTACTAAACGATGAGCACAAATCTGATCAAATGGGCAATCGAATCTATGAATTTATTTGATGATGTGTGGGTAAATTGATACAGCAATATATTGATTGATAAATTAACTGTGATTCCCACCTTATGTAAAACGAATATGATCTTGATCTTATCTTTGATTAATAATTTCTAGTAGTCTAAATGAATCAGAGCTGCATGCTGTTTTGATGGCACCCTTTCCTAACCACAAAGGTAGGAGTTTACCTACTCGTTCGCTCAGTCGTCCGGTATTGCGCCCAATATAGCTTTCTCCATAGGAGCAGCTGAATTCGTAGATACACATGCATGTGGCAGAATCAGTAACTTATCCTTTGGTTGAGGAATCACGATAGATGGGGGTCGAATACGATAGGCAGCGGTTAGCTTCATTAAACGTTCTCTTAACTGCTCTAGTTAGTCTATCTCGTAGCACATTACCAGCTACATCTACATTGAATTGTTGCATCGGGAAGCAGGGTTACTTACTTGCCGTTAATGTCGCTATTTTCCTGTTTGTTACATGCAAAGGTTTCTTCTGGATACCTTGTGGATAACCCATTTCAATCAAAATATTATGTGTAGGTTCTAGTTCCTTGTTTATTTTATCGACTGAGTATATATTCCTAGTTCTATTTGCAAGAAATTTAACTAGATTTCTCTTAAAACGTTTAATGAAGCTAACCGCTGCCTATCGTATTCGACCCCCATCTATCGTGATTCCTCAACCAAAGGATACGTTACTGATTCTGCCACATGCATGTGTATCTACGAATTCAGCTGCTCCTGTGGAGAAAGCTATATTAGGTGTTATGCCGAACAACTTAGTCAACGATTAACACACCTTTCCCACCCGCTAATTGTTTTTCATGCAGTGATAGATTAAATGATATGTCAACTTCGTCGGATGTTGTGTTTTTCGCAGTTGAACATGTTTATTTTGTAGCTGATGTTTTCTTTCATTTCATACTCTTATTTGCCAAAATATTGTTCGAAATAACTTTGGTAGTTTGTGTGTAATAACTTTTCAAAACGGCTTCAATAATCTCGCAATTTCCGATATGTCTTCTACATATGGTAGTGTGATCCGTTTGTTGGTTTCTATGCTTGGTTTGGCTTCTGCTGATAAGATGGGTTGATATTTTTAGTGAAGTTGAGAGGTTAGCCGTTCGTTTGAACAATAATCATCCGATCTTTTTTATTTTTCATCTCTGCAAGTGTGCTGCGGTGTGTTCTTGCTCTCTCGAATAAACTTTGTAGGCAGTTGATTTTGTGAGTTCTTGGGTTGCTGGTACTGTAATTGAGAATTTGATCTATGTGGGTCGGCTTCAGATATATTTGAGTCTCCAGTTTTCATGTGTCAGCTCTGGTGAATAATACATCCAAGAATGACAGTTTGTTGTTAGACTCCTTTTCCATTGTGAATTTCGTCATATAAGACGTTTTTGATAAGATCTTGGTGTTTTCCAGCTCGTCTTTTTTTGATGATAAGGACCATATGAGACATTACTCACCGCCCAGTGATCAATCAATTGTGAAAACATCTCAGTCCTACAGGAGGTCGGTTGCGGCCCGGATAGCCCAGTGGTAACGTCTCCGACTGTGAAGCTGGGTGACACGGGATTGAATCCGTCAGGGAGCATCAGTTCCCTCGAGATTACAGGTGCACCTTTCTGACGAGTGCCATGTAGCGTGTAACCTATTTCCAGCGTTTCCCGTTGAATACCTCCAACCATCATATTGTCTCAACATAGTGCACGCAATGTCGAGTCACCTAGACTGGTGGCACATTGCAACTTGGTCGATAAGCTTCGATCTGCACTAAGAAGGACTTGACACACATGACATTGCTAACCGCCCAGTGATCAATCAATTGTGTAACCAGGTCATCCAATCACGACAACAATGTTGAAAGCAAGGAATTGTTGTAGTACGTTTGAGACATCTGGTGTGCAAAAAAAGTGCGTCAACATGACAATTGTGTGTATATGTAGGTAGATATGAGATGAGAGAAAACAGTTCATCCACTCTAATGGGTGAATTTTAGATCAAAATAGACAATTTTATAGATGAAATAACTCAAACATCGTCAAACGACGTACAAAATACAAATAAATAAGCAAAAATAAAAAAATATTTTTGTTATTGTGTTGATCAAGTTAATTGTCCATCACCTGTCCAAGTAAACTAACTGATTAGAACAGTTGAAATCATGTACTTATTTATATTCTATATATGTATTCAACTAATTTTGTGAAAGTTTTACAAACTACATTTTCCAAGTTGTTCAAATCGTCTTTTATAAAACGAAAGAGCGAAAGGTTTGTAGTGACCCATTTTATCAAGAGAACGCGATTGGTGTTATGAAACAATTATTAACATAACCAATTGTACCAGGGATTGTTTTACTGTACTTGTTTGTTTAACTGCACCAAAACACATACATTCTTCCATTGCTTTTGGCCTTACACGAATTTGGTTACGCTCAGTGACCACACTTGTAACCTCTCACGATCTCGGTATTCTTTCGATACCACGAGATCACCAACAAATACATCTCGACTACAGACATCAATTGTCTTCTGATATTTGACCTACGGGGGATCTTATCAGTTAACTGGCACGTAGTCTTCCTGTAGTGGTGATCATATTCAATAGCGACTCGACGCCACCGAAATAGTTAGTACTTAGAAGGAATAAGAGGAAGAGGGTCACTAAAAGTTTCACGATCAATGGTCACATATCAATCGGTATAATATTTTAGAGTTCAAGGCATTTAAACACATCTACCAATTGGATGATCGTATTGCGCGAATCACTTGAAGTTAGAAATTTGTACCTGGGTATGAGCATTCAGGAGTCTAATAGTAAAACACTCAGTTGTGATAATGATAACAATAAAAATGGTATCACTCAGCATTACCTGTTTAGTACAATATCAAATTCTCAGCATGAAATATTTCGGAAAGTTTCTCTTACTATTCTTATACATTTATATACTACTGAACCTGTTGCTAATCCACAGTTATATAGATTTTTATTTTCTTGTATATCTCGTTTAACTATATATAATTTTATTTATCTATACAACCTGTTCATTGAATATTAGATGTGTTGAGTACGGTAGTGGAAGGATATTGCATTGCTGGCATGCGTTTGTTCTAATGTATACGCGTATCGTAACGCTAGCAAACATTAATCGGGAAATTCAAACAACCAATACAAAATGAATGAATCTTCATCTCATTTCACAAGCTAGTTGCTATGAGGACTCAGTAGCTGAGTGGATAACACGATGTCATTTGAAGCGAACGGTATTGGTTTAGAGTCCTAGAATGAATATCAACTGTGGGACGCAGGTACATCCAGATGACGAGTCTCAAATAGGATGAAACGCGTGTTCTGAACTTCCAATACTAGACACCATCCATCTTTGCTTAGAATGCTTGTGACTTAATGTAATATCGAGGCAATCCTCACAGTATGTACAATTCGGTCCTAAACATGAAGAGGAAAATTTAAATAACCAATACAAACATGAATGATACAAACTCTCTTCAAATTTGAAAAAAAAACATTACATCAGATACTTGACGTATAAAAATCATTTTTATCGCAAGAATTGGGCTAAATGTCGTCATTAATTCTTTTCTCATCTTAGGTTGTTTATATTGTCTCTAAATATGTGAAGTATGCTTACAAGATAAGAGTCTCTGAGAACAATGGGTGTTGAGGGCCTGAATCTCATAGGATTGCACGTACGAAAATGTTGATGAGTCCTAAATAGCATGAAAACTAGATCCAGGGCTTCCTCCTTACTACCTTCAACCACCTAGCATCCATATATGTATATATACCTATCTATAACTCGTCAATTTGTAACTAACAAACATAGACTGATCCTCATGAATGTATCCGAAAGTGTCACTGTGTTAACACTTCTTAAGTTTTCGATTAACTGTGTACTTTATAGGGTGCAAGCATCTGACTGAAGTACTTAACTTCACTCGGTTTACAAAAACAATTACTTAATTGTAACCCTTCTAAAAAAGATATGCTTGTGGTAATGAATGAACTTTTGAAAGGTTAATGGTCTATAGGTTTCAGCACAACATCCTGAGCAACCTTATCAACAATCTTTACATATGCAGTTTACTATATTTTGGTGTTTGTTTTAAATTTCATGAATATAATATTTTTGTTCATTGAATTTTATCAAACATATTCGATTTCGGAAGTTACTTATTTACAGTTTAAATCATAGACTGGTTTCAGTTAGTCAACTGTGGGTCAGTTAATAGCTATTTTATTCTAAAAGGGGACTTCTTGATGATTAGACTATGTAAGCTATTTCTTCAACTATCTACAGCAAAAGGAGGCATCGTTACCAATCCAGCAACAAGTATTACTTCCGTTGAAATTGAGTGTAAACCTCGTTGACAATTACCAACCAAAAGCGAATTCAACTTTAGTACTACCTATCGAGTACCTTCAATCAAATAACGTTTATGGGGTAAAATATTCTGCATAAAACGCTAAATCAAAAAAAAATCATTTAAACAAAGGTAAACCTGAATTAACTTCTTAGCCTATCGTAAGATTTTAAGTGAATCATCAAATTCATTCGACACTAGATTACTGTACTGAATTTTGAATTAGTGAGTTTCAACCTAGTAATCGTACTTCCACACAGGGATAATGAAACAAGTAAGGTCAGACGAGAAAAATGTGTTGTAAAAGTTATAAATTTAAGTAAAATATCGTACACTTTAATATACAATATTCAACCCCTCAAAAAACGTAAAAATAACTGAAACTGCTAGGTATGACATAATGAATATTGAAAATATTGTTGATAACCACAGTTTATGTTTGTTGCTTTACACATGTAGGGCCAGTAAAATGTCACTGGGCCCTAGCCAAATCATCTGAAAGTCGGGTCACTGGGTGTCGAGCAGTTCGCCGACCCTCGTCAAGGTCAAGAACAGCCAGTGCACATCAATTAATCGCGCTCCATAGACCGGCTCATGCAGTGGTGGTTGCAATCTTTTCGTTGCACCTACTCTTACTAATATATTCCTTTGTGTTATACGGTGTTCAAAGCTGCCATAGTGCAATAATACGACTAAAGTATAATCCACGCTAGAAGATGACCGTGAGTTATGACTTCAAGGTTAGCTGGTTCGTCACTCCATTCCCGTCTAACTCAAGTAGGCCCCAAATAATTCAACACAGATAATCTACGTTGGTGATATACACACATATCAAACATTTTCAAATTAGCTAGATACTCATGTTGCGTTTTTTTTAAAAAAACAACTCGATTTCCTTTCTAGAAATAGGTAAAACATACATTTTAAACATGGAGGACAAAATCATTATTTTCGTTAGGACAATTTTTATGGCTTTTTTACTATAGGCATACATGAGTGGTTGCATAGGTGTGTGGGTATTTGTGTGAGACTGCAATTGTTTATGTTTTCATTCACTTTCTTACAATAATACGCATAGATTTAGGAATTATAACACTGAGCTACTAAATAAGTAAATGTCCACATAAAACGTCCTCATAGTTGGTAATTGTATCGATACAACGAACAGATTATTTTAATTGAGAAGATAAAATAAATATTGTCTTGCTGTTTTTTGTGTTTCTTCGACAAAATATATTAATTTTCACCAGTTTTAGTTTTACAGATATAGTCAAGCATAAATGCAAATTCCTTTCAATTGACGGTGTTTTTGGTACAATGAAAATGCACTGAATTCTGATTAATTTTGTTTGGGTGATAGATACTACTGATTGGCTTAAGATACGACAATAACCATTTTTAAATTTTAAAACTTTACATATTTCGTTTATGTTGATAAAGGAAAGTAGTTCTGTACTCCCGAGAATTATAATGTAGTGTTCTTTAAATCTAAGACAAAAGATAAAGCCGAATTACAGTATTCCATTTAGCTTTATAACTTGGTTACAAACAGAAGTCGACTGATAAGTCTTGCAGTTGAACGCTATATTCGTTTCCTAAGCTATTTTGTAACCCCCAAGCTAGGACTATACAGCGACCTGAACATCAGCGAGAAGACGCAAAGTATGCGAGAAGTACTTTACTCCAAGGTTCATTTCAATACAGAAAATATAGGGTTTTTATAATACTTTAAATGTCCTTGGGTTGCTAGAAGATTCTGGAACGCTACTTAACATAGTAGCAATGTGGCAATCAGCCAATCAGAACCTCTACATGTGACATTTCACTTCCTTGACATTTCTGGCTAAAGCTTCAAATGAACGCTGATTGGAGGAAACGCTTCTCAGTGTTTCCTTACCCTTGGCTTGACCTTTGCGAGAAATTTGTTGGGTCACCCCAACATCGACATACTTAAAAATACTATACAGAAGAAATAATGGACCATATTTATGTATAAAGATATCCTATTGACTTGTTTGCAAACTCATGAGCACACAAGTAACCAGAAATCAACACAGCACTATTCATAGTACGAGACTCGTTTTCAGTGCGTTACCAAGGTCCTGTCGATGATCAAACCCTAGACCTTCAGATCACTGGGCAGGCTCTCAAACGTTTTGAAATCAAGTCAAAATATAATTTGGTCTACTTTCAACTTAAAGTAATTCACAATAAAATGCGATGGTAGTACGACACCATTGGTGAAGACCGTTTAACCCGTGATATGGCTAAACTCTACAGATCATTTCTTCCAACTGAAAGTTGAGGAGCCCATCTCGAAGAGTTTACTGATCCACTAGTTTTTCTACCTAGTCTATCGATAATATAATATAATCTCCTGAATGGACTATAATTGGACTGGCTGCTGACTTGTGCATAGTAATACAAATTATTAAGATTCATGTAATCAAGAATTCTTAGATATTTTCAACCTTTGTTCATAATTCCATGAAATACAGGGGTTTAAATATCTCTCTCATTAGTCAATCACGCACATTTACAAATATTTTAAACTGGATGTTTTAAGTGAGAAGAACTAAAGTTATATCAATACCATCGGGTAATCAGTGAAGAATACATACTTTTTATTTAGTGAGAAACAAATAGTTTAATTTAAAAGAAAGGAAATAAATGGAGCGAAGAAATTTCTTTTCATTTAGTTTTTCATCACGGCTCTACACTAATATATATAATCACAATTGATTGATCACTGGGTGGTGATCAGTGTCATGCTTGTCTAGTCCTTATTAGTGCAGATCGAATGCTATCGATCATGTTGCAATGTGGCCACAAGTCTAGGTGACTCGACACTGCGGGCACTATGTATTGATATTTAGATGGTAGTTGGAGGTAGTCAACAGGAAACCCTGGACCCGGGTTTCGTGCTACTTGGCACTCGTCAGCAAGGTGTACCTGTAATCTTGAGGGAACTGGTGCTCCCTGGCGGATTCGATCTCGTGTCACCCAGATGTAATGTCTGTCAGTGTAGGTCCCAATGGTGACCCCATAGCTACACAATCTAATTGTCTATAGCATTCAACGTAGTATGCAACGTAACAACTGTTTAATTTTCAAATAAATACTTTGGTTATTGTAATCCTCTTTCTTCCAGTTGCTCGATGTTATTTTATAATCGGTATGTCACAACATAATTATTACGTAACGTAACTACTCGATGGGTATTAATTCATTGTTGTAAATCATATATATATATATATCATTTACAACCACCTCCCAACCTGATTTGGCAAACTCAGAGGAAGCCTCTGTACCTGAAACAGACAACGTACATTATAACATTGTATTTGAAAGATTTTAGTTTATCGGTCCAATGTTAGGCGTCAGAGAGATGCCCTGATCAGTGTATAATCACAATCAATTATTCTGAAGTTTGGCGAAATCATGCTCACTAAAACTTTGAAACCGCATTTATGCGTTTTAAAAGAAACAGCGATAAACCGTCCATTACTATGGTAATATTTCACTCATTTTATGCTTATTTTTCCCGAAATATCATATTTTGTGTCATTTCAACTATTTAAATTTTGTAAGTTTGTTTCTAACTGACTAGTCTCGACTCATTCTATTATTAATTACCATCAACCTGTGTTCAGTTACTTCATTACATGATCAACTGACGTTTCAATTTATGATTCTTTTGGGTATTTGGTTGGACGTCCCAAAGAGTCGTGGGCAGAACGTTTATCCAGTACTTGCTGGTTTTAACGGTTGTGTAACTAAAGTCAGTTCATTATGTAAACTATGAGATTCTTGTTTCCTATTAATCATCAGTCACCTACCAATCGTAACTGCTGCTATCTTCAAAAGCTTAAAAACCTTTAGATGCAATTAGCGGAATGATAACTTTAAAAGTTTCACACTAAAAATTTATCTGTTTTCTAATAGCTTTTCTACACTAGTAGTTTATAAATTGCTCCATTATTCAACTCGCTTGTTAGTTAGGAGAAAACCACACGTTATTCAGTTAAATATTCAATTTTAATTAGTCAAATACGTCATATATATTTTGTCATTTAACCGAAATCCTATTGGTTAATGTATGATGAATATTTGTATGTAGTTATTAGGCTTGTATATATATATAACATGATTGCACTTCCTTTGTGATGAACTCTACAGAAATTTACTAAAATATGCAGTGATTTGAAATCAGGGGGATTTTTACTAACTTTAAAAATAGAGGTTTATATTTATCATAATGAGTAAAATGAAAAATGGTTCAAGATATAAATTTAAAAGACTGTATTATTGTTTTTACTTTTGGACAAAAAAGTCACGATTGTTGAGTAATATGTGGGATTATTATCTGTTCATGAAAATTACACAATAAACGAGAAATGGTAAGTTGTCTCTCATGAACATGCTTTCAAATATTCTCTAAAAGAGTTTATGATGACTGTTAGATATATTTTGATAGATTCTTTCACTATATCGCCTCATTCATAATCTTTCTTTTTGGAATGTATAAATGTTTTCAAACTAAAAATCTAAGTGTTCGTCAGGACAAACACTGTGAATTAGGAAAGTACATTCAGTTATCACCATATTAAGTTTTCATAGTCTCACTGTAAATCAAAGGTGGTATTTTCAAGTCTGATATAGATTAACTCGATCTTGTGTTCAATTTAACTGAAGTAATCTAATGACTAGCAACTCAGAATATTTTAGCTTTCAATAGCTTTAATACTAGACATACATAATACACCGAGACTGTAAAATAAAAATTCCACCAAAATAGCTCACAAATTCATGGTGAGATATACAATTTAGTTATAAATTGAATAACTCTGGCAGTATTTCCCCAATTTATCTTTCTACCGTGTGAGCCTTATATTTGCAATGTGCCACCAGTCTAGGTGACTCGACATTGCGTGCACTATGTTGAGACAATATGATGGTTGGAGGTATTCAACGGGAAACGCTGGAAATAGGTTACACGCTACATGGCACTCGTCAGAAAGGTGCACCTGTAATCTCGAGGGAACTGATGCTCCCTGACGGATTCAATCCCGTGTCACCCAGCTTCACAGTCGGAGACGTTACCACTGGGCTATCCGGGCCGCAACCGACCTCCTGTAGGACTGAGATGTTTTCACAATTGATTGATCACTGGGCGGTGAGCAATGTCATGTATGTCAGGTCCTTCTTAGTGCACATCGAATCCTATCGACCAATTAATAATGTGGTTATGAGCAACAGAATTGTTTTTCAATGTTTGTGAGGTCATTAGACTGCAAGTAACATTCTAAACAGGAGAATGTCATTCCAGTTTTAAACAAATTGTGTAGCTTAAATCAGAAGTAGTCCTTTTAAGCTATGAAATAGTTTATTTTTTTCCTTCAATTATGAATCGATCAAAATTTTCGAATCTGTTACTGGGATATCTGAGAAAAAAAGTCATGTAATTTTTCACTTATTCCCTTATTAATCCTGACTTTTTTATATGACCGTATGTGTGCAAATTACTTACCTTACTCATCACACGTTTGTAACTTATCTTTGTTTGACTATAAATATCGATTCAAGCTTGGTTAAATCGAGTTGACTCACTAACCTTCTCCATTGCGCGTCAACGATTGTACGGAATATACGTATTCAAAAATCCATTATCGTGTTTGACTTACGTAATTCTGTTATTCACGAACTCGATTTAAATCAATGATTGTATACAAAAGTAGCAGGGATGTATATTTCAATAGCAAACAACATAAGATCAAAATGGAGTAAGATTTTGGGCCACTAAATTAGTGAACCTATCGATAACATCGTCGTCTTATGTAACTGATGTCAAAATGATTGGCCGAAAAAGACTTCATCGACATAATTAGCTCATATAATTTCAACAATCATCTCATCTATTCTTATTCCGATTTTTAATAGTTGTATTCTTTGAACACTTGAAAATGTTTTCAACGTTATCATTTCAATTTGTTTTACATCACATACTGACATATGTTAGACAAGGGTTGAAAAGCAGTAAGGCTTGGAAATTTTCTTTATCTTGGTATAGGACTTCGTGACCATCACAATGACAAAACCAAAGACCTTTAATCTTAGCTGCAAGCTCTCAACCATCAAATTAATGAGTCCGTATTCAGCGGTTTTTATTTCCAACTTCTATTTATGATATTGTTCGGTAATAAGTCAATGTCATCAGTGATACCAATTACTAATGTTTTCTTTCGTTTATTTATTTTTTGGTCTGCTATCAGTAAAAGTAAAAACCTGATTTTTGCAAAATAAATCACCAGATGCATAAATTTCATAAATCTTTTCTCACTCTGATCGGTAGTTAGTTTTATTTATCTAGAGAAAATTTAAGTGACTAACTGTGAATCAAGGCCTATGCTTTAAGACCTGACGCTCCTGGGTTCAGTCTCTGGAGGGATATTCTAAAATCAGTTAATATTCGGAATATATTTCTAATAGCTTGAACACTTTTATTGAAAGGAATTAACACTAGTAATTCTATCCAGTTTTCAATCTTTTATTTAACAAGTCCTGTGGCGTTTGGTATGTATTTGTTCAATGGTGTTCTGTTTAGTTACGCTTGAAAACTTTCAAATGTCAATGTATAGGATCGATATTTACTTAAAAATCAACTAAAAAAACCCTGATAAACTGCATAAGGAAGGTGTAAGATAAGAAAAGAGACAATTAAACCAAGAAATATTCAGTCAAAATAAAACCGACCGAATGAAAATGGATGAATTTAAAAACCAACTAGGTTATCAGTAACAGGTAAACAGAGATGACCATAATGGGAGCTGAAACACAATAAAACGCACATGATGTCTGGACGGCGTCGACCACTTATTTAAAGATAGACAAAAGTACAGTCAGTATAATAAGGACTGATATTAAAACATAAAATAGGGTATTTACAAAACAGTGTATATATAAAATAAGTATATGAGAAATATAATATATTGATTTGTCTTATAAGTACAATAAAATAGCACATCGTATCGATAGCTAATATATATTTTATATTTTAGGTTAAACGTAATGATATGAAGTTGAATTTTTTTAGGTTACAAAAGCAGTTTTAGCAGAACAATGAAAGCGACATCACTAATCAATCTCCAGTTTTTCAAAAGTAATATTTTTATCTAGAAAGTGCTCTATTGTTATATAAAATGCACTAGTTTGTTATTCCAACGCCACATATTTGCAACTTTAATCATTTCATAACAATGTAAGGATCATTGTATTTGTGATAACTTTTTCTACCGAAAATCATCAGCACAACAGATTTGTAGTATCCCCCCCATTCTCAATTTTATCACAAATCAGATAATGAATTTAGAAGTACCACTTTCGAATGATCCTCAGCATCATCATTAATTACCTGGTGTTAGTTATTGTCCACCAACCAATCAAATAGCTGCTTAAGCTCCCACCACGTCAACCTGGTCTGATGTGTCTGTAGATTATCCTATTGTATGTCACCTGTCAAATGAAGGATATTATTACCCTATTATATTAGCATGACTCATAAATTTTATTCATTTCGATAAGACACGCAATACTGGTCGGTATGTTCGTGTGTACTCATCAAATTGTTGTTTTTACGTTTAGAAACAAAGTTTAAAGCCAAGTTGTCCTTGTTCTGACTATAGCTTTCACATGGACTCTGGGATCGTCAGTATCGCCTTTACAGTTCTAGCAGTATATCTGTAGGACAAATTAAATACTATTATTGGTTTGCATAAATTATGGTTTCATTACGTTAATTGGTACATGTTCATTGCCTCATAGACTCACAAATTTACTTTGAAATATTGTAAGCTTGACACATACCAAGTTACCTTATATGCACGACTTTATCGATCATGACTATAAAATATATTCTCATTGAATTGGGTGAACTATATATATAATAAAGCTGTGTACATAGGTGTACCTAAACACAATTATACATTTTTCTGTTGATGATTGATCACAAAAAGAAATGTAACTGAAATATGATTCAAAAAAAGACGATGGAAATTTAAATAAATTACTGTTGTCATGAAAGTGAAAAAGAAAATGAATGGGAAAGTGGAAATGGAAAATTTGCCAGTTTATCGATACGTTCTGTGATTTATCTAACCATCATCATCAAATTATATGAATAATTATATGTAAGTATTATAGCTTAGAAAAAGGTTATTCAAACATACTTCCTTTTTTCGTTCAATGTTTAACTGATTAGATTGATAATTGTTGATAAACAAATCACTAAACTGCAATGAACCTATGTAATCACTTTTATACACACACTCGCTTTCGAATAGTCCACCACAAAATGTATTCATCAGGCAGTTGTTACTTGTTTTAGTAAGAATGTATTATTTTTTAAATGTCTATTTACTGAAGACAAGTGTTTGATAAATAATTTAACTCATTATTCAGTTTTTAATTAGTCGGTTATTTATAACACTGAAACTGTGACAAATATAGATCAACCCAAGATTTCACAGTTCATTATCACAATGGGGAAATGAAATTAACATGACAATATCAAAACAATCGAGGTAATAGTAATATTTATGACATAAAACTTTAAATACGGAGATCGATATTTGAGATTTGTGTAATAAAAAGTACTAATTATCATAAAAATTGAAGATTTGAAGGAAGGAAAAGAACGGATTCGTTTAAGCAACTGCAACTAAATTTAAGCCATATCACCCGACGATTAAACTCCGATGGTAATAACTCTCATGTTAATTCTTTATTGTCCAATATGTTTCAGACTAATTAGTGAGGAAGCTCTGTTTGACCCACTTTTATCGATACGGCGTACTTTTAATATCGACGAATACATAACCAGATGGATATCAAAAATCATAAAACCTTAGCCATTCAAAGGTCCTCTTCTTATTACTTTAAACTATTTAGCGAAAGCTTATTGAAATCACGAATTGATCTAAGTTGGAAAATCATAAAAAACCTGGGAGCACTTGAGAGCTGTTTGTCCAAACATTAGACACATCGTTCAAGACCCCGTCATCAAGGATCGGGCCCATGATCCTGAAGGGAAACGGGGAAGAGGAAGGCCAAAGAACACATTACGTCGGGAAATCGAAGCAGATATGAAAAGGATGAATAACAATTGGAAGGAGCTGGAAAGGATTGCCCAGGACAGGGTTGGATGGAGAGTGCTGTTGGGCGGCCTATGCTCCTCCACGAGGAGTGACAAGCGTAAGTAGACTAATAAATCAGCTAAAATCTGGGAGTTGGACGTAACCCCATCTGACTGGTTACAATCATTGATTGTCGCAATACAGAAAAAGGGGTCAACATCATCCTGTGATAACCATGGAGGGATTAGTTCGACTAATTTAGCATCTTAAATACCAGCCTCAATAATTATCGGGCACCAAACCAAGACTCGTGAATTGCAAACATGAGGAAATCAGGCTGGTTTCAAACATGGTCGTGGCTGCATCGACCACATACTCACCATTCGTCAGGTTCTAGAACACAGAAGTGCTTATCGGCGTCCGACAATGGTGGTCTTTCTTGACTTAAAAGCAGCACTTGATTCTGTAGACCGAGAGGTTCTGTGGCAGTGTCTGTCATTGAAAGGCGTACCTCAGAAGTACATAAACCTTGTGAAGGCTCTTTACTCGAACACTACTAGTCGAGTCAGAGCTTATGGCAAACTGTCATCTGATTTTGCAACCTCAAATGGTGTCCGTCAAGGCTGTCCACTATCTCCAATTTTGTTCAACTTCATCATAGACCTACTGATGGAAATAAAATTCTCGTTGACTGAATTCTCGGGTATTGATCTCCTTCCAGGAGGCCCACTTATTGACTTAGAATACGCAGATGATATAGTCCTGTTTGGTGAAGACGCTGACAAAATGCAGAGTCTTCTGTTAGCACTGAGCAACAATCCCAAGATGTTCAGGATGCGTTTCTCCCCCTCTAAATGCAGGTTGTTACTCCAGGACTGGCCTGCATCAACACCTGAACTAAGGATAGGGAGTGAAGTGTTCGAACGCGTCGACAACTTCACTTATCTTAGAAGTCTGATCAACCCTAATGGGTTGGTGTTTGACGACATCTCTGCACAGATTCAGAAAGCTCGTTTGGCTTTCGCCGAATTACGTCACTTATGGTGAAGGCGACATATACGTATGCCTGAACACCGATTACCAAGACGCGCAATGCTGACTAGTGTTGGGGATGGTTGGAAGAAAGGGGTGGTCAAACCAAAACGTGAAATCAGTGTTAGAAGTCACTAACTTCTGGTCTTAACCATGTTGGTAGATGCAGACTACTTGGGGTTCGCGTGACTTCTGTAACCAATGTTTGGAGACTCTGGGTGATATAGCTCAGAATCGATCACAATGCCGTAGGTGTGTACACTCTTTGTCTGCCCTTAAACGGCGAGATTAAAATTGCTTCATGCCTTTATTTCTACGAACTAATTCTTTCTTCATGTACTATATCCTTATATATAGTCCTTTTTTATATGTCACTATCACTGAAATGACTACTTCTATTAATTTGGTGTTCATATTGTTTTGCTAATGAATGAAGTGTGGCAACTTGGACCAATGCATATATATATATATATATATATATATATATATATATATATATGCCTGATCCTACATTGTAGCTGATTGACTGACGAGGCTATCAAGACCATGATTTCACCGACAGATATATCAGCCTTAATTTTTTTTCTGGGAATGGTTAGCAAATGTGGTATTTTTCTTCTAGACCTGCATCGTCTGAGTGCCACACTGAATTGTTTGCTAACAAAGGATACCAAATGGATCTGGTCAACAGAATGTAATGGAGCATTCTTAAATCTCAAACAGCTTCTATCGTCAAATCTACTTACGCACTATGATCAAGCTTTTCTTTCTGTGGTCGCAACAGATGTATAAAATTGTGGAATTGGATCAGTGATTTTACATGTCTACTCAGATGGATCTGAGTAAGCGATTGACCACGGTGCACGATCACTGACAACGACAGAAAAGAACTATAGTTAAATAGCGAAAGAAACCCTCTTCATCATATTAACGGTGAATAAGTTTCATAAGATGCTATTCGGCAAACAGTTTACCTTACCAACAGACCACAAATTGCTACCGTCAGTTTGTCGATGCAAAAAGAATATCCTTGTTTATACGGTGAACTGTCTACAACAACGGGCAACCATATTGGTGGACTACGATTTCAAGATAAATTATCAACCAACAACGGATTTCGGAGAGTAAGATGCCCTTTTCAAGATTAATTGGTTGCCATACAAAACAATAGGAGGAAGTGCTTATAGCCGCCATTGAAGCTGAGGCGAAAGTTCGCTAGTGTTGACGGAGGCAGTTCTCGGACTGCCGGTCACATTTGAAGCCATTAAAGAAGCTAGGGAAAGGACAATACTTTGAAGATCGTTCGCCGTTGTATTACTCAAGAAGTGACCTTTACCTCGATTCCATGGAGAGCCTTTACAATACTTTCGTCGGCGAGACTACTTGACCACCAGATTTTTATCCCCATAATTCTTTGGCATTAATTCCTAAAACAGTTCCATAACGGGCACCTAGGATTAAGTAAAATGAAGCCACTGGCTCAAAGTTACTCATGCTGGCCGTCAGTGGACCGTGACACAATACAAAAGTTTTGTAGCTGTTGGTCCTGTCTAAAAGCCACAAAGAATCTGACCAAAGTAAAACCCTAACCATGACCGAAACTGGACGCGCCTTGGCAAGGAATACATGCTGACTATGCTGGTTCAGTATGGGGCAGAAAATGATTGGTTGTTGTGGATGCTTTCACGAAGTATACGACATGCCGGACACGACGTCGGAGAATACAATAAGAAAACTGTCAGGATTATTTGCTTGTTTCAGGGTTCCAAAGATCTTAGTAACTGACAATGTGACACTCAGTTGATGTCTCAAACAGTTCTACAGTGGTAATGGCATTACCCACCTACAATCTCCTCGATACCATTCCCATTCGAATGGTCAAGCAGAAAGAGTCGTGGATACGATAAAGCGGGCTCAGATTGAACGGGGAGAGGAGATAACAGCCAGGAGATCAGTAACATTTTGTGCTATTTCTGGTTTCTCAGTGTCAGTTACTCTTATACTTTCTGTCTTGTATGTCTGGCTTATTAAATAATGAAAATTATTCAATAAACTCAATTGATGATACTTTTATCATACACTTACCTAAACATTATACTTGAAGAGTAATGTAATTGATTATAATTTGTAGGAGCTGGTACTATTTCAGGCCCACATAGATTATTCTAGCCTCTGGACAGATCAATCTATTCCTTCTCAAATCACTTGTTTACCCTGCCACTTATTCCTTTATTAATCCCGACTTTTTTATATGACCGTATGTGTGCAAATTACTTACCTTACTCATCACACGTTTGTAACTTATCTTTGTTTGACTATAAATATCGATTCAAGCTTGGTTAAATCGAGTTGACTCACTAACCTTCTCCATTGCGCGTCAACGATTGTACGGAATATACGTATTCAAAAATCCATTATCGTGTTTGACTTACGTAATTCTGTTATTCACGAACTCGATTTAAATCAATGATTGTATACGAAGATAGCAGGGTTGTATATTTTGACAGCAATCATTCGATAACGATCATTCATCTGATCTAACTGGAGTCACATATAGGGCCGATAAAAACTGCCATAATTTATAGAGTTTCTGTTACTGCCCTTCAAAATGTGAACATATATAGTGATTAAAAAATTCTCGAAAAGTTGATTTGAAGTCAGTTCTGAAGTTTCAGTTGATGAGCGAAGAATTACTTTAGCATGAATTTTTAAAAGGGAAAATCATGGATGAACGTTCCATAGTGCTTAATACAATTTGAGTTTCAATAATTGTCTAATAGAATTAAACTTTTAGTGGCCCATGAATCTAACTCCATTTAGGTCGTATGAATATTCGTTATCACCTCTCCTCGTACACAATTATCGATTCAAATCACGTTAGTCAATAACGGAATTTAGATAAATCAATTAACGAGGATGGCCTTTCAATACATATATTTTGTATGTAAAGTGAATGCGATAGAAAAAAGCGAAATGAGGTAAACATCTACTGCACGGCCATTTTTGTATTTTCTTTTCGAGTGAAATTTTTTTCATCCCTTTTGAAAAAATTTTTCAACCCCATCTGCCAATAATTTTCATTCTGTTTCCTACAATCAAATAACCAGTTTTGAGTTCGTTATAATTGGTCGTTTATTTCTCAAAATCGATATAAAACATGAGGATTTGACGACAGAGCACATTTTCTTACAGTTATGGATGGTAGTAACATGCGAAGCACGAGCTCCGTCGTTCCTCACGTTGTCACAGAAACCGATAACCTGTTCGTTCTTGAGCACATTGTATCTCGTAACGTCTCAATCACTTGACGAGCTCCATAAGAACTTATGAAACAGCTGCGTACAGCCATTATGTGGTGAGGGATTCTCATTTACATAGAGATCGGAAGTCGTTTGTTAAATGGCCGTAGAACATCTGGCGGTTCCTCACAGCCGAGTAGACGAACAAGGCAATTTGATTAGTGTTGTTATAAATCTTCATAAAGGACTACCGTGAACACTCAATGTCCTTCCTTCATATTTTGTAAGTTACCGACTATCAAAATAACGTCAATATGGATGCAACGTTAAGCAATGACGAGGAAGAAATTGTTTCGATTAGCTCAGAGGAGTTCACTGAACCAGACGACGACAATGACGAAGACGCGTATGACAAAAGACTTTACGATATTTGCAATCTTGCGCAACCGCCACATGAAACTGCTGATGGAATGCCTGGATTTTTTGTCCATGCGAAGCAATGCTTCACTTATTTTGTGCCTACGACCCATCACCACACGTCCATGGAATCCACTGTCCCATGTACGGAGCTATAATGGAATAATAGCAACGCCTTTGTTCATGAAACCCGGAACTGTTAAGAGAACGAGTAAAGGCCCTTTTCAGGGCCACCCACAATTTGATTTTAATTCTTTTGTTTCAATTCCTTATTTCCATAGCAAAGGTCAAGTGATCAAACCATCAAAATTCATTTAAGATTATTAGTCATTATGTGATTAGCGCCTACGTATTTGTAAACGCTTTTTAAGCTTTGTCAAATATACGGTTTAAGTAAACGATTTCGTATAGGAAATGTCATATAATGAACACTAATCTGTCTAACAATAGTACATGCAAAACTTATTCAGAATGTTTCAGTGTTTTGTCATAAAGTTATTTTCTATAGGCGAATGTAGTACTACCAGTTTACTAGTACAACGACATCATTTCTATGGGAAAGGTCAACAGAACTAACATCGATGAATCCTAATTAAGCCTAAGTGATTAAGCAATATAATCAATGGAGATTTATAGAAATTTCGTGGATTAGATCATTAAAAGAGGATTTTTGAAAAAACTTATAACTGGTTTTAATAGTTGATGATAGTAATAACTGACGTTGAAAGGTGGTCAAATGTTTAATACACAATTAGTAAAGAAATTATTCATCGAAGTATTTCCATTAGTTTTTTTCTTAACACATCGTATGTTATTTTAATAAACGTTATATGCGTAGCAACATATCCATAAATCATCATGATAAAATAATGAATAGGGCATGCATAAATCACGCTAACCGTTAACGATCGGTAAATGAAGCAAAATAGTAATAACTTCTCTCAGAAAATAGCAAATAATATTTATGATTGGGTTCTTTTCCAATTAGTAATTCTTAGTACAAAAGAGTTGTTTAGTTTTACCTGAATAATGGTGTCATAAATAAATGCAAGATTGTCAATTGTGTTATTTTGCTAATCCATTAAAAAGCGTTAGTTGTTTTTACCTGTACATTCTTTGTAGTTGAGCCGTTTAAAATTATGACAAAAAATACTTGTCTATATAAGTAGTCATGTGAATAGAATATTGTCCTCGTCAACTGGGCTTAACAAGTTTTGAACGTAATGTCAACAGCATATTTGCAGTTTAAAAAAATCTCCATAAAATATTCTATGTTGTTGAATAACAAGTTTTGACAAGGATTTGAAATGTTAGTTATATAAAGTGTAAAAGAACAAGCCTACGTCTGACAAAATAAATGTCTATCTCATTTATGCAGCTTTATACGAACAAAATCAATTGTATCAAATGACATTTGGGTATACTCACGTTTAATGTCAGTGTAATAAATAAAAGTCTACATTTATTTATCAAACTTCAAAATGATCAATTTCACTATATTGAAACATGGTGCTCTATCATCAATTCACTCATGATATAGACATTTTATAAAACGTATAAATGTATCACTTTGTTCGTATTAAGCTGTGTAATTGAGAGAGACACCAACCCAATCATAAATATTATTTGCTATTTTCTGAGAGAAGTTATTACTATTTTGCTTCATTTACCGATCGTTAACGGTTAGCGTGATTTATGCATGCCCTATTCATTATTTTATCATGATGATTTATGGATATGTTGCTACGCATATAACGTTTATTAAAATAACATACGATGTGTTAAGAAAAAACTAATGGAAATACTTCGATGAATAATTTCTTTACTAATTGTGTATTAAACATTTGACCACCTTTCAACGTCAGTTATTACTATCATCAACTATTAAAACCAGTTATAAGTTTTTTCAAAAATCCTCTTTTAATGATCTAATCCACGAAATTTCTATAAATCTCCATTGATTATATTGCTTAATCACTTAGGCTTAATTAGGATTCATCGATGTTAGTTCTGTTGACCTTTCCCATAGAAATGATGTCGTTGTACTAGTAAACTGGTAGTACTACATTCGCCTATAGTAACTTTTTTTATGACAAAACACTGAAACATTCTGAATAAGTTTTGCATGTACTATTGTTAGACAGATTAGTGTTCATTATATGACATTTCCTATACGAAATCGTTTACTTAAACCGTATATTTGACAAAGCTTAAAAAGCGTTTACAAATACGTAGGCGCTAATCACATAATGACTAATAATCTTAAATGAATTTTGATGGTTTGATCACTTGACCTTTGCTATGGAAATAAGGAATTGAAACAAAAGAATTAAAATCAAATTGTGGGTGGCCCTGAAAAGGGCCTTTACTCGTTCTCTTAACAGTTCCGGGTTTCATGAACAAAGGCGTTGCTATTATTCCATTATAGCTCCGTACATGGGACAGTGGATTCCATGGACGTGTGGTGATGGGTCGTAGGCACAAAATAAGTGAAGCATTGCTTCGCATGGACAAAAAATCCAGGCATTCCATCAGCAGTTTCATGTGGCGGTTGCGCAAGATTGCAAATATCGTAAAGTCTTTTGTCATACGCGTCTTCGTCATTGTCGTCGTCTGGTTCAGTGAACTCCTCTGAGCTAATCGAAACAATTTCTTCCTCGTCATTGCTTAACGTTGCATCCATATTGACGTTATTTTGATAGTCGGTAACTTACAAAATATGAAGGAAGGACATTGAGTGTTCACGGTAGTCCTTTATGAAGATTTATAACAACACTAATCAAATTGCCTTGTTCGTCTACTCGGCTGTGAGGAACCGCCAGATGTTCTACGGCCATTTAACAAACGACTTCCGATCTCTATGTAAATGAGAATCCCTCACCACATAATGGCTGTACGCAGCTGTTTCATAAGTTCTTATGGAGCTCGTCAAGTGATTGAGACGTTACGAGATACAATGTGCTCAAGAACGAACAGGTTATCGGTTTCTGTGACAACGTGAGGAACGACGGAGCTCGTGCTTCGCATGTTACTACCATCCATAACTGTAAGAAAATGTGCTCTGTCGTCAAATCCTCATGTTTTATATCGATTTTGAGAAATAAACGACCAATTATAACGAACTCAAAACTGGTTATTTGATTGTAGGAAACAGAATGAAAATTATTGGCAGATGGGGTTGAAAATTTTTTTCAAAAGGGATGAAAAAAAATTTACTCGAAAAGAAAATACAAAAATGGCCGTGGAGTAAATGTTTACCTTTCTAAATGGGTGTGGGTTTTTTGAAATTAAAGTTGCCGTGGCGATAATGAAAACCTAATGAATAGATTGGTTTGTCCAAAATCTAGAATAAGATATATTATGGGTTTAAAATAATGACTGACACTACAGATTCCTCATAACTTACGCTGATTTAGGCAACTGTTTGATATCAGTGGGTCTCATAAAAACAATCTTATTCAAATTAGAGCGCAGAAAGCAATATGTGATAAGTAAATTACATTCACCAATTTATAATTGCTACTTAAATAATTATCTGTTACTTTAAAAAAAACATTTGACCAATAAATTCACTTGGTGTTGTTCTATTTGTATTTTCTCATTGTTATTTAGGACTGCAATTGATCAGTCTCATGTTAGCATATGTGCATCCTGTGCGGATTGCCTCGATGTAGCCCTAAGTCACAAGCTTTTTAAGTAAAGACAGTTAGTGGCTAGCAGTGGGATCCAGGACGCGCGATTCGTCCTATTTGGGACTCGTCAGCTGGAAGTACCTGTAACGCCAAGTGAATTTAAACTAAACCTCTTTGCACAAGCAGGTGGCTATCAGGACTCAGTGACTAAGCGAATAACGCGATGGCGTCTGAAGTGAACGGTACCGGGTTCGAGTCCCAGAGTGAACATCAACTCTGTGATTCAGGTGCATCCAACTGACGAGTCCCAAATAGGACGAATCGCGCGTCCTGGATCCCACTGCTAGCCACAAACTATATTTAACCAATAGTTTGGATAAGAGGGGGGTAGTATGGAGATTATTTTGATTTGTAAGTGATATTCCTCACAGAATAATTCAGCTGGGCGGCCGCTGGAAATTAGTTATCACTGGACAGTTGTTACACCTCAATACGGGTTTCTGTAGATGTGCGTAACAATGAATCTAAGTTTGAAATGGGCATCGTTGGATGACAGTCCAGTGATACTTTGGCTAATCACCTCAACTAGATCATATAGTCCAGGATCGCTTCCTGAGGATGCCATAGTTGAAACTTTTTTAGTAGGTCCATATTAACCATCTCTTAAATGCACCTAGGTTACCAATAGTTTCTCAACTGACATTAACAAGTAATGGTTATCACTTACGAATACTAACTATATAAACGAATTGGATGATATGTTGGAGGTAGTAGTTTCTATCATAACTATAACCTATTAAGCGATTTATCCAAGTGAAGGAATCGACAAATGAACGTTGTGAGAATTGCAGTTGAGGTTTCATGTTTAACGAAAAGCTAAGTGGGAGTGGCCTCAAACTTACAGATTTCATCTTTGTTGGAGTCGTGTTTAGACTTGGTTGATGGATCCAACGCTTATGGTTCAAATTATCTCGCTCTAAAAAGAATAGTATTTATTTGTATCGATTTCATATGAGGGTTTATAATGATATTAAAAAGTCTAATACATCAAGCTATATACATATACTGTTTCACACTGTTAAAAGCAGTCATTATTACATAATTTGTTGTTGAACAGCAAGTACATCATATGGGACACCTAGCCTAAACTTACGACGGTAAGCGAAATAATTCAGCATGTTGACTGTTCCACTTTTATTAGAATTCCCATTATTCCTCATGTGTAAGCGGTTAACGGAATCTCAGTACGGATCTAGGAACTAATTCGACTCATGTTAACTTGCATCAGTTGAGGCATAGGTAAGGTGTGAACTGTACAGTAGTCCTCTCACTACTAATCTCTGACTGAAACGTCTTTGAGGGTGTGAGATATGTGTAAGCCTCAGGTTTTTGAGCATAGGTGTCTTCGAAGCATTGCTCAAATATTGTAACATGAAAGAGTAAGCAATGCTGTAGTTAAGCGTAAAGTACTGGGAAAAGATGACGAATCGTCTGATGGAGCTGTAAATCTCAGATTGAATTGTTTGTGGCATGTTCAATCTATGCTTAACAACGGACAGAAGACATTATTTGCTGTTTGAGTAACTTGAAGGAAATCTAGGGACGAGCAAATTAAACATGAGATCAGCTGACAAATCTATTGATTTGTGTCATGTTGTCAGGTTGAGACTACCTGGTTGTGGTTCTCAGGATTATTTTGTTGAATAACTGGTGACGTTTTATGACATGTCTCGAAATAGGGCAGAACCGCACAGATATATCCATTTTTTGTCTTGGGTTAGACACTGAGCTTTAAATATATCTTGCATGTGTTATATCATGAACTTTTTGATTTTCATCGAAGCAAATTCACCATATTTAATGTCTTTCAATAGCATTGACATTGCTACCATCATAACTTTGGTATTCGTTTTGATAATTTTATATCACTTTACAGATATGATATAGCAACTAGGATTGATGCATATACATGGCAGGTTCAGGATGGCTTATAATCGACCGGTATGTTATTACCAAGTAGTATCATAGTAGATACAGAATATTCTGATTGGTTATTTATTACAAATAAGGCAGTGACTGTTATTCCTCTAATGAAATGTCAAATTCTTCCTTGCCATATATTCATGTATTTTCTCATTTTTTCACAATTTATCTATGGACATTTAATGGGTAGGACGTTTCACAATTATATCAGACATTATAGTATTTTATTATGTTTCATTCATTTTAGTAATTTTTTTCAAGTAGTGAATATCGCCTTAATCAGCTATTGGCTTCCGTCATACTTCGTAGGTTGTTCAAAACCCGAGGAAGATTGACTCGCGAGGAGCAGGCTGGGTTTCGTTCTGGTCGAGGATGTATTGATCATATCTTCACCCTCCGCCAAATGTTAGAACACCGTCATACTTATCAAAGGCCAACAATCGTAGTGTTTCTTGACATCAGGGCTGCCTTCGATTCGTCGGATAGGACTGTTCTCTGGAATTGTCTATTGAAGAAGGGTGTGTCTGAAAAGTTTATTAACATCCTAAAAGCCCTATATACAAACACCTCAGGTAGAGTGAGGGCATACAACCACCTTTCTCCATTGTTCCATTCAAGCAGTGGGGTTAGACAGGGTTGCCCAATCTCACCATTCCTCTTTAACTTTGCCATCGATGACATTCTGGAAACAGCTCTGATGGATGTAAGTAATGGTGGTGTGGATCTGTTGCCTGGAGAAAGACTTCTCGACCTTGAGTATGCGGATGATATTGTCTTACTGTGCGATAATGCCCAAGCCATGAAATCCGCACTTAATCAGTTGGCAATCAGTGTCCGTAGGTATGGTATGTAACTTGCACCTTCGAAATGCAAAGTACTTCTACAAGACTGGCAGGATTCTAATCCTGTACTCACTCTGGATGGTGAGCAGATAGAAATAGTCGAGAAGTTCGTGTATCTGGGTAGCTGCATAAGTGCTGGTGGGGGTGTGAGTGATGAGATTAATACACGTATAGTGAAAGCCAGAGCGGCTTATGCCGACCTGGGCCATCTTTGGCGCCTTCGTGATGTTAGTTTGGCCGTAAAAGGTCGGATCTACAACGCGTCGATGAGAGCAGTTTTGCTCTATGCTTGTGAAACCTGGTCTCTCCGAGTTGAGGACGTTAGACGACTCTCTGTGTTCAATCACCGCTGTCTCCGAAGGATTGCTGACATTCAGTGGCAACACCATGTCAGTAATGCAGAGGTTCGGCATCGTGTGTTCGGGCACAGAGATGATAATGCAATCGGTGTCACCATCTTGAAACACCGACTTCGGTGGCTTGGATATGTTCTACGAATGTCGTCCCAGAGAATTCCACGTCGTGCATTATTTGCCGACTCTGGGACTGGTTGAAGAAAGCGGAGAGGTGGTCAGTGCATGACATCGTGTCGTAGCATGAAAGGAAGCTGCAAAGGACTGGCTGGGGTCCGAGAGATGTTGCGACACAGTGGCTAGAGACGTTATCAGATATGGCTCAGAATAGAAGCCAGTGATTGTATCTTCCTTAACTGAAAGATTTCTTCTGATTGTACCCTTCTGTTCCCCTACTATTACTATTATTATTACACTACCTTACACCAATCTCTTCGTTATTGTTTTTATATATTTTTTTTTACGTTCCCCACTTTTTTTCTTTTTCTTCTTCTTAAATTCTCATTGTTTTGTGTGACGCATATATATTTGGCTCACTCCTGTACCAATATATATGTGTTCAAATAAATAAATAAATAAATAAATAAATAAATAAATAAATAAATAAATAAATAAAGAGTCTGTAATCAATACGGTCATTAATGTTTAATGCACTGTAAATTCTAACGTTATTTAAAAGTATCGATTTATTTTACTTTGCTTGAAACATCACTTCATTTAATATCTCTTACAAACGGTATGAAGTTTAAAAATATTGATTTTAATTGACATGATCCATGAACAAGTTCCACATTCTTTAGGAATATATTCAGTCATTTCTTACCTACATATATACCAAAACTTTAAGAAGTTCAAAGTGTAATACCCCAAAAATTTTTTTGATAAATACGAAACGACTTTAAGAGAGGGGTCACGTAAAAGCTAAACATCTTAAAACACCAACAACAAATCATATGTTGGTATCGATAGCGATTTTAGCAAGAATTGGATTATTTCGAAATAAACACTTTTAGTAAGTTTCTTAGCTATTCAAGACTAGCTTGTTCAGTAATTCATGCAGACATCTGACTAGTCATCCTGAAAGTAGATGAGATAAATTGCTATAAAAACACAGACCCATTAAAATGTGTCATTATTTGTTATGTACATTACCTTCGTCGCTTTTCAAATGGTTATTGAAAAAACCATTCACTATGACTGTAAAAGAAAAATGTTGACCATAAATTGTGTATATGTTTTATCTTTCTCATGAACGTATACGTACATGCAAGTATGCAAACAGACTTGTTTACAAAATACAGCTTAAATTTTGCCTACATATTGTTGACAAACGTATCAGCGCGTTGACATTGTCGTAAAGTAATTCATCTAGTCTTCTTGTGATCAGTTCGTAACACTTGCAAGCTTTTTGTTTATTTTGAGATGATCGAGATGAATTTTAACAAATGTGGAGATATAGTATATTAAAAGAACTGTGTTCTAGGACCTGACGTAGTGTGAATATCTATACAACCACGTCCAGGTCGAAAACCAGCCTGGTTTTCTCTAGTCTGTTCTTTACGAGCTTTAGTTAGGCGTCGAAGTATTATTGAAGCTAATATTTTAGACACTATATTAATCAAACTGGTTCCTCTGATTGTCACAAAAGGACTTTTGTCTTTTCTAATAGACTGATACAATAAGTGATTGAAACCAGTCAGATGGAATCATGTGTAGAATCTGGGAACTGGACGTACTCCCATCTGACTGGTCTCAATCACTGATTGTGCCAGTCTATAAGAAAGGACAAAAGTCCTCTTGTGACAATCACAGAGGAATCAGTTTGACTAATTTAGTGTCTAAAATATTAGACTCAATAATACTTCGATGCCTAACTAAAGCTTGTGAAGAGCAGACTCGAGAAAACCGGAATTAATCGGTAGTGATAGTTTCAACTGAAGCATTCAGAGTGATTTGTCGCATAATTTTTAATCTCTTTTCTGAAGTATTATGCCTAAGCTATGACTGCTGTATTTATTATTTAGTCTGGTACCAAGATAACGACCTACTTTGAAAAACCAATTACTTATCTATTCTCACCGTAGGAAATGAATGAAAATGTTGGCATTCCTTCAGTTGGATTTCTATATTTGCTTAAAAATATTACGTGAAATATTCATAATCTCATAACAAGTTCTATTTCTCAAACGGAACCAATTAGCAGAATAGGGGTTATAGAGATTGTTTGAATTTATTGAATTCCCAATCCAATCTAAATTGGAAACCTGGAAGCACTGGAGACCTATCTCGTCCATCATCTTAAAAATCTACATGGATTTTCGGGAAATGCGAATGGCATGTTAAAAAAAATGAAAGGTTTAACCACATGCTCACTAGTGATTAATATCACGCGGTACTTCAAACGCTCGAGTGATCAAACATGACTTTTGGAACTTAGTCTTGTCTATAATAAGACATATCATTAATGACACTGGATAAACCATCCACTCATAGAGCGAGTTGCGGGAAGTCGTAAATTGTGGCAGGTTGACATTAAGTGACCGGCCTATATGATTCCCTACCACCCCTTTTAAAAAAATTGTGGGGTGTGAATGAAAAATTTAGGTATCGTTGATTGGTGGACTTGTTTTGCAAGTGTGTGCTCAAGTGATAATGAACAAACATTGTGTTATCTTTAATAATTTTTTGATTGGTCGTAAACGGTTCATCTTTGTAATCTGATTAGTTGAAATCGAAATCGCATCTGGAGCTGTGATTGGATGTCAGAATTTTCATTTTTGACATTTGAAATTTAATGATAATGAATAATCCTTTTTGTGTAATCTTAGTCTTGAAAAAAATTTAGACTTTTGAAGAAAAAGACACCAACTTAATTGCATTACCGTGCAATCCTACTGTTAGTGAATGTGTATTGGGATCAATTTTTGTTTTCCGATCAAGTATACCTTGAATTGAAGTCGTTAATTATCTGAACACGAATAATTATATGTATCTCAGTAAAAGAAAGTTTTTGGGAAAAAGCCACCGAAAACCGGTTTGAATATTTGATAATAAGGATTACTGAATGAGGTCAGTAGTCAAATATTTAATACCAAATTAATAAACAAATTATCACCAAAGTGTGTGCACAGGTTTTTTTGTAACACATGGTGTGTTAATGGGAAAAAGAAATCAACATATCAATAAATCATTATGATAACTTACTGGTTGCAATATGTATAATTCAGGTGAAGCAATCATAGACCATCATTTAATGAACTGACTTAGACAGTATATGAAAGTAGTAATAAATTTTCCGAAATAGACACTTAATATTTAGTAAACGATTATTTTGTAAATGGTCATTCATAATGAGAATTAGACAACGTTAGATTTCAATGCGGTTAATTTGGAAATCCATTGAAACACGGTTCATTATTTTCACTTGTAAATTATTTGTAGTTCTGTATTTTAAAATTAATTTTTTGGTTGTAATAAAAACTAGTTTGTGTTTAATCAGTCATGTGTGAATATTGTCAACCGCCGTAATATGAAACCTGAATTATCTAGACATTATGAATGTAACCATTTTTGACAAGCATTTGAAATATCAGTTTCATGAAGTGTAAATGAACAAGCCTACGTCGTCGGACTGAGTCAACAAATATCTATCGACTTTAAACGTATAAATATGAATAAGGTCAACTGTATCAACGAACATTTACAATGTTATTATTATTTAATTTCCTTATTATTATTATTATTATTATTATTATTATTATTATTATTATGTCAATTTACAAGATTCAATTCTTGTACTATGTATTTCATTGACACCAATTTTTTTGCATTTTCAATTTTCCTATTATGCTTAGTCACTTACTGTGACTGAACACTTTACTGCAAATCATCCCGATCTTTAGTGAATGACCTTTTTAATTTGTAAACATATATATCGTTACAGATGTAAACGTTAACCATTGTTAACACATTACATTGTCAAGTTCATTAATGCCATGCCTTATTTTTGGACTTTATAAAATATTAAAATTATGGACTAATAACTGTATAGTGTGATGATGAAGTTAATGAAAACGATTGTTTGCTAAATTATTTTTTATTTTTGAATATTTTAAGGGAATTTTTAACTGGTACAATGTGATTGTACCAGTAATAAATAGTTGAAGAGGTGTGCAAATGAATACGGTGATATAATCAGTAGTTATGAATAACAATGGAGGCTTAGTTTACGATCAGACGTACTTCTTACGTACGCATAGTTCTGGTTTCAGGAACTTTTAATATAAAACAAGAATATGAAATTCTTGTTTTTTGTATTCATGAAACAGCTAATATTCGCATTTCTTTTTACACTTACTATATGACCTTTTATCACATGAATCATTTCAACGATGATGGTTTCAACTTGTTTTCTAATGTCATTATTTTATTCCTAAATAAGTTAATTTTCTCAATTTTGGTTACTTCTCTATGAGCTTTAATCACATTCATCTTTGTAATAATATTCACTAATAAATGTCATCATAAATTCATTGACCTAACGACAAAATTACAATTTTCACTATTTTAAAATATTCCTATTAAAATGTACTCAAAATGTACTATTATTAGATAGATTTCAAATGTGTTACTAAAACATGAACGGTAATCACATTATTTTAAATATAAAATTACTAGATTAGTCTTTATTAGATGACAAAATCTTGTCTAAGTTTTCTTAACCTTCATATCTAATAAACGTTAGAAACAAGTTTACGAATACATGAGCGACAATCGCTTTTCCATTATTAATCTCTAAGGGATATCTAAATTCATGAGACATTAATAGGTGCTTAATCACTTGACCTTTGCCGCGGAAAAGTAGTAGATAAAAAATAATGGAAATCAAATTGTGGGTGGCCCTGAAAAGGGCCTTTACTCGTTCTCGCGGTCGGACGTCGTCACTATTAGTTTGTAATGGCGCCACAGATAGGACAGTGCACTGCTCGTACGTTCGGCGATGGGTCGTAGGCACAGAAGGTATGAAACATTGCTTCACATCTACAGAAAACCCAACCAACCGCATCACCGGTTTCACATGGAGGCTGCGCAAGATTACAGATGTCGCAGAGTCGATTCTCGTCATCCTCATCTTGTTCTTCGATGTCCCGTTCAGTTAACTCTTCGGAGTTAATAGAAATTACTTCCTCCTCATCGTTACTGAGCGTTTCATCCAAATCAACAGTTCCTCGTTGTATAAACGGCACTGCTACGTTAGTCGAGGTTCTTGAAAGGGTGTACGAATGCTGTTCTACATGCAAGTTTACTGGCGTTGTTGGTAGTCTACCGTGAACTATGAAGTCATGAAGTGAACTGCATTGTTCCTCCGACATTCGCCTGATTAACGCTATCACTGCATTCTTCATGCTTGGCTGACTCAATTGCATTGGGAAATAATTTTCAACTGCAATATGAGTCAGATAACCATCATAGTGTAACCACCTGTCACAAATTGACTGTACGTTCACATCGGTGTTACTGTGTGTGCAGTAAGCCAATATGTGACGGCATGGTAATCCGTTTTCAATGAAGAATGGACACGAGCACCGGCTAGTATCGACGTGTACGTAGTACGTCCCCGTGGCGTCCATAGCGGTGAATAAATCTTCCGTCAATGCAGACTGCGTTATAGGAATGCGAAGGTGTCGCTTCAGTAGTTGACAGGCAACTGGTGTCAGTCGTTCCTGAAGTCGACGTACTTCCGGCTCCTCACCAATATCGGCTTTCCCCCGTTTTTTTTTTTTTTTTTTTTTTTTTTTTTTTTTTTTTTTTTTTTTTTTTTTTTTTTTTTTTTTTTTTTTTTTTTTTTTTTTTTGTGTTTTTCGATTAAAGTGATACATCTTCAAGACTCGGTGACTGGTCTCGACGAAGTTCGTATTGCTCAGTTCAAAGAGAGTGGATGGCGGTCGAAAAGCAGTGGACCATTTGTGTTTCCGTGGTAGAAGGTGGTCTCTGACGTATCTGCCAAACGTTCCGTCTGACATTTCGATTGACGAAAGTATGTTGTTAAAACTACAAAATCATGTTATGTAGATTTTGATTTACCTTTCAACCGTTCGAGTGAACATGAGGCGAAAGAACAGTTGTACAATTTCTGATCGCACCCTCTACAATAACGGTTACTGGGTTAATGTTAATGAACGAAACACCTACCCTCTTTATCACATTCCGAACAAGGTGTACGCGACACAGAATATGATGTGCATCCGGATACACCTGCGTAATAGCAGCAGCAATTGCAGGTGAATCATCGGTCACAATGCCTACCAGTTGTCGACTGTTGGTACACCGTTGGAAAAAATGCAGGAAGGCAGAAATTAATGTTGACGTTTCGCGACTTAAAAAGGCAATGCACATGGGTATTGCCTTAAAATTCATATCCAGGGCAACGACTTGATATAAATGGACGTTCTCGTTATTCGTTTTGTACGTCCCGTCAAAACCAATTACGTCACAAAAGTGACCGGCCAAATCCACTTGCTCAGCAGTCATGAAGAAGAAATACGATAGACAGTTCTCATCGTCCAATTCGTATTCGCAAAGCCCACCCAAGGATGTTATGTGAGCTTTCAATTTCCCGTAATCACCTATAGTGTACATTATAAATTGGCAAATTCCGTACCAGGAAGGTTCGCGTGTGAGAACACTTTGTACCGCATATTGCAGACATCTTGAGCGGTCAGACATTTCCCATAAGATTGGTAAGCAAAATTCTTTATGTGGAATGCAGCGGTACCGGAAATCAGCAGCGGTCTCACAGTTTCAAACTCCCCATCCGTTAACCTGCGCACCCATGAATTACCCTGGTACCTCAGGGAATTGCACTCGTGATTGTGATGTACATTCCCACGTACAACAGTCCAATAGCCGTCTATAATCTTACAAAACATAAATGCGGGACATTGGGTGTTCATAGAAGCCCTTCGTTCAAAAAATTATAAAACAATTTACCAAATTACCTCCTCCGTCTAATACGTTGTGACGAACCGCTAGATCTTATACGCCCATTTCGCCAACACACAAATTTAATGTAGGATTTTTGATCTCTGCCAATATGCGAATCTCTCACTACATAATGACTGTAAGTCGATTTTTCAAAATTTGTGATAGTGGTCTTTAACGCTTCAACCGATGGAAACGCAACCAGAAACAAGGTAGTCAAAAAGACTTCCTCTATTTCCGTTACGTGAGAAACACCAGCGCTTGTACTCGGCACGTTACTCTTCTCCATAATGACGATTGAGATTGTGCTTCGTCGACAAGTACTGATAATTTATAACAATTTTCAAGACATAACTAACCAATTAAATCTAACTTTTGAAACTAGCCATTTCATTGGACGAAACACGGGATGAAAAATATTGTAATTTTGGGGTGGAAAATTTTTTTTATGGGGTGGGGGTTTTTTTTAAAAAAAAATGGCCGGTCGGACAATATTATTCATTGTGGCAAGCCCATTTGGCTACTGTATCATTTATCTAGTTATTGTAACTCAGACTCAATTCACTATGTTAATTTCGGTGTGTATGATCGAATGTATGTCTGTACATTAACTCTTAAGCTATTTTCCTATTGGTTTCAATGTGCAGATAATCGATAATCTATCCACACCCGATTAACTCTCAAATATATATGGATTTTTAACAGACTCACTCACTCTCTCTGTTTCATCGTGTGCTTGCTCACCGTACGCTTGTGGATTATTATTATTCATTAACAATAAACTATCTCTATAACTGGTGTTCAGGCTTTTTAATAATCTCGAGTAAATTCGCAATCCTACTAGGAGATTAAGCCTACCTAAAATACTCAGTTACGGGATATTATTATTTGGAGTCAGATATTGAGGACATTATCTACAACAAAATACATACAATTGGATTAAAACTCAGTGGTCTAAATTTGTTAGGTTTAAGAGGTTTAATCCACGTTTTGGTCATAGATGAAATAACTTTCCAATGATATCCAGTCTTCCACTTATTGACTAGCTGATAAAGGATCGTAAAGTATGGATTAGTTTTAAAAACCAGCCAAATCGACAAAAGCCTTAAAGAAATTGGAAACAGTGTATTCGTTTCCCAATATAATGATATCAAAATAGATTATAATTTACTAAACCAAACACTTACGATATTTAGTAGAAACTGAAAGAAAAATCAATAAGAATTCTTTTCTCATCAGGAACGAATAGAGGCCGAACATTTTGACACTTTGTCTGAAGAAAATAATCCGAAATAAACACTACATTTCACATACTGTATATAAGAACTGTGGTTAGAAATGAAATTCACGATACCAGTTTTGTCTAATTCGAGACTTGTCAGGTGAACGAACTTGAATCTTTGTGTTAATGTTCATATCGTGACTCAAACACAGTATGTTCTGGATCAAACGGGGATACGTTACATTGATGTATTTATTTTATATAACCACAAACTTTTTCAATAAGTATGATGCTTGTATTCTTAATAGGGGTAAGTAATCCACTTAAGACACTCATTTACCAATAAACGCCGAGCTAGATTGTATTCTAATATATCGAGAACGGGATAACTCAAACCCATCATAATGACATATTGCTCTTAACTATTGACTTTTGGATATTAAATTTAAAAAAATTTTTATGTTTGATCAATAAATAACCGAGTGTAAAAACGTGTTTTTTTTTGTTGCTGTTTAAACAGGTCATATTAATTGATCAATTCGGTATCATAATATTTAACATTATCAATGATAGGATTACATAAACATTACCTCTCTAAAAATTGTTTTATCGTCAAAGATATATTGGATACTATCGTCATGATACTTGTGTTCCCTAAATCGACTTTATTACCGTTCATAACTTATTGTTCATTATAAATTCCTTCTTATCACTCATCTAAAACGTCATTGATTTCAATTTCTTCCGATTTACTTAATTGTATTTACGATGTGAAAATATGTTATTTTCAAATTTAGACAAACTAATCCAATTTGTCATGTTAATTTATACTACTGACAACTTTATTCGTTTTGGTAAGTAATCGAATTCAAATTTGTTACAGTATATTTAACCCTGATTCTTCTTTTTTCCAACAGAGTTGTTTGAGAAGAAGCAGTAATAGTACAGTGACTATGATCTAGCTTCATAACGGACTTCTGAAGCTCTGATAAAAATTGTGATTAGTAGAGATTACCCATCTTGTATCACTGATGGAGATAACACATCACTGATCACATTGGATGATAGAAAGTCTTCCCATAACACGAATCGACTAAAGCTAGCATTTGTGAACCGTCGGTTACCAAAACTGTGGTTTTAATTTATTATACTCGCCGGCGTCAAAGAATTTAGGGTCGTTAGTTCAAATTAATTGCCAGTAACCTTGTCTTCAACTTGGATGAGTCAGTTGTCCAGTTCTTTCTGACTATCTATAGTAATGTCAGTTCTTAAAGGCACCTATTTTCAGAATGGATTTTAATACATTTAAAATATACCGCAATGAAAGAAACTAAATGAGTTGTCAAAAACTGTAATTCTTTAAGTTTTCTTACCATTTTTTAAATAACCGTAACGTAGTACGATTAGGGTGTAAGCGAAATTTAAGTGCTTGAGAAAAATATTCAGTATTTCTAAATGGTTTTGTTACTGGTTAAAATAGTCGGGTGAAAGTCGTCTACAACGGTATTTCGCCCAAATTTTTCAATCCAATATAATATTGTCAAAGTCATGTTTGAATTTCGATGTAACCATACAATGGAATATCAAACAGATGGGTTGATGAATAGACATTCAAGTGCGGTTACTAGTATAGACAGACACAAGAATATTCATTTGAAATAGAGTATAGTCATTCATAATGATGTAATAGTTCAACTAAAAGTACTATTAATATCACGAAGAACGAAAATTAAAAGACTAGGACTAATATTATTTTGAGTAAATTGAATTCACCTAAATGAAAGATGTACATATACATAAAAAATCATGAAACCTATAGTGATACAAAGAGTGGGCAAATTGTGAACCTAGAGCGATTCTCTAAGTTGTCGATGAGCATGTCCAAGATTTTTTCGATATGACGTTGTTAATAAGTAAAAAATAACTTCACAGATCATCTTCGAGCGATCATACATAAGCCTTTATTAGCATGTGTCCTCAACTCAGTAAACATTGGACGTTTGGATTTTCATTACACAAAAATGCTTGATTTAGATAAATTTGCGTCAAATATCAAATTCGCACAATCGACCACCTTTTTGTATAGTAAACAGTACTATAAATTTACATGTAGTTGAATATGCGTTTCCATTAAATACCTTTAACTATGATAATTCTTATTTCGTGAAATGCTTAAATAAAATATAAGTTGTAAGTTTTATTTTTTTTAAATAGTGTCAAGCAAGTTTCTTCTGTTCAAGCGCGAAGTCATACCAGTTTCTAAGCGGAACTACAGAGGTCTCTACGAAAATGATATTGTCAGTGACTGCAAATGCACCGTTCTTTAATGTTATAATAACCTATTTATGTTAGCAAGTGGAACAGAAAAGCACAATAATTTTTTAAATGGACAAATTTCGAAAATATTCTACAGGTAAAATTGACTCAGCAATCGTTATCGAAAGCCATCAACTCTAAGAGTTTTAGTAAGTTCATTGAAATTGCTTCAATGAAAGGTAGTCAAACAATAACAATAATAGATTAATGGAAACAGTTTATTTACATGAAGATCAATCACGAAGTATTTAAAATTACAAAAATAACAGTAACAGACTGAAAGCAAATGAGCATAGTTAGTCAACTGAATAAATTGGATGTACGTAGACTATTACCTTATACACGATGATAAAAATCAATAAATTGTCACACTTCATGACATTTATGGCAAGATATAGACGAATGAAATCCATGAATCATTTTCTCGAAAACTGAACGATTCTTAGAATAATAATTACTCAGGCAAGCTCATTATGTCAAGCGCTGATGTCAGTAATAAAATAAATTAAAATCACGGGGTACTAGATAACCGTTCCACTATAGTTAAGTACTGTTCGGAAGTATGCTCTAAACAGACAAATTCGTCTCAATACTTTCACAATACAATTCGATTACTAATTTGGAACCTATTCACTTTAGACTTGATGAACCCTAATTATTACGGCTTTCCCAAAGAATTTGTGGAAATAAAATCAAAAGCTAGACATCAGTGAGAACAATATATGTTAAATAAAATCGAAGGTCTTGAGTTTAATTGCATTTAAAGTCGTGTGTGTACTTGACTTAAGAGTCTCATAATACAACGAAACAATTAATTGATCCTCGACTGCATTTTGTAATGAAAATTTCGGATTTTGTTTGGAAATCCACTGTATTAAACTATTATTAGCATTTCCACAATCAGTTAGGTGTTAACTACTGAAAACTCTCGTGAAAACAAATTGGTTTTCCCCCTGTCAGCAAGATAGTATTACAATTTTTATTTACAATTAAAATTATATCTAATTAAAATAACCCAATGTATCGTTGAATAAGAAAAAGTTAAGTCAGCGAAGAAAATTTTAGACGAAATCATTTATTTAAGCTGTACATTCGTATTTATGATTATATGGAAAATATATGTCTATAGAAGGATAGAAAAGATTGCATCATAAATTGATTCGAGACTATATATCAAATGGAGTTCCTCAATAATCAAGAGGTAAAGAAGGAATATAAAGATGTGAATAATTTATGGGTCAGATACCAGAATTGGAACAGAATATTCCATTGCGTTTATATACATTATATGACTTGTCAGAAGATCAACGTTTCAATTTAAAGATTGCATTGATATTGCTGGCAAAAATCGTACGGAAGATGTGATCTTGAAATTAATGGAAAATTTAAAACCGACCGAGAAGCAAGCTTTTCGGAAATTGCCAGAGAAATATGTTTTCAACTACTTCAGTGTAACATTATCTACTATTCAGCTACAAGCATTATCTCTTGGTCGTAACAATGATGAACTCAACGCTAAAATCCAGTTTGAAAGTCTCATTCTTCAGACAAATGACCTTATTCCAGTATCTAATAAAGATTATGAGCATTTTAAAACAACTCTTGTAGACTGTTGTAATTAATATGCAAATAAAATACCTACAATCAGTCGACTACTCACAAAAGAATATAAATCTCAATTTTCTGATCTTCGGAGAAATCAGGACTTAGTGTTATGTCGCCCAGACAGAGGTGCAGGAATCGCCCCTATGGATCGCCTCGACTATGTCAGCAAACTATCTTCGATATTATCTGACCATGTCATATTCTCCAAAGAAACCGTTCAAAAAGACAACTGAAAAAACGGAACAGATGCTAATCAAAATCCTAAGGAAGATGAAAGATGAGTTTATTATCAATTGTGACCTCTATGAACACCTTAAACCATCGGATTCTGTTATACCAAGACTATATGAACTCCCAAAAGTTCATAAGAATAATGTCCCTCTACGTCCTATACTTGATATGAACAACATTCCGTATCATCTGATTGCCAAATGGTTAGCTGATATTTTACAACCCGTTAAAAATCATATCAATAAATACAACTCTCTTGATTCCTTTGACTTTGTCGACTCAATCAGAAATATCAACATAACTGGTAGGAAAATGATCTCATTAAATGTCCCTTCTTTTTTCACAAATGTTCCTCTCACAGAAACTATTTGTTTTTTATGTGACTATATTGGAAACAATAACCTTGATATATGTATCCCAAAGGATTATCTTAACGAACTACTTCTACTATGTACGCTCAACGTGCAATTTAGATTTAATGATGATTTCTATAGACAAACAGATGGAGTTACAATGGGTCCTCGATTGGGTCCTCTCTTGGCTGATTGTTTCATGGCCAATCTAGAAAATTCGGTACTTCGACCAATATTTGAGAGATTTCATTTATATAAGAAATATATGGATGATACTTTCATTATTTGTGAAGAAGACATGGACCTCAATGAAATTTTGAATAGTTTCAATAATTGTCACCCCTCAATTCAATTCACTTTAAAAGCAGAGGCAAGCAATGAATTTAATTTTCTTGATATCCGATTGAAAAAAGGCCGGGTAGTTTTTTTTTACAGAGATCTATGTATCGAAAACTAACATGGAATAGACAGCACACGAATTTTCATATCTGGGTTCTACTGAATAGAAAGAGGAACTCAATTCATTTTTTATCCTCAAGGATCAGGCGAGTATGTCCTACCGACACAATAGACGAGGAACTATTTCAAATTCGACAAACTCTCATTAGGAATAGTTATCCACCTAGATTCGTCGATAGCAACTTAACACCTAGACTTTAAAATGAAAAAAACGTTGACAGTGCGAAATAAAACCCTGTTTATGAATATAGAATTTAAAAGAGACACGACTGCCGAAATCTTAAATAAACGGATTCCAAAATCGTTGAATAAAACATTTTACGCATCTAAGCACCGAATTGTTTTCTCAAGTTGGCCTACTATTCATAGATGTGTTAAGGATAAACTTCCACTTTGGGACGCATCATGTACATCTATAAATTTACTTGCTAGATTGAGGTAGGTTACATTGACTGCACAAAGCGATTACTTTCCAAACGCCTCTCAGAACACTATCTGCTATGGCTTTTAAAGGAGAAAGTAAAACAATTACTAGTTCTATACAGGAGCATTTTATCAACTGTGGACACCACTCCAAAGGAGTATTCTTCTAAAGTAATCTACACAGTCAAACGAATGGACCGAAGGGATGTCGAATCAATATTTTATGCACTGCCGAGGCATTAGCAATCCACGAACTCAAGCCCGGGCTTTGCATTCAAAAAAGATTCGTCAAACCTCTCATCCTTTCTTCGTCCTAATTCCCTTTATTGGTATGTTTCGGGTTTTCTTCCTTTTTCCTTCATTTTTATTTGGTTATTATTAATTTTTTAAATTATTTTTTTTGCAGTTTAAACTCTAATTAGTTATTATTATTATTATTACCTTATACAAGTTTGCTTGGTTATTATTCAGTTTATTATTATGTTTGTCGTTATTAATTCATATCTATCAATTGGAATATTATCTGACCCATGAATTGCTTTCATCCTTATATTCCTTACTTGACACTTGATTATTGCGGAACCCCATTTAATATATATATATATATATATATATATATATATATATATATAGTCTCGAATCAATTTATGATGCAATCTTTTCTATCCTTCTATAAACAAGGTTTCTTTTTCTTACTTTCTGTTCAAATATAACAAAATATAGATCTGCGTGTTGATATTGATATTGATATCCGAACCTAGTACCCATCATACACCAGCGCGTTATTCATCAAACTAATGAGTCTATACGGGAACTGAATTTTTCTACATACATGAAGTTGTATGTAAAATTCTATATTTTTCCGTTGTGAATTCACTGCTAATCAAAATTTAAATATACGAAATATTCGTAACTTTTGCCAATGTCGGTAAAATTTACTTCGAATTCACATTAGTCAATGAACTCATCAATTACGGTAGTTAATATCAAAAACGGGAAAATGCGAATCTTTTTGATGTGAACAGGGAAACAAGAAGCCCTGACAAACTACGAAAGCTATTTTTCGGGACGTTATTTCATTTTATTCAAAGCTTGTAAAACACTGACATTTATTTTTGTCCCTATTTTATTCTACAGAACATAAGCTTTCGTTCGATGTATCATCCATTGCCATACCCATTTTTGTTCCGAAGCTATTGTTATCTACACATAATATTTGCACCTTATTTTCTATCCTAATTCCCAGTTTTGGACATAATTGTATTTTCACAGATTGAAATCATGAGTCAGTTGAAGCTAGACAACCATTGAAAACCTGGAAGCACTGGACGGCCGTTTCGTCCTAGTGTGGGACTCCTCAGCAGTGCGCATCCACGATCCCGCATCACGCGGGGCTCGAACGCAGGACCTACTGGCTTCGCGCGCGAGCACTTAACCACTAGACCACTGAGCCGGCATCCAACGGTGTTAATGTCTAACTTCAACCAATCCACGAAGTTGCGCCACCATATACCATTGTCTTCAGTGAGCTGATATCTCACAACAGACCTGGTTGTACTCCACTGGTAACGGCTTCCCACTAGAACTCCAGGAGTATCTCTTGAAGTCAGTCACTAGTGAGCAGTTGATTATTATCAGAAGGGGTTTGTGGAGATTTTAGAAATTTTCACAGATTGAAATCATGAGTCAGTTGAAGCTAGACCACCATTGAAAACCTGGAAGCACTGGACGGCCGTTTCGTCCTAGTGTGGGACTCCTCAGCAGTTCGCATCCACGATCCCGCATCACGCGGGATATCAGCTCACTGAAGACAATGGTATATGGTGGCGCAACTTCGTGGATTGGTTGAAGTTAGACATTAACACCGTTGGATGCCGGCTCAGTGGTCTAGTGGTTAAGTGCTCGCGCGCGAAGCCAGTAGGTCCTGCGTTCGAGCCCCGCGTGATGCGGGATCGTGGATGCGCACTGCTGAGGAGTCCCACACTAGGACGAAACGGCCGTCCAGTGCTTCCAGGTTTTCAATGGTGGTCTAGCTTCAACTGACTCATGATTTCAATCTGTGAAAATTTCTAAAATCTCCACAAACCCCTTCTGATAATAATTGTATTTTCCAAAATCATTGTACGTTGTGGTCGGGTAAATCACCTATTTATTCATGTACCTTTTGCACTAATCTGAATTCAGAGATTTCACAGGAAATCAGGATATCACAATAAACCCAATAGTGTTCTATCTGTGTTGTCTTCTCTCATTACCGTGCTTGCCAGCCAATCAGGTGCTAGAATAGTTTTCTTCTCTCTACCCCACCTCGGACTCACGCGTATTAGCCTCAAGGTTAAACCGATCGGCCTATGCGTCAAGGTCTCAGTCTAGAGTAGACAGATCGAGGTCATAACACTACATGTGTTTAAAAAGCAATTGACGGTGTTGGGGAAAATCCACTTTCACATTTCATGTAAAGGATGTTTAAACAAATTAATCACTGAGATGTAGAAAGTGCTACCTTCATCTAGTTCTTAGTCCTATCCGAATTCAGTGCTTCCATTAAAAATTCCTGAGATCTGAAGAAGTTGAATACTAACCTACATAAATCTGTCCCAAGGAAAGTACTCAAATTACTTCCAACCGCAAAGGTATATGAATTTTAAATATGACCTGATTATTTATAGTAATATTTTTCGCTAACATAAACGGTGATAATTTATATGGTAATGGTACACCATCTTTCTAGGGAAATCCAAGTTCAAATCCCAAAAAAGTTAACCATAAATGGTTTACCTTACAAATTGTTGCTGATACTAAGTATTCTACACTTATCACGAATCCGTATTAAAATTGTTGCAATTACTTGATCAAGCTGTCCACTGATATTAGTGATATTATTATTATTACTATCAATAATTATTGATAGTAATAATAATAATATTAACAGTATAGTGAAGCTAACAAATATTACAATATCTGAAATAATGCTATGTAATTAAACCTGTTATTGCTAAGTGGTGTCCGTGGTTTACATGTCTGTCTCCTCAATTATTTGCACTATGTATTTTTTGTCTGCCTCTCTTACTTTTGTGTTGAGGATTCCAAACTAGCGTTTGCTTGTAGTGGAGTTTAATGGTTTCTTCCAAGTACGTCCTATCCACCCCAAAGTCTTTTCTGATACTCTCATAAACAAATAACTGATTTCTTATCCACTAGAGCAGGTTGTTATTTGTGGTCTCCAGTTGATGAATCTGGAGTATCTTGTGTAAGCAGTTGTTTATGAATACTCTTTCGCTCATGGTGGTAGTTTTTCAGGTTTCAGCTCCGTAAAATATAACCATCTTAGCGTTAGCGTCGAAAACTCGGACTTTGGTGTTGTATGAGGTTTTTTTTGAGTCCCAGATATACCGCATTTGAAAGGATCATCCTATTGTATGCCAATTCGTTGTTTTGTGTCCACATCAGATCCTCCTTGTTTATCGATGATCCTGCTAAGGTACGTTAAGATTAAATGCATCGACTTTATAAAGAACTTAGAAGAAGATCATAATACTTATCGTATATTCACTATTCATATATGTTCAACGTATATGTAAATAACGTTCTCATTTTAAAATAATTATTTTTCCATTTATAGTATTAATCTCGTCATCTGTAACTACAAATAGATTGCATCTATATGAAAATATGAACCAGTCATCAGAATATTTAAAAATGAATGGTTTACAGCGAACTAATTTCAAATTTTCACAGAAATATAAACATGTAAATGACCAACGTCATCATCAACAGCGTTCCGACGTACCTACCAGGTTGCCTTCAGTTCAAGAATGTATATCAGATCAATATAATTACAGTGTTATCAAAGGTAAAAAGATATTTCAAAATTATTTTGGCTTTAAGTAATAAATCCCTGCTCACTGGTTGTAAGATGAATATTCAAAGTTCTATCGAAAAGTACTGATTAGGGCAGTTCATTAATATCAGGAGTAAAAAAGTAACTTGGTACGATTCTGGATGACGTAGGGTGAAATGGATAGGCCTAAATGAGGAAGAGGGAAGAGGGGGGCTCCGTTTTAGTAATCTAAATGTTAAGCACTTGTCATAAGGCCTAAAATTCCTGACACGATCATCGGTATACATTCTTGAGGAGTCCTATACTTCGATGAAATATCTGTCCAGTACAGTCTAGTTTCCAATGGTCCCTCTGTTAAAATTGATTCGAGGCTAAAACCAACTTTTGTCTCACTTATTCAAAATTTTCATGATTAAGTTGTGCCTGAAAATCCCACATCAGATTACAATAGACCAAAATATATTCAATCTATCTGCACAGCTGATAAATTTCAGTACATTTAAATGGTCAATGTATGTATTATACTGATCTAATTGGTCAGAATCACAACGTATTACTTATTTTATCGAGTTTTCTAAATGTTTACAGGTTATGTTCTTAAATTTCAGCTGTATAGTTGTCTTTTTATTTGTTCAAGATTCAGTGTATAAAGTTTCATCAAAGGCTAAAAGTCCATCTCATGCTTCCGGAATTCCCTTTTTGTTAAATCAGAAAATGTCGAACAGATTTTTGATATTCATTATTCCTAGACAATGAACATTTACGACACCGTTAAATATCAAGCTCAGGCCCTTCAGGGTTCACACTAAACACGATAAATTAAGATCACTGAGTTGACACTCAAATTGTATCAGTTATTCTTCAAAGCACAACAATCATAAAATACTTGTGATGTTAATTTATTTCAACAGTAGGGAAGATTAGGAGCTTATTCTAGTATGAATGGAATTGAAATAACCTTTATAAGTGTGGGACTAATATACGACAACACTACAACCTTGACAAACATATGTAATAAGACGAGATTTCAGAGGTGATTTTTATATTTCAAAAAAGGTACGTTTACATGAATAACGATACCATATATACGGTAAGAAATAACCAATATTAACTTCTGATCAAAATTTAAAACTAACGACGGCTGAGAAACTAACAGTGCAGATGTGTATAATTGCAAGAAGAGTGGATGGGCACACTCAATCATATTGAATCCAGTCATTAGTATCAGATATGCCTCACTTTAAAAAGATAAGAAATTAAAGATCACAGCGTTTTTACTATAAAACTGAATTTTATGAAAGTTCTCTCGCGTCTATAAATAACGCTGAATAATAGAAACTGGCTTTATTTGGTCGTAATTTCTAGACATTTATCTACAGAAAGCGGACTTCCATACTTTTTTGAATTCTAATTTTGAAGTTAACCGTTCCAAGTTTTCTACATAGTATTAGTCATATATTCACTTCGTTTGGTGTCCCACTAAAAATTAGTGAACACTGAACAGTTATTTAGTGATAGTGTAAGACGACAGGGATGACTTCACCACAGATCGAACCCAGGAACTTCAAGTATCACGGTTGTGACTTAGAAAACAAAACCGATTGGTCATGGTAAATTATTCATATTTTCAAATTCAATCACTTTATGATGTGATTCAATGATCATCTAAAATCACTGATAACTGACAAGCCTGAACTACACTGTTAACGCCTTTTTACCAGGAATTTAGAATGTTATCTAGAAGTAATTGTAGTTTTTAGGCGTTAAGTCTGGAGATTTTTGGTTCTATCTCATGAGTAGAAAAATTACACTTTTAGATTTTCTGATGTTTTATGTCTTGGTGTAAGCCACTTCTTCGGTAAATAAATAAACAGATTAAATTAACCAACGTTTAAATGATACAAAACAACAAAGTAAGTAAGCGATCAATCAAAAACAGGTCTAACCAAATCACTTTCATGTCATTCCGGTCAAAGTGATTTGAGTGCAGTAGGATTAAGCAATAGAAAGGAAGGCCTCGCTATCTATCCGACTTGCACCATTTATCCGAGATACCATGTCTGATCCTATCCACATTTCACACGATTATCATACATACGAATTCAACCCTATGGTTTCGCACCACAAATGTCACGTTTCTTCATCCTTAGCCATACATACACACACAAATACACAATCATGCGCCGTATAAATCGCTTTGACCAGAATGACATGAAATTGATTTGGTCAAACCTGTTTTTTGATTGATCGAATCGAATATCCTTACTTTGTTCTTCCTTACTATTTAAAATTTTATTATTATTTATTTATTTGAACACATAAATATTGGTACAAATGGGCACCGGATGCATATACGCCACACAAGTCATTTGATTTGTGTGTGGGCTATGATACTGCTCGGGTGCTCAGACGGTATTTTTAGGGACCACTCCCAGAGCCTTTGACTAAAAGGTCTAGCCCACAAGGCAGTGGAGCAACATCAGGCTATGCAGTCCCATGTTAGCCAGTGGCGAAGAATAGGTCCATACTCCACTTGTCCCTTCAGGATCGTGGAGCCCATGTGACCATTGGTTTGGAATTACGGTTTTCCAACTCCCCTAGATATAACCTCCATGTCCACCGGACATTCGCTTTTCATCCTATCATTTTCGTAAACAACATCCTCGCTATTTAAACTTTGGTTAACTTGTTCTCTTTATTTACTGAAGAAGTGGCTTACACTAAGTCACGAAACGTCATAAAATTAAAAAAACTTAATTTTTCTACTCATTGGAATATTGCAAATATATTATGTTTAATAGTAACAGTACATCCAGTGCTCAATTTATTTGAAATTATCAAGTCAAGCCTTGGTAATGACACATATACATGAAATAATCTCTACATGATCAATCTACTTAAATTCCAAGTTTTCTAAAGCGTAATGCATTTTTAACTTTTAGGTTGTTTATGTTATTTATTTCAAAGCACTGGATTAAGTAATGGTTCGTTTGAATTTATAACAAACTTGCATTTAAATTTATTTTGGAACAAAACATCTAAATGCATAATTTATACATTCGTTGGTGATTTAAAAGAGATCGTACATGTACGTTTACTGGAATTTAGCCTGCCAATGAAAATACGAAAAATTGGAAGTAATAAGTAAGCCAATTTAAAAAATAAATAAGGTTTATCTTAAACGTGATCTATTTAATAAAAAATCCCGGCGTTATTTAGGCTACTCAGTTTTATGATATTCGAAATGTTGATTACCTAACTTTACACAAACCTATTACCTTTCTTGGGGCTTAAGGACCCAGCCAGGGATCTGAAAGCTACTCAACATTTCACTTGTTTTTTTGTGGAGTCTGATTTTTACTGCTTTAAAAGCCTTTGATTCTGTATCAGGCGTTGTCTGGATTCGTTGTTATACATGCTATAGAAGGGTCAAGTCATTTGTAAGGTCAGAATCATCCAGCTATGTTCAAGATGTTTATTTTCTTCTGTGCTTTTTCTGAGATGTGAAGGTATTTATAATCTCATCAACAGCTATTAGAAAGGGAATGGGTGAGAATAGGCTGTTGTCAACATTCCTCACTTGGAATACATGTGTGAGCCGACTTTCACGCATGATATTGCAGCTTTGTGAATTGTAGGGGTTTCGTATGACCTCGGCAATCTTCTCTGGTAATTCATAGAGTTTAAAAATTTCGAAAGGTTTTTCTATGCACACTGTGGAATGTATTATCATAATAGAGAAAACTGAGTTTCGTTTTATTATTAATCAATAATGATCCTCAAGATCACGGATCGTCCATTTCATGATCTATCCTTTATTTCTGAGCTAGGTTTCACTAACTCTTTCATTATGTTCAGCAACACCATTGAAAACTTTCCATAGTGCTATCAATATGATCCTTCTGTAGCTCTCACATTTAATAAAATGTCCTTTGATGGGCTTGTCTATACAAGAATCCTTTGAAGTGATCTACACATCAGTTTATTTGCTCTTGAACCTCAGTTATTGATTTCCTTTCTTTGCTTCTTAATACCTGCTCTGGTCTACGATATTTCCTAGCAAGCTTCCTGGTTATATCATAGTTCTCTCGTATTTCCTTCTCCATGTTTACAGATCTTACACATATTTCCTAGTGCCTACTCTAATTGTTCGGCTGTTGTTGAATGTTGCATGATCCAAACCTATGTTAGCTTCTCTTTTTGTTCTTGTGTCTTAACTGAACCTTCTGGATCTTCCACTTATGAATGTTTGATTGATCTGGTTTCCTATAGTGTGGTACGGTGAAACCTATTTAGAATTGTGTGTGTGTAAGTGGAAAATCGTGGCTCCTATAGCCATGTTGTTTGATGCACATAGATCTACTAGTCCCTATTCATTCTTTTTTCTTTCTCCCAATGTATTTTACTTCACAATGCTGTCCCATATCATGATGTTCAGATTTTCTCCACTTGTTCTATGCACGATCAGATTGCTTTTTCTTGTTATAGCTACACGAAACACCCTACAGGTCTCGCATATTGTTCGGGAATTCCATCTATATATATTACCTTTTACTCTGGTTGTCAGTAAAGGTCTCAGCTTTATAACTTCCTAAGAATTTCGGCTTTCACTGTTCTGTGAGAAGACCTCTCAACTCTCAAGACAGAGTTTAAAAGTTTTACTTGACGTTCTTTGTTTAGCGTTTTAAGTGGTTTTTTTATAAGACAAAGTAGCTAACACAACGCATAACTGTGCTCCTTTACCACAGGTTTGGACCGATATTCGCTCCAAATTAACTCTATGTGTAACTATTTTCAATGACATTCACCAAAAATTTTGTTCTGAAAGACGAAGACCTATTTTAAGAAAACTAAAGAAAAACTTGTTTTTTACGAAGTATACCTGTTTGGTTTATTCTATATAATTTAAGTTAGCTAAATAGGATTGAAAAACCAGTTCTCCATTTCTTGGGCATAGGCCATCAAGATACCAACTTCTCAACATTCGTGATTTGAAGTCATATAATAGTGTGAATAAACATGGTTTTATAGATAATAATAAAATGGACTTGTAAAGACTAATCCAATCAGTTTAGATATATAAATCTATATTGACTGACGCCTCCAAATGTAACATATCACTGGATCTGAAATTCTTGTGTTTGGTTTCTGCTGCGAATTCCTATACAGGAACGAATCCGCCTCCCAATGACTTCTGGTATTTGACGGTTATTTAACAAAGTCAGTAGGTGACGTGAAACTTCCAATTCTGTTAAACATATTTTTCTTATCTTCACGTCATTAGATGTACTACACAATTTAAAGTTTATCATCAGTTAGAACGAGCAGAATTGATGAGTAATGATCAACCGGATTATGAATTATGCGGCCAACACTTAAATCAACTCCCTGTTCATGAATTTCATTCGTATGGACGTGTCATGATTATTGAATTGGATCAGATCACAAAAGAGAAGCAAAAAGTTATAGGATTTTATGAATTTCTTGACAGAGGTAAGCCGGAAATAAATGTCAGTTTTCTCTGTTTTCGTAAGTTATTTTTGAGATGATAGTCTAATAATAACCAACTCAATAGTGACTGTGATCGGGATTACTCTTTGGATATACTATTTTTAAAATAATACGAAATAACTATTGAAAATAATAATCTAACTAGACATCATTATTTTAGAGTTTCTTGGTTGAAGGTATTAAAGTTTGTCTGTTTCATGTTTTGGTCCATCGTAAAGTATTTTTTGATTGTGTTATTGAACTATTTATAACACTGTTGAACCAATCAGCATAAATCATTCTTTTTTTCGGTTGAGGTTTCAGTTTGTTTTAAAATGTATGTTAAACGCTACACTTCAGCTGAATAGTAATTTTTCTTAGTCAAATATCAGGAGTCGACATTCTGTTGTTTTCGTGGCTCAGTAAAACATAAGTGATCAGGGTTGCCAATAATATCGTATGTAGAGTCGTGTATTTCAGTGAAAACCCTGTCATATGTATGGCAAAAACAACTAATAGGTTATTCGTAAGTGATATTCGCTAAGAGTCGGTCATATCTGGGGTAATACCGAAAATAAAGAAGGACTAGACAGGTGTTTCGTCCATATTTTGTATTCTTCAGCATCACTCACTAAGGATCTCATCACAGATTAACACTAGGAACTTCAGATATCGCTGCTAGCATTTGACCATTAGAACCACTTGGTTAGTATTCAATGGCACTGACCTTCCGCTTCAATGGAACCATGATTGGATATGAATATCAACCAGCACCATTGATTACGACCGTCACTCCCGACAAGTCAGCATTTCAATGAACGTAACCTCTAATTAGAAGCTCAGTAACTCGTCCTGATAGTAGTCACTAGCGAGAATATGATGAGTGTTCGTTTATGACATCCTTCACTAACGGATCTCAGTTGGAAAAACATTCGGAACCAGAGAATTCTATTTCATACTAATATCATAGTGAACGAGAACTCAAATAGGGAAAACCAATTTGCTGTGTAATGCAAAGTCACAGATTGCCTTCGTAAAATATGAAAACCGTAAATTAAATACATTATTTCACATCTTCCTTCAGTTATCATGTAAGTGCTTCATAATTCTTCTAATTCTGTCGTTATTACAATTGCTCTCTATTTCCCTTACTGTTATCTTCAATTCAATCTTCTGGCAGGCATTCTACTTCTGATTGGGGCTACATACTACTTATACTTGTCAGTATAAGTAGCGTACACCACAGCATGGGGTACTTCAATAACTCATAATAACGACATATATATTTTCGATGACAGTTCACTCTCAAAATATAAATATCTAGTCAGAAACAATATACAAAATCTTTCTCACAAATACACACTTTTAGAGTACACTGAAAACTTAAATTGCTAAAGGATCCGGATTTTCTTGGGTTATTCAGTAAACACCGAAACTGTCAGGCTTCATTGTTTATTATGTCATGCTATCCAGAAGAACTTTGGTAAAACCATCCCGAAAGTGAACATTATTTAGTGCATGAACAAGAGAGATATTTTAACAAAATTCATTAATTGGTCACCATGACGTGTAGATTTAGTACCTTAAATAGTTATGGTAAATTCATTTAGCCTATAAAGTTCATTTATACACTTGGTGTGTGGTCAGCATTGGCTGATAGCTATGATGGCTTGCTTTTTCACCATAGCAACATATATTTACAATCACAAGATCCGTTTATCGGACCTTTCTTGTATTTTCCTTCGACTGTTGAATATAAATAATCAACTCATAGACAACAACACCTCATAAATGTATATACTATTTATGTTCCATATCTTTTTGCTTCGCATTTTAAGTTGTTAATGTAAAGTTTGGTAGATAACAGTTAACTATTGAGTTTGTTCATAATATTCAAATACAAAATTTTTGATAGAAAGTGGCAGGACAAAGGCGAAATATAACACTAGGATTGTTATTACTCAGTGATTTATTTTGTATATATTTTTAAAGCACTACATGTCATTTTGGATTTATTTTCAAATAATACTGTGGGGATATTGGACGATCAGCTGAGGTTTCAGACTCAGTACCAATCGCCTCAAACACTAAAGTGTTATTTGTTGAACTACTGATACAAGATAGCCAATGCAAACCACAACCCTCATTTTATAAAGCTTGTTACGAAATAGCTTTATTGAGGCAAGCCACTCAGGTTAGAAATATCTCAGCAATGGATGAACGTAATAAAACCCTGAATATCGAAAAAAAACTATAAATTCATACCAATGCATTTACCAAAAAATCTTCATGTCTCATCAGTTTTTATCTTATTCCTAGAGTTGTAAGTTACAATATTTTGTTTCAAGTATCAGTTCACACAATTATAAAATATACTCGACATTAAATTTGAAATTAGAGCAACTTATGGCTTTATAATTAGTTGGATTCCATTTTTACTAAACTGTCAATTTCGATTACATAGATTAAAATTAAAATGTTGAATAACATATAAACCAAGTTTGTTTTATTTGTTCCTTTAGGTTAACTTGAGTTAATTAGTTGACAATTAGATTCCAAAAAAGAGGGTACATCCTTGTTATGTTGAGTGATCGATTTCAGTTACTTTTTCACCTTAACATGCATAATCAGCCTAAAAATAGAGAGGATGACGATAAAGACTGTGTAAGAAGCTTAATAATAGTAATCCATCCAGTTAATTTTTCGGTATCCACATCGATATTAACATTTAATAGCTGACCTTGGCTGCATGAACTGTTTATTTCATAGTAATAACCTGACTATACTTTTGTCTAATTTTTTGTGTGGTACCATGTGATTTATTCCATTTCACCAAGCATACCACTAAATTCCCAACAAAAGATCATTGATTGCAAATTAAAAACCGGTTTTGGCGTAACTGTTAAGTTAAATTGTTGAAAATACTCAAAATTAAAATGATTATTCTTTAAGTACGATCTGATGTCAAACTGGAGTTTATCACATTTGGTACCATTTATTTTGTAAATGATATTGGATTTGTGTTTTTGCTGTTGTATCTTTTAGTATAAAATTAATTAAAGTGATTAATTTGCAAACTTTTAACAGTGAGTTTTACGTAAAACTAACAGAAGTCGAGTTTGTTCAGTGTTCCGCAAAACATGGAGTTTCAGTTGTTTCGAATAGTGTCAGTACACAGTTTTTGTGTACTGTCGCAGCGTCAATGTGGTAATTTAGTAACCAATAAGAGCGAGTTGGCTTTTTGTACACTTCAGTATTTAACGATTGTGTGTTTACGAGCGTTGAAGAGCGCCATTAGAACGTATGAAAGAGCCACGTACAGCCATTATGTGGTGAGGGATTCTCATTTACATAGAGATCGAAAGTCGTATATTAGATTCGTATGTTGGAGAAATGGCCGTAGAACACCTAGCGGTTCCTCACAGCCGAGTAGACGAACGAGGTAATTTGATTAGTGTTGTTATAAATTTTCATAAAGGACTACCGTGAACACTCAATGTCCTTCCTTCATATTTTGTAAGTTACCAACTATCAAGATAACGTCAATATGGATGCAACGTTAAGCAATGACGAGGAAGAAATTGTTTCGATGGACTCAGAGGAGTTCACTGAACCAGACGACGACAATGACGAAAACGCACATGACAACAGACTTTATGATATTTACAATCTTGCGCAACCGCCACATGAAACTGCTGATGGAAGTGCCTGGATTTTTTGTCCATGCGAAGCAATGCTTCACTTATTTTGTGCCTACGACCCATCACCACACGTCCATGGAATCCACTGTCCCATGTGCGGCGCTATAACGGAGTCGTAGCAACGCCTTTGTTCATGAAATTCGGAACTGTTAAGAGAACGAGTAAAGGCCCTTTTCGGGGCCACCCACAATTTGATTTAAATTCTTTTGTTTTAATTCATTATTTCCATAGCAAAGGTCAATTTATGAAGCTATCGAAATTCATTTTAGATTAATAGTCATTATGTGAATATCGTCCACGTATTCGTAAACACTTCTTAAGCTTTATCAAATATACGGTTTAAGTAAACGTCTTCGTATAGGAAATGTCATCTACTGAACACTAATCTGTCTAACAATAGTACATGCAAAACTTATTCAGAATGTTTCAGTGTTTTGTCATAAAGTTACTATAGGCGAATGTAGTACTACCAGTTTACTAGTACAACGACATCATTTCTATGGGAAAGGTCAACAGAACTAACATCGATGAATCCTAATTAAGCCTAAGTGATTAAGCAATATAATCAATGGAGATTTATAGAAATTTCGTGGAATTTCGGAAAAATTAAAGCTTGTGTTTATATTTTGTTGTGGATACAGAATAATATGCCAATCATTGTCATGTTAAGTCTATGGTGGCCTTGGACTTTAAATGTACATTCCCTATTGGCTATTATTTAATTCATTCGTTACATATTGTGTAAATGTTGTTTACTATTTTTATGGTACGATGTGGTTTGCTTGTTTGGTATATAAATAGAGCATGTCTGAAATAGAATGATTCATATCTCCGAGGCTGTGACTTGTGTTCTGGACTCAACTGACTGGGCTAGACAGGGAAGTGAGACCAATCGAGACTCTAGGCCGTCCGTATGTGTTTACGTGTCATTGAATCGGTCGATAAGTACGCTGCTCTCTAATTTTCCAGTCAAGGACACAACAATTAGCACAGGGTAAAAGTCGACCACAACTTAAAGTCATAACATATTCCAAACGTCCAAATGATCAATTTCACGATATTGAAACATTCTTATTACATTTTGCATGTAACATTGTTACAGATAAGTGCCGAATTAATTGATATAGACATTTTATAAAACGTATAAATGTATCACTATCACGTGAAAGGTATTCACATTTTTTTATTTGAATAGTTGAGATCATGAGTGAATTGAAGCTAGAGTACCATGATACAATAGGCTTTTATTTACAACATTGACATTAAACGTACGTATATCCAAATTTCATTTGATACAATTCTCTTTTAATGATCTAATCCACGAAATTTCTATAAATCTCCATTGATTATATTGCTTAATCACTTAGGCTTAATTAGGATTCATCGATGTTAGTTCTGTTGACCTTTCCCATAGAAATGATGTCGTTGTACTAGTAAACTGGTAGTACTACATTCGCCTATAGTAACTTACTGTATGACAAAACACTGAAACATTCTGAATAAGTTTTGCATGTACTATTGTTAGACAGATTAGTGTTCAGTAGATGACATTTCCTATACGAAGACGTTTACTTAAACCGTATATTTGATAAAGCTTAAGAAGTGTTTACGAATACGTGGACGATATTCACATAATGACTATTAATCTAAAATGAATTTCGATAGCTTCATAAATTGACCTTTGCTATGGAAATAATGAATTAAAACAAAAGAATTTAAATCAAATTGTGGGTGGCCCCGAAAAGGGCCTTTACTCGTTCTCTTAACAGTTCCGAATTTCATGAACAAAGGCGTTGCTACGACTCCGTTATAGCGCCGCACATGGGACAGTGGATTCCATGGACGTGTGGTGATGGGTCGTAGGCACAAAATAAGTGAAGCATTGCTTCGCATGGACAAAAAATCCAGGCATTCCATCAGCAGTTTCATGTGGCGGTTGCGCAAGATTGTAAATATCATAAAGTCTGTTGTCATGTGCGTTTTCGTCATTGTCGTCGTCTGGTTCAGTGAACTCCTCTGAGTCCATCGAAACAATTTCTTCCTCGTCATTGCTTAACGTTGCATCCATATTGACGTTATCTTGATAGTTGGTAACTTACAAAATATGAAGGAAGGACATTGAGTGTTCACGGTAGTCCTTTATGAAAATTTATAACAACACTAATCAAATTACCTCGTTCGTCTACTCGGCTGTGAGGAACCGCTAGGTGTTCTACGGCCATTTAATATACGACTTTCGATCTCTATGTAAATGAGAATCCCTCACCACATAATGGCTGTACGTGGCTCTTTCATACGTTCTAATGGCGCTCTTCAAGAGATTGGATCGTCACGAGATACAATGTGCTCAAGAACGAACAGGTTATCGGTTTCTGTAACAACGTGAGGAACGACGGAGCTCGTGCTTCGCATGTTACTACCGTCCGTAATTGTAAGAAAATGTGCTCTGTCGTCAAGTCTTCATATTTTATATCGATTTTATAAAACAAACGACCAATTATAACGAACTCAAAACTAGTTATTTGATTGGAGGAAACAGAATGAAACTTATTGGAAGATTGGGATGAAAAATTTTTTCAAAAGGGATGAAAAAAAATTTACTCGAAAAAGAAGTGCAAAAATGGCCGTGCAGTAAATGTTTACCCTTTAAATCCATAATCCGGAGATTTCTACTATCCAAGTTTTAGAAACTATATATATATATGCTAACCATGTATTTGGATTCATTAATTAATCAATGTGTCACATGAAGTTCTACATTCTGAAAAATCCAGTCAGTACACAAGATGTTCAGTCGAATTGTTTCAAACACTGATTACTTAGATACATAACTTAAATGATTATAAACATTATATACAAGACCATAATGCACCACAATAAATAGATTACACTATTTGCATAACTGGTGTATTTTTGATGCAAAGTTGAGTAACTGACGCACAAATAATTGACTGTAATTTATGGACGGTGAGGAATGTATGTTACAATTTTGAAATCAAATAACAATTCCATAAAAAGACTGCCTAGTAACCAGTCATGACTTTTTTTCGATTTTCTTTTTAATAGATATATTTGTTAGAATTAAGGTTCAGTTGTTAGATGTAAGATGTTTTATGATTTTTCCTAATAAAGTGATACCATCAGTGCGTTTAAGACTATACTTCTCAAAAACAGTTTACGTCTTGGTAGGAGAATGTTATCTAAAGACTATCAAGTTGTGGCTATACTTATTTTTATGATTGATTCACGGATTAAGCTACCGTATTGTTTACTGATTATTTCGGTTTTTCAAGCAATCAATGTGAAGTTAAAAAAATTGTCTCTATGTTCGGTATAAAAATTGCTTTTTGATTAAGTAAGTAATTTCAGTCACCGACATGAAAGTTAATAAAAGTAATATCTGCAAATACGAATGTGATTTTAAAGTAGAAAACATCTCAGGGAAAATGTTAGTTGACTGTTAACTACTACTCCTAGGTGCAAATCGATTGGTATATTCTCACCACCATTCATTGTGTCTCTTAGGTGCTAAAAACCTTTAAAATGCTATTCTTCATCCTTGGTTTATATATCAATTTGTTGAAGATTGCCACTTAAGACTACTTCAAAAATATTCACGTGCATACTTGGACACATAGTTTGTCTTTCAAAACATGACATTCATAACGTTGCATATTACTAATTTCTTCCTGGAAGACATAAGATCAATTCCACTTTATACATGAAGGCTTTCATTTAATCGTGAGTGAATGAATTTATTTGATGCTGATAAATACTTTTTGCATCATACTTTGCCTGTATATTCTCAGTGATTTCACAGGAATCTCAGGCTCATAAGTTTTTAGTTATGTTAGGTTATTCTTCATGCTTAATAAACTGAACCCCTCACAACTTTTCTTTGTTCCTAAAACTCAAACTTATTACATGGGAACGAACCTAGGACGATGGAACATAATATAATGAAGTTTTTAAACCTTCTTACTTCCGAGGTCTTCCAGGTATGTCTTATGTAATGAAAACGAAGATTAGACAATTTTATTGGATAAGATCGGTACACGTCGACCATTATGGAAATTCGTCCATGTTACCTCATTTTGTGTGTATATTGGATGGAATAATATGTTAAAGGATTACGCAAAACTCTGTAATGTCAGATTCATTGTTTAAAAAAATCATATTTAAGTCAAATATTTGGTCCATTTTCTGTCATAATTCTTGATGCTATTTGAAAAAATCTATATGAATTCTCAAGTCCTATAGTCTCACTTAATTTTCTCAAATTAGATGCATATCAAACTGATGGACTACCAATCAAAGCAACAAAATGTGATCAACTATTTTTCAGTTCATCCTATATCACAATTCAAGATGATCATAACCAACAGATATCGCCTAAAAGCAATAGTTTAAATCAACGTCAAAAGGGCAGTAATGAAAAATTATTTTCTTCACGTACAAAAACAAACGGGAAATTTTTCAGTCCTAATTATCCACAGTTTTATAAAGCATCGATGTTATGTAAATATTATTTTTTAGCTCATTATAATGAACGTATTGTAATCAAATTAAATCATGTGCAATTATGGAGTTACAAAAGGTTAGTTTTGATACTACACAACAACTTAGTACTTTTTTAACATTTAGATCAGAATCTGTTTGCTTCCAAATAGATCCAAGATGTAATTGTATAATGAATTTCTTATTAGTTTTGTTACTGACACCTCGGCCTACAAGTTTCAATAATAATTTGTTTGCATTTTATTGATATTGTTTGCTTGAATCTTCCCATTGATGTGTTAGGGCTGCAATTGATCAGTCTCTTGACACATGTACATACTGTGTGTATTGCCATGATATTGATTTAATTCACAAGCATTCTAAGCAAAGATGGACAGTGGCTAGTAGTGGAATCCAGGACGCACGTTTCGTTCTATTTCATTCTTTGATTCAATGTCAATAGTTCACTCATATGGCTAGTTAGCTCAATGGAATTAATGGGCTTTTTGATCTGAGCCAGTTTGATTGTAACTCTGATTACCTTAATTAATTTGTCTAGTATTTGAGTCGATTGAGTTTAACTAGTGTAACACTGTTCGTGAAAAAAAAGGAAAATTATAACTAGATAATACCATTGAAACATGTGATATATTAGCACAATAAATTTCGAACAGTCTGATCACACGTATATTTGTTAAGAAAATTAATATATAAAAACAAAAGGTCAATTAGATAAATGGAAGGTAAGAGGAGATAAAGATTATAAAGATAGTATGAAAGACAATGTGGAAACTCATCACTCTGGATAATAAGCTAATATTACTAGCGTAGGTTTAAGGTGAGAACGAAATGCTTTTGATTAGGTGTCTGAGCATCTACCTAAATAGTTGCGAAACAAATAAAATCAAACGACGCAATAAGCGTAGATGATAAACATTCACCATCCTCTATTGCAATTTGTTCTCACCTTAAACCTACGCTAGTAATATTAGCTTATTATCCAGAGTGATGAGTTTCCACATTGTCTTTTATACTATCTTTATAATCTTTATCTCCTCTTACCTTCCATTTATCTAATTGAACTTTTATTTTTATATATTAATTTTCTTAACAAATGTATGTGTGATCAGATTGTTTGAAATGTACTGCGTTGATATATTATGCAGTTCTGACAATCTTCATCTTCTTATTACACTGACCAAGTTTATCAAAGGGAATGACTGCTTTAAACATTGAAATAGTTAATTCTCCTCAGATCATCCCCTTTTATAAACTATGAACTTTTGCGTAACTGACGGATTAATGAATCGTGATGAATGGATAACCTTAATTATAGACGAACCATGGCTTATCGTTACCATAGATAATATCGTCCGTTATAAATAAAATTCAAAAATGAATATATATTGAAGTTTGCTGATGATATCGAGAAAGACAATTTAAGCTCCATGATTAAACCATTCAGCTCAAAGAACAGCATCCTCAGTAGTATATATATATATATATATCACTGAGAAAGAATAAATTTTTTGGTGATAGTTTTCTGAAATACTCAGTGTTATCCAAGCTCAATAACTAGGAATAGTTCATTTCTATCGGAACAAGTTTACAAGAATTTTCGCTTGATAAAATTCTCACGGTGGAGTTCTGTTTATTCCCATTAAACATGTAAGCACCGAATCGTTTAGTGTCATGAGTTTCTCTTCGCCATCGGATTTGCTTCTGATAACACAGTTTACTGTATTTGCCAAAACAATCGATAGCCCATACAATGTTCCAATTCTTACCTTCAAATACCAATCAAACTTACGGGAAGAGTACACAAGTACCTACCACCAAAGAGCATTATTTAGAATTAAAAGTTCTTGTCAGTATTAATGCATAAGTTTTAAAACCATCATGTATTATAAATGATAGATCTAAATTTGTACATTACTGGGACATTTATGTTACTCGGCTGATTAGCAGGTGTATGAATAATTTTGAACGGTAAAAGACTATATAAACATATGATGTTATCAGATCTTGGTTTTGTAACTCATACGACACTGTTAATTTTGTATGCAAATGAAATTTACTAAACATTTTTTGATTGTTTTAACTTCAAGTTGATGTAAGATCATTTAAAAAACTTTTAATGCACTCTATTTAACCACAGATTAAACCAGGTGTTAGACGCATTAGAAAATCACAATTAAATCACCTCACAGTTCACGATTTAGAAGAAAGCTTGGAATTAGGGCTTTATTATAAGTAATGCAAACTGACTGTTTAATAAATATGCGATGAAAATATATGTACCTGAATTTTCACCACATTAATCAAATCGAAACAGTTACATCACAATTGCATTCGAATATTTAGAGGTGGAAAAATATACATGAGAATATATGTACTAAACAGTTGTTTTATAAATTTACTCAAATAACAAAACAGAGAGTAAATTGAGAAGGTTAGTAGTCAGGCAATCCTATATAGACAGTCCTGTAGAAACACAAAGTGAGCTTAAATATTTGCTATAAAACCCAGATTGCTATTAGGTGTTTGAAATCAAACAGCAATAATCACAGACTGAGCTAGATTTCGTCTTAGTCTACATTCTTCAGAAAGATGCATTCGGGACATTAAGAGAAAGGATACTCTCCATATAATCTTCATCTGCGTCATCAGGTGTCATAATTAGAGACACTGTCAATGAGCTGTTGTTTCGTAGTATTATTCTGCTGAAAAATAAATTGAGTTCTCTCTCTTTATCTCCCTCCTCCCTGTCTACAGTTGTCATCACACCTCGCAACGTGATACAATTCATTTTCATGAAATCACTACTTCATTATTTGATTTAAATTACTCTTCATTTTTTCAATTGGAAAAGATTATCCAAAACTCAATTGTTTATGAATTAAAAAAACAACTATTGTTCTTATGTGGTGATAAAGATCAAACTGTAATTATCTCAGATAATCGATTTATGATGCTGACTTTACAAACACATGTAGACAGTGTTGGAGCACGTGGATTTGAAGGAGTCTATCAATTTTTAAGTAAAGAAAAGTTATCTTACAGTCAAGGTAATCATGATGATAAGGACATATATAAACATATCGATAAAGAACTATTTCGAAATCCAACTACTAAAGGATTCATGAATACTGAAAGTAAGTATTTCTACTGTTGTAGTTCTAATTAACAACTGTCCAAGGATTGAGAATTTTTATTTGTGTTATATCTAGAGCTTGTATTCATGATATGCCGCGCATAACTGGAACTCTAGAACCCTTCCGAGTCGTAAACGAGAAGACAGAAGACTAGTGAAAGGAATGTTATTCCAGACAGTGTCAATTATAGTACAAAACTGTCATGTATTTATAGTTTTTAGTTAAAACGAAATCATCATTATAGCTATCCAATCCGCACACAGGGGGTTATTAGAATTGTCCAATCGGGAAGCTACACGAAGGGATTCTAAAATATCCTTCCAAAAGATGATTGGATGGAATACCTTCGTCTCTTTCTGAGCTTCTTACAGCATCCTCGAGTCCACCCGTGAACCGTCCTCACAATTTGAGAGTACAGTTTACATCACAAACTGAATTTAATTGAAGAATCATTAGAAATTTTGAAGTTATTGTTCCATGGTTCCGGTCGAGAAAGACATACACTCTACTGATTCGTTATTTAATAATTTCATTGATTGACGTCTAAGGTTTAATTTGTCAGCCAAATACAGTTTCAGAACTTATAAGTTGAAATTATGGATATTTATGTTACTAGTTTTCAAAGCCTTTGGGAGCTTTCAAAACTGTTAAAGAAGAAGTAGCAGAAGTAGTAGCAGTAGTCGTAGTCCTAATCGTAGTTCTAGTCGTAGTCTCAGTCGAAGGAGTAGAACTTTTTTCAATCTCCACAAATGCGCAAGACTAAAAAAGAAGTTTACCGTTTTGATTAAATTTTACTCACTGAACAACATATAGTATAGAAGAACAAAAGTGATCCCTGACATGTTTCTTTGCATTTCCGGAAGCTATTTGATTCTAATTTTACCATTAGCTTGAAAGAAAGAAATCTATTTTCTTCAAATTTGTTAATAAACTGGCATGAGAAAGAAACTACTCAATCGCTGCTATTTCCTGCTCTTGCTTTTTATATTCATATGAATAGAGTGAGATAGAGGGAAAGTGTGAATTTGGATAGTCTCTCGTTTTAAAGAATACTGAAACCCATCGTTGTTCAGTTATTTTGAATTAACCCATTTCTGCTAGCAAGTCAGTCATGTCTCATCGTAAAGTCATGAAAATTCTTACTTGGTTCTAACTATATATAATATAGCATTAAATGAGTTAGAAATAAACGTAAGCACATAAAAAGTTTTCGAAGCAGTAAAATGAACCCATCATTTTATTTAAGATTTCAGTGCTTCTGTGTTAGCTACAATTAGTTTTAAGTTACAATCAATAAGCTTAGAAAATAGGTGCGATTGATATGTTATCGGCCGTGAAATGGTGATAATTGTTTAAACAAGGTAACATAATAACAAGAATTGGGCTTGCAAATACGATAGTACTTATTGTGGTTGTGATTATCGTATAGTTGTAAGTGGAAAAACTAGTGTCATTTTATAAAGGTAGTAACTTTATATTTAATACTATTCTCGATTAAAATAGGTGGTTAGATACTAAAGTGATACAATCAGATTAAAATTAATTTAATGGATGAGGGGTAAAATCGTTAGATTGCATAAAGAATGCCTAATTAGGTTGTTAGTCAATTATTTTTAAAGCTTATTTTTCACTTCATATTCACATTTTACTAAGTGCCTGAAGTTTGCGTTGGTAGAAGTCTTTCTTACTATAAAGTATAAGTTTCTATTCGGTGTCATTCATTGAAAAATTATTTAGAAGCTATGGAAAATGCTGAGAACACTTTGGCTTGTCACCATGCATTTAAATTGTTCTGATAAACTTGATGAGCACAGCCGATTATTTTTAGAAAGAAATTTGATTATAGTTACTGGTTCCTTAAGCTATTTAAGCGTTTCTCTCAGATGTTTCTAGAATCTCAAAATCTCCCATGTTTCACCTTTGCTTCGTATATAATCCAACCTTTAAAGTACAGCTCTCTTTGTATTTCTTTGCATCCGTTTTCGGTTCGCAGTTCAATGATCGAAGATTTCAGAAGGTTAGAAATTTAGTGCATAATGTATTTACAGTACAAGACGTATACGCTTCAAGAAACGTATTCAGAAAACCTTATAAAATTATTTATCTAAATTATCGTGATATACATGGTTTCGAAAATATGTGTAAATTCTTGAATGAAATTGGACTGCAATTCAGTGAAATATACCGATTTAGTAATAGTCAACACACTATCTATGATGCTTGAGAGCTCTGTGTTGATTTTTTTGACAAATTTGTTTCCTAAGCTACTGAGTCTTATATTAGTAAAAAATGGTTGTTCGATTATCCCTAGTATTCGATGACGAATCTCTATGATTCTCTGATCTTTATATTGCAGAGAGAATTGACTAACCTACACAAAGATAAAACAGATCAAAACGCAGAACGTATGATGGGAATTCAATCGATCAAAGGTTATGTCAACAAAGTTTTTATTAGAAAAAAACAAAAACCACACGTTTATCGTGAACTGATGAAATACTTACTCAGGGTTCTACAAATTATTGACTCGTTGATATAGTAAATTATATCTCCAACTGTTTTTTAGACCGTGTTTATATCAAAAATACTGTTTTAGCATATTTAGTATTTGGCTAGCAGCGGAATCAAGGATGTATATTTCGGGCTTATTATATGGGTAAACCAATATCCCAGTGCAGATATTGGTATTGGGACTTGAATACCTAGTACTTATCACTTCGAATCCCAGTCTAAATATACTATAACGTGTGGCGAAACGCTATACTCAATTTTTTCTCATATGATACACATGTGGCTACAGAGACTAATCAACCAATGTTTGAAACATCCTCAACTATAGATTACAAATTTTACTACAAACCTGCAGGTTTTTTCGATGTGGCTTGAACCAAAACTTGACGTAAAATTTCCAAGCAAATAGTTTTAGAGAGAGATGTTATGAAATGAACATAATATACGTACTCCTGAATGCGAAGAAGAGTAAGCCTCAATCATCAAACTGCTTTACATATACATTGGACTTAATTTGTCACTGTAATTATTCATTACTGCAGGCCCTTTATAGGTGGATGATCACGTGGATTAACTATTAATATCGCGTATAAGTGATGAAATATAAATCCTCAGATGTATTTAAAGTATTCTTAATTAGCAAAAAAAAAATGAACTAAACCGTGGACACATTTCAGTAGACTTTATTGGATAAGAAGAAAAGTGTGTGAATATGTACACAACATTTACTGAATAAAAGAAGAAACAAAGTATTTTGCTGATTTTACTAGTGTACAAATACTACGGTAATCTTAGGTGGTAATACTTTTTTTATTTTTTACCTGAGCGAATTCAAATTTCAGTGGATTTCAGGTTTTGTATTCAATAATCTCTGAAGATCAATTCATTTAATCCATCGATCATTAACGTGGTGTAGTGTGATGCCTAATAAATCTTCATCACAATGGCTTATCACTGTTATCTACAGTGCTATATACAAATAATTAGAATATAACTTTGTAGCTATGTTCCAGATTGTAAATTTAAGCTTTAAATCATATCCAGCCATGCGAACTGTTTTCCCTAATAAAATAGTTTGTTAATTAATATCTCAGCACCAAGTACATAATAGATGAGAATTTCATTTATAGAAGCTGCAGCGCTTGAAAATATATGGTTTTAATTGTTCGATGAGCAATTGGTTCAGTATTATCTGGTGATGATTATCAGATCCTGTTTTAGTGATTGAATGGTGTTCTTATTGTTCCCAAACCTGATAGTGCTGAATTCGATAATATATACGTAAATATTTGAACGAACATCGATGACACGTCTTAACCAAAATGAAGCACTAGTTCATGAAATCACTATCTGCATATCTGACCTATTTTATTAGGTACATGTTGTGACTTTATGTCAGGCTTTTTATCACGTGACTTATCCACCAATCAAATACGACTTATACAATCTTATTGCTGTGCCAAACCAATGACGTTCGACGGGTATGAGCAACCTAGTGTCCTTATTGGTCCTATGTCCGCCTAGCCCGTCCACTTGAGTCCAGAACACCATTACCAGCTTCCACTATGCGAATCGAATCGAATCATTTATTTCAAACATACTGGGTTTATGTATCAACCAAACAGACTGCAACGCCCATAAAATAGGAAATAACATTTATACACAATAAACCCAAAAAGTGGCTGTGAACGTGGGAGGCAGTAGTTAATAAGCTGAGCATAATTTAGGGACAGTAAATCGTATAATAACAGTTTATAGGTCAAAATGAAGCTTATAATAAGAGGAATATAAATACACATAATCTAATAATTGAATAATTATACCATAAGAATATATAGATAATTTTAGTCAATTAATGTCTCAGAAGTTACTCGTGATTTAATCTTCCCTCGGATATAACATTACAGACGACCTGGTCATGACCATAGGTTGGAGACGTTGAGTCAGTAATATTTCCACCCGTGCATAAAATCTTTGTCTTATTGTGTACTTTTAACTGTACAAATACAATGTCTCTAATTTTTTTACCATTACCGACACCACAACTATTTCTACTACTTCGATATTCATCTTGATAATTCCACTTCACCATGTCTGATTTGCGGAATTAATTTGATTGGTAGCATATATTTTCTATGTTTTGTCAGGAGCATATGACAGAGGATTCTCAAATGATAACAGATTGACATCAGCCTAAATTAACTACTGATCAGCCGGTATTTATCTTAATTGCTTTCCATTAGGAATTCACTCATATGACATTTTCTCAATTGTGCAACTTCTTAGAAATTTGGTTTACATTTACTCATACAAAAACTTATTTCAATTCAGATAAGAAAACATAAAATGAACAAAAAATCAAACAATCACAGTGGTATTCATTGATTCACTGAACAAGAACACATGTTATGTATTTCATTTGTTAGTTAGTTAATGAGAGGTGACTAAAAGAATTATTGATCATGCGGAAAAAGCTTTACTTTTATTTTCGTAGTCATCATGGTAAATTGTAAGAAATGTTTGACAAAAAAGACATATGTAGGGTTGTCATTGCAAAACACTATTTTATTCATAGTTAATCGAAAATCGATAAAATGGTGTGTAAACAGTGTTGAATAAAAAAATCATGTTGATTGTTATACTTTACTTTATGGTTTTTTTCTCAAGAATAACTATTTGTGTTAGAAATCTACTCATTTTTTCAACTGCACATTACTATAAATGATGCGAATAAAGCTAACCCATAGTCATCTTGTAGTAGATTGAAGAATAGTTTCAAAACACCTGGGATAGCATTACCTGAACATGAATCACCAACGCTGACGTAGAAATCAAAGGTATGAGATATGGGATGATTATATAAGTAGAATAAATACTATTGTTGATGAGGTGATTTGATTATGAACAAGGTTATCGCTAGTCCCGTTAGAGGTATATGGGCTGTTATTAACGCCGTTAAAAGATAATTATTTCTGATAGACATGTAAATAAAGTTAGATTGTGCATAGCTTCGGTGACGTGGGAGCATGATCACGGAGACCAGAGGACATTAGCTCATGATCAGTCACCTATGTACTCTATACCATTACTTACTTACTAACTTACTTCGCCTGGTACTCCCAATGGAGCATAGATCGTCGACCAACATTCTCCAACCCACTCTGTCCTGGGCCTTCTTTTCTAGTTCCATCCAATTCTTGTTCATTTTTCTCATGACTATTTCCATTCCCCGGCGGAATGTGTTCTTTAATCTTTCGCTTCTCCTTTAGCATTGACGATTTCAAGTAAGGGCTTGCTTTGTAACGCAGCAGGGTGTTTGCCTCAATGAGTGTCCCAACTACTTCAAGCGCTTTTTCTTGATTTCTTCCTCCGCTGGAGTCTGGTTTGTTCTCTCCCACAGTAGGTTGTTGCTGGTAGTGTCTGGCCAACGGATCCGAAGTATTTTGCGTAGACAACTATTATTCTGGATGACGGTTCTCGTAGTTCTTCAAGTTTCCGCCCCATACAGTAGAACTATCTTGACATTTGTATTGAAAATTCTCATTTCGGTGTTGGTTGACATACCGTTGTTTTGAATTTGAAATGTTCTTCGGTTGTAAACATGCTGCTCTTGCTTTGTCGATCCTCGCCTTCACATCTGCATCAGATCCACCCTGTTCATCAATGATGCTGCCCAAATATGTAAAGGTTTTTACATGTTCCAAATCTTCTCCAACAAGTGTGATTCGATTGGTGTATGCTTGCTTTACCCTTTGTGTATGTTGAGACCTACTGCTGCTGAGGCTGCTGCTGCTACACTGGTCGTCTTCTCCTGCATTTGTTATTGCGTTTGCGATAGAAGAGCCAGATCATCTGCGAAGTCTAGATCGTCCAGCTGCATTCTAGCTGTTCACTGTATCCCGTGCTTCCCCTCAGGTGTTGACGTCTTCATGATCCAGTCGATCACCAGGAGAAAGCGAAAGGGTGAGAGTAAGCAACCTTGCCTAACAACGGTCTTTACTTCGAACGACTTTGTCAACTGTCCTCCATGCACGATTTTGCAGTTGAATCCATCATATGAACTCTGTGTGATATTGACTATCTTCTGAGGCACGCCGTAGTGTCGAAGAAGTTTCCATAGTGTTGTTCTGTCCACGCTATCAAATTGCTTTTTGTAGTCAATGAAGTTGATGTAGAGTGATGAATTCCATTCAACTGATTGTTCCACAATGATCCGTAGAGTTGCTATTTGGTCTGTACACGATCTATCCTTACGGAATCCAGCCTGTTGGTCACGAAGTTGGGCGTCTACGTTTGTCGGTTCTGATGCTCCTCTTAAATTGTTTGTTTACTTCTGTGTATTCAGCTTGTGCCTTGGCTTCTTCTGTTCTTGTTCGGCTTGTATTGATTGCTGTCTTTCTGTCCCTCCTTTCTTGAATCTTATCCAGTGTATCAACAGTGATCCATTCCTTGTGGTGGTGTTCTTATGGCCTAGAACCTCATGACATGTTGAAGTGATTGCCTCTTTGATGCCTTTCCAGTTGCTCTCCATAATAGTTCCTTCTCCGTTGAGTAGATCATGAAAGGCCTGGAATCTATTGCTGAGGACTATCTTGAATTTGTTGAGTTTGTCAGTATCCTGAAGAAAGGCCATATTAAACCTTTGTGCTGTTGTCCACCCCATTTTCCGGTGCTTCTTGCGTTTCAATTTCATCTTGGCGACCAGCAAGTGGTGATCTGATGCTATATAAGCTCCTCTCTTGGTTCGCACGTCCTCCATCGTCCTCCTGAACTTTTTGTTGATGCAGATGTGGTCGATTTGGTTTTGTGTAGTGTGATCCGGTGAAGTCCATGTGGTTTTGTGTATGCGTTTATGTGGGAATATAGTGCCGCCTATGACCAGTTTATTGAAAGCACATAGGTTTGCAAATCTCTCACCATTTTTGTTCGCTTCTCTCAGTCGATGTCTTCCCATGATAACTTCATATTCAGTGTTGTTCATTCCAACCTCGGCATTGAAATCTCCCATGAAAATGGTCAAATCCTTTGTTGGGAATTTCTCAACGATTAACCGCAGCCTATCGCGGAATTGATCTTTGACGTCTTCATTGTAATCGTTGGAAGGCGCATAGCATTGGATAACGTTCATTGAGATACCCTCTTTCTTTGTTTTGAAGGAGGCTTTGATGATCCTTGGTCCATGAGATTCCCATCCTACAAGTGCATTTTGTGCTTGTTTGGATAGCATCAGTGCAACGCCTTATGTATGTGGGGCATTTTCTTCTTCATGGCCGGAGTATAACAGGGGCTCTCCTGAAGTTAGTCGTTGTTTTCCAACTTGCGTCCAATGTGTTTCACTGATTCCAAGCACCTTCATGTTGTATCTTTTCATTTCTGCAACAACTTGGCTGACTCTCCCGGTCTCTCACATTGTACGAGCATTCTATTTACCTAAATTAATGGTTGCTCTGGTTGTCAGAGGAAGCACCAGCCTCGTGACTTTCGTAGGAACTCGGCTTTCACCATAAGACATCATAACTCTTTTAAATGAAGACCTTCTAACTCCCAGGGCAGAGTTTAAATAGTTTGAATAATTTTTCCTGGTTAGCGTTTTTTTAGCGAATTCGTTTTCTACGGGATGGGGTCGGTAATCCCATGCCCAAGCCTCCTCCTTTATCCGGGATTGGGACGAGCGGTAGCCACAGAGGGGGTCCAGGCAGAGTTATGTTTAGACCAATTATTTCAGGTCACATTGGAATGTAAACTGTGACCTTAATTCATGTTGATGCCTATGGCCGTGACGTAAATCTATAGTTTTTGAAAACTGCTTATGCTAGTTGAGAATATTACATTTTTATTTGGCTAGTCTTTGGTGCAAACGTTTTTTTGCAATTGATTGATCACTGGGTGGTGATCAATGTCATGTATGTCAAATCCTTATTAATTCAGATCGAATGCTATCAACCATGGTGCAATGTGGCCACCAGTCTAGGTGATTCGACACTGCGTGCACTATTGTGAGGTTAGATGGTGGTTGGAGGTAGTCGACAGGAAACCCTGGACCCGGGTTTGTGCTACTTTCACACGTCAGCAAGGTATACCTTGACATGACGCACATGACACCACCCAGTGACCAATCAATTGTGATTACATCTCAGTCCTACAGGAGGTCGGTTTCGGCCCGGATAGCTCAGTAGTAACGTCTCTGACTGTGAAGCTGGGTGGCAGGGGGCGAATCAGTCAGGGAGCACCAGTTCCCTCAAGATTACACGTACACCTTGCTGACGAGTGCCATGTATCGCGTAACCGATGTCCAGGGTTTTCTGTCAACTACCTCTAACCACTGTCTAGTTTGTTTTTTTACTACACAGATTTACATATACTACCAGTGTCAAGGAATAACTATTTGTAAAACGTCTAACAATCTTGTCATTTGAGACTGTCCATTTTTAATGAAGAATCTAGAAAGCTGTTTTATATTAATGTGGAACTTCTCGATGATAAGAAGCACCAATAGCAACAGAGATAGATCCCAATAAATTCAGGGAGTGCAGCGAGAGCTTGACTGTCAGACTACAACAGTTTAAACTTCCAGTTTTAGTTAATTCTTTTCATCATCTGTTGTCAGAAGTGATCCCTGTCATATTCCCAATGAATATGAATTCCGCTAGTAGCGGCTTCGCACTCATGATGAACTACTGTTGAACCCACGATTATCGTACAGCTTCACTTATATGTATCACCAAAACGACATTTTTTCGCTGAAGTGTTTCTTTTTTATAGTACGTTGCGGTTGTGTAAACCGTCACATTCCCATTTTACATCACCAGCTGGATTTAGATATACATGAGACAGTTGTCATCAATGGGTCATGGCCGTACAAAATCTTGAGTTGACCAAAATAATATGCATAATGCAGAAGGGTCTCATACTATGACCCGATCGAAGCTGCTACCTTGACGCGGTGGTCGGGCTTGCCTATCGTGATGACCCAACCGAGCTATATTGGCTGGAACATATGTTCCTGTAGGTTCTACCATGCCAGGCAGGTCGATTGGTGAACGGTAAGACTAAAAGCAGCAACTCAAGGTCTGAGGGCGAAGTCGTACTGCTGACTGTAGAGAGGTGTGACAGCAGTAAGGTGTTTCCTTCGGACAACCAGCATGACAGCGATGCTGCCTTCCCACAAGGAGGGGTGGGGTTAGAAAAGGTCGACCCTAAAAATGTCACACCTCACCTTACCTCACGGATTTCCGTCTCCGGCGGTAAGGCCCTTTGAAGAACGGAGCTAACACGTCAAAAACCTTCCACAAAAAGGCCGTGCGCGACCGGCCTCAAGCAGTTGTCCCTTGGGCTCTGCGGTCACGCTCCCAGGTCGTCAAGACCAACACTAATCCAATTTCCTTTTCAGGTTCCTCAAGAAATACCCTTCCACGGTGTGGGCAGCCGGGAAGTGACATCAGCCCTCATACCCGTAACAGCACAAGAGACCAAGGTGGTCACATTCAAATCCTTCCTACACCTCCTAATACCTCTCTTATCTCCATGACTAACCCTCCTCACGTCTCTTTATCACCTCGCACCGCTAGGGCAAACGATTCGAGTACGTGGAACGCCATTCCTGGTCTCCTGAAACCACGCTCTAAACTACACGTAGGAGCTTTTAACGTACGAACACTTTGCCAAATAGGACAGCAGGCTTCCTTAGCTAAAACTTTAGAATCTCGCGCCATCGATGTGTGCTGCGTCTCCGAAACGCGCATACAGGATCCAAGTAGCGTCATTCATTTGACCTCACCATGCCAAAATAAAGAACCGACTCGATTTACGCTTCGTGTATCTGGAAGCCCTGATTCTGCTTCCCGTGGCCTCGCCGGCGTAGGTATAGCATTGAGTCCTAGGGCAGAACTAGCTCTCTTAGAGTGGATCCCAGTAGACAGTCGTTTGTGCGCTGTCCGACTGAACGGAACAGTAAGAATCCGGAAAGATAGGGACACTCGTCGTTGCCTCTTCGTCGTCTCTGCCTATTCTCCCACTGACTGCAGCTCAGATGATGTAAAAGATGAGTTTTACAGAAAGCTTTCGGACCTTCTCCGAAAAGCTAGGCGCTCGGATGTAGTAATAGTGGCCGGTGACTTTAATGCTCAAGTAGGTAAACTAAGCGATAGGGAAAGACACCTAGGTGGATCTTATGGTGTCGTGGCTCAAAGAACAGATAATGGCGACCGTCTGTTGCAGCTATGCTCAGATAACCGCCTGTTCCTTGCAAATACTAACTTTAAGCATAAGGAAAAACATCTTTTAACATGGCGACCCCCTAATTCGTCCCAACGTTGGACCCAAATAGATCACATCGCTATCAGCCACCGATGGAGGGGCTCGATAGAAGACTGTCGCTCATTCTGGAGCACATGCCTAGATTCAGATCATGCTCTAGTGCGAGCGCGTATTTGCTTGCGTCTTACTGGACGTAGGAAAGACGCTGCAAGGAAACCTCTTAGGGCCTACTTAATGATAGTCAAGCTAAGAGTATATTTCAGGAACAACTAGGAAAACAGTTAGGCAGCCATGTATGTGATGCCCACCCCGATGCAGCATGGAATGATATCCGAAAAGCTGTGGAAACAGCAGTGATATCTGCTAGTAAGGTAAACCAGAAGGTTAGGGAGCAACACTGGATCTCAGCAGCATCTATCGCACTGATAGATGCTCGGAAACTCATTCCACCTGGCTCTGAACATAATGAAGAGCGGAGTCAGCTTAAGCGCAAGCTGACAAGAAGTCTACGCAATGATCGCGAACAGTGGTGGGTAGCGAAAGCAAGAGAGATGGAAAAGGCAGCGGCAATAGGTAATAGCAGACAATTGTTCAGACTCGTTAAGGAAACCGGAATTAGGAACCCGACCGTTAGCGAAACAATCTCAGAGAAAGATGGACATATTATTCATTCTCAATCCAGGAGATTGGATCGATGGGCAGAACACTTTAGGGATCAGTTCAACTGGCCTTCAGCCACACTTCGGTTTCCCACGATCTCCAGTCAACCTGAATGGCAAGTTAATGTAGGTCCTCCGTCCCTTTACGAAGTTGAAAAAGCCATAGGAAATCTGAAACGAGGGAGAGCAGCAGGCCCTGACAGGTTTACTCCTGAGATTTTTAAGGATGGTGGTCCAGTATTAGCAATGAGATTAACTGAGGTCTTAGGTAGAATTTGGGAACTGGACGTAATCCCATCTGACTGGTCTCAATCACTGATTGTGCCAGTCTATAAGAAAGGACAAAAGTCCTCTTGTGACAATCACAGAGGAATCAGTTTGACTAATATAGTGTCTAAAATATTAGCTTCAATAATACTTCGACGCCTAACTAAAGCTCGTGAAGAGCAGATTAGAGAAAACCAGGCTGGTTTTCGACCTGGACGTGGTTGTATAGATCAGATATTCACACTACGTCAGGTTCTAGAACACAGACACACATTCAGACGCCCCACAATGGTAGTATTTCTCGACCTTAAGGCGGCATTCGACTCTGTTGATCGTGAGGTTCTATGGCAGTGTTTGTCACTGAAAGGAGTACCAAAGAAGTACATTAACCTTATAAAGGCTCTCTACTCGAACACAACTGGTAGAGTGAGAGCTTATGGCGAACTGTCATCAGAATTGATTACCTCAAGTGGTGTTCGTCAGGGCTGTCCACTCTCCCCATTCTTGTTCAACTTTGTGGTCGACGTACTTTTAGAGATAACACTCTCCTCATCTAAATTTCCAGGGGTTGAACTTCTACCGGGAGGTTCACTTGTTGACTTAGAATATGCTGATGACATAGTTTTATTTGGTGAAGACGCTGACAAAATGCAGAGTCTTCTGACCACTCTAAGCAACAATGCAAGCATGTTCGGGATGCGATTCTCCCCCTCGAAATGCAAAATGTTGCTTCAGGATTGGGTTACATCGACACCCGAACTAGTGATAGGGAGTGAAGTAGTTGAGTGTGTCGACCGCTTCACTTATCTTGGAAGTCTCATCAGCCCTTGTGGTTTAGTGTGTGACGAAATCTCAGCACGGATACAGAAGGCTCGACTAGCTTTTGCCAACTTGCGTCATTTATGGCGTAGGCGAGATATCCGTCTATCAACCAAAGGACGGGTTTACTGCGCAGCAGTTCGTTCCGTCCTACTTTATGGCAGTGAAACATGGCCGGTAAGAGTAGAGGATATTCGTAGGTTACTAGTATTTGATCATAGGTGTCTTCGAAACATTGCTCGTATATCATGGGACCATCGAGTAAGTAACAGTTGTTAGGAAACGGGTACTAGGTAAGGATGGCAAATCAATTGATGAAGTAGTGAAACTTCATCAGTTGAGATGGCTGGGACACGTGTTACGTATGCCCAACGACCGACTGCCTCGACGTGCTATGTTCAGTGGTATAGGAGTAGGTTGGAAGAAAGCTAGGGGCGGCCAAACCAAAACATGGCACAAGTCCATGAAGTCACTGACAAGTGGACTGAGTCATGTTGGTAGGTGTAGACTACCTGGTTGGGGACCGCGAGATGATAGCAACCGATGGTTAGAGACCCTGAATGACATGGCTCAAAATCGTTTGCAATGGCGCAGGTGCATCCACTCTCTGTGTTCTCCCAAATTTTGATCTTATTCGTCCTTGTCTTTTTTTTCCTCTTTCCAAATTTATTTCACTGGATTATACTCTTTAAATAACATCTCCAAACCCTAATCTTCCCGATTACTGCTTATACTCTTATTACCTCTACCACTACGGGATTTGAATCGACCACTGCATCTCTGTGCTAATGTGGTGTGGCAACTCGAACTGATGTACGTACGTACGAAGTTCTACGTTGTTACTGACTGACTGACTATGATGAGACAGTTATTTATTACATCCTAGTTTGGTATGCTTATTGAGCTACAATATGTCATAATAGGTCCCATACAAGGACGAAATGGCCGATCCGTAGTTCCAGGTTTTCAATGGTGGTCTAGCTTAGGTCGACACGTGGTTTTAACTGTGAAAATTTAGACATCATCATAAATCGGAAATGCCAATATAACTCTTACTAGTTATTGTGTCATATGTCAATGTTTTTAGCAGTCTATTTAAGCTTTTTATTTATTAAATAGTATTTAAAAACACCATAATTACCAAGTCTAACTTCAATTTTTGGAATCACAAATAACTTTATTTACTTTGAATAAGTTAGTAGCTGTTTGAACTGAGTACCTTAATTGATGACGTGTTGCTATTTGAAACTATATGTACTAAGTGTGATGTTAATTGTGGACTGTAACACCAAGATTCGGGTGTACACCCAATCCCAAGTAAAAAGAAGCACAAATCTTGAATCCCACTCAGAATCATACTTCAAATATACTTGATCATAATGATTGTTTATTGAACAGTTTATTAGTTTTACCCATGAAATACGTCATTGAATGTAAAATGTACATCACAAGTGAATCGTAATATCAAATACTTTAAATAAGATTCCAGTAATCCTATAAAAATTTGATTATCTTCTACGTATTTGCAGATACAACTGATGGTTTCCGTGATTGTCGTACAGCTCTCACTGTATTTCTGAATGACATTATCACAGTTCACTTCCCACAGAAAACTTTTAAGACATTCGAAATCGTTTTCAATCCTTAAAAACATCAAACTTTTGATATTAATTAGACATCCGTACACGAATATCTAGCCGATTACATTTTGCAATTATTGGTGAGTTATTGAGCGATGTTCACACAAAAACATTCATACAAAGGGGCACCAAATACATATGCACCACACAATATTAGTGATTTATGTGAGGGCTGTAATACTGCCTGTGTGCCCAAACTGAAGTAGGTGGTTTTATTAAAGGTCCACATCCGGAGCCTTTGATCTAAGGGTCTAATTCACAAGGCGATGGAGCAACGCTAGGAGATGCAGTCCCGTAGTAGTTGGTGACCAATAATAGGTTCATACGCCGGTTGTTCCCTCAGGATCCTGAAGCCCATGTGTACCATTGATTCGGAATCAGGGTTTTCCAAATCCCCTAGGTGGACCCTCCGTGTCCACCAACCCGGACATTTGCTTTTCGTCTACCCCCAACTTCGTGAACAACACTCCCGCCGCGAGAAGGCAGTGAGTAGGGCCTCTGTATCAGTGATTGTATACACGTGGCCATGTGAGAGCACATGAAGAAGGAGAGCAGACTCTCCCCATCCTCGGACGTACTAGGGCATCGGTAGGCAAAGTTCGCGCTCATCCGGGATAAATCCCTTCACTTCTCAAAGACAGTGAGTCAATTTCAGGAAATATATTCAATATTTCACCTTCCTAAAGTCATAATTTAATTGAAAGATTGCTATTCGTCGGTTGTTTATGCTAAAATTCACATGATTTTTCCCCCTAATGTGTTGGGGTGATTCAGAAAATTTCTCGCAAAAGACAAGCAAGGATCAGGAAACACTAAGACGCATTTCATCCAATCAACGTTCACTTGAAGTTTTAGCTAGAGTGAAACGTTAGTGTGAAACGTCACATGTAGAGGTTCTGATTGGCTGATTGCCATACTACTACTATGTTTAGTAGCATTCCAGAATCTTCGAGCAACCCAAGGACATTTAAAATATTATAAAAACCCTATATTTTCTGTATTGAAATGAACCTTGGAGTAAAGTACTTCTCGCATACTTTGCGTCTCCTCTCTCGTGTTCAGTTTGCTGTATAGTTCTAGCTTGGGACTACAAGAATAGCTTAGGAACCGAACATAGCGTTCAATTTGCAAGACTTATCAATGTTAAGCCCATCATCAGTTTCCATTATCCATGATGTTATGAATGATTGACATAGCTTATCAAACGAATATCGACCAGATTGAAGAGTAATTAATGTTATACAGTCATTTGATCGATTGTTGTCAGGAGTAATTTCATTTCGGATAATAAAAATAAATGTTTGTCAGTTAGGCGGTGGTTGCTGTATGAACCAAAATATTCTATGTAACTTAAATGAAGCTAAATTTAATTCATGGGCGTATAAAAGACAAATTTTTCGGATTTCATTAATAAGTGGATGGAAATTGGAAGCTCAACTACTGATTTAAATGAGAAAAAAATGATGAGATGAAATCTACTTGTTATGGTTGGATCTTAACTAGGATTCATCAGCTGTTTTTTGAAAAGATCAATCTGTGGTGGACCAGACAGATATGAACGCGAAAAGTATAAACAAAGTTACTAAGGATCAATAGTAATATTAATATATACAGTTAATTGTTATAAATACAATAAAAATTAGGGACGTTACTTAGATTGACCAAACGTTGCGTGTTCTGATTAGGTCCGGTAATGTAAATCCACAATTATAAATGCTTGATGATTCTGAGCAGGTTGGTGAACTCTCTAGTGATATAATCCCACGTAGAATGTGATATATTCCAATTACAGTCTATAAATAATGATAATATTTGATTTAGACTTCAGCTAACTCAATCACAAACGTAAATAGAACGAGGGATGCGTGAGTAGTAATGTATTCGCGAACAACCAAAAGTGTGTCACCCTATGTCAGAAGCACAACGGAAAGTGTGTTCAAGGTCATCTACTAAAACAACAGTTACAGTCATTTAATGTTAAATATACATACAGTGAAAGGTTGACAAAATAAATACAAATAACATTGAAAACTAGTTACAAAATAAGGTTGTCAGGCCTATCTCCACAAATCTATTCCTACCTTTTTTGAATTTTATGTTGATTAAAATGAATAATAAGATTCAGATAATTGTTTACTGCTTGATTTGTCCAACACATTTCAGCAATCATAACATCTACATACACGCATACTGTGATTTGATCACATTTAAACTCGAATTACTCATTCAGAATATAAACAAAGTCAAAACTTAGACACTGTTAGATAAACGTTTAATCCATAGTCATTTTGATACTAATTATCTCTTTAGACTTCTGAATTATCTTTTACTGAGTCCTTCTGTGAGCCACTTATTTATACTCAGAGTAATTTTCTTCAGTAAGTGACTTGTATACTTAATTCAACATGTAGAATAGTTATGGGTACAAAATCTACATGGAATTAATACTATTGCCAAAGGATCCCTAGGATACTGCTGAGTAAAATCACTTTCGGAAATACTCAATGCAAACTTAGTGTTTTTATCATTCACTAGTGTTACATCTTTGATGTTTTTACCCAATAATATACAGGAGAGAACTTGTCTCGATCTAGGTTAAGGCCTTGGTACGATAGGCTGACTTGTTTTAACTGGAAATATGTGAGTTTGAATCAAGACCAACTGCCTTGGGCAGAGAGACGAAAATTCTATCACCTGATCTGTTGATAAGCGAGAAAGCGAGAGAGAAGACTAGTCAACTGGAAAACTACTCGATGACGAACACGACCACAACGCATATACATTTAGGAAAATACAATCATGTCCAAATTGGACATTGACGTAGAAAAATGGAGTACAAAAGGTTACGTCTAAATTACAATGGCTTTGAAACAGAAAAGGGTATGACAGTGAATCATTCATCAAACGAATGCTTATGGTTTGTAAAATAAACTAGGGACAAAACTAAATATTATTGCTCTACAAGCTTTGAATCAAGTGAAATAACCTCCCTAAAATTAGCTTCTGTTGTTTGTCATGGCTTCTTTGTTCATGTCAAATAGACGCTCAAGGAAACTCATCTACATAAAAAACAAATTACCTTGATTAACCATTTTGATATGGATACCTGTCTTTTGGCTTATTTGGAGCTGGGTAAATATTTCATGCATTAAAGAATATTTCCTGACTTGTAAGAAAGTACCTTCCCGTGTAGCTTAGTGGAGGACAGTGCAGAAGTATGCAATCTTTCATTACGGAACATAATCATAACCAGGTAGTATTAGACTCATTATTTGAAACTATTTATTCATCTTAGATAATTTTGATTTGAATCGTTTTCCTCCTCAAAAAGAAGAGTGAACCAAATTTCCTAGGTGAAGCATTAAGATGGTCTTAATTTCAGTTGGATGAAATATAGTACAAATATATATAATTCTCCATAAAACTTAATTGATTTTAATTAAAAGACTAATATTTGAACGAAGAATATCATTTTCGATAAATTCTCTTCAGGTTCTAAAAATATATATCCAAATTAATAATCCGAAAAATGGCCAGGTTAATAGCAAAGTACATCGTTTAAAGTATGTGAATTTAGGGTTGTCAGTTCAATCGTTATCTTTATTAACAAAACTTCGTATTTATCGAAAATAGTACTCTTCGTTCAAATATTAGTCTTTTAATATGATGGGGATCTTTATATTATTTTAATTATTTTATTAGATTTTAACAAATTTTATTATGAATTATTTGTAAGTAGTATTGCGGTAATTTTACTGTATGTTTATTAATTTGTGCATTAACCATTTTCCTTGTTAGTTGATTCGTCAGTTCAAAAAAAGACTATTCAACAAATAAAACACATCTGGATGAATCCATCGAAACTTCAAGGAACAATAAAATCTCCGAATTATCCATCAGTTTATCCACAGAATTGTAAACTATTATACATTATTAATATACCTGAAAAGAGATTGCTTCGATTGAAATTTTCAGATATTCAGTTAGGAAGTAACATGTCGAGTACCAAGTAAGTTGGTCTATATTTGTCGTGTTTTATTGACCAGTGCGATTACCAAAAATCTACTAAGTTGTAGTTGTTTTTGGTGACTGGAGTTTCAAGAACTGTCTAAGACCACTTGATAAAGAATAAAAATAACTGAATTCTGGCCACGGTTAATGTTCACATTTTTTTAATAGTGTACACAGTATTTGGAGGTAATGAAATATCAAAATATATTCTGAAGATGACTAGACCGGATCCCAACTCAGTTATCTAAAAGCACTGCACTTGCCTGGAGATCTGGAGGTCCTGGGCTCAAAGACGGAAATATGGTGGGTTTGTGGAAATTGCTTAAGTTTTCTATTTTGAATAACTAACTCATCTTAGTTAGGCAACCATTTATAATCAAAAAGCACTGGACAACCGTTTCATTCTATTATGGCATTACTCAGTATTGGGGGATCCACAAACATACCGCCGAGTATCGGGTCCAATGTAGCTGCGGGCACCTAACCTTTAGATTACTGAAAAAGCGTCCCATGGTGTATATAGCCACAGTATTGCGCGACTCTATCTCATTGTATTCAGTGTCTTCCTTACCCACACTTGACATTTCTAAACTCCAATGGTTACTGCTTCTCGCTAGAACTCTTAGGATTGCACCTTAAAGTTAGTCACTGGTGAGCACATCACTGTTATGAGTAGAGGAGGTTTAAAGAGTTCATTGTATACTGATTCATTAGTCTGAAGGTTAGGCACCCGCAGCTAGACTACAGGTGTGGTGCGTGCTACTTATATTGATATAAGTAGTATATAACGTGAGTCAAAAGAGCGTAATGTCTGGCAGCAGAAGATGGAGAAGATCAAGAAAAGAAGAGCGAGAAAACAATGGAATTTGTAAGAAATCGCATGAACAATGAAATGCGAGACATTAGATATGATAGAATGATATTTTGCAAATTAACGATTTACTATATAGTTTTTCTATTTTACCAAGTAATTCTGTAATTTGTCCTAAATACAATTTGGTTGTCCTCAACCGTGTTCTTCTTCACTACATTTGGTGTCGCTGCCTCCACTAAGGATGAAGATTCCGTGGCCGAAGGAGTTTGAGGACGGAGATGTGCTGAGCTTCCTGAAGGAGTTTGAGGCCGTGGCGGAGCTGGTGGGAGTGAAGGAGCCGAAGGCGAAGTTGGTGGTGCTGGGGACGCTGCTGAGAGGCAGGGCGAAGGCTGTGTATGACAGCTTGGACGGTACTGGCGAGAAGACGACATGGGAGGCAGTCACGGAGCGGTTGGCGGCGGAGTTTGACAGCCCAGTGGACAGAGAGAACGCGCTGCAGAAGTTCCGGTTGGCGAGGTTGCCGGTCGATGGTGACCCACTGGTGCTGGCTGTGGAGCTTACCAGATTGTTACGCCGTGCACTGCCGAGTCTGGATGAGGAGTCGGAGGCACAGTTGTTGGCGTCACAGTTTATCGAGAGTGTGCCTGCCACCGTCTCCCAACAACTGAAACTGGTGAACGCAGCGCAACCGATGGATATCAGTGAACTGGCGAAGGTGACTCGTCAGCTGATGACGCGAACAGTAGCTCCAGTAGGGTGCGAAAAGCAGGAGATGAGTAATGTCGAGAAGAAGATTGAGGAGCTGGAGCGTGAGATTGCAGCAATACGAGTGAACAATAAAAGGAACGATAAATGTTACGCTTGTGGAGGGACAGGACATTGGAAGATAAACTGTCCAACAAGACGAAAACGCAGATATGTTAGACGTTACAACGATTGTTCTTTCTATCCTAGGAATCTGGGGATTGTTGCGTTAGTAGACAGAGGGGCAGTATATACGAGAGTGAACATAAATGAGCGAGATTTAGTTTGTCTGATCGATACAGGTGCAGCAGTATCGTTAATAGGCAAAGAGCAATGTAAGAGAATCAAGCCGTGTACATTAGCTGTCCACACGATAGGGGGCCATATGTTAGAGGTGTTTGGCGTATCTAACAGTATCGTAAAAGTGGGGGATGCTGAGATAAATTTTCCGTTCGTCGTAACCACAAGTTTATCGAGACCGATATTAGGAGCAGATTTCCTAAGAGAAGTAAAAGCGATAGTTGACTTAAGAAGCGGTAAGGTGGTCACGAAATATGGTTCATTGACAATACACGAAAGTAGCGAAGTTGCTGAAATAAGAGTTGCAGCGGATGTCTCGTCAAAGAAGCTAAACATTCACGAGTTATGCAAAAAGTATGCCAAACTATTCACTGGAGATGGGGAGCCGTATGGATATTGTGACAGAGTAAAGCACGAAATACCGATAAAGAACAGTCGAGTAAATATATTTGCAACACGTCGTGTCCCGGTGCATTTAGAGGCCGAGGTAAATCGTCAGGTCCAGGAAATGTTAAAAGAAGGTATAATTGAGGAAGCGGACAGTCCATATAGCTCGCCGGTACTCTTGGTAAAGAAACCAAATGGAAAGTATAGATTTTGTGTCGACTTCAGAGAATTGAATAATATAACAGACCTGAAGCCTTGTGCAATGCCAACAGTGGCGGAAACATTAGATCGGCTACAGAATGCCACGGTGTTTACAGTGCTGGATTTACGGTCAGGTTATTGGCAACTGCCTATAAAACAGAGTGATCGAAGCAAGACAGCGTTTACTGTACGTGATAAACAGTATCAATTTAAACGAATGCCGTTCGGGTTGGCGGGTGCACCGTTCACGTTCAGAAGATTAATGACACTACTGCTCAAGAATTTAGATAATGTCGAGGTATATGGCGACGATGTAGTTGTGTACAGTCAAACAGAAACAGATCACATCAAGCATGTGGAAGCGGTCTTAAAGCGAATTGACGAATTTGGACTTCGGATTAATAAGGACAAGTCGCAGATAGCGAGAAGTAGCGTCACATTGTTGGGACATAAAGTGGGAAATGGAGAAATAAAACCATTGCCGGAGAAAATTCTTACCATAAAAAATATTGCAGTACCTAATTCAAAAAGGAAGTTGAGACAGTTCCTGGGAAGAGCGGCGTTCTACAGTCGGTTTATCAAGAATTTCAACGAAATAGCAGCACCCTTATATAAGTTATTAAGCAGCACCAAGTTTACGTGGACTGAGACTGCCGAACAAACGTTCAACCGAATCAAAAACATGCTAGACGATCGCCAGATGACGCTCAGACTGCCTGAACCGGGAAGACTGTTTACAGTGGCCACAGACGCGAGTGATCATGGTATAGGTGCTGTGTTGAGTCAGGCTGATAGAGTGGTGGAATACGCGAGTCGCGTCCTCACACCTGCTGAACAGAAGTATTCAACCATCGAAAAGGAGTGTTTAGCGATCGTGTGGGCAGTGGAAAAATGGAGACCATACCTTTTAGGTAGACGATTTCACATTGAGACCGACCATAAACCCCTGCAGTGGTTGAAAACAGCAAGAGACCCCCGAGGGAAGTTGGCGCGATGGATGATACGCCTGCAAGAATACGATTTCAGTATCGGCCATGTTCCAGGAAAAGAAAACGTAATGGCAGATTACTTGTCAAGACCAGACATGGAAGCCGACCTGCCATTAACAGCATACGCGGTGAATAGTTTAGAGGGAGACCCATTAGAACTCGTCCGGCAGCAGAAAGCTGACCCTAACCTTCGAGAGGTAATCAGAGTGATAAAAGAGGGAGCAGACGTAGATAAACGAACAATGGACAAGGAGGTAATAACGCTGCTTCGGCAAAAGGACCGACTGAGAGTGAACTCATATGGAGTGCTGACCTGGCAGGACGATGATGAAAATTGGGTGGCGGTGATCCCGAAAGACTGGCGGCGCAAAGTGATACACGAGTGTCACCAGGTAGCACATACAGGCATCGCAAGAACGACGGACTTACTACGACAAAGTGCATACTGGCCGAGCATGAGAGAAGATGTGGCTGAATACGTGTTAACCTGCCAGCAGTGTCAGCTAATGAAAAGCGATCGATACACACAACCGCCATTACAGTCAATCCCAGTAACCGCAGTCGGTGATCTATGGTCGGTGGATGTGATGGGACCGTTTCCACAGACGGCGAGCGGTAACCAGTACCTGTTAGTGATGACGGAACATGCTACACGTTGGGTAGATGCCGTACCCATTGCAGACCAGCGGGCAAGGACAGTGACCGAGGTGGTAATCCGGCATATTGTAGCGTGTCACGGAATACCGAAGATGATATTAACTGACCAGGGTCCCTGTTTTGAAAGTGACGAGTTTAAAGCCCGTTTAAAGCAGTTTGGCATCAAGAGAATACGAACTACACCGTATCATCCTCAGACAAACGGGCTTACAGAGAGAAACAATCGGACGTTAAAGGAATGGTTAGCATCAAAAGGAGGAAATTGGGAGAAAGAGTTACCATTGATTTTGCTGGCACATCGTTCCTCCACACAAGGAACAACCAAGAAGTCACCTTTCTTGCTCATGTATGGCAGACAACCACGACTTCCAATGCATAATAAGACCTGGCCACAACAACAGAAGTGGACGACAACAAGGTTAAGAAAAGAGAGGAGAGAGGCAATAAGGAACGTGAAAAAGAAACAAATATCAGACACAAAGAAGGCAGAACAACAGAGGAGAACGTGGAAACCATTTGCAGTGGGGGACCTAGTAAAGTGTAGAGAACGAAAAAGTAACATAGCAGGGGGAGCAGGGTCGGGGAAGCTGGCCCCAAAATGGGAAGGACCGTATGTTATAACGGAGAGACGCGGCTCGGTCTACACTATTCGGAGAGAAGACAAGCAGAAGCGCGTAAATGCTAGTCAACTACAGAGATGGTTTCAAGATCATCATGGGTGTGAATCACGAAAAGCACCAAAGAACACAGCGGTACGGAGATCAGAAAGACTACGACAGCAACTTGTTAAAAGGGGGGACGAGTGTGGTGCGTGCTACTTATATTGATATAAGTAGTATATAACGTGAGTCAAAAGAGCGTAATGTCTGGCAGCAGAAGATGGAGAAGATCAAGAAAAGAAGAGCGAGAAAACAATGGAATTTGTAAGAAATCGCATGAACAATGAAATGCGAGACATTAGATATGATAGAATGATATTTTGCAAATTAACGATTTACTATATAGTTTTTCTATTTTACCAAGTAATTCTGTAATTTGTCCTAAATACAATTTGGTTGTCCTCAACCGTGTTCTTCTTCACTACACAGGCTCTGGGTTCATTACTTAGTGGTGTGTTTGTGGATCCTCAATACTGAGTATCCCCATATTAAGACAAGACGGTTGTCCAGTGCTTCCTGACTAATGGTTGTCTAACTAATTTCAGTCAGTGATATAAAATATGGAATAAATAACTGACCGTCAAGGCGTGAGGTAATAAGTGTAGGATTTATTTTGACTACATATATCATCCTGAAAATTCTGCGCTAAACGTCAACAACTTTATCTGTTTTTGTGTAATAACATAGAAATTACTTACGGATTATTTGAAGAGCAAACCACCATTTGAATTAAAATAAATGAGGCACATGAATGATGACTTATCACGTACGTTGACGTTGTTGGCACAGTCATCCGTATATCAAAAGCCGAAAAACGCATTAAGGAAATATGGATCGTTTTTATAACAAAATCACACGCTTACTAACAAAATGTTTGGGCCGAAAAAAAAATGACTAAAATTCACGTGAAACCTAACTGGTTGTAGGATTCGAATTTCATAGATCATTCACTAATCAACAAAACGGAAAATACGCACTAATGAGAAAATTCTAAACATAAACGAACAAACACTAATTCACTGGTGAAACATTTCAAATACATGTGACTGAAAGAATAGAATTTTCTAATCCTGATTGGGCATTGAGTAGCTATTAATATCATGCTTATCTAGTCTTTACTGTTGACGAGATTTATCGAATAATTTTTAAGCAGCCATTACCTGATGTAACTCGACACAGTAATGTTCTGTGTTGGGAGCAATAAACATGGAGCCTAATTTGACATTTTATTCTTGCGATACTGACGTCTACTACTTCTAGAGTACATAATACTGATTATTACTAAGTTATCAGTTACTGAGTAAGCAATTTAGACAATATTGAATAAAATAAATAACTCCTTGAACGGCAATAACGATATTTTAACTAAAAAACGGAACATTAATTTACGAGGCTTTGTTTTGTTATTTATACGTTTGGATTATAAGTTAACTTATTACTGGTTCGCCCCCAAATGCCCGAGGGTGGGGAGAGTTAGCTTATCATCTACATTTATCTTCCCCGGCTACCATGGGACTGCACCTCCCAGAGTTGCTCCACTGCTTTATGGATCAGACCTTTGGGTCGAAGGCTCCGGAGACCACCTGCTTTGGTCTGGGCATCCAGGTAGTATCACAGCCCACACACAAATCAAGTAACTTGTGTATTCGATGCCCCTTTGTTCCAATATTTATGTGTTCAAATAAATATAAATAAATATTACTGACTCAAGAATGAACCTAACCAATAATTTTAGTTTTTTTATTCAACTTTTTGATTCATGTGTAAGTTAACTGTTTTAGTGCTTAACAACAATCTTTGCTCAACTATTATCCGTGAATTATGCAATTTCCTGAAAACGTTGAATTGACTTCCGATTTAACTGCCGTAGTGCGCGTAGGTTTGTTAAACGTTCACTCTGATAACCGTTATTACGAGGACTCCACGGGATTGAATTCAGAAAGCGATAAGAAGCAGCGACTACAATTTATTATCCGATCGCGCGGACCATAGAATTACAAACACATCAAGCGGATTTTAAGCGAAAAGGTCATTGAATCATCGCAAGCGACTATAGATGCAAATTTATAGTTATATTAAATAAAGGCACAGTGAATCAAAGTCCAGTTCGTTTTTATAATACAAGCACACATATATGAGGGAAGGAGAATCATACATCGAGCTATATTTAAGTGATCAGGATTTTAGCTAGACAGGAATATGCGTTGGCTGTAATTAGCGTTCAAATATACACGGTTACGTAAGTGTCATGGAGATTCTACTAATACAAAGAGGTAAACGACTTGTTACTATGACGATGACACTTTCCGTCAGATGAAAGGGGTCGACAGGATTAACCGTTATTAAAATTAATCGTAAGAGTGTTACTACACTACACTCTAAGAAAAACTGTAACAACCTAGTCTTTCTAAAAGTAAATTCGCAACAAATGTTTTGATATTTTTTATACCCAATTGTAACTACAGTTGAATCAATCATATGATGTTAGCATTTTTAATTATTATTTGGAATTAAGGAACTCTTCAAAGGAATCACATACACTTTCAAGAAAAATGAAAATGTATTGATTGTAGTAATTTAAACATGTATGATTCATGCCTTGTCGCTTCAAAATTACTCCTTTACTTTAGATGATGTTAGAATGGATTTAGAAAATACTGGTAGAAGTATGATCAAGCAGTGCTATTAACCAGCAATGTTATTCCTTGGTTGTCTGAGTAATGTCAATCAGTACGAACGCTATGGTTTGACCTATGATTGGGCATTCCAAATAGATCGGTGGTGGTGACGTTCAATCTTTACTCTGTTTCATTATATCATAATTATTCATTTGTTGATTCTATCTAGTTCTTTAATACTTTTGTTTCTTAATATTACATTTTTCGCTATTACTATCTGATATTTTTGAAACTCCAATCTAGATGTACGCAACATGTGGGTGATCGTATAGAAATCTACGAAAAGAATTATTTAAATATTACACCCAAGTTAATTTTGTGCGGGACATCAGTACCAGAGGAACAAATAATGTTGAATAATAAATTTGAAATGCAACGTGTATACATTTATTTTATTACAGACCATATAACAAGTACAAATGAGCTTGGTTTCATGTTGTCATATGAATATTCCACTAAGAATGATTATACTGAGAATAATAACAAATTATTTCTTATTCGTAAAGATTTATCCGACAAGGTTGATGATGGTAAGTAGTAATTGACAGGCCGAAATGATAAATGCTGTAAAGTATGAGTTTATTTGTACATTTTTGGTATCCATGATAAATTAGTGTGGTGTTCCAGCCATTCGAGGTTGGTGAAGCCTCTCTCGGTAAAGCTCATAGGCTTATGTTAGTTAGAATTTGCCTTTTGAGGATCACCAACCCACTGCATGGACGTGATTTTGAGAGGGAACCCCTAGTCTTGGTGTGTGGGTGTTGAAGCCATGGGGAAGTATAATCTTTACCCATGCATCCCTTGGCCTATACATAGGTATATTCATCCACCTGGGATGGTAGATAGTCATCTCTTCCTTTAAATGTATTTGCTACAGCTGATTATCTACTGAATATTATGTACATACCATCGGTGCAATGACTTTTGTCCATACACTTCAAGCAATACATACGAGCATAAATACTCTCTCAAGAAGGGTCGATGATCACCAATCCCTAGTATTTGCTGCCATATCCTTTTATTGTCTTCGATATGATGGTTTAGGCTGCTAACGTTATCAGATATAGGTAGACATGTTTTTCAGATTATCTTCCTTTTACGGTCCTGGCGCGTACCCTTTACATATACCTACATACACAACTACAAAAGCCGAGATTCATGCAATTCATATGCAAGAGCGTACACATCGGGCAGCCCGCCACGACTTTTAAAGCTTTGATGAGTGAACTTTGAGCAATCCAAGCTCAGCACAAAGGTGGAATAGTCTGATCTTCGCCAACTGCCCGAATTAGCTAGCAAGGTTGCGCCTACTACCTAGCAGTGCCACGAGGAGGACTCAAATCGGATTTTGTTGCGAGTAAATTATTGAAGGTTTACATTCAGTGTCTTTGATATTCTACTGAGAAATCTCAAATAGGACGGAACGCACGTGATCAATTTTATTTCTAGCCATGATAAATATACTATAACTTGTAGCTAGAGTCTATATAGAGACAATGCGCTCAGAATACATGTATGAGCACTAGAATTAATCAGTTGCAGTCCTTACTGTTAACAAAGGGAAATTAGAAACTCCGACTAGTCCCTTCGATTCCTTTAAACAAGTTGGTGGCTATTTTGCATCAATAGCCGAGTGAGTAACGCATTGTTATTTTAGGTGAGAGTGATACAGGGTTTAAGCTTCACTGTGAATGTTAATACATACAGCGAACGAGTTTCAAATAAAACGAAACTCTCTTCCTAGATTCCGTTGCTATCCATAAACTGGTTATACTACTTATGATAAATTATTTAAAGAATCTCAAAGATCAACATCCATGAGCTCGTATTATTACTACACATAGCTGAAGTTCCCATTTTGGTGATATTATTGAGGTTGATTTCCTCTTTATCTGACTCCAATAAATAGTATCCTGTTAACTGAGTATTTAACACAAGATAAATTTCCTAGTACAATTATGGATTTACTCGAGACTAATCAAAAGCCTGAATACCAGTGACAGAGATAGTTTATTTACTAATTGAATTCATGAGTCAATTGAAGCTAGACCACCATGGAAAACCTGGAAGCCCTGAACAGAAACTTCACTACCCAGGACCTATCAGTCTCGCGCGCGAACGCTTAACCTTCAGACCATTGAGCAGATATCCAGCGGTGTTGATGTCTAACTTCAATCAACCTACTATTGACGAGTCCCATACTAGGATGGAACGGCCGTCCAGTGCTCCCAGGTTTTCCATGGTGACTTGGCTTTAATTAACTCGTGGAATTACTACAATCTCCACAAAATCCCTTTCAGACAGTTTATTGTCAGAAATTGGTGAAATCCGCAAGCATGCAGGAAGCAATCACACAGTAAGCAGATAAGTAATAACCTAGTTAAATGGGTTTACCAAGGTGTACTGATTAGTATCCATCATTTAAAGTACAAACTTCTATCTGAAGTTTGTGCTGATGATGTCGTTCAGAAGAACGATGAAAGCTCCACGACCAAACCATCCAGCTCAGAGAACAAAACTCCACCAAAATGATCCACCTGAGCTACAAATCTTCTCCACCATCTCAAATCATTTAAAGTAGTCAATCAGTAGTATAATGTCAAAGTGCCGACTGGGATATTTAAGTTTACGAAGTAAATATTTATGAATACGGATATTTCATATATTAGCAAGACTTCAGTAGATATGATTGTCTAGGTAAAGTTAATATACGATGGCAAACCACGATAGTCAACAACGTCCGAAACCTTACTTTATTAATAAACTTATCAAGTTCTTAATGGAGGCTAACTTCGACAGCCGATTCCTTGATTTATAATGATAAGTAGTGATCAGTATTATTCAACCTTGTAGGTCGTGAGACAGATATCACCAATCACAAAAGGTGATGGTCACCCGATATTCCAGATAGGTTGAAATTAGTGACCAATAAATTTCAACCCAGCGTACTGACAGTTAAGGATCGGAGAGATGTAGCAAGGACCTTAGTTTCACTCCTGTTGGGGCCACTAATGCACGCTCCGTTTGGTCCTACGCTAAGATGAAAGAACTGTCCAGTACTTCCTAATTTTTGGTGGTTGCCTAACTACAGTTTGACCGTTCTGTAAAACTATAAAACTCAACAGTTTCCGTTACCACCTAAACTATAGAATATGGTCAGTTAAACAAAGGAATTACAATAACATTATTATTATTATTATTATTATTATTATTATTATTAACACACTATGTTTGAGTAAAACCACAGACAATGACAAAACGCTTTTGTGGAATTCTGAATTGATTAAGTGCTGACGAGCACATCCTTATTTATTGAGAGCATTAAAGTAAAGATTTTTTATGTCTTGTTGGAATTTCTTGGTTATCATGCTGTTATTGATAGACACCAATAAGATATGACCATAACATTGAACAAATGAATGCTTTATCAAGAATATAAATTGAGCAGTTAAGTTTTAATTGGAATGTCATCTTTTACACTGATGGCATGTAGAAGTTTACGTAATGTGGATCTTGAATCCTACTACTACCTATTACACATTTTTTTGTTCACCACTGATTTTATTCTTCAGTGAGGTACATCCTCCGTTTTTTATCATCATGCTTAACTCAGTAACGTTTATGTCGAAGTAACATCCTAAATTCTGACCTACTTAGTCTGGTGCTCATGATTGAATACTATATTTCAAACTGGTGATTTTCAAGATAATTCAGTTTATCATGTTGAAGTTAAAATAGAAAGACACTCGCTTTGATACCAGTTATAATCGAGCTCGTGACTCACTGATTTCATACATTCAATCCATGTAGCAAATCAGTCATTTTTAAATAATGTGTAACATAAACCACAAACGTTAAAAGTTCGCACCTAAACTATCTTAACACTCAAAACCATTTTCACCACAAAGTATGATATAAGATTATGTTCGTTGAATGTCTGTTTTGTTTAGATTTGAGACTCTTCAGTAATATACACTCAATATCCTAGTAGATGTTTAACCTGGAAACTAAGTCTTTCAGTGAACATGGTTTATTAAAACATTTAATCCCATTCCAGTCTCATTTATTTTTTGAACATATTTTTATAATCAAATTTTTAGAATTATTCGTTACTTTTTTAAATCAAATTATTCTCAAGATTCTTTGGAACAGATAAGGCAAACGTTGAAAAAACCTTTAGGCTAATTGTATAGATATGAGTTTCGAATCGCGTTTCTAATCCCCATCAATAAACGCTGCAAATGTTATCTTCGTAACCAGCGTATTGTTTTTGATCTCTTTCTATCTACACTATAATAACCCTTTTCTGTCCAATATTCCTATTTCATTCTTATTGAAATTTTAAAAAGAAAAAAGGGATACGAAAGTCAGTCAAAGAAATTTTTATAAGTCATTTCCATCTTAATTATAGTTTATAGTATGCTATATCTAGTGCTTAGATTCTTAATATATCACGCATAACGTGAGCACTCAAACGCTAGAACCCTCCCGATTCGCAAATGAGAAGACAAAAGATAAGCGGAAGGAACTCTATTCCAAATAGTGTCATTTATGATACAAAACTGTCAGGTATTTAAAGTTTTTAGTAAAAACGAAATCATCATTATAGTCCTCCAATACACATACAGGGGGTTATTAGCATTCGTCTAATAGGGAAGCTACACGTAGGGATTCTGGAATATTCTTCCAAAAGATGATTGGATGGAATATCTTCGACTCTCTCTGAGCTTCTTACACCATCCTTGAGTTCACTCATGGACCGTCCTCACATGGTAACATACTTAAAATTAACAATAAAAGAGAGTGCTTTGCCTGAAGTTTCACCTGATAAATCAGCAAAAATTTCGATTTTCGTGTCAATGTAACGTTCCTATACACAGTAGACTGGAAATATCGCAGCTAATTTTTATAAATTCTTTCTGTCAAAATTAATATTAAATATTTTTCAAAATTTTTGATAATTAATAAGTAATCTGGCAACAAAATTTTAGTTATTAATACGTTAGAACTTAAGACAAAATATCAAAAGTACTTTATTAAATATCCCTTGTACAGTTTCTGTCAGTAATATCATTGGCTTAGCATGTGAATCTCATCCGATTGTCAGTTTCGAAACAAATGCCAAGGTACGATATTTTTTTACGCTTAAATTTTACTGTTTTTGACACTGAAATTGATTAACAGTTTAGTGGATAAGGAGCTGTTATTCAAGTCAGTAGGTACTGAGTTTGAGTCTCGTTGTGAACATTAATACTAGAATGGAAGTTCATGTGAATTAGGGAGCAGAACACTCACCTAGAGACCTGCTGGTGTTCACACTCCGATAATACGGACGAGGCTATTGAGTGGTTATCACATACACATATCTTGGGGAATTTTTAAAGTTAGAAACGAGAATCCTTTAGTTTTAACTCTGCTATTTCAACTTTTGACTTACTGAGATATGGAAAATCCGTGGTTTGGACCGAAATTAGTGTGCAATATTGAAGAGACGTGATCAATGGTGAATTCGTTGTTTTCGTTTTCCTCTGACTTGATATCACTTGCTCACTATATGGATCTTCTTAATTTGTAGTAAGAAGTAGTGAAACAGGTCGTCTGTAAGATTGTAATCCCCTAGTGATATTGGTTAACAAATTCCCACATATTGCGAACTGACGAAATTTCAAAACAGTAACGGAAGAATTTTTTCCTAATGGTTAGATCATATAGTACTGCCAGTGTGACTTACGGACTTGTGCAAGTGATTGGCGAAGTTCCAGCCTAATATATCTTATTCTGCTAATGTGTATGTATTTACGCTACTGATATCAGTCCCTGACAAAAAATAATTTAAGTTCATAAAAAATCTCGACAAACTGTCTTAACATGTAGAACCTATCCGTGTACCAAGAGCCTTTATTGAGTTGCAACTTCGAAAATCACTCATCAATATTGAGGCAATCCATACAGGATGCACATATGCTAATAACACACTGATCAATTGTAGCCCAAACATCAATCGGAAGATTCAACACAACCAATACAAATACGAACTAAGTGAATATTGGAAAAAGCAGTTTCATGAAGATCAGCCCATTATATTAAGTGCATGTAGAGATTTGGAGTGAACGAAAACACACAGGTGAGGACAACCAAATATGTATTAACGCACCATTACGGAGTATTTTGATAACATCTGACAACCATACAGTAAATACTTCATTTGCAAAATATCCATCAATTATCTCAAAATTTGTTGTTCTTTCGTTCCCATAACAATTACTCTGTTTTTGTTCTTTTCTCTTCAATTTTCTCAACCTTCTGCCACCAGGCATTTCACTTACCATTGGTGATACTTACTACTTATATCTGTCGACATCAGTAGCACACACCACAATACAACTGGATGTATTTCTTGAGATGGTTTTGTAAAGACATAAAAAAGAGAAACTAGTTTACTGTCAACTATTGGTGAGCAGTATATTTAAATCTCGAAGCTACACAATAGCGATACTCATTAATTACATACTATTACAACATAATATCGACGAGTTCTGCGTAATACTAAAAGTGGTGGGTGGTGATGTAAAGTAAGAAAAGATGGAATTTCTTGAACTCAGCTCATTTTTGATTGAGCTCACTTTGTGTACGTAAAGCCATGGGGAAACTTATTCATCATCATCATTCTAATATTTTATCAAAGTAAAAATAACAAATAACTGATTTAGTGGGTTGGAACAGTTTCATATATGTTCATACATACGACTTTGGTTTAATTTAGTGTAAATTAAACCATACAGTTTGTGTTAGGGCTGGTGATATATCAGTCAGATGACATAGGAGCGACTGGATAGGGTTTCACAATTGATAAAAACTATTGACTAGAGGTATACTGTTTACATCATTAACCCACTGCTGCACTAGTACAAATAATTTATTGATAAATATATCATTCTATTTTAACCCATTTATTCAAACGAAAACACAAACTGAGACTACGAAAACTTCATTTCATAAGGCCTGAACTAACGTTTTATTCAAAATACAGTTCACTTTTCCCAAAGCTCTTATCCCATAACTATTACATCTTACAACAGTTCACTTGGACCTCATAGTGGTGGTCCAGCCAGATTAGTTGGAAAAGACTTCTGAGGAGGCAAATGTAAGCCTACAACAGACTGTTTCTTACAGATTACACGCATATCATTCAGCACATGACTACCACCCTCAGCACTTCCTGACACACACATAAGCATTCTCTTAGAAGAAGTTGTTGGTCACCTCTCCCAGGTATTTGCTATCATATGTTCTTATTATGTCTTCGACCTGATAGATTAGGCCGCTGATTTTATAAGACACATGGCAGACAATAATTTGGCTAACTTTTCCGTTGTGAGACATCACATGCACACTATTTCCATATACGGTTAAATGAGCGTCGAGTTGACACCCGCGTTTTGTGGGTCCTCACCTCCTGGCAAGTTAAAATCAATGCTTCATTGATTCCTTCAAGTGGTTTTCTCTTTTTCGAGTAGATTTTATAAGGTTTGGAACCTGAAGCTGAAAGCTATCTTGAATTCGTTGAATTTGTCAGTATTTCGAAGGAAGGCTGTATTGAACTTTTGTAATGCTGTCTCTCCAGGTGTCCAATGGTTCTTTAGCTTCAGTTTCATCTTGGCAACTACCAGATGGTGATCTGGAGCTATGTCAGCTCCTTTCTTTATTCGCGCTTCCTTGATTGATCTTGTGAACTTATTATTAATGTAAATATGATCAACCTGGTTCTCTGTAGTGTTGTCCAGTGAAACCCATGGAGCTTTATACATGCGTTTGTGGGTGAGTATTGTGTCACCTATAACCATTTTGTTGAATGCACATAAATATTCAAATTTTTCACCATTCTCGTTCTTCTCTCTCAGTCTCCATGTCGTCCCATGACATCTTCATACCCGATGTTATCCATTTCGAATTTGGCATTAAGCCTCCCACCAGAATGGTTAGGCCCCTTCCTGGGCACTTCTGTATGACCGAATGCAGTCTCATAAAACTGATTTTCATAGCCTTTGTTGCTATCACTGGTTTGGCTTATAGCAAATCACGTGCAATTGAGTTTGTTCTCATTTAACTCGGTTAAGCCCTTCTGTTAACTTATTTAGCGGACAAAGTCATCCGTACTATAAAAACTTATTGTACGTTTATTATTATTGTGCTTGTATGAAATATGTATGCTTGAACATTGTCTACCGCCTACGCATACATTCATTCTGCTAGCTTTATTATTAGCTGCTTCATTGATTGGATTCCCTATATATATATATACATGTACATTTAAACCCATACATACTCTGCACTCTCGGTCCGCTGACTCACTCATTTTGCCTCACTGCTTTGTGGTCTGAGTTATCTGCTAATGAAACTGTAGTTGCTACTTCTCTTTGCCTTCTGATTTCGAACACCGTTGAGGATCATATGATAACGGTTACGAGGGTGATTGGTAAACGAAGCACAGTCACTACAGGCTCATAGCACTGAATAAATTAGTCAACTTCAGATGTTAGTTACGGATGGAATATAAGTATTGATATGCTTACACGTGTATGTGATTCAAACAAATAAAATGTCGTTGGTTGTAACTTCATTATTTAGACAGCTCTTTATGTTTTCCTGAAACTGTTATTCTATGTATTTTAAAACTATCCGTATAATGTAATGAAATTGCTTATATCTTCATTTACTTCTACGAGATAACAGTTCCTGTTAATCTCATGTTTAAGCTCCCATAATTTTGTAAGATACTTAAAACCTAAAGTGAAACTGAATACTATAAGATCCAGGCGAGCGCCCTATAATATTTAGAATATTTTATTTTTTGACTGTTCGTCGAAGAGACAACATTAAAATATCTGGTTGTATACATTAAATATATTCTGAGATGTAGAAATGGTTGAAAATGTTTACGATATAAAGTAAATGAAAGTCAGATGTGTAGCAAGCCCATTCAACTATTGTATTATTTGTCTACTCACTGTAATTCAGATACTTAATTCACTATGTTAGTTTCTGTGTTTGTATGATTGAGCGCGTGTCTGCACATCAACCTTAATCTATTCTCCTATTGGTTGTAACATACAGATAATCAATAATTTATCCACACTTGATTGACACTCAAAAATATATATGGATTTTTGACACACATACACACTTTCTTGGTTTCACAGTGTGCTTGCTCGCTGTACGCTTGTGAATTTTATTTACCTTTAACAATAAAATATCTCTACAACTGGTGTTCAGGCTTCTGAATAATCTCGAGTAAATCCGTAATTCTACTAGGAGATTTAGCCTACCTAGAATACTCAGTTGACGGGGTATCATTTATTGGAGTCAGATATAGAGGAAATTAGCCACAACAGATGTCTTACGAGGCAGATCTTGTAGTCATTTTTTAAAAAATTGAGAATCTATTATCCGAATATATGGTAATGAACATGGCTATTATTATTACTTGGTTTAGTCACTGAATTTAGTCATGATTATCACTAGTAAAAATTTGAGTATTCTTATGGCTATATTTTACAATTTTGTTCGGTAATTAGATTATGATTAATTCAATAATTTAGTTATTTTGTCTTTCTTCAGCTTCTAAAAACTCATGAATTATAATATTTCTTCGTAACATACATACATATACACCTAATTAATGATGTAGTATGTAGTTGGAACGAGCAAATGCTCTATACCCAGATTAAACATAATTTAGGTGTTCAGTAATACTCAATTTTTCACGGAGATATTAAAATGTTAATTCACTTGGGTATAGATAACAACAAATATGTAACTACTTATGTGTATAAGTATACAAATAAATATAAGAATAAAATAATAATAATGTGTAATGCTGTTGTTAACAGTATTACCTTCTCTATTGGACTTCATCGAACGGTAAAATCTCCACTTTTTCTGTGTAAAATCAAATAAAAATCAGTAATTTGATTAGAACTTGGAGCAGTACTTTACTTGCCTATTGTACCCAGTTGGTCTTGAATATTTTTTGTTCTTGACAAAAAATTGTTCGATTTAATAAAATCACTCATTCTAACATCATAAAATTAAGATAAATCTTTAAATGTTTCCTCTGATACATGTTGGTCAACTCTCTGAGAAATAACACAAAGAAATATCTAAGAATATTTAGAAAAGTATTCATTTATGACCATATTTACCAAACCGATTGCTCTCTTACGCATCCTACATGAGATGATACTGATGAAATGGAATTTATGCTATCGAAGATTTTATAACACTTTTGAAAAACGTTCCGTTGGTAAACCTGTTACAATAAACAAACAGACTGTTCACTGAACTAAAATTTATTGACGCAATCACTCTCTCTTATGAATGAACAACAAAAGGTTGGACAAATTTTGGTAAAGACGAGTTCCCAATGGTACGAAAACTGCATATTTATTTACAAAATGTTTGATAATCAATGGAATTGGAACTTAGTTATAACATTAATTTATGGCCTATCATAAATTTGACAAGTTTGAAATATTTCAAAATTACTTGACATCTGTTATTCTGTAATCAATGAGACACTAAGGCATATCTATTAACTGTCATATAAATCAGTGTAGAATAGTCTTTGAATAGGTTTATTTTATTAAAAAAATCTGTAATTTCCAAAAGTGTTAAATTAGAGGACTGTGCTGTAAGTTCGAGAAATAACTTCTAATTCTGATATTGTTGTGTAAAAATAGATTTTTTCTGATGGTTTTGGTTGATATGAGTCGTTTTGTAGTTATCGAAATTAGTTTACGTCTCAGGTCGACGTTGTTTAGAAAATACACTGTGGATAATGTAGGACAGCCGTTCTATTTTAAGTTGAACTTTTCAGTGGTGTGAGCTTGTAACCGAAATGAAAAACTTTTGGTTTTTCAGAAAGCACTATATCATTCACTAACTGAGTTGAGATGTATATTTTTTATAGTCGATTCTCATTGTGATGCATTTTACATTCAGTGTCATCTTCAAGTAACTATTTCATTTCTGATGTGAACGATTCTGTAAATCAAGGCCTTCCACTAAAACATCTGGAAATCTATCTCAAGGCTGATATTTAGTACAGTGGAAATATTTAAAATTAAAACTATTTTTACACATTTCAGCCACAATTTACGCATAAGGTACATACTTAAAGGAGCATAGACATATATATACTGACCGAATTGGCACCATATACATATTTATATCAAAGTGGACGGCGAAAGCAAACAAATAAAGCCTACAAATCAAAAGTTCATTTATCGCCAATAGTAATAACTGCTTTTATCACGTAAATTAGCACAATACTCGGTAAACAGACAGCCTATTTTGACTAAACAAGATAAGTTCAACTAACCAACCGTACTGGATTATTTCGTTTACGTTTCTGACAATTTTTCATTCGCATTAAAAAAAGTACTGTTTGTTCCTGAATTGGTTTTCGTGGATATCTTCATTTACGTAGATTTCTTTCATTACAATTAATCTAATTCTGGTATATTTCCTGATATCCTGTTTTGTACGGTGTTTTTATTGTGTACTTAAATATCATATTCCTTTTTTTATTCTTCTATAAATAAGTTAACAAATCCTGGTGAATTTATATTAATTTTTAAAGACAGTTATACTATTTAAGAATAAGTATATCTTATCTTCATGTATTTTTTCATTCAATGTTACACAGAATAAAGCTAGAATCTATCGACAGTCTAACCCAAATCTGATAAGGGGCTTATAGCTTTTTATGAGAAACCATGGAATTGATACCAGCTGACAGTATGCTAATGAATAAATTCATGGAAGATATTTTCCAGTGTTTTAATTATTTAAGGTTGATATGAAAGGCTGTCTTGTTTAGTCATACCCTAAAAATTACATGGTGTGATAGAAGGATAAGAAGTAACCTTTAATCATTACGATACAATTTCTGTATGAAATGTAATTCAACAAGAAATCTTTATGGAAACTGTACAAAAAAGTTTATATAAGTATCGTTATCCTGAACAAAATAAATAAATATGGGCTAATCTCTTAAGTACACGAATATTTGTTGTAAAAAGTTCTTTTATGTATAGTATACGGAGTATAAACGCGAAAATCGCCACCTTCGTAATTAAGTTTTGTTACAATTTTAGCTACAGATATTTGGTTTTAGCTACCTATGTACTGATTGGCTGATGATAGGTTCAAAATACGTAGGTTATTTATAGGGTTGTTCAACTGTAGTATAAGTTTACATGCATTGAAATTTTCTAATCAATGCTCTGTTATTCATAGATACATGTCAATTCACAATTACAAGTTACGGAAAAGAATCAAATGGTTTTCTTCACATACCAAGTAATTTAATTAGAACGAGAAAGCCGTCTGAGTTAAACAACTGTAAATGGAAACTTGAAGGTGGTTATGGACAACGTATACAAATACGTTTTGTACGACGTCTAGATAATTCACAGCAAATCTATCAATTTCAACGTTCACAAATTACATCAAGTGAAGTTAATGATATTGTGTTAAATTATACGAGTGATTTTATTCAATACGATCGAGAATTCGGGGGTTCGATCTATAGACAAAAACATCAACCTGATATGAATGATATACACGAAATTAAATCATCTTTTTTAAACAGTTTAAAGTAAGTTCAGTACGAAATGATACTTATTATTTTATGTGGTGTTATTAGAATCGGACAAATCAGTAAAGTGGCATTACCCCACTGGGTTGCCAACTAATGAATTGAGTGTTGTTATGGGCGTAAACTAATCATCTGGAATCCATGAGATAATCGTGAATAGTGTTTATAAAAGTTAAATGATATAGTTTATAATCAGTTGCAAAGTATTCTCAGTTTTAGTATTATTTCACAATTTCTTGTTCTACAACTTCATTCTCTATTTCAAATCATTTTCTCTATATTTACTCGTTAGTACTACTAATATTTCAAGTTTTTTGCTATTCGTTTTGTTAATTTTATCTCGTTATACCTAAACGATGTAGCAGTTTGAACCAATGCATATTTTTCCCAGGTCCTAATTTAATGACGGGTAATTAATGTGATTAGTAAATTATATTTTACAGGAGCCAGAAAAGTTGTGATGCATTATGATTAATAACTGGAAACTTCATCTTGAGATCCTAACTTTCTGCTATGATGATTTAAAAATTCTGTTTGATCCCTAGATTAGCGAGTATCTCAGATTATATACGATCTCATAAACATTTCATAAATTGTAACATTTTACAATACACTGTTATTCGAAATCGAATCTATTTCATGTAAATAGTAGAATTTGTTTCTACGAATTGCAAATCCGAGATAGAATAAATTTACAGGAGTTAAGGGATTATTTTACAGTTATCCTCAAAGACGATTATAATTTCAGTGCACATATTACTGCTAGACAGGAAACAACAAAGAACGTCAACATTAATCTATAAGTGATTTCCTCGATAATATATGCTCGACAACAACCACAAATTCTGGTAATCAGTTTCTATTCATCGAACGGGAATGTAATAACTAACCTGAGTCTTCACAAGCATCACAATACTGTTGATCCCATGTTTAAAAATTGTTCAAATTTGGGTGAATTTTCCAAATATTTAAATCATTAAAGATATAATCAATCCTAAATGTTAAAAGTAAAACTATCTTTGAAAAAATTTCAACTATGTATTTGTGGCTAGCAGTGGAATTTAGGAAGCGCGTTCTGTATTCTTTCCGGAACTTGTGTCTCAGCGTCGATATCCACCAAGCTATTGAGTTCAGCCAACGATTAATTCATAACAAACTCTTATTAATAGGATCCTAACTGTGTTTAAACTATAGAAAACTCTGAGTTGTTATTCTTTTGGTCACTTATTTAAAACTAATTGTCTATAAAATACCTGTATACGTCTAGTTTTTCACAAAACTAGAAACAACTTAAAAAATAAGAAATAAAGGCAACAACTAAGCAACTCTTTATTTGGATTGAGGGAGAAACAGGTAGAGATACTGTTATGAATTTAAGTTGTGAGTCTGCAGGGCTTGATAAGCAGCGTATTTATTGATCGATCGCAGTACAGTGACACGGAAAACACGTACGGACGGCCTAGAGTCTCTATTGGTCCCGCTTCCCTGTCTAGCCCAGTTAGTTGAGTCCAGAACACAAGTCACAACCTCTGAGATATGAATCATTATATTTCAAACATACTTTGTTTATATACCAATCAAGCATACCACATCGTACCATAAAAATAGTAAACAACATTTACGCAATATGTAACGAATGAATAAATAATAGCCAATAGGGAATGTACATTTAAAGTCCAAGGACACCACTGGACTTAACATGATAATTATTGGTCTATTCTTCCGCATCCACAACACCTCCCCTTTTTTTTGAAGATCCGGAGTTGATATCCGGATTTTGAAATTTTCTGGGTTCATCCTCCCCCACGAAATAATGTTGGGTCCTCATATTCCCAAGTTAGAATTAATTTGACTTTATTTAACACATAATTGTCAGATTGAACAGGGGAGTCACTGAAAGTGATTAAATAGTGGGGAACAATGTCGCTTGATATGAGGTCACCAACGTTTGATTCTTCTGGAACATTGTCACGGGATTTGTTGAAAATCTCATTTGTAAACAGTTGATCACTGCGATAATCAACATCTATCAAAATTGTATTAGATTTCTGATCATCATTTAATGCATTTAACACATTTTCTGGTACAAAAAGATCTAGATAATAAGATTCGTCAGAATCTCCTGTTGTTGAATGATGAGGACCATTTGAAACAGCTGGATTCAGTGTACCGCACGATTTGTTCCCTGTTCCGTTGTGGGCGGGTACTGCAATTAATTTATGAGCATTTAATAAGAGATCCTCCTGTGAGCTGGGTACATCACTGTCTGTACACGTTTCAGGAACAGTGGGATTTGAACCCACGACAGGGAACGTTTCGGAATTTGACATTTCTGGACAACTGGGCGGACCATGAATAACTGTCTCGTTTACATCACTGGTCGTCCGGGATTCACAGAGGCTTTTATAAACAGCTTCATATGTTCTGCAGTTGTTTTCCAGCTCAGTCTGCAGATGAGAAATGAATTTACCAACTTCTGTTGCACCTCCGAAACATGGAACATTTACCAACAGTGTGCGTAAATTTTCTAAAAAATTTAACTGGCTATTTTTGAAGCACTGCTGTTGTTGCTCAAGTAGAAGCTGTAATCGATCGGAAAAGGTAGTCATTTTTTTTTCAGCACCTGCAATGAAAATTAACTGTAGGAATAATGACCAATGTTGCTCAAGGACGCTGGTGACAATCTGGATGCTGATTGGTCGAAACAATTAACCTGAATCTCGTCCAATTACAAGGTTCAAAATTTTTCTCCACCCCGTCGCCAATTGTTATGACTGATGTGACTGCAGGGTTTGATAAGCAGCGTTTATTGATCGATTCGGTAGAGTGACACGGAAAACACGTACGGACGGCCTAGAGTCTCTATTGGTCCCGCTTCCCTGTCTAGCCCAGTTAGTTGAGTCCAGAACACAAGTCACAACCTCTGAGATATGAATCATTATATTTCAAACATACTTTGTTTATATACCAATCAAGCATACCACATCGTACCATAAAAATAGTAAACAACATTTACGCAATATGTAACGAATGAATTAAATAATAGCCAATAGGGAATGTACATTTAAAGTCCAAGGACACCACTGGACTTAACATGATAATTATTGGTCTATTCTTCCGCATCCACAACAGATACCTATCGCAAAAAACCGTCTGCCTGGTTAAACCTAAATGACTGATCAAACATAGTCTGGTCACCTTTTTTTCTCTCGACTTATTTTCATCACTTTTATCACTTTCTTGCTTATTCTCCTTTAACATTCACTCCTTAAATTACCAATCTATGTGATCAGTCAAGTAGAATTGTGTTCTAAACAATTCAATATCACCGAGAAAAGAAGACGTAGGTACTGAAGTGTAGTGTCTAGAGTATTTTCACCAATAGTAATAATGTGCACGAGTTTTTCTTTTTATCCTAGTATCAGTTAAAACATAAAAACAATGAAAATTTACCGTTTACAAAACGAATCTTAGTGAAAAATGAATTGAAGTTTTGTTTTATTTAGTTCGGTCTATAAATTACTTTTGAATAGACTATGATGGGACGGATCGTTTGATCAGGAAGTCGTGACAAGTATGAATACCAGGGTTTTCAGTTACATAAATCATATATATATTTACATGTCAAATCCTTAACTGATTACAACAGGGGTAATGATTAACTTTAGAGAGAGAAAATCCACTAGGTGAGTAACACAGAAGTTGAAGATATTAGTGACTTGAATGACTGAATATATTTAGCAAAGAAGCATTATGTTGACGGAATAGGGGTATAGAACAATATTCAATCTAAAAGAAGGATAGAAAATGACTGAATCCTCACTACCTTGTCCGATTTCAAGCCCTTTCACCAAAAATCTTCAACCATTGATTATGATTAAAATACTAACCTCAGTCGTGGATTATTTTCTGACGTATGAAACTATGTTTACCAGATTCTAATCTCATTGTGATGTCACATATTATGACATCAGTTCATTCAGCTGACAAGATCTATGTGGAGCAACACATGTATTTTGGCTTCAACTGATAATCATTTTTTCAAAATATGGTTAATTAAAAGTAACACTGTAGCATACACTAAAAACGAATATGAGTTCACAAAACCAAAAATAGAAAACATTATCTTCATACTTTAAAAAAATGAAATAACTGGTTAAACAGTGACAGGAAACCAGTAAGCACTGGAAAAATGTTTTATACTGATACTGTACTCCTCAACAATAAGCACCGCTGACACAAACATCGCAATATGGTAGATTGACACAGGTCATAAGCGTAAGTGACTGGATGGCAACTAGGTGATCTGAAGGCTAATTTCTCTTTGTGAAGTCTGGTGTGTATAAGACTCAACCATTGTTGCAGTCGCGGACATGCACGGATATGGAGACCTATATTAGGGAGACTGTTATATCTTGTGACTGCAGATTAGAGGATAGTGACTTATCGATCGGACCAAGGACGCGTAAAATACGCATGAGCAGCCTAGAATCTGATTGGCCCTGCTTCCTGCCTAGCCCAGCCAGTTAAGTCCAGAACACAAGTCTCAGCTTCTGCGATATGAATCATGTATTTCAAACATACTCTGTTTATATACCAATCAAGCAGACCACATCGCACCATAAAACAGAAAATAACATTTGTACAATATTTGGCCAACAGGGAAATGACACGTGAAATAAAAATTGACCAATAGGAAAATGATGCCATTTCAAGTTCAAGGATAGCATTAAACTTAACAGGATAATTTCTGGGATATTTTTCTGAATATCGCAACAGAGACCTAGTTGTCCAGACCTTTCTACCTTTCAACGATTGCATAACCAAGGTCAGTCCGTTATGAAAAACCCCTTATATAAAATATCTGCAAATATATATAACCAATAAGTAAGCTCCGCAGTAGATAGAGCAGCCACAAGAAATTTAAGATACTTTAAAAATAGTCGATGAATATTGTTACTACAGCTTTATGCGAATTGTACGACCTAATTATTTAAAAGACAGAAATCATTGATGGTTAGGCCACTGTTGACAACAACTAGCCGGACATAAATTATTGAATTGGTTAGCTATATCACTGAAATTAAACAATTTCCACAACCCTATGTTGATCATATATAAATACTTAACTAGTTTCTAATATCTAAGATGATTTAGGAATACAACTAATTTCCAGTTCACAGCGCTTTTTATTGATTGTAAATATCTGTTAACTTCGAGTAATCTTATTAATAATTTTCGTGACAATTTTGTTTTCTTATATCTTATTTGTTCAGATGTCCCACTTCAATGACTTTAGAATTGATCAATTATCGTGCTGACGTTTTAACTACTAACAATGATATCAATAGACTGTTAAATAAGAGGTTAAATCCTAATTTCGTTTCACAACAAAGTTATTCATCGTTAAATTTAAATGCAATTTCTACTACACAATCGACATCACCTTTATTCACCACAGATCCCATGGAGACTATACCTTTAGATCCTGTTCGTTTATGCGCTGGGATTTTATGACTTATTCACCAGCAAGTAAGGGTTTCATGTCTGGAAATATTCCACGTTTAGATATAATTCTTAAGATCAATCAATCTAGAAATGGTACCAATATTAATAATGATAATAATGATAATAATAGTGACAATAATAGTAGAGACATGAAACAAAACTTCCGGAGTATTCAACATTCAGATTTAGGCTATGATGTGCAGTATAAATTTGTCACAGGTGAGAAAATCGGTTTTCATTTTTTAAGGGAAACTAATATGTTAATAATTGTCTCAATAATTATTTTAATTTTTTTATCACCAAATATTGTTAGATGAAATAGTGGAAAGAATGTAACTGGCAAGGTGATTTTTCTTATGGTATTTCCGATCGAAAAAATTAAACATCAATTCATTTCCAAAAGATTCGAAACTACTAATTGACTAAGTAGTGATCATTGTTCATTATATCAGAGTTCGAAAATTATTGTGTCTAATCATTCATGCAAAGCTTAGACGATTTTAAAGACTATCCTTATACGTTATAACCGTTCTTGAAGAAATAATTTAGTGTGGTTGAACAGAACAAGAATAGTATTATTCTTTTTGAAGCAGTATCCGCTTTACACCAGTTTTCACACACGGGTACCAGTGAGAATAACTTTTTCTTTTCGTAAAACTTTCAAGAAAAACGATAAATTTCTGTCGATTGTATTCCGTGCTTCCACTCAGATGTGGAAATTTTCATAAAACACCAGAAAAAAGAGGAAGGAGAAGAGTCTGACTTCAATCCTCACTTGGAATGCGTCTGTCAGCTATCATCCATGCACGACTTTGTAGTATACTCCGTCGTATGGATTCCGTATGATCTTGACGATTCTCCCAGGTACTCCATAGTGTTGAAGACGTTTTGATGATGTTCTCCTATCCACATTGTCAAACTCCTTCTCATAGTCAAGGGAGTTGATGTTTAGTGATGATTCTAACGGTGATCTGTAGTGTCGGTCTGTTGTTGGTCTGTGCAGGACCGATCCTTACGGAATCCAACCTGTTGATGTGGAGGTTGTGTGTCTATTGAATCTTTCATCCGGTTCAACAACACTTTTGAAAACCTTTCCTGGTGTCGATAGTAGTATGATGCCTCTGTAGTTCTCATATTTGCTCAGATCTCCTTTGGTATGTTGATGAGGTATCCTTCTTTCCAGTAAATTGGCATTTGTTCTTCCTTCCAAATCGCCTTAAATAGAACGTGGAGCATGTTTGCAGTTACTTATGTGTCTGACTTTAGTGCTTCAGCTGGTACATTGTCAGGTCCTGCTGCTCTCCCACTCTTGATTTGTCTAATGACCATCCTGTGAGTGCTGCTCCGATGCTCGATGGATTTAATGGGACTGATCTAGTCAAGATTTCCTCAAAGTGTTCTGCCCATCCTTTCCTCATCTCTTGAATCTTACTGATTGACATGACTTCTTTGTCCTTGAGCGGTCTACGTGGTTTAGTATATTTCCCTGCCAGTTTCTTCGTTGTGTCATATAGCTGTCTCATATTTCCTTCTTTTGCAGCTTTCACCGCTACCGTTGCTAGTTGTTCCACGTATTTCTGCTTGTCGGCTCTAATTCTCCTCTTTAATTGCCTGTTTACTTCAGTTTATTCAGCTTGTGCCTTGACTTTCTCTGCTCTTGTTCGTCTGTTGTTAATTGTTGTCTTCTCGTACTTCCTTTCTTAAATATTACGCAGGTTTTTCATAGAGATCCGTACCATATGATAATACTTCTTGAGGACCAGAACCTCTTGACACGTTGAAGTTAGTGCTTCTTCGAGCCTTTTCCAATTATCGTCAATAGTGGTTTTATCGTCTTCGAGTAGATCTTGTAGGGCTTGGAACCTGAAGCTGAAAGCTATCTTGAATTCGTTGAATTTGTCAGTATTTCGAAGGAAGGCTGTATTGAACTTTTGTAATGCTGTCTCTCCAGGTGTCCAATGGTTCTTTAGCTTCAGTTTCATCTTGGCAACTACCAGATGGTGATCTGGAGCTATGTCAGCTCCTTTCTTTATTCGCGCTTCCTTGATTGATCTTGTGAACTTATTATTAATGTAAATATGATCAACCTGGTTCTCTGTAGTGTTGTCCAGTGAAACCCATGGAGCTTTATACATGCGTTTGTGGGTGAGTATTGTGTCACCTATAACCATTTTGTTGAATGCACATAAATATTCAAATTTTTCACCATTCTCGTTCTTCTCTCTCAGTCTCCATGTCGTCCCATGACATCTTCATACCGATGTTATCCATTTCGAATTTGGCATTAAGCCTCCCACCAGAATGGTCAGGCCCCTTCCTGGGCACTTCTGTATGACCGAATGCAGTCTCATAAAACTGATCTTTATCGTCGTCATTGCTATCATTGTTTGGTGCATAACATTGGATAACATTCATTGTGATTCCCTGCTTCCTTGTTTTGAAGGATGCTTTAATGATTCTGGGTCCTTGAGATTCCCATCCTATGAGTGCTTTACGTGCTTCTTTGGATGTCATCAGAACAACTCCCTGTGTGTGCGGAGCATTTTCTTCCTCGTGACTAGAGTACAGCAGCATCTATTCCCGAACCTATTTGTTTCTGTCCAGCTTGGGTCCAATGGATCTCACTTATTCCGATTTATTATATATTATATTGATTTATTTGAACATATAAATATTGGTGCAAAGTGGCATCGAATACACATGAAACTCTTCGTGTCCATGTTATATCCTGATGAATATTAAATTACAGGTAACTCCGGAGGACTATTAATGGACTAATATTCTTATTCAACAATTACATTATGTATATTTATATTCCTCTTATTATAAGCTTTATTTTGATCTATAATTCGTTATTGTACGATTTACGGTTCTTAAGTTATGTTCAGTTTGTTTAACTACTGCCTCCCACATTCACAGCCACTTTTTGGGCTTATTTGTGTACAAATATTATTTCCTATTTTATGGTACGTTGCGGTCTGTCTGATTGATATATAAACCGGGTATGTCTGAAATAAACGATCTGGTCTGATCTGCTCTGGTTCGGAAGCTGGTATTGTGTTCTGGACTCAAGTGGAAGGGCTCGGAGAACATAGGACCAATAGGGACGCTAAACTGCCCACACCGGTTGAACGTCATTGGTTGGCCTAGTGTGAAGATTCGTATAAGTCGTATTCGGATTGGTAGATAAGTCGTGTGATAGAAAAGTCAGACACCCAAGGTCATAACAGTCCACCTACCCGGTAAAAGCTCCAGACATTCGCTTTCCGTCCTCCTGATTTCGTGAGCAACACCCCCTCCACGAGAAGGCAGTGAGTAGGACCTTCCTATTAGTGGTTGTACATGGGTGGCCATGTGAGAGCACTTAGAGAAGAAGACCGGACTCCCCCCACCCACAGCCCTATCAGGGCATTTAGGGGCACTTATTCCGAGCAACTTCAAGTTGTATCTCCTCATTTCCGCAGCTATTTCATTGGTGTTCCCTGTCACTCCCATCGTATGAAAATTCCGTGTACCTATATAAATTGTTGTTCTGGTTGTTAGAATGGAAATTGGCCTCGTGACTTCCAAAGGATACCGACTTTCACCAAGACGGGTCCTAATCCTTCTGGATGAAGATCCTTCAACTCCCGAAACAAAGTTTTTTAAACTGTTTATTCTGGTTGGCGTTTTTTAGCAAGGTTGTTTTCTACGAGATGAGGTTACTGACCCGTACCCAACCCTCCTCCTTTACCCTCTTTTGTGACCGGCAGTAACCCTAGGAGAGCTACAGGTGGAGTTAACTGACGATCATAACCACCTCGTATACATTTGTCAATGTCAAATCAGTCTTCCATGTCAATCATCTCTATATCAAATAGCCTACCCAGACCTTTCTTTTAATTATATTTATTTCTATAGATTATGGTGTTACAGCTTCTTTTGGGAATCAACGGAAGCCAAGTAAGTCGAATATTTACCACAAAAAATAATTATTATGTATAAGGAATAAATACTTATGAGCATATTAATTCAAATATTTATGCGAGATGAAATGAGAAGTTCCGAATCAATCCCCTCTAATTATCTCACTTCTAAATAATGAGTTACTCATGCTAGTAGACACGTTACTATTTGGTCAACTGTCAAAAATAGGGACCAGATAAACATGGCGCTCGTTACTACTCAGAGATAAGTCAATGTTATCTGAGGAATATTTGATATCTTTCTATTATTTCAGCAGCATTCAAATCTGATTTTAGTTGACTTAAGTGTAGTGATCACTACATCTGAGTGAATTAATACTAACCTGTAGACGGACATATAATTTTTATCTGGTCAACAGTTGTGTGTTTTTCCACGTTTATCCTTGTTATTTATCATCGTTAACCATTCATTTGTTAACCTTGTACACTTTTTATGTGAGCTCGGTTAGTGAATGGATGTTTGCTATAATTTAACTGCTTTTCTGTAGTTTCCATATCGTTCATCTTATATAAAGTCCGACTTACTCTTTATTCACTGGCTTTGGCCAAATGTCATTTTCCATGTACACAGCTCTCAGATTTGTCAGGCATTCTACATATTTCATATTCAACCTTAATTTTCTACTTTGTATTAATATGATCAGTAGACAGTGTATATGAGAAGTTTAATATGAACTATATTTCGTTAAGATCATTCATTTCAATAATCTTTGTTATCATGGGGTCAGTAAACGGCCACTAAAATTATTCTCATGACACCTTACTTGAGAAGTATTTTTAAAAGAAGTACCATCTTTACAAATTTAGCAAGAAAATATTAGCGATACGTAAACAAATTACAAGTTAAAATATAACAGCTTACTTTTTGTCACAAAGGACATATATTTTCGTGTTTATATGCTTTTTAGAATCGTTCATCGAGCCATGAGAAAATTTAAGCTTCAGTCAAACCAAGTAAAAATGACCTAAATCAATAGAAAGTTAAACAAATTTAACATAGGTGAATTACCTTGGATAAAGCACATAGAAATGAGTTGATACTTAAATGTATATTGATTTGCTGACACCTACGACTTATAAAGATAAAATGGTGAAACCGATAATCCAACTCTAAAAATCAAATCTGATTTGGTTGTTTCAAATAGCGGTAATTCACTAAAATATGACCCTGAGTTACATCAAATAACCTACTTTGTTTCATGTAATCCATGCCTATCGTATTCGGCCTGATCTATGTTGATTCCTCAACTAAACGATAAGTTACTGATTCTGTCACATCTATGTGTATCTACAAATTCAGCTGCTCCTATGGAGAAAGCTATGTTGGGTGCAATGCCGGACAGCTGAGCGAACGAGTAAGTAAGCACCTACCTTTGTGGTTAGGAAAGGGTGCCATCGAAACAGTATGCAGCTCTGATTTACTTAGACTATTGGAAATTACTAATCAAAGATAAGATCAAGATCATATTCGTTTTACATAAGGTGGGAATAACAGTTCATTTATCAATCAATATATTGCTGTATCAATTTACTCAAACAACATCAGTTATAGTCCTAAACATAAATGGGAAAATTTAAACAACCAATACAGAGATAAATAATGAAAAGTATGTTTCTCAATAGTTTATTCAAAGTTACGTTATGAAGTGTTGAATACAATCTCCAAACAGAAACCATCGTCTCCTCAAGCCTATGATGTCCTGAATCGAACTTACGATTATTTAACAATAAATTAATAATTTAAGTACATTCTTTTGGAAACATCATTTATTTGTGAGCGAAGTTGTTTTGACTTAAATATTCATCAGACTTTAGTACATAAAGCAATACTTATGTTTTAGTTGCCCGTTGTCTGACTCCATTATGATCGAATATTTAATCATGCAGAGGAACTATAGATGGTATATTTTCTGTCACTAGATCTCATTAATAATAATGAGCACATAAAAAGTCGAATATGAGTGTTAAATTCATTCATTTTTCTAGACAGGTGAACAGATGAGCAACTGGGATGGTAGATGTGTATCTTCGAGATAATACTAATTACAAGTGTTGATTGAACTCAGAAAAGATAATTTATGCTGTGACAAGTTAACAAGCCTTGTATAAATATTAAATGCACAGACATACGTAAGCACACATGAGATGTATAATTGTATGACTGCAAGGACATGAATGTAATTTATTGAAGGTCAAAATTAGGATAGTAAAAATGACTCAACAATCGTTTACTTTCTGTGTTATTAACGTCTGTGCAAAGGTTAAGAGTTATCGAATGTGATAACACAGAAGCTGCTACAATGCATATTCAAAAAAATACGGAATCAATAAAGGAAGTTTGAGGCAACCATCACAAAGAAAAATAAATAAAAACTAAACATAATAACCAATATGTACAAATTCACAATATGATATCAGGTGTACTTGTAATAAGAATAACAAAAGCTTGGATCAGTATTTCAAAATAGTAAGAAGATTAAAACTTCGGAAAATGGTTTTCAAAATAGAAAGCATTAAAAGTCATCCAAATTACATTATAAGGAATGATGAAGTAATCTGATAATGAAGAACATACAAAAGATGGTGTAGAAAAACAAACGGACAAAGGGTATAAAGAATAATAGCAATATGCATTAGTAAAATCGTTTATCTAGCTTTATCCAGTCAAGGAAGAGACAACTTATTTACTTACTCCTGTTACTCCTCTTGGAAGAGCATAGGCCGCCCGACAGCACTCTTCATTCAACCCTGTCCTGGACGATCCTTTCCAGTTGTTATTCATCCTTTTCATATCTGCTTCTATAATCCAACGCAATGTGCTCTTTGGCCTTCCTCTTTTCCATTTCCCTTCAGGATTCCAAGTTAGGACTTGCCTCGTGTTGCAATTTGGTGATTTCCGTATTGTATGTCCTATCCATTTCCATCGTCTTTTCCAAATTTCCTCCTCAGCTGAAAACTGGTTCGTTCTCTTCCACAGAAGACTTTTGCTGATGTTTCCGGCCAATGGATGTTGAGTATCTTGCGTAGACAACTGTCGATAAATATATGTACTTTTTCGATGATGGTTGTGGTAGTTCTCGAACTTTCAGCTCCGTACAGTAGAACTGTCCTGATGTTCGTATTGATGATTGTGACTTTGATATTGGTTGACAGTTGTTTTTAGTTCCATATGTTCTTCAACTGTATGAATGCTGCCCTTGCTCTCCCAATCCGTACCTTCATATCTACATTGGATCCTCTTTGTTCATTGATGATGCTTCGCAGGCACGTGAAGGATTCCTTATCTTCCAGAGTTTCGCCATCAAGTGTGATTGGGTTGGTGTTCTCTGTTTTATTTGAGGACCTTGGTTTTCCCCTAGTGTATGTCATGGCCTACTGATGCAGAAGCTGCTTATACACGAGCTTTCTTCATCTGCATTTGTCCGTGTATATGGGATAGAAGGGCTAGGTCATCTGCGAATTCCGAATCTTCTAACTGATTCTGAACTGTCCATTGTATTCCATTTTCCTCTTACATGTCGAGGTCTTCATAATCCAGTTGAAACACTAGAAAATAGAGGGAGAGAGTAAACATCCTTATATTATACCGATCCTCACTTGGAATGCATCTGTCAGCTGTCCTCTATGCACGACTTCGCATTATAGTCCGTCGTATGAGTTCCGCATGATGTTGACAATCTTCTCAGGAACTCCGTAGTGTCGGAGAAGTTTCCATAATTTTATCCTATCTACACTATCAAACGCCTTCTCATAGTCAATTAAGTTGATGTATAGTGACGAATTACACTCAACTGATTGTCCGACGATGATCTTTACGGAATCCAGCCTGTTGATCTCGAAGTTGGGCGTCTACTGCGTCTTTCATCCGGTTCAGCAACACTCTGTTAAAGACTTTCCCTGGTGCTGACAGCAATGTGATGCCTATGTAGTTTTCGCATTTGCTCAGATCTTTTTTCTTCGGAATCTTGATGATGTACTCTTCTTTCCAGTCCGCCGGCACTTGTTTCTTCTTTCAGACCTTGTTGAATAGGTGAAGCATGTTTGCAGTCACTTCGATGTTTGACTTCAGTGCTTTAGCTGGTATATTGTCAGGTCCTGTTTCTTTCCCGCTCTTGATTTGTTTGATAGCCATCCAGATTTCTTCGGTCGTTGATGGAGTGATAACTATAGGAAGGTCTGTGTGTGCTGCTTCGATAGCCAGTGGATTCGTGTTGGGGACGATAGATCCCCAAGCTCATATTTTAAAATTTATCTTATCGATCATCTTATTGATTAAATGTTAGATATTTTTTATTGGGGTCAATTGATGAACTATCGACTAAATGCGCAAATAGGTCAATTGATGAACTATCGATTAAATGCGTAAATAGGTCAATTAATGAACTCGTTGAATAATGTTCAAAAAAAGTTTTTATGACAATATCGATTGTAAATAATTGTATAAATACGCTTGATTTGTGTGTTTGACTTGACTTGTTATCTGCTGTTTGTCTGTAGAATACACTTTCTACACCTTACCCAGACTTCTTGATCGAGTTAGCAGAGTTGGGGACAACGGACCAGAATAGTCTATCGAGATTCTGAATCACTGATCCGATCGATAAGTCACTGTCATATAATCGGCGCCCCTTTTGAGGCATAACAATTGGCGACGGGGATGGGATCGCAAATAGCATAGCTGAATTTCATTACGATCCTGATTCTAATGTTACTTTTGAGATGTGGTTCAGGCGATATGAAGATCTATTTAAATTTGATTTCGCCAATCAAGATGATGCTTGGAAAGTGCGGCTGCTACTTCGTAAACTGGGTGCAAATGAGCTGGACAAGTATTGCAATCTGATCTTGCCGTTGAACCCACGTGACCGATCATTTGCAGACACAGTTCAAACATTAATCCAACATTTCGGCGATAACTCGTCACTGTTTAATACTCGTTATCGTTGCTTGAAGCTAACTATGAACGAAGATGATGATTTTCTTACGCATGTGGGCGTCGTCAACCGCGAATGCGAACGCTTCCGGTTAAAGTCCTTGACTGAAGATCAGTTTAAGGCCCTGATACTTATTTGCAGCCTACAGCACCAAAAGTTCAGTGACTTACGAACAAGGCTATTAAGTCGTTTAGATCAAGAGCCAAAACTCACCCTGAACGATATAGCTAATGAATATCAACGTCTCATCAATCTGCAACGAGACACTTCTATGGTCCAGAGTGGTGGATCTAGCCGATTTGAAGTACGAGCGGTGCAACAGACACCTCGCAAAAACAAACACGTCCCCGCTTCATCCAGTCCATCTCACTCCAGCTCTAGACAACAGACTAAAGCAACTCCTCCTGCTCCTTGCTGGCAATGTGGTGCATGGCACTACGTTCGAAACTGCCCATTTAATCAACATCGATGCAAGAAGTGTAAGGTTATTGGTCATAGGGATGGTTTTTGTCTGACGAAGAAGACTCCAAGTCAATCCAGAAATACCAAAAAGACCCTTCCTAGATCCCGCACCAATTCATTGAGCTTAGTATCTTCGTGTCAAAGCTCATCACCGTGTCAGAGAAAATTTATTACTGTTAACATTAATGGGCATTCATCTAAATTGCAAATAGATACAGCATCAGATGTCACTATCCTTTCTCGTAAGACTTGGATCAAAATGGGCAGCCCAAACTTGCAGCATACAACGCAAAAGCCTCGTACTGCGTGTGGTAACTACCTTCACCTGCTAGGACAAATGGAATGTACAGTCACTTTCCGCGATTTGGCATTTGTTGGGGTATGCTACATAACGCCAGCTGACCTAAATTTGCTCGGGTTAGATTGGTTCGACCACTTAAATTTAGCTGATGTCCCGTTGAATACCATATGCAACCTGGTATCACAACCCCAACTACGACAACAACCACACGACTTGGAAGCTTATACGAGGAACCTAATGACGCAGTTTTCAACTATTTTCCAACCTGGATTGGGTCGCTGCTCTGCCATGAAAGCAACACTTCGTTTGAAAACTGGGGCTAAGCCTGTTTTTCGCCCAAAGAGACCTGTCCCTTATGCAACATTACAAACAGTAGATGAAGAGTTGAACCGCCTTCAACAACAAGGAGTTATCACTCCCGTTTCCTACTCTGCATGGGCAGCACCTATTGTGGTTATTAAGAAGGCCAACGGCACGATACGTATATGTGCTGACTTTTCAACAGGTCTCAATGCAGCTCTAGAACAACATCATTATCCCCTGCCTGTTCCCGCAGACCTATTTACCATGCTGAATGGGGGAAGATTTTTCGCTAAGCTGGATCTAGCTGATGCTTATTTGCAAGTGGAAGTAGATGAAGCATCAAGAGAGCTGTTAACTATCAACACTCATCGTGGTTTGTTCCAGTATAACCGTCTACCTTTCGGAGTCAAAACTGCACCATCTATTTTCCAGCAACTAATGGATACCATCCTATCAGGTATCTCGGGAGTCGCGGCTTATTTGGATGACATTTTAATTGTAGCAACGACATTAGAACAGCTACGAGAACGCACGACATTGGTACTGCAACGCATCAGTGACAACGGTTTCCGGTTACGCCTAGAGAAATGCCAGTTTTATTTGCAGTCGGTAAAATACTTGGGGTTCATTTTCGATGCCGACGGCCGCAGGCCGGATCCTGAGAATATCCGAGCTATCAAACTGATGCCAACTCCTACTAATGTCTCGTCACTACGTTCCTTCCTGGGACTTGTCAGCTATTACTCAGCGTTCGTTCCATCGATGCATGATATTCGCGCTCCACTGAATAGCTTACTGCAGAAGAACAGCTCTTGGAACTGGACTAAACAGTGTGACGCTGCCTTTTGTAAACTGAAGTCCATTATTAGTTCGGAATTGCTGTTGACACACTACGATCCAGCCATGCCGATCATCGTAGCTGCAGACGCTTCCGCCTATGGCCTAGGCGCTGTTATCTCCCATCAGTTCCCGGACGCATCGGAAAAAGCCGTTATGCATGCTGCCCGCACACTAACCCCAGCAGAAAAAAAATACAGCCAGATAGAAAAAGAAGCTCTTGCGCTTGTGTTTGCTGTGCGCCGTTTCCACAAGTTCCTGTACGGTCGGAGATTCACGCTTCTCACAGATCACAAGCCTTTACTCGCAATATTCGGGTCGAAATCTGGCATTCCAGCCCATTCAGCAAATCGTCTTCAGAGATGGGCCTTAGCACTCTTGGGGTATGATTTCGAAATCCAGTACCGACGCACTCAACAATTCGGTCAGGCGGATGCCTTATCACGGCTCATTAGTGACCAGTTGGCGGCTGAGGAAAACACGGTAATCGCATCTCTGCTAGCGGAAGACCACGCCGAATGTTATCTGACGACCGCAATACGAACTTTGCCGGTATCTGCAGTGGACATACAAAATGCTTCTAAGAGCGACCCCATCATCAGGATGACTATGAGCTATGTCACCAACGGTTGGCCGTCTAAGAAGTTTGATGGTGATATAAAACAGCTGTATCAGCGGCGGGATTCTCTATGCATTGTAAACGACTGCTTGATGTTCGGAGAGAGAGTGGTTGTGCCAGAATCCCTTCGTGCAAAAGTGCTGAAACAGTTCCACCTTGGTCATCCGGGGTTAGACGAATGAAATCCATAGCCAGGAGTCATGCGTATTGGCCGCTAATGGATCAACATATAACAGAATTGGTTGGAAAATGTATGCGGTGTCAGCAAGCAGCAAAAGTAAACGCCAAAGTTCCACCAGTTTCATGGCCACAACCTGATCATCCTTGGTCCAGGATACACGTCGACTTTGCAGGCCCGATTAACGGAACCATGTATCTAGTTGTAGTCGACGCCCTTTCGAAATGGCCTGAAATCAACCCTATCATACCGCCAACAACGAGTAAAACAATACAGATCCTCACAGAAATTTTCTCCCGAAATGGTATACCAGATGCCATTGTATCTGATAACGGTTCACAGTTTACCTCAAGCCAATTCCAGTCATTCTGTCAACGACTAGCCATAAAACACTTACGGACCAGAATAGTCTATCGAGATTCTGAATCCCTGATCCGATCGATAAGTCACTGTCATATAATCGGCGCCCCTTTTGAGGCATAACAATTCGTTGGAGCCGATCTATTCAGGAGTTCTTCAAAGTACTCTACCCATCTGTTCCTCTGTCTTTGAATTTCAGTGATTGGCCTTCCTTCTTTGTCCTTAACCGGTCTCTCTGGTTTACTATATCTCCCTGCTAGTTTCTTCGTTGTATCATATATTTGTTTCATATTTCCTTATCTTGCAGCCTTTTCCACCGTCGTTGCTAGTTGCTCTACGTATTTCTGCTTGTCCGCTTTAATGCTCTTCTTCACTTGCTTGTTTGTTTTTGTGTACTCAGCTTGTGCCTTGACTTTCTCAGCTCGTATTCGTCTGTTGTTAATTCCTGTCTTCTTGTTCATCCGTTCCTTTATCCTGTCCAGTGTTTCTATAGAGTTCCACTATTTAAGACAGAGCTTCTTGCGGCCAGAACCTGCTGTCACGTTGAAGCTAATGCTTCTTTGATACCTTTCCAGTTGTCCTTCATAATAGCTTATACTTCCTTCAGTAGATCCTGTAAGGCGTCGAACCCGTTGTTGGAAACTATCTTGAATTCTTTGAATTTTTTCGCATCTGAGAGAAAGGCTTGATTTGTAACGCAGTTGAGTGCTTTCCTCAATGTGTGTCCTATCCAATTCTAGCGCTTTTTCTTGATTTCTTCCTCCGCTGGAGTCTGGTTTGTTCTCTCCCACAGTAGGTTGTTGCTGGTAGTGTCTGGCCAACGGATCCGAAGTATTTTGCGTAGACAACTATTATTCTGGATGACGGTTCTCGTAGTTCTTCAAGTTTCCGCCCCATACAGTAGAACTATCTTGACATTTGTATTGAAAATTCTCATTTCGGTGTTGGTTGACATACCGTTGTTTTGAATTTGAAATGTTCTTCGGTTGTAAACATGCTGCTCTTGCTTTGTCGATCCTCGCCTTCACATCTGCATCAGATCCACCCTGTTCATCAATGATGCTGCCCAAATATGTAAAGGTTTTTACATGTTCCAAATCTTCTCCAACAAGTGTGATTCGATTGGTGTATGCTTGCTTTACCCTTTGTGTATGTTGAGACCTACTGCTGCTGAGGCTGCTGCTGCTACACTGGTCGTCTTCTCCTGCATTTGTTATTGCGTTTGCGATAGAAGAGCCAGATCATCTGCGAAGTCTAGATCGTCCAGCTGCATTCTAGCTGTTCACTGTATCCCGTGCTTCCCCTCAGGTGTTGACGTCTTCATGATCCAGTCGATCACCAGGAGAAAGCGAAAGGGTGAGAGTAAGCAACCTTGCCTAACAACGGTCTTTACTTCGAACGACTTTGTCAACTGTCCTCCATGCACGATTTTGCAGTTGAATCCATCATATGAACTCTGTGTGATATTGACTATCTTCTGAGGCACGCCGTAGTGTCGAAGAAGTTTCCATAGTGTTGTTCTGTCCACGCTATCAAATTGCTTTTTGTAGTCAATGAAGTTGATGTAGAGTGATGAATTCCATTCAACTGATTGTTCCACAATGATCCGTAGAGTTGCTATTTGGTCTGTACACGATCTATCCTTACGGAATCCAGCCTGTTGGTCACGAAGTTGGGCGTCTACGTTTGTCGGTTCTGATGCTCCTCTTAAATTGTTTGTTTACTTCTGTGTATTCAGCTTGTGCCTTGGCTTCTTCTGTTCTTGTTCGGCTTGTATTGATTGCTGTCTTTCTGTCCCTCCTTTCTTGAATCTTATCCAGTGTATCAACAGTGATCCATTCCTTGTGGTGGTGTTCTTATGGCCTAGAACCTCATGACATGTTGAAGTGATTGCCTCTTTGATGCCTTTCCAGTTGCTCTCCATAATAGTTCCTTCTCCGTTGAGTAGATCATGAAAGGCCTGGAATCTATTGCTGAGGACTATCTTGAATTTGTTGAGTTTGTCAGTATCCTGAAGAAAGGCCATATTAAACCTTTGTGCTGTTGTCCACCCCATTTTCCGGTGCTTCTTGCGTTTCAATTTCATCTTGGCGACCAGCAAGTGGTGATCTGATGCTATATAAGCTCCTCTCTTGGTTCGCACGTCCTCCATCGTCCTCCTGAACTTTTTGTTGATGCAGATGTGGTCGATTTGGTTTTGTGTAGTGTGATCCGGTGAAGTCCATGTGGTTTTGTGTATGCGTTTATGTGGGAATATAGTGCCGCCTATGACCAGTTTATTGAAAGCACATAGGTTTGCAAATCTCTCACCATTTTTGTTCGCTTCTCTCAGTCGATGTCTTCCCATGATAACTTCATATTCAGTGTTGTTCATTCCAACCTCGGCATTGAAATCTCCCATGAAAATGGTCAAATCCTTTGTTGGGAATTTCTCAACGATTAACCGCAGCCTATCGCGGAATTGATCTTTGACGTCTTCATTGTAATCGTTGGAAGGCGCATAGCATTGGATAACGTTCATTGAGATACCCTCTTTCTTTGTTTTGAAGGAGGCATTGATGATCTTTGGTCCATGAGATTCCCATCCTACAAGTGCATTTTGTGCTTGTTTGGATAGCATCAGTGCAACGCCTTATGTATGTGGGGCATTTTCTTCTTCATGGCCGGAGTATAACAGGGGCTCTCCTGAAGTTAGTCGTTGTTTTCCAACTTGCGTCCAATGTGTTTCACTGATTCCAAGCACCTTCATGTTGTATCTTTTCATTTCTGCAACAACTTGGCTGACTCTCCCGGTCTCTCACATTGTACGAGCATTCTATTTACCTAAATTAATGGTTGCTCTGGTTGTCAGAGGAAGCACCAGCCTCGTGACTTTCGTAGGAACTCGGCTTTCACCATAAGACATCATAACTCTTTTAAATGAAGACCTTCTAACTCCCAGGGCAGAGTTTAAATAGTTTGAATAATTTTTCCTGGTTAGCGTTTTTTTAGCGAATTCGTTTTCTACGGGATGGGGTCGGTAATCCCATGCCCAAGCCTCCTCCTTTATCCGGGATTGGGACGAGCGGTAGCCACAGAGGGGTTCAGGCTGAGTTGAAGACACAATAGGTTTAAATTTAAGACTATCTTGAACGAAGCCGTGTTTTTATTTATTTTTCAATATTTGCTTGTACATAAACTCGGTCGGCTCGATTAGTGTTACATTGGTGAAATAATGTCTTCCACTAAAACTCACATCTTCCACTTAAAATCGCGTGAGGATCCTGCTCTATGCAAGACATTCGATGAGTTCCAGAATAAGAATACTCCTTTCTTATTCAGTAATAGACTCTACTACCTCTAGATAACCAGTGTATTACCTATTATAAATGGAGTAGTCGTCGTTGAAACACATTTAGAATCTAGTGTTTTGTACTCTTTACAGGTTGCTTCTTCGAATTTAATCGTTCTCAATCAATAACAGGGAATTTCTCATCACCAAATTATCCTGGATTATATCCAATTGATATCATTTGTGAATATCGATTTTCTGGGCTAAACGTAAGAAGAATCGATATTGCATTCTTGGAATTTGATGTAGAAAGTAGTTCTAAAACGTAAGTGGTTGATTTTAATCGTATGGAAGTTATCTTTTTGTTTCGTTTTCCTCTATAAGCACAGACCATTGAAGATTTATCGAATTATCTTAGATTTTTCACTAGAAATGAACTTCTTAATAGCTCAAACATAAGTCTAACAGCCACTGAGATTCCTTCTTAATTCCTTGAAATATCCGAAAGCTAGGAAAACTGTCGAAATTACTCTAATTAATCAATACCTGTAGGAAACTTATATGAAAAATCTGGTAGACGACTGAATATGCTTTCATCACCTTTATTAAACAATTATCAACTTCTTAATCAATTTTAGTATGTATTCTCGAAGCTCCTTAAATCTCATTATATCTGCTAGCCTTATTAACTTTCTGGTTTCTGTATAATATCTAACCTTTGAAGTAAACTTCCTTGTTTACAACATTCTGTTTTTTTACCTTAGTCCAAGCAATTATGGTTTTTTGGAGCTAGGGAATTTGTCTAAGCCGTTGAGATCAAGATCAACAATTTAGACAAGAGATAATAAGCCACTTAAATATAATTGATTTTCCAAATATTTTCACACGGCTTTAAAGATAAATAACTGAGAACTTTTAGAAAGCTGTTTTACTATTTTATACACTTTTATGCTACAAGAAACTTGCCTGTAAGAAAGGTAAACTATTGTTACTTTAGAAATTAGAAGAGATAAACACATATCGTCTAGTAAGCAAATTTAAACGATACCTCATCTTGGAAATAACCAGTCTTTCACAATTAACAGATACTAGTTGTCAATAAGATTGACTGTCTCAACTCTAGAAAAGATCAGTTACGTCTCGATCAGCTCACTGGTGACGTTACTGACTTCGATACTGTAAGGACGGCCCACGGGTGAACTCGAGGAATCACTAACAAGCTCAGAAAGAGCCAAAGATATTCCACCCAATCATCTTTTGGAAGAACATTCCAGAATTTCGACGTGTAGTTTCCCTGTTGGACGAATGCTAAAAACTACTGTATGCGGATCGGATGACTATAAAAATGACTTCACTTTTACTAAAAACTATAAATACCAGGGAGTTTTGTACAATATTTGACCCTATTTGAAATAGCGTTCCTTTCACTTGTCTTCTGTCTTCTCATTTGCGCCTTGGAGAGTCCTAGCGTTAAAGTGCTCAAGTTTTATGCGGTATATTAAGAATCTAAGCTCTAGATGTAACCGATACTTGTTGATGCGGTTTCCAACGACATAAAAATCACTAATTTCTTTCAATAATCCAGATACGTCTTGCCAACAAATGCTTTAAACCAGCCAGATTTGAACTTTTGAGCATAGTCTACTTTATAACAAGTTATCCTCAGTGAAGAATTAACATTGCATTATCTACTTTACAAAGCTGGCCGAGTTACGTCAAATCGACCTGAATTATGGTTATTATTCCACATTTTATTATCAACGACAAAATTAATAAAGTTCCGGTTTATATCATTATCACTGGTAGAAATAAATTTAGCCTAACTGATAGTTCACTTAGAAAAGTGACCTGAAAATCTTAGGTAAACGAAATTCAAACCAAACAAACTATCTAATAATAAAAAATGATGATGTCTTTATAATATCTTAATGAGTAGATTATAAAATTTCTGACGTCTCATGACTCAGTGCAAGTCTCTACTTCAAACAATAAATAATCCAATATATTACATTAACAGCATTTGACAAACTTCAGCCATTGCCTGATCTAGATAACTGTCTCACACTTGACATGGTTGTACTCCACTGGTCGTAATTTCTTACTAGAAATCCAAGGGTTGCATCTCGAAGGTAGCTAGTACATCCTTATTATTGGAATAGACTGACTTGAGGAGACTTGATAATTCTCGTAGTTTAAATCATGAACTGATCTTAGCGAGACCCCTACTAGAAACCTTAAAGTTTGGATGTCCGTCTCGTCTTAGTATGGGACTTCTCAGTAATCCACATAAACTACCACAGGATCAATAGATGGTTTTTTGTACAGCTTAGATGTTATTTTGCTGTAGTCTAAGTTTAACGAGTTGGCTGTCCAATACGGAAAGACACCATCTATTACCGTCAAATTGGTATAACAAACATCAAAATGATTAAAAAACGCTTTTCCAGCAATAAAAAGGCGGGTTACTGGAACTTTACATATATTACTAAATTTTAATGTCCTCAATAGAAATGAATGCCTTACCATCCATCCAACTTGGACCATTTATCACGGCTAATATATCTAAGTCTATTCACATCTCACACCGTTATCATACAAATGCAGCTACCTTTCCATTTGAAAAATATCACATTTTCCATGACCACTAACAAATGCGCATGCATGTGTCATAAGAAGCACCTTGACCCTTAATTTACGAAGTGTAAGAAATTGTATTTCCTAGTCATTGAGATATTACAAGTATATTCCTATACTAGAGCAGTTAAGAGAGCGTTTAGTGCAGCTGACCGCTGTCTATCGTGTTCGACCCCCATCTATCGTGATTCTTCGACCAAAGGATAAGTTACTGATCCTGCCACATGAATGTGTATCTACGAATCAGCTGCTCCTATTTGGTGTAATACCAGAAAACTGAGCGAACGAGTAGGTAAACTCCTTCCTTTGTCGTTAGGAGAGTGCACCGTCAAAACACTACACAACTCTGTTCTATCACACTTGATCGATAGCGTTTATGTAGTAGACAGAAATATGTCATTTAAAGAGTTATATCCTATCCCCACCAGTTTTCCTTATAATGTTCGATCCCGTTTCTTACATATTGCAGAAGCTATAGGAATCCGAACTAACAATCCAAGTTCTTGTATTCATAATAAATTTTCAATACCCTCGTCTCTTCTTTGGCCGAATCAGATCTAATAAATGACTTTATTCGTTTATTATTATTTTCCACACTCTTTGTTCGTTGATTTTTCTCCAACCTCTTTTCTCAAATATACACTTCACTGTCCAATTATCTGAACATCCCTTGATGCATAATCTTATGATTTTTAATGAATATTATTTCAGTGTTTATTTTTCAAGTCATCGACCTACTTCCTGTTATGAAACATTGATTCAAGCCTTTATTATTTTTACCACATCTAGTACACCTGACATGACACTATCAATTTTTTTACTTTTTACTTATTATGCTTATTTGTGTAATCTATTCCACTGTTATCATTGCCTCATAAACTACCTTGATCAGTTTAATAATTTTAGATCTGCATCTAGATATTCATATATATTCGAGTAAAGCCTGATGAGGATCTAATCGAGAACACTATTGTTCACTTATATATTTTTCCTAACCAGGATGGTGAATAATGTTAGCTTTTTAATTCATGAATAAGTAGCCATCATGTCAAAAAAGTAATTTTAAGTCAAGCTATTCTTCAGCTGTTCACCAGAAACTTCACACCTTCAAACATTAACATTTGTTTGGATTTACCTTAAGTTGATACAAACAAGCTGCTTAGAATCAGTTATAATGACAGTGAATAGAAATGACTAGTCAGTGAATGTATCTCATTTCAACAGAAGATCATCTGAAAACTAATTAGCTCAGTGGGAGTTTCCCAGATTCCCATCTTGATGACGCTGGTTTGAACCCCACAGGGAGGGTCTGTAACCTCAAGATTGGAGTTTTGTCTGTCGACTAGTTCCAACCACCTAATACTGACAAATAATGAACGAGACATCAAGTAGTATTAAACAAGTGTCCACATTCCAATTTTTTTCTACACATTTTTTCTCATTGACGAAGTTGTACAGATGATACTATGGGTGATAATGTTGAAATTAGTAGTTGTTATCCAACAGAATTATTCAGCACACCAAAACGTCGATTATGTCACAAACAAAGTCCAGTGGATCCATTCAGAATTCAATGGCGTCAACCGTGTTTAAACTTGAAATTCTTCTCTAATGGGATGTATGTGAGGACAGGATTTTTCGGTGTTTATGAATTCCATGATTTCGGCAAGTTGTCGTTTATATTATTATTTGGTATTTTATTTAATCTCAAATATGCTCAACTTGAATAATGCATCATTGATCCTGTAGTGGTATGATATTGTTGGTGAGGTTATCGATTGAATAAACTAAGTTGAGTTCGTTCTTCGAAAGTGTGATGTGCGGAAGTTTCTTCACCGAAGTAGTTTGTTGCGTTAGGTTCGTGGTGGGGATCAACACTTTATTGACCTCATATCTGAGTTCAGTTAGACCGTACGATGATTGTTATCGAAATATACATGCCATCAACCATCATATATAATTATCGTTAGTGAGTAACGGAATCAAATAAACCAAATACGAGGATGAATTTCTATAAGTATATTTCATACAATCGTTTATGTGAACAGACAATCAGAAAGACCTAGTAAAGGAAGCGAAGCGCGACGATACGAAGTGACGCGCACTGGAGAATGCGAGTGACTTAACGTTTATATTCAGAGAAAAATAAATTACAGACACGTAATGATCAGGATAAGCAATTAACACACATGCGACCATATGAAAACAGTCAGGATTAGTAAATGAATAAGTGGCAAGGTCAAAATGTGGCTTGAGAAGAATGAATAAACTGGTTTGTCCAAAAGTTAGAATAGCCTATGTGTGCTGGACATAGTATCAGCTGCTACAATCGATTGGACAGTACTATTTTATGAAACTCCTCTAAAATTACACACGTGTATGGGTTCTATTCTGAGCACATGTAAAATCATAAATAATGTGACAGTCAATTCATACTAATCTTAGCAATTATTTTTCACACTTGTATGTTTCTTTTTAGTCGTACTAATCGTATTGTACGAATTACAGTGCTCAATTTCCATATGTCTGTGTTTATCTGTTTGATATCAGTTTACCGTACTAAATGTAAGAGTACATAAACCAAGTCACAAATTCATTCAGTAATATGACAACAAGACAACATCCTTGCTTTATTCACTTATTGATCTTTCTTCTCCTTGGTTCATCTGATGTGATACGCCTACTTACTTACTCCTGTTATTCCAAATGGAGCATTGGCCGCCGACCCGGATTCTCCAGCACACTCTGTCCTGAGCCTACTTTTCTAGTTCCATCCAATTCTTGTTCATTTTTCTCATGTCTATTTCCATTTCCCGACGGTATGTTTTCTTTGGTCATCCACTTTTCCTTTGGCCTTGAGGATTCCATGTGTAGCCTTGTCTTGTGACGCAGTTGAGTGCTTTCTTCAATGTGTGTCCTATCCAATTCTAGCGCTTTTTCTGATTTCTTCCTCCGCTGGAGTCTGGTTTGTTCTCTCCCACAGTAGGTTGTTGCTGGTAGTGTCTGGCCAACGGATCCGAAGTATTTTGCGTAGACAACTATTATTCTGGATGACGGTTCTCGTAGTTCTTCAAGTTTCCGCCCCATACAGTAGAACTATCTTGACATTTGTATTGAAAATTCTCATTTCGGTGTTGGTTGACATACCGTTGTTTTGAATTTGAAATGTTCTTCGGTTGTAAACATGCTGCTCTTGCTTTGTCGATCCTCGCCTTCACATCTGCATCAGATCCACCCTGTTCATCAATGATGCTGCCCAAATATGTAAAGGTTTTTACATGTTCCAAATCTTCTCCAACAAGTGTGATTCGATTGGTGTATGCTTGCTTTACCCTTTGTGTATGTTGAGACCTACTGCTGCTGAGGCTGCTGCTGCTACACTGGTCGTCTTCTCCTGCATTTGTTATTGCGTTTGCGATAGAAGAGCCAGATCATCTGCGAAGTCTAGATCGTCCAGCTGCATTCTAGCTGTTCACTGTATCCCGTGCTTCCCCTCAGGTGTTGACGTCTTCATGATCCAGTCGATCACCAGGAGAAAGCGAAAGGGTGAGAGTAAGCAACCTTGCCTAACAACGGTCTTTACTTCGAACGACTTTGTCAACTGTCCTCCATGCACGATTTTGCAGTTGAATCCATCATATGAACTCTGTGTGATATTGACTATCTTCTGAGGCACGCCGTAGTGTCGAAGAAGTTTCCATAGTGTTGTTCTGTCCACGCTATCAAATTGCTTTTTGTAGTCAATGAAGTTGATGTAGAGTGATGAATTCCATTCAACTGATTGTTCCACAATGATCCGTAGAGTTGCTATTTGGTCTGTACACGATCTATCCTTACGGAATCCAGCCTGTTGGTCACGAAGTTGGGCGTCTACGTTTGTCGGTTCTGATGCTCCTCTTAAATTGTTTGTTTACTTCTGTGTATTCAGCTTGTGCCTTGGCTTCTTCTGTTCTTGTTCGGCTTGTATTGATTGCTGTCTTTCTGTCCCTCCTTTCTTGAATCTTATCCAGTGTATCAACAGTGATCCATTCCTTGTGGTGGTGTTCTTATGGCCTAGAACCTCATGACATGTTGAAGTGATTGCCTCTTTGATGCCTTTCCAGTTGCTCTCCATAATAGTTCCTTCTCCGTTGAGTAGATCATGAAAGGCCTGGAATCTATTGCTGAGGACTATCTTGAATTTGTTGAGTTTGTCAGTATCCTGAAGAAAGGCCATATTAAACCTTTGTGCTGTTGTCCACCCCATTTTCCGGTGCTTCTTGCGTTTCAATTTCATCTTGGCGACCAGCAAGTGGTGATCTGATGCTATATAAGCTCCTCTCTTGGTTCGCACGTCCTCCATCGTCCTCCTGAACTTTTTGTTGATGCAGATGTGGTCGATTTGGTTTTGTGTAGTGTGATCCGGTGAAGTCCATGTGGTTTTGTGTATGCGTTTATGTGGGAATATAGTGCCGCCTATGACCAGTTTATTGAAAGCACATAGGTTTGCAAATCTCTCACCATTTTTGTTCGCTTCTCTCAGTCGATGTCTTCCCATGATAACTTCATATTCAGTGTTGTTCATTCCAACCTCGGCATTGAAATCTCCCATGAAAATGGTCAAATCCTTTGTTGGGAATTTCTCAACGATTAACCGCAGCCTATCGCGGAATTGATCTTTGACGTCTTCATTGTAATCGTTGGAAGGCGCATAGCATTGGATAACGTTCATTGAGATACCCTCTTTCTTTGTTTTGAAGGAGGCATTGATGATCTTTGGTCCATGAGATTCCCATCCTACAAGTGCATTTTGTGCTTGTTTGGATAGCATCAGTGCAACGCCTTATGTATGTGGGGCATTTTCTTCTTCATGGCCGGAGTATAACAGGGGCTCTCCTGAAGTTAGTCGTTGTTTTCCAACTTGCGTCCAATGTGTTTCACTGATTCCAAGCACCTTCATGTTGTATCTTTTCATTTCTGCAACAACTTGGCTGACTCTCCCGGTCTCTCACATTGTACGAGCATTCTATTTACCTAAATTAATGGTTGCTCTGGTTGTCAGAGGAAGCACCAGCCTCGTGACTTTCGTAGGAACTCGGCTTTCACCATAAGACATCATAACTCTTTTAAATGAAGACCTTCTAACTCCCAGGGCAGAGTTTAAATAGTTTGAATAATTTTTCCTGGTTAGCGTTTTTTTAGCGAATTCGTTTTCTACGGGATGGGGTCGGTAATCCCATGCCCAAGCCTCCTCCTTTATCCGGGATTGGGACGAGCAGTAGCCTTCAGAGGCACTACAAGCACAGTTGGAAGTATTAGGGATTACACATTTCACACCAGATTTTTAACACTACCTTGTTGAAATTAGTCTGCTTATATTTAGGAAATTAAATCAGAGAACTAGATTTCATTTGAGTCCGATAGTTATCATTGTATTTAGTAAGTTGTCATGGATTTTATAGAAAGGTGTCGAATAAAATCCACTAATGTCGTCGAAATTATTCTGAAAATAATTGACTGTGTTTTGAGAGTGTAAATCACAAAATTTCACCAAATCTGTATCTATTCAGTACAAAGTAGTACCGTAATGAATGAATTGGTGTATGTTAACTACCTGAGCTTCTGATTGAAATTTGTCTTTTTAGGATAATCGAACTGGTTCGACAGTGTTTAAGAACTCATGTGAATTATTGTCTGCTTTTGATCAAATTACATTTGTCAAGTTTAAACACTGTCACCTTCGCACACCTAAGTTGGTTGTGATCTGAAAGATGTTACGCACACTGAAGTGCCATAATAAAAAATATTATCGTTGACTCAAGTGAAATGCCAAAACTTTAACAGATAAATCAATATCATGTTCTTAGTTATAATTGAGTACAGTCATTTGAGATTCACTTTCTACAAATAGAAAAGTGCATTTTGATAGTTGATTGTAGTAATTTTAATAGTTGAATTCATGAGTTGATCTAAGCTATACAATCTCCACAAATCCCCATTATGATAATAATCATTATGTGCTCACTAATAACTGGATTGAAGATGGATCTCCTGGAGTTCTATTAAGAAGCTGTGATCACTAGAGTTCAATCCGTGTCGCGAAGAAACAGGTATTTACCTCAGATAGTGGATGAATGGCTGTCCAAGATCATGAATCGATTTAAGTTAAACATTAACACATTTGGATGCCGGCTCAGTGGTTCAGAGGTTAAGCGTTCACGCGCAAGACCGGAGGCCTTGGGTTTGAGTCCCACATATTGGGTCGTGGGTGCGCACTGCTGAGGAGTCCCATACTAGTACAAAACTGTTCAGTGCATTCAGGTTTTGATTGAGATCTTGAACTGAGTGATGTTAGACCACAATTGAAAACCTGAGAGCACTGGAAGGCCATCTTGTCCCATTGTGGGACTCCTCAGCAGTGCGCACTCACGATCCCGCTCTCAGGATTCGAGTCCGAAGCCTTCGATCTCGCGCGCGAACGCTTAACCCACTAGACCACAATTGGACGGAACGGCCGTCTTGTGCTCCTAGGTTTTCAGTCGGTTCAAGATCCCGATAAATAACTTATTAATCTCCACAACCATATACATTCAGGTTTTCAATGGTGGTCTAGCTTAGATCGACTCATGAATGCAGCTACTAAAATTACTACAATCTCCACAAACCCCCCTTCTGATAAAAAAATGCTCTGTTTATTTTTGTATCTTTTGCTTTTCATTTTAGGTCATCAAGGCAAAAAAATCAGTAAGCTCTTGGTCACATTCTTGTGCTTCACTGTAAACAGTTTATTATTTTTAGTGAAATGATGTTGTTCAGTTTGTCTTACATTGTTCCTACTCGCTCCCTTCCTACGCCTTTGTATATTGTTTGATACTACTTATTTACATTCAGTAGGCAGTTGTATTCCCAACAATTTTTAAACTTATGTTGTAATGCAAGTTGTAGTGTAATATTCTGAAATGTTCACATATACCTATAAAGTTTATTGTACTTATCATTGTATTTATCATTATCATTATTGTACCTTAATCACTGTAGCGGTTATCCAGTTTTTTGCATTTGTTTGAATGCGAAAGTTTCCATATTGTTTGCTCTTGGTTCGGGTTTCGGTTGTTCATAAACTGTTATCAAATTTAGACACAGCTATCAGCTGTCTTTTGTACTATTGTATGTTATAATTATTCTTTATGTTACTGTTACAGGGAGCCCTCTTATTTTCGTACTTGAAGGACGCGTTTAAACGCCCCAGACACCTCACAAGTTGAGGTTTGTAACTAAATTTTGCGTATTATACAATAAAGAACCGCTATTGTAGACAAATCGTTGTTTTGGAACTTCCGTTTCGCGCGTATCTCAGTCAGGTGAACTAGACGCTTCGATAGATCTAACAGATGTATGGTTCAATCCACACCACACTACCCACACACATATTTATATACCTGTGGATGAGTTATGATTGTTCTTGATGTAATACCTTTGTACAGTGTATTCCGATGACATTTTCGACGAGTTATATCCATCTTTTGCCTAACCAACTTAACAAAATAAACGACAATAAAAATATTTGAAATTATGTGACTCTGCACTTTTTTTCACTAAACTTCACGAGGTTCGTTTTATCAAAACACTCACTTCAAGATTGATAATGTAATAACAAGAGAGCAGATTTTCTTTTGGTGTATTTGACTCACAGATATTAATGAAAATTAAGAAAGTCAAACTTGATTTTTATTGTCTATCTATATTATATTCTCCCAGTAAACAGAAAGTGGTCAACTGTATATTATTTTGAAGTATATGCGTAAGTGTGTATGCAGGCATTCGTGTTTCTTTTCAAAAGACATTAACGTATATAGAGTAAGAGTGAGAGGTACGAACAGCATAATCGTCCTTTTTCTTTAAGCATTGAGTGATGGATGACAGTTTGTTGTTTGACATGTAGAATATGTTACCACGAACTATCAACATATATTAAAAACTTTTTTGGTAAGTTTTTGTTGTTAATGTCAACTGTTTTGAAAGTGAGGCAATAACATTGAGTTGTCCTGGCGCAACGTCACTAATAGACTGAGATTTACAATTATAATAGTGACTAGTAACCGATTTCGGGAGATAATTCCTTGCCTCCAAGTGAAAACCTATGACAAGTGGGGTTTAAACTCGTCATCTATGCGCCACTTAATCACAGCTACCACTTGTATCTAGTCACAAATGTCGGTAACTGATCAAATTTCGATTTCAGAAATACCAATAGAGAGCAACTCAGTGTTGCTCGTTGCAAGACCTGAATCTTTTCGGTTCGATTCCAGACGGAAACGTAAACGGGTATCTTTGAGAAGTCCCATATTGGAACTTTAGTGGCCCTACATCTGACTTCAGTTAGATCGTAAGATGATTGTATGATATTCGGAAGTATTTGAATTACAGTATGAACTAAGAATCCCAGCAATAACGTAATCGGATCAAGAAGTACTAGATGAGCACAAAAGAATGTATTGTATTTATAATTGGAAATCGAACATTCTGCAAGTACAGAGGAATCATCAGTTCATTCAAACACCACAGATTGCCATCGAAATATACATGCCGTCAACCATCATATATAATTGTCGTTTTGAATCGCGTTAGTGAGTAACGGAATCAAATAAACCAAATACGAGGATGAATTTCTTTAAGTATATTCCATACACTCTTTCATCCAGACAGATGATCAGAGAAACGAAGAGTAGACAGATGAGCAAAGTGGGTAATGTCGTTGATAAAAATGTGAAACGAAGCGATGCGAAGAAGGCAAAAGAACCCATATGGCCATAACATAGCATCAGGCACCACAGGACGAATCATCTATCCGGTGCCTATTGGTTCTGAGTAACAGCCTGAGGTCAGTCCGTGATGTCAATTATAAAAACAAAATGAATTAATCGGATTTAAATACATTCGTATAGAACTACCATGTTGCCTGTGAAATTAGATTTTATGTAGTGATTAGACACTATTAGTCAGTTTAGAGTTAGAAAAAAACAGCTGCTTATCGTCAAACTCCATAATCACAGAGTTATAGAGATTCTCACTAATACTCTCCTTAATCCAAAAATTGAAAAATCCAGAAGTTGCACAAAGTCCAGATGAACTGGGAAAACGTAGCAAAATAAACAACGTAACCAAGAATTCCTCACAATAAGCACATAAAATAATAAATTACCATGATTGAATATCATAACACCAAGACCATTTATTAGAAGCAAAGTGCGACCGGTCTTAGCGCAGATCCAAGTCATTAGAAAGTAAAGGTACAGAACAATCTATAAAAAGTGGGATCCAGGACGTGCCAACTGGATGTACCTGCATCTCACGGTTGGTGTTCATTCCGAGGCTCGGACCTAGTACCGTTCACTTAAGGAGCCATTGCGTTATTAACTTAGCTACTGAATCCACTAGCTTGCTCTACTGGGTGAAGTTTCATCCATTTTTTTATTTGTTGTGTGGAATCTTTTCATTACATATATACCACTGACGAGTCCCAAGTAGTACGAGACGCACGTCCTGGTTTCCACTGCTACCCTCGATCTATCTCTTCTTATGATTGAAAAACAGGTTTACAATAATATTATCTTTAAAATGCCTCTTCAGTCTTCGTTAAATAGTCGGGAGAAATAATTTCAAATTTTATCAGTAAACGATGTTTTTTATAGGAATTGTTAACTACTATTTATTTTTGGATGACAGTTATTTGTATAAGAAGGTATTTCTTGTCGTAAGCTAACTTTAACCAACTTTAGATTTCATACATATTTTCAGGTTTTTCAGCACTGATTTTCAGAAGTATGGCTACGGCGAAAAAAATATTTAGAAATTTACTACACTGGATATTCATTTATTTTATATGGATACTTTTTGTTTATATTTATTGTATTGTGTATTGTGTCGTTGGATCTGAGCCCGCACTGGTAGAAACATCTAAAATTTTTCCTTTTAAATAAACAATCCACCAATTAATATGAGGAAAATATTGTTATTTTTAATTTCACAAAACAATGAAAGTCTCAATTCACGTGGTGTTATTTACTTGAATTTTCCTATTGATGCTTAGGACTGCAATTAATCAGTTTCTTATTGGCATATGTGCTTACTGTGCACACTGCCTCGATATTACCTTAAGTCACAAGCATTATAAGGAAAGATACATCCGGCTGATGAGTCCCAAATAAAACGAAACGCGCGTCTTGTATTCCACTACTAGCCACTATCAATCTTTGCTTATAATGAACATCTCGTTTTCCTATGAATCTTCATTGACAAAACACCTAAATGAAATACACTGAAATAAGCTTAAGAGCGGTTTTAGATATACATATATGATTGTTCCAGTTCTGGTTATGTTGTCGTTCTTATTGTGTGGTGTTTTCTTCAATCTAATGATATTAAAAATTAATTGTTTAAAAAGATTAAAAATTCATTCGTTTGGTCACTCTCCATTATTTAACATAAACTTATCGGTTAATTTCTTCACTTTAGTTGTCGTTTCCAATAATTTTCATTACCAACTGAATTCTGTCGAAGAATTGATGTAGCGAACACGAACAACAGCAGGGACAATCGCATGTATTTGGCACAAAATTACAGGACTTGTTGCTAAAATCTAACAACCATATAGTAAATGCATAATTTGCAAAATGTCCATCAGCTGTTTCATAATGACTCGGACTTCATTGTTTTTTTCATTTTCATACAAATTGCATTCTGTTTCCGCTCTTCCTTTCTTGATCTTCCCACATCTTCTGCTGACAAACATTACATTCCTGACTCGCGTCATATACTACTTATATCAATATAAGTAGCATGCACTACACTGAGAGAGTTCGACATCTTTATTGCTATTCAGGTTCACACTGATTAAATGAAAAACTTTTAGATGTCTTTCGATGACGTCATTATGCCACAAAGTCAAAACCCAATGGTGCATATTTTCAACTCCACTCAGTTTGCGATAGACTTTGCTGGTCTGCTAATAATACCAGTTATAATTGTTATAATTATTGTTGTTAGAACGACATTTGGTCGACTATTTGTGAATTACGAATAAACGTGGTATCTAAATTGGAGTTTGGTTCTATTGTAAATTTGGGTTCGTAATTTGCAAGTAGATCGATAGTCCGTACTTCAATAACTGGAACGAGCAAAACTTGGACGTAACAGACCATAGTCAACCGAGACTCGACGCTGACTACAACCTTTCTCTTGAACTCTTTTATTCTATCACGAAGCTAATTATTGGAAAGATGCTGCTTCATTTTCATCAGGTTGTTTTTATCAGTATTAGTCCGTCCAAAAAACTAATTTTACACACAATATTAACGATAAAAACACATGGAATATGTTTATTTAAAATACGATCCTAAAGATGAATTTTTCAGAAGTTGGTTTCCTACATTAGCAGTCTTTGAACAACTTGAAATCAAAAAACATAATACTGTACAGTCAATATAGTTGAATGAAAATGAGAGCTCCTAAATATTCGTGGTGCATATGTCCTAACAGATCAAAAATATTGCTCTTTGACTCCCTATGTATCTTCGAAGGAATTTTCTTCATGATATACACATATATCAAGTACTTAATTTTTGTATTTCGAATGGATGAAACCATACCAATTGAAATTGTCATACATCGAGTCACAGTACCACAGTCGACAGGGATAGTGTTTATTTTTAATTAGAACGGTAGTGTATTAATAAAATGAAACAATTATATCTATTTTTATCATTGATACAGAGAAACAATAGATACTTAATATAACTGTAATTATATATAAAGTTTTACAAATAAAGAAGAATGAGGTCTTTATTTTGTCGTCACAAAAATCACTGAATATACATGTCTTTACAGCACTATTTAACTGTAGTAGCAGGTGATGGTTTGTGAAGTATCTATTTAACTACCAAGATAGTATTAATAAATCTGAAATCCCTGCAACCAGAAACGTCACCAGGACGTTACAACATACGCATTGTAATCCTGAAACAGTATGCGGAGGTTGTAGTGACTCACATTTATCACGAGAACACAACTGGTTTAATAGAAACAATTATTCTTATAACCAACTGTACCAGTGTTTGTTTTAATGTGCTTTTGTTTGACTGTGCTAATGACAGCTATTTCGTGCTTCCATTCTTATACTTACACTTCGATTGTAACTTCGCGCGAATTCGGTTACCTTCTGTAACCAAGGTTGTATCCTGGCACGATCTCGGTATCCTTTCGATGCCACGAGATCGCCAGCAAATATAACTCGACTTGGTCCATTAATTGCCTTCTGGTATTCGGCTTCTCGGGGATTTTATGGAGTCATTTGGAACGAGCTTCTTACGCCTTCTGATCTATTTGGCACGTGTTTCTTGGTAGCGGTGTTCATAGTTAACCTCAACTCGACGCCACGCTACATTGGTGACCCGTATTTTGGAACACGCCTCAACTTCTGATCAAATCTTCCAAAGAAGCCAATTCGGTGAGTCTATGATTTATCTATCCACGTCTGTCGTATATTTTCATATTTTTTAATATATAATATACGCGACATGACGGATAACGATAAGAATAGTATTAATATAATAGACTCACACGTATGTGTACCGAATCCTTGTCACTTTTTATTCGCGTGATGATGAATTCCACGCTTTATTCGAGAAATGTTACCCTATTAACTATTCTCCTCGCTGACCCGGCTGCTTGGTACGGAATGCATACGCATAAGCATATCCGTCTACCACCCAGCACCAAATGGTTAAGTAAACGGTTTCACTGCCAACTTAAAATGCTCTACGAGCACACGAAAACGGCAACTGGCACGAAACCTTACCGCTCGTTCTTTTAGGGATCAGAACGAGCTTAAAGGCAGATATCCAATGTTCCGCCCTGAACTTGTATACGGCACGACATTGCGTCTGCCCGGAGAATTCTTCACACCACGGAGCAGACCTAATTTCGGTAAATCAGACTACGTCCATCGACTGTCTGCATTTATGCGAACGCTGTCTCCGGTGTCAACTCGAATACAACATCGACAGGTCGCTCTCCCTCGAGAGTTATCTACCTGTTCACATGTTTTTGTACGAGTAGATTCGGTACGCAAACCTTGGCAACAACCTTACGAAGGCCCTTTTCACGTGATCGCTCGTCACGAAAAGACCTTCAAGGTTGATCGATATGGACGCGTCGAGATCGTCAGCATTGATCGTCTCAAACCAGCACACGTCGATGACAGTGCCCTATCTGATAACCTGAGATTCAATGCTAGACCTATCAAACCTAGCGGGATCCTCAAATCTTCTTCAGGTCCCACGCTAGATACATCTGAGACCTCATTCTCACGTCCCAGTCAACAGCACGCGTCATCTGCACCGTCTACGGACGAGACGACAGTCTCACGTCCAGATCAGCAGACCACGCCGCCTCTGACTTCGGATGAGATTGCAGGCTCACGCGACGCGAACGAGACTACCGTCTCACGTTCCGGTCGCCGAGTACGGTTACCCGTACGCTTCCGCGACTAGCCGCACAGTTAACAACCGATACGGTGTAGGATTATTCCTATACTACACGCATGCTACACTCTTCTCTTTTTTTCTTTTCTTTTTGTTTCCTGAGCCCACGCCTTCGACCATCTCCGTTTGGTTCCGTCGACTTCAGTCAACTTTGGCGAAAGCTGGCCTGATCACCCACGCTCTTGTCAACGTACTCAGTCGATATATTGGTTTCGAATGCTTGGCATACGCTTGGTCTCGAACTTGGTCGTTATGGTCGCTTCTGGTCTTTCGGCTCAACGTGGTTTCGTCCTTCGTCTGCAGCGTTTCTGGTCCGCACCCTACGAACGCCCTCTTCAGATTCTGGATACAAACCACTCTCGTGTAGCATGCCAACTCAAGCAACAAATACAGCACATCGCTCCTGGTACCGTTCTCCGAAAACGACCTTCGTTGGCAACTCGACGATCAACGATCGCTTTCCTGTTCGCCAATTCTTCCGTCCTACAATCGCTCGTCAGCCGATCAGTCCCACGATTCAAACCGCTATTTATCGAAAGTGTAAACCCTTTCTAGCGGGGGGCTCCTGTAGTGACTCACATTTATCACGAGAACACGACTGGTTTAATAAAAACAATTATTATTATAACCAACTGTACCAGTGTTTGTTTTAATGTGCTTTTGTTTGACTGTGCTAATGACAGCTATTTTGTGCTTCCATTCTTATACTTACACTTCGATTGTAACTTCGCGCGAATTCGGTTACCTTCTGTAACCAAGGTTGTATCCTGGCACGATCTCGGTATCCTTTCGATGCCACGAGATCGCCAGCTAATAAACCTCGACTTGGTCCATTAATTGCCTTCTGGTATTCGGCTTCTCGGGGATTTTATGGAGTCATTTGGAACGAGCTTCTTACGCCTTCTGATCTATTTGGCACGTGTTTCTTGGTAGCGGTGTTCATAGTTAATCTCAACTCGACGCCACGCTACAAGGTCATCAGCAACCTGTATGTGATTGGTTCTGAGTCGCAGCAGCTTCCAAAAGAATAGAAACAGGCTCTTCTTGTGAATTTTAGGCCTGATAATTATTATGTTACTTATTCGCTAATAAGAATACGATCTGAACAATCTCAGCACTGTGCCAAATCAATGACATATCGACCAGCATGAGAAGCATAGAATCCTTATTGGTCCAGTCTAGAACACCAATATCAGCTTCAACCATATGAATCATTTATTTTAAACATATCTGGTTTATATACAAACTAAACAGACCACATCACACCATAAAATAAGAAATGACACTTATACAAGATCAAGCCCAAAAGTGGCTGTGATTGTGGGCGAGTCTAATTAATAAACTGAGTATAATTTAAGGATAATAAATCGTATCATTATAGTCTATAAGTCAAAATGAAGCTTATAATGAGAGAAATATGTATATACATAATCTAGTTACTGAATAATTATACAATGGGAATGTGCGTATAATATTTGTCCATAAACGGGACCCAAACAGTTACCATTCGTCATTCTCATCGGAATATAACAACTACTTTCTCCGTTCTTCATAAGATAATATAAGAAGGACCCAGCCTGTTACAGATCAGTCTCACTACTACCAATACAGTTGAGGGTAACGGAAAGACTGATCAATGAACAAATGAAAGAAAGCATGGGCTAAAAACGGTTGGGAAAATAAGTTTCATTGACTTACTTCTATCTTGGCTTAGAAACTACCTAGGGAGCAGGATGTTTTATACTGAAGTAACTAGATCGCACGCGAGCTGGCAGGTTTCGACGTCAGAGGTTTCGTAACAGACTAACTTAAGTCCACTATTCTTTCTGGTCTTTATGAGTGGGCTTCTTGATTGAGTTAATTTGGATGCACTGAACTGCTCTGTAGACGAGATTTGAAGGTCCGTAGACAGCGTAAACGATTCACTTGGGTTTCTAAAAGACCATTTAACAACTTAAGTTGGGTGCACAAGAGTTGACCAATAACATTTTGTTATTGTCAAAATATTATAGCTCAAGTATTTATTTACATCATTGTTTAGTGTAGGAATTATATTTTCTATTATTCCGCGCGCTAAATGAAAAGGACAGTGGCATTTTTCCTCGCTGGGTAAATTCTATTGTTTTGATCGTTTATTACGTATCAAGACTACTGTTTTCACTTTAATTGAATTTATTTCAGTTGTAGTGTTCTGTTCTGTTTCTAAATTAGTTTGTCGTCGGCACTTTTGAGTACTTTGTTTTCTATTGTATCTGTTAGTACTTTTGGCTCTAACAATCTACAGTTTTCCACTTTTTTGGTCATAAATCATCTTTGTAACTCCGCCTGGAGTCCCTCCGAAGGCTACTGCTCGTCCCAATCCCGGATAAAGGGGGAGGCTTGGGCATGGGATTACCGACCCCATCCCGTAGAAAACGAATTCGCTAAAAAAACGCTAACCAGGAAAAATTATTCAAACTATTTAAACTCTGCCCTGGGAGTTAGAAGGTCTTCATTTAAAAGAGTTATGATGTCTTATGGTGAAAGCCGAGTTCCTACGAAAGTCACGAGGCTGGTGCTTCCTCTGACAACCAGAGCAACCATTAATTTAGGTAAATAGAATGCTCGTACAATGTGAGAGACCGGGAGAGTCAGCCAAGCTGTTGCAGAAATGAAAAGATACAACATGAAGGTGCTTGGAATCAGTGAAACACATTGGACGCAAGTTGGAAAACAACGACTAACTTCAGGAGAGCCCCTGTTATACTCCGGCCATGAAGAAGAAAATGCCCCACATACATAAGGCGTTGCACTGATGCTATCCAAACAAGCACAAAATGCACTTGTAGGATGGGAATCTCATGGACCAAAGATCATCAATGCCTCCTTCAAAACAAAGAAAGAGGGTATCTCAATGAACGTTATCCAATGCTATGCGCCTTCCAACGATTACAATGAAGACGTCAAAGATCAATTCCGCGATAGGCTGCGGTTAATCGTTGAGAAATTCCCAACAAAGGATTTGACCATTTTCATGGGAGATTTCAATGCCGAGGTTGGAATGAACAACACTGAATATGAAGTTATCATGGGAAGACATCGACTGAGAGAAGCGAACAAAAATGGTGAGAGATTTGCAAACCTATGTGCTTTCAATAAACTGGTCATAGGCGGCACTATATTCCCACATAAACGCATACACAAAACCACATGGACTTCACCGGATCACACTACACAAAACCAAATCGACCACATCTGCATCAACAAAAAGTTCAGGAGGACGATGGAGGACGTGCGAACCAAGAGAGGAGCTTATATAGCATCAGATCACCACTTGCTGGTCGCCAAGATGAAATTGAAACGCAAGAAGCACCGGAAAATGGGGTGGACAACAGCACAAAGGTTTAATATGGCCTTTCTTCAGGATACTGACAAACTCAACAAATTCAAGATAGTCCTCAGCAATAGATTCCAGGCCTTTCATGATCTACTCAACGGAGAAGGAACTATTATGGAGAGCAACTGGAAAGGCATCAAAGAGGCAATCACTTCAACATGTCATGAGGTTCTAGGCCATAAGAACACCACCACAAGGAATGGATCACTGTTGATACACTGGATAAGATTCAAGAAAGGAGGGACAGAAAGACAGCAATCAATACAAGCCGAACAAGAACAGAAGAAGCCAAGGCACAAGCTGAATACACAGAAGTAAACAAACAATTTAAGAGGAGCATCAGAACCGACAAACGTAGACGCCCAACTTCGTGACCAACAGGCTGGATTCCGTAAGGATAGATCGTGTACAGACCAAATAGCAACTCTACGGATCATTGTGGAACAATCAGTTGAATGGAATTCATCACTCTACATCAACTTCATTGACTACAAAAAGCAATTTGATAGCGTGGACAGAACAACACTATGGAAACTTCTTCGACACTACGGCGTGCCTCAGAAGATAGTCAATATCACACAGAGTTCATATGATGGATTCAACTGCAAAATCGTGCATGGAGGACAGTTGACAAAGTCGTTCGAAGTAAAGACCGTTGTTAGGCAAGGTTGCTTACTCTCACCCTTTCGCTTTCTCCTGGTGATCGACTGGATCATGAAGACGTCAACACCTGAGGGGAAGCACGGGATACAGTGAACAGCTAGAATGCAGCTGGACGATCTAGACTTCGCAGATGATCTGGCTCTTCTATCGCAAACGCAATAACAAATGCAGGAGAAGACGACCAGTGTAGCAGCAGCAGCCTCAGCAGCAGTAGGTCTCAACATACACAAAGGGTAAAGCAAGCATACACCAATCGAATCACACTTGTTGGAGAAGATTTGGAACATGTAAAAACCTTTACATATTTGGGCAGCATCATTGATGAACAGGGTGGATCTGATGCAGATGTGAAGGCGAGGATCGACAAAGCAAGAGCAGCATGTTTACAACCGAAGAACATTTCAAATTCAAAACAACGGTATGTCAACCAACACCGAAATGAGAATTTTCAATACAAATGTCAAGATAGTTCTACTGTATGGGGCGGAAACTTGAAGAACTACGAGAACCGTCATCCAGAATAATAGTTGTCTACGCAAAATACTTCGGATCCGTTGGCCAGACACTACCAGCAACAACCTACTGTGGGAGAGAACAAACCAGACTCCAGCGGAGGAATAATTTAGGAAGCAGTGCTAGAATTGGATAGGACACATATTGAGGAAAGCACCCAACCGTGTATGTTTGAAATAAATGATTAATATTACAGCGTCTGAGATTGGCGTTCGGGACTTAAATGTTTGGGCTATGCGGAAAGCAAGACCAATCAGACTGTAGGCTGCTCGCACGTGTTTTACGCGTCTTTGGTCCGATCGATAATTTGCTGCTTCTGATTGGCGGCTTTGAGCTACAACAGAAGCAAACTCAGGTGAGTTCGAAAACAAGTGGCTCACACCGACCAAAGGGGAAAAACAGTCTGCAAAGAGGTCTGTCTTGACCAAAAACTCAAGAAAAGAATTTTCTTCTGTCCGCCGTCCTCTAAGTGGTATCCAGCAGGAAACACCCAGAAGCCGTGATCGCAAGGCTCGATCGGTTTCTAACGGGAAACATAACCTGACCTCCCAGATCATAGACAACCCTCCAGAAGCCCACAGCATGTTTGACGCAACTGTGATTGCTTCTCCTAGCAACGTTGACGAATGCGTACAGGTTGTAAGGAAGAAACAACATAACGATGTAAAAGGGTATTCTTCCTCCATAAAAGTAGTCGAGAAATCGAAGGATGGTCACAGTGACAGATCACCTATTTTTCATAGAATCAAGGAGAATCAAAATATCCTCGGAGTCACCTTGCTAAAGGCTTACAGATTAGTTAGTCTAGCGAGCTTGAAGATTAATCAATCCAGACTGTTTAAAGTAGTATTCAAATCTTCGAAGGAACGCGATTAATTTTACAGAATAGACATAGATTAAGAGGTTCAGGAGTTTTTATCCGTAAAGACTTGACGTCGCCAGACCGCGTAAAAAGATGGTAAACCGAAAAAGAACTACAAATTAGGTTAGACACTGGTGAAAAGGACATAAATATTGTAAATTTTCCGATTGTAAGGCTTCGACAGAGAATGATGTGGAATCCACTCTGGGTGAAGCACAAAGCCACTTAAATAGGCTTCGGATCTGCTACACTAATGCCCGGAGCTTACTTAATAAGCGATCAAAACTAAGTGTACAGATTGACTGTACAAAGCCAAACATAATTGCAGTCACAGAAACCTGGCTGACACAGTCTAGAGATAGTATGGAACTTTATTTCTAGGGTTTTACGTTAGTAAGGGCCGACAGAATACAAAAGCGTAAAGGAGGGGGAGTAGCTCTATTCATTAGGAATGCTATCCCATTTGTCACTATTGACAGTGTATCCCATGAGAGTGGGACGTTTGAATTAGTTAGTCTCCGCTTGAAATGCAAGGGACAAGAACTGCTGATTGGTTTGGTCTATCGCAGTCCAAGCTGTGAGGTAAATGAAGTCCTGCTAAGCAGTCTCAATACTTGGTCACAAAGTGGTCGGTGTCTAATCCTAGGGGACTTTAATGCATCTGCGGTAGACTGGGAAAATTTGCGAACTGAATCGTCAGAAAATTCCTATGAGCCGGAACTAGTTAATGCGGCTAACACATGTGGCCTAGTGCAACATGTGGAAGAAGCGACAAGGTTCGACCCGGACACTGAATCATCCTTACTAGATCTGATACTCACTCACTATGTGGATGACGTTGCGAGCCTCCATTCTATGCCACCTCTAGGTAAAAGTGATCACGCAGTCTTAATTTTCGACTTCCATATAACTGTCAGTCACGAGCAAGCGTCAGCCCTATCCAGACCTAACGTCTGGAAAGCAAATACACCAGATATCGTGCACCCAGCATCGTTAGTAGATTGGACAATAGACCCAGAGTCCTCAATTGAAACGGCTTGGGACGCATTTCGAAATTCATACTTAAAAGTTACCACACCCCACATCACTTGGACTATACCAGAAGGTCGGGAAACTCTTCACCATGGTTCAGTAGGGAGGTCCGCATCCTTCTCCGTAAGAGACGAAAACTGAGGGATAGATTAAGGTTACTGGGAACTGGTGAAACTAAATCCCAGTATAGAAAAGTACGGAATACCTATGTCTCGACCCTCCGTAAGATTTATTTATTTATTTATGTATGTGAACATATAAATATTGGTACAATAAGGCGACAATATATATGCGCCACACAAAACAATGAGAATTTAAAGAGGAGGAAAAGGAAAAGTTAAGGAGCGTGAAAAAAGAGAACAATAACGAACAGTAACGAAGAGATTGGTGTAAGGTAGTGTAGTAATAATAATAGTAATAATGGGGGAACGGAAAGGTACAATCACAAGAATTCTTTCAGTTAAGGAAGATACAACCACTTTTTACGAAGAAAGTAAGAACACGTTACAGCATGATCTCCACTGGCTTCTATTCTGAGCCATATCTGATAACGTCTCTAGCCACTGTGTCGCAACATCTCTCGGACCCCAACCAGGGAGTCGTGAAGGACCAACACAAGCCAGTCCTTTGCAGCTTTCTTTCATCCCACGACACCATGTCATGCACTGACCACCTCTCCGCCTTTTCCAACCAGTCCCAGAGTCGGCAAATAATGCACGACGTGGAATTCTCTGGGACGACATTCGTAGAACATGTCCAAGCCACCGAAGTCGGTGTTTCAAGATGGTGACACCAATTGATTATCATCTCTGTGCCCGAACACACGATGCCGAACCTCTGCATTACTGACATGGTGTTGCCACTGGATGTCAGCAATCCTTCGGAGACAGCGATGATCGAACACAGAGAGTCGTCTAACGTCCTCAACTCGGAGAGGCCAGGTTTCACAAGCATAGAGCAAAACTGCTCTCACCGACGCGTTGTAGATCCGACCTTTTACAGCCAGACTAACATCACGAAGGCGCCAAAGGTGGCCCAGATTGGCATAAGCCGCTCTGGCTTTCACTATACGTGCATTGATCTCATCACTCACACCCCCACCAGCACTTATGCAGCTACCCAGATACACGAACTTCTCGACTACTTCTATCTGCTCACCATCCAGGGTGAGTACAGGATTAGAATCCTGCCAGTCTTGTAGAAGTACTTTGCACTTCGAAGGTGCAAAGCACATACCATACCTACGGACACTGATTGCCAACTGATTAAGTGCGGATTGCATGCCTTGGGCATTATCGCACAGTAAGACAATATCGTCCGCATACTCAAGGTCGAGAAGTCTTTCTCCAGGCAACAGATCCACACCACCATTACTTACATTCATCAGAGCTGTTTCCAGAATGTCATCGATGGCAAAGTTGAAGAGGAATGGTGAGATTGGGCAACCCTGCCTAACCCCACTGCTCGAATGGAACAATGGAGAGAGGTGGTTGTATGCCCTCACTCTGCCTGAGGTGTTTGTATATAGGGCTTTTAGGATGTTAATAAACTTCTCAGGCACACCCTTCTTCAATAGACAATCCCAGAGAACAGTCCTGTCCAACGAATCGAAGGCAGCCCTGATGTCAAGAAACACTACGATTGTTGGCCTTTGATAAGTATGGCGGTGTTCTAACATTTGGCGGAGGGTGAAGATATGATCAATACATCCTCGACCAGAACGAAACCCAGCCTGCTCCTCGCGAGTCAATCTTTCTCGGGTTTTGAACAACCTACGAAGTATGACGGAAGCCAATAGCTTGGACGCAATCGGAAGTAGACTTATCCCCCGATAGTTGTTACAGGAACGACGTGAACCCTTTTTAAAGATAGGGACAACTATCGACTCATTCCATGACGTTGGTACACTCTCTAGTTCCCAAACCTTTGTAAACAACGTCGTCAATTCCTTAGTCAAAAAGTCACCACCATCTTTAAAAAGAGCCGGAGGTAAGTCATCTGGGCCAGGTGATTTGTAACGCTTCAAGAGTTGGAGTTCCTTGCGGACTTCCTCCTCATTTGGTGGATCAGTCGTCACCGGCCATGGAGGGCAGGACAGTCTGACCGATGTTGCCGGAGCAGCAGGCCAGTTGAACTGCCCTTCGAAAAATTCTGCCCATCGTCCAAGACGTCGATGGATGTTAGTGATTGGCATCCCGTCTACCTCGTAGATTGTTTCGCTCACATCAGACTTTTTGCTGCCAGTGGCTTGGATGCGTTGGAAGAGCTTCCAGTAGTTATCACATGCAGCTGCTGCTTCCAACTCATTAGCACGCTCCGACCACCAGGCTTTCGCCAGCCCACAACTGACTGTACTCTCTATTTTCATGGCGTCATGCAATTGCAACCAATGCTCATCTATACTTTTCGGTGGAATGGTAGCTAGCCTAGAGGCTAGCTCGGTCCGATACTTGCAACAGAAGTTGCAACCAGCTTGCTAACACCAATCCGTTGGTGGCGGTCACTTCGTTGTCCACTTAAAAGTAAGGTAAGATTGGCACAGACCAAAGCATGGTCAGAGTCCAGTTAGGTACTCCAAAAGGAGCAACAGTGTTTTACACAACCACGCCAGCGGTAGCTGATCGCGATGTGATCAATCTGAATCCAGGCTTGGGATGCAGAGGGAGGACGCCAGGTGGCACATCGGTGATGACTGTGCCGAAAGTTAGTGCTAACCAGAAACAGGTTGTGGTCTGAGCAAAGTTGCAGTAGACGGTCTTCGTTATCTGTCCTGCGAACAACAAGTCCCCATCGGCTACCTAAACGATTCTCTTCTGTGCCTAGACGTCCGACCTGAGCATTCAAGTCTCCGGCTAGTAGTACAATATCTGTTGAACGCACTTTCTGGAGAAGAACAGACAATTGGTGGTAGAATTCATCCTTGATTGCATCCGGGCTGCAATCTTTCGGGGCATAGGCGGAGATGACAGAAAGACATCGTTCCTCACGCCGATTTCTTCTCACTTTGATGGAACTCTCTAATCTAACAGCACATGACCGACTGTAAATGGGGATCGAATCGATTAGTGCTGCCTCAGCTTTAGCGCTTAGTGCGACACCAACGCAGCAAGACCAGACGAAGATGCCAAAGGATCCCTGGATATGCGCACGTAAAACAAGCCTTTTGAAGTGACAGATGGAGAGTGGATTTGTAGTACTTCACCAGAGTCTTGAATACGGGTATCGAATAGACATCAAACGTCGATACTAAGACTTTCTAAAGACATAGCCAGCCTTATCTGTTGTCCAACCTGCATAAGTGTGCGAACGTTGAAAGCAGCCAGTTTGAATGGTGCACGTGGTTTCAGAAAAACTGCTTCAGTACTCACATTCGGTGGTAACACACAACTTTCAACCCGACAGTGATTCGAGAACATTTAGATAGAGTCGAATTTCCGTAAGTCTAGAACGTTTTACAAAGAAAAAGTTGTTAAGGAATCCATAGAATGTCCTAAACGGTTGTATTCCTATATAAACCAAAGGACAAAAAGAAGAGGAAATACTCCTGCTCTATGGAGAGACAGTACTGCCGCATCATTAGTAGAGGACAACTTTAGTAAGGCTCAAGTGTTCTCGGACTGCTTTAGCAATGTGCATAACATAGGAGCACCCTTCCTGTCAGTGCACAAAAAAATTCCCCCACACATACACTGGATAGCATGATCATTAAAGAAGTCGATGTCTTTAGTCTGCCAAATAAGCTTGACATAGGTAAATCTGTAGAATTATGCTCTACTATGATATAAGTACTGCTCTAACAATAGACCTAATTCTAAAATTGTAGATTTGTCATGATATAACTGCCTAATCTAGAAGATCTTACGTAAAAGTCACATCATCGTCTACGCCAACTCACTGTATCGTAACAACTACCAATACACGATGGAGAACAAGCTTAGGCTGGAGATAGAGCAATATATTTAGTGTGAATAAAAGATATAAGGTAACATTCAGCAGGGACCACGCCTGCATGGCCGAGCCATGCCATTCCATCAACTCCAATTCATTCAACACATTCTTCACGCCTTCTCCATCGTTCGGTATTTCTCCGCGTTAAATATTGAATATCTATCTTCTGAGTTGTCTTGTGTTCAGCTTTGAGGATTGTGTGGTTATGGTCTAATGCCACCACACTACTCTCCCACCAGAATCAACGTGGTGTTGTTTCGATACTAAATTGGATGGGATTGTCGCGCACCGGAGCTTACCAAGAATAGTAAGAATCCTCCCGGTATTGATAAGCTGAAAGATAAATCAAAAAGAAGGCGGCAGCATCTGGTCGGGAAATAAATGTAATAATTTTAAAATATCTGCCTTCATGCTTAACACGCTTAGAATGAAAATTTGGGTGAAGAATATTTGAGCTATAAAAAATGGGATTACAATAATAATAATAAAACGATGCGTATTAGTAGCCGTTGGTTAATAACTTAACGTATAGGTAGTAATTATTTTGTGTTTAGAAATATTAAAAGCAATCAATATTGCAGAAATGTTAATATTGGTATTAGTTTTGGTTTAACTTATGAAATCAAATAACTTCACGCTAGTAAGCTGCAATATGAGTTGATTTCCAATTGCATCTGTATTACTAGGCTAACTGAAGGAACAAAAGTATTACCGTGGAGGAGAATTCCAACTAGTGTTCCAGTTAGTTTGATGAGGTTTATTTAGATAAGAGGAGATTTTTCACCTCATTTAGACTTGGCCGTGATAGAATTTACTAATAATACTAATACACATGAATGGTTATCAAAACAAAATATAAATATGTGAGTGATAATTATATGAGTTATGGACAGTTTCAGTTTGGAAAGGACAGGAGGCCCGATGGCCTGTGTTAGTCCTGGCAATGGTGGTCTCCCAGTTGATCCAACTTTCTTTTGAAAAAGTCGACGGATGGAGCCTCAATCACGTGCTGAGGTAATGATTCCACTCGTTGATGATTCGATGGGAAAGTCGATAGTCAGCTGACAAGTAATTTGTTCTTGGCTTGTGAACTATTTTGGAGTGTCCTCGTAAATTCTCTGTTTTAGAAGACAAGGAAAATGAGGGCATATCAGGTGCAAATTTATCACTAAGTAATTCGAAAACTGTAATCAAGTCGCCCCTAGTTCTACGATATGACAACGGGAAAAAGTTCCACTTGGCCAGTCGAGCATCATACAGAAGCTTTGCTATTCCGGGAATCAGCTTAGTCGCTGTTCTCTGAACCTTTTCCAGAAGCTCATTGTCTTTTTTTGAGCAGGGGCTAACCGCTTGTATGCAGTACTCAAGTTTAGAACGTGCAAACACTGTATACAAAGTCAAAAACGTTTTAGCGCCGATATGACTAAAACCCTTGGCGGCTATTGCACGACAGTGTGCAGTAGTCTTTAAATCTTGGCTAACGATGACTCCTAAGTCATTATGTGTCTGGACGACAGGTAGCTCAGTGTTATTCATCGTGTATGTATCTGTACCTTGATGACCGATATGCATCACAAAACACTTGGAAGTATTTATTGGCAACTGCCAGGTTTGAGACCATTCACATAATTTCTTCAGGTCATTTTGGAGTTCTAAGCTATTACCCTCACATCGTATCGTTCTCCATATCTTGACATCGTCAGCATATAGCAAGACCGATGACGATAGGAGACGAGGAGGGTTATTTACATACAAGGGGAATAGCACTGGCCCCAAAACTGTACCCTGGGGCACTCCACTAAGCACAGTTCCTCAGCTAGATAACTTTGAGTTCACCCGAACTCTTTGTTGACGCCCAACTAAGAAGTCTTTTATCGACATAAATAGATTGCCTCCAATCCCGACATTTCTTAACTTATATAACAGCCGGTTGTGCGGAACCTTGTCAAAAGCTTTGCTGTAATCAATGAAGGCTACGTCTACAGGTAACTTTTGGTCCTTAAGGGCGCACCAGCTTTCACGGGCCACTAATAAGTTAGTAAGACAAGAGTAACCTATTCCGAAACCGTGCTGCTTCTCCGAAAGGATCCGGTTTTCATCCAGGTACTTAAACAGCTCCTTCCGAATAATCTATTCTAAGGTTTCAACAACCACACTAGTTAGGCTAACGAGGCGGTAATTCTCAGGTTTGTGTTTCGTACCTGTTTTGAAGACAGGACTTACTATGGCGTTTTTCCAGTCTTCGGGTAGACGACCCCGCGTTACGGATAGGTTAAGGCATATACTTAAAGGGTTCGCAACGACGTTAGATAATTCCTTCAGTAGCCTAGGATGTAATTCATCGGCCCCTGTGGATTTACCTATGTCAAGCTTATTTAGTAGACCAAAGACATCGAGTTCTTTAGTGGTCACGCAATCAAGTGTATGTGTGGGGGATCTGTATGCGCTGATGGGAAGGGTGCTTCTATGGTGTATACACTGCTAAAGTAGTTTGAGAACACTTGAGCCTTACCAAAGTCGTCCTCCACTAGTGACGCGACAGTACTGTCTCCCCACAGAACAGGAATATTTCCTCTTCTCTTGTTCTTTGGTTTACATAAGAATACAAGCGTTTAGGATATTCTATGGATTCCTCAACAATCTCTTCTTCGTACCATTTTCTAGAGTTGCGGAGGGTCGATACATAGGTATTCCGTACTTTTCTATACTGGGATTTAGTTTCACCAGTTCCCAGTAACCTTAATCTATCCCTCAGTTTTCGTCTCTTACGGAGAAGGATGCGGACCTCCCTACTGAACCATGGTGAAGAGTTTCCCGACCTTCTGGTATAGTCCAAGTGATGTGGGGTGTGGTAACTTTTAAGTATGAATTTCGAAATGCGTCCCAAGCCGTTTCAATTGAGGACTCTGGGTCTATTGTCCAATCTACTAACGATGCTGGGTGCACGATATCTGGTGTATTTGCTTTCCAGACGTTAGGTCTGGATAGGGCTGACGCTTGCTCGTGACTGACAGTTATATGGAAGTCGAAAATTAAGACTGCGTGATCACTTTTACCTAGAGGTGGCATAGAATGGAGGCTCGCAACGTCATCCACATAGTGAGTGAGTATCAGATCTAGTAAGGATGATTCAGTGTCCGGGTCGAACCTTGTCGCTTCTTCCACATGTTGCACTAGGCCACATGTGTTAGCCGCATTAACTAGTTCCGGCTCATAGGAATTTTCTGACGATTCAGTTCGCAAATTTTCCCAGTCTACCGCAGATGCATTAAAGTCCCCTAGGATTAGACACCGACCACTTTGTGACCAAGTATTGAGACTGCTTAGCAGGACTTCATTTACCTCACAGCTTGGACTGCGATAGACCAAACCAATCAGCAGTTCTTGTCCCTTGCATTTCAAGCGGAGACTAACTAATTCAAACGTCCCACTCTCATGGGATACACTGTCAATAGTGACAAATGGGATAGCATTCCTAATGAATAGAGCTACTCCCCCTCCTTTACGCTTTTGTATTCTGTCGGCCCTTACTAACGTAAAACCCTAGAAATAAAGTTCCATACTATCTCTAGACTGTGTCAGCCAGGTTTCTGTGACTGCAATTATGTTTGGCTTTGTACAGTCAATCTGTACACTTAGTTTTGATCGCTTATTAAGTAAGCTCCGGGCATTAGTGTAGCAGATCCGAAGCCTATTTAAGTGGCTTTGTGCTTCACCCAGAGTGGATTCCACATCATTCTCTGTCGAAGCCTTACAATCGGAAAATTTACAATATTTATGTCCTTTTCACCAGTGTCTAACCTAATTTGTAGTTCTTTTTCGGTTTACCATCTTTTTACACGGTCTGCCAACAGATGGCTAGGAAGAAATCGTTAAACGTTGTGTGTTGGTAAGAGACATGCTCTACACTCAATGTTCTGCGTTGGCATAGACTATTTATACATATTTATATCTGGCGGCTGATGGTGCATACAAGTTAGTTGCAAGTATGCAGTTTATCATTAGGCGGAACAAGATTCAATCGAGATATGGTGATTATAAGTTATTGAAATCAGTTAAGCCTATGTGCCACATTACTAGGTGATGTGATGCCGCAAGATGTATTCGGCTAAATAAGTTTTTACAAGATGATTAACAGTGATTGATGCTCATGTGATTATCAGGGAGTACATACGTTGTAACCAAGGGGAGTACACTCCCAACTCATGTCTATGATAATGGCTTGAACCTTAGTCAGTGTTGGGGTAAATTCGACAGGAGATTTGCTTATACTGATTATTTGCATGCATGATTGTGTCGCTAAACCTCCAATTAGACTGACAAGGTTTTGAGATATTTACTGAATGGGCAACTGATAGAGAAGCATACTGTGATCATCTGTAGTGAATGAAGATACCGAGAAAACACTATTTAATGGTAATTATAAGTCAATTTTTTGACCGATTTCGTTAATAGTTTCATCAATTTTATCAGTCATATTACGTGATTGTCAAGTCATAACAATGCTTTATGACGATATCCTGAAACTATTATGTTTAACTAGTTATAGTGTTGATTGAGGATGAGACAGTGGAAAAGTAGGTATTGTTGCTTTAGGTGATTCGAAATTATCGGAAATCTGTAACTTTAAAGAATCCGATCTGCCTAATTATATTATAAATTTCAATTCAAAAATATACGTCGAATGTTAACTTTAGTAGTAGGTTCCGGAGTTTTGATTTTAAATGTTTGTTTAGCCAACAACTACCTGAGAGTTTAGTTATTATACTAGTGCGGTTGATAGCACCTAAACGTGTAACTTTATTATTTAAACTATGTTCGTATTTTAGACTGCTAATATGATAAACCAATCCATAAACCGAAATACGATTAGCAACAACGACTATGATGGGTTTATTGATAAATGTTAAAGGCGATTCAGATGATTACTAAATTTGGAAGACATGAAGATATAGTGCAATGCACGTACGGGCCAGGTTAGCATGCAGGTTTCTGACGTATATGACAACTTAAAAATAATGAACATGACCAGAAAAACAATTTTAAAGTTAAGACTGCTTATGAAAATTCAGGCAGGAATATGACGCGTTATAAACATCCCATAAGAAGTTACTGCATTAAGCCTAGGGAAACTTAAAATATGCGGCAAAAGCAACTAGAAAATATATACATATTAAGCACACAAAATCGTCCAGTAAAATAGTTGAACTCGTTAGGGTTATTTTTAAACATTAGATTATTCAGTGGACGACATATATAACGCCATTCGAGAGCAGTACTGATCTTAAAGCATCCAGAATAAAACATGCAGTATGGCAATTAATTCCAGGGTGCTTGATGCTGTTGACGTTCTTGTCACTCGCTTGGATCAGAACAATTGAATGAATACAGATAATTGAGTCGTTGCCATTGAACGAGGCATCTAAAGTGACCTTATGATTGCAGGAAACTTATAGCTGAAACTCATCGCCATATAGACGACCAGCTTTTATTATCGATTGAGCTAGTATGTCATGAGAACTAATCAATAAAACATTAGGATAATACATGTGAGCATTAATCAGAAGACTGCTAGAATACTGGGTTAACACAAATATAAAATCGATCGATAAAGTTGAAGTGGAAATAAGGATTACTAGTTATAGTTTGCGTTTCTTTAGTCGGGCTTACCAATGTAGAATTAAGGTCTACTATGATATAAGTACTGCTCTAACAATAGACCTAATTCTAAAATTGTAGATTTGTCATGATATAACTGCCTAATCTAGAAGATCTTACGTAAAAGTCACATCATCGTCTACGCCAACTCACTGTATCGTAACAACTACCAATACACGATGGAGAACAAGCTTAGGCTGGAGATAGAGCAATATATTTAGTGTGAATAAAAGATATAAGGTAACATTCAGCAGGGACCACGCCTGCATGGCCGAGCCATGCCATTCCATCAACTCCAATTCATTCAACACATTCTTCACGCCTTCTCCATCGTTCGGTATTTCTCCGCGTTAAATATTGAATATCTATCTTCTGAGTTGTCTCGTGTTCAGCTTTGAGGATTGTGTGGTTATGGTCCAATGCCACTGCAAGTCCACGGAGCCTGATGAATTACATCCTAGGCTACTGAAGGAATTATCTAACGTCGTTGCGAACCCTTTAAGTATATGCCTTAACCTATCCGTAACGCGGGGTCGTCTACCCGAAGACTGGAAAAACGCCATAGTAAGTCCTGTCTTCAAAACAGGTACGAAACACAAACCTGAGAATTACCGCCTCGTTAGCCTAACTAGTGTGGTTGTTGAAACCTTAGAATAGATTATTCGGAAGGAGCTGTTTAAGTACCTGGATGAAAACCGGATCCTTTCGGAGAAGCAGCACGGTTTCGGAATAGGTTACTCTTGTCTTACTAACTTATTAGTGGCCCGTGAAAGCTGGTGCGCCCTTAAGGACCAAAAGTTACCTGTAGACGTAGCCTTCATTGATTACAGCAAAGCTTTTGACAAGGTTCCGCACAACCGGCTGTTATATAAGTTAAGAAATGTCGGGATTGGAGGCAATCTATTTATGTCGATAAAAGACTTCTTAGTTGGGCGTCAACAAAGAGTTCGGGTGAACTCAAAGTTATCTAGCTGAGGAACTGTGCTTAGTGGAGTGCCCCAGGGTACAGTTTTGGGGCCAGTGCTATTCCCCTTGTATGTAAATAACCCTCCTCGTCTCCTATCGTCATCGGTCTTGCTATATGCTGACGATGTCAAGATATGGAGAACGATACGATGTGAGGGTAATAGCTTAGAACTCCAAAATGACCTGAAGAAATTATGTGAATGGTCTCAAACCTGGCAGTTGCCAATAAATACTTCCAAGTGTTTTGTGATGCATATCGGTCATCAAGGTACAGATACATACACGATGAATAACACTGAGCTACCTGTCGTCCAGACACATAATGACTTAGGAGTCATCGTTAGCCAAGATTTAAAGACTACTGCACACTGTCGTGCAATAGCCGCCAAGGGTTTTAGTCATATCGGCGCTAAAACGTTTTTGACTTTGTATACAGTGTTTGCACGTTCTAAACTTGAGTACTGCATACAAGCGGTTAGCCCCTGCTCAAAAAAAGACAATGAGCTTCTGGAAAAGGTTCAGAGAACAGCGACTAAGCTGATTCCCGGAATAGCAAAGCTTCTGTATGATGCTCGACTGGCCAAGTGGAACTTTTTCCCGTTGTCATATCGTAGAACTAGGGGCGACTTGATTACAGTTTTCGAATTACTTAGTGATAAATTTGCACCTGATATGCCCTCATTTTCCTTGTCTTCTAAAACAGAGAATTTACGAGGACACTCCAAAATAGTTCACAAGCCAAGAACAAATTACTTGTCAGCTGACTATCGACTTTCCCATCGAATCATCAACGAGTGGAATCATTACCTCAGCACGTGATTGAGGCTCCATCCGTCGACTTTTTCAAAAGAAAGTTGGATCAACTGGGAGACCACCATTGCCAGGACTAACACAGGCCATCGGGCCTCCTGTCCTTTCCGAACTGAAACTGATCCTATTTTGAATGTTGGAAACTTTATGAGGTTGAAACCGTAATCTCGTGCCTCGTTTGTTCTACTCCGCTATGTGAATAAATCCTACTACGACCACCAATTGTGCTTCCTCCAAATAGAATATGTAAGATACCTAACGGTAATAAAATCTCATAATTATAGATGAAGAAGCGGTAGAAAATGTGTTCAAGCTTATCCGTTGAAAGTTTACATCTTGATCATTCTGTTCGATAAAAAAATTACATCTTCGGTGAAAATCCGTTATAATTGAATCCCCAGAGTGTAATCCCGGGCTAGTAAACACAGATGGCTTAAGCATTAGTTCAAACTACATTGAGAATTCAACTATTACAAATGCAACTCTTCACTATATACGAAAGAAACTTGGCGCAACCACCTCAAAATCCTACACCGCTCAAAGGTGGCTTGATGACAGAATACAACATGCCAAGTACGCTGAGTCACTTCAACACGAACATCCTACCAGAATATTACCATCATATTACTCGATACAACCCTCGAAAAAATGCACATCGAAAAGTGAAAGTTCAGGTACACTTCCTACTTTTCTTATTACGAGTTGCTTATATTCGTAGTGCTGTTCCAGCCAACTAATCCCGATCTCTTCAGTGGGGAGCTTTGGGGAGTTACTTGACGTACAGTACTCAGACGTGCATTACAATCTTCCACGTGGGCTAGTTGTGCCTGGTCCATGTCTCGAAGCCTAGGTACTTTTGTCATTATACCATAGTACCGACATATTTTTATCTCGTTTCTTATTGCCCCTGTTTTCTCTTTTGTTCCTACACTTAGATTTTCTCAAAGTGTCTGCATTTCTAGATAAGTAATATATTTGGATCTTATGACAAACGTCTTCTCTTACCATTCGAATTTTCGCTTTATTATTGTAGTGGTAAATAAATCCCCAAAATAAATAGCTCTGTAAATTTTCGACATTGGATGCTGACCATATGTTTTAGTGGACTCATCTAGCTGAAGGCGCTCGGTCGGGCATCTGCACCAGATCACATGTGGTAGCGCCGTGTTCAACATCAACCGCAATCGCTAGCCAGACTAGATCAGACAATTCCGATATATTGACAACCGTCAAATACAACTTCTAATCTCCTCGATTCTGTCTTTTGACTTCTCTTGGTGGGTACGAGTTATATTAGTAGGTATTACTGGTGAAAGCGTTCTCAAACACTGAATACTTGTGGCATCTTCATTGGTGAGGCCGACATGATCTGGTACACCTAATTGCAAGTGTGAGTCTGTTCCTTTTTAGGATTTTTATATATTATTGCCTTATTTTTTATTTTTTATACATTGTGATATTTTTCCCGTGTTTCGGGATATCTATATACTTTTTCTCTCGTATTCTCGTACTTAGTATTCCCCTATGACCGAACAGACCCCTAATGTACTTAAGATTAAGACCATGTCCCCACCCTCGTTCCAACTCATGCCCTTCTGGCCCGACAACATCGAAGCCTGGTTATGCTAAGCAGAAGCCGACTTCCACGAGCACGGCGTGAACGACACACGTGCACAATTCCTCGCAGTAGCCAAGGCACTACCGCGGGAATTCGACAGGTACGTAACACCTAGTATGTTCACTAGTGATGTTTCCGAACCTTACGAAATCTTGAAACGTTCGATTCTTAAACGAGGAGACCTAACCGATCGACAAAGGTTAGATCAACTCTTTAATAACATAGACCTGCAACACGGTTCTGCGACGGACATGTTGCAAAGGATGAAAGAGGTTATAGGCCCAAGAACTTTCGACGAAGGTCTATTCAAACAACTTTTCTTGTCAAAACTTCCCCAACAGGTGCAAGCAGTTCTGGTCTCGTTTCAGAACAACGCCTTAGACGAGCTAGCTGCATCTGCCGATCGTATCTTAGAAATTACGAAATCTAATGCCGAGGTTTTTTCAGTCAAAGAAAAGCCTCAAACGACTCAGAATGACATAACCGAGTTATGTCATACATTTACACGTTATCTTAATTTTCGTAACGACCGTAAGCGATCGCACACCCCACATAGAAGCATTTCACGTAAGCGATCTGTCTCTAGACCACGAGAGACGGATAATCCCGACTGGTGATGGTATCATAACCATTATGGAAAGTCTTCCAGAAATTGCAGAAAACCCTACAATTTTCCCAACACGAAACCGAGTGACTCGAAAAACAATTCGGGAAACTTCCAAGCCGGCACGCGTTAACGGCAACCGTAGCCGGCAAACATAGCCGTCTGTTATACGTCACAGATGTGATAACGAGACTTCGCTACCTCGTCGACACTGGCGCAGAAGTTAGCGTTCTCCCAGCAAATCCTAACGACCGGCTTCACGAATCGGCTCTAAGCTTACAGGCGGCAAACGGAAAACCTATCGCTACGCATGGCAAAAGGTACGTTTACCTTAACGTGGGTTTACGCAAACCCATACACTGGATCTTCGTTGTTGCAGATGTATCTATGCCAATCATTGGTATGGACCTTCTACAACATCATAATCTGATCATCAATACGCGCAAACGGAGGCTAGTAGACGGAAACACTAAATTATCCGTTTGCGTAACTTCTTTTTCTGGTTTCAGATTATCCCCGGTCACAATTAAGCATACGATAGATCCACTTTATCAACCGCTACTCGATAAGTATCCTGGGGTGCAACAAACGCAAGCGAAACTACCGTGTGTAACCATCAACGTTACACATCACATCACGACTACAGGACCACCTGTATTCTCTAAAGCAGGACGACTGGCCCCCCGAAAAGCTAAGGTTGGCCATAAAATAATTTGACCACATGATAGACTTAGGAATCATACGACCGTCAAGTAGCCCATATGCATCTCCGTTGCACATGGTCCCTAAAAAGGACAGCAACGATTGGCGTCCAACTGGTGACTATCGGCGATTGAATGTGAAAACCATTCCCGATCGTTACCCGTTGCCTCACATTCACGATTTGACAGCTAGCTTGAAAGGTACAACTATCTTTTCGAAAATTCACTTGTTTAAAGCGTATAACCAAATCCCTATCGCTACAGACAATATACTGAAAACAGCTATCATGACTCCTTTTGGACTCTATGAATCTTTGCGAATGCCTTTCGGCCTAAGAAACGCTGCCCAAACATTCAAAAGGTTCATAGACGACGTTTTCCGAGGTCTCAACTTCGTACATGCGTATGTTGACGACTGCCTAATCGCACGTCCGGACAGAGAAACACATCTCAAGCATCTGGATCTTGTTTCCGAACGATTACAAAAACATGGCATTACTGTAAACGTTCAGAAATGCCAAATCGGCACCGACTCGTTAGACTTCCTAGAACACACTATCGATGCTCAAGGCATTCGACCCCTTAGGACCAAATTGGCGGCTATTCTGGATTACCCAGAACCGACCACCGTCAAGCAATTACGCACGTTTAACGGCCTGGTAAGTTTCTATAGACGCTTCATACCGAAATGCGCTTTACTTATGAAGCTTCTTACCGGTCAACTTCGTGGAAGTGCGAAATCCACTAATTTGGACAACGTCGCATAAAAACCACTCTCCACAATTAAGGAACTTATCGCTAAAGTAACAATGCCTGCACATCAGGACACTCGAGCACCCATTAGTATTGCAGTAGACGCATCTGACTCAGCAATCGGAGGAGTCTTACAACAATGGGTTAACAACTCCTGGCAACCATTGGCATTTTTCTCTAGACGGTTGCTAGACACCGAATCGAGGTACAACACATTCGGTAGGGAACTCCTAGCTATGTATTCAGCTGTACGGCATTTTCAACATTATATCGAAGGCCGTGAATTCACCCTTTTCACTGACCATAAACCTCTTACTTTCTCATTAAGCTCCTCTTCAGACAAGTACTCACCTCGTGAGTCTCGACAACTGGACTACATTTCGCAGTTTACTTCAGAAATTGAACACATTACTGGAGCAAACAATGTATTAATAATAATAATAATTTATTCTCAAATAACAGTTTGTTACATGAGGCATGCCAGTTTACAGGCAAGATCAAATTGATACAAATGATACAATATACACTGTAGTAAATTACATAGCTGGGTTGATAATTTATAAGATATGAATGTAGATGGTTTTAATCAGTACTACAGTTGGCGCGCTTCATGAAAGTTGCGTTGCGAATGTGCGACTGATGGTCAAGGATAGGTCCATTGAAGGTATGAGCTTCTAGAAATCGCAACCTTATGTCCCTTTGGAATATCCAAGGCTTTAAGGATGGTGCAGGATGAAGTAACCCGTTCCATATCTCAAGGGGCTGAAAGAGGGAGCAAGTAAAAGAAAACACGAGAGGCAGAGTAGCCAATATTCATGAAGGAATGTTTAAGGTATGATTACTCAGTCTAATTTTCTTTTATTAAGGTATTTGTTAAGAAAGAGCATTTTAATAGGTTAAAGAAAATAAGTGTTAACAAGGTGTGAGTGGACATACAACTGACAAATGGAGGCGATTCGGAAAGGAGCTGAGAGTATAAGATTATTGTGATTATAAAATAAAATATAGTGCTAGAAACAGTATTGTGATATACAATTGGCTATCTTCCTTTTATTATCGAAGCTATTAGAGCCCCTTTCGTTTTTTTGTATTATTATTTTTTTTCAGGTATTATAGGGTCTTGAGTAGGCTTCGTATATTAGCGAATTGTCTAGTTTGCTTGTAATAGGATTTCTGGGTAGGAAGTGAAACCAATTCAACGTTCGTAACACGATTTAAAGAGGTATTTTGCGTGATAAATCAGCATCAATACCATAAGTTCGTGACATCAAACATAAGGAGCCGTAATTAAACAAAATGTTCTGCCCTACAGACATGGGTGGATTGAAGTTATCTCCCCACCTTCATGTTTGCTGGTCAGTAACGCCACCCTCCCTCCTTTTGTGATGTTAGGCTCTCTTACGTTTGTGGTAAGTATGAATACTGCTTTAATCAAAGCCCATAGTTGGAATACACTGTCTCTACTAGGTCCATGTTACAAGCAAATCAGATAGTTGAAAAGTCTGTTTTATGGGTTAGATGTCCATATAGTATATCACACTGCTATGAAAATAACTAATGGTTTAAAGAAGTAAGGACTAATAGCAAATCAAAAGATATGAGAGGGTATAAAATTGTAGAAAGAAAAAAAAAGATTTCAGGGTAAGACAAATAAAACATTGAGAAACTCACAAGACTTTGTGGCCAAATTTTGAGCTTTGTATGATCGGCCTTAGTAGATCAGCATCCATAAGATTGAGCTATCTGTCTACTTGCAGTAGAAAAAAAAGCATGACTTTTAGGAAGAATAATGTACATTTAACCTGTAGAGATTTGGGGACTGAAAGCTAGGGTTAGGAGCATGAAGTCATGATTAATAAACAATGAATAATAGGAAAGGATAAGCCATATATTCTGTGATTTGGTTATATTCATATTAGTAACAGTCGAACTTGTTATAATTTTGTTCTTTCTAGATACTAGGCGGTCCGTAATAAAGTGCCTCATTGGTGGGCGGGAGTTCAAGGAAATGTTGAAGCTCTTTGGAGTCTAGAAATAGGGTTATTAGCTTTTTGAATCTGGTAAACGTATCACAGTTACGGATAGGCATTGGCAGCCTGTTCCACAATAAACTGTACCGTACTGTAAAAAACTTACAACGCATTTGTTTTTGGTGTTTTACGGTAAGTAGTGTATATGCGTTGTTTCTAAGTCTATAGGCTGGGTCGTGGGTGATAGTCGGGCAGGAGGTTAGAAAGGAGAGCCCATATATCGCTTTGTAGAGAAATATTAAATTGTTTTTAGCCTACGGTGCCATAAAGGTTCTAAAGATAGATGCTTACATCTGTCTGTGTAATCGAGATTCGAGTTACATCCTAGTAGTTGACGTGTGAAACGTCTTTGAACATCTTCTACTCTTATCTTGTCTGCGATATTCATATTAGAGAAGACAAAAGAGCAGTATTCAAGGGAGGGTCGTACACATATTTTGTAGAGAGTAAGTTTACCCTCTGTTGTGAAAAAGTTTTTCATTATAAAACCAATTAGCCGTCTAGATTTAGAAATAATAGAGGAGGCATGTTCTTCAAAGTTTAGGCTTCCTGTGTAATTAATTCCTAAATCGTGTACTGATTCGAGTGTTTGGACTCTACATTCATTTAAGTGAAGTCGCGGTTTATAGGGATGCTTTCCAAAGTGCATGATCCCGCACTTGTTGAGGTTAAATGGTAATTGCCATTTTTCACTCCATATAGTTAAGTTATTGAGGTCCTTTTGGATCTGGGATACACTTTCGCTTAGTGTCTCAGGCTTATAGCTGTATACTATTTTGAGATCATCAGCATATAAGTATGGTTTCCCAAATTCTATGGTGTTACATATATCGTTTATATACATAAGAAACAAAAGTGGACCTAATACGCTTCCCTGGATGACTCCACTGGTGATTGGTCTAGGGGACGAGAGACAGTCATTGTACTTTACCATCTGTTTACGTTCTGTTAAGAACGAAGCAAACCATGAGTACAGTGGGTTGTGTATTCCGAAGGACTTTAGTTTGACGAGTAGCCTTTTGTGTGGGACCTTATCAAAGGCTTTCTTAAAGTCTAGGAATAGGACTGATACAAGGAGTCCGCTGTCTCGTTTCAGAGTTATATCATTCAGGTAGTCTACTAGGCATGTATCGCATGATCTGGACCTAAGAAATCCATGCTGGGAGGTCGAGATGAGATTATTAGTTAGTAGATGTTGGACTACAGCCGCCTTAACTACTTTTTCCATCACTCTGGATACCACTGAAGTTATGTTTATAGGCCGGTAATTTTCAACGTTTGCTTCAGGTCCTGTTTTAATTTTGGGAATGATATGTGTAGTTTTCCAGGCAGTAGGGTAACACGCTGAAGAGAGTGATATCGCGAATAGTTTGAGAAGCAAAACACACATATCATCACCTCCACGTTTTAGCATGCTAGATGGAATACCATCTGGTCCATCAGTGTAGGAGTGTTTCAATGTACTGATTGCCTTGGAGATATTTTGTACACTGAATTCTACATTAGTAATTTCACAGGGAGTTACTGGGATTGGTTCTGAATCATTAAATGGTTTTTCGTTAGTTAGTGAGAAACAAAAATGTTCACTAAATAATTCTGTGATAAGTTTGGGATCTTCGTATACTTGTTTGCCTTTAATGAATATACTCCCTCTCGATTTAGAGCGTTTAAGTTTATTTTGGAGTAGTATGGTGAGTGCAGAGGAGTTATTATTAAGTTCAACTGCACGTTTTTCCTGTGCTACTGCTTTTTGTTTACTTATTGCCTCTGTTCGGACAAGTATTTCTGTCATCGTTACTAAAGAGGAAAAGTCATTTAAGTTGTGGAATCGAGTACAATGTCTTTGAAGACGTCTTCTTGTACTGACCGGTATATAGAGATCTTTGGAGAACGTAGGTTTACAGTATTCTAAAGGTGCGATGTTGTTGATGATACTTTTGATGTTGTGATAAAATATATTGGTTAATGTGTCGGTATTGTTTGAGGTAAAGAAAGTTCTCCAATCAGTGCTTCTTAGGTAATTGTGGAAGTTATTCCAATCAACCTTGCGATAGTTTCTACGAAGTGTTACGGTTTTACTTCTATCGGTTGTGGTTTTTACATTAAGGCTGCATATGACAATGTTATGATCACTACCTGGGAACTTTTTTCCAATATACAAAGTATTGGGGATGAGGCCACTGGTAAAGACTAAGTCTAAGATGTTTTGATGTCTGGTAGGGCTATCGACATACTGAGTCCATTGTCCAAGCTCTAGACATTCAATAAATGATTCATAACGTCTCGGCGCTTTGACTGGCAGCCAAGAAATTTCGGGCATATTGAAGTCACCACAAATGAGCTTGCCTGTGAATGAGAGGGATGATGCTAGTGTGAATACCTCCGATAATACTGCTATTTCATCTATTGATGCGTTAGGTTGACGATAAACACAGCCGAGCAGTAAGGTAACGGAATTCGACGGCTTTAATACAATCCACACCGAATCCTTCAGTTTGTTTAGTTCAGGCATATCACATAGCAGTGAGTTTAGGCTAGAGTGAGCGTAAATAAGGCATCCTCCGCCTCGTCCATTCAATCTATCGCTTCTATATAGGGAATAGTTATCAAGAGATATACTTCGGTCGGAAATATTACTGTTAGTCCATGCTTCAGATATCATAATAACTGATGGTTGATATATGGATACAAACAGGGCTAAATCCGTCTTTTTGTTGCAGATCGATCGAGCGTTGGGTGAGGGTATCTCGGATAAAGTCGTCGTAACCCTCGCGGGTGTGAGGTGAGTTTGAAATGAGGGATTGGATGTTCTTCATTAGCTCGGTATTTTGATAGCTAGACTTAGTGGGAGATGTATCAAATGAGCTAGTGAAGTTGATTGGGGAGTTTACCCAGGAGGAAAGGGTGGGAGTACTCTCTGATGGAAACTGTACGGAGGAAACAAATTTATGGTTTGCACGTGGTTTGAAATAACCTGGGCTATATGCTTCAACAGAGGTGTCACTAGGGGTCTTATTCCAAAAAAATCTTGTACAGGCCTACTGTGAAGTGTATGGTTATTTACAAAATAGTCCTGATGGTTAGACTCGTAGCCCCTGTTATGGCTATTTAGGTTAGCGTGAGAGGGGTCTGCTACGCGTAACTGGGAGGAGTTGTGACTGTTGTTATACGTGGGAGCCGTTGTTATGTGATGGGTCGGTACTAAAGGGTGTGAAAAGTTTTCTTTATGAGAGTAATTACAGTTGCCATCCTGGGGAATGTAGGTAGGGTGTGGAGTGAGAAACCTATTATTGCCATTTTTATTTATGGTTTTAGGCTTCAGGGGGTGATTTGGGTGGGCAGTTCTGTGGTAGTTTTCGTTAGTCTGCGTGTAAGAAAGCTTGCTGCGCTGAAGCCCACCACCCATTTTGCAACTTAGAGGTGTCGAAGGCAAGTTGTACGATAGCAGCGGGGAGAACCTGTTCACTGTTCTTGGGATACCTATAGAGCAGTTGGGTTCAATCTTACGTGTTTCCCTATTCGGTATCGTGAGTTTTGTCTTCCCACCCTTTATTTTCAGAGCTGGAGTCTTTCGTTGTCTTTGTGAGATGAGCTTACGTTCATTCAAGTCTACTTGTGGAATATCTTGGGGAGGACAAATTCTCAAGTGTATAGGTTTAGTTGCATGTGTGTTGTTACACGACTCACATTTTAGTACATTACTGAACGAACAGCTGGGATTAGTCATGTCGTTATGGTTTTTGGGGTCCGTATCTTATCCAAAGGTAGACTCATCTAGACCAACAGAGTGATCAGCCGTATGTGGAGTGGTGTCATGCTCATTGTTCGTGTGTTTTAAACTATTTGCTGTGTTGCAAACTGTCTCTGGCTGATTATTAACTGTAACACTCCCATTCAATTCTATCGCTTCGCGTCTTCTTACACGACGTTGACAGGGCGTAAGGTCTGGAGTGACTTTTATATTTTTGTATGGAATTAGTGAGCTAATATTTTTGCTCAAATCAATAAACTGCTTAGCATCGTTACAACAGCCAAACATAAACAAGAGGGGGCAAGTTGATCTGTCTGACTTTTTTCTAAGGCGGATGACTTTGCAGCTAACGTTCGGCATACCGCATGTTCTAAGGCAAATATCCCTTAACTTAGATGGGTGTGTGCGGTCAGGGAGGTTATACATAACTGCATTGAAGGAGGACATCACTCTCTTGGTAACTTCTTCAGCCACAAACTCCGAAATACACTCAGCTTTAGTGAGTTGCTCAAGATTTCTGTCTGTGTCAAGGCCCCATATTTGAGTGAGGGGTGCTAATTGCTCAAGTTTGCCGTTAATTTCGGAGAGTTTTGTAGCTGTCGGATGTCATTACTATATCTATCAGTATTTTGGTGTGTATGTCGTGGACCATTGGACCCTTTAATTTTTGAAACTTTAGATTTAGGCCTTGGTTGCACATACTGTCTAGTAGGCTGTCCTGACTTTTCGACGCACGTAGGTATAGTGTCTTGTATGTCAACCAGTCTTACCGTTGGCATACAGCACGTAGAGATAGAGGGGCTGCGACATGGAGAATCTGGTGACGATAGAGACATTTGTGTACAATATATATATTTTTCAGTAGTTAAAGGTTCGACATTGTCAAGCACTGAGTCGTCAGTTGTAGGGGTTACAGATTTGGACCTTTTATTTGGCTTAGAAGTTGGTGAAATTTCTCTTTTACTGCAGTTATTGGACATGATATGAAAATAAGTGAGCACAGTGCTCGTTAAATTAAATATAATATCTGAGTATTAGTTGTTATTAAGTATTAACCCGGTCAATACTAGGATTAGAGACTGTGAGTATATAATAAATTGCAGATCTATTTACGACTTAAGTCCGCAATAGGTACAATACGAACTGGTAATTGTCCGTCGGATAAAAATAAGCTTTTTCCTTATTTTTCGGGGTAAGATGTACCCGATGTACTGGATTGGATGATAATCACAGTATAATACACCCTACAAAAGAGCAAGTCGAAGAATTCCTAAATCACGTGAAAGAAATGTTAACACTTTCAAAGTTCGCGCCGCAGACGCTTTGTCTCGCATAGCTTCCTTGAACAGTTTCCAAGGAATCGACCCTCTTAAACTCGCCCAGCTTCAAAAAGAAGACACTGATCTTCAGCACGAGTTATCGTCCACAACCCTCAAGTTACGTATCAAACAGATGGGAACAGGTAAGGAAACCTTACTGTGTGACACATCTACAGGTGGGGATCGCCCAATACTGCCGAAACGTTATCGACGCAACGTCTTCAATACGTTGCACAAACTTTCTCATCTAGGTGCCCGTGCAACCATCAAACTTATAGCGAAACGGTTTTGCTGGCCTTGTATGAATAAAGTCGTGAGGGAGTGGGCACGCTCCTGTGTAAGCTGCCAAAAATCTAAGGTTATCAGACACAATAAATGTCCCTTAGACTCTTTTAAAACTCTCGACGCTCGTTTCGGTCATGTTCATCTGGATTTGGTAGGACCTTTACCAGATTCAAATAGATACTCTTATTTCTTAACCTGCGTAGACCGTTTCACTCGATGGCCAGAAGCAGTACCTATCATGAATATCACTGCTGAAACAGTGACCTTCGTTGAACGATGGGTAGCAAACTTCGGTTGCTCTTCAACCATCACTACAGACCGCGGACCACACTTTTAGGAATCACTCGCTTCCGAACGACTGCCTACCACCCACAAGCAAAAGGGTCGGTAGAACGCTTTCACCGACAACTAAAAGCCTCACTATCAACTGCAAACGGTTCACAGTGGACCGACGCTCTTCCACTCGTCTTACTAGGTATTTGCAATCCAGTCAAAGCTGACGTTGGATACTCTGCGGCTGAACACGTTTATGTAACAACACTTGGACTTCCAGGAGGATCCGTGGATACTTCATCCTCTTCAATGAACATGGATCTAACTTCCTACACGAACAGGCTTACAAACGCAATGCGTTCAGTTAAACCTGCTTCCACTCGACCTCAATCAACTGATGTTTTCGTTCAACCTGACTTACGATATAGTACACACGTTTTCGTTCGTCGAGACTCGCATCGACGACCTTTCGAATCAGCATACGAAGGACCTTTCAACGTCCTTCAACGTGAACCGAAGTACTATATAATCGATAAGAACGGAACCAACGATAGCATCAGCATCGATCGCCTCAAAGCAGCGTATTTAGAAGGAAATGCTATATACGTCGATTTTCCTTCGGTACAATCAAACGACACGACTCAGACACTTATAGTATCTCATCCGACAACCAAAACACACGATGATACTTCGACAGTATCTGAAAATAAACTTAAAACGACGCGTTCTGGAAGAAGAGTAAGATTTCAAAAACATTTAAATGACTATTGCACGTAAGACACTAGTTAACATTTTGTTTCATCTCGATTTTCCATGGTATAATATAATATAAAAAAATCAATTTTTATATGCTTATATTTATATATTATTATTTGGCTGACATGTGTATTATAAAAAATTTAAAAAAAACATTTCGTAAAAATCGCTTTCCAGTTATTAAACTTTTTTCGCCCATACCTGTGCCATTTTCATTATTTTCCATATTGGGGCCAACCAACCTCCTGCCTGGTAGTGTGTTAGCTCTTGGTATCTAGAAACCTCAATATGCTGAGACAAACTCACTGAAATTACAGTATTTGCTAACCCACAAATAACTGGCAAAATGACTATATTTAATGCAGTCGAGTGGCCAGACTCTTCCCATTCAGGATTTTCAGGGTCCTGAAACCAAAAGAAGTCGACAAGAAGAAAGTTCAGATTAACCAGTCAACTTATACAAGTTAGTCACAGGATAATTGAGGTCGGAGACCCGCAATTTATAAGCTATTGCGGTACACTACCTATTCTCATTGGTGAGTGTGCTCTAGAGACGAGTAGATTGAGGCAGCGCTCCAGGGGTATCGCGACACTTTTTTGCGCTACTTTTTCATTTCTGCTTTGTGCACAACCAAATTTGGAAATACATAATGAATAAATTTGAAAGTCTATTTTCCGTTTTCATAATTAGGTAAAAAGGGGTTTTTCGATTTTGCGTTACATGGTATCGTGAAGTCCTTGAAAATTCATTATTCAGGTGCTGCTATAATAGTTTTTCGATGTTTGCATCGCAGATTAGCAATTATTTCTACTTAGGTATACACTAATGGTCGACAAATCTTTTATTTTTATATGAAATAGGAAGATTCAGGCATATATAATTATTAACCACACAGGTCATATTACCTTATGTACTTCTTTCAAACAGGTCTCAAATTGTCCCAACTTGTAAATCTTCGAGATAACATAATATCATTGAAGATTCGTCCTATATCATGCATCATCACGATGGAATCGTCTTCGTTACTTGAAGAATGAACGTTATCAGACATAGTGTGGCTGAACTCAACTCAAATCTAAAAATGTCTTGATTTGACCGCTTCTGAAAATTTTCACGAATTGTCGATGTGACGCACCAATCATTTTGCGACAGTTTGACCTTCAAGTGCTCGCAACCCCCATCAGTGGACGATACCCTAGGAGCGTTGCCGTAGATTGAGATTGAGAAAGTGTGTAATAACCCTGACCAGGATCAATATAAAGACTGGTAATAATTTTTGGGCTTTAATTCAGGTTAGAGAACTTGTCGTAAACTCGTCGCGGTTGTTTTAAGTTCGTCCCTATACTATACTAATACTATATATATATATATATATATATATATATATATATATATATATATATATATATATATATATATATATATATATGGTTGATGTGCATTGAATTCAAGTGATGTGGACCAGCAGCCAAAAAGCTGATATTTTTAAATGGTTATAGCTTGTAACTTTGACTATAGTCTAAGTTACAAACGCAGTTAAACTTAATGTATATAGTCAATTCAACTGTTATAACTTACTTAAGTTTGAGAGTCCAATTATGATTGCATGAAGCCTTTTCTTGTGCTTTAAACCGGTTACCTAATTTTCAAAGTTGTGTGAAACGGTATTATTAGAAGTTAGTACATGTTTATCCAGTTCATTATAATGATTTAAAGCCTACTCTCCAAGCCACTAGTCTATAGTTATATTGTAAGATACAGTTCTCAGTAATGTTACATTATGAGTAAGACTTCAATCAGGTATAAGACAACAGGTCTCGGATTTTAGCGCGAAATTCACTCATCCATTCGGCTAAATGACGTTCCGGCATTTTATCTTATGTCTGTTTGTGATGAAAACAATAAATCTAATTCCTGACTCTAACCATCAACTGTAATTAATAACTAGTTCCTCACACTGATTTATAACCCTCATTTAGTGCTACTTATTAGGTGGACACTCAAAGTCACTGTAGCATCGCTCAAAGGTCGTCCATAAATTGTAGTCTCACCGAAAAAACCTCAAACTACCACTGGGATTAGGGATTCAGCTAAAAAAAGACACTAACTGTTCACCACACTCTATTTCGTGAATAACCTTATCCAAACAGCGGTATTCATATACGCAAAAGATATGACACATACGCGTTTGTAACAACGTACAAAATTGTATCCGCATTTTAATAGCAAAATAAAATGTGAATCCTTTGAAAGTCTCCAGTCTTCAGTAATAAGGATATAGGAGGTCTATCGACCTATATTAATCCTTGCAGTTTGTAATACTGTGGAGGTCCAATTTCGTTTTGAATATATTAACAGAAGGTGCTGATATTACGTGTTCCGGTAGAGAATCCCAGTAATTCACTACTCGGTGCGAGAAACGAAACTCCAGGCGTAAACGATTTGATCTCGGTTTTTGAACTCTCTTCGAATGTCTCAAATGATCAGTCCTAGACGGAAGTAAAAGATAAGACATGTTAATACCAAGGTCATCGTTCAGTATACGATAAGCCAATATTAGATCACCCCGTGTTCTACGGTAAGATAACGGAAATAAGTTAAGGTGTCTCAGTCTGTCTTCATAAGATATGCCAGATAGACCTTGTACCATCGTAGTATCTCGTCGTTGGACTCTTTCCAACATATCTGCTTCATACTTGAAACAAGGACTCGCTGCTTGAATCCCATATTCTAAATGTGGTCGCACATAAATCGGGTATAATAATCTAGACATTTCATCATCTAAGTACTGGAAAGACCCACGAATAGACCATAATACCCTATAGCCTTTCTCAGCAGCAGCCTTACAGTGACTAGTGGTTTTGAAATCACTGCTTAATATGACTCCTAAATCTTTGTAGTTTCTTATCTTGGGTAGCACGAATCCACATATTGTATAGTGATACGATTCATCAAAGTTATTTGATTTCATCGCCAAACTCTTATTAGGATTTAATTTTAGTGACCACCTGTCCAACCATGCCACCAATGAGCTAAGGTCATTCTGTAATACTATCCTATCCGACATACTGTGTATGGGTCTCCAAATTTTTATGTCATCAGCGAAGAGTAGAACGGATGATTTTGCTACATTTGGTAATTCATTTACATAAAGTAAAAAGAGAAGAGGACCGGGGATTGTACCTTGGGGAACGCCATTTTTTACATATACCCACGAGGAGAGAGCCCCATTAACCTTTACCCTTTGTCTCTTGTCATGGAGGAAGTTACTTATCCAATCCACGACTGTATAATGAATTCCAAAACGTTCGAGTTTGAATTTAAGACCAGAGTGGGAGACCTTATCGAAGGCCTTACTTAGATCTATGAAAATTACGTGCACAGGAATATTCCGATCTTTTGCAGCAGCCCAATCTTCTCTTGCAATGAGATTTATCAAGCAAGATAGGCCTTTCCGAAAACCATGTTGTTCCCTGGAGAAAAGATTATGCCCTTCAACATAGTTTATAACAGATATCCGAATGATTTTTCCCATCGGCTTTACAACTGCACTAGTTAAGCTAACGAATCTATAGTTACTAATGAAATCCCTACTCCCAGCCTTATTCACCGGACTTATTATAGCGTCTTTCCAGTCTCTGGGCAGTCTAGACTGCATCAGAGACATGTCAAACAGTATCGCTAATGGTTCGTCAATTTCATCTGATATGGCTTCCATAATCTTAGGATGAATATCATCAGGACCACTGGACTTATCAGGTTTGAGATGCTGAAGTAGCCTTAAAACAGTAACTTTCTCAATGACTACAGGGTCCATCAACTAGCCGCCACGATCACGATGAATCGTTGATCGTTCTTCATTACCGATAGGAAACACTTTACTGAAATATTCAGATAAAGCTTCAGCTTTTTCGGTATCATTTTCTGCCAAGATTAAGGGGTTTTCTTGTATGAAAAGTGATGGAATTCCATCTCTTCTGTGAGTTCGCCTTTTTAAATACGAGAATAACCGTTTCGGACTATATCTAGAATCTCTAACCAATTGTTTTTCATATGATCTAGTCTTACTTATTAACTCTTTACAGGCATTCCTAATCTTACAATAACTGGATCTGTATTGTTCTAAGCCAGTAGAGATGAACATATTCCAGTGCTTCTTCCTTTTTCTAAGAAGTTTTCTGACTGTTTTGGTTATCCACGGTGGACTGTTATTCGGTTTTCCAGGTACCAAGTATGGGCCCCCAAATGCCCTGGTATGGCCGAGATTGGGGGTGGGCCCTCCCTCCCTCTCGAAATGCTCTCACACGGTCACGCGCATACAGCCTCTGCCAGGGAAGTCCTACTCACTGCCTTCTCGTAGCGGGGGTGTTGTTTACGAAAATGAGAGGACGAAAGCGAATGCCCGGCGCTTTAACCGGATCCCAAACCAATGGTGCACATGGGCTACAGTATCCTGCGGGAACAAACAGCGTATGAACCAATTTCCGGTCACCGGCTACCATGGTACTGCATCTCCTCACGATGCTCCACTGCCTTGTGGGTCAGACCTTTAGGTCAAAGGCTCGGGGTGTGGCCCCCTAAGATAACCACCTGCTTCGATCTGGGCACCCAGGCAGTATCACAGCCCACACATGTGTGGCGCATATATATTTGGTGTCCTCTTGTACCAATATTTATGTGTTCAAATAAATAAATAAATAAATAAAACCAGGTATGGTATGAACGAGGACGTAACCAAACTAAACTTACCTTTAAATACAGACCATGCTTCTTCAACTGATAAGCTAGTATCTACAAACCAATCTGTCTTAGTAGTGCATTTCTGAATGGCTGATATGTTAGCCTTCTATACATTTGGGCGGGGTGTAACCTGATCGCATAACATGTCCCTAGTTCTAAACGTGAATGACAAAACAGCGTGATCGCTGTTCACTAACGGTGGAAGAATATTTAGGTCGACAATATCCTTAGTATCATGAGTGATTACCAAGTCCAACAGAGAAGAACCTTGGTTAGCACCAAAACGTGTGGGTTTGGATACATGCTGCACTAGTGCATGCTCCGTTATTGTTATCAGGAACCTACTATCAAAGGAGTTTATAGATCCTTCCGTGGTCATCTCAGTCCAACTAATATCAGCTGCATTAAAGTCTCCTATTATCAAGCATCTGGTATTTGGACTCCAAAGATGAATGTGCTCTAAAATAAAGTCATCAGCTAAGCAGATCGGGCTTCAATAGATGACACCAAGCATAAATGTACTACATCTGATAGCCAATTTACAGTTAATGACTTCACAAGTACCGCTACCGTGGGATTCGCTAGCAGAGGAAGAATATTTGTACTATTGGGTATATATAACAGGACGCCACCTCCTTTTCTACATCTATGTCTATCACTCCTGAAGTAATGGTATCCGGATAATTCTGGAGTAATGTCTAAGTCATGGACTAACCAAGTTTCTGTCACTGCTACAATGAGTGGCTTTAATCTGTGCACTGATGCTTCTAGTTCATAGAACTCATTTTTTAGACTACGAGCGTTGGCATATAAAACTTCTAAGTAAAACGGCTTATCCACACAGACCTTGATGCATTCGCTTCCAAGACCTGACTATCCGAAAACCCACCAGCCGGAGATTTCCCTCACTGTTTTGCCGACCGGTTTCTAGTTCAGCTAGAGCTCTTCTCCTTTTTATTCTATCTTCGAGAGACATATCAGGTCTAACTCGGATGTCGGAATTGTCGTGACAACGAGCGCTACTTAACAAGAGATCCCGTTGCTTCTCCGATCCTAGGATTACCTCAAGGAGTCTGCATAGTTGGGGTTCAACATTGTCCTCAGTCCTCTTGCCTATTCTAACCAGTTTTTTTTTACCTGAACTCCTTTAGAGTTATCTGGTAAGATACTACGAATATACTACTAATATCTTCAATCATTCATTAAACTTATCTGTAAAGATGGAGCCATTAAACGTACAAGGAATTCAGAGACCAGGTACAAAATCACTGACCTAGATTTGAACAAATTAAATGAAATAAGAACCTTTCCCTAGAGTTTACTTTCACCATCTTATCTATTTTAAAATGGTATGTAGCTGAGTAAAGTTGGTATCGTAATCTATGGTTGGAGACTGAGTGACATAGCTCATAATCGATAATAATGGTGTCGGTGTATACATTCTTTGTCTGCCCTTAAACCATGAGATTAAAATTGCTTCATGCCTTTATTTCTACGAACTATTTCTTTCTTCCTGTACTATATCCTTCTATACAATCCTTCTTTTATGTATTACTACCATTGAAGTGACTACTATGAATTTTGTGTTCATCTTGTTGTGCTAATGAAGTTTGGCAACTTGAACCGATGCATGTACGTGCCTGGTCCTACGTTGCAACTGACTGATTTAGGGATGAAAACAATATAACGACAAGTAATTATCAAGTTCAAATGGTTATAGACGGAATAGAAGGAGCATTTGCTTAAAGAGCCTTTATGTCTAATAGTATGTAATCGATGCCTCGAAGTAGGGACCTAGGTGTATAAAACAAGCAGAAGTGAAGTGTTTGCAATTTTGTGTGATATACTGTCCGAACTCCCTAGTAATATGTCATGTTTTCCTTTGAGGGACTCTTAGAAAGTTACTTAACTACCTCAGTTGTCAGGGAATTCCAAGTCTTGACTACTCATGAAGATTAAACTCTTAAAATGTTATAGGTTGTCAGAAAATCGCCTCTAAGTTCCCCTTACTCGAATAACTAGAGATCCATTAATTTAAGGCGTTCCTCATAAAGCTTGAGGTTGAGCTCCTAAACTGCAATTTAGTGGTATGCTGATTACTTAGCTATCACCTATGCTAGTCTGTCAACAGTGATTGGATAACTGTCTGGTTAAACTTACTGATACGATATGGTCTACCCTATCAAAAAACTTCGAGAAATCAAGACTTTTTAATGGCCCTCCTCAAAACTATGCCTTTGGTGTGAAAAAAATTTTATGGAATGGACTGCGATTTCTTGAACCATATCGTATTCAGACTCATGATTTGTTTATTTAACAATCTGAATTACATTTCACTATTTCTTGTTCAAGGTATCGTCTGGAGATAATTATAACGCTCTTAGGTACATATAAGTGTTTATACTGAAAAATCACTAGCTGATTATCAGAAAAAGTAAGGACTTCAACTCTAGATTTTTATAATTAAAATGTGAGCCTAGTTTTTGCTTCACAAAAATTCCCAACTTATATTCATAAATTCAATATAGATAGACTTTTTTATTTAAGCAGGGGACGCTTGAATAAAGACATTTTAAAAGGTATGAATATGATTATTATTTTTGTATTTAGGCCATTCATTTTGTTTAATATCACTTGAAAAATAACATTTGATTCAATAGAGTTTACAAACGTTTTCTTCCTGGTTTAGCTCTGTGATCTTAGAGGGTTGGTTTGTGGTGTGCTACTCATGTCGACAGATATAAGTAGTATTTATCATCAATCGATAGTGAAGTACCTGGCAGTAGAAGGTTAATAAGATCGGAGAAAAGAGAACGAGTACAAAGAATGATTGGTGTGCGAACGAAATAACAGTGAAGTCTGAGACGATTGATTGACATTTTGCAAATGAAGAATTTACTGTATGGTTCTCAGATTTTACTAAGATGTTCTGTAATTTTGTATTCAAACACATTCGACTGTCTCCACTTGTGTTCTCGTTCACTACAGGTTTACTGCTTTTTTATAGGACATGCCTTCTTACAGGATTGACTCTTCAAGAGCAATACCCAACACGCAGTTACTACTCACGGACATTTTTCCTCAATTGCAAAAATCGTAGTGTGAGAACTAACAGTAAATAGTTATTTTGTATATCGGAAATAATTCCCTAGCTTATCTGATGCTTATTTAACCAAGCACAGTAGAAAATTAATTTACGTAACTAAACGCATCAATTTTTGAACTTCTGATCGCAAATAATGTAATTTGTGTCACAACTATATTTTATATATTATGCATTCATCCTTCAGTTGATTCATCTAAAAAGTAAGGCCAAAAATAATGTCAGATGACAGTGATGCCTTTGCTAGTGCAGATGAAAGTATCCATATTAGTGTTGAAGCGAACAACCCAGTGAAAAATCATCTACAGTCTAATTTTAAAGAGAACGTCGATAATCACGACTATAGTAATCCAAATATTTTATCTAAGCAACTTGCAAATCCAGCGTCATCGACAAAAAAGTCAAATGTAGTTGAATCAAGAAAGAAGACTGCCAAACAAACGAAATTACAATCTGTACCCAAAAAGTTTGAAAAAGTAAGCTGAAAGTTTTTGTTTTTATTTTAATAGAATATATGGTGTCTAGATAATGAACACTTTGGAATTGAAAAGTTTTCTATTAGTCTGTATCTTTGTTTATCTCAAGTAAACAGATGTATCCGAATAATAAAATTGAATAGGGTCAGCTCTTTTGTGGAAGATTTGGAGCCACACTGTAATGTTAATAATCATTCGCCAACATCTTTTCACCATAACAGTTATCCAACTGTTATCAGGAAATCGCAACACTTGATTGTCATCCATTAAGTGTAGTATCTTTGTTCTATTTTGCATGACTCTTTGGGAATGTAGTTGACTGTCAAACTGTCAGTGTGGTTTACATATTAGGGCATAGTTCATAAGTTATTACTTTGATTTGCAAATTTTTAATGATTGATCAACATCTTTACGAAAATCATCGGTTTTAACGTTAACCAGTTATTGCAAGTTTTGAAAGCACTTTTTTTTATGGGAGTCAAGGTTAATGAAACACCGTTGAATATCAACTCAAAGAAAAATCTTGGAGAAGTCACATCTGTCGGGTTTAGCGCTAATAAAAATGAAAAAAATGACCAACAACTTTCATCTTCCCGTCCTTCCAAAAAGTTTGAGGGGCCAGTAAAATGTGTAAAATCTAAAATGGAGAGAGTAGGTTCAAATGAAGGGAATAATTTCGTAGATAAACGAAATGATTTTCCGATCAGTAATAAAGAGGAACAAGTTATTAATGATGACACCAATAAATGTTCCAAAGTGAGCGAATTCATAACTGAAAGACTCCCTGTAATAGCAGATATTATAAATCCCATCAAATCACTTCAACTTCACTCTGAAACAGATAAACTTTCGACAGTTGAATCTTCAACAGAAGTAGATTTCACAACTTCAGTTGCTCCAAACATCCCACGTGGTCAGGGTAATGGGATGAGTTCACTTGTTGTGCTAGGAGATGTAATGAAAGGAAATCCATCATATGACGAGGTACTAAAACGAAGAGTTGAAGTACAATCTGGAGAGGAAAGCGAAAGGAAAGTAATATTAGATACATGGAACAGTGTTTGGAATACATCGTGGACTAATGACGATGACAATCGAGAGGAAGATAACGACAATGAACAGAGTGGTGGCTGGGAAGTAGACTTTCTGGAGGAATCAGGCGATATGTCTGAATCACAGTCAAGCAACATAAATTACTCAATGTTTAAAAATTCGAAGAGTCTTGACTCAACTAACAATTCTTCATGTGGTAGCCAAATTTCGTCAAACATAGAAAAGCGCGATGTAGAACAAAAGACAAGTAGCAGCAATTTTTCATGGGGTTGGAGTGGTCTATCTTCATTCGGCCAACAATTGACCTCTTCACTACAAGCAACTGTAAGTCGTAGGATTTTTGAGCTAACGTTTCATCGTTTTGAAACTCACACTTAGAGTATATGTTCGGAGTAATAAGTTTGTATTAATAATTTGCTAGTAAATATCTTTAGCTATCCTACATTAATAATGATAGTTAAAAGAGATTTCGAAGTGTTATAAATAATTATATATATATATATATATATATATATATATATATATATATATATATATATATATATATATATATATTAAAATTCCTTCATAATTTAGTCACTGGCATTAAAATAGCGTTGAAGTAGTGTATGTGAATTGTTCAGAGTAAAACACTGAACCAGTCCCATTAAGTTTGAGTGACTGTTGATCTCAGTTTTGTATAAAAGTAATTTGACGGCCTGTCGGGAAACACTGACTGTGTACCTAATGGCTTACATCAACAAAATATCTGCCCAACACCCCGTATTGGCGAAAATACCCCAACTGAAGTCAATTTGTGGTGATTACTGCCTAAAAATTAATCTAATCTCAAAAAGCTACTCCATAAAAGATATTCATTTAGACTTAATAGTCTAGTTTTCCTATCGCATCGATTTGCCATAGTACTAAAATGACCTCAGATTATCTAACGTTTTAAGTTTCGTTGGTAAATCATGGTTCCGATAAACAAAAACGGCCCCGGAAACTTTTTCGACCAATACACTTTTGTTTTTAAACTTCTGGCATTGGTCTAGATAAATGATTCCCTGAGCACTCCAAACAATGGGAACTATGGTACCCATATCCGTCATGTAAGAAAACATCATTAGGACTTGCATACAATATCCTTGCTGCATTTTAATCTGCACTAAATTTCCCCTTTACAACACCCACATCTCTATTGTCACTATTATTACCATGGCTAACAAGTAGACCATATCTAGTGTTAGCTATATCAGCATGGTCCTTTACAAACTCAATAAGATTGTTAAACAGGCTTTCGACCTCCTTTAATAATCTTATAAGCTACCTTTAGCCGCTACTGTTGGACGTGTGTTGATAATTTCAGAACCGTAGTTTCAATAGTTCTAGAGGAGTTCAAATCAGAAACGTAATTCATCTGTTCGAGAGTCAGACCACATGCTTGCATTTCTCGTAACAATCTTCTCAAACCGTCTGGTTGCTTCCTTATATTTGAAAAAATTAACAAGTTGCCAATAAACATACGTGCTGTAGCGTGCTTTTTTTGGCCAAACGTTTCCTCAAATATCTTCAATGCTTTATGATAACCTATCGCCAGTTCTAGCATAGTACAATGAAGGATAGCTGTTCTCGCTTCTGCATCACAATACTGAATTAAGTAATTCAACCTAGCTCTGGTTCCAATGTCCTCACTGCCGATACATTCTTCGAATTTTCTAATAAAATTCCAGTAATTTATTGGTGTACCATCGAATTTTAAGATTTCTTTTGGTAAATGCAGATTTTTTACTAGTACATTCTCGCCATTGCTTACTGATTGACGGAAACCTTCATTCCCTTGACAACGTAACTCTTATAGTTCAATTTCTTTTTCCAACTGGGTTACACGTAACCTGGCTGACTCCAGTTCTATCAGGTTATTAGTTTGGGGTTCATCCCTTTCCAGTTGGTCTTCGTCATATGTTGAATTATTTCTTATAGTCATGCGAATTGTTTAAGTTTACATATTAGGAGTTAGGTTAAAGGTTGTAAGATTGAGTTATAATCCAATAAGGCTTTCGCTAACAACTGACGTCAGCTATGGTGCCAAAAGGTCAGGGTTATATATTATGAGTTCGGCTTACATATTAACGTTAGGATTTTCATCACGAGCTTAAACCAGCTGTAATGAAATTATACTTTACTTGCCACTATTCTAATTACAAATTGAAGAAACTTATTATTGATACTGGAAGTTAAGAGTGGAAGAATGCTATCTAGCTACACTAAACATCCTGAACTATACATTGGACCATACTAAGTACTCTAACATGCAATCTGCACCAAGATCAGGTATTTCTTGTAATTTGACTTAAGCACTATCTTATATTCACTGGTTGCATAATAAGTATTTATCGATTTCAAGAACCAAACGATGCTAATTTCTTACCTTGTTCATAATAACATACAAGTTGTCCTTCACTGGACGCTCAGTTTCGCCAAAAATCTATGGGGAGATATCTTAGTTCGCTAGCGTAGCACATTTTTGCCCGACTGGTATTGCTATGCACTTACATGGTGTGTCCTTACTTTTGGACGGACGAGTTATTCTTATTGTTCCGGTCATTTTGCCATTTATGTGTGACAAGCATGTGTGCCTGAAGTACTTAAGGTCTACATGCTTGCTTGTATCTATCATGCCTGTAAATGTTGAGTCATTTCGGCTAAATAAAGTTGGCTGTTTCTGTCATTCCTGTTCACATGCATTTTTCTTGTCTCTTATCTTTCGTTCGCGTTAACGAATGTTTGAACCATGTTCCTCAATCACTTTCATACTTTGCTTCTTATATCTACATTGCTATTGACGGGCTATCTTGACAGAATGCACACGAAATAAATTTTTTCATTATCTTTGCGATTGTTATAGGGTTTAAATTTAGTACAAGGAGGTGTCGATGTTCTGGAATTAATCGGACGTAAAACGATGTCTGTATTGGCTGAAAATGATCCTGGTTTCAACTATACCAAAAAGTTTTTACGTCCACCAAACGCTATTAATAATTGTCCAAATCTTTCTAAGGTTTGTTTCCGTATTTAAACATGGACTTTTTTTTCCTTTCGAATATTCAGTTTTACACATCGAACGAAATTTATGGGGTACGTTTCTATGAAGAGCATCGTGGGAGGTAGCGGAATTAAAAATCTATATTTTGGGTTATTGATCGTCAAGACGAGATTTTCTCTACTCTTGATTTTGTTCCACACCACTAATTCATCAAGGAAACTTCTTCGACACTACGGAGTTCCTGAGAAGATTGTCAATATTATCCGGAACTCATACGACGGACTACAGTGCAAAGTAGTGCATGGAGGACAGATGCATTCCAAGTAAGGACCGGAGTCAGACAAGGCTGTTTACTCTCTCCCTTCCTCTTTCTTCTGGTGGTCGACTGGGTTATGAAGACCTCGACATCTGAAGGAAAACACGGGATACAATGGACAGCTCAGAATCAATTAGACGATTTAGACTTCGCAGATGACCTAGCCCTTCTATCCCATATACACGGACAAATGCAGATGAAGAAAGCTCGTGTATAAGCAGCTTCTGCATCAGTAGGCCATGACATACACTAGGGGAAAACCAAGGTCCTCAAATAAAACAGAGAACACCAACCCAATCACACTTGATGGCGAAACTCTGGAAGATAAGGAATCCTTCACGTGCCTGCGAAGCATCATCAATGAACAAAGAGGATCCAATGTAGATATGAAGGTACGGATTGGGAGAGCAAGGGCAGCATTCATACAGTTGAAGAACATATGGAACTAAAAACAACTGTCAACCAATATCAAAGTCACAATCATCAATACGAACATCAGGACAGTTCTACTGTACGGAGCTGAAAGTTCGAGAACTACCACAACCATCATCGAAAAAGTACATATATTTATCGACAGTTGTCTACGCAAGATACTCAACATCCATTGGCCGGAAACATCAGCAAAAGTCTTCTGTGGAAGAGAACGAACCAGTTTTCAGCTGAGGAGGAAATTTGGAAAAGACGATGGAAATGGATAGGACATGCAATACGGAAATCACCAAATTGCATCACGAGGCAAGTCCTAACTTGGAATCCTGAAGGGAAACGGAAAAGAGGAAGGCCAAAGAACACATTGCGTTGGATTATAGAAGCAGATATGAAAACGATGAATTACAACTGGACGGAGCTAGAAAGGATTGCCCAGGACAGGGTTGGATGGAGAATACTGGTGAGCGGCCTATGCTCCTTCACGAGGAGTGACAGGCGTAAGTAAGTACGTACTAATTCATCAAAGTAATCTTGCTAGACGGTCTATTTTATTGTTGAGTCAGTCAGCAGAATTCATCTAATCAATTTTTCAGTGTCAGTCAGTTAAACATGAAGTAGAACCTGACACATTTCATGCATCGCCTCAAGTTAAAATACCACAATAGCACAGAAAGATGCAATTATTTCAAGATAAGTCTCAAACTAGTAGAAGTAGTAAAAGTATCAGTAGCAGTAGAAGGTATCAAATACAGGAAGAAATGTATCAGTAGATTTTGAAGTGAGTGTTTAAGTCACTGGGTACAGAAGGTTATATTCTTTGTGCTTATCTGATGAGTTGTCTGCTTCTGGGTTAATATTATTTGATGTAACAAAAGACTAATAATATGTCGGTCTATTTTCCTGTACATTTGATTATTTTTTTCAGATCTTGTGCAAGTCGTGTAAACTTGAACTTATTTCAGACTAATAATCCTCCGTACTGAAAAAGACACAAAATATTTAGTTGTAGCACTTATTCTATGAATAAGTGAAGCGTTAACTTGATAGTTAAAATACTGGATTTTCAATCACTATGTTGTTAGTTCAAACCCCATACTCTCTACTTCGGTTCGGATTATATGTAGATCAAGTTACTAACTAAATTTTGAGTTGTAACCAGCAATTAGGAATCATTGCAATCAGTTCAACATAGTAGAGAGAATATTAATTAAAGTCACTAGTTAGAGTGAAGTCAGTGAAAATGAATACATTTTCTTGATTAGTTTGTTTGGGGCCCGTGTTATCGGATCGCAATACAAGAGAGCAGTTGTATTGATCTAGTCCGCATATTAAATAGCTCAACCAGACTGTCGACCTAGTGCCAATGACCTTCGGTTAGAGAACAGCACGCTAAATGTGAGATGACAATCGGGAGTAAAACTAAATAACCATTAGTCCAGAATGCATTTTCCCACACTTGCTCGTGCAATAACCAGAATGGGGAACAACTCAGCAAGCACATATAATTATGAATTTCAAAATCATGAATCATTCAAATGATAATATTGGAGCCAAATCCTGAAAACACATCAACAGGATTAAGAAATTACAATACGGGCACAACCATGCAAGTGGAGGACGATTGAGTGATGGGCCCGTAATGAATTAACTGATGTGTGGGCGGGGATGATCATGATTGGTTGTCTACTTAGTGAGACATGTAGATAGTCTGACAGGTGTCAGATAAGTTTTGTATTCGCTTATCCTTATTATTATGACGCACTTATTATTGATTGTTCATTGTTGTGGACTGTGTCGGTTTTTGGTGTGGAAATATATTCACGTTGTGGTCAGGCTAATTACGTGTTCTTGATCTGAGTTGTGTTGACGTCCTGTAGAATAGACACTGGGAGGGATTTAGTGTAGATAATCGTTTTAGACGAGGTAAATCGTGAGCGTTATAACATTAACAATAACTTGAGAAAGGTCAAACACAATAAGTTTGTGCGTTAAACAAAAGCTCACAGGTAGGGAATACCGAAAATAGAATATTTTAATTATTTAGTAATTATACAACAAAAATGTGTATACACAATAACTTCAGATAGAACTATTCAGAAACTGCAAGTTTCCTTAAAAGTAATTTAAATTCTGTTAAATTTTTTATTATTCAAAAAATAAAATCGGGTTAGGTCATATTACATAAATGTCACGCTACTTTCATGAGACATAATAATAGCTGTTTTATCGTTATTTTTTTAAAAATAGTTGCTACGTGAAGCTTATGAATTTCATACATCTACCGAATCAAGTGATCAAAAACCCAACAAACAAAAATGCGGTGATTTCACTTATCAACTAGAGTGTTCTCGTGCATTACTTCATTTAGAATCATTGGAATTAGTTAGTGAACAAGCCAGTAATCAATTACACACTCGTTTAGATTCTTTAACAATGGATACTACTGATAATGATAATCTACTTGAAGCAATATGGACTAATTTAAATTTGGATGAAGTAGAAAATGATGATAATGATGACGAATACGATGTGGATAATCACGATCTCAGCACTGCTGCCAACAGGATTTCTCCAACATATAATTCATATGCATCGATAATGAAGAAATTCAAAACTAAGCTCCCTAACGATTATAATCTTGACAAAGATGATGAATCTGATCAACAATTGCCAGAGAATTTAAGTAGTCGAACTGTTCAATTATGGTGTAAAATAACTGAAACATCTGATTGTTTAAACTCAATTTATCCAAATGGACGATTTTTAGAAGTAAGTTTAAGGTCCGTTAGGTTTGCTTTTAAACAAGTAGGTGAATCGATTCTCTGTTATACTGTCACGGGGATTAGAATATAGTTAACGAGTTTAAGATTGTTAAACAAAATTCGATCAGTTATACTAGTTACCAGTAAAATTATAGAGTTTGGTAAAAAAAATTATATATTACTTAAATTACTTGGGATTCAGACACAAAAGATTGTCTTGCCATCGTATAATTTAAAAGGCATAATGTGAAACCATAACTACACGGAATGGTTACTCGTTATGGTGTAAATTTTGTTGGAAGTCTAAATCAATAAACATTTATTGTTCTTTGTTCTGTTCAAACTAGATTCTATTTAATCGCGTAATTACTAATATACTGAATGGTAAGGACTTTTATTCAATTTATACATCAACAAAGACTTCAGTAAGTGAAGACCATGCCACTTTTATGAAAAATGTGACAGAAGACTACATCGGGTTCTCCACTGGCTTCCATTCTGAGCCACATCTAATAGCATCTCAGACCACTGAGTTGCACAGTTTCTAAGACACCGATCGGGGATTTGCAATAGACTGACATTCCAGAGTTCTATACAGCCATCCTTCATACTCGAGGTCCAGTCCCAGCATCGACAACTGCATAGTGTGGAAGTCACTAGGATAATATCTACAAACCATATTTAAGCCACCAACGTCGTTTCACGATGGCGTCTCCCTTTTAATTGTTATCACCTCGCCCAAACACACATTATGGGACCTCAGCCTTACTAACATGGTGGTGTCATATAAATGTTTAAGATGAGAATTTTCATACATATTGTTATGACCTTGCGTCTCCCAATTATTTTGTTTTTGCCAAAATCCCCGTCGCCAATTGTTATGACCTTGGATGTCTGACTTTTCGATCACACGACTTATCTACCAATCCGGATACGACTTATACGAATCTTCACACTAGGCCAACCAATGACGTTCAACCGGTGTGGGCAGTTTAGTGTCCTTATTGGTCCTATGTCCTACGAGCCCTCCCACTTGAGTCCAGAACAAGATACCAGATCCCGAGTCAGAGCAGACCGTTTATTTCAGGCATACTTGGTTTATATATCAATCACACAGACCGCAACGTACCATAAAATAGGAAATAATATTTGTACACAAATAAGCCCAAAAAGTGGCTGTGAATGTGGGAGGCAGTAGTTAATAAGCTGAACATAACTTAAGAGCCGTAAATCGTACAATAATAAGTTATAGGTCAAAATAAAGCTTACAATAAGAGGAATATAAATATACGTAATGTAATTGTTGAATAATTATACAATAAGAATATTTATAGAATATTAGTCCATTAATAGTCCTCGGGAGTTACCTGTAATTTAATCTCCACTCGGATATAACACATATTTTTAAGACCATTGTCTTTTTGTCGACCTTTCGGCCAGTCTTCACACAATTATCATGTAAACTATAAGAATTCATCAACTTAAATAACCCAAGCATGAACTGGTCGATTTTTGAATGAATGAATTTTTGTAGCGAAGATACTCTGGTTTCAAAACATATAAACGGTCTGTTATTAGCCATTCAAAAAGCACTATATATATTTTTATCGACCGATCCTTGATCTAGTAGATCTGTGTACTCATTGCTTAATAGAAGGCATCTCTGTGAACGCATATAATGTTTTAGGTGTTTTTTAGATTAGGGCCCGTAACTATATTGCCGACCAGTCATTATCAATAGATGATCTGGTACTAATACAGAACTGTCCACGTCGCTTCATCATAGCATTGCAAGATAAATTTAACGAGACCGATCACAAAAAAGTGAAAATAACATTAATGATAGCAATAAAAAATGAACAGGGAATATGGTTCAGAATGGTTCACCAAACAAAGCTATGCAATAATAATGTCTCAAAACTCAGTAGAAGATAAATAATAAACATATCTAAGCTGATGATTCCGCTCTTCAGCGATGATACATACAACCATCGAATATGATTATCATAAAGGCACTAATCAGACAGTCTCTGTTTACCAAAATGGTTCACACTATAACAGTTAGTGACTTCGTGGTTAGATGTGATGTGTTGGTTTGGATGCCCCATTACTTTCTCCAACCTACCTCTGTGACATCCAGCATTTTACATTGGGGTAGACGGTAATTTGGTGTATGAAACACATAATTACATGGATACTATCCAACATCATACTTCACTTTAACATTGATGACTAAAAGTTACTTTTCAGGTTGCACAATATAACAACTAAGTTGTATGATTCTTTCACGAAATGCACTGTTTTGAAATCGATAGATAGAAAGCTTATTGGCATCCCTCAGCAATAACTATGTTCACGATGTTTAGGAAACCAAAACAACATAAAACTGGTTATCAACGAGATCACTAATCTATTTAAAATTGTGATGGGTTTGATGTAGCGTCTCTCTAAATTACAACAAGTTAGACGAATTTAGTTCTCAACTAGGAGAATCTGTGATCAGTCATGAGCGAAGTAATCATCCTGATAATTAAAACTAATCAGTATTATTTTAAAATAGCCAACATTGGTACCCTATAAAATTACCTTAGTGCACTGTTTCTTGCACACAAGCATGAGTACCTTTGCTTCATTTTAGGTGTATCTGCTCACTAGTGACTGACTTCAGGAGACACTCCTGGAGTTCTAGTGAGAAGTCGTTACCAGTGGAGTTCAACCGGGTCTGTTGTGAGATAGGAACTCACTGAAGACAATGGTGTACGGTGGTGCAACTTCGTGGATTGGTTGAAGTTAGACATTAACACCGTTGGATGCCGTCTCAGTGGTCTAATGGTTAAGTGTTCGCGCGCGAAGCCAGTAGGTCTTGGGTTCGAATCCCGCGGGGGGCGGGTTCGTGGATGCGCACTGCTGAGGAGTCCCATACTAGGACGAAACGGCCGTCTAGTGCTCCCAGGTTTTCCATGGTGGTCTAGTTTCAATTGGCTCATGATTTCAACTTGTGAAGTATCTTTATGTGTTGTTCCTCATACCGATCACCTTGTGTATACTAAGTGCTCATGATAAAATGTCATCATTAGAATAATTTACTTGTTTATTTAAATTCGTACCATTTGGAGTATAATTCGAAGTCTTCTAATCTACACTAATCATTATTATTGATTCATCCACGAAAATGTTGATTAACCCTGATTTGTGATGGTTACCGTCAATAGACCGACATCAACTAGAAAAGTATTGGAAATCAGCGAAAAATAGAACTACAGTTTCCCTCTATTTTCAAAATCTCTGTCGATGCACACTTCACAATTCTAGTCCTAAATGTGTACTAAAAAAATTCCAAAATTTGGGAAATTCTGATTTTACATGAAACTGTAAATGATGATAGAGGAAAATAGATGCGATATAATCGTGACACTGATGCATAAATTGAGAGATATAGGTGCACACTAAATGAAAGCTAAACGGAATAGTACACTAGCGCAAAGTAAGACGTACATTTTAACCGAATGGAGTGCAACTATCATTCGAGTTAATAGTAAAGAAGAGCAAGTATATCATCTTCATAACTATGAATGATCATACTTATTTGAGGGACGGTGTGCTGTTCGGACTCTCAAACTAAAGCAAGTCACCACTATTCAAACCTTTACTCAGGGATATATTGCACAAGGCTGTGAATCAGCGTCATTAGATTCAGTCCCCTAGTAGTTGGTTTCCAAAATAGTCATACATCGTTCGTTTCCTTAGAATCCTGAAGATCATTTGCACCGTTGGTTTGGAATCAGGGTTTCCCAACATCGTAATGCTAGATCACGTAATATGAATAATAACAATAAGAGATTGTGTGTGCAAACTGAAAGCTTTGTAAAATTAGGTTGGCGACGGATTATAATGCGGTTGAAGTAAGAATAAAATGTTTTTATTACATTAATTAAAGGTAATAGAGGGGTAAGAATGAAATGAGGTAATATCAGAAACAACTCAGTGAAACCATAAAGATATGAGACAATTAGAGAGAAAAGGGGATATTTTCAAGTTATGAACGATTATGGTGTACATCTCATTGTTTTAAGTACCTTGAAATTACGCAAATATAATAATCAATAATGTTATTATTATTATTATTGGAAGTGTTTAATAAAAAAGTACAGTCGTTTGATGGGCAGTGTAGGAAGTAATTTCCTACAGATGCAATTCTAAACTGTTTCCTAGACTGTCGAGCACAGAGTTTCAGCTTAGCCGAAGTCAAAAGGAGTAAGCTATTTGGCTTGATAAACTTTATCTGTTTTTCTAAAACGTAAATTAACACTAAATTCACATGGTATTGTTTACTTGAATTTTCCCATTGATGTTTAGGACTGCAAGTAGTCATTCTATCATTGTCATATACGCTTACTGTGCGTATTGCCTCGATATTACCTTAATTCACAAGCATTCTAAGCGGAGATAAATAGTAGCTAACAGTAGGATGTGGGACGCGCGTTTCGTCCTATTCGGGACTCGTCATAGTACTAAGCATGAGGGCGAAACAAGCACTGTTAGAGTAGATCCACGTTAACAGTCGTTTATGTGCTTTTCGGCTAAACGACTCCATAAAAACTCGGAATGATAGGAACACACGTTGTTGCCTTTTTGTCGTTTCTGCCCACGCTCCCACCGACTGCAGCTCAGATGAAGTGAAAGATAAATTTTACATAAAGTTATCTGAACTTCTTCAGAAAGCTAAACGTTCAGACATAATACTTGTAGGGGGTGACTCTAATGCTCAGATTGGTAGTTTAAACCAAACAGAAAGGCGTCTATTTGGGTGTTTTCGTATTCCGGCACAACGAACAAATAATGGTGATCGTCTGCTGCAACTGTGCCCAGACAATCGTTTATTTTTAGCAAACCCAAATTTTAAGCATAAGGAGAGACATCGTCTAACATGGCGACTCGTGAATTGCAAACATGAGGAAATCAGGCTGGTTTCAAACATGGTCGTGGCTGCATCGACCACATATTCACCATTCGTCAGGTTCTAGAACACAGAAGTGCTTATCGGCGTCCGACAATGGTGGTCTTTCTCGACTTAAAAGCAGCACTTGATTCTGTAGACCGAGAGGTTCTGTGGCAGTGTCTGTCATTGAAAGGCGTACCCCAGAAGTACATAAACCTTGTGAAGGCTCTTTACTCGAACACTACTAGTCGAGTCAGAGCTTATGGCAAACTGTCATCTGATTTTGCAACCTCAAATGGTGTCCGTCAAGGCTGTCCACTATCTCCAATTTTGTTCAACTTCATCATAGACCTACTGATGGAAATAAAATTCTCGTTGACTGAATTCTCGGGTATTGATCTCCTTCCAGGAGGCCCACTTATTGACTTAGAATACGCAGATGACATAGTCCTGTTTGGTGAAGACGCTGACAAAATGCAGAGTCTTCTGTTAGCACTGAGCAACAATCCCAAGATGTTCAGGATGCGTTTCTCCCCCTCTAAATGCAGGTTGTTACTCCAGGACTGGCCTGCATCAACACCTGAACTAAGGATAGGGAGTGAAGTGTTCGAACGCGTCGACAACTTCACTTATCTTAGAAGTCTGATCAACCCTAATGGGTTGGTGTTTGACGACATCTCTGCACAGATTCAGAAAGCTCGTTTGGCTTTCGCCGAATTACGTCACTTATGGTGAAGGCGACATATACGTATGCCTGAACATCGATTACCAAGACGCGCAATGCTGACTAGTGTTGGGGATGGTTGGAAGAAAGGGGTGGTCAAACCAAAACGTGAAATCAGTGTTAGAAGTCACTAACTTCTGGTCTTAACCATGTTGGTAGATGCAGACTACTTGGGGTTCGCGTGACTTCTGTAACCAATGTTTGGAGACTCTGGGTGATATAGCTCAGAATCGATCACAATGCCGTAGGTGTGTACACTCTTTGTCTGCCCTTAAACGGCGAGATTAAAATTGCTTCATGCCTTTATTTCTACGAACTAATTCTTTCTTCATGTACTATATCCTTATATATAGTCCTTTTTTATATGTCACTATTACTGAAATGACTACTTCTATTAATTTGGTGTTCATATTGTTTTGCTAATGAATGAAGTGTGGCAACTTGGACCAATGCATATATATATATATATATATATATATATATATATATATATATATATATGCCTGATCCTACATTGTAGCTGATTGACTGACTGGTGTATGGTGAAATCTCAGCACGGATACAGAAGGCTCAGCCAGCTTTTTCTGACTTTTATGGCGTAGGCGAGACATCCGTCTGCCAACCGAAGGGCGGGTTTACTGCGCAGCAGTTCATTTCGTCCTACTTTATGGCAGTGAAACTTGGCCGGTAAGAGTAGACGATATTCGTAGGCTACTAGTATTCGATCATAGGTATCTTCGAAGCATTGCTCGCATATCTTGGGACCACCGAGTAGGTAACGCGGTGGTTAGGAAACGGCTACCAGGTAAGGATGGCGAATCGATTGATGAAGTAGTGAATCTTTATTAAATTCGGCATGACGACTTGGGGTAACACACGTTTATGCTAATTATAACTGGTTAAAATCTGAACAAAACAAGGGAGTTTGAAAAGTAAAGTGAAATCATTTCACTTCGAGAATTGTTATTAGTTGTAAAATTAGAGATAATACTATGATCCAGTCAGTTACATGCAGCATACAACCTGACACATATTTGAGTTGAATGTTGTCCTCTTGAAGTTTCTTTCTGTATTATTGAGCGTTTATGGTGTCAGAAACGTTATTGGAAACAGCATGAATCTGAATTACCAATGTCATGGCTGAAAATCGTTTGCAATGGCGCAGGTGCATCCACACTTTGTGTTTACCAAAATTCTAATCTTCTGAATTCTTCATGCCCCTTTCTTTTTCTCTTTCCAAATTTATTTCACTAAATTATACTCCTTGAATAACATCTTCAAACCCTAATCTTTCCGATTACTACTTATACTTTTACTACCTTTACCGCTATGAGATTTGAATCGACAATTGTATTTCTGTGCTGATATGGTATGGCAACTTGGACCGATGTACGTACGTACGAAGTTCTACGTTGTTGCTGACTGACTGACGAGGCTATCAAGACCATGATTTCACCGACAGATGTATCAGCCTTAAGTTTTTTCTGGGAATGGTTAGCAAGTGTGGTATTTTTCTTCTAGACCTGCATCGTCTGAGTGCCACACTGAATTGTTTGCTAACAAAAGATACCAAATGGATCTGGTCAACAGAATGTAATAGAGCATTCTTAAATCTTAAACAGCTTCTATCGTCAAATCTACTTACGCACTATGATGATAATTATCATAATTACAGCATAATCGACCTCCACAGGTCACGGTTATATTTATACATATCCCTGCAAGCCCCAGTTACAATTCCTATTGTGACTATGTATACTAATCAGTGTAATTCCAAAGAAATTTCTGATGTAACTGTAACTCACTAGTCACTAACAGAGTCCGTATACTCGATCATAAGCTACACTTTTTGTGCTAAGAAAAATTCTACTAATTGGACATTCCAGTCAAAGAATATAAGGCAGTACTACTATATATACATATATATATATATATATATATATATATATATATATATATATATATAAAAGAGAGAGAGAGAGATTACCTCTTTATTTGTGTTTAATTCATTTAATTTATCTCGTAATTCCAAGTTTAATAGTAATTCTCTACATTCTGCACGAGCTGTTTTCGCTTCCGATTCCGCTTGTTCTGTTCTTTCACGCCAGGTTTTCTCATTTATAAGTAAACTTCGATTTAAAGCACGTTCTTCTTCCAAATCCTTTTGTAAACGTTGAGCTAGTGATGTTGCCTTAAAATAGATTATTTTAGAGATATCAAAGGTTTCGGGAACAATAGGCAAGTTTGTGCAATATATTTATATTGAAAAAAATTGATTGAATATCGCATGGATTGTTGGTTGCATTTTCGTGATATCTCAAAATTAGTTTATCTCTCATATCAAAATAAAAGAAAAAAGTATTGATGTAATTACATAAGAATAAGCTTAGGGCGTGAAGTTAGAAAACAAGACCATCCAGTTTGATTTTACCATAATGTTATACCATTCAGTTTGACTATCGTAACGTATAATTTAACCAACAGGCTACAAGTACCACTGAACTTCGGACAAGATGCTAGTCATCATTTAGGTATTTACAAAACTAAATATTTAGGTTTTCATACATTTTCTTTATTAAATTTGGCATGACGACTTGGGGTAACACACGTTTATGCTAATTATAACTGGTTAAAATCTGAACAAAACAAGGGAGTTTGGAAAGTAAAGTGAAATCATTTCACTTCGAGAATTGTTATTAGTTGTAAAATTAGAGATAATACTATGATCCAGTCAGTTACATGCAGCATACAACCTGACACATATTTGAGTTGAATGTTGTCCTCTTGAAGTTTCTTTCTGTATTATTGAGCGTTTATGGTGTCAGAAACGTTATTGGAAACAGCATGAATCTGAATTACCAATGGGGTGATTAATCGAGCTCATCGTTATAAAAATATTCATCATCACACAGATTATTGGTTTTTGTGTCAGTATTAAAACATGACAACCAGTAAAATCCTTGTTAGAACTATCGATATAACTTGACCACGAATAGCATTTAAAAGACTGTGCTTTGAGTTTTGTATTTTTACCAACCCACGCACTAATAAAAACTTTCCTCACACCCTTGCTCTCCTCAAGCCTATCGTCCAGTAATATCGATAGTTCTAAAAATGATTTTACTGGTTATCGATCTTATCTGACTCCAATTGTAAACTCTCATTGATTAACTTTGTATATTTCCTGAGGTCTAAACCCCAAAAGATAATTAAGTTTACTTTCTCACGAGATTTTCAAAACCAGTAAATTTTTCAGCCGTGCTAAAGTAACTTCAATCTTTTTGTGTACCTGGTTTCGAAAATCTCGTGAGGAAGTAACGTTAATTATCTCCAGTGATTTAGATTTCCAAATACATACGAAGTTAATCAATAAGCATTTATAACTGGAGCCAGATAGGATAGATTGATAGCAAACTCTCCTCATTTTCTACCGTACACGGTCACTAAAGGGGGGCACGTAGGCAAGTGGTATATCCCTACTTCAAACAACACGCCCATTACTTACAGGTGTTCTAGTTCCGCAGCCTTATACACAAAGGTATATTTCACCGATGATTTACATTAGATCAAGTAATACGGCGTAATCATGATGTGCTCTGAAGTTTATTTATTACACTGATTTGAAACAAACTTTATATTCTTGCTTAAATAATTAACGTGCTTTTATATTTTTCACAGGCTATAACTAATGTTTGGAAAATGTGCGACTTCGATAAGTCGGAAAAGTTATCGACTGAAGTAAGAGTATATATATATATATATATATATATATATATATATATATTCCGATTACGACATTGGAAATACTAGTTGAGCAAATAAATATTTCTTTCTTAAAGTAGTTCCTCGTCAAGACTAATAATATAATATTTGCAGTAAAGAATAAAATCACTATCAAATAGATAGTGGTTAGTCAATCTACCTTAATCAATCTTAATATTTTATCTAAAATAGTAGTCAGCAACTCAACCGATGTAAAATAAGATCTAAAGATAAGGTTACACTATCGATTTTTATTATATCGACTCGTTACTTGAGAATCAGAATTAATTAAGCAATTGAATGTAAATGTTTAGTGTTATTTGTAAAATTAATTGATATGATGGAATCAAAAGAGCAAGATTATGTCATTTTGAACATTGGTCGGCATGTTATTACAAATATATGTTCACATAGCAAGTTAATGATTAATCCATTTCAAGCAGCACTGAGTTCAAATTATGCAAATTCGAATCTTAAGATAGCTGTGAATAAATCGTATAAAAAGCAGTATATACAAATATCAGTTTGATTTGTTTCCGAGATGAAATAAACCCATAAGTATTTTTGTTCTTACTACTTGTCGGATTCAAGCGGTTTTAGTACCCCCAACACAGGTCAGCATTCCTCTGACATAAAAGTAACAGACCTAACATTAACAATATGTAATTAACAAAACCGGTGCAAATAAATTAAGCAATCACATTATTAAGACAGATCATGAAGAATGAAGTTATGTATTAAAATTGAAAAAGCTTTTAATTTGAATAGGAACAATGAAGTCTGAGACAATTGATTGACATTTTGCAAATGAAGTATTTACTGTATGGTTCTCAGATTTTACTAAGACGTTCTGTAATTTGTATTCAAATACTTGTGTTCACGTTCACTACAGTATTACAGAAAATCGAACTATTAATGAGAGTTATGCCAATTAAGAATTCCTCAGCTTCTACCGTGGTTCCTTTTAATATACTATAATTTGTTTTGTTGGGAAGATAAATCATTTTATTTTCCTGAATTTTTTTCAACAACTATAAATTATCATTGTTAGAACTTCTGCTCAATTTTGAGTGAATATTTTCACAATATTTGAGAGCTCTAAGTGTAGGGGATGACACTTAATTATGCTTATAATATAACTGTTAGTATTATATATATAACTTAACTACTAATATGTTATTTAGTGAGAAAATAGGTGTATCTTTTCGTATCAAATACAAAATATCTCACTTCTCTTAAGTCTTGTTAGTAGGTTTTTTTTCGTAGTTCTTAGTCTTTTACTTACGCTTGTAAGGTAGTTTAACATGATTTTTTTAACTAGTACAAATTTGCGTGCTATACTTTGAGTCAGCTTTGTCTGTCTCTGACTTTCTAAACCGATTTTGATGGGATGGCGTTTGAACTTAGAACTCCGCGATAGAAAATCAATTGGTTTAACTACTAAGCTATCGTGCTACACATTAAATCTAGTACTCGAATACCTGGACGTGTAAACGTCTATACTTGATGAAATATATTGTTGAGACCTTTTACTAAAATTTATGTTGATTAATTGTTCTTGTTCTGTTGTTATTCCTTACAGGAAATTTACTTTCAATCCATTTCTTCATTGGCACAATTCACTTCGGCCTATTTAGAATATTTACATAAGTTCTCTGAGTGTATTTTAGTTCACGTACATAAGACTGATATAGATTTTGTAGAATTATCACAAATCTTAGCTTGGTAAGTTTGTTTATTTAATCTATAAACGATAAAACTACAATATACTGACGCCAATCAGGAAACACTGCCTAGTTACGAAAGAATTAATGGCAAAAAGCAGTATTATAACAATTGAATAAGAGCTTCGATTTCAATAATCAACCCTCACATGTCGAATTATTCTTTTCATTAAAAGAAGACAATTACGTTTTGCAGAGTAGTAGTTGGGGTATTGTTATGAGTTAGGACTATCACCGCATTCAGTTCTAATCACCGACTAACACTTGCAATAATGTAAAACGTTTAGGGTCAGACAGAAAGTGAAGAACAATTATAGTTAGCTGATGAGATGATTGTGATTTCAATAGTCAGTATTTCTCAATAAATAGATGTAAATGGATTAATTATTAGGTATGATTAAATTACCTTGCATTTTCACAATATACTTCGATCACTGTAATCTTCATTGTGTGCAAACAATTAGTAAGTACTACAATAGCTTTAATTGAAAAATTGTAGTATGATGACTGTTAAGTAAATCTTTGCTGAACTACATTATTATGTCTAGGCAGAAAATAAGAAATTTAATTAGATGTTAAATTTATTGATGTGATGGGCCTCTAATTTTAGTATTACTCATTTGCTAACACAAGGTTTACATAAGAATTTAGTTCTGTTCATTTACTTGTTCTGCTTTTTGTTGTCAAGGCGAACTAGTTAATTATCTATGGATATGTACATCTTTTACATGACAAAAAAAGCCGCTTAACATCTCAATTACACACAATTGTGCAGTAATTTTAGGTGTTGAAGAGAGTGTGCACTTACCATCATTATACATTATTTGGAGTCACTGTAATTACTTTATGTCGAGCTGTAGCTTAGTTAGTGAGTCACTCAGGTTCAAATTAAATGCCACTTTAATCTAGGCTACTGGATAGTATCACCGAGTATCAGATGTAGACTATGATTACAATTTGAGCCTGCTACGTAATAAATATCGAATCTGTATATTAAAAATGCAAATTTCGGAAATAAATGTTAAGTAATACGAGTGATAATAATGATGATCTTTATTTACCCATTTGTCTGCATTTAATTCCTTTATCTGTATTTTTTGTATTAATAATAGCTTCTTCCGAATCTCTGTTGAAGCTCAAATTTGCCTTTCTCAAGAATTCATTAGAAATATAAAAAGTGTAAGTTAGATGGTCTTCATCCCTTGTATGTACCATACTTTTCAGAATTTTATACTTTATCACTGAATTTTGAAGTGTAATCTGTCGATTAAAACGAGTTAAGCCACTAATCGCATGTACCGAGTATCGTTTATTATTACTATATCACGTCTATTTGACGGCCACCGTTACCTGAATAGCTCAACAGTAATGTCTCTGATTGTGACAATAGTGTCAACGTACGTTCTAATCTCACAGAAATCATTTTTTTACAGTTTCCAGATGCTCCTTGTCATGCACCAATTAATAAGAAATCTACTTCAAGTGAGAGAATCCTGCCGATCTCCTTCAGGCACATGCAAGGTTAAATTCACCTGAAGTCCTCCAGAGGTTACTGCCAGTGTCAAGTGTCGGTAGAGGAGCGGGAGGGTTGGTGTTATGTTCTCTCTTATTACAGCCCAGCTACTCTGATCGTTTAGTACTCTTGGACACTACTTTACTCGACGAGTCCCCCAAATTAGAACACGGTTGAACAGGAACGTAGTCATATTCCAAATAAAGAGGGTGGATGGAATTAGGAATCGCAATAAAAAAAACGTCAGTATACTTAGAATTTTCGCATAAGAAGATTCTCTAGTCCTCTCCAAGTATCCGCTAGCGCCGATTGGTTAAGAAATAGCCAATCAGAGTGCCCCGACACAATTATATACGAAACATTTTAATCCAATCTATATCTCGTCAACACCTCTCCTGTGAACAAATTCGTAGGATAGGGTCGCCCTGCAACCACGTGACTGGTGTGTGCTTTCGATTTGTCCACCTTCCAGGCAATAAAGAAGTGGCATCACTCTGCTTGCGCAAAGACTGGCCAGTCTGTCCCAGGGGTTTTGGTTTCAAATGTGTCCAGCAAAACATCAAGAGGTGTTCTGTGTCAGGTCTCATTTCTGGGGATCTAAGTTGCTTTCAGTTGGTTAGCATGACGCATCCATACCTCTGGACCAACTGACACCTCGTAAACCACACTTTCTCTCTTTTGCACTATTCGGCCAACCATCTATGTAGGATGTTTGCCACGACAGTTCATAGCAAGTGCTTTTTGACTCATAGTGAACAATTGTCATTGTGCCCCATGATGTCGATTGAACTGTTTCTCTATCGATATGTTTCGTTGAGGCTCAAGAGCTGGCGTTGGACGAATAACGTCGAAATGTGTCTGTATTTTTCTGACAAGTAATGCTTCTGCTGGAGAGACCCCATTAATTATCTGAGGTGTTCGGGCATGATTGATTTCATTCCGCTGACAAAATCCGGAGAAGATAGAGGACGTAAACTGTGTTTCGTTGTCGCTAACTTTTAATTCTGGGAGCCCGAAACGACTAAATAGTTGACGTATTTTTCTGACTGAGCAGCTTGAATTCGGATGTTCCACGAGAAAAATTTCTGGTCACTGTCTGTATGTTTTATCCACTTCCATCGTCTTTTCCCAAGTCCAGATGGAAACCGGTTTGTTCCCTCCCACAGTAGGCTGTTGCTTATGGTATCCGACCAACGGACATTGAGTATCTTGCGTAGACAACTGTTGATAAATATATGTACCTTTTCGGTGATGGTTGTGGTAGTTCTCGAACTTTCAGCTCCGTACAGTAGAACTGTCCTGATGTTCGTATTGATGATTGTGACTTTGATATTGGTTGACAGTTGTTTTTAGTTCCATATGTTCTTCAACTGTATGAATGCTGCCCTTGCTCTCCCAATCCGTACCTTCATATCTACATTGGATCCTCCTTGTTCATTGATGATGCTTCGCAGGTACGTGAAGGATTCCTTATCTTCCAGAGTTTCGCCATCAAGTGTAATTGTGTTGGTATTCTCGTGTTGTATTTGAGGATCTTGCTTTTTCCTTAGTGTATGTCATGGCCTACTGATTCAGAGACTGCTGCTCACTAGTTTTCTTCATCTACATTTGTTCGTGTATGGTATAGGAGGGCAAGGTCATCTGCGAAGTCCGAATCTTCTGATTCTAAACTGTCCATTGTATTCCATTTTCCTCTTACATGTCGAGGTCTTCATAATCCAGTTGAAACACTAGAAAATAGAGGGAGAGAGTAAACATCCTTATATTACTCCGATCCTCACTTGGAATGCATCTGTCAGCTGTCCTCTATGCACGACTTTGCAATGTACTCTGTCCTATGAATTCCGGATGCTAACTATGAGTAGTGACTTATAGTCTTTCCAATAAAATTGATTTTTCACATATGGCATGTTCGTGTTTAGGCCTTGTTCTGATTGATTACTAAGTGGTAACTGGTGTCATTTTTATCCAATCTTTGGTGCTGATTGAATTATATCAATCATGTGTCAATATGGCCAGCATTCTAATTGACTCAACAACAAGTGCACTTTTTTTACGCTAATCTGTGGTCGGTCAAAGTGATTATCTCAGTCCTGCAGCTCAGTTGCTGCCCGAATAGCTCAATGGCAACCTTTTAGACTATGAAGCTGGGTGATATCGGTTTGAATCCCTGAGGAAGCTCCAATTTCCTCCTGAATGCATGTATGCTTTTCTGACTTACGAAACATAGATCACTCAGAATTTCCTGTTGACTACCTCGAAGCATTCAACAGTATAGAGTCTATACTGGATCTTCGTTCTGCAGTTAATTTAAATTTTTCTATCTTCTCTCCATGTGTATATTTTTGTAGTTACATGCGAAAAAGTCAACAGAAGTATTTGAACAAGAAGGGTCAAATTCTAACGTTGCTACCACTATCACGACCCAATTATCAAAAAGTCAATACATTTCAAATTTATTGTTAGAATGTAGTAATGCACAAAATTATTTAAAAAATGCATCAAATCTTTTAATACCTGTTCTTCAATTAGCTTGTTTAAATCTTAAGTACCCATCTGTTTTGCTCACACACAAAAACTAAGGACAAAGAATAACTGTTTCATTTGATCGTTTCTCCACTTCCGATGATTCCCTTTTTTGTTGTGTGAAACGGTTTGTTTCTCAGTCAGTATTTCGTGATGAGAAACCAATAAATAACTATTTAATCACTGATGCTGTGTTTTCTGGATGAGACTAAATCTTGTGTATTTTTCCTACAATATGATCAATAATTTATATATTAATATATTTGCTTTTTTCACTCATGAAGAAAATTTAGTTTTGCAGTTTATCATCAGGAACTGATTTTTGATAGATAATCATTTAAAACCAGTAAGGTTCCTGGTCCACAGTGTAAAACCCCTCCCCCATTAAAAGAAAGTATCCGTAGCTGATTATCAAAATGAAACTGTGATGTAATAGTTTATTTCTAGCAAACATAGACTACTGGAAAAATCTCATGACCATGCGAAAGGAGTTTGCATCATTTATTCTTATCAAGAGCTGTATACTTAATGACGCGCGGGGCGGGATCGGAACCGTTAACTCAGAGGTGCAAGAGTAATGATCGGATTGTTTTGTGAGAAACTATTTTAGTAAACTTGATATATCAGTGATACTTCGAACTCTACATTGAAGTGCATTCGGAATAATAACCTCAAGTGACTAATCGGAATTTCAAAAAACCAAAATACATTAAATCTAACAGTTGTCTTTGTTATTATTAGAAATTAGTCATCGGTAAGCTGAATCTATGTTTAGATGTATTACTTCCGTTATCGACAGTACACACCAATAAAACTCTGAATGGAGAAATACAATATACAGCGAAAATACATTTTATTCGTACAACACTGATTAATGTTTAGTTAACATTTGTAAGTAAATTAGACACATGATCTGCAAAACCTATTTTAATTTAATTTAATGATTATTTATACTTTGAAGTTTAATAGAAGTCATAAAACAATTAGGATTTATTAAGTTAAAACAAAGACGAAACATATGCAGGAAAAAGGTAGTACAATTTCGAATAATAGAGCAAACAGTAGAATTAGATATTATCTTTCATAAATTAATAACAATATACACATATAACTTTTTCTAAATCAATGAGTGAAGTGACAATTAGATTACAAAAAGTGAAGATATATAATACTGTCAAATGTAATAAGATTATATCATTCATCTGACAGCATTTCCTCTTTAGTAGACATCTATGTAGAAAAGATTCTAGCGTTTACGTCGTCTTCGATTTGCTTTTTGTGAACTACTGGGTTGCAAAGAGATTTCACATGTTTCGAGTTCATCTTTTGTCAGCTACAAAAAATAAACATACGAAATGGTTATAATTACTTCTTTCATGCACTTACGTCTGATATTTTCTAAAACTTTCTTAAATTAACGTTTACTTTCAAAACAAGAATAACAAAGCTGAGGGTGCTGGGAGTTTTCAATGCTCAATCGGATCGTTATACCAAATAATTCTGGTCATTTTTCCATTCATTTGATGGATGATTACTGGGATGTGAAGACTTTATTCCAGGAATCTGGCGTTATCAAGAACTTCCTAGTTATGAACATGTTACTATAGTACAGCTCGCCATGCCAGATGAGATGCCCAGATATAGCAAACATTAGGCCTAGAGATAAAATCTCTTATGGGAATTAAACTCTAATATGTAGCATATACAATTAATAAACAGCAAAGTAGCCGAAAGCGTTCGATAGAACATTAAAAACTTTCCTGATAACCCGTTTGTATTCACAACATTGCTTTAAACTTATCACGGGACAACGACGGGTGACAAACATGTAAACCTAATAATCAAGCCTTGGTTTTACAGGCTCACCAATGACCTACGAAACTTTACCCAATAATTCAACTTCAATTATTCAAGTGTAAATGCGATTGGTACAATCACAGAATATTTAATAAACGATGCTTACAAGACAACATTATCCCGAAATTTTTTTTTGTGAAACCTCCAGAACTGTCCTGGAGATCGATCCAGACTTCTCAACGCACTTCTCGAATATTTTTACGAGAACGCATTCACAAATGCACATGTTTACTTGAAAAATATCGTGAACGAATCAAAAACATTAATGATCTACTGAAGCTTTTAATTCCTATTGAATTAAAAACCACGATTTCTAACTTCTTTATTTAAATTCATCGAAACACCAGCAAATTAAAAAATTCGAAAACATCAGTTGCAAAGAAATGGAAGTAGCTGAAGGGTTCCATATAATGCTTAATCCTATTTCTCTCAATAGAAAAGAAGGCCTTACCATACATCCTACTTGGACTATCTATCCTAGCCATTCAGTCTGATCTTATTTACAATTCTCACTATCATCTTACAAATTAAACTCTACCCTTTCTCACCATAAATGTCACACAACTTTTCATCCTTAAACAGTACACACGAAACGCGCGTCCTGGATTCCACTGCTAGCCACTATCCATCTTTGCTTATAATGCTTGTAAATTTAGGCAATATCGAGGCATACGCACAGTATGCACATATGCCAATAAGAGACTGATCAATTCCAGTCCAAAAACATCAATGGGAAAATTCAAGTAAATTATAGAACTAGTTCGAACTACACTGTCCTAGAGGGAAAGTCCACTGTCAAAGTCGTGTTTGGAAGAAGTGTTTCGAATATTTCCAACGCCACGTTGCCACCTAAAATAATAGATGGCCACAAAATTAGAATATCTTAAGTTTCAATGTGGGGGAATAAAGTGGTTGTCAAATCATACCTTGGAAAAATTCGATGGGAACCTGAAATTATTAAAAAAAATACCTGGAAAAGTTATGTTCAAAGTGCGTGGGGGCGTTTAGAATGTGGACTGGATATGTAAACCAAATCCGTGAAGATAAAGAGACAATAAACACGGAAGGCGAACCTACCACTGGAGATAATTACAGATATTCCAATGACGGAAACCCTCAACAACACCATAAAGAACAAAAGGAGGAAGGGTTGGATAAGGAAGACATCCTTGTTGTTCTGTGTATAAACTAATCTTGTAGTAAAGTGTTCTTTCCGCACTTCATCTTTTTTCTCTTATGTTTAGGTTACCGTGTAGATTTAGGGTTATTAGAAGAGGCTAAGAAATCGCATTAGGAGTTCGTTTAGCAGACTTAACATCTATTACCCTAGTGTCATTGATGATAATTATCATAATTACAGCATAATCGACCTCCACAGGTCACGGTTATATTTATACATATCCCTGCAAGCCCCAGTTACAATTCCTATTGTGACTATGTATACTAATCAGTGTAATTCCAAAGAAATTTCTGATGTAACTGTAACTCACTAGTCACTAACAGAGTCCGTATACTCGATCATAAGCTACACTTTTTGTGCTAAGAAAAATTCTACTAATTGGACATTCCAGTCAAAGAATATAAGGCAGTACTACTATATATACATATATATATATATATATATATATATATATATATATATATATATATATATATATATATATAATAAGAGAGAGAGAGAGAGATTACCTCTTTATTTGTGTTTAATTCATTTAATTTATCTCGTAATTCCAAGTTTAATAGTAATTCTCTACATTCTGCACGAGCTGTTTTCGCTTCCGATTCCGCTTGTTCTGTTCTTTCACGCCAGGTTTTCTCATTTATAAGTAAACTTCGATTTAAAGCACGTTCTTCTTCCAAATCCTTTTGTAAACGTTGAGCTAGTGATGTTGCCTTAAAATAGATTATTTTAGAGATATCAAAGGTTTCGGGAACAATAGGCAAGTTTGTGCAATATATTTATATTGAAAAAAATTGATTGAATATCGCATGGATTGTTGGTTGCATTTTCGTGATATCTCAAAATAAGTTTATCTCTCATATCAAAATAAAAGAAAAAAGTATTGATGTAATTACATAAGAATAAGCTTAGGGCGTGAAGTTAGAAAACAAGACCATCCAGTTTGATTTTACCATAATGTTATACCATTCAGTTTGACTATCGTAACGTATAATTTAACCAACAGGCTACAAGTACCACTGAACTTCGGACAAGATGCTAGTCATCATTTAGGTATTTACAAAACTAAATATTTAGGTTTTCATACATTTTCTTTATTAAATTTGGCATGACGACTTGGGGTAACACACGTTTATGCTAATTATAACTGGTTAAAATCTGAACAAAACAAGGGAGTTTAGAAAGTAAAGTGAAATCATTTCACTTCGAGAATTGTTATTAGTTGTAAAATTAGAGATAATACTATGATCCAGTCAGTTACATGCAGCATACAACCTGACACATATTTGAGTTGAATGTTGTCCTCTTGAAGTTTCTTTCTGTATTATTGAGCGTTTATGGTGTCAGAAACGTTATTGGAAACAGCATGAATCTGAATTACCAATGGGGTGATTAATCGAGCTCATCGTTATAAAAATATTCATCATCACACAGATTATTGGTTTTTGTGTCAGTATTAAAACATGACAACCAGTAAAATCCTTGTTAGAACTATCGATATAACTTGACCACGAATAGCATTTAAAAGACTGTGCTTTGAGTTTTGTATTTTTACCAACCCACGCACTAATAAAAACTTTCCTCACACCCTTGCTCTCCTCAAGCCTATCGTCCAGTAATATCGATAGTTCTAAAAATGATTTTACTGGTTATCGATCTTATCTGACTCCAATTGTAAACTCTCATTGATTAACTTTGTATATTTCCTGAGGTCTAAACCCCAAAAGATAATTAAGTTTACTTTCTCACGAGATTTTCAAAACCAGTAAATTTTTCAGCCGTGCTAAAGTAACTTCAATCTTTTTGTGTACCTGGTTTCGAAAATCTCGTGAGGAAGTAACGTTAATTATCTCCAGTGATTTAGATTTCCAAATACATACGAAGTTAATCAATAAGCATTTATAACTGGAGCCAGATAGGATAGATTGATAGCAAACTCTCCTCATTTTCTACCATACACGGTAGTCTTTTGCGAGAAATTTTCTACATCACCCAACACCTCCCCACTTTCAAAAAATAAGACCTCTTTTTCGGGTCTACTTGGAGCTTTATAACTGGCTTTCTGTGGCGTCCGGACTTTCTTGGTATTCAGCGTCTATGAGTGTCTGTTGGGGTTTCTGTCATTGGAGTATCTGTAATTATATCTAGCGGAAGCCTTACTTGACTATCTACCTTGTCTAGAGTCCTTTTCTCTCTTTGTATTTGAATAATGTGTCTAATCCATATTCCGAAAGTCCCACGCACTTTGTATAAAACATTCCCCATTCTCTTCTCAATGACTCCCGGTTCCCGACGATTTTTCCCAATGTATGATTTGCCGAGCATTTTATCATCGACGTTAAAACTACGAATATTCTGATTTTGTCTGCGTCGATCCATTAGTTTAGATGGTAACATGACGCCGAATATAGTTCGGATGCTTCTCCCGAACATCTTTTCAGCAAGGTATTTCCCATCTCGGACATTTGGGTTCGGCGTGATTCTGTAAGCTGTTAAGTATTTCGTATTTACCTAACTTTTCCCCTCTCCTTCCCCTTTCAGTAGTGCTCTTTTGAATGTGTTCATGAAGCGCTCTGCCTGGCCATTTGATTGAGGGTGATAGGGTGGAGATCGTATATGTACAATTCCATTAACGTTGCAGAAGTGCTTGAATGATTCTGCAGTGAATTGTGAGCCGTTATCGGTCACTAAAGTCTCCGGAACTCCAAAGCATCTAAACAGTTCGGATACTTTGCTGATTGTTTCACTGGCTGTGCAATTTACCATGGCGTAGATTTGTGGCCATTTTGTGAGTGCGTCTACTATGACTAGATACATTCTTCCTCGTAGTGGACCGGCAAAATCTGCATGCATCCTTTCCCAGGGACTATTGGGCTTTTCCCATTGTTGCGGTTCACACTTCTTTGGACTTTTAGCTGCTCGCAGGCACGATGAACAATTGCGGCATCTTGATCCATCGTAGGCCAGTATGCGTAGCTTCGAGTCAATGCTTTCATCTTATTGATGCCAGGATGACCGCTGTGGAATTGTCTCAGAACCTTGTAGCGTAATGTTTTTGGAACAATAATTCTGTCACAAAACATAATACATGAGTCAACCATCATGAGTGAGTCCCGTCACCGAAAATATTGTAGCATTTCTCCTTGAAAACGACGGTTCGGCCACTTGGTGAAAAGATAACCACTAACTTCCCTTAAAGTCTTATCATTTTCCGTGGCTTTTTTTGATGTCCTTGAAAGTAACTGGTAAACCATACTCGACGTACTTCTGTTTCTGTCTCGATTGCTGCCACCAAAGTGTTTTCTTCCTGCTTTACTTGTGAGCCAATCAGTCTATATAAAACGTCAGCTTGTCCAAAATCAGTAGTGGGCTGGTACTTGATCTTGAAGTCATAACCCAAGAGTACAGTTCCCCAACGTTGCAGTCTGTTTGCCATATATACAGGTATACCCTTCTTCGACCCAAAAATGGCTAGTAATGGTTTATGGTCAGTTAATAGAATGAACTGACGTCCAAATATCATCTTGTGAAATTTCTTTACAGCGAAGATAATCGACAATGCTTCCTTCTCGATCTGACTGTAGTTACGTTCTGCTGACGTTAACGATCTAGCCACGTTTGATATCGCTTTCTCGGGTCCATCTGTCATGATGTGAGAAATAATCGCCCCAATGCAGTAGTTTGAAGCGTCTGATGCTACTATGATGGGTAAGGATGGATCGTAATGGGTGAGCAGCGGACCCGAGACTAGTACTTTCTTGATTTCATCGAAAGCAGCTTGGCAAGTTGCAAACCAATTCCATTTTACATTCTTCGCCAGAAGGTTATTTAAGGGGGCACGTACTTGATGAAAGTTCAGAATAAAAGCTCCATAATGACTAACTAGTCCCAAAAAGGATCGTAGTGTGGGGACGTCCGTCGGTTTGGGTATAGTTTTAACTGCCTGGGTATTCTCCGGGTCTGGTCTTCTGCCATATTTGTCGACCATAAATCCAAGGTAGCGTACTTTTTGCATACAACAGTTACATTTCTCTGGACGAAACCGAAGTCCATATTCGGCTATTCACGACAGCACCTGGTCGAGCTTCTTTTCTAAGTCTATTCTATCTACTCCCATAATTATTATATCATCCACATAAGCTGCAGCACCTGGAACATCCTGTAGCATATTATCCATTATTTACTGAAATATGGATGGGGCCGACTTCACTCCAAAGGGTAGTCGATTGTGCCGGAATAGGCCCTTTGTGTGTTTATGGTGAGCAGGTTTTTAGACTCGTCAGCAACAGGGATTTGAAAATAAGCTTCTGATAAATTGAACTTTGCAAAAAGCTTACCTCTATTCAGTTTAGCAAAAGATCTTCAGATAAGGGTAACGGATACTGATGAGTTTCTAAGGCTTCATTCAACTCGGTTGAGTAATCGGCACATAAACGAACGCTACCATTAGTCTTCTTTACTACTACTATCGGTGCAGCCCATTCTGAGAAATTCACCGTTTCAATGACACTCAGTCCCTGAAGTCGTGCTAGCTCTTGTTCAACCACTGGGGGACAGTATATGGTACGGGTCTTTTAGGACGAAACACTGGTTTTGATCCCTGTCGAAGGGTAAGAGCAGCCTTAAATTTAGTGCATTCTCCAAGACCATCACTAAATACCATTTTCTGTCGTTTTGATAATGCTTCCACTGAGTTTTTCTCATCAACTTTCGACGTACTGACGTTGCTGAAGATTGATTTTATGGGGTGGTCTGTTAACTTCAACCTTTTTATCCAATATATATATATATATATATATATATATATATATATATATATATATTCCGATTACGACATTGGAAATACTAGTTGAGCAAATAAATATTTCTTTCTTAAAGTAGTTCCTCGTCAAGACTAATAATATAATATTTGCAGTAAAGAATAAAATCACTATCAAATAGATAGTGGTTAGTCAATCTACCTTAATCAATCTTAATATTTTATCTAAAATAGTAGTCAGCAACTCAACCGATGTAAAATAAGATCTAAAGATAAGGTTACACTATCGATTTTTATTATATCGACTCGTTACTTGAGAATCAGAATTAATTAAGCAATTGAATGTAAATGTTTAGTGTTATTTGTAAAATTAATTGATATGATGGAATCAAAAGAGCAAGATTATGTCATTTTGAACATTGGTCGGCATGTTATTACAAATATATGTTCACATAGCAAGTTAATGATTAATCCATTTCAAGCAGCACTGAGTTCAAATTATGCAAATTCGAATCTTAAGATAGCTGTGAATAAATCGTATAAAAAGCAGTATATACAAATATCAGTTTGATTTGTTTCCGAGATGAAATAAACCCATAAGTATTTTTGTTCTTACTACTTGTCGGATTCAAGCGGTTTTAGTACCCCCAACACAGGTCAGCATTCCTCTGACATAAAAGTAACAGACCTAACATTAACAATATGTAATTAACAAAACCGGTGCAAATAAATTAAGCAATCACATTATTAAGACAGATCATGAAGAATGAAGTTATGTATTAAAATTGAAAAAGCTTTTAATTTGAATAGGAACAATGAAGTCTGAGACAATTGATTGACATTTTGCAAATGAAGTATTTACTGTATGGTTCTCAGATTTTACTAAGACGTTCTGTAATTTGTATTCAAATACTTGTGTTCTCGTTCACTACAGTATTACAGAAAATCGAACTATTAATGAGAGTTATGCCAATTAAGAATTATTGAGTATGATTAAATTACCTTGCATTTTCACAATATACTTCGATCACTGTAATCTTCATTGTGTGCAAACAATTAGTAAGTACTACAATAGCTTTAATTGAAAATTGTAGTATGATGACTATTAAGTAAATCTTTGCTGAACTACATTATTATGTCTAGGCAGAAAATAAGAAATTTAATTAGATGTTAAATTTATTGATGTGATGGGCCTCTAATTTTAGTATTACTCATTTGCTAACACAAGGTTTACATAAGAATTTAGTTCTGTTCATTTACTTGTTCTGCTTTTTGTTGTCAAGGCGAACTAGTTAATTATCTATGGATATGTACATCTTTTACATGACAAAAAAAGCCGCTTAACATCTCAATTACACACAATTGTGCAGTAATTTTAGGTGTTGAAGAGAGTGTGCACTTACCATCATTATACATTATTTGGAGTCACTGTAATTACTTTATGTCGAGCTGTAGCTTAGTTAGTGAGTCACTCAGGTTCAAATTAAATGCCACTTTAATCTAGGCTACTGGATAGTATCACCGAGTATCAGATGTAGACTATGATTACAATTTGAGCCTGCTACGTAATAAATATCGAATCTGTATATTAAAAATGCAAATTTCGGAAATAAATGTTAAGTAATACGAGTGATAATAATGATGATCTTTATTTACCCATTTGTCTGCATTTAATTCCTTTATCTGTATTTTTTGTATTAATAATAGCTTCTTCCGAATCTCTGTTGAAGCTCAATTTGCCTTTCTCAAGAATTCATTAGAAATATAAAAAGTGTAAGTTAGATGGTCTTCATCCCTTGTATGTACCATACTTTTCAGAATTTTATACTTTATCACTGAATTTTGAAGTGTAATCTGTCGATTAAAACGAGTTAAGCCACTAATCGCATGTACCGAGTATCGTTTATTATTACTATATCACGTCTATTTGACGGCCACCGTTACCTGAATAGCTCAACAGTAATGTCTCTGATTGTGACAATAGTGTCAACGTACGTTCTAATCTCACAGAAATCATTTTTTTACAGTTTCCAGATGCTCCTTGTCATGCACCAATTAATAAGAAATCTACTTCAAGTGAGAGAATCCTGCCGATCTCCTTCAGGCACATGCAAGGTTAAATTCACCTGAAGTCCTCCAGAGGTTACTGCCAGTGTCAAGTGTCGGTAGAGGAGCGGGAGGGTTGGTGTTATGTTCTCTCTTATTACAGCCCAGCTACTCTGATCGTTTAGTATTCTTGGACACTACTTTACTCGACGAGTCCCCCAAATTAGAACACGGTTGAACAGTTCTCATCACCGACTAACACCAGCAATAATGTAAAAAGTTTAGGGTTATGTAGTTTTGCGGTGTATATTACTTATGTCGACACACAATGTGAATAGGAGAACATCATTGGAACGTCTGCGACACTATGGTGTACCTGAGAAAATGGTCAATACCATACGGAATTCATACGACGGAGTACACTACAAAGGACAGCTGACAGACGCATTCAAACTAAAAATCGGAGTCAAACAAGGTTGGTTACTCTCTCTGATGGTTGACTGATTATGAAAACCTCCACATCTCAGCGACACCTTAAAGCCTCCAAATGCCCTGGTATGGCCGAGAGTGGGGTGGGTTCGCCCTCCCTCTCAAAATACTCTCACACGGCCAAGCGTATACAGCCTCTGCCAGGGAAGTCCTACTCACTGCCTTCTCGTGGCGGGGGTGTTGTTTACGAAAATGAGAGGACGAAAAGCGAATGTCCGGCGCTTTAACCGGATCCCAAACCAATGGCGCACATGGGCTCCAGGATACTAAGGGAACAAATGGCGTATGAACCAATTTCCGGTCACCCGCTACTATGGTACTGCACCTTCTCACGATGCTCCATTGCCTTGTGGGTTGGACATTTAGGTCAAAGGCTCAGGATGTCCCCCCTAAGATGGACGATGGGCAGAATTTTTCGAAGGGCAGTTCAACTGGCCTGCTGCCCCGGCAACATCGATCAGACTGTCCTGCACTCCATGGCCGGTGACGACTAATCCACCAAATGAGGCGGAAGTCCGCAAGGAACTCCAACTATTGAAGCGCTACAAATCACCGGGCCCAGATGACTTACCTCCGGCTCTTTTTAAAGATGGTGATGACTTTCTGACTAAGGAACTGACGACTTTGTTTACAAAGGTCTGGGAGTTAGAGAGTGTACCAACGTCATGGAATGAGTCGATAGTTGTCCCTATCTTTAAAAAGGGTTCACGTCGTTCCTGTAACAACTATCGGGGGATAAGTCTACTTTCGATTGCGTCCAAGCTACTGGCTTCCGTCATACTTCGTAGGTTGTTCAAAACCCGAGGAAGATTGACTCGCGAGGAGCAGGCTGGGTTTCGTTCCGGTCGAGGATGTATTGATCATATATTCACCCTCCGCCAAATATTAGAACACCGTCATACTTATCAAAGGCCAACAATCGTAGTGTTTCTTGACATCAGGGCTGCCTTCGATTCGTCGGATAGGACTGTTCTCTGGAATTGTCTATTGAAGAAGGGTGTGTCTGAGAAGTTTATTAACATCCTAAAAGCCCTATATACAAACACCTCAGGCAGAGTGAGGGCATACAACCACCTCTCTCCATTGTTCCATTCAAGTAGTGGGGTTAGGCAGGGTTGCCCAATCTCACCATTCCTCTTCAACTTTGCCATCGATGACATTCTGGAGACAGCTCTGATGGATGTAAGTAATGGTGGTGTGGATCTGTTGCCTGGAGAAAGACTTCTCGACCTTGAGTATGCGGACGATATTGTCTTACTGTGCGATAATGCCCGAGGCATGCAATCCGCACTTAATCAGTTGACAATCAGTGTCCGTAGGTATGGTATGTGCTTTGCACCTTCGAAGTGCAAAGTACTTCTACAAGACTGGCAGGATTCCAATCCTGTACTCACTCTGGATGGAAAGCAGATAGAAGTGGTCGAGTTCGTGTATCTAGGTAGCTGCATAAGTGCTGGTGGGAGTGTGAGTGATGAGATCAATGCACGTATACTGAAAGCCAGAGCGGCTTATGCCAATATGGGTCATCTTTGGCACCTTCGTGATGTCAGCCTGGCTGTAAAGGGTCAGATCTACAACACGTCGGTGAGAGCAGTTTTGCTCTATATTTATGAGGACGTCAGACGACTCTCTGTGTTCGATCATCGCTGTCTCCGAAGGATTGCTGACATCCAGTGGCAACACCATGTTAGTAATTCAGAGGTTCGGCATCGTGTGTTCGGGCACAGAGATGATAATGCAATCGGTGTCACCATCTTGAAACACCGACTTCGGTGGCTTGGACATGTTCTACGAATGTCGTCCCAGAGAATTCCACGTCGTGCATTATTTGCCGACTTTGGGACTGGTTAGAAAAGGCGGAGAGATGGTCAGTATATGACATGGTGTCGTGGGATGAAAGAAAGCTGCAAAGGACTGGCTTGTGTTGGTCCATCACGATTCCCTGGTTGGGGTCCGAGAGATGTTGCGACACAGTGGCTAGAGACGTTATCAGATATGGCTCAGAATAGAAGCCAGTGGCGATCATGCTGTAACCTTCTTTTACTTTCTTCATAAAAAAAGTGGTTGTATCTTCCTTAACTGAAAGATTTCTTCTGATTGTACTTTTCCGTTCCCCCATTATCATTATTATTATTACACTACCTTACACCAATCTCTTCGTTACTGTTCGTTATTGTTCTCTTTTTTTACGCTCCTTACCTTTTATTCTTTCTTCTCTTTAAATTCTCATTGTTTTGTGTGGCGCACATATATTTGGCGCAATTTTGTACCAATATTTATGTGTTCAAATAATAAATAATAATAAATAAACCACATCTCAGGGGAAGCACGGGGCATAGTGGACAGCTTGCATGCAACTAGACGATTTGGATTTCGTAGATGACCTAGCCCTTCCTATCCCACACACACATCAACAAATGCAGGTGAAGAAAGCTAGAGTAGTAGCAGGAGTATCTGGACAGTATCAGCAATAAACAAGTGGGATCTAATGCAGATGTGAAGGTACGGGTCGGGAGAGCAAGGGGAGCATTCATACAGTTGAAGAACATACGGAACTCAAAACAACTGTCAACCAATATCAAAGTCACAATCATCAATACGAACGTCAGGACAGTTCTACTGTACGGAGCCGAAACTTATTTACAAAAAGTGATATTTAGTGAAACATAGGCAGAATGAAACAATAGTCTACTAAATGGTTTTGTATAAAAATGAAATATTAAATTTTTGTGTGACGTACTTGTTGCAATTTACGACTGATGACTAAGTTCTCTTTTATGACTTCAGAGAGTTTCTTTTCGGCTGTTTGCGCAGCGGATAAGGCAGATTCGACACGGGATTCCATTTCTTCAAGATGAACATTTGACTGAGTAGTTATTAAATCCAGTTGGGACTCGAAGTATGCACGTTGTGATTCCAGTTGACTTGTTAAGATGGCACTGAATTCCATGCTAATTATGTCTAGCTTTTTGTTACCAGTTTCATTATTGGGTCCAAGCTGAAACAAATAAAAGGCAGCTATATGAAGGATTATATACTAGCCTATAAGCCAAGTTATACACAGTTGTATTATTCTGAACGATGAAGTATGGTGAGACTAAAACAGAAAAATTACTTAATATCAATTGTTTCTCTGACTATAATCGAAGTAGAAAAGTTTGGGAATAACCCGTCCACTCTCTTGTTAGTCAGAATCACCAAGCAAAACCTAGACTTAGTAGTGTCATTATGAAGCTTCCGGCGTTTCATAGCAAAATTAGTGAACAGAAAATAAGAGACAAACTTTTTCTAACATTCATGTAAAACTTTCTTGCAAGTATAGAAATACTATTAAGATAAGGTTAATTAAATAATTTAGCTGTTAGTCAGTCAGCTACAACGTAGGACCAAGCACTTATATGCATCGGTCCAAGTTGCCACACCTCATTAGTACATCAAGATGAAGACCGAACTCATAGAAGTAGTTAATTCAATGGTGGTAATATATAGGAGAAAGATTATGTATAAGGATATAGTACAGGAAGAAAGAATTGGTTGGTAGAAACAAAGATAGAAAAAAAATTTAATCTCACATTTTAAAGGAAGAAAGAGAGTGCATACACCGACACCATTGTGATCGATTCTGAGCCATGTCACCAAGAGTCTCCAAAAATTGGTTACGATAGTCACGCGGACCCCAACCAAGTAGTCTGCATCTACCAATATGGCTAAGACTAGAAGTTAGTGGCTTCAAGTACTGATGTCACGTTTTGATTTGGCCACCCCTAACTTTTTTCAAACCATCCCCAACACTAGTTAGCATTACGCGCCGTGGTAATCGGTGTTCAGTCATACGTAACACGTGGCCCAACCATCTCAGTTGATAAAGATTCACAACCTCATCGACTGATTTACCATCATTCCCTAATACCCTATGTTTAACCTCACTATTACTTACCAGGTGATCCCAGTAGATGTGAGCAATATTTCTGAGGCATCTGCGGTCAAATACTAATAGCTTAAGAGTATCTTCTACTCTTAATAGCCACGTTTCGCAGCCGTAAATTAAAACAGAACGAACTTCCATACAGCATACTTGTCCCTTAATTGATAGACAAATATCTCACCTTCGCCATAGGTCAAGCAGGTTGGCGAAATTCAAACGAGCTTTCTGAATCCGTGCTGAGATTTCGTCAGACACCAACCCATTAAGGTGACCAGACTTCCAAGATAAGTGTTGTCGACGCGTTCGACTACTTCACTCCCAATCAGTAGTCCAGGTGTTGACGCAGGTCAGTCCTGGAGCAACAACTTGCATTTAGAGGGGGAGAAACACATCCCGAACATCCTGGCATCGTTGCTCAGTGCTATCAAAAGACTGCATTTTATCAGCGTCTTCACCAAACAGGACTATATCATTTGTGTATTTTAGGTAGATAAGTGCACCTCCTAGAAGAAGAGTTGAAAGTTGAAATAGGAGTAATAATAGGAATTGAAGAGGGAGATTGATTATGGATACAGTGATCTTAAGTGCTGTTAGAGGTATGAGGGTAGTTATCGCTTCCCGATTGCCCATACCGTGGAAGGGTTCTTCTGGAGGTACCTGAAAAGGAAATTGGGTTAGAGGTGGTCTTAGTGACCTGAGAGCCTCACCAGTGCCTAAGAGACGGTCAGTCAGTCAGTAACAACGTAGAACTGCGTACGTACGTACGTCAGTTCGAGTTGCCATACCACATTAGCACAGAGATGCAGTTGTCGATTCAAATCCCGTAGTGGTAGAGGTAATAAGAGTATAAGCAGTAATCGGGAAGATTAGGGTTTGGAGATGTTATTTAAAGAGTATAATACAGTGAAATAAATTTGGAAAGAGAAAAAAAAAGACAAGGAGAATAAGATTAAAATTTGGGAGAACACAAGAGTGGATGCACCTGCGCCATTGCAAACGATTTTGAGCCATGTCATTCAGGGTCTCTAACCATCGGTTGCTATCATCTCGCGGTCCCCAACCAGGTAGTCTACACCTACCAACATGACTCAGTCCACTTGTCAGTGACTTCATGGACTTGTGCCATGTTTTGGTCTGGCCGCCCCTAGCTTTCTTCCAACCTACTCCTATACCACTGAACATAGCACGTCGAGGCAGTCGGTCGTTGGGCATACGTAACACGTGTCCCAGCCATCTCAACTGATGAAGTTTCACTACTTCATCAATTGATTTGCCATCCTTACCTAGTACCCGTTTCCTAACAACTGTTACTTACTCGATGGTCCCAGGATATACGAGCAATGTTTCGAAGACACCTATGATCAAATACTAGTAACCTACGAATATCCTCTACTCTTACCGGCCATGTTTCACTGCCATAAAGTAGGACGGAACGAACTGCTGCGCAGTAAACACGTCCTTTGGTTGATAGACGGATATCTCGCCTACGCCATAAATGACGCAAGTTGGCAAAAGCTAGTCGAGCCTTCTGTATCCGTGCTGAGATTTCGTCACACACCAGACCACAAGGGCTGATGAGACTTCCAAGATAAGTGAAGCGGTCGACACACTCAACTACTTCACTCCCTATCACTAGTTCGGGTGTCGATGTAACCCAATCCTGAAGCAACATTTTGCATTTCGAGGGGAGAATCGCATCCCGAACATGCTTGCATTGTTGCTTAGAGTGGTCAGAAGACTCTGCAAATGGAACAATGTCATCAGCATATTCTAAGTCAACAAGTGAACCTCCCGGTAGAAGTTCAACCCCTGGAAATTTAGATGAGGAGAGTGTTATCTCTAAAAGTACGTCGACAAAGTTGAACAAGAATGGGGAGAGTGGACAGCCCTGACGAACACCACTTGAGGTAATCAATTCTGATGACAGTTCGCCATAAGCTCTCACTCGACCAGTTGTGTTCGAGTAGAGAGCCTTTATAAGGTTAATGTACTTCTTTGGTACTCCTTTCAGTGACAAACACTGCCATAGAACCTCACGATCAACAGAGTCGAATGCCGCCTTAAGGTCGAGAAATACTACCATTGTGGGGCGTCTGAATGTGTGTCTGTGTTCTAGAACCTGACGTAGTGTGAATATCTGATCTATACAACCACGTCCAGGTCGAAAACCAGCCTGGTTTTCTCTAGTCTGCTCTTCACGAGCTTTAGTTAGGCGTCGAAGTATTATTGAAGCTAATATTTTAGACACTATATTAGTCAAACTGATTCCTCTGTGATTGTCACAAGAGGACTTTTGTCCTTTCTTATAGACTGGCACAATCAGTGATTGAGACCAGTCAGATGGGATTACGTCCAGTTCCCAAATTCTACCTAAGACCTCAGTTAATCTCATTGCTAATACTGGACCACCATCCTTAAAAATCTCAGGAGTAAACCTGTCAGGGCCTGCTGCTCTCCCTCGTTTCAGATTTCCTATGGCTTTTTCAACTTCGTAAAGACGGAGGACCTACATTAACTTGCCATTCAGGTTGACTGGAGATCGTGGGAAACCGAAGTGTGGCTGAAGGCCAGTTGAACTGATCCCTAAAGTGTTCTGCCCATCGATCCAATCTCCTGGATTGAGAATGAATAATATGTCCATCTTTCTCTGAGATTGTTTCGCTAACGGTCGGTTCCTAATTCCGGTTTCCTTAACGAGTCTGAACAATTGTCTGCTATTACCTATTGCCGCTGCCTTTTCCATCTCTCTTGCTTTCGCTACCCACCACTGTTCGCGATCATTGCGTAGACTTCTTGTCAGCTTGCGCTTAAGCTGACTCCGCTCTTCATTATGTTCAGAGCCAGGTGGAATGAGTTTCCGAGCATCTATCAGTGCGATAGATGCTGCTGAGATCCAGTGTTGCTCCCTAACCTTCTGGTTTACCTTACTAGCAGATATCACTGCTGTTTCCACAGCTTTTCGGATATCATTCCATGCTGCATCGGGGTGGGCATCACATACATGGCTGCCTAACTGTTTTCCTAGTTGTTCCTGACTATCATTAAGTAGGCCCTAAGAGGTTTCCTTGCAGCGTCTTTCCTACGTCCAGTAAGACGCAAGCAAATACGCGCTCGCACTAGAGCATGATCTGAATCTAGGCATGTGCTCCAGAATGAGCGACAGTCTTCTATCGAGCCCCTCCATCGGTGGCTGATAGCGATGTGATCTATTTGGGTCCAACGTTGGGACGAATTAGGGGGTCGCCATGTTAAAAGATGTTTTTCCTTATGCTTAAAGTTAGTATTTGCAAGGAACAGGCGGTTATCTGAGCATAGCTGCAACAGACGGTCGCCATTATCTGTTCTTTGAGCCACGACACCATAAGATCCACCTAGGTGTCTTTCCCTTTCGCTTAGTTTACCTACTTGAGCATTAAAGTCACCGGCCACTATTACTACATCCGAGCGCTTAGCTTTTCGGAGGTCGGAAAGCTTTCTGTAAAACTCATCTTTTACATCATCTGAGCTGCAGTCAGTGGGAGAATAGGCAGAGACGACGAAGAGGCAACGACGAGTGTCCCTATCTTTCCGGATCCTTACTGTTCCGTTCAGTCGGACAGCGCACAAACGACTGTCTACTGGGATCCACTCTAAGAGAGCTAGTTCTGCCCTAGGACTCAATGCTATACCTACGCCGGCGAGGCCACGGGAAGCAGAATCAGGGCTTCCAGATACACGAAGTGTGAATCGAGTCGGTTCTTTATTTTGGCATGGTGAGGTCAAATGAATGACGCTACTCGGATCCTGTATGCGCGTTTCGGAGACGCAGCACACATCGATGGCGCGAGATTCTAAAGTCCTAGCTAAGGAAGCTTGTTGTCCTATTTCACACAGTGTTCGGACGTTATAAGCTCTAACATGGAGTTTATAGCGTGATTTCAGGAGACCAGGAATAAAGTTCCGCGTACTCCAATCGTTTTCCCTAGCGGTGCGCGATAAAGGGATGTGATAAGTGTTAGTCGGGGAGATGAGTGGTATTAAGAGGTGTAGGAAGGATTTGAATGTGACCAACTTGGTCTCGTGTACTGTTACAGCTATGACGGCTGATATCACTTCCCGGCTGCCCACACCGTGGAAGGGTATTTCTTAAGGAACCTGAAAAGGAATTCGGATTAATGTTGGAAATCCGTGAGGTAAGGTGAGGTGTGACATTTTTAGGGTCAACTTTTTCTAAACCCTTCCTTCCTTGTGAGAAGGCAGAATCTCTGCAGGTGCTGGTTGTCTGAGGGAAACGCCTTACTGCTGTCACACCCCTCTACAACCAGCAGTACGACTTTGCCCTCAGACCTTGAGTTGCTGCTTTTAGTCTTACCGTTCTCCAATCGACCTGCCTGGCATGGTAGAACCTACAGGAACATATGTTCTAGCCAATATAGCTCGGTTGGGTCGTCACGATAGGCAAGCCCGACCACCGCGTCAAGGTATCAGCTATGGTCGGGAATTTAGAGACAACCGCTTGAAGTCGGTCACACACGTACTTGTTGGGACCTTATCGCTGGAGACGGATATCCGTGGGATAAGGCGAAATATGCATGTTTGGGGTCGACCTTTTCTAACCCCACTCTTCCTTTTGGGAAGGCAGCATCGCTGTTATGCTAGTTGTCTGACGGAAACACCTTACTGCCGTCACACTTTTGTACAGTCAGCAGTACGACTTCGCCTTCGGACCTTGGATTTGCTGCTTTTAGTCTTACCGCTTGTCAACCGACCTGTCTGGCATGGTTGGACCTTGAGGAACGGTTGTTCCAGCCAGTATAACTCGATTGGTTCATCACGATAGGCAAGCCCGACCACCACGTCAAGGTAATAGCAACGGTCGAGAATTTAGGTGTATACTGAATTTAACAAATTAGATAGTAAAAGGTCTTATATTATTTCATCCTTATGAGCAAAGGATAGATATCATCACTAATATCCAAAAGGTGTGGCAAAAGTATTCAAGGCTAAAGAAAAAAGCCTGTCTTATTTATATGATTGGTGTGTTTATTTATTTATTACTTATTTGAACACAAATATTGGTATAAGAAAGCACCAGATACATATGCGCCACCCAAATCTCACTTGATTTGTGCAAGGGCTGCGACACCGCTCGGGTGCCCAAACCGAAGCAAGTGGTTTTCTTATGGAGCCACACCCGGAGTCTTCGACCTGAATGTCTGATCCACCGTAAGGAGATGCAGTCTTATAGTAGCCGGTGACCAACGATTGGTTCATACGCCATTTGTTCATTCAGGAAACTGGAGCCCATGTGCATCATTGGTTTGGAGTCAGAGTTTTCCAACCCCCCCCCTACATGGACTCTCCGTGTCCGCCAACCCGGTTAGAGAGCCGGAGTTTCGCTTTTCTTCCTCTCAATTTCGTAGACAACAGTAATGCCATGAGGAGGCAGTGAGTAGGACTTCCCTGGCAGAGGCTATACACGCGTGGCCATGTGAAAGCATTTCGAGAGGGTGAGCGGACTCTACCCACTCTCGGACGTACCAGGACATCTGGGGAGTGTAAATTAGTATCAACGTTTGGGTCAAATACAGAAACTGCTCAGAAAGCATTTTAGTAAATAATTCAATGTCATAACCTAGTCAAATAAGTTAGAATTCCAAGATGAGAAGAATATGATAAAAATACATTGACTTCTTATGTTTTTATACAACCCACAAAATAAACTTTTATACGAACGCATATCTTAGTAACCTAACATTTCGCGCTACACAAAGGAATACAGTAATAGCAAGAAAACAAAAACGGTAAATTTACTGACCTGAACTAATTTTCCATCCTCATGATTAACAGCTAGCCGATGAACATATGCATCATCAGCGTAATCCCAGACCAAAGTTTTGCCGAGCTCTAAGGCGAATGTATGTCCTGTTTCTTCAAAATGCACCTGTGCATGTTTTTGACCATAACGACCACAACCAACATGACCACATATGAGACAAATCCATAAGTTTTCTCTTATATCACAGTCTGCACACTGACTGTCAGAGAGCATTTCAGGTGACTGGACATAACGGCAAACTGGGCAACTATATTAAGAAATAAGTCGGGAAATTTTTTGTCTTACATAGTGTCTTCTACCTGTGAAATACACCCATCATGGAATGTGTGGTTACATAAAATCGTAGTCAGTATTCCTTGCACGGGTTCATCCTGTGGTTAAGAATGAAGGTAATGAAAAAGATCATAAATACAGAAACTAACCAGACGCTCCAAACACACCGGACAAGAAGGCAACTCCCTTAAATCTTTGGTGGGAAATGCAACGCCCTGAAAGTGTGAACAAGTTATGGTTAATGTAATCATACTGTAGAAGGGTGCGTGATCTCTACATGTGAGACATACATTAGTTGGCACGCTTCTTGTTCCAAAGTATTGTAAGAAGTGCCATTGTAAGTATCATAAAAATGGCCTGTGTCTTCCTAGAGCTGTAAAACGGAAATAACATATACGTACAGGTGTACGAAACTTTATCAATGCCATATACTGATTTGGAGTACTATCCTTTACGATTTTCAGCTCTACAATCACATTACTGAAAAGTTTAACTATAATTTACAAACAAACCGCATAGGTGAAATAAACCTCAGTAAGTCTTTCACTGTTATATGAGATGGTACAGAAAAGAAACATAGCACAGTGCTCGTAACCATGTCATTACATCGTGGCACTTCTCTCCTAAGAAGCATTAGGATGTTTTGAAACTACGTACTGATTTTTGTATATATGTATGATACCTTCAGTGGTTTCGACAGTTGGATTGCCAGACAGAAAACTTATCTCTTCACAATTGTCTAGATCCCACGACTCTGAGGTATCTGTAAGAAAAGGATGTTGACACACATACAGGTCCCCTACCCATTGTATACGTTTCCACAGTAATTTGATTAAATTGCCTGCTACCTTGAATATCTGAAGCATTTAATTCGGAGTGCCTAGCCTTTTTAAGCGACTTCCGAATAATAAATGGATACGGTAAGGATGGAGCTATACAGGTAAAGGTGAAGCATATGATAACTTACAACTGTATGAAAGCGATTTTGATAATTTCTTCTTAGTTTCCTCAAATAATATTACTAAGTGATAGAGTGAATGAGTGCCCATTCCACGAAAAAGTAGAACTAACACACCATGACGAAAAATGCTGGGGAAATGTTATTTTATCCAGGTAACAAAGAAAATGGCAACCTCAGCAAAGGAATAACAGGTTTGTATGAAGAGTGACGTTACAGTCAGTATACCGCCCTCGTTCAGGTTACTTCCAATATCCAATATACCAATCACGAAACCGGTTGGTGTTAGCCAATCTTTTGGTAAAGATTGTGGATTAATTAGTGAATATGGTCGGTTTTCCCCATTTCTGAGAGCTTTGCTGAATAGCATCTCATTAAGCTTTCCGTTGCGTTTAATTTATAGGTTTTGTTGAGTTTTTTGTTACAATTGACCTATATTTGCTCACTTATACCAAATTCATTGTGTTGACATTATTTTATTGATCATTCGTCCGCACTAGATCATTTTTATGTTCCTGGCGCTGCTCGCCTTTTACAACAACTGGTCAGCTTATATCTCTGAAAACTCGACGAGCCGACTGTTACACTTCGGAGCCACAGTAACTTCAACAGTCCGGTCTAGAGTTTTAGGACGTTACTCGTTTCAGTTCGAATATTTAGAACACAAAATTGGCCAATATTCCTCGTGTGATAAAATACATAACCATGCAGTCGAATATGATAGTGGGTGGTATTTTCATAGACAAGAAAATCCATAAAGTACAATAACTCCATACGTAAATTCCTTATGACGAAATTAGGTTATTCGCAATTCAGAAGCAAGGTTTTAGTCAAAACGGATATGATATCGAGAAGGTCCGGAGACTTCCAGCAAATAACAGCCGCTTTTCGAAACAGTAGTTCTGTAGTGACATTGGATATAACCACACAATCCTCAGAGCTGAACGCGAGACTACTCGCAAAATGGATATTCGATATTTAAAACGGATAAATACCTAACGATGGAAAAGTCGTGAACAATGAGTTGAATTAATCGGAGTTGATCTGATGGCATGGCTTGACCATGCAGGAGTGGTCCCTGTGGAATGTTATCTCAAATCTTTTTTTCATATTAAATATATTTTTCTTTCTCTAGCCTAAGCTTGTTCTCCATCATGTATTGGTAGTTGTTACGATACAGTGAGTTGGTGTAGACGATGATATGACTTCCACGTAAGATCTTCTAGATTAGGCAGTTATATCATGACAAATCTACAATTTTAGGATTAGGTCTATTATTAGAGCAGTACTAATATCATAGAAGACCATAATTCTACATTGGCAAGCTCGACTAGAGAAACGCAACCTATTGTTGTTAATCCGTATTTCCACATTAACTTTTTTCAGCGATTATATTTGTGTAAACCCATTATTCCAATATTCCTCTGATTAATGCTCACATGTATTATCGGAATGTTATATTGACTAGTTCTCATAACTTACTAGCTCAATCGGTAATAAAAAGTGGTCGTCAATATTAACTAATTAGCTTTGATGGTTCGTTAACAAGGTTTAATAACATATACATGCTTCAGCGACATAGACTTGTTTAAGCATGAAACTCTAGTAAATATGACCTGTAAATAACGTAAATGTACATTGACTAACAATTCATTCAAGGACTAAATAGTTATCTGGATCTAATTCTTAGTGTTCCTTCACTTAACACCTCATCCTGTTTTAAACTATGCACTATCCTGTAATATCTTTTCTTCCGACCACTGCCTGCCTAATTTCATATTTTCGAGCTCCATTGCCAAACAATAAGGGTGACACCACTACAAAAACATAAGGTGAGTTTCAGCTATAAGTTTTCTGCAATCATAAGGTCACTTTAGATGCCTCGTTCAATGTCAACCACTCAATTATCTGGATTCATTCAGTTGTTCTGATCCAAGCGAGTGACAAAAATGTCAACAGCATCAAGCACCCTGGAATTAATTGCCATACTGCATGTTTTATTCTGGATGCTTTTAGATCAGTACTACTCTCGAATGGCGTTATATATAGTGTCTACTAAATAATCTAATTTTCAAAAAGAATCAAAGCGAGTTTAACTAATTTACTGGACGATTTTTGTGCTTAACATGTATATATTTTCCAGTTGCTTTTGCCACATATTTGTAAGTACCACTATTCTGATGGGAGATCTAAACGCCAAAGTCGGAATAGACAACACCGGATATGAAGATATTGTAGTGTGACGTCGAGTCGCCATTGACTATGGTCACCACTACAGGAAGAATACGTGCCAGTTAACCGATAAGACCCCCTGTAGGCCAGATATCAGAAAGCAGTTGATGGCTGTAGTCGAGATGTATTTGTTGATCTCGTGGTTTCGAAAGAATACCGAGATCCTGCCAAAAGAGTACAACTGTAGTTAATGAGCGTAGCCGAATTCGTGCAAAGTCAAAAGCAACGGAAGAATGTATGTGTTTTGGTACAGCTAAACAAACAAGTACAGTAAGACAATCCCTGGTACACTTTGTTATAATAATTGTTTTCATTAAACCAATCTCCTTCTCTTGATAAAAGTAAGTCACTACAATATCATGGGACGACATGGACTGGGAGAGAGAAAGGAAAATAGGGAAAGATTTATAAATCTGTGTGCATTCAACAAATTGGTCATAGGCGGCACACAAACGTATAGACAGAGCTACATGGAGCTCACCGGACCACATCACAGAGAACCAGATAGATCATATTTGCATCAATAAAAAATTCCGAAGGACAGTGGAAGATGCGAGAACCAGGAGAGGAGCTGACATAGCTTCAGAAAACCACCTAGTTGTGGCCAATTTAAAACTGAAGCTAAAGAGAAACTGGACAACTAGACAAACAGCACTACAAAGGTTCAATACAGCCTTCCTTCGAGATACTAACAAAATCAACGAATTCAAGATAGCTCTCAATAACAGGTTCCAAGCCTAACAGGATCTACTGAATGAAGAAGAAACTACTATGGAGGACAATTGGAAAGGTATCAAAGAAGCATTAACTCCGACGTGTCAAGAGGTTCTGGGCCTAAAGAAACATCATCATAAGCAATGGATCTCTATGGAAACACAGGGCAGGGTCAAATAAAGGATGAACAAGAAGACAGCAATTAACAACAGACGAACACAAGCTGAGTACACAGAAGCGAACAAGCAAGTGAAGAAGAGCATTAAAGCCGACAAGCAGAAATACGTGGAACAACCAGCAACGATAGCGGAAAAAGCTGCAACCGAAAGAAATATCAAACAGCTTTACGATACAACGAAGAAACTAGCAGGGAAATATAGTAAACCAGAGAGACTGGTCAAGGACAAAGCAGGAAGACCAATCACTGGAATTCAAAGACAGCGGAACAGATGGGTAGAGTACTTGGAGGAACTCTTGAATAGGCCGGCTACAATGTATCCACCGGACATCGAAGCAGCACATACAGATCTTCCTATAGATGTTAATCCAGCAACGACAGAAGAAATCAGAATGGGCATCAGACAAATCAAGAGCGGGAAAGCAGTAGAATCCGACCATATACCAGCTGCAGCACTGAAGTCAGGCATCGAAGTAACTACAAACATGTTTCACCTTCTAGTCAAAAAGGTTTGGGAGGAAGAACAAGTGTGGATGGACTGGAAAGAAGGACACCTCATCAAGATCCCAAAGCAAGGAGATCTGAGCAGGTGTGAAAACTACATAGGCATCACACTACTGTCAGTACCAGGGAAAGTATTTAACAGAGTGTTGCTGAACCAAATGAAGGACGCAGTAGACGCCCAACTTTGAGATCAACAGGCTGGATTCCGTAAGGATCAGTCGTGCACAGACCATATTGCGACATTGTGGATTATCGTCGAACAATCAGTTGAGTGGAACTCGTCACTATACACCAACTCCATTGACTATGGAAAGGCATTTGACAGTGTAGATAGGAGGACGTTATGGAAACTTCTTCGACAATACATATTTCCTAGGAAGATTTTCAACATTATCCGGAACTCATACGACGGACTACAGTACGAAGTCGTGCATGGAGGACAGCTGACAGATGCATTCCAAATAAGGACCGGAGTCAGACAAGGCTGTATACTCTCTCACTTCCTCTTTCTTCTGGTGGTCGACTGGATTATGAAGACCTCGACATTTGAGGGAAAACGCGGAATACAATTTACAGCTCAGAATCAATTAGACGATTTGGACTTCGCAGATGACCTAGCCCTTCTATCCCATATACACGAACAAATGCAGATAAAGACAGCCAGTGTAGCAGCAGTCTCTGCATATGTAGGCCTCAGCATACACAAAGGGAAAACCAAGGTTCTCAAATACAGCACGGAGAACATCAATCCAATCACACTTGATGGAGGAACTCTGGAAGATGTAGAATCCTTCACATACCTGGGCAGCATAATCGATGAACAAGGAGGATCAGATGCAAACGTAAAGGCGAGGATTGGCAAAGCAAGGACTGCATTCCTACAAATGAGGGACATATGGAACTCAAAACAACTGTCAACCAATATCAAAGTGAGAATCTTCAATACGAACGTCAAGGCAGTTCTATTGTATGGAGCTGAAACTTGAAGAACTACAACAACTACCATCAAGATGTTACAAGTATTTATAAATGATTGTCTACGCAAGATACTTAAGATCCATTGATCGGATACCATCATCAACAGCCTACTGTGTGAGAGAACAAACCAGCTCCCAGCTAGAGGGGAAATTGGGTAAAGACGATGATAGTGGATAGGACATACATCACGGAAATCATTGAACTGCATCTCACGAAGCAAGCGCTAACTTGAAATCCTGAAAGAAAACGGTAAGGATGAAGACCAAAGAACAAAATGAGCCGGGAATTTGAATCAGGCATCAAAAGGATGAATAACAACTAGAAGGAACTGGAAAGGGTTGCCCAGGACAGGGTTGGACGAAGAAATCTGGTGAGCGGCCTATGCTCCTTCACGAGTGACAGGCGTAAGTAGGTAAGTAAACTAAGCTAAATGCAAGAACTTATGGAAAGTTTATAATGAGTCATATTCCTGCCTGAAGTTTCATAAGCAGTCTTAACTTTAAAATTGTTTTTCTGGTCATGTTCATTATTTTTAAGTTGTCATATACGTCAGAAACCTGCATGCTAACCTGGCCCGTACGTGCATTGCACTATATCTTCATGTCTTCCAAATTTAGTAATCATCTGAATCGCCTTTAACATTTATCAATAAACCCATCATAGTCGTTGTTGCTAATCGTATTTCGGTTTATGGATTGGTTTATCACATTAGCAGCCTAAAATACGAACATAGTTTAAATAATAAAGTTACACGTTTAGGTGCTATCAACCGCACTAGTATAATAACTAAACTCTCAGGTAGTTGTTGGCTAAACAAACATTTAAAATCAAAACTCCGGAACCTACTACTAAAGTTAACATTCGACGTATATTTTTGAATTGAAATTTATAATATAATTAGGCAGATCGGATTCTTTAAAGTTACAGATTTCCGATAATTTCGAATCACCTAAAGCAACAATACCTACTTTTCCACTGTCTCATCCTCAATCAACACTATAACTAGTTAAACATAATAGTTTCAGGATGTCGTCATAAAGCATTGTTATGACTTGACAATCACGTAATATGACTGATAAAATTGATGAAACTATTAACGAAATCGGTCAAAAAATTGACTTATAATTACCATTAAATAGTGTTTTCTCGGTATCTTCATTCACTACAGATGATCACAGTATGCTTCTCTATCAGTTGCCCATTCAGTAAATATCTCAAAACCTTGTCAGTCTAATTGGAGGTTTAGCGACACAATCATGCATGCAAATAATCAGTATAAGCAAATCTCCTGTCGAATTTACCCCAACACTGACTAAGGTTCAAGCCATTATCATAGACATGAGTTGGGAGTGTACTCCCCTTGGTTACAACGTATGTACTCCCTGATAATCACATGAGCATCAATCACTGTTAATCATCTTGTAAAAACTTATTTAGCCGAATACATCTTGCGGCATCACATCACCTAGTAATGTGGCACATAGGCTTAACTGATTTCAATAACTTTTAATCACCATACCTCAATTGAATCTTGTTCCGCCTTATGATAAACTGCATACTTGCAACTAACTTGTATGCAACATCAGCCGGCAAGTATAAATATAAATAAATAGTCTATGGCAACGCAGAACATTGAGTCTAGAGCATTCAAACACCACATCCGCCACAGCTTAAATTGGAGTCTAAGTGCTTGTAATTGATTGTACGTCTTCTCTTTAAGTTCATCCTGTGTCTGTCCGAGTTTATTAAATAAAGACTGTGTATTATTTTGAATTCACTGATTGGTATTAGAATTAACAATCGAAATCGAAACAGACTCACTTGCTTCCTGGGATTGTGTACAATCCCCATGTCGGTTGAGTTGTAGCGTGGCGTCGAGTTGAGGTTAACTATGAACACCGCTACCAAGAAACACGTGCCAAGTTAATCAGAAGGCGAAGGTTGGACGTAACCAAATAAATCCATAAAATCTCCGAGAAGCCAAATATCAGAAGACAGTTAATGGACCAAATCGAGATGTATTCGCTGGCGATCTCGTGGCATCGAAAGGATACCGAGATCGTGCCAGGATACAAGCTTGGTTACAGAACGTAACCGAACTCACGCGAAGTTACAATCAAAGTGTAAGAAAAAGAATGGAAGCACAATATAGCTGTCATTAGTACAGTCAAACTAAAGCACATTAAAGCAAACACTGATACAGTTGGTTATAATAGTAATTGTTTTTATTAAACCAGTCGTGTTCTCGTGATAAATGTGAGTCACTACAGAGTACTGAAACTACTGCTACCTAGAATTTGAACCATAGACATTCAGACTATCCTCCCCCACGAAATAATGTCGGATCATCATATCCCCAAGTTATTGATAATGTGGCTTCATTTAAAAAAATATTTCTTACATTGATTATAATATACATTGGAAGTGACTTTGTGAAAAGGATGAACAGCATTTGATATGAAATCATCTGAATTGTAATAAGAATCGAACTCACTTAATACTCGTGATTCGCATTGAACAAGTTTCCCACAACAAACAAATGCATTATGAGGACAAATAATATTTGATATGACATCAAGATTTGATTCTTCTGAAATAGTTTCCTCAAATTTATTAAGAATGTCACTTCAGAGCAAAGGATCGTTAGGAAAATCAACATCCATCAAAACCACATCAGGTGTTCGATCATAATTATGTTCACTCAACACATTTTCTTCAGATTTGTAAGAAATTTCATCAGAAATATGTGAATCATTAGGAAAAACTATATTTGGTACAATAACATGAGAAATCTGACAAATTGATTGATTAGAAACTGTTGTCTCACAAAGATTCTGAGTTTCATTTAAGTCTGAACTGCTATATGACTCTAAACTGTCTCTTGAAATCGTTGATAAAGATAAATGACCATTATAAATACTCAACTTAATAGAATCAGAATTACAAGACTTAATATTAGTTGCAGCAAGATGAACAGTAATATTACAAACTGACTGAATATGTCCAATATCACCACATTTAAAGCACTTAGAATTACGAAATTTACATGAATTAAAAGAGTGGAACTTGCCACAGGACAACCATTGACCAAACGTGTGCCCATCTTCGGAACTGCATCCAAACTCCTCAATGAATTATATGCACAACCTTGAGTATGCACTGGATTGGGATGACATAATGCATTGGAATTTTTTTTATATCCTCATGGATCATTTTACGAGATCTTCCTCCTTTACCGCATTCGAAATTTGTATAATTAACATAGTCCAGCAGTAGATCCTTGAGAGTTGTATAAGAAAGCGAAATGGGCTTTTCCAGTAAAGCCAGAGTCTTTAATAAGCTATGTGCTTCTTTTCCGATGAATGTGAGGAAATGTGCCACAATATTAACATCCTCATCATCTTCCGTGGTCATAGCCCAAATTTCGAACCTTTCAAAGTAATCTTCAAAGGCATCAAAGTCTGAATGTATGTTCAAACGTTCCATCACAGACTCAATCCAGACGCCAATGTGGTATTTAGAATTATTTGAATTATAGTATGAACTAAAAATCCCAGAAATAACGTAATCGGATCAAGAAGTACTAGATGAGCACAAACGAATGTATTGTATTTAGAATTCGAAATCAGACATTCTACAAGTACAAAGGAATCATCATTTCATTCATGCACCACCGATTCCCATGCATTTTGGTGCCGAACTAACACCACGTTGATTCTGGTGATAAAGTGATGCAGTTTTATTGGACCATAAGTTCGCAATCCTCAGAGCTCTACACGTGACTACTCATATAATGTGTATTCTTTATTTATCGCGGATAAATAACTAACGATGGAAAAGTCGTGAACAATGAGTTGAATTAATCGGAGTTGATCTGATGGCATGGCTTGACCATGCAGGAGTGGTCCCTGTGGAATGTTATCTCAAATCTTTTTTTCATATTAAATATATTTTTCTTTCTCTAGCCTAAGCTTGTTCTCCATCATGTATTGGTAGTTGTTACGATACAGTGAGTTGGTGTAGACGATGATATGACTTCCACGTAAGATCTTCTAGATTAGGCAGTTATATCATGACAAATCTACAATTTTAGGATTAGGTCTATTATTAGAGCAGTACTAATATCATAGTAGAACATTGTGGTGAACCAGACAATATAGGAACTCAAAAAGTATCAACAGAGTTATTAGGGACAAATAGTAATGGCAATATATATATAAGTTAAATGTCATAAACACAATAGAAGTGAGGGAAATTACTTAGTTCACCAGGTTAGTGTGCGTTCTGATTTAATCTGGTGCCAAATATCCACAATTATAGATGGTTGATAATTCCAGTAAGTTTGACAAACTACCCAGTGATATGATCCAACGTAGGATGTGATATATTCCAATTACAGTCTATAAATGTAGATAGTATTTGATTTAGACTTCGGTTAACTCACAAGTGAATGTAGAACGAGGGGTATGTGCGCAACAATATATTTGTTAGCGGTCAACAGAATGTCATGCTATGAAAGTTACACAACGGAAAGTATGTTCAAGGTCATACACTTAAACAACACGTACAATCATTTAATGGTAAATGTACATGCAGTGAAAAATTAACAAAATAAATACAAATAACATTAAAAACTATTTACAAAATAAGCTTGTCAGGCATATCTCCACACCATAATTCTACAGTCCTTCCCTACAACTATGAGAATACATATTGACTCAATTGCAATATAATTTTTTCCACTAAGGGGAGTGAAATTCGCAAGGCGAATAAGCTCAGTTAAGCACAAGATTTTTATCATGTCCACCGCCAGAATCTCCAAATATGTGATTGTTATGACCTTGAATCGCTTTTACCCCGTGATACTTGTTATGACTTGACCTTGGTCGGTGTAGTCTAAATTATGACCTTGACGCGTTAGGCTGAGTGGCTTAACCTTGAGTCTAATATGCGTGAGTTCGAGATGGGGTAGAGAGAACTATTCTAAATCCTGATTGGTTGGCAAGCACGCGAGTGAAAGAAGACAAGACAGTTGGAACACTAAACTCTGGATTCTCTGAATTCGGATTACTACAAAAATGTACATGAATAAATAAGTGCATATCTTGACCACGACGTAGGATAATTTGGAAAAATACAGTTATGCCCGAAACAGGGAATTAGGGTAGAAAATATAGTGCAAAATATAATGTTTAAATTACAATATTTTTGGAACAAAAAAGGGTATGCTAGTGAATGATACATAGAACGAAAGCTCGTGTTATGTAGAATAAGATAGGGACAAAAATAAATATAAGTGTTTTACAGGTTTTGAATGAAATGCAATAACGTCCCAAGAAAATAGCTTTCGTAATTGTCTGGGCTTCTTAATTCCCCGTTCATAACACCTTCCCCCTTTAAAAAAAAAGAAAAAAAAATATGGTTAGTTACTATATACAGGTAAGTGCTGAGATATCATCATTGATATCTTCCTTCGGAAACGTATGTTCTCCTCTTTGGGTCTACCTGTAGAATATCTGGTCTTCTGCGTTTCCGTGATGCTTTCCTAATAGGACTTTGTTCAGGTTGCGTGGTCTTCTGAGTCGCTGAGCATTTTATGTCAAAACTGTCCAGAATGATTCTCCACATTGAGTCTAATTTCTCGGTTTTCTGTGAAGTGCCAGCATTTTCCAGTATGTGGTTGACATGGCGTGTCCACTTCTGTCCTTCAACTTCCACCACATACATTACGTTCCCTTGTCTCTTAAGTATGCGTCCACTGGTCCATTGTGGAGGTGAATATCGGAAATCGCGGACGTATACTTTTTGATTTTTCTGGAAAATTCTGCGTTTCGCCCCATGATGGCGATCAAATTGGTTTTCCATCTTTCTGTTTCTTTTTCCGATGTCTCTTTGCTGTGGTTTCATGGCATCGAGGGCAGTTCTTACTTTTCTACCAAACATAATTTCTGCTGGGGACATTTGATTTGGTGTTGATGGGTTTGGAGTTGTTCTGTAGACCAAGAGAAAGTCATCAAGAATCTCCTCTATCTTTCCCTCCCCTTTTGCCTTCAGTAGCGCTCTTTTGAAGGTATCTACAAACCTTTCGGCCTGACCATTCGATTGTGGATGGTACGGAGGTGAACGGACATGTTTGACTCCAAACCTCTTGCAGAAATCTGAGAAGATGGAAGAAATAAACTGAGTGCCGTTATCTGTCACGAGAACATCTGGAACTCCAAAACGGGAGAATAACTGCCGTAGCTTCATGATAGTCTGTTGCGAAGTGATTTGATTTATAGGAAAAATCTCCGGCCATTTTGAATAAGCATCAACACAAACGAGGAAGTACGTACCCTGGAATGGGCCAGCAAAATCAACATGTATACGCGACCAAGGTTCTTCTGGAGATGGCCAAGATTGTAGTTCAGCTTTTCGTGGACACTTAGAAAGAAGTACATGAGACTCCGAAGTTTCACTAGCGCATACTTTGTCTGAAGTATTCGATTTGGAAATTTTATGAGAAGGCAATGAATCGGCGGTATTTGATTTGACATGGTGAGAACACATAACATTTGAATTGTTTGATTCAGAAAGATCATAAGAACATGTTTCATCAGAAGCATTTAATTCGTTAATATCCAGAGAGGATGATTCGTCGGAGGCATTTGATTTAGAAATATCATTAGGGATTTGGATAGAATCATAGGAAACATTTTGAGAACATACCTCATCTAATAATTTATTCAAAGTATCAACATGTGCAATCCAATCTAATCCCAATAGATCTAAATCGTGTCGATTTGTTAGATAACAAACATCTGTAAATTTGCTTCCCATAAGTTGAACATTGCATAGGACCTCTCCTGTCAACTTTACTATGTCTCCTGACGCATTTCGGGCGACATGTTCCGTCGGTCGGATGGATGGGCATCCTAACTTGTGCCATGTGTTCTTTGAAATCAACGTGACATCAGAAGCAGTGTCCAACTGAAGTCGTATAAGTTTTCCATTTACTAATAAATTTACGAATTTCCGCCTACTTTTAAATCCAACTTTAAAGGTTGCAAACGTGGTTTTAATTTGACTGTCTGATCGTTGCTTTGAATTTTCACTACGATGTTTAGTCTTGCGTTTATTTAACGAACAATGACCTTCTTTGTGGCCAATGCGATGACATTTGCGGCATTTATGATTCTTAAACGGACAGAATTTTGCAAAATGCCATGCTCCGCAGAACCAGCATGGTGATGGGGGGTTGGCAGGTTGTTTCCTGCTTGTACAGTTTTGTTTCGATGATTTTATGGATCGGAGCGCATTAATTGAATCAGAACCGGAAGGTTTAACCTTCTGTTGCACCATCGCAGTGTCATGCTTGAGATTAAGTAACCGCTGACATTCGGTTGTAACCATTTGTAATGTCATATTTGGTTCTTGTTCAATGCGTGCCAACATTCTGGTACGGACATCTGCATCTTCTTCATTCTTTAGACCACATATGAAAATCAAGCATTTAAATTGGTCCGCTGTGATTTCGTTTATTTTGAAGCGTTCGCACTGTCGATTTACCTTCCCGGCATACGTGAGATAATCGTCCTCTGGAGATTTCGTTATTTGGAAGCATTTATAGCGAGTATTAAATAATGAGGACTGTTCATCGAAAATATCAGATAAAATCTGGACTGTATCTTTGAATGATACATCTCGTGGATTTTGCGGCAAGATAAAATTCACATATTTATTATATTCCTGTGTTCCCAGTCTTCTTAAGAGTAAGCGGACTTTCGCTGCGTCATCAAGATGCGAGCATTCAACGCGGAAAATATCTTCACAACGGTGAAACCACGAACTGAAAATGATATTAGCTTCAGGATCATACTGGAATTCAGAAATAGAATTTATGATGCTTTCATGCTTATCTGATTGACAAGCTGAGGACGACTGTAATGAGAACATTCGTGCGAATGCATCCAAAAGCTTCGTCTGATTTGCCTCATTTTGTGCTTGCTGCATTTGAAGAATAGTTTTAAGGTCATCCAATGAAACAGGCATTTTGTACTGGATCAATCAATATAGGAAAGAAAAAAAAATTCTCCGTCGCCAGTTGTTATGACCTTGAATCGCTTTTACCCCGTGATACTTGTTATGACTTGACCTTGGTCGGTGTAGTCTAAATTATGACCTTGACGCGTTAGGCTGAGTGGCTTAACCTTGAGTCTAATATGCGTGAGTTCGAGATGGGGTAGAGAGAACTATTCTAAATCCTGATTGGTTGGCAAGCACGCGAGTGAAAGAAGACAAGACAGTTGGAACACTAAACTCTGGATTCTCTGAATTCGGATTACTACAAAAATGTACATGAATAAATAAGTGCATATCTTGACCACGACGTAGGATAATTTGGAAAAATACAGTTATGCCCGAAACAGGGAATTAGGGTAGAAAATATAGTGCAAAATATAATGTTTAAATTACAATATTTTTGGAACAAAAAAGGGTATGCTAGTGAATGATACATAGAACGAAAGCTCGTGTTATGTAGAATAAGATAGGGACAAAAATAAATATAAGTGTTTTACAGGTTTTGAATGAAATGCAATAACGTCCCAAGAAAATAGCTTTCGTAATTGTCTGGGCTTCTTAATTCCCCGTTCATAACACCTTCCCCCTTTAAAAAAAAAAGAAAAAAAATATGGTTAGTTACTATATACAGGTAAGTGCTGAGATATCATCATTGATATCTTCCTTCGGAAACGTATGTTCTCCTCTTTGGGTCTACCTGTAGAATATCTGGTCTTCTGCGTTTCCGTGATGCTTTCCTAATAGGACTTTGTTCAGGTTGCGTGGTCTTCTGAGTCGCTGAGCATTTTATGTCAAAACTGTCCAGAATGATTCTCCACATTGAGTCTAATTTCTCGGTTTTCTGTGAAGTGCCAGCATTTTCCAGTATGTGGTTGACATGGCGTGTCCACTTCTGTCCTTCAACTTCCACCACATACATTACGTTCCCTTGTCTCTTAAGTATGCGTCCACTGGTCCATTGTGGAGGTGAATATCGGAAATCGCGGACGTATACTTTTTGATTTTTCTGGAAAATTCTGCGTTTCGCCCCATGATGGCGATCAAATTGGTTTTCCATCTTTCTGTTTCTTTTTCCGATGTCTCTTTGCTGTGGTTTCATGGCATCGAGGGCAGTTCTTACTTTTCTACCAAACATAATTTCTGCTGGGGACATTTGATTTGGTGTTGATGGGTTTGGAGTTGTTCTGTAGACCAAGAGAAAGTCATCAAGAATCTCCTCTATCTTTCCCTCCCCTTTTGCCTTCAGTAGCGCTCTTTTGAAGGTATCTACAAACCTTTCGGCCTGACCATTCGATTGTGGATGGTACGGAGGTGAACGGACATGTTTGACTCCAAACCTCTTGCAGAAATCTGAGAAGATGGAAGAAATAAACTGAGTGCCGTTATCTGTCACGAGAACATCTGGAACTCCAAAACGGGAGAATAACTGCCGTAGCTTCATGATAGTCTGTTGCGAAGTGATTTGATTTATAGGAAAAATCTCCGGCCATTTTGAATAAGCATCAACACAAACGAGGAAGTACGTACCCTGGAATGGGCCAGCAAAATCAACATGTATACGCGACCAAGGTTCTTCTGGAGATGGCCAAGATTGTAGTTCAGCTTTTCGTGGACACTTAGAAAGAAGTACATGAGACTCCGAAGTTTCACTAGCGCATACTTTGTCTGAAGTATTCGATTTGGAAATTTTATGAGAAGGCAATGAATCGGCGGTATTTGATTTGACATGGTGAGAACACATAACATTTGAATTGTTTGATTCAGAAAGATCATAAGAACATGTTTCATCAGAAGCATTTAATTCGTTAATATCCAGAGAGGATGATTCGTCGGAGGCATTTGATTTAGAAATATCATTAGGGATTTGGATAGAATCATAGGAAACATTTTGAGAACATACCTCATCTAATAATTTATTCAAAGTATCAACATGTGCAATCCAATCTAATCCCAATAGATCTAAATCGTGTCGATTTGTTAGATAACAAACATCTGTAAATTTGCTTCCCATAAGTTGAACATTGCATAGGACCTCTCCTGTCAACTTTACTATGTCTCCTGACGCATTTCGGGCGACATGTTCCGTCGGTCGGATGGATGGGCATCCTAACTTGTGCCATGTGTTCTTTGAAATCAACGTGACATCAGAAGCAGTGTCCAACTGAAGTCGTATAAGTTTTTCATTTACTAATAAATTTACGAATTTCCGCCTACTTTTAAATCCAACTTTAAAGGTTGCAAACGTGGTTTTAATTTGACTGTCTGATCGTTGCTTTGAATTTTCACTACGATGTTTAGTCTTGCGTTTATTTAACGAACAATGACCTTCTTTGTGGCCAATGCGATGACATTTGCGGCATTTATGATTCTTAAACGGACAGAATTTTGCAAAATGCCATGCTCCGCAGAACCAGCATGGTGATGGGGGGTTGGCAGGTTGTTTCCTGCTTGTACAGTTTTGTTTCGATGATTTTATGGATCGGAGCGCATTAATTGAATCAGAACCGGAAGGTTTAACCTTCTGTTGCACCATCGCAGTGTCATGCTTGAGATTAAGTAACCGCTGACATTCGGTTGTAACCATTTGTAATGTCATATTTGGTTCTTGTTCAATGCGTGCCAACATTCTGGTACGGACATCTGCATCTTCTTCATTCTTTAGACCACATATGAAAATCAAGCATTTAAATTGGTCCGCTGTGATTTCGTTTATTTTGAAGCGTTCGCACTGTCGATTTACCTTCCCGGCATACGTGAGATAATCGTCCTCTGGAGATTTCGTTATTTGGAAGCATTTATAGCGAGTATTAAATAATGAGGACTGTTCATCGAAAATATCAGATAAAATCTGGACTGTATCTTTGAATGATACATCTCGTGGATTTTGCGGCAAGATAAAATTCACATATTTATTATATTCCTGTGTTCCCAGTCTTCTTAAGAGTAAGCGGACTTTCGCTGCGTCATCAAGATGCGAGCATTCAACGCGGAAAATATCTTCACAACGGTGAAACCACGAACTGAAAATGATATTAGCTTCAGGATCATACTGGAATTCAGAAATAGAATTTATGATGCTTTCATGCTTATCTGATTGACAAGCTGAGGACGACTGTAATGAGAACATTCGTGCGAATGCATCCAAAAGCTTCGTCTGATTTGCCTCATTTTGTGCTTGCTGCATTTGAAGAATAGTTTTAAGGTCATCCAATGAAACAGGCATTTTGTACTGGATCAATCAATATAGGAAAGAAAAAAAAATTCTCCGTCGCCAGTTGTTATGACCTTGAATCGCTTTTACCCCGTGATACTTGTTATGACTTGACCTTGGTCGGTGTAGTCTAAATTATGACCTTGACGCGTTAGGCTGAGTGGCTTAACCTTGAGTCTAATATGCGTGAGTTCGAGATGGGGTAGAGAGAACTATTCTAAATCCTGATTGGTTGGCAAGCACGCGAGTGAAAGAAGACAAGACAGTTGGAACACTAAACTCTGGATTCTCTGAATTCGGATTACTACAAAAATGTACATGAATAAATAAGTGCATATCTTGACCACGACGTAGGATAATTTGGAAAAATACAGTTATGCCCGAAACAGGGAATTAGGGTAGAAAATATAGTGCAAAATATAATGTTTAAATTACAATATTTTTGGAACAAAAAAGGGTATGCTAGTGAACGATACATAGAACGAAAGCTCGTGTTATGTAGAATAAGATAGGGACAAAAATAAATATAAGTGTTTTACAGGTTTTGAATGAAATGCAATAACGTCCCAAGAAAATAGCTTTCGTAATTGTCTGGGCTTCTTAATTCCCCGTTCATAACTGTGATATAAAATGAAAACGATACAACAATCATAGCATTCCCAACGTCAGAGAGTCGATTCTAAATTTATAACTGTAACCAATATGATAATAATTACTAATTAACTAAAAATTAAACGATTTATTTGTAGAGACAGTCGATAACAAGAGACGAGAAATGAAAGGAAAAATAAGAGGATAGTCATGGAAAACAACATGCATATAGGAATTTTTTAATAAAGTCATACAGGCACATGCATGTGGACTCTACATTGGCCATTTTCGAAGTATATCTCTGCATCGCTTCTTACTGGCTGCTTCAGGGATCCTTTAATTAAAAGATATTTCTAGCAACAGCGTCATCGAATAATGTATATTCGTCATATTTTTAATGGTGAGATCAACGTAGTCCGGTGCATCAAGTGATACGCTGTGAGTCCATCACTTGTCTTAGCACTATTTTTGATGAGTCCCTCCTCTAACCATATAGGACGATGTGACCGACTGACTTTCCTGAACATTCATTGATGGTACGCTGCAACTACATTAGCTGTTTTAGTCATTAACTTGCTTGCCTTATTTCCATTTCGATGACTGCTAATCATTTGTGAACTATATAGAAGTGATTGACAATTCCTTGCCATTTGGTAGCACATACAGAGAAACTTTACATGGGTAGTTATGCCTCTAACTTCTTCATTCCCTTCATAATTTTTTCCATTTGACGTTGCTTGAGTCAGATATTTACCACTCAGATTCGATTCTAGCACACCGATTCCTCCATCACACGCATACTTTACATGAGACACTTGTTAACCATCCTATTGTGTTGTAGACATTTAAGAAATTTTTATTAGACATGGAAAGTCACTTGATTTGATTGTCTGCGATTTGACGGTCATGATAGTTGTGGTAGAGACGACACACATGAATATCAACTCTTTTTCCAATTATTTTGTTTGTGTGCACTAAAGCTATCCAACCTTACTTCGGTAGGATATTTTATCCAACCTGTATGGAGTTGAATTTGAGTGTCTCCATATACATTTGTAACTGGCTCAACCAGCTTTTCGTGTGTCCATTTTAAGTTTATTACTACTTTCTCTTTTACTAGCTTTTACTTTACAAATCACATTTTTCTGATCTTAATTTTTCTGTACACCAGCTGTCCAATCTCTTTAATTGTATTTTTCAGCTAGGTTTGGCAATATTCTATTCTTTTTAAGCTAATCTAACGTCATTTGTTTTCTGTTATCAATTCGTAGTATAATAGATCTTGAAGTGCTTTGTACTGTTCTAGGTTTATATTCGTCTTTCTGACACAGTTTTGTAGTTACTAGCTCGTAGATCAGGGCGGTTATTACTAATGATTCTGTTTTTTCCTTCGTCGCAAAACTGATATTATTTGACCATATGACTGGACTTGTTTTGATACTCATACGTTTTGCTCCATATTTATCTTACTTTACAATCTCATCTGTGGGACTATCTTTCTCAAAATAGGATGTTAGGCACCTAAGCAGGTTTGCAATTTCAATTATCCGACTTTTTACTTCTCTCGACTTTGCATGCGTTTATGATCGTTGACTTTGCTTTCACATGCGACAAACTAATTATGATTTTTTATAAGTGATATTGCAGATCACATAATACTTTAATTACATGACGAACTTTTTTGCGATAATGCACAACTCATCTACATCTTCAATATGGAATAGGGTTTACATTTTTATATTTTTGTCCATTATCTTTATTCCAAAGTACATTTTATCAAATCTTTCCTTGAGAAATTCTTGAAATACAAGACTGAATGATACATCCATGTCTAAAACTCCAACTCATTTTGAAAAAGGAATTCGGCCCTGTTGAATGCCTTTCGAATAACCAAATAGACCATCAAAGATTCTTCACAGAGCCACAAAAAGATCAACCATAAATTTCAACAGTGAGGAATTGAACTGGGTAACAAATATCCGATTAAAAAGAGAGTATACTCGTTTCTTATAGAAATTGCAAAATTTGCAAACGGAAAATCGAACGGAGGAAAGATCGGAACTAGATAAGAATGAAAAGCCCATGTAAAACAAATTTAGCAAAAAATAGTAAAATGACGATGAGAAAAAAAAACACAAGACTAACATAGAAAAGAAAAAACAGCGCATATAAAGATGTTATATTCACAAACGATAAAATTGAAGTAAGCAGAATGGGCATATATGTTAAAAAGAGATGAGCAAACAGATAGACAATGTGTTGAAGCCCAGAGCGAACAGTACTGAGTTCGAGTGTCCGATTGGACATCAACTCTGGGGTGCAGGTACGTCCAGCCGACGAGTCCCAAATACGACGAAACGTGCCTCCTGTATTCTACTGATACTCACCACCCATCATCTCTGTTTAGATTGCTTGTGACTTAAGGCAATATCGAGGTAATTTGGATACTTTGTCATTTTCTTGGTGTTTATAATCATTGTGAGTTCAAGCATCGGTACTGCTTTTTAGTCATTTCTTCAAGTATTTTCGAGTTTTAGCCAACTCTACAATCTAAAATACACAATTCATTTAGCTTGCGACTCATCTTATATTTATACTGATACTCGAATCCAGTGCTAATTACCCCAAACAATTAAAGCGTGATTAGATACAATATCTACCGTAATTGCATAATCTGTTCTGATTTATATTATTTTATTGGCGCTATATATTGTTTTCCATTTAAATCAGCATGCTAGATGTATGTTAATAACACTTGGATGACACTTCAGCAGGAAGTACTTAGGGTGCAGACTGCTTAACGAAGATATAAATTGTCTTTAAAACAAATTGGGATTTGTTGAATGCTTTTGGAGGTATTAAGATTAAAAATCTTTTGTGATTCGGAACTTAAATATAACAAATTAATATTTAGATTGAGATCATGAACCGATTGATGTTAGACCACCAGTGGAAACCTGGAAACACTGGACGGCTGTTTCGTCCTATTGCGGGACTCCTCAGCAGTGGGCATCTGCGATTGTTTGAGGTTAGACGTTGACACCATTGGATGCCGGCTCAGTAGTCCAGCAGGTTAAGCGTTCGAGCGCGGGACTGAAGGCCCCTGGTTCTAATTCCGTGAGCGGGATCGTGGGTGCGCACTGTTGGGGAGCCCCACAATAGGACGAGACGGCCGTCCAGTGTTTCCAGGTTTTCAATGGTGGTCTAACATCAATTAGTTCATGATCTCAATCAAAAACTTAATAATCTCCACAACCCCTATACTGAAAATTAGTATTTGTTTAAAAAATTGAAATTAAATATGTTCCGAACAGGACAAATAATCCTCGAAGCTCACAATATGTAGTATTATATATGTAACGACCGAAATGCCAATATTTGGTTTAAACGCATAACTAACGAACCAAAATTAATTCGATTAGACCAGGGAACGTTCTTCTGTATAACGTGCAAAGCGTTTTTGAGTTACTTGTCTTAAATCATACCAAAACACAAACTCTGTGCTCATTTTAAAAAGCTTTAATTTATGAGGACAAATTATATCGAAAATACAAAATACTTCAAACGATACGGCCTGTGTTATATAGTCAAGGGTTTCTCTCACACAAATGGGAGTGCCAAACGACAAACGAAAGAGTTAATACACGAGAGTTCAATACCTGAGGATCACTAAGAATATTCCCAACAAGATAGGACCAGATATCTATCTGCGAGGATTCCAGCAATCTCCCCAAGCAGACAGTAAAAGGTCAACAGTCACAAACTGGACAACGCCGTGACCTTGAGCCTAGTCAAACGCGACCGAATTGTCAATAGTCCGGCAACATGCAACTAAAAATTAGGTAACAAAAGGCAAGTCTTTCATCAAAGTCGCGTAGTAAAAGTTCAGACGAGGAAGAATGAAGAACACAAAGTGATTAAAAGAGATCTGGATAAAGGTTAAAGTACGCAACAGGAAGGAGAGACAAACAAATGACAGTACTGCCCAACGAAGTGCTGTGGAGGGATTTCTAGCGTTTTCTTTCCATTACAATATCTATACGTAAAATTAGAGCAATAAATTAAAAACCTCCGATGTTAGCGTTTTTCACTGAGAAGTTTGTCGCAAACAAAGAATCTTGGCTAATCGAGAGACTTCAGTGACACACAAGAGCAGCAGATCTATTCACTCAGAATACAAAAGACTAGATGGCTGTGAATGAATCTCGTAACCTTTCAGGTTTACCATGAGAAATAAATGACAATCAATCATAAAGCTGGTTATTGCAACAAAAAGTAGTAGCTATGGCCACTACATTATCACTTATGAGAAGCTTTATTTGTGCATTTGACAAAAACGTGTGATATCACCCCGTTTTTTAGGGATGTAGATGATTTCTTTGTTATCAAACCGCACGGACTAAGTTAAACGTTTAAACGGGTTGTAGCGTGGCGTCGAGTTGAGATTCACTATGAACACCGCTACCAAGAAACGCGTGCCAAATGACTCCATAAAATCCCCGGGAAGCCAAATATCAGAAGGCAGTTAATGGACCAAGTCGAGATGTATTCGCTGGCGATCTCGTGGCATCGAAAGGATACCGAGATCGTGCCAGGATACAAGCTTGGTTACAGAACGTAACCGAACTCACGCGAAGTTACAATCAAAGTGTAAGAAAAAGAATGGAAGCACAATATAGCTGTCATTAGTACAGTCAAACTAAAGCACATTAAAGCAAACACTGATACAGTTGGTTATAATAGTAATTGTTTTTATTAAACCAGTCGTGTTCTCGTGATAAATGTGAGTCACTACAGGGTTAAGAATATACAGTATGACATTAAGTTGATCAAGGAGATGAAACCTGAGGACTATTAGTAGCGGGTTATAGATTGAACTCAAGCCTGTTCCATACAAGACTGTGTTGGAGCTCTCTGGTAAACCACTTACTTGCCAGCGAAACTAGGCAATAAGGACGACTGGGTCGTAATAAAAGAGCTCTTAACAATCATAAAATAGCATTTCTCGGCTATTTGACTGTAAGGTGTAAAAATAAATGTACTGAGGAAATCAATGCATTTTAAGAGATATCTATATCACAAGTCGTCACATGCTCTTTTATTAAAGAAGATCAAGGCCGTCAGAAAATCGACAAACAGAAGCAGTGAATTTGTTAACGAAGCAGAAAACAAACAGGTCAAATTGTATAAGAACTTTCGTCTAAAATTGGTCGAAAGGTTTGAAAGTATTTGGGCGCCGAGTTGGTGTGAGATATTAAGGAGGAAGAATTCTATTGTAAAATCTCGGCGAATGAACTATATTTGATCCTGTTTACACGTTAAACTAGAAACTACTTCAAACTGTTTCTGGAAAATATAATTACTGAAAGACTGAAAAAGCACTGTATGTTACTGGAGAATCTAAGATTTTTGACTGATTAAAGCTTTTATAGTGAATATTATTAATTTCACTGTTTTTTTGGATGTATTTATTCTACTCAACTTTTGAATGTGCTTGTTTATGTCAGGACTTTCAGACATTTTGGTATTTGAGAGTTTTTACTCGGAGGACCTACAAAATTGAAGGTTTGTTTTTATAATTGTTATAATTATTGTTGGAACGACATTTGGGTGACTATTTATAAATTGCGAATAAACTTTGGCACCTAGATTGCGTCTTCGTTCTGTTGTTGATTTGAGTTCGTAAATTGCAAACAGATCGATGTATCGTACTTCAGTAACAGAAGAGAGAACAAAAACTTGAATGTAACACTTTAATCATCTCGTATCGCAAAGAAACATCTGAAGAAATCAAAATAATTATTTATAAACATTATACAGGTGAATTTTCGGGTTAGTGGTACCATCATGTCCATATTAGTAAAAGTGATGAGCAGAATATCAAGTGATACCGCTAGAAAATACATGGCTAAGTTTTGTGTTGGATTTAGAAAATATACGAATAAACTAATTATGAAGCAGTGCCATTATAAGTATAAATGCGATCCAATACATTGAAATAGGGGCAAAAGTGTCTTAGTTTAAACGCCACAGAAACAGTTGGACATAGAACGAAGCTGAGTAATGCAACTGATTGAATAACATGCAGTTAAACAAAGTCAGATGAAGAGATGATAAGTTAGATTAAGTAGACGTTTTTGATTTAGTTCACTGTGAAAGTGATAGATTGTAATCAATGTTCGCTACACTCTTTAAACCACTTTTACAGTTAGAAAATTCTCCATTGCAAAAACACTGTTTAGAAGCCACTTCCTAGTTTGTTACATTTGTGGTCGAAAATTCGGTACCGCTTCTGTTGGAATTCATGAACGAAATGTTTAGAAAAATGGCATGAAAAAGAAATTTTTTAGAAGGAATAGGACCACCAGAGAGACCTCAAAGAACATTTAAGGAATCATCATCGAATAGTCATAGTGGTTATCGAATTGATTTACCATCATAAATTACAGAATAAGTGTATACATTTATTAAAGCCGCAGAACTCGTAGCTGATGCAAATTTGACACCATGTTCAACATATGATAGGAAGCTTATTCCTGATAAAAATGAATTCCATAAACGTGTATGTAAACCATCAACACAGTACAGTTCGTATAGAGAGTACTAACAACTCAACAATAACAACAAAATCAGACAATTTAATCTTGAAAAGACGACATTTATTCAATAATGACATATTTAAGTCATCAAACAGGACCACGTAAGCTCAGTCACAACAGCAGCAAGGAGGACAAAAGGAAGCATATCAAAGTAGACATGCTAAAATGATGCAAAGGAATCCGGTGATAGTAGTGTGTTATGTGCTTAAACGTGGACATAGCACCTAGTCAATAATTAGACCATAATGTTTTAAAAAATAGCATAGAGAAAACAACAAATTGCCACCAGCAATGACAAATAAATCATCAAAACGACCATTCGGTGTACAGATTAAAATTTCGAATAATTGTGATCTGGGGAAATATAATGCCGAAGCATTGGAAGCTAGCAAATTACTATTAGTTGGCTGTAGCTTATGTAAACGAACATTTAATCTTAACAAGGTTTAAGTGCGTGAGAAAATTTTCCAAAAACGCCAACACTGATTTACATTATAGAGACTTTTATAGACCTTCATGATTATTACTTTGGACTCTAGTCGTTTGTATACTACTTCAGTTTCATTGATGTTTCTCAGTCCACAAGATTACATCGCACATAGCATTTGGAACCAGGATAATTCAAATGAATCACGAAACGGACAATCGAGCAACGTTGGGACACAAGTGGATGGGTGACGGTATCATTCTACTGAGATTGTTGGGACATTCCCAACCACGTGATGTTAGCTGCTGTACAAGTAAGTAGGAAGATTAAGATTCTAAAGCTTAACGGGACACCGATCCTTAGAGTCAATGTTTGAGCTGTGTTGATAGCGAAAGACTACCTAATTGAGGTCTGCGCGATAAGTGAAACCAGTGGTTGGATACAAGGCTCAGAATCCATCACAAGGTGCAGATGCGTTCAGTCTTGATATTGAGTTCCGGTATTCTTTCATACGCACATCTTCATTGCGTCTTATCAAATCATATTTTCAATGCTTAGTATTTCTTAGCATGATTGCTACTAAGATTTTTTTGAACTTCTTTACTACTCATCTTGTTCATTTCACTCGAGTTGGAGTGTTGTAGCTACGTAGACTGACTCACATTTGTATAAGGTTGTATCTACTATAACTGACCGATTTTAGATTTGTAGTGTGGCGTCGAGTCACGTTTGACTATGATCATCACTACAAGAAGATTACATACCAGAACAGGTTAAACTTTCGAGTAAACCAGAAATCAGAAGGCGATTGAAGGTCGTAGCAAGATATATTTGTTGGCAATCTCGTTGTATCGAAATAATACCGAGATCCGTGCCGAAGGAGTACAAGCAGAACTACTGAGCAAACGTAAGTTCGTGCAAGGTCAAACCAACTGAAGGCAGAATGTCTTTAGTACAGTTAAACAAACAAGTACAGCAAAACAATCACTGGTACGATTGGTTATAATAATAATTATTTCAATTATACCGATAGCGTTCTCTTGATAAAATTAGGTCACTACAGATTCTTGAGCGAGGCAGGGAAATTTTGGTTGCAATAAACTTTATGGTTCCAAATATGTATTACTGAAGAGTTCTGCATCGGGACGATACAGCGGTCCAGTACACTATGAGATCGATTCAGTGTTTTTCCCCTCAGCGTCAATTTTATGTTCTTAAAGCCCCAGTTTGCGTACTAATTGGTCAGTTTATATATGTATATACTGGTAGGATTGTCGTTCACTAGAACCCTTTCGAAGAGTATGATGATTATGAAAGATGGTATTTTAGGAAACATTAGTCAAAATCGTTTTCCTGTGACCATTATTGGGGCAATTGTCCGTTTTTATTTCAGACTTGAACGACCAGTGATTGTGAATAGTCAGATTGCAATACTTTTATTTCCCGGACTATTCAAGATCTCAGCTAATCTAACTCCTGACGTGCAACCACCACCATTAAAAATTTCCAATACTAAACCATCAAATTTGTGAAATTTTGGTTCACCGGTATTTTTTAGACAAGACCCTAACACCACTTCAGAGTAAACAAATTTTCGATAAAATTTTGACCAGTAAATCCCTAACTTGACTTAAGCGTTTTCAGAGGGTTGTAAAACTATTCACGATACACTCGAAAACAGGTAAGACGAGTTATTGAGGGATTCCTATGAGAGTGGAATAATCACAGGATTATTCATATCATGTTCTTAGAAAAGAGGAACATCTGCGATCTTCATGAATTAATCATAAACAAGTTCTGTAACCTTCAGCCCTTGACATGTTTGCATCTGACCTGAAGGTGCCTTGTTAGGAGAAGTAAATAAGATTCTCTGGAAGAGAGAAGAACAAGCGGGAAAGCGACTCGACAACTCAGTAAGCAAATTGAATGCATCTGCGTGTAATAACGAGAGTAGTTGACAACAATCGGCAAAAATACGAGAATGCGATTAAGACAATTCGACAATAAAAACAAGAGGTTGATAGTGTTGTAGTGAACAACTCGACTAGTTGACTGAATTTGGCGTTGGAGAAAATCTCCCGATGAGATGTGTGTATATTCTCTAGCAAGATTTCCAAGACGATAAGATAGAAACGATCTTTGATATGAAATTATTTGTCGATTGGTTGAATTAATAGATTTTATTGAGCAGTCGCAGTTAGCTGGAAGCTAACTGAGTTAAGAATACATACGCGTCTCATCGGAGGATTTACTCCAGCCAACTGATCGAGTCGTACATTACATTTTTGGTAAGTGTGTAGAAAAATGCTCTGGAACCTCAGTATACCTAGAACAAGAAAAACGGATTCAAATGTGAAATCTCAATCTACTACCGTAGCGACTCTAGTACTACATAACAAAAACTATGTGAAATAATATCAGTGTTAAAAGAGGAACAACCAACTGAACCACAAATCCAACCACCTGAAAAATATCGTCCAGTCAAATCATTTTCGGTATGGGAACTGCAATGTCGTCAATACTTGATGAAATTTGTCAGCAACTGACATACGTGCGTACTAGGCGCCCTCTGCTTTAGAGAAGCGTTATAGGAACTAAAACTATCAGATTTTGAGATTCTATCGACAAAAGGCATAAATGGTCTTTATAATAAAATGAGAACAGTATTCGAGCTTTCAAAGGTTCTTGTTTTGTTAAGAAAAGAGTTTTTATCATTCTCAGAAAGGTCGGCTGCCTTCATTGGACGACTTTAAGAACTGGTAACGGCAGCATTCCTGATTTATTCAAGAACAAAACTCAAAAAGGTTGTTCTCAATAAATTTATCAAGGGCAGGAACTTGAAAATGCCATGGAACAATCTCCTGAAGGCTTGAAAGCTGCTCGACGACAAGCGATTTTGAACGAACAGTTATCCGTGATTTCAGGCTTTGAAGAGTCGAGCTGCCATGGTAGCGTAGTGAACAAGAACACCAATGGGAACAATCGAACGCATTCAACAAGAGGCATGCGAGATGGAGCAAGAAGAATTCGACGTCATGTATGTTACTTATTCCATTAATTTTGTGTGGGAACATAAATCCTTCGCTCTAACATCGTATAGAGAGTTATTTCATCGTTCAGTTATTATTTTGTTAGATTTGAATGCAGCATATTTTTAATTAATAGCACTCTCATTCCTAAAGATGAGTCGCTTATAATGTACGTCTGTACGTGGCCAACGGGAATTCGATGGTTGTCAAAGGCAAAATAGCACTGTGATGGACGCTTGACTAATCGAATTTCATACATGATGCTTGTCGTTCAGGACTCATCGTGGGAAGTTATTTCAGGCACAGACTTGTTAACTAAGTGTGAAGGATTTCTAAACTTAAAGGAAAATATATTTGCGGTTCGGAATTCGGTTTGAAAATTGGATAGTCACAATGAGAAAGACATTCCTGGTTCTAAAATAACTATCGATGTTAACAAAATGGAAGCAAACGACATGTCGCCTTTACTTGCGAACTGCCCTCCGTAGCATTTTGACTTATTAAGAAAGTTAAAAAGTTTTATGATGCAATCGCCTGTAAATCTAAAGATATCGGACGCGCAAGGGCTGTGGGTCATCGGATAGACCTATTCGTCGTGTACCTGTACAGTTCAAAGAAGCTCTTAGTGATATAATACAAGACGTGTTAGCAAGTAACATGATCACGCAGTCCACATCTGCTTAGGCAGCCCCAATTTTCTTAGTAAACAAGAATGGGAACTTAAAGCTGTGCATTGATCATCGAGAAATTAAAGAAGTCTCAGAACATGATTCTTTCCAATTGCCCCGAACAGATGATACTTTCGATGCATTGGCCGGTTTGAAGTGGTTCTCAACACTAGATGCAGAATCTGGCTATTAAGAAATAGAAGTACATCCAGCTGATCAAAACAAGCCGGTTTTCACCACACCATCAGGTACATGTGAATCCCAGACGATTCCGCTTGGTCTAACTAGTGTGCCTTCTACTTTCCAACGGCTAATTCATACAAAGCTGTCTAGGTTGGTGCCACATCCTTATTTGGTGTATCTGGATGACGTTATAATACATGGAGCAAATATTCAAGAACATCTAAAAAATTTGCAAATAATATTCGAATGCTTTCAGAAATTTGGTCTAAAAGTACAACCATCGAAACGCTACCTGTTGAAGAAGCAAGTTAAATTTCCAGGTTATGTCGTTGACGATCAAGTAATACACTCAAATATCGAGAGTCGATATTATCCGAAACCAAGTAGTCTCATAGAATGCTAATTAACTCTGCAGCTTACTAGGCTAAACAACTTATTATAGGTTTGTAGAAAGATTTTCAGAAATTGCAGCTCTTCTTCATATCTTGCTAGGAAGGGATGTTAACTTTGAATAGACTGATAAGTGGCAACAAATTTTCAAACCGATTAAAAGTTATTGTGTTTGACATCAATTTTAGCACATCCGGACTTTTTACATAATGTTGGCCGTTTCATCCTAGATATCAATGCAAATGACCCAGCTGTCGGTCCTGCATTATTACATGTTTCTTCGACTGGAAAAAAAAAGTTACTGTGTATGGAGCCGAAAGTTACATAAGTGAGAAAAAATGATTGTACACCACACAGAAAGATGCTGGAAGCTGCTTACTTTGTGAGCCACTTCCGACATTACCTAATGGGACATACGTTTGTCATTAACATTGATCATAAAGAGTTAATACGGTTACGCAATTTAAGAGATTCCGAAGGGTAAATTGCTTAATGGCTAGAGCGCTTACAAGAATATAACTATGACTCCAGTCATAGACCTGGTAAACAGCATCAGAACGTGGACGCCTTACTATATAGGGCAGCTAAACCACATCAACAAATATAACAGGGTTGAAAATTATGGGAGATATTGAACGGGCTTATATTCAGGTAACAGACCCAGAAACTTAAATAGTGTATGACGATTTAAAAAACCGGAGTTCTCGGCCGTCTTTTAGAAGAAATCCAAGGTGTGAGTTTAGATGGTAGGTGTCTATGGTCCATGTGGAAATTCTTAACAATGATAGATGGAGTATTAAATTTTCGTTATGGACCATACTATTCGAGATAACAAGTCTATGGTCGGTGGTGTCTTGGATAAAGTTTATAAAGATATGAACAAAAGAAACGGGAGACATACAAAATTATGTCAGAACTTGTAAGATCTGACAAATGACTAAGAGACCAAAAGACAACCAGCTAACACCCTTGGTAAATATTAAAACTCGAAAGAGATAGTTGGGATTGAGATTATTAAGCTGTTACGGGAAACTAACAGGGACAATAAGTAAGCTTTGATCATGGTTGATCACTTTATAAAATATGGATGTCCAAAGTGTAGCTAAAGTGAATGCTCGTTGGGATGCCCTAGTTGAAAAGTACACTGACTAAAGACCTAGCTATAAACAAATGTTTACAGGTATCCGGCAGTATCGTCCACAAGTCGACCAGAAATACAACTCATCTACTATGGACAGGAAGGGATATGAGGATTCCTTAGGAGATGCTAACACGTACAATGAACCAAGACACTTTATTAGTTTCAGATATGGTCATGAAGCCTCGAGGTGATACATTGAGGTATCATAATATGGCCAGGGTACAGTTGGGTGTAGCACAAAAATATCTGAATGAGTATTATGATAATGAAAGTCAAGAAGTACTATTATAACCAAGAGCAGTAACTAAGCTACACAGAGAATGGATAAGTCCTTAACAGAATATACAATTGAAAAAAAAGACACCAAAGATTATCCTAATTTACAAATATATTATTTATTTATAACAATCTACCCAATGCTCAATTTATTCGAAATTATCAGACCAAACCTTGGTAATAATACCTACTAATTTACCTATGTTTGTTCACTAAAATTGTCTAAAACTAGCGTAAGACTATATATATATGGTTAGCCAAAGCTTGCATCTCACTTTTTAAAAATTGATTCACGACTATGTTCTGTTTAATTTTTTACAGGTCTCAAATTGAGAAAAAATTAACTCTTATTGTTGTGTAGTTTCACATCATATCCTGCGTTCCGAGGAGATTGCTAAGTTAGGTGTTCCTGCTAAATTACTATTTATATGTTCCCATTGAAATGTTAATATTTCAATTAACACACTGCTTTGGGATTGTAGCTTTTTGTTACTTCAAGAAAATGTTTTCGTATGTGGAGATTATTGAAAGCGATTGAGCACAGCATTAAGGAGAGGGAAGCGGTGTAACATTATCAACACGTTAAGATAGAAACGACCTTTGAGCTGGGAATATACACACATCCCATCAAGGGATTTACTCCAACGGCAAACATACAGCGAAACCTCTCAACACTATTTGTGACTTTGGCTTAGCAACAGTTTTAACTTTTCTGAGCATATTGCATCTCAAGTATCCAAAGCTAGAAAGCTCATTGTATTCATAATGATAAACATCAATAACATCGAAGAGACTATTAATAAGCAAAAAGGTATCTTACCCGTTCTTGAGTATGGTATTTCAGTTTACAGTAATTGCAAGCATAATGAACTGATCAGAATTGAAGGTGTTTAATGATTCACTAAAGTTGTTTTGGGATATTCCGACAGCAAGGAATATCATCAAAGATATTTATGACCCAAGTTAGAACCTCTCTGGACCAGGCGTATTGAATTAAACCTTGTCTTTATCTATCAACCTATAAATTGTATTTCTTATTATTCAACATCCAACCCTACGTAATCTATGATGTCATCCCACAACCTACTCAATAAAAAATATTCTGCCAATTCCGAGAACTCACACAAACTCAACCATATGGAACAGATCCCTAGTGAACCTCCGTAGCAGTAAAACTATAACCCGGCTCGGAAGTCTCCTTGATGATTTACTTTCCGAAAGTGGGTTGTCACCTATTAAATATCAATGTATTTAGTAATGATTTATACAAATAAAGGTATATAACACGTAGAAATTGATATTTGAATATCCTTTGCAATTAATTGTAACTTTCATAGCATCATTCAAAATCATTATTGCATAAAAGTTTGTACTAATATCAAGTTTTAATTTGTATCCTATTACATAAATTTACACGTATTCACCCGAGTGCAATAAAAAAGTAGGGAAAAAATAAACGGTTTATTTCGGCGGTCGATATTCATTACACTCTTATTATCTCATACTTTTCCGTCTAAACACTAGTCTTAAGTATCCGAAGTTTGTAATTAAGACAATATCATGTGTTAAAATTAAGAAAAAATTCAGATTCACTTTATCTTCACTGCGTATATTAAACTCATATAATGACTAATATTTGAACGAAGGATATTGTTTTCGATAAATTCTCTTCAGGTTCCACAATTATATATCCAAAAAATGGACAGGTTAAGGGCAAAGTACATCGTTTAAAGTATTTTAATTTAGGATTGTTAAACAAACAACACTAAGACCTATTCTAGATAGGTATAACTCTCCTTACCATACTATAGCTAAAAGGTTGGTAATTCTATTGAAACCTCTCCATGAAAAGCTTGTAAAACAATGTTCAGGATGTATTCCAATTTGTTGACAAAATCAAAAATGCTAATACGTTGGGATTAAAGATGATGTTATTGGATGTAACATCGTTATTCACAAACGTCAAACTCATAGAGACTGTGGAATAAATAGGTGAACAACTGACTGAAAATGAAGTTGAAATTACTGTTCCTATGAATGTCGTGAAAGAGTTATTACTCAAATGCACGACGTATGTGAATTTCAGGTTCAGCGGTAAAATATATAGACAAACAGATGATGTTGCAATGGGTTCACAACTGGGCCTTATACTAGCTGAAATTTTTCTAGCCAAATTAGAAAATAGTCCATTGAAAAAGATTATTCAAAACTTCACATTTTACTGTAGATATATGGATTACACGTTCATCCTCTGTAAAGATAATACGTTACAGCATGAGGTTCTTAGGCGATTTAATGAGGAACATCCAGCCATTCAGTTTACATCTGAAGAGAGTGATGGTCGAATAGCCTTTTTGGACGTTCTCTTAACTAAAAGTGCGGATGGATCGTTAAAAAGAAAAATAAACGCAAAAAGTACACGGACTGGGCAGTATACGTAATTCCTTAGCTTCGTAGCTCTACAGTACAAACGAAACTTGATCAAAACCCTTAGTTACCGTATACGCACTATATGTTCTGCTGATATAATTCAAGATGAGCCTAACGCCTTGCGTAATACTCTCGGGGAGAATGGTTACCCTAGAAAATTTATAATTAAATATATGATCACGAAAGTAGGTGGAATGCAAACAGTGAAGAAGTCCCAGTTCATGCGCCTACAATTCAGAGGGGATGTGGCTAGTCAAATATTAACTCAGAGATTACACAGGACAATACAAAAATCTTTTAACGCCCAATGGCGACACCGAGGCCATCAGATGAATGACCTAGAATGACTACCTAATTTTGTATTTATCAGTTCGACTGCTCCTGTGGAGCCAGTTCTATTGGTCGAAGTTCTAGGAATTTACATTTTCGTGCTCGTGAACATCCAGCGCAGCTAAACAAATGTTTGATGAAGTGAGCAGCTCGATATTGGCCCATTTAGTACGAACTGATCATAGTGACAGTATAAACCAATCTTCTTCAACTATTTATAAGGTCTGTATTCTTTTGCCAAAGCTTGTTAGACCTAAAGCCCTTCAAACGGCTGAAGCACTAGCCAACTGCATGAAGAAACCGGAGCAATGAGTACAGAAGATCTATCACCAACCACTCCTCTTACATGATGCTTGATTTTTGTAACTTTTTAGGCCCATGTTTACGCTCATGTATTCAAGGTTTTCAGTTGAACTGATTATATGAAGACTAGTAATATCAAAAACTGACTGCCTAAACATAGATGGCCGGAGCAGGTGTCACTTCAGTCAACGAAACGCAAGCAACTCAATTAGTAAGTCACAGCTTTTTATATTAATTTCGTAGTTAACTCAAAAACGACAAGTGATTTAAAGTTGAGGTTATCCGCAATGTTCCTAATGTTGATCAGGTGTATACCGCACGCAGGACTTTCGATTATTTTCCAGTCCATTTGGAGAGTAGATTCTGGATATAAGTGTAACTATTATTAAAGAATTCACTTAAAGTGGATAGAGATATCACCAACTATCTGTTATGAATATATTATAGTGTTCGTTTAAAATTTGTTTTGTACATACCTAACCATGCAATTCAATATAATGCACCTAAATGTGTTCAGTGTTTTTGACCACTATGATACGTACTGCTTAGACCTGGGAATTTACAAGTTCGCGTATAACATTCGATACTATTACTACTGTGGTGTGTGCTACTAATGTCGACAGACATAAGTAGCATGTGTCATCAATTGAAAGTGAAATGCCTGGAGTTAGAAGTTTAAGAAGCTTAAAGAAAAGAGAACGAGAAGAAAAAACGATTGGTGTTGAAACGAAAGAACAATGAAGTCTGAGACGATTGATTGACATTTTGCAGAAGGAACAGTCAGGTTTGAGACACTTGACTGATATTTTGCAAATGAAGGATTTACTTTATGGTTCCAAGATTTTACTAAGATGCTCTGTAATTTCGTATTCAAATACATTCGATTGTTTCCGTTTGTGTTCTTGTTCACTACACCATTACTGAGAAAAACCTTACACTTTAGGTGTACACTAAAGCATGACATCGCAGATGAAAAACATATGTGAAACAATAAATTCACGGTTTGAACTGTTGAATGAAAATTACAATTTGATAAGCGAAATCAACCTTCTAAATAAACGAGAAAATAATGGGAAGTGCTGACTACGACACGCTGTGTACATTGAAACATTGCTAATAACCTTGGACATCCCATAAAACATGAAACATTCAATCTGTAAACACAGTTGGAACGGTAGTTTAATTCAATACAAATTAAAATTAATAAAATATACTCAGTCGAAAAAGTACGAAGTTACTTCATTTGATACCATTCACGGTAGGGTCACAGAAACTCAAATAGACGGGGTTATTGCAAGTATAAAACAAGGTCTAATTTGCTGACTCTCATTACGGTGACGAAGACACACTAATATATATATATATATATATATATATATATATGGGAAAGATAGGACTTTTAAATTTAATAAAAATAATGGCGAAATTGTAGTACAGAGATAAGCCTATCTGAACCGAGCCAACTAATTTCGAGTTTTTATGAATATTATATATATTCCTTTTCTATTCTCTGAAGAAGAGGGTTCCACTGAGTTACAAAATGTCAGAAATTTTAATTTTTACACAACTTGGGATGTCAATAGTGTATTTTCATTCTAATCAATAATAAACCACCCAATGTTTAGTTTATTTGAAATTATCATGTCAAACCATGGTACTGATACCTACATACCTTCGAGTTTTGTTTTAGATTACATTCTTTACAGTGCAGTCAGAAAAAAATTAGTAAATGGGAAACGAGTTGGAGAGGTAAGAATAGCAGAACATGTAATGATTTCAACATAAGACTTCTTCATATAAACATGGAGAAAACAATGGTTTGTCTACAACTCCGTCTCATCACATTTTCAGTGAATTTGTTAGTAATGAAATAGTAGGCGATAATGAACATCCCAAAAAACTATTCATGGCTATAGGGAAAATAAAGAAAGTACACTTAAAAACGAATAATTTATGTTTGCTTTCCTTGATTGACTTCAAATTTTACTGACCCGTTTAGGTGCGTGTTTACTTCAGACTAATTCTGCAAGTATCCTTTTGTTCCCTCAATAATACCCAGAATACGAGTTGTGTTGTGAGGGCACCTAGTAACAATTAATTAGATCAGAAGAACATTGAATTAGGAGGCACACGCGCAAAAATGAGAGGAGAGAAGGAATATATATGTGTTTTTAATGTCAATGTAAATGGATACATAAGTTATTGATCAATGAAGGAATAGATGCAGAAATGGATTCATTCAGCCTGACACATTTGTATACATGAAAGATTCAATATTCAAACTACAGTAAATATGTAATGGAAATATAAATGGGCTTTTCTTAACTCTTCTGTGTTAGGGCACAAGATATCATACACATAAAAAGTTGACAAAAGCTTTTTACATATATACTTGCACTTAGGTTATTTCCATAATATCAAGATTAGGAAATTGAAACCAAGCCCTAAAAAATCAATAAACTTCTTAAAGCTACCGAAAGCCATTATTTTCTTACCAAATATTTATGATTGAGTAACACTTGATAGCTGAAAACTGGCTTCAAGATCATACTATTATTTTAAGAATCTGTCAAGCTCATCCCTCCATTTCGGGTAAAGAAGGGTGAAGACAAGGGTGATTACTCTCACCCTTTCTCTTTCTTCTGATGGTTAGATGGATTACAAAAACCTCCACATCAAAGAGTAAGCACGAGGTATAGTAGACAACTTGCATGCAACTAGACGATTTGGATTTCGTAGATGACCTAGCCCTTCTTATCCCACACACACATCAACAGATGTAGGTGAAGAAAGCCAGTGTAGTGGCAGCATGCCTCAACAAACAACAGAAAAAGAAAGAGTAAGTAACAAATAAATCACACTTGATGGAGCTTGGAAAGAGGTGGAAACTTTTGCGTATCTGGACAGTATCAGCAATAAACAAGTGGGATCTAATGCAGATGTGAAGGTACGGATTGGGAGAGCAAGGGCAGCATTCATACAGTTGAAGAACATATGGAACTCAAAACAACTGTCAACCAATATCAAAGTCACAATCATCAATACGAACATCAGGACAGTTCTACTGTACGGAACTGAAACTTCGAGAACTACTCTACAACCATCATCGAAAAGGTACAAATGTTTATAAACAGTTGCCTACGCAAGATACTCAATGTCCGTTGGTCGGATACCATCATCAACAGCCTACTGTGGGAGAGAACAAACCAGCTTCCAGCTGAAGAGGGAATTGGGAATAGACGATGAAAGTGGGTAGGACATACATCGCGGAAACCATCAGACTGCACCTCATATATATATATATATATATATATATATATATATATATATATATATATATATATATATGGGAAAGATAGGACTTTTAAATTTAATAAAAATAATGGCGAAATTGTAGTACAGAGATAAGCCTATCTGAACCGAGCCAACTAATTTCGAGTTTTTATGAATATTATATATATTCCTTTTCTATTCTCTGAAGAAGAGGGTTCCACTGAGTTACAAAATGTCAGAAATTTTAATTTTTACACAACTTGGGATGTCAATAGTGTATTTTCATTCTAATCAATAATAAACCACCCAATGTTTAGTTTATTTGAAATTATCATGTCAAACCATGGTACTGATACCTACATACCTTCGAGTTTTGTTTTAGATTACATTCTTTACAGTGCAGTCAGAAAAAAATTAGTAAATGGGAAACGAGTTGGAGAGGTAAGAATAGCAGAACATGTAATGATTTCAACATAAGACTTCTTCATATAAACATGGAGAAAACAATGGTTTGTCTACAACTCCGTCTCATCACATTTTCAGTGAATTTGTTAGTAATGAAATAGTAGGCGATAATGAACATCCCAAAAAACTATTCATGGCTATAGGGAAAATAAAGAAAGTACACTTAAAAACGAATAATTTATGTTTGCTTTCCTTGATTGACTTCAAATTTTACTGACCCGTTTAGGTGCGTGTTTACTTCAGACTAATTCTGCAAGTATCCTTTTGTTCCCTCAATAATACCCAGAATACGAGTTGTGTTGTGAGGGCACCTAGTAACAATTAATTAGATCAGAAGAACATTGAATTAGGAGGCACACGCGCAAAAATGAGAGGAGAGAAGGAATATATATGTGTTTTTAATGTCAATGTAAATGGATACATAAGTTATTGATCAATGAAGGAATAGATGCAGAAATGGATTCATTCAGCCTGACACATTTGTATACATGAAAGATTCAATATTCAAACTACAGTAAATATGTAATGGAAATATAAATGGGCTTTTCTTAACTCTTCTGTGTTAGGGCACAAGATATCATACACATAAAAAGTTGACAAAAGCTTTTTACATATATACTTGCACTTAGGTTATTTCCATAATATCAAGATTAGGAAATTGAAACCAAGCCCTAAAAAATCAATAAACTTCTTAAAGCTACCGAAAGCCATTATTTTCTTACCAAATATTTATGATTGAGTAACACTTGATAGCTGAAAACTGGCTTCAAGATCATACTATTATTTTAAGAATCTGTCAAGCTCATCCCTCCATTTCGGGTAAAGAAGGGTGAAGACAAGGGTGATTACTCTCACCCTTTCTCTTTCTTCTGATGGTTAGATGGATTACAAAAACCTCCACATCAAAGAGTAAGCACGAGGTATAGTAGACAACTTGCATGCAACTAGACGATTTGGATTTCGTAGATGACCTAGCCCTTCTTATCCCACACACACATCAACAGATGTAGGTGAAGAAAGCCAGTGTAGTGGCAGCATGCCTCAACAAACAACAGAAAAAGAAAGAGTAAGTAACAAATAAATCACACTTGATGGAGCTTGGAAAGAGGTGGAAACTTTTGCGTATCTGGACAGTATCAGCAATAAACAAGTGGGATCTAATGCAGATGTGAAGGTACGGATTGGGAGAGCAAGGGCAGCATTCATACAGTTGAAGAACATATGGAACTCAAAACAACTGTCAACCAATATCAAAGTCACAATCATCAATACGAACATCAGGACAGTTCTACTGTACGGAACTGAAACTTCGAGAACTACTCTACAACCATCATCGAAAAGGTACAAATGTTTATAAACAGTTGCCTACGCAAGATACTCAATGTCCGTTGGTCGGATACCATCATCAACAGCCTACTGTGGGAGAGAACAAACCAGCTTCCAGCTGAAGAGGGAATTGGGAATAGACGATGAAAGTGGGTAGGACATACATCGCGGAAACCATCAGACTGCACCTCATATATATATATATATATATATATATATATATATATATATATATATATATATATGGGAAAGATAGGACTTTTAAATTTAATAAAAATAATGGCGAAATTGTAGTACAGAGATAAGCCTATCTGAACCGAGCCAACTAATTTCGAGTTTTTATGAATATTATATATATTCCTTTTCTATTCTCTGAAGAAGAGGGTTCCACTGAGTTACAAAATGTCAGAAATTTTAATTTTTACACAACTTGGGATGTCAATAGTGTATTTTCATTCTAATCAATAATAAACCACCCAATGTTTAGTTTATTTGAAATTATCATGTCAAACCATGGTACTGATACCTACATACCTTCGAGTTTTGTTTTAGATTACATTCTTTACAGTGCAGTCAGAAAAAAATTAGTAAATGGGAAACGAGTTGGAGAGGTAAGAATAGCAGAACATGTAATGATTTCAACATAAGACTTCTTCATATAAACATGGAGAAAACAATGGTTTGTCTACAACTCCGTCTCATCACATTTTCAGTGAATTTGTTAGTAATGAAATAGTAGGCGATAATGAACATCCCAAAAAACTATTCATGGCTATAGGGAAAATAAAGAAAGTACACTTAAAAACGAATAATTTATGTTTGCTTTCCTTGATTGACTTCAAATTTTACTGACCCGTTTAGGTGCGTGTTTACTTCAGACTAATTCTGCAAGTATCCTTTTGTTCCCTCAATAATACCCAGAATACGAGTTGTGTTGTGAGGGCACCTAGTAACAATTAATTAGATCAGAAGAACATTGAATTAGGAGGCACACGCGCAAAAATGAGAGGAGAGAAGGAATATATATGTGTTTTTAATGTCAATGTAAATGGATACATAAGTTATTGATCAATGAAGGAATAGATGCAGAAATGGATTCATTCAGCCTGACACATTTGTATACATGAAAGATTCAATATTCAAACTACAGTAAATATGTAATGGAAATATAAATGGGCTTTTCTTAACTCTTCTGTGTTAGGGCACAAGATATCATACACATAAAAAGTTGACAAAAGCTTTTTACATATATACTTGCACTTAGGTTATTTCCATAATATCAAGATTAGGAAATTGAAACCAAGCCCTAAAAAATCAATAAACTTCTTAAAGCTACCGAAAGCCATTATTTTCTTACCAAATATTTATGATTGAGTAACACTTGATAGCTGAAAACTGGCTTCAAGATCATACTATTATTTTAAGAATCTGTCAAGCTCATCCCTCCATTTCGGGTAAAGAAGGGTGAAGACAAGGGTGATTACTCTCACCCTTTCTCTTTCTTCTGATGGTTAGATGGATTACAAAAACCTCCACATCAAAGAGTAAGCACGAGGTATAGTAGACAACTTGCATGCAACTAGACGATTTGGATTTCGTAGATGACCTAGCCCTTCTTATCCCACACACACATCAACAGATGTAGGTGAAGAAAGCCAGTGTAGTGGCAGCATGCCTCAACAAACAACAGAAAAAGAAAGAGTAAGTAACAAATAAATCACACTTGATGGAGCTTGGAAAGAGGTGGAAACTTTTGCGTATCTGGACAGTATCAGCAATAAACAAGTGGGATCTAATGCAGATGTGAAGGTACGGATTGGGAGAGCAAGGGCAGCATTCATACAGTTGAAGAACATATGGAACTCAAAACAACTGTCAACCAATATCAAAGTCACAATCATCAATACGAACATCAGGACAGTTCTACTGTACGGAACTGAAACTTCGAGAACTACTCTACAACCATCATCGAAAGGTACAAATGTTTATAAACAGTTGCCTACGCAAGATACTCAATGTCCGTTGGTCGGATACCATCATCAACAGCCTACTGTGGGAGAGAACAAACCAGCTTCCAGCTGAAGAGGGAATTGGGAATAGACGATGAAAGTGGGTAGGACATACATCGCGGAAACCATCAGACTGCACCTCATGGTAAGCCCTGACTTGGAATCCTCAAGGTAAAAAGAAAAGAGGTAGACCAAAGAACACATTGCCCCTGAAACCTCAGACACGCCAAAAGAATGGACAACACTTGGGAAGTTCCAGGGAGAAGAGCCCAGGACAGTGTTTGTTGAGGATTTCCAGTTGGCGATCTATGTTCCACGAGGGGTGCTTTGATGTCCTGGTGTCCGTAAGTAGTTGATTTATTGATACTTTCATTACCTGTGGAGAATGTTTTTTACGCGTTGGCGTCCAAGTTAATGAGTTTCGCATTTCCACAAAGTTGATCTGTTAAGCGTCTCATGAGAGACGCGATTCAATATGAACCATCGATGAAAACTGACCAAGCCGTTAAACGTACGTATTCGCTTGACTGTGGTTGGTTCTGGGTGACCCGGAATGGCCGTTATTTGCTTTTCAGATGGTGGATGCATTGAACATCAATAGTGTGTCCGAGAAGATCCAGAGAGTCGGTTCAAATCTAACACTTCTTAATAGCTGCATTAATGCCGTGTTTTTGAAGTTGTATCGGAACAAGGTCCAGATTCTGGAGGTGAGACTCTCCATCCGGTAATGCGATCAAGCAGTCGTATATATATATATATATATACACTCGACGTTGAGAACTCTAAAGACGTCGTCGATGAATCTGTGGGAAGTTTAAGCAGCACTTCAGGAACCGAAAAACGTATGCAAAATTCCGTAGAGTCCGAATGTAGTGATGGTAGCGGTTTTAGGAATGTTGTCAGCAGCCAAGGGAAATGTGGTTATAACCTCTATCAAGATCGATTTTCGAAAAAGTCATTTTTTGGGTAGCTGTCAAATCGTGAATGTGCTACAAGGAATAGCAATCGGGAGTGATTTCCGTATTCACTCGCCGACAATCATCAGTTGGACGCCAATCATTGCTGTCCCTTTCAGGAACCATGTACAAGGGAGATACCCATGCGCTGTTCGTTGGCGGAATAATTTCTAACTTTTTGGGAGCTAGTTGGCACACTTTCGGAAATGCAGGTGGCCACGTGGTCATGATATGTTGTAACGTTGTTGGTTACGCGCAGTAATTTCGGTCATGTTTGGTGCAGTTCTAGGTACACATAATGTATCCATTCATAGTATGGACCGCTTGTATGTTTACTAGTGATTGAGTATGTGGAGATAGACCTGACAAGCTTATTTTGTAAATAGTTTTTAATATTATTTGTATTTATTTTGTCAATTTCCCACTGCATGTACATTTATCATTAAATGATTGTACCCGTTGTTTAAGTCATTGACCTTGAACACACTTTCCGTTGAGCTACTACATAGCGTGGTATATGCTTGCCGACTAACAAATACATTACTACTCTCGCATTCCTCGTTCTATTTCCATTTGTGATTGAGTTAACGGAAGTCTAAATCAAATACTATCTACATTTATAGACTGTAATCGGAATATATCACATCCTACGTTGGACTATATCGCTAGAGAGTTCGCCAACCTGCTCAGAGTCATCAAGCATTTATAATTGTGGATTTACATTACTGGACCTAATCAGAACACGCAACGTTTGGGCAATTTAAGTAACGTCCCTAATTTTTATTGTATTTGTAACAATTAACTGTGTATATATTAATATTACTATTTATCTTTAGTAACTTTGTTTATACTTTTTGCGTTCATATTTGTCTGGTCCACCACAATTATTTGGTGAGCCTCGGTTTTTTTTATAGACATTTACTATATATATCTACATATTATTATTATTATTACTTCGCACGACACCATTTTTTTTTGTTTATGTCATTATGAACTCTCCGGGTAAACTTATCGATATAGATAGTTCACCGACCAACCTTCTAAACTCTCCACAACCAGAGGATAATGCTTTGAACTCGATCAACGCTATCTCAGAGTTAAGATTACCAACGTACTGTATTAATAATCCCAGAGTCTGGTTTGCTCAAATTGAAGCTTTATTCATGGCTAGAGGCATAAGATCCCAGGCATCAAAGTATGCATACGTAGTCGGCGCACTTCCTATCGAGATTGCCGCTGAAGTTGGTGATTTAATCGATCACGTGCCAGAATCTGAACCATATGATAAGATAAAAGCAGCAGTTATTCAACGCACCACGGTCTCAGATGAGAAAAGGCTACAACAGTTGTTAACATCTTGTGACTTGGGTGATAAAAGACCCTCGCAACTTCTCCGCCACATGAAACAACTCGCCGGTCCATACAAGCTAGACGAAGCCCTCCTAAAGCAAATGTGGTTTCAAAGATTACCACACAGCGTTCGACAAATTCTCAGTGTTTCAGGGAAATCCGTCGCACTTGATGACTTAGCCGACATGGCAGATAAAATGATGGAAGTATACCACGACAATCACTGTGTGAACTCATTGCAACCACCTGGATCAACAGATATTAGCTGTTTAGCCTCCTTTCAAAAGCAGTTAACACAATTAACGAGCCAGCTGGCGTCACTTCAATCGACCATAGCAACCATCCAAACTAGACAATCGAGATCCCCCTCCAGACGAAGATCTTTTTCTAGACAACGGTCTCGGTCACCGAAGCGAACATCTGATGTTTGTTGGTACCACCAAAAATACGGCACCAAAGCACGGCGTTGTACACGACCGTGCACATTTTCTGCGTCTGACACAGAAAATCAGGGAAACGACCCGGCCAGACAGTGATGGCGGCGCCTGTTTCTGGCCACTACCCGAGCCGTCTATTTCATGTCAGGGATCGAATTTCGGGCTCAGATTTTTTGGTCGATACAGGAGCCGAAATCAGCATTATCCCATTACACCTCTCTCAACGACGGCACCCTCAGAGTACTAAATTGTCTCTAGTCGCAGCCAATAACACAGTCATTAAAACTTATGGCGAACAATCACTTATTTTAGATCTCGGTCTCCGGAGACGTTTCACATGGGTTTTCATCGTAGCTGAAATCAAACAACCCATTATCGGGGCCGATTTTCTCGGTGCTTACAACCTACTTGTAGATATGGCAAAAAAGAAACTAATCGACAAAAACACAAGCTTACAGGTCAGTGGCACAACTCTCTCCAGTTACGAAATTCATGGAGTCCGAATGTTAAGACCTGAAAACAAAATTTTCACCGATATCCTGTCGAAGTATGAAAGTATAACCAGAGCTGATTACCAAAACGAATGCTCCACACATCATGTCCAACACAGTATTACTACTACAGGACCACCTATTCGCGCCAGGGCGAGAAGACTCCATCCAAACAAGTTGCAGTTCGCTAAGAGAGAATTCGAACATATGATGCAACTTGGGATAATCAGACAATCTAACAGTCCTTGGGCCTCGCCGCTGCATATGGTTCCCAAGAAAGATCAAGACTGGCGCCCATGTGGAGATTATCGCCGATTGAATAACCAGACTATCCCAGACCGGTATCCGATCCCTCACCTGCATGATTTTTCTTTAAATCTACATGGAAAGCAGATTTTTTCAAAGTTAGATCTAGTCCGAGCATACCACCAAATACCGATGGCACCTGAGGATATCGAGAAAACAGCTGTAATCACACCTTTTGGCTTGTTTGAATTCTTGAGGATGCCTTTCGGACTAAAAAACGCCGCTCAAACCTTCCAGAGATTTATGGACGAAGTAACTAGAGGTCTGGATTTCGTATTTGTCTATATCGACGATGTTTTAATCGCTAGTTCTTCCATTGACGAACATGTTCAACACCTACACACGCTTTTTGAACGTTTCAAAAGTTATGGTGTTGTAATCAACCCTTCGAAGTGTATATTTGGCGCCTCATCTCTGGAATTCCTGGGACACCACATTGATTCCCAAGGAATTAAACCGCTTGAAGAGAAAGTCAAAGCCATCTCCAGCTATCCAGAACCAACCTCAGTAAAATCACTACGCCGTTTTCTTGGAACATGTAATTTTTATCGACGATTTCTACCAAATTGTGCCGACGTACTACAGCCATTGACAGATTTACTGAAAAACGATAAATCAAGTACCAAGAAAGAAAAGAACCAAATATTCAAGTTACCTTCCGATGCCAAAGTAGCATTTGAAAAAGCTAAATCCATGATTGCTAATGCTACCATGCTCCAACACCTAAATACTGACCCCACAACACTGTTGATCCTGTGCACGGATGCTTCACAAAAAGCCGTCGGGGCAGTATTACAACAGCGGGTAAACAACAAGATTACCCCCATTGCCTTTTTCTCCAAGAGATTATCGCCAGCACAAGAACGTTATAGCACCTTCGGACGTGAACTTCTAGCTATGTACTTAGCTGTAAAACACTTCAACTTCCTCCTTCAGGGACGCGATTTCACCATTATGACTGATCATAAACCACTTTGCTATTCTTTCAATACGACCTACGACAAACATTCTCCACGGGAAGCACGACAACTGGATTACATCTCCCAGTTTACGACAGATATCCAATTTGTCAAAGGAAATACCAACGTCGTAGCTGACGCATTGTCACGTAAGGACGTAAATACCTTGTTACGTAAACAAGACATCGATCTAGAAACCATCGCAAAACTACAAGTAGACGATGCAGATTTGAAGGTCTGCCAGGAGAAGTCTAACTTGAACCTTAAACCAGTACCCATCCCTTTCTCAAATACATCTATCATTTGCGATGTTTCAACGGGTAACAATCGCCCTTTCGTACCACTAGCATGTCGTCGACAGGTATTTCGTCAACTGCATGACCTTTCTCACCCAGGAATCAGAGCCACAATCAAATTGGTTACTGAGCGTTTTGTGTGGCCAAAAATCAATTCAGATATAAAACGATGGACGCGAAGCTGCCTACAATGTCAACGCAGCAAGATTCAGAACCACACGATCAGTCCAGTTGGCAAGTATCCCCTGCCGGAAAAACGTTTTCAGCATATCCACTTAGACATAGTTGGTCCATTGCCACCATCTAATTCATTCACGCACATTCTCACTGCGGTGGACAGGTTCACAAGATGGGCCATAGCATGCCCTATTGCTGATACTTCTGCAGAAACAGTAGCCGGCGTATTCCTTGACCGTTGGATAGCGAATTACGGAGTACCTTCTATCGTCACTACCGACCGTGGTCCCCAGTTTCAGTCTATCTTATTTCAGGAATTCACAAGACTTCTGGGCGTGAACCACATCAAAACAACAGCCTACCACCCAGCAGCTAACGGCTTGGTCGAAAGATTTCACCGCCAATTGAAAAGCTCGCTGATGGCACAAGATGATACGACAAAATGGAGTGACGCATTACCACTTGTACTCCTGGGTATCCGTTCAACTATAAAGGAAGATATAGGTTGTACAGCCGCTGAGCTAGTTTACGGTACAACCCTTACATTACCAGGTCAACTAGTGGACCCAAACACTTTAACACCAACGGACCCAAGTCGTTTTGCTAGCCAACTGCTGCAAACCATGCAACGAATCAAAGCCATACCGCCTCGCGAACATAACAATCGAATACAACTCAACAGAAATCTAGAAACATGCAAATTTGTCTTTGTTCGAGTTGATGCTGTTAAAAAGCCATTGAAACAACCATATGAAGGACCATATCAAGTAATTAAAAGAACGACCAAACACTTCATAATCAACAAGTGTGGAAAGAAAGAGACTATTGCTATCGATAGAATAAAGCCTGCTTTCTATGAAGAACAGCACGACAAAGAACATACTACTTCACCGAACCAACCCCGTCCAGCAACCACCACTACAGCAGACATGGAAGAAAAACTGAGTATCAAACCTACTTGCTTAACGCGCTCAGGTAGAGCTGTAAAAAAACCCAAACGCTATGTACATTTCGCCGAATAAGAAAAAAATCTAAACAAACAATTACTGATGTACTATACCATTATACTCACCCGATTTTTCCCAACAAAATCTATGATTTTTTTTACAGTGTACATAGTTAACCATATTTTTTTCCCCACAATTATTCGTTTTGTCACATTTTTTTTTTAAAAAAAATTTTGTTACAATAATAAACGAGTAAACTCTATTTAATTATTCATTTGTTGTACACACACACACACAAAAAGCAGTTCATTTTTTTTGGGTTCAGTAACAGTTCTGTACATTATTATCATTGTTAGCAAACCAAGATTTTAAATGACGGTATTCTCATTACTTTTGTTTGTCATGCTATGCCACATCACCGCTATTTTCACGCAATAACACACTGTATATTATTAACGTACATGCCATACGCATCTCCACATTGTTAATCGGTTATTATTGTAAATATTATTATTATTTTTTTGTATAAAATTTTTCTTATTGTTATTGTAACCAGTGTTACCTCCGGACACTCTGGGGGGAGCTATGTGGAGATAGACCTGACAAGCTTATTTTGTAAATAGTTTTTAATATTATTTGTATTTATTTTGTCAATTTCCCACTGCATGTACATTTATCATTAAATGATTGTACCCGTTGTTTAAGTCATTGACCTTGAACACACTTTCCGTTGAGCTACTACATAGCGTGGTATATGCTTGCCGACTAACAAATACATTACTACTCTCGCATTCCTCGTTCTATTTCCATTTGTGATTGAGTTAACGGAAGTCTAAATCAAATACTATCTACATTTATAGACTGTAATCGGAATATATCACATCCTACGTTGGACTATATCGCTAGAGAGTTCGCCAACCTGCTCAGAGTCATCAAGCATTTATAATTGTGGATTTACATTACTGGACCTAATCAGAACACGCAACGTTTGGGCAATTTAAGTAACGTCCCTAATTTTTATTGTATTTGTAACAATTAACTGTGTATATATTAATATTACTATTTATCTTTAGTAACTTTGTTTATACTTTTTGCGTTCATATTTGTCTGGTCCACCACAAGTATATTTTACAACGAAAAAATGAAGTTATACAAACAGATAACTTAGTATTTCAGTCTGTTGACCTCCTGTTGCTCGGGTCGATGAGAATAATGAATGGTAACTATTGGAATCTATTTCTGGACCGTATAATTGTTAAGTATTAAACTATTCCCATTCGTGTTCCTCTTATCGTAATGTTTGTTTTGACCTATGGACTACTACTATACGGTTTATCCTTTTATGAGCTATGCCCAGTATATCAAGGAAAGATCCTAAAATATAACACAGTGAGTAACAACGAAGCTATAGTTGATACAAATCAGTCAGTGAGTTAATACATGTAACAGTTTACAACACCGGTGGGTTATACTGCTTTGATTAACAATTGTAGCTAAATTGTTGAGTTATATATATTGTACTCCTTCCTTGATGCACAGTCGGAACATAACATCTAACAATTGATAGACAGTAGTGACTCAAACTGAATACGTTGACTAGCGTGTCAATATCACAACTGACCGTGATATTAAATGACATGTGCTCCAAGATCACGAGTATCATTAGACCTATTAAAATTACACAATCTTTCTTGAGGAGCAGCAACTATCTCGAGATTTTGGTGGATCATGGCTTTTGCCGATTACCTTCAACCATCCAATATACGGGTGATGTAAAATGTTTTTCAATAAGTCAAAAGTGTGTTAATCTATATCTTTGTTTTTCAATTATTTGTTAGTCTATTTTCGTACTCTTCAGTTCGATATTTAAACTTTTCTTTTGATTAATTTTAACACAAGACTTGCAACGGATAGCAGTTGTAATCGATATATTATATCAGCCAAATGTATGTCAACATTTTTACTCGGTGAGCATCAATATACTATTATACGTATTACTGGTCAGTCGTTTATGCTGCATCAAATACGTAAAATGATTGGTTTAGCATTAGCTGTTCTACGTGGTTATGCAACGGAAGCAGTATTTGATATTGTGTTCAGTAAAGAAAGAGTAAGAATAAAGTGTGTACTGTATAAATGTCCGTGTTTATTTATAGTTATTGATTATTTATGTGCTTACATACGAATTCTTAGTCTGTCTCCTAACCATTTAATTTATCTGCCGTTTGTAGCGATTACGAGTTCACTTAATTTGAGAATGGAACAAAGACTATGTGATCAAAGACCAATAAGCTAGCGATTCTGACGCGTCCCAGCCCCGCTTACTGGAGAGTGAATTTCAAGCTCGAAATGGCAATATATATATATATATATATATATATATATATATATATATTCACAGATTGAAATCATGAGTCAGTTGAAGCTAGACCACCATGGAAAACCCGGAAGCACTGGATGGCCGTTTCTTCCTAGTATAGGACTCCTCAGCAGTGCGCGTCCACGATCCCGCAGCCCGCGGAATTCGAAGCATACCAACCTAGTCAAATCAGAAATGATTGGGATCGAAGATACATTTGGAAAGCTGTCAATATATCGAAAAGTGTTTGGTCTGAGCTGGCTATTAATCGCAAGGGATGCTTAGCACGGCGTACACACTCGCGATCTGATGCAAATTCGTGACCGAGCGCCTTAAGCTAGTGTGTGTCCAGTAAAACAAATGAGGTCAGCATCAATCTCAAAGACTTACTAAACTTTTTTGGTGACTTAATTACCGTTACAGAGGAATTCCATTACTACGTTTAATGTACGAAACGATCGTTCTGCGTAAGTACAGCTATCGTGTGTCAACTGTCTTTCGTAATTAGTGCGACGTCCAACTACAATGCTTTTATATATATTTCAGTTTTTGTAACCACATTTGAGTGATACGTCACTCGTTATCAAGAAAAAGCCCGAAAATTGCTTCCAAAACATTATAGCATATTTCGGTATTTCATAACGATCCATGAAGTGCAACGTGATGGCTTAAGTGTTGACCATGGACTTAACGGTAATGGCCTAGAATCCGGCTTTAGACTTATTTCATTCGTTTTCCATTGCCCCATCCACGCTGACGGATCAATTTGTTGAGAGAGCAGTCTCTGATTGCAGGAATGTTAGTTCGTCCGATATTGGTATAAAGTGGAACAGATACATACTGTATAATTTGTCCGTAACCTAAATTATAGTACGTGATCAATGTTAGCTGGTTAGAGTAGGTACTGAATGTTGATAACATCACAGCAGTATGAAGAAAAGGTTCAACAACGATGGTTCATGTTTTAAGTCAATAAGTCCGTTTTGGGATACAATGTACAAGTGTGCATTAAATAAGATTGATAGCAGGCTACCATCAAAACATCCACCTGACGTTGTAAGTCCTATCTAACTGATGTGTCACAACAATCGGCTTCATGACATGTGCAAATATAACTTCGGACAAAGTCGTCAGTAGGACAACGTTAACTACGGCATATTGCTTCTATAGTCACTAACACATGTTTAGATTTGATTGTACAAATAGCTACCTTGTATGTGCCACTACTGTGTGTCAATAATGTACTCAAAAGTAATTTTTAACATATAACGCTATGCCTCCTCCATTGAAATTTATTACCCTATCATTTCTAGTACAAATGTATCCTGCAATAATCTAAGCACGGCCTGCATCTACTATAAGCAACACGTTAGTGGCAAATGTACCGAGTTAATTCTTTTAAAATTAGGCTGGACAAGGATGTTATATTTCTGATATGACGAGCGTTTGTGTAGCAAAAACCCAACGTCCATTTGCGAGTTAATTGTTTTACCCATATTGGTCTTGGATGCACAAAGATGCCTGAGATTAAGTACAAAGATACTCGATATACCGAGACAAGTCACAAAGTATCTTGTGTTCACGTTGTAAGTTATATGCAAAATAAAATAAGGGAAGTTAATCGAACTGTGAAGGCTCCATACACATCTCTACCAGCATCTTTTATCCTACATGTAATTGTAAATATACTGTGACCTTATTTTGACAGCACTAAGCAAAAGAGCTTCATCAACTCAGGTTTATCGAGAATAGGGAACACAATAACGAAATAAGATCGCAAACCAAAACAAAAACTTAGAACCACTAAACACATTGATAAAGGGTCAAAGTACATAAGACTACTAAAATAAATAGTGAAAATCTCGAAGAAACAGCAAGAGCATAAATTATGAATATTTCGAAAATAAAATAGTGATTAGTAAGGCATACGGACTAGTTTACAGTAAAAAAATCAGACAACTAGTTTACTTTATTTATTGGGAAACATACGGATTGAAATTAAGAGGACAGTCGACCAGTGAGACAAATGAATGACATGTTCACTTGCTTCTATGATGCTACATTACCGATAACGATTACTGTCTTTGTTTCTTACCTATTAAGCATTTTCAAAGATAAAGAAGTTACTAAAATTTGGGAATCACTTTGAAAATAGATTGTAGATGGAACTCTATTTAGAATGGTAGTATTTATATTTCTTCTTCGCATACATTTGGCAAATATAAAGCAAAACAAAAGAAGAATACAACATTATGACTAATATAAACATCAATTTATTATAAAACAACTACTTGACATAGAAGGAAAAATTAAACAGATATCCTCTCACAATGCCAACCTTTCTTTTTTAACAGGTATATCACACTCTGGAACATCATTCTTATTTAGATTATTTTTAGTGTTGAAATGTGTGCGAGTGGTAACATAATCTTGATTGGTTATCTGAGTATTATCCGTTTTCGAAACATTATCAACAACAATCAGAGGAGATGAAGAATCTCTCAAACTGTACGTATGATTATCCAATGTAGAAAGCCATTGGAACATACTGAACATTAACAATAGAATTGACAAAAGTTAAAGAAATTGACAGTTGTTGGAAATATGTTAACATCTTAAAGAATACAACGAACACATGGAATTCCGCGACAAGCAAAAACATGGTACAATCACAAATAATGTTGCCTGATCATAAGTGGAAGACCAGGTTGCCTATTGTGGTGACTAAAATAAAGTCATATTGGCTTGGGCATTTGATTCTTGATGTATTATCAACATAGACAAGTAGGTTGGAGAGGGAGCAACGACAAGAGAATCATATTTATGGTTAGAGAGTGATGTGAACAGAGAAACAAGAAGCCTTAACAAACTACGGAAGTTATTTTTGGGGACGTTACTTCATTTAGTTCAAAGCTTGTAAAAACAGTAACATTTATTTTTGTTTCTAGTCTATTCTACAGATTATAAGCTTTCGTTTGATGTATGATTCACTGCTGTAGCCCGTTTTGTTCCAAAGCTATTGTAATTTAAACGTATTATTTTGTACTCTATTTTCTACGCTCATCTCCAGTTTTGGACATAATTGTATTTTCCGAATTATTGTACGGTGTGGTCGGGTCCGAAATCGGGAATCAATAGAATAGTGTTCTAGTTGACTGTCTTCTCTCACTCGCGTGCTTGTCAGCCAATCATTTGATACAATAGTTTTCTGCTCTCTACCCTACTTCGAACTCACACATACTAACCTCAAGGTTAAGGCGGTCAGCCTATCGCGTCAAGGTCTTAATCTAGATTAGACAAGTTACACTAAGCACCAAGGTGGGTAGACAGATCAAAGGACGTAACAGTTACATTGCCATCTGTACACGAGTGTGAGAAGCGAAAAGGACTTCTACATGACCAGAAACTTCGGTGGTGCTGATTTCTCACGATGGGTCGAATCTAAAATTACACAGCTCACCTTGTTTCCCGGATTACCGTCGAAATGCGAAGATCCAATATTCCGACATCTATTGGCAAAACGGACATGTGTAACAGACATAAAGTAGTTGTACTTTGAGTTTTGCGATCTCACTCACAGGTCACTAGGTTACAGTTAACAAAGTCTTCTACAGCGACACACGAAGAATTCTTCCATTAGGTGGGCGCCAAAGAAATAACAACTGTCCCCATACGTTTAACAGCACTGTAGATCACGATGACAACTATTACTATCGTGACTTGTAGAGTTGAGTAAAACTATGGGGCAGTCCGAAGCATATGTCAGAATGGACACCACGCTTATCTAAGACTTAAGAATCTCGTTCAGTCAGTCAGTCCGCTACATTGCAGGACCAAGCAGTTATATGCATCGGTCCAAGTTGCCATACCTCATTAACACAAGATGGACACCGGATTCATAAAAGTAGTTACTTCAGAGGTGGTAATATATAAAAGAAAGATTGCAATAAGGATATAGTACAGGAAGAAAGTATTAGCTCCTAGAAAGAAAGATATGAAGCGATTTTAATCTCTTAGTTTACGGGAAGAAAGACAGGGTATACACCTACGCCATTGTGATCGATTCTGAGCCATGTCACCAAGAGTCTCCAACCATCGGTTACGAAAGTCACGCGGACCCCAACCAAGTAGTATGCATCTACCAACATGGCTTAGATTAGAGGTTAGTGTCTTCAAGCATTGATGACACGTTTTGGTTTGGTCGCCCCTAATTCTCTTCCAACCATCTCACACCCGTTAGCATTGCACGTCGTGGTAATCGGTGTTCGGGCATAGGTAACACGTAGCCCAACCATCTCAGTCGATGGAAATTCACAACCTCATCAATTGATTTACCATCATTCCCTAATACCCTGCGTCTAACCTCACTATTGCTTACCCGGTGATCCCAGCAGACGCCAGCAATATTCCTAAGGCATCTGTGGTCAAATACTAGTAGCTTACGAGTGTCTTCTACTCTTAATGGCCATGTTTCGCTGCCGTAAATCAAAACAGAACGGACTGCCGTGCAGTATGCTCGTCCTTTTATTGATAAACGGATATCTCGCCTCCGCCAAAGGTGACGTAAGTTGGCAAAAGTCAAGCGAGCTTTTCGAATCCGTGCTGAGATTTTGTCAGACACCAACCCATTGGGGCTGACCAGACTTCCAGGATAAGTGAAGTTGTCGACGCGTTCGAACACTTCACTCCCTATCCTTAGTTCAGGTGTTGATGCAGGCCAGTCCTGGAGCAACAACTTGCATTTAGAGGGAGAGAAGCGCATTCCAAACATTCTGGCATTGTTGCTTAGTGCTACCAGAAGACTCTGCATTTTGTCAGCGTCATCACCAAACAGGACTATATCATCTGCGTATTCTAAGTCAATAAGTAGGCCTCCTGGAAGGAGATCAATACCCGAGAATTCAGTCAACGAGAATTTTATTTCTATTAGTATGCCTATGATGAAGTTAGACAAAAGTGGAGAAAGTGGACAGCCTTGACGGACACCATTTGAGGTTGCAAAATCAGATGACAGTTTGCCATAAGCTCTGACTCGACTAGTAGTGTTCGACTAAAGAGCCTTCACAAGGTTTATGTACTTCTGGGGTACGCCTTTCAATGACAGACACTGCCACAGAACCTCTCGGTCTACAGAATCAAGTGCTGCTTTTAAGTCGAGAAAGACCACCATTGTCGGACGCCGATAAGCACTTCTGTGTTCTAGAACCTGACGAATGGTGAATATGTGGTCGATGCAGCCACGACCATGTTTGAAACCAGCCTGATTTCCTCATGTTTGCAATTCACGAGTCGCCATGTTAGACGATGTCTCTCCTTATGCTTAAAATTTGGGTTTGCTAAAAATAAACGATTGTCTGGGCACAGTTGCAGCAGACGATCACCATTATTTGTTCGTTGTGCCGGAATACGAAAACACCCAAATAGACGCCTTTCTGTTTGGTTTAAACTACCAATCTGAGCATTAGAGTCACCCCCTACAAGTATTATGTCTGAACGTTTAGCTTTCTGAAGAAGTTCAGATAACTTTATGTAAAATTTATCTTTCACTTCATCTGAGCTGCAGTCGGTGGGAGCGTGGGCAGAAACGACAAAAAGGCAACAACGTGTGTTCCTATCATTCCGAGATTTTATGGAGTCGTTTAGCCGAAAAGCACATAAACGACTGTTAACGTGGATCTACTCTAACAGTGCTTGTTTCGCCCTCATGCTTAGTACTATGCCTATACCTGCCAGTTCACGAGAGCTGGGCGTCGGATTATCAGATACACGGAGGGTGTATCTCGTTGGCTCTCCGTTTTGCCGAGGTGAGGTCAAGTGAATGACCACACTGGGATCCTGTATGCGTGTTTCAGAGACACAGCATACGAGATTCTAGCCAAGGAAGCCTGCTGACCGATTTGACGTAGGGTGCGTACGTTGAAGGTTCCAATGTGTAGTTTGGAGCGAGGTTTCAGTAGACCTGGGACAGTGTTTTGCGCACTAGAATCGTTGGCTGTGGTGACAAATGAGGAGGAAGCCGAAAGAGGACGTTTAGCGTTGAAAGTCGATGTAGGAGGAATAATAGGAATTGAAGAGGGAGGTTGATTATGAATACAGTGGTCCTGAGTCCTGTTAGAGGTATGAATGCGGTTATCACTTTCCGGTTGCCCACACCGTGGAAGGGTTCTTCTGGAAGTACCTGAAAAGGAAATTGGATTAGAGGTGGTCTTAGTGACCTGAGGCGTGACCACAGTGCCCAAGAGACAACTGCTTGAGGTCGGTCACACACGACCTTTTTATGGGTAAGTTTTGTGTTAGCTCCGTACTTTTTGGGACCTTACCGCCGGAGAGGGATATCCGTGAGGTAAGGTGGTGTGACATTTTTAGGGTCGACCTTTTCTAACCCCACCCCTCCTTGTGGGAAGGCAGCATCGCTGTCATGCTGGTTGTCCGAGGGAAGCACCTTACTGCCCTCACACCTCTGTACAGTCAGCAGTACGACTTCGCCTTCGAACCTTGGGTTTGTTGCTTTTAGTCTTACCGCTCTTCAACCGACCTGTCTGACATGGTAGGACCTTGAGGAACGGTTGTTCCAGCCAGTATAGCTCGGTTGCTTCATCACGATAGGCAAGCCCGACCACCACGTCAGGGTAGCAACAACGATTAGGTAAGAATCTCGTTGCATTTTCGAAGTGCAATTAAAGGAACAGGAATATACTTTCAGATGTCCGACTATAGTTGTATTCTCTGAACTTAAGGCAGCGTTCGACTCTGTTGATCGTGAGGTTCTGTGGCAATGTCTGGCATTGAAAGGAATACCAGAGTACATTACCATCGTACAGGCTCTCTACTCCAACACTAATTGTTAAGTCAGAGCTTATGGCCATCTGTCATCGGAATTAGTTACTTCAAGTGGTGTTCGTCAACGTTGTTCGCATTCCCATGTTTATTTAACTTTTACCAAATAACACTCTCATCGTCTGACTTTTAAAGGGTTGATCTTTACAAGGATATTCAGTTGTTCACTTAGAATACGCAAAATCGTTAGCAATGGTGCACGTGCATCGATTCTCAGTCTAACTGCAGACTTGCTTGACGAAACATATAAAGCCAGTTACTAGTGTGGACATGATCACTTTTTACTTGATTTTTCATTAGGAAGTGATTGCACAGAAGACAGAAAAACTATCAGTGTTACATAACCACCTTTTCTAAGAAACCACAGTTGCAAGGAAATAATTATACACTGAAACGTAACTACATGGGTACATGAAAGACTGTGGTACGGATAACAAACTAATATTGAATACTTCATAAATGTGAAAGGATACGACTTTTCCGCTGACTCAATTCGATCAATATGTTCATATACATATTGCATCTTGAATTCGTTTCTTTGCTCCTGTTAATAGAAAGGAAAAAAGTAGGCAGAGCATATCATTTAAAATCTAATAAAACACATAAACTACACACTAGATTAGCATCAGCGCTAACGACTAGAAAAGTATAGCACTATTTAATATTACTGCTTTGTGATTAGTGTGTGAAATATTCAGTCCTATGATAGGTTAGTTGGCGCTCGAATAGCTCTGCAGTCACTTTTGTGATCACTGACATTGAATTCTCATAAAGAGCACCATTTGTCTAAAGAATAAAGATATACTTTGTTGACGAGTTTCAGCAAGTCAGTAACAATGTAGAACTTCGTACGTACGTACATCAGTTCAAGTTGCCATACCACATTAGCACACAGCTCAAGTTGTCGATTCAAATCCCGTAGTGGTAGAGGTAGTAAGAATATAAGCAGTAATTGGAGACACTAGGGTTTGAAGATGTTATTCAAGGAGTATAATCCAGTGAAATAAATTTGGAAAAGAAAAAAGACAAGGAGTGAGTTTCAGCAAACAAGAAACCTAGGAAAAACCGACGTTTTGCCTCCAGTTATCTAACACTGGAAAACAAGGATACAATGAACAAGTAAAAAATTGACTATTACATCATATTTATTACTATCCGAATGCTCTTCTTTAGATAAACATTTAGATTTTAACTCGTGAAAGACAAAGAAGTGCTGAGTTATCGAGTTTGTGTATGAAGGTTGACTAAGGTGTTTTGTGGAAAACGACAGAACAATTGTATAGTAAACTTTTATTACAGACTTACGTAAAAGTCAAAGAACTATTGTGTGAGGGCTAAGATACTGCTTAAGTGCCACTCCCTGGGCCTTTGACCGTAACGTCTAATCCACAAGGTAGTGGAGTAACGTAAGGAGATAGTCTTATGGTTGCTGGTGATCAACAAAAGGCTAATACACCATTTGTCCCTTTAAAATACTGGAGCCCATGTGTACCATTGGTTTGTAACCAGAGTTTTGCAACACCCGTAGGTGGACCCTCCGTGTCCACCAACCCGGTTACAGAGCCCGAGTTTCGCTTTTCGTCCTACCAATTTCGTAAATAACACCCTCACCGCGAGAATGAAATAGCTTCGTACATGAGGCTAAATCCAGACTTTTAACTAATTTGCGATATGGTACAACCCCAATTTATAATGTGATATAAAAAACAATTATCGAAAACCTCACTGGAAATGAAAATAGTTCACAGACAGACTTCAATAAAAAGGTTTATTTGTATCAAATTGATAAAGCAAGTAGTAGAGTGATTCGAAAAACTCACTTCATATTTACTCCAATCAATCGGTTGATGGATACCGTCATTTTGATATTTTGTATTATACTGACTAAAGTCCACTCGGTTAAGCATAAGACCTAATCCTGGAGCTTTCGGTATATCTACCTACATATAAATGAAAGAGAACATAAACGTGTCGACAGTCTATTTTTTCGAATCTAATGACAAAAGTTAGAAACTACAAATAGTTTGTTAGTTCTTATACCACAGAAACACACAATTAAACGTGATGAAACGGCCCCGTCCACTAGTATATTCTACAACTTCTACGGTAATAAAAACTTGATCAAAACCCTTAGTTACCGTATACGCACTATATGTTCTGCTGATATAATTCAAGATGAGCCTAACGCCTTGCGTAATACTCTCGGGGAGAATGGTTACCCTAGAAAATTTATAATTAAATATATGATCACGAAAGTAGGTGGAATGCAAACAGTGAAGAAGTCCCAGTTCATGCGCCTACAATTCAGAGGGGATGTGGCTAGTCAAATATTAACTCAGAGATTACACAGGACAATACAAAAATCTTTTAACGCCCAATGGCGACACCGAGGCCATCAGATGAATGACCTAGAATGACTACCTAATTTTGTATTTATCAGTTCGACTGCTCCTGTGGAGCCAGTTCTATTGGTCGAAGTTCTAGGAATTTACATTTTCGTGCTCGTGAACATCCAGCGCAGCTAAACAAATGTTTGATGAAGTGAGCAGCTCGATATTGGCCCATTTAGTACGAACTGATCATAGTGACAGTATAAACCAATCTTCTTCAACTATTTATAAGGTCTGTATTCTTTTGCCAAAGCTTGTTAGACTTAAAGCCCTTCAAACGGCTGAAGCACTAGCCAACTGCATGAAGAAACCGGAGCAATGAGTACAGAAGATCTATCACCAACCACTCCTCTTACATGATGCTTGATTTTTGTAACTTTTTAGGCCCATGTTTACGCTCATGTATTCAAGGTTTTCAGTTGAACTGATTATATGAAGACTAGTAATATCAAAAACTGACTGCCTAAACATAGATGGCCGGAGCAGGTGTCACTTCAGTCAACGAAACGCAAGCAACTCAATTAGTAAGTCACAGCTTTTTATATTAATTTCGTAGTTAACTCAAAAACGACAAGTGATTTAAAGTTGAGGTTATCCGCAATGTTCCTAATGTTGATCAGGTGTATACCGCACGCAGGACTTTCGATTATTTTCCAGTCCATTTGGAGAGTAGATTCTGGATATAAGTGTAACTATTATTAAAGAATTCACTTAAAGTGGATAGAGATATCACCAACTATCTGTTATGAATATATTATAGTGTTCGTTTAAAATTTGTTTTGTACATACCTAACCATGCAATTCAATATAATGCACCTAAATGTGTTCAGTGTTTTTGACCACTATGATACGTACTGCTTAGACCTGGGAATTTACAAGTTCGCGTATAACATTCGATACTATTACTACTGTGGTGTGTGCTACTAATGTCGACAGACATAAGTAGCATGTGTCATCAATTGAAAGTGAAATGCCTGGAGTTAGAAGTTTAAGAAGCTTAAAGAAAAGAGAACGAGAAGAAAAAACGATTGGTGTTGAAACGAAAGAACAATGAAGTCTGAGACGATTGATTGACATTTTGCAGAAGGAACAGTCAGGTTTGAGACACTTGACTGATATTTTGCAAATGAAGGATTTACTTTATGGTTCCAAGATTTTACTAAGATGCTCTGTAATTTCGTATTCAAATACATTCGATTGTTTCCGTTTGTGTTCTTGTTCACTACACCATTACTGAGAAAAACCTTACACTTTAGGTGTACACTAAAGCATGACATCGCAGATGAAAAACATATGTGAAACAATAAATTCACGGTTTGAACTGTTGAATGAAAATTACAATTTGATAAGCGAAATCAACATTCTAAATAAACGAGAAAATAATGGGAAGTGCTGACTACGACACGCTGTGTACATTGAAACATTGCTAATAACCTTGGACATCCCATAAAACATGAAACATTCAATCTGTAAACACAGTTGGAACGGTAGTTTAATTCAATACAAATTAAAATTAATAAAATATACTCAGTCGAAAAAGTACGAAGTTACTTCATTTGATACCATTCACGGTAGGGTCACAGAAACTCAAATAGACGGGGTTATTGCAAGTATAAAACAAGGTCTAATTTGCTGACTCTCATTACGGTGACGAAGACACACTAATATATATATATATATATATATATATATATATATATATATATAGGGAAAGATAGGACTTTTAAATTTAATAAAAATAATGGCGAAATTGTAGTACAGAGATAAGCCTATCTGAACCGAGCCAACTAATTTCGAGTTTTTATGAATATTATATATATTCCTTTTCTATTCTCTGAAGAAGAGGGTTCCACTGAGTTACAAAATGTCAGAAATTTTAATTTTTACACAACTTGGGATGTCAATAGTGTATTTTCATTCTAATCAATAATAAACCACCCAATGTTTAGTTTATTTGAAATTATCATGTCAAACCATGGTACTGATACCTACATACCTTCGAGTTTTGTTTTAGATTACATTCTTTACAGTGCAGTCAGAAAAAAATTAGTAAATGGGAAACGAGTTGGAGAGGTAAGAATAGCAGAACATGTAATGATTTCAACATAAGACTTCTTCATATAAACATGGAGAAAACAATGGTTTGTCTACAACTCCGTCTCATCACATTTTCAGTGAATTTGTTAGTAATGAAATAGTAGGCGATAATGAACATCCCAAAAAACTATTCATGGCTATAGGGAAAATAAAGAAAGTACACTTAAAAACGAATAATTTATGTTTGCTTTCCTTGATTGACTTCAAATTTTACTGACCCGTTTAGGTGCGTGTTTACTTCAGACTAATTCTGCAAGTATCCTTTTGTTCCCTCAATAATACCCAGAATACGAGTTGTGTTGTGAGGGCACCTAGTAACAATTAATTAGATCAGAAGAACATTGAATTAGGAGGCACACGCGCAAAAATGAGAGGAGAGAAGGAATATATATGTGTTTTTAATGTCAATGTAAATGGATACATAAGTTATTGATCAATGAAGGAATAGATGCAGAAATGGATTCATTCAGCCTGACACATTTGTATACATGAAAGATTCAATATTCAAACTACAGTAAATATGTAATGGAAATATAAATGGGCTTTTCTTAACTCTTCTGTGTTAGGGCACAAGATATCATACACATAAAAAGTTGACAAAAGCTTTTTACATATATACTTGCACTTAGGTTATTTCCATAATATCAAGATTAGGAAATTGAAACCAAGCCCTAAAAAATCAATAAACTTCTTAAAGCTACCGAAAGCCATTATTTTCTTACCAAATATTTATGATTGAGTAACACTTGATAGCTGAAAACTGGCTTCAAGATCATACTATTATTTTAAGAATCTGTCAAGCTCATCCCTCCATTTCGGGTAAAGAAGGGTGAAGACAAGGGTGATTACTCTCACCCTTTCTCTTTCTTCTGATGGTTAGATGGATTACAAAAACCTCCACATCAAAGAGTAAGCACGAGGTATAGTAGACAACTTGCATGCAACTAGACGATTTGGATTTCGTAGATGACCTAGCCCTTCTTATCCCACACACACATCAACAGATGTAGGTGAAGAAAGCCAGTGTAGTGGCAGCATGCCTCAACAAACAACAGAAAAAGAAAGAGTAAGTAACAAATAAATCACACTTGATGGAGCTTGGAAAGAGGTGGAAACTTTTGCGTATCTGGACAGTATCAGCAATAAACAAGTGGGATCTAATGCAGATGTGAAGGTACGGATTGGGAGAGCAAGGGCAGCATTCATACAGTTGAAGAACATATGGAACTCAAAACAACTGTCAACCAATATCAAAGTCACAATCATCAATACGAACATCAGGACAGTTCTACTGTACGGAACTGAAACTTCGAGAACTACTCTACAACCATCATCGAAAAGGTACAAATGTTTATAAACAGTTGCCTACGCAAGATACTCAATGTCCGTTGGTCGGATACCATCATCAACAGCCTACTGTGGGAGAGAACAAACCAGCTTCCAGCTGAAGAGGGAATTGGGAATAGACGATGAAAGTGGGTAGGACATACATCGCGGAAACCATCAGACTGCACCTCATGGTAAGCCCTGACTTGGAATCCTCAAGGTAAAAAGAAAAGAGGTAGACCAAAGAACACATTGCCCCTGAAACCTCAGACACGCCAAAAGAATGGACAACACTTGGGAAGTTCCAGGGAGAAGAGCCCAGGACAGTGTTTGTTGAGGATTTCCAGTTGGCGATCTATGTTCCACGAGGGGTGCTTTGATGTCCTGGTGTCCGTAAGTAGTTGATTTATTGATACTTTCATTACCTGTGGAGAATGTTTTTTACGCGTTGGCGTCCAAGTTAATGAGTTTCGCATTTCCACAAAGTTGATCTGTTAAGCGTCTCATGAGAGACGCGATTCAATATGAACCATCGATGAAAACTGACCAAGCCGTTAAACGTACGTATTCGCTTGACTGTGGTTGGTTCTGGGTGACCCGGAATGGCCGTTATTTTGCTTTTCAGATGGTGGATGCATTGAACATCAATAGTGTGTCCGAGAAGATCCAGAGAGTCGGTTCAAATCTAACACTTCTTAATAGCTGCATTAATGCCGTGTTTTTGAAGTTGTATCGGAACAAGGTCCAGATTCTGGAGGTGAGACTCTCCATCCGGTAATGCGATCAAGCAGTCGTATATATATATATATACACTCGACGTTGAGAACTCTAAAGACGTCGTCGATGAATCTGTGGGAAGTTTAAGCAGCACTTCAGGAACCGAAAAACGTATGCAAAATTCCGTAGAGTCCGAATGTAGTGATGGTAGCGGTTTTAGGAATGTTGTCAGCAGCCAAGGGAAATGTGGTTATAACCTCTATCAAGATCGATTTTCGAAAAAGTCATTTTTTGGGTAGCTGTCAAATCGTGAATGTGCTACAAGGAATAGCAATCGGGAGTGATTTCCGTATTCACTCGCCGACAATCATCAGTTGGACGCCAATCATTGCTGTCCCTTTCAGGAACCATGTACAAGGGAGATACCCATGCGCTGTTCGTTGGCGGAATAATTACTAACTTTTTGGGAGCTAGTTGGCACACTTTCGGAAATACAGGTGGCCATACATCACGGAAACCATCAGACTGCACCCCATGGTGAGCCCTGGCTTAGAATCCTGAAGGTAAAGGGAAGAGAGATAAACACCTAAACCATGTATTCCAATTGGTAACAACTATAAGAGGTAGCCAACTCCGCTTGACGTCCCTCCCGGAGCAACTGTCAGTCCCAAGCCCAGAAAGAAGAGGGGGTTTGGTCATGGAGTTACCGACCCCATCCCATATAAAACTAACTCGCTAAAACCACGCTCAACTGTAATCAAAATACTCCTAATCATCATAAGGACTTGAGAACAAGAAAGGGAGTCCTAGTAAGAGATATTCGAAAACTTCGTCTTGAAGGTGTAGATGTCATGTAGCTACTCGGATTCATATGCGTCCTGGTGTAAGTCCTAGGGATCACGAGGCTGTTGGCACACTGAGAGTTTGTTGTTGATCGTTCGAGATGCACATACTTGAATCCTCGCTGCCTATTTGTTTGTATGTGTAAAGAGCCAAGGTTCTTCTGGTTTGGAGCATTACGGGAGAACTGAAGACATTTGTCTGATTAAAACCTTCACATTGTATATTAATAATTTCACTGTGTTCCTTGGATGTATTTGTTTTACTAAACTTCCAAACTTATGCCTTAATACAATTTTGGTTTCTTTTGTCTTTAGTTTGGTACTTGGGAGTTTTTGCTCCGGTAACCTACAAAATTGAAGGTTTCCTTTGTAATTGTTATAATTATTGTTGTTAGAACGACACGTGGGTCAACTATTTGTAAATTTCGAATAAATTTTGGTACCTAAATTGGAAACTCCGCCTGGCGTCTCTCCGGGGGCTACTGCAGGTCCCAAGCCCGGATAAAGGAGGAGGGTTGGGCATGGGGTTGGCGTCCCCATCCCGTGGAAAACTAACTCGCTAAAAAAACGCTAACCAGAAAAATTATTCAAACCTTTTAAACTCTGCCCCGGGAGTCAGAAGCTCTTCATTTAGAAGAATTATGACGTCTCATGATGAAAGCCAAATTCCTTCGGAAGTTACGAGGCCGATGCCCCTTCTGACAACCAGAGCGACCATTTATTTAGGTACATGGAATGTTCATACAATGTGGGACACCGGAGAGCCTTCCAAATTGCTGCAGAAATGAGGAGATACAACCTAGAGGTGCTTGGGATCAGTGAAACACATTGGACGCAAGTTGGACAACAACGAATAGCTTCAGGGGAGCTCCTGTTATACTCCGGCCATGAAGAAGAAAATGTCCCACATACACAAGGAGTTGCATTGATGCTGTCCAAACAAGCACAAAATGCACTTATAGGATGGGAATCTCATGGACCAAGGATCATCAAAGCCTCCTTCAAAGCAAAGAAAGAGGGCATTTCAAAGGAAGTTATCCAATGCTATGCGCCCACCAACGACCACAATTAAGACGCTAAAGATCAATTCTACAATAGGCTGCAGTCAATCATCGAGAAGTGACCAACAAAGGACCTGACCATTCTGGATACTGACAAACTCAACAAATTCAAGATAGTCCTCAGCAATAGATTCCAGGTTTTTCATGACCTACTCAATGGAGAAGGAACTACTATGGAGAGCAACTTCAACATGTCATGAGGTTCTGGGTCACAATAAGCACCACTACAAGGAATGGATCACTGTTGATACACTGGATAAGATTCAAGAAAGGAGGAACAAGAAGGCAGCAATCAATACCAGCCGAACAAGAGCAGAAGAAGCCAAGGCACAAGCCGAATACACAGAAGTAAACAAACAATTTAAGAGGAGCATCAGAACCGACAAACGTAAATATTTGGAGGATTTAGCAATGACGGCGGGAGAGGCTGCAAGAGAAGGTAACATGAGACAACTGTATGACACGACAAAGAAACTTGCTGGAAATTACCGTAAACCAGAACGACCAGTGAAAAGCAAGGAAGGCAAGGTAATCACCAAAATTGGAGAACAGCAAAACAGGTGGGTAGAACACTTCAAAGAACTCATGAATCGACTAGCTCCACTGAACTCAACCAACATCGAAGCAGCACCCACGGACCTCCCAATCAATGTTGGCCCACCAACAATTGAAGAGATCAGCATGGCCATCAGACAAATAAATAGTGGCAAAGCAGCAGGACCAGACAACATTCTAGCAGAGGCACTGAAAGCAGACGTACCGGTAACTGCAAGGATACTCCTCATTCTCTTCAGCAAGATTTTGGATGAGGAACAAGCACCAAAAGACTGGTAAGAAGGACTTCTGATCAAAATACCGAAGAAAGGCGATCTCAGCAACTGTGATAACTACAGGGGCATCACTTTTCTCTCAATACCGGGAAAAGTCTTCGACAGGGTATTGTTAAACAGAATGAAGGACTGCGTAGACGCCCAACTTTGTGACCAACAGGCTGGATTCCGTAAGGATCGATCGTGTACAGACCAAATCGCAACACTATGGATCATTGCGAAACAATCAGTTGAAAGGATTTCATCACTCTGCATCAACTTCATTGACTACGAGAAAGCATTTGACAGAGTGAACAGGATAAAACTATGGGAGATTCGTCAATATCATACAGAATTCCTATGATGCATTAAACTGCGAAATCGTGCATGGAGGACAGTTGACAAAGTCGTTCAAAGTAAAGAGCGGTGTCAGGCAAGGTTGCTTACTCTCATCCTTTCGCTTTCTCCTGGTGATCGACTGGATCATGAAGACGTCAACACCTGAGGGGAAGCACGGGATACAGTGGACAGCTAGAATGCAGTTGGACGATCTAGACTTCGCAGATGATCTGGCCCTTCTATCGCAAAAGTAACAACAAATGCAGGGGAAGACGACCAGTGTAGTAGCAGTAGGTCTCAGTGTACATAAAGGGAAAAGCAAGATTCCCCGATACAACACAGCATGCACCAATCCAATCACAATCGACGGAGAAGATTTGGAAGATGTAAAAACCTTTACATATCTGGGCAGCATCACTGATGAGCACGGTGGATCTGATGCAGATGTGAAGACGCGGATCGACAAAGCAAGAGCAGCGTATTTACAGTCGAAGAACATCTGGAACTCAAAGCCATTGTCAACCAACACCAAGGTCAGAAATTTCAATACAAATGTCAAGACAGTCCTACTGTATGGGGCGGAAACCTGGAGAACTACGAAAGCCATCATTCAGAAGATACAAGTGTTTATTAACAGTTGTCTACAGAAAATACTTCGGATCCGTTGGCCGGACACTATCAGCAACAACCTACTGTGGGAGAAAACAAACCAGATCCCAGTGGAGGAAGAAATCAGGAAGAAGCGCTGGAAGTGGATACGACACACATTGAGGAAAGCACTCAACTGCGTCACAAGACAATCCCTCACATGGAATCCTCAAGGCCAAAGGAAAAGAGGAAGACCAAAGAACACATTACGGCGAGAAATGGAGATGGACATGAGAAACTTACGCCAGTTACCCCTCGTGAAGGAGCATAGGCCACTCACCAGCATTCTCCATCCAACCCTGTCCTGGGCAATCCTTTCTAGCTCCGTCCAGTTGTAATTCATCCTTTTCATATCTGCTTCTATATCCGACGCAATGTGTTCTTTGGCCTTCCTCTTTTTCGCTTCCCTTCAGGATTCCAAGTTAGGGCTTGCCTCGTGATGCAGTTTGACGATTTGCGTAATGTATGTCCTATCCATTTCCATCGTCTTTTCCTAATTTCTTCTTCAGCTGGAAGTTGGTTTGTTCTCTCCCACAGAAGGCTATTGCTGATGGTATCCGGCCAGTGGATGTTGAGTATCTTGCGTAGACAGCTATTTATAAATACTTGTACTTTCTTGATGTGGTTGTTGTAGTTCTCCAAGTTTCAGCTCCATACAGTAGAACTGCCTTGACGTTCGTATTGAAGATTCTCACTTTGATATTGGTTGAAAGTTGTTTTGAGTTCCATATGTTCTTCAATTGTAGGAATGCGACCCTTGCTTTGCCGATCCTCGCCTTTACGTCTGCATCTGAACCTCCTTGTTCATCGATGATGCTTCCTAGGTATGTGAAGGACTCTACATCTTCCAGAGTTTCGCCATCAAGAGTGATTGGATTGCTGTTCTCCGCTTTGAATTTGAGGACCTTGGTTTTCCCTTTGTGTATGCTGAGGCCTACTGATGCAGAGACTGCTGCTACACTGGCTGTCTTCATCTGCATCTGTTCGTGTGTACGTGATAGGAGGGCTAGGTCGTCTGCGAAGTCCAAATCGTCTAATTGATTCTGAGCTGTCCATTGTATTCCGTGTTTTCCTTCAGATGTCGAGGTCTTCATAATCCAGTCGACCACCAGAAGAAAGAGGAAGGGAGAGAGTAAACAGCCTTGTCTGACTCCAGTCCTTACTTGGAATGCATCTGTCAGCTGTCCTCCATGCACTACTTTGCACTGTAGTCCGTCGTATGAGTTCCGGATAATGTTGACAATCTTCTCAGGAACTCCGTAGTGTCGAAGAAGTTTCCATAATGTCCTCCTATCTACACTGTCGAATGCCTTTTCATAATCAATGAAGTTGATGTATAGTGATGAGTTCCACTCAACTGATTGTTCGACGATGATCCGTAGTGTTGCAATTTGGTCTGTGCACGACCGATCCTTACGGAATCCAGCTTGTTGATCTCGAAGTTGGGCGTCTACTGCATCCTTCATCCGGTTCAGCAACACTCTGTTGAAGACTTTCCCTGGTATTGACAGTAGTGTAATGCCTCTGTAGTTTTCACATTTGCTCAGATCTCCTTTCTTTGGAATCTTGACGAGGTGTCCTTCTTTCCAGTCCATCGGCACTTGTTCCTCCTCCCAAATCTTTTTGAATAGAAGGTAAGCATGCTTGTGGTTGCTTCGATGTCTGATTTCAGTGCTTCAGCTGGTATGTTGTCGGGTCCTGCTGCTTTCCCGTTCTTGATTTGTCTGACGGCCATTCTAATTTCTTCCGTCGTTGGTGGGTTGACATCTATAGGAAGATCTATGTGTGCTGCTTCGATGTCCGGTGGATTCATTGGAGCCGGCCTATTCAGGAGTTCCTCGAAGTATTCTACCCATCTGTTACGCTGTTGTTGAATTTCGGTGATTGGCTTGCCTTCTTTGTCTTTGACCGGCCTCTCTGGTTTACTGTATTTCCCTGCTAGTTTCTTCGTTGTATCGTGAAGCTGTTTCATATTTCCTTCTCTAGCAGCTTTTTCTGCCGTCGTTGCTAGTTCTTCCACGTATTTCTTCTTGTCGGCTCTAATGCTCCTCTTCACTTGTTTGTTTGCTTCTATGTATTCAGCTTGTGCTTGAACTTTCTCTGCTCGTGTTCGGCTGTTGTTAATTGCTGCCTTCTTGTTCTTCCTTTCTTTGATCTTGTCCAGTGTTTCTATAGAGATCCATTCCTTATGATGGTGTTTCTTTAGGCCCAGAACCTCTTGACACGTTGAAGTTAATGCTTCCTTGATGCCTTTCCAGTTGTCCTCCATACTAGTTTCTTCTTCTTTCAGTAGATCTTGTAAGGCTTGGAACCTGTTGTTGAGAGCTATCTTGAATTCATTGAGTTTGTCAGTATCTCGAAGGAAGGCTGTATTGAACCTTTGTAGTGCTGTTTGTCCACTTGTCCAGTTCTTTTTAGCTTCAGTTTTAAATTGGCTACAACTAGGTGGTGATCTGAAGCTACGTCAGCACCTCTCCTGGTTCTCACATCTTCCATTGTCCTTCGGAATTTTTTGTTGATGCAAATATGATCTATTTGGTTCTCTGTAGTGTGGTCCGGTGAGATCCATGTAGCCTTGTGTATACGCTTGTGTGGAAATATTGTGCCTCCTATGACCAATTTGTTGAATGCACACAGATTTGCAAATCTTTCTCCATTTTCGTTTCTTTCTCCCAGTCCATGTCGTCCCATAATATCTTCATATCCAGTGTTGTCTATTCCGACTTTGGCATTTAGATCTCCCATCAGAATAGTTAGGTCCTTTCTTGGCATTTCTCAATGATTGACTGCAGCCGCTCGTAGAACTGATCTTTAATGTCGTCGTTGCTATCATTGGTGGGTGCATAACATTGGATAATATTCATTAAGATCCCCTCCTTCTTTGTTTTGAATGATGCTTTGATGATTCTGGATCCGTGAGACTCCCATCCTACAAGTGCATTTCGTGCTACTTTGGACAGCATAAGAGCGACTCCCTGAGTGTGTGGAGCATTGTCCTCTTCGTGACCGGAGTATAGCAGCATCTCTCCCGTAGCTAGCCTTTTCTGTCCAGCTTGGGTCCAGTGGGTTTCGCTGATTCCCAGTACTGCTAAGTTGTATCTCCTCATTTCCATTGCTATTTGACTGGTCTTCCCGGTTTCCCACATTGTTCGAACGTTCCATGTACCTATAAAAATTTTTGCTCTGGTTGTTAGAAGGGGCATCGGCCTCGTGGCTTCCGAAGGAACTCGGCTTTCACCATGAAGCGTCATAATTCTTCTAACTGAAGACCTTCTAACTCCCAGGGCAGAGTTTAAATGGTTTGGATTATTTTTTCTGGTAAGCGTTTTTTTAGCGAGTTAGTTTTCTACGGGATGGGGACGCTAACCCCATGCCCAACCCTCCTCCTTTACCCGGGCTTGGGACCGGCAGTAACCTTATAAGAGCTACAGGCGGAGTTGGACATGAGAAAAGTGAACAAGAATTGGATAGAACTAGAAAATAAGGCCCAGGACAGAGTGGGTTGGAGAATGCTGGTCGGCGTACTATGCTCGATTGGGAGTAACAGGCGAATGTAAGTAAGTAATAAGTACCTAAATTGGAGTTTGGTTCTATTGTTAATTTTGGTTCGTAAATTGCAAGTAAGTCGACATACTGTACTTCAATAACGGGAACGTGCGAAAACTTGGACACAACATGTAGTCTGTCGTATGAGTTCCGGATAACGTTGGCAATCTTCCTAGGAAATATGTATTGTCGAAGAAGTTTCCATAACGTCCTCCTATCTACACTGTCAAATGCCTTTCCATAGTCAATGGAGTTGGTGTATAGTGACGAGTTCCACTCAACTGATTGTTCGACGATGATCCACAGTGTCGCAAGTAAGTAAGAGAGGTCCCAAAACAGGGTATTTGAAGATTCTTGGTCGGCGGGCTATGCTCTCAAAGCGGTAGCAGGCCCAAATGGTTAGTCACATATAAGTAATGTCTCAAAGGCGTCGACATTTATTTCAGAAATATTTCTTTAGTTTCTTCAGGTGTATGTCATTTATAACTAGAACAGTAGAAGACAACGTTATGTTTACAACAAATACCTTTAGTCGTCGAATAGGATGTGTGGTCTGGATTAAGAAGTGCTGACGCCACATCTTTAAGGCTTATTCAACTATGCAGATGTTGGGGATGTTAGATCCCCAGAACTAACTTGAATACCTTGTTTTTGTAATTTTATTTTACAAATTTGAATTTCTTGTTTTCGCGCCAAAAGCGCTTATATATATATATATATATATATATATCAGAAGGGGTTTGTGGAGATTTTAGAAATTTTCATAGATTGAAATCATGAGTCAGTTGAAGCTAGACCACCGTCGAAAACCTGAAAGCACTGGACGGCCGTTTCGTCCTAGTACAGGACTCCTCAGCAGTGCGCATCCACGATCCCGCACCCCACGGGATTCGAACCCAGGACCTGCTGGCTTCGCGCGCGAGCACTTAACCATTAGACCACTGAGCCGGCATCCAACGGTGTTAATGTCTCCACAAACCCCTTCTGATAATAATCATCTGCTCACTAGTGACTGACTTTAAGAGATACTCCTGGAGTTCTGGTGTGAAGCCGTTACCAGTGGAGTTCAACCAGGTCTGTTGTGAGATATCACCTCACTGAAGACAATGGTGTACGTTGGTTCAACTTCGTGGATTGGTTGAAGTTAGACATTAACACCGTTGGATGCCGGGCTCAGTGGTCTAATGGTTAATTGCCTGCACGCGAAGCCAGCAGGTCCTGGGTTCGAATTCCGCGGGCTGCGGGATCGTGGACGCGCACTGCTGAGGGGTCCTATACTAGGAAGAAACGGCCATCCAGTGCTTCCGGGTTTTCCATGGTGGTCTAGCTTCAACTGACTCATGATTTCAATCTGTGAATATATATATATATATATATATATATTGCCATTTCGAGCTTGAAATTCACTCTCCAGTAAGCGGGGCTGGGACGCGTCAGAATCGCTAGCTTATTGGTCTTTGATCACATAGTCTTTGTTCCATTCTCAAATTAAGTGAACTCGTAATCGCTACAAACGGCAGATAAATTAAATGGTTAGGAGACAGACTAAGAATTCGTATGTAAGCACATAAATAATCAATAACTATAAATAAACACGGACATTTATACAGTACACACTTTATTCTTACTCTTTCTTTACTGAACACAATATCAAATACTGCTTCCGTTGCATAACCACGTAGAACAGCTAATGCTAAACCAATCATTTTACGTATTTGATGCAGCATAAACGACTGACCAGTAATACGTATAATAGTATATTGATGCTCACCGAGTAAAAATGTTGACATACATTTGGCTGATATAATATATCGATTACAACTGCTATCCGTTGCAAGTCTTGTGTTAAAATTAATCAAAAGAAAAGTTTAAATATCGAACTGAAGAGTACGAAAATAGACTAACAAATAATTGAAAAACAAAGATATAGATTAACACACTTTTGACTTATTGAAAAACATTTTACATCACCCGTATATTGGATGGTTGAAGGTAATCGGCAAAAGCCATGATCCACCAAAATCTCGAGATAGTTGCTGCTCCTCAAGAAAGATTGTGTAATTTTAATAGGTCTAATGATACTCGTGATCTTGGAGCACATGTCATTTAATATCACGGTCAGTTGTGATATTGACACGCTAGTCAACGTATTCAGTTTGAGTCACTACTGTCTATCAATTGTTAGATGTTATGTTCCGACTGTGCATCAAGGAAGGAGTACAATATATATAACTCAACAATTTAGCTACAATTGTTAATCAAAGCAGTATAACCCACCGGTGTTGTAAACTGTTACATGTATTAACTCACTGACTGATTTGTATCAACTATAGCTTCGTTGTTACTCACTGTGTTATATTTTAGGATCTTTCCTTGATATACTGGGCATAGCTCATAAAAGGATAAACCGTATAGTAGTAGTCCATAGGTCAAAACAAACATTACGATAAGAGGAACACGAATGGGAATAGTTTAATACTTAACAATTATACGGTCCAGAAATAGATTCCAATAGTTACCATTCATTATTCTCATCGACCCGAGCAACAGGAGGTCAACAGACTGAAATACTAAGTTATCTGTTTGTATAACTTCATTTTTTCGTTGTAAAATATACTCAATCACTAGTAAACATACAAGCGGTCCATACTATGAATGGATACATTATGTGTACCTAGAACTGCACCAAACATGACCGAAATTACTGCGCGTAACCAACAACGTTACAACATATCATGACCACGTGGCCACCTGCATTTCCGAAAGTGTGCCAACTAGCTCCCAAAAAGTTAGAAATTATTCCGCCAACGAACAGCGCATGGGTATCTCCCTTGTACATGGTTCCTGAAAGGGACAGCAATGATTGGCGTCCAACTGATGATTGTCGGCGAGTGAATACGGAAATCACTCCCGATTGCTATTCCTTGTAGCACATTCACGATTTGACAGCTACCCAAAAAATGACTTTTTCGAAAATCGATCTTGATAGAGGTTATAACCACATTTCCCTTGGCTGCTGACAACATTCCTAAAACCGCTACCATCACTACATTCGGACTCTACGGAATTTTGCATACGTTTTTCGGTTCCTGAAGTGCTGCTTAAACTTCCCACAGATTCATCGACGACGTCTTTAGAGTTCTCAACGTCGAGTGTATATATATATATATACGACTGCTTGATCGCATTACCGGATGGAGAGTCTCACCTCCAGAATCTGGACCTTGTTCCGATACAACTTCAAAAACACGGCATTAATGCAGCTATTAAGAAGTGTTAGATTTGAACCGACTCTCTGGATCTTCTCGGACACACTATTGATGTTCAATGCATCCACCATCTGAAAAGCAAAATAACGGCCATTCCGGGTCACCCAGAACCAACCACAGTCAAGCGAATACGTACGTTTAACGGCTTGGTCAGTTTTCATCGATGGTTCATATTGAATCGCGTCTCTCATGAGACGCTTAACAGATCAACTTTGTGGAAATGCGAAACTCATTAACTTGGACGCCAACGCGTAAAAAACATTCTCCACAGGTAATGAAAGTATCAATAAATCAACTACTTACGGACACCAGGACATCAAAGCACCCCTCGTGGAACATAGATCGCCAACTGGAAATCCTCAACAAACACTGTCCTGGGCTCTTCTCCCTGGAACTTCCCAAGTGTTGTCCATTCTTTTGGCGTGTCTGAGGTTTCAGGGGCAATGTGTTCTTTGGTCTACCTCTTTTCTTTTTACCTTGAGGATTCCAAGTCAGGGCTTACCATGAGGTGCAGTCTGATGGTTTCCGCGATGTATGTCCTACCCACTTTCATCGTCTATTCCCAATTCCCTCTTCAGCTGGAAGCTGGTTTGTTCTCTCCCACAGTAGGCTGTTGATGATGGTATCCGACCAACGGACATTGAGTATCTTGCGTAGGCAACTGTTTATAAACATTTGTACCTTTTCGATGATGGTTGTAGAGTAGTTCTCGAAGTTTCAGTTCCGTACAGTAGAACTGTCCTGATGTTCGTATTGATGATTGTGACTTTGATATTGGTTGACAGTTGTTTTGAGTTCCATATGTTCTTCAACTGTATGAATGCTGCCCTTGCTCTCCCAATCCGTACCTTCACATCTGCATTAGATCCCACTTGTTTATTGCTGATACTGTCCAGATACGCAAAAGTTTCCACCTCTTTCCAAGCTCCATCAAGTGTGATTTATTTGTTACTTACTCTTTCTTTTTCTGTTGTTTGTTGAGGCATGCTGCCACTACACTGGCTTTCTTCACCTACATCTGTTGATGTGTGTGTGGGATAAGAAGGGCTAGGTCATCTACGAAATCCAAATCGTCTAGTTGCATGCAAGTTGTCTACTATACCTCGTGCTTACTCTTTGATGTGGAGGTTTTTGTAATCCATCTAACCATCAGAAGAAAGAGAAAGGGTGAGAGTAATCACCCTTGTCTTCACCCTTCTTTACCCGAAATGGAGGGATGAGCTTGACAGATTCTTAAAATAATAGTATGATCTTGAAGCCAGTTTTCAGCTATCAAGTGTTACTCAATCATAAATATTTGGTAAGAAAATAATGGCTTTCGGTAGCTTTAAGAAGTTTATTGATTTTTTAGGGCTTGGTTTCAATTTCCTAATCTTGATATTATGGAAATAACCTAAGTGCAAGTATATATGTAAAAAGCTTTTGTCAACTTTTTATGTGTATGATATCTTGTGCCCTAACACAGAAGAGTTAAGAAAAGCCCATTTATATTTCCATTACATATTTACTGTAGTTTGAATATTGAATCTTTCATGTATACAAATGTGTCAGGCTGAATGAATCCATTTCTGCATCTATTCCTTCATTGATCAATAACTTATGTATCCATTTACATTGACATTAAAAACACATATATATTCCTTCTCTCCTCTCATTTTTGCGCGTGTGCCTCCTAATTCAATGTTCTTCTGATCTAATTAATTGTTACTAGGTGCCCTCACAACACAACTCGTATTCTGGGTATTATTGAGGGAACAAAAGGATACTTGCAGAATTAGTCTGAAGTAAACACGCACCTAAACGGGTCAGTAAAATTTGAAGTCAATCAAGGAAAGCAAACATAAATTATTCGTTTTTAAGTGTACTTTCTTTATTTTCCCTATAGCCATGAATAGTTTTTTGGGATGTTCATTATCGCCTACTATTTCATTACTAACAAATTCACTGAAAATGTGATGAGACGGAGTTGTAGACAAACCATTGTTTTCTCCATGTTTATATGAAGAAGTCTTATGTTGAAATCATTACATGTTCTGCTATTCTTACCTCTCCAACTCGTTTCCCATTTACTAATTTTTTTCTGACTGCACTGTAAAGAATGTAATCTAAAACAAAACTCGAAGGTATGTAGGTATCAGTACCATGGTTTGACATGATAATTTCAAATAAACTAAACATTGGGTGGTTTATTATTGATTAGAATGAAAATACACTATTGACATCCCAAGTTGTGTAAAAATTCGGCATTTAAGCCTCCCATCAGAATGGTCAGGTCCCTTCCTGGGCACTTCGCTAAGATTGACTGCAGCCTCTCAAAAAACTGATCTTTATCGTCGTCATTGTTATCATTGTTTGGTGCATAACATTCATTGTGATTCCCTCCTTCTTTGTTTTGAAGGATGCTTTGATGATTCTGGGTCCACGAGGTTCCCATCCTATGAGTGCTTTACGTGCCTCTTTGGATGTCATCAGAACAACTCCGTGTGTGCGGAGCATTTTCTTCCTCGTGACCTGAGTACAGCAGCATCTCTTCCGAATCTATTCGTTTCTGTCCACCTTGGGTTCAATGGGTTTCACTGATTTCGGCAGCTATTTGTTTGGGATTCCTTGTCTCTTTGATTGTCCGAACATTCCATATACCTGTATTAAATTTTGCTCTGGTTGTTAGAAGCATCGACCTCGTTACTTCAGAAGAATATCGACTTTCACCATGAGGGTTCATAATCCTTCGGAATGAAGATCCTTCAACTCCCAGGACAAAGTTTGAATGTTTTAAATTGTTTATTCAGGTTAGTGTTATTTTCGACTGTTTTTTACTGGATAGAGTTGCTGATCTCATGCCTAACCCTCCTTATTCACCCGGGTTTTAGACCGGAAGTAGATCTAGAACAGCTACAGGCGTAGTTTAATATTCTGCCTACGTACAACAAAGGAAATTAACATGTTCTAAAAACCCGCTACAAATACTTTAGGCTCGGATAGCTCAGTGGTAACGTCTCTGACTGTGAAGCTGGGTGACACGAGATCGAATCCGCCAGGGAGCACCAGTTCCCCCAAGATTACAGGTACACCTTGCTGACGAGTGCCAAGTAGCACGAAACCCGGGTCCAGGGTCTCCTGTTGACTACCTCCAACCACCATCTAAATCTCAATACATAGTGCCCGCAGTGTCGAGTCACCTAGACTGGTGGCCACATTGCAACATGATCGATAGCATTCGATCTGCACTAATAAGGACTAGACAAGCATGACATTGATCACCACCCAGTGATCAATCAATTGTGACTTTAAGCAAGTATTTGACTCAAAAAATCTGATGTAGTTTGGAGTCTACATAAATCTATTAATCGGGAAACGACCTAGTGGCTAAAGTAAATTCCTTTCACGGTTTCAAAATAGTCCTATTTAACTTAGTCCAGGGGGCAAAATAGTAGTATCTCTATCCCTCGTATAAACATTGTTGCTCAAAATCAAATACGTAAACCTGTGTCCTTGACGAACGAGCAACTTAAAACAACTTAATAAATAAAATTATGTATACGGTAGGTAATCCTAAATACTGTCATCATACAAGCTGTTAGAGGTATGGAGGTACCTGAAAAGGAAATTGGATGAGTGTTGGTCTTGACGACCTGGGAGCGTGACCGCAGAGCCCAGGGAACAACTGCTTGAGGCCGGTCGCGCACGGCCTTTTTGTGGAAGGTTTTTGACGTGTTAGCTCTGTTCTTCGAAGGGCCTTACCGCCGGAGACGGATATCCGTGAGGTAAGTTGAGGTGTGACATTTTTAGGGTCGACCTTTTCTAACCCCACCCCTCCTTGTGGGAAGGCAGCATCGCTGCAATGCTGGTTGTCCGAGGGAAGCACCTTACTGCCTTCACACCTCTGTACAGTCAGCAGTACGACTTCGCCTTCGGACCTTGGGTTTGTTGCTTTTAGTCTTACCGCTCTTCAACCGACCTGTCTGACATGGTAGGACCTTGAGAACGGTTGTTCCAGCCAGTATAGCTCGGTTGCTTCATCACGATAGGCAAGCCCGACCACCACGTCAAGGTAGCAACAACGGTCGGGAATCATACAAGAAAAAATAGTTGGTTTCTACAGTTGTGATATTAGTTTTTCGTCAAGGGTTAAAAGCTACGGATGGGTGAGAAATAAAGCGTAGAAAATTTCAGACCAAGTGAAATTTCTGCTTTAGTGTTTTCGTGAAGGGATAACATAAAAAAGAGACTTATATATAAATAATTCATCTGGGATTTAATATTTAGTCTATTGATTCAGTATGTATTCAAGACATTTTGGTATTTATTGAACCGATATCTATACTTAACCAAATTTCCCATAGTCAGCAGTTAGCAGTCGACTTATACTTTTTGTGAGTGGGAGATAATGATACTAAATAAGTGAAAAATTGTTTAATCTATGATTCAAATCGAAAATTTCAGCGGATGCTCAAGTAAGTACACTAACAAAAAAAAGTTCTAATTTCAGCACGACTATGAGGAATAATTATCAGTGTGTCAGAACTTAATATTTAATTTGATGCTAAATGCTGACTAGCTTAGGCGTAGGTTAGAGAAAAACGAAAGATGACCAAACCAAAACGTGGCATTTATTCACAAGGAAACGGACTATCGATCTGAACTATATTGGCAGCTGCAGATTATCTAGATGAGGTCCAAACGTAAGCTGTAATCATTGGTTAGGGAAATCAGGTAACATTATTCAAAAAGGACTATAACGACGTAGATTAATTTATTATTTATTATCTTCTATATCGGCTGATAATGCAGTGTATTTCCATTTGCTGAGGCTGTGCATGTATGTTTACGTATACCTAACCACCGGCTAACTAGACGAATTATGCTTCCTAATGGAGGAGTATGCTGTCAAACCAAGGCGATATCAGTTCATGAATTCATTGATAAGTGAACCGAGCAATGTAGGCAAGCGCAGATTACCTGGTTGAGGTCCGAGTGATCATCGTAACTAGTGGTTAGACTTTGAGTGACATGGCTCAAAGACGTTTCTAATGGCACACATCTATTCACTCTTTATCCTCCTTCGATTCTTGAATTATGAAATCTCACTAAAACTTTCCTGTTAGGATAGTCGGAAAATATACCAATAATTATCGTGTTAAATCTACGGTGGCCTTGAACCTTAAATGTACATTTCTTATTGGTCGATGTTTATTTCACATGTTAAATATTTTGTAAATGTTGTTTCCTATTTTATGGTACGATGTGGTATGCTTGATTGGTATATAAACAAAGTATGTTTGAAATATAATGATTCATGACTCAGAGGCTGTGACTTGCGTTCTTGACTCAACTGGCTAGGACAGACTGCGAAGCGGGACCAATCAGGGCACTAGGTCGTCCATACGTGTTTTCCGTGTCCACTGTCACAGAGGCGATCGATAAAACGCTGCTTATCAAAACCTGCAGTCTCTCACACGTTACAACATTTTCGTTTCTTTTTCCTATACCTAATCTTTTCTACTACTTTGAGATTGCTAATTTTATTTCGTTGCAGTGTGGCAACTTCAACCTACCCATAGGTTCTATGTTGAATATGGACGGAATTTAGGGAATCTCGTGTACTTTTTAAGCAGTTTCGGCAAACAGAAATAAGATGTCTGTAATTGGATGCAATTATCAAACATAGGTTTATGCATACATTTTAAGTGTTACGGCTGATGATATTACCTCACTGCGAGTGGAGTGACATTTGAAACTGTGACCTACTATTGCTTTTAAGGCGTGCTTTAACCACTAATCAAACGACATAGGATGATCCCAAACATCAAAAATCAGGAGTTAGCAAGGTTACCTCAAAATTGCAAGTCTGTGACTAGATTTATAAATAATTTAATTCTCGCAATGATAGTGACTGACTAATCAGGAACAGACAAAAGGAATTACTTTGAATATTCAAATAATGACTAGAGATGATCTAATCTTTTGAAAAAATCATAAACACAACGAGAAGTTGAGAAAATGTGATTCTATAAACCATAACTTACCTTCCTGAAGTGAAATTATAAAAATTATGAGTACCCATATACTTTTCAAGTAAACGATTAACATGTGTAATTTGTTCAACTGTTAAACGATAAGTCCAACAATTGGAATCGTTTAATAATGAAGTAGCAGGTGATAAGGCGAATGTAGGTAATAGATAATCATAAATTCGATGTGTACACGAACCGTATGAAGAAAACCCACGAGTTACGCGAATAATATCTAAAAGGCAAAAAACGAAATACAAAGCTGTACACTCAGAAAGTATATATATATATATATATATATATATATATATATATATAATATATATAATAATATATAATATATATATATATCTATCTTGTTACTCAATACTGGATCCTTGAAGGGTTGTGCTGTCACCTTTACTATTCAAGGATTCGACCTAACACCTTAATTTTTCTGTGCTTCTTGGGTACGGCAACTTGAACTGATGTACATGCATACCAGTTTCTACGTTATGACAGATCATTTCAGCTTTTTCATCTGCTACTGATTATCAGCTTTTTAGTCTGTTTGTAGGCCGCTGGCTGTGTGATTAAACCGTTCGATGTCCAGTTTCTAAATCTAGGGTTTGAGCCTTGTTTTTTTGTCGAACTAGGCCTCACAAGTATGGGAGTGGAAGCAAAGTATCAGAGCATTTGTTAATTAAGTTTATTTGTTTAAACACATAAACATTGGTACAAAGAGGCACCAAACACATATGCGCCACACAAATCTCATTTAATATGTGTGAGGGCTGTGATACTGCCCGGGTGCTCAAACCGAAGCAATAATGGTGGCTCAGTACAAAAATCTTTACATGGTTATTGAGTTGCGGTACGAAACTACTGGTTTACATCTTAGGCAAATCATATCTATTTTATCACGTTGGCTTTTATGCTAAAATTTTGTTTGTTGAAGGACGGGTGGGAGTATCTGACAGTTTGAGACAGTAGCATGAAATAAAGAACTGTCGAGTTTATTTGGCACGTACTGATGTGCCCTGATGCTGTTGAGTAGTAGTTCGAAAAGTTGACAGGTACAGATACACATAAACACTATTACTAAACTCATACACAATTATTTATTTGAACACAAATATTGATACAAAGGGGCACCAAACAGATATACGCCACATAAATCACTCGATTTGTGTGAGGGGTAGGATACTCCACGGGTGACCAAACCGAAGCAGGTGGCTTTCTTAGGAGGCCACACCCGGAACCTCCGACCTAAAGGTTTAATCCACAAGGCAGTGGAGCAACGTCAGAAGATGCAGCCCCATGGTAGCCGATGATCAACAATTGGTTCATACGCTACTTGTTCCCTCAGGATACTGGAGTCCATGTGCACCACTGATTTAGAATCAGGGTTTTCCAACTCCCTGAGGTGGATCCTCCGTATCCACTAGTCCGGTTAAAGCGCCGGACATTCGCCTTTTGTCCTCTCAACCTCGTGAACAACACCCCCGCCACGATAAGGCAGTGAGTAGAAATTCCTTGGGAGTGGTTGTATACGCGTGGTCATGTGAGAGCGTTTCGAGAGGGAGAGCTAACTCTTCCAACCCTCGGCCGTACCAGGGCATTTGGGAGCATGGAGAGCCAGTCAGACAGTTAGTAGCAACATAGAACCTCGTACGTACGTACATCGGTTCGAGTTGCCATACCACATTAGCACAGATATGCAGTTGTCGATCCAAATCCCGTAATGGTAGAGGTGGTAAGAGTATAAACAGTAGTCGGAAAGGTTAAGATTTGAAAATGTTATTCAAGGAGTATAATTCAGTGAAATAAATTTGGAAAGAGAAAAAGAAAGGGGCATGAAGAATTCAGAAGATTAAAATTTTGGTAAACACAAAGTGTGAATGCACCTGCGCCATTGCAAATGATTTTCAGCCATGTCATTTAAGGTCTCTAACCATCGGTTGCTATCATTTTGCGGATCCCAACCAGGTAGTCTACACCTACCAACATGGTTCAGTCCATTTGTCAGTGACTTCATGGATTTGTGCCATGTTTTTGCCTGGCCGCCCCTAGCTTTCTTCCAGCCTACTTCGACACCATAAAACACCGCACGTCGAGACAGTCGGTCGTTGGGAATACGTAACGTGTTCCAGCTATCTCAACTGATGAAGTTTCACCACTTCATCAATTTCTTTGTCATCCTTACCTAGTGCCCGTTTTCTAACAACTGCATTACTTACTCGATTGTCCCAGGATATACGAGCAATGTTTCGAAGACACCTATGATCAAATACTAGTAACCTACGTATATCCTCTACTCTTAACGGCTATGTTTCACTTCCATAAAGTAGGACGGAACGAACTGCTGCGCAGTAAACACGTCCTTTGGTTGGTAGACGGATATCTCGCCTACGCCATAAGTGACGCAAGTTGGCAAAAGCTAGTCGAGCCTTTTGTGTCCGTGCTGAGATTTTGTCACATACCAGACCACAGGGACTGATGAGGCTCCCGAAATAAGTGAAGCGGTTGACACGCTCAACTACTTCACTCCCTATCACTAGTTCGAGTGTCGATGCAACCCAATCCTAAAGAAACATTTTGCATTTCGAGGAGAGAATCGCATCTCGGACATTCGTCACCGTCTATAGAGAATAGGCTGTTCCTCGATAAGCTGGTTACCTTCCGAGACATCATTGGATGTCACCATTTGATATCTCATCAACTTCATAAATTGTTTCATTCACACTAGACTCTGCGTCAGTGGCTCAGATAGGTTAAATAGCTTCCCGAAGTTGCCAGATGCTGGAGCTGTTTCTTAATTGATAGCACTCTTCGACCACCAAATTTTCACACGAAACGAAATTTTCTCAAGTAGGAACCAACGTTCACCATCAAAGTTGTGATTAGCCAGAGCAGACCGACGTTCCCTCAAGATTTGCTGGGAACTTAATGATTGATTACGATATGACCAACCTGATTTCAACCCAGCAACTTCTATATCGTGCATTGATTGCCGGTGCTGAGGTGGAGTGGGAAGAGTAAAGGTGGTCAATCTATGACATGATCCAGTAGTGTGGAAAAAAGCTTTTCAAGATTGGCATCTGCCGCCCTACTATGAATCACTGGATAGGGTTTTATAGATATTACAACTCAGTGACTTAAGACGTTATCAGATATTGCTCAGAATTAGAAACCAGTGGTGGATCCCGCTGTAGTTTCCTTCTATATTCCTCATAAAATAGAGAACTTCAACTGAAAGGATCCTTCTTATTCGTATCTTTTTAAAACTGACTGCCTATTACAATTCATCCTCGTTCACTCATTTCAATTCATTTGTTCAGTTGACCATCCTTCCATTCCTTTCTCTATCTCCACACAATGTCGTTTTCTTATTGGTGTGGGGCATATTTATTTTGGCGTCCAGTTGTACTAGTATTTATGTGTATAAATAAATGAGTAATAAGTACTTAGTTCGCTCATACAAAGGTTTGGAAATATACTATTTATGTTCTTCACAAAAGGTGATTAACAAATGAGCATGTGAACTTACCAAGAACACGAATATTTTCAGGTAGGGCTTTGTTTAATTTATTTAATAAATCTGTGTCTTCGTGTAACTTCGGGGGAGAATAAAAATTAGTTTAATCCACTAATAAAGAGACCTACTTGCATGGAACAAACTTGTCCAAGAGCGGAAACGGATTTGTCAGTTTTAGATGCACGTTGAAAATGAACCTGAAAGTCGGATGGAAATAAACAGAAGAATGAAATGCTGTTTAGCTCTTGCCACATATACTAATATATAATTATCAATAATTGAATGGTAGCCAAAAGCATGTTCGATATCGAGCAGCATTGTCCAATGTTGAGCAGAAACTTATTGAGTTGGGATTGAAAGTAACAAACATTAATTACCTTAAAGAAATAGGTTGTTTAATATAAAACAGATGGTAGCGATTGAAATCAACAACTGTCCAGTCACCAGAAAAGTGAGAAAATTGTTCATATTATTTCATAATATCACTAATTTTGTGATGAACACGCTGGGATAAACATCATTTCGATAACTGATGAAGACAATGTCTCAACCAACTTAATTCAGTCATAGGAGAGGTAGCTTGGTGGTTAGCATATCTGGTTTTAAACCAATGGGTCATAGGCTTGAACTCCGCTTCCTATATTTTAATCTAGACAACCAGTTAATATCTCCAAACCTTGTACATTGTAGTATGAATATATATATATTAGTTCTAAACAGCTGATTATACAATGTGGTTATAAATCAGTTAGTCATAAGTAAATAAGATTAAAAACGGGTTTTCTTGACGGGATGATAAGCAGAATAATAAAGTAATATACATTGGAGGCAAGTATACAAGTATATGTAAAGCAATAAACCTCACACCATCAGGTCAGAGGTGCGATTCTTGCTTCATTTACTTCAAAATGAGCGATGAAGTAGGTACACCAGTCCATACACAATATTCTTATTTTATTTTAACACATAGATATTGGTACAAGAAGGCACCAAACACATATGCGCCACACAAATCTCATTTAATATGTGTGAGGGCTGTGATACTGCCCGGGTGCTCAAACCGAAGCAATAATGGTGGCTCAGTACAAAAATCTTTACATGGTTATTGAGTTGCGGTACGAAACTACTGGTTTACATCTTAGGCAAATCATATCTATTTTATCGCGTTGGCTTTTATGCTAAAATTTTGTTTGTTGAAGGACGGGTGGGAGTATCTGACAGTTTGAGACAGTAGCATGAAATAAAGAACTGTCGAGTTTATTTGGCACGTACTGATGTGCCCTGATGCTGTTGAGTAGTAGTTCGAAAAGTTGACAGGTACAGATACACATAAACACTATTACTAAACTCATACACAATTATTTATTTGAACACAAATATTGATACAAAGGGGCACCAAACAGATATACGCCACATAAATCACTCGATTTGTGTGAGGGGTAGGATACTCCACGGGTGACCAAACCGAAGCAGGTGGCTTTCTTAGGAGGCCACACCCGGAACCTCCGACCTAAAGGTTTAATCCACAAGGCAGTGGAGCAACGTCAGAAGATGCAGCCCCATGGTAGCCGATGATCAACAATTGGTTCATACGCTACTTGTTCCCTCAGGATACTGGAGTCCATGTGCACCACTGATTTAGAATCAGGTTTTCCAACTCCCTGAGGTGGATCCTCCGTATCCACTAGTCCGGTTAAAGCGCCGGACATTCGCCTTTTGTCCTCTCAACCTCGTGAACAACACCCCCGCCACGATAAGGCAGTGAGTAGAAATTCCTTGGGAGTGGTTGTATACGCGTGGTCATGTGAGAGCGTTTCGAGAGGGAGAGCTAACTCTTCCAACCCTCGGCCGTACCAGGGCATTCGGGGGCAGCATGAGGCCTCGCCGAGAACCTAACTCAGGTCGCTCGATATAACAATAATTTTGATAATAATAGTTGTTGACTTACTCTTTTATGTTCTTCACCTGTCAGATTATCGAGTTGACCACAAGTAAATAGAGCTTTAGACAATTCTCCTTCAATAGTTGGAAAAACAGGGCATCTGATTGGAATTTTATTCACACAAACACAAAAACAGTAATAAAACACTACTGAAGTTCCAAATATATAATATAATCTTACAATTAGGAATAGCCAAACGGTTAAAAACATATAGGCGTGTAAAAATAAAATTTTCATTTAAGCGTTTTACAAAAATTGTTCTCAGCATACGAAGATGAAATTAGGGTAATAAAACATGTACCCCATGAAGATACTAATCAAATGTAAAAATTGAAGAATTGGAAGGAAAAACGGTGTACAAAGCATTAAGGTTAAACGTGAACTCTTATCCTTATATGGAAAACAAAAGTAAACCATATTTGTACAGACGATTATGACTCGACAGTATGTCCGAAAATGTAAAGATGCACGAGTAATCTCCACCTGAAAAACCCCTACTATCAAGCTTGACAATCAACCTAAGAGCTAACGTCTTAGGAACTTAACAGTCTATTTAAAATATTCGGTCCTCAAGAACCAGTATAAGATAACGACTATCAGTCAGATAAACCAAACCTGGAAAAAAGGATTTGTCCAAGTTTCCACGCTACAGCGAAATAAAATTAGCAATCTCAAAGTAGTAAAAAAGATTAGGTATAGGAAAAAGAAACGAAAGTTTTAGTGAGATTTCATAATTCAAGAATCGAAGGAGGATAAAGAGTGAATAGATGTGTGCCATTAGAAACGTCTTTGAGCCATGTCACTCAAAGTCTAACCACTAGTTACGATGATCACTCGGACCTCAACCAGGTAATCTGCGCTTGCCTACATTGCTCGGTTCACTTATCAATGAATTCATGAACTGATATCGCCTTGGTTTGACAGCATACTCCTCCATTAGGAAGCATAATTCGTCTAGTTAGCCGGTGGTTAGGTATACGTAAACATACATGCACAGCCTCAGCAAATGGAAATGGGTGGAAGATAATCAGGGGCGGCCAAACCAAAACGTGGAATCAGTGTTTGAAGTCACTAACTTCTGGTCTGAGCCATGTTGGTAGATGCAGACTACCTGGTCGAGGTCCGAGTGATCATCGTAACTAGCAGTTAGACTTTGAGTGACATGGCTCAAAGACGTTTCTAATGGCACACATCTATTCACTCTTTATCCTCCTTCGATTCTTGAATTATGAAATCTCACTAAAACTTTTCGTTTCTTTTTTCTATACCTAATCTTTTCCACAACTTTGGAATTGCTACTTGGTTGTGGTCCGCCTGTTTATCGTAACCAATGGTTGGAGACTCTTGATGACATGGCTCAGAATCGACCACAGTAGCGTAGGTGTATACATTCTCTGTCTTCCCTTAAACTATGAGATTAAAATCGCTTCATATCTTTCTACGAACTAATTCTATCTTCCTGTACTATATCCTTATTGCAATCTTTCTTTTGCAATTTAGCACCACTGGATTGACTGCTTCTATGAGTTCGGTCTTTACCTGTTGTGCTAATGAGGCGTTACAACTTGGACCGATGCACATATGTGCCTGGTCTTTCGTTGTGACTGACTTACTGACCACATCTATCTAATAGCCTATGTCTAACCTCAACACTTCAGTTGTCCTAGTATATATGAGCAGTGAACTGGTTTGACTTATCATTTAATTGAGAAATGGAAAGGAGGACAGTTATGAGCACTGGATATGATTCTGAGTTAAATCAAAGTTGATGTGCTGGTAAGAGCTTTAGTATCAGGTCCATGGCACTAGTGACACGTCTGATAAAAGCAATTCAAGTTTGAGTACGCAACCCAATCTTTTTTTGTGGATAATTTAGGAGATTGTATAAATACAAGAATACTTTTAAGACAGTTGGAATCCACCTGCGGTTTAATACTGCCTTCTTACTAATATTTGGTATTTGTGGCCATGTTTCGTAAACATATATGAAAGCAGAGCGAGCTGTTGGTCTTTTGTTTGGCAAACAGATGTCTCGATTACATCACAAGTGATGAAAGTTAGCACAATTCAACCGAGCCTTCTGAACCCGTGCCTAAATTTCGCGAGAAATCAAATTCAACACAGGTGATAGGAATGATTGTTCTAATGACGTCATTAACCCGACCCATTAATCCGGTCTCTTTATTGCATTATGACGAAGGACATTATGTCAACCTAAAACTTTTTGAATAATGGCGAACTACCTAGATAAGGTCTTTTGACTCTGATAGGTCAGTTAGCAGTGGCTTACGCAATGAATACAACTAAAGGATCCTGATCTTTAGTATTTTTATCTTCCTAGAAAAGCTGTTTACGCTTTTATGTAATATGATTCAGTTTATAGAATCAATCTCAGGTAGTAGTATTTTCGCATTCCTCGAAATTCTAAATCATCATTCACTGAACCCGAATATTGTAAATGGCACGTACTTCTAGAACACTTCTAGAGTGTATAAATAAATGTATATACTTTGTGCAGCGACACAGAAAATGTCCACGATGATAGAAGCAGCTGCCCTCACCATACAACATAAGATATGAAATTGCTTTTATTACAGTCGACAACAGTTTCCGTTAATCTATATTTTGTAAGGAGGTTTCGGTCAATGATACACACTTAAGGCATGTAGCATGTTAGCGAATGCTTACGTATACAAACACAATTAACTGTTCACAATCAAAAAGTCGAATAAATAGCGCATCAGATTGTCAACTAACCTTTGCATACCGTAATAACCCCAACCTGAATACATCAACAAAATGGCATTATTCCTACGTTTAGGTCTGGTAGAATGGTTGGACGAACCAGGGATTGATTCATCAACAATAGGTTTTGAAGATGGTTGTTTTAAATTGGCAATTTCGTAAGACTTCAAAACGGGCATCATAGAAAGAAAGAAATCACCGAGACGGTTTGACAGCCTTTTCATAAAACTTCACGTGAAATATTATCAATCTCTCAAACCAAGCTCTTTTTCCCGTTTCTCTTTAAAATAAGTGCTTTCGCGTAGTCTTGTTGCTGTTTTTTGATAATAGGTCGTTTAAATATATAATACTGGGCTAGTGAAATAACTGTGTACCCTGTCAGGACTACACCGAACATAAAGCAAGTAAAGACTGCACCACGATGAGCAGTCGTAAGAACACGGTTTAATGTGCTTCTTTGGTAATTCTTTTTCTGCATAATAGCATAACAGCACGACCACGCCGTGGCTGCTATTTGAAAACCCCTAATGTGTCCAACATCCAATATACAGTATTTGAAAACAAAACGCTGTGTAGGGATGATGAAGTTGGATAAATCACCAGCTTACCAAGTAAGTGAAGAGTGATTTGGTCAATGTTAATCAAGTGCAATTTGGAGGTTGGTTTTCGCAACTAATCCATGACCCCCGGAAAAGAGTTGTGGTATTTGTTGGAGGAGATAACGTTAATTCATTTCAAAGAACCACAGGAATAGTTGAAGTCAAGTCAGTAAGTTATGAGTTCTATTGATTTTGCGGCCGCTGAGGCAGTAAGTTGTCATGAGTTAGTTATAGGGAATTGCTGAAGACTATTTTTAAGAGAATTTATTAGCTTGGCAGGAATATTCTTATAGTCTTTGTTAGTAAATGAGTAGACTCAGGGCTGGAATTGCGATTGCGGAGTTTTTGTGGATGTGGCAAATCTGCGTTTTTAATAAAACATTAATACAACGTCCTGTCATGAATTGTCCAAGCTTTGGAACACTACAATCTTTCTAAATATTAAAAGTTAGTGAAGTGGGTAAGCTGTCCCAGCCAAGTTTAATGGATGCGGCATAATGCATTATTGTTTGCTTCACGTAATTTCAAGCAAACACTACGTGTTTGACAGACATTTTATTTAATTAATTAGGTATATTAAACTTTACGGGATTTTGCATGCACTGGGGTCTGTTATGCTTTATAGTCTGTAGCGGTAAATAAATCCCCAAAATAAATAGCCCTGTGAGTTTTCGATATTGGATGCTGACCATATGTTTTAGTGGACGCAACGTCTTCAATACGTTGCACAAACTTTCTCATCTAGGTGCCCGTGCAACCATCAAACTTATAGCAGAACGGTTTTGCTGGCCTGGAATGAATAAAAACGTGAGGGAGTGGGCACGCTCGTGTGTAAGCTGCCAAAAATCTAAGGTTATCAGACACAATAAATGTCCCTTAGGCTCATTTAAAACTCCCGATGCTCGTTTCGACCATGTTCATCTGGATTTGGTAGGACCTTTACCAGATTCAAATGGATACGCTTACCTCTTAACCTGCGTAGACCGTTTCACTCGATGGCCAGAAGCAGTACCTATCAAGGACATCACTGCTGAAACAGTGGCCTACGCCTTCGTCGAACGATGGGTAGCAAACTTCGGCTGCCCTTCAACCATCACTACAGACCGCGGACGTCAGTTTGAATCTGAACTTTTCCGTCGTCTGACCACACTTTTAGGAACCACTCGCTTCCGAACGACCGCCTACCACCCACAAGCAAACGGGTTGGTAGAACGCTTTCACCGACAACTAAAAGCTTCACTATCAGCTGCAAACGTTTCACAGTGGACCGACGCTCTTCCACTCGTCTTACTAGGTATCCGCAATGCAGTGAAAGCTGACATTGGATACACTGCGGCTCAACTCGTTTATGGAACGACACTTCGACTTCCAGGAGAATTCGTGGATCCTTCGTCCTCTTCAATGAACATGGATCTAACCTCCTACACGAACAGGCTTACAAACGCAATGCGTTCAGTTAAACCTGCTTCCACTCGACCTCAATCAACTGATGTTTTCGTTCAACCTGACTTACGATATAGTACACACGTTTTCGTTCGTCGAGACTCGCATCGACGACCTTTCGAATCAGCATACGAAGGACCTTTCAAAGTTCTTCAACGCGAACCGAACTACTATATAATCGATAAGAACGGAACCAACGATAGCATCAGCATCGATCGCCTCAAAGCAGCGTATTTAGAAGGAGATCCTATCTACGTCGATTTTCCCTCGGTACAATCGAACGACACGACTCCACTCATAATTCCTCAACCGACAACCAACACACACGATGATACTCCAAATGTATCTGAAAATAAACTTAAAACGACGCGTTCTGGAGGAAGAGTTAGACTTCCAGAGCATTTAAACGACTATTGCACGTAAGGCACTACTAGACATTTAATATTATCTCGATCATTCTTTTTACGATATATATTTTTAAAAAATGCAAGTTTAATATGCTTATATATTTTTATTTTTTATTCCAAAAAAACAAAAAAACCTTATGAATTTTTTTTAACGATATTACGTGTAAATTAGTTTATATTCCATTTTTTCGCCGACATTGTGTTTTTACGCATATACGAGTGTATTTCGACATGCACTTACATTTTCTTTTTTCTTTTCCAGGACGACTGGAAAAGAACCATGACGTTTATGAGGAACTGAAATTTTCATTGTACATTTTCTTTTTTTACTATGTTGTACCTCGGTCCTATATAGTAAGGAAAGACGACCAGACGCTGTTATTCCTAGCAAGCTATCAGAAGAGTGTTTACCAACGACAAACTCGCTGGGTTTAAACTTCTGGCTGGCCACGTCTTAGGGTCATCACTAACCCACTAGGGGGGGAGTGATCTGTAGCGGTAAATAAATCCCCAAAATAAATAGCCCTGTAAGTTTTCGACATTGGATGCTGACCATATGTTTTAGTGGACTCATCTAGCTGAAGGCGCTCGGTCAGTCATCCGCACCAGATGACGTGTGGTAACGCCGTGTTCAACATCAACCGCAATCGCTAGCCAGATTAGATCAGTGAAATTCCGATATATTGGTTATCGCCAAATACACTCTTCCGATCTCCTCGACTCTTTCTTTTGATTTCTCTGGGTGGGAACGAAATATATTAGGAGGTGTTACTGGTAGAAGCGTTGTCAAACACTGAATACCTGTGTCATCTTCAAGTCGTTCATTCTTTTAGTTTCATCCATTACTATGGTATTTCATCTTTCAGTTGTTATAACTAAATGGCCGTAAGTTGATTAGTGACGTATGGGATGCACCGAGCTAAACCATCTCTAGAGACCAAGAGCAGAATTTATGGAGTGAAGTGTTGTTACTAGATTTTAGGTGCTTGTTCACAGTTATTGAGTTATCGTTCTGCTTATGTCTAGATAAGTAGTGAGCGTTGCTATCAGTGGAATGCACCGGACGAAAGCCAGCTCAGAACCGAACTCACCGCTTTTTGTCTCAGCGAGCTTGAAAGGCTTGCGTTATGGTAGTCATTTCATATTTCAAGTACACGAGGTCAACTACGTGTTTGTAGGCTAGCCTAACTTAGTAGTATATGCGCATTTAGACCCGTATGTTGCAACTAACACCGAATGACATATAGCCATCTGTGTAGTGTGCTTTTTTCTAATTGTTGTTACCAGTAAAATGCGTGTCCACCTTAGTTATACAGATGCTTAAACATCTATCAGAGAAACTGAATCATACAGACATATTTCACGATTACGTGAAATAGAACGTAATTACCGTATTAACAATATTTTATAAAACATCCAATAATCCCTAAACACTTATTATCATATTCTCGGAAGTACGAAAAGGTAGACCGGTATTGCTGACGTAAACAGATGCGTGTGTAACAATCTTACGGTGTATACTGAATTTATCCAGATAAATCAGCAAATTTTTATGTCACCCAAAGTTAACACTGTTTGGATAACTTATTATCCTAAGGGCATATATATAGTACATCTACTCCACAACACAAAGTGCCTGTCTTCTTACCACTTAGATTGGTACTGCTTCGAATAACTCAATAACAGTTCATTAACGTCTTCATTAGGCAGGAGTTCATAAAATTATCTATAGGAATAATTAAAAACCTTAAGAAAAGCAATATATTCTCTATGATCGACGAAACAAAGATCATAACACTAATAGATATCCATTTAAGATATTCTGATTAACGACTGTTAAGCAAGGATGACATATAGTTACTTTAGAACATTGATCTTCCCAGAGGAGATAACAAAACACGAATCCTTCATATAGAGCAGGGACTGACTTACTGTCTAGTAAAACAATATGTTTAAAGTAAATATTGGTATTAGACAACCTGTAGTGTTTAATACGGATATATTAAATGCATACGGCTTCATTCTCATTCAAATACTACTATTATCATAGTCCATTTGTGTCCACTCGTTGATAATATTCAATGACTGTTCATTAGTTCTGTACATGCTATTTGATTCAAATACTTACAATCACATTGAGGAACATTTATATTCTAGTTTTTAAATCATTTATTTACTTTCAGTCATCTGCCATAAAATAGCCAATACAACATAACTTTGTCTCATAAATAACATACTGTTCTTTGAATTGGCCATTAACACGTAGACTGTATAAGCGTTCTACTCGAAACAAAGCAAACGAACAAGCAGTCACAGTTTATATAAGTTATCACTGTGGTCCTAGATTTTCAACACTTGCCATCACAAAGGCTATATATTATACATTAGTAGTTAAAACACTGATGATTTAAAATACATGTCAGTTAGCTAGAAATAACTGACATTGTTACCACCGTCTGATTTGGGATAAAGTTGTTGATGTTTACCACGTGATAGTCGAGCTTTCGTTGACACAGTTCAATAAACAGAGAATGTTAGTATTTTACGTCACGAACGTTCAATGTCAGGGATAATTTCATGGCCTTTTGACTTCAACAGATAAGATCTCGTCAACCGAGTATTTAAGTAGTGCCATGAATTTATTCAAGAATGTTCAAACGATCGAACAGCAGTTGCTGTGGTGTCGTATTGTTAATAGTCAGTAAGATCCTCAACCACGCAAAAGGCAAGCATACCGGGAAGCCAGAGTGTGAGTCGAAAAATCTCTCTGTAACTAATAAGCGTTAATCAATTGTGGGGAAGTTGCAGATTACCTGCGCAAATAACTAATGGCGGAAAATATGAAGATAAAGGCGCAGACTTGCGTTTAGTCAGATGTGTAGTGGTATTGGTCCCGACCACTCGATCCTCAAAGCTGAATATGACACATCTGGGAAAATAGTTTTTCAACATTTAACACTGAGGAAGGCCAACAATAGCGAACTCGGGAATATTGAATTAAAAGAAATGGCAGGGCTCAGACTTTCAGACGTGGTCATTCTGTATAACTTGTCTTTACACTTAATATATTATTCTATTTTTAACGTAAATGTGTTTTTTAGAACCTCCATACATCATATTGTTAATTGTTACGATACGATGAGTCAGTGCAGAAAGTGATGTGACTTCCACGTAGGAACTTATAGATTAGGCAGTCACATCATGACAAGTCTACAATTTTAGGATTAGATGTATTATCATTATGGTACCAATGACGAAGTAGACCATAGTCCTACAAACTCATACTTTAACACAGAGGGTTAATCGTCTAATTTGCAACAGGTGGGGATAAAAGCGCACTGCGCTCAATATATAAGCTCCCACCCAGAACATTGGTGTTTTTTTCGTAACATCTATGTTTGACAAGGAGATCCGGTTTCCAAACTAGATGTATCACTTGGTGTGACTAGCAAGCGTTAAACTAGAACAAAAGTTTATATGCGCTGAAATGTTGCATATATGTTTGACATAAACGGATTGCATAAAATTAGGATGTAAGCACAATTAAGATCAGTGAAGCCAATAAAAAATAATCGTAAAACTAATGATAATAGTAGGAAAAGAGAATTTTTGTGCATAAAGGTTATATGAATGATCTCGTAGTTTTGTTTAGATAAAAATGATGGTTGACAAGTACCTATCTGACCAGTGTACTATGACATTAGTACAATCCTAATTATAGACCTAATTCTAAAACTGTAGATTTGTCATGATATAACTGTCTAATCTACAAGATCTTGCGTGGAAGTCACATCAACGTGTACACCAACCCATTGCATCTTAACAATCACCAATACATAATGGAGAACAAGCTTAGACCAGAGATCTTACTTACTTACTTACTTACACCTGTCACTCCTCGTGAAGGAGCATAGGCCGCTCACCAGCATTCTCCATCCAACCCTGTCCTGGGTAATCCTTTCCAGCTCTTTCCGGCTGTTATTCATTCTTTTCATATCTGCTTCTTCCTTGGCCTTCCTCTTTTCCGCTTCCCCTTAGGATTCCAAGTGAGAACTTGCCTCGTGATGCAGTTTGATGATTTGCGTAATGTATGTCCTATCCATTTCCATCGTCTTTTCCTAATTTCTTCTTCAGCTGGAAGTTGGTTTGTTCTCTCCCACAGAAGGCTACTGCTGATGGCATCCGGCCAGTGGATGTTGAGTATCTTGTGAAGACAGCTATTTATAAATACTTGCACATTCTTGATGATGGTTGTGGTAGTTCTCGAAGTTTCAGCTCCATACAGTAGAACTGTCCTGATGTTCGTATTGATGATTGTGACTTTGATATTGGTTGACAGTTGTTTTTAGTTCCATATGTCCTTCATTTGTAGGAATGCAGTCCTTGCTTTGCCAATCCTCGCCTTTACGTTTGCATCTGATCCTTCATGTTCATCAATGATGCTGCCCAGGTATGTGAAGGTTTCTACATCTTCCAGAGTTTCGACATCAAGTGTGATTGGATTGATGTTCTCCGTGTTGTATTTGAGGACCTTGGTTTTCCTCTTGTGTACGTTAAGGCCTACAGATGCAGAGACTGCTGCTACACTGGCTGTCTTTATCTGCATTTGTTCGTGTGTATGTGTTGGGATATACATAAAAATATCCCAAAAATGATTCTGTTAAGTCTAATGCTATCCTTGAACGTGAAATGGTGTCATTTTCCTATTGGTCAATATTCACGGTCCTCCTAACTGTATAAATATGCATTTGCCTGTAAAGCATTATTCTCCTTCTCATGACCCCATAAACAATATTTATCTGACTGTTCGTGTTCTGATATATTGGAGATTGGGGAGCAGTATTGGGATCGTACTGGGGTATATGAAGTCGGTCAATCGGTAAAACTTGGTGTAGCCACTTCGCAGACTACAATAGTTTGGCGAACGATTTGGTGACTAACTATAGATCCATCCAAATTAGAAAAATTGTTCGAACAGCTGAAGGTGATGGATATGATTACTCAGGCGCACATATCTTCTCGAGTCCCAATTAAACCGACAACCTCACTGTCAGTTGATGGTATTGCCAGTAGTATTTCAGAGTTTCTTTATGATCGTAATGCCAATATTACATTTGATAATTGGTTCAGACGTTATGAAGACCTTCACAACTTTGACTGCTGACAGAGATGATTCGTTAAAGGTGCGTCTTCTCCTTCGGAAACTTGGTCCGTCCGAGCTGGACAAGTATTGCAACTTCATTCTATCGCAGAACCCACGGGACCGTTCCTTCGACGCCACTATTCAATCCCTTAGCCAACTTTTTGGTGATCATCATTCGCTTTTCAGCACTCGCTATCGCTGCTTAAAACTGGTCATAAATTAGTCCGATAACTTCTTGACCCATGTTGGCGTTTTCAAAAGTGAGTGCGAACGGTTCAAGCTCAGATCTAATACTGATGACCAATTCAAGTCCCTAGTACTTATATGCAGCGTTTAATCACCCGAATTATCCGACATCAGAACTCGGTTGCTTAACCGCCTTGAACAAGACACTGACACTTAACGCAATCACAGAAGAGTATTATTGCATTATCAATCTGCAGCATGACGCCACTTTGGTTCAATCTGGGGGCTATGGGGGTTTTGACGTTCACGTTGTTCATCACCAGAAACTCATAATTCTTACGAGACAACAGTTTCTAATCAATCAATTTGTCAGATTTCTCATGTTATCGTACCAAATATAGTTTTTCCTAATGATTCACATATTTCTGATGAAATTTCTTACAAATCTGAAGAAAATGTGTTGAGTGAACATAATTATGATCGAACACCTGATGTGGTTTTGATGGATGTTGATTTTCCTAACGATCCTTTGCTCTGAAGTGACATTCTTAATAAATTTGAGGAAACTATTTCAGAAGAATCAAATCTTGATGTCATATCAAATATTACTTGTCCTCATAATGCATTTGTTTGTTGTGGGAAACTTGTTCAATGCGAATCACGAGTATTAAGTGAGTTCGATTCTTATTACAATTCAGATGATTTCATATCAAATGCTGTTCATCCTTTTCACAAAGTCACTTCCAATGTATATTATAATCAATGTAAGAAATATTTTTTTAAATGAAGCCACATTATCAATAACTTGGGGATATGATGATCCGACATTATTTCGTGGGGGAGGATAGTCTGAATGTCTATGGTTCAAATTCTAGGTAGCAGTAGTTTCAGTACTCTGTAGTGACTCACATTTATCACGAGAACACGACTGGTTTAATAAAAACAATTACTATTATAACCAACTGTATCAGTGTTTGCTTTAATGTGCTTTAGTTTGACTGTACTAATGACAGCTATATTGTGCTTCCATTCTTTTTCTTACACTTTGATTGTAACTTCGCGTGAGTTCGGTTACGTTCTGTAACCAAGCTTGTATCCTGGCACGATCTCGGTATCCTTTCGATGCCACGAGATCGCCAGCGAATACATCTCGATTTGGTCCATTAACTGTCTTCTGATATTTGGCTTCTCGGAGATTTTATGGATTTATTTGGTTACGTCCAACCTTCGCCTTCTGATTAACTTGGCACGTGTTTCTTGGTAGCGGTGTTCATAGTTAACCTCAACTCGACGCCACGCTACAACTCAACCGACATGGGGATTGTACACAATCCCAGGAAGCAAGTGAGTCTGTTTCGATTTCGATTATTAATTCTAATACCAATCAGTGAATTCAAAATAATACACAGTCTTTATTTAATAAACTCGGACAGACACAGGATGAACTTAAAGAGAAGACGTACAATCAATTACAAGCACTTAGACTCCAATTTAAGCTGTGGCGGATGTGGTGTTTGAATGCTCTAGACTCAATGTTCTGCGTTGCCATAGACTATTTATTTATATTTATACTTGCCGGCTGATGTTGCATACAAGTTAGTTGCAAGTATGCAGTTTATCATAAGGCGGAACAAGACTCAATTGAGGTATGGTGATTATAAGTTATTGAAATCAGTTAAGCCTATGTGCCACATTACTAGGTGATGTGATGCCGCAAGATGTATTCGGCTAAATAAGTTTTTACAAGATGATTAACAGTGATTGATGCTCATGTGATTATCAGGGAGTACATACGTTGTAACCAAGGGGAGTACACTCCCAACTCATGTCTATGATAATGGCTTGAACCTTAGTCAGTGTTGGGGTAAATTCGACAGGAGATTTGCTTATACTGATTATTTGCATGCATGATTGTGTCGCTAAACCTCCAATTAGACTGACAAGGTTTTGAGATATTTACTGAATAGGCAACTGATAGAGAAGCATACTGTGATCATCTGTAGTGAATGAAGATACCGAGAAAACACTATTTAATGGTAATTATAAGTCAATTTTTTGACCGATTTCGTTAATAGTTTCATCAATTTTATCAGTCATATTACGTGATTGTCAAGTCATAACAATGCTTTATGACGACATCCTGAAACTATTATGTTTAACTAGTTATAGTGTTGATTGAGGATGAGACAGTGGAAAAGTAGGTATTGTTGCTTTAGGTGATTCGAAATTATCGGAAATCTGTAACTTTAAAGAATCCGATCTGCCTAATTATATTATAAATTTCAATTCAAAAATATACGTCCGATTACGTTATTTCTGGGATTTTTAGTTCATAGTGTAATTAAAATACTCCTAATCATCATAAGGACTTGAGAACAAGAAAGGGAGTCCTAGTAAGAGATATTCGAAAACTTCGTCTTGAAGGTGTAGATGTCATGTAGCTACTCGGATTCATATGCGTCCTGGTGTAAGTCCTAGGGATCACGAGGCTGTTGGCACACTGAGAGTTTGTTGTTGATCGTTCGAGATGCACATACTTGAATCCTCGCTGCCTATTTGTTTGTATGTGTAAAGAGCCAAGGTTCTTCTGGTTTGGAGCATTACGGGAGAACTGAAGACATTTGTCTGATTAAAACCTTCACATTGTATATTAATAATTTCACTGTGTTCCTTGGATGTATTTGTTTTACTAAACTTCCAAACTTATGCCTTAATACAATTTTGGTTTCTTTTGTCTTTAGTTTGGTACTTGGGAGTTTTTGCTCCGGTAACCTACAAAATTGAAGGTTTCCTTTGTAATTGTTATAATTATTGTTGTTAGAACGACACGTGGGTCAACTATTTGTAAATTTCGAATAAATTTTGGTACCTAAATTGGAAACTCCGCCTGGCGTCTCTCCGGGGGCTACTGCAGGTCCCAAGCCCGGATAAAGGAGGAGGGTTGGGCATGGGGTTGGCGTCCCCATCCCGTGGAAAACTAACTCGCTAAAAAAACGCTAACCAGAAAAATTATTCAAACCTTTTAAACTCTGCCCCGGGAGTCAGAAGCTCTTCATTTAGAAGAATTATGACGTCTCATGATGAAAGCCAAATTCCTTCGGAAGTTACGAGGCCGATGCCCCTTCTGACAACCAGAGCGACCATTTATTTAGGTACATGGAATGTTCATACAATGTGGGACACCGGGAGAGCCTTCCAAATTGCTGCAGAAATGAGGAGATACAACCTAGAGGTGCTTGGGATCAGTGAAACACATTGGACGCAAGTTGGACAACAACGAATAGCTTCAGGGGAGCTCCTGTTATACTCCGGCCATGAAGAAGAAAATGTCCCACATACACAAGGAGTTGCATTGATGCTGTCCAAACAAGCACAAAATGCACTTATAGGATGGGAATCTCATGGACCAAGGATCATCAAAGCCTCCTTCAAAGCAAAGAAAGAGGGCATTTCAAAGGAAGTTATCCAATGCTATGCGCCCACCAACGACCACAATTAAGACGCTAAAGATCAATTCTACAATAGGCTGCAGTCAATCATCGAGAAGTGACCAACAAAGGACCTGACCATTCTGGATACTGACAAACTCAACAAATTTAAGATAGTCCTCAGCAATAGATTCCAGATTTTTCATGACCTACTCAATGGAGAAGGAACTACTATGGAGAGCAACTTCAACATGTCATGAGGTTCTGGGTCACAATAAGCACCACTACAAGGAATGGATCACTGTTGATACACTGGATAAGATTCAAGAAAGGAGGAACAAGAAGGCAGCAATCAATACCAGCCGAACAAGAGCAGAAGAAGCCAAGGCACAAGCCGAATACACAGAAGTAAACAAACAATTTAAGAGGAGCATCAGAACCGACAAACGTAAATATTTGGAGGATTTAGCAATGACGGCGGGAGAGGCTGCAAGAGAAGGTAACATGAGACAACTGTATGACACGACAAAGAAACTTGCTGGAAATTACCGTAAACCAGAACGACCAGTGAAAAGCAAGGAAGGCAAGGTAATCACCAAAATTGGAGAACAGCAAAACAGGTGGGTAGAACACTTCAAAGAACTCATGAATCGACTAGCTCCACTGAACTCAACCAACATCGAAGCAGCACCCACGGACCTCCCAATCAACGTTGGCCCACCAACAATTGAAGAGATCAGCATGGCCATCAGACAAATAAATAGTGGCAAAGCAGCAGGACCAGACAACATTCTAGCAGAGGCACTGAAAGCAGACGTACCGGTAACTGCAAGGATACTCCTCATTCTCTTCAGCAAGATTTTGGATGAGGAACAAGCACCAAAAGACTGGTAAGAAGGACTTCTGATCAAAATACCGAAGAAAGGCGATCTCAGCAACTGTGATAACTACAGGGGCATCACTTTTCTCTCAATACCGGGAAAAGTCTTCGACAGGGTATTGTTAAACAGAATGAAGGACTGCGTAGACGCCCAACTTTGTGACCAACAGGCTGGATTCCGTAAGGATCGATCGTGTACAGACCAAATCGCAACACTATGGATCATTGCGAAACAATCAGTTGAAAGGATTTCATCACTCTGCATCAACTTCATTGACTACGAGAAAGCATTTGACAGAGTGAACAGGATAAAACTATGGGAGATTCGTCAATATCATACAGAATTCCTATGATGCATTAAACTGCGAAATCGTGCATGGAGGACAGTTGACAAAGTCGTTCAAAGTAAAGAGCGGTGTCAGGCAAGGTTGCTTACTCTCATCCTTTCGCTTTCTCCTGGTGATCGACTGGATCATGAAGACGTCAACACCTGAGGGGAAGCACGGGATACAGTGGACAGCTAGAATGCAGTTGGACGATCTAGACTTCGCAGATGATCTGGCCCTTCTATCGCAAAAGTAACAACAAATGCAGGGGAAGACGACAAGTGTAGTGTAGTGGCATTGTACAATAGCCACACAATCCACAAAGCTGTGAACACGAGACTACTCAGAAAATAGATATTCAATATTTAACGCGGAGAAATACCTAACAATGGAGAAGGCGCGAACAATGAATTGAATGGACTGGATTTGATCGGATGGCATGACTCGGCCATGCAGGCGTGGTCCATCTAAATGTTACCTTATATCTTCTATTCATGTTAAATATATTGTTCCTTCTCTAGCCTAACGTCGTTCTACATCATGTATTAGTGATTGATACGATACAGTGAGTTGGTGTAGTCGATGGTGTGACTTCCACGTAAGATCTTCAGATTCAGATTCAGATTTGTGTAGTAAGGAGAGAAGGCCTACGGCCTATGTTATTCCTTTTCTAGTATGCTTCTGTGAGTGTCCAGTCTTCTCTTGAAAGAGTCAATTGAAGGTGCGGACACCACTGCTTCAGGCAGCAGGTTCCAAGTATTGATGACTCGGTGTGAAAACCTGTATGCCACGGGTATTTTGTTCGTTCTTGGCTTTTCTACTCGCCTGCTATGTCCTCTGAGGTGTCCCGATCTAGTGGGAAGAAAGAGAGAGAATAAGTTAGGTCCGAAATCATTTCTCAGTATTCTGTACATCAATATTAGATCTCCCCTTAGTCTGCGATAGGACAGAGTAAAGAGGTTCAGTTTTTCAAGCCGCTCTTTATATGATAAACCCGGAGTTCCGGAATTGCACGCGTAGCTGCCCTCTGTACCTTTTCTATTATGTCCGAGTCACCTTTAAACAGGGGCTTGCAGCCTGAACACAGTTCTCTAACTTAGTTCTCACTAAGGATGTGTATAATGTGGTGAACATGGTAGTATCAAGCTTAGTGAATGTCCTTTTTAAAGCCCAGAGGGTTCGAAACCCCTTAACTGCGACCTCCCGGCAATGGGCCGTCGTCTTAAGATCATTGCTCACTGTCACCCCTAGGTCCTTATGAGACCGGACTACGGGTAATGACACATCCCCTATGTTGTACGTATTAACCTTTGAATCCCCCAAGTGCATGTAGACACACTTTTCCGAGTTGATAGGCATTAGCCACTCTTTAGACCAGTTTATCATATTATTTAAGTCCGCCTGAAGAGTAAATGCGTCTTTGTCTCCAGTTATTACTCGCCAAATTTTTACATCGTCAGCGTATAATAACATTGGAGACTGTACTATACTTGTAAGATCATTAACGTACATTATAAAAAGTAAAGGACCTAAGACGGAACCTTGGGGTACTCCACTAAGTACTGGTCTCCAGATGGAGCACTTGGAATTTATTCTTACTTTTTGCCTACGACCTACTAGGAAATCCTTAATCCATTTTAAAAGAGGTCCGGCAATACCAAGGTTTGCCAACTTCAATAGCAGCCTATTAGTTGGCACCTTGTCAAAAGCCTTACTGAAGTCTATGTAGACAACATCCACTGAGTTTCCGTTGTCTAGCGCATTAATCCAGAGCTCCCTAGCTATAAGGAGGTTCGTTGTACAGGATAGACCCTTTCTAAAACCATGTTGTGCCATGTTCAGCAAGTTATTGGTTTCCATAAATGCTGTTATGGTCCGTTTGATTATTCTTTCCAGTATTTTAATTACAACACTGGTGAGGCTTACGGGTCTGTAATTTGATGGAACTTGTCTTGGTCCTGTTTTATGTATGGGAGTGACGATTGCGTCCTTCCAGTCCATAGGTAACACACCTTGGTCAAGTGACATTTTGAATATCACAGTCAGTGGGGCTGCGATATATTGGGCAATATGTCTCAAGATTTTAGGGTGTAGTTCATCTGGTCCTGTTGACTTCTCCATGTTTAGGGTGCTAAGAGCCTTAAGCACATCGTTTTGGTCGAAGTCCACGGTGAGCAGCTGGTTTGTTGACTCTGTAATTGGGTCTGGTTCTTTCTCTAGAGGAGGTTCCTGAGTGAAAACTGCCCCAAAGTAGTCAGCCATAACCTCAGCTTTTTCCTGATCTTCCTCTATCATTTCAGATTCACTTCCTACTTTAATTAGGTTGGGAATCCAATGATGAATCCTTGTTCTGTAGTTTATGTACGAGAATATCCTCTTGGGCTGCTTGAGTGCAGATTCTGCCAGCTGCATTTCATATTTTCTTTGCGCTTCCCGAATTTTAGTTATACACTCGTTTCTTATCGATCTGTAACGTTCCATCGTACCCGCTGTGCCAAGGCGGATGGCAACATCCCAGCATTTCTTCTTTTGTCTTAGTAAGCGTCGAATATCCCGCCCTATCCAGGGATGTCCGTGCTTCTTTTTCTTTGGGACAGTCCAGGGTATGTATGGTTGAGTTACCCGATTGTATAACTGCCTGAATAGAGTCCATGCCTCTTGTACTGATGCCTTTGAGTCGATTTCCCAGTTCTCAGCCGATGCTGCGGAGTTAATTGCCTGCATATCTGCCTTCCATATGTTAGGACGGGCCGGCGCAATTGTTTGACAAGCAATCTCAGCCATGAATTTGAATAAGATGACTGCATGGTCACTTCTCCCAAGTGGTGGGAGAAAAGCCGTTTGACCAACGTCATCACCGTGTGTGAAGACTAAATCTAAAAGAGAAGAGTTTCTTAAGTCGTATCTTGTGGGATCTCTAATGTGTTGGAATAATGCTAGTCCAATCGAGGTTTCTAACAGTTTGGAGTCGAACGACGATATGGATGACCCTACTTCTAAGTTAACCCAGTTTATATATGGTGCATTAAAGTCGCCTACTACAAGGCTTTTACCGTTGTTACACCAGGACTTAAGTTTACTAAGGAGAAAATCATCTGCTACACATTCTGGACTGCGATAAACTACAACTACTTCAATATCTTGCCTTCGGCATTTCAACTTACATCTCACCAGTTCACATGTCCCTGAAACATGTGCTACTGTCTCAGCTAATCTTATGGTTAGGGTACTTTTGGTGTACAAATAACCCCGCCTCCCCTTCGGTTTAATCTATCAGCCCTACTGGTTATGAAACCAGTCAATTGGATTTCACTATCTAATACTTCTGACGTTAACCAAGTTTCCGAGACAGCGATAACGTCCGGTTTTTCTTTGTCCACCACTGACTTCAGCTCCGCCATTTTATTTAGTAGGCTGCGAGCATTTGTGTAGCACACTTTTAAGTCTGTGGAGAGCTTTCCCTTGCCACCCAGAGTGGCTTGGGGATCGTTTTGCTCCGAACTTTTACAATCTGAAAACCCTTAAGAACGAGGTTTCTTTCACCGTTTCGGCGACGCTCGTTTATTTCCGCTTCTGCAGCTCTTCTCTTAATACGATCAGCTAGGCTGAGGTCCTCACGGACATATATTCCGGATCCAATCAGTTTACGTGAATTACTTAGAATCAGGTTCCTTTCTTCCACCGTGTTGAATGTAACCTTTAGGAGGCGGTTTTTCTGAGGACTTTCGGAATCCACCTTTTTTCCTATTCTATAAAGCTTACAAATACTAACTCCTGAAACTGTATCTGGGAGTAGTTTACTTAATGATGTCTTAATATGATTGAGATCATGTTCAAATCTTGCCTTTGGTTCAGTATCTGAAGATTCTCTTATCTTATGAAAAATGACTGATCTATCAGAGAGATCTGTCTTTTCACGCGGTGGGGATTTTTTTTCTGATAACATCCCTTCCAATGTTTTGCTGACCAGCTGCGTTTTGCCTACAGCCTTTTTCTTCTTATTTTTTTTCTTCTTACCGAAGTCCATTTGTCACCACTCAGAACAGCCACACCTGGACTATGTGGAACGGTGACAGTTTTATCCGGATCTTCTATTTCGACTAGAGGTGTATGACTGCCGATGTCATTATCAAGCGACACTTCATTTCTCGTTAATGTCAACGGAGATTTCACGTTCCCGTCAACCGCAGTCAGGTGTTTAATGGGTCCAGTAGCAGCACTTACTACACTAACACATTCTTCATCGTCAGTGCTCCTGTTATCAGTGCTTCCGCCATCATTTTTCTTGCAGGCCAAAGCCAATAGGCCCATAGCCTCCTGTATTAGTACCTTTTTATCCGTACAGCAGAACATACAAAGCCAATGCGAGTTAGGCTTCGAGCATCTTTTGTAAGCCGTCGGACTTAGTCGTGTACACATTTTGTGATACCACTTTTTACAGTCGTCACACTGCATTCCCTCCTCAACGGAGAACAAACAATTTGGTTGCCCACATTTGTGAGTCTTACCAACCATTTTAATTCGATTTAAAAGGTTTAAAAACAAAAAATGATAACAATGTGAACACAAATGTTAGTCAAGGACTAAAAACAGGTACTCAGGACAAAATTTAGTAAAAAATTTCAAACTTTAACCAAAGAACTCTTAGTTAAAGTAGACCAAGAATGCTTTTTAGTGCAATAAGTACCAAAAGCAAGTATAATCACAACAAGTACAAAAATCACTGCCCTTTTTGAAATTCGCGCGTCTTATAGATTAGGCAGTTATATCATGACAAATATACAAATTTAGGATTAGGTCTATTATTAGAGCAGTACTAATATCATAGTAGACCATAGTTCTACATTGGCGAGCCCAACTAAAGAAGCTCAACCTATTATTGCTAATCCTTAGATCCACCTTAACCTTCTCAATCGATTTTTATTTGTGTAAACCCATTATTGTAATAGTTCTCTGATTAATGCTCACATGTATTATCGTAATGTTATATTGATTAGTTCTCATGATATACTAGCTCAATCGATAATAAAAACTGGTCGTCTATATAAACTAATTAGCTTTGATGGTTCGTTAACAAGCTTTAATAGCATTTACATGCTTCAGCGACATAGACTTGTTTAGGCATCAAGCTCTAGCAAATATGACCTGTAAATAGCGTAAATATACATTGACTATCAATGCAATCAAGGACTAAATAGTTATCTGTATCTTATTCTCAATGTCCCTTCACTTAACACCTCATCCTGTTTTAAACTATGCACTATCCTGTAATATCTTTTCTTCCGACCACTGCCTGCCTAATTTCAAATTCTCGAGTTCCATTGCCAAACAACAAGGGTGACACTTCTCCAAAAAAATACGGTGAGTTCCAGCTATAAGTTTTCTGCAATCATAAGTTCATTTTAGATGGCTCATTCAATGGCACACACAATTATCTGGATTCATTCAGTTGTTCTGATCAGTGAGTTCCAAAAACCTCGACAGCATCAAGCACCCTGGAAGTGATTGCCATACTGCATGTTTTATTCTGTATGCTTTTGGATCATTACTCACGAATGGCGTTATATATGTCGTCCACTGGGTAATCTAATTTTTAGAAATAATCCAGGCGAGTTCAACTATCTTACTTAATGATTTTTTGTACTTAACATGTATATATTTTCCAGTTGCTTTTGCCATATATTTGTAAGTGTTCCTAGGCTAAATGCAGTAACTTCTTACGGAATGTTTATAACGCATCATATTCCTGCCTGAAGTTTCACAAGCAGTCTAAAATTTAAAATTATTTTCTGGTCATGTTCATTATTTTTAAATCGTCATATACGTCAACAACCTGCATGTTAACCTGGCCGATACATACGTTACACTATATCTTCATGTCTTCTAAATTTAGAAATCATCTGGATCGCCTTTAACATTTATCAATAAACCCATCATAGTCGTTGTTGCTAATCGTATTTCGGTTTATGGATTGGTTTATCATATTAGCAGCCTAAAATGCGAACATAGTTTAGATAATAAGATTAAAAATTTAGGTACTATCAACTGCACTAGTAAAATAACTAAATCCCTAGGTAGCTGTTGGCTAAACAAACGTTTAAAATCAAAACTCCGTAGCCTACTAGAATTAACACTAAACGAATCTTTCTGAAGTAAAATTTATAATTAAATTAGGCGTCTCGGATTCTTTAACGTTACAAATTTCTGATAAGTTCGAATCACCTAAAGCAACAATACCTATTTTTCCACTGACTAATCCTCATTCAACACTATAACTAGTTAAACATAATAGTTTCAGGATATCGTCATAAAGCATTGTCATGACTTGACAATCACGTAATATGACTGATAAAATTAATGAAACTATTAACGAAATCGGTCAAAAAATTGACTTATAATTACCATTAAATAGTGTTTTCTCGGTATCTTCATTCACTACAGATGATTACAGTATGTTTCTCTATCAGTTGCTCATTCAGTAAATATCTCAAAACCTTGTCAGTCTAATTGGAGGTTTAGCGACACAATCATGCATGCAAATAATCAGTATAAGCAAATCTCCTGTCGAATTTACCCCAACACTGACTAAGGTTCAAGCCATTATCATAGACATGAGTTGGGAGTGTACTCCCCTTGGTTACAACTTATGTTCTCCCTGATAATCACATGAGCATCACTCACTATTAATCATCTTGTAAAAACTTATTTAGCTAAATACATCTTGCAGCACCACATCACTTCGTAATATGACACAGGCCTAACTGATTTTAATAACTTATAACCACTATATCTCAATTAAATCGTATTCCGCCTTATGATAAACTGCATACTTGCAACTAACTTGTATGCCCAATCAGCCGGCAAGTATAAATATAAATAAATAGTCTGCCACAGATCAGAACATTGAGTCTAGAGTATTTCTCTTACGAATACACTCATGTTTAACGATTTGTTCCTAGCTGTCTGTCCAAAATTCATACAATTATCACTAACGTATTTAAATTTTGTTTTGATATACATTCATGTGTATTAGTAGTATTACTAAATTCTATCACGGTCAAGTAAAAATGAGGTTGAGAAAATCTCCCCACAACTAAATAAACCGTTTCAAACTAACTGGAACACTAGTTGGAATTCTTCGTTCACAGTAATACTTTTGTTCCTTCAGTTAGCCTGCTAATGCAAATGAAATTGGAAATCAACTCATATGGACAACATACCGGCATAATTGTAGATTGATTTCATAATTTAAACCAAAACTAATACCGATACTAATATTTCTACAATATTCATTACTTTAATACTTCTAAACACGAAATACTTACTACCTATACGTTAAGTTATCAACCAACGGCTACTAGCACGCATCGTTTTATTATTATTGTTATGCCATTCTTTATAGTTCAAATAATCTTCACCCAAATTTTCATTTGAAGCATGTTAAGCATGAAGGCAGATATTTTAAAATTATTACATGTATTTCCTGACCAGATGCTGCCGCTTTCATTTTGATTTATCTTTCAGCTTATCAATACCCGGAGGATACTTATTATCCTTGGTAACCTCCGGCGCGCGACGATACCATCCAATTTGATATCGAACCAACATCACGTTGATTCTGGTGGGAGAGTAATGTAGTGGCATTGTACAATAGCCACACAATCCACAAAGCTGTGAACACGAGACTACTCAGAAAATAGATATTCAATATTTAACGCGGAGAAATACCTAACAATGGAGAAGGCGCGAACAATGAATTGAATGGACTGGATTTGATCGGATGGCATGGCTCGGCCATGCAGGCGTGGTCCATCTAAATGTTACCTTATATCTTCTATTCATGTTAAATATATTGTTCCTTCTCTAGCCTAACGTCGTTCTACATCATGTATTAGTGATTGATACGATACAGTGAGTTGGTGTAGTCGATGGTGTGACTTCCACGTAAGATCTTATAGATTAGGCAGTTATATCATGACAAATATACAAATTTAGGATTAGGTCTATTATTAGAGCAGTACTAATATCATAGTAGACCATAGTTCTATAGTAGAAGCAGTAGGTCTCAGTGTACATAAAGGGAAAAGCAAGATTCCCCGATACAACAAAGCATGCACCAATCCAGTCACAATCGACGGAGAAGATTTGGAAGATGTAAAAACCTTTACATATCTGGGCAGCATCACTGATGAGCACGGTGGATCTGATGCAGATGTGAAGACGCGGATCGACAAAGCAAGAGCAGCGTATTTACAGTCGAAGAACATCTGGAACTCAAAGCCATTGTCAACCAACATCAAGGTCAGAAATTTCAATACAAATGTCAAGACAGTCCTACTGTATGGGGCGGAAACCTGGAGAACTACGAAAGCCATCATTCAGAAGATACAAGTGTTTATTAACAGTTGTCTACAGAAAATACTTCGGATCCGTTGGCCGGACACTATCAGCAACAACCTACTGTGGGAGAAAACAAACCAGATCCCAGTGGAGGAAGAAATCAGGAAGAAGCGCTGGAAGTGGATACGACACACATTGAGGAAAGCACTCAACTGCGTCACAAGACAATCCCTCACATGGAATCCTCAAGGCCAAAGGAAAAGAGGAAGACCAAAGAACACATTACGGCGAGAAATGGAGATGGACATGAGAAAAGTGAACAAGAATTGGATAGAACTAGAAAAGAAGGCCCAGGACATAGTGGGTTGGAGAATGCTGGTCGGCGTACTATGCTCCATTGGGAGTAACAGGCGAATGTAAGTAATAAGTACCTAAATTGGAGTTTGGTTCTATTGTTAATTTTGGTTCGTAAATTGCAAGTAAGTCGACATACTGTACTTCAATAACGGGAACGTGCGAAAACTTGGACACAACATGTAGTCTGTCGTATGAGTTCCGGATAACGTTGGCAATCTTCCTAGGAAATATGTATTGTCGAAGAAGTTTCCATAACGTCCTCCTATCTACACTGTCAAATGCCTTTCCATAGTCAATGGAGTTGGTGTATAGTGACGAGTTCCACTCAACTGATTGTTCGACGATAATCCACAATGTCGCAATATGGTCTGTGCACGACTGATCCTTACGGAATCCAGCCTGTTGATCTCAAAGTTGGGCGTCTACTGCGTCCTTCATTTGGTTCAGCAACACTCTGTTAAATACTTTCCCTGGTACTGACAGTAGTGTGATGCCTATGTAGTTTTCACACCTGCTCAGATCTCCTTGCTTTGGGATCTTGATGAGGTGTCCTTCTTTCCAGTCCATCCACACTTGTTCTTCCTCCCAAACCTTTTTGACTAGAAGGTGAAACATGTTTGTAGTTACTTCGATGCCTGACTTCAGTGCTGCAGCTGGTATATGGTCGGATTCTACTGCTTTCCCGCTCTTGATTTGTCTGATGCCCATTCTGATTTCTTCTGTCGTTGCTGGATTAACATCTATAGGAAGATCTGTATGTGCTGCTTCGATGTCCGGTGGATACATTGTAGCCGGCCTATTCAAGAGTTCCTCCAAGTACTCTACCCATCTGTTCCGCTGTCTTTGAATTCCAGTGATTGGTCTTCCTGCTTTGTCCTTGACCAGTCTCTCTGGTTTACTATATTTCCCTGCTAGTTTCTTCGTTGTATCGTAAAGCTGTTTGATATTTCTTTCGGTTGCAGCTTTTTCCGCTATCGTTGCTGGTTGTTCCACGTATTTCTGCTTGTCGGCTTTAATGCTCTTCTTCACTTGCTTGTTCGCTTCTGTGTACTCAGCTTGTGTTCGTCTGTTGTTAATTGCTGTCTTCTTGTTCATCCTTTATTTGACCCTGCCCTGTGTTTCCATAGAGATCCATTGCTTATGATGATGTTTCTTTAGGCCCAGAACCTCTTGACACGTCGGAGTTAATGCTTCTTTGATACCTTTCCAATTGTCCTCCATAGTAGTTTCTTCTTCATTCAGTAGATCCTGTTAGGCTTGGAACCTGTTATTGAGAGCTATCTTGAATTCGTTGATTTTGTTAGTATCTCGAAGGAAGGCTGTATTGAACCTTTGTAGTGCTGTTTGTCTAGTTGTCCAGTTTCTCTTTAGCTTCAGTTTTAAATTGGCCACAACTAGGTGGTTTTCTGAAGCTATGTCAGCTCCTCTCCTGGTTCTCACATCTTCCACTGTCCTTCGGAATTTTTTATTGATGCAAATATGATCTATCTGGTTCTCTGTGATGTGGTCCGGTGAGATCCATGTAGCTCTGTCTATACGTTTGTGTGCCGCCTATGACCAATTTGTTGAATGCACACAGATTTATAAATCTTTCCCTATTTTCCTTTCTCTCTCCCAGTCCATGTCGTCCCATAATAATATCTTCATATCCGATGTTGTCTATTTTGACTTTGGCGTTTAGATCTCTCATCAGAATGGTGAGGTTTTCGTGCCTCTAGGTAAACCTCGTACTATTGACAGATGAAACCAGACAAGTAGTGAAGGCACGATTTAAACGTTAGATCCTTTCGAAATGTGCCCGCCCTTTCGTTTCAACGACCTTGAACGGCTTGACTAGAGGCGGTCATTCCGTATTTTAATTGCCGTGGGTTTGTTGGATTGCATGAGTATCAAGTTTTTTCATATATAAGTCATCTTATGCTACATAAAAAAGCACGAAATGAATACCAAAACCATTAATTTAGCGTTCTCTGTTTTGTAGTGTACACTTTGGCTCTGTTGTTGCTTTGTAATTTGATCTTTGATCCCAATACCTGTAGTAAAGCTCAACGAAATGTCAAGTCATAGGTAAATCCTAAGTATTTGTAGTATTTCCTTGGGTTATTATTGTTTCAAGGAATAACTTTTTAATAATTAGTCATGTCTGTTCTTAGTGCTTCATGCTCAAGTGACGTTTCAGTCGACCTAACCGATGCCTTTCGAAGTATGATACTGAACAAGCGTTTCGTGTTGTGGGATGATTTTGAAAGCGCCTTAAAAGAGTTCCAAAAAGTATGGAATTATAATTTTATCGCTTCTCAGACTACTTATACTCGTTACATCCACACAGAAGGCAGATTGCTGAAGGATGTCAGGTTCAAATACGTGTTTGTAACGTTTAATTGTACGTTTGGTCATAAACGGAAATCGGAAGGTTTGAAAGTGAGGCAAAAATCGTAAGATCTTTAACTAATATCTTATGTTTAAGGTCTAAATTCCGTAATTGTCAATCTAAATTCCGTGTAAGACTAGAGGAGCAAGGATATGTCATCAAATCCTACAACATGCTCCACAATCATCCATGTAGTAGTTCATGGATGGTATGTGATCCATGGACAAGGAGATTATCGTCAGAAAAAAAAGAGAACTTGAAGCCCGTAATACTTCACTGTGAGTCAGTCGATGAAGTTATCGGAAGTATTAAGGAGAGAACTGGTAAGCAAGTAACTGCTGCCGATGTCAAAGGTATGAAAGCCACACTCTCCACTGGCAAGTGTATATAAATATATTTCAGGTTGTTTTACTCGGAAGCAGGTGATGGATATGCTGAGACAGAAAGGCGAAGTGAGGGAACATTTAGAAAATGGATATGCCACGAGAATACGTTTCAGTAGTTATAACCAAATACAATTGTACAGGAAATATCCAGAGGTTTTGTGCATTGATTCTACGTATCATACTAATAATAAAAAGTGAATATGTTTATCGTTGTATTTTACTATGTAGATATTCGTTATTCCAGTTAGTGGTGACGGATAATTGGGGTTGAGGACGAACTGTAATGTTGAGAAGAAAGTGGACAATTATTACTTAAGAATTCTTAATACCAACTTGTAAACTTGATTTTCTGCTTTAGCAGCAATGATTATTCAATAAACTTTCATAATTTTAATTTTCATCTTAAGAATGGTTAAGAAACCCTACATCCACGTACAGTCTTGCAGATTAGGCACCCACATATCGTATTCATCGTCGTCGGATTACGTTTATCATCAAAATCGTATCAGTAGCTAAGTAGATTTTAATTTCATGTGATTAGTTCCGCTCATGAATTAAAATGAAACCAGGAGAAATGTTGATTAACAGTAGTATGCATTCATTATAACTAAATATGCATTAGGATTTAACAGTGATGTGGGAAACAGTTGACATACCTGAATATGAATAATTGAAATGACGTAGGCTATCAATAATGACTATATATATATATATATATATATATATATGCAGTTTAAGGTCAAAGGTCATTTGTTTTTACAGTCAATGACACATTAAGAATTGGTGGTGTAATAGTGGACTGGAGTTCACAGACAGATAAGTGGTGTGAAAATCTTATAGCTTATAAATGATCCGTGGATTTAAGAACTGAAAACTTGGGTTACGTAATAACTGATTACAATTTCAAGAGGTCACATAATTACAGAGGATTAAGTGAGCAGATGTAAGTGACAGAGTGCTGGAATAAATGGGTAACTAAATTTTAAAAGTGAAATGAATTATTACATAATCCATCTTATTACTTGTTCATTCCATGGATTATAAGGAGTTCATATTACTCTCTATCTATATTTGTTCTAGCGTCATATCGACTATTAATGAATACGGACACGGTTTATAAAGTAAGACACTGAGTGTAGTTGCTATATTTATATTTCACTAATTCATTAGTTGAATAAAAATGTTACTAGGCAATACGGAACACAGTTAACGCGAACTTGTAGACCGGTTTTTAACATGGTCTTCCATAATCACAAATTCCATAAGTTGTAGACCGGCGTAAACATCATCACGAAGCTTTGGCGACTTTAATGGATTCATACAATTCTGAAAAACAAATCAGTCGTGAAATAAAGAATTAGACTTAGTTATCAGTATCACCTTCAATAAGTCCATCAAATAGCAGGTTACAGAATGTACGTATAAGTCTCTTATTTGCAGACAGCGCTAATCATTAGAGATTTCTATTTCCTTTAATAAAAATTAATAGGTAATCTTTACAACACACATATCAGTGTTATTTACAAATTGCTGAAGTTAGTTTCGTCACAACATACAAGCGTAGTCTGACTTATGAAGAAAATGTAATTAATTAATGTGGCATAAAGGAGATATGAATACAAGGAACTTGTGATTCTGCTTCCATTGCTCATTCACTTTTCGTCACGTTGTCTGCATGAATTACTTCGGACGAGTCAGTCTGTAATGCAGTAGGAATTCATGAATTAACTCATTAATAGTTGTTTTTCTATTCAAGTCTGTGTCGTAACAAGCACTGGGAATTTATTCAGTGTCTAACCTTTGTAGTATTTCGTCTATACATCTGGTATTAGCAAGAGAAATTGGTAGGCACCATTTAGATATTACTCGACAATATGCATCAAAACTTTGTTCACATTTTCGTCTGCGATTGTGCATTTCGTTTACAGAAAATTATTCGTCAACCCTATAACATCATAAATCAGTATTAAGTACGACATGGTTTTGTCACCATGCTCAGAAGAGACGTCCACCGTTTTACTTATGAAGATTTTGCGCCCATTTAATGTGGTGTTATACACTGTTCCTGTATACGTTCAGAAAGCCGGTAAAAAAGACTATCAACGTCAATTGTTACTCACATAATTTTTCTCTGATAAGTTACACAATAATATGTCACTTCAAAACAAAACAATGCTACCTATAGTCCAAATAACCTTTTATGGCTGAATACAAACAATTTATATAATATTCATAGTTAGTTTAACACTTACTTCTTTCTGATTACATTTTATAAACGACTACGGACATCTATGTTTGCCGTCACCATAATCAAGGAGGTGAACCGTATATAATGCTTTTCACGGCTTATTTTCATGAAAACTCAATCTGTAATCTATTTTTGACTAGAAAAATGGTGATTTGACTTGTTTGACTTTTTATTGTTAAAAATAACCATATTACGCCAACTACATATTTACTTAGGTGGTGAGCACGAAATACGTCAAACTGCTTATAAATTGAAATAAAAACTATCTTCCAATCACAAAGATAACGAGAAGTCACGTATGATGGAAAAAAGGCTGTTAATAGCCGATAAATAACGACACATAAAATCCACGACAATATGTTACATGTGCGCGAAAACCCGTGGCCTAACACGCATAGTTTGCCAGTAGTGAATATGTCTATTTAGATCTTCGCGCAGTCATAGTGGAGCGTGGGATTATTTGTTCAGACAAACAAAGCCTCTCAACATTCAATATAAGATAGTAGGAAACATAACGCCTATACAAAACAAGGAAGTGAATGAATACCTGAACTATTCTGTTTTGACATATGTTTAGTTGTTTGAGGTGAACTCCTAACCAACCAAATTAAGCTGTTTCACTTGCTTCTCCCTAGAATCGACTTCCGTAAGAACGTCTGTTTGATCAACCTATCTATCTATCTATCTATCTATCTATCTATCAAAAACACCCTAGTACTGTTTTCTCAGCCCAAAAGAATATATACTCACTCACTGTTTGACTTCCAATCAATGATGACTAACTCTGTTGGCGATCGCCGACAGTCCATGGATGTCTCTTCATTTGCTAGCTTGTCATCTTATTTCGCGGCATGTGATTTCTTCTACAACTATCGCTGACGGCTTGCTACGTGCTCGCAAGAGAAAGAGTATGAGAATGAGGAACAACAATATCTGAGGAATTGCCGCGTGCGGGCTACCCAACACCATGTTGGTGAGGTACGATTTTCACATGCAGATACCGGCTATCAGGTGTTTAATCACCTGCCACTTGAGTCTCCCTCAAGTAAAAAGTAAAGAAGAACCTGAAGAACTGCTCCACTGCCTGCACAAAATAATAAGATACAAAATGGAAATAAATAAATATAATTGATAATTGCTCGGTTCCACGTAAGTGATTGGCCTTCAGAACGGCTTGGTATTCTGTAAGGAAATAGACATAGTGTAGACATCTTGTGTACGAAAAAGTATGAAAACAAAAAAATAATCTTTGATAATGCATATATGAAAAAGTGTTGACTTGCTAGAAGTTGAACTATTTGTCAAACCCGATCAAATTTATGACCTTGAGCCTATGATGACCGCCTTTAATAACCAGGTACGTTGTGATGGACATATACTACCACAAGATACCCAATTTCCGAGGCATCACTGAATAGATGAAGTTCTAGGAGCGAGCGTTCGATTGCAAAAACAGTAGGCAACGTGGAATACTAATGCTGTCAGCCCTCTGAAAGTCATTTAAAATTCCAACTAACGATTCCCCTCCTCCTCTGAAATCCCGTCGTCCAAGCCAAGTCTCATATTGCCGAAATTTTATAGTAACTGATTCATGCGAAGTATAAATAGTGCTAACAATCCCAGGGGATCATAAAATGAGGCTACACTCGACAATATACTTCGCCTAGTGAGGGGACGTTTCGGTATGCGGACCTCAAACTCAAACGAATCAACTATATTATTCCAGAACAACCCCAACATGCGTTCCACAGGAAGCTTATCAAAGTCGATCACTTTAATAGCATCTACTGTTTCTTCTGGATCAATTGATTCGAGAACTTGTGAACAATTACTTATCCACTTGGTATAAATTCACTCTTCTTAAAGAACCAAACCAGCTCAATTGCACCCTGCGAATTATCGATTGACGTTAAGTAGTCATCAAATAGAAACTTTTATCTACGACTTCCTGGACATCTTTCGTCAACTTACTAAATGTATCCACGGTCTTACTAAGAGCGAAATCAGCACAAAAGGGAGCGGATGAACTGTCAAACAATATTCCTGAGCTTTCCACCCTATATCACCTTCATCCCACCGTAACACACGAAACGCACCTCCATCTTATCTCGGAATCCTAACTTGAAAAAGCGTCTCTTCGATATCAGCGTCTAATGCTGTTTCACCCCATCTGTATCGCAGAAATACATCAACTAAACTATTTACAGTATTTGATCATCTTACAAGCTGATCATTGAGAGAATAACCTTGATAGATAGCCGCACAATCAAAAACAATTCTCAAATTTACAGGCTTCTTAGGGTTGATAACAGGGTGATAGGGAATTTGCCAACAATCTGCATCACGCTCGATTCCCTCCTTACTAGCTTCAATGATATAGCCCTTACTTAAATGTTTATTCATCACGATTTGACATTTCTCCAGAAGGCTATAATCTTCTACGAACCTCGTCTTTAACATTCTAGTCTGGGTTTAGCTAGCTTCAAATTAGTCGGTAGCCTTGGCTCGTGATACTTCCAGAATAAACCAACTTGGAACATTCTTCCATAACTCTATGTGCGCCTGGATCATCACACCCAATCAGTACTCCTACCAGATTACTTTGCAGCACAGGATTATGTCCTTCAAATGCTTCCACCGTCCCAAGGGAAGTATCTGAACCAATATCTAGAACGGTGTACGTTTCAAAAATTCTCCTGGAATCGTACAGGCTGACCGGGACGATACCCAAACAAACGTTCGACGAGTTCCAATCCTTAGCTAAGTTCATTGCATGATGATTAATATCTCCAATGTGTAACAATGAATTATGTCGAATCTTGCAATTCTCAACGTCACACTTGATTACAAGTTGCATGGCTTGGCTATGTGACTCTTCCTCAAACACAGGTAACATAAACCACATCTTCATGCCTCTTGTCTCTTTTATCTCACATACATTTTTCATAACTTTGTACAGACTGTCCCTTTGTGATCAGCTAGGCTGAACTCGCAACTTATAACCTTAACTGAGTTGCTTGGTTCCCACTTAACTACATTAAGCGTCACCTCTTATCAACTTGACCTTCATAATTCCTTTCACCGTACTTTGAAACACTCCGTACCAATGTACGATAACTTGTCCGAGCAATCCTGGCCCTTTAATCTACAAAGACTACAAAGTCTTCAAACCTAGGCTCCTTCCCGGCCATCATGATTTATCGGCAACTTCCACTTATTCTCTAATTCTGATGATAGGCATGACACTATTATTTGCAAATAAGCCATGCGATTCACATCAGACATATATCCCATTTCTTTCAAAGTTATGCATACACTACGTAGCTTAACCGCGAATTCAGTTAAAATATCAGCTGATCCTCCAGCAGATTTATGGTAATTAGTTCGCGAGCAACAAGGTATTCTTTACCAAATAGAGCATATGAAATTTGTTTAGCTGTATCATAACCCAAATAACTGGGCAAAGAGATACACTAGTCATCCTAGCCTTTCCTTTACAACAGTGTAACAGATAAAACATTTGGCCCTTAACGGATAGTTTGCTCTTGATTATGTTAGTAAACTGACTGACAAAACGGTGGTATTAACCCAGTTGTCAATCAAAATACATCACATCAATCTTAGGTAAGACTATATTGTTAACCATAGTATGTAACGTATTCTTTAATTCATCAACCCAGTCGCATTTTGAAATGCTGAATGACTCTCTTGAATGATTATTACAATTAGTATTACGGTCTAAATACCTTTCCACCTTAGCATTCAACTCACCTTTGTCCATGGACAGTTTGTTATCCTCCATAACATTACATTCTGATTCGGCAATATCAACCTCCTCTAGAAGATCTAACATTTAGATAGTGGAGAAGATTTGTAGCTCAGGTAGATGATTTTGGTGGAGTTTTGTTTGCTGAGCTGGATGGTTTGGTCGTGGAGCTTTCATCATTCTTCTGAACGACATCATCAGCACAAACTTCTATCTGATGTTTGTGCTGATGATGTCGTTCAGAAGAATGATGAAAGCTCCACGACCAAACCATCCAGCTCAGAGAACAAAAATCCACCAAAAAAGATCTAACATCTCAAGCTTTCTTTCCAATTCAAGTCTCTTTTCTAATTGCTCCTTCCTAAGTAATGTCATGCCTAACCAGTTTAGGAGGATTAAGCCGGTCAGGACACATTCTATTACCACTTACATCATCATATTCGTCATCGTTAACATCGAACACACTACAAACAGCTCTAGAAATCTCATATTTCATTTCGGCATTCTCCTCCTACATTCCACTACTCGTTTTCATTGTATGACTTTGTTCGATTGAGTCGGTTACCAGCCAAATCTGAATTAATCCAAGAGAAGTCGACAAATAAAGTTAGAAAATCGGATCCCAAAATTAATGTCTGAACAAATCCAAAGTGTGAAGAGAGAGCCAATAATTGAAGAATTTTTATACAACGTCCAAGTTTTTGCTCCCTTCCGATGTTGAAGTATGTTATGTCGACATACTTGTACATCACGAACCCAAAATAATAAAAGAACCAAACTCCAATTCAGGCATCGAAGTTTATTCGCAATTAACAAACATTCGACCCAAATGTCGTCTGATAATAATCATAACAAGTGCAAAACAAACCATTAAATTTCTGGGTTCCCTGAGCAAAATAATCTAAATACCAAACCAAAGGCAAAGAGAAACTTAAATGTCCAGAAATAAAGATACAAACGAACAAGTTCAGAAGTTGTGGTTCCAGATTCAGGTTTGTGTAGTAAAGACAGAAGAACTTCGGCCTATGTTGTTCCTTTTGTAGTAGCCTTCTGTGAGTGTCTAGTCTTCCGTTGAATGAGTCAATTGAAGGTGAGGACATCACTACTTCGGGTGACAAGTTCCAAAAACCGATGGCTCAGTGTGAAAGCCTGTGTACCAGGGGTATCTTGTTCGTTCTCGGCCTTTCTACTTTACAAAAGTGTCATCTGAGATGTTCTGATCTGGTAGGGGAAAAAGAGAGGATATATTAGGTTCAAAGTCATTTCCTGGAATTCTATAATTCAAAATCAGATCACTTCCTAATCTGCGGTAGGACATACTAAGAGGTTTGGCTCTTCAAGTCACTCTTTATATGATAAGCTCCAGAGTTCTGGAATTGCACAGGTAGCTGTCCTTTGTACTTCTCCCAGGATATCCGTGTCACCTTTGGAGCAGGAGCTTGCAGCCTGAACATGGTTTCCAAGTTTACATCTCACTGAGGTCCTGTGTACTGTATTGAACAAGGTAGTATCTCAGTTGGTGTATGTCTTCTTGGAGCCCTTAGGGTCTTAAATCCGTCGGCTGCGACCGTCCGGCAATGGGCCGTGGTCTTAAGATCACGACTCACTTTCACCTTAAGATTTTTGTGAGACTGGGCCACAAGCACAGGCACTTCCCCTATGCTGTAACTAATTACCATTGTATGCTCAAGGTGCATGTAGACACAGTTCACCGCGTTGATAGACATCAGCCACTCTTTAGACCATTTAATCACCATGTTTAAGTCTGCCTCAACCATACTTCGGAGTTCATTTATATGCAGTATATAAAGTGAAGGACCTAGGATAGAACCATGAGGTGCTCCACTAAGTACCGGTCTCCAGGTGGAGTACGCCGAACTTACTCTTTCTGTCTGGGAAATCTTTAAGACATTTTAAAGGAGGTCCGGCAATACCAAGATATTTTTTAAACTTCAATAAGAGTCCATTTGTTGGTACATTGTCAAACGCTTTGTTAAACTCTATGTAGACAACATACACTGATTTTCCGTCGTCCAGATCCTTTATCCACTGCTCCCTTTCTATAAGGGGTTTGTTGTGCAATATAAACGTTTTCTGAAATCATGTTGTTCACTGTTTAACAAGTTGCTAGTTTCCACAAAAGTCATTATGGTCTTTTTTACTATTATTTTCAGTATTTTAACTATGATACTGGTGAGGCTGACAGGTGTCTAGTTCGATTGATTGCGTCTTGGTCCTTTTTTATGTATGGGAGTGACGATTGAGTCCTTTCAGTTTATAGGTAACACACCTTGGCCATGTGACACTTATTGTCACAGTCAGTGTGGCTGCGATATATTGTGCAATATGTCTCAGGATTTTGGGGTGTAGTTCAACCGCTTCTGTCGGCTTTTCCGTGTCTAAAGTACTAAGAGACCTAGGTGCATCATCTAGATAAAATTTCTTGGCGAGCAGGCAGTTTATTGGTTTTGTATTAGGGTCTAGTTCTTCTTATAGGAGAGGTCCCTGAGTGCAGAACTGCCCCAAAATTGATTGCCATAGCCTCTGCTATTTCCTGATCGTCCTCTGTCATTTCAGATCCACTCGCTTCCTTAATTATCCTTGAAATCCAATACTGCATCCTTGTTCTGTAATATACATACGAGAATAGTCTGTTAAGCTGCATGATTGCAGAAGAGACCGACCGCATTTCATATTTTTTCTGACCTTCCTGGATTTTACTTACGCACTTATGTCTTATCGACCTGTAGCGCTCCATATTACTTGCTGTGCCAAGGCTGGTGGCAACGTTCCAACATTTCTTGCTTTGTCCAAGTAAACGTCAAATATCCCGGCCAGTCTAGGAATGGTCGTGCTTCTTCTTCTTCGGCGCTGCCAGTTTATAAATGGTTGAGTAACCCAATTGTATAACTGTATGAAATGAGCACATGTCTCTTCTACTGATGCCTCTGAGTCAATTACCTAGCCACTGTGGCAGAGTTCATGACCTTCATGTCTGTATTCCATATGTTAGGATGGGCCGGTACAACTGTTTGACAAGCTATCCCATCCGTAAACGTGAATGGAATGACTGCATGATCACTCCTCCCTGAAGGTGGTAGGAAAGTAATTTGACCGACATCATGGCCGTGTGTGAAAACTAGGTCAAAGAGAGACGGGGAGCTTCGTAAGTCAAATCTGATGAGATCTCTAGTGTGCTAAAATAAAGCCAGTGCAATTAAGTTTTCCAGCGGTTTTCAATCAAATGACATTGCAAATGACCCTAACTCTAAGTTTACCCAGATTATATACGGTGCATTAAAGTCGCCTACTACAAGGCTTTCACTTCTATTACACCACGACTTAAGTTCATTTAGGAGGAAGTTATCTACTACACATTCTTGACTGCGATATGCTACAACTAATGCAATATCTTGCCGTCTACATTTCAGCCTGCAACGCAGCAGTTCACATTTCCCTGAATCATGTGCCACTGTTTCAACAGGTCGTATGGTTAAGTCACTTTGAGTGTAAAGGATAACCGCGCCTCCCCTACGGTTCAATCTATCAGCCCTACTGGATAAAAAACAGTCATCAACCACTTCTGGTGGTAACCATGTTCCTGAGACAGCAATCACATCCGGTATTTCTATATCCACCACTGTTTTGAGCTTCGACATTTTATTTGGTGGGCTGCGAGCAATCGTACAGCACACCTTTAAATCTGTGGAGAACTTTCCCTTACCATAGAGAACTGTTTGGGGATCGTATTCTCTGACCGTTTACAATTTAACAACCCTTAAGTATGAGGTTTCTTTTATCGTTTCGGAGGCGCTCATTTATTTCTACTTCTGCCGATCGTCTCTTAATACGATCAACAAGGCTAACATACTCACGGACGTACATTCCATGAGTTTCCCAGTATCAAGTTTCTTTCTTCAGCCAAACTAAAGGTAACCTTCAAGATGCTGTTTTTCTGAGTATTTTCAGAATCCACCAATTGTCCTATTCTATAAAGCGTACAGACGCTAACTCTTGAAACTGTTTCTGAGAACAGCTTGTTTATTAAGGAATTAATGTGGCTGATGTCATACTCAAATCTAGCTTTTATTTCCTTTTCGGAAGAATTCACTGAACTTACGAGAAATGACAGACCTGTCAGCGAGGTCTGTCTTAACATGCTGCTGAATTTTAATTCCTGAAGTCTTTTCCTCTCTGCGATCCGATTCCAACTTGGCGTCTGACGCAGAGGTCATGTTTTGTTTTCCTACTTTTCTTTACATGGGTGTGACCGTGAGCAAATAATTTACATTATTTCGTGTCTTGATCATGAAGATGTCACAGGTATTCATTATTTGACAACGCTTCTACCAGTAACACCTCCTAATATATTTCGTTCCCACCCAGAGAAATCAAAAGAAAGAGTCGAGGAGATCGGAAGAGTGTATTTGGCGATAACCAATATATCGGAATTTCACTGATCTAATCTGGCTAGCGATTGCGGTTGATGTTGAACACAGCGTTACCACACGTCATCTGGTGCGGATGACTGACCGAGCGCCTTCAGCTAGATGAGTCCACTAAAACATATGGTCAGCATCCAATGTCGAAAACTTACAGGGCTATTTATTTTGGGGATTTATTTACCGCTACAGATCACACCCCCCCTAGTGGGTTAGTGATGATCCTAAGACGTGGCCAGCCAGAAGTTTAAACCCAGCGAGTTTGTCATTGGTAAACACTCTTCTAATAGCTTGCTAGGAATAACAGCGTCTGGTTGTCTTTCCTTACTATATAGGACCGAGGTACAACATAGTAAACAAAGAAAATGTACAATGAAAATTTCAGTTCCTCATAAACGTCATGGTTCTTTTCCAGTCGTCCTGGAAAAGAAAAAAGAAAATGTAAGTTCATGTCAAAATACACTCGTATATGCGTAAAAACACAATGTCGGCGAAAAAATGGAATATAAACTAATTTACACGTAATATCGTTAAAAAAAATTCATAAGGTTTTTTTGTTTTTTTTGGAATAAAAAATAAAAATATATAAGCATATTAAACTTGCATTTTTTAAAAATATATATCGTAAAAAGAATGATCGAGATAATATTAAATGTCTAGTAGTGCCTTACGTGCAATAGTCGTTTAAATGCTCTGGAAGTCTAACTCTTCCTCCAGAACGCGTCGTTTTAAGTTTATTTTCAGATACATTTGGAGTATCATCGTGTGTGTTGGTTGTCGGTTGAGGAATTATGAGTGGAGTCGTGTCGTTCGATTGTACCGAAGGAAAATCGACGTAGATAGGATTTCCTTCTAAATACGCTGCTTTGAGGCGATCGATGCTGATGCTATCGTTGGTTCCGTTCTTATCGATTATATAGTACTTCGATTCGCGTTGAAGAACTTTGAAAGGTCCTTCGTATGCTGATTCGAATGGTCGTCGATGCGAGTCTCGACGAACGAAAACGTGTGTACTATATCGTAAGTCAGGTTGAACGAAAACATCAGTTGATTGAGGTCGAGTGGAAGCAGGTTTAACTGAACGCATTGCGTTTGTAAGCCTGTTCGTGTAGGAGGTTAGATCCATGTTCATTGAAGAGCACGAAGGATCCACGAATTCTCCTGGAAGTCGAAGTGTCGTTCCATAAACGAGTTGAGCCGCAGTGTATCCAATGTCAGCTTTCACTGCATTGCGGATACCTAGTAAGACGAGTGGAAGAGCGTCGGTCCACTGTGAAACGTTTGCAGCTGATAGTGAAGCTTTCAGTTGTCGGTGAAAACGTTCTACCAACCCGTTTGCTTGTGGGTGGTAGGCGGTCGTTCGGAAGCGAGTGATTCCTAAAAGTGTGGTCAGACGACGGAAAAGTTCAGATTCAAACTGACGTCCGCGGTCTGTAGTGATGGTTGAAGGGCAGCCGAAGTTTGCTACCCATCGTTCGACGAAGGCGCGGGCCACTGTTTCAGCAGTGATGTCCTTGATAGGTACTGCTTCTGGCCATCGAGTGAAACGGTCTACGCAGGTTAAGAGGTAAGAGTATCCATTTGAATCTGGTAAAGGTCCTACCAAATCCAGATGAACATGGTCGAAACGAGCATCGGGAGTTTTAAACGAGCCTAAGGGACATTTATTGTGTCTGATAACCTTAGATTTTTGGCAGCTTACACAGGAGCGTGCCCACTCCCTCACGTCTTTATTCATGCCAGGCCAGCAAAACCGTTCTGCTATAAGCTTGATGGTTGCACGAACACCTGGATGAGAAAGTTTGTGCAATGTATTGAAGACATTGCGTCGATAATGTTTCGGCACGATTGGGCGATCCCTACCTGTAGATGTGTCACAAAGTAAGGTTTCCTTACCTGTTCCCATCTGTTTGATGCGTAGTTTAAGTGTTGTGGACGATAACTCGTGCTGAAGATCAGTGTCTTCTTTTTGAAGCTCGGCGAGTTTAAGAAGGTCGATTCCTTGGAAACTGTTCAAGGAAGTTATGCGAGATAAGGCGTCTGCAACTACATTGTTTGCTCCAGAAATGTGTTGAATATCTGAAGTAAACTGCGAAATGTAGTCCAGTTGTCGAGACTCACGGGGAGAGTACTTGTCAGAAGGAGAGCTTAACGAGAAAGTGAGCGGTTTATGGTCCGTGAAAAGAGTGAATTCACGGCCTTCGATATAGTGTTGGAAATGCCGTACAGCACAATACATAGCTAGGAGTTCCCTACCGAATGTGCTGTACCTCGATTCGGTGTCTAGCAACCTTCTAGAGAAAAATGCCAAGGGTTGCCAGGAGTTGTTAACCCATTGTTGTAAGACTCCTCCGATTGCTGAGTCGGATGCGTCTACTGCGATGCTAATGGGTGCTCGGGTGTCCTGATGTGCGAGCATTGTTGCTTTAGCGATCAGTTCCTTAACTGTGGAGAATGCTTTTCGTGCGGTGTCGTCCAAATTAATGGATTTCGCATTTCCACGAAGTTGGTCGGTCAGAGGTTTCATAAGTAATGCGCATTTCGGTATGAAACGTCTATAGAAACTTACCAGGCCGTTAAACGTGCGTAATTGCTTGACGGTGGTCGGTTCTGGGTAATCCAGAATGGCCGCCACTTTGGTTCTAAGGGGTCGGATACCTTGAGCATCGATAGTGTGTCCCAGAAAGTCTAACGAGTCGGTTCCAAATTGGCATTTCTGAACGTTTACAGTTATGCCATGTTTTTGTAATCGTTCGAAAACAAGATCCAGATGCTTGAGATGTGTTTCTCTGTCCGGACTTGCGATTAGACAGTCGTCAACATACGCGTGTACGAAGTTGAGACCTCGAAAAACGTCGTCTATGAATCTTTGGAATGTTTGAGCAGCATTCCTTAGACCGAAAGGCATTCGCAAAAATTCATAGAGTCCGAAGGGAGTTATGATAGCTGTTTTCGGTATGTCGTCAGTAGCCATAGGGATTTGGTTATACGCTTTAACCAAGTCGATTTTCGAAAAGACAGTTGTACCTTTCAAGGTAGCTGTCAAATCGTGAATGTGAGGCAACGGGTAACGATCGGGAATGGTTTTCGCGTTCAATCGCCGATAGTCACCAGTTGGACGCCAATCGTTGCTGTCCTTTTTAGGGACCATGTGCAACGGAGATGCATATGGGCTACTTGACGGTCGTATGATTCCTAAGTCCATCATGTGATCGAATTCGTTTTTCGCTAACCTTAGCTTTTCAGGAGCTAGTCGTCGTGCTTTAGAGAATACAGGTGGTCCTGTAGTCGTGATGTGATGTGTAACATTGCTGGTTACACACGGTAGTTTCGTTGCGTTTGTTGTATCCCAGGGTACTTATCGAGTAGTGGTTGATAGAGTGGGTCTATCATATGTTTAACTGTGACTGGGGATACTCTACAACCAGTAAAAGAAGTTACGCAAACGGACAAATTAGTGTTTCCGTCTACTAGCCTCCGTTTGCGAGTGTCGATGATCAGATTGTGGTGTTGTAGAAGGTCCATACCAATGATTGGCATAGAAACATCTGCAACGACGAAAATCCAGTGGATGGGTTTGCGTAAACCCACGTTAAGGTAAACGTACCTTTTGCCATACGTAGCGATCGGTTTTCCGTTTGCCGCCTGTAAGTTTAGGGTCGATTCGTGAAGTCGGTCGTTAGGATTTGCTGGGAGAACGCTAACTTCTGCGCCAGTGTCGACGAGGTAGCGAACTCTCGTTGTCACATCTGTGACGAATAACAGACGGCTTGTTCGCCGGCTACGGTTGCCGTTAACGCGTGCCGGCTTGGAAGTTTCCCGATTTTTATCGAGTCAGTCGGTTTCGTGTTGGGAAAATTGCAGGGTTTTCTGCAATTTCTGGAAAACTTTCCATACTGGTTATGATACCAGCACCAGTCGGGGTTATCTGTCTCTCGTGGTCTAGAGACAGATCGCTTACGAGAAATGCTTCTACGTGGTGTGCGCGATCTCTTACGGTCGGTACGAAGACTAAGATAACGCGTGAGTGTGTGACATAAGTCGGTTATGTCATTCTGAGTCGTGTGAGGCTTTTCTTTGACTGAAAATACCTCGGTAGTAGAAGGTTTCGTAATTTCTAGAATGCGGTCGGCAGATACAGCTAGTTCGTCTAAGGCGTTGTTCTGGAACGAGACCAGAACTGCTTGCACCTGTTGGGGAAGTTTTGACAAGAAGAGTTGTTTGAATAGACCTTCGTCGAAAGTTCTTGGGCCTATAACCTCTCTCATCCGTTGCAACATGTCCGTCGCAGAACCGTGTTGCAGGTCGATGTTATGAAGAGTTGATCTAACCTTTGTCGATCGGTTAGGTCTCCTCGTTTAAGAATCGAGCGTTTTAAGATTTCGTAAGGATCGGAAACATCACTAGTAAACATACTAGGTGTTACGTACCTGTTGAATTCCGCGGTAGTGCCTTGACTACTGCGAGGAATTGTGCACGTGTGTCGATCACGCCGTGCTCGGAGAAGTCGGCTTCTGCGTAGCAAAACCAGGCTTCGATGTTGTCGGGCCAGAAAGGCATCAGTTGAAACGAAGGTGGGGACAAGGTCTTAAGCTTGAGTACTTTAGGTGTCTGTTCAGTCATGATGAAATATGAAGTACGATAATGAACGAGGGGAAAATATATATATATATATCCAAGAAAAACACGAAAAAAAATCACAATGTTTAAAAAAATAAAAAATAAGGCAATGATATATAAAAATCCCAAAAAGGAACAGACTCACAGTTGCAATAAGGTGTACCAGATCACGACGGTCTCACCAATGATGATGTCACAGGTATTCAGTGTTTGACAACGCTTCTACCAGTAACACCTTCTAATATATTTCGTTCCCACCAAGAGAAATCAAAAGACAGAGTCGAGGAGATCGGAAGAGTATATTTGGCGATGACCAATATATCGGAATTTCTCTGATCTAATCTGGCTAGCGATTGCGGTTGATGTTGAGCACGGCGTTACCACACGTGATCTGGTGCGGATGCCTGACCGAGCGCCTTCAGCTAGATGAGTCCACTAAAACATATGGTCAGCATCCAATGTCGAAAACTTACAGGGCTATTTATTTTGGGGATATATTTACTGCTACAATCACAACCTCTACATCGCTCAAACTCCGCTTCACATAGTCTGTTTTGCGTTGACATGTGAGTCCGGAAATAGAACTGTAGGTTCATATACTTTAATACTGTCTCTAATTAGTTTGTTCTCTTCCTACTTTTTCTTTTTTCTTGTGACAATGCCTGCATCGTTATGCTTGTTATCTTTTTCCCTGATAGGGTCCACTTCCATGGTCTCATTCAAATCCAGAGATGGGCTCGTGATGACCCTTGCTATTTCCTTGAAGGCGGAATTCTGCTAATCTACTGTTGCCTGTTTATCTGACGGCGATTTTCTAGCTATGTTCAGTAGCTAAGTCGCCTCTAGAATCCGTAGAGAATTGCAGAACAACATGCTTCGCACAGCCGTGATAATGGCTTGTAGCACACGTCGTGATAACACTTATTGCAGTCGTCAAACTGCATTCCATCATTGACAGGGAAATTAATAATATTCAGTATGAAAGTTTTTAATTAACCAAATGTCTTCAGTTCTCCTGTAACATATCTTTTAACGTGACAGCTATGAGGCATCTCGTGAATCTCTTTACGCATGTTAGCAAATGCGTTAGCGAATGCCACAGGCTACAAAAGTTTGTCGAGCTTTTGATTTTTTGCTATGACTTGACAACATATCACGATTTGAGGAGACAACACACCTACCGCATAGATTTCCTTGACGTCTATATGACGTATGTTATGTGCAAACTGTGAAATGGGTTCTCATTGACGAATTTTGTGCGGACTATAATTATCATGATTGTGCATCAAGACTTTGGTTAGAGATCTATGGTCAGTAAATATCGTGAAGGAATTGCCCTTCGACATGTATCGGAAGTGTTTAATGGCTAAGTAGACAGCTAAAATTCCTCCACCGAAAGTGCTATTTTTCCTTTGTCGTGTCTAGGTTTTTAGAGAAACATGTAGGGGAATGCAATTGTTAATTAACACGTTGCTGAGGTATGGCACCTACTGCCACATTAGAGGTCCTGGTAATTACTGCTATGGGTGCATCAGCCTTTCACTGGGCAAACAATTCTTATGCACTTAAGGCATTCTTCAATTGTTCAAATATTTAAATTGCTTGTGGTGCCATCATAGATGATCTAGCGCGTCCTCTCGATAAATCAGTTAGCGGTTTCGCTGTGTCATCACATTTCGGAGTAAGACGTTAGTAAACTTTATTCACCTTTAGGAAGGATCGTAGTGTCTTGAATGAGTCGGTCATAGGATATTTTGATGGCTCGTGTTTTTCCAGGAACTGGTCTGATACCTTAGTTATACAGTAGATGAAGCAAGAAGTTGGGAGGTTATCTTACAAGCACATATTCACCGCTAATCAATACTCTATTAGCTTCTTAAAGTGCACTCTTACATGAGCTGGATGTTCGCATTCATCTTTGATCGTGGTAAGTGGTCATCTATGGGAGCATATACATGCTGCAAGTTGTATATTACTTGGACAATAAAACTCTGTGAACGTTGTGTAGCATTCCTTGGCCCGAAAAGCACGCGGACATTCCTTGTAGCTCGAAAGAGTAGTGGTAAGTGTTCTAAGAACCTCATCTGGATGAATTAGAATTTGATTATATGGACGGAAGAAATCGAGTTGCAAAATCGTTGTACCAGATAGACCATGAGTAAAGTCATGTCAGAGTGGAAGAGAGTATCTATCTAGTATATTCCGACTGTTAAGTGCTCTGTAGTCGCCTCATGGTCTAAAATGGGAAGAGTGCTTCATGATTATCATAAGGAGTGGAGATGCCCAAGGACTACCGGAAGGGCTTATGGTGCCTAACTTTATCATCTTGTTGAGTTTGTTCTTTGTGAGACCAAGACGAGAGGGGCCGAGAGGTCTTGGAGGTGCAAACACTTGTGATCCCTCCACCTTAACGTGGTGCGCGACGGTATCAGTTGTCACGTTTGAAACTCAGCTGTAGTAAGTATGGGGACTGTTCGAGCAAAGTGGTATACTCATCCTTCTCACAGCGACGTTTTATCAATATTTGTATGGAAGTCGCGTCGGATATATATTTTTTGATTTCACAGTTATCATTGGCGAATACAAATTTCCGGATTCTATCGTATACGAGAATTTCATGGGATTGCAAGAATTCAATGCCGACTATGGAAACTAGGACATCGGATGCGACGGAGCTTCAGGAAAAATCGCAATCGTGACCCAAGTATAATTATAGCTGTCTATTCCCACACTTTTTAATTTTTGATATATTTGTAGCTTGCATTTCTAGTATGACTTTAGGTGATTTTTTTCAAGTTTAGTAGTTGGTACTACATTACCCTTAACTTCATTGTCGACTAAAAACTGTGTTCCAGTCCTTTTATCTGTGACATATAGCAAAAAACTGTCTTCGGAGTTGTGGCCGGCGACCGAAGTCATCAATCGTCAGCTTTAAGGTTTCCCTACCAAGTTCGTAAAGTTGCAGGAAGAATGCTTTTTTTCGGTTGAATGCCGTAAGTTCCGAGATAACGGCATGTGTTATGTCGGCTGGTGTTAAGACTACGGTGTTTACAGTTCCGGAGTCTTCGTCAACACATGCATTGGGAGGAATATTCCAGAATGGAGGTTGAGCTACCTGACTGGTGTGGATCTTGAGTTTTTGTTATAACTCGTTAGTAAAGTTTGTGTGTGTTTGTGGTAATAATTGGGTCCTAGTATGCTCTTAAATTTTGTTGACTACGTCTCCTTATCTGTCAGAATCGACGTCTACCTCTCAAATTGCTAATAATTGTTGAATTTTTTGACGGAGTCTTCTGAACCACAACTGATATAATACGCGTTCATCTACAAGACAATTCCTCATTTTCCTCTAGAGAGATGTAAGTCTGCTAGATCAAGTACAGAGATGAGCAATCAAACAGGTGATATAGCTGAAACACAAATCTTATAAGGACAAATCCCAGCTCCTGGGATTATTCTCGTCGAGCTATAGAAGAATAGGAGGTGATTTGGTAACGAAATACAAAATATTGAATGCGCCAAGCCACCCCAACACGAGCATATTATCAGAACATCATTGCCATGCTCCTCGAGGCAACCCTCGGAAAATTGCACGTGGAAGAGAGAACACCCAGGTTCGTTCTCACTTTTTCTCATTGAGAGTTGCCCATATTTGGGATGCTCTGCCGGCTGAACCGACTAAAGCCTCCTCAGTGAAAGGCCCAAAGAGGAGACATGACGAACAAATATTCACCCTTGGATTACCATCTCCCTCTTGAATCAGCTGTGCCTGATGTATGTCTCGTAAATTTTATCATCATCACATAATATCAACTTATTTCTACCTTGCTTATTATCATCTTCGTTTTCCCTTTTGCTTTCACACCTCGTTCTCCTCATACTGTCTGGACCACAAGTTAATGAAATTATTCGTTTAGTAAGTTCTTGTGATAATCGTCTTCCCCTAACATTTGAGTTCTCACTTTATTATTTCTATAATTGCTACCAACAGAATTCCCGTCAGATAATGTGATAACTGTTGGCTCTAGAAAACCTACTGACCTGAGACAGATCCAGTCACTTAAATTGTATATTTTGTGTTTAAACCCGAAAACTGTTGAGAGACTCCCGCTCATTCACAATTACCAGAGATCTGATTAATAGTGAAGATATTATCTGTCATTAGGGTTGTTATTGTTATGTAACTGCTGAAGGCTGTATGATCTTTTACGTCTCCATCTCTATGCGGAATGCGGTAGTTTGGACTAATTCAATAATATTGTTTCGCACTATCAATATCTTCCAATCTCAATCTACCAAGAAGTGACAGTCTTCTGTCCAGTTTCATCCTCATATTTTGGACGAACCGTTAGCAGATATTATCAGCATTTTGGATCAGGTCTTACAATTACTAAATTGATTCAAAATTTTGTCTCATTGATTCACAGTGGGTATGTCTCCTAGTTAATCTGTGAACAAATGGGCCTCATACCTCTGAGCCAACAGTCCCATCTCATAAAGCACTCCCTAGAACGCTCTGCGTCTCGTAACGGATTTCGCCGACAAGTATTTTGCAAAATCAATTTAGCTAGTAAGACAACTGGGCTATAAACCAACTGGGTCGAATATAGAAGCTATGTACAATAAAATGGTTCTCATCATATGGGTCGTCTTGAATTCACACACTCTGAATTAGATCCATTCGAACATTCCACTCTATTCCTACTGTCCTTTTATTTCTTTCCGTAGATAAACAGATGTCTACGTTTCTTCCTATTAGGTCTTCTGGAATAAGCTTCATTAGTTCAATAGTGTTGCTGGTCGAGTTGGTCAGACTAAAACCTAAATGTAGGATTCCCTTCAACTGAGTGCATTACGACCCTGTGGTGGGACAATAACTTGATGAAACATAGCTCCAATATCTGCCGTGAGACCTATTGGTAGTCACCAAAATATAGTGAAGGCATCTACCAGATGACTGACTAAATCTGGTCCGGAATACAAGATTTTATTCAGCGATATATATTGCATCACACTGTAGAATATGATTTTTATCTCATCAGATTTTTTCGGATATAAGACAGGGTGGGGCAGCAAGTACAAAATCCGGTACCTAATGCGATTCTCTGAAGCCTTTTCGGCGTAGCCTCGTCCAACATATTGCGTCCATACATTTAAATTTTCCTTCTGCAAACTTGTCACAGATGACCCGGTTCCCCAAAAAATTTAATCTACTCACTGCTAGTTATGTATTATTAGGTAGGTTTTCTTAGTGACACCAGGGCAGAGCTATTTGGTAATGCCCGTTTAATACCTGTATAGATTTAGATATAGCGCCCAAGGTTTTACGGCATTTAGACGTGTGCGTACGGTGAGTCGGGTCTATTTTAAACCTCACACTATATAATTCGTCTGATCTAGCTTCGCGTCTATCCTTAGACGATAGATAATTTGTGATACCCACATATTTCGTGGTCTCACTGCAAGGAGCAAACAACACCCACCCTAGAGGAGTTTTCATAGCATAGGGCTCGTTAGATTTTTCATCTCTCTTTTCTGTTATCTCATGTAAATTGCAATCTATCAGTACTTTGAAATCCTCATTGGGCTACTGAATAAAATGTACAGACACTTTTATGTATGTATCCATAGAACTCTAACCCTTAAAAAATTTATCTATTTCTTAGCCAATGAAATACACTTGTCCATCAGGTCACTTCTGACTGGCACCGACTGGCATTCTCATTAGGCTGCTTCTGATTGGCTTACTATATCAAAAGCTCCAAGCATTTTTGAAGATACCTCCTGATGAGATGTCACCTGTACGGGAAAAATACTCTCGAATCGATTGACATCGAGAAAGATTTATGTGAAAAGGCATTCCTATAAAGGTTGGACTAACAAGTCCCAGCTCCATAACAAATTGGATACTAACTCATGATCCACAAACTGTAGCCCGTAAGCATAAGGTGAGATTGTGGAAATCAGAGATGCGAGTTCAAATATATGTCGTAACAAACCTTACCAGAAGTTCAACACTCACTATGATATATGTGAAACACATATTTACTAGCGTCTTCATCAGCCGCTAAGTATGATCAAACACCAGAGGGATCATATAATTGTTTATGTTGTGAGAAATATTCTTTTTACTATAGAAAGCAAAATAAACAAAATGTAATTAATTGGTGCTAATATTTACCAAATTAGTAAAACAATGGTGGAAAAAAAACATGGAAGCGTTTTTCTGATTGCGTAACATTATAATAACTATCACAGTTAACACCAGAAATTTAAGTTTTCAAAATATATTATGATAAAATTTTCAAAAGAGACAAAAACCAAAGAAGGCATAAATATAATAAATGAATTAACACAGTAACAAAGGAAATACACACATCGCAGGTGTAACTAATGTGTAATTGGAGGAAAAAATCCGTATAAGAGAAAACATTTTGCCACAACAATATGATGTTCAAGCGTACTTCTAGGCATCCGTGACTTGACCAGCCTTTTTCGATATTGTATCTGGATTACCGATTGGTCCAATATCAGAAAACAGATTTAACCAAGCATCTAGATTTGTGGGCTATTGTAAATTCAAAGTATAAACGAAAGCAACACAGTGGTGAAAAGATATTAAAGAATCATAACTAATTATTACCGCAAGACGAATGTTAGTAATAACAGTTAAACTGTAACGGTTGAGAAAATCATCAAAATTGACTAACCATGTATTATTAAACGAAGCACTAGTCACTAATACCACATAACCATTAGATTTTAGGTAGGAGGATTGATTTCTTGCAAACTGAACGCTTGACTTATTTAGTAAGAATAGGTCAGATCTGTATAAATTGGACAATAATAATTTAATGGCTTACTGTGTGAACACGTATTTACAATAATATACAGTTAAGCATCTCTAATCATCCTTAAAACGGCCGAGGGTGAGGAGAGATCGCTCTTTCAATTGAAATGTCCACATACGGCCACGTGTATACAGCCACTCCCAGGGAAATCCTACTCATTGCCTTCTTGCGGCTGCGGTGTTGTTTACGAGACTGTCAATCAGCAGTCAACAAGTATACTGAAATCGACCCAATCTATCAACCAATCGGGAAAGTTATGGACAAACATGGGACAAAAAATTAAACCAATGGGAGATACAACCAAAACAAAGAAGTGAACAATGACAGGTTTAAGGTCAACAATAACCAATCAACATCGAGGTCTATAGGACAAATTGTGAACCATATGTGGAGAAATTCGAACACCACTTCTACCTGAAGTTTGTGCTGATGATGTCGTTCAGAAGAACGATGAGAGCTCTATGACTAAACTATCCAGCTCATAGAACAAGACTCCATCAAAATCTGATATTGATTGAGTCTAGTATTTATATATTAGTACAGAGTATTGATGAGGAAGCAATTAGAAAGAAATACTTCTTAATTCAACTTGTGTTTTGAATATACACAGATGTCATCTTTCACCTTCAGTTGGACAAAAACTGGGGCGAGATAAATGCCGTGTCATTTCGCCAAAAAGCTAATGGGTAAATAATCTACTAGAAAAAGACATGTAATCAGTAGTTACCAAATAACAAAAGACTATTTGATATTAGCCGACCACGGATTTGGACTTCCAAACGCAGAACTTTATTTTAAGTATGGTATGGATTCAGCTGTGAGATAGTGAAAGATTGTAAGGACGAGTGACAGTTATCAGTTTGCCAAAGCAAACTAGATAGAACGGGGTTCTAAACCGCGACATTTAACTACAAACTTAATGTTTTAACTACGAAGGAGCCAATTCAGTTACAAAAAAAAACATGGACACAGTTACCTGTTGGGATGATAATGACTTTGGGGAATTTGAAATGGTACCCAGAGAGTTTTCACTTTTTTTTAACTGTTGTTCGGATTGGTTGTTATTACTACTAAATGCAGAAGTATTCACGTTAGTACACTCCAAAGATGACTTCATCGATTGAGTACCAATTAAATTAGAAGTGTCTGGGTTGAATAAATTTTGGAATTCCTGTTCTAATAAGTGTGAAGGAAGTATTGGTGTCCTGAATGTATCCTAATCATATCAAAATAGTGGCGAAAATAGAAGCATATACAGTTCGAATGAATTCAGTTAGATTCAATGAATGTTAAAGTGACTAACTTAAATAATACATCAGACACCCACTTGTTAAAGGGGATTTTTCATCAAGGCATGGTATCAGAGTTAAAAAACCATTATAAATCAAGATACATCGTGACACCTATTTTATTTAGGAGTCGTTATTCGTTATGCTTATACAAAGTTTGGCATTTTTCTCATCTACCTAGTTAAAGTCATGTTACTGATTCATAAGGAGAATATGACGAAAACTAATTTGAAACATGTCATTATCAGGTACTTCATGTTACTTTGCAGGGAGAATGGTTTGGTTCCTCTAATTACGACCCAGCTACTCTTATTGCTTAGCATTCTTTAGACGCTTTACTTTACTCGAAAAATCCCCAAATCCGAACACGAATGAACAGGAACGTGATAATGTTACAAATAAGCAAAGTTGAATGGAAGTAGGAATCACAATAAAAAAAAACATTAGTAATATTTATAATTTTACACAAGGAGATTCTAGAGTCTTTCCAAAGTATCTGCTACCACTGATTGATTAAGAAACAATTGGTCAGCATGCACCAACACAAACCTCCACGGAACATGTTTCAATACAATCTATATCCCACTAACAAAGCAACTGTTTTCATTCGTTTTCAGTTGGAAATAAAATTACTCCTCAAATTAAAGAAAGACATTGGATTCTCTTAAATCAAATAACTAGTGTTACAAAAAACTTTTCGTGATGCTGAACATAATATCGACCAAGCTAATGAATTATTAACAAAGTAGATTATAAATAAATAATATATTTGCAATATCCCAATGAGTAGAAAATTAGATTTTCTGACGTTTTCGTGATATAGTGAAAATCACTTCTTCAGAGAATAAATAACCAAATTAAAATTAATCCAAGTTAATTGTCCCGTTGTATTATTTAAACTTGGATTAATTTTAATTTGGTTATTTATTCTCTGAAGAAGTGATTTTCACTATATCACGAAACGTCAGAAAATCTAATTTTCTACTCATTGGATATTACAAATATATTATTTATTTATTTATAACAATCTACCCAATGCTCAATTTATTCGAAATTATCAAATCAAACCTTGGTAGTGATACCTACAAAGTAGACTATTGTATGAAGAAGTTGAACAATATTTCACTTACTTTTGACCCTACACTCTGCAACGGTCCGAAATCAGCGTTTTGGCAAGGCTGATTCAAATCGCTAAAGACAGCTTCCGAATCATTAGTGAATCCGTCTTTATTTCCGAATTGAAAGAACCTTTATTACAAGCAAAAAAAGAATTGAAATTTTTTAAAGTATTTTGAAGATTTATGTAGTGTTAGAAAACCAATCACAGGTTTTCTGGAAAGATCAAATCCTTACGAAGGCTTGTAATGATCCCCAATTTACCAAGCTGGGACTGAATGAATATCTTAAACTCATTTTTAGTAGTTCAAAGGCGAGATTGTTCAAGTTACTGGATTTTAATGTCTTTTAAATTTCGCAATGTTTCATGTTGCTCAGTATCCGGACAAAAGTTACTGAGACTGAATGGTCAATTTTAGTCCCCGAGTGGTACTACTTATATCTGGTACCCTTAATAAAATGCTATATTTAACTTCTATCAACAACCAATACCATTTTAATGTTATGAAAATCTGTAAACCACCAGTTACAAAAGTAAGCGCACACGTTGATGATTAGGTTGATAAAACTCGAAAACATGTTTTCCTGAGTTGCAGTAGATAAGGATAATCATATGATATTCAATAACCTCGATCTGACTCATCTAATAAGTTATAACATATTCGTAACTTATATAATAATAGTAAACTGGTAGAACCTGTGGGTTTGTTATCTCGGTCGATGAGAGTGAATCAAACAATAATATCTGGGTTAAACGCTTACCACTTCAGACTCATTTAGTCCCAGACTGGCTATTATATTATGATCAGTCATGAGATTGCACCGGTAGTATAAACATAACCCTTGTTATTGGTTGATTTTATTGTGTCCCTGCTACTGTTCGGTATGCGCGTGTTTATTGTTCTCTTTGTAATCGGCTACTACTTTGTGTTTTTTGTGCTAAATGTATTCATCTACATCTTAGAAACAGATCGTAATTGTTGATTATACACATAGTTATCTGTTTTGACTATATCCCTGCCAAGTCTGTATGAGACAGCATAGGGACATATTCAAGAAATTCATCTGTGGGCAAAGATTAAATCTCATAGTGTGAAACATTTCTCTGTGTTAATGTGGTATGTTCAACGCGAATTTGTGCCAGTTTCTACGTGGATTACGATTGAATGGATGACCCATTATACCCTTCATTGTTACGATAACTTGAGTAACCAAGTGATATATCATCAATGTTGGAGAAACTAAACTTTCAAAAAACGTTTTTGGACACATCAATTTCCAAATCCATATATTAATTGAAAATGAATTCGATTCATGAACTTTTAGTGCTATTGCATTTGTATAGACTGAATCCTCATGATATCAGTTTGTGGTCTGTCATTATATTAACTAATTTATATGTATTTTGCATTCAAGTAATGACTTGATTGACAATTATTGAAATTAACCAGCATATTCAATCGAAGTAGATGTAGTTCAAGATTTACATCTAAGTTAATTCAGTTATATATCAAAATCCAATGAACACTACATACCGAGTTTTATCAACTGTGTAATTAATTGTCTTTAAAAACAAAATCACAGTAAATAACCAATACAAGGAAAATAAAGTGAAAATCAAATGACAAATTACAATTGAACTACATTGAAAGTTAATGAATAGAATTCCTTATGAATGATCTAATACAACAAAATGCTTGGAGTTGACTGGACGAAAACCACCCTAAATCGATATACGAAATTAAAATTGATCTTCCGCATACGTCGTAATTAGGAACGCATAGTATCACTGAAAGTACGGTATTGATGATGCAATTAAAGTTATAGAATCATCTTCCGCCTCGTAAGAGGAAGACATCTTCAAGTTTAAAAAACAGTACTCTACTTGTTTACACAGTAAAGGCATAAATGGACACTTTAGGAGATAAAAAAAATCTGTCTCATTACCATAAAAAACTTACGAATATCCACTCCAGAAAGGTGTCCAGCAAATCTATCTTCTTTTGCATCACTAAGAAACAGATCAGTGAACAAATCTCTATGATCAGCAGGGACTTGCTCACTAGATTCATTAATCAGACCTAAAATTGTTAAACCGAACAAGATCATCAGTCCCTAAAACATTATGGCAAAGTAGAAGCGAAAATGGGCAAAACGAATACAAGGTATTTGAAGCATATATTCATAATAGTTATTACGCATACAACAAGAGTAACTATTTGAATGATGAAACAGCATGTAGGAAAAAATTAATTAAATGACTAACAGATGAACAACAAATAAGAACTTTCGTCTAAATTTGAACGAATAGTTTCACAATACTTGGGCGCCGAGTTAATTTGAGACATTAAAAAGAAGAATATATTTGTAAATCTCAGCGAATGAATTTTAAGTAAATCCAACAGATGAACAGTTGTAAGCGACACAGAATCTGGCACATGTATGCATTCATTTAAATTGGTACTCCGTATTAGTAAAGTAGTATTTATTTAGTTATTTAAACACATTAACATTAGTACACGGAGGCACAAAATAGATATGCAACACGCAAATCACTCAATTTATGTGAGGTCTGGGATGCTGCTTAAGTGTCCACTCCCTGGGCCTTTGACCGTAACGTCTAATCCACAAGGTAGTGGAGTAACGTAAGGAGATAGTCTTATGGTTGCCGATGATTAACAATAGGCTAATACGCCATTTGTTCCTTTAGGATCCTGGAGCCCATGTGCACCATTGGTTTGAAATCAGGGTTTTTCAACTCTCCTAGGTGGACTCGCCGTGTCTACCAACCCGTTTAAAGTGCCGGACATTCGCTTTTTGTCCTCCCAATTTCGTAAACAAAACCGGTGCCACAGGTGTTATAATTTGTCATTTGAATGCTTATTGTCTTAGCTCTTTTAATGCTACTTTTTGTATCTGGTCGTCGCTGATTGTTATTGTCGGAAACGGTTATCATTTATACTCGGAACGAGGGACCTCTGCAACTCCCACGATGCGAAAGTAAGAACACAAAGACTGGTATAAGTGATGATTTATTAACCCAAAGCACCATGACGACGACAACGACTCTAGTAGAAAATACACTCATTTATATATTGATTGTACACCCATTTGATTAATAATTAGGATGAAATCACATGTATGAAAAATACTTAGAGTTATAAAATATCACAGACTGAGCATGGTTCATGTCAATGGAATACAAGAATATAGCATATTATACAGAATAAAATATCATACGAGTAAAGAAACAAATAATACATTGAGTAATCATTACATTGAAACAAAACGGAAGTAATGTTGAACAAAACTGATAATGAGTAAATCAATCGAAAATTCACTTTTCTTTCCATCATATCAATAAAGCAGTGAGTAGGACTTTCCTGCCAGTGGTTGCATGCGCGTGGCCATGTGAGAGCATTTCGAGATATGAAATTGAGACAAATCCCAGAATAGTAGGAGTAGTAACAAAATCAGTTGCATTAAGAAACATTGGGCGTAAGCAATATAACTCGAGAAGGAAGGCTATCCTTAGCCTTATTTCGAAATATTTCTACACCATCAACCATTGAGTCATAGTGGGAGATGGTTGGACGTATTTAATACATAACCCAACCACACAAGACGATGAACGTTCATAGCCTTATCTCATAGCTTATCATTAAAACATCAAATTTTACAAAAAATACGTTTTACTGACATTGAGAAGCGTTTGAACAACTTTACAAACTAAAACATAGTACTAAAAATTAACCATACCACTAATGTTATTGTTGTCTTCAGTTCCACCAAAACTGGTTTGATTCCTGCTGATTTAAAATGATCTGAATCAAAGTCGAAATTATTACAATGATTTTCTAGGAAAATTTCATCTAATCTTTTATCAAATTCTTCTTCATCTGTTAATTTTGTTTGATGTATTCCATGGTTATTGTCATCAGAATTCATAATTGCGGGATCACTTAATTCAACTTGATTAAATCCACTGTCTAACCTGTATTTTAAAAATAAAAAAGTGAATAAGTATGAATATATTTTTAGTAGAAGACATTGAACACTCCTAAACTATGGACAAACAAACCAAACTACTTGACATTGACTGCTAAGCAAATCTAAATGAAACAAATCTTCTGGTGCATTGACTGATGATGAGGTGATTAAGTAATCCACTCTGGTCCCCGAAAAAGTTAATTAACTTCGCTGTATCGAAGTCTGTTTAATTTAACTAATAATCTGATACCAATAATATACCGCAGTACATATCGTCACATTAGAGGGAATTGTAGTTGACTTGACTATTATCAACATTTCCACAAATTGTCACCAAGTGTGACCTCATTTATGTGCATTTGAGCCACAATATTTGTGAGGTGTGCGGATGATACTCGGCTACTTAGGTTAAAAAGATGAAGTGTACAACCAATTAGTTGAAGCTGTGTTGTGTGAACACACTAAGCCGCTACTGATTTGCATAAGTTCATCATTTTGGCCAATAACATATTTTTCGCATACTTAAAAAGTTAAGGAATAAATGAATTTTTTCTCCTCTACATTGTAAAACGTGAATCCATAGTAAGGGATAAAATATATACGAAAAAATCATGATGCTTGTATGTTACATGACTATTTAGCTGAATTAGTTTACCTACTTCGTACTTTCATCAATAATTATATACTAGAAGGGATTTTTGTGAATATTATAGTAATTTGAATAGTTGAGATAATGATTCCAATCATGAGACTGATAGCTGCTGGGTTTGAATCTCGCGAAGCGGGATCGTGGATGCGCGCTGCTGAGGAGTCCCACAATAGGACGAAACGGCCGTCTAGTGCTTCCAGGTTTTCCATGGTGGTCTAGCTTCAATTGACTCATGATCTCAACTATTGAAACCATACATTAGTTCATTAATATACGACAGATACACAGCATTCTTAAACTCATTTACCATGTACAGATTCATGTATTTGGTCACACTCTAAGTGCAGGGGTTAGTGATATCACCCAGTTGCCCAAACCAAACCAGGTGGGTAGGGGTTCGAACCTGTAACTTTGTGCTTGAAATTCAAACGTCTTAATCACCGAATCATCTGTCTGCTGCTCAATATGGGAAACTTACTAATAAATACCTAATTATACCAAACTATTTCCACATACTTCGTACTGAAAGAAAATTAATGATGTACTGAATGACTGGATATCAATCATAAAATGAATATCCTATCGACAACACGAATTTAACGTTTGCATTAGAAACCAGACAGAATCAGACTACCCCAGTATATGGAATATTTGAGGTTAAGTTGATTGTGGATAAAAATCAGTTTTGAATAGAATCAGAATAATTCTTCTGAAAACAAAGTGAAAGATTACAGCCATGTCATTATAAATAAAAAGCACCGATGATAAACCCGTAAGTGCAATATGACGTTTTGTCTGAATTGAACATCAGAATGAGGAAAAATGTGACAACTGAGAGCAAAACTCTTCAACTCAAACAAAAACCTTGAATAAATACAAAAATTCTTTCACCAAATAAATTGCAGGTATCTGAAACCTGGAAAGTTAAAGGAAATTTTTCAGGATCATCATGTCAATAGGCAAACTCAAAGCCAAACAGAGACACACGCACACACATTTACCAAGTCACGGTTTTTTGTCTCTCTGTGGAATCATCAATTTTTAAAGCTTCATATCCACTAGGGATGCATGAATGAATTGAAGATAAGATACACGAAGTTTTGCAGTTTCTCAAAGATTGATTATGAGTATATCCCACATCACTAGATGAAGAAGAACTACATTCACTTTCCTCATTATCACCTCCCTTTTTCTTTGCTTTCACATTACCATTTTCGCTGGTTTGTAACGAAAACAAAGAAAATTACAAAAAATTAATATTAAAACTAAAAGTGCTTCTATCCAAGATACTCTGAGCGTTAGGGGTATAAACAAATGCTACAAAATGTATTTATAATTAGAGGAATTAAAGTTTGCGGTATTTGGTTCCATCCTCTAGTGACAACTGAGATGTAATACTGACAAAAATCGTCAGAAACAGCTAAAAATTACTTGTGTTCATTTTGCTTTGGTCTCCAGTTGATAATAACTGGGGCAAGAAGTAAAACTGATAGAAAAAAAATCTTATTCGTGGATAACCCTATCTAGCGCCTAGTTTAGATAAATAACTGAAGCGATTCATAGTGCAGTTCATAATATTTAAGTTCGTGATTCGTGAGAAATTTCTATTTACTTATAGACAGTTATTATTACTTAATGATATTTAGTGAAAGAGCAAGAAAACCCAGAGAGATCTAAATAATTGTTTAACCATAGTTTGGAACCTTTAGAGCGCTTGTGAAATTGAACGCAACTGTTAATATTGAGACGAAAGGTCTGTAGCTTATAATTTGAATATTTTAGGTATTATAAATGAATGACAGTAAACCCATATGCAAACAACTTTAGAGTACAATCACAATGACATGAACCAGTGCCTCGACACATTAGGTCACGGTTAACTAACGTATTCACCGCAAAATTCGAGGGTTGATCAAAATAGTCAAATCTCTTTCAGACCAACAGAACCTGTCTATGTAGGGAACTATTAGATGGATGATACATCAGAATAATGAGATCTCATGGTGAACACATTAGGTTTGATCTGTTGTGTCGAAATACAATTACTAGTTCGTATCACCATGATTATGCTCCAAAGTTGTTCGCACATATGTGTTTGTCGTCATTCCCTTATAGTGGCTAAAATTTTCAAGTTATGAGCTACACACTTCCCAGCTCGCTATATATATATATATATATTTCGTGTAAGAAATGTACCACTTAGACCACTTATTTGGCAGTCATACATAAGTTATGAATAACTGCATCAGATATATAAATGTTTTATTACCTATAAATTAAAACAACGAAAAATTACCTATCGCTGTCTTTCTCATCATCGCTCTTATATCCAGCCAATTTACGACTTTCTGGTCTCAAATGCCGAAGAATTGAAAATTCATAGTATTGGTAACCTCTGAAACTTTCTGCTACTGCTACCATCATACTAGTGATAAGAACATTTTGGAAAAGGTAGTTGCTTTGGTTTGAAAATAGTATTTAAATGTAAAATTAGAAATAGTATTTGTATAGAAACTATTTTCAACTTGGCTGTCGGCATACACATAAAAGTGAATTTTACTCACCTGTGAACCTGGGATGAAAAAGTAACCCTGTTTATAAAAGTAATAGTACGTATAGTTTATTATCGCTACGCTATGATACACGAGATGGTTCAGTCGTGAACCAGGTTGCCTCAAACGTTGTTAAGAATGTGTGGGTAGATTTCATTTGCCTAGGACTCAGTATCTAAGTGGATACCGCGATGGCGTTTGAAGCGAACGATACTGAGTTCGAGTCCCGGAGTGGACATCAACTCTGGGATGTAGGAACATCCAAATGACGGGACCCAAGTAGGACGAAACGTGAGTTCTGGATTCCACTGCTAGCCACCGTCCTAGCCCCAAATGCCCTGCTACAGCCGAGAGTGGATGGGCCCGCCCACCCTCTCGAAATGCTCTCAAACGACCACGCGTATACAACCACTCCCAGGGAAGTCCTACTCACTGCTTTATCGAGGCAGGAAGTGTTGGGAGGGCGAAAAGCGAATATTCGGAGCTTTAGCCGGGTAGGTAGACACGGAGAGTTGGGAAACTCTGATTCCAAACCGATGGTGCACATGGGCTCCAGGATACTAAGGGAACAAATGGTGTATGAACCAATTGTTGGGCACCGGCTACCATGGGACTGCATCTTCTCACGTTGCTCCACTGCCTTGTGGATTAAACCTTTAGGTCAAAGGCTCGGGGTGTGGCCCCTTATGAAAACCACCTCTTTCGGTCTAGGAACCCGGGCAGTATCACAGCCCACACACAATTACAATGAAAATGATGATATTTACTGAAATTCTATTCTCGCTTCGACTTACAGTCAAACAACTCACATTATTATTTACTACGTCATTTATTCACTCTCGTTTATTCCCACTTTATGTATCCTCATTTTTCGACTTATACAGCAGCTCGCCTATGGTGGAAACTCTGTTCTATCTAAACGATCTCGAGTCACTGCCTGGCCGAAAGTTGAATGCTTACACCGAATAAGAATACTGAAACAGCTTTTCTGAAACCACGTGCATCATTCAAACTGGCTGCTTTCAACGTTCGCACACTTATGCAGGTTGGACAACAGATAGGGCTGGCTATGTCTTTGGAAAGTCTTAATATCGACGTTTGATGTCTATCCGAGACCCGTATTCAAGACTCTGGCGAAGTACTACAAATTCGATCTCCATCTGTCGCTTCGAAAAGCTTGTTTTACGTGCGCTTATCCGGGGACCCTGTGGCATCTTCGTCTGGTCTTGCTGGCGTTGGTGTCGCACTAAGCGCTAGAGCTGAGGCAGCACTAGTCGATTGGATCCCCATTAACAGTCGGTTATGTGCTGTTAGATTAGAAAGTTCCATCAAAGTGAGAAGAAATCGGCGTGAGAAACGATGTCTTTTCGTCATCTCCGCCTATGCCCCGACAGATTGCAGCCCGGATGCAATCAAGGATGAGTTTTACCACCAGTTATCTGTTCTTCTCCAGAAAGTGCGTTCGACAGATATTGTAGTACTAGCCGGAGACTTGAATGCTCAGGTCGGGCGTCTAGGCACAGAAGAGAGTCGTTTAGGTGGCCGATGGGGACTCGTTGGTCGCAGGTCAGATAACGGGGACCGTCTACTGCAACTTTGCACAGACCACAACCTGTTTCTGGCTAGCACTAACTTTCGGCACAGTCATCGCCGATGTGCCACCTGGCGTCCTCCCTCTGCATCTCAAGCCTGGACTCAGATTGATCACATCGCGATCAGCTACCGCTGGCGTGGTTGTGTAAAGACTGCCGCTCCTTTTGGAGTACCTATCTGGACTCTGACCATGCCTTGGTCTGCGCCAATCTTGCCTTACTTTTCAGTGGACAACGAAGTGACCGCCATCAACGGATTGATGTTAGCAAGCTGGTTGCAACTTCTGTTGCAAGTATCGAACCGAGCTAGCCTCTAGGCTAGCTACCACTCCACCGAAAAGTATAGATGAGCATTGGTTGCAATTGCATGACGCCATGAAAATGGCGGGAACAGTCAGTTGTGGGTTTGCGAAACGTCCCGCTTTTAAGCACTGGGTTTCTTCTGGTTCCTTACAACTCATTGAAGCCCGTCGGTCTACTCCGGGTGACCGTGAGTTTGACCATAAACGAAGGATGTTACGTAAGGAAATTGGGCAAAGCTTGCGTAAGGACCGAGAAGCCTGGTGGTCGAAGCGTGCTAATGAGCTGGAAGCAGCAGCTGCATCTGGTAACTACCGGAAGCTCTTCCAACTCATCCGAGCCACTGGCAGCAAGAAGTCTGGTGTGAGTGAAACAATCTGCGAGGATGATGGGATGCCAATCACTAACATCCATCGACGTCTTGGACGATGGGCAGAATTTTTCGAAGGGCAGTTCAACTGGCCTGCTGCTCCGGCAACATCGGTCAGACTGTCCTGCCCTCCATGGCCGGTGACGACTGATCCACCAAATGAGGAGGAAGTCCGCAAGGAACTCCAACTCTTGAAGCGTTACAAATCACCTGGCCCAGATGACTTACCTCCGGCTCTTTTTAAAGATGGTGGTGACTTTTTGACTAAGGAATTGACGACGTTGTTTACAAAGGTTTGGGAACTAGAGAGTGTACCAACGTCATGGAATGAGTCGATAGTTGTCCCTATCTTTAAAAAGGGTTCACGTCGTTCCTGTAACAACTATCGGGGGATAAGTCTACTTCCGATTGCGTCCAAGCTATTGGCTTCCGTCATACTTCGTAGGTTGTTCAAAACCCGAGAAAGATTGACTCGCGAGGAGCAGGCTGGGTTTCGTTCTGGTCGAGGATGTATTGATCATATCTTCACCCTCCGCCAAATGTTAGAACACCGCCATACTTATCAAAGGCCAACAATCGTAGTGTTTCTTGACATCAGGGCTGCCTTCGATTCGTTGGATAGGACTGTTCTCTGGGATTGTCTATTGAAGAAGGGTGTGCCTGAGAAGTTTATTAACATCCTAAAAGCCCTATATACAAACACCTCAGGCAGAGTGAGGGCATACAACCACCTCTCTCCATTGTTCCATTCGAGCAGTGGGGTTAGGCAGGGTTGCCCAATCTCACCATTCCTCTTCAACTTTGCCATCGATGACATTCTGGAAACAGCTCTGATGAATGTAAGTAATGGTGGTGTGGATCTGTTGCCTGGAGAAAGACTTCTCGACCTTGAGTATGCGGACGATATTGTCTTACTGTGCGATAATGCCCAAGGCATGCAATCCGCACTTAATCAGTTGGCAATCAGTGTCCGTAGGTATGGTATGTGCTTTGCACCTTCGAAGTGCAAAGTACTTCTACAAGACTGGCAGGATTCTAATCCTGTACTCACCCTGGATGGTGAGCAGATAGAAGTAGTCGAGTTCGTGTATCTGGGTAGCTGCATAAGTGCTGGTGGGGGTGTGAGTGATGAGATCAATGCACGAATAGTGAAAGCCAGAGCGGCTTATGCCAATCTGGGCCACCTTTGGCGCCTTCGTGATGTTAGTCTGGCTGTAAAAGGTCGGATCTACAACGCGTCGGTGAGAGCAGTTTTGCTCTATATTTATGAGGATGTTAGACGACTCTCTGTGTTCGATCATCGCTGTCTCCGAAGGATTGCTGACATCCAGTGGCAACACCATGTCAGTAATGCAGAGGTTCGGCATCGTGTGTTCGGGCACAGAGATGATAATTCAATTGGTGTCACCATCTTGAAACACCGACTTCGGTGGCTTGGACATGTTCTACGAATGTCGTCCCAGAGAATTCCACGTCGTGCATTATTTGCCGACTCTGGGACGGGTTGGAAACAGAGGAGAGGTGGTCAGTGCATGACATGGTGTCGTGGTATGAAAGAAAGCTGCAAAGGACGACTCCCTGGTTGGGGTCTGAGAGATGGTGCTACACAGTGGCTAGAGACGTTATCAGATATGGCTCAGAATAGAAGCCAGTGGCGATCCTGCTGTAACCTTCTTTTACTTTCTTCATAAAAATAGGGTTGTTTCTTCCTTAACTGAAAGATTTCTTCTGGTTGAACCTTCCCATTTCTCCATTATTATTGTAATTATTATTATTACACTACCTTACACTAATCTGGTCGTTAATGTTCTTCTTTTTTTTCTCTTCCCATTCTCATTGTTTTGTGTGACGCATAAATATTTTGTGCCCTCTTGTACCAATATTTGTGTTCAAATAAGTAAATAAATAATTCATTTGCCAGTCACCTACACCTTGGAAGGATACTTTATGAAGTAACTGAAAATGGAAGTGAATCAGTAGAAGTCTTGGCGAATCGGGAAGTGGACACAGAGCCTAGAAAACAACCACTTGACACCAATCACACGTTCCTTTTGTGGGAAGTTCTTGATGTATTATCTCCGTACTCTAAAGGCCTTACCACTGGTGACAAAAATCTGTAGGTGTCCTGTTTTTAGGACTAGTCTCGTCTAACGTCTCTTTCAGTTGTAGGAAGATATTATTGCTGTAGGTGTTGGTTCTTTGAGGGAAACAGCATACTGCCGTCACAGCCCTGTACAGTCAGTAGTGTGACCCCACCCTCAGATCTTAAGTTTGTGCTTTTAACTTCATTGTTCTCCAACTGATCTGCCCACCACGGTAGGACCTAAAAGAAAGTGTTCTAGCTAATATAGATCGATTGGATTATTACGACAGCTGAGTCTGGCAACCACGTGAAGGCAACAGGTACAGATGGGCGATGTTGATAACGTAAAGACTATGTGCTTATGGTGGTGAGGTTACAGCCGAGTTGTAAAATATGTTTAAAGCAACTATTATGTACAGTTAACGACATTCATTTTCAAAGTGAGACGAAGGGAGCTGAAATGGCATGAAATCGTTAATTGTTGATAAGAGTTATATTTCACATATTCTAGTATCTCTTTCGAGAACATTACTGTAGTAAATAAAAGATCTTGGGTTAAACCGCTGAACTGAACTTAATGTATCTAATGGAGTTACAGCCTTCTGAATATGGTCATTTATTCTTAAAACTACATAAACAAAATTAATGGGAACTCAAAAGTATCCAATTGCAAAGAATTTTTGAGGGTATAAGGACATAAAACCCATCCAGGTACTAGAAAATCATATATGTGTCAGGAGTAGAACTAGCTAGTTGAAAGATCATCTAGAACAGAAATTTTCTTGAATAGCATGGAACAACATACGCACATAATGAAGTTTAAGGTAACGCAATTAGGTATTTTTCTGGAATTACTTTCAAGATAAAAGATATGCCACGTAGTATTCTCAAATTTTGTGTAAATTCCATTTAACCAAGAATTCTGAACTCAGAAAAAGCTTCACATCCACTTATTAAGAAAAACTAAAACTTACTGAGACGTTTTTTCAAGAAAAGTCAACAAAGTATTCTGATAGCCGACAAGTACATGACTCAGCATATTACATCGACTGGCTGCTAACAGATCTACTTTTTGCATACTGTCCACTTTTAGGCGATCGAATGATGCTTTTGCTTTACGAACCTAAATGATAAAAATGATGAACAATGGGCTTATTATCGATAAGCTTAAAAGTAAACAACTTAAAGGAGAATAAAATCAATAAGAACATCGTTGGTTTATGTTAAATAGGGACTGATTTACCTGAATTTTCGATCACTAAGTCTAACATAAAAGGATATTGGCTCATAGGAAACGTGACTTCTTTTTATGTTACGGGTTAGGTTTTATCGGTTAGTGCTGGTAAGTAAGAAATATTGACTCACGACTACCTTCAACATGGTACACAATGATATCGAGTTACTTGGGTTACTGGCTATATCACATTTTTTAACTGACCACTACAACGCGATATAAGTGTGAATTTGTTTACAACTTGATGAACCTTTTGAGTGGTATTAAATCTTTTGGAGTTTCTAATAAGTTGTTTTGTAATGGTGGAGTAGATTTGTGACTCATGTAGATGATTTATGTGGATTTTTGTTCTCTGAGCTGGATGGTTTGGTCGTGGAGCTTTCATCGTTACTCTGAACGACATCATCAGCACAAACTTCGGATAGAAGTGGTGTTCAAACTTTTCCACATATGACTCACAGCTTGTCCTGTCGACCTCGATGTTGATTGGTTACTGTTGACCTTTAACCTGTCATTGTCTTCTTTATTTTGATTGTGACCCCCATTGATTTGATTCTCGGTCCCATATCTGTTCATGATTTTTCTGATGGTTGATAAATTGGATCGATTTCAATGTGTTTGTTGACTACTGATTGACCTGAGTGACTAGCTTCTAAAAATTCTCCGGTGCTTTTAGTATTCTCTATCCAAGATCTCAACATTTTCCCAGTCGATTATATTCACGTTTGTCCACATGAATTGATATAAGCGAGTTGACCACTAAATGATATCCGTGTAGACGAAGATGAAGAGGACGCCCACTTTGTCCGATGTAGTGTTTTTTGCAGTTAGAACAATTTATTTTGTAGATGATATCCGGTTTGTGTTCTATTGTCATTTCGTCGTTTGTTTGAATAAAGAATAAAAGCCGAAAATCATCTACCATCTAAACTGTTGCAACTATGAAAAACACTAAACTGGACAAAGTGGTAGGCTGATGAATTTCAGAAATATTTTTTTTCGTATACATCACTGACATATTGTACAACGTGCTAAACATAAAAATAAAGTGACAGATATAAGGAAGATATATATCACAATTTCTGGTTCAGAGTAGATAATGGTAATGATCATCTTTAATTACTGAGCAGAAACAACGACCATATGGCGAGACAAAAAGCTAAATTGTATTAAATCTAATATTCTGATAATTACACTGGTGAGTAAGACTGATGATGGAGCTTTTGCTATTTATCCAACAACTAATGTAATAACAAATCCTAATGACAAGGAAATTTGATTAATTATATAGTATTCATAACTGCTGTGATAATCGAAAATTTTGAACGACTGGGAATAGGCTAGGGAAGGTATCAATGACTTTATCCGTGAGACGAAATAGTAATACGAATAAGTATTAGAACAATAAAAAAGGGAATGTATGGGGAAAATCCTTCGAAGAGTTGGATGAAGACACAACAGGAAATCATTCCGAAACTCAATATGAACCATCCCTGAAGTTTGAGGAACTAGGGACCTGTTTCGGAGTAGGGGTCCGGGCAGTGTCCTACCACATACAAAAATATGATAATGGACAGTTATGGAAATGTTCTGTTCGTTATGCCTATTTGTCTAATCATGTAATATGCAGTTTATTAGAAATGAATTTATTTCACATTGTTTCAACTTCCTGTCTCCCCATATTTCTATTCTGTCTACTATGCTTCGACTCAATTAGTAGTTCATCTTTGTTGAAAGTCCTGTCTTATCTAAACTATCACAAACTGATGAACAGTCGATCTTATGGATTCTATCAGGATATAGAATTTATTTATTTATTTGAACACATAAATATTGGTACAAGAGAGCGCCAATATATATGCGCCACACAAAACAATGAGAATTTAAAGAGAAGAAAGAATAAACGTAAGGAGCGTAAAAAAGAGAACAATAACGAACAGTAACGAAGAGATTGGTGTAAGGTAGTGTAATAATAATAATGATAATGGGGGAACGGAAAAGTACAATCAGAAGAAATCTTTCAGTTAAGGAAGATACAACCCTATTTTTATGAAGAAAGTAAAAGAAGGTTACAGCAGGATCGCCACTGGCTTCTATTCTGAGCCATATCTGATAACGTCTCTAGCCACTGTGTTGCACCATCTCTCAGACCCCAACCAGGGAGTCGTCCTTTGCAGCTTTCTTTCATACCACGATACCATGTCACGCACTGACCACCTCTCCTCTGTTTCCAACCCGTCCCAGAGTCGGCAAATAGTGCACGACGTGGAATTCTCTGGGACGACATTCGTAGAACATATCCAAGCCACCGAAGTCGGTGTTTCAAGATGGTGACACCAATTGAATTATCATCTCTGTGCCCGAACACACGATGCCGAACCTCTGAATTACTAACATGGTGTTGCCACTGGATGTCAGCAATCCTTCGGAGACAGCGATGATCGAACACAGAGATTCGTCTGACATCCTCATAAATATAGAACAAAACTGCTCTCACCGACGTGTTGTAGATCTGACCCTTTACAGCCAGGCTGACATCACGAAGGTGCCAAAGATGACCCATATTGGCATAAGCCGCTCTGGCTTTCAGTATACGTGCATTGATCTCATCACTCACACTCCCACCAGCACTTATGCAGCTACCTAGATACACGAACTCGACCACTTCTATCTGCTTTCCATCCAGAGTGAGTACAGGATTGGAATCCTGCCAGTCTTGTAGAAGTACTTTGCACTTCGAAGGTGCAAAGCACATACCATACCTACGGACACTGATTGTCAACTGATTAAGTGCGGATTGCATGCCTCGGGCATTATCGCACAGTAAGACAATATCGTCCGCATACTCAAGGTCGAGAAGTCTTTCTCCAGGCAACAGATCCACACCACCATTACTTACATCCATCAGAGCTGTCTCCAGAATGTCATCGATGGCAAAGTTGAAGAGGAATGGTGAGATTGGGCAACCCTGCCTAACCCCACTACTTGAATGGAACAATGGAGAGAGGTGGTTGTATGCCCTCACTCTGCCTGAGGTGTTTGTATATAGGGCTTTTAGGATGTTAATAAACTTCTCAGGCACACCCTTCTTCAATAGACAATTCCAGAGAACAGTCCTATCCAACGAATCGAAGGCAGCCCTGATGTCAAGAAACACTACGATTGTTGGCCTTTGATAAATATGGCGGTGTTCTAATATTTGGCGGAGGGTGAATATATGATCAATACATCCTCGACCGGAACGAAACCCAGCCTTCTCCGCGCAAGTCAATCTTTCTCGAGTTTCGAACAACCTACGAAGTATGACGGAAGCCAATAGCTTGGACGCAATCGGAAGTAGACTCTGACACAGCTTTCTGAAGCTACGAGCCTAAATCAGAACTATCGCCAACTTTCGTGCTTGGATGCAAGTCGGACAACAGACAGATTGATCCATCATTGGAAAAGCTTACTATTGACGTATACTATGAGTCTGAGGCTCACATTCAAGACCGGTGATGCCAGAAACTCCTCTCCTGTAAATGAATTTGAAATGTTTGTGCCATATCCCTCTAACCGGGAGACCTTGTAGCACTACCGTCCAGTGTCGCACTGAATGCCAGAGAAGAGGCAGCGCTAGTCGACTGAAACCCTGATAACAATCGTTTATGTACCGTTAGGTCAGAAGGCTGCATTGGAGTGAGAAATCGATGGAAAAACGGAGTACCTCTCCCTGCCCCCCCCAATCCCCTAGTGCAGCCGAGGGTGAGGAGAATCCGCACTCCCACTCGAAATGCTCTCACATGACCACGCGTATAGAACCACTCCCTGGGAAGTCCTACTCACTGCCTTATTGCGGCGAGGAGTGTTGTTCACGGAATTGAGAGGACGAAAAGCGAATATTCAGAGCTTTAACCGAGTTGATGGACATGGAGAGTCCTCCTAAGGGAGTTGGAAAACCCTGATTTCAAACCAATGGTGCACATGAGCCCCAGTATCCTGAGGGAACAGATGGCGTATGAACCAATTGTTGGTCACTGGCTACCATGGGACTGCATCTTCCTACGTTGCTCCACTACCTTGTGGATCAGACCTTTAGGCCGAATGCTCCGGTTGCGGCTCCCTAAGAAAGCCACCTGTTTCAGTTTGGGCACACGAACAGTATCCCAGCCCTCACATAAATCTAATGATTTACGTGGTGCATATCTATTTGGTGCCTCCTTGTACCAATGTTTGTGTTTAAATAAATAAATAAATAAAAACGTCCATATTAAACAATTCAACGACTGTTTTATTAACCGGTATTATTATTGCCCAATTATTTGATAAAATCTGACTAAATCAAGCCAACATTTAAATGGTGCATATCGAATTACTTAGAATATCCATATATGAATTACCTGTGCTTGAACGCACCGAAACTTCTCCAGCTGTTTGTATGTATCTGGGTCCAACTCTTCGCTTACGTTTTTCATCCATAACAAAGCACCTCGATATTCTGTGCGACCTTGTTCCATAATTTTAACTGTATTTGTTGTGTCACTGATTGCCTGTTGTCTGAATGTTTTGACTTCTTGATGAACACGATCAAGTGGACTGAGTAAAGTAAGTCTATTTAAAGCAAAAATTCAGAAAACGATACAGATTGACAAAAACAATAATCACGACTCCAATGTGGTGTACACGTTTATATGGAAACAGATACTCGATTTGCTTCACTGTACATCTAAATGGACGTACAGACAACCACATATGTGGTTCTTCACAGCACATTATTTTGCTAGAAGTAACGGATCACAGCCCTTTTTCATTACATTGTCTCAGGGTTGCCCTGATGCTCGTGGTTATGTAACAAGGGTGCTAAACAATAACAGTACGTCAAGCATAATGTTGTGTACTCAGGCAATCGTAAGTTGGTTGGTTAGATGTAATGATTAATGAAGCCATAGTGAGTCCAAAAGAGCATAACAGAAAAAATGCAGTTTTACCTTTGTTGGGCTGAGCTACTTAACGCTTTTCCGACAGCAGACATAATCTTCCCAGCTTGTGTTTTATCTTCTAAACTATATTGTTTTAGAAATCGTCCCATTTCATTTCAGCCTGAGAGAGATCTGAACAGTCAGCAGGGTAATAATCAAAACTTACAGCACAACGTTCTCTGATAACGTGCCAATACATTGTCAAGATCTCGACATGTCAACTGAACAGATTTTAACAGCTAAAGGAGTGATAAATAGGGTGTTTTTTACCTCCAACTTTGCGTCAAGATCGGAGTCGGAAGCTACAATATTTTCGTCTTGCTTTCGACGCAGTTTCTTAATAACTGCTTGTTTGGTAGTCCAGTAAGCATTTTTAAGTCTGTGTGACGTTGAATCATTGGTCCTTTGAATATACCGCTCGCAGCTGGGGTTGTAATAACTAATTCGTAATCAGTAATAGATAACCACCAACCAACATACCTTGTCATCGCCAACGCAACGCGTTTCTGAAATTACGCGGATACTGACTCTTCAGTCCAATACCCAATAGCTTTGTCATGGTTTTGTATAAAACGATTGATTTCTTTGCTCTCTCTCTCTCCTTGTTTTTTTCGGTAAGGTGCCGGATGAAAGACACTGTGAGCGCTCAACTTCGAAATACTCAACATCCATTGGCCGGATACCATCAGTAACAGTGGGAGAGAACAAACCAGCTTCCAGCTGAAGAGAAGATTTGAATAGACAATGATAGTGGATTGGACACACACTACGGAAATCACCCAACTTCATCAAGAAGCAAGCCCTAACTTAGAATCCTGAAGGGAAGCGCAAAAGAGGAAGGCCAAAGTACACATTACGTCGGGAAATAGAAGCAGATATGAAGAGGATGAATAATAACTGGAAAGAGCTGAACGGATTGCCCAGTACAGGAGTGGATGGAGAGTGCTGGTGGGTGGTCTATGCTCCTCCATGAGAAGTAACAGGTGTAAGTAAGGAAAAGTTGGAGATAGACAAAACTTTTTTCAAAGTTCCAAGTCGTTTACCACTAAAACACTGGATGATAGTGGGTCAAAACCAGTTGATTTGGACAAAAGGTAGGATTCGCTATCATTCATTGCCACTTGAAGCAGTGACACACATTCGATGCAAAAATTAATTTCCAAAACAGGCTAATCCCACTCACTTATTGTTGATAATTGTACTTACTTACGCCTGTTACTCCCAATGGAGCATAGTACGCCGACCAGCATTCTCCAACCCACTTTGTCCTGGGCCTTCTTTTCTAGTTCTATCCAATTCTTGTTCACTTTTCTCATGTCCATCTCCATTTCTCGCCGTAATGTGTTCTTTGGTCTTCCTCTTTTCCTTTGGCCTTGAGGATTCCATGTGAGGGATTGTCTTGTGACGCAGTTGAGTGCTTTCCTCAATGTGTGTCGTATCCACTTCCAGCGCTTCTTCCTGATTTCTTCCTCCACTGGGATCTGGTTTGTTTTCTCCCACAGTAGGTTGTTGCTGATGGTGTCCGGCCACGGATCCGAAGTATTTTCTGTAGACAACTGTTAATAAACACTTGTATCTTCTGAATGATGGCTTTCGTAGTTCTCCAGGTTTCCGCCCCATACAGTAGGACTGTCTTGACATGTGTATTGAAATTTCTGACCTTGGTATTGGTTGACAATGGCTTTGAGTTCCAGATGTTCTTCGACTGTAAATACGCTGCTCTTGCTTTGTCGATCCGCGTCTTCACATCTGCATCAGATCCACCGTGCTCATCAGTGATGCTGCCCAGATATGTAAAGGTTTTTACATCTTCCAAATCTTCTCCGTCGATTGTGATTGGATTGGTGCATTCTGTGTTGTATCGGAGAATCCTGCTTTTCCCTTTGTGTATATTGAGACCTATTGCTGCTGAGGCTGCTGCTACACTGTTCGTCTTCTCCTGAGTTTAAAAGATTTGAATAATTTTTTCTGGTTAACGTTTTTTTAGCGAGTTAGTTTTCTACGGGGTGGGGACGCTAACCCCATGCCCAACCCTACTCCTTTATCCGGGCTTGGGACCTGCAGTAGCCCCCGGAGGGACTCCAGACGGAGTTGCACTGAATAGAGCTTCTCAGAAACCGGTAGAAAGTGAAGTGTCATGTCCTGCATTTCTGATCAGATGATTGTATACCCTGCTACTATGTTTAGTTGGGTTCCAAAACTTTCTAGAGTCTCAAGGCCATCTGAAATGTTATGATACCGTCATTTTCTGTACATAACTAACCTTGGATGAAAGTGTTCTTTCCACACTATGCTCCTTTTCTCTTCTGTTCAGACTCTTGTATAGATTTGATCTGGCTTTATTAGAAGAGTTTAGGAAACCGATTTAAGTTTTTAGTCAGATTTTTCACTCAGGCGGTAATTACCAAAAATTTATGTGTATTTCCATCAGTCCTTAATGGAGTTACAATGCAAGTAGCTCAATTGGACGACTCAGCTATCAATATTTCCGTTTCGCAACCACTTTATCCAGTTCATTTTTAACAGCCTCACTTAAACCATATGGACTTAATCTAAGCCTCAAGAGGATGAGCTTTACCTAATTCTTAGTGCACTGGGTGAATATTCATGTCTCTTACAGCCTTCTAACATTGTTACAGCAGATCTTTATTAAAGTTGCTGTCGGTATCTGTACAGAAACAAGTGTATATATCCAACAATCTTGGGCCTGTTAGCCCAGGCACAGACGGACCATACTCAGTGACTACCGAAGGAATATTGACACAACTACCCCATTTTTAATCGGTGCGGCATTAACTGTATCCAAGATGAGTAACTGATGGCCAGCGATGTCATTAATTGCACTACTTAAAGGTTTTAAATTATTAAAAAACAATAAATTCCTGTTAGAATTGATTAACTCTCCGCTACAATTATCAACAAATCCGCCTAAAGTCCCTCCGGGGGCTACTGCAGGTCCCAAGCCCGGATAAAAGAAGAGGGTTGGGCATGGGGCTGGCGTCCCATCCCGTGGAAAACTAACTCGCTAAAAAAACGCTAACCAGAAAAATTATTCAAACCTTTTAAACTCTGCCCCGGGAGTCAGAAGCTCTTCATTTAGAAGAATTATGACGTCTCATGATGAAAGCCAAATTCCTTCGGAAGTTACGAGGCCGATGCCCCTTCTGACAACCAGAGCGACCATTTATTTAGGTACATGGAATGTTCATACAATGTGGGACACCGGGAGAGCCTTCCAAATTGCTGCAGAAATGAGGAGATACAACCTAGAGGTGCTTGGGATCAGTGAAACACATTGGACGCAAGTTGGACAACAACGAATAGCTTCAGGGGAGCTCCTGTTATACTCCGGCCATGAAGAAGAAAATGTCCCACATACACAAGGAGTTGCATTGATGCTGTCCAAACAAGCACAAAATGCACTTATAGGATGGGAATCTCATGGACCAAGGATCATCAAAGCCTCCTTCAAAGCAAAGAAAGAGGGCATTTCAAAGGAAGTTATCCAATGCTATGCGCCCACCAACGACCACAATTAAGACGCTAAAGATCAATTCTACAATAGGCTGCAGTCAATCATCGAGAAGTGACCAACAAAGGACCTGACCATTCTGGATACTGACAAACTCAACAAATTTAAGATAGTCCTCAGCAATAGATTCCAGATTTTTCATGACCTACTCAATGGAGAAGGAACTACTATGGAGAGCAACTTCAACATGTCATGAGGTTCTGGGTCACAATAAGCACCACTACAAGGAATGGATCACTGTTGATACACTGGATAAGATTCAAGAAAGGAGGAACAAGAAGGCAGCAATCAATACCAGCCGAACAAGAGCAGAAGAAGCCAAGGCACAAGCCGAATACACAGAAGTAAACAAACAATTTAAGAGGAGCATCAGAACCGACAAACGTAAATATTTGGAGGATTTAGCAATGACGGCGGGAGAGGCTGCAAGAGAAGGTAACATGAGACAACTGTATGACACGACAAAGAAACTTGCTGGAAATTACCGTAAACCAGAACGACCAGTGAAAAGCAAGGAAGGCAAGGTAATCACCAAAATTGAAGAGCAGCAAAACAGGTGGGTAGAACACTTCAAAGAACTCATGAATCGACTAGCTCCACTGAACCCAACCAACATCGAAGCAGCACCCACGGACCTCCCAATCAATGTTGGCCCACCAACAATTGAAGAGATCAGCATGGCCATCAGACAAATAAATAGTGGCAAAGCAGCAGGACCAGACAACATTCTAGCAGAGGCACTGAAAGCAGACGTACCGGTAACTGCAAGGATACTCCTCATTCTCTTCAGCAAGATTTTGGATGAGGAACAAGCACCAAAAGACTGGTAAGAAGGACTTCTGATCAAAATACCGAAGAAAGGCGATCTCAGCAACTGTGATAACTACAGGGGCATCACTTTTCTCTCAATACCGGGAAAAGTCTTCGACAGGGTATTGTTAAACAGAATGAAGGACTGCGTAGACGCCCAACTTTGTGACCAACAGGCTGGATTCCGTAAGGATCGATCGTGTACAGACCAAATCGCAACACTATGGATCATTGCGAAACAATCAGTTGAAAGGATTTCATCACTCTGCATCAACTTCATTGACTACGAGAAAGCATTTGACAGAGTGAACAGGATAAAACTATGGGAGATTCGTCAATATCATACAGAATTCCTATGATGCATTAAACTGCGAAATCGTGCATGGAGGACAGTTGACAAAGTCGTTCAAAGTAAAGAGCGGTGTCAGGCAAGGTTGCTTACTCTCATCCTTTCGCTTTCTCCTGGTGATCGACTGGATCATGAAGACGTCAACACCTGAGGGGAAGCACGGGATACAGTGGACAGCTAGAATGCAGTTGGACGATCTAGACTTCGCAGATGATCTGGCCCTTCTATCGCAAAAGTAACAACAAATGCAGGGGAAGACGACCAGTGTAGTAGCAGTAGGTCTCAGTGTACATAAAGGGAAAAGCAAGATTCCCCGATACAACACAGCATGCACCAATCCAATCACAATTGACGGAGAAGATTTGGAAGATGTAAAAACCTTTACATATCTGGGCAGCATCACTGATGAGCACGGTGGATCTGATGCAGATGTGAAGACGCGGATCGACAAAGCAAGAGCAGCGTATTTACAGTCGAAGAACATCTGGAACTCAAAGCCATTGTCAACCAACACCAAGGTCAGAAATTTCAATACAAATGTCAAGACAGTCCTACTGTATGGGGCGGAAACCTGGAGAACTACGAAAGCCATCATTCAGAAGATACAAGTGTTTATTAACAGTTGTCTACAGAAAATACTTCGGATCCGTTGGCCGGACACTATCAGCAACAACCTACTGTGGGAGAAAACAAACCAGATCCCAGTGGAGGAAGAAATCAGGAAGAAGCGCTGGAAGTGGATACGACACACATTGAGGAAAGCACTCAACTGCGTCACAAGACAATCCCTCACATGGAATCCTCAAGGCCAAAGGAAAAGAGGAAGACCAAAGAACACATTACGGCGAGAAATGGAGATGGACATGAGAAAAGTGAACAAGAATTGGATAGAACTAGAAAAGAAGGCCCAGGACAAAGTGGGTTGGAGAATGCTGGTCGGCGTACTATGCTCCATTGGGAGTAACAGGCGTAAGTGAGTAAGTACTATTCAGTGCAGATTGAATAACTTTTCCTAGTGATTTCAGGGTCCCTTTAAGCTGTTTTTGAGCAACTTTCTGGTTCTGCCCAACACTAAATACTCAAGTTACTGCAACAAGATTGTACCACTGATGATCTGAAGATATTTTATATGGATTGTGAGGGTCCATTTGTTTCACTAAAATAGAGACTTAAAACCTATATGAGTCATCCAGTTCCATTGATTCAAGCATCATTGCCTATAAATGTCTCAGCATCCACGCCATAGGTTGGTGATCTGTTTTATTCCAGACCTAGTCCTTAATTTGCAGTGTTATTTCCAGCTTTAGACTTGGTTTCTGGTAAAGAGTTTGTATGGGGTTAACAAGGTGAATACATAGTAAGGAGTACTCCAAAATTTTTAAATGGTGAGGCTTTTCCTTGACCGTTTTCGTCGACTAAAAATCCTTCCGTGCCAAAGAATCATCCCCATTGGGCTAAGTTGAATTTTCGGGACGGAATGGGAAACCTGTTATTTTATTTTGAGACCTTTAAGAAAAAGTGAACGAGGATATTCCCGGAGTCAATAAGAAGGCTCTAGCTGCGGTGTAGGCAGTAAAAAGACTATACAGCTACTTGTTTGACATAAGATTTTATATTGCGATTGATCATCAGGTGTTAAAATTTATTTACTTATCATAGCTGCTTGGCAGCCTGCTTGGATATCTGGATTACTTATTTTCTACCATCTAAATATTTAAGCAAGTTATCCTTTTTATTTTGTTTTGGCAACTCCTCATGTCTATTAACCGCATAACCTAACCAGTCGCGATTATGAACAGTTTAAGACCTTTCACTCTACAAGTTTCAAAAAAGTACAATCAGCGATATCGTAGTGTTAAAGAGAATAAACACTAGTCATATGTCCATTCCCGAGCTTTTAAATTCTGACTGCCGATCACCAATTAGCAAGATGGTCTATCTTCACTTCCTACCAAGTCAAAACATCATCACAATTCAAGAGTCTTTGGTTTGCTGATTTACAGGATGATTGCTTAGTATCACTACGTCATTTCAATATTTATCTTCAGGATCGGTCAAGCAATAAAAGAGGTGTGGTGACGGCGTAGCTACGTTTGTAAACGTGAACCGGTGTCGATCTACTCTTGCATATTTTGAGTTTTTAAATGAATTTATCGATAGTCTAACTCGAAGATGCCACCCAAAACACTTGAATAAATACAATTATTTTTGTGTTCCAAACATCCACGTGACTCAGACTGCATATCATTTGCACTATCTGTTTTTGCTCATGAATTCAATGACTTCGCTGTCACTGTCTTTAGTGGTTCACTTTCAACTGTACAAGATGATTTCAATCCATATGACTGCAGCTTTCTTTCATCACTAGTCCACTTAAATGTTGTAGATTTTTTTCAATTGTTTGGATTCTCATTTAGATTTTGTTTTCACTAAGAATACGTTTACATATGTGATCTGTAAACGTGCGCCATTGTCTAGCTCGGATCACTGTATAATTCGTGTTTTACCTAAAGTATATTGAAAGCATGGAAAGAGTAAAATCTTACATCAGACCAAGAAAGTCAAATATAGGAATTACTCAGAAAATATTCAAAATTTGGAAAACATGTTTTGTACGACTAACTGGGAATTATTTACAGATGATTCACTGGAAAACACTACTGATTTTATCACTTGTCATCTTAAGTTCTGTCTTTTTATACCATTGAAACCAGTTTTTAAGTTTTGACCGAGTTATATCTCCACAACTAAAACGACTACAGAGGTTCAAAAGAAGAATATACGAGGAGGAAACTTTATTAGGGTCCGTAAGCTAAGCAGTCTAATAAACCAAGACATTAGACATCATTACCAAGGTTCGACTTGATAATTTCGAATAAATTGAGCATTGGGTAGATTGCTATACATAAATTAATATATTTGTAACGTCCCAGTGAGTAGAAAAATCAGATTTTCTGACGTTTCATAGCTCACTGTGATCTACTTCCTCATTCGTCTCAAATCTATGTTTACCCAAAAACTTCTGCCTTGTAAAACCTCCCCAGGTATGTTGAAACACTTTAAAGAACTTATAGGTGATAGGCACATTAGAGATTATCACCAGCTGAATGTTTGTGACTTAAATAATTCTTTTGTACATCAGCCATCTGATATCATGCTCCCTATATCCACAGGTTTGGAGAATAGTTGTGTTCCAATTTTCACTGAAAATGAGGTCGTAAATTGTCTACAATCACTTATTTCATGCGAATGTTTGGGACCTGATGGAATCCCAAACTTTCTTTTTAAAAATCTGCTGATGTTCTATGTTATCCATTGGCGAGTATCTTTAACAGATCCTTCTCAACTAATCTCATACCGAAAAAGTGAAGTAAGATAAAGACAATCTCTATACCATGGAAAGTATCTGAAGATAATAATGTGAAATTCAGACCCATAGCAATAAATTCACTTTTCCTCAAAACAATGGAAATGTCATTGCTACCAAAAGAACATTTTGATCCGTGTAAGTTTGTTTTAGAATGCACGCGAAGCACCGTAGATGTTGTTGCTATTGTGCATCCCAATATGCCTTTCAGCTTGAGAAAGAGCAAGAGGTATTTTTGATGCGCTTTCCCGAACTGTACTTCTGCTTTTGTTTCTGTCTCAAGACAACTAATACTTAACAAGTTAATCTGTTACGGGAGAACTAAAGATATTTGACGGATTAAACCTTTTGTATTGAATATTAATAATTTCACTGTTTTTGGATGAACCTATTTTACTCAAATTCTAGATCTGTTTTTATATCAGGACTTTCGGATATCTTGGTTTCTCTTAGTCTTTGGTTTGGTTTATGAGAGTTTTTACTCCGAGGACCTACAAAATTGAAGGTTTATTTGCAATTGTTATAATTATTGTTGGAACGACATTTGAGTCGACTATCTGTAAATTGCAAGTAAACTTTGGTACCTAAAGAGATGCTTGGTTCTATTGTTAATTTGAGTTCGTAAGTTGCAAATAGATTGTCATACCGTACTTCAACGTAAGATCTTATAGATTAGGCAGTAATATCATGACAAATCTGCAATTTTAGGATAATGTCTATCATTAGAGCAGTACTAAAATCGAAGTAGATCGTAATTCTACAACATCAATATCTACGCTGTCTCACCGTATTGTGACAATCGACAACATATGATGGAGAACTGGTTTAGGTTGGAGATAGAACTATATATTTGATATGAGTAAAAGTGATGTTACATAAGGACGACCACGCTTGCAAGTCCGAGCCATGCCATCCGATGAATTGAATTTTGATCGAAGCCACGAGTCCACCATTATTGACCTCCCATTAGTGCTACATGCTGAAAGTCTATTTTTCCAGTTATTTCATGTTCAGCTTTAAGAATTGTGGTCATATATCCAATGCCACGACAGTCATACTTAATCTGTCTAAACGTCAAGCTGTTAACTTTAGCCTCAGACATGAACAACATCTAAACACTATGTCGGTATCCCATAACGCTTGTGTCATTGGAGACACTGATAAACAGCGTCGAAGTACAACTATATAAGTGTTACTTTTCCCACTGATCTCTCTTGGTATCCTCATGTTTTACTGTTATCAAAGAAAGTTTTCCGTCTGACTTACTATATAAAGAGGCTGCATGCTTTTGGGATTACTCGACATTTACACTTAAAAATTTTTAATTCCTTCGTATTACTTATGATTCTTTACTGTTCTCCATTATTCTTTCTCGGACTTTTGGGAAAAGATTTTGCTGTATTGTGGAGAGTGCTGAAGACAATTAGCAAGGTGTGCGGTGGATCATTTGAGGTCATCATTAATAAGTTGTGGACAGGAATCTATCCTTGCAAACTCCTGGCAGGTGTTATATTAGCAGATAATTACCAACCGCTTCATTCATATCTTTCTCCTTCTATATCTTCTGGTAGTAGGAGACGTAAATATATTAAAGACTATGCATGCAACCAAAAGTATAAAAGTTCTATATTAAGCTATATAGTAAATATACTGTGTGACGAACAGGTTGTGGGAGTTAACCTAGTCAATAACCCGTATTATTCAATATGTCTCTAAACGAAATGTTGTACAACTCGGATTTTTTATATCTTTTTCTTCTTTTTTTGTTGTTGTAGTACCTTTTTCTGAGAATTCTATATTATACCAGAATGCATTAATGAATAAAGTCATTATTAGTAGCAAAATCACTCAATCACGCCACTTCGTCGACCGTCCATTACTTTGATCCAGAGATGAAAGTCAGAACTCGCAGACAGCCCTAGCTGACACTTCACCCAAAAAGCGACGAAGAAGGTATTTAATGGTGGGAGAATAACCAATGTATTTGACGATTGTGAGATTTCTGAATATCCGCATCGGATGGAGTTAACTACAGGCACAGATAACAACAACGAAAATAAACATACATTCAAAAACGAAAAGGTTAGATTTAAAGTGGTTTCTACATAAAGATAATGGTGTTAAATATATTTTTAAGATTAAGAACTTGATGCGAATATATGATAGTGATCTGTTCGAAATTCCGGTTCACCTACGTTCGAACAGTGCAACTATTGAAATAAATTAATCAGATTGGTTTTAGAACTGACTTTTTATTTATTTAGTCGATATAAAATTCAATAGTTATTGACCGAAACTTTGTGCGGAACACGAATAAAAAGATGACATTGTGAAGAAATGGAAGGAAGGAGTACAACAAAAAAGTAAGTGAATGATTATATTAGGCAGTAAGAGATATAGTTCAGTAAAAAGAATTAGGAGAGACTTCTTCCAGTTAACGGAGTTTACCTAACTGTTATGAAAAATGCGCAATGAAATTACATCAGGATTGTCACTAAATTCCATTATCTGAAGGACCCCACCCAATCAGAGGTTCATGGTGGACCGACAGATGCTTCTCATTATGGATTAATTTCCTTTCGCAGATTTTCATGTCGCTGTTCATATTGGTACCATGTGACCACAATATAAGTACATTTCTAGCACATAATAACGCAATATCGATAAGGATTCATAAGCATACAACATTCGTGACAACACGCCGTTGCCTCCTCGTTATATCCTTTTATACTTCCACAGACGGCAACTCGGAAATTGAAAGAATTGTGTGAAAACCACTTGACCTTCTTTCAGAAAGTTAAATACACAGATATTGTATAGTAGAAGAGACTTAAGTGAGTCTGACGATGTTACGGCTCAGTGCATAAACAACCACACTCAGCTACTCCAATGATGCTAAGATAATAGCTTATCGCTAGTAAGCATCGATTTTAAGCGTAAGGAAAGTTGCTAGACATAGTGACCTCCAAACTCGACCCAACGATGAACTCGAATAGAAAACAGTACCGTCAGCCATCGTTGTAGGGGCTCAATAGAGCACTGTAGCGTATTCTGGAGCACACGTCTGGACTCGGATCACACTCTAGTTCCAGAACGAATTTGTCTGCGTCTTACCGGACATAGAAAAGTCACAGCAAGAAAACCCCTTGGAGTTCGACTTGACGTACTGTCTTTTACTTTTATTTATTTCACTTATTTAACAGCGCTACTTGAGAAGCATACTGTAAGCAAACCAATGTTGTAACTTATAGATCATGCACATAAAAATTAGGTGTACCTGTCCTCGCAAATATATATTATATTATTACGAATAGAGAATATCCCTTGGTTGTTGGTGTTCGATCAAAGGTATCTTTGAAGCGTCGCTCGTGTATTTTGAGATCACTGAGTCAACAATGCCAAGAATAGGAATAGGGTACTAGTTAAAGATGGAGAATCGATTGAAAAGGTAGTAAATCTTCATCGAATGGGTGTTTGGGACACGTGTTGCGTATGCTCAACCACTGACTCCCTCTACGGGAGATATTGTCTGCTGTGGGAGTGTACTGAAAGCTCGTCGTGGTCAAACCAAAGTGTGGTACCAATCCTTGAAGTAATTGACAATCAAACTCAGCGATGTTACTAGGTCTCGATTACCTGGTTGTGGTCCGCGTGACTATCATAACCGGTGGTTAGAGACTGAATGATATGACTCAGAATCGTTTGTAATGTTTTCGTCCAAATTTCGAACTTCTGATTTCCTGATCTTCTAATTTATATTTCTCAGAATCGCATCTTGTTGTCGCTAGTTATTCGGACCCACTCCACCTTGGTACATTTCACAAGTGATTGTCATTATCATTGTGGTCGTTTGTTTACAGGTTTGTAACAGATCAATTTAGGTGTTCAAGCTTTATCTCAAGACTTCTCGAAAGTGTCATTACATTGTGCGTGAGTATTTATTTTCGTTCCTATTTTTGCTGGCATTAAATGCCCCTATTTCGCTTTAAATGTTGAGAGATTTTGTATTTAAATAAAAACTTCACACTTCCACTTTCTTTGTTCCACTCTTTGAATAAAAGCACACAATATCCGCCGTTTGGATTTCTCGGATTTAAACGAGAGACGACAGCACTTAGGACTCTTTATATAATTGTTTACAGGTCTTGCAGCTGATGTGAGTTTAATTTATTAAGTTGACAAATATTTGTTTGTTACAAAACAAACGGTTAATTATTACTGGTTTCCATCCATCTTATTTCCAGTTCTTTTCTGTTTTTTAGCAACACGTTTGTAGTTGACAGCCGTAGAACACTAACCTGAGGAACGCACTTTTCCAATCTTAATAATAATAATAATTTGTCCTCGAATAACAGCCTGTTACATGAGGCATGCCAGTTTACAGAAGATACAGTCTTCACCGAGGTAGGTTACTCAGTTAGTTCAATATTTTATAAAGTACACTGATCACCAAAGTTTGGGGAATAACATTTCTCACATATGAGTGCAAATAATATTATTAAGATCCATATTGTTAATACGACAGTTGGCGCGCCTTTTGGAGGTTGCGTCGCGACGTGCAACTGACAGTTGGGAGTAAATCCACGTAAATTTGAGATCTATAAACTGTGACATTATATTCCTCTGGGACATCTGAGGCGTTAGTGATGGCTCAGGACAAATTCACCCGTTCCACATGGGTTATCGGTGTCAGATATTGAGAGGGGTGAAAAAGTATGTAAGAAAGAGAAAGGACGAGAAGTAAAGCATACAATGTTCATGCATATTCAAACTGAGTCATTTTTAATGGAATGTTGAAGATAAAACAACTAAATTTGAGTTTCTATCGTTAAGGTACATTTTAAGCAATCGCATTCTAGTAGGTTAATGCAAACAAGCGTAAATATGGTATGAATGAATAAAGAACTGTGTAAATGGATGTGGTTCAAAAAGAAGTTAAAATTATAGGATTATGTGAAGTTTTTTAAAATCCAGTACTGAAAATAGTATTCTGATACACAAATGGCCATCTCCAATTTAGTCAAAGCTACTTCATCTCAGTTTTATTTTTGTTGATTTTATAGGGTCATGAGCACACATCGTCTTTCGCAAATTGTATTGTTTTGCTTGAAATCGGATAAGTCGGTAGTAGGAGGCATTTAGCATAATAAGTTAGCATCAATGCCATTGGTTCGTGACATCCCACGTGACCTTAAGGGGCCGTAATTTAACAAAATGTTCTGCTCTACAGACATGGGTGGATTGAACTTAACTTTTCCCACCAATGAGGCACGTTATTATGGACCGCCCAATATCTAGACGGAACAAGAAGATAACTCACTAATCTTATGGATGCTGATCTACTAAGGCTGATACTACGAAGCTCAAAATGTCCTAAAGTCTTGCGAGTTGCTCAATGTTTTCTTTTTCTCACCCTGAAAATTTTACAATTGCATACTACTTCATATCCTTTGATTTGCCATGAGCACTTTCCATCTTTAAACCACATAAAATCTGACCTGTTTTTTAACTTTTACCATTAGTTATCTTCATAGTAGTGTGATATACTAAGTGTATGTCTGTCGCATAATAAAAATGCTTTAACCATCTGGTTAGATTGTAACATAGAACTACTAGAGATAGTGTATTCCAACTATGGGCTTTGACCAAAACAGTATCCATACTTATCTCAAACGTAAGAGATCCTAACATCACAAAAGAATGGAGGGTGGCGCTACTGACCATAAAACATGATGGTGGAAAGATAACTTCAACCCACCCATGTCTGTGGGGCAGAATATTTTGTTTAAGAACGGCTCCTTATAGTCTGGTGGAATGTCACGAACCAATGGTATTGATGCTGATTTATAATGCAAAATTCCTCATTAAATCGTGCTTAGAACGTTGAATTGGTTTCACTTCATACCCAATAATTCTATTACAAGCAAACAAGACAATTCGCTAAAAACAAAGCCTACTAAAGACCGTATAAAACCTAAAAAAGGGGTCCAGTAGCTTTGAAAAAAAGAGACGGTTATTCGTGAATCATAATACTGTTTTTAGCCCTATATTTTATAACTACGCATAATCCCATACTCTCAGCTCCTTTCTGAACCACCCCCATTCGTCAGTCGTTTATCCACTCATACCTTGTTTACACTTATTTCCTTTAACCTATTAGAATGCTCTTGCTTAATAAATAATTAATAAAAGAGAATTTGACTGACTAGTCATACCTTAACTATTCCTTCATGAAAATTGTCTGCTCTGCTTCTTGTCCTTTATTTTTCTTGCACGCTTTTCAGCCCCCTTGAGATATGCCACTGGAAACAGATATGGAACGGGTGACTTCGTCCAGCGCCATCATTGAAGCCTCAGATGTTTCAAAGGGATATAAGGTTGCGATTTCTAGAAGCTCCCGACTTCAATGGATCAATTCTCAACCATCAGTTGCACGTCGTAACACAACTTTCATAAAGCGCGCCAGCTGTGATACTGGCTAAAACCATCTACATCCATACCTTATAAATTATCAACCCAGCTGAGTAATTTACTACAGTGGAAGTTGTGTCATTTGTAACAATTTGATTTTGCCTGTAAACTGGCATGCCTCACGTAACAAAATTTTATTTGAGAATAAATTATTATTATCTCTTCACAGATTGAAATCATGAGTCAGTTGAATCTAGATCATCATGGAAAACTGGAAGCACTGGACAGCCGTTTCGTCCTGGATGCCGGCTCAGTGGCCTAATGGTTAAGTGCTCGCGCACGAAGCCAGTAGGTCCTGGGTTCGAATCCCGTGGGGTGCGGGATTGTGGATGCGCACTTCTGAGGAGCCCCATACTAGGACGAAACGGCCGTCCGGTGCTTCCAGGTTTTCCATGGTGGGCTAGCTTCAACTAACTCATGATTTCAATCTGTGAAATTTCCAAAATCTCCACAAACCCCTTCTGATATTATCTCTTCATTATCATGTTTTCTGGTCAGAAACGCCACCCCCCGTCCTTTTGTGATGTTAGGTTCTCTTACGTTTGTGATGTGTATGAATATTCCTTTCGTCCTAACTCATTATTTGAATACACTGTCTCTACTATTTCCATGTTACAAGCAAATGAGATGGTTAGAGCTTCTGTATTGTGGCTTAGATATCTATTCAGTATACCACACTGCCATGAAGATAACAGCATATACAAAGAGCAATCTAACTATTACCTTATAAGAAGTACAAACCCATGACGCAGTACTATTACGTAAATACTTAGCAGGTAAATTTACCTGAACAACCTGTTGCGAAAATTCCATGATTTATTATTTTTGTCTTTCAAAATTTCTGTTGGGTTTGCACCGTATCTGCGAACTTTTGTCGGGAACATTTTTGTGTACAATTGACAGTGCTTGAAAAGCTGCATGTATTTGCTTTATCAGAAACATCTTATGAACGTTATAATTTTTTCAGAGTAGCACCGGGCCACAATACACACGTCAAATGATAAAGAAGACCAGTGACGATAATTTATCACCGGAAAACGGGTATAAATATGCCAAGTGGCTTACATTCGATCGTTTAAATATCCCGTTTATTGAGCTATATAAGGACCTGTAATTTTTACCCTTCGAACCTGACTTGCTTTCGCTGATATCTCACAAACAGAGAAAACTATCCAGTTTCCACAGCCAGATTGTAATACTTAAACACTTTTAATGACACACTACGACTTTCCTTGCCGCAGGCAAAGCACGATAATAAATTGAACAGCCATAAACATGTCAAGGTTGAACCACTGTGCGGTTCGCCTGGCTGTCTAGACCAACTACTCTTTTCCTAGCGGCGTCAAGTGAGACATAGTCACATGTATTTACTTAAAAACACTGGGCCTGTGGAAGTTACTGGATGTGCGCCCAGTTGCTTGCTATGGTGGTCATGGGCATCGCTGCAATCTCAAGTGATTACAGGTACACCTACCGTGTAGCATAAATTAGCTTATCTCTTTTATTTTCCTCCTCTGAAACTTTTGAATCATATACTTCCCTCTTAAGTAGTCTCACATTTTTCATTTCGGTCTATTGAGTAGCATGTGTCGTAATGGAGTTGCCGCCAGTGTTATTTCCTATGGTCCGTTAAATGCCATGTGATAAAATCGCCAGTTGTTATATCGATTACTATGACTTTGCCTTTGTGCTAAACTGATGATGCGTCAAACATCACCAGTAACCTTGAGTAAACTTTGAATCCTCATTTGTCCTCAGTACAGTAGCTTCTAGCCTAAACCAACCCGTTCAGTCCAGAAAACAAATATCAGCCTGCGCTGTATGAGTTGAACATCTCTGACATACGTAATCTATATGCAAGCAGACCAGGCCGCATCATATCCTAAAATGAAAAATAATATACAAGATGAACTCAAAAATGGCTGACAGCATGGAATACTGCTACTAATAATAAATTGAAAGTTAAGGATGGTATATTGTATCACAATAGCCAATAGATTCGACTGAAAGCTTACGACAAAAAGAATATATTTAAAATCTAGTCTTTCATTAATTATGAAATAAGAATATCTGTAATAATAGTCCACAAATAACTCCAGTCAGTTGTCATTTATTTATTCATTGTTCTTATATGACAACCAGTACTCGCACTATAACTGCAAGGACGACTAGCAGGGATGAGAGTCTTACATGAAGGTTTGATAATAAAATGAATATTCCCGTTTCTAACAATAGGATTATAATAGGACTCAAGATAACACCAGAAAAGAAATCTCAGGGTAATGTGTGCGATATGGATCGCTCAACTCAAACGACCAAACTAGGTCCCCAACTAATCAGTATTTCACCACTACTCGGGTACCCACCCCTAGTAAGACTAGCGAGCAAAAAGAAATGCGGGCGAAGAATACGCAAATCGCTCTGTGGGATTGTAGTCTACTTCGGTCTAGTTCCCGATCGGTTACTTCCGCCTTCTTTTTAATCTCTCTCTCAGTATAACAATACCGAGATTTTTATTGTTCTTTTGATAGACTGTAAAGCTCAACAACTCCACTCCAAGCACCAACACTGGTAAGCGCGGCTGAATATACATAGACTGTTATTAATCCCTCTTTGAACTTCAACTACTACAAATTGACATTTGAAAGTAACTTCCGTGATGGCCAGGTCCACAATCGCTGTGATACTGAAGCAGCCAGACAGTACAATAAGTCCATTTGAGACACCTTTTTAAGTGGTTTCGGTGGTATGCTCGTATAATCGAAACTAATAAAGAAGGGACATAGGAACCCATCGAGAACAAACGTATCTATCCTCAATACTGTAAATAACTCGTCTAATACAGCCGCAAAGAGACACACAATCAAGTAAGTCACAACCCATATTCATACACCAGTGAAGTTACCGACCGTTGCATAAAATTCAGTCTCTGATAACGGTAAGGACAAATGAGTAGGCGTTAGGAAATATATGGCAACAAAATGGCTAACATGAAGTCATAATGCGAGGACAGAAAAGTGAGATGAAGCTGCTTGATATTATATATTGTACCAGTGTCGGGGATTAGATCATGGAAACGACATGCGATGGCGGCGTTGCTTATCACGTAGCATTAGTCTTCACGATACTATGGCAATTAGTAAGTCTCGGCCACCCTATTTTTTACACCTCACGAACACTAGTTCCCTGCGTGTGATAAGTGTAAACGTTAGGAATCTAGAGGATCCAAATGAAGCTCTTTAGGGATGTTACAGCTCTACCAAGACTTATCCAGGAAAATCAAACGTACAAACATAATCAACGTGGTCACAAACAAGGGGCTTCAGAAGGACGAGAATACTCCTCGCCTATGCTACAGTAGGGGAGACCACGAGATCATGAGTGAAAACTTTGAAAACAACCCATGGCCACAATAGTGGTGGAAGCTGAGAGTAGATGGCCACTGGGAGATAGTGAGAGAGTCTATCTAAAAGCTATCCCACTCTGTGTCAGTGAAGCAAAACGCCTCTGAACCACAACTGATATAACACGCGTTCATCTACAAGACAATTCCTCATTTTCCTCTAGAGAGATGTAAGTCTGCTAGATCAAGTACAGAGATGAGCAATCAAACAGGTGATATAGCTGAAACACAAATCTTATAAGGACAAATCCCAGCTCCTGGGATTATTCTCGTCGAGCTATAGAAGAATAGGAGGTGATTTGGTAACGAAATACAAAATATTGAATGCGCCAAGCCACCCCAACACGAGCATATTATCAGAACATCATTGCCATGCTCCTCGAGGCAACCCTCGGAAAATTGCACGTGGAAGAGAGAACACCCAGGTTCGTTCTCACTTTTTCTCATTGAGAGTTGCCCATATTTGGGATGCTCTGCCGGCTGAACCGACTAAAGCCTCCTCAGTGAAAGGCCCAAAGAGGAGACATGACGAACAAATATTCACCCTTGGATTACCATCTCCCTCTTGAATCAGCTGTGCCTGATGTATGTCTCGTAAATTTTATCATCATCACATAATATCAACTTATTTCTACCTTGCTTATTATCATCTTCGTTTTCCCTTTTGCTTTCACACCTCGTTCTCCTCATACTGTCTGGACCACAAGTTAATGAAATTATTCGTTTAGTAAGTTCTTGTGATAATCGTCTTCCCCTAACATTTGAGTTCTCACTTTATTATTTCTATAATTGCTACCAACCAACCTTCACCTTGATATTCTGATGGTTGATAGTTGCAAAAAGAAGCGAGTAAGAGAGTAAAGTAATCAACTGGTTTATACAATCTCGTCACAAAAACGATAAAAGTTTTATTGGACATTTAACTAATAAGGGAAACAACCCACGGTCATATATCGCCGGGTTGTGTGAAATGGAACACCTTGTCACTTTCTGCTGCAATCCGATATTTACGACATCATGTTTGAAGGATTGGGAGAAGTTCGGCAGGAAGAATTTGTGAGTGATTTCGGAGAAACCAGAAAATAAGTATTTTGATTTGGCGCTAGTTCTGTGGCGCTGTAAAAACAGATTGATACTGTTATTTTCAGTTTTTAAGGGGTATTTAGAATGCTGATTTTACTTCGACAATACCATCCTTGATTTTGTTTTCGATTGACGTTCATTTATGGTTGCTTATGTGCGACACGCCTCTTCTATTCTCATATATCTGCCCATTCGTGGTTAATAGCCGTGATAAGTTTGACGTTAAACCTCATCGTAAGCGCGTATATCCGCGCCTTCATTTCTTGGAATGCCTGCTATTTGGTCTGTTCACTTTGCGTTTACATCACATATTGTGTTTGGAATGTGTAGAATTTTAAGTGCGTCATATAAAAGTCAATAAGACTGAAAATTCGTGGTTTTTGTCTTAAGAAACTGACTTAAGCAACTAGTTTCTCTTAGATCCCTTGTAAGCTTTAAACCTCAGGATAGTCTTGTATTGTTCCTATCCTGTTAAACCAGCCTTAAAGTAATTCAGCGGCTTAAAATAGTGTGAAAATAAGCTGACAGATTTTAATGGCTTTTGTTTAATCGAGGCACAATTCATCCAAATGTAGTCTGAATACGATAGCAGTTGACTTTTGTGTCGATTGATAGTGTTCTCGAAAACCTTTGAATTTATAATGTTAATATTCTTCATGCGTAGCTTAAAATTTAGCGATTCATTCTAATTACGTATGATTCGTCTCGCCAATCTGTTTTTGGGAAACTCCTTAAGGTTATATTTCAAACTAATGTTTCAAGATTCTGCAGCTTAAATCAAGTCTGTTTTCCGTTACAGTCTAACAAAGTGCAAAGAAGGTGGAATGGCTGGATCTGTCAAATTGTTCACGGATTTGGTATTGAAGTTGATAAATGGAGAAGGGAAAATTGATATACTTGCCAAATTAGTTCCTGAGTTATTTAAAGTATGTTTAGCGTAATTTACTGGAACTCATTTCTTTTTACTAGATATTTGGTGGTAATGGATCCTTTGAATCCGACCTATTAGATTCCCTTTGGTTAATTGGTCAGTATATACATATTTTAAAAATATCTGCAAATCCCAAACTTCCCATTTAGACTCGTCAGTTGCTGATATTAACTCAGAATCTGTTCGAGATCGTTTCTATCGGTTAATAGAAATTCTGAAGAATCATGTGAATCCTGCTTTGATTATGGAGAGATTTTGTGAAGAGACCTTGGAAAACCTGTCATTCATTCAATCGAAACAACAGTTCCAAACGCGTTATGTTCGCACTAAAACGCGTTTATTTTTCAAACAACAAAAATTTAATTTGCTACGTGAAGAAAATGAAGGCTATGCCAAGCTGATCACAGAATTATGTCAAATAAAGTCAACTGCGTCGATGGAAGCCGTAATGGTTCAGATTCGGTCATTAATTGGTTATTTTGATTTGGATCCAAATCGTGTCCTGGACCTGATATTAGATGTTTGTGAGTTCCGTGTGATATGTACGAGGAATTTGTTCAGTTGATACGACTTTACAACCCTGATAGAATAGATATGACTAATATATTGGGACACAAATATCATTTTACACAAGTATTTTAAGTCTAATTCTTTCAATTATCCATTTCCTACAGGAACCCGGTGTCAATACACCAGAGTCGTTGTACAAAGTTTCAGCATTTTTAATTTGGAAAAAGTTAATTGACTTGGATGTATTATACGGACACGTAAGTTATTCAGTCATTTAAAAAAGGGAAATGGGAAAATTTTGCAAACTACATGTTTTTTGTAGTACAGTTTTCGATGTAATTGATGATCGATAGTCTTTATATTGTAATTTGTTTCGGTTAGTTGGCGAAACATTTGGTTCTCATCTAGAAGAATCCATTTCTTATTCGTCAAGTGTAGTTTAATTACCACACACTACATAGTGATAGCTGGTGTGGAGTATTGTAGATCCTGTTTTATTGGTTGTTATGAGTTAGCTGTTTGTTTCATTACTCAGACACTCATCCAATAGGGTGTCATACACTGGAATTCGACATACGTCGTACAGTGTTTAGCGGTCGTATATTGGTGTGGTTCACAGCTTATGTACGGATAAATTTGGTTGCTTATTCGGATTGTTATTTATTAAACAATTAACCAATTTACATGGTCATGTACTAATTCCCATGCAGCAAATAAATTCCACTGTATACGTGATAAAGTTAGACGAGTGATTACCGTGTCACATATATTCCGCAGATCATCATGTAGCCGTTCACCATAGGTCTTGAATGGTTGAATGTTTTTTATTAACTAGCTCATTAGATATCTGTTGCGAACACATTGTACAGAGGTTTTTAATATTTTGACTACATACATTAATATAATTGTTGAGATTATATTTCTACCAGAACCCGTGTAATGGCCTACAAATGCCCTGTTACGGCCGAGAGTGGGGAGAGTCTGCTCACCCCTCAAAACGCTCTCATATGGCCACGCGTATACAACCACTCCCAGGGAAGTCCTACTCACTGCCTTATCGCGGCAAGGAGTGTTGTTCACGAAATTGAGAGGACGAAAAGCGAATATTCAGAGCTTTAACCGAGTTGATGGACATGGAGAGTCCTCCTAAGGGAGTTGGAAAACTCTGATTCCAAACCAATGGTGCACATGAGCCCCAGTATCCTGAGGGAACAGATGGCGTATGAACCAATTGTTGGTCACTGGCTACCATGGGACTGCATCTTCCGACGTTGCTCCACTACCTTGTGGATCAGACCTTTAGGCCGAATGCTCCGGGTGTAGCACCCTAAGAAAACCACCTGCTTCGGTTTGGACACCCAAGCAGTGTCGCAGCCCTCACACAAATCAAATGAGATTTGTATGGCGCATATGTATTTGGTGCCTCCTTGTACCAATATCTAGGTGTTAAAATAAAATAACTAATAAAAACCTGTGTAATGATCATATTTGCTTATGATGGAACTTGCCAGTGTTAAATAGGTCAAACGTTTCCTATCCATCCTTTCTATATTTAGTTCTGTTTCAGAATTGTCTTCAGTAACCAAAGAAAAAATAGTTCTGTCCAATTGCTGGCAGTTTTGTCTTAGTATTTAGTTGTTACTTACAAAGTAATAAGTAGCTCAAACGTTGTGACAAAAGCTTTCACTTGAATCAACTGTTTCCATTAGGTTCAGCATGTACGTGGATACGGGATTTTCATTTATCCACCACCTTTGATACCATTATTATAAGTGTGAAATTATACATTCTTGTTTTAGTCTATACTACCACGCAGCCATTGATAATACTCGCACAAATTAGATATTCTTTAGAACTAATTTTGCAAGTCCTCGTGTTTTAAGGTTCAGTATCGCTAATTTTCCCGCAACTTAGATTTATCATCTTTAAAATCAGTGTGTATATACATAATTTTCCCTTCCTCGCTTCGAAGTTTACTCTGACGATACATTAATTTGATCGACAGTAGTAGTCTTATTCTTCCAAATAATATATATATTAGGAGAACTGATCTTTCATATTTGATAGGACATATGCTTTATAACTCAAAAACATCAGTTTTATACAAATGGAGGTTATAAATCCTGTATTTTCTTTCTTGCCTTCCTTGTACAGATTTCCTTCATTTTGATCACAATTCATTTGCTTACATACAAATTTTTACTCATAAAACTCCAATAATAGTGCCGTTTGATTTTAATAATAATAATTGATGATTAAACTCATTTTGACAGGTATTTGGATAGGAGCCTTACTCTAATTGTGAGCAATAATGATACAACCTGGTTGTCGAAACTGAAATAAATAAAGTGCGATTCAAAACTGTAACTTAATGGTTGAAAGTTAAATGCCTTAACCACTAAGCCACCCCTGCACTTGGTATTGTTAAGGAAATCCTTCGGTTCCATGGGTGATGTCTGTCGATGTTGTTTACACAAACTAAAAAATGCGTGCATGATGTTCACGTTCACATTCGTCCTACGCCATTAATGACGCAAGTTGGCAAAAGCTAGTCGAGCCTTCTGTATCCGTGCTGAGATTTCGTCACACACCAAACCACAAGGGCTGATGAGACTTCCAAGATAAGTGAAGCGGTCGACACACTCAACTACTTCACTCCCTATCACTAGTTCGGGTGTCGATGTAACCCAATCCTGAAGCAACATTTTGCATTTCGAGGGAGAGAATCGCATCCCGAACATGCTTGCATTGTTGCTTAGAGTGGTCAGAAGACTCTGCATTTTGTCAGCGTCTTCACCAAATAAAACTATGTCATCAGCATATTCTAAGTCAACAAGTGAACCTCCCGGTAGAAGTTCAACCCCTGGAAATTTAGATGAGGAGAGTGTTATCTCTAAAAGTACGTCAACGACAAAGTTGAACAAGAATGGGGAGAGTGGACAGCCCTGACGAACACCACTTGAGGTAATCAATTCTGATGACAGTTCGCCATAAGCTCTCACTCGACCAGTTGTGTTCGAGTAGAGAGCCTTTATAAGGTTAATGTACTTCTTTGGTACTCCTTTCAGTGACAAACACTGCCATAGAACCTCACGATCAACAGAGTCGAATGCCGCCTTAAGGTCGAGAAATACTACCATTGTGGGGCGTCTGAATGTGTGTCTGTGTTCTAGAACCTGACGTAGTGTGAATATCTGATCTATACAACCACGTCCAGGTCGAAAACCAGCCTGGTTTTCTCTAGTCTGCTCTTCACGAGCTTTAGTTAGGCGTCGAAGTATTATTGAAGCTAATATTTTAGACACTATATTAGTCAAACTGATTCCTCTGTGATTGTCACAAGAGGACTTTTGTCCTTTCTTATAGACTGGCACAATCAGTGATTGAGACCAGTCAGATGGGATTACGTCCAGTTCCCAAATTCTACCTAAGACCTCGGTTAATCTCATTGCTAATACTGGACCACCATCCTTAAAAATCTCAGGAGTAAACCTGTCAGGGCCTGCTGCTCTCCCTCGTTTCAGATTTCCTATGGCTTTTTCAACTTCGTAAAGGGACGGAGGACCTACATTAACTTGCCATTCAGGTTGACTGGAGATCGTGGGAAACCGAAGTGTGGCTGAAGGCCAGTTGAACTGATCCCTAAAGTGTTCTGCCCATCGATCCAATCTCCTGGATTGAGAATGAATAATATGTCCATCTTTCTCTGAGATTGTTTCGCTAACGGTCGGGTTCCTAATTCCGGTTTCCTTAACGAGTCTGAACAATTGTCTGCTATTACCTATTGCCGCTGCCTTTTCCATCTCTCTTGCTTTCGCTACCCACCACTGTTCGCGATCATTGCGTAGACTTCTTGTCAGCTTGCGCTTAAGCTGACTCCGCTCTTCATTATGTTCAGAGCCAGGTGGAATGAGTTTCCGAGCATCTATCAGTGCGATAGATGCTGCTGAGATCCAGTGTTGCTCCCTAACCTTCTGGTTTACCTTACTAGCAGATATCACTGCTGTTTCCACAGCTTTTCGGATATCATTCCATGCTGCATCGGGGTGGGCATCACATACATGGCTGCCTAACTGTTTTCCTAGTTGTTCCTGACTATCATTAAGTAGGCCCCTAAGAGGTTTCCTTGCAGCGTCTTTCCTACGTCCAGTAAGACGCAAGCAAATACGCGCTCGCACTAGAGCATGATCTGAATCTAGGCATGTGCTCCAGAATGAGCGACAGTCTTCTATCGAGCCCCTCCATCGGTGGCTGATAGCGATGTGATCTATTTGGGTCCAACGTTGGGACGAATTAGGGGGTCGCCATGTTAAAAGATGTTTTTCCTTATGCTTAAAGTTAGTATTTGCAAGGAACAGGCGGTTATCTGAGCATAGCTGCAACAGACGGTCGCCATTATCTGTTCTTTGAGCCACGACACCATAAGATCCACCTAGGTGTCTTTCCCTATCGCTTAGTTTACCTACTTGAGCATTAAAGTCACCGGCCACTATTACTACATCCGAGCGCCTAGCTTTTCGGAGAAGGTCCGAAAGCTTTCTGTAAAACTCATCTTTTACATCATCTGAGCTGCAGTCAGTGGGAGAATAGGCAGAGACGACGAAGAGGCAACGACGAGTGTCCCTATCTTTCCGGATTCTTACTGTTCCGTTCAGTCGGACAGCGCACAAACGACTGTCTACTGGGATCCACTCTAAGAGAGCTAGTTCTGCCCTAGGACTCAATGCTATACCTACGCCGGCGAGGCCACGGGAAGCAGAATCAGGGCTTCCAGATACACGAAGCGTAAATCGAGTCGGTTCTTTATTTTGGCATGGTGAGGTCAAATGAATGACGCTACTTGGATCCTGTATGCGCGTTTCGGAGACGCAGCACACATCGATGGCGCGAGATTCTAAAGTTTTAGCTAAGGAAGCCTGCTGTCCTATTTGGCAAAGTGTTCGTACGTTAAAAGCTCCTACGTGTAGTTTAGAGCGTGGTTTCAGGAGACCAGGAATGGCGTTCCACGTACTCGAATCGTTTGCCCTAGCGGTGCGAGGTGATAAAGAGACGTGAGGAGGGTTAGTCATGGAGATAAGAGAGGTATTAGGAGGTGTAGGAAGGATTTGAATGTGACCACCTTGGTCTCTTGTGCTGTTACGGGTATGAGGGCTGATGTCACTTCCCGGCTGCCCACACCGTGGAAGGGTATTTCTTGAGGAACCTGAAAAGGAAATTGGATTAGTGTTGGTCTTGACGACCTGGGAGCGTGACCGCAGAGCCCAAGGGACAACTGCTTGAGGCCGGTCGCGCACGGCCTTTTTGTGGAAGGTTTTTGACGTGTTAGCTCCGTTCTTCAAAGGGCCTTACCGCCGGAGACGGAAATCCGTGAGGTAAGGTGAGGTGTGCATTTTTAGGGTCGACCTTTTCTAACCCCACCCCTCCTTGTGGGAAGGCAGCATCGCTGTCATGCTGGTTGTCCGAAGGAAACACCTTACTGCTGTCACACCTCTCTACAGTCAGCAGTACGACTTCGCCCTCAGACCTTGAGTTGCTGCTTTTAGTCTTACCGTTCTCCAATCGACCTGCCTGGCATGGTAGAACCTACAGGAACATATGTTCCAGCCAATATAGCTCGGTTGGGTCATCACGATAGGCAAGCCCGACCACCGCGTCAAGGTAGCAGCTTCGGTCGGGTACTGTTCGTGTGCCCAAACTGAAACGGGTGGCTTTCTTAGGGAGCCACAACCGGAGCATTCGGCCTAAAGGTCTGATCCACAAGGTAGTGGAGCAACGTCGGAAGATGCAGTCCCATGGTAGCCAGTGACCAACAATTGGTTCATACGCCATCTGTTCCCTCAGGATACTGGGGCTCATGTGCACCATTGGTTTGGAATCAGAGTTTTCCAACTCCCTTAGGAGGACTCTCCATGTCCATCAACTCGGTTAAAGCTCTGAATATTCGCTTTTCGTCCTCTCAATTTCGTGAACAACACTCCTTGCCGCGATAAGGCAGTGAGTAGGACTTCCCTGGGAGTGGTTGTATACGCGTGGCCATATGAGAGCGTTTTGAGGGGGTGAGCAGACTCTCCCCACTTTCGGCCGTAACAAGGCATTTGTGGGCCATGTTCCTTGGTGAGATTAGTAATAGAATTGTCTACAGAACGTGTATTGAGGTTAGATTATATAAAGCTTTAAAAGTATTGTAAAAAATTACAGAATCAGTTTGTAGGATGTTAAGCAATCATTCTGTATTCCATGTGTAATCCTGCAGGCTTCATTTCTTATATCCCCAAAATCTTTAGAAATATAGATTTGATAATAACTGAAAAATCAGATTATTATGTACCAATCTACATCGTAATTTGATCTAAGATTTGGGATTGACGTAATTCAGTGGTATGTTTATTATTTTTGCCTGAATACTCATTAGTGTATTTCAGGGTGGTCTCTACCAATTTCTTCCCGATATCAGAAGAATTTCATTCGATAGTAGTGTATTCTTATTAGCTCTAACTCTAGCACGATATCCTATGACCTGTATGTTGCAATCAAGTATTTGCTAGTGAAATTGACTTCTACTGATAGTCATTTTAGTTAACGTTGTGTGGTGTTTGGTTTACGTTACTACAAGCTAAAACTTTTGTCTTTTTACTTAAATTGCTTGAACTTACTAAATACTGTTGACGTTTTTACAAAAGTGTAATTTCACTTCAGAATGGACTTCATGTCATGGTACTGCTTTACGCCCAGGAAGTAAGAGATGTGACTATCAAAATGTTTGTATTCTGACTAGACTTAGAGTTTCACCTTTGGTGTATTAAAAAATTGTAAACATACATCCATCCTAAAAATTTCGAGAAAACGTCAGACAAAAGGTGTGGACTTTGTCTCGTTTGTTATGACCGTTTTTCTTTTCATTTGGAAGCGTTGAATCACCGCTTAAATGGAGGTAGTCTTCCAGCGTAGTAGTGTCATTAGGATCAGTTGGTATGGCTTATTTTTACATGTAAAGAATATTGTTAATTTGTCATTATTATCCATTTCAGTGGTTCATGTGCCATTAAATTTTTTTGTTTGATAAGCGCATAAAGAAATAATAACCCAGGTTTTGAGAATAGTATTAACAGTGAAAATATAATACTGAGAGCATATTTAGTGGATGACGTGGTTGTGTTTTCGCTGGACTTAATGGTTGTCGTGAAGCCAGATATCCATCAAGTGACATACTACTCGTGAATTGTAGTTGTTGCAGTGAGAAATATATCCAAGCTATACCAAACTAAGCACAGGGCTAGATCACTATTAGTTTGACCTATAAGGTTTATGGGGTGGGGGAAGAACAGAAAAAAGAGTAAGATGAACAAATTAAATTAACCGCTTCTGTTTTTACTTAGTGTAGTATCATGAAAAAAATTCAAAAATGCATCCTTTATTCATGTCACCTTTTTGATTATTAAAAACTGAAACGAGGGCTTAGTGGTTAACACTTTTGATTTCCAGTCAACAAGTTTCTTCTCAAATTGACAGAAAGAGTATAAAAACAGATATAAATATATAATATCAAATCTCACAAATTTTATTCTTTTTTATCAGCAATTATAGGGTAATTAAAATGTACCGTTGTGAAAGTGCCGTTAGTAAATATATAGTGAAAATATTCCTCCTTTATAATTAATATTTTAAATCGGTTATCTATTGGGTTGCTTTTTTAGGTTCAGACCATTTACTATAGACTGTAAATATCATCTAACATCACTAAGCTTGTTGATTTATGTATGAGTTGGTTTACTCTGTATATCACCTGTCGATACCGGTTTTGGTTTTATGTTTAATTGGGAATGTGCAGTGTTTAAGAGTAGAATAAATCTACTGTTGCTTGACTTCTAATAGCTTTTCAGTTGACATCAATTCTTGCTCAAAATTACTTTTAAGACAAACTTACTGTTACATATTACAGATTATAGAGAAATAATCTTCTGACTGTAATTTATCGTCATTTATTAAAAACGATATAAATTCTTGTGATACACTACATAGCATAAGTGTTGCTATCTGATTCCACCTTTTGGGAAATTATTATTATTAATTTACTAGTGAACATTCATTATAAGTACAAAACATTTCCTGATTAACATGCGTATGCAAGGAAATAAAGTTTGTGTACATGATAATCTAAAGTGGAAATGTGTGTTTTCACTTGTGATCACATTTTGTATGCTTAACAATTGAACATGGAAATAACATTTGAAGGATAACACCAATAGTAAAAGAGATTATATAGAAAAAATGTTAGCGAAATTATATTTCACTAGGATAAAGATGGTTGTGATGTCTGCTACTTATTTTGACGTATAAGTAGCATGTAGCATTAGTGACTTAAAGATTACCGTTGTTAACTTTGAATTAGTAGGTTGTAAGTGTGAATCCCGCTCAAATATGATCTGATTAGGACAGGTTTAGTTAGTGTAAATATATCCTTAGATAGAAATCCCGACTGGAGGCCTTATAAACAAACTAAGTTTTTATAGGCTTGAAAAAGAAGTATGGAAATATTTTATTAAATTGCTCCACAAATGAATGCCTGATTTACACACTTTATGGGATTGTGTTTTAATAGATTAATAGTTTTCGTATTCCACTGCCCGCTATCAGTAAAAACAACTTCAAATAAAGTTCATCAGTTTAAATAAGTGGGCTGGTGATAATAGGAAATAAAACGTTATGTAATTCAAAAACGATATGTTGCTCAAATTGAAGTACATTACTTGAGATAAGTAACCGTCGTTGAACTCAATGTTTTTAAGGATAAATGTTCTAACCAAAATCTCTAATTGCTATAATAATACATCAATATAATTCATCACATAACCTTCAGGTTATTTCCAAAAAAAAACTGGCTGTAAAATAAATTGTCTGTATTCTCCATCTTCCTGTTCCTCCTTCCTAAGTGTATATCGTTATTGAATTGTAAACCAATTGTTTAGAACAGCATCCATGTCTACATATACAGTGTATATTTGTTGCCTACTTTAGCATGAATGGATGACAAATGGTTTGAAAAAAAGCACTGTTGTTTGTTTTTTCACTAAAATTAGGTTTTCAACATCAACTGCTGTAAGCTTCATTATCAGTATTGCTTAAGGTAAAGTGTATTTTAAAAAAAATGGAATCAGACGTTTGCCTATACTAATCCAAATAAGCGTAAATTGTATTTTTATATACTGGAACTCATTGAAAATATGTCAGTGGATCAATCACTTAATTTTGAACTTTACCACTGACTTCTATAAACCTGACTGGCTTAGGTAAAGCAAGTTTATGTCAACAAGAAGTAGTTATTCTCAATAACTGAAAAACGTGGATATGTCTTGTTTCGAGTTTACGAGGTATATTCGTAACCTAATTTTAAAGACCTTACCTGACTTAATTTCAAAACCTATAAGGATTGAGCAGATCGAAGTTAAATTTATCATTCTTTGATTTAGTTCATCCTTTTTTAACTACATATCACATTTTTGCCTTATTATTGAAATTATCTCGAATAATTTACATTCTATTCCGATAATTTCCTCTACCGCTTTGTTAATGTGAAGTAGAGCGATTCAGAACAGTAGATAATTATGCCGTTTTCTATGCGTGTGAATGATAGGATTTGTCCTAACTAGGAAACTTCCAAATCTTAAAGTAGATTTATTGATTGTTCGATGATACACAGTTTGAAATAAGAAAAGCCTCTCTCGGAAAGTCACTGTGCTATATTAGTCGGTAAGTTACAACGTAGAACCCTGTACGTATTCACACCAGGCCAAAATGACATACTCCATAAGCAAAAAATCAAATTGTCAGACGAAATCCAAGAATCGTAAGGTTAGTAGCAGTATGAGTGGTGATAGAAAACACCAGAGATCAAAGATACGATTCTGGGAAATATAAATTAGAAGATCAGGAAATCAGAAGTTCGAAATTTGGACGAAAACATTACAAACGATTCTGAGTCATATCATTCAGTCTCTAACCACCGGTTATGATAGTCACGCGGACCACAACCAGGTAATCGAGACCTAGTAACATCGCTGAGTTTGATTGTCAATTACTTCAAGGATTGGTACCACACTTTGGTTTGACCACGACGAGCTTTCAGTACACTCCCACAGCAGACAATATCTCCCGTAGAGGGAGTCAGTGGTTGAGCATACGCAACACGTGTCCCAAACACCCCATTCGATGAAGATTTACTACCTTTTCAATCGATTCTCCATCTTTAACTAGTACCCTATTCCTATTCTTGGCATTGTTGACTCAGTGATCTCAAAATACACGAGCGACGCTTCAAAGATACCTTTGATCGAACACCAACAACCAAGGGATATTCTCTATTCGTAATAATATAATATATATTTGCGAGGACAGGTACACCTAATTTTTATGTGCATGATCTATAAGTTACAACATTGGTTTGCTTACAGTATGCTTCTCAAGTAGCGCTGTTAAATAAGTGAAATAAATAAAAGTAAAAGACAGTACGTCAAGTCGAACTCCAAGGGGTTTTCTTGCTGTGACTTTTCTATGTCCGGTAAGACGCAGACAAATTCGTTCTGGAACTAGAGTGTGATCCGAGTCCAGACGTGTGCTCCAGAATACGCTACAGTGCTCTATTGAGCCCCTACAACGATGGCTGACGGTACTGTTTTCTATTCGAGTTCATCGTTGGGTCGAGTTTGGAGGTCACTATGTCTAGCAACTTTCCTTACGCTTAAAATCGATGCTTACTAGCGATAAGCTATTATCTTAGCATCATTGGAGTAGCTGAGTGTGGTTGTTTATGCACTGAGCCGTAACATCGTCAGACTCACTTAAGTCTCTTCTACTATACAATATCTGTGTATTTAACTTTCTGAAAGAAGGTCAAGTGGTTTTCACACAATTCTTTCAATTTCCGAGTTGCCGTCTGTGGAAGTATAAAAGGATATAACGAGGAGGCAACGGCGTGTTGTCACGAATGTTGTATGCTTATGAATCCTTATCGATATTGCGTTATTATGTGCTAGAAATGTACTTATATTGTGGTCACATGGTACCAATATGAACAGCGACATGAAAATCTGCGAAAGGAAATTAATCCATAATGAGAAGCATCTGTCGGTCCACCATGAACCTCTGATTGGGTGGGGTCCTTCAGATAATGGAATTTAGTGACAATCCTGATGTAATTTCATTGCGCATTTTTCATAACAGTTAGGTAAACTCCGTTAACTGGAAGAAGTATCTCCTAATTCTTTTTACTGAACTATATCTCTTACTGCCTAATATAATCATTCACTTACTTTTTTGTTGTACTCCTTCCTTCCATTTCTTCACAATGTCATCTTTTTATTCGTGTTCCGCACAAAGTTTCGGTCAATAACTATTGAATTTTATATCGACTAAATAAATAAAAAGTCAGTTCTAAAACCAATCTGATTAATTTATTTCAATAGTTGCACTGTTCGAACGTAGGTGAACCGGAATTTCGAACAGATCACTATCATATATTCGCATCAAGTTCTTAATCTTAAAAATATATTTAACACCATTATCTTTATGTAGAAACCACTTTAAATCTAACCTTTTCGTTTTTGAATGTATGTTTATTTTCGTTGTTGTTATCTGTGCCTGTAGTTAACTCCATCCGATGCGGATATTCAGAAATCTCACAATCGTCAAATTAACTTGGCTAAATCTTATCGACCACAACCTCCGGCAAGTTTATCTTATTCAGCAACTTCTGCGATCAATACCTCGTTAAATACTGCAATCAGCAGTGATTTAATTCGTGTTGATGGTAATTTACGGATCAATTTCCTGTAAAATATCATTTTATGTTTAGGTCTTTTAAGCCAGGATTCTCAACTTGGTGGTAGTTGTACTACTTCTGTTTCTGGGACATTGATGACGAACGATTGGACTGGTCCTAGGACGTCAGGAGCGCTGAGTTCTCGCTCTGCAGAAGAGCTAATGCAATTGGAGGAGAATCCAGATGTAAATTTAAGTAAAATCAATTCACATGATGTTGGTGAAGTTGGCATGATAGATATAAGTATTGATCAAGATGGATTGGTGAGTGTTTTTGAATTCGTTTTTATTTCATTCGAGTGGATTTTTAAGTGTGTAAACACCTATCATCCTACCCGGCACTCCCTACATTAACTTTTTCAGTGTTTGTCAATAGAGACGGTTTCGTACGCTGAAACATATTTTTCCTTCCTTGACATGGCTTTTTTGACGTTGATGTTGCCACATGTATTTTAATTATTTTGAACTTTTCTCAGACCCATGCGCTTGATTTTAGGCCTAAAAGCGTGTGGTTATTAATATCACTCAGCCACTTAAATCTAAGTAGGATAATTGAAGATTTCTATTAGTGATACAAAAATTTCAGATGTATTCAAACCATGCTATTTTGATAGTAGGTGTTCACGTAAAACGTGGAGTTAAATGAATGACGTATCAATGTCGTATTCAACTAAAGTTGCTGCAAAATACCGTAAGTGACTGATTGTGTCCTTAGGTGATCGATTTTCTAGTTTTGCAAGAAAAATGTCTGATAATATATCTCCCAATTGTAACCCCATGGCTACATTATCCGATTTTCTATAGTATTCATTTTCGAATCGTATGTGGGATATTCGCCGTGCGTCTAATAATTAGCTGTTTTATTGCAGATATGGGAATTAAAGTTTCTATGTACATTCCTGTTATTTCACTATAAATGAAATCCACTGTCTCAAGTAGCGAATGTTGGTGAATAAAGACAATACATCTAATGATATCATTAAGTTATTCTTGACTGACAAATTTTTTATATTACTAACATATTCATAGGAATCTTTGACACTATGCTTGAAACTTTCTTTGTGTAATGGTTTGAAAATCTGCACTAACCCTTTTGTTATAATATGATAGGTTGTTTTTTATATTTAAAAGTTACCGGAGGGGTGAGCCTTTTTTGTATATTTGGCAAACCATATAGCCTTGGTCCTATTGCTCTTGTAGGTCTCAACATTTCGAACACTTTAACCTGTTTCAATGAGTATTAGTTGTTTTTCAATCCTGTCTGCCACATCATTCTTCACTACCAGCTTTTGAAATTTACTCTTATCATATAAAAGGGCCTTCATTCTGTTTAAATAGTTGTTTTTATCCATGAGTACTACGCCATAACCTTTGTCTCGTTTCGTGATTATTAAATTGTCATCAGCTTTTGTTATGCTTGAAGAGACTACGAGATCACCTAAAATCAGCCAACGGAATGAAGGATCAGCGAAACAACGACAAGTTTAACTTTTCCAATGCCGCCCAGCCCCGCTAACTATAAGGAGAAGACTTTGTTCAGGTAAGGGAAGGTTATTCCACAAGCATCCAAAACCACGAACAACCAAGCATATAACTCAAGCGTATATGTACACAGCATAAAAATGTCCTTCGGAAACGTCATAAAATAGCATATTAAAAGAAGGAACGAACCAACGATATTTGGGGTCTTTTCAAATGGGAAAAACAATCTGAAGGTAAAATTGAGCGCTTTTGGACCGAAAACGGAAAATCCGAATTCCCAAAATAAAGTTACAAAAATAAGACGTTTATCAAGTGATTTCTGGGGATCTTGCATTCCTAACAGTTGTAAGTTTCTTTAAAGCTTCCGTATATTTTCTCGTCAATATCCCTTACAAACTATGTCGGTGATTTGGGTATTCATAGCAACTGTCCACTAGTGTTGATTTAAATATCAACATTATCTTTTCATGAAGTTACTGGCATGAAGGTTTTCAAATTGAATTTCATAGTCCATTTTCCTTAGAGCCGCGAAACTCATTGCCTAACACAGTCGTATTGAACTTAACATTCTAAAAATTGTGTACATACTGATCTGGATTAGATGGAAATTTCATTTCTGGGATCTATTTGTCTAGATTTTTATTAAATTTCTTTGCTCGGTTCGTTAAATTCTCGATTATTTTTAAACGAACACTAAATCCACTGATTAATTTTTCCACAAAATATTTTAATTTTACTAAAGTATGAAAATAACCAAAAATTGGAGTTATGTGCTGCCATGGTTCGTTTAGGCGATTGGACAAATGCTCAACGTCTGTTAGAACGCCTACCTGGTTACTGGGCAACTACATATGAACCTTTAACACGAGACATATGCAATTTGTTGCATTGTTTAATTGAACCTTTGTACAATAAGTAAGTACTTAACGTATTCATCCATATATTTTTCATATTAAAAGCCACAAAGTTATCACAAGTAAATATTTCTATAAGTTATTAAGGGTTAGATATATGAGTACCATCGTTAAGCGTTTCTAATATTTATGGATTCATTCTGTTAAAAAAATTTGAACCTGTCCCAGCTTAATCTGGGCGAAATAAATTGTTATTCACGTATACCAATCTTGGTTCCAAATCCTGATGCCCAAATATGTACCTAGTTACCAAGCTTTCAATTTACTCAACAATCCAGTCTTTCTAACCACTGTGTTAGGTCACCACTTTGCTTGAAATTATTAATAGGGTTCCGATAGTAGCCTAGCGTCTAATCCACGAAACTGCCCCACTCTTTACATCATACTATCTACAATAAAAGGGAGTATTTAAAGCACTTAGGTCAAATTATTAGGTTTGTGGTTCAAATCCTATAACTATGTCTTTCCTCAGAAAGCCTGGTAGTCTCACTGACCTTTTCTCAGCTTGACTCAAATTCGATCACATGGAACTGTATGTAGCAAATAAATTATCTATTTGAATGGAATTGAGTTGACTGATTGTTTTGTCGCAAAATATTGTTGATTATATTTTGTATAACACCGTATTATTCCTCAGGTTCTTGTGTCGTAGTGTATTTTTGACCAAGCTGCTCAAGACAAAATTGGTATCGTAGCTTAATGCTTGTAGATATCAAGTTACGTAGCTTTCAGTGACTCAGTTTAATTTATTCGTGTCTCATATGTTACTTCTCCAGTGTATCTCTTGTGTTCAGTTTCCCATTGTAGTTCATTTTAATTCTGTTGATATCAACTATTGCTGTGCTAATTTAAGATATAAAGGCTTGAAAAGCACACATTTGTGTCTTAAACAATGAGTTAGTTAACTGAGTCTTCCGAGAATTAATGATATATTGTATATTCAGGCTCTGTGGTTTCCATACGTTTTGTGAAATTGAAATGTTTTTTATTGTTCAGTATTAGTCTTTTTCTTATGCAGTTTGAATCATAAAAATTTTCCTAATTGTTTTAGAGCTTGCCCTTTACCTGACTGTTTACAACGTAATCGTTTTCGACCGAGAATCGAGTCATTCAAAGCACTAAATGCATCTATTAATTTACATGGTATTGATGAGAAATCGTCTGTTGATTGTGAAATACATGAAGACAGTCGGACCATTACAAATAATAATAACAATAATAATGATTGTATTCTATTATCACCTGTTCATGATTTTGTTGGCCTTGCCAAGTATGTAATACCGATAGCAATTTATTTAGGCCCGCATATGTCATATGATTTAATATTAATAGTGAAGTTTTGTCGTCTTGGTCAAATATATCTTTCTGAACAACAAGTGAGTAGCTCACCCGTAATAATATTCGGATTTCTTTAAGCTTATCATTTTATTTTATCCATTTTATATATTTTGGAATACTTGTAAATGATAATCCAGGTGGTGAACAATAAATGATTACCTATTCGACGAAAGAAATGTTTAGTAAAAAATTAAGAATAAAATTTTATTGCAGTTGAGCATTTTCATGCACTTGATTTTGAATCAAACTTTGTTTTTGTGTAAAGTGCTAGTGATAACAACCAATTGCCAAAACCGAATTAGATAAAGTATGGGATTTGAAACATGATAACTTATGAAGTTACTTTGTATGTGTATCTATTTTCATCGATCGGTTATGTCAACTGACGAGCTACTGGAATTTAAAACCTCGGGAACCATGTGTTCATTATTTTATGGTATAGGGACGACAATAATAACAATTTTAGTGAAGGAGCAATCAGATTCAATGAAAGAAATTAAGAGAAAGGACAAGGAAAATCATAAACAGCATCAAGAATAACCGAGTAGAGCATATTAATATAATAAACATTTTTGTCTGTCTCATGCATCGATTCATAAATTTATATACGTCTTGTAGTTTTTTGTTGCTAAGTTATTATATTAGTAATAATGGTAGTATTACTATCTATCACATCACCCTACAAAAACGATGTTTTCTTTTTTATGTCTGTTACAGAATTCTAGTAAACATAACTTTGAATTACACATTTTAACATAAATTCTTGATGTGTTAAATGGTTATAGGTGGTACGAAATAATAGATCTAGGTTTCATGCTACTTGTGACACGTCAGGAAAATCTGCTTTCAATCTTGTGTTAATTGATGCTCCTTGTGGAATTCAAGTATCAACCATTGCAAAGCGGACAAACAGGTAAACATCATCAACAAAGACTGTGTTAGCATTACGATATAAAAATAAAATGAATTGCTCTAAAGATCGAAATGATACAGTACTAAAAATACGAAAGATCGAATACTAGAAATATGCTTCAAACGAGAGAATGGAAAGGTATCTATGATGGAATTTTGAAATTGAAAGGAAAATAAGGTGTAACTGCATTAGCACCATTATGAATATTTGTGAGTCATTTCACCCAAAATCTCCAATATCTGATTGCGGTTATCATGTGGGCCCCAACGAGTTAGCCTGCATCTCCGCACATGTCTCAGACCCACAATCATTTACTTCATGGTCTAGTGCGATGTCTTGGTTTGGCCGTCCATACACTTCTTCCAACCTTCTCCTACACCAACAGACATTGGGTTTTTTGTAGGCAGTGGTCTATGGTTTCGTGCTGGCCATGCCAAATTACTTTACGTCTCAATTTAGTGCACATGATGTCAAGTCACTTAGGATATTCGTCACACTAAAACTTGGTCCATAAATTCTTATCGATACTAAAGGACTAGACAACTATGACACTGGTCATCACACTCAGTGACTAATAAGATGTTAACATGAAGTCATTTTTTCTCGGTAACTTTCTTTTAGTCAAATTGGTCATTTTAGGATTCTGTTCATCTTTTTTTATTGTGTAGCAAAACCTTCGGTCTGACAAGATTGGAATTGTTTATCAAGGATTTTTTAATTTATTAGATGAAGTGCTTCTTCCGTCGTTGAGTTTGGTTGATGCTAATTGTTGTTTGGCTGAAGAGATTTGGCAAATGTTACGATTTTTGCCTTATGAACATCGGTAAGTTTTGGTTGGTGTTATGAAAGTACTTGTCTCATGTTTTTAGTGTTAGGTTAACTATTTGAAAATAAGCTTTGTGCAAAAAACTAAGATCACATAGTCATGCTTTGATAATGCAATAAGAAGACGAAGATTATAACTATGTGATATATTAGCGCAATACATTTCGAACAATCTGATCACACATATACTTGTTAAGAACATTTATATATAAAAACAAAAGGTCAACTTGACTGGAAATGGAGTAAGAGGAGACAATGATAATAATAAGAGTAATAATAATGTGAACACAGTTTGATACCTAATAACTCTAGATAATAAGTCAATATTACCAGGGTAGGTTAAAGTAAGAACAAGCTGTTTTTGAATACACAAAGGGGGTTTGAATTTTCTTATGTCTAAGGCTTCAATAAACCTTAGTATATTCTCTTTTACACTTTTATACAACATCACAAATGCCGAGTTTAGATCAATCTTATGGCCTGTTTCGATTATATGTTTAGCAATAGAGAATGATGAATGTTTATCCTCTGTTCTTATTGCGTCACTTGATTGTATTTGTTTCTGCAACCATTTTGGTACCTGTTCAGACACCCTAATGTTGAGATCACGACTGCTCCTCCCTATGTATGTGTGGCCAGATATACATTTAAATTGGTAAACACAGTGGGATGTGACACAATCGTTTTCATGTCTTTTAGGTTTTGGATGAAGCATGCACCTTGTTCTTTCCATGATAATGACCTTTGCTACTGGTACTATTGACGTATTGTCCAGAGTGATTAGGTATCAAACTGTGTTCACATTATTATTATTATTATTACTCTTATTATTATTTATCAAAGGGAATAATTCCTTTACATGTCTTATGTGTATGCTAGTAATAGTTGATGGATTACTTAACGTTAAAAAATCCGTGTTGAGATTTTATAAAACGTTTTTGTCCAGTTGCTTCATTACATGCCGTTTGTTTCTCGACTATTCAGATTTATCAACGTTCGTCTATAGCATACAGGTTAGAAGAGAATTTTGATTCAGGTGTAATAGCGTCATGGTTTGAGTAGGGTCACTGGACGTTTGGTTACTTAGATCAACTGTGGTGTAGACGAGGTGTTGGTCTGCCAATCAAAAGGAATTGCACTGCTCAACAATCTTCCACCGTGTACTTTACAACGGCTGTGAGACGTCTGTAAAAGTAGAGAACATTCGTAGTTTACTAGTATTAAATCGTAGTTGTCTTCGAAGAATTGTTTGAGTATGGCGGGACCACTGAGTGAGTAATGCTGATGCTTGAGGTAGGGTAGTAGGCAAATATGGCTTGCTGGTTGATGAATTTTTCAAATCTTCATGTACATAGTTGGTTGGAACGTGTTTTAAGTGGACCTAACTGTTGCTTTCCTTGACATGTTATGTGCGGTATATGATTTTTTTTTGGAGAAATCTGATAGAGAACAAACCGATACATGGCATCCATCCACGAAGTCATTAACTGCTTATCTGTGTCGCGTTGCTAAGTTCGGATTATGTAGTAATGCTTTGATGCTATCTTACTCGTCAATAAGCTTTATGTAGTATTGTGTACCATTTCATTAACTCGAGTTTAAGTATATATTTGCCTTTGGGTAATATTTCCATTCAACTTTGAGCTTATGGTTGCCTCTTGTAAATGAACGTCACCAAAGATGGTTCATTGGTTATTACTTAATAACTTTGTCTCAGCTGTGGATTAATCGGTTGATAGAAAATTTATTTTTGAAATGGTGTGCAAAATGTTTTGATCAGGTGGATTTTTCTAATAATGCTACATCCTCTGAGTCGAGTGGTCTTATATTCAATCTTTCGTGATTGTTCCAATGAACATTATTTTGTTGTTAGGTCAGTCTCTTACCGTGAGAATAAATGTTCTTATCTTCAAATGTTGACTGGTTCGATTTATATTAATCTATCTGTCGTTTGCAAATCGATTCAAATTCTTCGGGAACATTCGCTGTGTTAGATGTAGAGCTCTAACTAGCTGATATATACTTCCTGTTGATTATTCAATCAAATCATATAGCTAGGTAATCACAATTGCATCAAAAACTTTGGTTATATCAGATGTGTATTTAAATTTTACGCTGCTTTCCTCATTAATCATGTTCGTATTTTAGAAATTATTTTCATTCTATTTATTCTAATTTTATTATCCTTACAAAAAAGATATCGGTTATATGGACAATGGAAACATTTCAACGTTCAAACTGAACCTAGCCTAATACGTCGGCGGGCTCAAGTAATTTGCTATGCTAAGGCGATTATGAAGTAAATATAACATATAGTCTTGTTTTTCCCTTGGTGTTTGTTATGACCTTGGATGTATGACTTTTCGGTCACACGACTTATCTACCAATCCGAATACGACTTATACGAATCTTCACACTAGGCCAACCAATGACGTTTAACCGGTGTGGGCAGTTTAGTGTCCTTATTGGTCCTATGTCCTACGAGCCCCTCACTTGAGTCCAGAACACAATACCAGCTTCGAATCAGAGCAGATCGTTTATTTCATGCATACTTGGTTTATATATCAATCACACAGACCGCAACGTACCATAAAATAGGAAATAATATTTGTACACAAATAAGCCCAAAAAGTGGCTGTGAATGTGGGAGGCAGTAGTTAATAGACTGAACATAACTTAAGAAGCGTAAATCGTACAATAATAAATTATAGGCCAAAATAAAGCTTACAATAAGAGGAATATAAATATACGTAATGTAATTGTTGAATAATTATACAATAAGAATATTTATAGAATATTAGTCCATTAATAGTCCTCGGGAGTTACCTGTAATTTAATCTCCACTCGGATATAACAGTGTTGTTGTTATTGATTTTTTGCTAGCCTTATTGGGTCCGCGTACTTCACCACCACTTTCCTGGTGAAATAGTAATTGCATATGAAACTAAATGTAGCTGTGGTTGTTGGTCTATTCATGCCTTTTTTGGTAAATATATCAAATGAGATTTTTAAAACTTCAGATTTATTTTAAGGCTTCCCAGTCGATTATATTGTAACTTACTACATAATAATCTTTCTATAAGTTGCGACTCAGTAATTGAACGATCTGACTTCAAGTCACTGGCTTAATTGTTTGAACTGTGATCCTTCGTCTTCTTCGGTTTGAGCGATCTAATGGTATTGTAGTGAACAAGAACACAAGTGGGGGCAATTGAAAATGTTTGAACACAAAATTACAGAACATCTTACTAAAATCATGGAGCCTTAAGGTAAATACTTAATTTCCAAAATATCAATCAGTTGTTTTAAACTTGACTGTTCCTTTTGCCAATATCAGTCCATCGTCTCAGATTTCAGTGTTCCTGCATTTTCATACTAATTACCTTCTGTTCCCGTTCTTTCCTTCTCGATCTTCTATTGAAATACATCCTATTCCTGACCATCGTTATGCACTACTTATGAGAATATAACTGGCTTACATCACAGTATCACCAGCTCTCAAGCATATAGTGTGTCTGAGTTGCGTTATCTTCAGTATATATATATATATATATATATATATATATATATATGATAACTACCAAATCTTGAGTATGTGGTGGTATATTTTGTGTCAGTAACTGACTTGTACTGCTTAAATAAATGATAATATTTGCATGGATTTTTTCACTCCATGCCTTGTTTTGTCACGGAATTTGACATCATTCGCTGATAGATAGCATTAAACAGGTGTTTTTTTCCACTATGGAACCTTCAGGCCTCACAGCAAGTGCCTAGTTTTCATATCACATAGCAGGTCTCCAGTCGATTCGTGATGGCATCACGGTCCGCCATATGATCGTGAGCTTCTACTGCTCTGAATATCCACACTAGAATGGAGTTACTGTCCACTACTTCTTGATTTTCAGAACCACCCCCACTGATGTCAGTTCATGGCAAAACCATATATATATTCCATTTTTTGGTTTATTTAGACGATTGAGCAAGGAAAACGTTAAACCAATGGGTAGGCATCTAGGAAAATTGTCACACAGTAATCCAGGTTTATTATTTGATCACGTAAGTCCTTCGATTGTTTTCATAGGTTTCTGTTTTATTCGTATTGTATATGTTTTGGCTTTTTCATACATATTGTATGCAAAGAGTAAACTTTGTCTCAAAGATTAAATTAGAGTCACAGGTTTCACAGACTACTATCTAGTGCTCTTGAGCTTTTCAAAACGAACAACGGACCAATAAAATACTCTTTAATGCAACTGATTAATTGTCAGAATTAAGTAGTCACAGTATTTGTAACCGTAAGGGAATCGGAATTAATTAGTTTTGTTAATATCGCTAATCGGTGGATGATTTTGCTAGTCTCATCCAGGAGGTATTGACATGACGTTTTTTAAGATTTTCTATTCCCTTTGTTTATATCCAGGACTCTGTTTGACCTATCTTTCTGTTAGCGCATTCGATCACTGGTTTCAACATTACTTAAATGGTTGATTCATTATGAATATGTATTAAAACATTTTAAATCACTTTATCATAAATAGGTATTATTTTTATTCAAGTAATATTATTCTTTTTAATTTTACCAAAACTTAGCTTTTTTTAAACTGGCTAGCAGACTAAGCACTGGTGTCATTAACTTGCAATAATCTTATAACTATTGGTCATAGCTAGTATCAAGAGTAATAGACCCATTTTAGTTCGATTTAATTAGATAATCATAATCTATGCTTGATGATAGTCGATATGATTGAAATAGGTCCCAATTCTCTAGATATACCAATCCTTCATTTCTTCTAAATTTATATTTTCTATATTATATCATACTCTACTTTTTGCTTGATTTCTGAACTGTAGATAAATTAATTTGCATCTATCAGGGTAATGATATTTATGATTTTAGTTGTATAGTTATCTTACAGATAGTAAATGCCTCACAGTCCCCAAATACCCTGGTACGGCCGAGAGTGGGGAGAGTCCGCTCACCCCCTCGAAATGTTCTCACATGGCCACGCGTATACAACCACTCCCAGGGAGGTCCTACCCACTGCCTTATCGCGGCAAGGAGTGTTGTTCACGAAATTGAGAGGACGAAAAGCGAATATTCAGAGCTTTAACCGAGTTGATGGACATGGAGTGTCCTCCTAAGGGAGTTGGAAAACTCTGATTCCAAACCAATGGTGCACATGAGCCCCAGTATCCTGAGGGAACAGATGGCGTATGAACCAATTGTTGGTCACTGGCTACCATGGGACTGCATCTTCCGACGTTACTCCACTGCCTTGTGGACTAGACCTTTACGCCGAATGCTCCGGGTGTAGCACCCTAAGAAAACCACCTGCTTCGGTTTGGACACCCGAGCAGTGTCGCAGCCCTCACACAAATCAAATGAGATTTGTATGGCGCATATGTATTTGGTGCCTCCTTGTACCAATATCTAGGTGTTAAAATAAATAAATAAATGTCTCACAATTTTTAGGTTAACTAGTTATTTATTGTCTGTTGAGACCTTATACGTAATAGATTGTCGAGTAGGTGCTATAAACGGTGATCTAACTTATTTACGAAGTGAAGGACTGCTTCATACTTGTTTCACCAGTTAATGAAACTAACCGGCTGCCCGAACCGAAGTAGATGAGGCAACGTTTGGAACTGGGGACTTGTTGGTTGATAGCTGTATAGGTGTATCACTATACCAGCTCACTATTATTATATATGTTTCTATGTCGTTACGTACTCCCATTGTAAATAAAAAACCAGATTATATTTTGGAAACAATTACAGAATCCATGCTAATTCACAGTCATAATCATTTTGGTAGAGAAATAAATGTTACATTTAAAGGATAGAGATCTGAGGTTAAATCATTTGAAATAATGTTACTCTGAGAGCTCGTTTGTTACCATGATTAAAATAATGTAAGACAGATATTGGGATTTAGTTATTCTTAGTAGGGGGACTAAGAGGTCCTATCGAAGTATGAATAGTATATTGATGGGGCAATTCTAGTGCTATTACAAAGTAAACATAATCATATACAGCTACAGAATTCTAAATGAAAACACAGCACAGTACTACATCTATAGTTATTATGGTACATCCATCGTAATATAAGTGATAGGTTATTTTATGGGAGTCAAGTTCAAACACAATGCATCTAAATTTATAGTCTAAACCTTGATTACATTACCGGTTATAACTATGCCGAATTTGAGAAAATGATCACCAAAGTAAATCTATTCATATCTGGATGTGCTGATCTCTAAGTTCCATTTTGAGGTACACACTGATACCATTTTATACCGTTTTATATAAGGACCAAATGACATAACAAACTACCTTGTATTACAACATATAACCGTAGGTTCATGACAAAGTTTATTTTAACTATTTGATGTCGGTGACTGAGAAATTAATTAGGCCAAATGTTCAACCATACAAGATGTAAAGTATTTTCAGACCGATGTGATAGAATTATTGCCACGCCATATCGCCAATCAACTGAAGTTAGACATGTAAATCATCGAAATCTTTCAGACTTATTTCAAAGCAACAAGTTTGCCTGGAGACGTGAAAGTTCTGGAGTTGAGTTCGACAAGGTTGTGCATCGGAGCTATAATAATTGGATAATTCTTTTGAAAGTATATAGAACTATGCCCGAAAAACAATCATCTTCCACTGTGATTGACTATAGACTATGAATTCGACCAGTATTTCAACAATGGCATCCACTGCTAACCACCATCTGTCTTTGCTTATAAAGCTTGTGACTTATCGAGGCAATCCGTACAGGATGTATATATATGGGCACGAAACTGATAAATTGCAGTCCTAAAGAACAAGGGGACAATACAAGCAAACAATACCAAGTGAATGTATAAATGTGTGTTTTATTATTTCTGTAAGTTATCCTACCATTTCAATTTCATTATCCTTCTCTCTCACTCTTTCCAATTTCGTTATACTCACAGGTCTTGCATACAGTTCAACTGTTTACAAATCTTATAAATCCTGTTGTTGAAGCATTGAAATATGTTAGCAGTTTAGGCTATGATATGCTAACTTGTAAGTTGATAAATCCTACTATTCTCCCATTATTATTATTATTATTATTATTATTATTATTATTATTATTATTATTATTATTATTATGAATCAATGAAGAATATTCTTTTAAATAACTTCTCATCAGATTCAACAATTATAAATCGAAATTAATAATCCATGAAATTGACCAGGTTTAAGGCAAAGTACATCATTTAGAACTGTAACATGTAAATCAAGGATTGTTGTTTTGTCATATAAAATAAAACCAAATTGTCAGTGTTGAGGCTGACTAATATGAAGTCGTTAACTTGAATAAGTTTTTTTTGAAAATATAACTTAAACTCATCAATTGTATGCCTATCATGCGTGTGTCTGTGTGGATTTGTAGTTAAATTCGTTGATTCTAACAAATTAAAGTCCTCTAATCGCTTGGAGCATGTTTGGAATGCATTTCTGCCACTCTAAATGCCAAAAATTGCTTCAGGACTAGTATGTGTCAACGCTTATAATGATTATAGGGAGTTAAGTAGTTAAGAGTACTGACCACTTCACTTACCTTGGGAATCTCATTCGTGATAAGTTTTTAACAGACGGGATATCGTCATGGTCTGACTAGGGTCACTGGACGTTTGATTACTTAGATCAACTGTGGCGTATACGAGATGTTGGTCTGTCAAATTGGTCACTTTAAATTTACTTGTAGAACAAATTGTCACAATGTATTTCTGTTCATTTTAATGGGGGTGAACAAATGTAAGCACTTATTTGACTCACCTAACGTCGTCTATACCTTACGGAGTGGCATTGCAAAGCATATCAATGTTTTTTAAAATGCTTAACTATCTCCTATATCAGTATTGAAAATGCACTCGGGATATTATGACCATTCTATCAGTTATTGAAGATGTTATGCAAGAAAATGGACTAACAGTGATGCAGATGACAATTATTTCTAACAGCTATTCTTATTTCATTTCGAGAAAATAAGTTCCTATGCATAAAGAAAATATTACTATAGTCACACTTATCAATTTAAGTATTCCCCGTGTTCATTTGACAATGCCTTATCCTGAATGAATCTGTCATGGAGTTAATGTTTCATTAGATTATATCCATTGATTTTAACTTATTGTTATTGTTTTTATAGTTGACAAAATGTGTAATCAGTTTGGTGGTTCGAAATAAATGTAAACATTTCTTGATGCAATGTACTTCGTGAACAATTTAATGTGATAAATGGATAATTCATATTTCTATTATATATTGTATAGGCCTACATTAGTACATACTCATTATTTATTTCATAAATATTAACCTTTAACTTTCTTACAAAGAACTAAAATTAACATATTTTCCTAGGTTAATCATTCTATTAAGACTTCAGTTATATACTACTGTATGTGACCAACTGGTTGAAATGCAGTTCAATTCTTTTTATATTTCGAAATTTAGACAGTCCATCTCAATGAAACGTTCGAATTTTTTAATGTCAGACGCGTTTTTGCGAAACATTCATTTCAAATGTTTTGTTCATTTCAATGTGTGAATATTTGTGGATTGCTTTTTACTTTCGGTCTGTTTTTTGTTATGTTCACAGTTTGTATTATTGAAGCACTTGCCACAGATCAATCGAAACTGGAAGATTTACAATTGAGCCAAGGTTTACAAGGTACACTGATTGTTTACTGTATCCCCATCAATATATGTACATGTTAATACTTTTGTTATTTTTCCTAGTTTATAGCTTGTCTTCAAATGACAGTAACAGCGAATATGTACCATTAATTCTACAGGAATCCTTTTACAGTCAATCAACTGCTTTATTTCTTATGTAACGGTTTTTGCATGAGAAGAATAATTCTTTAAAGTCATTTCTCACAGTTGTAGAGAAGTTCGAGATGTTTTAATATCTTGATCCAACATTAGTTATAAATGGTCACATCAAGAAATATGTGATCGCTCCTCCAGTTCCGTATGTATGGTAATATCGTCAATAAGTCTCACATATAATTATTTAGAAAACATTTTAGTATTGATTGTTTTACCTGTTCTCCCCTCCTTATTCTTATTTACATAATTAATCAGCATTGTCGTTGTTTACTGGATTGTTGTGCAGAAAGTATCAATTCGATTTGGCTGGTTTGTTACAATATGTACTGAATCAATTAAAAGTTGGTAAAAGGTAAGTCATTAGTATATGCGTCGGTGTGTTTAATTTTCTGGCTGAACTTCGGATGATCATGTATGACAACGACTGACCAGTTGTAGTCGTTCATTTTTGTTTTCTTCCTTGGTAAATTAAAACAACTGTCCATCAAGCAATGATAAGCAACGCACTTAGAATTTGAAAATTATTATTTCATTGATGTGTTAATGTGATTGAACCAAATATTCACTAACAAAAAGTCATGTTGTGTGTCATAGCGACGGAAATTTCTATCCAGTACAGTGTCTAAGTCACCAACACGCTAAACTATTAACAACTGTTTCCTTAATTTGAGGCCTTCTCCAGGTTTTAAATTTGGGATATTTACACAATTTGACTAGGCGTACAAGGAGGGTCGTGAGTGTATCCTATCCGAAGTCCTGAACTTAACCTAAATAGCTGTCTTAGTACTCTTCAGTTTTTATTGGTTCTTCAGCTGCTCTCGGTTGATTATACTTTAGATTGTGGCTAGCAATACGGTCTAGAACATACATTTCAGCTTAATCTACTTTCATCTCACTGTTGATGTTCACATTTATTCTCAATCCTAATCCCTTTTACTACCACTATTATCAAGTTATTTTCTTAACAATTCCAATTGATAACGGAGACTTATGAAATGTTTTCGACCTTATCACCCAATATTTTAAATCCTGGATATCAAGGATTTTTGTATTCAATTCAAAATCTTTGATTACAGTAGATAACTTTCAGAATAAAATATGTACTGCTGCATTAAATTCCACTTTGCTGTGCAAAAATTTAGGATATCCATCCGTCTATCTATTTATCCCAACAGAGGTTAATTCTCTTTTATTATGATTGTCAAAACTTTGTGGATGCCATTGTTATCTCCTCTACTATTTCTTCAATGTGCAGTGAGACACATTTACGAACCGCCGTGGTGGTTTAATTTATATTTTACAGTGATTATCTCGAGGATAATTTGCCTCCCTTTTTCATGAAACCGCTTTAGAACACTATATAGTTAATACATATACTTATTCAGCTAAATCAATTCTTAAGCAGGAAGATGTCTTACAATATTTTCACATTTCGATAACAAATGGATTTTAGGTTTAGACATGTTATATCCCAACGAGAAGTATGGATGGTAACTGTTGGGATCTATTTCTGGACTAATCCTATCCATATATTTTTATTGTGTGATTAACTAAACTATGTATATTCATATTCATCTTATTATAAGCTTTATTTTAACCTATAGACTATTATTATACGGTTTACCACTCTTAAGTTATCTCCAGTTTATTAATTAAAGTCTCAGTCAGTCAGTCAGTCAGCTACAACGTAGGACCAGGCACATGTATGCATCGGCCCAGGTTGCCATACCTCATTAGCACAGCAAGATGAACACCGGATTCATAGGAGTGGTTAGGTCAAAGGTGGTAATATATAGGAGAAAGATTGCAATAAGGATATAGTATAGGAAGAAAGAATTAGTTCGTAGAAAGAAAGATGTGAAGTGATCTTAATCTCTTAGTTTAAGAGAAGACAGAGAGTGTATACACCGACGCCATTGTGATCGATTCTGAGCCATGTCACCAAGGGTCTCCAACCATTGGTTACGAAAGTCACGCGGACCCCAACCAAGTAGTCTGCATCTACCAACATGGCTCAGACTAGAAGTTAGTGACTTCAGGCACTGATGCCACGTTTTGGTTTGGCCGCCCCTAACTTTCTTCCAACCATCCCCTACACCGGTTAGCATTGCACGTCGCGGTAATCGGTGTTCAGGCATACGTAATACGTGGCCCAACCATCTCAGTCGATGAAGATTCATAACCTCATCAACTGATTTACCATCATTCCCTAATACCCTGCGTCTAACCTCACTATTACTTACCCGGTGATCCCAGCAGATGCCAGCAATATTTCTAAGGCATCTGTGGTCAAATACTAGTAGCTTACGGGTGTCTTCTACTCTTAAGGGCCATGTTTCGCTGCCGTAAATTAAAACAGAACGGACAGCCGCGCAGTATACTCGTCCTTTTATTGATAGACGGATATCTCGCCTCCGCCAAAGGTGACGTAAGTTGGCAAAAGCCAAACGAGCTTTACGAATCCGTGCTGAGATTTCGTCAGACACCAACCCATTAGGGCTGATCAGACTTCCAAGATAAGTGAAGTTGTCAACTCGTTCGACTACTTCACTCCCTATCCTTAGTTCAGGTGTTGACGCAGACCAGTCCTGAAGCAACAACTTGCATTTAGAGGGAGAGAAGCGCATCCCAAACATTCTGGCATTGTTGCTTAGTGCTACCAGAAGACTCTGCATTTTGTCAGCGTCTTCACCAAACAGGACTATGTCATCTGCATATTCTAAGTCGATAAGTGGACCTCCTGGAAGGAGATCAATACCCGAGAATTCAGTCGACGAGAGTGTTATTTCCATCAATAGGTCTATGATGAAGTTAAACAAAAATGGAGAAAGTGGGCAGCCTTGACGGACACCACTTGAGGTTGCAAAAGTAGATGACAGTTCGCCATAAGCCCTGACTCGACTAGTAGTGTTCGAGTAAAGAGCCTTCACAAGGTTTATGTACTTCTGAGGTACGCCTTTCAATGACAGACACTGCCACAGAGTCTCGCGGTCTACAGAGTCAAATGCTGCTTTTAAGTCAAGAAAGACCACCATCGTCGGACGCCGATAGGTATGCCTGTGTTCTAGAACCTGACGAATGGTGAATATGTGGTCGATGCAGCCACGACCAGGTCTAAAGCCAGCTTGGTTCTCTCGTGTTTGTAGTTCACGAGTCTTAGTTAGGCGTTTGATAATTATCGAGGCCAGTATTTTAGATACTATGTTTGTTAAACTAATCCCTCTGTGGTTGTCACAGGATGATTTTGACCCTTTCTTATATATTGGGACGATAAGTGATTGCGACCAGTCAGATGGGATAACGTCTAACTCCCAGATTTTAGCTAAAATATTAGTCAACCTAGTCGCTAAAATTGGACCACCATCCTTAAAGACTTCTGGAGCCAGTCCATCTGGACCAGCTGCCCTTCCTCGTTTCAGATTAACTATAGCCTTTTCAACTTCAGCAAGAGTTGGGGGACCTACTTCAATGTTCCATTCACATGTCTGGGAATGGAGGGTAGTTGTAGAGTAGCTGAAGGCCAGCTGAACTGTTCTCTAAAATGTTCCGCCCATCGTTCTAAACGTCTGGACTGGGAGCAGATGAGAGTATCATCTTTTTCCGAAATAATCTCACTTACACTTGACTTATTAATTCCAGTTTCTTTTATTAGTCTGTAAAGCTGTCTTGTGTTCCCTATAGTCGCCGCCTTTTCCATCTCTTTTGCTTTCGTTACCCACCACTGCTCACGGTCGTTCCTTAGACTTTTTCTTAACCTAGATCTGATTTGTTGTCGCTCTTCATCATGTTCAGAACCTGATGGGACGAGTTTGCGAGAATCCATCAGTGTGACAGACTTGAAGAAATCCACTGGTTCCTTGTAACTCTGTGGTTTAAGTCACTAATAGATGTCACTGCTGTTTCCACAGCTGCTTGTATGTCTTTCCAAGCAACATCTGGGTCAGCCTCGTCTTCACAACTACCTAAGTGTGACCTCAGTTGTTCCTGGAACCTACTTTTGGTTTTCTCGTTACTCAACTCAGTTCTAATGGGTCTTTTTAATGTGGCTTTTTTGCGTCCAGTGAGGCGCAAGCAGATGCGTGCCCGTATTAGGGCATGGTCGGAGTCCAAGCAGGTACTCCAGAATGAGCGACAATCTTCTACCGACCCTCTCCAACGATGACTGATGGCAATATGGTCTATTTGAGTCCATCGTTGGTTTGGTGTAGGGGGTCGCCATGTTAGACGATGTCTCTCCTTATGCTTAAAATTTGTGTTTGCTAAAAATAAACGATTGTCTGAGCATAGCTGCAGCAGACGATCACCATTATCTGTTCGCTGTGTCGGAATACTAAAATATCCACCTAAATGCCTTTCTGTTTGGTTTAAACTGCCTATCTGAGCATTAAAATCACCTGCTACGAGTACTATGTCTGAGCGTTTAGCTTTCTGAAGAAGTTCGGACAGCTTTCTGTAAAATTCATCTTTCACTTCATCTGAGCTGCAGTCAGTGGGAGCGTAGGCAGAAACGACAAAAAGGCAACGACGTGTGTCCCTATCCTTCCGAGTTCTTACGTAGCCGTTCAGCCGAACAGCACATAGACGACTGTTGACGGGGATCCACTCTAGCAGTGCTTGTTCGGCCCTCATGCTTAGTGCTATGCCTACACCTGCCAGTCCACGAGAACTTGCCATCGGGTCACCAGACACACGAAGGGTGTATCTCGTTGGCTCTCCGTCTTGCCGAGGTGAGGTCAAGTGAATGACCACACTGGAATCCTGTATGCGTGTTTCGGAGACACAGCATACGAGACTCTAGGGTTTTAGCCAAGGAAGCCTGCTGACCGATTTGACATAGGGTGCGTACGTTGAAGGCTCCAATGTGTAGTTTGGAGCGAGGTTTCAGTAGACCTGGGACAGTGTTTTGCGCACTAGAATCGTTGGCTATGGTGACACTTGAGGTGGAAGCCGAAGAGGAAGTTTAGAGTTGAAAGTCGATGTAGGAGGAATAATAGGAATTGAAGAGGAGGTTGATTATGAATACAGTGGTCTTGAGTGCTGTTAGAGGTATGAGGGCGGTTATCACTTCCCGGTTGCCCACACCGTGGAAGGGTTGTTCTGGAGGTACCTGAAAAGGAAATTGGATTAGAGGTGGTCTTAGTGACCTGAGAGCGTGACCGCAGTGCCCAAGGGACAACTGCTTGAGGTCGGTCACACACGACCTTTTTATGGGTAATTTTTGTGTTAGCTCCGTACTTATTGAGACCTTACCGCCGGAGACGGATATCCGTGGGATAAGGCGGTGTGCATTTTTAGGGTCGACCTTTTCTAACCCCACCCCTCCTTGTGGGAAGGCAGCATCGCTGTCATGCTGGTTGTCTGAAGGAAACACCTTACTGCTGTCACACCTCTGTACAGTCAGCAGTACGACTTCGCCTTCGGACCTTGGGTTTGTTGCTTTTAGTCTTACCGCTCTTCAACCGACCTGTCTGACATGGTAGGACCTTGAGGAACGGTTGTTCCAGCCAGTATAGCTCGGTTGCTTCATCACGATAGGCAAGCCCGACCACCACGTCAAGGTAGCAACAACGGTCGGGGTTAATAGCAATAATATCAACAGTAGTGTAGAACTAAACTTTCGAAAGTACAGGTCAAAAGGATTTAATGAAATGAAACTAATGAATGAAAAGTGTAGGATAATACTAGGCTTGACATTCTGATGGAGATCAAGGATAAATATGTAGGCGTAAATGGCGCCTAACATAAATCACTGATTACGATTCCTCTTGGACCTTAAAAAAGTCGGAATCACTTGGCATGGCTAGATTTATAATCGATGGCTAAGTAAAATAGTGCCACAAGTTTTTTTGACTATCTTTACCTAGTTTCCGACTTAATCCCAGGCTAGTCAAAACCGTATGTCCAGCCAGCAGAGTCGACGAATGTTGCCAGCTTAGTCATTTGATTCGCCATTTCTACTAAGCTCGATTTCAACAATACTCTTTCGTGATTTCGGTACATGCAATAAATTTGTCGAAGCACCTATAACCAAACACAAACAACATAAGTATATTTGATGCATTTATGGATCATTTAGAGTAGTAGGGTGAACCGGTATACACTATATTTTGCATGTGACCAATAGATAAAAGACCTAGGCCGTTTGTGATGCAAGTCGGCAAAAGTCAAGCACGCTTGTATCTTTTCAGAGGTTTCCTCAGATATTGGTTTACCAAGGTTTGAAGGATTCTTGAGTCAAAGGCAATAGTCAGCTGACCTAACGATTCCATTTCTTGTAAATGAATCAGATGGAAAAGAGAAACACTACGTTATTAACAACCACAGAAAATAATTATGTGAAATGACACTTTATTCAGATTCGTAATAAGATAATTGTAGGAAACAATAATCACGATCAATATTCGGGAAGTTCAGTGTAGAGAGAAATACTATGACACCAGGAAAAACCTGGGTAGTTAAAGGACCAAACTGGGTGCGGAACGGAGGTCAATAAGATGGTATATCAATGGTAATAGACGAAGACTTTGTTTGAAATATCCAGTTATTGACCTATACTGATTAATAGGTTTCTACAAGATTTATAAGAATAATCATTGGCTTTAGCAATAGCTTATACAAAAAAAATAGTTCCTCCTATGCTTACATTTGTTCTTCATTAATTTGTTAACCCACACAACTTTTTACAGTCGTGATGCAGCGCATGTAGTACATGCCCTAAACAACTTAGCCGATTTACTCTTACGGGATTTTTAGTGGAAGCTCTAGGTTTAATATGTCACCAAACAATAACATTCCTATCTTGTATTTATTCTTACTATTCTATGAGTGAATAATTAGATTTCGGCTAAACTGTCACATATAAGCATTTATTTGAATCTATAAGGTTATAGTGAAGAATGAATAGTTGAAAGATATGGTACCTAAGAGCTTTCTATGTTACTAGTCCAGACTATAATTCTAAAAGGAGAATGCAGAACTGATTGGATACCTCGTAAAGAAACTAATAGATTTCCAGCCCATATATAGCAAATTACGTTCGGATAAACTAAGATATAACCCGTATTTTTATTGTCATTAGGCTGTTAACAAAACAGCTATGTAGGAAGCTCTGAAACAGATTGAGTGTGAGCTACAAAGATGACACTTAAATTGCTGAACTGACAGCTAGACACTAGATTTTGGATCTATATTACTTAAGTAGACGATAGAAGCGTTGAGTTAGAATATTCGAGTTTTTCACACATGTAACACAAACGAGTTTTCATTCATACAGACTTTTGGCTAAGAAAGAAAACAGACATGAATCAAAAAGAAAGAGAACTGCTAACTAGTTCAACTTCACAGAATAGGTTCTTTAAATGAAGGGTCGAGAAATTATCACTATTGGTAATATGTCTTACTTCAGCAAAAGACGCAGAAATAAGATTTTTAAATAAAACCAATATTCGTGGACTGTAAACACCGTACAATAAAGTTTAGCACTTTAAGGAACTGTAAGAAACATCTGGGGTCGGTATCACAGATAAGTATATAGTGTATACAACAGCACGCTAAAAAGCGAATGAAGAATAAGTCACATATAATTGGTTTAGACTAAAGAAAATCCGAAAATAACTTCAAAACATCTTAAACTGAAGACTATTTGAGCCCTAATATTTCCCAATATAAAAACAGCTCAATGTGATAAACGAATAAATTGGACACCTCGTCAGTTCCTCATATTACTGATTCAACTTGTGGGACCTTTGATATGATATTTTATGCAGCATAAACGTCATCCGAAATCTAATTCCGCTTAAGATAGTATTTGTGCACTTACGTACTACTACAATGGTGACCGAAAGCGAACTTTCGAAGGCTAATTTCAAAATTCCTTTTCATTAAAAGTGACAACTACAAATAACTGCATTCTGATTGCTTATTGTAGACAACATAGACATTATTATTTATAAGACAAAGAACTTACAAAATATGGAGGTAAACGACTACGTCGTCTCTCAGTTTCTAGTCGTAATTGCGCGTCACTATTCCCAACATCAACTGAAGAATCGATATTTCTGCATCTCAGGCAATTGCCCATAGCTATACTGTTTGATTTTGCATTAGGTCGGTTGTACCATCGGTCCGTCCCCACAGCTGTTTATATTTGAAATAAGTTATTCGTATCGCAGAGGCTGAGATTGGTGTTCTGGACTCAACAGACAGGGCTAGGCAGGAAAAAGAACCTATAAGGACTCTAGACTGCTCGTACGGTTCTATGCATTGTTGGTTCGGTCGATAATTCACTGTTCTCTAATTGGCGGTATCACCTCATTAAATATTAGTAGGGCACAAGGTCACAAGTTATAACAGGACAAAAGACTACAAACCCTGAGCCACTGTTGGGTATATTTTGAGAGAAATTGTCTTATTCTGCAAAATTTTATGCAGTTATCTTTCGTGCACATTTTAATAAATAGTGGCTACAGTTAACGTTTGTAAGTAATATGTTACAGATAAATGATAGTTGTTTATCTATGTACACTTTAAGTATAAAATTGCTTTGTTTTTTGTTTATTCCTCTCACCATTTTAAATAAAACATAATTGTAGTTATGATTTGGCAATATTACGTGAAATTCTCCATCGTATGTCTGGTATCGATATATCGGAAGAAATGACGGAAGAACAATTAGAATCCATGTCAGGTGGTGAATTACTATTGCAAGAAGGTGGTTATTATGCACAGATACGTAACACACGTCGTAATGCTGGACGTCTTAAAGATGCCTTGGTTGAACATAATTTGATCATGCCATTTATTTTTTTAATGGCTCAACAGCGTGATGCTATCATATTTCTAGATGATCCAGAACGTCACTGTAAATTAGCTGGGCGTTTATATGATCAGGTTAGTTGAATTTCATAAAGTTCCACACCTTTTCGTACACTACAGAAAGGTCAATGCTCCTCTATTAAAAGCAATACCGAACCAATCGATTCCAATATAGCTCTTCTCAGAATTACCATCGTCTTCAAGTTCAGCTATGTTATTCTACTGAGCACGCTCTAAAGTTACTAACCTTCAAGGTTGAAAAACTTAAGATGATTGCCTTTTTCTACATAGTATGGAGTGCGGTAATGTTTTGTAGCAATTCTGAATAAAGCTAGTCAGCTGATGTTCCCAGACACCTGATCTCTGCTCTAATCTACTAATGTTGTTACGAAAACTTTCTGTACTACTCTTGAATACTCAATTTCTATGGTTGCTGTAATATAATTAACCATTTTTTAAAATTATTATCTCTCTTATTTCATTATTTCTGCTTTAGTGTCAAGGTACTCTTGTACAATTCATAACATTTCTTAGTCTTCAATTAACTCGTGATGAAATGCAAACTCAGTGTTTAAATATTGACAGAATGATGGGTGAATTTCATGTTCCAGCTGATACTGCTTTTTGTTTTCATCGTAATCTGTTTGAACAGAAAGTTGCTGTAGGTTATTTTTATTTCAGTTGTATTCGTTGTTGTTGTCGTCCCAGTTTTCTCGTTGTACAAATGTTAATTGATTAGGTTTTGAGTTCTAGAAATCAATTTTCTGAATAATATTATCTTAGCGTTCGATATTATTTTTGTTTTATATATATATATATATATATATATATATATATATATATATATATATATATATATATACATCACTCCCAGGGTACACGTTTTTGTATTAGACTTTGCAGCACACAGTTTGTGGATGAACTAATGATACTGTTCGACTGCCGAAACCGTAGTAAATAAATTATATTTTTAATCCACAGCTTCCTGGTTGATAAATAAGTCATGTTTCCACCAAGACACTTTTAATTTTCATTACTTGCTGGCAATTATGTTAAAAAGTTATTACATGAATATACAGTCTGATGGTCTTTTTCAGTAAATTCGCATTTTGCAAACCACTCTCATATGTCACATGCACTACATGCAGTGTAATTTTGTAGCATTCTGACGAATTTGAAATAATTCTTTACAATTCTTTTTCAACTGATGGACTTATGTATGAAGCGCAGCACATGTCTCGAGTTTCAAATTTGCTGTTATCATTTATGCACAAATTTGTTGGTTTTATGGTTTAATTTTTCTTTGAATTGAAAATATTCCTTGCTAATTAATTTGAAGCAAACCATATCGCCAATCGGTGTATTAATGTCAGAATGGTATATAATAAGTGATTTGTTTTTTTACAACTACCGAAATATTCCACTTTCTTTTTGTCTTTAAAATAGAACGAACCAGATTTTAGAATGTTATTCATATGCGAATAATAAAATATTGATCTGGAATTCATCCTCAGGCGAAAAATTGGCAGATGTTCTGTATATCGATAATGATTGTTGCAAAGTACTTATTTGTCAGTCTGTTCTACTTTAAAAAAACGAACATTACTATTATTTACTGATTCTAGGATCTTTAAAATAACCAGGATGACCCTCCGTACATGTAGAAATGGCTATAGATGAGGAAGTCTTTGATATAATGTATTACAATAGCATCTGGTGTATTATATATATATATATATATATATATATATATATATATATATATATATATATATATATATATATATATATATATAGCTGATTACAACGCTAATGCAATGCACAAACGAAGTTTGCATTTCTAACTTCAGTGAATCTTTTTCAGATAACTTACTAGTTTGAATATTATCCTTAATTAATAAAATGATATATCCAGTCATTTAACTGAATGGGTAAAATGCATTTGCCATAAATTATTTTCAGCGTTTATTTGAAAGCAAAGAACAAGTAGAAACAATGAAATCTGGTGAAAAATCAAAATCATTCAGCAAGGTCAGTGATCAGTGTTTTCTTCAACGCGTTAATTTAGAGTAGCTTCTTTTTTCTCCTTTCCTCTCCTTCTTTCTCCTGGATGGAGTGTTGTTAATTTTGTTACTTGCACATAGTTTAACTGAAGATCGTATAATCCAAATTTACCTGTTGTTAGTCATTGGATGAACAAATTTCTATCAAAATTTATGAAGCATTTTATGATTAGATTTAGCAAGTATAATCTTTCTGTGCCTTATGATAATTAACACTTATTATTTGTCTTCAACTAGCCCAGCTTATCTTTGGTATTTAGTTTTTTTGAGATCGTTTACTACTGGTCATTGAAGCGTTGTACAATTTCCAACCATTTATTTCAAAATCCTTAAATCATACAAGTAATAATTTTATTGTTTGAAGCTTTTAAAGTCTTTGTAGCTTATTCTTAATCATGTGTAGCAGCATATTCGTACGATATTATAATTCTAGGTCCTGTTTCGAGACCTTGAATAAATCATATAAAGGCACCCTAAGACGAACAAGTTCAGTCACTTGCTAATGTCAGTCTGCTGAATGATGGATACATCAAAAGCTCCCGAAATGAATATCGAGTAGTACTCAATCATACTCATACTCGACCTTATCAAACATCAGACAATGTTAATTAGTTTTTATCAGGATAATAAATAATTAAAGACTCATGCACAAGCGTTTGAGGCACACTCTGTTTTGTATAAGGACTAATGATTTTACTCAGCAATCCAACTCGAATGAGGTGGAGTAATATATCGAACCTGCAACTTTATGGTTGGAAGGTTATCGCTTCAATAAACTGGCACACTACTGATAAAATAAAAGTTTTATGAGGTTAGCTTATATACAGAAAACGAGGGTAACGGATATGGTTACACTTTTGATGTTGCGAATACGGAAGCTTCCATAAAAAGGTAAATTTGATAATAAAACTGATCACTCTCTACTCAGTTTTGAAAATGCAGTTGCTCTGTAAATTTCTCTTAAAATTTCCATAATATTTTCAGTTATGTTTTGGTGACTCGGATTTTTAAAGAGTTTTTCGAGAAACTATAGCTGATCGTTAACATACTTCACAGTTTCTATGTTAGGATTCCTTTTATTATTATTTAAATTCTGATGTCTAATCTACTGAAGCTTGACTTCATTCAGTAGTTTAATTACCCATGATGTATGCTATCTAAAAAAATCATATTGTGTATAATAATGTCTTTCAGAATCTACTAGTCCAAAGGTTTTTTTTAACTCACTTGATCAATTTAAATGGTAACGTTTGTCAAGTGTGTTTATTCATCTATTTTTTATATCATTTAATATTGCTAATCATTCTTTTTCATTATTATTATTAATTTCGTAAAATTGTAGACAATTTTCTCAGCTGCTTCTTTACATGTTTGCAATGAAATAGCTGCAGCTATACGTCCATTATATCCAGCTCGTGTATGGGATGAATTAGGCATTGTGTTCTTTATCACATTTTGGAGTTTACAGTCAAGTGATTTAGTTGTCCCCGAATCCGCCTATCAACGACAAATACAACAATTAAAAGAGCAGATTCAACAAATTGATACGCCAGCTAGTGGATGGGTAAATGCATTGATAATATAAATCCTAGTTGTGTATATTTTCTTGTTTTTCTTTCTCGCTCTGTGAATAAATGTTCATTTATATGTAGATTTTTGTGTTTAGAAGCTGATATTCGTCACACATTAGACTCAAATGGAGTACTGTTGAAAAAGTTGGGGTGGTGGGACATCACATCATGGCTTTTATCTTAAGTTCCCGTTTAACCCTCTTTTAGAGTTCATACTCAGTACCTTCATATCTCACAGCAAGTGCCTAATCACTAGACACCTGGATTAACAATCAATCTCGTACACTTCCAACTTATCTCATGATAAACTTGACGACCGTCTAATGTCATCGGTAAAGACTCTTCTACTACCGACATGTTATGATACACTTTCCACAGTTTACCACCGAAATTCGTCATTTAACCCGTGAGCATGAGAAGCACCAAAGTTTCCAGTATTCTGCTATTCAATGATACTTTCAAACAGGTCACTCTGTGCAACTTCACTAACGAAATTCACTTTGTCAGATTTCATTTAAATTATGTTTTGTTCTCGTTATTATTTACCGAATTTTCTGTCCTTTCAAAAACATGAGTGAAAAATTATATACTCTGTATCAACAAGGTCAGCAAAGATCTTGTTCCTACATCTTTATCTTGTCTTCTGTTCTTACCGGAGGTTTTATGTGGTGAGATAGGGAATTTCTGCGACATGGGACGCTTATAATTACAATCTCTTTGGTTCAAATTCTGTTGCTAACTTTACTTATTTATTAGGTACTCAATTTCGGCTACTTGTTTTCTTGTGTATGTGAGAGCTGATTATAATATGCAGCTTTCGAAACTGTTGTAGCGGACTGGGGTTTGAAACTTCAAAGCTGAACGCCATAACTGATAGTTTGCCGCTTGTGACATAATGGTCCCAAATTATCACTGAAGGTCTCTTAATTTTGATGTGTTTTATTATTCAATATGATTAAACAAGAAACTTATTGTTTTCTTGATATTTCTCAGGAAACATGAGGAATCGATTTATTTCAATTTCCTAATGGCGTATCAAATTTAGAACTTCTTTATTTTTACTTGTTCAAATTTAATAACCAAATTAGCATTAACACCAAATGTAATTCACTGTCGAGTTAGAAAACTTGTACTTGATATATATATTGTAGTGGTTGATGGGAAATTTATTTATTCTTAATGCAAAGCATTCGGTGCAATATTTGTCTTAATAAGTTATTTGTTTGATATGATAAAAAGGAAATATTATGCTGTAACAATATCGATGTTAGCACAATACCTTTCGAACAACAAAGACAGTAACTGTTTCCAATTGTCGATATCCATTAAAAATTATTATTATTACTACTACCACCACTATTACTACTATTACTAATTACTACTAAAAAAATTATTAAAGCATTACCTCAATGTATTCATAAAGTGGTTGTAAATAAGTAGGTCTTCTGGACAATCAAAGTATTTTTCGAATAAACGAATATGTATATATTTCTCTGTATTTTTATCTGGATCAATGATTAGTGAGAGAAACCTTTCAATGCTGCTGATAATTATCCCACTGATGGGTACAGTCCAAACATATAGTGTTAGCGGGACATAGACCGGATTAAAGCATGCTCAACTCACGATTGCTTTGGTGCACGCTGATTGGCTAATTCTTATCCAATCAGCACTAGTCGATAGTTGGAGAATACTCTAGAATGTTCTCACGTAAAAACTATAAATATACTAACGTTTTCCCTATTGTGCTTCTTACTTGCTTCTTACTTCCATCTAACCTTGTTATTTGGAATATAATCTCTTTCCTGTTCAACCGTGTTCTGATTTGGGGACTTGTCGAGTGAATCGGTGTCCGAGAATACTAAGCAATAGGAATAGCTGGGTCATAACCGTAAGAAGAGGGATTTATAACATATAGTGTTTTTGTATGTTAGTCAAAATGCAATATAATGAATCTTTACTCTTTTTAAATGTTGAATGTATAAGTATGTGTTTGTTTAGTCTATTCTAGCAACGTGGTAATACTAATTAGTATATGCTTTTACTGTCACTTTAACTATGCATGACTTCATCATCATCGTAACATCTCAGAAATTTATTTTCTGTAAAAATCTTAACTTCGACTTTAGCATTTTGCTTAGTACTCATTTATTTAGTAACAGGATCCTTTTTTCAAATCCCCTCTCTCTATATATATATATCAAATACTCACGTAAATTTAGAATTCAACAAAAAAGAAACGTGAAATAGAACGTTTAGAAAATTTAATTGAACGTCTAACCAATGAACAAGCTGAACGGGAAGAACATGTAACACGTGTACGTGCTTGGCTTATGACTGAACGTGATAACTGGTTTCAAACACGATTAGCTACAAAAACTGATACTATTACACAATTCTTACAATTATGTATATATCCTAGAGTGTGTTTCACCGCAACTGATGCTATCTATGCGGCACAATTTATGCATGTTTTGCATCAATTAAAGACTGCACGATTCTCTACGCTGATTTGTTTGGATCGAGTAAGTTTTTTTGTAAAAATATATTATAGGTTAAATTTTCGTCTCTTTTTAAACCCGCTACGTGTATTTTTAAGTTGTTTCTGAATAAAATCATCCACGAAATCTTGTTGAAATCAGTCAATACTCTTTGATAAGTCGGGTGAAGTGTCAATGTCCTGCTCAAACGGTTAGGCTACCTGTTTTTCACCTGAGTCAATATCAAAGCTAACCTTTTAATAGATTTGTCTGGACGTCTTAACTGCATGTACACACAGACACTACCATCAAAAGCGTACAAGTTATTGACGAAAAAAAGAAGTGAAAATGTTGTAGTTATAGGCATATTTTCCTCGCCGTTTATTCTTTGGAAATTATGAGAAACGAATATACTATAATTCACGCATCTTATATACGATGGATGTAAAAAAAATCAGTTGCTGTAAGTAGACTGTTAGAAAACCTTAAACGAGGATGGTGGGAAATATTAACTGTTTAAAATGTTCATGAAGAAAACAGAAATTTCATTCTGGAATTCATTGATTTTAATGTGAAGGGATTCATCATTAAGTCCATCTTTCCATATCCATAAAAACGGTCCCAATTTTATTGGGTACAGATACGCTTTTGTAATGAGTGTAAACTAAGCTTAAACCAATAATTCTTGCCGATTTCTTTCATGCATTACTTATTTTCTCTCTGCTCTAAAGTAATTTGAAAATATGATTGAATAAGCGTTCAAATATTATATGTTCTTTGATAATAACTCAACAATCTCCATAACTCTGTAATGATAATTTCAAGTTTAAATGTTACCCTTAACAAGTTCGAATAAGTTTGGTGAACGAAAAGTTGAGATTATTTGATTTTATTCCCTGAAATTATTTCAAATATAATTTTCACAGACAATGTCTTCTTTATATTCGGAGCTCAATTTCTGTCAAACTATTCTCTCATATATTGACGAATATTTCAACATATACGAATAGGTGTTCAACGTGTCATTATATGAAATTTTTCTATTTTTATTAAGAAAAATGACAATTTTGATGGAAAGTTTTATAATAATAATATTGATTACCTAAGAAATATCAAAGACACGTTACAGTCATGTAAAGGAACAGAAAGACGAGGGGAATATTAACGTCTTATTGTTCTGTGCTATTTTGATGGCTAAAGCAAGAAGAATGGTTATACAAAGTTTTCATGAATGGATATTTCGTAATTTGGTAAGATGGATTTTGTTACCTTTGATTGTATACAAAATGAAGTATACATATATCATACGATAATTTTAGTGGACGAATTGAAATGCTTTCTTTAGGTTCATTTGATATTCTTTTGTTAATTCGGTTAGTATGGAGCTCTCAATCAACCTTAATTGTCCCCTATTTTAGTAAACATGATAGCTTATGAAAATTCAGTAAGAGATTTACTTAATTGTGTATTTAGTGTAACTAACCCTATTGAAGGTGTTAACTTAATAGATATTAATTCACAGAGTCTATATTTTGAGTATTCCGGCTATGATGAAAAGATGATTGTGAAGTAGGATTGTCACTTCTTTTGGATATAGATACTATGCAGTCGATCTTGAAGTTCATTTATTTGTTTATATTAATTTAATACTTTTAAATATAATCAGCCTGTTTTTGTTTCCATTTTTGTCAAATATATGACAATCTTTATCGTTTTCTCGGTGTCTTATTTTTATTAATTCTCGCAGGTAGAGAATTTATATGAATTTCGCATATATATGCTCTTTCTTCAAATAACAATTATGAAAAATATTCAGTGATCGAGGGAAGGTTTTGGCCTGTTTCGTTGTTAAATATCGTTTGATGACCTTATAAGAGCAAAAAAATCATTAAGAACCTATCACTGTGATTCTTATTCGATATCATCTTATAAGACAATATTTTCCCATGATGGCATTATTTTTATAAGCTTTATTGTAGTAATGTCATCTCAAAAAGATACATGATTCCTATTCTCTTATATATTTTCCCATCCCTTCAGATTTTTAATGATATAACGTTGCCAACCAGTATGTGTACAGAAAATGAAGCGCATCGTTACGGTCGATTTTTATGTGCAGTCTTAGAACTTGTGATGCGTTGGCATGCCAGTGAAGAAGTGTTCAATCAAGAATGTGGTCAATATCCTGGTTTTGTTACTGTCTTCAGAAAGGTTAGTTTTGACCTAAAAATATTATTTTACACACAAGAATATTTTTCTTATGTTTGTCATTGTTCCTTCTGAAAAGAAAAGAAGTAGAATGTTCATGAAACGAATTTAATTCGTTGTCAGTAGTACAACATTTTCAACTATTTTGTAAAACTAAGATGATTCTAGTAAATATGTACCGTGGCTGGCATTGGAATCCAGGACGCGCGTTTGTACCTATGTACCTATGCAGTTTTATCAGTCGCTGTCCCCGTAATGTCAACCACGGGAAAAATATACAAACCTATATATAAGTTAACTCTGTAGAGACCTTTTCGAATTTAAAGGTAATCTTTATCATGGTCTTAGATCATTGATGTAACCAAAAAGCATTAGTTTGCTGTAGTTCCGTTGCTTTTCTCACCTCAAGAAGGCATACAAAAGTTTAAAATAATAATCAGATGGACTTTAAAATTTTTTACTGAACGTACGGAATTAAAAAGCAAAATTACATTTTGTTTACTCATTGCGTTTTTTGTACAAAAATACTGGCGTTTAAAAAAAAATCATTTCGATGATTATTCAGTGTAATATTTGTTTTGTTTTTCAGTGTGATATTTTATTCGATATGACATTAATTTAATTGAATGTAATGTTTCTTTAAGACACATTATCGTTGTATTCAATTAACATGAACTATACTCAGCATGTAGTTTGTTATATCTCTTGGTATTTTTGATATATATGATTTTATTCCAATTAATAATCAAAATAGGTGTACAAACCAATATATAATAATGAGTGTATTTTCAACTAGGGTCGTCATCATGTTTTAGAGTGAATAAATTTTCACTTGTACAATTCTTGTTGTTCTTGCTTCACGTCGTAGGAATTGTTGTGGTTCCTCGTTTTCTCAATTATAAATAATAAGCGACTCTGACATAACAATTGGCGACCAGTCATAACAGTTATTGTGTCAGAATTCCGTGAAAACCACTTCTAGATCCAGTCAATTTTTGATGTTGCACAACCATTATCTAATCTTATTCACTATTAGGTGATTTTAATTGGTCATGAATTTCCGTCTAATCAAAACAGGACACATGACTAATTCTTCTTCGTTTGTGGGGGACTTTCGTAATTGAAAGATCATTTTTATCACGAGCTGTCATTTAAACCATGAATAAACGTATAAATTGACTCACCAATGACAATCTATCGTGATCTTCCAGGTAAAAGAAGTTTTATGACAACAGTAAACATCTAGAGTTGACTCATATTTTACATATTTGATCTTAGTGTGATTTAGGTAGCGTTCTTTCATTCTATGCCATTTATTAATATTGTATAAATCAAATATACTCTGATTCTCAAGTAATTGCTTTTTGTGAAGATTTTCATATAGATGTTTTGTGGACAATTTATATCATGATCTGATATCATAAGATTTTGATACCCTTTGTTCATTCTAAGACAGTGGAAATTCGTACCTCAGGTAGATGATTCATATGGATTTTTGTTCTCTGAGCTGAACGGTTTGGCCGTGGAGCTTTCATCGTTATTCTGGACGACATCATCAGCACAAACTTCAGGTAGAATGAAGTGTTCGAATTTCTCCACATATGACTCACAGCTTGTCCTATAGACCTCGATGTTGATTGGTCAGTATTGACCTTTAACCTGTCATTGTCTACATTATTTGATTGTATCTCCCTTTGATTTGATTTCTGGTCCTATACCCGTCTTATTGGTTAATAGATTTAATCGATCATAATTTTTCTGACTGGTTGATAAGTTAGATAGATTTCAATATGCTTGTTGATTGCTGGTTGACTTGAGTACCGAGCTCCTTAAAATTTACTGGTGTTTTCAGAATAGCCTCTATCCTAGATTCCAACATTTTTCCAGTCGAATATATTTCCACATGCATTAATATAAGTGAGGATATGTCATGGCGTTTGACCGCTGATTGATGTTTATTCAGACAACGATGAAGAAGGTGACCGCTTTGTCCGTTGTAGTGTTTTTCTCAATCGGAACAATTCTTTTTTGTAGATGATGTTCGGTTTTACTCCTTTTTCATTTCGTTCTTTGGTTTGCATAGGATTGATCGGAATAATTTCATTGGTTTGTGTGCTACACCTATTCCAAAAAAACTTCAATAGTCTCGTCATTTCTCATGTGTCCTTCTAATCGCTTTGATTATCATATGAAGTTGAACGTTCACTGCATATTGATATCCCCATTGACAACCGGTCGATGTGAATACCGTATTCTTCTGGGAATTATTCAGTATTTCTTTTTATAGATTCACTGTTTTTACACTGAATCCGTATTCATATCTGTTTGAGTATGTTTATATGATTGATGTCTACTTCCCAATCCATGCTTTTTTATACACAGGTAAGGATGGTATATCTTTTTTTTCCGACAGTCGACATTCAGTTATTACCAATTCACTGTTTTATCCTTGTTAACATAGAGTCAAATGAAGTATGAGCCACAATCTATTTCTTATTATTTCGGTTTGTTTTATTTCAAGACATATCAAGGTTTAGATGCGAATACTAAACCAGACCAATTGCAGTATGAGAATTATCGTCATGTTGTACATAAATGGCATTATCGTATTACAAAAGCAATTGTTGCTTGTCTAGAATCTGGTAATTATGTTCAAATTCGCAACGCATTAATTGTATTAACACGAATTCTACCTCAATATCCGAAAATCACACAGTTCGGAAGTGCTGTTGAACGACGTGTAAATAAACTAAAAGATGAAGAGAAAGATCGACGTCCTGATTTAAAGGTTTGTTTATTAGTGTTTCTCTTTTGATTTTAGCTTCCGCTTCATCTAATTTTAGTTTGAACAGTTAAATATTGCTTTTTGATCTAGTAAAAATTAAACCATAACCATCTCATACTTCAATGCGCAATTTTACTTGAATTGAATAGGCTGGTTAAACTGAGATATGAAGTCAATCCATGGATTTACTGGCTGTTGATGTAAACTGTGTTAGTCAATTTAGTTTACTTGTTTAGAGTCCATATCATAGTTGTGATCAATCTGTGGAGATGTTAGGTAACAGTATTCACAGTCAGTCACACTGATATAAATGTATTTATTTTTTATGTCACCTCGAAAAATCTTTGCAGTTGGAGATGGTACGAAAACCACTGCTGGAATTTACTTTTTTGTTGCCAAACATTGTGGTGTTGATTAGAATTATTCCTATTACTAGTCGTATATTTTCTGTGTTTCTGACATAAATGAATATATCTTTATAGGATTCATCTGGTTAATTTCATCTTATTTTGCATATGTGTTATGCCATTTTAAGCTAATGCACACGTACAATGGGGTCTAGACTGATTATGATTCATTCTCATTACATAACATCTCATATAAAGTTATTATAGATGTGGTTTCCTATGTACTGTTAAAATGTAGATGTTCATTAATCATTAAATGATAATTTCTAAATTTCTCGATCGGTTTTTTTAAATTTATCAAAGCACATACAAGATAGAAGTTCACCTGTTGTATTCAACCTGTAAAATTAATGCTCTCATTTAAATTATTTATTTATAGTTTTCTGTTTCCCCTGCTTGGTTATTTGGAATATAGAAAGTGAAAGAGATATATCGAGATGTATTTGTTACATTATACGTATTGTTTTTTTATTCCGTGATTTATTTATCACAATAAAAAGAAATAGCAGGATTGTTTTGTCTAAAAATAAGTAAAGGAAAAGTGCAGATTTTTATATTGGAAGTACCGTTTTAGTCATTTCTCATAATTGACTAGTGTGCTTTTACTTTTAGTATTAAAAATATATCAACATCTATTGACCAGTCAACCCTATGTATATAGTATTGTTATCGAATTATGCCTTCTTCCGATACTGTTTAATCCAACCCTTAAGTTTCGTTAGCATGTTCGCGTTAGTTGATTATTATGTAATATGATACGAATCACCATGAGGGTAATTATAAGATAACTGTCATTCTATTATAATTTACCTACACACACCCGCAAAATTGATTTTACTTATTTCAAGTTTAAGAGCTTCCATCGTATTCCCTTGCTATGAGTAATGAAAAATCTGATGATTGCTCTGGTTAATCTTGTTCTGCATCATGTCATCTCTACGCCACTAAAATTTTAAACTACTTCATTACCGATAATATCGATGTAGACTATTCAGTTTATTCGTAACCCTCCTGATAACTTTGATGCACTAAACAAACGCTTAATATGATGATTTTCTAACTGATTTCTGGACTGTAGCAATTCCTGACACTTGACCAAGAATAGTAGACAAAAATAGTAAGTCCTTCTGCTTTTCAAGGCTGAGTCAGATACATAAATCAAATTATTTATGGAATTAGAACTGATCTCGCGACGCTTTGCTTCTAGAATAGATGCTTAAATAAACTAATTATTCGACCTATCAGATTAGAGAAATATATAACGAGTTATTTTCCAAGCTCCTAGAAACATGTTTGGAAAATTTCGTTTTCTAATATTTCCAATCAGTGTGCATTTATTGTATTTAAATTTCAGCGTACTTTTTATTTTTTGTTTGTTTGTAGGCTTTAGCATTCAGTTATGCTGGCCTAATGCGTCCACGTAAAGTTAAATGGGTTAGTGAGGAAGAATTTCATTTGAAAGAAACTAAACCAATTCGCTCAGAGACGAATACAAATTATTCAAGTAATCATCAAAGCATCAACAGTGGTTGTAACACTAATCGTACTGTATCAAATCCTGACAATACTTCCGGAACTACTGTCAACTCAACTAGTTACGGTCATAATCCACGTGGACATTCCGGTTCAAATCAATTAACCAGTTTTTCGAATCCGCCTTCAAATGTAAACAACACTAGTGGTGGTATCACCAATACTAATACCAGTAGTAGTGGTAGTGGAGGCAACAACACAATTTTTGTTACTAGCATCAGTAATTCATCTAGTAGTTCTGCGACACTTGAACCTCCACATATTTCAGTATCTGTTCGACGTACTTCAACACAACCACCACCATCAAATCAAACTAGTAAAATCTCATCCAACTCAACTGTGGCTCCAAGCGGTAGTGGTGAGTCTTATACATGCATGGTCATGTTATTCCTCTCAACTCTGTTTATATCCTTTTTCAGCACATACATATTAACTTAACAACTCTATAAATAAACATATATAATTTATTCTAGAGTATCATACTATGATGGAAAATTTTCGCATATGTATTTGAATTTCATTATTATAATAATTGTTTGTTTATGGTATTTGTATATTATCCACATTATTGTTATTACTTCTTTTCTTATTTACATACACTGACTAACTCTAGTGTAAGCCTTTTCACAAATAATTAATTGTATTTTTCCAATGCCGAAAAACTTATTCTTGAAAAGACAAGTAAGAATTAAAAACATGAGAACCAACTATTTTGAAGAAAATGAAAAGAAGTATAATTAAAATACGATGTTTGGCTTAAAGGAGTGTAGAGATTTCAGCACAAATAAAATCAAACAAGGGGATATCAAGGAAAATTGAATAGCTGCTTAGTTTTGTACTCCACAGAAGTGCATATTCACAGCTTGCTCAAGAATCGAAGCAAACACTGGTCTTGTGCTCATGAGCGACTGGTTTCGAAATGGATTGTCAACGTTTTGGTATGTCAGTCAGTCAGTAACAACGTAGAACTTCGTACGTACGTACATCAGTTCGAATTGCCACACTACATTAGCACAGAGATGCAGTGGTCGATTCAAATCCCGTAGTGGTAGAGGTAGTGAAAGTATAAGCAGTAATCAGAAACATTAGGGTTTGAAGATGTTGTTTAAAGAGTATAATACAGTGAAATAAATTTGGAAAGAGGAAAAAAAGGGACATGAAGAATTCAGAAGATTAGAATTTGGGAGAACACTAAGAGTGAATGCACCTGCGCCATTGCAAACGATTATGAGCCATGTCATTCAGGGTCTCTAACCATCGGTTGCTATCATCTCGCGGTCCCCAACCAGGTAGTCTACACCTACCAACATGACATGAGCATTAAAGTCACCAGCCACTATTACTACATCAGAGCGCCTAGCTTTTCGGAGAAGGTCGGAAAGCTTTCTGTAAAACTCGTCTTTTACATCATCTGAGCTGCAGTCAGTGGGAGAATAGGTAGAGACGACGAAGAGGCAACGACGAGTGTCCCTATCTTTCCGGATCTTTACTGTTCCGTTTAGTCGTACAGCGCACAAACGGCTGTCTACTGGGATCCAGTTTAAGAGAGCTATTTCTGCCCTAGGACTCAATGCTACGCCTACGCCGGCGAGGCCACGAGAAGCAGCATCAGAGCTTCCAGATACACGAAGCCTGCTGTCCTATTTGGCAAAGTGTTTGTACGTTAAAAGCTCCTACGTGTAGTTTAGAGCGTGGTTTCAGGAGACCAGGAATAGCGTTCCACGTACTCGAATCGTTTTCCCCAGCGGTACGAGATGATAAAGGGATGTGGTAAGGGTTAGTCGGGGAGATAAGAGTGGTATTAGGAGGTGTAGGAAGGATTTGAATGTGATCAACTTGGTCTCGTGTGTTGTTACGGGTGTGGGGGCTGATGTCACTTTCCGGCTGCCCACACCGTGGAAGGGTATTTCTTAAGGAACCTGAAAAGGAATTCGGATGAGTGGTCTTGACGACTTGGGAGCGTGACCGCAGAGCCCAGGGAACAACTGCTTGAGGCCGGTCGCGCACGGCCTTTTTGTGGAAGGTTTTTGACGTGTTAGCTCCGTTCTTCAAAGGGCCTTACCTCCGGAGACGGAAATCCGTGAGGTACGTTGAGGTGTGACATTTTTAGGGTCGACCTTTTCTAACCCCTTCCTTCCTTGTGAGAAGGCAGAATCGCTGCAGATGCTGGTTGTCCGAGGGAAACACCTTACTGCTGTCACACCCCTATACAGTCAGCAGTACGACTCCGCCCTCAGACATTGAGTTGCTGGTTTTAGTCTTACCGTTCTCCAATCGACCTGCCTGGCATGGTAGAACCTACAGGAACATATATTCCAGCCAATATAGCTCGGTTGGGTCATCACGATAGGCAAGCCCGACCACCGCGTCAAGGTAGCAGCTTCGTTCGTTTGGGTATGAATTTTTCGATAATAGACTGACAACCATGTGAGCAGTGAAACAGTCTTCTGACAACTTCATTGTTTTATGTGGACATGGAGGAAGTTGAAATATATATCATTGAGTCCTAACCTATTGCTCTACAGGTAACTCACGCTAGAAGAACTAAATGTACTGGGTTCGGTCTCTTCTGAGTCAGTTGTTTACTGCGGATGATCCACTTAATAACCTGAAATAGTTAACTATTGCTACTCGGGTTTCAATAGTTCTGCAGTTTTTACAAGTTCATAACAAAAGCTAACTGGAATATTACTAAAATAAATGGTTCTTTTCACAGAAAGCAATGCATACGTGTTTTGTTCGGTTAAACGCATTTAAAATCAATCATTGATGCGTAGATTATGATTTTATTGCCATCCACCATTGTTTTGATGTGCTTTTTTGCAAATAGTTCTGGAAACACGGTCACGACCTCAAACAGTGAACACGTCTATAACAGCCGTAGAGTCTTCGAAATGCAATCCTTCTGATCAACTATCCGGGTCTGTGTCACTGTCCTCGGTAACAGCTGTGAGCAATTCTAGTAGTTCGAATAATTTGAGCAATAATTCACCTTCCATTCCAACAACTACCCAATGTAAATTACGATCTAGTCAGTAAGTAAATAATTGACCACTTTTGCTTTGTATTCAGACAGAAATAACTATTTGTTAAAATTAGTATTTAAGAAAAGCTAGCAAATAGATTTTTCTCTTAAAGTATGTAATCATAAATTCTTAACGACATTTGCATTTCGAATGCTGTTTATTAATACAAGTGAATATATAGTGGAGAGTGATCAAAGGTTTCTGTTGGGTTGTATATTTTGAAGGAAAACCATAAGTTCATAATGAATATCATTGAGATTTTGTTGGCTCTTCAAAGAAATGTACAGTTAATACAGATATAGTTGCAATACATTAAGAATTACGTTAAAATAACTCATTTATAATGTTACTTTAACACTTCGGGATCCAATCTACATGCGACCTCAGACCTTCAGAAAGTAACCGTTGCTGTTGTGTAAAATCAGATATTCACTTATCTGTTGCGATAAAATGTTTGCATCGAAATACTATTAGAATTCTTTATTAACTATTCTTTTTCTGCTTTGTTAAATTCAAGCGATTGATTTCTTGCGGCTAATACTCATAAATAATCAGTGTGCTTTTATTATATTGATTTTATACACCATCTTTCATAAACTTTGAAATAACCGGGTTAGAATCTGACACATGTTTTTATTAGTTCATGATGTTGTGTAATTCAAAAGTAATCAACTACTACAGGTTTGTGGAACTTTAAAATTTCAGCCGCACTCCTTATATGTATAGGTGTGTTAGTGAATTTATTTTGGTTGCTTAAATCGAAAAGCTGTTATAAAATTTAATTATGGATTGAGTGATTAAACTGATCATATAAAATGTTTTTGTTTCTGATTTTTTCATTTAAAACCTACGAAAAGATCGATAAATATAATTTCTCTCTTTGTTGACAAATATCTTGTGGAATTTGATTGGTGCTTATCAGTTTATTGTAAATTGGTATATTTGTGTTTTATTTTACCGAATAAATTTTTTAACAGACGTTTTGAGTCATCTCTACCACCTCCAGACGATGATGTTGCTTCTGTACCGGGACCACAATCACATTGTAAGTTATGAATAACGTTTCTTGCTATTTTTATACATAGTTTATTTTTATAAATTCTTGTTTCAATTGTTTGAAAAAAGTCAAAGGATTACTCAGTTGTCTCATCTTTCTACTTTCACCTTGTCAATATCGCTATATCATCATTTGTTTTCCTTCCAGCATATGTTACTCATATCCTATAGTACGTTCACAAGCTTTAACGACAAGCTGCGAAAATGTTATTGCCTAATATATACTTATGCACCTAATGACTGAATAACTCAACTTCTAGTGAATATGTCGCAGATTTTACCCTCCATTTAATCCTATCAAGCAGCTGAGTGATATCAAGTAAACTTAAACGTAATTGAAGTGAGGCTCAGATAAAAATCTGTTTGTAAATAAGTGGATAATAATATTACACATTTACTGATACATTTATCTTGATTACGTGTCTAGTTTTTATTGTTTTTACCTCGTTTAATTATTACCAACAGCTTCGAAACGACGCAGAATGGAAGCGGCCAGCGCGAATTTGACTAGTCCCAATGGGTGCATTTTAAGTGTGACAACATCCAAGGTGAGGAATTGAAAAATTTTTCTCACCCTATGTGCAATTTTGTGAAATATAATGCAAAACATATTGAATAATTTCCTCATTTTGTATTCAAAATCCAGTAGAGTTAATCAATTACACATTATTCAACTGTTTAAACAAATGAACAGTACCATTTGTATGCTTTATTCGGCCTCTTGAAAGTTCTTTTTATGTATCGGTAAACATATTTGAAAATAGTGTTTTGAAGACAATATACACAACGTATACGCTTATATCACAAGTAAACTTATCAAACCAACCAATGTTCAATCTTCATATGAGATGTTAAGTTATGAACTTCAAACTGTACGTGGACTTGAAGTACTATGTGATAGGGATAGAGGAAGCCACATTTAATTCCAATTATCTAACTAACCTACGACTGGTGAACTTCACCAGATATGAAACAATCATTTTATGTATGACATCAATAGATAATTGGTTTATCATATTTTACAAGGATTGACAGATAAAAAATTTTTCAAGGAAGAATTATAAAGAAAACGAGAGCTTTTCGAATTTTCTGGAATAGGATGCATTATGAACAAAAGGATATCAATCAGTTTTGTTAGCCATTAACTTCACGTATTGACCGTCATTAGTAAGGGAAAATGAAAATGAGTTAGAGGAATAGATTAAAATTCAATCAATTCAGCGATAGAACTAAAAAATATCCAATTCCACTAGACAATTGCTCCTAGTTATGCTGATAAAGAGTTTAAATGATAAGCGGAAAAAAGTAGTTTACAAAATTCAAGAAACTTTTCTCGGACGATGATGTTATAGATTGATGTTCATTCATGATTTATAGTTGTTGGTTTGTGATTCTTGATACGGACATTTTGCTTAAGTTTGTAAAAGAAACCAGTGTATATGATTTGTCTGTTCAATCAATACACTAGGAACATCCATCTCTATGCTTTTTTAGGTGTGAGTTGAATCAACACGGTAGGTTAGAAAATGACTTCCGGTTGCTTGTTGCTTTTGATTTTTTAGTATTTACAATTACCTTATGGTATTATGTCTATTATCTTATACTTATTGAATAGAACTAAAAATTCAAACATTTATTTTGTAATATTATCTTGGTTTGATCTTGCAAGATTAATTGACGAAAACGCTGAAGATTTCGTGTTGAGGAATTTATTTACTTATATCATGACTGTAATATACTTGTTGCTCGAACTTAAGGTGGCTCTTAAACTCAAACAGTTTAATAAACTGTCCTAATATTATGCGTACCATACTGATGATTTGTGTTGTTTCAACAACAAATTTACTAAATATCATCATTTGATTGCGTATATTGTGGAGATTAGCTCAATTTAAAGATGAATTTAGCCTAAATAAATCGACTATAAAGTTTAGTGATGTAGAGAGTGGGACAGATAACATTCAACTCAATGAACAATGGCTGATGTTAGAAAACGAAGACTTCTAACTAGTCCAAAGACAATGCACTCACTGTAAGACCTGAAGGTCCTGAATTCGATCGTCTATATGGTCTTGGATATGCATATCTGAGCTATCCTATATTAGAATGAACTGGCTGTTCAACAGTCCTTGGTTTCCAATGTTCGTTTAGCTGAAGTTAGATCGTGATTAAAAATTCATTATCTTCGATATCAATAACAATCTACTAATTTTTCCAGTATTACATTACCGGGGTTCGAACCCTTCTCACAATTAAAGTATAGCTCTTACTGAAGTACATGGTGAATAAGTTCGTTTTGAAAGTTTTTTTTACTTATTGATTACATTATCTTGATCATTCCAATTTCAAAATGTCTGTAAGTAGTTAGGAAGTGCTATCACCTTGTTCTCGGTTGAATAAATTGACAACATTATGAATTTACAATAATTGATGTTTATTCCGGCGACGATGAAGAAGGTGACCGCTTTGTCCGATGTAGTGTTTTTCTCAATCGAAACAATTCTTTTTTTTAGATGATGTTCGGTTTTACTTCTTTTTTCATTTCGTCCTTTGGTTTACATAGGATTGATCGGAATAATTTCATTGGTTTGTGTGCTACACCTATTCCAAAAGGCTTCAACAATCGCGTCTTAGTTTCTGAAATGCCTTTTATATATTGTAGGATGATCTGTTTGTTGGTTTTTAAATTGGAGTTCGCTTCTTCTGATATTTTTTGTTGAACTTGATTGTTTAACCGTTCTTGTGAAAAATTGTCTTCAGCTATTCTTCATTTTTCCGCGCTACAAGTGTGTTGCAATTTGTCCTCGCCTACCTGAACAGAGTTTGTACGTAGTTGGTTTTGTGAGCTCTTTCGTTGTTGCTACTGTAATTGAGAATTTTTTTGTGTGATTCAGTTTCCGATATACTCTTGTCTCCAGGTTTCCTGTGTCGGTTCTGGTGATTATTACATTCAAGAATGGTAGTTTGTTGTTTGATTGCTATTCTATTGTGAACTTGATGTCATCAAAGACGTTGATTAGATTGGAGGTGTTTTCCAGGTCATCTTTTTTTTACGCTGACGAATATGTCGTCCACATAACGAATTAAAATTTTTGGTTTGATCACTGGCATGATCGAGGCTTCCAGTCTCCGCAGAAGCAGTGATGCAGAAAAGTAATTGCTTTTTTTTAAAAACCTGAAAATGATTCAGTTTTCTTGTATACTTGTCTTTTGTGTCAGTGTATCTATCTTATAACGCTCTCTAACATCCGTTATAGTCAATCAAGTTCAAAGCGAAATGAATACTTATTGTGATGCTACTAGATAATGACCACGATAAATATCCTGAATTAGTTCTGGTTAATCTTTTTGAACCCAACTTATTGTCTGCATAACAGTGTAATCTTCACGATTAATTGGATCTTGTGATTAGTTGAAAACTGTGACTTACAGCATAATAAACAAACCTATGCGATGATAGAATGCAATTAGAGATTAGAATTAGGATCTTGGAGGTCTTGTGTTGTCTTAGTTGAATTGTTTAGTCACAAACCTTGAGTTACCTTTCTAGGCATCACCATGAGTAGATGTTTCAAAGTTAGCCGTCAGTGAAAGCCGAATGGTACAACTAATGATCATTGATACTCAATACAAGAGATTATAGAGAAACTCTAATAGATCGCTCCCTTTTGATGTTCTGATTTTGTTTAAAAGGACGATAAAGCTTTACCATCAAACCCTTCAGTCAGTCAGTTAAAACGTAGGACTAGGTACATATATATGCATCGGTCCAAGCTGCCATACCTCAATAGCACAGCAAGACGAACACCGGATTCATAGAAGCAGTTAACTCAATGGCACAATTTATAAACTAAAGATTTCATGTAAGGATATAGTACAGAAAGAAAGAATTAGTTCGTAGAAAGGAAGACATACAACAATTCTAATCTCATAGTTTAAGGGAAGACAAAGTGTGTATACACTTACGCCATTGTGATCGATTCTGAGCCATGTCACCCACAGTCTCCAACCATTGGTTACGATAATCACGCGGACCCCAACCAAGTAGTCTGCATTTCCCAGCCACTAATACTACATCAGAGCGCCTAGCTTTTCGGAGAAGGTCGGAAAGCTTTCTGTAAAACTCGTCTTTTACATCATCTGAGCTGCAGTCAGTGGGAGAATAGGTAGAGACGACGAAGAGGCAACGACGAGTGTCCCTATCTTTCCGGATCTTTACTGTTCCGTTTAGTCGTACAGCGCACAAACGGCTGTCTACTGGGATCAAGTTTAAGAGAGCTATTTCTGCCCTAGGACTCAATGCTACGCCTACGCCGGCGAGGCCACGAGAAGCAGCATCAGAGCTTCCAGATACACGAAGCCTGCTGTCCTATTTGGCAAAGTGTTTGTACGTTAAAAGCTCCTACGTGTAGTTTAGAGCGTGGTTTCAGGAGACCAGGAATAGCGTTCCACGTACTCGAATCGTTTTCCCCAGCGGTACGAGATGATAAAGGGATGTGGTAAGGGTTAGTCGGGGAGATAAGAGTGGTATTAGGAGGTGTAGGAAGGATTTGAATGTGATCAACTTGGTCTCGTGTGTTGTTACGGGTGTGGGGGCTGATGTCACTTTCCGGCTGCCCACACCGTGGAAGGGTATTTCTTAAGGAACCTGAAAAGGAATTCGGATGAGTGGTCTTGACGACTTGGGAGCGTGACCGCAGAGCCCAGGGAACAACTGCTTGAGGCCGGTCGCGCACGGCCTTTTTGTGGAAGGTTTTTGACGTGTTAGCTCCGTTCTTCAAAGGGCCTTACCTCCGGAGACGGAAATCCGTGAGGTACGTTGAGGTGTGACATTTTTAGGGTCGACCTTTTCTAACCCCTTCCTTCCTTGTGAGAAGGCAGAATCGCTGCAGATGCTGGTTGTCCGAGGGAAACATCTTACTGCTGTCACACCCCTATACAGTCAGCTGTACGACTTCGCCCTCAGACATTGAGTTGCTGGTTTTAGTCTTACCGTTCTCCAATCGACCTGCCTGGCATGGTAGAACCTACAGGAACATATATTCCAGCCAATATAGCTCGGTTGGGTCATCACGATAGGCAAGCCCGACCACCGCGTCAAGGTAGCAGCTTCGGTCGGGGATCGACCTTGTTCGCATAGGTATATCGGATATATGTCGATACATCTTTTGATTGGTAATTAAATTATCATCACGCTTCTCTGGTATCTGTAACGTTTTTAAATACCTGATATTTTCCCGATAAAATTTGTATGCGTACTTGTCCGTGATATGTTGATGTAAGTTACATGGAAGTTTTTATTTAAACTGATTTGTGTTTAAAATAGACTGTTTGTATTGTTCATAGTCAGAATTGTACCTTGACAACTACACCGTCCATCTCAGTGTTAAATTTTAATGTTTTAATTGCTGACATTTATTATTTTTCCTTATTGGAATTAAAATGGTTAATATTCACTTTTAATTCAATATGTAAGTAGTATGTTTGAACTAGACGGAAAAATCCTCATTTGAACAATTTACAAAAAAATGTTAATGCGAACAATAAAAAGAATTACTTCGAAGCTTTATTTGTCACTTTCTTATACATCCAGAAGTTACATTTGATATACATCTTATTCGTAAAGATTCTTACATCTGTTGATTTTTAAGATTATTTGATTTCTGTTGCATTATCTTGCATGGTTGCACAAACTTGGAATAAACGTTCACTTGTTTGTGTGCTAACAGTACCAGATGTTTTTAGTTAAGCTAAAATGAATTTGATTTTATTTTTAAAAGTAATTATTATTGTACAAAAGCTAATTAGTTGTCATGAGTGATAGCAGGTAAACAACATGACATGTTATTTTACGTAAAAATTTTACCAATCTATTTTGACCATGTATTAGTTCATCATGTTACAGAGCTAATTGAGATAAAACGTTTTGTAAGAAGCCAGTGATAAATTCTAATCATGATATATCTTTTTAAAGATTTTCAGCTTTAATCTTATAACTCGTATAATGGCTAAAAGTGAGATTAAGGTTGGCTTATTTCCTTTTGTAAAGAACGTCTTTGTAATTACTTGTACTGAGTGGCTGATAGTAAAACATCTATAATCTTTCTTTGACTTTTCCCATCTTTAAGTTTCAATGTAGTACGCGTATTTATTTTCTTTGAAACAGGCATCAGTGAACACGGTTGACGAACCACGTGAGTCACATAAATCTTCCACACGTAAACGTTCAACTCCCACAACTATTCCAGGAAGTGCACCGATCACTCCAGAAACTGCTATGCAAAATTTACGCTACACAAATGCCGGTATAGTTTCCAACACTGTTCCCAGTGTTAATTCTTGCAGCGGCGGTAGTAGTGGTACTGGTAGTCGTCCAACAACAAGCCCTGGTGAAAATATTTATCCTGTTAATTCTTCTCTACGTCATCATCATCATCATCAATCTAGACAGTCGAGTCATCAAAGAGCATCATCGGGTAATTCCACTGAAAGTAGAGAACCAAGCTTAGAAAATGAACGAAATTTAATTGCTTCCAGTTCAGCAGGTTTAGTAAAGAAAGCAAAGAAAGGTAAGCGAAATTAAAGGTAGGTCTTAGTTCACATCCCGAAAATGTTGTAATGTATATTTTATGGAATATTATGATGTTGCTTGTTTAGCAGGTTACCTATTCAAATCTCTTTTTGCTAATTCTATGCTGCATTGCTCCGATACAACAATTTCTTTATCAAATATATTTTCAAAGCCATACTGTTTGTATGTATATGTCTGGTGATATTCTTTAGTTACTCGCATCAAAGTAGATCGAGCAAGGTTCGAACCTGGAACTCATGGTCTGCAATTCAGGTGCTTTAACCAATGAGACACTGCTCCACTCATATACAGTAGATAAATTTATATTTGTAAGGACTGTAATGCTATAGTAAGATAGCAACTTTATTGATGATATTGCGATGGTATAGGAGTAGGTTGGACGAATGCTAGGGGCGGCTAGACCAAAACATGGCACAAGTCCATGAAGTCACTGACAAGTGGACTGAGTCATGTTGGTAGGTGTAGACTACCTGGTTGGGGACCGCGAGATGATAGCAACCGATGGTTAGAGACCCTGAATGACAACATGGCTCATAATCGTTTGCAATGGCGCAGGTGCATTCACTCTTGGTGTTCTCCCAAATTCTAATCTTCTGAATTCTTCATGTCCCTTTTTTTCCTCTTTCCAAATTTATTTCACTGTATTATACTCTTTAAACAACATCTTCAAACCCTAATGTTTCTGATTACTGCTTATACTTTCACTACCTCTACCACTACAGGATTTGAATCGACCACTGCATCTCTGTGCTAATGTAGTGTGGCAATTCGAACTGATGTACGTACGTACGAAGTTCTACGTTGTTACTGACTGACTGACTGATGATATTGCATGACAATAACTAACAAAATTAAGTATCGAATCATTGCTTTATAGCACAACTTGAAAGTGCTAAATTCGATCACCAGTTGATAAGTTGACCCCGTCGCCAGCTGTTATATCTAGACCTTAGATTCTTGGTATATCGCGTACAACTTGAGCACTCGAACGCTAGCGGAGAGAGAAGACAAGTTAAAGGGATGCTGTTCTAAACGGTGTCGAATATGGTACAAAACTCTCAGGTATTTATAGTTTTTATTAAAAACGAAATCATCATTATAGTTATCCGATCCACATACAGTGGTTTTTAGCATTTGTCAATAGGGAAGCTACACGTAGTTATTCTGGGATGTTTTTCCGAAAGATGATTGGATGGAATATCTTCGGCACTTTCTGAGCTTCTTAGAGCTTCCTCGAAGTCACCCGTGGGTCATTCTCACACAATGTGTTTGCATATTGGCAAGCGCCTTCAATAGCAACAAAGCTGAATGAAAAACATATGTTCAGTTCATACGAATATTCGTCAAGATTAGAACGAATAGTTTGACAGCAATTGAGTGCCGAGTATAGAGAAGTCGTTATATGTGAAAATTATATCTGAACTACTCTCAGCGATTGAAATTTAACTAATTCCAACGTTTCGTCCAGCTAACTTGTCTGGACTTCTTCAGGGTAATAATCAAAATCAAAATTATCAAAGAAATATATAGCTTTTTAACAATCAGGATTATACTGTGTTAAACCAATCATATTTGGATGTTGATTTTTTGTAAAATAGGATGAGTCAGTTAACTAGAAATCATGTGGAGAAATCAACTACATGGAAATACTTAACTGAGTAACAAATCGTAGGTGTGTGTTTGTGTAGGTATGTATGATGTATCTTCCTCATTCATTAATGTACCTATCAGTCAGAATATGGATATTATCAATGATTGTTTAGAATCTGATTTAGATTTAAATTTACGATGCCCATTAGATCCATCAGAGGTTATAAAATGCTTAGAATTATGTTTAAGATCTACCTTATTCATATTTCGAGGTCAACTTTACAGACAGAAAGAGGGTATAGCAATGGGCTCACCAGTTCCTCCGATCGTAGCGAATTTATTCATGCATTCCGTAGAAACTAGTGCAATCGCAAAGAGTTTATGTCCACCAAAGTTATGGTTAAGGTATGTAGACGATATTTTTATTATCAATAAACGGGATGGGCGAGACTCTAATTTAAGGACGACCTTTGAACGAATCTTAAGTGACCTTGACAATTATTAGCCGATCAGAAGAAAGTTAGTATAAAGTGAAAATATATGAAAGTAATGAATTACAGTGGATATTCTCCTTTTACATGATTTAAAAACTTGTTAAGGTTTGATTAAGGTTCAGAGGTTCTGAATTCACAATGCATATGGAATAGAAACTCGTCCATTGGGTTAGGGTTAGGTTTACGGGTAAGGTTAGGTTAGGGTTTAGGGTTAGGATTAGGGTGCTAACATACGGTTAGGGTTAGGTGAGGGTTAAGGTTAGGATGCTAACATACGAGTTTTTAAATCATGTAAAAGAAGAACATCCACTGTAAATTATTACTTTCTTTTAATATATTTTTACTTTGTGCTGTCTTCTGATTGCCTAATAGTTGAAATTGCTCAAACGCTTCTGATTGGCTCGTCCCTAAATTAGAGTCTCGCCACGGGATGGTATGGAAGAACTATTCAACAATGTAAACTGCATTTCTGAAAGCATTAAACTAAGGAATTAGAATCAGTCGACCACAAACTAGCATTTCTAGATTGTTTGGTTGAACCACGACACAATAATAAGGAGTTAAAAATAAATGTTTACAAAAAATCAACACATTCCGAGAGATACTTGGATTTTAATTCAGCCCATTCACAGAGCACGAAAAGTAATGTAGTAAAAAATCTAATGAACAGGAGTACCAAGATTGTTACAGACAAGGATGACCAACGAACCGAATTAAATAAAGCATGTTCTACTCTTAGGGATAACAACTGCCCAAGAAGGTTTTTAAAGACGATTATTAAAAATGAAAGAAAAACTAAACTAGAAAGTATACGAAAAGAATGGAAGTACACCGTAGTCATACCTTACCGTAGTGAAACATCAGAAGAAATCAAACGAATTCTAAACAAACATGATATAAGAGTATATTTTAGAGCGTATAACACATTAAGATTGACATTAGTGAAATTTAAGGACAAGTTAGCAACGGAAGAACAACAGAACATTGTGTATGAGATTCACTGTCATGACTGTAATGCTACCTATGTTGGAGAAACATCCAGGCAATTGAATGTAAGATTGAAGGAACACAAACAATGCTTGAAAAATGTTCCGAAATCCTCGGCCGATTTAAAGAAACTTGAAAATATGTCAGCGATAGCGTTACATGCGTTAGAAACAGGACACAAGTTTAATTTTGAAGGGACCAGAATACTTCATAAAGGTTTTAACACCCATAAAGAAAGATTGACAGCAGAAGCGCTGCATATATGGGCGAACAAGAACAGCCTGATCCGAAAAGATGGTATTCAACTGGCAACTACCTGGCAAATTTCGTTTGACAAGTAAATTTGGAACCTATCTCTTGTTTAAATCTGTTTTTAATATCACATGCATCGTTATTATTTTTGAAAGAATTCAATGAGTTTTTAAACAATACAATTTATTATCAGAATGTGTTTTGTGGAGATTTTTAGAAATTTTCACAGATTGAACTCATGAGTCAGTTGAAGCTAGAAGTCGTTACCAGTGGAGTTCAACCAGGTCTGTTGTGAGATAGGAACTCACTGAAGACAATGGTGTACGGTAGCGCAACTTCGTGGATTGGTTGAAGTTAGACATTAACACCGTTGGATGCCGGCTCAGTGGTCTAATGGTTAAGTGCTCGCGCGCGAAGCCAGTAGGTCCTGGGTTCGAGCCCCGGGTGGTGCGGGGTCGTGGATGCGCACTGCTGAGGAGTCCCATACTAGGACGAAACGGCCGTCCAGTGCTTCCAGGTTTTCAATGGTGGTCTAGCTTCAACTGACTCATGAGTTCAATCTGTGAAAATACAATTTATGTTTTGACATGTACATCGATGTTTCATTATCAATTTTTCATCCTTGAACTTGAACTTTATTTATTCCTTCATATCAATCTCTCACACATACATACATACCTACACACACACACATACGATTTGTTACTCAGTTAAGTATTTCCATGTAGTTGATTTCTCCACATGATTTCTAGTTAACTGACTCATCCTATTTTACAAAAAATCAACATCCAAATATGATTGGTTTAACACAGTATAATCCTGATTGTTAAAAAGCTATATATTTCTTTGATAATTTTGATTTTGATTATTACCCTGAAGAAGTCCAGACAAGTTAGCTGGACGAAACGTTGGAATTAGTTAAATTTCAATCGCTGAGAATATTTCTAATATCATTTACACATATAATATGATAATGCAATGAGAAGACGTAGTTTATCCGAATTATGTGATATATTTGCGCAATACATAAGATCACAGGATAGACAGATATCATCATCCATTGCGAAACATTTGATTGAGACGGGTCATAAGGTTGATATCAAATCAGCATTTGTTTTGTTGTACAAAAGCCTTCAAGGACGTATACTAAGGTTTATTGAAGCCTTGGCTATACGAAAACTGAAACCCCCTTTATGTGTTCAAAAACAATTTGTGCTTACACATAACCTACCCTGGTAGTACCGATTTACTATCCAGAGTGGTAATCACATTTGTTTTTGTGTACTTTAATATTTTTCCTTCGTTATGACTTACCCTTAACCTGTCTAGTTGACCTTTTAATTTTCATATATAAATGTTCTTAACATGTATATGTGTGATCAGATTGTTCGAAATGTATTGCGCAATTATATCACATAATTCTGATAAACTACGTCTTCTCATTGCATTATCGAATTTTATCAAAGGGACTAATTGTTTTAAACATATAATATGTTCAGTTCTCCTTGATTTACAATATTTGTTACCAAGTTGATGTCCGTTCTTGATGAGAATTATCATTAATATTGTTGTTGATTAAATGTAAAGTTATAACAAGTGATGTGGTGAATTCTCATAAAAGAAGTAAAAACTTCTCACATAAACTCGGCGCCCCAATATTGTGAAACTATTCGTTCGAATTTAGACGAAAGTTCTTATTTAGTGAAAACGTCATTATAAATACCTACATTTCTAATTTTTTATTTCCCCTCATATACTAATCGATCATTCGTAAGTATTGTTAAGTTACGGGTCATAGTTGCACAATCCACTTTATAATTTATCATCAATAATTAAAAATATATTACAAATTATACTATTTACTATTTATTTACTACTAGTCAGTTCTCTAATGTATTAGTTGTGTGGTATCAATAATGTAGCCTATCAACGATACGTAAACTACTGTGGGTTTTACTAAATTCGTCTTGTTTCTTTCTTGTCCCTCAGCTCATCATCACCACCATCATCAACGTTCGTCATTAGATTCAATGAATATGGAATCTAATCTTAACAATAATATTAATAATAATCCGGGTTCTATTACTATATATTCAACTTCACAATCCCAAGGATCATCTCGACATTCACGTAGATAAATATTAAACACCGATGAAAATCACATCAGTTTTATTCTACGGTCTTTTTTTTCTCTCTCTCTCTCTTGTTTTTCCTTGAATTTCTTTCTCCTATCTATCTCACATACACAAACTCTTATTACAAGTGATCACATAATCATCATGTTCGATCGCATTTAGTTCATATTTTCCTATGAATTGCACAGTTATCGTGAAAATATCTACTGAGTTGTATCATATTCTTTCTTATCCTTTGTTTCCGTAATTAAAGTACTTTCTAATATGTAGTTTTTTATAAGCTAAACATTTAATCCTTGTACGCACGTTTGTGTGTGTATAAGTACATGCGCATGAGAATAATCAAGTTTTGTTCCTTATCCCGTGTATCTTTCTATGATAGACAGTATTGGCAGCAAGTTGACAAATAAAATGAATCGCTCTGTTCGTACACATCAATCCTCTTTTTCGTCCTACAATTAGTCGGAAAGAGGGGTTAAACAACATTTCTTACAAAATCGTAGAAGTGGAATAGCGTTTCAGTAAAATATAGAATCCCATACGATCCTATTCGTTTCTTTCCATTTAAGTCACTTAAGTAACTACTCAGAGGCAAGTTGTTGTGCTCTATGCACGTTTGTTGTATGAATGAGGTATGTTTGTAATTCAAATTATTTACTTTGCCCATTCTACTAATATGTTGAATCGGTACTACACATTACATGTGCTTCTGAATTCAGTAGTTGAATCAAAACAACTAATGAGATCAAATAATGAAACCCATGTAATTACACTAAAGTAAGGAATTATTTAAACTCATTGATTTCTAGTTTTGTGATCTATACTCTCCAACCATAGATTACGATTTTTGTGTGGTGCACAACTAGAAGTTCCACAACTTCCTATATACACATTATCAATAGTCAGTGATTATGTGAAGTATATCGCCTTGAGTCATAGATATATTTTTCATCTTCCAAGACGTCAATAGGATTCAAATAGTTATTTGCTTTGCCCATTCTACGATTATGTTAAATCAGTACTAAACATTACATGTGTTTGTGGGTTCAGTAGATATTTCTCATGCGTTTACATTTGTCGAGATACCGCTATATTCTAGTGAAGAAAGAGCCTACGTAGACTGCTTCCTGTTGGAAAGGCGTCTGTGTACTTATGGAGGGGTGGTCCTAAGGGAACTAGCAAGGATTTTATATACTGTTCGTCTAAGTGTTCATCTAATTTGAACGTCAATTACAAAATATATCTAAAGCTCCTAGACTAGCTCTAGAATTCTAATGAATGAAAAGTATCCATATTGGTAGGTGTGGCCTCAATGAGCAAGTATCACGGCTGATTTAGACAGACGGATATCTTCCGATTTCTATGTTTGCGAACTGATAATAGCGATCATTTGCTGAAAGTCAATCGTCTTTTTGTCATCACTAGCCTTAATTACGAAGACGGGCATTGTCTAAATTAACTACTAGTGACATAAGCTTTGTTAAGCTCTCTCATTATACGAAAACGGCTGATAAAACTAATAATGTCCGTCAACAGTCTTGTTAATAATAAACGAAACGAAAAAAATCCATTGCAATACAAAACAGGATCAAAATGAACCCAAGAATGTGTCACATAGGAATGAAAGCAAAGCGATAAGCCTAACATAGAAAGGCTGGGACGCAGCAGATCATTTGTAAATGACTCCAGCTTATTGACGATATGTTTTCCAACGCATAAAGAGGGTTTCAGCTTGCGTATAGTCACGGCTTCGATAAAACTTGGTATGCGACCTTTAAAACTTCTGTATAACACTACATTGGCTGACGTTTTATTAACCATATGACAAGTCTCAACCAAATACTTATTAATGTATGGAGATACTTGTCCATCCTGTGATCTTATTTGACCATTGGAATTCATCTGTTTCAGCAGCTATTTAAGTATGTGTCCAACCACCTTTTATCGGAGATCACTATTACTCCACTCTATGTATGTGAACATCAACTGTGGGATGAGGTACATCCAGCTGACGAGTCCCAAATAAAACGAAGCGCGCATCCTACAATACACTACTATCCACCATTCATCTTTGCTTAGAATGCTTGTGACTTAAGGCAATATCGAGGTAATCCGTACACCATGCACATATGTCAACAAGAAACTGATCAATCGCAGTCCTAAACATTAATCGGAAGTTTCAAGCAGACAACTGCAATAGATTACAATAGGTTCATCCTAAAAATTGCTTTTTCATATTGTTGTCTCATGTTTATAGTATGAATACTGCCAATTACTGATATAAACTGCCCTGCTTTATTTTAGGATGTTTCCTTCCTCAGCGTTTACTCCTGACACTTTATGTGTTCGTTTTAGTTCCGTAGAGCTGTCATTATTGTTAACTGGCCACATGTATGCGTCAACTTGCTGAAATAAAATTATCAAGGAAACCGCACAGTGTTATAGTGTTTCTGGTTTAAGAGAATGGCCAGTTTACCTCAAAAATTATAGTTAAATAAGCTAAGCGTACCTGGAATCACTCTACGTCGTGAGAAAATCTTAGTAAATTGTGGTAAACTGCATAGAGTTAGGATGCATTAAATGTTCTCATTTGTTTGTTCCAGGCTGATTTTAAAATTCCATGAGAAACCAGGCTGTTTCACAATGGTCTTTTATTGACCCGCTTACGTGTTGTTTTACCGTTCAGACTCATGAGTAGATTATGTGACTCGAACAGTGATTAATTTACCGTTTATAAGAATGTGTTTAGATGAACTATCACCAAAACCATCAGCTTATCTTCATACTTGATTCAATCCAATTTGGTCAACCTGAATACCTACGACTATGATTTGAGGTGATTATTACAGAGTGGATTAATTTTTGTTCTCTTGGATTTTAAAGCACCAAATACGAAATTTTATGCACCAAACAATCATGGGTTGATCGATTTCCTCATCGAGTGGTTAATGACCAAGGTAAGCTAGCTAAAACTTTCCACTTGGGTGTAATCGAGATGAAACCGGGAAACAGAAATCTTGTTCGGAAAGCATAATATCTACCTCCAGTGAATCAAGAAAATGCTGTTATCCAATTACGTAAAACTTTGTTCGTGTTTGAGAATATATTTAAATATAGATCACAATATCTATTACTAAACCTTGCTTTCAATATGTATACGAGTTTTAGTTTGTCACCACAAAAGGCAATCATGTGATTATTATTAGCTATAGCTAATTTTGTTTAAAGATACTGGTATGTCAGTGGTAATTGGGATGTATTATTGTCGTGTAGAGTAACCAAGTGGATGAAAAGTAGAAATTCAAAATGAGCATTTTCTGTTGATGGGATTTGGTAGTAAAAAATCTCAGAACAGGAAGGTAGCTGGACCTGTAGCGCGTTTAGAGCATGTAGAAATCTATGGTTTCCATAGATATAGAGAGTTCATCTGCCACCTAGCGTCCTCCCTCTGCATCCCAAGCCTGAACTCAGACCGATCACATCGCGATCAGCTACCGCTGGCGTGGTTGTGTACAAGACTGCCGCTCCTTTTGGAGTAGCTACCTGGACTCTGACCATGCCTTGGTGTGCGCCAATCTTACCTTACTTTTCAGTGGACAACGAAGTGACCGCCACCAACGGATTTATGTTAGCAAGCTGGTTGCAACTTCTGTTGCTAGTAAGTATCGAACCGAGCTAGCTTCTAGGCTAGCTACCATTCCACCGAAAGTATAGATGAGCATTGGTTGCAATTGCATGACGCCATGAAAATGGCGGGTACAGTCAGTTGTGGGTTCGCGAAACGTCCCGCTTATAAGCACTGGGTTTCTTACAACTCATTGAAGCCCGTCGGTCTACTCCGGGTGACCGTGAGTATGACCATAAACGAAGGATGTTACGTAAGGAAATTGGGCAAAGACTTCTCGACCTTGAGTATGCGGACGATATTGTCTTACTGTGCGATAGTGCCCGAGGCATGCAATCCGCACTTAATCAGTTGACAATCAGTGTCCGTAGGTATGGTATGTGCTTTGCACCTTCGAAGTGCAAAGTACTTCTACAAGACTGGCAGGATTCCAATCCTGTACTCACTCTGGATGAAAAGCAGATAGAAGTGGTCGAGTTCGTGTATCTAGGTAGCTGCATAAGTGCTGGTGGGAGTGTGAGTGATGAGATCAATGCACGTATACTGAAAGCCAGAGCGGCTTATGCCAATATGGGTCATCTTTGGCACCTTCGTGATGTCAGCCTGGCTGTAAAGGGTCAGATCTACAACACGTCGGTGAGAGCAGTTTTGTTCTATATTTATGAGGATGTCAGACGAATCTCTGTGTTCGATCATCGCTGTCTCCGAAGGATTGCTGACATCCAGTGGCAACACCATGTTAGTAAATCAGAGGTTCGGCATCGTGTGTTCGGGCACAGAGATGATAATTCAATTGGTGTCACCATCTTGAAACACCGACTTCGGTGGCTTGGATATGTTCTACGAATGTCGTCCCAGAGAATTCCACGTCGTGCACTATTTGCCGACTCTGGGACGGGTTGGAAACAGAGGAGAGGTGGTCAGTGTGTGACATGGTATCGTGGTATGAAAGAAAGCTGCAAAGGACGACTCCCTGGTTGGGGTCTGAGAGATGGTGCAACACAGTGGCTAGAGACGTTATCAGATATGGCTCAGAATAGAAGCCAGTGGCGATCCTGCTGTAACCTTCTTTTACTTTCTTCATAAAATAGGGTTGTATCTTCCTTAACTGAAAGATTTCTTCTGATTGTACTTTTCCGTTCCCCCATTATCATTATTATTATTACACTACCTTACACCAATCTCTTCGTTACTGTTCGTTATTGTTCTCTTTTTTACGCTCCTTACGTTTATTCTTTCTTCTCTTTAAATTCTCATTGTTTTGTGTGGCGCATATATATTGGCGCACTCTTGTTCCAATATTTATGTGTTCAAATAAATAAAGAAATCTATGGATACATATCATGTACGCATATCCGGACTGCCAAGTATTCGTTGAATATATAGGACATAGTTGCCGTTTGGAGTGTAGCAACGATCCAAAACAACTAGGTAAGCAGCACATGTCTATTTATTCCAACTCACTTAAATATACCGAAGAGATTGTGTTGAAATCCTTGTTACAACACTCGAAAACAGTTGTATGAGGGTTCTACTGGCCTCAAATTCTCGAGTTTTTAACGATTTAGTTCCTTAAAGTCTCATGTTTCCTGGTTTCAGCAGTTTTTGTTATGTCTATAATTGAGGCAGTTTCAGTTTCGGGTATCTGTCAGTGTTAACTTAGATCACCAATATTCTCTCGATACTTGATTGTTATATCGTCTAATAATACCGGTTCATTTCTCAATTATCTAGTTTAGACATACGAGTACAATGTTTCATGAACCACCTCATATATACTGCAATTCTTGCATTTAGTTTTAAGTTCGTCTATTTCAGCATGAAGCAGTTATTAACACATAATTAGTCGGACAGACTACTACGTCTAGCTGTAATATAAAGCCTCAAGGACTTCTTGCTGCAATCTTCGCCTCAGGAGGATCAAGTTTCATGCCGTCTAACATTGAACCATCACCATTTTCATAAATTAGTCGATTCAGATCATCTAGATAAATAAGACGAATTCATTAGACACTAATATAAAGGCCTATATCCTTTTCCTAACGTGGCTTATTGATTTCGGGTTAATATCGTCAAATTAAAAAATACGAACCTGTACAGCCAATGTACAGTTAGTATATCTGAATTTAGAAAAAATGTGACACGACCAAACGCCTAAGTAAAAGAGGGTAGCTTTGCCATTAAGCATAGGTGTCATTTGATAAATAACACCTAAGTAGGTTAGGTCGTTTTTCTACAACTCACGTAGACGGTTAGTTCTATTATATTGGAAAGAAATAAAACCAGAATTACGAAACCAATCATGGAAACATTTATTCAAGTGACAGCAAATTAATTAGTATTTTTTATATGTTCCAGTCGAGCCACTTCACAGAATACATAAGTCCACCTAAGAAGTAAAAGAAGAAAAGGCGGATAATAGGGCACAACGTTGCAAAAGAAAGCCAAAATAGATACAGCGGTATTCAGCGCAGTGTTACTTTATTTATGAGGTGCCATATAGAATATAATCCGTCACGGTATAATACTGTAGCTCACCAACGTAGATGATCTATGTCGAAATGATTGGAGGCCTACTCGAGTTAGACCTGAATGGTGTAACAAACTAGCTAACGTCGAAGTCACACCTCGTGGTCGGCACCTTACGTGGACTACCCCATTGACGTATCAAGGTACCGTAGACGCTTTGAAGACTGTACAACACAGAGGACGTTATTACAGAAATATATTAGTTAAGGTAGATACGAGCGAAAGTAAGACAACTGCCGCATGGGCCAGTCCATGGCATATGATTAACTAATGCGGGTTGGTTTTACATGACCTTGGCAGGGAGCGATGATCTGTTCGACATTCAGTGATCCAACTTCCGGATGATTTGGCTAGGGCTCAGTGACATTTCACTGGCCCTACAATACAAACCATTACTATGATAGAATAAATCATAACATTTTGTAGCATTAGGCTTAATGGATACAATGTTGTGAGCCAGAAAGTTATGAAACGCGTCAATGATATGAATATTAGACATGATGTATGATTCTTATCCTCCTATATCAGCGGGTTAGGTATCAGTGCCTTTCAAGTACACAAAAATTGGTTTACTTTCTAATTCTATCACTAACCACAAACGCGTAATAAACTATTACAGTTCTTGATATTGTTTTACTTGAATTTTCCCATTGATGTTTTTGGACTGAAATTGATCAGTCTCTTATTGGCATATGTGCATACTGTGCGTATGCCTCGATATTGCCTAAATTTACAAGCATTATAAGCAAAGTTGGATAGTGGCTAGCAGTGGAGTCCAGGACGCGCGTTTCGTCCTGTTTGGGACTCGTCAGCTGGATGTACCTGCATCTCAGAGTTGATGTTCACTCTGGGACTCGAACTCAGTACCGTTCGTTTCAAACGCCATCGCGTTATCCACTTAGCTACTGAGTCCTGATAGCCACTTGCTTGTGCAATGGGTTGAAGTTGAATTCACTTGATATTGTTTTACTTGAATTTTCCCATTGATGCAGGTACATCCAGCTGACGAGTCCCAAACAGGACGAAACGCGCGTCCTGGATTCCACTGCTAGCCACTATCCATCTTTGCTTATTATTACAGTTCTTGTTTCTAGGTAAATTTGTTCTTACTTGTCTATGTGTACGCCGTTAGTTGTATAAACAGGTTTTTTGTTTAAATTACATACATCTTTAAAGCTGAAAACAACTTTGGAAACGTGAAACTTACCTACAAACCATTGTGCCTAGCTTGTTCAGTCTATCACTAACTGATCCAACGTGGTACAAGTTAGCTTCAAGCCTGTGATGTAACGCAACCCAATATATAACACCACAAACTAGCAAATAATCCAACTTTATGAAATAAATTGTACACAATGTTAAAAATGAATCTTTAAAATAACTTCATTAACCACTGAGCGAACAGAAAAAACACTATGTAGGGCACTATGTTTACATGACAATATGTGACATCAGTATAGGTTTGTAGAAATTGCTGAGCCTTGATTGTGATCATGAATCGATCAAGGTTAGATCACCATTGAAAACTTGGGAGCACTGGACGGCCGTTCCATCCTAGTATGAAACTCCTCAACAGTGCGTGCCCACGACCCCGCGCGCGGGATTCGAACCCGGGACCCTTAGTTTCGCGCGAGACACTTGACCCCTAGACCACTGAGACGGCATCCGACGGTGTTAAGGTCTGATTTCAACCAATCTACGAAATCTTGAGACCATTTTCCATTATCTGAGGTAGATACCTGTCTCTACCTGACAGTGATTAGCTATATATACCTATACTCTGATTATTTATTTGCTATAAATAATTACTGTCCACAGAGAATATTCATTTAGAAAATGATATTACAAAATCACTTAAGTTTAAACACAAATATAAACATTAAATTACAATTTTTATTAGTAATAAACCTTTTAGTTAACTGCTATGTATTAAAACTTGAAAATGGAGTTAATGAATATGAATCTGATTGGTTAAAAAAAAGTAACTGGGCAATTACAAATTCAGTCGAAAGTTTTGTGTGAAATTATTAGAAAATAATAAAGTTGGATGAGTGCTGAGTAAATTAATTATGTATTCAAGAGATTAATAATAATAATAATAATAATAATAATAATAATAATAATAATAATAATAATAATAATAGTAACAATAATAATAATAATAATGTAAAGATAATACAAAGATAATAAGGACAATTATATTTGATTAAGGAAGGTTGTGTGTAAATCGGTCAAATTAAGTTGCTCGATAGTTAATATTGTTATAAAATAATTGACCCTGAGGTTGACCAAGGTAGGAGGAGTGGTTAAAGATATTTATTTTGCACATATAGCCATAGCTTTTTAATCCTAACGACTACTATCACTGATGTTTGAAGGACTTTGAGTCCGACAGACCTAGGCAAAATGTTACTGACCCGGTAAAATATTGAGCAGGATTGGTTTATACCGGCACTATGATCACTGCACTAAATGGGCCAATATAGAGCTGTTCACTTACTTCACTAAACCTTTGCTTAGCCCCACTGGGATGTGTCACGAGCACGAAGATTTAAATACCTAGAACTCCAACTAATATAACTTGCTCTACAAGAACAGTCGTATTTATAGATACAAAATGGGGCGGTCATTCTAGGTAATTCATCTTTTAGTCACCAATGAGCGCGTAGAAAACACCAGTTATAGTGTTTCTGGCGTTGAATGTTCTTAGGATTTTTCCGCGTTATCTCTGGATTGATATTTCACAAGCTGCATCTTCTCTGAATTGTAGGCGCATGAACACGGATTTCTTATTCACTATTCGAATTTCGCCTATTCTAACCTAATTGATCGTATATCTGTTTATAAACTTTCCGCAAGGTGTTTAGTTCTTCATCAACTATACACATAGAATATATAGTACGTGTCCGATAACTAAGAGTTTTGATCAGGTTTCTTTTGTACTGTTAAGGTACGAAAATAAAGAGATGTTTGTAATGCCTTGTTCAGGTACTCTTTATTAAATTTCATCTTATTGATCCATCAGCTCTTTTTGTTAATAGATTGTCCAAAAAGGCTATTCTACCTTCACTTTCTTCTTCAGATGTTAAAATTAATGGCCGAGTGTACTTCAATAAGTTGCTTAAAGACCACTAGTTGTAATATGCTACCTTTACAGAAGGTGAACGTGCTATCCATATATCGACAGTAAAGTGTTGGGTCATTCTCTATCTATTATTCAGATCTTTCTGGTCAGTTGATTTTTGAAATTTTAATTTGTCATCTAAGATGGTACCTATTTTTTCAATATAATCACTTTTATTAAAAACAACCCCTGTTGTAATAAATAACGTTTCGTCCTTTGGGAGCATGTGAATAGCTTTCTTAAACTTCATCTAAAGAATGCTTTTGAAGTTACATTTACTGCTTTTACACTGATAACAACAGTCTACAAGATTGGACTTTAACTGTTCAAGTTCGTGATCAGAAATCGCAACTGGATACCTTGTTTGACTATATAGGTTTTTGAACTTGTTATGACCTTGGATGTCTGATTTTTCTATCACACGATTTATCTACCAATCGAATACGACTTATACGAATCTTCACACTAGGCCAACCAGTGACGTTCAACCGGTGTGGGCAGTTTAGCGTCCTTATTGGTCCTATGTCCTACGAGCCGTTCCACTTGAGTACAGAACACAATACCAGCTTCCGAATATGAATCGAATCGAATCGTTTATTTCATGCATACTTGGTTTATATATCAATCAGACAAACCGCAACGTACCATAAAATAGGAAATAATACTTGTACACAAATAAGCCAAAAAGTGGCTGTGAATGTGGGAGGCATTAGTTAATAAACTGAACATAACTTAAGAAGCGTAAATCGTACAATAATAAATTATAGGTCAAAATAAAGCTTATCATAAAAGGAATACAAATATACATAGTGTAATTGTTGAGTAGTTATACAATAAGGATATTATAGAATATTAGTCCATGAATAGTCCTCGGAAGTTACCTGTAATTTAATCTTCATTAGGATATAACAGAACTGTATATCTGTATCTATGTGGTTGGAATGATTCCTTAAGTTTTGTAACATAGTCCGTGAAGGGAATTCTCGGATCATCCGTTAGCATATTTTATGCGAAAAACATTCATACGTATCTTTGCAATTTTAGAATTCAAGGCATCCGTTTTGTTCAAAGAGTAGCATTTCAGTGTCACTCTATTCTGATAGACTCCGTTCTGTTGTTATGAAGTATATCAAAATTTCGGATAATGATCTGATTCGATGTAGCTGTTTATAAATTCCATAGCAGTTTTCTCTTATGATCCATAATCTTGTTCACTATTTATTTGAAAAGCTTTTCCATTAGGATTAATTCCTTCTCCTGTTTTTTTTTTCTCTCCGATTCGATTTAAAAAAATTCAAGTCAAAATAATGAAAGCTTAACTGTTCAACGCAAACAACAATGTTGACAACAAGAATAACAAAATGAGTTCAAATGAAATGTGGTTGGAAACAACAAAACATCTTGTCTTGCACAATAAAAAAGTTAAAGCAACCATACACATTCAAATTGATTTTTAATTCCATTTTATTATTGTATTCAAAGAAAAGAAATTCGAAACTTTATAATGTCTTCTATTTTGTTTACTTGTTTTTTTTATTTCACAAAGAAAATGTCATTTTTTCTCTTATTCTATGTAGTTTACTACTAGTTAATTAATTTCTTCTTTCTTCGGGCACCTTTTTATAAAAGCTGCAATCATACTTAATTGTTGTCTTTTCTTGTTGTTCCCGTAGAATAAACTGAAAAAAGATTCATTTCAAACTCATATAAAATCCTAATAGCTGAATTCATGAGTTGACTTAAGTATAGGACGGCCGTTTCGTCCCAGTATGGAATTCCTCAGCAGTTCGCATCCATGATACCACACGGGTAACGTAAACCCAGGATCTTTGATCACGTGAGCGAACATTTAACCTGTAGACCACTAAGCCGACATCCAAAAGTGTTAATGTCTGACTTCAATTTTTCCTTGTAAAAAGGCAATTGTTGTATAAAAATCTTTTGGGTCTGACGGTATCAACTTTATCAGTTGATTGAAAAAGTTGAACATTTCAGATCGGATGTTTTTATGTGGTTGATAAACTGAATAATAAGAATTAGAAAATACAACACAAGTAAAGAAATATTTCTTTTCAGTTTGTTCCTCATCAACGTTCTATACTAATATATAGATACTAGACTTAATCGATACTAGATAAATCATGGTTAATCAATCTAACAATATAGTGATCAGTTAGTAGCAATAAAATGTGCAATTAAAATTAGGTAATCAGATCATCGAGCATTTTGTGTAAGATTAAAATTGGAAATCAAAGTTGAACAACAATGAATACATGTAAAACTCGAAAAAAAGTTTGTAAAATATATCAGTGACCATGCAGAAGGTCAGGGGGAATTAAGAGGCTTTACAAACTTTTTCTGTATACAAAGGTTAGGCCTTTTGATTTATATTCCCATGGTTTCTTTTGTATATGGGATCTAAATCTGGAAAACTTAGGGTAGGTTCAATAGAAATCTGTAGATCACTTTAAAAACTGAATTTGTGTTGACATCGTGATCAGTATCAACTGGGCGGGCCAAAATAGAGTTTGTTATTATTTTCTTTTGTCTTTTGACCAACCATGAAAGGTTATATTCAAAAATACGATGATATATTTATCTCCTTGTACGCCGAATGAGCACTGCAAAAGCAGTTGAAATATTAAATACATATGGAGGCCGCTGAATCAGGCAATTTATCTTTATTTCGTTAATTAAGTATTTTATCACTGATGAAAGAAGGGTATAACGTTGCTTCATCTAATTTACGTCCTATTGCTTGTCTTATATGTCGAATTACTGCTTTTATGACTATGTTACCTTTGGACTGTAATTTCAGGAATGAAGGCATTTTTAGCACCATCGGTAGTTTTAACTAAGATTTAGTTCTAGACATATGCTTTGTTAGGAACTGTGATATGTACCCTTGTTTACTTAATAAGCCACTGACGAGTTTTGGCCGCGCTTTTAGAGCGTTATCAAAACAAATAATTTTACCTCTAAGGGTCAAGCATTCTACTAAGTTTCCGTTGCATTATAATGGGGCAAAGCTCAAAAAATGTGTTCATTAGTTTCGTTTAATTAGTTTACGATCAACATTTTCTTTTATTGTCCCTTCCGTTCTCGTCAATTAAACATCTAGAAAGGAGATGGGATTGTAGTTTTATTCTTCTCCCTTGTCTAGGTTTTACCATATCCATGTTGTGTATAAGTCCTATTGAGTCAATTGTCGTTCAGTCTTTTGAAGGTGATTTCTGAAGTTTGCTTTGATCACCAATTATTGTACTCTTCTTTTCTATATAAGCTGTCTTATTCATAAGAATTAATTCTGATAGTTTGGGAAGTTACCAAGTTTTTGTTTCTCCTTACTTTATGCCAAGATTATTGGTGGCTTTTGATCAGAATACTGTCTTTGTAGTATTTAGAGTTCATATATTTATAGTAAAAATCTACACCCTCATCGTTTAGTGATATTACACCTCTAGTTTGTGCGTGAATGATTTGAAACAAATTTGCATATCCATTTTATTAACATGATTACAATTATCACAGTATATGGGACCAAGAGATAATTAGAATTAGTATATTTTTAGAATTATGGCTAACAGAGGAATCCAGGATGTATGATTTGTCCCTATTTCTTGAGACTCTCCAGTTTGATGTACTTTCATTCGAATATTTATGTTTACATTAAGACTGGAAGCCGGTACTCTTCACTTAAAACGCCAATGAGTTATCCTCTAGGTTTCTATGTTTATTAACCTACTAACATTAATAGGGTGTAATATTTATCAGCAGTTTTGTGTATAATTCTTTTTCTGAATGTTTAAGACTGACTTTTAATCAGTTTTTATAGAATCCATATAAATCAACATAACTTAACCAAGAAATCAGTCTTAAATATCAATAAAAATGGCGATACAATAAGCTACGAATCAGTATTCCATCTAATGAATAGATTTGTGTCCAAATGAAGGCAGCACATTAAACGATAATTTGGTGTTTCAGTTGATGGGTACTACGGTTTGAGCTGTATTGTGTTAACATATTTAGGTTAATATGTAAATGAATATTGATTCAGTGTGAAAGTATGTGTCTCAGACCAACATCAGGTGAACAATAATCATAAAAGTTAAGAAACCACTTAATGTATGTGTCTAATGCTTGTTTCCGATAACACATTCTTCTAACGGTACTAGCCAGCGACATTTTTCAGACTAAAATTTAACTAACCAGTAGCGGAATCTATTTAGTAGAAATAATAAAGAACGATGGAATTTCATGATACAAGTCACATATAAATCAAACAATATTCGCAACTCAGTCGAAAGATAATTGTTTCCTTATTAATTAATGACTTAATGTACCATGAACTGCTGCAAATTCTAATAAGATTTCACTGTTTGCAGAATTCACCTGTTAAAAATTAAACACTTGTCATAGATTATTTTAAAAGATTTTCAAATTTTACCATAAAGTGATTTTAAGTCGGAAGTGTATACTAATGAATTACAACATTTATTGATTCAGTCCCACTTTTTATTATAGATTATCATTATGAGCTGACGAACAAGGATACAACAACCATTCAGCTTACTGAAGGATATCAGTTTGTGACGAAAACCATACAAAAACGGTTATGTGGATGTGTCATCTAACAGATAGGAAATAGCTAAATTAGGCCATTGTACCGTTAAGTAGGAGATTTTTATTCCAAAATTTGTTCCTCGCCAATACGCTATTGGACAATCTGTCCTGTTACTGAACCAATTAGGATGGATTATTTGTTCTTCTTATCACTATGATTCTTGATTGCCTATAAATGAATATACTGAGAGGCATTTTTGCTAAATAATGATTCTTTGCTATCACAGGACTCTTATCATCTCCTGATACTCAGGAGCTTAATGAGGTATAAGTTACTGGGTTCAGAGAAGCAGTTGTATTTATTATCTATTAGTGTGCCATCAGTGCAAAACTGTTACTTTTATTATTGTTGTAACGGATGCAGACTGCAGGGTTTGATAAGCAGCGTTTATTGATCGATTCGGTGAGAGTGACACGGAAAACACGTATGGACGACCTAGTGCCCTGATTGGCCCTGCCCCGCTGTCTGTCCTAGCCAGTTGAGTGAAGAACGCAAGTCACAGCCTCGGAGATATGAATCACTATATTTCAAACATACTTTGTTTATATACTAGTCAAGCATACCACAGCGTACCATAAAAATAGAAAACAACATTTTGTACAATATTCAACAAATGAACAGATATCGACCAATAGGAAATGTCCATTTAAAGTCCAAGGACACCATTGAACTTAACATGATAATTATTGGTCTATTCCTGCGCATCCACAACAATTATAATAATCCTTCCAGTCACATCTACTATTTTTAAGTGTTAATATTTATCAGTACAAAACAGTTATTTGATGACATGTTATGATAGCTTTAATATTTTGTTCGATGTATGTTTTCCAGTGTAAATGTTTATGTTAGATACTTTTTAAAACAAAATTAAACTGATGTCACGTAAATATCAGTCCGTAGGAAAGCGAATGCTGTGTTATTTCCACCAGACCAAATTCAAGCATAATGAGATAACATAATAATGAACACTGCTGAAGTAATCATTATACCAAAGGCCAATATCACTCAGTAATATGTAGATAAAAGAACGTCAGAGTAATAGGTCAACGGCACATAGCTTTCTAATTTGCTAAGCAAACTGACACTGATTATTTTAAAATATCATGTTGTGGTAAGCAGGCTCCAGTGATTGATGTACTAGTGACATACAAAATTAATCGGGTATATATCACTTTTTTCTCGATAGGCTAACAAGTTTGCTTTCATAATTCTTACTCATATACAGTGAACGAACTAACCCAAATAACGATTTGTAAGCAGTGACCTTGGTTAGATGAATAATCCACTCACAATCCCCTAACTCACACCCTAGTATCAGTTTTTTACCATCCCATGAGATATCGCAACATTTGTCTGGTTTTATTTGATGTTTTCACCACTTATCTTCCTCTATCGTATTTTCTGTTCAAAACGTTTCATTTCGCTTCTCAATATTTCATTTATCGTTCACAACTTACGACATCATTTATTTATCCGCCTTATAAATGCTAATTCAAAGCGTCTTTCTCTTCTCTTCAAAGTTGAGACCAATGTAGTCTCAGAGAAATCATGTTTCGGTAACTTGGTTGTTAACAATAGGTAAACCGTTATACTGTTGGGGACGATAGATCCCCAAACTCATATTTTTAAATTTTATCTTATCGATCATCTTATTGATTAAATGTTAGATATTTTATTGGGGTCAATTGATGAACTATCGATTAAATGAGCAAATAGGTCAATTGATGAACTTGTTATATCCGGTGAAGATTAAGTTACAGGTAATTTCCGAGGACTATTCATGGACTAATATTCTATAAATATCCTTATTGTATAACTACTCAACAATTACACTATGTATATTTGTATTCCTTTTATGATAAGCTTTATTTTGACCTATAATTTATTATTGTACGATTTACGCTTCTTAAGTTATGTTCAGTTTATTAACTAATGCCTCCCACATTCACAGCCACTTTTTGGCTTATTTGTGTACAAGTATTATTTCCTATTTTATGGTACGTTGCGGTTTGTCTGATTGATATATAAACCAAGTATGCATGAAATAAACGATTCGATTCGATTCATATTCGGAAGCTGGTATTGTGTTCTGTACTCAAGTGGAAGGGCTCGTAGGACATAGGACCAATAAGGACGCTAAACTGCCCACACCGGTTGAACGTCATTGGTTGGCCTAGTGTGAAGATTCGTATAAGTCGTATTCGGATTGGTAGATAAATCGTGTGATAGAAAAATCAGACATTCAAGGTCATAACAATTGGCGACGGGGATTTTGGCAACAAAAAAATAATAAAATAATAATACATCAAGTGCTGACTCAGATTTTGGAAATAAATTAGCTGTTATAATTGCCGGTGATTTTTGGAGCTAATATTATTGGCAAAAAAAATGTCGATTTCCTTAGAACAGTTGCAGTTATTATTACAACAACAGCAGCAACAATATCAACAACAGCAGCAGCAGATGTTAGCTTCTCAACAGAAACTCTTGGAAACACTTTTGGGGAAACTATCTATCCAACAAGAGATTCCAGAACATAAAAGTATCGAGTCATACCTTAATCCAGTTTCAGAATTTATATTTGATGCAGACAATGGTCACACTTTTGAAGCATGGTTTGGCAGAATTGAAGATATTTTCCGAGTTGAATTTGCTGCTATAGATGATGCAAAGAAAGTCGGCTGCTATTACAGAAACTTGGTCCTAATGAGCATCAAAAGTATAAAAACCATATTCTGCCTAAACATCCACGAGAAGTTAATTTCGATGAAACTGTTAACATCCTAAATAAAATGTTTTGTGAACAGTCGTCTTTATTCCGTATCCGGTATAACTGTCTACAGCTGACTAAAGGGCTGATGAAGATTATACTACGTACGCCGGAAGAGTAAATTTACAAGCAGAACGATTTAAATTAAATGTATTAACCAGTGATCAATTTAAATGCTTATTATTTATTTCTGGTCTGAACTCTCCTGTTGATGCTGACTTTCGCATGAAGTTGTTATCCCGTATGGAACATGATGATGAAATGACGTTACAAACTATCACCACTGAATGTCAACGATTAATAAACCTAAAACAAGATACAGCTATGCTGGAAACCAAAAGTGCTGCGCCATCAAATTCTGTTCATGCTGTTAAGACAGGTCAAAGACAAAATAGTACCAAAAGTCATAAATATCACTCGAAAACTCCTAAACCTGCAACTAAATGTTGGTATTGTGGTGCGTGGCATTTCTCAAGATTTTGCCGGTTTAGAAATCATAGATGCACTATATGCAATAAAGTTGGCCACAAAGAATTAGTCTGCCGAACTAGAGAAAGTTTAAGATCAAAACGAACCAGACGTCCGCACCAGTACGAAAATAAGTATATAAACAGCGTATATTCTACACTGGCTCTAAGCGTAGCGAATAAAAGAAGATATGTGGAATTAATTGTTAATGGTGTTTATATTCGATTGCAATTGGACACAGCGTCAGATATCACACTAATCTCGAAACGAACGTGGTATTTAATTGGGTGTCCGAAAGTATTACCAACAGAGCACACTGCACGGAATGCGTCCGGAGATATATTGAAACTTGTGGGAATGATAAAATGCTCTGTTAAATTCCGAGGTAATTACTTTACAGGAAATTGCTACTTAACGAACAGACATGAGTTAGACCTTATTGGTATAGACTGGATAGATAAACTAAATTTATGGGATGTACCATTAAATGAAATATGCACAATGAAAGGCGCAAATAATCCTAGAGATCCACCCGCAGTTCATGTAACCAAGAAAGTCGTAACGATAGAAGATCTTTTGCAGAAACATAAAAACTTGTTCCAGAATAAATTGGGATGCTGCACAATTGAGAAGGCAAAATTATACCTACGACAGGATGTAAAACCTGTTTTCCGTCCAAAGCGTCAAGTTCCATATGCAGCTATTGACAAAGTCGACAAAGAATTAGACCGACTAGAGAAACTCGGTGTTATACAACCTGTTAATTATTCGGCATGGGCAGCACCAATTGTAGTAGTTCAGAAAGCGAGCGGAGCTATTCGCCTTTGTGCAGACTTTTCAACAGGATTAAATGACGTTTTACAAAATCATTCATATCCATTACCTTTGCCAGAGGATTTATTTATTAAACTGAACGGTGGACGTTATTTTTCTAAACTTGATTTGTCTGAAGCTTACTTACAGGTGGAAGTTGACGAAGATTCAAAGGAGTTATTAACCATTAATACCCACCGTGGACTTTATCGATTTAACCGATTACCGTTTGGTGTTAAGCCAGCTCCAGCAATTTTCCAGCAGATAATGGATACTATGGTGTCTAACATCGAAGGTGTAGCAGTTTATTTGGATGATATTATAGTTGTTGGCTCTTCCGCGCAGGAATTAATGCGTCGGTTAGATGTGGTGCTCACTAAAATATCACAAGCTGGGTTTCAGTTACAAAAAGAAAAGTGTGAATTTCTGCTCGAGTCTGTTAAATACCTGGGATATATATTTGATAAAGATGGTCGTCGACCGGATCCAGACAATATAAATGCTATCAAAAATATGCCCAGACCGACTGAGGTTACAACCCTTCGTTCATTCTTGGGGATGATTGGTTATTATAGTATGTTCGTACCCCAGATGTATAAATTGCGACAACCATTAAATCAACTTTTGATGGCTAATACAACATGGCACTGGACAAAAGAATGCCAAGATTCTTTCGATGAAATAAAAAGGATTTTATCTTCTAAACTGTTGCTGACTCATTATAATCCAAAGCTTGAAATAATTGTAGCCGCCGATGCTTCAAACTATGGAATTGGAGCCGTTATCAGTCATCGTTTTCCTGATGGTAAAGAAAAGCCAATTGCTCATGCATCCCGAACTCTTAACTCAGCCGAACGAAAATATAGTCAGATTGAGAAGGAAGGATTAGCTTTAGTTTTTGCAGTAAAGAAATTTCATAAAATGATTTATGGTCGTCGATTTACGCTTTTAACAGACCACAAGCCGCTTTTATCTATATTTGGATCAAAGTCAGGTATTCCTGCTTATACAGCGAATCGGTTACAACGCTGGGCTATTACGTTGCTTGCTTATGATTTCCAAATCCTATATAAATCAACTGAAAAGTTTGGACAAGCTGATGCTTTATCTCGATTAATTGCTAATCAGAAGCAGAAACGTGAAGATTCTATTATCGCAACGATATCGTTGGAAGATGATATTCACCATATACTACAAGTTGCCATAAAAGCAACACCGTTATCCTGTGAAGACATTAGACGCTATACTCAAGAAGATGATGAATTGAAGCAGATTATTAGATACCTCGAACATGGTTGGCCTGCCCATATAGACGACAAAAATATTGAACAGTATTCCCACCGTCGGAATTCCCTATCACTTGTGGATGGATGCTTGATGTTTGGGAATCGAGTAATCGTACCCATAAATTTACGCCGTAAGGTGATGTCACAACTGCATGCCGCACACCCAGGGGTAGCAAGGATGAAGGCACTTGCACGTGGATACGTATATTGGCCGAATATTGACGCTCAGATCAAAGAATATGTTGAGAGATGTTCCGCGTGTGCAAAAGCTATCAAAGCCCCTCGTAAGACAGAAATGCAGAGTTGGGGGACACCAACAAATCCATGGTCAAGAGTACACGTAGATTTCGCCGGTCCCATAAACGGAAAACAGTACTTAGTGATGGTTGATGCTTTCTCAAAATGGCCAGAAATCCACTACGTAAAGTCTCTTTCTACAAAAGCTACTATTGAAAAACTGAGACAAGTATTTAGCTGTTTTGGGTGTCCAGATGTATTAGTATCCGATAATGGACCACAGTTCACCTCCGCTGAATTCTCGAAGTTCTGCGCCGCCAACGCTGTTAGGCATATAAAGACACCCCCATATCATCCACAGTCAAACGGTCTAGTCGAGAGGTTCGTAGATACATTTAAAAGAGCGCTACTTAAAGCCGAGGGAGAAGGTGAAATAGACGAGATGATTCAAAGATTTCTACAAACATACCGAGCAACACCAAACCCAACAACAAATAATCAAGAAAGCCCAGCAGAAGCAATTTTTGGGAGAAAGATTAGAATACCTATGGAGCAAATGAAACCAAAGCTTAGAGCCAACCTCCGAAAGAACAAACGAATGGAACAGCAATTCAACAAGCGGCACGGTGCATTGCCCAGAAGGTTTAAGGTGGGACAAGCGGTAATAACAAGAGATTTCACGGGAGTAAAGCCAACTTGGAAGTTTGGCATAATAATACGAAAAAAAGGGAAAGTTATCTACGAAGTAAAAGTTGGAAAAAGATATGGGTGAGACATGCAAACCAGATACAGCCAACCAGACAAGAACGAGAGACAGAAATGCTACAAAGTCGAATATACCAATAAATATATTAACTGAGTCGAATAATGAAATTAAAAATGATCCGAATAATAACAAGACGTGTGAAACACTCCCAAGGAGGTCGCAGCGCATCAGACGAAAACCCAATCGAATAAAAATAAATCCTAAGGATCATTATTATCTCTAATGCTTCAAAAAAGGGGAGGTGTTATATCCGGTGAAGATTAAGTTACAGGTAATTCCGAGGACTATTCATGGACTAATATTCTATAAATATTCTTATTGTATAACTACTCAACAATTACACTATGTATATTTATATTCCTTTTATGATAAGCTTTATTTTGACCTATAATTTATTATTGTACGATTTACGGTTCTTAAGTTATGTTCAGTTTATTAACTAATGCCTCCCACATTCACAGCCACTTTTTGGCTTATTTGTGTACAAATATTATTTCCTATTTTATGGTACGTTGCGGTTTGTCTGATTGATATATAAACCAAGTATGCCTGAAATAAACGATTCGATTCGATTCATTCGGAAGCTGGTATTGTGTTCTGTACTCAAGTGGAAGGGCTCGTAGGACATAGGACCAATAAGGACGCTAAACTGCCCACACCGGTTGAACGTCATTGGTTGGCCTAGTGTGAAGATTCGTATAAGTCGTATTCGGATTGGTAGATAAATCGTGTGATAGAAAAATCAGACATTCAAGGTCATAACAGAACTATCGAATAAATGCGCAAATAGATCAATTAATGAACTCGTTGATTAATGTTTAAAAATTTTCTATGACAATATCGATTGTAAATAATTGTATAAATACGCTTGATTTGTGTGTTTGATTTGACTTGTTATCTGCTGCTTGTCTGTAGAATACACTTTCTACACCTTACCCAGACTTCTTGATCGAGTTAGCAGAGTCGGGGACAACGAACCAGAATAGCTATCGAGTCGCTGAATCATTGATCCTTCGTTCCGTTCGAGTAAGACGAATCAGTAATAGCATTCAAGCAATAACGAACCATAACAAATTGGCGACGGTGGTTTTTCAATTATGGACCCTGCCAAACTTGAACTGTTACTTGAGCAGCAGCTGAAATTGATACAAATGTTAATGGAGACCAAGGTTACGCCTCATTTACAGCCAAGCACGTCGAGCTCAACCACGGCACCATCGGTAGATGGCATCGCAAACAGCATAGCTGAATTTCATTACGATCCTGATTCTAATGTTACTTTTGAGATGTGGTTCAGGCGTTATGAAGATCTATTTAAATTTGATTTCGCCAATCAAGATGATGCTTGGAAAGTGCGGTTGCTACTTCGTAAACTGGGTGCAAATGAGCTGGACAAGTATTGCAATCTGATCCTGCCGTTGAACCCACGTGACCGATCATTTGCAGACACAGTTCAAACATTAAGCCAACATTTTGGCGATAACTCGTCACTGTTTAATACTCGTTATCGATGCTTGAAGCTAACTATGAACGAAGATGATGATTTTCTTACGCATGTGGGCGTCGTCAACCGTGAATGCGAACGCTTCCGGTTAAAGTCCTTGACTGAAGATCAGTTTAAAGCCCTGATCCTTATTTGCAGCCTACAGCACCAAAAGTTCAGTGACTTACGAACAAGGCTACTAAGTCGTTTGGATCAAGAGCCGAAACTCACCCTGAGTGATATAGCTAATGAATATCAATGTCTCATCAATCTTCAACGAGACACTTCTATGGTCCAGAGTGGTGGGTCTAGCCGATCTGAAGTACGAGCGGTGCAACAGACACCTCACAAAAACAAACACGTCCCCGCTTCATCCAGTCCATCTCACTCCAGCTCGAGACGACAGACTAAAGCAACTCCTCCTGCTCCTTGCTGGCAATGTGGTGCATGGCACTACGTTCGAAACTGCCCATTTAATCAACATCGATGCAAGAAGTGTAAGGTTATTGGTCATAAGGATGGGTTTTGTCTGAGGAAGAAGACTCCAAGTCAATCCAGAAATACCAAAAATACCCTTCCTAGATCCCGCACCAATTCATTGAGCTTAGTATCTTCGTGTCAAAGCTCATCACCAAGTCAGAGAAAATTTATTACTGTTAACATTAATGGGCATTCATCTAAATTGCAAATAGATACAGCATCAGATGTCACTATCCTCTCTCGTAAGACTTGGATCAAAATGGGCAGCCCAAACTTGCAGCGTACAACGCAAAAGCCTCGTACTGCGTGTGGTAATTACCTTCACCTGCTAGGACAAATGGAATGTACAGTTACTTTCCGTGATTCGGCATTTGTTGGGGTATGTTACATAACACCAGCTGATCTAAATTTGCTCGGGTTAGATTGGTTCGATCACTTAAATTTAGCTGGTGTCCCGTTGAATACCATATGCAACCTGGTATCACAACCCCAACTATGACAACAACCACATGACTTGGAAGCTTATACGAGGAACCTAATGACGCAGTTTTCAACTATTTTCCAACCTGGATTGGGTCGCCGCTCTGTCATGAAAGCAACACTTCGATTGAAAACTGAGGCTAAGCCTGTTTTTCGCCCAAAGAGACCTGTCCCTTATGCAACATTGCAAACAGTAGATGAAGAATTGAACCGCCTTCAACAACAAGGAGTTATTACTCCCGTTTCCTACTCTGCATGGGCAGCACCTATTGTGGTTATTAAGAAAGCCAATGGCACGATACGTATATGTGCTGACTTTTCAACAGGTCTCAACGCAGCTCTGGAACAACATCATTATCCCCTGCCTGTTCCCGCAGACCTATTTACCATGCTGAATGGGGGAAGATTTTTCGCTAAGCTAGATCTAGCTGATGCCTATTTGCAAGTGGAAGTAGATGAAGCATCAAGAGAGCTGTTAACTATCGATTAAATGCGCAAATAGATCAATTAATGAACTCGTTGATTAATGTTTAAAAATTTTCTATGACAATATCGATTGTAAATAATTGTATAAATACGCTTGATTTGTGTGTTTGATTTGACTTGTTATCTGCTGCTTGTCTGTAGAATACACTTTCTACACCTTACCCAGACTTCTTGATCGAGTTAGCAGAGTCGGGGACAACGAACCAGAATAGCTATCGAGTCGCTGAATCATTGATCCTTCGTTCCGTTCGAGTAAGACGAATCAGTAATAGCATTCAAGCAATAACGAACCATAACATATTCACAACTCTCAGTTTGACTTCATCGACTTCTTGTCCTAATGAGTTAGACGGCTCGCCTTAGAAGTAATGTGTTGTAAGATACAATTCACGAAGAATTTCACTATTATTAACTAATACCTTCGACTATTTACGAGGATCAGAATGGACTTATTATGTATATATGGCAATTACTGTTGTCTCCCATTCTGGATTATTTGTACAGATTGAAATAAAATCAGACGTACCACATTTTGATAGAAACATTTATTATTTATTTACATATTTTTTTTTAGAAAAAGTAAGTAGATTATATTTCAGGTTTATACTCATCAAGTGAATAAGTCACGGTCACATCTGTAGTTAGTAAAATACCTTGAAAAAAATTCAGTACTTATTTTGTGGTATGATTTAATTAACTTTTTCAAATATTTAGTTATAACAGAAGAGGTTGAAAGTGGTTTTTTTGAAGGTTACTTAATGATTGATTCTCAACTGTGAATGGTTATTTATAATATGAAAACGATTCATGGCTGAATATGTTTAAATTTATCAAGATAAAGTGAAGTCACACGCATATATATCATAATATAAATGTAAAGAACTGATAGTTATTCAAGAACACATGGTAGTAAAAGGTAAAATGTTACACAGTAATAACAAGTGGTCAGTTTAATACTATATATTAAGTAACATTAAAAAACTCTGAGCACAGAACAGGAAATAATTCAAAAGAATTTCCAAAATTAACATTTCCTTCGATATATTCAATTTAAAATAATCTCTTTTCTCTCGAAGACAGACAAGGCGAAAAGTGTACCAACCAACACTGTATTTTCGACTCAATGTCACAGTAATTAGCTTCACAACCAGTTGTAAGGTCGATAAAAGAGTACGTGAGTTCATAATATGTCTCATATTCATAGGTAATTAATAATATCAAGAATAGAACACTTTGTTACAAAGAAGTTCGGAAATATGTATCCAAACGTTTTCTTAGTTTCCCCACAACTAGAGCAAAATGTTTTCACAGTCAATATATGAGCACTTGGATGACCATAATCAGTTATTATTATTGCTTAGGTTATTCGTAATTTGTTTAAATGGTTATTCTTGACCCAAAGCCTAAACACAACGAAAAAATGCATGATTCCAGAATATATATTATCATTCTCTTATGAAAATAATTGAACACCTTAATAGGTAAGGTGCAGAAACATTGAAATAGGAGAGTGAGCTTAAAAATTCCAAAATCTGGGTACAAAAATATGAGTTAGTGATCTGTTCATGAGCAATCAGACACCGGGTAGTAGTTATATCCTATAAGATGGAGTGTTTTTTAGTTAAATCTCTTTCCGTTATTAATTATTTTGAACTACTGAAATCGTCTCAAGTAGTTCAATAATTTAAGTAATGATAATCTCTGAAGTGAGTTTCATGCAGTTGATGAACGTTGATAAATGAAGCTGAGGACAAAAGTTACAGTATGTTAGTTAATTACTGATGATGACATATACTACCCCGATTTGTACAAATCGGCAGAAATTTAGCTTTTTCAAACTTCTTCCCTCTGTATGTAAGTTACATTAATGAAATATCCTACTGTCACTAGGCCCAATTTAGTTAACAGTACTAAACCTAAATTTACTGATTTTAATACCATTGTAGTGAAGGCGAACACGGGTGACGACAACCAAATTGTATTTAGCACAAATTACAGAATTACTTGGTAAAATAGAAAAACCATATAGTAAATCGTTAATTTGCAAAATATTATTCTATCATATCAAACCGGACTGTTGCTGTTGCAAACCTCAATCCATTGTCTCGCATTTCATTTTTCATGCGATTTCTTACAAATTCCATTGTGTTCTTGCTCTTCCTTTCTTGATCTTCTCCATCTTCTGCTGCCAGACGTTACGTTCTTTTGACTCACGTTATATACTACTTATATCAATATAAGTAGCACGCACCACACCATCACTACACAACCAATCTATCATCATAATAGGGTTTCAATATAACATGTCATATTTTTGCTGTACAATTAAAGGCAACTTGTTTTATAAGCTACGTTAGATGTTATAGGTAGATATGTATTTTGGCTAGCATTTGAATCCATGACTCCCTTTTCGCCCTATTTTGGATTCACTATCTGCTGAGGAGTCCCAAATAAGATAAAACGCGTGCCCTGTTTTTTACTACTAGTCACCGTACATTTCTGCTTAGAATGCTTGTGACTAAAGGTAATATACGTGAACCACTCACTTATCTTCTTATCCCCACCAAATTGAAGTAGGTTCAGAGAACTTTAAAACTACAAACTATTTATTGAACATCAGTATTTTCCTCATTAATTCATTATTCTGTCTGAAATTTTACATCCGTGTGGGTATGACTGTCTGAATTTCTAACTAATTTGGAGTTCTAATTATTATTCTAAACAAATATTATAGGTAACTGAATATATAACTAAATACACTATGTAAAATTGCGCTTTTCTTATCATATCGAACATTAAAGGGATGTTTATTGTGTTAGATGGACAATTTTTAATGTAAATGTAAATGAATTATCGGTTAGTGACTAAGTTCAAGTGTTAAATGTCCATAGTAATAATAAATCACATTGGTTACTATGACCCAGAAAATGATCTGGTACCTCATTGGGTATCATAGTTCAAATGGTATTTGGGCAATAATTACAAGATATAAACTTCAGAACAATTATATGTGCAGAGAGTAATGGACAAATATTTCTTTCTAGCTAGCATCTACTACTTCATTATGGAATCCAACCCAAGTCTCTGCACATTCAAACTAGTAAGTGTGGATATAATGGTCCAGTTGGATCACAGTTTTCTATGATCCACCAGCCAACGGTATTAACTACCTTCAAGATATACAAAACTCTTCCGAAACGTTTTCTACTTAATAACGAAGACTTAGATTTCCATAGCTGTATAGCAGCTCAAGTGCAGTTGAGTTTGTTCACATTTAATTTGGTCAAGCCCTTTTCGTTAAGTTATTTAACGGATGGAGTCATCATTATAATAAAAACTTATCTATATCATTTTACCTTTATTATTGTTACACATGTATGAATATTTATGCTTGAGCATCGCTTACTGACTACGCATATATTCACTCTGCTAGCCTTACTATTAGTCTCTTAATTGATTCAGTGACTCGCGAACTCGCTGACTCGCTCACACATCGACTCGAACGCTGATTCGCTTGCCTATTAGCTTTACGGCACTACTTTTTCATGCTTGCCTAGCGTACTTGTAAATTTGGATATCTGTGTGTGCGTTCCAATAATAAACGTAATCAACACTTCGTATTCGCCTTTTGATTAATACACCGTTGGGGTGTTATCTAGTAACGGTTATCAAGACGAACTGTATACGAAGAATTATATTAAATAACGCCCACAACAGCTGACTGACTACTCTCAAATTAAACTGTCTTCATAAACGTACTATTTCAATTCAAATATGTCTCAAGTGATTCAGTGCATCTCAACAAATCTTTCCAAAGTTGAATTAAAACAATTCAAAGTATTGACTAACATTTATCGTATAACCTTATAAAATTACATGTAACTAACTAGAATTTGTTTTGAACTATTCAACTATTTAAACTATAAATGAGTTGATATTGGATACATTTCAAAGTACTCTATATGAGTTTGATTTTAGTGCTTTGAAAGCACATAATGAATTGGCATTTATATAAGTAAAATCATCTAAAATATGAATATATGACTAGTAAAACGTACTGTAAATTGTTTATATTCATTATCAACCATTCATACCCATATAGGCTAGTGCATAAATGCGTATACTGTCAAATTAAATCATGAACAATAAACAATATGAAAAGGTGAAATTTTTAAATTCAATTGGTTCATTAAATAAATATCATAATATTAAATATAATTTGTTTATTATAACATTTGTATCTATGTCCCTGTTCACGTGTATTGTGTTTTTAATGTGAATGAACATTTAAAATTGTTTATATTATTTATTTTATGTATACAATGTAAGTGAACATGATATGAGATTGAACTAGTGCTAAATACATACAATTCTGAATGTATTATCTACTTTCTCTTGGAAAATTAATATAATCTACATGTAATCTACGTGTTTATCTGTAATGCAAAATAAATTTATGAGTTAAATAAATGGGTATTTGAATATATATGACAGAGCGAAAATTGTCGAATTTCAATGAGATCACGAAACGATAAGTGTTCGACCTCCATTGAGAACTTGAAAGCAGTAGACGGCCGTTTCGTCCCAATGTGAGACTCCTCAGCAGTGCATATAGACGATTACGCACTCAAAAATAAATTCAAGGCCTTCGGTATCACTAGCGAACGTTTACTTTTTAGACTAATTAGCTAATATCCAAAAGCATTGGTGTCCAACATCAATCAATCGGCGTCATTGCGCGACCATCCACCATTGTCTTCAATGGGTAACTGCTTCACATTCTACACGTTTGAACTCCACTGGTCACCCCTTTTACCTATCATGCCAATTCATTTCCTAATCAATTCTAATAGATATTCCCTAATTTATCCTTCATTGTATTGTTTGCTCATAAAAAGGAAGCACTTTCTCTGGGTTTTAATTTCTCTGTTCCTACAACAAACATGTTGATTGGCAATTAATATCCAATTCGAAAATCTCTATGATCGAATGAACACTTCAACCCCTTCATTCTTAGAGAATCAAACTTTGTATAATGCTGAACTAGTGGATATAGCTCATTAGTTTGGTGTCCCTGGACTAAAGTAAACAAGCATATTAACTTCTGAGCATTTCAAGGCATTAAAAGAATAGCGAAGTAATACTGATAAAATAACAACCATTGTCAGTCATGAAAGCAAAATTATGGCCAATGTTGACTGTGATGTATTACGTAAATTAGAAAGGAACTTGCTTAAAGTGAATGCTATGAACAAAAAAGTTTAATTTATTGAAACCTATCGGTTCGATGTATCCTCATTTATATGCACCACCGAAAATTCATAAGTGCAATATCCCCTTACGTCTAATTCTATCCATGTGTCTGTCACCTACACATAGCATTAGGAAATAGCTGAAAAAGTACTAAACCCTATTCGATACCAACCTTGTGAGTATTCTTTGAAATATTCATTGGAATCAATTAGTTACTTATTGGATGCTAATACAGAAACCAAGACAATATCCTCCTTTGATGTAAACACTTTGTGTACAAATTTATCTCTTAGAAAGACCATTAGTGCTTTGTGTGACTACGTCCCATTAAACAGTCTTCAACTGACATTGCCTGTCAAATCTCTTAGAGATTTATTATTATTACTATGTACTGACAATGTGAAATTCGCTTTTGAGGAAGAGCATTTTGGACTGATCTATGGCATAGCTATGGGTAGCTGTTTATGATATTTGGTGGCCGATGTTTTTATGGTATATATGGAATAACTGGGTCCTTTTTATAGACATACTGATCAGTAGGAAAGATAATGGTTCCATCAAAACGTTCTGTATATAGAAAGCTGATATGGTCAAAGCAGTATCTTAGTTTCCATGGTCACTGTCCAATCTGGTACAAACGTGGAATTAGAAGGGGCTTATTCAATAGGATCAGTCGTACTTGCACTAGCGATATGATTGAGGGAGATGTAGAGACCCTAATTGAAACATTGATAAATAACGGTTGCTCATTAAGGTTTATAAACCATCGAAAAGGCAGCAAGATCATGAGACCTACAACATTTTCGTCACCCGAAAATCGATCATAGTTTTCCCTACCATTCAGAGATGACACAAATTGGCTTATCTTGAAAAAGACGTAAACTGGATATCAGTAAAACCTTTTACGTAGCCCAACTCACCACTATCGAAAACTCAAGATCTATGTTTCACTAGGAACGTAAAGACCATGTAAACTATTGCCACATTCTATTGCGTCTATCAATTTACATGTATGTGCGGAAACACATACATAGAGTGGAGTAATAGTGATCTCCGATAAAAGGTGGTTGGACACATACTTAAATAGCTGCTGAAACAGATGAATTCCAATGGTCAAATAAGATCACAGGATGGACAAGTATCTCCATACATTAATAAGTATTTGGTTGAGACTTGTCATATGGTTAATAAAACGTCAGCCAATGTAGTGTTATACAGAAGTTTTAAAGGTCGCATACCAAGTTTTATCGAAGTCGTGACTATACGCAAGCTGAAACCCTCTTTATGCGTTGGAAAACATATCGTCAATAAGCTGGAGTCATTTACAAATGATCTGCTGCGTCCCAGCCTTTCCATGTTAGGCTTATCGCACTAGTAAGCACATAGTAATTATCAGTATAGGTTTGTGGAGATTGTTGAGTTTCCATCTCCACAATCTGCACAACCCTATACTGAAGAACATCGTATTACTTCACACCCATTGAATATTTAAGAGCTGTTATCAATTAATTAACACTGCAGAAAATCACAAATCGTATATTGTATGCCTATTACACTAACTATTACTCGAAATTTAAATCACGGAGGTCATTTATAGTGTTATTATACAGATTAGTAACATTATTCGAAAGAAATCAATCAAATTACGATAATGTAATGGAAAGTTAATTGTTTATATATTATAGTGTAATCTGTAAGCTGTGAGAATGGATACACAAGAACCAGGATATTTGTATGTATGTTCAATTGTATGGACAAATAGTCAGTATAATAATTGAATAAATAATTTATAGAGAAAAAAACAGTTTACATTTTAGTATATAAATATTCTAAACTATTTAGATTGTTTATTTATATGATGATAATGATTCAGTACAATTTTTACTTATTACAATATTACATAATAATTTTACTAAGTTATACTTTAAATGAAATTGATGCTAAACAACATAAACGTATGTACCAACCTCTCTCGTTGGAACTAATCAATTATATCAATTATGAGGTAAATGAAATATACATTAAGTTATATTATATGTAAATTAATTTTTATTATTATGTAATATGTTTAATGACAAATAACTTCAAGTGGAAGTTCTGAGAATCTATGACAAATTGAATTCAAGCATGTCGATAGTGTGACACTCCTTACTGATGATACCGTCTAATAAATTCAATAATTGATTGAAGTTATAGATATAAATTATTAAACTTCAACTTAGTTCTATTTAAAAATCGTTCTCACTTAAGGAGTGACCTGTGAGTCTATGTTTGATCTCTGACAAGGACATATGTGCTCAATGCTGTGTTCCGGGAAGCTATAACGAAATGACTAACCAATGTCGTCTAGTTTATAAGAGTTCATCGGCCGAAATTCGTCGACCATCTTCATAGTAGAATAGTAGTTATCTTTTCAGGTTGGCATATTTATTATCTCAAACGTGAAATCTTTATCGTGTTAAAACAAAAATAAGTCACCACTTAAGAATTATTTTGCAGTTGAAATGTACAACACTGTTTAGTCTTCGAAGGACGCCAGGGAATATTTTTTATATATATTTTAACTTAATTTATAAAACTCATTGAATTCGGTAAATTCAAGATGATGAATTCCAGATCATCATTTTATCAAGAGATGTGAGATTCAAGGCTGTTCATGAACAATTGAGAAGTGAATAAGATGAATACGTGATAAAACTATCAGTACCGTTTTAGCCTATAGAAAATATATCCTACAAAATTTCCTTAGTGATTCGGGTTGATAGTCACCTTTCTGTTCTTCCGATATACTTACTTCGCTCTAAAATCAGAATCTATAGAGTAATTATTTTATCTTGATTCGGAACTCAACACTAACACGGTACTGTTACATTGAAGTTATGTTTGACCACATATGATTGTTTAAATACTTAATAGAAAAAATAAGACGATCTTTTTGATCCGGTATATCAATCTTTATCTTCATATATTTTTCAACATATTTTACTGAAATTATAATCCCTTACATTTAAGTAGTCTGAAAACATTTTGTCTCATAGTTACTTTCCTTCAGAAATCAAAATTAATCATGGAATTCAGTAACAGATATTACTGTTCTATTTATGCATTAATCATTCAGAAAGCTAATATTTCTGTGTAATCCTATAAAAGACTGATAACTATTAGTTATTTATGATCGAGTAGTTTATAGAAATTCGTTCAATCTAAAGGCTGTTTTCAAGATAGACTAGCATCAGTTGAAAAACCAGAAAATACTAAATAACTACTTTAGCTTGGTCTGGGATTTATTTACGGTACGTAAATGCAGTCTCATACGCTACTGAAACCGACTCTAAAATTTACAACAAGTGCAATAACAAAAAACTAGTGGATTGAAAATAATAGCTGGTTATATATATTACAGCTCGACAAAATCAAAATCCAAGAAACCTAGTTTTCAACAAAGATGGGTGATGGCTAACAGCGGAATTCAGGCTAAAAGTTTGGTCCTATTTGTGGTAAGTCTGTCGGATGTGACTGCATCCTTGAGTTGATGTTTACTTGAACACTCGAGCCCAGTACCGTTAGATTCAAACGCCATTGCATTATCAATTTAGCTACTGAGTCCAGAGGTACTAGCTTATGCAATCGGGTGAAGCTTAATTTATTTGTATCAGTTATTTGATTCTTCCTATTGAAGTCGAAGACTGCAACTGATCAGCATGTTATTGGCATATGTGCATGTTGTAAACATCTACTCTAGGATAGAGGTATATCCAGCTGACAAGTGTCAAATGGCACGAAACCCACGTCCTGGATTCCACTGCTAGCTACTATCCGTCTTTGCTTAGCATGCTTGTGACTTGAGGCTATATCGAGGTGATGCGCACAACATGCACATATGTCAATAAGAGACCGATCGATTGCAGTCCTCAACGTCAACGGAAAGATACAAATGAATATGGTTTTCATATTTTATATTTTAAATTCATCTGCTTAGTAGTATTTTATGTCCTGCCTGTAAATAATTAAGGTGAGACAGAATGAATCTACTTTTGGGTGAGTACATGAAGTATCCTTACAAAATATTCACGTTTCGCGCAGTGTTCAGTCAATTAGGAAATCCCCCATAAGACTGATAAATATGACACCGGAATTTATGATTTTCAATAGTTACCTTGTTCAGTAATCACGATGATCTGTTGTTACTTAAACTCAAAAAACCCACCTAATTATTTATGTAAAATATAGCATAACGCATTACAGACAATAAATATCATTAGATTCATGACCTCTGTACAAAGCTCAATACTAGATTTAAGGTTATCTAACTTGTAGCTTGTAAACACTAAAGAGTACAGAAACAATCACTGAGTCAATGACGGTTGTGTAAAAAGAAAAATCTTATAACAACTAATAAATAGACAAACAAATTAAACAAAAGGTAGTCATCTTTTGTTCCCCTCATCCTAACAGCAATATGTGGCTTTCACTCATTTCCTTTTCAATGATAATTTGTTGCTTAAATAATCATAAGACTATTCCAACCACTTAATTGGAAATGTCGTTGTTAAATGAATCAAGAAAAAAAGTTCAGTTATGTTAGTTACTAATGCTACTAATTTTTTGCTGCACATCCTTGAGAACCTGGATTGTGGAAAACCAATTCGAAGTTTCCGTTAGATCACTAGCGACTGATAATGAAGATCACCATTAGGGTTTTCGATATAGTATTCAAAAATTAAACCAGATGGTCACATCTCAACTTTATTGGTTGATTAATGACCCACAAAACCCTGTATTCTACAATCGCTTGAGAGAACCTCCATGTCAGTAATTTGGTTTCCTTTAGCAATTATTACTTCATCACGTGTCACTTTATTTCAGAGGATCGATCACACACCCACACACCTGAGCAAACAAAGTTAATTTATGTTTGACATTTGTATACAAGAAAGTTAGAAAACTCTAAACGGAATATTCGGTTTGAAGATATTGAGAATTAGTTTTGGATTCAATAATGACCATCATAAGTTACAATAATATATCTGAACATCTTCCTTTTTTTCTTTCTGTCATAAAATATTAAGGCCAATACGACTTGGAAAGCTGCTCCTACTACAAGATTTAGGACAGTATCTGATATTCGTAGAATGTTAGGTGCACTTCCAGATCCAAATAATGAACAACTAGAGACTTTATGTGCTGGTTACACATCAGATGAATTACCCAAGAGCTTTGATGCGAGGGTAGAATGGCCACATTGTCCTTCTATCTCTGAAATACGTGACCAGTCATCTTGTGGTTCTTGTTGGGTAAGTAGTAATTTTTAAAATGTTAAATACCTTTTAGTAGTTTACAGCGTTTATATTATCATATGTCACTTATTTATTTTCTAGTGTATTACGACTTTAACTAAAATTGTTTTGATGGAGAAACAACCGTCGTTATGTTAGATAATAAAATTATTTTTCAACTTCAAAGGGGAGTAATGTATGCAGTATTTTCCACACATACAATTGACTATCCTCATAGCCAGTAATGTTTCAGCGGACTTAAAGGAAAATATTTAAAGTCTAGCGATGTTACTCTAAGAAAAACGTATAAAATTGAGTTAATAATATGGGAGATATATATTTTTACACTATCCGTAATTCGTCTCCAAATTATCAGTAGTTGCATGCCCAATAGGTTGAAAAAATAAGTCCACAATAATGACGAGGAACTGACAACTTTAATATATGGATTATTGTTCAAGATGATGACTTATGATTAACCCAAGTGATGTTGAGAGGCTGTAAATGTGTATGTAACAGATATATTAGAGACCTGTTGATTTGCCAGGGAACTGAGAGAGAACGAGATGTGGTAATATGTAACTCGTGTGTCTGATGAACGACACTCAGTGCAACATAGAAATAGGGTACATCAAAGTTTGAGGTCAACCTAAATAAAAATTTGTAGTTAATAAGAATGATTGTAGAAATAAAATAAATTTATGGAATACTTGATTAATAACAGAAAATTATTAGCAAATAAAGTCTACATTAAGTTCATGAATAAAAATTTACTTCAACAGTTAGTCTTTTTTTCATACTCACACCGTAAGTTCAGTTATATAAGTAGAATTGCATAAATTCATTTTATTCCCTGGGTGAAGTCGGTTAGAAGTGAATTGTTATCATCATAGTGGAGCAATGATTTCAATAGAATTATTAAGATTGGAGAAGAATTATAAACAAATAAAATGTGGGTAAAACTTTTATAACATCAGACTAACAACTCAAGATCACAGAGCCAAACAAAAAAAACTTGTAAATTTTACGAAGTAGCTGATAAGTAGGAATAACATAAGTTTAGATCAGTCGTTTAAAAGTAGAGTTATGAATTTAGAACGACTGGAAATAATACAGTCAATATATGAGAAAATGTCTTAAAAATCACATTATGAAATTAGCTTAATATCGTTATGGTGCAGAAAGATTTAATCGTGTTTCTTTTGGAATATGTTCTTGAAATCAAATGTAGACTCTTCTTTCCGCTCGACCAGCGTGATTGCAAGGGTAAATTTATGTAAATTTATACACTTTGTTTGGGATATCATATAAGGGGTACCTGTCGATCTTTAATTGTGGTAAACAATATTTTGTTTGGTACAGGACAATCAATGTTCGCATTAATTTTGTTGCTTGTCTCTACGAAGTTATCACTTTTAAATCTCAACAAAATAATTTCATTTCGTTTAATCATTCCAAACGCACTAAATACAGTCAACCCAATTTCCACTTCATTAATATATTATCTTTCCTGCATTACAACAATCCCACAGGCATTTGGAGCAGTTGAAGCTATGTCTGATCGTATTTGTATAAAATCAAAGGGGAAGCATAAGCCATTTTTAAGTGCAGAAAATCTAGTATCTTGTTGTTCATCCTGTGGAATGGGTTGTAATGGTGGTTTCCCACATTCAGCATGGTTATATTGGAAAAACCAAGGTATAGTAACAGGTGATTTATATAATACAACAAACGGTTGTCAGCCCTATGAATTTCCGCCGTGTGAACACCATGTGGTCGGTCCATTACCTTCATGTGGGGGTGATGTTGAAACACCTCCATGTAAAACAACTTGCCAACCAGGATATAATATATCATATGAGAAAGATAAATGGTATGGTAAGTTGAATGATTTAAACACTGATTCACAATATACATATGTACATATGCATGATGCATTTATGGTTTTGAAACGTTATATATTATAATAGTCACTTCAATAATGAGTCATTAGTTATCTTGTTATTAAACTCACAGATAGAACTCGCTTCTAGAGTCAGATCACATGACTATGCTATTATGAAATGTGTACATAGATATTTTGAAATAATTTACTCCTTCAGTATAACTTTTATATTGTTAGCTCTGAGCATTCTTTAGATTCCGTTAAATTAGGGATTTCTATAGTCTATGAATTATCTTAGTGGTAATAAGATATAATTTAAACACTAAAGACATATAAAGCTAAAAGTGATTCATTAGTCCTGGAGTTTCAATCTGATATAGTTGTATATGTTAAAAAATGTATGTCTGCAGATTATTAAGGCCACTTGTGATTGAACTTCTTTTTCAAGTCACTCAAGAATAATGTCCTTCTATGGTGATGACAACCGGAAAGTGACAACTGCCTTCATACACCTATCAGCAACCAGTATGTTAATGTTGACGACAGAATGCTTCCCTTACCTTTTAACAAATCTATCATCCCCACAACTAACCTTTCTCGTATATTTTTATCACAAAATGTCATTGTTATAAATTTAAGTTGTGGGACTGCAGGGTTTGATAAGCAGCGTTTATTGATCGATTCGATGAGAGTGACACGGAAAACACGTAAGGGACGACCTAGTGCCCTGATTGGCCCTGCCCCGCTGTCTGTCCTAGCCCAGTTGAGTGAAGAACGCAAGTCACAGCCTCGGAGATATGAATCACTATATTTCAAACATACTTTGTTTATATACTAGTCAAGCATACCACAGCGTACCATAAAAATAGAAAACAACATTTTGTACAATATTCAACAAGTGAACAGATATCGACCAATAGGAAATGTCCATTTAAAGTCCAAGGACACCATTGAACTTAACATGATAATTATTGGTCTATTCCTGCGCATCCACAACACCTCCCCTTTTTTTTGAAGATCCGGAGTTGATATCCGGATTTTGAAATTTTCTGGGTTCATCCTCCCCCACGAAATAATGTTGGGTCCTCATATTCCCAAGTTAGAATTAATTTGACTTTATTTAACACATAATTGTCAGATTGAACAGGGGAGTCACTGAAAGTGATTAAATAGTGGGGAACAATGTCGCTTGATATGAGGTCACCAACGTTTGATTCTTCTGGAACATTGTCACGGGATTTGTTGAAAATCTCATTTGTAAACAGTTGATCACTGCGATAATCAACATCTATCAAAATTGTATTAGATTTCTGATCATCATTTAATGCATTTAACACATTTTCTGGTACAAAAAGATCTAGATAATAAGATTCGTCAGAATCTCCTGTTGTTGAATGATGAGGACCATTTGAAACAGCTGGATTCAGTGTACCGCACGATTTGTTCCCTGTTCCGTTGTGGGCGGGTACTGCAATTAATTTATGAGCATTTAATAAGAGATCCTCCTGTGAGCTGGGTACATCACTGTCTGTACACGTTTCAGGAACAGTGGGATTTGAACCCACGACAGGGAACGTTTCGGAATTTGACATTTCTGGACAACTGGGCGGACCATGAATAACTGTCTCGTTTACATCACTGGTCGTCCGGGATTCACAGAGGCTTTTATAAACAGCTTCATATGTTCTGCAGTTGTTTTCCAGCTCAGTCTGCAGATGAGAAATGAATTTACCAACTTCTGTTGCACCTCCGAAACATGGAACATTTACCAACAGTGTGCGTAAATTTTCTAAAAAATTTAACTGGCTATTTTTGAAGCACTGCTGTTGTTGCTCAAGTAGAAGCTGTAATCGATCGGAAAAGGTAGTCATTTTTTTTTCAGCACCTGCAATGAAAATTAACTGTAGGAATAATGACCAATGTTGCTCAAGGACGCTGGTGACAATCTGGATGCTGATTGGTCGAAACAATTAACCTGAATCTCGTCCAATTACAAGGTTCAAAATTTTTCTCCACCCCGTTTTTTTTTTTTATGACTTTACGTTGTGACTGCAGGTCTTGATAAGCAGCGTTTATTGATCGATTCGGTAGAGTGACACGGAAAACACGTACGGACGGCCTAGAGTCTCTATTGGTCTCGCTTCCCTGTCTAGCCCAGTTAGTTGAGTCCAGAACACAAGTCACAACCTCTGAGATATGAATCACTATATTTCAAACATACTTTGTTTATATACTAGTCAAGCATACCACAGCGTACCATAAAAATAGAAAACAACATTTTGTACAATATTCAACAAGTGAACAGATATCGACCAATAGGAAATGTCCATTTAAAGTCCAAGGACACCATTGAACTTAACATGATAATTATTGGTCTATTCCTGCGCATCCACAACAGTTATCTGTGGTCTCCTGAAACCACACTCTAAACTACATGTTAGAGCTTCTAATTTTCGAACCTTGTATTATAAACGACAACAAGATTCTTTAGTTAGGACTCTAAAATCTCACGCCTTCGACGTGTTGTGCGTCCTCGAACCAGGCATACGGGACCTGAGTATAATCACTCATTCGATCTCATCTTGTCAGCAGAAAGAACTTGCACGATTTACCTGTCGATTATCTGGAGACCCCACCGCTACTTCCTATGGCCTCGCTGGTGTAGGTATAGTATTAAGTTCTAAAGCAGAACAGGCTCTATTACACTGGTACCCAGTGGAAAGTCGCTTGTGCGCTGTTCGACTAAAGGAGACAGTAGAAACTCGAAAATATTAGGACACACGCCGTTGATTTTTCGTTATCTCTGCCTACATTCCCCTTGATTGCAGCTACAATGAGGTTAAAAATGAACTTTATAGCAAGCTATCAAACCTTATCCTAAAAGCTAAACGCTTTGGTGTAATAATACTTAAGTTTTATTTTAACGTTCAAGTCGGAAGACTGAATCAAAATGAAGGGCACTTAGATGAATATGACGGCGTTGTGGCTCAGTGAATAGATAATTGCGACCATTTACCGCTATAATGCTCGGACAACCGTCTGTTTCTAACAGACACCAACTTTGAACGTAGGGGGAAATATCATCTGACGTAGCGACCTTCACAACCGACTCATCGATGGACCTTAATTGATCACATTGTCGTTAGCCATCGTAGAAGGCGCTCAACAGAACACTGTAGCTCATTCTGAAACACACGTCTAGACTCGGATCACGCTCTACTTTCAGCGTGAATTTGTCTGCGTCTTACCAGATATAGAAACGTCGCAGCACGAAAACTTGATGGTGAATAGGTTAAAAATATTTTTTAGGAACGCCTAGTGAAGTATTTACTCAACCGCGAAAGTGATATCCAATCCTAGGTATATTTGCATGACATCCAGAAAGCTGTGGAAACAGCAGTGGCATCTACCAATTGCTTAGACAAAGGGGTTAGGATGGACTAGTGGATTCCAGAGGTGTCTACTGAACCGATAGATGGTCGGAAACTCATCCTATCTGGCTCCGAATACGATGACTGAATGGAGGCAGCTTAAACGTAGGCAAATAAAATATCCTCTTGTTGTGGTCTGCGTGATGATCATAACCGGTTGCTAAAGACTAAATGACATGGCTAAAAATTGTTTACATTGACACAGTTGCATTAATTTTTTGTGTTCCTCCAAATACTGAACTTCTGATTTAGTGATAATTTTTTTCTTTCACTGATTTATATTTTCTCGAATCGTATCTTTGATACCTGATGTTTTCTATCACCACTCGAACTGTTAATACTTCTACTATTCCGAGATTCGATCTGACAATTTGTGATAATTAGAAGCCTTCAGACTATCCTATGAACTAGGAATCCACGAAATAATTCAATTTAAGTCAGGTCGAACTATGTGAGCACAAACGAACGTATTGTATTTGGACCTGCAAATCAAGTGCACATCGAGTACAAAAGAATCACTAGTTCATACGAACACCACAAAATTTCACCTCTCTGTGCTAGTGGGGTATGGTGATGTGAACCGGTGGATATACGTACAAGGTTCTACGTTGCGACTTACTGACTGACATTACAGTTTGTTTCTCAATTGTCTGATATGCATATTGTCGGAGAAGATTTATAATGGCTTAGTTATAAGTAAAGTGACTAAGTAGGTTACCAAATGGATCGATAGTTTTCCACAGCCAGTGATACATGAGATTTAAGGTTTTCACACAAGTAGTGGACAGGAAAGCTTCTTCCGAAAATACGTATATATTTCTTTTCAATTTCAACAAACTTTGGTTTGGAAAAGATCAGCCGAAAAAATATTGTGAATGTATGTTCATAAGTAATTTAATTTTACTAAATCAGTTCTCGCTGTACATTGGTCAACATTTCATTTACAGGTGAAAAAGTCTATCGCGTTCATTCAAATCCAGAAGCTATCATGCAAGAGCTAATGCAAAATGGACCAGTTGAAGTAGATTTTGAAGTGTATGCCGATTTCCCAAATTACAAATCAGGTGTTTACCAACACGTTAGTGGAGCCCTACTTGGCGGACATGCAGTGCGTTTACTTGGTTGGGGTGAAGAGAATAATGTACCCTACTGGTTAATTGCTAATTCATGGAATAGTGATTGGGGGGATAATGGTTATTTTAAAATAGTTCGTGGTAAAAATGAATGTGGGATCGAAAATGATGTCAATGCTGGAATACCGAAAACAAAATACTAGAGATTTTGGTAAAATATTTTTATTTGTATATCTGCATATCTGCAAGTAAACTGGCTTCTGTAATTCATCATTATCATCATCGTGAATACAATATTTACTTGGACACTGAGGAAAACATGAATAGTAATTAAAAATGTAGTAGCCATTTCGAATATTAAGTATTTTTTCTCAATATTTCAAATATTATTTATAAATATACCCCTAAACACAAAGAAAACTTTTAGTCGTTGCATTTAATATATAAATTTAAATAAAATAGCAATTATATATATATATATATATATATATATATATATATATATATATATATATATGCGTATATATCGGGGTCGTATTTTATATGTTTGATAACAGCCTAAGCCGTAGAATTCTGGATGATTTGATGTTGTTGAAGATGGCTAAATTGTCTTGAAGCAAGTTCTTCTATACATTCAACCAATTAGATTCAGTCTAAAGAGTGAATCGATATTCTCGTAAATATCCTTTCTAAAATGCTGTTGCTAATGGTTCTTTCCATATTTTGCTGCAGAACAAAGTTTCACTGACAGGTGCTTCTACCAACCATAGTCTTTTTAAACCAACAACAATTTAATTAGAGTGGGAGCCCCTAAGGTACCATAGTCGTTTGTGATTTTTACGGACACTTGATTATTTAGTATTCTGTCTCGGCCAAAAATTGTTGCATGGTCTCATTAGTGATTATTTTTTGAGACAGAAGTGATTTCAGAGCATTTCTGGCTAACATTATGACATATTTCCATATTTTACCTCAGTGACTCGTTCCAGGTGGGTTAAAATGCCATCCTCATCCTCTACCGTTAAGATCACTATATACCTCATTTTGGTTCCGATATCTAATAATGTTTCAGACAGTCTTCCACTCCCCTATAATTCAAGCCGTTATTGCGAAATATTTGTCTTTGGTTTCCTGTTTCTGTGAAAAACCATGGTAGTTCACATCAAAATGAGTCCGTACTAAAAGCATGAGTCATTTTTGTATAAATGCCTTTGATGTGAAAAAAATTAACAATTACTTTAAGGTAGTTTAAAGTAATATATACCAACCAGGCAAAAAGGCAGTACATGAACTTCTTGACAGCATTTCTGTTATGACTCCCTTATTCAGGAACATCGCGCAAATTATATTTTTTGATATAGATAGCTTTATTTTAAAACCATATGAATAGCAGAATGGCCCTTAATAATTCAGAACACCTCGCCAAAGACCACTAACCTATTGTGTGATTCTGACATGCCTATCCCGTAGGTGATGTTGCATCACAATTAACTGTGCACCAAAGTGTTTAAAGAGGAGTACAAATAACCGTTGTTTTCCGAAGGACAGATATTATAAATGCTGATGCTCATCTATGTGACTGACCTAGTTTAAAATTAAGTGATTAAGATTCCTCATCGAAGCATGGCATACCAGATTTTACATAACAGTTTTCCAACTATTTTTTCTGTGTCTTACTGCTACTTATGACCACTTTCGCCGAGTCTTGACTGTACAGTATTCTAACGCTTATTTCAGGATAGCAACGAATAACTTCGAACTAGTCTAATCATTTCTCCCATGGCATTATTAGTACTTTCACTTTACAAAATGCCTGAGATCGATGACTTTCTATTCTGCTTATTTATGAAATTATCAATGAGCCATCTGTACAATAAAAGTGCTTTTACGAATTTGGAACATGATTTACATGTAATACTTGAAAAATTCCTATATTGTAGTTTTGAGCAACATATATAAGTGAACAATATGGTTTTCGATTAGATCCTCATCAGGCTTTACTCGAATATATATGAATATGTAGATGCAGATCTGAAATCATTAAACGGATCAAGACACTTTATGAGACAATGATAACAGTGGAATAGGTAACATAAATAAGCATAATAAATAAAAAGTAAAAATTGATAGTGTGATGTCACGTGTACTAGTTGTTGTAAAAATAATAAAGGCTTGTATCAATGTTTAATAACAGGGAGTAGGTCGATGACTTGGAAAATAGACACTGAAATAACATTCATCAAAAGTTATGACATTATGCAATGAGGGATGTTCAGGTAAATGGACATTGAGGTTTACATTTGAGAAAAGAAAAGGGCAGGAGGGATGAAGAAAAATAATCGAAGAATGTGGAAAATAATGATAGATAAAATCTTTTAATAAGACCATGAGAGAGATAAAGGTGTTGCAAATTTCTTATGAACACAAAAACTTGGATTGTTAGCTCGAGTTCCTGTAGATTCTGTTTTGTGTAAGAGACGAGATCGAACCCCGTAAGGAAAACTAATGGGGATACGATAAATAACATTAACTGATCTGTTTCTGTCTACTACATAACCGCTGTCGATCACTTGTGATAGAACCGAGATGCATATTTTCTTGGTAGTACCTTGTTTTAACTACAAAGGGAGGTGTTCGCTGTCTCATTGGTTCAGTTGTTTGGCAGCGCGCCCACAAGAGCAGCTGAATTCATGGATACACATAGGTGTGGCAGAACCAATAACACGTCATTTAATAGAGGACTCATCATAGATCGGTTCGAGTACGATAGGCAGAGGTTTGTATTGGCATTTGATCCAAGCCACACGACCTCTGCCCCCGAATGCCATGGTATGGCCGAGAGTGGGGTGGGCCCGCCCTCCCTCTCGAAATGCTATCACACGGCCACGCGTATGCAGCCTCTGCCAGAGAAGTCCTACTCACAGCCTTATCGTGGCGGGGGTATTGTTTGCGAAGTTGAGAGGACGAAAAGCGAATGTCCGGCGCTTCAACCGGATCCCAAACCAATGGTGCACATAAGCTCCAGTATCCTGCGGGAACAAATGGCGTATGAACCAATCGTTGGTCACCGGCTACCATGGTACTGCATCTCCTCACGATGCTCCACTGCCTTGTGAGTTAGACCTTTAGGTCAAAGGCTCGGGGTGTGGCCCTCTAAGAAAACCACCTGCTTCGGTCTGGGCACCCGAGCAGTGTCACAGCCCTCACATAAACGTGTGGCGCATATATATTCGGTGCCCTCTTGTACCAACATATATGTGTTCAAATAAATAAATAATAATAAATAATAAATAACACCACCTCTGCAGCCGAGCAGACAATTAATGAAAAGACTTATTCACCTCGCGCTCTATTTAAAAAGGACAGTAGTATTTTTCTACTGAGTATATTTTATAGTACTGATCGTTAAATTACGTATCGAGTCTACTGTTTTTGTTTTAATTGAATACGTTTCTGTTAAAGTAATCCCCAAGAGTACTGCTTTTTCTAGAGAAATTTATTATCTTTAATTTTCCTGTACAGGTACAAAAATCTAAGGGCGCTTGTATTTATTTGTCCGTGTTGAGTATATCTTTTAGTATTGTTTGTACCAAAGGTGTTAACGTCTTTTTTAACTACTGCATTCGGAAATTTTTATTGTTGTTAGGTACAGTTATATACAAACATTTATTTTTGTTTGTATTCCGTGTCCATCACGTAGCCAGCCTCAAAAGAGACCTATCTAGAGATAAATTTTAGCTGTGAAATCACAAAGCAAACTTACGACGCAAATAAAACATCGTTGCGGAAAACTTTAATGCTATTTCCCTGTCAATGATGGAATGCAATTTGACAACCGCAATAAGTTTTATCACAATGTGTGCACCGAACTCACGTCGGCTGCAAATAAAAGATGCTACAAGCCATTATCACGTTGGCTGTGCGAAGTATTTTGTTCTACAAGTCTCTGCTGATTCTAAAGGTGACTGAGCTACTGAACATAGCTATAAAATCGCCCTCAGATAAACAGGCAACAGTAAACGGGAAAAATTCCACTTTCGAGGGAATAGCAAGCGTTATCATGCCCAGCTCTGGATTTGAATGAGATCATGGGGGTGGACTTCATCAGGGGAACAGATAACAAGCATAACGATGTAGGCACTGTCACAAGGAAAAAGAAAAAGCAGGATGAGAATAAACTAATTATGAACAGTACCGAGGTATGTGAATCTACGGTCTCAGTTCCGGATTCAAACATCAACTCAAAACAGACTATGGTGGGGTATACTCTGAGGGGTATACAGGATATATTTGGCCTACAGTCACATCCAAAAAGTTGAAGTAAGGAAAGACAGTGTGACCTCTTCTTATGAGGCCAAATCGGAATCGGATTGAAAGGAGGAGAAGATTTCAGAAATTAAAATTCTGTAGACTGTTAAGACGGACCTCGCTGATAGGTCAGTTATTTTTCATAAATTGAGAAAAATCTTCCGAAAATGAACCAAAAGTTAGATTTGAACACAATCTCAGCCACATTAATCCTTAATATACAAGCTACTTCCAGAAACAGTTTCAGGAGTTAGCATCTGTAAGCTTTATAGAATAGAACAATTTCCTGGATTCTGAATGTACTCAGAAAAACAGTCTCTTGAAGGTTACCTTTAATTTGGTTGATGAAAGAAACCTGATATTCGGAAACTCACGCAAACTGATTAGATCCGGAATGTACGTCCATGAGAATGTCGGCCTGGTTGATCGTATTAAGAGAAGTATGCTATACAAATGCTCGTAGCCTACCAAATAAAATGGCGAAGCTCAAGACAGTGGTGGATATAAAAAAACCGGATGTGATTGCTGTCTCAGGAACATGGTTACCACCAGAAGTGGTTGATGACTGTTTTTTATCCAGTAGGGCTGCTAGATTGAACCGTAGGGGAGGCGCGGTTATCCTTTACACTCAAAGTGACTTAACCATACGACCTGTTGAAACAGTGGCACATGATTCAGGGAAATGTGAACTGGTGTGTTGCAGGCTGAAATGTAGACGGCGAGATATTGAAGTAGTTGCAGTATATCGCAGTCCAGAATGTGTAGAGGACGATCAGAAAAAAGCAGGGGCTATGGCAAGCAATTTTCACTCAGGAACATCTCATAGACGAAGAACTAGATCCAAATACAAAGTCAACAAACCGTCTGCTCACCATGATCAAGATGATGCACTTAAGTCTCTTAGCACCGTAGGCAAGCAAAAGTCAACAGGACCGGATGAACCACATCCCAAAATCCTAAGACATATTGCAGCTCCACTGACTGTGATATTCTATGTCACCTGACCAAGGTGTGTTACCTATGGACTGAAAGGATGCAATCGTCACTCCCACACATAAAACGAGACCAAGACGACTTTCATCGGACTACAGACCTGTCAGCTTCACCAATGTTGTAGTTAAAATATTGGAAAGAATAGTCAGAAAGACTATAACGACATTTGTGGAAGTCAACAACATGTTAAACAGCGAATAACATGGTTTCAGAAAACGTTTATCTTGCACAACAAACCTCCTTATAGCAAGGGAGCATCGGGTGAATGTGCTCGACAAAGGAAAATAAGCGGATGTTTTCTACATAAACTTCAGTGAGTCGTTTGACAAGGTGCCAACAAATGGACTTCTATTGATGTTAAAAAATCTTGGTATTGCCGGACCTCTCTTATAATGGCTTGAGGATTTCCTAGTAGGTCGCAGGTAGAAAGCAAGAATAAATCCCAAGTTCTCTACCTGGAGACCAGTACTTGGTGGAGTAACTCAAAGTTCTGTCCTAGGTCCTAGGTATATAGACGATTTGTTAATTGCGAGTCCCGATTTAAAATCACACGAACAGCATGTGAGAGGAGTGCTAAAACGGCTGGATGAAAATTGAATGAATATACATCGAAGTGTGTTTTCAATGTTCAAACTCTAGAATTTTTGGGGCGCATAATAAAGACAACTAAGAAATTTCCTAGGTCTAATTAACTTTTATAGCAGATTCATACCCGACTGCCCACAAACAATGCAACCTTTGGCAGATTCACTAGAGGAAAACCGAAAGAATTCAAGCTGACTTCCAAAGTTGTTGAGGCTTTTAAACATCTTAGAGACAAACTGGTTCAAGCATCTACGTTGATCTACCTGCATTCTTTTTCCCCACTTCTTTGGTTGTGAATGCTTCGACAAAGCAGTAGGTGTTACTCTTAACCATCTGCTTAAAAACGCCTGGAAACCAATTGCTTTCTTCTCAAAAACTCTCTCCAACAGAGACAAAGTATTCTGCCTTCGGACGAGAAATTCTCGCAGTCTGCCTGACCGTTAGGCATTTCCGACACATGTTACAAGGCAGGGACTTCATAGTCTTTACGGATAACAAACCACAGACCAAAACACTAGAAGCGAGAGTCGATAAATACCTACCTCGAAACGTCTGACACCTTGATATTATTTTACAGTTCACAAGTGATATCCAACATGTCAGAGGTCAGAAAAATCAGGTTGTAGATGAATTATCACGACCACAATGAGCGTGAAACAATAGGCTACAGTAAATTTCGAGACGTTGAGAGACAATCAAGAAGAGGGTCAAGAATTACGAGACCTGCTTACAATAAACAATACTAGTCTCACACTAAAGCAGTTACCATTGCCCTTTGACGGTGTTCTGATTTACTGTGACACGACCAAGGTAATATCGTCCCCAAAAGTGTGCGAAGATTAGTATTAACTAACTTTCATTTCTTGTATTATCCTGTCGCAAAAGCTTCAACCAAACTAATCAATGCCAGATATATATGGCCAAATCTACAAAACACGTACACAAAGGCATTAAAGGGTGTTCGGCTTGTCAACAGTCCAAAGTTAATCGTCACGCAAATTCACCCATTGATGTTTTCTCACAACCAGATAAGTATTTTGCCCATATACATATCGACTTAGTAGTCCTTTTACCGAGGTCAAATGGTTTTACTTATCTGTTTACATGTATAGGTAGATTCACGCGATTCCTTATAGCCATACCGATAACGGACATCACAGCCGAAACAGTCGCCAAGATTTTCGCGCAGAACTAGGCTACCATTTTTGGCACACCTAGAGGGGCACAATTTGAACTTGAACTATTTAACAACTTAACTAAAGTTCTCGGCTACAATAGAATATTATCAAAAGGAGGCTTTGTGGAGATTTTATTAATTTTATGGTTGAGTTTACGAGTCAAGTGAAGCTAGACTGCTATGGAAAATCTGGTATGGGAGCACGTTGCACTTCATATCACCCTCAGGCTAATGAGATGGTAGAATGTCTCTTCCGTCAACTAAATGCTGCCCTTACATCGCACTTAAACCCCAATCAGTGGACAGAATTCCTCCTATTAGTTATGTCAATAATACGAACAGCTGTCAGAACTGACTCAGAGTGTCCAGCCGCGGAACTAGTTTACGGAACGACTCTGGGACTACCGGATGAGTTTAATAACCCTCATACCGACAGCAAAAATCTTGATTTAGAAAATTACACAGATCAACTGTGGGATCGTATTATCCAAACTCAGACCAATTAATACTCGTGAACAATCCCGAGCTACATATGTACCTAAGGATGTAAGCAATTGCAAGCACGTCTGGATAAGATGTGACAAAACAAAAGCACCGCTTTCCATGTATTTGAAGTTTTTTTTCAAAGTTATCTCAAGGAAACCTTAATATTTCGTGAAAGAAAAACACCAAGTCAAGTAAGTAGGTTTTCAATGAGATGCTCGCATATTTTGAAGGCAGCTGCTAGGTCGTGGATGTTTGGCAATGGGTTACGGTTGAGTGTGGTTGTCGTATTCAGCTGGTGGTATTCACCAGCTAAGTACCAATTATTGCTGCCATTTTTATGGACCATGTGAAAGGCAAATGGCTATTGGTCATTCCATGGCCGAATAATTCTCAAGTCTATCGTATGCTCAAACTCGTTTTTCACCAATCTTAACTTTTAAGGAGTTAGTTGGCGCGCTTTCAAAAATACAGGTTATGTATATAGTCGTGATGTGTTGTGAATCGTTGCCAATAACACATGTTAGTTTCTGTTGCGTTTTGTAAAGTTCGGCTACTTGTTGAGTGCCTGTTCAGGGTATGGATTGCTCTTGTTTAACGCACCTAGGCATTATCTACAACTAGAAAATGAAGTTCCACAAACAGACATTCCATTATTTCTGTCTACTACCATCCGTTTGCTTGTGTTGATGAGTACGCTTTTGTGTTATTATTATTATTATTATTCACAAACATCTTATGGGTACATAAGTGTTGTGAAGAAACCATTTCGGGTTTCTTCAAAAAAATGCAATAATACACAATTTTCAATAATGTCAGCATTCTACTGGCCATTAAAAAAAAATTTTGAGCAATAATAGTAGAATATTAATAATAATAAATCGGGTCTGTGCAATTGAGAAGAATATTGAATTGAGTCTAAAGAAGGAAATGCAGAAAATAAGGGAATAGAAATAAAGGAGACGTGAAGTACACAAACAGTTTAATAGGCGTGTTTATGAACATAAAACAAGAACAAACGACTATGTGTGTATCGTCAAATTAGTAAGAAAAAATAATTAAGAAAAAATAACTTATAATTGCAGTAAGATATGACGCTAGAATAAATGTTTGTGCAGTCAATAGTTTGGAGTGATGCTATGAAAGTCTCAATTAAGTGAAAAGGATAATAAAATATCAATATGTATGAGTCATATATGCATAGTGAAGATAAAACGGGTCTGAGAATTTAATTTAAGTGTAACACAAGTTATTGTTTTAATTACAAACTTCGTAATCTTAAGAATATTTATTTAGAGGGAAAGAATGGAGTGAAAAGAAGTGAACACCTAGTGAAAAGTTTTGATCCATGATAAGAATAATAATTGTGTAATAAATATCAACCTCAGAAGGAAACCAACAATTGAAAAAATAAAAATCCTTTAATGCACTCGGATGAATACATTTAGATTTATGTAATAGTATACAGAGTGAAACCGGATATTAGTATAAATATTTGTGCAATAATAATTAAGATTGATGCTATGAAAGTCAAAATTGATTTTAAAGGACAATCTGGAGTTAAATATGTTTAGAAGGATAAGAAGATACAAAAAGAATATCTAATGTGTCAGGGAACTAATAATGATATTAATAACGGAAATAATGATAAACACGAACATAATCAGATTTCATATATTAAGATAAATAGAAATAAAATAAAATAGATGTGGAAAGATTTAAAGGTTTTATTTTGCTTTTCAAGCAATTAAATGGATGACGGACCTTGTTTGTATAAATCATTATTGAATACATTGATATTCAATAGGTGACATAATCCACTTTCGGAAAGAAAATCGTCAAGGAGACTTTTGAACCGGGTTGTAGTTTCACTGCAACGGAGGTTCACTGGCAGTCTGTTCCACATGGTTGAGTAGCGAATAAGGAAAAAATTCTGACGTAAGTTTGTGTGGGTTCTTGGAATCGCTAGAATATTCTCCTTATTGCGTAGATTGTGGGATGATATCATAAGGTATGAAGGGGTGGATACCGAAGAGTAGGAAATACCGTTAATAAGCCGGTAGATAAAGACAAGATTTAATTTGATACGTCTGATCCAAAGAGGCTCTAAGTTGAGTTGTTGACATCTTTGGTAATAGTCTTTGTTATCGGAATACCGCAGAACAGCTTTAGTGAACCTTCTTTGAACACCTTCAATTCTAATCAGATCAGTATGTCTACAATTACTGTAAACTAAAATACCATATTCAAGAATGGGTAAGATACATTTTCTGTATAGTAACAATCTCGATTCGATATTATTGAAGTTTATCATTATCAATCCGATGAGCTTTCTAGCTTTGGATACTTGAGATATAATGTGTTCAGAAAAGTTCAGACTGTTGCTATATCTTAAACCCAGGTCACGAACAGTGTTAAGAGGTTTGAGTGTATGTGTCTGTACAGTCAGATTTAAGTTAAGACAGCGACCAATGTGAATAAATCCACTTTTGTCAACATTAAGTGGCATATTCCACGAAATAGTCCATTCGTACAACTTGTTTATTTCCTCTTGGATTACCGCTGAAATATAGCTTTCTTTCATGGGAGAAGAGAACGAATAAACTACTTTCAGGTCATCAGCAAAAAGAAAAGGCTTACCATACTGAAAGAGGGAACACACATCATTGATAAAAAGGAGAAAGAGTAATGGACCAACCACACTTCCTTGTATAACCCCGCTGGTTACATTCACAGGTTTAGAGTAGCATGATCCAAAGCGAACGATTTGGTTACGTTCTTCTAAAAAAGATTTGAGCCAAGATAAAAGGGGATTCTGTATGCCAAATGAAGAGAGTTTTAAAAGAAGAAGTTTGTGTGAGACACTGTCGAAAGCCTTACTAAAATCGAAGTAAAGAATTATCACTGACTGACCAACATCTCTTTTCTGGGTAATTTGATCAAAAAACTCCAGGTGCGATGTGAAACATGAGCGTTTAGTCATAAACCCGTGTTGGGATGGGCTGATCAGACTAGCCGAAAGTAAAAATGATAGTAGCTGTTTGTGGATGATTTTTTCCATGGTTCTTGAGAGCACGGATGTCAAATTAATTGGCCTATAGTTAATAATATCACTACGTGGTCCTGTTTTGAATCTAGGGGTGATAAGGGATGTTTTCCATACAGATGGATAGGTCCCATATTCCATAGATAGATTGAAAAGTTTCAAACAAAATAGTGGAAATTCTCTACTTCCATATTTCACAAATGATGAAGGTATCCCGTCAGGTCCACCATCATAAGACTTTTTCAGGGCAGCTATGGCCTGCTTGATGTTGGAGGGTGTAAAATCAATTTTCGACAGATGTCTGGATGTCAGCATTGGAAATGTAATGATGGAGTTTTCAGTTCCAGTTTTGTAGCACTGCGAGAAGTGCTTGCTGAATTGTTCACATATAGTATTCGGGTCGTTAACAATGCTTCCGTTAACTATGAAGAATTTAGTCGTGCCAAGGGAATTTGACTTTACACGGGATTTAAAAAGCCGAAGTATTGATAATTCTGGGCTTTTACTACGTAGAGCTTTATTTTCTATATTCATAAAATACTTACGTTTAGATGAAGCATTTCTGTTGATTAATTTAAGTATACTCTGAAGTGCATACACATCATTCTGCTCGTAGTAGCGGCATTTTAATTTCCTCAGCTTTCTTTTAAAAGTATTTTGGCCCCTATTAGCATTATAAGCCACACGGCCAATAACTGGAGCAGTGCAGTCAAGACAATATATCAGGTTGTGGTATAGATTGGAAAGCGCAATGTCAACATTATTTGTGGTAAAATAAGTTTCCCATGGTAAACATTGAATGAGAGTTCCAGTCCGTTTCCATGTTTGTTGATCAAAATGTCTGCTTTGGTACATCAATGAAGCTTTAGAGTTCAATTGTATGGCGTTTAAAGAGTGAATAATACCAATACAACTCTATGGTCACTCATAAAAAACTCATGACTGGTATGTACTGAGATAGAGTCTATGTTGATTGTGAACATTAAATCAAGTGTATTATTCCCCCTGGTTGGTTTTCGGACCTGTTGAACCCATCCACAAATTTCTAATGTTTCAACTAGCTTGTTATATCGACCTGGTACCGGAGTCAAGCCCCATTTAATTTTTGGCAGGTTAAAATCGCCTCCGATGATTTTAAAAGTATGCGGTTGGTGCGAAGCAATGGAAAATATGTTTGTTAGTAATTTGTCAAACTTAGTATCCGCATGAGGTGGTCTATATATGCATCCCACAAGTAAATAATTTTGGGATCCACAGTTTACAGTAACCCAAGTGGAGTCGTCTATAGCATCAAGGGATTTATCCTCAAATTTGCACGCTTGAATGTCTGAACGGACATAGATAATTGTACCGCCTCCTATTCCATAACATCTATCGGTTCTAAAGAAAACGTAGTTATCTACATTCAAGGAATGATCGGATATAGATGAATTACACCACGTTTCCGTAATAAGTACAATGGTTGGATTAACAAGGAATAAAAGAGTTTTAAGATGAATAATTTTATTAGACAGAGAGCGGGCATTGAACGAAAGAATAAGAAACTCAGAGTCATCATAGTGAAGCAGGTTAGAGTATAAATCGCAATTGGTAGTTCCATGAATACTCATAGGATTAGCTAAGGTAAGAGTCGTGTTGCGAGGGGAAATAGATTCAACCACTTTGTCATCATGTGAAATATGTTTACCGTTGCCGGCAGGAAAGCCGGCGGAATTACAAAAAAATTCTTTTCATTGCTATTGGATATAACATCTGATAAGGGCATACTGTACATATTGGGAGCCGGACCAAGAAGGCTATCAGGTCTATGGTTGTGACCAAGTGGCCAATTACAATTCAGATAACTATTTATACCTGACGTATGGGTAACGTGTTTAAGACGTTTATTTCCAAGGTTTGTGGTTGATTTCGGCTTCTTCATAAGTTGGAGAGGATTGTGTACTGTTAAACATACTTGCGATGGTTTGCGAGGTTCGAATATATCAACGTTAAGTGCGTGGTCAGTTATATGAATGTTATGATTAGTTTTCCTGTTATCCGTTGCACAGTTACTGTAACTGGGTGTTGCACTAACAGGGGTTTGGATTGTGTTATCCCATTCTTCATCAGCACAACTACTTCGGGTTGAATCTAAGTCAACATTCTTAAGAGGATGGACACCACCTACATCGGGATTACTTTCTTCTGGGTTTTGAACTTTATGAGATTCAGAAGAGTTTTTTGGTGGCGGCAAAGTTGTTAAGCTAGACGTCCTCTTAGAATCGGACTTAACGTTACAACCATTAGGATTATGATGCATTTGAGAGTTTGAAGCTGATGGTCTGTAGTTATCTCTTCCTGCTTTTCGCTGGCATGGTGTTTTATCCGGAAGAGTCTTAATATCCTTGAAAATCTGTTTTTGTCTCAATGAATTGGAGGAATTTAAAAATTCACTGGCGTCTACAGATGAGTTGAATTTGAACAAGATCGGTGAGTGCATACCAGGATGACTTCTTTTTAATCTTGTGCATACACATGGTACGTGTGTCATATTGCTGGCTCTAAGCAGACTAGATTTGATATTTTTAAGGGCATGTGTATCCGGTATATTAAACACAATTGCATTGCTAGATCGTCTTATTCTTTCAAATACCTCTGATGCAACACGATCTAGGAAAATATTTATGTCATTCATTTGATCTGGAGTCTCTGTGAGGTTGGGGTTGATGAGATATTTAAGCGGATTGAGAATGTTCATGTCTACTTGCAACTTCTTTATAGCATCCATATAGTTGCAGTTGCGATTATCATCACTGTTTACCATCAGAGTTTTCAACATGTCTGGAATGGAGACAACTGGTAAAAGCCTGTCTGCTTCCGGATGAACGGAGTGGCACGTCTCGTTGAAACTGTTGGAAATCGTATCGGTAGAGGTGTTAAATTGTGTCGTTTTCCTACGTTTGGCTGAACGCCTAGGAGCAGGGGTCTTCATTTTCTTTTGTGACATGATAAAGTGACGTATAGCAAGTGGTTTGAACAGAATGTTGGAAATAGGGGTGAAAAAATCAATTCCGAGGGCTCAAGTTAGTCTAAAAATCAAAATCTATGTTTTAACCAAGAGTGAATGTATCGTGAGGATTAGTGGTGTTAAAAACAAAAGATGACAATGCCCCCCTGAATGCCCTGGTACGGCCGAGAGTGGGGAGAGTCCGCTCTCCCTCTCGAAATACTCTCACACGGCCACGCGTATACAGCCTCTGCCAGGGAAGTCCTACTCATTGCCTTCTCGTGGCGGGGGTGTTGTCTACGAAAATGAGAGGACGAAAAGCGAATGTCCGGCGCTTTAACCGGATTCCAAATCAATGGTGCACATGGGCTCCAGTATCCTGCGGGAACGAATGGCGTATGAACCAATCGTTGGTCACCGGCTACCATGGGACTGCATCTCCTTACGATGCTCCACTGCCTTGTGGGTTAGACCTTTAGGTCAAAGGCTCGGGGAGTGGCCCCCTAAGATAACCACCTGCTTCGGTTTGGGCACCCGGGCAGTATCACAGCCCACACACAAATTGATGAACTCTTTATGCCTACGGAAATTACCTTTCTTGCTTTGAAAAACAAACAATTGATTCAGATTATTATCATTACAATTATTGTCATTATTAATACTGTTATTATTATTACTAGTATTATTGTCATTATTGTTATTATTATCATTATTATTATTATTTTCCACATTACTCACCCTCTTTTATACTTATACAGCGGCTCGTCTTTGGCGGAAATCCGACTGTATCTATACGTTCTCGAGTCACTGTCCGGTTGAAAATTGTATGTTACCACCGAATACGAGGACTGAAGCAGATTTTCTGAAACCACGTGCACCATTCAAACTGGCTGCCTTCAACGTTCGCACATTTATGCAGGTCGGACAACAGATAGGGCTGGCTATGTCTTTGGAAAGTCTTAATATCGACGTGTGTTGTCTATCCGAGACCCGTATTCAAGACTCTGGCGAAGTACTACAAATTCGATCTCCATCTGTCGCTTCGAAAAGCTTGTTTTACGTGCGCTTATCCGGGGACCCTGTGGCATCTTCGTCTGGTCTTGCTGGCGTTGGTGTCGCACTAAGCGCTAGAGCTGAGGCAGCACTAGTCGATTGGATCCCCATTAACAGTCGGTTATGTGCTGTTAGATTAGAAAGTTCCATCAAAGTGAGAAGAAATCGGCGTGAGAAACGATGTCTTTTCGTCATCTCCGCCTATGCCCCGACAGATTGCAGCCCGGATGCAATCAAGGATGAGTTTTACCACCAGTTATCAGTTCTTCTCCAGAAAGTGCGTTCGACAGATATTGTAGTACTAGCCGGAGACTTGAATGCTCAGGTCGGGCGTCTAGGCACAGAAGAGAGTCGTTTAGGTGGCCGATGGGGACTCGTTGGTCGCAGGTCAGATAACGGGGACCGTCTACTGCAACTTTGCACAGACCACAACCTGTTTCTGGCTAGCACTAACTTTCGGCACAGTCATCGCCGATGTGCCACCTGGCGTCCTCCCTCTGCATCTCAAGCCTGGACTCAGATTGATCACATCGCGATCAGCTACCGCTGGCGTGGTTGTGTAAAGACTGCCGCTCCTTTTGGAGTACCTATCTGGACTCTGACCATGCCTTGGTCTGCGCCAATCTTACCTTACTTTTCAGTGGACAACGAAGTGAACGCCATCAACGGATTGATGTTAGCAAGCTGGTTGCAACTTCTGTTGCAAGTAAGTATCGAACCGAGCTAGCCTCTAGGCTAGCTACCACTCCACCGAAAAGTATAGATGAGCATTGGTTGCAATTGCATGACGCCATGAAAATGGCGGGAACAGTCAGTTGTGGGTTTGCGAAACGTCCCGCTTTAAGCACTGGGTTTCTTCTGGTTCCTTACAACTCATTGAAGCCCGTCGGTCTACTCCGGGTGACCGTGAGTTTGACCATAAACGAAGGATGTTACGTAAGGAGATTGGGCAAAGCTTGCGTAAGGACCGAGAAGCCTGGTGGTCGATGCGTGCTAATGAGCTGGAAGCAGCAGCTGCATCTGGTAACTACCGGAAGCTCTTCCAGCTCATCCGAGCCACTGGCAGCAAGAAGTCTGGTGTGAGTGAAACAATCTGCGAGGATGATGGGATGCCAATCACTAACATCCATCGACGTCTTGGACGATGGGCAGAATTTTTCGAAGGGCAGTTCAACTGGCCTGCTGCTCCGGCAACATCGGTCAGACTGTCCTGCCCTCCATGGCCGGTGACGACTGATCCACCAAATGAGGAGGAAGTCCGCAAGGAACTCCAACTCTTGAAGCGTTACAAATCACCTGGCCCAGATGACTTACCTCCGGCTCTTTTTAAAGATGGTGGTGACTTTTTGACTAAGGAATTGACGACGTTGTTTACAAAGGTTTGGGAACTAGAGTGTGTACCAACGTCATGGAATGAGTCGATAGTTGTCCCTATCTTTAAAAAGGGTTCACGTCGTTCTTGTAACAACTATCGGGGGATAAGTTTACTTCCGATTGCGTCCAAGCTATTGGCTTCCGTCATTCTTCGTAGGTTGTTCAAAACCCGAGAAAGATTGACTCGCGAGGAGCAGGCTGGGTTTCGTTCTGGTCGAGGATGTATTGATCATATCTTCACCCTCCGCCAAATGTTAGAACACCGCCATACTTTTCAAAGGCCAACAATCGTAGTGTTTCTTGACATCAGGGCTGCCTTCGATTCGTTGGACAGGACTGTTCTCTGGGATTGTCTATTGAAGAAGGGTGTGCCTGAGAAGTTTATTAACATCCTAAAAGCCCTATATAAAAACACCTCAGGCAGAGTGAGGGCATACAACCACCTCTCTCCATTGTTCCATTCGAGCAGTGGGGTTAGGCAGGGTTGCCCAATCTCACCATTCCTCTTCAACTTTGCCATCGATGACATTCTGGAAACAGCTCTGATGAATGTAAGTAATGGTGGTGTGGATCTGTTGCCTGGAGAAAGACTTCTCGACCTTGAGTATGCGGACGATATTGTCTTACTGTGCGATAATGCCCAAGGCATGCAATCCGCACTTAATCAGTTGGCAATCAGTGTCCGTAGGTATGGTATGTGCTTTGCACCTTCGAAGTGCAAAGTACTTCTACAAGACTGGCAGGATTCTAATCCTGTACTCACCCTGGACGGTGAGCAGATAGACGTAGTTGAGAAGTTCGTGTATCTGGGTAGCTGCATAAGTGCTGGTGGGGGTGTGAGTGATGAGATCAATGCACGAATAGTGAAAGCCAGAGCGGCTTATGCCAATCTGGGCCACCTTTGGCGCCTTCGTGATGTTAGTCTGGCTGTAAAAGGTCGGATCTACAACGCGTCGGTGAGAGCAGTTTTGCTCTATGCTTGTGAAACCTGGCCTCTCCGAGTTGAGGACGTTAGACGACTCTCTGTGTTCGATCATCGCTGTCTCCGAAGGATTGCTGACATTCAGTGGCAACACCATGTCAGTAATGCAGAGGTTCGGCATCGTGTGTTCGGGCACAGAGATGATAACTCAATTGGTGTCACCATCTTGAAACACCGACTTCGGTGGCTTGGACATGTTCTCCGAATGTCGTCCCAGAGAATTCCACGTCGTGCATTATTTGCCGACTCTGGGACTGGTTGGAAAAAGCGGAGAGGTGGTCAGTGCATGACATGGTGTCGTGGCATGAAAGAAAGCTGCAAAGGACTGGCTTGTGTTGGTCCTTCACGACTCCCTGGTTGGGGTCCGAGAGATGGTGCTACACAGTGGCTAGAGACGTTATCAGATATGGCTCAGAATAGAAGCCAGTGGCGATCCTGCTGTAACCTTCTTTTACTTTCTTTCTAAAAAGTGGTTGTGTCTCCTTTACCTGAAAGATTTCTTCTGATTGTACCTTTTCGTTCCGTCGTTACTACCACACTACCTTACTCCAATCTCTTCGTCATTGTTCTCTTTTTCTTTTGCGTTCCCTAGTTTTTTTTTTCTTTCTATTTCTCTTCGAATTTCCATTGTTTTGTGTGGCGCATATATATTGGCGCTCTCTTGTACCAATATTTATGTGTTCAAATAAATAAAATAAATAAGTGGAGATGAAGTATTTATGTCAGTATCTGTGTGGAGGCAAAATAGAATATAAAGGAGCAAGTTGTATAAATTTCAACATATATGACACGAAAGATAGCCTTATATAGTAAAGTAATTTAGAAATGTCGATAATTAGTATCAAACAATCAAAAAAAGTACGGCATGTGATACATATATAAACTGAAAGTCCGTATTAATAAAAATTGGGAGGTGCAGAGATAAGTAGTTTAGAAGATTATTACCGTCTAAAGTTATTATGTTGCTTCTTGAACAAATATATGAAACAGCTTTTTGGAAAAAAACACTGTCAAAAAAACAAACTATGACAGACTCACCGAATTGGACAGGTAATTTCGGAAATGAAATAATTTATAGTATCCAAATACGATTTAAATGATAGTTAATAAAATAGTGAATACAGTCCTGGCGAGACTCTAATTTAAGGACGACCTTTGAACGAATTTTAAGTGACCTTGACAATTATTAGCCAATCAGAAGACAGTTAGTATAAAGTGAGAATATATTGTAAGTAAGTAATGAATTACAGTGGATATTCTTCTTTGACATGATTTAAAAACTTGTTAAGGTTTGATAAAGGTTCAGAGGCTCTGAATTCATAATGCATATTGTATAGAAACTCGTCCATAGGGTTAGTGGTTAGGGTTGTAGCCTGTAAGTAGACACATCTCTAAAATCCGATGTAAACCGATCGCATGTTAGCACCCTAATCCTAACCTAACCCTAACCTTAACCTAACCCTAATCTAACCCTAACCATAACACTAAACCCTAATCTAACCCTAACCCTAACCTAACCATAAATCCTAATCTAACCCTAACCTTAACCTAACCCTAAACCCTAACCTTAACCTAACCCTAAGCCCTAATCTAACCCTAACCTTAACCTAACCCTAACCTTAACCTAACCCTAAGCCCTAATCTAACCCTAACCTTAACCTAACCCTAAACCCTAATTTTAACCCCAAACCCTAACCCTATGGACGAGTTTCTATACAATATGCATTATGAATTCAGAACTTCTGAGTCTTTATCAAACCTCAACAGGTTTTTAAATCATGTAAAAGAAGAATATCCACTGTAATTCATTACTTTCTTGTAATATATTTTTACTTTATACTGTCTTCTGATTGGCTAATGATTGAAATTGCTCAAACGCTTCTCATTGGCTCGTCCCTAAAATAGAGTTTCGCCGTCCCATCTGTTGTAACCTCTCATTAATCACCTACTCTCTAAAATCCGCCGTGAACCGATCGTATGTTAGCAGCGCGTGTTGAACTTGGCTCCGTGACCTTGAAATTGCTCAAACGCTTCTGATTGGCTCGTCCCTAAATTAGAGTCTCGCCACGGTTTCAAAGTATAGTTTGATCGTATAGTCAAAATGAATATATGTAATCATATGATTATGAATTATTGTATGAATATGATCATAAATACTGTAAGTTGAACTCAAAACTTATCACATGGCATGAAATTCACAGTTTATATGCTAATAGTTAAGAATAGAGTTATTTTCCATAATTCCAAGAAAAAATAATTCATCCAGCTATGCGAGAATCCTAGAAAAGTGAAACTAAAAACCTCGGCCTGAAAGTAACGTCCAGTCCGTAGCGCGCGGTATCAGTGTTGTTGCAGACTTGTGGAAATCATTGGCATTGAATATCCGTTTTACCGAAAATTTAGTGAATGGGTTTGCGTAAACTGACGTTAAATTAAACACGCCCACTATCGTATTTAGTGATCGGTTTACCGTTTGCTGCCTATAATCTGGAGACTGGTTCTTGCAGACGGTCATTAGTGTTTGCAGGAAGGATGCTTACTTCTACACCAGTGTATGTGAATTAGCAAAATTTGGTGGTAAAACCAGCGACTAATAATAGATGGCTATGTCCACCCGCTGACGCTGTTGTTGACATAGGCAGTTGGGAAGTTTTCCGAAGGGTGTGTGTTGAGAGGAAGCTAAGGTTCCGGGAATGTTCAGGATTTTCTGCAATTTCTGGAGGGTTTTCTACACTGTTACTCTACCAACACTAATCAGGGTTATCTGTTTCTCTTGATCTATAGATATATCTTTTTTGACGAGCTTCTTCTGGGAGTTTCGGAACGTCAGCTATAATGATGAATATTAAGATAACGAATCAGAGTGTGGCAGGGGTCTGTAATATCCGTTTGCGTCGCTTGGGGTTTTTTCTTGGTAGCATACATCCCTCCACTGAAAATTCTAATGATCTTCAGAATTTGATGAGCAGATGCATACAATCCGTCTACGGCATTAGTTTGGAATGCCTCTTCGGTAAGCACAGACAGAAAGAACTGTCTGAAAAGGTTACTGTCTCTCTCATACGTAGCGTTATTTCTGCTGCCCACATGTGTTGCATTTTTATAATATGGAAGACCCAGTCTAATCTCTATCGACTGATTAAATCTCCGCGCCTAATGATAGCCTTTTAAGTGTTGCATGGTTCAGCAAAATCACTAATGAATACAGTGAATGCATAGTTCCTGTTAAAATCGCATGTTGGTGCCTTCACTACTACAAAGAGTTGCGATTATCGACCTGTCATGCCATGCCCGTGGAATTCAGCTTCTGAACCGCGGAATCAGGCTTCGGTAATGTTAGTCCAGAATGGCATGAGATTCAAGGTGCGGTGGGTGAGTGTTTTGATCATTAGAAGTTTGGGTTTGTTCTGACTTTATGAAAGTAAAATATACAAATAAGAGGAAAAATGAGAATACACAAAAATAATGTCACGATATATATAAATATGTATATATACAGTGTTACAACAAGGGACAGACTCAATGTTTATCTGTTGTTGTACAGGATCATGTCCTGGTCACCATTACAAATGTCACAGATATACTGTACTTGGAAACGCTGCTGATTAGAAACAAAACATGGCGAACTGAGTTTTTGTCAGACATACTCCTTAGGAATAACCGATAACTGACACACGCTACCGGCTAAAGTGGTCTGGAGGACTTACCAGGAGTTCTTCAGGAGGAAACTTAATATTATTCTAAAAGACTCGAGATAGTACTTGATCATAATTCCCTTGTTGCGTTGTAGTAAGGCATCGACTCGCGGTTAACTATGATCACCACTACACTGAAACTACGAGTCAGTTACTGCGTTAGATCCCTCCGTAGACCAGAAACCAGAAGGCAGTTGATGGTCGCAATAAGATATATTTGTTGGCGATCTCGTGGTATCGAAATAATGCTGAGATAGTGCAAAAGAGTACAAGTGGAACTACTGAGCGTACGCGAGAGCGCGCAAGGTCACAGTCAACGAAAGAATGTGTGTTTTTAGTACAGTTAAACAAGCAAGTAAATAAAACAATCGCTGGTACAATTGGTTATAATAATCATTGTTTCCATTATACCAATCGTGCTCCCTCGACCACTGCACTCTACTGCTTCTTTTTTGCCCTAATAAATATTTAGACCTATAACTGATTGATTGTTACTAGATATGGAGGCCCAATAATCGAAAGCTGCCCTTTCGCCCACACCTTTTTGCACTATTGACTTCGCTACGCGTGCTTTTCGAACGGGAAGTTTAGTCCTAACGTAATTTGTATTTATCAAACTTTTGCTGTGTTCTTACGCAACAAAACTACCATTTCAGTTCTTAAGAGTCCATCCTGAACTATACGTTCGGTAGATTACTTTTTTTGAGTTATACCATTTTAATAGTTAACTGTGGTTTTGCCTCAGCTTACTATTCGGTTTTTTTGTTTTTCACGTAAAGACTGATTCAGTTTATCTCACTCGTTTTTATCCATTTCCGATAATGATATTAGAAGACGAAGATTATAACTATGTGATATATTAGCGCAATACATTTCGAACAATCTGATCACACATATACTTGTTAAGAGCATTTATATATAAAAAATAAACGGTCAACTTGACTGGAAACGGGGTAAGAGGAGACAATGATAATGATAAGAGTAATAATAATGTGAACACAATTTGATACCTAATAACTCTAGATAATAAGTCAATATTACCAGGGTAGGTTTAAAGTAAGAACAAGCTGTTTTTGAACACACAAAGGGGGTTTGAATTTTCGTATGTCTAAGGCTTCAATAAACCTCAGTATATGCCCTTTTACATTTTTATACAACACTACAAAAGCTGAATTTAGATCAATCTTGTGACCTGTTTCAATTATATGTTTAGCAATAGAGAATGATGGACGTTTATCCTCTGTTCTTATTGCGTCACTTGATCGTATTTGTTTCTGCAACCATTTTGGTACCTGTTCAGACACCCTAATGTTGAGATCACGACTGCTCCTCCCTATGTATGTGTGGCCAGATATACATTTAAATTGGTAAACATAGTGGGATGTGACGCAATGGTTTCCATGTACTTTAGGTTTTGGACGAGGCATGCACTTTGTTCTTTCTTTGATGATGACCTTTGCTGTACAATAGGTTTTATTGATGACTGATTTAAGTCGTTGTTTCAATAAAAGTCTATTTGAATCACCTCTGAATAGTAAAGTGATGTAGACAGGCTTTTTCTCTACCATGGACTTTCCATCTATTAATGAATTTCAGAGGATAGCCATTTTCTATTAACGTTTTATTTAACAACTTAACATAATCATCAATGGCGTTATTGGTACAAATACGGTCGAGTCTGTTGAAAAGACACCTTATCAAACCACGTTTGTATTGCACAGGGCAATAACTATAATAACTAAGATATTGACCTGTCCACGTTGGTTTTCTAAAAATAAATCGCTTGACTGAGCCATCTTTTCGTCTACTCAGAAGTACATTCAGGAAGGGGAGCTGATCGTTTTTCTCCTCTTCACATGAGAGACTAATATGGTTTTGGAGAGTGTTAAGTTTATTTAATAAACGGTACATATCCTCTTTTCTCTCACAAACAACTAAGATATCGTCCACATATCTCTTATAAAGTGACATATTTCCGATTAGGTCATCAGTCTGATTTTCAACATGTGCCATGAACACATCTGCTAGTAATGGTCCTAGCGGACTATCCATAGCAACTCCATCAATCTGACGAAAGTATTCACCTTTAAAAGTGAACTGAACTTTGTCAGTACATAATAATAGTAAACTTTTAAGAAGTTTTACAGGTACACGTGATTGAAAATTGTTTACAGATATGTAATCACATAATATATTAATTGTTTTTTTCAAAGGTACATTTGTAAACAAGGAATTTAAATCAAATGAACACATTGTTTTTTCTTCGATATTAATATCACCTAAATGATCAACCAGTTCAGAGGAACCCTTTAGGGAATACTTACATAGATGTCTTCGAATAGGGTCCAACAACTTTGTTAACCATTTAGCCAGATTACGTGTAGGTGATCTGCACATTGATAGAATTGGACGTAAAGGGACATTAGGTTTGCGAATTTTAGGTAGTCCATATAAATGAGGGTACTCGGAACCCATAGGTTTCAGAAAATTAAATTCTTCTTTATTAATAATATTCACGAGTAGCAATTTTTCTAGGTCTGAATCTGCTCTCCCTTCTAGATTGTTAATACCTCCAAATTCAACATCAGGCATAAATTTACTTTCATCACTAAGGTTGGATAACATCTTATTTTTATATCCACATTTATTCATGATAACTGCGCCTGATCCTTTATCAGGTTTTAACAAGATAATATCAGAGTTTGTTCGTAGTTCTTTTAATGATTTAAAATGCTGAGAAGTTAACATGCTTCTCTGCTTTGGTCCAACATTATGAAATTGGTGTGCTATATCCACCAGTTTAGCTTTACACCAGCTTTGATTATTTAAAGACGTAGGGGTTAGAGTACTCAGTTGATCATATAGATTTTCAAATTGGGGATTTATTTCCAATTAAGACATTTGAGTTATAATGACCGAGAAATTAAAACCAAGAGAAAGTGCTTCCTTTTCATTAGCAGATAATACAATGGAGGATAAATTAGTGACATACATTTCAGGATTTACTGGGAACAAATTAACTTGATTAGTAATAATACAAAATTTTGCGAGCTTTTTACTGATCCTTTCCTTTAATAATAATAATAATATATTTCTGCATGTGCAGGTATGTAGAATTATGGTCTACTATGATATTAGTACTGCTCTAATAATAGACCTAATCCTATATTTGTATATTTGTCATGATATAACTGCCTAATCTATAAGATCTTACGTGGAAGTCACACCATCGACTACACCAACTCACTGTATCGTATCAATTACCAATACATGATGTAGAACAAGGTTAGGCTAGAGAAGGAACAATATATTTAATATGAATAGAAGATATAAGGTAACATTCAGCAGAGACCACGCCTGCATGGCCGAGCCATGCCACTCGATCAACCGCAGTCGATTCAACTCATTGATCACGCCTTCTCCATTGTTAGGTATTTCTCCGCGTTAAATATTGAATATCTATTTTCTGAGTAGTCTCGTGTTCACAGCTTTGTGGATTGTGTGGCTATTGTCCAATGTCACTACAGGTACACACCGCTTTTACAGGCATGATCTATAAATTACAACATTTGTTGGCTCGCAAAATGCTTCCCAACTTATCAAGTTTATAGTTGTTATAAAGTGAAATCGTAGAGCGCTTGCTGTAAACTATGACCTTGAGAGGACGCGTACGTCACGTTTGGAGCAAACGTGACGTACGCGTTTTCAAAATGACACTACTGCAAAAGTTGGTGAATTTGTATTGCGCTAATATATCACATAGTTCTGGTAATCTTCGTCTTCTAATTTCATCATCTAAATTTATCAAAAGGACTAATTCTTTTATCCATTTTGTCCGTTTTCAGTGTGCTTTTTAGTGTATTTTTACTGTCTTGGGCTTTTGCAAGCATCTGTAACATAGTTTGTTTAAACATAGTCATGAAAAATCCATGCAAACGTCCGGGAAGCCGTTTTGCTGTTACAACTGGCATGCAATGGGACAGCTGCAAAGGTTGGTTCCACGAAGCGTGCACAGATCTGATGGCAACTGCTTACAATAGACTCAGCAAGTCGGGCCAAAAGCAGGCATGTGTCACGTGCAGCACGGACGCTGTAGTCTTGCTAAGTAACATCATCGTCCTACTGACAGTTCGTGAGTATTCTCTCATAATCATGAACCACATTGACAATCCTGACCTTTCTCTCAGTCCGCAGGACAAAAATGATAGGATTCTCTGGGGTGAATTGAACAAGAAGCTCGAACTTCGTAGAATAGAGCCTTTGACGGTCACACGGCTCGCTCGAGGAAAGGATTCTAAGCATCCAAATTACCCGATGCTTCTTCGAGTAACACTTAGGGATGCTACCGACGTAGAGGACGTCTTGCTAGCCAGTCACTTGCTGAAATCCGATGTGAACGTAAGAATATTGCCCGACATACCGTACTCTGAGCGCAATATCATACGGAAAACCCCTAAAGAATCTCGCGAGGAGTCTTTCCGCGGAAGAAACATAATTGTGCAAGTTATACCGAAAAATACGGACCCTACTCAATCAAACTCTGACATCAGGGAATGGAAATTCATCAAACAGTCCTTGAAGCTCAAACACATACCAACTCAGCATGTGACGAAACTAGCCAAGAAGGATGGTAATCCTGGACCCCGTCTAATGAAGATAACCTTCCCATCCTCACACATGGCGGCTGCAACTCTGGAAGAATTTCGTGCAAACGGACGTCGATTGCCACCTGGAATCCACATGCACCCGGATAGGCCATACGAAGCTAGGACCAAACACAAAGATAAGATGGAGCTGACCATTCCACTTGTGGACTGTCTAGACGATAAGAAAACGTGTAAAGGACAGGGCCTACCGCCTCGGCAAACCTCATATAGGTGGGCTACCTGTCCATTCACGTAAGGCTCATACAGACAAACAGGACGAAGCTCACGCGTTCCAAATTGAAAGTATAAACTGAACGCTGGGAGTCTGCCAAACAAAACGGATGAATTACGTGAACTTAGCGACGCTAATAAGGCCCATCTGATAGGAATATCTGAAACCTGGATATTTTCTCAGTTCTCAGACCAAGAGTTAGAATTACCTGGGATGTCTTTGTTCCGCAACGACAGAAAATCAGGGATTGGGGGCGGAGTAGCCGTACACATACGTTCTTGCTTGGAGGTGCACCAAGTTCATAACCTAGAGTTTAACAATCTTGAGGAATCCATATGGTGCTCTGTAAGATTGTCTAGTACTTTGAGGTGTCTAGTCGGAGTCACTTACAGGAAGCCAACTGCCGACATCGAGTACGATAGTCGTATGCTGGAAGGACTATCCCGCTCTACCCGTCTCGGTTTCACACACATCCTGATTCTAGGGGACTTTAATCTCCCTAGAGTCAACTTCGCGGAACACACGTATACTGGAGGCGATAACTCAGTTGAAGCTCGGTTCTTCAACCTCATCGATGACTTGGGATTATGCGAAAATGTGAGATCGGCAACTCGTTGGAGAAACAGTCAGACACCATCGCGCTTAGACTGTGTATTCACAAACGAAGAATTACTAGTTGACAACCTCTCAATCCTGGCTCCCCTGGTAAAAAGCGATCATGCCGTCATAGCCTTCGGTTTTGTCAGCAAAACTAAGCAAAGGTATCCCACCACTAACTTGCGTTGAAATTTTAAACGGTTGAATGTGCCAGCTCTACACGACTATCTACAACAGGTGGTTTGGGATGATCACACCCAACTCGATGTGGACGGTCATCGGGACTTCTTACTGCATACGCCCTTGTGTGCTACAAACCATTCAGTTCCTCGAACGGTTCCTAAAGGCTGCAAGCCACCTACAATAATCAAGAACCGTACCCTTCGCCTGCTAAGCTGAAAAAGGCACTGTTGGGCGGAATACAAACGAATTGACAACGACGGGGCGTACAGGCAATATAAACATATAAGAAACATATGGGCGAAGGCTATAAGAGAAGATAGGCTTCAGTACCAGACAAAGCTTATGGACGAATTTGTCTCTAATCCGAAAAGCTTATTCCGTTATGCAGCCCCTCTTCGTCAAGCCAAAACTGGAATTTCCCAACTGGTAGGTCTTAACGGCCCGCCCAACAACGATGGCGATGCCTCTAACCTTCTTGCTGAACATTACTCACAGACATTTCAACTTCACTGTTGAAAGTTTCATCTGCAATTCCATAGGACTTTTCGAAGTGAACCCAAGCGCTGAATCGGTGTTCCGGAAATTGCAGCACTTAAGATTAAACACTTCTCCTGGCCCGGATATGGTCCATTCTGCCATACTGAGGGAAGCAGCCTCAATCCTGGCAGTTCCGCTCAGCGTGATGTTCTGGAACTCGCTAAGCCGAGGCAAACTACCGGAAACTTGGAAGTTGGCTCACACCACAACAATTTTCAAAGGAGGTCGACGCAATGAACCTTCAAGTTGCCGGCCGGTGGCTCTTCTGTCATTACCTTCAAAACTCTAGAGTCCCTGGTATGCGGTGGTTTAAACGACTATGATGTTAAACTTTGGAGAGAGATACGAAATTAAGACGATATACAGGCACTTCAGGAGGATCTGACTCGACTCCAAAGTTGGGTAGATAATATTGGACTTACTTTTAACACTTCAACGTGTAAAGTAGTTCATCTGCGACATGTCACAGACTACAGTTATAACTTAGGTAACTCCTCTCTAGTAGTATCCCAAGTCGAAAAAGATTTAGGAGTCCTGGTGCCCCATGATTTAAAGTCTTACGCTAACTGTGACAAAAATGCCTTCCGAGCAAACCTTGCACTGGTAACGTTGAAGCGCATTTTTGGACAGTTTGACGGACGAACTTTCCATACAATCTTCAATAGTTTCATCCGTCCCCATTTAGAGTACGGAAACATAGTATTTCCCCCCTCACTCCAAAAGGACAGGGTCACTTTGGAGCGTATCCAACGGCGAGCCACGAAATCAGTTCGAGGACTCAAATCTAAATTTTACGAAGAACGCCTCTATTCACTAGACCTTTACCCATTAGAGTATAGGCTTCTTAAAGATGATTTATTAATGGCTTATAGTATTTTCAACACTCCTGGACATCCGCTTAAACACCTACTTAAGCTTAGTTAGAACACTAACCTAAGGGGTAACAACAAGAAACTGGAGACATAAAATAGCAAAACGGGATGTAGACATAAATTCCATTCCTTAAGAGTTGTCAAATGCTGGAACTCACTGCCGGCCTAGTTAGTCCAAGCGATTTCCCAGGAGTCCTTCAAGAGGCAACTTGACCTATTCTTAAGGACCAAGGACTGCATTATACCATGATTTACCAATTTCTTTTTCCTCTTTTATTGTTAACATACCTAGGTTTCTGCCTGGACGATTTGGTGATCCCCTGCTACTAGACACAGAAGCCTGTTAAGCGAAAGCTTCTTCTATTCTGTCCACAAACATTTGAAGAAAGGCGGTTTAATTAAACGGCGCGTTACACTCTTACTCGTGATGTCATCGGTTCTAAAGAACAAGATTTTGAAACCATTTCTTAAGTAAGCATTGTATTTATTTAATACTCACTTTGGTTCATCTGCCAAAACATATTAAAAGATGCACGATCTCTTGACCATAATATGATCAACAGATATATACATGGATTTATAATTAACGTAGGAAATGTATGACTTTTTCCATCAAATTCCCGTCTATGTTTTCTGCTATAGGTTTTGTTGTTTTGGTATCGAGCGTTTGATATGAAATTCTAAGTGAATCTTTTCACTTCAACGTAGGTAGAAGTTGTGTCCTTGTGTTTGCGTAAGCGCTTCTGTGTGAAGTATAGCAGTAAGCCACATTTCGGCTTATATATTCATTTTTACGGCCAGACCAGTAGATACGGTTTATATGATGAATTCAGTGAGTATCTTTTCGTTTTAGCTCCCTTATCTGACCTGCTGAATCTATTTTAATGTCATAGTGACTCCAACCCCTTATATATCTTGCTGCGCAACAACTCCTGACATGATATGAAACCATATTTTCTTTAAATGGCTGTATCTTGTACATTCATGCCGATATTTACTGAGGGATACGGTCCTTCCTGTGGATCTCAAGTGTCACAAGAAAGAAACAAAATGGTTTCCGGTGGATTCCGATTCCACAACTTCTGTCCTCTGATGTCCCATTTATAAGAGTGAAATAATCCATTCACGTTTATACTTCATTTTATGAAGGGCGAGACTATAATTTATGGACAACCTTTGAACGAATTTATTTAGCCAAATGGATGAAAAGCTTTCGCGTTAAAATCTGAGATCTGTTATCGTATACCTGATTGGTTTGTCCACTAAATTATATTCTCGCCGTTTTGTTTGTTATAGCCGCTCAATTATCACGTTTTGTACAAAATTCCTTGTGAACCCATCGTACGTTAGCATTGAGCACTGAAGTTGGTGCCATAACCTTGAAATCCTTCCAGCGCTTCTGATTGGCTCGTCCATAAATTCGAGTTAGTGAGGCTTTCATTCATGGACGACTTTTGAGCGATACTCAGAAAGATATTGAGAATGTCCACCTACACACTACGGCTAAATGAAGGTTATAAACTTGTATGAGGAATTGAGACTAATATTTACAGTTGATAGCTAGGGTTACGAGTCAGATCTAGGGTTTTCATCACGAAATGATATCAATTGCTTTGTCATCCTTACTTAGTACCCGTTTCCTAACAACTGCATTACTTACTCGATGGTCCCAGGATATACGAGCAATGTTTCGAAGACACCTATGATCAAATACTAGTAACCTACGAATATCCTCTACTCTTACTGGCCATGTTTCACTGACATAAAGTAGGAAGGAACGAACTGCTGCACAGTAAACACGTCCTTTGGTTGATAGACGGATATCTCTCCTACGCCATAAATGACGCAAGTTGGGAAAAGCTAGTCGAGCTTTCTGTATCCGTGCTGAGATTTCGTCACATACCAGACCACAAGGGCTGATGAGGCTCCCGAAATAAGTGAAGCGGTTGACACGCTCAACTACTTCACTCCCTATCACTAGTTCGAATGTCGATGCAACCCAATCCTGAAGCAACATTTTGCATTTCGAGGGGAGAATCGCATCCCGAATATGCTTGCATTGTTGCTTAGATTGGTCAAAAGACTCTGCCTTTTGTCAGCGTCTTCACCAAATAAAACTATGTCATCAGCATATTCTAAGTCAACAAGTGAATCTCCCGGTAGAAGTCTAACCCCTCGAAATTTAGTTGAGGAAAGTGTTATCTCTAAAAGCACGTCAACGACAAAGTTAAACAAGAATGGAGAGAGTGAACAGCCCTGGAGAACACCACTTGAGGTAATCAATTCTGATGACAGTTTGCCATAAGCTCTCACTCGACCAGTTGTGTTCGAGTAGAGAGCTCTTACAAGGTTAATGTGCTTCTTTGGTACTTCTTTCAGTGACAAACACTGCCATAGAACCTCACGATCAACAGAGTCGAATGCCTCCTTAAGGTCGAGAAATACTATGATTGTGGGGCATCTGAATGTGTGTCTATGTTCTAGGACCTGATGTAGTGTGAATATCTGGTCTATACAGCCACGTCCAGGTCGAAAACCAGCTTGGTTTCTTCTAGTCCGCTCTTCACGAGCTTTAGTTAGGCGTCGAAGTATTATTGAAGCTAATATTTTAGACACTATATTAGTCAAACTGATTCCTCTGTGATTGTCACAAGAGGACTTTTGTTCTTTCTTATAGACTGGCACAATCAGTGATTGAGACCAGTCAGATGGGATTGCGTCCAGTTCCAAAATTCTACCTAAGACCTCGGTTAATCTCATTGCTAATACTAGACCACCATCCTTAAAAATCTCAGGAGTAAACCTGTCAGGGCCTGCTGCTTTCCCTCGCTTCAAATTTCCTGTAGCTTTCTCAAATTCGTAAAGAGTCGGAGGACTTATATTAACTTTCCATCCAGGTCAACTGGAGATCGTGGGAAACCTAAGTGTGGCTAAAGGCCAGTTGAACTGATCCCTAAAGTGTTCTGCCCATCGATCCAATCTCCTGGATTGAGAATGTATAATATGTCTATCTTTTTCCGAGATAGTTTCGATAACAGTCAGGTTCCTAATACCGGTTTCCTTAATAAGTCTGAACAGTTGTCTGCTATTACCTATTGCTGCTGCCTTTTCCATCTCTCTTGCTTTCGCTGCCCACCACTGTTCGTGATCATTGCGTAGGCTTCTTGTCAGCCAGATGGAATGAGTTTTCGAGCATCTATCAGTGCGGTAGCTGCTGCTGAAATCCAGTGTTGCTCCCTAACCTTACGGGTTACCGTACTAGCAGATATCACTGCTGTTTCCACAGCTTTTCGGATATCATTCCATGCTGCCTCGGGGTGGGCATCACATACATGGCTGCCTGTTTTCCTAGTTGATCCTGAAATATACTCTTAGCTTGACTATCATTAAGTAGGGCCCTAAGAGGTTTCCTTGCAGCGTCTTTCTTACGTCCAGTAAGACGCAAGCAAATACGCGCTTGCACTAGAGCATGATCTGAATCTAAGCATGTGCTCCAGAATGAGCGACAGTCTTCTATCGAGCCCCTCCATCGGTGGCTGATAGCGATGTGATCTATTTGGGTTCAACGTTGGGACGAATTAGGGGGTCGCCATGTTAAAAGATGTTCTTCCTTATGTCTAAAGTTAGTATTTGCAAGAAACAGGCGGTTATCTGAGCATAGCTGCAACAGACGGTCGCCATTATCTGTTCTTTGAGCCACGACACCATAAGATCCACCCAGGTATCTTTCCCTTTCGCTTAGTTTACCTACTTTAGCATTAAAGTCACCAGCCACTATTACTACATCAGAGCGCCTAGCTTTTCGGAGAAGGTCGGAAAGCTTTCTGTAAAATTCATCTTTTACATCATCTGAGCTGCAGTCAGTGGGAGAATAGGCAGAGACGACGAAGAGGCAACGACGAGTGTCCCTATCTTTCCGAGTCCTTACTGTTCCGTTCAGTCGGACAGCGCACAAACGACTGTCTACTGAGATCCAGTCTAAGAGAGCTATTTCTGCCCTAGGACTCAATGCTACGCCTACGCCGGCGAGGCCACGAGAAGCAGCATCAGAGCTTCCAGATACACGATGTGTGGATTGAGTTGGTTTTTTGTTTTGACATAGTGATGTCATTTGAATGACGCTACTTGGATCCTGTATGCGCGTTTCGGAGACGCAGCACACATCGATGGCGCGAGATTCTAAAATTCTAGCTAAGGAAGCTTGTTGTCCTATTTGACACAGTGTTCGGACGTTATAAGCTCTAACATGGAGTTTAGGGCGTGATTTCAGGAGACCAGGAATAAAGTTCCGCGTACTCGAATCGTTTTCCCTAGCGGTGCGAGATGATAAAGGGATGTGATAAGGGTTAGTCGGGGAGATAAGAGTGGTATTAGGAAGTGTAGGAAGGATTTGAATGTGATCAACTTGGTCTCGTGTGCTGTTACGGGTGTGGGGGCTGATGTCACTTTCCGGCTGCCCACACCGTGGAAGGGTATTTCTTAAGGAACCTGAAAAGGAATTCGGATGAGTGGTCTTGACGACTTGGGAGCGTGACCGCAGAGCCCAGGGAACAACTGCTTGAGGCCGGTCGCGCACGGCCTTTTTGTGGAAGGTTTTTGACGTGTTAGCTCCGTTCTTCAAAGGGCCTTACCTCCGGAGACGGAAATCCGTGAGGTAAGTTGAGGTGTGACATTTTTAGGGTCGACCTTTTCTAACCCCTTCCTTCCTTGTGAGAAGGCAGAATCGCTGCAGATGCTGGTTGTCCGAGGGAAACATCTTACTGCTGTCACACCCCTATACAGTCAGCAGTACGACTTCGCCCTCAGACCTTGAGTTGTTGCTTCTAGTCTTACCGTTCTCCAATCGACCTGCCTGGCATGGTAGAACCTACAGGAACATATATTCCAGCCAATATAGCTCGGTTGGGTCATCACGATAGGCAAGCCCGACCACCGCGTCAAGGTAGCAGCTTCGGTCGGGCAGGGTTCTAATGGACTTCAAGGGCTTCGTTTATTCCAATCGAATAACCTGCACGTGGCCGGATACTTCCATTAAGTTTCTTAACAATCACTATTGGTGCTGTTCAATAAGGAAAGTTCACTTGTTCTATGACCTATCCGAACAAGGTCGATCCCCGACCGAAGCTGCTACCTTGACGCGGTGGTCGGGCTTGCCTATCGTGATGGCCCAACCGAGCTATATTGGCTGGAACATATGTTCCTGTAGGTTCTACCATGCCAGGCAGGTCGATTGGAGAACGGTAAGACTAGAAGCAACAACTCAAGGTCTGAGGGCGAAGTCGTACTGCTGACTGTATAGGGGTGTGACAGCAGTAAGATGTTTCCCTCGGACAACCAGCATCTGCAGCGATGCTGCCTTTTCACAAGGAAGGAAGGGGTTAGAAAAGGTCGACCCTAAAAATGTCACCCACTTTTGACTTGTTTGATAGCCATCCTGATTTCTTCCGTCGTTGGTGGAGTGACATCTATAGTAAGGTGTGTTTGTTGCTTCGATGTCCGTTGGATCCAATGGAGCTGGACTATTTAAGAGTTCCTCGAAATGTTCTACCCATCCTTCCTCTGTTCTCGAATCTCAGTGATTGGTTTGTCTTCTTTGTCCTTGACCGCTCACTCTGGCTTACCATATTTCCTTTCCAGTTTCTTCGTTGTGTCATATAGTTGTCTCACATTTCCTTCTCCTGCAGCTTTTTTCGCTGTCGCTGCTAGCTCTTCCACGTACTTCTGCTTGTTAGCTCCAATGATCTTCACTTGTTTGTTTGTTTCTGTATATTCAGCTTGTGCCCTGAATCGCTCTGTTCCTTTTTGACTGCTGTTAATTGCTGTCTTCTTGTTCTTCCTTTCTTGAATCTTGTCTTGTGTCTCGATTGAAATCCCTTCCTACGATGATGCTTGTTGTGGTCCAGCACCTCCTGATAAGTTGAAGGTAGTGCTTCTTTGGTTTCTTCCTACTTGTCCTCCATCTTAGTTTCTTCCTTTTTGAGATTTTGTAGGGCTGGGACCTGCTGTTGAGAGCTATTTTGAATTGGTTGAGTTTGTCAACATGTCGAAGGAAGGCTGTGTTGAACCTTTGTACTGCCGTCTCCCCAGCTGTCCAGTATTTTTTCAGCTTCGATTTCACCTTGGCAACCACCAGCTAGTGGTGTTCAGAAGCAACGTCAGCTCCTTTCCTGGTTCTTAAGTCTTCCATTGACCTCCTGAATTTTTTATTGATATAAATGTGATCTATCTGGTTCTGTGTATTGTGATCTGGTGAGACCCATGTAGTTTGTTGTATGCGTTTGTGTGGGAATATTGTGCCGCCTATAACTATTTCGAGAATGCACATAGATTTGCAAATCTCTAACCATTCTCGTTCCTTTCTCCCAGTCATTCCATATCGCCCCATGATATCTTCATACCGTTTGTTGTCCATTTCAACGGCCGGTTAGGTCTTTCATCATGATGGTCAGTTGCTTTCCTGAGCACTTCTCTATGATGACTGCAATCTCTCATAATACTGATTTTTATCATCTTCGTTGCTGTCATTGGTAGGTGCATAACTGTTGTTGCTCCCTTGACGTGGTGGTCGGGCTTGCCTATCGTGATGAAGCAACCGAGCTATACTGGCTGGAACAACCGTTCCTCAAGGTCCTACCATGTCAGACAGGTCGGTTGAAGAGCGGTAAGACTAAAAGCAACAAACCCAAGGTCCGAAGGCGAAGTCGTACTGCTGACTGTACAGAGGTGTGACAGCAGTAAGGTGTTTCCTTCAGACAACCAGCATGACAGCGATGCTGCCTTCCCACAAGGAGGGGTGGGGTTAGAAAAGGTCGACCCTAAAAATGCACACCTCGCCTTATCCCACGGATATCCGTCTCCGGCGGTAAGGTCTCAACAAGTACGGAGCTAACACAAAAATTACCCATAAAAGGTCGTGTGTGACCGACCTCAAGCAGTTGTCCCTTGGGCACTGCGGTCACGCTCTCAGGTCACTAAGACCACCTCTAATCCAATTTCCTTTTCAGGTACCTCCAGAAGAACCCTTCCACGGTGTGGGCAACCGGGAAGTGATAACCGCCCTCATACCTCTAACAGCACTCAAGACCACTGTATTCATAATCAACCTCCTCTTCAATTCCTATTATTCCTCCTACATCGACTTTCAACTCTACACTTCCTCTTCGGCTTCCCCCTCAAGTGTCACCATAGCCAACGATTCTAGTGAGCAAAACACTGTCCCAGGTCTACTGAAACCTCGCTCCAAACTACACATTGGAGCCTTCAACGTACGCACCCTATGTCAAATCGGTCAGCAGGCTTCCTTGGCTAAAACCCTAGAGTCTCTTTCCATTGATGTATGCTGTGTCTCCGAAACACGCATACAGGATTCCAGTGTGGTCATTCACTTGACCTCACCTCGGCAAAACGGAGAGCCAACGAGATACACCCTCCGTGTATCTGGTGACCCGATGGCCAGTTCTCGTGGACTGGCAGGTGTAGGCATAGCACTAAGCATGAGGGCGGAACAAGCACTGCTAGAGTGGATCCCCGTCAACAGTCGTCTATGTGCTGTTCGGCTAAACGGCTCGGTAAGAACTCGGAAGGATAGGGACACACGTCGTTGCCTTTTCGTCGTTTCTGCCTACGCTCCCACTGACTGCAGCTCAGATGAAGTGAAAGATGAATTTTACAGAAAGCTGTCCGAACTTCTTCAGAAAGCTAAACGCTCAGACATAGTACTCGTAGCAGGTGACTTTAATGCTCAGATAGGTAGTTTAAACCAAACAGAAAGGCATTTAGGTGGATATTTTAGTATTCCGGCACAGCGAACAGATAATGGTGATCGTCTGCTGCAACTGTGCTCAGACAATCGTTTATTTTTAGCAAACACAAATTTTAAGCATAAGGAGAGACATCGTCTAACATGGCGACCCCCTACACCAAACCAACGATGGACTCAAATAGACCATATTGCCATCAGTCATCGTTGGAGAGGGTCGGTAGAAGATTGTCGCTCATTCTGGAGTACCTGCTTGGACTCCGACCATGCCCTAATACGGGCACGCATCTGCTTGCGCCTCACTGGACGCAAAAAAGCCACATTAAAAAGACCCATTAGAACTGAGTTGAGTAGTGAGAAAACCAAAAGTAGGTTCCAGGAACAACTGAGGTCACAATTAGGTAGTTTTGAAAACGAGGCTGACCCAGATGTTGCTTGGAAAGCATACAAACAGCTGTGGAAACAGCAGTGACATCTATTAGTGACTTAAACCACAGAGTTACAAAGAACCAGTGGATTTCTTCAAGGTCTATTACACTGATGGATTCTCGCAAACTCGTCCCATCAGGCTCTGAACATGATGAAGAGCGACAACAAATCAGATCTAGGTTAAGAAAAAGTCTAAGAAACGACCGTGAGCAGTGGTGGGCAACGAAAGCAAAAGAGATGGAAAAGGCGGCGACTATAGGGAACACAAGACAGCTTTACAGACTAATAAAAGAAACTGGAATTAATAAGTCAAGTGTAAGTGAGATTATTTCGGAAAAAGACGACACCCTCATCTGCTCCCAGTCCAGACGTTTAGAACGATGGGCGGAACATTTCAGAGAACAGTTCAGCTGGCCTTCAGCTACTCTACAACTACCCTCCATTCCCAGACAGTGTGAATGGAACATTGAAGTAGGTCCCCCAACTCTCGCTGAAGTTCAAAAGGCTATAGTTAATCTGAAACGAGGAAGGGCAGCTGGTCCAGATGGACTGGCTCCAGAAGTCTTTAAGGATGGTGGTCCAATTTTAGCGACTAGGTTGACTAATATTTTAGCTAAAATCTGGGAGTTAGACGTTATCCCATCTGACTGGTCACAATCACTTATCGTCCCAATATATAAGAAAGGGTCAAAATCATCCTGTGACAACCACAGAGGGATTAGTTTAACAAACATAGTATCTAAAATACTGGCCTCGATAATTATCAGACGCCTAACTAAGACTCGTGAACTGCAAACACGAGAGAATCAAGCTGGCTTCAGACCTGGTCGTGGCTGCATCGACCACATATTCACCATTCGTCAGATTCTAGAACACAGGCATACTTATCGGCGTCCGACAATGGTGGTCTCTCTTGACTTAAAAGCAGCATTTGACTCGGTAGACCGCGAGATTCTGTGGCAGTGTCTGTCATTGAAAGGCGTACCTCAGAAGTACATAAACCTTGTGAAGGCTCTTTACTCGAACACTACTAGTCGAGTCAGAGCTTATGGCGAACTATCATCTGCTTTCGCAACCTCAAGTGGTGTCCGTCAAGGATGTCCACTTTCCCCATTTTTGTTTAACTTCATCATAGATCTACTGATGGAAATAACTTTCTCGTCGACTGAGTTCTCGGGTATTGATCTCCATCCAGGAGGTCCACTTATCGACTTAGAATACGCAGATGACATAGTCCTGTTTGGTGAAGACGCTGACAAAATGCAGAGTCTTCTGGTAGCACTGAGCAACAATGCCAGAATGTTTGGAATGCGCTTCTCTCCCTCTAAATGCAAGTTGTTGCTTCAGGACTGGTCTGCGTTAACACCTGAACTAAGGATAGGGAGTGAAGTAGTCGAACGCGTTGACAACTTCACATATCTTGGAAGTCTGATCAGCCCTAATGGGTTGGTATCGGACGAAATCTCAGCACGGATTCGAAAAGCTCGTTTGGCAGCATTGGACATCACCATGTCAAAACAAAAAACCAACTCAATCCACACATCGTGTATCTGGAAGCTCTGATGCTGCTTCTCGTGGCCTCGCCGGCGTAGGCGTAGCATTGAGTCCTAGGGCAGAAATAGCTCTCTTAGACTGGATCTCAGTAGACAGTCGTTTGTGCGCTGTCCGACTGAACGGAACAGTAAGGACTCGGAAAGATAGGGACACTCGTCGTTGCCTCTTCGTCGTCTCTGCCTATTCTCCCACTGACTGCAGCTCAGATGATGTAAAAGATGAATTTTACAGAAAGCTTTCCGACCTTCTCCGAAAAGCTAGGCGCTCTGATGTAGTAATAGTGGCTGGTGACTTTAATGCTAAAGTAGGTAAACTAAGCGAAAGGGAAAGATACCTGGGTGGATCTTATGGTGTCGTGGCTCAAAGAACAGATAATGGCGACCGTCTGTTGCAGCTATGCTCAGACAACCTCCTGTTTCTTGCAAATACTAACTTCAGACATAAGGAAGAACATCTTTTAACATGGCGACCCCCTAATTCGTCCCAACGTTGAACCCAAATAGATCACATCGCTATCAGCCACCGATGGAGGGGCTCAATAGAAGACTGTCGCTCATTCTGGAGCACATGCTTAGATTCAGATCATACTCTAGTGCAAGCGCGTATTTGCTTGCGTCTTACTGGACGTAAGAAAGACGCTGCAAGGAAACCTCTTAGGGCCCTACTTAATGATAGTCAAGCTAAGAGTATATTTCAGGATCAACTAGAAAAACAGGCAGCCATGTATGTGATGCCCACCCCGAGGCAGCATGGAATGATATCCGAAAAGCTGTGGAAACAGCAGTGATATCTGCTAGTACGGTAACCCGTAAGGTTAGGGAGCAACACTGGATTTCAGCAGCAGCTACCGCACTGATAGATGCTCGAAAACTCATTCCATCTGGCTGACAAGAAGCCTACGCAATGATCACGAACAGTGGTGGGCAGCGAAAGCAAGAGAGATGGAAAAGGCAGCAGCAATAGGTAATAGCAGACAACTGTTCAGACTTATTAAGGAAACCGGTATTAGGAACCTGACTGTTATCGAAACTATCTCGGAAAAAGATAGACATATTATACATTCTCAATCCAGGAGATTGGATCGATGGGCAGAACACTTTAGGGATCAGTTCAACTGGCCTTTAGCCACACTTAGGTTTCCCACGATCTCCAGTTGACCTGGATGGAAAGTTAATATAAGTCCTCCGACTCTTTACGAATTTGAGAAAGCTACAGGAAATTTGAAGCGAGGGAAAGCAGCAGGCCCTGACAGGTTTACTCCTGAGATTTTTAAGGATGGTGGTCTAGTATTAGCAATGAGATTAACCGAGGTCTTAGGTAGAATTTTGGAACTGGACGCAATCCCATCTGACTGGTCTCAATCACTGATTGTGCCAGTCTATAAGAAAGAACAAAAGTCCTCTTGTGACAATCACAGAGGAATCAGTTTGACTAATATAGTGTCTAAAATATTAGCTTCAATAATACTTCGACGCCTAACTAAAGCTCGTGAAGAGCGGACTAGAAGAAACCAGGCTGGTTTTCGACCTGGACGTGGTTGTATAGACCAGATATTCACACTACATCAGGTCCTAGAACATAGACACACATTCAGATGCCCCACAATCATAGTATTTCTCGACCTTAAGGAGGCATTCGACTCTGTTGATCGTGAGGTTCTATGGCAGTGTTTGTCACTGAAAGAAGTACCAAAGAAGCACATTAACCTTGTAAGAGCTCTCTACTCGAACACAACTGGTCGAGTGAGAGCTTATGGCAAACTGTCATCAGAATTGATTACCTCAAGTGGTGTTCTCCAGGGCTGTTCACTCTCTCCATTCTTGTTTAACTTTGTCGTTGACGTGCTTTTAGAGATAACACTTTCCTCAACTAAATTTCGAGGGGTTAGACTTCTACCGGGAGATTCACTTGTTGACTTAGAATATGCTGATGACATAGTTTTATTTGGTGAAGACGCTGACAAAAGGCAGAGTCTTTTGACCAATCTAAGCAACAATGCAAGCATATTCGGGATGCGATTCTCCCCTCGAAATGCAAAATGTTGCTTCAGGATTGGGTTGCATCGACATTCGAACTAGTGATAGGGAGTGAAGTAGTTGAGCGTGTCAACCGCTTCACTTATTTCGGAGCCTCATCAGCCCTTGTGGTCTGGTATGTGACGAAATCTCAGCACGGATACAGAAAGCTCGACTAGCTTTTCCCAACTTGCGTCATTTATGGCGTAGGAGAGATATCCGTCTATCAACCAAAGGACGTGTTTACTGTGCAGCAGTTCGTTCCTTCCTACTTTATGTCAGTGAAACATGGCCAGTAAGAGTAGAGGATATTCGTAGGTTACTAGTATTTGATCATAGGTGTCTTCGAAACATTGCTCGTATATCCTGGGACCATCGAGTAAGTAATGCAGTTGTTAGGAAACGGGTACTAGGTAAGGATGGCAAATCAATTGATGAAGTAGTGAAACTTCATCAGTTGAGATGGCTGGGACACGTGTTACGTATGCCCAACGACCGACTGCCTCGACGTGCGATGTTCAGTGGTATAGGAGTAGGTTGGAAGAAAGCTAGGGGCGGCCAGACCAAAACATGGCACAAGTCCATGAAGTCACTGACAAGTGGACTGAGTCATGTTGGTAGGTGTAGACTACCTGGTTGGGGACCGCGAGATGATAGCAACCGATGGTTAGAGACCCTGAATGACATGGCTCAAAATCGTTTGCAATGGCGCAGGTGCATACACTCTTTATGTTCTCCCAAATTCTAATCTTCTGAATTCTTCATGTCCCTTTTTTTTCTCTTTCCAAATTTATTTCGCTGTATTTTACTCGTTGAATAACATCTCCAAACCCTAATCTTTCCAATTACTGCTTATACTCTTGCTACCTCTACCACTACGGGATTTGAATCGACAACTGCATCTCTGTGCTAATGTGGTGTGGCAATTTGAACTGATGTACGTTCGTACGAAATTCCACATTTTTACTGACTTGAGCGCGCTGATCGGCCATTTCTTAACCAGAGCTAGCGGATACTCGGAGAAGACTCTAGAATCTTGTGTAAAATTAATTATATACTAACGTTTTTATTATTGTGTTTTCTACTTCCATTCACCTTTGTTTGTTTGAACTGTAATTACGTTCCTGTTCAACCATGTTCTGTTTTGGAGACTTATCGAATGAAATGAAATGTCCGAATACTAAACAATAAGAGTATCTGGGCCGTATTTAGAAAAGCCGTTATAGCATTTATAACTTTTATTGGTAAACTGGAGACTTCAAATGTTATTTTGACGTAAAAGTTCAAAGTGTTGTAAAGTGTACTTGGCTGCCCGATTCTAAATTATCAACACCGTAGTAAACGTAATGACATTAAATAAGAAAGAAAGATTAATTCAGCGAAGAGTTCTCTTTTCGGCGAATTCATTTTCAAAGCTGTACAATCGCAAATATATATACTTATTTTTACAGGGTGATAATAATACTGATAATAAACTTATGATATACATGGTGACGGTGAGGTTAAATAAACAAAGGTATTAGAAAACATTTTTTTTAAAAACAAGGAAAGTTTGATAGTTAATGGCTTAGATATTCATCGGGTAAGAGTAGCTCAGCATGATAAAATAACATAAAATGTTGAAACAGAGATGAAATGTAATCGGAATGATCGTTGAAATAAAAACAAACCGGTTGGGGTACAAGATTTGAAGGGAAGATGGAAGGTGAAGCAGGTGGCTGTAAAAGAACAAGAGTAATGAGAAAGAGAAAAAAAAATTTTAATACCTTAAGACCACGGTAAAAGAAGAGGTAGTACCAGTCTCTTTTGTACACATAATTCTGGTTTTTCAAAATGTATGGCTATTGCCTCGGCAATGCAAAGGAGATGTAGTCTAATTGTCTTAGGAAGGTTTCTACTTACCTTGTAGATGACTTTGAACGCAGAGTCTGTCTTGATTGAGTGACCTGTGTTCACAAGGTGTTCGATTATAGAACTTCTTATTGAGCCGCTGCCTCCTCTTCTTAGCCATGCTGAGCTACTCTTACCCGATGAATATCTAAGCCATTAACTATCAAACTTTCCTTGTTTTTAAAAAAAATGTTTTCTAATACCTTTGTTTATTTAACCTCACCGTCACCATGTATATCATAAGTTTATTATCAGTATTATTATCACCCTGTAAAAATAAGTATATATATTTGCGATTGTACAGCTTTGAAAATGAATTCGCCGAAAAGAGAACTCTTCGCTGAATTAATCTTTCTTTCTTATTTAATGTCATAATGGGTGTTTTCCGTTTATTAAACGTAATGAATCAAGGCGGCCATTGAAAGCTGCGATTTGACGTCAACATTATGTGTCCAATATTATCGTTTCAACCTTCAAGTGGTAAGGAAACGAACCGGTTTTGGAAGAAGTACGTTTAGTACTAAAAAACAATATTTTTCAGACTAACTTCTTGACAATCAATAATTATAATCAGATAATCACTGCGTAAAATGAACTTTTTTGATAAATTCATCTCGAAATTGGACGAAATACATGATAACACAATCAAAATATGGTAGAATATCATGCTCAAGTAATAAATAACATATTTTTTTCAAAACTACCAAATTTTAGTCAATTGGTGATCACATCTTACCAATCGATAACCTTAATGATTGCTTTTTATCATATAGAATCCTTAAAATGTGGCGAATCATTCAGAGTAATAGTTCTAAATGTCAAATCGAAAGTAAATTTAAAAAGAAGTAGATGGGGGATGTTATGGACACTCAGAGATAGACTACAGCTTGTATATTTTTGGAGGATTTCGAATAAATTCGGTTACGGTCTCTTGAACAATTCGCAATATTTTTCAGGTAAAAAACAGAAAGCCTGTTGTTCTTCACACTTTTTAGATGATATACTAGTAATATAGATGTCTCGTGTCGTAACTCATGTGCAGGTGTTTCTCATAGAAATCTCACTAAATGGGATTTAGTAGATATTTCTGTATGTGGTGTTGTGTATGTAAGCATTCAATTGTCTACGCGTTCACCAGTACTTAAGGATTTCAAACCTAGTTATCTAGAGTGAAATTTACTTGTTTCGAATCTCAGACTATTAGATAGTAATGTAGATATGATCCATTGTTCCACTCACATCTTTAAATCGTAGTTCCTTATTCTGAAAATAGTTCTCATTAAGGATTGTTGCCATCTAAAATACCATTGACAACCGATTAATCTTGGAGAGCTACTTAGTTGCATCTTGATATTTCCAAGGGATGGATACGTTAAATTCCAAAAATGACTTAAAAACCCAAACTCGGAGGTCTTTGGATTACTTTATTCTTATAGGACTGTACTGCATCAAGAAATGATTGGAGCATATGTTTGGTGATGTAAATGTATCTATTTTCTATCTACTTAATTTCAGGTGTCGATATTATTTCATATCTTATAGTCCTCGAACTATGTTGTTTGTTTACGTTTTTGTTACCAATTAATTCACCGTCATTTTGATTCCTTGCTATATATCTGGTTAATTTCTTCCCGATGTCTCAATATGAAGTGTGTCAATTTCAGTTGATGTCCATTTGTTCAAGGTTCAGCTTTGGTGTTGATAGCACTACTCGCTTTATTTTATCCCACATTTTAAGCAAACAGCTTTCATGTTCTTTCATGTGGCCGGTCTCATTTTAAGTGTTATCAGATAAAAACTACGCTTAAATCAGACAAATCCTTCGAACCAATTCGTTGAGTGATATTCCATTATTTACCAATCTGTATAATCATTGCAGTTGAAAAACAATATGTACTCATCAGCGTTATTGTACGATAATCGCTTCGTATCTTCGATAATGTGAATCACGAAATCCTGATTTGGTGCTTTGAATGATAATATTTTTGAGATCCTTGGACCCGTAGATTTATGCTGACAAACAGTGAAGATAACTATATAACGGTTCAGAGTTTCATAATTATTAATATTTTCCTATTGATGTCAATTTGTGTTTGAAGTAAGCACATCCGTTTTTTCCCTATTACTCATCTTTAATGGGTTTTCTTTATACCTACTGATCAAAAATTCAACTTCAGGTTTACGAAAAACCTTTCTTCAAATAAACTTCATATGAGTTTATTAAAAGGTGTTTTGGAGTTGGAAACACTAGAATTAGAAGAAAATGCTTTAATGGAGCTTCTTGATCTGCCAACTTGGTTACTTTTACGTAAAGCATATTGTACAAATGTTGTAGCTAAAGTAAGTTCTCCATTTTGTATCACGAATAGCAAATAAAACGTTCTTTTTAGATACACTGGACAAAGTTAAAAACTCATCCTGTTTTCATTGTAAGCATTCATATTAATCTCACTTTTTATTATCATGAAAAATTACTCGTTGATCAAGAGTATTGATCTTGTAAATATTGAATTACAAGCGCTCAATGAACCACGTCCAGCTTCACAATCGCCTATAGCTAATTATAGGTTTGTTTTTTGATAAAATCTGAATGAACGTTTCTATCCCTATCACAGAGGTGGATCTGGCAAATATGGGTTCAGTGATAAAGTAATTGATGGAGTTACTATTCAAGTGAACTCAGTGTTTATTGAGTTCTTCGCTCAAGCTTTTCAGGGCTCAGTTGAAGTATGTCTTTAAAAATGCTCTTGATAATTGGCAAATTATATTTTTCCATAGTGGTTTTCTGTATGTCATGTGTTTCGAAGTATACTCAAAACAATATTCGTTATTTAGACATAGATCGATACATAGGTGTGATTGATGAAGAATTGACTAATTTTACATACATCCGTCGCTATAGCGTTACATAGTCATATGGCAAAAAACAAGTAGTGATATCATAGTCATGGTATTATAGGGTGGTTGTTTGTTGGTTGAAGCACTTGACTTTAAACCACTGAGCTGCACCCTCAAGCCTGGCCTCACCTTCTGTTTAATTTTTTGGTCAGTACTGCTAACACAACTGAAGTGTGACTCGAAGCTCAGTAAACAAACCTGTATCTGTTATGCGAATTGATTCACATTAGGAGTAGAACAATGAAAATCGATTTCAGTTTATAAATCCGCTTTGTATTGTGTCATCATAGTATAATAAGTCTATTGATTTCTTCTATCCAAGCTGAGTGATCAAGAAATACACCATAAACTTTTGTTTGTTGTATTACTAACCGTTATGTCGCTCCCTGATGCACTCCAACCTGTATTTAGCTCCCGAATTGTATTGTGTTACTTTATTATCCACGTTATTCGTATTGCTGTGCACAAAAAGGTAGTTTTTAAGTACTTTTAAATCCTGTTTCGAGCTTCTTTTTGTGATTTCGTTAAAGATTTCCGAAGTAAAAATTTATGTCCCCTGATTATTTTGATATCTGTATATGACCTTTCAATTTTTTAAAAGCTGTATTCACCAGTGTGTATATTTTATGAACGAAATTTTGTTGTAATTTGTCATTCTCTAATCTCTAATACCTGTACTGTTGAGTTTATGGTTCCCTTATACTCATGTATAAGATATAAGGGGCTATGTTTGACCTCCTAGCTATGAGGTATGTGTGTTGGTCAATAGTACAATTATAGAACTAATTTCACCAGATTAAATATTTTTTAGGTGGGGGATCTTGGCTATTGAATGATGTAGTTTGCTTCTATCAACCAAGACGGTTAAGGGACATGTTGTGCACAAATATCAGTCGTCTGTTTCAAACCCTAATAATAACTTTGATCATAAATAGCGTAGAACCTTGCGCATATATAGATCAGCTCACATTGCTACACCACATCAGCAAATTAAATGAAATTGTCAAGGTGAATACCAAGTTAGTAGAAGTTGTAGTTGTAGTATCAGTGATGGCATAAAACAGTACACGTGGAGGATAAAATTCAAGTTGAACAAATGAATTCCAAGGGTAAAAATTATTCAATAATTTTTGAAACTCAGAATCAAACAGGAGATAAAGAGTGAATCCATCTGCACCATGGCGACGAATTTCAAGCAATGCAGCCCAAAGTTTCTAACTGTCTTTTATGACAGGTAGCTTGCACCTAACAACATAGCTCATATCAACTGTTAATGTCTTTACAAACTAATTCCATGTTTTGTTTTAGCTGCCCTTAGATTTCTACCAACCTACCCGTACCTCAGCCAACATAACCTTTCTGCTGCTAGAGTCACAAAATATTTGTTTATTTCACAAGTTGAAATCATGAGTCAATTGAAGCTAGACCACCATGGAAGACCTGGAAGCACTGGACGGCCGTTTCGTCCTGGATGCCGGCTCAGTAGTCTAATGGTTAAGTGCTCGCACGCGAAACCAGTAGGTCCTGGGTTCGAATCCCGCGGGGTGCGGGTCGTGGATGCGCACTACTGGAGTCCCATAATAGGACGAAACGGCCGTCCAGTGCTTCCAGGTTTTCCACGGTGGTCTAGCTTCAATTGACTCATGATTTCAACTTGTGAAATTTCTAAAAATCTCCACAAAACCCGTTCTGATAATTTATTTATTTATTTATTTGAACACATTTTATTTTCTTCATTTGTGAAATAAATACAGTCTTCGCATAGTTTATTGTATCATTCTTTCAATTGGTTTCCTTTAGTTGTCCAGGTTTTGTGTGCTGAGTAAATCACCGAACTGGCAAAATTGTTTGTTAAATTTAAGCACTCTGACATTGCCACAATATGATTCCATATTGATATTCAAGGAAGTATCTTGGGAATCGGCACGTATTGTGGCCGATGGTCTACTAACTGAACTACATGGTACACCAGTTAAACTTATAACAAATCAATCTCGTGTGCGTTTAACAATGAAAAAGCGGTTATCTGGTAAGCTTAATTATTTTTTGGCTATAGATATTACTTATACTTTAGTTATAGTCATTTGTTAAAACAAATACAGAATTTCAGAATTACCGACATTATTCTTGCGGCAACGTAAAATTGTTCTTATTTTTGGCGATGCCGAGTTTTCTGAGCAAGGTGGTTTAATTTCAAAGATTTCATTATGGCTCTGTACATTATCATTAGCGCTGACTTAAAGTAGAAGTGAATATCTTGACCATTTCACATGTGTTAAGTCAGTTCATACTGATGACCTCACTCTTAACGTCGTGTCTTCATCTGTTTTTATATTTCTCTGTCTTGTTGCCATTTCCTGTTGTTTTGTTGACCTCCAACCATGTAATTGGTTGACGTTTTCCGTATGAACTGACGATTTAGTTATATTTCATTTCGTTTAGACTCACATCTGTAGGTTAAAAATCAGGTCACCTAGTCAACTTCGTAAAAGCTTTTATCCAGTTACGAAGTTAGGTCATAACAAACAGGTGTGATCTGTCAAGGGTTTCGAGCGAAATTTCTCTGTTGATTGGCTGCAATTATTCGCCAATGAAATCGTGTAAAAAACAATTTATGCTAAATTTCAGTCTTTTTTGTAGAACACTATTGATTATTGGCAGCACGGAAATATTTTTTCAATGCTTAAGAAATCTACACTAATTAATATGTATATTTTCAACAATACAAAATTGCCGAGAATCTTTTGTTACTAGAAACAGTCCCAGGATTTTAAAGTGTCTGTCACTTTATTCGTACGAAAATACCACCTCTCATTCTTTTTTTCCGAAGATATAACTATTTTGTCGTCGTTTTGCTCCAGTTTATTAATTCAATCTGATTGTATATCTGATTATTTGAACACCTGAAAGTTCTAAGCAAATAAGTCTGAATGATATTTTCCAGTAACCTTCGCTTTACTTAATACATTGATAACCTAAAAGTGTAATTTATAATCTCTCACTTTTGACGCAGATTTTTCGAAGTTCTGAATTTTGTTTGAGTGTGGTATGTTAAAATATCTGTCTTAAAAGTACGCTCATTTTTGAATGTTTAAATATGTTTCTGTGTTTCAACTCAATACTGAATTGTTGCGTGATCACTAAATAAATAAAGATGGCAAACTGTGTAAGACGTGAAAAGTTTATTTATACTTATACCTCGATAACCATATTCACTTACACACACCAGCATAATGAAAACGAAATTTATGGTCATAATAATAAAACTGTTTTCAGACAGTAACTCACCTTACTAGACAGGCAATCAATCTTATATATATACTCATCATAGTAATGTTTATTCATAGGTATTCAGACTAAACTAAACAGTGAATCTGCGAGGAGTGGCCTTGATTAGGGTCATAGTTTAGTCAAAGCTTCACAACTTCTACATACATTTATCTGGTTTAACAAACAACCGTATCACATCATATGACCTTATATGGCTATTTAGATATGTTGGGCTTGTCACAAATTTCCTCAGATGACCTTTTGTAAAAGTTTGACTGAAGTCCCACATTAGTGATCCAACAATTGCGTTGCTACTTAAAATATCTCTTCCTTTTATTCTCGGTCAGGTGAGTTGTATGTATAACTAAAAACTACGTGTACAATGGTAGAACAGACTTTTGATTTTCGTTTCTGTGATTAAGATTGTCATCTCACTTGCTTTTTAAGATGTTGCATGTTTGAATTGAAAATAAACTGTCATTAATCGGCTGTACTATGTTCCATAGTATAATGATAAGACAAAATTGATTTAAAAAGTATGATTTATTTGCGTAATCCATTTTGAACACTAGCCACACATTACATTTTCTTTGAAAACAATCGAAGGTCAAATAAAAAGTAATGATCATAAATAAAGTATGTAACATGTTATGCTTTAATACTGTAAGTGAATTAAGGTTTATCAGCTCTTGATGGCACAAATATATACCGATTCTATCTTTTCACATGTAAAATCAATACACCAGTAGCGAGAACATAAAATATATGAATTTCCAGAATGTTAAATATGGAATGTTATGTCTGTAAATGTTTAAAGGAAGAATGAAAAATGATGCATTTAATTGATTACAATCAATTTTGAATAATATAGTCTCCAATCATAACTGGGAATTATCTCGTTTAACCCAACCAAGAAGTTCTCACTTCCATAGATGTCTCAAGTAAACAGGTAATAACTTTTTGAACTGAAACCATATATTAGTCTGGTAACTTTTTAAACTCTTCCGAAACTATTTTCAAATTAATTAGCATAGATAGGCGATGACTGATAGTCTAAAAAACCTGTCGCAATGGATTTTTGGTTCGAGCTATACTTAAAATGTTGCTTGTAAGATCTATCAAAAGATTTACCGAATGGATGATCCCAAACAAGAACATGTAAACGGTGACCTAGTCTAGGCGAGTAATCCAACGGTTTCATCTTATCTACCATATGGGATTCAGGCAGCGTGTGATCTGTTCTAGCTTGTGAGGTATATCAGTTACAAAATTCAGTGTGAATCATCTACGAAATAAAAGTCCAAGTGCTATCAAAAGGACTACATAAGTTAGTCAATAGTTCAATCTAGGGACATCTCGTTAATTCGGGTCAAGCTGCTTCACTAAAATCCTCCAAACTCATCCGTATATTTGAGAGAATTGGTTGTGTCTTTCCCCCTATCGTTCCCATTTGACTGACCCTCCTGGTCTCCCACACTGCCCTGATATTCCAAGTGCCTATATCAATTGTTACTTTAATTTTCAGAAGGGTCGTCGGCCTCGCAGCTTCGGAAGGGTGTCGGCTTTCATTATGAGACGTCATAACTCTTCTATATGAAGACCCTCCAACTTCCATGGCTGAGTTTGGACGAATTAATTGATTCATTCTGGTTAGGGAGGTCCTTTCCTACAAGGGGGTTTGCTAATTCTATCGAGGCTTGGGACCGGGTTTAACCCAGAGGGGCCCAGATGAAGTTACTTGATGGCTAATGTTAGGTAAAAAGAACCATGTAATTCAAGTGGCTATAAACATAGTTGAAGCTTAAGAACTTCGTACAGACATTGCTGAGATAAATGTAACTATTTCTGAGTTTGATGAACTTCGTTAAGAAATAATATAAACACAATCTTTGGGATTTACTTCCACTTTTGTACGTGTGTGGTGGGCTTCACCGGTAAATTATTGGCCTTAGACAACACTTTTCGTGATTATTTAATTAATCATAGCGCGTATCTCCTATAGTACATTGATGAAACGATATATTTTCAGTGCATGACTAAAAAAGCTTATTTTCTGGACAAATTCTAAGTATTTCTGTTCTAATTTTTGTTCCCTACTTCCTTCACCCTACCCACGTAGATGGGTCGCTGATTAGCTCACGTATTCGTCTTATACTAGACGATATACTTTGGGTATTCACATTATCTCAAGTTGAAGCAGCCATTGTATTTGCACGTTCTTTAGAACATTCAATACGTTTAGCCAATGAACAGAGTAAACGATTCGCAGCAGAGAAAGCTAAGGTTAGTATGTAAAATGTAGTGGATTTAAAAATTAATTTTTTCTTAACTATCAGTTTATTTCGATTGCCTTAATTGACTGTTATTATTACTGAGTTTAGGAAACCAGGTTCTATGATAGAATCATATTCAATTAACATTTAGAGTGAGCGATCTTATGGGCACAGATGAAGTTTACAACAGAGAAAACTGAACAAAAAAGCACGAGATAAAACTCATTAAAATAATCTAAGATTACCTATGTTCAGAGCGCCAATTTGGCGTCCAACTTGATGAAACAAGTCCTACATGATTGTTAATTCTATCGAAGCGTCCAAGTAACCCCGATTGAGATACGCGCAAAATCGAAGTTCCAAAACAACGATTTGTCTACAAAAGCGGTTCTTTATTAAATAATACACAAAATTTAGTTACAAACCTCAACTTGTGAGGTGTCTAGGCGTTTAAACGTGTCGTTCAAGAATGAAAATAGCAAAGGCTTTTAGTAAGAGTAACATAAAGAATGATTATAACATACGATAGTCCAAAGACAGCCGATAGCTGTGTCTAAATTTGATAACAGTTTATGAACAACCGAAACTCGAACCAAGAGCAAACAATATGGAAACTGTTGCGTTTAAACAAATGCATAAAACTGTTGGTAGACGTTACAGTAATTAAATTACAGTGATTATAATGATCAATACAATGATAAGTAAAATAAACGTTAAAGATATATGTGAACATTCCAGAATGTTACAGTACAACCTGAGTTACGACATAATTGTGAAAATTGTTGGGCATACAACTGCTTACTGAATATAAATAAGTAGTATAAACCAACATACAAAAGAGTAGAAAAGGAATGAGCAGGAACAATGTAAAACAAACTTAACACTGCCCCCCAAAGACAGCATGTCTTTCCTTACTTTCGCTGATTAGGTATTAACGTAAAAACATTCAGAGGTGACAATGGTACGATTTACTCTAGCCACAGTCACTCTGAAAAGTCTCTCCATCCTCTACTTTTCGTTCGTCAGCTCCTTCTAATAAACAAATTTTACGTATGTCTCTAATAATTGTACCTTTCCACGTTCTGATCTTCGCTTGTCTCCATAGACCATCTCCTCCTGGGTCAAAACTTACCACGAGGCCTTTAGGCCAGTTATTTCGTGCATAAGTGTCTCCAATAATCAAGACTGGATCGCGAACTTGTAAATCTCGTCTTCCTTGTGTCCATTTTGTTCGCGTCTGTAAGAGTGGTCTATCATTAGGTATTCTTTCTGCTTCAGTCAAACAGGTGGTGAGTGTCTCGTAGGACATAGATACTGCGCTCAAAAGTCTACGTATGCTTCCTATTAATCTTTCCCATACTCGATGATGATTTGCGTAGGGAGTGTTGTGGTGCCATTCTATGTTCCGATGAGTCATTTCTTTAGCTACTCTACTATCCTTAAAGTCTGGTAATGGATGTTGTATCTGCTTCTCTAACCCAACTAAAGGGGACATGGATGTAGTTGTCTTAAACTTCTTATCATCATCAGCAGACTGAATAAAACAATCATCTTTCTGATTCTCTGTTTCACGCTTGATGTCAATAGAACTCTCAGCAGACGCCACTACAGGAGATACAAGTTTCGTATTTGCAGAGAACTGAGTTGTTGTTGCTTTGCAACTAATTGATGACTCGTGTAGTAGTATCACAGACTTAGCATTATCGTTTACGTCAGAAACACCAGGGAGATCTGTTTCGGCAGAGAACATAACAGATGTTTTCGATGACATTAACTCGCCACTATCTGTTGGAAGAATTTTGTCTGGAGGAGAAATACATCTAAGGTCAATATTCACTACTGTATCGACATGACGATCGTTGGCAGTTTTTAGAAGGTACTCATCGTCAACAGCTGGTAATGAAATAACTTGTTCTAAATCCATTAGATTCTCGTCTGTCGCTTTAGATACAGAATCAAAGGTGTCTATAAGTCGGTTACTTCTTGAATCAGGTGGAGTGTCAAATCCAGAAGAACGAACTGACGGTAAACCTTGATGAACCCTGGAATCTTCAGTCTCAACAGCGGCTGCTGCTACTATGAGTGAGCGTACATCATCATCATCATCATCTCATCGACTAAGAGTGCCACATCTGGAGAGTGTTTAAGGCATAAACCAGGATCATCTATGAACGGCAACAAACGATTTGAAGAGTTTTCAGGCGCTACTGTGGTCAAAGAAAGGGGCGGCGTGGGTCCGTCCTCGATAGAACTCTTTGCTTCTAAACAGTTTATGAAGGCTGAGGTTTTACTGACTTTACCCGCGGGCCCAAATAAAGCCCACCCTAACATGGTTAGTGAAGCGTAAGGTTGTTGGGGCCTTCCGATACGTTGATCGAGAACCAGTGGGCTTGTGGAACGTCAACTCCAATTAACAACCCTACTCTGTCGCACGTAATAGTAGGTAGCCGTACACCTTTCAAATGTTTCCACCTTTTCTGGAAGTCGGTCGGTGGCATTTCTGCTTTTTTAATAGGTAGGTTATCGATAGTGTATGCACCTTCGATCCTTATTCGGTTAGTCTTATCTAAAGATTCAATTTCGAAATTAGTAAATTCAGCGTTCTGAAATGACGCTCCAATTACAGAGGATATGTTTAATCGAGTCACTGTACCTGAAATTCCCACCTGCTTTGCCACATCACTAAGCAGTAGTGTCGTGTCTGATCCGTTATCTAATAATGCATATGTATCCACGTGTCCTGTGGAGCCATGTAACCTGACTGGTACAAATCCCAAATACGTTCCAGTAGAATAAGTAGAATTACAGCGTGCTTGTTTAAAATCAGGTTCTGTGTCGTGAAGAATTCTATGATGACGTCGTTTGCATCCATCGATGTCACACGACATGGGTTGTCGGCAGTCTGTTGCTCGGTGATTGGGTTTTAAACAATTAAAGCAAAGTTTAAACTTCTTCAGTAATTCTAACCTTTCGTTGTGATTTACTGCTAGCAGCTGTCGGCAAGATACGACTTCGTGGGTATCAGAGCAAATTACACAATGAACTGTTCCGTTACTCGACAATGTATGGATCTTAGCTCTAATAGAAGCAGATCGGTTGTTCGATGTCGTTTGAGCTTTGTAGCTCCCACTTGCTAACTGTCCGTAAGTGTTCGTGGCGATTGACACTCTGCTTTCTAAGAATTGCAACAAATCATCAAAATTGGGCTCTAGCCCCTTTCTTAAAATATCGTCTGCGACTTCCGCCCATTTTAACTGTATGGCTCGTGGTAGTCGTTTCACTATTCGTTTTATATTGGTCGAACAATTCAGATCGGCATTTCTGCCCATCTGTGACAAGGCTATCTTACAGTTGGTCATGAGTCTCGTTACTTTCTGTAGCCCCGTTACATCGTCGTGATTTAGTGGTGAGCCATCTAACAATTTTGTTAAGAACGCTTCTACGATGTCATGTGGTCTTCCGAATATTTTGTGTAGAATATTAATTGCTTTAGTATAACCTTCTTCTTCTGGTAATAAAACACAATGCTCTATAGCATCCTTAGCTGTGCCTTCACAATAATGTATCAGGTACATTAATCTCGGAGTATCATCATCTACTCTGTCAGCTATGTTAGTCTTGAATCCTTTTATGAACGTCCAAAATTTCAAAGGACTTCCATCAAATTTCATGACCTCTATCTTCGGTAAACTGGCTCTCATAAACAGTGACTTGATACTATCCACTTGTGCTTTGAGTTGCACTTCATCGCCCAAATGGGCATTGGTGTGCCGGCGATCTGACGTGACTGGTGGGTTTATGTCCCTGGATCGAGACATCGATGGCTCGGTGGCCTCACTCGCTTTTCTCTCTTTGCCTAAAGAATTCGGAGTTAACTCTAACAATCGTTTGCGGAGTTGGAGTTCTCTAATATCCAGCTCAATCTTTTCTACCTCCTTTTCCCTAAAAACTACTTCGCCGTCTATGCTGCGTCTAGTCTCAACATAGTTGTCTCCTACAGAACAACTGTCTTTGGGGTTAAGTTTAACATTATCAAGAGCAAGATTTAAAGAAATAGGTGAATTCACCTGAAGGGATAATATTTTCAGGACTGGAATCGTCTGTGTTTTCGAGATTGTCCCCGTTGTACTTCATTCTTCTTGTCCTCGTCATTGTTGGTACAAATGAGCCAAATCGAATTCCAACCAAATTCGTTACAGCAAGTATTCTCACCAATTAGGACCAAAGTTCAGAACTGTATCTACACCAATTAAGACCAAAGTTGAGAACTGTTAATTCTATCGAAGCGTCCAAGTAACCCCGATTGAGATACGCGCAAAATCGAAGTTCCAAAACAACGATTTGTCTACAAAAGCGGTTCTTTATTAAATAATACACAAAATTTAGTTACAAACCTCAACTTGTGAGGTGTCTAGGCGTTTAAACGTGTCGTTCAAGAATGAAAATAGCAAAGGCTTTTAGTAAGAGTAACATAAAGAATGATTATAACATACGATAGTCCAAACGCGATGGCGTTTGAAGCGAACGGTACTGAGTTCGAGTCCCAGAGTGAACATCAACTCTGAGATGCAGGTACATCCAGCTGACGAGTCCCAAACAGGACGAAACGCGCGTCCTGGATTCCACTGCTAGCCACTATCCATCTTTGCTTATAATGCTTGTAAATTAAGGCAATATCGAGGCATACGCACAGTATGCACATATGCCAATAAGAGACTGATCAATTTCAAAAACATCAATGGGAAGATTCAAGTAAAACAATATCAAGTGAATATGGAAACTGTTGCGTTTAAACAAATGCATAAAACTGTTGGTAGACGTTACAGTAATTAAATTACAGTGATTATAATGATCAATACAATGATAAGTAAAATAAACGTTAAAGATATATGTGAACATTCCAGAATGTTACAGTACAACCTGAGTTACGACATAATTGTGAAAATTGTTGGGCATACAACTGCTTACTGAATATAAATAAGTAGTATAAACCAACATACAAAAGAGTAGAAAAGGAATGAGCAGGAACGATGTAAAACAAACTTAACAGTGATAATTATTGCATTATCACTAACTAATGGAACATTTAAATACACTGAACAATTAGTCAGTAATTGTTTTGTAGAGATATAACATTATGAATACATTTTATGTTAATGTAAACGGGATTATTATGAATCGAATCTCCTATTTGTTTACTTACCAAATTGGACTAATACTGAATTTATATATATATATATATATATATATATATATATATATATATATATATATATATATATATATATATATATATATATATATATATATATATATATATATATATATATATATATATATAGGTCGTTCTTACGTGTTTTCGCGTCTTTGGTCCGATCAATAATTCGCTACCCTCTAATCTGCAGCATCACAGTTATAGTAATATATATACCCCCATACCAGCCAGCATTGTGTATCAGGGTGGGTGGTGTTTATGAGATGTGCTTAATACTTGTGTTTATCTCCTCAATCGATTCAGGTTCGTACACATCTTATCAATATTCTGTCCCTTTAAAAATCTCCTTCCTACTCAAGTGTCATTTACAGAGTTTATGTATACAACTATTTTTCTTTGCAATTTAATATTACAATATGATTACTTAAGCTGTAACTGTATTTCATCTTGCTAACTATTAGCTGAAAGCCTACTTTTTTCAACCATTAAGATAACAATACATCCAACAACTAAAGTTGTTTCTCTCCACATTTATCGATTTCCGCACAAATATAACAATAATGGTAACTATTAACCGTTTGTTTCGGTTTCTGTTTTGCCTTTATTCAAACTCATAAAGGGAACCAATTGTATGAAATTAACCTTCTGCTAAGTAATCAAAAGATAAGTGATAAATATTAAAACAAATGTTAACGTAATAAGGATTGACATTGTGTTTATTTCTTTTTTTGTATCACAGTACTGCATTGAACAAGAGGAAAAAAATACGTAAAATAGCTATAATTAGCAGTTTAAAAATCTCAATAGGGTATTCAAAAATAAAGAATATTAGAGCGAACAGTTGTTTTTAATAACTTCATCATCAGACTCTACAGTTATAAGTCCATAATTATGATATTTTATAAACACCAAAATAAGGCAGTTGTCAATAAATTTGAGAATGTTATATGTTAAAAATGGTCAACGTTTGCATGTGTTACTAAATAAGTACTTCAAAATTGAGTTATTTGTAAATTAGATAGGTCATGTAATTAGATTTCGAATCAAGTTATTATGATGAAAAGTTTGCAAATAATTAATGAACGAGAATACAGGTGGGGACAACCAATGTATTTTAACACAAAGTTACAAAGTATCTTGGTAAAATATAAGAACCATACATAAAATACTTCATTTGCAATATCCAATCAACTGTTCTTCACATTCTGTATGATTGTCCCAATTCACAATTCCTTCCTATTTCCCTTTCTGTTTTCTTTAATTCGATCTTCTTAGCTTTCTGTTGTCGTGCATTTCACTTCTGACTGATGTTACATACCACTTATGTCTGTCGACATAAGTGGCATACACCACAGTGTTATTACCCGACGGTTGTTGCTACCTTGACGTGGTGGTCGGGCTTGCCTATCGTGATGAAGCAACCGAGCTATACTGGCTGGAACAACCGTTCCTCAAGGTCCTACCATGTCAGACAGGTCGGTTGAAGAGCGGTAAGACTAAAAGCAACAAACCCAAGGTCCGAAGGCGAAGTCGTACTGCTGACTGTACAGAGGTGTGACAGCAGTAAGGTGTTTCCTTCAGACAACCAGCATGACAGCGATGCTGCCTTCCCACAAGGAGGGGTGGGGTTAGAAAAGGTCGACCCTAAAAATGCACACCTCACCTTACCTCACGGATTTCCGTCTCCGGCGGTAAGGCCCTTTGAAGAACGGAGCTAACACGTCACAAACCTCTCACGAAAAGGCCGTGCGCGACCGACCTCAAGCAGTTGTCCCTTGGGCACTGCGGTCACGCTCTCAGGTCACTGAGACCGCCTCTAATCCAATTTCCTTTTCAGGTACCTCCAGAAGAACCCTTCCACGGTGTGGGCAACCGGGAAGTGATAACCGCCCTCATACCTCTAACAGCACTCAAGACCACTTCCTTCCTCTTCAATTCCTATTATTCCTCCTACATCGACTTTCAACCCTAAACTTCCTCCTTCGGCTTCCTCCTCAAGTGTCACCATAGCCAACGATTCTAGTGCTCAAAACACTGTCCCAGGTCTACTGAAACCTCGCTCCAAACTACACATTGGAGCCTTCAACGTACGCACCCTATGTCAAATCGGTCAGCAGGCTTCCTTGGCTAAAACCCTAGAGTCTCTTTCCATTGATGTATGCTGTGTCTCCGAAACACGCATACAGGATCCCAGTGTGGTCATTCACTTGACCTCACCTCGGCAAAACGGAGAGCCAACGAGATACACCCTCCGTGTATCTGGTGACCCGATGGCCAGTTCTCGTGGACTGGCAGGTGTAGGCATAGCACTAAGCATGAGGGCGGAACAAGCACTGCTAGAGTGGATCCCCGTCAACAGTCGTCTATGTGCTGTTCGGCTAAACGGCTCGGTAAGAACTCGGAAGGATAGGGACACACGTCGTTGCCTTTTTGTCGTTTCTGCCTACGCTCCCACTGACTGCAGCTCAGATGAAGTGAAAGATGAATTTTACAGAAAGCTGTCCGAACTTCTTCAGAAAGCTAAACGCTCAGACATAGTACTCGTAGCAGGTGACTTTAATGCTCAGATAGGTAGTTTAAACCAAACAGAAAGGCATTTAGGTGGATATTTTAGCATTCCGGCACAGCGAACAGATAATGGTGACCGTCTGCTGCAACTGTGCTCAGACAATCGTTTATTTTTAGCAAACACAAATTTTAAGCATAAGGAGAGACATCGTCTAACATGGCGACCCCCTACACCAAACCAACGATGGACTCAAATAGACCATATTGCCATCAGTCATCGTTGGAGAGGGTCGGTAGAAGATTGTCGCTCATTCTGGAGTACCTGCTTGGACTCCGACCATGCCCTAATACGGGCACGCATCTGCTTGCGCCTCACTGGACGCAAAAAAGCCACATTAAAAAGACCCATTAGAACTGAGTTGAGTAGTGAGAAAACCAAAAGTAGGTTCCAGGAACAACTGAGGTCACACTTAGGTAGTTTTGAAAACGAGGCTGACCCAGATGTTGCTTGGAAAGCATACAAGCAGCTGTGGAAACAGCAGTGACATCTATTAGTGACTTAAACCACAGAGTTACAAAGAACCAGTGGATTTCTTCAAGGTCTATCACACTGATGGATTCTCGCAAACTCGTCCCATCAGGTTCTGAACATGATGAAGAGCGACAACAAATCAGATCTAGGTTAAGAAAAAGTCTAAGAAACGACCGTGAGCAGTGGTGGGCAACGAAAGCAAAAGAGATGGAAAAGGCGGCGACTATAGGGAACACAAGACAGCTTTACAGACTAATAAAAGAAACTGGAATTAATAAGTCAAGTGTAAGTGAGATTATTTCGGAAAAAGACGATACCCTCATCTGCTCCCAGTCCAGACGTTTAGAACGATGGGCGGAACATTTCAGAGAACAGTTCAGCTGGCCTTCAGCTACTCTACAACTACCCTCCATTCCCAGACAGTGTGAATGGAACATTGAAGTAGGTCCCCCAACTCTTGCTGAAGTTCAAAAGGCTATAGTTAATCTGAAACGAGGAAGGGCAGCTGGTCCAGATGGACTGGCTCCAGAAGTCTTTAAGGATGGTGGTCCAATTTTAGCGATTAGGTTGACTAATATTTTAGCTAAAATCTGGGAGTTAGACGTTATCCCATCTGACTGGTCACAATCACTTATCGTCCCAATATATAAGAAAGGGTCAAAATCATCCTGTGACAACCACAGAGGGATTAGTTTAACTAATATAATATCTAAAATACTAGCCTCGATAATTATCAGACGCCTAACTAAGACTCGTGAACTGCAAACACGAGAGAATCAAGCTGGCTTCAGACCTGGTCGTGGCTGCATCGACCACATATTCACCATTCGTCAGATTCTAGAACACAGGCATACTTATCGGCGTCCGACAATGGTGGTCTTTCTTGACTTAAAAGCAGCATTTGACTCGGTAGACCGCGAGATTCTGTGGCAGTGTCTGTCATTGAAAGGCGTACCTCAGAAGTACATAAACCTTGTGAAGGCTCTTTACTCGAACACTACTAGTCGAGTCAGAGCTTATGGCGAACTGTCATCTACTTTTGCAACCTCAAGTGGTGTCCGTCAAGGCTGTCCACTTTCTCCATTTTTGTTTAACTTCATCATAGATCTACTGATGGAAATAACTTTCTCGTCGACTGAATTCTCGGGTATTGATCTCCATCCAGGAGGTCCACTTATCGACTTAGAATACGCAGATGACATAGTCCTGTTTGGTGAAGACGCTGACAAAATGCAGAGTCTTCTGGTAGCACTAAGCAACAATGCCAGAATGTTTGGAATGCGCTTCTCTCCCTCTAAATGCAAGTTGTTGCTTCAGGACTGGTCTGCGTCAACACCTGAACTAAGGATAGGGAGTGAAGTAGTCGAACGCGTTGACAACTTCACTTATCTTGGAAGTCTGATCAGCCCTAATGGGTTGGTGTCGGACGAAATCTCAGCACGGATTCGAAAAGCTCGTTTGGCTTTTGCCAACTTACGTCACCTTGGCGAAGGCGAGATATCCGTCTATCAATAAAAGGACGAGTATACTGCGCGGCAGTCCGTTCTGTTTTAATTTACGGCAGCGAAACATGGCCATTAAGAGTAGAAGACACTCGTAAGCTATTAGTATTTGACCACAGATGCCTTAGAAATATTGCTGGGATCACCGGGTAAGTAATAGTGAGGTTAGACGCAGGGTATTAGGGAATGATGGTAAATCAGTTGATGAGGTTATGAATCTTCATCGACTGAGATGGTTGGGCCACGTGTTACGTATGCCTGAACACCGATTACCACGACGTGCAATGCTATCCGGTATTGGAGATGGTTGGAAGAAAGTTAGGGGCGGCCAAACCAAAACGTGGCATCAGTGCTTGAAGTCACTAACTTCTAGTCTGAGCCATGTTGGTAGATGCAGACTACTTGGTTGGGGTCCGCGTGACTTTCGTAACCAATGGTTGGAGACTCTTGGTGACATGGCTCAGAATCGATCACAATGGCGTCGGTGTATACACTGTCTGTCTTCCCTTAAACTAAGAGATTAAAATCGCTTCATATCTTTCTTTCTACGAACCAATTCTTTCTTCTTGTATTATATCTCTATATGCAATCTTTCTCTTATATATTACCACCTTTGACCTAACCACTGCTATGAATCCGGTGTTCATCTTGTTCTGATGCGGTATGGCAACCCGGACCGATGCATATATGTGCCTGGTCCTACGCTGACTGACAGTGTTGTTAACTAGTACAGGTATTTTATTGAGAAACTTATTGGTCTAATGAATTCTTATCGTTATAATAAGTAGTGTCGTTAAACTTTTTGACCTTTTTACTTGTTTCTTTTAATTTAGCGACAAACCGTCCCTTTGGTTTCATCATCAGAAACTCAGTCTTTGGTGAATAATAGTTACAGTAACAATAATAATGGTAGTAATACTAACTATACTACTAATAGTAATATTTACCCCACGGTAGTAGTACGAAATACCAAATGTACATGGGATTATGCAAATGCTGTGAATATGTTTCATCAATATGATGTTTTGGAAACATCCTATCATTTGATTGTTAATCGGACAGAATTGAACTTTTGTGATGAAACTAAAGAAAGTTAGTAAATTAATTTCTAGTAAATGAGTTGTAAGTTGCTCCTTTAACTGCTTGTCATTACGTGAAAACACGGTGTGTGTACCACCTGTATAGAATTGGGTTAAGAAATTTGACTTGTGACCTGTTTTATAAAGGTTTTAAGTGTTACCTGTTTTTACTTGTTTTTGGTAGTCGTACAGAGCTGCAGTCCTCTTCACAAACAGTGTAGCTCAAAGTTGAATGCACAACCATGTATTTGAATATTGAACTTTGGTAATTAGTATTTGTTAAGTTTTTGCATAACCATAATTTTTGACGCATAATTATGATAATTATTATTTATTCTCAATTTTGCCTATTGTTTTGTTTATTTTGAAATCTTAGTTTTCATTTATTATCTCTGGTGTTACACCGCAAGTTTACCCTGATATTTTTTGCAGTTATGAGGCTTGACCTAACTCTATTTGAAAGGCTCAATTTCAACTAATCTCGACCCCTAGTAAAGAATATAGTACGAAACGATAGGGTATTATTTTGTGAAAGAATTGTGTACTATTTCCACATAAAGGTTAAGCAGCTCGTTTGTATATGCAACTTGTTCATAAATAACCTTAAAAAACATGTAACGAAACAATATAATAATAGACTGAACGAACGTTATTGCAAGACAGCGCTTTTGGGAAGTCTTGACGTGGAAAATTAGGAATTTAAATTGTAAAACTTAGAAAACAAAATTTTTGCGGTATTCCTAACAGAATAAATGCAATTCCCACAGGGATTTTTTATTCCATATGTAAACCTATTAGTTGGTATCAGAAAATAATGAGCCATGTTGGTAGGTGTAGACCACCTGGTCGGGATCCACGGGATGATAGCAACCGATGGTTAGAGACCCTGAATGACATGACTCAAAATCGTTTGCAATGGCACAGGTGCATCCACTTTGTGTTCTCCCGAATTCTAATCTTCTGAATTCTTCATGTCCCTTTCTTTTTTCTCTTTCCAAATTTATTTCGCTGTATTATACTCGTCGAATAACATCTTCAAACCCTAATGTTTCCGATTACTGCTTATACTCTAACTACCGCTACCACTACGGGATTTGAATCGACAACTGCATCTCTGTGCTAATGTGGCGTGGCAACTCGAACTGATGTACGTACGTACGAAGTTATTCGTTGTTACTAACTGACCGACTGACTGGTATCAGAAAGACAATCTTATTTCTAAGCTTCACAATGAATCATTTGGTATTTTCCAGTTTTTATTTGTAAAATGTTGACCAAATCATGTGAAACCAGGCACTCAAAGTGCAGCCGTTTAGATCACAAACCAGATATGTCATTCTATACTAACTAGCTAGTCGTATATAAACTTGACCGGATATATCTTAAGAAATTCAAAAGCGTGGATATGACTGAACATTTCCTCTTATTCTGTATGCATGTGCAGGTATTTGATGGGAGCATAATGGAACAAATTACAGTGTTGGAAGTGTGAATGATGATCCTAGTTGACTACTAATTATTAACTAATGTTGTGTTTGTTCAATCCTCAACAGTAGTCAGATTCTGGAAATCAAAATGGCATGTACCTCTATTTTTATTGATACGATATCATGTGGACTCTGTTTTGATGTTCATAGTTAAAGGTAGTCTGTGGGAAGCCCTTGATCTAAGTTTCATTTCAGTTGAGACTATTCGAACAATGCATAAATATATTAGTACCACACGAGGTAGTCAGTTACAACCTGAATAGCTCATTGGTAACGTGCCTTACAAGAGCACTAGATCACAAAGCTTCCAAATCTCACGGAAGCGTCAATCTCGTCAAGATTACAGGTATGCCTTGCGTACATGCTCCAACCAGGATAAAACTTATATTCAAGGTTTTTCTATAGATTGGTGCGAACCATCTACCACTAAATTGTTAATCTCGTCATCGAAGTACAAATGTCTTCCCAAGTTTAACAAACCATCCTTTACCATTCCTATAAAATTTAATTATATTGCTTCTCCAGAATCATGATTTTTAATACTTCAAACTGTTATTATTCGTTCATTTTTTATTTATCATAAATTAGCCAGATTTTCATCCATTTTACTTTCTTCTTAGAAATTCGACTCAATCCAAACATTGTGCCGAATGGATCAATGCGAGTTAATTTAACCACATTATCTGTAGATTGGTATCCATATCATTTAGATTGTACGTTCATTTTCTTTGTGTTTTTTATTTTTATATTACACTATGCCTTAAAATTACCTATTTTTGTGTTTCGTTAAAATTATATCTTGTTTCGTGATTTTTCGATGAGGTTAACATAATAACAATGCATTGTTTTTGTGGATAGATTGAGAGAAAGGGAGAGAATAATTTATAATCTGGCTTAGTAATATTCCATTAGTAGCTTCATACTTCTCAATGTTTTACTGAATGAATATCTGTAAAATAAGGAAAAAACCGGTGATTACTTACTTACGCCTGTTACTCCTAATAGAGCATAGGCCACCGACCAGCATTCTCCAACTCACTCTGTTCTGGGCCTTCTTTTCTAGTTCCATCCAATTCTTGTTTATTTTTCTCATGTCTATCTCCATTTCCCGGCGTAATGTGTTCTTTGGTCTTCCTCTTTTCCTTTGGCCTCGAGGATTCCATGTGGGGGCTTGTCTTGTGATACAGTTGGATGCTTTCCTCGTTGTGTGTCCTATCCACTTCCAGCGCTTCTTCCTAATTTCTTCCTCCGCTGGTATCTGGTTTGTTCTCTCCCACTGTAGATTGTTGCTGATAGTGTCCGGCCAACGGATCCGAAGTATTTTCTGTAGACAACTGTTCATAAACACTTGCGTCTTCTGGATGATGGCTTTCGTAGTTCTCCAGGTTTCCGCCCCATACAGTAGGACTGTCTTGACATTTCTGACCTTGGTTTTGGTTAAGAGTTGTTTTGAGTTCCAGATGTTCTTCCGTTGTAAATATGCTGCTCTTGCTTTTCCTATCCTCGCCTTCACATCTGCATTAGATCCACCCTGTTCATCAATGATGCTGCCCAGATATGTAAAGGTTTTTACATCTTCCAAATCATCTCCGTCAATCGTGACTGGATTGGTGCATGCTGAGTTGTATCGGAGAATATTGCTTTTCCCTTTGTGTATATTGAGACCTACTGCTGCTGAGGCTGCTGCTACACTGTTAGTCTTCTGCATTTGTTGTTACGTTTGCTATAGGAAGGCCATTTCATCTGCGAAGTCTAGATCGTCCAGCTGTATCCTAGATGTCCACTGTATCCCGTTCTTCCCTTCAGATGTTGACGTCTTCATGATCCAGTCGATCACCAGGAGAAAGAGAAAGGGTGAGAGTAAGCAACTTTGCCTGACCGGTCTTTACTTCGAACGAGTTTGTCAACTGTCCTCCATGCACGATTTTGCAGTTTAATCCGTCATAGGAATTCCATATGATATTGACTATCTTCTGAGGCACGCCGTAGTGTCGAAGAAGCTTCCATATTGTTGTTCTGTCCACGCTGTCAAATGAAGTTGATGTAGAGTGATGAATTCCATTCAACTGATTGTTCCACAATGATCCGTAGAGTTGCTATTTGGTCTGTACACGATCTATCCTTACGGAATTTAGCCTGTCGGTCACGAAGTTGGGCGTCTACGCAGTCCTTGATCCTGTTTAACAATACCCTGTTGAACAGTTTTCCTGTTATTGAGAGAAGAGTGATGCCTCTGTAGTTATCACAGTTGCTGAGATCACCTTTCTTTGGTATTTTGATCAGGAGTCCTTCTTTCCAGTCTTTTCGTACTCGTTCCTCATCCCAAATCTTATTAAAGAGAATGTGGAGTATCCTTGCAGTTACCGGTACGTCTGCTTTTGGTGCCTCTGCTGGAATGTTGTCTGGTCCTGCTGCTTTGCCACTCTTGATTTGTCTGGTGGCCATGCTTATTTCTTCAATTGTTGGTGGGCCAACATTGATTGGGAGGTCCGTGGGTGCTGCTTCGATGTTGGTTGGGTTCAGTGGGGCTGGTCGATTCAAGAGTTCTTTGAAGTGTTCTACCCACCTGTTTTGCTGTTCTCCAATGTTGGTGATTACCTTGCCTTCCTTGCTTTTCACTGGTCGTTCTGGTTTGCGGCGATTTCCAGAGAGTTTCTTTGTCGTGTCATACAGTTGTTTCATGTTTCCTTCTCTTGCAGCCTTTTCCACCGTCGTTGTCAGATCTTCCACATATTTACGTTTGTCGGTTCTGATGCTCCTCTTAAATTGTTTGTTTACTTCTGTGTATTCAGCTTGTGCCTCGGCTTCTTCTGCTCTTGTTCGGCTTGTATTGATTGCTGTCTTTCTGTCCCTCCTTTCTTGAATCTTATCCAGTGTATCAACAGTGATCCATTCCTTGTGGTGGTGTTCTTATGGCCTAGAACCTCATGACATGTTGAAGTGATTGCCTCTTTGATGCCTTTCCAGTTGCTCTCCATAATAGTTCCTTCTCCGTTGAGTAGATCATGAAAGGCCTGGAACTTGTTGCTGAGGACTATCTTGAATTTGTTGAGTTTGTTAGTATCCTGAAGAAAGGACGTATTGAACTTTTGTGATATTGTCCGCCCGATTGTCCGGTGCTTCTTGAGTTTCAATTTCATCTTGGCGACCAGCAAGTGATGATCTGATGCTATATAAGCTCCTCTCTTGGTTCGCACGTCCTCCATCGTCCTCCTGAACTTTTTGTTGATGCAGATGTGGTCGATTTGGTTCTGTGTAGTGTGATCCGGTGAAGTCCATGTGCTTTGTGTATGCGTTTGTGTGGGAATATAGTGCAGTCTATGACCAGTTTATTGAAGGCACATAGGTTTGCAAATCTCTCACCATTTTCGTTCCTTTCTCCCAGTCCGTATCGTCTCATGATGTCTTCATATCCAGTGTTGTCCATTCCAACCTTGGCATTGAAATCTCCCATCAGAATGGTCAGGTTCTTTGTTGGTCACTTCTCGATGATTGACTACAGCCTATTGTAGAATTGATCTTTAACGTCTTTATTGTAGTCGTTGGTAGGGGCATAGCATTGGATGACGTCCATTGTAATTCTCTCCTTCTTTGTTTTGAAGGAGGCTTTGATGATCCTTGGTCCATGAGATTCCCATCCTATAAGTGCATTTTGTACTTGTTTGGACAGCATCAATGCAACTCTGTGTGTATGTGGGGCATTTTCTTCTTCATGGTCAGAGTATAACAGAAGCTCCCCTGAAGCTATTCGTTGTTGTCCAACTTGCGTCCAATGTGTTTCACTGATCCCAAGCACCTCTAGGTTGTATCTCCTCATTTCTGCAGCAATTTGGAAGACTCTCCCAGTCTCCCTCAATGTACGGGCATTCCATGTACCTAAACAAATGGTTGCTCTGGTTGTCAGAAGGGGCATAGGCCTCGTGACTTCCGAAGGAACTCGGCTTTCATCATGAGGCGTCATAACTCTTATAAATGAAAACCTTCTGACTCCCAGGGCAGAGCTTAAAAGGTTCGAATAATTTTTTCTGGTTAGCATTTTTTAGCGAGTTATTTTTCTACAGGGTGTGGTCGCTAACCGCATGCCCAACTCTCCTCCTTTATCCGGTTTCGGACCGGCAGTAGCCCCCGGAGGGACTCCAGGCGGTGATGTTGCTATGCATATGAGAGATTTGAATGTTCGGGGAAAAATCTTCTTACAACTATATGATCCCCAACTTTTAAAATATAAAACGTTGGTCTAACTGTTACCACGCTACATTAGCATGAGAGTGTGAAACAATGGCTTGTTGGTCAATACATTTGGTCTTCAACCGACAGGTCACAGGTTTGAGTCTCATCTCACTTAATTCCGTTTAGGCAGTCGGATATTACAATTTTCTCTTACACACCTAGAGTGTGACCCGAAGTCGAGTACATTAGTCTGTACTTGGTGAATGGTTAACAATAAATGTAAAAAAGTCACAAAAATGGCAATATCAGTAATAGTATAAGAATTAAAGTAGTAAGGATATTAGAGTAAGCTAACATAATTTGGAAGTAATTAATATATAATAAATAAAATGTGATAGAATTTATATGTAGGTAGATCACTGTCTACTGTGATAACACAGGATGAAGATGTACGAATAAGTCGACAACTGTTATCTCAATAATCTCAGACTATAATAATCAATTTTATAATATCAACAGCTTTCACCTGTAAGCTATAAATTATTTTATTATCATTGCCTTGATTTTATAAATTTCCAACCAACTCTTAGACTAGCTAATGTCCAGCAAAATCTTAGTCGATGTTCAACCTTTTGATTTTAGACTCAAAATTTCATTTAACAGTTAATTAGCTGTCGTACTCACACACAAGTGTATCACAACAGAGAGTACACAAACCTGAATTACGGTAACAAATAAATGTAACTTAAAAATTCTCATAGAATATATTATGACTTGTGACCGATGATTAATGTGCAGTGACTTATCGATCGGATCCATGACGCGTAAAACACGTGCGAGCAGCCAATAGTCCTGATTGGTCCTGCCTCCCGCCTAACCCAGCCAGTTGGGTCCAGAGCACCAGTCTCAGCCTCTGCCATATGAATCATTATATTTCAAACATACTGAGTTTATATGCTAATCAAACAGACCACAACGTACCAATAAAATATGAAACAACATTTGTACAAGAATTAGCCAGATGTGGCTGTGAATGGGGGAGGTAGTAATTAATATACTGGGTATAACTCAAGAATGGTAAAACGTATAATAATATTTTATGGGTCAAAATAAAGCTTGTAATAGGAGGAATATGAATATGAATAGTTAGGTTATTTAACAACTATACGATAAAAAATATACGTTTAGTATTGGTCCATCAATAGATCCCAAAAGTTACCATTTATTATTCTTGTCGGGACATAACAGAATATTTAAAAACAAAGTATATTTTTCCAATTGTTTCCAATAACTCCATCTTCCAACTCAATGCTTATGAATTCATAATTATGACAACACATTAGTCAGTATTAAGGCGCGTACATGATAAAGCAAATGTCATATATTCATCGTAGTCAATTTCACTTCAGTTGAAGTTTAAGTATATGCAAAATTAAGAATTTACTGCCTTAGTTCTTGCATAATCTTTCAACCTTGCGAATGACATATTGGCTACGTATTTGAATAAAAATCCGTCTCCATCCTTTTCAACTTTTAACACTACCTAATCCAATCATAACTCGGCTCTGTGTATTAATAACTTTGAAATCGGAAGATAAAATGGAGGTTATGGAAAATTGTTTACTGAACTATGAGATATTTCAACTAACTGAACTAGTTATTAACTCGACCAATTAAATAGCAAACTAGTATAGGGTTTGTGGAGATTATTAAGTTTTTGATTGAGATCATGAACCGAGTCGTGACCAGTGGAGCTAATCCATGCCGGATAGAGACAAGTATCTACCTCAGTACAACGGAAGTTGGTCGCGCGATTTCGTGGATTGGTTGACGTTAGACACTATCACCATTGGATGCCGGCTTAGTGGTCCAGTTGGCTAAGCGTTCGCGCGCGAGGCCGGAGGCCCTGGGTTCGAATCCCGCGAGCGGGGTCGTGGATGCGCACTACTGAGGAGTCCCACAGTAGGACGAAACGGCCGTCCAGGTTTCCAAAGGTGGTGGTCTAACATCAATCGGTTCATGATCTCAATTCAATAGCAAACATTTGATTGGTAAGTACTTTATTAACTATTTATTTCCTTATACAAAATCTAGTATATTATAGTATAGTATATTATTTTCAACATTCAATAAAAGTACAATATCTAGCGTTTTAAAGCACTTCTACATTCATTTTGTAAGTCAGTACTGCGGTGTAAAAGTAAGAAATTTAACCGGAGATTTAATACCAATCATCTAAAGCTATCTGCATATACTTTCTATGAACAGGACACTGTAGTGCATCCCAACTTGCCGGATGAAAAATGCAAATAAAGCGCAAGTTGGAGTTTAAAATTAATTCTCCTATGAAAATTACTTTCTTAATTCTTGCATTCACTCGCTAAATGAACGGTAAACCGATAGATATTGCATACATTGAGAAGCAAATGTGTTAAGATTTCACGGACAGGTATCCTATTGCAATTTAGACTATTTCGAAATATTTTACTCAGAATCGTCTTTGTTTATGCCTTAAAGTTTCACCAGAATTACCTTGGCCTGGTTGTCGAGAATTCTACAGTGCACGTGATAATTGGTTAAGAGGTATTAATCCTATTCATTTTACCTATGGTGGTCGTAGAGTATTCAGTACAAATTCTCCAACTGTTTCTACTGATAATCAATTTGTTATATTGGATTGTGGTTTATTGCAGACAGTGAATACATCAATTTTACAAAGTGTTGGTATTCTACGATTAGTTGACATCACTGTATCATGTGTATCTTATCCGAATTCCGTGTTGAAACAGAGTGATCCATCTACATTGTTTTCAAAATCTTCACAGATGAATAAAACATTTCGCGATAATAACAATAATGCACGTATAAAAGCAGAAATTCCAGTTGATAAGAATATTTTCATTGGATCAGATAAATTTTTACATAATCTACCTGATACATCATCATTTCTTACCATTGAATTTAAAAATCATTATTGGGTAGATGATACACCAAGCTCAAGTTCATCAAATCAATGTAAGTTTTCATGTTATTGTTGTACAGATGTGTTTTGCTTTCAAATTATCGACTGGGTATTGATGGAAAATGTAATAATTCCCAAAAATTCGACCTGGATCAGTCGAAAAGAATTTTTAATAGCCACCATTTGATTTTTTTTAATCGCTCCCGTATTCTCAGACAATGCTCACTAAAACCGAACCCGTTTACTCCTTTTCACTATATATCGCAAATTGGTTGGAGTTGGAAACATGGATCGCTATATTCCAAACTAGTAGTAGTGCAAAGAATTTGTTCTCATTGTGAGACCTTTCTTCTTGTAAACGTAGAATCAGAATTGTTATGACTTGTGAGAATTCAGTTGGTTGATAAACTTATGTCTGATTTCAATTTGAAAAGTCGGCTTCTGTTGAGTGGATAGACTGATTATGGCTACATATTTATACGAATTACGCTTTTCATTCAAATTTTGAACTTGTTACATTTTGCTATTATGAATTTCGGATCTGTTTTGTCGATTTTCTGCGCCACTCTGATGAAAGCTCTTCTCTTTTATGTTACACACAATTACTATCGTATCCTAACATAACAGTTCACAGGCAATTTAACCAATTCTGTGGATGATTCTAGTCCCTTTATTTGTCATTGTGATATTTGTATCATTTAAAGAATAATTGTATATTCGAATAAACGGTTTTACTAAGTTTAGTTAATCAGTTAATTATGAGAAGAATGTATAACCAATTACATCTGTGCATCATTTCAAGTTGCCACAGTTTTACTACATTGTGTGGTTTTATAATGTCATCTGTGTTTATTTTAATTCAGTAAATAATTAAAGCTTTGTGTAATCAGCTTCAAGCCACATTTTTCGACAGAAGCTAACGATGCTAGCTGGTTACCGAAGTCTAAGTCGAGGCATGTGGATGTGAACTATCATTTTTGTGGTTGACAGCCGAGTGCATTCGCAATCGGTCCATTTCATCGCGTGAAAGAAGGATTGGGTTATTGATCAAAGGACTCAGGTGCTAACCAATTGTTCACAAATAAGAACTCAGCTCTGATGTGCTTTAAATGCACGGTGGGAGCATCTTGACTCAATCAGAATACATTGAATACCACAGTTCTCTTTCAGTCTTCCTATCTCTGTCTAATCGAAAGGATAAATCTTATGGGGCAGATTTAACAGTGGAGGCCAAAGAATATCAATTTAAGCATGTCAATACCGATAAACGGTGAGCGTATCAAAAGGGTGATAAGTAAATAGTGTCTCTAGTCATTGACGACTCGTGTGAGAAAATTTAGTGACAGAAAACGGAGACTCAGATGTATAAAATCAAGGAATAAAGAGCAGTGTATCAATATTTTTTGAGAATTTAACCTCTTTAATAAATCCCATCTACTTTGGTTTAGGTAACTAGGTAGCACCACTAGCCCCTAAACAAAGTCTTATTCAAAGCTGAGTACATATGTGTTAGGTGAGATACATTAATTGAAGTATCGAGAGGTTTAGACGTCCAAGTTGAATTTCGCCAGCTAATTATAACCCATAGTTGTAGACTTTGGGCAGTCTTACTCAAAATCTATCACATTACTGTTTAATTAATTCACTCTTTATCTTCCTCGAATTGTTAAATATAAAATATTATTATATACGTTTTCATTATTTCGAATTCATTTGTCTCGTTTAGTCTTTTATTACCATTATCACTGTTTCGCTTTTGTTAACTTCGTATCACTGTGCTAATATAAATGGTAGCAACTAAGATTTATCAATGCTTGTATTGTTTACAGCTGATTAGCCGGGTACCATTAAATTTCACATTAGTGGTATGACAGAGAGATCAAATCTTGATGCTAATTGCTCAATATTAGATTCTTATATGATAGTTGACGAGTAATTTACGAGACTTAATGATTTTAAATACAATACACGGTACATATTTCGAAATGTTCATTTCATCACAGAGCTCTGAATTTAAATATAGCTGTTGTTCAATACCATCAATGACCCTTTTATGTCTGTAATTATATATATATATATATATTTAGTCAGCATCACCGTCCTGTGGAGTCTGTTTGCTTAAAAATCGTGTCTCATAGGCTGTTTCTTAAAGATAACTATCAATTAGATTACCGCAGTTACTTCTGTTATTTTTATCAATCCATCATCACGTCCGATTTTGTTTATTGAGTTCTTATTCTCATTATCTTCAATTTCTGTTTCAGCTTTACCATGTTCATTGTTTTGTCAAATCAATCCATTTTATATAAATTTCGATCCAGATACTGTTATATGGTTGAATATATTTCTATTGGCATTACAGTTAAACTTGGTAATTAGATGCATAGTTCATTTTATTATTCTTGTTCATATTTCTATGTTGTTCCTTCTGTGGTTTTCTTCTGGCAATGTCTGTATTATGTACTGTTAGAGGTCGATACTGTATTTGTGTAATATGGTTTAAACAAATTTGTATGCAACTACCAACTTAGGTGTTATTCTGGTTGACACTTGTTAGCCAGAGGTATCTACAATCTTCAGGGAACTCCTCATGCGATTCGAACTCGTCACCCAGTATCGCTGTTAAACTTGTTACTCCTGAGCTATTTGGTTTGTGGTTGACCTCTTGTGGGATATCCATACCTAAGTAATTATTACGAAATTTGTTAGGAAAAGGATATTTAAAAAGCAGTGATTTGAAAACAGAAAAAATACTCTGGTTTTAGACGCTCTGACCAAGTCCAATGATATTGAGAATGTTGTAAAACTCTTTTTAATTGTCAACTGTATCACGTGAGATTTGGTGTTCCGGACTCTCAACTCTTGTTATGAACTACAAAAAACTTTGGCGCATCGATTTAGACATTTAGTTTCCAGTCAGTGGTTCGCAAACTGAATGTCCTCTTTCAACGATCGAATGGTACTCTTAGTTTTCTTGTATAAATTGAACGCCACTGTTTACTTATTCCTATCTGTTGTTTTTGTTATTGGTTATTCATATTTCTCACCATCTATGGAAATAACAGTATTAAACCTTGTGACGACTCTCTACTCGAACACTACCAGTCGAGTCAGAGCTTGTGGAGAACTGTCATCTGATTTTGCAACCTCAAGTGGTGTCCGTCAAGGCTGTCCAATATCTCCATTTCTGTTCAACTTCATCATAGATCTACTGATGGAAATAACTTTCTCGTCGACTGAGTTCTCGGGTATTGATCTCCATCCAGGAGGTCCACTTATCGACTTAGAATACGCAGATGACATAGTCCTGTTTGGTGAAGACGCTGACAAAATGCAGAGTCTTCTGGTAGCACTGAGCAACAATGCCAGAATGTTTGGAATGCGCTTCTCTCCCTCTAAATGCAAGTTGTTGCTTCAGGACTGGTCTGCGTTAACACCTGAACTAAATATAGGGAGTGAAGTAGTCGAACGCGTTGACAACTTCACATATCTTGGAAGTCTGATCAGCCCTAATGGGTTGGTATCGGACGAAATCTCAGCACGGATTCGAAAAGCTCGTTTGGCTTTTGCCAACTTACGTCACCTGTGGCGAAGGCGAGATATCCGTCTATCAATAAAAGGACGAGTATACTGCGCGGCAGTCCGTTCTGTTTTAATTTACGGCAGCGAAACATGGCCATTAAGAGTAGAAGACACTCGTAAGCTATTAGTATTTGACCACAGATGCCTTAGAAATATTGCTGGGATCACCGGGTAAGTAATAGTGAGGTTAGACGCAGGGTATTAGGGAATGATGGTAAATCAATTGATGAGTTTGTGAATCTTCATCGACTGAGATGGTTGGACCACGTGTTACGTATGCCTGAACACCAATTACCACGACGTGCAATGCTATCCGGTATTGGAGATGGTTGGAAGAGAATTAGGGGCGGCCAAACCAAAACGTGGCATCAGTGCTTGAAGTCACTAACTTGTAGTCTGAGCCATGTTGGTAGATGCAGACTACTTGGTTGGGGTCCGCGTGACTTTCGTAACCAATGGTTGGAGACTCTTGGTGACATGGCTCAGAATCGATCACAATGGCGTCGGTGTATACACTGTCTATTCTCCCTTAAACTAAGAGATTAAAATCGCTTCATGTCTTTCTTTCTACGAACCAATTCTTTCTTCTTGTATTATATCTCTATATGCAATCTTTCTCTTATATATTACCACCTTTGACCTAACCACTGCTATGAATCCGGTGTTCATCTTGTTCTGATGCGGTATGGCAACCCGGACCGATGCATATATGTGCCTGGTCCTACGTTGTAGCTGACTGAGTTAATGGTTGGACGACTAGTTAAGTTAACATTTTAGATACTATGTCAGTTAAACTGATTTCTCTGTGAATGTTATAAGAGGAGTTTTGTCTTATTTTGTAAACTGAGACGATCAACGATCCAGACCAATTAGAAGTGATTTTTTCACTCCCCGAGTCTTAGCTAATGTCTCAGTAGAACAAACCTCTAAAACTGGACCACAGTCTTCTAATACCATTGGGATTAATCTCTCTAGACTTGCCGTTTTCCTTCGTTGTAGATCACCTATAACCTTTTTAAGAGTTAAAGGATTTATGTCAATTTGCCATACAGATTATTTGGAGATAGTAGGTAATTGGAGAGTTTCTGAAGGCCAGTTAAACTGTCCGCTAAAGTATTCTTCCCACCGGTCCAATATCCTAGACCGAGAGTTGACATTAGTCCCATGGTCCTCCGATTTTTAGTGCATGTTTCGCTGATAATTCTGAATATTTGTATACTGCTGTCTTTTGCTTCTCTTTTTTTTTCAAATTTGCTTTCGTTAACCACCACTGCTCACGATCATTGCGCAAGCTTGTTCCCGTTCTACGATAAGCCAGCTTCGCTCCTCATGGTGTTTGAAACCTGACGATATAAGTTTCCAAGAATTTGTTAGTTCAATAGACGGTACAGAAATCATCACCTTTTGGTTTAATTTACTGTTAGATCTCACTGCTGTTTCCAAAGTTGTTTGCTCCCACTGAGATGAAGATAAATATCACTTTGACTTCCACTTATCATTTTAATTAATTCATATGAATCACCATCGTATTTTCGTTACTACTCTGTTGGTGTGGTTAAAGCAATCAATTTCTAACCAGTAATTTTCTATGTTCAAATCCTACTTGGCTTACTTTTGTTTAGATAACTAGGTATGAATATTACTAATCATCTCATTGTGTAGCTCAAAAATAAGTCTATTAAAATTGTAGCTAGCAAACATATTTCATGTATTCTGTTGTTTTATTATTCATACTTCCCCCTCCCTTTTCTTCATCCATTAACTTTAGCTTCGATTTCAGGTTTGTTTATTTGAATATTAATTCCTTATTTGGAAAAAAGTTGTCGTTATTATTATTATTCCATTGTCGTATGTTGTTGTTGTCCTAGCGTTTTTGTACAAAACGCACGCAGCAATTTTATCAGATTTGTTTTTCTTAATACTATCCATCTTCCAAAATATATTTGTTTACTTGTGTGAAGTTTAATATACCGCTGCTGTTCTTATTATTGTATTCATTTATCTATCTGTTTTTGAGAATGCATCTGTCAGGTTATATAATCATAAGTAAGATTATATTTGAAATTAAAAACCCATTTATTTCACATACTTCGTTCAATGTAAAATTATCTTGAGTTTACCTGTATTGCTGTCATGTACGTTCAGGACTGCTGAATGTTAGAATGAAACACATGGTTAATAAATTTTGTATATATGTTAATAAAATAAAGGAATTGAGGTGATTGTTCTATTTAACATAGATTTTCATCCCAGACTAACATTAGTTAAAAGTCTCTCGTCTAGACTTTTTCTTCATTCTATTCAGAAGCACCTACCACTATGTTTTAACAAGGTACAACATATGTCGATTATGTCATCCATTTTGTAATATTTATTAGACATAGGACATCCAACCTCCGACTTGTCCTTTGTCATCATTTATAAAATCCAGTCAAAGACACCAACAGATATACATCTAAACCAATTTTTTCTCATAGAAGCCTTACCTATCCATAAAGTATGGTCCACGTTGTTTGTGCAAAAATGACTTGCTTGATATCAACCTTTCGTTAATATACCGTTAGTTTATGGATTTGTTTTGTTTGGTTGCTCAATTTCTTTTCACTGTTTTACTCCTATATCTACAGAATTAGTTATCATTATTATTGCCACAAATGTTTCGATGTCGATTGCTGGATCACCATTCACATATCTTCATTTCAACTTAACGATGCTTCTAATTACTCTGTTCACTCTATTAATTGAATATTTTTAATGTTTCATAAATTCCCTCTTTATTTGTTTGTTTAAAAACATGTGGTTTAATTTCACTTAATACCTAATCAAATTCTAACCAACAGAATTATTCGTAGACCTGTAATATGTCACATACATATACGATTGTACAGTATTGAAATTAAACTCGCCGAAGAGAATTCTTACGCTGAATAAAATGTTTTCTAGCTGCAGAATCGTTCAAAAACCACAAACCATCAGACAATTATTTTCAAGTTTTGTACGGTCCTTAGTATTATTATTTATTATTATTAATAGCTTTATTCAATATTATATTATTGGTACAATATAGAATTCTCAGCACAAGTATTTCAACAAGTTTCCGTTTCTTTCTTCTTGGTCGGTCCTCGCGATAAATACTGAGTGGTCGCCAGCTAGATGTTATCAGTCCAGTAAATGAACATGGGAATGATGTATATTCCTTTCGTTGTACATTGCCAGCAACCATATTCTCTCTTTTTGAGCTTTTTGTAACTTTAATAACGAAAGGTTGTACATTTTTCAGAAACGCAGCAGTATAGGTTGTGCGATTAATAGACATAATGATATATTAAAACAAACAAAGATAGATAACTTGTTGAAATATCTAGATGGCAGGAACAGGTAGCCCAGATGCTCAAGCATGTCTGCAACACTAAGTGAGCTCGGACTCAGGACCTAGATGTTTTGTAGTTAGCATGTTACCTTTTAGTTCACTGCGTTGAGATTCGATTTTTCAAACACCAATTCGCATTATTGTACAACTATCAGTCAATACCATCAATTATCTCGATAGTTATAACGATAAAATTAGACTTAACCAATATTAGAACAACACATAAGCGAACAATTGTTTTCAATTAGATCGTCATCAGGCTTTACTCTAATATACATGAATATTTATACGAAAATGTTAAACCAATCAAGACTTGTATCTTTACTTATTATGCGTGGTGAGCTATTCTATTTCATTGTGATTATTGACCCATATTGCCTTGATTGGTTTAACATTTTCGTATAAATATTCATGTATATTAGAGTAAAACTTGATGACGGTCTAATTGAAAACAATTGTTCGCTTATATGTGTTGTTCTAATTTTCACAATGAGAGTCTTTGATATTTTAACCAATATTAGCTATTCTCACTAGAACTTCTTGGGATTCTTCTCCAAGCTAATCAATAGTAAACATAAAACAAATGCATACATTCTTAATGTATATCTGTAAAATCTGAGCTCCAAGCATTTGTAAGCTCGATTTTGTTCCTCACATCGTTGCACTGAAGGACATTTAGCACAACAAAAACAAATCATGAATTTTGATTTTTACTACCTAGAAATAGTTTGACTAGATTATTAGTTAGTTATAAAATAGTTGATTTATTTATATATTACTGGTACATGTTTTGTTCGTTAATCAGAGTTCTTATTTATTTATTTGTTGTTCGGTATTATTCGTCAATAAATAAAACATACTGTTATTGATTTACACTATTAACTTCAAGCCTGCAATTGTTGACACAATGTGAAACTGTTTGAATAAGGCCATAGCTTTCAACTTATTGTAATTTATACATGTAAACGTTTATAAATACGGACTATCTGAGGTACTTTTAATTCTTAAGCGGATCTATCTTAAATTTAGTTTAATTCACGAAGACATTGGGATGAAAGATGACTAACTTTACTTCATTAGAAAAATAGAGGATGGAACGTTTCATGTAAGCGTTTACTATCCTAAATTAAGACCGTACTTATTCTCAGGATACAGATTGGATTAAACCATATTCCAGCCATGACTGTGTTGGAGCACGCTGATTGGTTGTTCCTTAGCCAATCAACGCTAGCGGATAATTGACATTTGAAGTTCATTTTCTTTACAGACTGACGTCGATTGTAGAAACATTTGAAATTGAGGTGTACTGTTGAGTGCATCTTTTCGAACCTCGTATGGGTTCCTATCCACGACTTTCAGGTTTCCATTTTTAATCACCTTATTGATCATTTAAGTTGTACTACCAGTTTTGCATTGAAAAAAAAGCTATATGCGTCGTATTTCGTGGATGCATAAATAAACCACACCTCAAGTATATATATGACTTAACATTTTTTAATCAAAAGGCGGTTTTGTGAACATTTAATTAATTTTATGGTTGAGTTCATGAGTTAATTAAAGTTAAACCATCATGAAAAACCTGGAAGCACTGGACGGCTAGATCGTGGATGCGCATTGCTGAAGAGTCCTATACTAGGACGAAACGGCCATCCAGTGCTTTCAGGTTTTTCATGGTGGTCTAGCTTTAATTGACCCATGAACTTAACATTTGTTGTTGTGAATGATGCTGAGAAGAGTAGTCAAAAGAAAAAATTATTATTTGTGAATTAATTTGCACATTTTATCAGGTATTTATTCTACAGTTGTTCCTTGATATTTCGGTGTTTAGGTTTTTTTTATTCATCAATGATTGTCATATCTGAAGATGGTCTACATGGCGAACTAATTTTAACTAAATAAGTATTGAAACGTAGAAAGCATTGATCATTTGCTTCGCCCACTTTCGGACCTCCTGAACACTGCATGACCTCGTCAAAAAATGAAACCCTATAACTCCGGTCGCCGCGTTGAGCGATTTGACGTCCACCAACCGATATTTCCAATCTCAGTCAGTTCGCCTACACTGATCTCTCATTTTAATTACGTACTTAAAAAAAGGTAATAATAGATTTGTGACCATTTACCCTACATTTCGCTATTTCGAATGATGAGATAAGGAAAATGCCTCAACTTGCACAAGATTGGTGAACATACATCAACGAAGGTGACTCTGACTTTTCCTTACTTCAATAAAAGACAACAAGCAGTATTCAATTGTCGTTCAGTTTTCAATTCAGAAGATTGGTTTAATTATGATCTGTTAGTATGTGGTCATTGTAACGCACCAGACTGGTGATTTCATGTCTTAGTGTAAGAAATACTAAATCGGTCATGGTAAGCTCGAGTGATAAACCTTGAACAGAATAAAACATGCTAGCTATCGTTTTTTAAATATGTTCTTTTATTGAAGTATTGATGGAAATCCCTTTTCCCACCTTGATATAATAAAGATTTGTAGCGTAGGTGGATAATTTTGGTTTTATTCTATGATCTGGATAGTCTAGTCATGTGGCTTTCATTGTTCTTCTGAACAACATCATCGGCAAAAACTTCAGGTAGAAGCGAAGTGTTCAGGTTTCTCTGCATATGAATCACAGCTTTTCCTGCCGACCTTAATTTTGACTAGTTGTTGTTGACTTTTGATCCGTCATTACGTCCCTCTTTATTTTTATTGTATCTTACTTCGGTCTGACTCTTGATCTTGTATAATGATTGGGGGTAATTGGATTTCTATCGGTGAAATTCTTTTTAAGCATGTATACTTTGTCAACCTATGTGGAGCGTATCTACGTTTCTTACTTCTCGGTTTTCATAGTGCTACTTTGTAATTATTTTCCATTTTTACTTTTTGCTAAATCAGAACTCATTTTTGTTATATTTATTTAGTCAACTTTCTTATCCGGCAGAGATAAGAACAATCCGTCGAAACAGCCTAACAGACTATTTGATTTAAATCGATATCATGTACGACTTGAAGCTTTGATGCCTCGTGTAAGTAGAATTTTTCAAAGTGTTTTGCTTACTATTTCTACATTTATGATCATCTAGTAAGATTCTACGTTTATTTCTAAGCATTAATAGTTGAAATTTCCAACCTCTGATATTAAGAATTTGTGTAAATAAAATACGTGCCTACGTGGCTTTATAAAAAGTTCACAAGTTAAGTGGATATATGACCTGAACTTGTTGTAACACTGCACATTTTGCGCTCATAACTTTTCACCGTGAATGTAGGGTACAAGATCACAATATATATATATATATATATATATATATATATATATATATATATATATATATATATATCTTTTAAATTATTGTTAACTAAGTGAATTGGTTGTTTAATACAATATGATGATTTTGGTTTTCATAATATTTACTGTAACATCCGGATGTTGGTAGGTTTGTGTATCCATTATGGAAGCAAAAAAAGTAACTCATATTCTGTGCTCAGGTTCGTGTATCCGTTATTTAGTTTTGTAATGTATAATGATGCTGTCTAGTCTGTCAAGCCAAACAGACGGAACTGTGTTCTAATCTGCATACTAATTGGAAATCAAATGCTTTAACCACTAAACCGTTTAGAGTTCCATTATTATTAGACAAGAGTAGGGTGAAAATAACACTTGTAACAATCCTGTTGAGTAGAGAAAATGAAAAAGGTTCAAATGCTTTACATGGAATATGCTATTTACCTAATGACAAATGCAATTGATAATAGTTAACAGTATTCCAGGATGAAATTGAAACAATATAATAATTGAAGTTTGAAATGAGATTGGTTTGTAGGTAATACTCGTTACGAATCGATTTCAGCCTGGGTCATTATTAAAAACCAGGAAATACTAAACAGATAATTTGTCCCTACATAAGACCCCGTCAAGAATGGAATCTGGGATTTGAGGTCTTGTGGCGAGTACTTGATTTAAAGCGATTAGTCCCTTTTATAAATTTCGATAGAACAATGAGAAAACGGAGTTGATCTGAAAAATGTGATGTATTTGCACTATACATTTCGAACAATTTGGTCACACATATACTTGTCAGGGCATTTTTATATGAAAGTACTAAAGGTCAAACAAATAAAAGTCCAATTAAAATAACTAAGGGGAGAGAAAGAATAAGAAATTGTCGCGTTATCCTAGGCCATAGAATAACTTAAGAATTACCAAGGTAAATTCAAGGTTACGACAAGTTGTTTTTGTACACATAAGGGGGGTTTAAATTTACAAATAGCCAAGGCTTCAATAAACTTAATAATTCGAACTTGACAATTTCTATACAACATTCTAAATGCTGTATTGATGTCAATTTTGTGCCCCGTCTCAATTATATGTTTCACTATCGATGAACTTGGTTTTCTACCTCCTACATTGATCGGATCATTTGACTCACATTGATTTTGAAGCCATCTAGGCACATGTTCATTGACCCTTGATTGCATTGTTCGAGTACTCGTCCCTATGTATATGTGTTGGGATATTCAGGAAAATATCCCAGAAATTATTCTATTAGTCTAATGCTATTCTTGGAGTTGGAGATGGTATTATTTACTTATTGGTCAGTACTTATTTCACGTGTTATTTTCCTACTGGTTAATATTGTACAGTGTTATTTTCTATTTTATCGTACGATGTGGTCTGCTTGACTGGTACTTTTGAAATATAATGATTCATAACTCAGAGGCTGTGACTTGCGTTCTGGACTCAACTGACTGGGCTAGACAGGGGAGCGGGACCAATCAGGACCCTAGGTCGTTCTACGTGTTTGCGCGTCTTTGGTCCGATCAATAATTCGCCTACCCTTAATCAGCAGCTTTATTTTCACAGCTATAACAATATGTGTCCACACAAACATGTAAATTGGTAAATACAATGGGATGTGACGTAATTATTAGTTCATTGTTTGGGTCTATTACGAATTATGGCCTTAGACTTTTCAATCACAACCAAAAAATCTTTCCCCTTTTTCCTATTCCGTTACCATTTTTGAAAGAATTACTTTTATTATGTACAGCTAATGTTCAATTTACGTTTGATGGTGAATATTTTCGACAAGTTGGTGGTGTAGCTATGGGTAGCCCTTTGGGGCCTCTCTTAGCCGATGTGTTCATGTCATATGTGGAAAATATGACGAGCGACCTTATTAGTGAGACAACTCTATACAGAAGATATATGGATGATATCCTAATTATATGTGATAAGGATTTTGATGTTTACTGATTACTGGATAAACTCAATGGTGTTCAAAACGATATTGTGATGACATATGAATCAGAAAGTAATGGCCATCTAGCCTTTCTAGACATACTCTTAAATCGAAGGGATGGCACTATTAGACGGTCCGTGTACAGGAAACCAACTTGGACGGGACAATACTTAAATTTCTATAGTTTCTGTCCATTGCAATACAAGAGAGGTCTGGTTAAGTGTCTCTTTAAGAGGACTCGAAGAATATGTACCTCTGACATGGTGGAAAAAGATGAAAAGTTACTGATTGACACATTAATAGCAAATGGTTATCCACTCAAGTTTATTAATAGGTGCAAAAGTCAGTGAATGCCACGACCTCTAATTTATTCAGTGCCAAAGAAAAAATTTTATATCAACCTACCATATAGAGGCGAATCTAACAGTATAGTTTTAAGACAGAGATTGAAAGCAGCTATCGAGAATACGCATTATGCTGCTCAGTTGGTTGTGATTGAAAAGTCTAAGGCCATAATTCCTAATAGACCCAAACAATGCACTAATAATTACGTAACATCCCATTGTATTTACCAATTTACATGTTTGTGTGGACACATATACATAGGGAGGAGTACTCGAACAATGCAATCAAGGGTCAATGAACATGTGCCTAGATGGCTTCAAAATCAATGTGAGTCAAATGATCCGATCAATGTAGGAGGTAGAAAACCAAGTTCATCGATAGTGAAACATATAATTGAGACGGGGCACAAAATTGACATCAATACAGCATTTAGAATGTTGTATAGAAATTGTCAAGTTCGAATTATTAAGTTTATTGAAGCCTTGGCTATTTGTAAATTTAAACCCCCCTTATGTGTACAAAAACAACTTGTCGTAACCTTGAATTTACCTTGGTAATTCTTAAGTTATTCTATGGCCTAGGATAACGCGACAATTTCTTATTCTTTCTCTCCCCTTAGTTATTTTAATTGGACTTTTATTTGTTTGACCTTTAGTACTTTCATATAAAAATGCCCTGACAAGTATATGTGTGACCAAATTGTTCGAAATGTATAGTGCAAATACATCACATTTTTCAGATCAACTCCGTTTCTCATTGTTCTATCGAAATTTATAAAAGGGACTAATCGCTTTAAATCAAGTACTCGCCACAAGACCTCAAATCCCAGATTCCATTCTTGACGGGGTCTTATGTAGGGACAAATTATCTGTTTAGTATTTCCTGGTTTTTAATAATGACCCAGGCTGAAATCGATTCGTAACGAGTATTACCTACAAACCAATCTCATTTCAAACTTCAATTATTATATTGTTTCAATTTCATCCTGGAATACTGTTAACTATTATCAATTGCATTTGTCATTAGGTAAATAGCATATTCCATGTAAAGCATTTGAACCTTTTTCATTTTCTCTACTCAACAGGATTGTTACAAGTGTTATTTTCACCCTACTCTTGTCTAATAATAATGGAACTCTAAACGGTTTAGTGGTTAAAGCATTTGATTTCCAATTAGTATGCAGATTAGAACACAGTTCCGTCTGTTTGGCTTGACAGACTAGACAGCATCATTATACATTACAGTTTCGTTTGAACTCATTGTATCTTTTAGATGATCTAACTCGTATTACTTTTTTTCAAATATAGTTGATATTCTCACTATTTGGACAGTCCAATCGTCATACGAATTCATCCAATTGGATTGGACCACACGCTCTTATTTTACAAGTAATTAATTATTCTTCTATTACTAATACTGTGTATTTTTTCAAACTGTATTGATTATTTTGTGATGACTTAACTTCTGTTGCCACCAAACGGTAGAGGACGATTTTAAATACTTTTAACAAACAAGTCATGTTTATAATCTATTACTCAAAAGAGTCACTCAATTTGACTGTTTTTACTCGTAAAATACTAAAGTGACAGTGTCTAGTGATCCATTGCTTTCGAAGCACTGGATGTAGAGAGTAAATTTTGACCTACGTTGTGAACGTTCATCTACCAAATGAAGGGATATTTGTTGTTATTTGCCAAATCGGTGTCTACCTGGAGATGATATACTGGCTACCATGGAAGTGGATTTGACAAAAGCTATGGGCGGACAGATCATTTCATGATATCGTTTTGCAAACTTTCTAACTACTGAACTGGTTCGTTTCAGGGTATTCAGAATTTCTAGTCGAACTCTGTAGAACAATTGGAGTATACAATTTAACGCTATGTGACATGATTTGAAGTAGACTTAAGAGGTAACTCGAATCGATACGTATTGATAATAGCTTCTGCACTATCTCTATGATTGCTGATGAGCGTATGAAACAAATTTTCCTATTTCTCTTTGCTCTTTTTCCCAAAATTGTTGTCTTTCAGTCAGATCAAATTATCGTACAGTCACTAGCAGCTCCTATATCATCACATGTCGCTGATTGTTTGAAAAAGCTGTTAGACAATTTGCGATTGAGTTATGGTCAATATGATACCAGTTGTATGAGTAATAATCCATTCATTTCTCAAGCTGTTCCACACAAATCACCGGATTTGTCAAAATTCCAAAAACTAGTTCAGTCAGCTACAGAATTACATAGTTTATGTCCCGTAAGTTTTAAGCTATGAAACAATATTTGATTCATTCTTTGTAAATTTGTTTTATTGTGAATGACGTACATGTTTATGCTCACAGTTATGATTGATATATGTTCTTTAAAAGAGTAAACAATCGTATATCATCAAGTTAGCTGTGAAAATCGTCTTTTAGAACTAGCTCTCAACTTCTAAGATAGTGTTTTACGAAGTGCTAGTGTGGTACGTGCTACTTATATTGATATAAGTAGTATATAACGTGAGTTAAAAGAACGTAATGTCTGGCAGCAGAAGATGGAGAAGATCAAGAAAGGAAGAGCAAGAACACAATGGAATTTGTAAGAAATCGCATGAACAATGAAATGTGAGACAATGGATTGAGGTTTGCAACAGCAACAGTCCGGTTTGATATGATGGAATGATATTTTGCAAATTAACGATTTACTATATGGTTTTTCTATTTTACCAAGTAATTCTGTAATTTGTGCTAAATACAATTTGGTTGTCGTCACCCGTGTTCTCCTTCACTACATTTGGTGTCGCTGCCTCCACTAAGGATGAAGATTCCATGGCCGAAGGAGTTTGAGGACGGGGATGTGCTGAGCTTCCTGAGGGAGTTTGGGGCCGCGGCGGAGCTGGTGGGAGTGCAGGAGCCGAAGGCGAAGTTGGTGGTGCTGGGGACGCTGCTGAGAGGCAGGGCGAAGGCTGTGTATGACAGCTTGGACGGTGCTGGCGGGAAGACGACATGGGAGACAGTCACGGAGCGGTTGGCGGCGGAGTTTGACAGCCCAGTGGACAGAGAGGGCGCGCTGCAGAAGTTCCGGCTGGCGAGGTTGCCGGTCGATGGTGACCCACTGGTGCTGGCTGTCGAGCTTACCAGATTGTTACTCCGTGCGCTGCCGAGTCTGGATGAGGAGTCGGAGGCTGTCCACACGATAGGGGGCTATATGTTAGAGGTGTTTGGCGTATCTAACAGTATCGTAAAAGTGGGGGATGCTGAGATAAATTTTCCGTTCGTCGTAACCACAAGCTTATCGAGACCGATATTAGGAGCAGATTTCCTAAGAGAAGTAAAAGCGATAGTTGACTTAAGAAGCGGTAAGGTGGTCACGAAATATGGTTCATTGACAATACACGAAAGTAGCGAAGTGGCTGAAATAAGAGTTGCAGCGGATGTCTCGTCAAAGAAACCAAACATTCACGAGTTATGCAAAAAGTATGCGAAACTATTCACTGGAGATGGGGAGCCGTATGGATTTTGTGACAGAGTAAAGCACGAAATACCGATAAAGAACAGTCGAGTAAATATATTTGCAACACGTCGTGTCCCGGTGCATTTAGAGGCCGAGGTAAATCGTCAGGTCCAGGAAATGTTAAAAGAAGGTATAATTGAGGAAGCGGACAGCCCATATAGCTCGCCGGTACTCTTGGTAAAGAAACCAAATGGAAAGTATAGATTTTGTGTCGACTTCAGAGAATTGAATAATATAACAGACCTGAAGCCTTGTGCAATGCCAACAGTGGTGGAAACATTAGATCGGCTACAGAATGCCACGGTGTTTACAGTGCTGGATTTACGGTCAGGTTATTGGCAACTGCCTATAAAACAGAGTGATCGAAGCAAGACAGCGTTTACTGTACGTGATAAACAGTATCAATTTAAACGAATGCCGTTCGGGTTGGCGGGTGCACCGTTCACGTTCAGAAGATTAATGACACTACTGCTCAAGAATCTAGATAATGTCGAGGTATATGGCGACGATGTAGTTGTGTACAGTCAAACAGAAACAGATCACATCAAGCATGTGGAAGCGGTCTTAAAGCGAATTGACGAATTTGGACTTCGGATTAATAAGGACAAGTCGCAGATAGCGAGAAGTAGCGTCACATTGTTGGGACATAAAGTGGGAAATGGAGAAATAAAACCATTGCCGGAGAAAATTCTTACCATAAAAAATATTGCAGTACCTAATTCGAAAAGGAAGTTGAGACAGTTCCTGGGAAGAGCGGCGTTCTACAGTCGGTTTATCAAGAATTTCAACGAAATAGCAGCACCCTTATATAAGTTATTGAGCAGCACCAAGTTTACGTGGACTGAGACTGCCGAACAAACGTTCAACCGAATCAAAAACATGCTAGACGATCGCCAGATGACGCTCAGACTGCCTGAACCGGGAAGACTGTTTACAGTGGCCACAGACGCGAGTGATCATGGTATAGGTGCTGTGTTGAGTCAGGCTGATAGAGTGGTGGAATACGCGAGTCGCGTCCTCACACCTGCTGAACAGAAGTATTCAACCATCGAAAAGGAGTGTTTAGCGATCGTGTGGGCAGTGGAAAAATGGAGACCATACCTTTTAGGTAGACGATTTCACATTGAGACCGACCATAAACCCCTGCAGTGGTTGAAAACAGCAAGAGACCCCCGAGGGAAGTTGGCGCGATGGATGATACGCCTGCAAGAATACGATTTCAGTATCGGCCATGTTCCAGGAAAAGAAAACGTAATGGCAGATTACTTGTCAAGACCAGACATGGAAGCCGACCTGCCATTAACAGCATACGCGGTGAATAGTTTAGAGGGAGACCCATTAGAACTCGTCCGGCAGCAGAAAGCTGACCCTAACCTTCGAGAGGTAATCAGAGTGATAAAAGAGGGAGCAGACGTAGATAAACGAACAATGGACAAGGAGGTAATAACGCTGCTTCGGCAAAAGGACCGACTGAGAGTGAACTCATATGGAGTGCTGACCTGGCAGGACGATGATGAGAATTGGGTGGCGGTGATCCCGAAAGACTGGCGGCGTAAAGTGATACACGAGTGTCACCAGGTAGCACATACAGGCATCGCAAGAACGACGGACTTACTACGACAAAGTGCATACTGGCCGAGCATGAGAGACGATGTGGCTGAATACGTGTTAACCTGCCAGCAGTGTCAGCTAATGAAAAGCGATCGATACACACAACCGCCATTACAGTCAATCCCAGTAACCGCAGTCGGTGATCTATGGTCGGTGGATGTGATGGGACCGTTTCCACAGACGGCGAGCGGTAACCAGTACCTGTTAGTGATGACGGAACATGCTACACGTTGGGTAGATGCCGTACCCATTGCAGACCAGCGGGCAAGGACAGTGACCGAGGTGGTAATCCGGCATATTGTAGCGTGTCACGGAATACCGAAGATGATATTAACTGACCAGGGTCCCTGTTTTGAAAGTGACGAGTTTAAAGCCCGTTTAAAGCAGTTTGGCATCAAGAGAATACGAACTACACCGTATCATCCTCAGACAAACGGGCTTACAGAGAGAAACAATCGGACGTTAAAGGAATGGTTAGCATCAAAAGGAGGAAATTGGGAGAAAGAGTTACCATTGATTTTGCTGGCACATCGTTCCTCCACACAAGGAACAACCAAGAAGTCACCTTTCTTGCTCATGTATGGCAGACAACCACGACTTCCAATGCATAATAAGACCTGGCCACAACAACAGAAGTGGACGACAACAAGGTTAAGAAAAGAGAGGAGAGAGGCAATAAGGAACGTGGAAAAGAAACAAATATCAGACACAAAGAAGGCAGAACAACAGAGGAGAACGTGGAAACCCTTTGCAGTGGGGGACCTAGTAAAGTGTAGAGAACGAAAAAGTAACATAGCAGGGGGAGCAGGGTCGGGGAAGCTGGCCCCAAAATGGGAAGGACCGTATGTTATCACGGAGAGACGCGGCTCGGTCTACACGATCCGGAGAGAAGACAAGCAGAAGCGCGTAAATGCTAGTCAACTACAGAGATGGTTTCAAGATCATCATGGGTGTGAATCACGAAAAGCACCAAAGAACACAGCGGTACGGAGATCAGAAAGACTACGACAGCAACTTGTTAAAAGGGGGGACGAGTGTGGTGCGTGCTACTTATATTGATATAAGTAGTATATAACGTGAGTCAAAAGAACGTAATGTCTGGCAGCAGAAGATGGAGAAGATCAAGAAAAGAAGAGCGAGAAAACAATGGAATTTGTAAGAAATCGCATGAACAATGAAATGCGAGACAATGGATTGAGGTTTGCAACAGCAACAGTCCGGTTTGATATGATGGAATGATATTTTGCAAATTAACGATTTACTATATGGTTTTTCTATTTTACCAAGTAATTCTGTAATTTGTGCTAAATACAATTTGGTTGTCGTCACCCGTGTTCTCCTTCACTACAGTAGTTTGCCGCCAATGCACTTGGCTCTCGAGAGAATAGATCTCAGGTCCGAACTTCCTTTCATAATAGATTAGATCGAATAACCGTTGTTAGACCCAGCATCTTCAGTTCTCATAGTGAGTACGATTCGTCTACATTATCACGCCATTATTACTAGTCCTCGCTTCCAAATAGTGTTAGTTTACTTTGTTACACTAATCACGTTCACCGTCACCCGGAAGTTTGTGTTGCCTTTCCAACTTGATAGATTTCACTAACACCACTTTTTGATGTTGATTCTCCTTTAAAATAGACCAATGAATTTTCACAAATCAATATTGTGTTATTCATATGAAGGTTTGAATAACTAAAGTTCGGCCTTATGCCCGATTTATCTGAATTGAATATATTCACAGTGAACTCACTCTAGATGTATGGGAAGGTAGTGTTAGCTAATTAATTCTTCCTTCATGGTTGAATTATATCTGGCAAATTTATGAGTCAAGATCTCCACTATGTGATGGTCTTTATGCAATGTTTTTTTTTTCGAAAATGATCTATTTCTGCACATTAAGGTAGCATTACGGTTTAAAGATTATTTAATTTTGCTGACTACAATCGACCAGTTGAATTGATAATGAACAATTCAATCTTGTGATGGCTATTTTCAAAATCCGGACTGATTTAAATTTAGTCCCTATAAACTAATATCAATAAAATATTTCATGAGTAACGTATAAACCATTTTATGTAGTAAAAATCATAAACTTATGTACACAAGCTATTTATCACAAAATAAACATGATTAAAAACTTTTAGTGTAAATCATCATTAGGATTTTCTAGGTCATTTACCAGCCATTAGATTAGAATCATTACAATAAAAATTCATCTATTTCATAGTTTTCAGATTTAGTCAAAATCATTTGTCCTTTACTTATATAGCCTAATCTTCTGACCTTTGTGTGAAACAACGGCTTATTGATTGAATCACTCAACTATCAATAACACTGAGTTGCAAGGGCAATTTTTACTCCAATTGCTTTAATTTGAAAGTTGAGTAATATTATCATAGCACTTTAAAAGTATACTACAGGCTCAGTACATAAACATGTACATGCATTAAAAATCTCATTTATTATATACTTAGATATTTTTTTGAAAACTTCTCGCAGAATTTCGAAGAACAATTTTGGTGCATTCATTGTCCAAATGTATGGAGTGAATTTCTTACAATAATCGATTTGACGACATATAATTCTGTCCATCTTGTTAACAACGATCATCGAATCAATGATTGTATAATATACCGTCAATCATTAATTGAATCTCTTCCTTTGACTATATGGTCACTAATGCCAATTAATGTATCGGTGCCTTCAACAGTTATCAACAAGAATCAACCATTCAATCATTCTCCAATATCGTTAATAATTGATATTGATAATAAATTAATCCCTATGGATTCAACATCATCATCCTCACATATGATAAACCAATCAGCAGATCAATGTCCAATCAAAATCTCTTTAGGTTCTACAGATCAATTATACACTAATCGTATTTTATTATCACGCCTTATCAAATTTTCTACCATGAACAGTGAAAAACTGAGAATTCCTGACACATTAGATCAAATCATATTTTTGTATTATATATATCAGCAAATTTCGTATGTACAAACACGTTTGTACTTAGACTATCAAGAATTTACACAAATTACCGAAAGTCAATCCACATTGTCAGTCAGTCCACAATCAAATCATAATCACCATAAATTGTTATATTGTGTAGGTTTTTCCACACTACGATCAATTGAGCTGGACGTAAATGTTTCTCATGAAAATGAAATTCGTATCAAACAAGTATCGTCTCCTAGTTTCACGGAGAATAATATTGACACTAGTCTACCGAATACTCCAAATGTATCTGCTACAAGTGTCAATTTTTTTCCGAATAAATCTTTATCAACTACTCTATTGTCATCGTCATCATCACCATCATCTTTAACAAAATTCTCACATAATCCTACTCCACTTTCTGCTGCCACAGTGCTACCGTTGTCGTCGCAGACATCACTTCGCCATCATCATCCCATGTTTACACCTTCATGGGATTCGTTATCATTAAAAACCGAAGGTTCTGTGTTAGACAGTAGTAAATTAAATAGAACTAATCTTCGGAGATCAATGCGTGGGCGCATTAATTCCTCAGATGATAGTCCACAATCTTTATTACAAAATGATTGTGATTGTAGTATTGGAACTACTGATAGCATTAATAATAACAGTAATAGATGTACGAATAAGTTAGTAAATTCCGATTTACCATCACCCAAAAGTTTTATAATAAAACGTAAAACTCACTCAACAGTTACGTTTGTCAATAAAAAAAATGAATGTAATGAGGTTGATCGAAACAAAGAGTCACAAAATAAACCTCTCTCTGAACAAGATCTTTTTATGCTTAATCTTGTTGCGGTAAGTTGTTATAAAAAGTTACTTTCTTATCTCTTAAATAAGTGTATCTTTTTTAATGAGAAGTTATCGATTGGGATAAGGCGTTCTTTTCAAGCATATCAGAAGCAAAACCGTTCTTATCAGTCACATTGAACTATCATCGTTCTGTCTCTGAAAATGAATAGAGTTGGCAATGTGAACCACTGGTTTTTGACTACGTCCTCGTGGATGGACTTGAAAGTTTTGAATACAGTTTTGTGTGTAGCCATGAATGCGTTTGGATTTAGATTCGCAGATCATAACGAAACAGCTATCCAGTAACTTCAGTTACCGATGTCCGCCAGTTGATGACAAAATGATCAGTCAAATCTCCACTACGGGGAATTCGAGTTTGACTGGGAACACCTTGGGATCTTAAATGAAGGTAGCAAAAAGAAGATCAAGTTATTTTCCAAAGCTCATTATTCGGATAACGAGGAAATAACATTAGACGTAATCTTTCACGCTCAAGGCCATTTTAGAACGGGGAGCTATATATGCTGATCTATCCTGGGACATCTTATTCAGTCGATTTTCTATAAGTGAAGTAAACCTTTATTATTATCACTCTGTTTCAACAACACAGTGTTATCAGAGTGCATTATCAACCTTGCTCTTGCTGTGCTGATCTACTTTCACATCGGTTAAATACTAATTCACAGTTTATGCAAGTTGTTTAGCTTCCGTCATTCTCACACAGATTCAAAACGAGGACCTATCAACTCATGGTTATCTCAAATGAATCTAAGTGTTCCGTCAAGTCCTTGCATGGTGTTTTAACTACGTAGTAAAAATAATTACTGTAGATTTCTTTTCAGTGGTAACACGCTATTGTTTTTAATTTAACTACTCGCTTTAGGATGGAGTTTGGGCAAACAATTCATCTAAAAATAATATAAGTCAACAGTTTTCTATTTCCAGTGATTTATCTGATCTACAAAGTACATCCAGTTCGATGGATGATTGGACTAAGCCATATGAAGTTTTATCTAATTTGAATTCATCGTGTACATATCAAACTGATGATATGTTATGGCCACCTCTTAATCATCAGCATCTGCTCAACTGTTCATCATTTCTACTAAGTCCAGATGAGATTGGTTCAGAATTGTTAGACGTAGATGTCTTTGCACCATATACATCGAATACTCCCGATGCAGCTACTACTACTACTACTGGTCTGACAGCAGCAATGGAAAAGTATCAAGAGCCAAAATCAGAGGAAAATATTACTGATCATGATAGATTTCGTCAATGGAAAAAGTCAAATATATCGAGTGTAATCATACAGTTGGCTGGATTTTCATTTGAAGCGGGTAAGCATAACCACAAAATTGATTAATAATAAAATAACTGAACGATATATTAAGAAAGATTTCGTTTAATTGTAGTCAATATAATGAAAGTTTTATAGAAGCTAGATAAGGAGCCCGAACTTGTTTTGACTTTATGTCCGGCTTTCTACCACGTGATTTATCCACCAGTTAAAATACGACTTATACAGTCTTAGCACTGTGCCAAAACCAATGATGTTCGACCGATATGAGCAGTATAGCGTCCTTATTGGTCCTACGTCCGCCTAGCCCATCCACTTCGGTCCAGAACACCAATACCAGCTTCAATATTCGAATCATATTTTCCAAACATACTGTGTTTATATATCAAACAAACAGACCGCAACGCACGATAAAATAGGAAATAGCATTTGTACACAATAAAGCCAAAAAGTTGCTGTGAACGTGGAAGGCAGTAGTTAATAAGCTGAACATAATTTAGGGACAGTAAATCGTATAATAATAAATTATGGGTCAAAATGAAGCTTATAATAAGGGGAATATAAATATACAAAATATAATTATTGAATAATTATACCATAAGAATATTTATATAATATTAGTCCATTAATAGTCCTCGGAAGTTACCTGTAATTTAATCTTCACTAGGTTATAACAGAACTATTCTTTATATTATATTATGGGTTTTCAAATCCTGATACTGTCGAATAAGCTCTACAAACCCAACCAACTACTTGAATGAGAAGAAAGCTCCCATTGACGGACATCTGATTGCCTCACTGTATCACCTTTCCCTCCTGGAGGACATTAGATGGAGCCTCTTGCGTTCAACTGTAGTAACTCAAGTGGGAGTGGGATTGATTTTCTTGATTCGTTCCAAGTAGTTTAGTCACATCAGTAGGTTTCACGTATAAAGTAGAGCTCATAAGTGAATACATTATCATTATACTTGTTGATTAAATTATATTGCCTTAGAATGATGATAATCACTATCAGATGAAGCATATGTTTAATATTTATAAGCAATGGATTGTTGAACGTATATCCTATGCGTCACTAAGATGATTTCTATAAACCAAAAATCGTCCTTATTTTTATCTAACTTTATATTGTTCAACAATAATGTCTCCTCTACTACAATTACTTACATCAATTCAGGTTTTCACAGCCAGCGTAAACTTATGGGTCAGTACCATTACGTATGAAATCTTAGTTAAACAAAGTCATTCAGTTATAAACATTGCAGGATTTGACATAGATTTCTAATCACCACATTTCAAATTATCACAGTACGAAGAAACCATGTCAAAATCAGTAAATTCGAAATAATAGTATTAGTAGTAATAAAGAACTATATATACGAAGTATAGTTCAAAGTGGTCACATTCAATAAATCATTAATAACTATGAAATAATATTACAACTAGTGGTTCAGAGCAAATTCATATGTACATCTACGACTGATTTCGAATCATACCCTTCAACCATAGATTACAAGTGTCTCGAGGACCCGAACTACAAAGTCTACACCTCCTGAAATGACTCAGTTCAACAGTTATTGACTTTTCGAAGTATATTAGACAAAACCTTATCGTTGTTTTTTTGTTAACGTTCAGTACCAAATAAAGTTTCTTAAAGTATGCATCGGTGCACTCGGTTTTGAGCCACAATTTTTAATATGTAGAGTTAGCGATACTACGTGGCTAACTATACCAAAGTAAATGGAGTGTGGTTAAAACATGTAACCTTAATAGTTCGTAGTCGTGTTCTAATCCACAAACCAATATTTTGTATCTAATTACTTGGTAGCACTCGTTAATTCGTCAAGTTTCGAACGACAATCACTAACAGTGCTTTCTCCCGCATTTTTATTCGACAGTCGATTTATGTAGAGCTCTCTCTTATTATATAGTCATTATTTCACAAGTCACAGATAAATTTGTCAACAACAATATGGTTACTTTTTAGTGCTCACTAACGACTTCAATTAAAGTGTGTCAGTAAATATAAATTGAGATAGTTTAAACTCGTGTTGTACATAATATCAATGGTTACAAACTCAGAAATCCTTAATCTGTTGTAACCTTAGTTATTTCCAAGTGATCATTCTATAAATATGTAAGCTATATCATAAAAAAGGCGAATCAGTGACTCAACAGTTGAAGTACTCAATCCAAATCCTGCCTAATCGACGTCAAGCTATTATAATCAGTTTGTATCACTCTCCCTCACAAAGATTATATGGCTTAGAGTTAAGGACACAAATGTACACTTGGTAAATAAGTTACTATTTTAATGTTTTTTAGATGTTATGAATTTAGAAACACGTTTTTGGATTGTATTTAAATCACTTCAATTATTTATGAAACCAGAAGAATCATTTCATTGTTCCATCGCTTCATCTCGTGCTGAACCTGACCAAAAACAACATAATAAATTTGTACAATCTGATTATTTATGGTCAGTCTTCCTAAGTTTTGGTGGTGATCCAACGGTTGGACTAACAAAACTAAAGTCTACGACTAGTGATATTTATCCATGGTTATATGCCAATGCTACTTTATTAAAAAATTGGAGACTCATTATTCCATCAAATATTCAACAATTATTTATTCACGTATGGCATCAAATTGGCGGCCATGAAAACATAAATCCATTAAATTCTTCTCTGTGTAGTAGCATACATGGAGTTAGCGTGGATAATAATAATAATGACGATTCAATTAATTCACCTCCAAGATGTTCAATCCGTTTATTGTTAAAACAAGGAAATTTATCACTGAAACTGGAATCAGGTGCCAATGAAAATCCAGAACAAATAAAACTCTTCAGACAGGTGTGTAAATGTTATCCTTTAAAATGTATCATTTACAGATTTCCCAGCCATCATTGACTATTTTTATAAAATGCTTAAAAACAGTTACGGTATTGAATATCATAAGTGGCAACACTTCAGTAATTAGTATATTTCCTTCCTTACCTATCTTTTGGAGAAATAAGATACAGCCATATTGAAATTTGTGATTGTAAAGCACAGTAAGAATGCCATACAAATAGTTTATTTAACACGGAAAAAGGCTTTAAGAGTAAGGAGACGAATTGGAAAATTTCCGAGTTTAATGTTTATACATGGCAGATAATCCCTGTTGTAGTAATTCCTTTATTACATCGTTGTACATCGTCACAACTAAAGTGCATGTAATAAAGAGAAATACTTTCATTCATTATTTGAAAGGTTTTGTATCTTTCCATTATTGATGTTAAGGACTAGAATTAACCAGTCTCTTATTGTATCTTGAGCGGATTACTCCGATGATTGACATAAAGTTCATGACTAGTCCTATTTGGAACTCGTTAGCTGGATGTGTTTGTACCCGTTATGATAACATGGATACTGGGAACCAGGTGCATCCATCTGACGAGTTCTAAATATGACGGAACATACGTCCTGAATTCCACTGTTAACCACCATCCGACTTTAATAGAAATATGTTGCAATATTCTGTGCAAAGGATTTTTTACTTAACCTTTTTTGCCAGCAGATTAACGGGGATCAATTAATTGTATCTATATGATTGATTCAACGTGCCAGTTAGTTTTATAAGTTATGACATCTCCATTCTTATGACATTAGTGAAATGATTTCTCGCAGCAGATTAAACGGTTTGAATTGTGAATTTAATTGATATACAAAATAATTGTATTGAGGCATATACATATAGTGTCTTTTGCTATCTTCTCACCCATTTCGACGCGTATATATCCTTCCTTATATGATTTTGTGAAAAAGAAGAATTAATTTACAATTAGTACACAGAGGAGATTCAGTTGCCTATTCAGTCGTTATGAAGGAACAACCTAAGTTAATAAAATGGAAAGATTTTCCTTACATATCTACGGACAACTTGTTCGTATCACAAAACCAAACATGTAATACTTCAATGAGGCAATTACAGTGATAATTATTATTAGTGATAAGCCATTTTGCTAACCGATATTAAGTGAAAGTAATAGAATATCTTACAGTTATTTTTCCTCTAATCTGAGGATTTTTAGCACTCTGCACACACATACACATCCCTAGTCAATTTAAGGTTCAAACCTTGTTATCAAAAGGCATATTACCGCTCAGTGGCTGGAACTTGGCAGCTTTTCAACCCACATCGTTTTACATTCAGTGAAAATTTCCTATTAAATCCATGAATGCTGTTAGAATTGTATGGAAAGCCCACTGGCTATAAAAGTCTTAAAACTCTTCAACATTTTGGCCAATAAATAAGAATAATTCATATCAGTATTAGTAATTCCTATTGATGTTTTACATTATGTTCAAATAGTTGTTTCTGCAACAAGGATTGATTATTGAACTAACAGAATATGGCGTATTTCAAATTGGATTTGAAAAATGCACGTTGAATAAGGAACAAATTAATAATATGGAATGTGTTAATCATTGTCGTAACCGTGCAAAGAGTATTGACAATGAGTTATTATCCTCCTACTCTCCAGTAAATACACCCAGTGCTTTTCATAATATCCTAATCAATCGATATGCATTGGAGAATAAAATATTGAAAGATAAGGTAAAGTTAACTCTAGGTTTATGGACTATTTTTTAGATCCAGCTCCATGCTTATATTTGTATAATGCTCGCTGACTATTGATACATTGAATTGATGAGTATACTTACTTGACTGAAACTTGTATTTTGTAAACAAGAAAACTAAATTAAGTAGATACTTTGGTGGGAGTGTTCATTATGGAGCTGGAGTTATTGACTGAAAAGAAAGTTTGATCGACGAATAAGATAGTAACAATAGCAACGTGAAATCTTGACCGCCGATAAGACGACTTAAATTCTTACATTGAATAATAGATGTGGGAAAGTCATTGAAATGAAAAAAAGTTGCCATACCGCATCAGCACAACAAGATGAACACCGGATTCATAGCAGTGGTTAGGTCAAAGGTGGTCATAAATAAGAGGAAGATTGCATATAGAGATTATAGTACCAGAAGAAAGAATTGGTTCGTAGAAAGAAAGACATGAAGCGATTTTAATCTCTTAGTTTAAGGGAAGATAGACAGTGTATACACCGACGCCATTGTGATCGATTCTGAGCCATGTCACCAAGAGTCTCCAACCATTGGTTACGAAAGTCACGCGGACCCCAACCAAGTAGTCTGCATCTACCAACATGGCTCAGACTACAAGTTAGTGACTTCAAGCACTGATGCCACGTTTTGGTTTGACCGCCCCTAATTCTCTTCCAACCATCTCCAATACCGGATAGCATTGCACTTCGTGGTAATCGGTGTTCAGGCATACGTAACACGTGGCCCAACCATCTCAGTCGATGAAGATTCACAACCTCATCAACTGATTTACCATCATTCCCTAATACCCTGCGTCTAACCTCATTATTACTTACCTGGTGATCCCAGCAATATTTCTAAGGCATCTGTGGTCAAATACTAATAGCTTACGAGTGTCTTCTACTCTTAATGGCCATGTTTCGCTGCCGTAAATTAAAACAGAACGGACTGCCGCGCAGTATACTCGTCCTTTTATTGATAGACGGATATCTCGCCTTCGCCACAGGTGACGTAAGTTGGCAAAAGCCAAACGAGCTTTTCGAATCCGTGCTGAGATTTCGTCCGATACCAACCCATTAGGGCTGATCAGACTTCCAAGATATGTGAAGTTGTCAACGCGTTCGACTACTTCACTCCCTATATTTAGTTCAGGTGTTAACGCAGACCAGTCCTGAAGCAACAACTTGCATTTAGAGGGAGAGAAGCGCATTCCAAACATTCTGGCATTGTTGCTCAGTGCTACCAGAAGACTCTGCATTTTGTCAGCGTCTTCACCAAACAGGACTATGTCATCTGCGTATTCTAAGTCGATAAGTGGACCTCCTGGATGGAGATCAATACCCGAGAACTCAGTCGACGAGAAAGTTATTTCCATCAGTAGATCTATGATGAAGTTAAACAAAAATGGGGAAAGTGGACATCCTTGACGGACACCACTTGAGGTTGCGAAAGCAGACGATAGTCCGCCATAAGCTCTGACTCGACTGGCAGTGTTCGAGTAAAGAGCCTTTACAAGGTTTATGTACTTCTGAGGCACACCTTTCAATGACAGACATTGCAACAGAATCTCGCGGTCTACCGAGTCAAATGCTGCTTTTAAGTCAAGAGAGACCACCATTGTCGGACGCCGATAAGTATGCCTATGTTCTAGAATCTGACGAATGGTGAATATGTGGTCGATGCAACCACGACCAGGTCTGAAGCCAGTTTGATTCTCTCGTGTTTGCAGTTCACGAGTCTTAGGCGTCTGATAATTATCGAGGCTAGTAATTTAGATATTATATTAGTTAAACTAATCCCTCTGTGGTTGTCACAGGATGATTTTGACTCTTTCTTATATATTGGGACGATAAGTGATTGTGACCAGTCTGCTGGAATAACGTCTAACTCCCAGATTTTAGCTAAAATATTAGTCAACCTAGTCGCACATAGACGACTGTTGACGAGGATCCACTCTAGCAGTGCTTGTTCCGCCCTCATGCTTAGTGCTATGCCTACACCTGCCAGTCCACGAGAACTGGCCATCGGGTCACCGGATACACGGAGGGTGTATCTCGTTGGCTCTCCGTTTTGCCGAGGTGAGGTCAAGTGAATGACCACACTGGGATCCTGTATGCGTGTTTCAGAGACACAGCATACATCAATGTTACGAGATTCTAGGGTTTTAGCCAAGGAAGCCTGCTGACCGATTTGACATAGGGTGCGTACGTTGAAGGCTCCAATGTGTAGTTTGGAGCGAGGTTTCAGTAGACCTGGGACAGGGTTTTGAGCACTAGAATCGTTGGCTATGGTGACACTTGAGGAGGAAGCCGAAGGAGGAAGTTTAGGGTTGAAAGTCGATGTAGGAGGAATAATAGGAATTGAAGAGGAAGGAAGTGGTCTCGAGTGCTGTTAGAGGTATTGAGGGCGGTTATCACTTCCCGGTTGCCCACACCGTGGAAGGGTTCTTCTGGAGGTACCTGAAAAGGAAATTGGATTAGAGGCGGTCTCAGTGACCTGAGAGCGTGACCGCAGTGCCCAAGGGACAACTGCTTGAGGTCGGTCGCGCACGGCCTTTTCGTGAGAGGTTTGTGACGTGTTAGCTCCGTTCTTCAAAGGGCCTTACCGCCGGAGACGGAAATCCGTGAGGTAAGGTGAGGTGTGACATTTTTAGGGGGCGACCTTTTCTAACCCCACCCCTACTTGTGGGAAGGCAGCATCGCTGTCATGCTGGTTGTCTGAAGGAAACACCTTACTGCTGTCACACCTCTGTACAGTCAGCAGTACGACTTCGCCTTCGGACCTTGGGTTTGTTGCTTTTATTCTTACCGCTCTTCAACCGACCTGTCTGACATGGTAGGACCTTGAGGAACGGTTGTTCCAGCCAGTATAGCTCGGTTGCTTCATCACGATAGGCGAGCCCGACCACCACGTCAAGGTAGCGACAACGGTCGGGAGGAAAAGACGCGATGAGTAACATACCGTAAATACAAGTGAACTAACATACGCACATCGAATTTTTTATTCAGAGCAACTTACACTTCATTTGGGGCCCATTTAAGCTGATGGCTATAGTATGTTATGCAAAGACTAGCTGCATGGAGTTTTACCGGATTGGCTTCTTCAGAGCTATACCAAATTTGAAGGTTTATGAATGATATTTTCTTAAAAACTATGGGGTTTTGTAAACTAACTTGCATAATTTTTTAAATTAAACATATCCATTTTTAAGAAAGGTTGATGTCAGAATAAACAGTTCATTTCTAAAGCAGTCTGATGGACAAATTTGACGATATCATTAGTACATTGAGGGGATTAGACACCTTTTCCTCTATTAAAACCCAACTTTCAAAATATAAGTCACTCATAAGCCATATAGAATCCGGCACAGATATGTGTTGGTCGAATTTGCTTCGCCACTTGGAAAATATACTAGTTATTCGTTGTACATGGGTTTTCTATCATTTTTTCCAGTATACCAAACATCAAAAGACATTTATGCCAATTTCTTCAATCAGTAATGGCATCGCACAACGGTCCTGATCTTATGAGTGTTGCTGCCAGCCCCCAAATATATTATGGTAGTTCGAAAGCAGAACTAAATTTTAGAGTAGCTTATGAATTAATATTTGATCACTGAGTAATTGATGAAACTATACGCCTCCACAGTTTATAATTGAGGGGTCACAGTTATGATTCAGATGGTTAAATCGAAATCCATTTTAACCTGCAACCTAATTCTGTTGTAATTTCGTAACCCCTGCCCTATGAGACTACTTATGAAAATGCAAAAGTTAACCATTTGTTAGTAACCAAGTATTGACCAATTTGGCTTCAAACCATAAATTTTCGATCCAAGCTGAATTAAGCAAAGTCAAGTTACGAACTTTTAACCCAATAGCTGAAATTTGATTGTTCTTATCAGTGCATTTGACATTTTTATATACCATTTAATTGGACACACATATATTCTGTACCCACCCAGTAAGGATGTTAATAAAATGCTCAAACTAATAACGTATATGTGCCGAAAAGCTTGTATATCATATCTCTAGTTGAAGTCAGTCGATGATATGAACTTCCTTGAAATCTAACAACCTCCATGAACGAGTGGCTTTGAGTGATTGTCACGCTGTATAGAAAATTAACAAATATTCAGAATATATAATACTGGATGTTGATTTGGGGTGTGAGTTCGTACTACTTGGAGGAAGCAGTTATGTAGTCAACCCTAGCTTTCATTGTTTATCTAGTTGATGCCAATTCGTGATAAAACCCAACTAGCAAACACATCTTCATAAATTACATATCTTAATGGATTTTATAATGGTTATTATTGTAGATTGAGGCCTTGACAAATGAGTTAATGAAACTAAGATCAATTCATAATGCTTAATACTCATCAACGATTCCGAAAATATGATTTACCATATCTTTATGGAATACTGCAAATTATACAGGCACTTCTCCTTTTGACAACATTTAACCATTTTAATGACTGAATTCTTTCTATCGAAAAATTGGTTTTCCATGTGAGAGTGAATATCGCTAAATCTTTAGTACAGAAAAACTAATTGTATTCATAATTTTAATCAGAAATCAAAGTATTCCTGTTCTTTTTTCTTCCGATCATTATCTCATAACAATGTACATGTCAGTGCACTTGTCTGTTCATCACTCGTGGACTGACCCCTGATAGGAAATTCTTTTTTAGATGTACATAGTTATTTCTCAATCACCATAAATTAAACTATGATTTGTGTACAGTTTGTTTTGGTTTTCACTTATCGATTTATTTAGTAATTTCTTTGTCCATGGACTTATTTTGTACTTTTTTCTCGGGTCACCTTCTTTGTCTTACCATTTTTCGATTTATCGAATTCCAAACATATTGACTGCTTTTTTTTAGTAATGAGCATCCTTTAATTACTCTGTTTTTTCTTATCCACTGGATGAAGAAGGAAACAAGGTATACAAATACACATATAACAACAAAAGATTATTTTATTCTATTGGAATGATCTTCGATCCTGTTTTTCTCGTCCACCCGCACACATAATGCGATACCCAAACCTCATTAATGAATAGCGCCACATATTTCTCTTGATGAATCTGGAGACGGTTTTCGTCATCGATTAATATCATCCGGAAAATCACTAACAGCTACGAGTCCCCTAGGGAGCTGTTTCGTCCTAGTGCGAGACTCTTCAGAAGAATCGCACCTAAAAACCTCCAGGTCTTGTGTCGAATACCAAGGTTTTTGACTTTTGGTCGTGATAAAATGGTTTATATTTGAGATTTCAGTCCCATGGGTGATAATTTTCCTACTCTAGACATAGTAGGGGCTTCTATATGATTCTAAGTTTTCGTACTTGGTGTAGAAAAGTATCAACCTAGCCGCAAATGAGTTTAGGCTCTATCATTGGTTGTATTTAAGGCTTTTCACAGTTATGGGAGATATCGGTAAAATACTACTTGATTACTGATTATTGTGTATAAACTACAGTACTTCCTATCACTACTTCAAGAATAATATTCAAGTTAGATCAAAACGGGGGTGAATTGCTAAATTTGAAGCCTTTATAAATAAAAATATGCAGCACCCTCATAATAGCCCACTGTACTACTTGTTTCCCCAACTTATAGACAAGATTATAAGCTTATATTTGTATGACCTGTCTTTTAAGTTATTATATTTGATGTGATTAATTTATAGAGCATTATCATAAACCTTAGAATGTATACTAACATAACGGAGAGAATACTAGGGAAGTTGTAACTACGAAATATTTTATGTATTATCACTTCACCTATTGCCTAATTACTAAGCATCCGAATTATTGTCTTCCTACACTTCTCGTTGTAAGCTTCAGCTGAACTTACTAATTACTGTTTGACGTCTTACTATTCCTTGATTATTGTTAATCCACCTTGTGTTCCGTCCCCAGCTATTTATAGCTTGATTGTGTGTGGACTAGAATTTCCTGCTTGGAGTGTGTCGTGACCTGATAGCACATATACTTTAACGCTCTAGTCATCTGGTTAATAAAATGCTATCAACTTATCCAACCGGGCTAGTTAAGAATACACCACGGGTATACAACGAGTTCATTTTGTTGACACTACAGTATACTTTTTATGTGAAGCTTCACTCAAGATACCACTCAGATTAATATTGAGATCCCGTTGATAAAAACCCTACCTTTGGGGAACATTAACTCGTAAAACAAATGTGTTTCCGTGTCAAATCAGTTAAAGTGGTTGCACTTTAATGTTATGTGATTGGAGTTACGAAGCCCTGTGCTTGTTGACAATCATCAAGAATACTTACTCAGAATTTTGAAGGAACTGATACTTCCCATGTATTGTAGTCAGAGACACCAGTACTAAGAACTAAAAAGTAGGAAATTTTCTGTTATTTAGTGTATAAATAGCAGTTCAACTGTGATTGTTTATAGAACTTGTTTTTTTTCTTCATGGTACTATATTGTACGAACACATGCTAATATTGCATCACAAAGTTTACGCATAGCTACTATAACGTTCAAAATTTGATTGAGTCTGTTAGATAATCAAAAATATGTTTACGCGTCCAAGTGATACGTTGTTGTAAATCATCAGTAATTCGAATTAGTTTATTTACTTAATCTATGTATATATATTCAGTCATTGGTGTTTTGTTTTGTAAAAGGATCTTGTTGGAATACTTTGTGCTAAGAATTCCTGATTGCACCAAAAATATAATATTGAATAAAGCTACTAATAATAATAATAACTAGTACCCCCCCCCTTGGTTATTTAGCTCAACCTGTACGGACTAGTTTATATCAATAACTAGATGTCTAGATTTTCGCATATCACGACAACCGAATCATTTTTACACGGCACTCTAATAACAAGCAAGTCTTCAGATCGAAGAGCTATTAATTGCGTAACTTCTAAAATCTATTATGACATTATACTGTATCTCTCAGGAACACCATTTCCCAATAATTCTAGTCATTGGGACATACAAAATAATTATCCAAGTGCCAATCAGCATGTTGGTTTTTGTGTATGTTTCTGTGAAACAAGGATTCCTGTATTACGGGATTGTAAATTGTCAATGTTGCCTCTGTTTAAATAGTTTGATAACTGGCTAGTGTAGTATGCAACTTCTGACCATCTTAAAACTTAAGTAGTAATGGCTTAGTGATTACAGTAACTGGTTTTTAACCAATGGACCATGGGTTTAAACATTGCTTCACTTCTGTCTAAGGAACCAGGTTGCATCACTAGCGTTCATTCCTAATTTGGTTACAAGCCCATTGTATAAATCCGTACACGCTGAGTTGCACAAATAAATTTCTATGCGATAAATTAGAGCTGTTGCTTATTTGGTAGACGTATTTAGACCAGTCGGTTATTATTGGTAAGTGGTCTAATCAACATTTTAGGTGGCTGACATGAAATAAGTATATACGATTAATGTAATGAAAAAGCAGTATGATGTAAAAACTAATGCCATGACATTATTTTGATATATCAAGATTGATCCCGTGGATCTTTATGCATCTGGTACAATATCGTTGTTTTTATACATAGTTGGAGTTTCATTATCCTTTTTATGCGTCATATATATGAATCCAACTTCAAATTCAAGATGATCAATACTAGTGAAACAGAAGTGAACTTAATAGTGTTAATTCAGTCAAATTAATCAAAGATAAAATGAGAACTCACATCTTGATATTTCTACTCTCATAAGCAACATATTCTAAGACGTTAAAAAGAAACAGTTCTTAAGAAAACTACCGATTTTAAGATATAACAATCATTACAAGGTTTAATATTTTTGAGTAACATAAAAACATTAATTGCGTAGGGTCACATAAAAGGAACAATTATGTACTTAGAAGGAAAGATGTATATAATTGAGTCAAAATACTTTTGAATTTATATTCAATGCACACAAAATAAAGAATTTAATTTTTTTTACAAAGATGAGGACACGAATTTATCACTGCAGTAGACTGAACAACTGTTTTATCAGGCAGAAATCCATACCTACAGAAGTTTTGGATTAAAGAGAAAAGATACATATGGATGTTACAGTACTGAAATTATAGAACGATGAACAGTGTTTGAAGAAATATTCTTATATCCATGAATCTTTACTACATTTTACTCGTTTTCATATTTTCCAAGTGATTAAAAGTGAACATGAATTTCAACAGCTTACCCTAACAAATCCTTCAAACTGTAATTTAGTAATATTAACAAAAAGTAGGTTAAACTGACCACTTAAGATAAAAAACATGATACCTTAACATTTATTTGGAATTATACAGACGGTTGGCATATAATCTTTCGAAAACCATGAAATGGTAAAATACTAAACTCTTAAAAATATATATAATAGTAAATCTCCAATACAGGTATACTGTATTCATTAAAATCGACCTCTGAATATTGACAGCTAGCTACGATTTATAAATCCTCAACAAAAACCACGTGGGAATGCACACGTTACAAGTTTGACAATTTTAGTGGTTGCAGAAAGTCAACGCCTGGACGTAACAACTTGGAGAACGAGAAGAAGGATTTTCTGTAAATTCGGCGTGTCACTATTAATTACCGAAGCAACCAATAAAGGGGGAAAGTCGATTTTCCCCCTTTGCGTCGGTTATTTAGGGTTTGCTTGAGTATCTGGGCTACCTGTTCCTGCCATCCAGATATTTCAACAAGTTATCTATTTTTATTTGTTTTAATATATCAATATGTTTATTAATCACATGATGTATTCTGCTGCGTTTCTGAAAAATGTACAACCTTTCGTTGTCAAAGTTACAAAAAACTCAATAAGAGCCAATGTGGTTGCTGGCAATATACAGCGAAAAGAATGCACATTATTCAGATGTTCATTTACTGAACTGCTAACATCTAACTGGCGAACACTCGATATTTATCGCCAGGACCGACCAAGAAGAAAGAAACGGAAACTTGTTGAAATACTTTACGCTGAGAATTCTATATTGTACCAGAAATATAATATTGAATAAAGCTGATAATAATAATAAAAAAATGTAGATCTTTCCCCCTTACATCGTATATTTGGGGGAAGTTTGTAGACAAGGATTTTCCTTACATGCATATATCCAAACTTTGTTGTTTAACTAGTGTTCCGACATTTTTGGTGGTCATCACAAATAACTTACGAGATGCAAGTGAGTGGCGTGCTATCTATTTTTATGTTCATTATCACTAATACTTAGGTGTGACGAAGAAACTAGTCAATCTATGGATAGAATTTTCTCACAAACGACTAAAAAAACATGAACACATATGGATTTAGGGATATAAATAAGTTAATATCTAGTTGCGTGGCAAGTACTCCCTCCGACTTTCAGCGTAAACGCCGCACATTAGACTTCATCTCAGTATGGAAAGCTACGGAGTACCGACTGTTTCTTCTATATTTAGGCTCCGTAATTCTTCAACAAAGTTTACCGCAACCCTTGTACCCTAATTTCAGGCGTTTAGCTTCATCGATTTATTCGTTAGCACATCCAAGATTACGTAATAGCGCTACAAATTCCGTCAGAATGGGTTTACTGAACTTTCTTAGGAAATATGAATGGTGTTATGGGCCCAAAAACTTAGTTTACAATGTGCATTTGTTGCAGCACCTTCGCGACGATGTTCGTGCATATGGACCTTTAGATTGTTTTTCAGCATTCCCATTCGAGTCACATATCAGGCAAATTAAGAAATCAGTGCATAGTGGGTATGCTGTAGCCAAACAAGTAGCTCAGCGTTATGCGGAGATATCTTTTTGTGACAGGCTTCAAGCTAGCAGTTCAACTTATAGTGCACAGATAACCGATAGGGTAGACTCACGGAAACAAGTAATTATGCTTAAGAATACTAAAATAACTTTATTTAAGCCAGATAATGTGGTACTAGTACACGGGAAGCCTGGTCTGGTAACTGATGAAGGGGAGAATGGATTGATGGAAATTAGGTCATTTGCAGACCTACGCAATTACTTCGAAGAACCCTTCCATTATAGTGACAGGAATATTTATGTGCTTGATAGTTAGTCATGAGCACACATGGGTTTCCATTGAATATACTGACTGTAAATGTATTGCCCTTAATTGTGTTAATTATTCAGAGATTGTTCCATAGAATGAAATGACGATTGTTCCATTGCTATATACGTTTATGTAAATGTATTGTTTCATTCTTGCTGATGATATTACCATAAACCATTTCCTTGCCTCTAATGTCCTATTAGCCGGCCAACAAACAATACATAATTTTAGATGCACCGAGCAAGAGGCAGCTTATGATTGCAGCTAAACAGTGGTTTGTGGGGAAAGAATTTTGTCTCTATCCAACGGACAATTGATCAGTCCTGAAGTGTAAGGTCATTCACGAATGCGGTGAATTACAAACATAGAAACGATCATTATCTATAGATAGTCTCCAGAATGCAAAGGAGTTGTTGGTTTCCTTCAACAAATTAGATGTTTACCGTATCAACATTTCTACGGACGAAAACACCCTGCAACTACCAATGAGAAGCCGAAGAGGTTAGTACAGTAATCTTATTAACATTTCGTAGAGGTGTATTGAAACGGAAAAAGGGTTTCTTTACAACTCCGTTGACATGGGTGTGGCCCAGATCCAGGCTAGAAACAGACACGTCCAATATCTTAAGTTTCGGTTGCTGGATACCATTATCTCGCCAATCGCCAAGTAGGCGTGTTTACTTTGAAGATGTTAATTAACTAGTTGGACATAATTGGACACGTCGCCCTCAATGTCCGCGTGGGCAGTGCGTTAGTGGTCGAGTAAGTCATGTGTCCCACTGAGTTAAGTTCTTAAGATTTGATAAACTGTATGCTGTACTACAGAACATATTGTCAGTCGTTTCAGACTTGAGTGCCAACATTAGGCAGTTACTGCCGAAGTCTGGTGGGCGTGAACATCCGCGGCAATTCGATTGCGGACTATTAAGCCAGCATAGTGTAAGTCACTTCTTCAGAGAATAAATAACCAAATTAAATTAATCCAAATTTAAATAGTACAACGGAACAATGCAAGAATAATATTTGATCAATCAAAAAGTAACAAGTTCAAATCCCGATTTAAACATAAACATGGGTACAGATTACAAAATTATCCGGATTAATCATCGAGAAGAATGAAATCATGGTAAGCTTTGATGTCGTTTCTTTATACAGAAGTGTTCCCATTGATAAATGCTTAGAATTCATTAGTGGTTTACTTGAGAACGACAATACTCTTCCTGACAGATGTCCGTTAAGCATCAGTCTAATCATGAAATCCTTAAAACTTTGCCTAAATTCAACGCTATTTACTTTTAACGGTATGTTATTCAAACAAACTAACGGTGTAGCGATGGGATCCCCCGTGTCCCCGATTGTAGCCAACCTTTTTATGGCATACATAGAATCAAATATCTTCGCCCACAACATTATACCACGAATTTGGCTTAGATATGTAGATGATACATTTGTTGCTATAAAAAAGACTCATCTACGATCTTTTTCAAAACGAATAAATACACTTTCATCGCACATCAAATTCACGAATGAAAATGTACATGGTGAGCTACCATTCTTGGATTGCTTAGTAAAAAGAAGTCCAAATGGAAGTCTAAACCTATCCATTTACAGAAAGCCGACGCATTCAAATCGTTATATTGATTTCCATTCAGCACATCCTTTCAGTGCTAAGATCTCGCTAGCCTTAAATCTTTTTAGAAGAGCTAACAAGATCATCACATCAGAGGAAGACAAACAAAAAGAACAAATGAATATAATTAGCATCTTACAATTTAATAATTTTCCTATGAAGATTATTAGAAGCATATTAAAACAACACAGTTTATTACATTATAATAATGATTCAAATGAAATGCCTTGGATTGGCGCTGTAGTCCTACCATACCGTCATGGCACAACAGAAGAAATTCAAAGAATCTTAAAACATCACAGAATTAAAGTGTATTACAAAACAACGAACACACTACGTAATACTTTAGTTCGCCTGAAAGAAAAAATCCCTTTCATGTCCACACAGAACTGCGTCTACAAATTAGGTTGTATCGATTGTGATGCCTATTATATTGGAGAGTCATCCCGCGAAATCATGACTAGAGCCAAAGAACATATTAGGTACACAAAGAAACCTCCTAACAATCCCGTAGAATTGAACCAACTTCAAATTAAATCGGCAATAGCAGTTCATGCCATTTTCAACAACCACCAAATCGATTTTAAAAATATCAAAATATTGCAAAAAGGCTTTTCCAACTACAAAGAAAGGAGGGTAGCTGAGGCGTTCCATATAATGCTTAATCCTACTTCTCTCAATAGAAAGAAGGTCTTACCATACATCCTACTTGGACCATCTATCCTAACCATTCAGTCTGATCGTATTTACAATTTCACACTATCATATTACAAATTTAAACTCTATCCTTTCTTACCATATAGGTCACACAGTTTTCATTCTTAAACAATGCACACATACATACATACACAAATTTACATACTTATCACTTATGAATCACCTTGACAGAAATGACATACATCAACTTGTTCAGACCTGTTTTTGATTGATCAAATATTATTCTTGCATTGTTCCGTTGTACTATTTAAACTTGGATTAATTTAATTTGGTTATTTATTCTCTGAAGAAGTGACTTACACTAAGCCACGAAACGTCAGAAAAATCCAATTTTCTATTCATTGGGATATTACAAATATATTATTTTTATTTATAACAATCAACCCAATGCTCAATTTATTCGAAATTATCAAATCAAACCTTGGTAATGACACCTATTAAGCCAGCAGTTCCCTTTGTCATCTGAAGAGGAACTGGGAATGTTAGACGCATGTCTTCAGCAAGAAAAATATAAGGGACAAGTTTGTAAGCCAACAAAATTAATAGGATCATTTGTTCGTATTGCAGATGGCCATGCTGAAGTGGTTAATGAATGACAACCCTAGAACGTCTGTGCGCTGTAATTTGTCATACGTCATGACACATGAAGTTGCCAGCCATTTCACAATACTTGGCACTTCATCGGAAAGAGCACGTCAAAAATGCAGGTTTTACGGTTGCATACGAAGTAAGAAACCTTTTAACTTCCAGGCGCATTAACAGATCAGTTCCTGTCTTCATCGGTGAACGAAAAGACCTTGCAAAACTGTATGACATCGCGACGCAAGGATATCTTCACTATATTAGAGACAAAATGCAAAAGCGTAATAAAAGAAAACAAGAATATGTACGTACTAATTTAAACTTATAACTATTCACCGCTGTTTTGCAGGTGCGATGTTCAGTATTAACGAACATAACCGTAAGTAGAGCTTCACATAGGTAGTTGCTTAAAAAACAAAAGCAGTTAGATATCGTTGTAATTTTTTGTGTTTATTAAATTTCTGAATTCACAAGATTACTTTGCTTCTCAATAATTCAACAGGAGTTTTAAAAAGGCATTACCAGTGTAATATATTCAACTTCATTTTCAATAAACATTTTCTTAAACATGCGCTTATTTTCCAAATTGCATGTAAAGCTCTTTGAGTGAGTGTTGAGAAAGCCTGTCTGATTTTAAATGCACTTGTAATTAAGTACACGTGCCTAATTAATAACCCATAACATGTTCTTTCTTTTGTAGATCTTTTCAAAACTTGGCAATTACAATCAAAATACATAACGATCGATGCTCTAGCATGTCAACTATTCATAATGTGCAATATGACGTTTTTTTCTTTTCAATAAATTTCTTTAAACATGTACCATTCTTAATGTCGATTGCAGTTGTCGTGTGGTTTGCTATGGAAATAAAAGCGAACATACGAGACATTTGAGGCTAGACCAAAGGTGTGCCAAAAATTGGAGTGAAAGTAGATGATTCGGATTGTATTTAGGCGAAAAGTAGACAATTTAGCGTGCATTTAAACGAAAATTAGACAATTCAGCGACATGTAAAACAGAGCAAAATTCCCTGACAGGCGAAGCAGATATTTAGGCGCGTTACCCCTTTATTTTGCAACGTATTTTTCCCTTTGTTCGAATTTATTTTCCCTCTATTGATTGCTTGGGTACAATTAAAATACACATACCATATAACTCACTCAACTAAGTAATTCTCCAGATCGTTTGGATAGAACTCCAGATCAAGATCCTTAGTAATGGAAAGTAGATTCCCTATCAGCTCTCCATTTTTGTAGACCACAATAGCAGGAACACCACGGTGAGACTATTAAAGAATGCACATATTACAAGGACTAAACAAGTGAAACGTCCATTAAGTCAAACACTAAGGAATAAAACGTATAAACAACAACCAGTTACGACTACAACATGATTCAGATTATCCATCGAGTAAGAAACTTCTAGCCTTTTGACAAACAGGGAGATTCTCTTTGTCAAACTTGATATTATTTAAGAAAATTAAGATCACGCCACTTTTCTGCGATACACTCGTCAGCATAATTTAGTAACCATAATTTAAGACAAAAAGTCCTGTCTATTATTTAGATTTCCATGCTGCAAAAACCTAGCTTTCAAATATGTAAAGGGCTTTATGCAATAACATGTAGTGGAGTATGATTAATTCACATTATCAAATACATGACTAAGACACTATCCGTCAGAGGAGAACAAAACGCTTGAGAAACCATTGGAAAGTTGAATGTGTCCACAGAAATCACCTGTATGTATGGGTAAGCGGTCCAGATTTGGAAACAAGGTGCCTACATTTGCATTTCCCACTTAATATATGGCTATGTAACACAGGATCTGTCTGACCTTGAAGCAATATGTAGGATGCACGGTTCATCAGGCAAATCAGCGACACTCAGTCAGTCAGTCAGCTACAACGTAGGACCAGGCACATATGTGCATCGGTCCAGGTTGCCATACCGCATCAGCACAAGATGAACACCGGATTCATAGCAGTGGTTAGGTCAAAGGTGGTAATATATAAGAGAAAGATTGCATATAGAGATATAATACAAGAAGAAAGAATTGGTTCGTAGAAAGAAAGATATGAAGTGATTTTAATCTCTTAGTTTAAGGGAAGACAGACAGTGTATACACCGACGCCATTGTGATCGATTCTGAGCCATGTCACCAAGAGTCTCCAACCATTGGTTACGAAAGTCACGCGGACCCCAACCAAGTAGTCTGCATCTACCAACATGGCTCAGACTACAAGTTAGTGACTTCAAGCACTGATGCCACGTTTTGGTTTGGCCGCCCCTAACTTTCTTCCAACCATCTCCAATACCGGATAGCATTGCACGTCGTGGTAATCGGTGTTCAGGCATACGTAACACGTGGCCCAACCATCTCAGTCGATGAAGATTCATAACCTCATCAACTGATTTACCATCATTCCCTAATACCCTGCGTCTAACCTCACTATTACTTACCCGGTGATCCCAGCAGCAGCGATATTTCTAAGGCATCTGTGGTCAAATACTAGTAGCTTACGAGTGTCTTCTACTCTTAATGGCCATGTTTCGCTGCCGTAAATTAAAACAGAACGGACTGCCGCGCAGTATACTCGTCCTTTTATTGATAGACGGATATCTCGCCTTCGCCACAGGTGACGTAAGTTGGCAAAAGCCAAACGAGCTTTTCGAATCCGTGCTGAGATTTCGTCCGACACCAACCCATTAGGGCTGATCAGACTTCCAAGATAAGTGAAGTTGTCAACGCGTTCGACTACTTCACTCCCTATCCTTAGTTCAGGTGTTGACGCAGACCAGTCCTGAAGCAACAACTTGCATTTAGAGGGAGAGAAGCGCATTCCAAACATTCTGGCATTGTTGCTTAGTGCTACCAGAAGACTCTGCATTTTGTCAGCGTCTTCACCAAACAGGACTATGTCATCTGCGTATTCTAAGTCGATAAGTGGACCTCCTGGATGGAGATCAATACCCGAGAATTCAGTCGACGAGAAAGTTATTTCCATCAGTAGATCTATGATGAAGTTAAACAAAAATGGGGAAAGTGGACAGCCTTGACGGACACCACTTGAGGTTGCAAAAGTAGATGACAGTTCGCCATAAGCTCTGACTCGACTAGTAGTGTTCGAGTAAAGAGCCTTCACAAGGTTTATGTACTTCTGAGGTACGCCTTTCAATGACAGACACTGCCACAGAATCTCGCGGTCTACCGAGTCAAATGCTGCTTTTAAGTCAAGAAAGACCACCATTGTCGGACGCCGATAAGTATGCCTGTGTTCTAGAACCTGACGAATGGTGAATATGTGGTCGATGCAGCCACGACCAGGTCTGAAGCCAGCTTGATTCTCTCGTGTTTGCAGTTCACGAGTCTTAGTTAGGCGTCTGATAATTATCGAGGCTAGTATTTTAGATACTATATTAGTTAAACTAATCCCTCTGTGGTTGTCACAGGATGATTTTGACCCTTTCTTATATATTGGGACGATAAGTGATTGTGACCAGTCAGATGGGATAACGTCTAACTCCCAGATTTTAGCTAAAATATTAGTCAACCTAATCGCTAAAATTGGACCACCATCCTTAAAGACTTCTGGAGCCAGTCCATCTGGACCAGCTGCCCTTCCTCGTTTCAGATTAACTATAGCCTTTTGAACTTCAGCAAGAGTTGGGGGACCTACTTCAATGTTCCATTCACACTGTCTGGGAATGGAGGGTAGTTGTAGAGTAGCTGAAGGCCAGCTGAACTGTTCTCTGAAATGTTCCGCCCATCGTTCTAAACGTCTGGACTGGGAGCAGATGAGGGTATCGTCTTTTTCCGAAATAATCTCACTTACACTTGACTTATTAATTCCAGTTTCTTTTATTAGTCTGTAAAGCTGTCTTGTGTTCCCTATAGTCGCCGCCTTTTCCATCTCTTTTGCTTTCGTTGCCCACCACTGCTCACGGTCGTTTCTTAGACTTTTTCTTAACCTAGATCTGATTTGTTGTCGCTCTTCATCATGTTCAGAACCTGATGGGACGAGTTTGCGAGAATCCATCAGTGTGATAGACCTTGAAGAAATCCACTGGTTCTTTGTAACTCTGTGGTTTAAGTCACTAATAGATGTCACTGCTGTTTCCACAGCTGTTTGTATGCTTTCCAAGCAACATCTGGGTCAGCCTCGTTTTCAAAACTACCTAAGTGTGACCTCAGTTGTTCCTGGAACCTACTTTTGGTTTTCTCGTTACTCAACTCAGTTCTAATGGGTCTTTTTAATGTGGCTTTTTTGCGTCCAGTGAGGCGCAAGCAGATGCGTGCCCGTATTAGGGCATGGTCGGAGTCCAAGCAGGTACTCCAGAATGAGCGACAATCTTCTACCGACCCTCTCCAACGATGACTGATGGCAATATGGTCTATTTGAGTCCATCGTTGGTTTGGTGTAGGGGGTCGCCATGTTAGACGATGTCTCTCCTTATGCTTAAAATTTGTGTTTGCTAAAAATAAACGATTGTCTGAGCACAGTTGCAGCAGACGATCACCATTATCTGTTCGCTGTGCCGGAATGCTAAAATATCCACCTAAATGCCTTTCTGTTTGGTTTAAACTACCTATCTGAGCATTAAAGTCACCTGCTACGAGTACTATGTCTGAGCGTTTAGCTTTCTGAAGAAGTTCGGACAGCTTTCTGTAAAATTCATCTTTCACATCATCTGAGCTGCAGTCAGTGGGAGCGTAGGCAGAAACGACGAAAAGGCAACGACGTGTGTCCCTATCCTTCCGAGTTCTTACGGAGCCGTTTAGCCGAACAGCACATAGACGACTGTTGACGGGGATCCACTCTAGCAGTGCTTGTTCCGCCCTCATGCTTAGTGCTATGCCTACACCTGCCAGTCCACGAGAACTGGCCATCGGGTCACCAGATACACGAGGGTGTATCTCGTTGGCTCTCCGTTTTGCCGAGGTGAGGTCAAGTGAATGACCACACTGGAATCCTGTATGCGTGTTTCGGAGACACAGCATACATCAATGGAAAGAGACTCTAGGGTTTTAGCCAAGGAAGCCTGCTGACCGATTTGACATAGGGTGCGTACGTTGAAGGCTCCAATGTGTAGTTTGGAGCGAGGTTTCAGTAGACCTGGGACAGGGTTTTGAGCACTAGAATCGTTGGCTATGGTGACACTTGAGGAGGAAGCCGAAGGAGGAAGTTTAGGGTTGAAAGTCGATGTAGGAGGAATAATAGGAATTGAAGAGGAAGGAAGTGGTCTTGAGTGCTGTTAGAGGTATGAGGGCGGTTATCACTTCCCGGTTGCCCACACCGTGGAAGGGTTCTTCTGGAGGTACCTGAAAAGGAAATTGGATTAGAGGTGGTCTCAGTGACCTGAGAGCGTGACCGCAGTGCCCAAGGGACAACTGCTTGAGGCCGGTCGCGCACGGCCTTTTCGTGAGAGGTTTGTGACGTGTTAGCTCCGTTCTTCAAAGGGCCTTACCGCCGGAGACGGAAATCCGTGAGGTAAGGTGAGGTGTGCATTTTTAGGGTCGACCTTTTCTAACCCCACCCCTCCTTGTGGGAAGGCAGCATCGCTGTCATGCTGGTTGTCTGAAGGAAACACCTTACTGCTGTCACACCTCTGTACAGTCAGCAGTACGACTTCGCCTTCGGACCTTGGGTTTGTTGCTTTTAGTCTTACCGCTCTTCAACCGACCTGTCTGACATGGTAGGACCTTGAGGAACGGTTGTTCCAGCCAGTATAGCTCGGTTGCTTCATCACGATAGGCAAGCCCGACCACCACGTCAAGGTAGCAACAACGGTCGGGAATCAGCGACACTACAATTGTGCAAACATTAGTCTGGTGGAGATTTGTAGCTCAGATGGAGTTTTGTTCTCTGAGTTGAATGGCTTAGTTGTGGAGCTCTCATCGTTCTTCTGGACGAAACCATCAACACAAATTTCTACCTGAAGTCCAGGTCAGAGAACAAAACTTCACCAGAAGCATTAACCTACAAACATCGAGCTGTTTATGATAACAATGCTCTGGATATGGCTTTATACATCATCTTGTATAACTGCAATAATACCCTACTATTTAGTCATGGACCCATAACTAATTCACTACTTGGTCTCATGACAAGAGAGCTTTTATTTTCAAGAATAGAACGATGTTCGGTGTTTAGAAACTAAGGGTCGAACGTTCCAGTTAAAAGAGTGGTTAGATAGCCACGTAATCCGCGAAAAAGAAATCAAAAGACGAGATCACTTTGCGAAACGAACTATATGTAGATCAAACCATATGTAAAAAAACTGGGAAAATACGAAATATATTACATGCACAGTTATGAGGTATGAAAATGAACTCCACAGACAGAACTTACGAATCGGTAACTGAGATGAGCCTCGGAAGCTCGGATTCTACAAAACTTCACGTGCGGATAACCGTGATATATTTTTTCGAGACAAGTGTTGACTTTTGCACATGATTTATTGCCCTTTGGATTAAAAACGTATACAAAACGTAACTTACATTTTCATATATAAAAACAATAACAGTCGTGTTCTTGTTTGTGTTATCTATCTCCTCAATAAATGTATCCGCTACCAGATCGTAGATCTTGTTGAAAGTGGGTCTTGAAAGTTACATGTTTGTTACACAGAAAGGCTTACAAACTTTCGTTCGCTTTTCTTAGTTCATTTATTCTGTTCTGTCGATATTGAGTCATAAAGTCATCGTCGCTATCATCTGAAGCGTTTAAGGTCGAATGGGTATGTTCATCTTCCTTTACATCTTTACTCTTAAAAATAAAAAATAATTATAACCACATACATAAGGTTTGCAACTAAAGGAATGCTGTTTGGTATATTCGACAAGTTTTCGTTCTTTCTCAGCGTTCCGTTCACTTTCCAGTCTTTTAAAACGTTTATAATCAGCAACTACACCCTTTGGTCCAGTCTGAAACTACATTACATTTCAGAATATTCCTAACCTGTGGAGAGCCAAGATAGGATATATTTTGGGGGTTTAAACTTTTCGGAACAACAGTAGAAGGGTTACTTTCCTTCCCACTCTCGCCACTGTCCTCTTCGCCTTCACTGCTGCTACAATAATTATGGACCTTTTCGCCAAGAAGTTTGTCGTCAAACGACAAAGCCATAAGGTTTAGATTTTAGGGGTTCTCGTCTAGCCAGAAGGTACTTCATGTACTATGGTAGCATGAAGAGTAAATGGGGAGGGCTGAAACAGAGAACATAAGGTGAGTCAACGACCCAGAAAATTCACATAATACACTTACATTTATTAAGGAAATCAACATAAACTAATCAGTAATAACACAAGCGTCAGATTTATGGAATCTTAAGTTCAAGACTAGGATTAGATGGTCAAGTGACCAAGAAAACTAGGAACGACTAGGTGGAATCGTTCATTGGTGGAGGTTGCTGAGCACTTGAAGGTCAAACTGTCTTAAAACGATTGGCGCGTCAACCCAACAATTTGTAAATTTTTCCAGAAACGGTCAAATTAAGACAATTTAAAATTTGATTTTAGTTCACCCTCCGTCCTGTAAGCAATGAAAGTGATGTCATAGTAATGATGAATAATATAGAATGAATCTTCAATGGTATTGTTATCACGACGATTCGCCATTTAAGACAATTTTGAGGCTTGACTGTGTAGTGACTCTTTTTCATCACGAGAACACGATGGGTTTATTGAAAACAAATATTATTATAACCAATTGTACCAGTGGCTGTTTTAATGTTCTTTTGTTTGACTGTGTTAAAAAGCATCCATTATTCTCACACTTCGGTTGTGACCTCGCGCGAATTCGGTTACGTTCTGTAACCAAGCTTGTATTCTGGCACGATCTCGGTATCCTTTCGATACCACGAGATCGCCAGCGAATATATCTCGATTTGGTCCATTAACTGTCTTCTGATATTTGGCTTCTCGGGGATTTCATGGATTTATTTGGTTACGTTCAACCTCCGCCTTCTGATTTACTTGGCACGTGCGTTTTGGCGGCGGTGTTCATAGTCCACTTCGACTCCACGCCATGCTTTTGTGAATGTTTAGTCTTCTCTTGAAAAGTGGGGACACCACTACTTCGAGTAACAATTTCCAAGAATTAATGACTCTTCATGCATGCCACGAGTTTTTTTTCGTTGTTGGCTTTTCTACTCCTCTGAGATTTCCTGATCTGGTAGGAAGGAAAAAGGAGGATATATTAAGTCCTAAATCATTTTCCAGTGTTCTATAATTCAAAATCAGAACACCTCTTGATCCACGATAAGACAGAGCAAGGAAGGTTAGCTTTTCAAGCCGCTCTTTATATGGTAACTCCCGGAGTTATGGAATTGCACGGGTAGCTACCCTCTGTACTTTTACCAAGATATCCAATTCACCTTTTAAACAGAAGCTTGCAGTCTTGACGCAGTTCTCAAGCTTAGTCCTCACTAAGGTTTTGTATACTGTAGTGAACATGGTAGTAGCTAAATTAGTGAATGTCCGTCTTAAGACCCAGAGGATTCTAAACCCCTTAGCTGCGACCTCTGGCAGTGGGCATTGGTCTTAAGATCATGACTCACTGTCACCTCAAGATCCTTATGAGACAGAACGACGGGTACAGGCACTTCCCTATGCCGTACCTATTAAGCTCTGCATCCCAAAAGTGTATATAGACACTTTTCCGCATAGATAGGCATCAGCCACTCTCCAGACCAGTTAGTCATATTATTTAAGTCTGCCCTAAGTGCGCATGCATCTGCGTCTCCCGTTGTTTCTCGCCAGACTCACATCGTCAGCGTATAATAACATTAGGGACTGTACTATACTTGAGAGACCATTTAAATACGTTATAAATAGTAAAGGACCTAGGACAGAACTTTGAGTTACTCCACCAAGTACTGGTCTCCAGGTAGAGAACTTGGGATTTATTCTTGCTTTCTACCTGCGACCTACTAGGAAATCCTCAAGCCATTATAAGAGAGGTCCGGGAATACCAAGATTTTTTAACATCAATAGAAGTCCATTTGTTGGCACCTTGTCAAACGACTCACTGAAGTTTATGTAGAAAACATCCGCTTATTTTCCTTTGTCGAGCACCTTCACCCGATGCTCCCTTGCTATAAGGAGGTTTGTTGTGCAAGATAAACGTTTTCTGAAACCATGTTATTCGCTGTTTAACATGTTGTTGACTTCCACAAATGTCGTTATAGTCTTTCTGACTATTCTTTCCAATATTTTAACTACAACATTGGTGAAGCTAACAGGTCTGTAGTCCGATGAAAGTCGTCTTGGTCTCGTTTTATGTGTGGGAGTGACGATTGCATCCTTTCAGTCCATAGGTAACACACCTTGGTCAGGTGACATAGAATATCACAGTCAGTGGAGCTGCAATATGTCTTAGGATTTTGGGATGTGGTTCATCCGGTCCTGTTGACTTTTGCTTGCCTACGGTGCTAAGAGACTAAGTGCATCATCTTGGTCATGGTGAGCAGACGGTTTGTTGACTTTGTATTTGGATCTAGTTCTTCGTCTATGAGATGTTTCTGAGTGAAAATTGCTCCAAAATAGTTTGCCATAGCCCCTGCTTTTTGCTGATCGTCTTCTATCGTTTCAGATCCACTCGCACCCTTAATTAGGTTTGGAATTCCACGCTACATTCTTGTTCTGTAACTTATGTACGGAAATGATCTCTGAGGCTGCTTGATTACAGATTTGGCCAACTGCATTTCATATTTTCGCTGAGCTTCCCCAATTTTACCTACACACATATTTCGTGACGACCTGTAGCGTTCTATATTACTTGCTGTGCCAAGGCTTATGGCAATGTTTCATCATTTCTTCTTTCGTCTTGGTAAATGAATATTATCACACACTAGCTACAGCTGGTGTGCTACTTCTTTCGGAGTGTCCAGGGTACAAATGTCTAAGTTACTTGTTTGTATAACTGTCTGAAGTGAGTACATGTCTCTTCTACTGATGCCTCTGAGTCGATTACCTAGCCACTGTGGCAGAGTTCACTGCCTTCATGTCTGTCTTCCATATGTTAGGATGGGCCGGTACAACTGTTTGACAAGCTATCCCATCCGTAAACGTGAATGGAATGCCTGCATGATCACTCCTCGCTGAAGGTGGTAGGAAAGTAATTTGACCGACATCATGGCCGTGTGTGAAAACTAGGTCAAAGAGAGACGGGGAGCTTCGTAAGTCAAATCTGATGAGATCTCTAGTGTGCTAAAATAAAGCCAGTGCAATTAAGTTTTCCAGCGGTTTTCAATCAAATGACATTGTCAATGACCCTACCTCTAAGTTTAGCCAGATTATATACGGTGCGTTAAAGTCGCCTACTATAAGGCTTTCACTTCTATTACACCAGGACTTAAGTTCATTTAGGAGGAAGTTATCTACTACACATTCTGGATTGCGATATACTGCAACTAATTCAATATCTCGCCGTCTACATTTCAGCCTGCAACACACCAGTTCACATTTCCCTGAATCATGTGCCACTGTTTCAACAGGTCGTATGGTTAAGTCACTTTCAGTGTAAAGGATAACCGCGCCTCCCCTACGGTTCAATCTATCAGCCCTACTGGATAAAAACAGTCATCAACCACTTCTGGTGGTAACCATGTTCCTGAGACAGCAACCACATCCGGTTTTTTTATATCCACCACTGTCTTGAGCTTCGCCATTTTATTTGGTAGGCTACGAGCATTTGTATAGCATACTTCTCTTAATACGATCAACCAGGCCGACATTCTCATGGACGTACATTCCGGATCTAATCAGTTTGCGTGAGTTTCCGAATATCAGGTTTCTTTCATCAACCAAATTAAAGGTAACCTTCAAGAGACTGTTTTTCTGAGTACATTCAGAATCCAGGAAATTGTTCTATTCTATAAAGCTTACAGATGCTAACTCCTGAAACTGTTTCTGGAAGTAGCTTGTATATTAAGGATTAATGTGGCTGAGATTGTGTTCAAATCTAACTTTTGGTTCATTTTCGGAAGATTTTTCTCAATTTATGAAAAATAACTGACCTATCAACGAGGTCTGACTCAATACGCTCTGAAATTTACTTCCCTAAAAACAGCCCGATTTTTCGTCAGACGTAAAGGTCTCACTTTTTTTCTTACTTTTCGTTTTTGGGTATAACTGTATGCCAATCTTTTAACCACATTATTTCTCTTGATCGCATCATCGACGCCGATCGGTCTTTTCTTCACCATAGTTTGTTTTGCGTTGATATGTGAATTCTGAACTGAAACAGTAGATTTGCATACCATAGTGCTTCCTACAATTAATTTCTTTTCAGTGCGTTTTTTTTCTTTTACCTTGTAACCATGCTTACATGCTTGCTTTCCATTTCTCTAATCGGGTCCATCTTTATGGTCTCATCCAAATCCAGTTCTGTGCTCATGATAATCCTCAATGTTTTCTTAAAAGTTAAATTCTCCACATCTGCTCTTGCATTTTTATCTGAGGGCAATTTTTTAGCTTTGCTCAGCAGCTCAATAGCCTCAAGAATTAGTGGAGATTTTGTAGAGCAACATGTTTTGCATGGCTAACGTGAAAATGGCCTGCAGTACCTTCTATACACAACCGGTGTCTGCCCGGTGCACACAATGTAATACCATTTGTAGCAGTTTTCATACTGAATTCCATAATCGACCGGGAAATATCATGAAGGTCTGCCACAACCATATTTTGCTGTCATGAAATCTCGCAGAGAGAACAACGACAAAACATATTTCCAGAATAAGCTTCTCTTAAGGCTTTATAGATGGCAAACACTGAGCACAAAAAATAGAGGTTTGCATGTTACTGTGACTGACAACAATAAACAAAAAGTCAGACATAAATAGATATACAAATACCTTAACATCTTTGGATACAAACAGTACTAACAGATATATTCAACGAGGGAAAATACCACTACCCTTTTGTATCTGTACTCAAAAAGCACATGTAATAAATTACTTAAAACAAAAATGACACTCTTGGCGACTACTTAACGAAGTAAATTCAGTTAACGCAGAAACAGTAGCCTTAATCAGTAACTAAACGATCAACACTATAAAATATACTCAGCAAGGAAAACATCGCTATCCTTCATTCCCAATGAATTTATCTTTCAGGTCTAAATATTTCCGCTAGCAATCTGGATTTCAGGTCCGTTCGGTAATGGTGAGCTAAGGGTCACGTCTATTAAAACCATGCACAACGATCCTTGCACAGAAGGATACATTTCCACAGATCCTTCAAGAAGACAGTGGATGTCAAGCAAAGGATCATAATTGAGACCATTTTTGTTCATTGATGTGCCAAGATGTATCATCTGATAAATGGTTGCCAGTAAGTTCCACAATCAGCTTATCAAGAACGATGTTGTCAAAATGTAGTCACAGTCGTATCCATGTCGCCAAATGTACATTTTAACTAATTGATTTCAGACACCAAACACATCAACAGTGTTTTACAGTGCATTCAGTCAAACACAGAAGTAAAAGTATCAGAAAAAAATAAGAATATCTCAATTATTTGTTTCTGTCGCTGGGAGCAAAAAGCTACTTACCACGCATTTCCAGCGGTCGTATGAATTGACTCAACTTACCAGACCGATAAAATTGGGTAAGTTACGGATAAAAACAACCTTATTTTGGTTTTTTTTGTAAATCTAGCTAGTTGCTGGGCAAGGACCCACATCTACGTATGCTCTTTGCAGGCAAGAACGATGCAAAGACGTTGTAGGATTACAGGAGTATTTCAAAGACATAACGTGTGATACATTTGGTACACGCATTCATGTTATGAATTCTGCATGGACTGAAATTCACGCAGTACAGTCTACACACAGTCATACCGACGCAACGTTGCGTTTGGTTTATGTTACAAGAAATTTTTTAGGGATATCAGCGCTAACTGTACAAATTATTTGCTGTGGCTAGGATGCCCTATATCAACTTTATGTTCAGCTGAGATATTGTTAGTCATTAAATTTGACTAATAGTCGACAAGTGCTGTGAATAGGAGGGTTTATTGGATGGCCATGTACAAATGGAGGACAAAATAATTTAATATTTACTGTATGTACGTTTCGTGATCCCAATATTTTGATATGACTATGTCCATTGTTATCATTCACTTGTTTCTACAACCACCATGAAATCAACGAAGTGCTTGGATGCACATACTTTTATTGCCATGGTACCCATCAACTAACAAAGCCCTTTCAGTAATCTACTGTACACGGACCGCCTGTACCTACGTGCGGGGAGAAGTACTGGTCTACTTTTCTGTATTGCTGCAGTTGCGATGACATTTGAAACAATTATTAATTCTCATTGTTCTTATTTGCTCTTATGTTATATAACTAAACTACTTCGTATAAACAATAAGCTCATAATTGTGAATAAAATATAACGTGATATTAAATAGGACGAACGGTTAGCTGAGGAAGTTACTAAGGACAATTTACAGTACTGAGAATGTGAAATAGACTTCTTAATTAGGTTTTTTGACTAGCTAATAACAACTGGTGACTCTCCGTTCAATAATCAATGAACAAGTACCATCAAATCTGTCGGTGATCTAATCCATACTAACAACTAGATATTGTTTGTCAAAAGCGGCCTGATCGTAGCAAACTAAAAACTTCAATCTGGTATTACAGCTTAAAAAATAGAAGTGTACACAACTAACTATGGACATTTGTGCTTTCACTGTCTTCAAATCAGTTGCAGCAACTTCAAGGCACCTCTGCTTTCTAACACACGTGACCACCTGATCTAAGGACGATCATTAGATTAGCACCGGCTTGACATTTTCCTTATCATCTGAAGCCATTCACCTCTCCTGCGGAACATAAATCATCCACGAACCTTCACAACGATGATTATTTGCAATCCGGAGTGACGTTTTCACATACTTATTCTGTTGTAGAATCACGCCGAGCATTGACTGGCAATCCACAAATTTAGACCCAAAATTCCACTTCATATTAACGGTCTCCATGGTTTATCAATTATTCGTAGGCTTTAAGGGTCATGTTTTAGATCTAACGTGCATACAACATGTTCCTCCTACGTACTGGAATTCATTCCAAGTTGTCCGGAATTCCACCCAACTCATAAACCTTCTGCCCAACATAATACGCCTTAACGCATCAGTCGAGTCGACTGAAATATTTCTTGGACAAGAAGCACGAAGAATGGTACTGCATTACTAGAAAACAAAAAATTATAATTAAAAAGCAATTTTATTAACCATACTGCAGAAGGTATCATTAACATTAACGGAGAACAACAACAGGTTCAATTAACTGATTGTCAGTCATCTCTTTAACTTTGAACAGGACGATGGTTTACATAGATCTGTAGAATAATGTGTGGTGATTTCCGGCCAGATTATTAGCTTACCTGGCTATGATAGAATGTACAACAAACTTACTCAAGCACCTGAGAACCATGCTAGCATGCACACACACACAACTGACCTCAAGAACATTAAATCTGGAATATCCACTGTGTTTCAGACTGTACAAGGCCGTGGAAAAGAAAGCGCAGTTACGTTTGAAAGCCGATTACTTTTCTTTTATGTCCACCGGGATGACGTACGTGTTTTGAAAAAGCTGTGTGGAACGGATGTTTCGTTGTCTCGTGCACATATGACCTACTGAGACAAGGGCAAAGCTTGTACGATGGAATATACAATTAATTGTACTTTCATTTAGAAAAACGACGTCCTTAATTGTAATTATATCTTAAAAAGCTCAAACGGTTTCGTACACAGGACAACACACACCCAACTAAACCTATACACTTGAAAATTTGTCTTCCTAAAGATACCCCACAAGTAGACTTGAATGAACCTAAGTTCATCTCACAGAGACAACGAAAGACTCCAGCTCTGACGATAAAGGGTGGGATGACAAAACTCACGATACGGAATGGGGAAACACGTAAGATTGAACCCAACTGCTTTATAGGTATCCCAAGAACAGTGAACAGGTTCTCCCCACTGCTATCGTACAACTTGCCTTCAACACCTCTAAGTTGCAAAATGGGTGGTGGGCTTCAGCGTAGCAAGCCTTCTTACACGCAGACTAACGAAAACTACCACAGAACTGCCCACCCAAATCACCCCCTGAAGTCTAAAACCATAAATAAGAATGGTAATAATAGGTTTCTCACTCCACACCCTACCTACATTCCCCAGGATGGCAACTGTAATTACTCTCAGGAAGAAAACTTTTCACACCCTTTAGTACCGACCCATCACATAACAACGGCTCCCACGTATAACAACAGTCACAACTCCTCCCAGTTACGCGTAGCAGACCCCTCTCACGCTAACCTAAATAGCCATAACAGGGGCTACGAGTCTAACCATCAGGACTATTTTGTAAATAACCATACACTTCACAGTAGGCCTGTACAAGATTTTTTTGGAATAAGACCCCTAGTGACACCTCTGTTGAAGCATATAGCCCAGGTTATTTCAAACCACGTCCAAACCATAAATTTGTTTCCTCCGTACAGTTTCCATCAGAGAGTACTCCCACCCTTTCCTCCTAGGTAAACTTCCCAAACTCATTTGGTACATCTCCCACTAAGTCTAGCTATCAAAATATCGAGGTAATGAAGGACATCCAATCCCTCATTTCAAACTCATCTCACACCCGCGAGGGTTACGACGACTTTATCCGAGATAGCTTCACCCATGCGTTGTTTCTAAGTCTATAGGCTGGGTCGTGGGTGATAGTCGGGCAGGAGGTTAGAAAGGAGAGCCCATATATCGCTTTGTAGAGAAATACTAAATTGTTCTTTAGCCTACAGTGACATAAAGGTTCTAAAGATAGATGTGTGGTGACTCACATTTATCACGAGAACACGACTGGTTTAATGAAAACAATTATTATCATAACTAACTGTACCAGTGTTTGTTTTAATGTGCTTTCGTTTGACTGTGCTAATGATAGCTATATTGTGCTTCCATTCTGATTCTTACACTTTTGATTGTGACTTCGCGTGAGTTCGGTTACGTTCTGTAACCAAGCTTGTATTCTGGCACGATCTCGGTATCCTTTCGATACCACGAGATCGCCAGCGAATATATCTCGATTTGGTCCATTAACTGTCTTCTGATATTTGGCTTCTCGGGGACTTCATGGATTTATTTGGTTACGTCCAACCTTTGCCTTCTGATTTACTTGGCACGTGTTTCTTGGTAGCGGTGTTCATAGTTAATCTCAACTCGATACCACGCTACAACATTGTCATATGCAGCCTTGATGTAAAAACCACAACCGGTAGAAGTAAACTGTAACACTTCGTAGAAACTATCGCAAAGTTGATTGGAATAACTTCCACAATTACCTAAGAAGCACTGATTGGAGAACTTTCTTTACCTCAAACAATACCGACACATTAACCAATATATTTTATCACAACATCAAAAGTATCATCAACAACATCGCACCTTTAGAATACTGTAAACCTACGTTCTCCAAAGATCTCTATATACCGGTCAGTACAAGAAGACGTCTTCAAAGACATTGTACTCGATTCCACAACTTAAATGACTTTTCCTCTTTAGTAACGATGACAGAAATACTTGTCCGAACAGAGGCAATAAGTAAACAAAAAGCAGTAGCACAGGAAAAACGTGCAGTTGAACTTAATAATAACTCCTCTGCACTCACCATACTACTCCAAAATAAACTTAAACGCTCTAAATCGAGAGGGAGTATATTCATTAAAGGCAAACAAGTATACGAAGATCCCAAACTTATCACAGAATTATTTAGTGAACATTTTTGTTTCTCACTAACTAACGAAAAACCATTTAATGATTCAGAACCAATCCCAGTAACTCCCTGTGAAATTACTAATGTAGAATTCAGTGTACAAAATATCTCCAAGGCAATCAGTACATTGAAACACTCCTACACTGATGGACCAGATGGTATTCCATCTAGCATGCTAAAACGTGGAGGTGATGATGTGTGTTTTGCTTCTCAAACTATTCGCGATATCACTCTCTTCAGCGTGTTACCCTACTGCCTGGAAAACTACACATATCATTCCCAAAATTAAAACAGGACCTGAAGCAAACGTTGAAAATTACCGGCCTATAAACATAACTTCAGTGGTATCCAGAGTGATGGAAAAAGTAGTTAAGGCGGCTGTAGTCCAACATCTACTAACTAATAATCTCATCTCGACCTCCCAGCATGGATTTCTTAGGTCCAGATCATGCGATACATGCCTAGTAGACTACCTGAATGATATAACTCTGAAACGAGACAGCGGACTCCTTGTATCAGTCCTATTCCTAGACTTTAAGAAAGCCTTTGATAAGGTCCCACACAAAAGGCTACTCGTCAAACTAAAGTCCTTCGGAATACACAACCCACTGTACTCATGGTTTGCTTCGTTCTTAACAGAACGTAAACAGATGGTAAAGTACAATGACTGTCTCTCGTCCCCTAGACCAATCACCAGTGGAGTCATCCAGGGAAGCGTATTAGGTCCACTTTTGTTTCTTATGTATATAAACGATATATGTAACACCATAGAATTTGGGAAACCATACTTATATGCTGATGATCTCAAAATAGTATACAGCTATAAGCCTGAGACACTAAGCGAAAGTGTATCCCAGATCCAAAAGGACCTCAATAACTTAACTATATGGAGTGAAAAATGGCAATTACCATTTAACCTCAACAAGTGCGGGATCATGCACTTTGGAAAGCATCCCTATAAACCGCGACTTCACTTAAATGAATGTAGAGTCCAAACACTCGAATCAGTACACGATTTAGGAATTAATTACACAGGAAGCCTAAACTTTGAAGAACATGCCTCCTCTATTATTTCTAAATCTAGACGGCTAATTGGTTTTATAATGAAAAACTTTTTCACAACAGAGGGTAAACTTACTCTCTACAAAATATGTGTACGACCCTCCCTTGAATACTGCTCTTTTGTCTTCTCTAATATGAATATCGCAGACAAGATAAGAGTAGAAGATGTTCAAAGACGTTTCACACGTCAACTACTAGGATGTAACTCGAATCTCGATTACACAGAAGATGTAAGCATCTATCTTTAGAACCTTTATGGCACCGTAGGCTAAAAACAATTTAATATTTCTCTACAAAGCGATATATGGGCTCTCCTTTCTAACCTCCTGCCCGACTATCACCCACGACCCAGCCTATAGACTTAGAAACAACGCATATACACTACTTACCGTAAAACACCAAAAACAAATGCGTTGTAAGTTTTTACAGTACGGTACAGTTTATTGTGGAACAGGCTGCCAATGCCTATCCGTAACTGTGATACGTTTACCAGATTCAAAAAGCTAATAACCCTATTTCTAGACTCCAAAGAGCTTCAACATTTCCTTGAACTCCCGCCCACCAATGAGGCACTTTATTACGGACCGCCTAGTATCTAGAAAGAACAAAATTATAACAAGTTCGACTGTTACTAATATGAATATAACCAAATCACAGAATATATGGCTTATCCTTTCCTATTATTCATTGTTTATTAATCATGACTTCATGCTCCTAACCCTAGCTTTCAGTCCCCAAATCTCTACAGGTTAAATGTACATTATTCTTCCTAAAAGTCATGCTTTTTTTTCTACTGCAAGTAGACAGATAGCTCAATCTTATGGATGCTGATCTACTAAGGCCGATCATACAAAGCTCAAAATTTGGCCACAAAGTCTTGTGAGTTTCTCAATGTTTTATTTTCTTACCCTAAAATCTTTTTTTCTACAATTTTATACCCTCTCATATCTTTTGATTTGCTATTAGTCCTTACTTCTTTAAACCATTAGTTATTTTCATAGCAGTGTGATATACTATGTGGACATCTAACCCATAAAACAAACTTTTCAACTATCTGATTTGCTTGTAACATGGACCTAGTAGAGACAGTGTATTCCAACTATGGGCTTTGATTAAAGCAGTATTCATACTTACCACAAACGTAAGAGAGCCTAACATCACAAAAGGAGGGAGGGTGGCGTTACTGACCAGCAAACATGAAGGTGGGGAGATAACTTCAATCCACCCATGTCTGTAGGGCAGAACATTTTGTTTAATTACGGCTCCTTATGGTTTAGTGGGATGTCACGAACTTAAGGTATTAATGCTGAATTGTCATGCAAAATACCTCATTAAATCGTGTTACGAACGTTGAATTGGTTTCACTTCCTACCCAATGATCCTATTACAAGCAAACTAGGCGATTCGATAATATACGAAGCCTACTCAAGACCCTATGATACCTAAAAATTAAAAAATAAATTTTAAAAAAATAATAATAACACAAAAAAGATGAGAAAGGCTCCAACAGCTTCGATAAAAAAACAAGATAGTCAGTCCTATATCACAATAACTGTTTTTAGCACTATATTTTATGGCCACACATAATCTCATACTTTCAGCTCCTTTCTGAATCCCCTCCATTTGACAGTTGTATGTCTACTCATACCTTGTTTACACTTATTTTCTTTAACCTATTAAAATGCTCTTGCTTAAAAAATACCTTAATAAAAGAAAATTAGACTGAGTAATCATACCTTAAACATTCCTTCATGAATATTGGCTACTCTGTTTCTCTTGTGTTCTTTTACTTGCTCCCTCTTTCAGCCCCCTTGAGACATGGAACGAGTGACTTCATCCTGCACCATCCTTAAAGCCTTAGATATTCCAAAGGGACATAAGGTTGAGATTGCTAGAAGCTTCCACCTTCAATGGACCTATCCTTGACCGTCAGTTGAACATTCGCAACGCAACTTTCACGAAGCGCGCCAACGGTGATACTGGCTAGAACCATCTACATTCATATCTTTTAAATTATCAACCCAGCTGAGTAATTTACTACAGTGGATATTGTATCATTTGTAAAAATTTGATGTTGCCTGTAAACTGGCATGCCTCATGTAACAAACTGTTATTTGAGAATAAATTATTATTATTATTATTAATAATGTTCGCACAACTGTGCTACATCACTTTTGAAGTTTCCCCTCTGGATTTCTACTGAAGTTCGGGGAATCAAACACGTTCCCATTCGTGTAGGGTTTTTCCCAAGACTCTAAGGAAAACCACAGATTTTCTCGCGACCCTGAATAAAACCACAAAATTCCCCAGAACCTCGTCAAATTCGGGAGATCGGGGCCACATAATGAAATAATTTGCCACTGAACAATATATTTCATTTGTTAATTGTTTACCTAGTTCTGAAATATCTGATTCGGGTGGCGGATCTTGAGGCGTTCATGTGGTTTACAATTAAATTAAGACGTATTGAACATACTCTGCGTGAGTGCAGTTTTTAAAGGTGTTTAGTGGACCTATGAATGTAATTGATATAAAAACCAAATAATCCACATTCCAGGAATCCAATGTCAGCCCTATGGTTAATTCAACCTGCTACCTTGATAGTTTTGGTGAACTAAATTGTCATTATGTAGTGCGTCAACTTATTTTGAAGATCTCGCGTCCTACTCGTATGCTGGAGTTTGTAACAAAGTGTAAGTTTTGTTATTAAGATCCCCATTATACTTTAGGTGTAAATATTTATGTCCTTATTCCAAACTCAGTCTTATCACTGAGAACGCATCATAACATCTTTCAACACCGTACACAAATGCACTTGCATAGCCAAATTCATGGCGACCGATGACTCCAGAAGAAGGTTACCTGATCTTCAAACTAGAGCCTTCCAACCTTGAATCAAACGTAATAACAACATCATGACAGTCATAAATTTAGCAAACGACGAGATTAAAGCTGCTGTGGTGCAAGGAGCCATCGTAAATATTAGGACAAGAATATGAATGTGGGTGTTTGTATTAGTAATTACTGAGAAAACTGGGACCGACAATTTACATCATCATCACACACTTTTGTTGATTATCACTGTATTACTTGTACATCCCAGTCACACTGTGATTACAGCTTCCAAGAATGTAAATAGTGCGTTTTTTTATCCTCATCACTGCATGCACGAAAGTTACTCTGCTACACTTTTAATTGTAAGACATTTCGCGTAATGGTGAGCGTTGGCAAAAACATAATATTATTAACAGACAACTGCATGTTGTGCGCCAGTTACGTTGTAAGTATAAATGCCAACGCTCACGTATTAAACAGAAATAGAAAGAGAGGTATCCAGTTACTTTGCTGACATCTAAGAGATACTGAAAAAATTCGCACGGAATTCGAGGAAATGCACGACGAGGAAGTCATACAACAAAATAGCGCAACTTCATTTGGTGGCATTTGCTAATTTTTGTAATTGAAGTCTGCGAATTACGATTTCTTGCGGTGCGAATTTTATTTCATTACTGTGAATACCTAAATAAACCACTTATTCACACGGTGCCGGCTTTTAAATTTTGTATTAGTGAAGCACTTTATAACAGCAACATCTCGTAGATAAACATTTCTACCGCCAACTATTCCTAAAGTCATGTTTGATAATTTGGGACTACGTTGTTTTTGTTACGCCAGCGGAAATGTATGTCGTCATACTGTTTAAGGTATTCTGCTATCTTCAAGCAACATCCATTCAAAACTTCTGAAACAACAAAAATAAGAGCCATTTGAGAAAGATAAACGAATAGTGGAGTACCATAAACTTTGTAGACATAGTCCATTTAGTTTTTCCCAGAAATACGTGCAATATCTTGATCATGACTATGCACTGTCGTTATCAGGAGACCAAAGTTCAAATAACGGTGTGCGTTTTACTAAACTAATGGTACTTACCATCAACATTGTTCCTATTTCATATTGATAAATAAGCCGAGGCAAAACCACAGTTAACTATTAACTTAGGTAAAACTCATAAAGAAAAGTAATCGACCAGACGTAAAACTCAGGACGGATTCTTTGGATTAAAAATGGCACATTTGTTGCGTAAGTTTGAGAAATGCAAATCACGTTAGAGTTTAACTTCCCATTAGCAAAGCGCGCGCCTTGACAACGTAAATCGTGGAGAGCACCATACTGATAACCCATAAAATCGGTCAGAGAATTAGAAGATTAAACGCATGACGACCTACTCTAGTTCTTGTTATATAAGGGTACTTGATAACGGTGTGCAACACACTTATCTCTCCTGGTCACTCACACAAAAATATCTTGTCTGTACCTCTACATTGCGCTTATCGATAAACTCCACATCAAAAAGCTAATATCTAAATATGATCACATTCGTTTTTGCTACGAGTTAGCGCTACCTGAGACGCTCTCACATAACATATTACTACAGCAGCCTTAATGAATAGCATTAAGTTAAGGGACTAAATATTCACCCTTTGACAGGTTCTGGAACATAGACATACTTACCGATGTCCAACTATAGTTTTATTACTTGAACTTAAGGCAGTGTTTGACTCTGTTGATCGTGAGGTTCTCTAGCAATGTCTGTCATTGAAAGGAATAACTAAGTACATTAACCTTGTACAGGCTCTCTACTCCAACATTATTGATGGTGTCACAACTTATGATAAACTGTCATCAAAATTGGTTACTTCATGTAGTGTTCTTCAACGTTATCGGCTTTCCCATCTTTATTCATTTTTGTCATAGACATCCCTTTACTGATAAAACTTTCCAGAAATGATGGTGACAAAATTCGGTCTTCTGACCATCTAAGGCAACAATACATACATGTTTAAGATGCGATTCTCTCCCTTCGAATGCAAAATATCGCTCCAAAATTGGTTAACTTCATCCTTGAATTAATGATACGGAGTAAAGTAGTTGAACGTACTGACCGCTTCACCTATATTGGGAGTCTCACCCGTCCCGATGCCTTGTGTCTGACGAGATCTCAGCAACGATTCACAAGGTTTGATTAGTGCTTGACAGCTTAAGTCACTTGTGACGTAGGTGAATTATCCGTCTACCGACAAATGGGAGAGTTTGTAGTGACAGTGGGCCTTAACATGAGACAATATGGGAGATAGACATTCAACATTTAACACGGAGAAAAACCCAACGATAATGAAGGCGGGAAGAAGGAATTGAATTAATCGGAGTTGATCGTATGGCATGGCTCGGCTATGCAGGCGTGGTCACCTTATATCTTTTATTCATATTAAATATATTGTTCCATCTCTAGCCTAAGATTGTTCTCTATCATGAATTGGAAATTGTTACGATGTAGTGAGTTGTTGTAGGTGACTATGTGACTTTCACGTAAGATCTTATAGATTAGGGAGTTATATCATGACAAATCTACAATTATAAGATTAGGTCTATTATTAGAGCAGTAATAATACATATTGGAACATAATTCTTCAAGGTTGCTGCCCAGTAGTTCGCTTCTTTCTGTCTTGGGAATGTGACACACGGTCATTAAGAATAGAGGATATTCGTAGATCACTAGTATTCGATCAAAAGTGTCTTCGACGCATCTTTTGTGTGTTTTGGGACCGCGGAGTAACTAGTGTCCGGATAAGAAGCGGAGTACGATGTAAGGATAGGAAAACTTCATTAAGTGAGGTGGTTAGGACATGCGTTACGTATGTCCATCCACTACCTACCCCAGAGAGCGATATTTTCTAGTGCAGGAGCGGGCTGGAGGAAAGCTAGGGATAGCCAACCCAAAACATGTTAACAGTCCATGAAGTCAATGACAACGGAAATGAGCTATATTAATAAGTGCAAACTACCTGGTTGGGTTTGCGTGATTATCGTAACCAGTGGTTAGAGACTTCGAATGACATGGATCAAAATCGTTTGCACTGGTGCAGGCGAATTTAACCTTTTCGTCTCCCAAATTATGAACTGCTTATTTCCTTATTTCCCCAATTGATATTTTCTCGAAATGTATCTACGGTCTCTAGTTTATTCTCTCACCATTCATACTGTCACTTCCTCTACTATTCCAAGATTTGGTTTGAGAATTTCACCTTTCTGTGCTAATAGGGTATGGGAATATGAACCGATGTTCATACGTCCCAGGTTCTTCGTTGTAACTGACTGATTGATTGATAGCAGTGTGAAACAACTGTATCTGATGCATGTGTAGCGCGATGTCGAGTTGAGATTAACTATGAACACTGCTACCAAGAAACACGTGCCAAGTAAATCAGAAGGCGAAGGTTGAACGGAACCAGATTTATTTGGTTGGCGATCTCGTGGTATTGAACGAATACCAAGATCTTGCCAAGGAAGGGTACAAGCGGAAGCAGGAGAAAGGAGTACGTGCAAACAGTACCAGAAACCGCGGAACAATGATGGAAGGCAATGGAAGCACAAATGGCTATAATTAGCACAGTTAAACAAAAGCACATTAAAACAAAAACTGGTACAGTTGGTTATAATAATAATTGTTTTTATTAAGCCAGTCGTGTTCTCGTGATAAATGTGAGTCACTACACATGTCTCGTGACATCGCCGTAGCTTCTGTTATTATTACTAACCCATCCCTACTAACATCATCCAGTCTTTTTGTTGCCCCTAGACGTTTTCCTGTCCTCACTATTTGTTTGAACTATTCATTTACTCATTCCGTCTGTTAGCTTATCTTTGCTCCTCTGGATCCTAAAATTTGGTTTTATAGTTTCTCATGATGCAACCGACCAATATTTGGTTCCATAATGTGATGGCTACTGGTCTTAACAACTACGTCACCCTAAAACAAAGGCACCAATTTATACAAAAAATTAAACCTCAATTAAGATTCAGATTTGTGTAGTAAAGGTAGAAGTCTCACGGCTTATGATATTCCGTTTCTAGTATGCTTCTGTAAGTGTCTGGTCTTCTATTGCATGAGTTATTCGAAGGTGCGGACACCACTGCTTCGGGTAACAGGTTCCGAGAATTGATGACTCGGTGTGAAAAACCTGTATGTCACTAGTATTTTGCTATCAAATCAGTTTGCATTAGTACAACAGAATGACTACACTAACCACATTAGACGACTCCAAAAAAATGTGACCGTACTGTAGAATCAAGAAGAGACGACAAAGAGAGCAATCGATTTATACAAACTTGTGACAAAGATGTTGGATAAGGAAACGCGGTCTTTTTGAGTTATATTGGATTCGAGATCTCATGTTGGGTTTTGTCATTGTTGATGCGCAGTTGTCTTAGTTGGTAACGATCACTGTTTGTTTTCGACTGCCTTTATTATTAAACGTAAGTGCATCCAATGTGCTTACTAATCTGCCGGTTCATATCTATTGGTTTTTCCAGCTCTCATCATTAACACTTCCTTAACATTTAAAGGGCTTTCAGGCTAGACAGTGTACGAACTGCCAAGTTTTTTAGACCGACAGACTACTCGCTAACAATGTCTATGTATCGATTCTCGGTGGTATTAGATTCATACTGAGAAGTCCGGCTTGTTTTACTCGGTCAGTAGTTTCAGGGACTAATTATATGATAGGTAAGCGGAAGCAGTCTAGTTCGAATAGACTTTAACTCATGAAAACCACAAAGTTGTGGAACATTCTATGTTATTTTAAGTCTTGCATCTGCTCCTACAAAATGGTTTAGAGTGTATCATGAGTGGCCCAAGTTTATTTGTACTCAGGTGGACGTAAATAAGCTTGTCAGCCACGTCTAAATATTGGCAGGAAAATGAATATAACAGTGAAAATATTTTTTTAAACTTGCGACTCATATGGAAGTCATGTTATGTTGAATACAATTACCTGTTAGGAATATTTAAATAAAATGACCAAGTAGAATCAAATCTAGGGTATGTACTAAGAAACGTATGAAAAAGCATCACGCATGCAATTGTATAGTTCTTTAAATCGCTTTTATGTAACTTATGTCTTGCTCTCTGTATTTTATTTTTTGATCTGTTAAAAACTGAATGATAAATCCACCTTTCAAAACATGTAGGATTGGGTTTTTTGTTTCTGTTAGACATTTCATCAGTTGTAGCTCCTGTAGAATAACAGTTAGATATCCATTCCCTTACCGTGATTGTGGTGTGATTGTTAATCACTACTATTTCATGCTACACCTCACGGGCCACAAGCCTCCAACCAAGGATCTCCGCCCAACTATGTCCCGGATCATTCTTTCCAGTTGTTGTCAAATGCCGTTCGCGCTCCTGACGTCTGCCTCCAACTTCCGGCTTCATATGTTCTTTAGTATTTATATCCTGAGTTTACACTCCTGATTTTTGTATTAATTAGTGTTTCGAATCCAGGCTTTTAGCGGAATCATTAACGTGTGTTGCTATATCTGGAGGGATATTGCTTTTTGCTTGGTTGTTCACCAACTTTGAATATGAAAAAATCTACCTGATAAGGTCTGCTGTAAACTTTGTTTTAAAGATTGATTCACATTCTCACTCACTACTATAAATTACTCAAAGAAAAGTGATAGGGTTCGACTGGTCCATTAACTAGGTCACCGAACTAGTCACTGATAGTAATGGTCAAATCAAAGTACCATAAATTATTATCGACTGTACATTCATTTGACTGTATACTATCAGTGACCATTTCAGTCAGCTACAACGTACGACCAGGCACATATATTTATTTTATTTTATTTAAATACATTGGTACAAGAACGCGCCAAATAGATCTGCCACACAAATCGGTACATATATGCATCGGTCCAAGTTGCCACACCTTATTAGCACAACAAGATGAAAACGAAATTCAAAACGTACTTCAATGATAGTAATATATAAAAGATTGTGTACAAAGATATAATACAGAAAGAAAGAATTAGTTCATAGAAAGAAAGACATACAACAATTTTAATCTTATATTTTAAGGAAAGATAAAGAGTGTATACAACTACGCCATTGTGATCGGTTCTGAGCCATGTCACCCAGAGTCTCCAACCATTGGTTACGATAGTTAAGCGGACCCCAACCAAGTAGTCTGCATCCACCAATATGGCTAAGACTAGTTTGGCCACCCCTAACTTTTTTCCAACCATCCCCAACATTAGTCACAGCATTGCGCGTGAGGTAGTCGGTGTTCGGGCATACGTAGCACGTGACTCAACCATCTCAATTGATGAAGATTTGCAACCCCATCAACTGATTCACCATGATTCCCTAATACCCTGCGTCTAACCTCACTTTTACTTACCCAATGATCCCAGCAGATGCGAGCAATATTTATAAGACATCTGTGGTTAAATACTAGTAGCTTACGAATATCTTAAACTCTTAATGGCCATGTTTCGCAGCCGTAAATTAGGACAAAACGAAATGCTGCGTAGTTTACTCGTCCCCTCATTGATAGACGGATGTCTCGCCTACGCTATATGTGACATAAGTTGGCGAAAGCCAAACGAGCTTTTTGAATCTGTGCAGGGATTTCGTCAGAAACCAACCCATTAGGGTTGGTCAGAATTTCAAGATAAGTGAAGTTATCGACGCGTTCGACTATTGTACTACATGTCCTTAGTTCAGGTGTTGACGCAGGTCAGTCCTGGAGCAACAACTTTCAGAGAAATGCTTATAAATATACTCACACTTGACTGATCATGATACTGATACCATTAGTTAATTATTGATAAATCAAGTGATTGATCTGGGTTATAATGTGACTGTTAAAATAAATGGATGAAATATTAATCGACAGATAAGATGCGGTAAATAATATGGCAGAAGGATTACTACTCACATGACTAGATTAACACAAACTATTGAATGAATTAACATCGAAGACGTAGTCACTAGCCATTCCAATAATTTTTTGTTTTAGTTAAACTAACGTGCATGTATACAATACACTATACATGAAAAAAAGATAGTTAAAAGTCAGTGGAATTATAAGTATGAATCTTACTGGTCCAAAAACTTCAGACCTCCCAATTAGGCTTTTATCTTGTTCGACATTTCAATGAATTAACCAATGTTTTGAATGTGTTGTAGTTGAGCTCAGAGTTTTCAGCATTAAAAACAATTCTGTAATCAATTATTAAGTATTATACGGATCTTTGTAGATTTGGTTCATGTAACTTGAAGTGTATGTTCTTTACTACAGCAGTAAGTTTCACGTATTAAATCTCATGTTCTTTATAACATATTGACTTGTCTGAAATGTTTATTCTCTGAATTTCCAGACTTCTAAAACTGTTAATTTGGTTAATCTATTTTGAATATTCCAAAGCTTACATGGCTTCAGCACAGGTTTATCGTTTCCAACAACGTATATCAAATCTTCAATCTCATCATAAACTTGCATCGATTCGACATTGTGAGGCTGTTACTAACTATATCAGTCAAAACAATGAATTGATGAAATCTTTGATGGCTCATTTAAAGGCTCCAGATAAAAGTGTGAAAAGAACTAAAAGGATTACAAAACCTCGGACAACACATCCACAGGTAAATCATCTCAAAATGTTTTGTTCATTTTTCAGTTAGCGAAATCTGCACGTTTTTCTGCCAAGTCATATGCTATGCAGTCAACTGTCGAGCAATTAAACGCCATACATCACCATTCATTTTCCGGGCAAACAAACTTTGTGAACCAATGTTTACCTGAAGAAACATGCAATAATTTCGGTACACCGGCGACTAATGATGATCCTTCTGTGTGTAATTCCAAAGAACCGATATTTCCACCACCGACATATACAGAACCAAGTTTAAATTATGAACCAAACATACTTGATGATTGCTTGTGGGAAATATGGAATGGAGATAATAATGTTCTTCAAAGCAAGCACCAAATGAGAACACAAACAAGTTATACCTCGTGCGATAAAATATATTCAGGTGATACCCCATCTTCTGTCTATAACGGTGCTCAAGAGAAACAATATTGGAGTCGTGATGACGTGTCACTCGATATTAAGCAGCAGACATTAAGTCGTATTCCTGGTTATAACTTACCAGCTTCACAACCAAGAGATTCTTGCTGGTTGAAAAAATCCACTTCCTATGGCGAACCCAAGCACTTACTTCTTGTCAATAAGCATGATAATTTGTATCGTAATGAGCCGTTGTGTACTGTACAAAATCCATTCTCTCCTAATCTGAACGTCAGTTGTAGGAATAGTAATTCTTTACTGACTAATCAAATAACCAATTATTCAGCTGAGTTTTGTACATCGAATTCTAGTTACGAGCTAACCGGATCGTCAAAAAACCATATTAATCCTATTCTAGTATCTACTTATCCGGTGGTAGGATCTGACATAAACTCTTGTCGATCAGCAATTTTTGATCCTGATGAATGTTTTAGGCCGTATTATGATTGTACTTCTTATCATCCATCCGGAAGCAACAATAATGGTAGTAGCAGTGGTGGTGATAATAGCAGCACCAGTAATTATCATTTTTATCGAGCAGATCTGAGCGCCCTACAGTCATAAACATCAAAACAATCAATAATATGAAAATGTACTTTAGTTCCTTTACTCAACTTTAATTTATGTGCACTTGTGTTATATTCTTCTGTTTTTTATATTTCCCCTTGTAACTTTTTCCATTTGATTTCTAATTGAGATAAAATCATCAAGAATGAGTTTTGTGATACACATTAAGAAAAAGAATTGGACAATTCGTTGTGTCAAACTAATATCTTTGTTTTTCGCTAACCTGATTTCTATTTGTTCATGTGATTATACATATATGTACACCATAACTGAAATGTACAGTTTTATTCAAACTGGAATATATAAATAATTGATAAGAGAATATGAATGAATCATGATACAGATTTTTTTATATGCTGGCCAGTTATTTATGTGGTTTTAGTTAAAGGCATCATTCTAACTTTTCTTTGAATATTCCCCGCTCTAAACTAATTCCAGTTATTACTATACACCTCTTATTTGCCGATGGATATGGTATTTAAGTTCAGTAGACAGACATATGATACTGCTATCGAAATACATTTTATTAATGGATGATGGGTGTGCCTCATATGTTGAATTACTGTTTCTTTCAATGAAATGATATCTCGATTTGAAGGTAAGATGCACGGCAGAACTCCGTGACCGAAGATCAAACACCATCATTAGAGCTCATAAAAAAACATCTTTGTACATTTATTACAGTGTCGGATGACCATCACACTATATCAAATCTTGGGAAATGAAGTATTCTCCAGTAATTCGATTAGTGTGTTGTTTACGAAAATGAGAAGAAAAAAAGCGAATGTCCGGCGCTTTAACCGGATCACAAACCAATGGTGCACATGGGCTCCAGTATCCTGAGGAAACAAATGGCGTATGAACCAATCGTTGGTCACCGGCTACCATTAGATTGCATCTCCTTACGATGCTCCACTGCCTTGTGAGTTAGACCTTTAGGTCAAAGGCTCGGGGAGTGGCTCCCTAAAATAACCAACTGCTTCGGTTTGGGCACCCGGGCAGTATCACAGCCCACACACAAATGATGAACTCTTTATGTTGACAAAATAAGCCTGAGTGGGACACCATGTTTGTGAATCTTTGGCAGGCCATAACATATGCGGTAGATTGGAAGTCAGATTCTATGAACACTAATCCATTACTTGTAACCTACGTGTCCTAGATGGCCTTTTTCTCATTTAGACTTTGCCCTGGAATTTCATTAATATCATCCTGTGACATCTTCGTCGGGTCTTGCTGGCGTTGGTGTCGCACTAAGCGCTAGAGCTGAGGCAGCACTAGTCGATTGGATCCCCATTAACAGTCGGTTATGTGCTGTTAGATTAGAAAGTTCCATCAAAGTGAGAAGAAATCGGCGTGAGAAACGATGTCTTTTCGTCATCTCCGCCTATGCCCCGACAGATTGCAGCCCGGATGCAATCAAGGATGAGTTTTACCACCAGTTATCAGTTCTTCTCCAGAAAGTGCGTTCGACAGATATTGTAGTACTAGCCGGAGACTTGAATGCTCAGGTCGGGCGTCTAGGCACAGAAGAGAGTCGTTTAGGTGGCCGATGGGGACTCGTTGGTCGCAGGTCAGATAACGGGGACCGTCTACTGCAACTTTGCACAGACCACAACCTGTTTCTGGCTAGCACTAACTTTCGGCACAGTCATCGCCGATGTGCCACCTGGCGTCCTCCCTCTGCATCTCAAGCCTGGACTCAGATTGATCACATCGCGATCAGCTACCGCTGGCGTGGTTGTGTACAAGACTGCCGCTCCTTTTGGAGTACCTATCTGGACTCTGACCATGCCTTGGTCTGCGCCAATCTTGCCTTACTTTTCAGTGGACAACGAAGTGACCGCCATCAACGGATTGATGTTAGCAAGCTGGTTGCAACTTCTGTTGCAAGTAAGTATCGAACCGAGCTAGCCTCTAGGCTAGCTACCACTCCACCGAAAAGTATAGATGAGCATTGGTTGCAATTGCATGACGCCATGAAAATGGCGGGAACAGTCAGTTGTGGGTTTGCGAAACGTCCCGCTTTTAAGCACTGGGTTTCTTCTGGTTCCTTACAACTCATTGAAGCCCGTCGGTCTACTCCGGGTGACCGTGAGTTTGACCATAAACGAAGGATGTTACGTAAGGAAATTGGGCAAAGCTTGCGTAAGGACCGAGAAGCCTGGTGGTCGAAGCGTGCTAATGAGCTGGAAGCAGCAGCTGCATCTGGTAACTACCGGAAGCTCTTCCAGCTCATCCGAGCCACTGGCAGCAAGAAGTCTGGTGTGAGTGAAACAATCTGCGAGGATGATGGGATGCCAATCACTAACATCCATCGACGTCTTGGACGATGGGCAGAATTTTTCGAAGGGCAGTTCAACTGGCCTGCTGCTCCGGCAACATCGGTCAGACTGTCCTGCCCTCCATGGCCGGTGACGACTGATCCACCAAACGAGGAGGAAGTCCGCAAGGAACTCCAACTCTTGAAGCGTTACAAATCACCTGGCCCAGATGACTTACCTCCGGCTCTTTTTAAAGATGGTGGTGACTTTTTGACTAAGGAATTGACGACGTTGTTTACAAAGGTTTGGGAACTAGAGAGTGTACCAACGTCATGGAATGAGTCGATAGTTGTCCCTATCTTTAAAAAGGGTTCACGTCGTTCCTGTAACAACTATCGGGGGATAAGTCTACTTCCGATTGCGTCCAAGCTATTGGCTTCCGTCATACTTCGTAGGTTGTTCAAAACCCGAGAAAGATTGACTCGCGAGGAGCAGGCTGGGTTTCGTTCTGGTCGAGGATGTATTGATCATATCTTCACCCTCCGCCAAATGTTAGAACACCGCCATACTTTCAAAGGCCAACAATCGTAGTGTTTCTTGACATCAGGGCTGCCTTCGATTCGTTGGACAGGACTGTTCTCTGGGATTGTCTATTGAAGAAGGGTGTGCCTGAGAAGTTTATTAACATCCTAAAAGCCCTATATAAAACACCTCAGGCAGAGTGAGGGCATACAACCACCTCTCTCCATTGTTCCATTCGAGCAGTGGGGTTAGGCAGGGTTGCCCAATCTCACCATTCCTCTTCAACTTTGCCATCGATGACATTCTGGAAACAGCTCTGATGAATGTAAGTAATGGTGGTGTGGATCTGTTGCCTGGAGAAAGACTTCTCGACCTTGAGTATGCGGACGATATTGTCTTACTGTGCGATAATGCCCAAGGCATGCAATCCGCACTTAATCAGTTGGCAATCAGTGTCCGTAGGTATGGTATGTGCTTTGCACCTTCGAAGTGCAAAGTACTTCTACAAGACTGGCAGGATTCTAATCCTGTACTCACCCTGGATGGTGAGCAGATAGACGTAGTCGAGAAGTTCGTGTATCTGGGTAGCTGCATAAGTGCTGGTGGGGGTGTGAGTGATGAGATCAATGCACGAATAGTGAAAGCCAGAGCGGCTTATGCCAATCTGGGCCACCTTTGGCGCCTTCGTGATGTTAGTCTGGCTGTAAAAGGTCGGATCTACAACGCGTCGGTGAGAGCAGTTTTGCTCTATGCTTGTGAAACCTGGCCTCTCCGAGTTGAGGACGTTAGACGACTCTCTGTGTTCGATCATCGCTGTCTCCGAAGGATTGCTGACATTCAGTGGCAACACCATGTCAGTAATGCAGAGGTTCGGCATCGTGTGTTCGGGCACAGAGATGATAATTCAATTGGTGTCACCATCTTGAAACACCGACTTCGGTGGCTTGGACATGTTCTCCGAATGTCGTCCCAGAGAATTCCACGTCGTGCATTATTTGCCGACTCTGGGACTGGTTGGAAGAAGCGGAGAGGTGGTCAGTGCATGACATGGTGTCGTGGCATGAAAGAAAGCTGCAAAGGACTGGCTTGTGTTGGTCCTTCACGACTCCCTGGTTGGGGTCCGAGAGATGGTGCTACACAGTGGCTAGAGACGTTATCAGATATGGCTCAGAATAGAAGCCAGTGGCGATCCTGCTGTAACCTTCTTTTACTTTCTTCATAAAAAGTGGTTGTGTCTCCTTACCTGAAAGATTTCTTCTGATTGTACCTTTCGTTCCCTCGTTACTACCACACTACCTTACACCAATCTCTTCGTTATTGTTCTCTTTTTTTTTGCGCTCCTTAGTTTTTTTTTCTATTTCTCTTCGAATTCTCATTGTTTTGTGTGGCGCATATATATTGGCGCTCTCTTGTACCAATATTCATGTGTTCAAATAAATAATAATTCGATTAGTATTAGTCAGAAAGGGCTTTTCATTGCATCGCCATTCCGAATTTCTAGACCGCACACAGTAAGTTGATTTCAATCCCCAGAACCTCTATTCCTAGTATCTCACTCCTTAGAACACCAACAAAACCTATCTAGCACGTAATATTAAGAATTAATCCAAGTTGGAAATATAAGCCAGTTTTCTGAAGTTTAAGCGCTCCCTGAAAAATTTGAGTTCAGTCCTTGAATTGTCATGTGTTCCCTTCACTAAGAACCCACACAAGTGAGAAACTTGTCCCGCCGTTTCTCAATTGTGTCTCTGCTAATATCAGTCCGTGAAGAAAACCACTACACATCCTTATTTTGTCTACTTACACCTCTAGGTCCTTTTCTGTTTGACTTTCAGTAGCATTTTGCTTACAAGGATAACTTGTTTTATGACATTTCGATTCATTTGGGATGATTTGTATTATGCAAAAACCTTGCGGATCTGCTTTTGAGTGGTGGAGCAATTAGGGCTCTGAAAGTACTATAATTCAGAATATTCCAATGGATTCTTAACAAGAGCCTCATGGTGCTGCTAAGGTGTCATATTTTCAGCATGTTTGAGTAGTATACTTATCTCCCGAGGACCAACAATAAGTCCAACTATTGGAGTTGCAACAAACATTTCACGATTGGACTATGTACTGACTAATCGTACCTCGCTGAATTCCAGAAGTTAATTAGTGACTTTCTATCCTTAACGATAAGACTGGAGATAAACTTAAGATTTTTATGTCAAATAGTTGCTTAGTTGTAGAGAAGAATAATTAGTGTAAAATCCAGTGAAAAATAATACTATTGTTTTTACTGACTTCTAGTTCTGGGTGGTTCTACCAAAACTCTACGCTCACTAAGGTTCACTCCGTCTATACGAAATAACTGATAGTTACGTCTAGTGTCCGATTTTTATTCAAAAACTGAATAATATCCCAAATCATTTCTAATTGTTCAAACTTATCTATCAACCTGGTTGCAAAAGAAGTTGGTAATTCAAACTAGTCTCAAATATCTATGTCAATGCAAACTAACCAACCACAATGAAAAGGAAATTTGCAACATAAATGCTAACAAGAATAAGATGTTTTATTTATTGATGTAAAAGGAATAAAGGTTAAGGTGATAAAATGGAAAGTAAATTAATCTGTTTACAGTATTCAACAAGCAAACAGTAATGACACTGGTGAGGCATACGTATACGATATTATGCACTCGATATATAGAGGGATAAGTACCTGTATACACACATATTCAGGAGGAGCATTCAATAGCTTAAAACAGTACAATTGGGACAGACAGATGAAGTTTTCTCGAATAAATCGAAAGAAATGCTGCGAGAATAAAAATTGAGATATAAATTTTCATAAGTTTAAATAATTACGTTCAAAAGGACAACGCACCACAGAGGTCAAGGTACTGTACAAAATAACTATCTGCTTAAAGGCATATATATAACTAAGTAGTAATACGTAGCATTAAAATAGTTTGTACAAATATCAAAGAAAACAAAGCAGATTAGATAAACGGTACGATGAAACTCCTTAAATAAAAGGAAAACGAAGGGACAAAGGTTTCCATTCACGGGAATGTATATTTGTAGGAAGACTTACAAAACAGCACGTAGTTCGTGTATTATTATCATGAAAACTATATGGTGTCATTGAAGGGAAAAGAAGTAGCATTGATCTAATCAATCTTGTCTGGTCGTTTCATATGTATGTCTGCTCTTAGAGGATTCAAAGTGAGATCTAAGGAAGAGAAAAGACAGAGTTATGACATAATAGTTAGAAATGCTAAGTAGGTTGGTTTTAGAATAACTAATGTCTTTCTTTTATATATTACCACCATTGAATTAACTACTATGAATTCGGTGTTCATCTTGTACTAATGAGGTGTGGCATCTTGGGCCGATGTATATATGTGCCTGGTCCTACGTTGTAGCTGACTGAATTTCCTGATATATAAACCTCAGTGTTAACTAAATTCCATAAAACTATTACTCGGTAAGGTAGTGATTACTTAATTATGGAACATGATATACCGCTGCACTTCAAACAATGTATTTTTAAACTAATAACTCATGTGACTAAGTACAGTCTTTTGCAATCATCTCTGGATCACACGTTTATCGCGTAACACGACTACTCGGCTTTCGAAACCAAGGAAGGCGTGACGAGGTTTAATCATTTGATCGGATAATTAAAAGCTTACTGCTTTAGCGACTTAGCCACAGCGAAACTTAGATATGAACGTAGTTCATCTTTATTTTTCTGAACAGGAGTCAACACTATTTGGTCTATTCCACAGTCCAGACTTACTGCCTGTGATTCGTTTTTCAAAGCAATAGAATTAGGGACGTTGCTGCTAACTTAACAACAGAGTTTCGTTAGAACTAAGGAATAAATAGCGTGATATTTGATATTACCCAGTAAGTGGTATCTCTGAATACGTTACAGAATGAGGCCGGTCTGAATCTCGAAGTAGGCATATGCCTTTTCATGATTTCATATTCGCCTTGCTGTTCATTCCATTCATTCGTCTTTATGAAAATATAGAACTTTCACACTCAAATTTCCGGTATTTGGTAGTAACTGTTTTGTCAAGTGTAGTGGTTTCATAAGGAATAAAGAATATATACTAGCTATTGTTGTGTAATCTAATACTGGAGGCATATATGTACATCATTCCGAATGATTACCTTTTTTTGGAAAAGTATGATCGTATCGTCTTTTCTATGCTAACAATAATCAAGTTTTTAAAAATGTTTTATGAGATTTGCAGGATGATCATCGTCACAAACTGGTATATCAACTGGAGCACCGTAGATTTACTTGGTCCCATTTTCGGACCCCTCACTAGTGTACACTTATAATAATACATGAGATTGAGCTGAGAAGATTCAGATCTCGTGTTGAACTTGAATCCGATAGTAACTTTTGTGACTACCTTACGTGCAACTATTGATAATATTTCTATTATATAACTATTTGACACGGATTATAGCATTCTTATATTCTCCTGTCTGTAACCTTTTCATCTGGTTCATAAACTATTGTTGTGTTTTACTTTTCCTAAGTTGTTTTTAGTTAATAACGGACACCTCACTCAGTGTATATTTCACTTATGGCGTGGTCATGAACACATTGTATTTTCTCCATTTATGTTTACATTGTCAGGAATTTACTTTATATTATTGTGAGGTTTGAGTCGTAATGATAATCATACAATAGAGATCTTATCGACTTGTTGTGTTCTCTTATCGGACTAAATATGAGGGGGTAAGGAGAGAAAGCCACATCGACGACTATCTCGGCCACAGCTCAAGATAATTCGCTGTCATTCAAAGCACAGAACGTTAGTCAGCGAGAAGTAATGATTTGAATTCTGATTAGTGAATCAAGATTTCAATCCAACTTAATCATAACAAAAAGATATCCTAAAATTATATGAATCTCTATACAAGATACTTTGGTAAATGATAATCGTAAGGCCGGTAGTGATTGGTTTCGAGGTGGTTTGTTGGAGTTTGATGGAAAGCAATGAACTATGGGACAAAACCAATTCAGAAGTGGAACAGTAATTCATTAACGACGAGGATCGAAGATTGAATCACAACTCCCGTAGACTAAAGTAGGGATTCTGAACCATACATTCTTATTCAGTGGCCAGACTGTGTTGTAATTACATTCCTAATGGTCATGTTTACTGCTAAATCATGTATTACTTTTAACAGTTACTATGATTTTGGTGTAGTATATCATTATTTGACTATTTAATTGATGAACACTGTTATATTTTATAATTTTGACTGTTACCACTTATTCATTTTGTTGTAACCCCCAACAGTATTCGAAATAGATAAATTACCGAAGACTAAATTGTGGCTGCTTAAATTATAGCTCAGCATAGACTCCTGGGTCAATTATTATTACGGATAGCACTCTAATAATATATTTATAAGGAAAGATAAATTGTATGTCCCACCCATTATCACTTTGTGATGTATGGTGCATGATCAAAACAATCAGAAATTCGTTTTATATTGTTTACAGTAAAAACTTTAAATTCAATCTAAAATGCTCTTTGGAACTTACTGTGTAATATATCATCCATTAGACCGTCTGTATCCAGTTGACGAGTACGTGGCTTACGATGACGATTTTCACGTTTTGACGAGGATGGGATCTTTGTTCAACAGGGAATGAATGAAAAATGATAAAGTATGATACCGAATTTTTACCAAAACCTTTCTAAACTTCTATTGGCCAGAGATGTTGCTACACATTTTCCCTTATAAAACGCTTTTATATCAAGAATCATTTAGATGTTACCAAGCGTTAATAATATTGACACTACTAAACCTGAGAAAATGGACCAATCGCAATCCACAGAATGAGAAGTTCACATTGAGCCAATTGAAGTTCTCCTATTGCTAAGTGCAAGTAATAGGTCAAGAAATAGTTTTACATTCTAAGGAGTACATATACACGTACACACACAAATGAGTTTTAATTCATTTGATTCAGTTCGATCTGATAAGCTTCCTCCTTCGCTCTTAGTCTTCTCACTCAGTAGCCGCTCGGGTCTCGCACATAAATTTGTGTATAAGTATCAATCTTGAATACTGCAAGCCATAATAGAATCAACCTCTAGAATTCCGCAACGCTTAAACGAATGCCTGGAGAATGACTTCTCGACCTTAAGTATGCGGATGATATTGTCTTGCTGGGTGATGATACCAAAGACATGCAATTTGCACTCATTCAGTTGGCAATTAGTGTCCGTAAGTTCGGTATATGTTTTGCACCTTCTAAGTTCATGAAGTGTATCAAGACAATTTATTTTGATATTTTTAATACCGACTTGATTAATTATTATCAAATATATTGGACAATGAAAATATGTCAAAGAGACAGAACTGGTTGATAATGATTGTAAATAATTTCTCTAGAATATAATTTTTAAATCTTTACAACTACAGTGTATACTAAAAATGAATTTACTGCAATATTGCGTGTTTCGTGCCGAGAATCCTTCACTGAGTAAATGAATATTATATGAAAGTATTAGTAAAAATGTTAAGAGTGAGGCCTGATTGGTTGTTCTGTAGCCTACTGTTATATCCGAGTGGAGATTAAATTACAGGTAACTCCCGAGGACTATTAATGGACTAATATTCTATAAATATTCTTATTGTATAATTATTCAACAATTACATTACGTATATTTATATTCCTCTTATTGTAAGCTTTATTTTGACCTATAACTTATTATTGTCCGATTTACGGTTCTTAAGTTATGTTCAGCTTATTAACTACTGCCTCCCACATTCACAGCCACTTTTTGGGCTTATTTGTGTACAAATATTATTTCCTATTTTATGGTACGTTGCGGTCTGTGTGATTGATATATAAACCAAGTATGCCCGAAATAAACGATCTGCTCTGATTCGGAAACTGGTATCTTGTTCTGGACTCAAGTGGAAGGGCTCGGAGGACATAGGACCAGTAAGGACGCTAGACTGCCCGCACCGGTTGAACGTCATTGGTTGGCCTAGTGTAAAGATCCGTATAAGTCGTATCCGGATTGGTCGATAGGTCGCGTGGTAGCAAAACAACACATCCAAGGTCATAACAATTGGCGACGGGGATTTTGGCAAAAACAAAATAATTGGGAGACGCAAGGTCATAACACCTACATATTTCCATTCTCGATTAGTTTTAATGGTTACATGATGAGTCTTATTATCTTGGTTGAAACTTGTTTCTATCTATGACAGTTTAATTATGATAATAACTTATTTAATATGGTCTCGAGTCACGGTCTAACTGTGAAGGTTACTGATACTGCTTGGGTGCCGGAAGTAGGGGAGGGCGGGGATCGAATGTTCGACTCAGTGACGAAAAGTCGAACCACTGAATCATCTCTCCACTGCTCTAATAGTAAATTGATTTAATTAACTAGGAATCCTATTTTACATAGTTTATTCACAGTTGGAGAACTTGTAAATTGGTTGTACGAAACAACCGATTCATTCAGTGTCAGTAAAAGTATTTAAATAAATTTTGTCAATTATATCAGAAGTTGATTGTGCCATAGTAACCTTTTTGTAAAAGAAAAATAACAACAAGAAAGGTGGAATTATTTTTCCAATGGAAAATGAAAACAGAATTAAATTTAATACCTTTTCTTGTTCTTTCAAATGTTTTTGACTGTGACGATGATGTGAATGACTAGAAGATTGAGTATCGTGTATATTTAATGAGGAATTTCGTGAATGACGTGACTTTTTATCGAAATCATTGACACAATTCTAAAAATAAATCAGTAACAGTATCAATATTATTTATTTGTTTATGAACTATGAATCTTTCTATTACAAGCATATAAACATAAAATTGCTTCAAAGAAATATTTCCATATGTCTCGACAAATCGATTGCAACTAATGGGATTCTGTTAAATTATCTAAATTCTAAATAACTCACAGAATTTTTATGGTTTACGATGTCGATTATAAATTAGGGAAAAACAAAGTGAGTGACATGTCTTAGACTGTGTATGAAATAAACTTACGGAATACAATTAAGACTTCTTAAATTGTTTTTAATAACATTAATTTGATGTGTGCATCAGTTGTTTGATATTACTGATTTACCTCTTAGATTTGAAGCAAACTATGAGAATTTAATTTTGCACCTCATAGTTTGTCGGTATGCAGTTTCTGCAATTACACTTGCACACAGTAGCTATCTCTAATAATTTTGAGAACTGAAGTGACTAAAGAATGACATCAATGGAAAAATTGTTAGAAGAGTAAATCTCTGGTATGTCTTGTACTTGTAAGTTTTGATATTGGATTCCTAACCGCTTCCTAGTCCACATAAATCTACTTTTAAGCTCCAAACAGAAAACAAAAGGAGGAAGGATAAGAAAAGCTTCAACGAAAAGTTAATTCGTTTACAGACAAAAAGGGTATTTTATAGTATCAAATGTGATCTAAAAGGTTGTGAAGAACATGTTAAACGAATTGGGCAATCGTTCGATCGGATCATGATAATATAATTCGTCCTTTTACAGAATTCATTCAAAAGTTCCCCAAGAATCCTGATTGTTTGAAATTCACCATTTTCCCGACTTTTAAAGATATTTTTGGGGAATTATTGATGGCTTCGAACAAATTTCTAATTATTTAGCAGAATAACTGATTTTCACCTAATCACTGTTGACAAATGACAGTAGGGTTTCAGAGGATAATTAATAAGCAGAAGTGTATTTACTAATTCCTGTATATTTTTTACCCCGGTATTTCTTTGAAATATATTTTACGTTTAACTCAATGCTGTTTGTAAAACTTAGGGGCATAAAAATTTTTGCTCAAGAATTTCGTCAGATAATTCTCCAAACGTTTAGCAGCAGTATCTGCCTTGAACTTAATGTTCATGAAGAGGGGTTTCCTAAGAACTATGAAGTTTTACAGATTATAATTTTGATTTTATGTTACACTTAATAAGCCTGGATGGATAACTGTTTTTGAGGAATATCAAACAAATAATTTACCCAACTCAAAACGACCATTGTGAATGATATTATCGAATAGAAAATTTTCTTTGCTGAATTTTCTTAATTCTTTTTAATGAGTTTCAATCTTCGAACTTTTTATTTCTCGAATTCATTCTATCTTTTAGAACTGCACTCTGTAGTATCTGATCTCTCCCGCTATCACTAACACTACAGTTGTTTTGACTTCTTTTTTATTCATCTTGTTGTGCTAATATGATATGGCGATTTGGACCAACGTGTATTTTTCCCAGGCTCTGTGTTGATCATAACTGACTGATTATATACATATAATACGATTCTAGACGAATTCATGGATTGATACAGTAGCTGCATTTAGTTATTTGACTATTACTTGTAACTTTTTTATTTTGTTTTAAGGATAGAAAAGTATTCAGAGTCAATCGCAGAAAATATATACTTAAATAAGTATTTAATAACTATGAGAAACATATTTCTAGAATGATTACTTTTTCAGTACTAAAGTAAGGGAATTATTGATTGAAGACAAGTGGAAATTATTTCCAATCTACAAATTAGGGAATTTGTTGTACAAATTACAAATCACCAGAAATAATATCAAATCAGCTATCTTATAACCTAAGCAATAGAACATAACAAATGACTAATTTCAAAGTGAATCCCTTTATTATTCAGCACTAAAAGAAATAATCTTACATATATGATTGTGATATTCAATAAATAAGGGGATAATTTATTAGAGTAACAGTTTTCTGTATTGATTCGTGTAACTTTACAAATTGATAAACGCGTAACAAGTCATAAAAATAAAGAAACAATTGTTTTTACAAAACATTTTATCTTTATACCGATCGATCATATTTATTTAGACAATGGTGTTGACTTAATCCTGTCGATTAGCAGTAACATTTAAATACAGTGGACGTGATGACGAGTCATTTACACCACTGACCAAATCGTAACTTAGTCAACAGAATTCAATTAGCTCAAAGATAAAAATGACGCTGGTTGATACAAACTGACGCCTCAAACTTATAGGATCGTGTCGATCAAATAGTTCATTGTCAATGTCTCTCTGTACGAGATACTGAATGGTGATAAATTCGAACACATGGAGCGTTATTTTCTTCAAATATTTAAAAAGTTACGGTTATCTAGTTTTAACTGGTACGAAGTCTAAAGCCAGAGATATCTATCAACTACTTAACAATTCAATGTATCTTTAAAAAAAATATAAAAAAATAATTGAATGAGGAATTTCCTTTGAGAATACAACAAAATAATGATGATAACAATGAAAATGATGTTTGCTGAACTGACATTTTCACATATGAAACTGCATTACACATTTTTGTATTTTTATATTCAACCATGAATGCCAGTTTTTTCTTTCACTTTCATCGCAATTTCTTTTAAGGAATTTAACGTGTACTATCAGTTATTTAATTAGAGTATCTTGAAAGTTAGTAGATGTCACAATTATATAAATTGATGAAAACTTTTACAGGCACTGATTAGTTATGAACGGATAACATAACATGTTTATATCAAGTTATTCACAAAAAAACATGCAGTTAGTTAATTAGTTAGAAGTCGATTAGCTTTACAAAATGTGATTAGTTAACCGTCCATAAAATAATGAAAAAAGATACACAACTACAATCTACTTAAATGCAGTACACAAGACCATAATATATCTGATGACTAAATTACCATAAAAACATATTTCTAATTGTGCTCTTTACAAGACAACAATTTCAACAACTAGAAAAGTGAGATGGAACCTAGAAGTATTAGGTTGAATCCGTGGGACAAGTATTATTAAGTAACCTCAAAAAAGAGTAGAAAAATTCTATGTACCTATAAAAATTGTTGCGTTGGTTGTTAGAGAGGGCATCGGCCTCGTGACTTCCGAAGAATGTCGGCTTCCGTCCTGAGGCGTCATAATTCTTCCTTCAACTTCCAGGGTAGATTTTAAATGGTTTAATATGTTTAATCTGGTTGGCGTTTTTTTAGCAAGGTTCTCTTTTCTACAGGATGGGGTTGTCGACCCAATGCCTAACCCTCTTCATTTACCTGGGCATGGTACCCGCAGTAACACTAGAAGGGCTACAGGAGTTTGGAGGCCTGGCCGAGACTCGAACTCGGGTCGCTGGATTCAAAGTTCAGAGTGCCAACCGCTATATATGGAACTCAGAACAACTGCCAACCAATATCAAAGTCAGAATCTTCAGTACGAATGTCAAGACAGTCCTATCGTACGGAGCTGAAACGTGAAGAACTACTACAACCATCATCAAGAAGATACAAGTATTTATAAATAGTTGTCTACGCAAGATACTCGACATCTATTGGCCGGATACCATCAGCAACAGCCTTCTGTGGAAGGACAAACCAGCTTCCAGATGAAGAGGAAATCAGGAAAATACGTTGGAAGTGGGTAGGACATACATTGAAGCAATCACCAGACTGCATCACGAGGCAAACCCCAACTTGGAATCCTGATGGGAAACGAAAAAGAGGAAGGCCAAAGAACACATTACATAGGGAAATAGAAGCAGATATAAAAAGGATTGCCCAGGACAGGGTTGGATGGAAACTGCTGGTGGGCGGTCTATGCTCCTCCACGAGGAGTAACAGGCGTAAGTAATATATGGCCACCTAAGTTTTTAAAGTTGTCTAATAGATATCAATTCATATTGTAAACTAGGTTAAAATCAGTCTTGTCATAATTCTAAAAAAGGGAACTACTTTACAATTAAAATACATGTATACACATACCTTGAATGAAAATGCGAATCTGACAAGCGGATTTAACCAATTATCCGATAACATCATATTACAACTTGGTGATGTAGATAATGACGTCGGTTGAAATCTCTTGATCCAATAAGCAGTTGAATGTAAAATGCAACTTACTGTTTCTGATGTTTTTGTTAACAATTCAAGTAAACGAATAATCAATGCTACATTTTCTAATGACAAATTACCTTGGCTTGTCATTTTGTCATCCTTATTATTATCATTATGACTGTTATTAATATAATTGTTACTATTCGCAAATTCAGTAGTTTTAGAATAATGAATTAAAAATGTTAAGTTTGATTTGACATATTCGATACGTTTGAATAAATCAGATATTGAAACTAGAGGAAAGACCAAACAATAGAAAATAATTAGTGTAACATGAACTTAATTAGAATTTAATAATACCAATTAAGCAGTAGTTGATCACTATGATGAATTGAGGAAATGTACTGCATTTTATTAGACAGTTAATTGTTATCAACGAGAGCGGTTAACTTTGCTTAACTTTGTAAAACCTATTGCTATCTATTATATTTAACAACCAAATGATTCTTATATACGGAAGGAAAACGGATTAAGTACAGGATTTTTAATTGAACCAAATTTGAGCCACAGTTTAGTTGTTTGAAGAGTGGCAGTGATTACTATTCGGGTACCCAAATGAAGATCCGCACTAGCAACCCAGTATTTGCAAACCACAGCATTTTCACACCTACACTATAGCTCTATTATTTAACTACCATAACAACAATACAGCTTAACTAGTGTTATTAGGCTTGACATCCCAGAAGTGCTGTAGTGTAGGTTGCTATGTTAAGCCTATATACCTTGTTCTAGCTTCTGAACAAACCAATTTATCCATTATAGTTGAGTCATATTTTTACCATGTTGATTATTCGCTTATCAACCTCGACTGTTTTTATATATGTGTGTATGTGCACTTCTTATCTCATTCACCACATGTCTGTAACTTATTTTTATCTGGCTATAAACATCAATTAACGCTTGATTAGAGGGAGTTGGCTTACACGCCTTCTCCACTGCGCATCATTTGGCTTTGCTTCGTCTCTCTGATCATCTGTCCAGATCAATGTGTACGTATTCGAAATTCATTCTCGTATTTGACTTATTTAATTCCGTTATTCACTAACGCGATTTAAGTCGATGATTTTATACGAGGATAGACGATATGTGCATTTCGACAGCAATCATTCGTCCGATCTAACTGGAATCAGATCTAGGGCCACAAAAGTGTAACATACTGGTTAGGGAACAAGAATATGTGAAGTTACTGATCAGTATGTACTTACATGGATGGATCTGTATTTATATACAGGCTGGTAACTACGATAAAACTGAGATTTAGGTTATTTTATCGATTGGCTTCAACCATTTGTGATAATCAACTTAGAGCCAAGTACAAATATGTGTTAACCTACGTTTTTATGCCATATCAGCACAATCGGATGAAATTGGTAAGACAAGCATCGAAGAAATCAAAACAATGTAGTGGTAGTGAGGATGAGAATAACTAGGCAATGGGGATATTGTTCCAAAAGATAGATTGGAAAGGCATGTACGAAGATATACTGGAACTTAAAAGCCACGTCATTCAACTTCTAAAAGCACTGATCGAGGTTATCATATGAGCTCCTAACCGGATAGTCTGAAACTATCAACATGGTTCAGATTAACAGTCAATGGTGTCACTGAGTGATAATACGTTTTGATTTAATCGCCCCAAGTTTTCTCCCAACAATCAATGAAGATTCACAGTCAACTTTACTCGAACAACATACCCCGAACCTTACCATTGTTTACTCGGTCATTCTACTAAACGCGAAAAGTGTTTCCAAAACATTCATGATAAAGTATTTAGAGTTAAGGTATGTCACGAGCATATCATACTTCCCACCCGTTGGTAGATGAACATCTCTATGTCACAAATGATGTAAGTTAAAAAACGGTAAGTTGGCTATTTGAATCTACGCCAATATAGCAAATTATAAACAAAAAAATATTTAAAACATTTATAAACTTATAAAAATTTACTTCTTGACACAACATCCAATTGATTTAACTCCGATGTCCAGTTTAATAAATTTGGTGAGATTTTCGTGATATATTTGACAAACATTACCATGAAATCTGTTTTCAAAAATTTCATCTCATTAACTTGAATTGCTGTTGTAGAGGATTGTTGATCGTGTTGGACTATTTGACTTTTAGTATTAGATATTCGTGGTAATGTAAACTGCCAATCTATCAGCTAGAATTTTAAACGCATAGAAAAGTTGAGAAGGTATATATATATATATATATATATATATATATATATCGTGTGTGAAATAACTATATCACATATTAATCGTTACATAAATATTAAGTTACAAGCAAAGAAACAACGTGAAATTTTTTAGACAATTCCAAAGCTTTTAAACCAACAAATCGTCTTTATTCGTCCATAAACAATGATTAGAGAAAATGGTGATAGCAGACAATAAAGAGTGTTTATTTTAAACAGCACATGGTGGAACGACAAGGTTAAATTTGAAAACATTCCAATGTTCATCTATGAAACTTCATGTCAGAAACATTTCAGTTGGTTTCATCTAAACACCGGGGAGGGTATGAATAATCAATTTAGCGAATAACAATTTATTTAAATTCATAAATGGAACCTACTACATGTAATCATAAACTCTCGGAACCTATTTCCAGACCTCGACTGAATAAAAAGCATGTGAAACTATCAGACAGATACCTGAATGTATTGTTGCAAATTTTCTAAACAAGACACTATGACTTATCGGATAAGAAATGACTTATAAGGAACGAAAATATTAAATTCACATTCCTTCGCATCACAAGTATGAATACTTTCACACAGAAAGCTGTGACTGGATACGTACTTGAAACCTGAATGCAAGAGAACGTTAGAAATAAATATTGTCGATCTGCACTAAACAGGAGAGCACTATTTCACACAAATATTTACAACTGGTAATGAATGTAAAACCAAGTTGATTATATTGTTGACCATTATAGATTTAATAACCTAGCGAATAACCGTCTGCAGTTTGGAACGATAAGTGTAGTGTTCAATTTTCAATATGAGTAATCAATACTAGGATGTGGGTACATACGCCCAAAGAAGCTGTACACATGAATGAACACAAGTTGTGGAGATACCAATCTTTTTTATGACATTTAGAATCAATAACTCAATATTCAAGATACACAATAGTTCACAAACAGAAAATTGAGTCAGTTTTAGGCAAACAAGTTTTCCAGTTACTGGACAAGTTATATAATAATGTAGACGGTTGATTTCTAGGATATTAATCTGTAGCATGTTGCATAAGTTAGACATTATTATGAGTACCTTACTACATTAATTACTATGTAAATACACTGTACTTCTAACGAAAAGAATTAACAAAATTTACATAATTTAGATGAAATGGTTTTGTACAAATTTTAATTAATTTTGAGAAGGAGAGAGAGTGTATTCATCACGAGTTGATGTCAGTATGAGTACTATTGAAACCAAATAGTACTGAATAGATGTTCATTGACACCGTAATTGAGACTAATCCATAACGAATATCAACTAAAAATTTCAACAGGTTGAAATCATGAGTCAGTTGAGGCTAGACCGCCATTGAAAACGTGGAAGCACTGGACGGCCGTCTCGTCCTAGTATGGGACTCCTCAACAGTGCGCATCCACGAACCCGCCCCCGCGGGATTCGAACCCAGGACCTACTGGCCTCGCGCGCGAGCACTTAACCATTAGACCACTGAGCCGGCATCCAACGGTGTTAATGTCTAACTTCAACCAATCCACGAAGTTGCGCCACTGAACACCATTGTCTTCAGTGAGCTGATATCTCACAACATTCTGATAATAATCAACTGCTCACCAGTGACTGACTTCAGGAGAACCTCCTGGAGTTCTAGTGAGAAGCTGTCACCAGTGGAGTTCAACCAGGTCTATTTTAACAGTTTAAAATATCTACCATACATAAAATAATCCAGACGAATAGTAGTAGAATAAACAAACAAACGGGACTACTAACCAAGTTAATATGAGCTGAAAGACAACAAGACTGTCAAATTGATACTATTCCTATATATAGACACATACATGAACACACAATATTCACGAAGACTATCAAAACTAATTTGTTTTTAGCGAAAACACAACTATTTAAGCAAACAAATAACCTAACGAGAGAAAAACAAAAATAAAGGTGACTCAGCTGAATTATAACGTTTTCAAATGGAACGAGGAAAAAAACACTAACTAAAACAAGTGAATCATCATTAGCTATACTTTCTTATAACAAATTGGAAGTAGTTCACTATTTTAAGCTGAGTTGGATAGTGGTTAGCAGTGGAATCTATCAGGGACTAATCAACCAGATGAATCTGTACCCATGTTTATGTTTAAATCGGGATTTGAACTTGTTACTTTTTGATTGATCAAATATTATTCTTATTGTTCCGTCGTACTATTTAAACTTGGATTAATTTTAATTTGGTTATTTATTCTCTGAAGAAGTGACTTACACTAACTCACGAAACGTCAGAAAATCTAATTTTCTACTCATTAGAATATTACAAATATATTATTTATTTGTTACTTTTTGTTTAAAAGACCCAACGCGTTATCCAATTAACTACTGAGTCCATATAGCCATGGCTTTGTGCAACGGGATGGATTTGGATTCGTTTGTAAAGGATGTTTGAATGTTTCGATTGATGTTATGGAATGAAATTGTTCAATCTCATTTGGCATACGTGCACCCAAATAAGCGAAGATAAGTGTACAGAAGTTTGCGTTACACCCTTGAATGCAGACTTTTTATAAAAAGATATATGTAATCAACAATAAAGATCAAATAAATGGTCCACGTACAATTTAGTGAGATATACATTACGCTCTGAATACTACACTGAATTTAAAACCTCTAGTACTCCCTACATTTCAACGGCGACAAGATCTGTGAGCTTTTAATGAAGTCAGATTGACTGGCATGTTTTCTTTACTTCATTCTGTTCGATTGAATTTTTCCGTATAGATTCACAGATTAGGCACATATCCATCGATTACCAGTTGATCTAAATGTTTATTTACTTATTTGAACACATGAATATGAGTACAAAGGGGCACATATGCGCCACACAAGTCACTTGATCTGTGTGTGCATTGTGATACTACCGGGTGCCCAGACCGAAGCAGGCGGTTTTCTTAGGGGACCACATCCGGAGCCATTCGACCTAAAGGTTTGATCAACAACATCAGGAGATGCAGTCCCGTGGTAGCCGGTGACCAACGACTGGTTCATACGCCATTTGTTCCTTCAGAATCCTGGAGTTCATGTGCACCGTTGATTTAGAATCTGGATTTCCCGAACCCCCTAGGTGGATCCTCCATATCCATCAACCTCGTTAAAGCGCCGGACATTCGCTTTTCGTCCTCTCAATTTCGTAAACAACACCAGTGCCGCGAGAAGGCAGTGAGTAAGACTTCCTTGTTAGTGGCTGTATACGCGTGGCCATGTGAGTGTTTTGAGAGGGAAAGCAGACTCTCCTCGCCCTCGACCGTACCAGGGCAGTTGAGGGCGATCTAGATGCCATGTTTATGGAAATTTTCTAGTACTTTGGGATTTCCGTGAACCAAAACTTTGAAGTTTTCCGAAAGATCATCAGTAAAAGCATCCAACTGAATCATAAGTCTTGTCAATATACTAAGCGACTGCATAGAAGATTGAAGCCGGGGCCTTCAAGTCTTGTAGTAATAATGTCTTCAGAAAGGTGAGACGGCGAGAAGAGTCATCCTGATGATATGCATTATATTTACTTTCGATAAACACAGGAAATTCACAAAGCCTTTTTTACTGTAACGGTTTCCTTTCATTAACTTCAACGCTGATCCACATGGTTGTGTTGGGGATTCGCTACCTTAGATCACAGTCAATATCAGTTTGTTGGGATGGCCAGAAAAATATACCAATAATTATCGTGTCAAGTCTAGTGGTGGCCTTGAACTTTAAATGTACACTACCTATTGGTCGATATTTGTTTCATTTGTTAAATATTGTGTAAATGTTTTTTCCTATTTTATGGTACGATGTGGTTTGTTTGTTTGGTATATAAATAGAGTATGTTTGTAATACAATGATTCATATATCCGAGGCTGAAACTTGTGTTCCGGACTCAACTGGCTGGGTTAGACAAGGAAGCGGGACCAATCAGAACCCTAGGCCGTTGTTCTACGTGTTTGTGCGTTGATATAGAATTGATAAAAAATTTATTTGTATCAATATCAAAAAGTTTAATTTACTGAACTGCTGTTTTTACTCTAGTCAGTTAGGTAAGAAAACGAAGAGAAGTATTTTCGTTCATAGTATTGAAATTGGAGTAGCGAAATTATAAGCACAGTGTACGAACGGATCAGATTGAAATGAACACTTTTTTATCACCCTAGAGTAGACGATTAAAGAAAACTTGCTATCTCGATTTCATTTGTTTGTCGAACAGAGGATTCAAAATAATAACTAATATTTTAAAACCATTCATATTATGAGTAGTACCATTAATAAAAGGTCAATGAGTTGTTAGAATTTCAGTGGCGTGGAGGTGTTGGGATATTCAGAAAATTATCCAAAAATTATCTTGTTAAGTCTAATGCTATCCTTGAACTTGAAATAGCATCATTTTCCCATTGGTCAATATTTATTTCACGTGTCATTTTCCTGTTGGCCAAATATTGTACAAATGTTATTTCCTACTTTATGGTACGATGTGGTCTGTTTGATTGGCATATAAACAGAGTATGTTTGAAATATAATGATTCATATCGCAGAGGTTGAGACTTGTGTTCTGGACTTATCTGGCTGGGCTAGGCGGGAAGCAGGGTCAACCAGGACTCTAGACTGCTCTCACGTGTTTACGCGTCATTGATCCGATCGATAAGTTACTGCTCCATAATTAGCGGTTACAAGTTATAACAGGAAGATTAAAGAATTAATTTCTGGCTAACATGTTGCGGGTTCTAACTCCACTACATCTACTTTACTTTTTTAAGCCGGATAGTGTCGTAACCTTACACCAAAAGTGTGATCAGAAGTCAAGTACGAAAAAAACATACGTTTGGAAGATGATTCACGCTAATTGGAACTCCATAAACGCATATTACACGACATAAATATGGATAAGTTAATAGGTTTAATTACTTTACACACATTGCTGTTATAAGTGAAGAAATAAAAGTGAAATTTCCACGACATTTTCAACAATCATGTATCAGGGGTTAAATTGCTTTCAAAATACATAGATAAAAATATTAAATATAAAAGGACACCGTTACACTTAGAAATAACTCATCATCATACAGAATACTTGAAATCAAAAGCATTGAAGACAAGAAACTAAAAATTGACGTAACTTTACCCAAAATTCTAAGATTGATGGTAATCCAAAACGAATGAATTATACAAATCAATACACCCAGAAAGAATGACGTGAGTTTTAAACTCGATTCAAAGTATGTTTATTGAGCCTATCCTGTTCATTAGATATTAAGAACAGATATACCTGATTAGGCAAACATCTTTGAGGCATGATTCAAGTTAAACGTTCTGTATGCAAAATGATGCGGAAGTGCTGATAATTTTCTTTGGAATCCAATCAGTGATAGCGGACGGTTCTAGAACATGATACGAGTATCCAATATAATTTTCACATGAACACATTACTTTGAAATATATTTCATATCGGGGTTCGCCTTATTCTGCCGAATCACGATATTGCGGATCATTGTTGAACAATCACTAGAATGGAACTCGCTGATATGCATCGAATACCTTGATTATGAGAAAGCATTCAACGGAATGGATAGTGAAACCTTGTGAAATCTATGACGATATACAGTACCTAAGAAGACGTCACCATTATACGGAACTACGAAGAAAATCTGCATTGCAAACCCACGTATACAGGGTAACTCACAGGAGCTTCAAATTTAAGACTGAAGTCAGACAAGGCTGTCTACTCTCGCTTTTTCTCTTCCTGTTAGGTGTTGACTGGACTATGAAGAATTCTAAATCTCAGAAGACGCACAGAATAGAATGAGCACTTAGTACACAGTTGGATGAAATAGACTATGCAGATCACATAGCCCTCCTAGAGCATACAAAGCAACAAAAGCAGGAAAAAACTGCCAGTGTAGCGGCAGTTAATAACCACTTTTTCAATTAAAACATAGTAAATAATGAGATTGTTTCCAATGCATATTTTTACGAATGATAACATGACAACGGCGAAACAAAACTTACAGAATCTAAACTTTTCAATTGAAAACCAGTTGATTTGTGATCATTCAATAACATATTTGTACATCTCCAAACTAATTGTATAATTAATGGTAATTTAGTACTGACTAGTATACTTGTACAGCATTCAAGAACTAATGATATATTCTGTGGGGAGGAATAACAAACAAACAAACGAACAGTAAACATTTTAAGAAAAGGAGTATATATCTAAGACAAGGCAAAAATTGTAGTGTTCATTTGACTTTTAATAACTCTTCCAGATAATTTGAATTCGTGATGAAAATTATTTCTAACCTGAACAAACTTATCAAAAATTATCTCAATAAAGAAAGACAGGATATCACCATATGATTCATACGACTGGATTGAACCCAACGACAATACTTTTGTTTAGTTTTAATATTCAAACACAAATTAGATTCATCAAAGAGGAATAGTATATATTTGTAAAATCTCAGCGAAAGAATTTGAAGTAATTCCAACGTTTCGCCTGGCAATCTGGTCCAAGCTTTTTCAAGGAAAATATAATCAAACAACAAAATTATCGAATACAAATAGGTACATGGTTCTTCGGTTTACTGTATACTGATATTCGATAATTTTGATGTTTGACTATATTTTCCTTGAAAAAGCTTGGACCAGATTGCCAGGCGAAACGTTGGAATTACTTCAAATTCTTTCGCTGAGATTTTACAAATATATATCATTCCTCTTTAATGACTCACATTAACTCGGCGCCCACATATTGTGAAACTATTCGTTCAAATTTAGACGAAAGTTCTTATTTACAAATTAGATTGTCTAATCAGACAGAAAAAGTATTTATTCTAACCGATAAAGGTTTCAATTGGATATAAATTGAAATGTATGTTAATGAGGAATATAAGATTCACATAAATGACCAGTTAATTGTTGTTGCGGTGTCAGTTATCAAAATATTCAGACTGAACAATCGTTTTCCTAAAAGAACCAATAGAAAATAAAGTATTTTGTTTTATAACAGAAAGCTTCAGAGATCCATTTTCTAGGGACTTCAATCACACTTTGTACATTATTTTTATCTGATTTGTGAATGAAAATCGTTCTGTTGCGGACGATGTCACAAGTAGGTCACTTCACAAACAAATTGGTGCTATAACTGGTTATTCTTAACCAACAGCACTTAACATAAAAGAAAACGAATCAAACCCAGAAAATCTATTTATTTCTCCGCCTAATTATGATACTAGTAAATAAACAGGAGAAAGTCGACTATTTTTGATGATCAATTAATAAGGAGGTTGATTTCACGTGCTGTCGAGTGCGCTCAAATAAATCCGAAATGAAAATGTGAAAAAACTGTCTATTAGCTAGATTAAGTTGAATTTCCAGAGGAATTTAGAAGCATTTTTCATAAGATCCATACATACAGTTACATTCATAAAAAACAATGCATTCAATTTTCTTCAGATAAAATCTCACCTCGTTAATAAGTTTCAATTCTTCAATCAGAGTAAATTTAATAAGATTACCATGCAGTAAAGTGAGTAGACAAGGCCAACGTTGTTGATTTTTATCAGTACCAGTAATACAAAGGAATAACTCGTCGATATTGAATTGACTAAAATACTTTCGAAATATGTTTTCCAGTTGTTCGAACAATTCAATAGTTGATGAATTCATTATCATAAAACTATTATTATTATTACTTCTAAGATTCTCTGCTAAACAATGAATTTCATTTAATAAACGTTGTGTAATAATAGGATTCAATTTCAAATGTAATAAATATTCAGTTAGTTTTGATCTAGAAAAATTATATTTGATCTCCCTATCATATTCATTATAAACGATGTTGACTGCTTCAATATTTTCCAGTGACTGATTATTAGAGGAGGTTTCTAAAAGTCCGACTCTATGAAGATCATCAAAAACCTTTGAATGTCTAAGGAAAAAGAAGAATGCATGAAGAACATGACATGTAAAATTATTAAGAAATGAAGTTGTTTAACGACGAGGACAACAACAATATCATAATTAACTAATAAAATTAAGTAATCACGTATCGATCAGTGTTATTACTTTAAAAACAGAATTAGTTTACGAATCAAAGAATAGCCGAAGAAAACGAACACTTCAGTTAGTGTTACCTACAATACTAGTAATACTAACAAATGTATAATATCGATTCCGTAAAATATTATGAATGAACACGGTTGAGGAGTCGCAAATAATTTGCTTTTGCTCTCAGTTTTAAAATAACTATCTGACCAATATTATATTGTCATGACAATGATCCTGAGAATTACATTACCTAGAAAAAATTGTACGCTTACATGCCAATTTCAATAACAATCAACATCGGTTGTCCAACATTGCAATAAATTTCTCATTAACATAGATTCAAGTTGAAATTATTCGGAGAATTATGTTGTATAAATGACTTTTTCAATAGTTAGTATCTGCCGCTTATCTTTAGTCGTGAAATCTTTCTATCAGTTCTCAGGTGCCAAAATTGTCTTGATACACTTCATGAACTTAGAAGGCGCAAAACACATACCGAACCTACGGACACTAATTGCCAACTGAATGAGTGCAAATTGCATGTCTTTGGTATCATCACCCAGCAAGACAATATCATCCGCATACTTAAGGTCGAGAAGTCATTCCCCATACAGCAAATCCATACCACCACTAAATTCCAATTTTAATAGAGATGTTTACGAACTTTTAAGAAGTTATCATAAATAATTAAAAATATTGATCATATGAAGACTTCATGTACTCTGATTTGAGACACCATTAATTTGAAAGTTGGTAATACTACATGGTATTCTAAAACAAAGTATGTGTACAAGAAATCGTTCAGTAAAATTTTAATTTTTAGATTTCAATAATTTTTTCTGCACAAGTTCTATCTAGATCCAAATATAATTCAGGTAAAATAAAATCATGGATGTATGTCAGTTAAAATACTCTACATGATAAAAAGAAATAACTGTTAATCACGTTACGATAAACAATGTTTATTGGTGTTTTTTCATAATAGATATCCACTATTTGAATGGAAATGTTAGGCAATTCCAAAAACAACTTTTACTTGGAATAGAAAGGTTATTCTCACCTTGTATCGACTGAATCATCAGTCTTATGCAATGAATTAATTGATGTTAAAGTTTGTTGTTTGTTTAGTGAATTCTGTGGTAATTTCTTATATGCATTAAACCATAAATCTGGTAGCTGATTAGAATAAATATGAAAGAAATCTTCCGAGTTGGTACAGATTCCTTCAGCTCTCATAGATATATTCGCTAAATAACATGTCCTGAATACTCGATCACTGAATATAGTATCCAGTGATGTTGCTGTTAACTGTGTGATCACACTATCATCATTGTGAGAAGAAAGAGGAGAAGGACACGAAGAAGAATATGAAAATTCCCAACCAATTGGATAAATCATAATTAAACGATCATTGGATGAATCATTTTCAGCACTAAACAGTTCTGCTGCTGATAAACTAGAAACTAATTTGACTAGTTCGGCTAAATAATTAGCTGCTTGGTTAGCTAACTGTTTGCATGTAGTAAAATTTTGTATGGCACAGGATTTAACTAAAACAAACAAACAAATATGAAGAAGACGGGAAAATAATATACAATTCACTATAAGACATTCTGATGATGTTTGTCAACCACCTTGAAATGGTTTCTAATCCCCCTATCTTAATAATTTATTCCAGTAATATACACTAAGATAGCTGTTGAATGGGTTTTAACTGAACTATAAAGGCCTACTGAAGAAATTAGTATGGTAAAAACCGATAAACATTGGATTCTAAGGCGACGTTATTCTGTCAACTATATTGAGGTATCCGATAGCGGTGAGTTGTTTCTTACAGGTAATGAGTATATTCGGGGATGTTGAATTTTTATAATCAAGATGAAAACTTTGAAATAGTCCAATTTACTGCTAGGTTTGACGTTATCACGAGTCCACTTAATATGCGAACGATAACAAAGACCAATAAGCTAGATATTCTGATGCGTCCCAGCCCCGCTATCTAGAGGAAGAAGTTCAAGCTTGGGATGGGGAAGTATATTCTGCAAAGGGCTAGAAACGAGCGATAACAACAAACACAAATCAAAATGTATATATACAGCATAAAACCGTCCTTAGGGAGAGTTACGAAATAGCATACTAAAAGACACAACGGACCAATAGCATTTAGGATATTTCCCAAGTGGAAATACGACATGAAGGTGACAAGAGCGCTTTTGGCGCTAAAACAAAAAAATTCAAATTTTCTAAAATAAAATTACAAAATTAGGTCTTTTTCTGGGGATCTAACGTCCCCAACACTTACCATATAAATTTTTCTCGGTATCAGTGGAAAGAATTTTAAAAATGCAGCTGGAACTATTAAATCGAAAATACATAGTTAAAAAAAATTCTCGCTTTTGACTAGTGGTATACAGATATATTCTTGAAAAATTCCCATTATATTAAAAACACAATTGTATGAACGAAGAATATTCTTTTCAATAATTTCTCATCAGGTTCTACAATTATAAATCCAGATTAATAATCCATAAAATTGGCCAGATTTAAGGCAAAATACATCATCATTTGGAAATGGTAATATGTGAATCAGGAATTGTTTGTTATATAAAAATAAAATCGTTAATGTTGGGGCTGACTAATATGAAGTGTTAACTTGAAACGGTTTATAAGCAAAATGAAATTGTGAGATAAATTATCAGAATAAATATGGTCAACATGGGGTAAGAGAGAGAGAGAGAGAGAATATTGTGATTACAAATCGGAAATTGCGTAATATGTAAAATAATCAGGTCAAATATAGTAGGTTCAGGGGTGGATATTAAATAAATTCCTCAAAAAGGGTTTATCAAGTGTAAAGACAATAATAATAATAATAATAATAATAATAATAATAATAAGTTTGGGACATAAAATGAACATTAATCAGATTATGTCACCACATTATAAGATTGATTATTAGCTAGTTGGCCAGGGTAAAAGGAGAGGCTGAACATACTTCTTTTGGATACAAAGCTCTGGCTTTTTGATCCGAATAGCAATTGCTTCAGCCGTCTGTAGGATTCGCAGTCTGACGGAATTAGGTAGACTGCTGTTGACACGATAGATTATTGCAAAAGATTGCTCCATGTTGGCTGTATGTCCTGTTTGGACTAAATGGTCTAAGATGGAGCTGTTAACAGTTTTGACAACACCTTTGCTTAACCACACGGGTAGGTGCTCACGAGCCCGAATGTACAAATTCCTAGAACATCTGCCGATATAACTTGCTCCACAGGAGCAGTTGAATTGATAGATACAGAAGGAGGTGGCTAGTCTAGGTAATTTATCTTTCAACCTCGGAGTGATTATTGGTCGTGTGGAGAATACTAGTTGTAGTTTGGCTGCGTTGAAAGTCCTTTGAATTGATCTACTTAACTTAAGTCTTAACATTTCACTCGGCGCGTCTCCTCTGAATTGTAAGCGTATATATAGAGGCTTTCTATTTACTGTTGGACATTCTCTACGCTGTCTTTTATTGGCTAAGTTTTTATTTATAAATTTCTCTGGATATCCATTTTCTTTCAGGGTTGTAAACAATCTCTTTGTTTCATCTTCAATCGTATCCACAGTGCATATAGTCTTGATTCTATGATGTAGTGTCTTGATAAGGTTCCTTTTTTGTTGTAGAGGAACGAAACTGAAAAAGTTAGTATATTGACCCGTCCAGGTCATTTTCCTGTTTATGTTTCTTTTTAGCGATCCATCTTTTCTCCTTGTAAGCAGAACATCTAGGAAGGCTATTTTACCCCCATTTTCTTTTTCACATGTGAATTTTATGGACGGGTGAGCTGTATTGAATTGCTCGAGTGTTCTTATCAAGTCCGTACGCTCGTTACAAAGGATAAATGTATCATCCATATATCGACAGTACAATGGAAACTTATCGATCTCTTGTGCCAGTGGGCCGTTTTCTAGTTTAGAAAGGAAAATGTCTGCCAATATGGGACCCAGGGGTGAACCCATCGCGACGCCATCTATTTGTCTGTAGATTTCCCCATTGAATTTGAAATGTACATTCATAGTGCATTTTAGTAATAATTCTTTGATGATCTCTACAGGGATTGTCGTTTCTAGTTCCTGTTCTCTAAGTTGTTCACAAATATATTCTACAGTTTCTCTGAGTGGAACATTTGTGAACAGTGATGCTACGTCAAAAGAAATCATCGTCTGATCTTTCGTGTTTATGTTTTTAATTCTGTCAACGAATTGGAATACGTCCTTAATACTATGTTTTACCAGGCGATTATGGAGTGGTTTCAAAACAGTTACTAGCCACTTTGCTACAGTATGATATGGGGAATCATACATGTCCAAAATTGGCCTTAATGGGATATCCGGTTTATGTATCTTTGGCAGTCCGTATAACCTAGGTAAATGTGTACCTATTGGCTTAATTGTTTCGTATACATCTTTTGCAATCATTTGTTGATCTCTGAGCTTTTTTAAGGTTCGGGTCAGTTCATTCTCTATCTTATTATTGACATCTTTTTGGTTATTCAGTTTCTGAAATTTTTGAAGATCATTCAAGATATTATTCATCTTGTCAATGTAATCTTTTTTGTTAAGTAGGACGGTTCCTGTTCCTTTATCGGGTTTTGTGATGATCAGGTTCTCGTCACTAATGAGATCCATGATAGCCTCCCTGTGTTTCTTAGTTAAAATACTTCTGTAGTTATATCTACTATTCTTAAACTGATAGCAACAGTCAACTAGGTTTGATTTGAAACGTTCAAGGCCAACTAGCTAATAATCAATCTTATAATGTGGTGACATAATCTGATTAATGTTCATTTTATGTCCCAAACTTATTATTATTATTATTATTATTATTATTATTATTATTATTATTATTATTGTCTTTACACTTGATAAACCCTTTTTGAGGAATTTATTTAATATCCACCCCTGAACCTACTATATTTGACCTGATTATTTTACATATTACGCAATTTCCGATTTGTAATCACAATATTCTCTCTCTCTCTCTCTCTTACCCCATGTTGACCATATTTATTCTGATAATTTATCTCACAATTTCATTTTGCTTATAAACCGTTTCAAGTTAACACTTCATATTAGTCAGCCCCAACATTAACGATTTTATTTTTATATAACAAACAATTCCTGATTCACATATTACCATTTCCAAATGATGATGTATTTTGCCTTAAATCTGGCCAATTTTATGGATTATTAATCTGGATTTATAATTGTAGAACCTGATGAGAAATTATTGAAAAGAATATTCTTCGTTCATACAATTGTGTTTTTAATATAATGGGAATTTTTCATCAATTAAAATCTTGTGATCAACCCATTGCGTTGAAGGCACTCAACGAGTTCCTGAAGTATAACGCAAAGTTCACTGAAACGAAAACTTCATTGGAATTTATAAAAAACTGTATCGAATCATGTCATTATCCGAAACTGTTCTATAAGTCACTACGCCGTAATCATATTAATCCAAATAGAAAAACATTAAAACGCTATGCACTTAATAAAATTGACACATTGAATAATGACTTGACAGAGATAGAAGTAAACATTGCTCGCAGAAGATTTGCAGTTGATGAATTACCAGAAGACCTTAAGTCCCAGTTTATGGAGTATGTCACAAAAATAACTAAGGAACGTTCAAACAAGAAACATATTCAACTTCTCAAAAGCCTTGAAAATCAACCGGTTGAAAATAAATTTCCGACGGAACCAAAAAGGTATGTGCACAATTTTTCCGGTACTGAATTAAATAAAGAAAAACTTGAAGTATTAGCACTTGGCCTAAAATTCTGTGATACACGAAACCGCGTAAATCAAATCGATACGGACATCCAATTTGAAAACCTAAATCGTCAGACATCAGATCTGGTCCCGACCTCTGACCAGGAACTTGAACGTTTCAAATCAAACCTAGTTGACTGTTGCTATCAGTTTAAGAATAGTAGATATAACTACAGAAGTATTTTAACTAAGAAACACAGGGAGGCTATCATGGATCTCATTAGTGACGAGAACCTGATCATCACAAAACCCGATAAAGGAACAGGAACCGTCCTACTTAACAAAAAAGATTACATTGACAAGATGAATAATATCTTGAATGATCTTCAAAAATTTCAGAAACTGAATAACCAAAAAGATGTCAATAATAAGATAGAGAATGAACTGACCCGAACCTTAAAAAAGCTCAGAGATCAACAAATGATTGCAAAAGATGTATACGAAACAATTAAGCCAATAGGTACACATTTACCTAGGTTATACGGACTGCCAAAGATACATAAACCGGATATCCCATTAAGGCCAATTTTGGACATGTATGATTCCCCATATCATACTGTAGCAAAGTGGCTAGTAACTGTTTTGAAACCACTCCATAATCGCCTGGTAAAACATAGTATTAAGGACGTATTCCAATTCGTTGACAGAATTAAAAACATAAACACGAAAGATCAGACGATGATTTCTTTTGACGTAGCATCACTGTTCACAAATGTTCCACTCAGAGAAACTGTAGAATATATTTGTGAACAACTTAGAGAACAGGAACTAGAAACGACAATCCCTGTAGAGATCATCAAAGAATTATTACTAAAATGCACTATGAATGTACATTTCAAATTCAATGGGGAAATCTACAGACAAATAGATGGCGTCGCGATGGGTTCACCCCTGGGTCCCATATTGGCAGACATTTTCCTTTCTAAACTAGAAAACGGCCCACTGGCACAAGAGATCGATAAGTTTCCATTGTACTGTCGATATATGGATGATACATTTATCCTTTGTAACGAGCGTACGGACTTGATAAGAACACTCGAGCAATTCAATACAGCTCACCCGTCCATAAAATTCACATGTGAAAAAGAAAATGGGGGTAAAATAGCCTTCCTAGATGTTCTGCTTACAAGGAGAAAAGATGGATCGCTAAAAAGAAACATAAACAGGAAAATGACCTGGACGGGTCAATATACTAACTTTTTCAGTTTCGTTCCTCTACAACAAAAAAGGAACCTTATCAAGACACTACATCATAGAATCAAGACTATATGCACTGTGGATACGATTGAAGATGAAACAAAGAGATTGTTTACAACCCTGAAAGAAAATGGATATCCAGAGAAATTTATAAATAAAAACTTAGCCAATAAAAGACAGCGTAGAGAATGTCCAACAGTAAATAGAAAGCCTCTATATATACGCTTACAATTCAGAGGAGACGCGCCGAGTGAAATGTTAAGACTTAAGTTAAGTAGATCAATTCAAAGGACTTTCAACGCAGCCAAACTACAACTAGTATTCTCCACACGACCAATAATCACTCCGAGGTTGAAAGATAAATTACCTAGACTAGCCACCTCCTTCTGTATCTATCAATTCAACTGCTCCTGTGGAGCAAGTTATATCGGCAGATGTTCTAGGAATTTGTACATTCGGGCTCGTGAGCACCTACCCGTGTGGTTAAGCAAAGGTGTTGTCAAAACTGTTAACAGCTCCATCTTAGACCATTTAGTCCAAACAGGACATACAGCCAACATGGAGCAATCTTTTGCAATAATCTATCGTGTCAACAGCAGTCTACCTAATTCCGTCAGACTGCGAATCCTACAGACGGCTGAAGCAATTGCTATTCGGATCAAAAAGCCAGAGCTTTGTATCCAAAAGAAGTATGTTCAGCCTCTCCTTTTACCCTGGCCAACTAGCTAATAATCAATCTTATAATGTGGTGACATAATCTGATTAATGTTCATTTTATGTCCCAAACTTATTATTATTATTATTATTACTATTATTGTCTTTACACTTGATAAACCCTTTTTGAGGAATTTATTTAATATCCACCCCTGAACCTACTATATTTGACCTGATTATTTTACATATTACGCAATTTCCGATTTGTAATCACAATATTCTCTCTCTCTCTCTCTTACCCCATGTTGACCATATTTATTCTGATAATTTATCTCACAATTTCATTTTGCTTATAAACCGTTTCAAGTTAACACTTCATATTAGTCAGCCCCAACATTAACGATTTTATTTTTATATAACAAACAATTCCTGATTCACATATTACCATTTCCAAATGATGATGTATTTTGCCTTAAATCTGGCCAATTTTATGGATTATTAATCTGGATTTATAATTGTAGAACCTGATGAGAAATTATTGAAAAGAATATTCTTCGTTCATACAATTGTGTTTTTAGATATATTCTTATCATACGTACGAATCCTCATAGATCGGAAAAACTAACATTGATAAGTTTTCCGCCTTCACAATTAATAAAATTGAAATAAACATTTTATGATGTAAGAAAGTTAGAAAAAAGTGTTGGTTGTGTGTATACCTGCCGCATTATTTTGGTGTATTTTTCTCACGACTGTCGAATGACACTAATAAAGAATTATTTACAATTCGTGTGTTGAAGTGGAAGTTTTCAAAATCATCGTTGAAATGTCGTGTCTATATAAAGGAGCGAACTGCTTCGTTGTATACCCACTAGATTCTAACTTAATGACCTAGAACATGAAGGTTTTTGATTAATTTTAAAAATACTCAATAGTTTAGACATCCTATTGTTAACTAGTAGTATATAATTAAATATCACTTACATAGATTATTTACTTTTTGATCTGTTACTTTTCTTTGGGGTTTTACGGGTGCCTGTTGTTGCTCTTCAGTATTATACTGAACATCCAATTTAGACCGATAAATCAATGATGAATTTGCATCGGTATAAACACTTGAAGAGCCTTGTTTATTGCAATTGATGTCACTAGTGTTATTGTTTAATGAGGCTTCGGAACCAGAAGGACTAGGATGATAATGATGCTGTTGCCCATTATTACCGTTACAAGGGTGCGAAGAAGAAAAAATATCTTCGATAGACACAGCTCGTGTTACTAATGTGGGTGGATCAGATGAGGAATTTTGATCAATGCTATTGTTTGTTATTGATAAATTCCTCTTTGAATTTTCAAAATGTGTTGAAGTGGACATTGTAATGAATGAATTCGTTATACACGTTTGCGCAAGATGTAAATTTTGTTTCAAATCAGATATTTCTCGTTGAGCTAACTGAATATTACGAGATAATTCATTGATTTGTTTGTACAATGCAGATTCACGATCAGCAGCAGCTATTTCGAATTCTCGTTTTTTTATACGTAGTGATTCAGCAACACGAAGAAGTTCAGTTTCTTTGAGCTAAAGATTTTAAAAGAATGTAGGTCAGATGAACTGTCAATGCTAAAATTAAGTAACGGATTTCTATTGGAACAAGTCAAATATGAGGCTTTTCTATTTGTCTACATTATGTTCGACACTAATCTAAATTCGTTACACAACTATGGTTACTCACAATAAAATAGATTCATATGCCTTATCTGCATTAACTTTCTAGCTCCTGAATATTATCGATTCGATTTTATCATCAAACCTCATGGTCAAAATACTTGTTCACATGATGAACTTCTAGACAGACTTTGACCACTGATCAACGTTAAATCAAATGTTATTCGGTTGGAGGCATTGAGAATCTTTAATACGAACGTCAAGACAGTCCTACTGTACGGAGCTGAAACTTCGAGAACTACTACAACCATCAGCAAAAAAGTACAAGTATTTATAAACAATTGTTCAAGCAAGATACATCCGTTGGTCGGATAACATCAGCAACCACCTACTGTGGGAGAGAATAAAGTAGCTTTGAGCTGAAGAGGAAATTAAGAAAAGATGCTGCAAGTGGATATGACATACACTGAGGAAATCATCAAACTGTATCATGAAGCAAGCGCTAACTTGGAATCCTGAAGGGTAACCGGAAAGATGAAGACAAAAAACACACTGGGTCGAGAATTGGAAGCATACATCAAAAGGAGGAATAGCAACCAGAAAGAACTGGAAAAGATTGCCCAGAACAGAGATCGATGAAGAATACTGACGGGAGGGCTCTTCCACGAGGGCTAACAGCCGTAAGTAAGTAATTGGATGAAGTTTACAGGAAACCGTGACCCTAAGTTTCGCACGATCTGTTGCCTTAGAAGACCGATAACTCTCCATGATAAGACTGAAACAATATCAGCCAGGATCACAATCTCAAAATGAAAAATTCAACAACAGAAAGTTATTAGCATTTAAGATCTCGGATTTTACTGAATTAAAATAAACTAATGAAAACATTTGCTGCAGCAGAACTGAATGGAGTTTTCTACGATAGCCCAATTGTGAAAACCACCAATCAAGACGGACTGCCTGAACTCGCCACAGTCATGTATATTTATCAATTCAACTGCTCTTGGGGAAAGAATTATATAAGGCGTGCAATCCGGCAAGTCTGTTATCACATAGCGGAACACCATCAATCTTGGTTGAGCGAAGGACAGGTAAGATTGATCAAGTGCTCTATTCTCGCTCGCTTAGTGGACATGGAAAACTGAGTTGACTTGAATACATATTTTGAGGTTATGAAAAATATCCCATCAAATTTACTGTATGGTTTACAGGTTCGTCTTCTGCATATTGCTGAAGCTATCGGAATCCATGTTTACAAACCTGACCTTTGAATCCAAAAGAAGTTTTTACAACCATTCCTCATAAATTGACCATCTACATAGGAGTGAGTTTTACCCCCTTTGTTTCGAAAATGTTCAAACAATTTTCTAATTTCTTTTGCTTTTGTATGTTTACATAGTCTTAACAACCGTCTCTTTATTCTTACATAACTAATATAATACTGATTTTTCATCAAAATATTTTATTAATTCCTTTTTATATTATGCAATGTAGCAACTGTTTAGTTTTTCGAATAATCACATTAGTTTTTCTTCAAAAACTGAGTATCATTATATGATCAGTACACAATGCAACCACTCGGTGGTTGTACATTATATATATATATATATATATATATATATATATATATATATATATATATATATATATATATATATATATATATATATATATATATATATAATCAATAAGAATCGACATTGCTTTTTGATTGGAAAATTGGGAAACTAAATTATGTACAGGTGATTTTTATTCAGTACCTGGGATTTTTCATACCAATGACAGAGATTTATTTTTATTACTGGATAACGAAAACCATCCTTTTTTCATACACTAAATGATGGGTAGATTCCACATTTGGTCAAACACATGAAAAAAGTGTTAAAGTTACGCAGACCGGAATCGTAAATCAGAGCTGCATGATCGAGTCGAATCAGGAATTGTTTCACCAATATTATACATATTTTAATCTAAAGATTCCTTTGGAAAAGTGAGAGCAGTGTGACCCGCTTCTAGAGCAAAGTTTCTCACAGAATATGATTTAAATGTATAAAAAACCATGAACATACAGCAGTGGAAAGAGTGCTTGGGTCAACAACAACAAAACAGCATTTTTTCTGCTATTTTACTCAAAAACATGTAGAATTGATAACTAAATATGATTTTTCACTGTTAGATGGAAAGAAATCCAGAGAGCATGGTTATCATACACGTATTACTAGGGCTCTAGAGATGAGGAGTAATGTATACATATTTAATCCATCTTTTTCCGTAATAAATAGCACAGAGGTTTAAGTATGAATATATATCAATCCCAGTTATCACACCTCACATCAATCAATACAATGAGAGAGTAAAATGACAAGATCAGAAGAGTAAGAGAAGAAATAGTACCAAGAATTAACGGAAATCTAATGATCAAGGATGTTGGTAAAAAACAAGAAATGATAAGATGGAAGAATCAGTCAGTCAGTCATTTGGCACTATATCATCTAATATAAGCATTGATTATGATAATTAAAAGTATAAAATACCTTTTAAAAAAACAAGGCCAAAGCAAAAACAGAGATTGAATGGAACTGTTTTATGGTGGTTGATACTAAGTCATATCACTCAGTATCTGTGATCATTGGTCACGGGTATCATATGGATCACAACCCACCAATCTACGAACATGATTAACACTAAATGCCAGTGAAATGATAGACTAGTGGAATGCTTTGGTATAGCCTACTAACTGTTTCTTTCAAATTATTCGTACTCATGTTAACAATTCCTGTCGGAGTAGGGGGTAGTTGGACATACTTAATACATTTCTATGATACTTTAATCAGTGAAGATTCACAGTCTCATCAATCAATTGCTCACCTTTACAAGAACACCGTCCCCCTAACCTCGCCATTGTTTACTCGGTCAATGTACTAAACGCGAACAATGTTTCCGAGACATCTATGATGAAATATTTGGGGCTAAAGTATGTCTTCTTTTATAGACCACATTTTACACCTACAGAATAAAACAGACGAAATTTATGCGCACTATATTTCCCCTTCGTTCGTCGATGGACATCTCCCTATATGCGACAAATGATGCAAGTTAACAAAAGTTAGGCTAGCTACTGAATGTGTGCTGGGACTTCATTAAATGTCAATCCAAAACGATTGGTGATACTTCCAGGGTAAATGAAGTCTCGATGCGCTTCATTAATCCACTCCTTATGATCAGTTTCGCCCTGTGAATCCTACACTATCCAACTGCAAAAAGGTTCATCGACTATCTACGTTTAACCATCATTGGGATAAAAGAAAAGCTAGCACCCAGAAGGAACATTCTGTAAGGCAGGTGTCTGTCACCATGTGTTGATAATGGTGATAAAGATTAAAAGGCGCTACCATCTTGGGAGATTTTGATAACTTGAACTTTTTTACATGTTGTACTGTTTATTTTCGTTAACTCTGAATCCAAGTTGAATGATAATAGGTTTCCTATCCAATGTAGCACGTTTAAGCGATTTTTTTACTTTTCCCATATTTCTCAACAAGTTTCTCCAGATACTCGTTGCTTCTAGTCTATTGGTAGTACATATTTCAGTTCTGTGAAATGGAATTTTGATAAGTGCCTTTTTGTAAATAACTGGAAAAAAGCTATTAAAATTCTGATAAACACAATTCAATGTATCTTTTCCGTAAACTGAATGTTGAATCGTACCACCATCCTCCCTGAGTTGTACGACGATATTGAGGAAGTGAAACTTATCATTCTTTTCATGTTCCATAGTAAACTGAATGTTTTTATGGGCGCCGTTGAAAGTTTTAGCAGGTGGTTTGCTGGTTGCTGATGTTTACATGCAGCAAGTATCGTCAAAATACCTCACATAATACACCAATTATATCATTCACCCTTTCAACCTTGATCTTTTCGAGACTAGCCATGAATATATCTGCCAGAGCAGGAACTAAGTGGGCTTCTCATTGTTAAACCATAAGTTTAATGGTATATGATGTTATTTAGCTGAAACTGAACATCTGTGGTATACACAATTAGCAGTCGTTTGAGTTCTGATACTGGTAGAGGTAAGGGGTCAGAATGCTTTCAAATTGTGTCTGTTTCAAGACACGGTATTTGTTAAACAGGAATGTTAAATCAAAATAAACCACTGACTGACCGCCAACATTCATGTGATTGAAACTCAGCAAGTTTTTTTAGCGTACAAGTAGCTAAGCAGTTATGAACTGAATCTAACTATTCTGCTGGCCAGCGTGCAACTTTGTGGTTATATGAATTAATCGTTGACAAAATATTATTTTATTTTATTTTATTTGAACACATGAATATTGGTACAAGAGAGCGCCAATATATATGCGCCACACAAAACAATGAGAATTCGAAGAGAAATAGAAAAAAAAACTAGGGAGCGCAAAAAAAAAGAGAACAATAACGAAGAGATTGGTGTAAGGTAGTGTGGTAGTAACGAGGGAACGGAAAGGTACAATCAGAAGAAATCTTTCAGGTAAGGGAGACACAACCACTTTTTATGAAGAAAGTAAAAGAAGGTTACAGCAGGATCGCCACTGGCTTCTATTCTGAGCCATATCTGATAACGTCTCTAGCCACTGTGTAGCACCATCTCTCGGACCCCAACCAGGGAGTCGTGAAGGACCAACAGAAGCCAGTCCTTTGCAGCTTTCTTTCATACCACGACACCATGTCATGCACTGACCACCTCTCCGCTTCTTCCAACCAGTCCCAGAGTCGGCAAATAATGCACGACGTGGAATTCTCTGGGACGACATTCGTAGAACATGTCCAAGCCACCGAAGTCGGTGTTTCAAGATGGTGACACCAATTGAATTATCATCTCTGTGCCCGAACACACGATGCCGAACCTCTGCATTACTGACATGGTGTTGCCACTGAATGTCAGCAATCCTTCGGAGACAGCGATGATCGAACACAGAGAGTCGTCTAACGTCCTCAACTCGGAGAGGCCAGGTTTCACAAGCATAGAGCAAAACTGCTCTCACCGACGCGTTGTAGATCCGACCTTTTACAGCCAGACTAACATCACGAAGGCGCCAAAGGTGGCCCAGATTGGCATAAGCCGCTCTGGCTTTCACTATTCGTGCATTGATCTCATCACTCACACCCCCACCAGCACTTATGCAGCTACCCAGATACACGAACTTCTCGACTACGTCTATCTGCTCACCATCCAGGGTGAGTACAGGATTGGAATCCTGCCAGTCTTGTAGAAGTACTTTGCACTTCGAAGGTGCAAAGCACATACCATACCTACGGACACTGATTGCCAACTGATTAAGTGCGGATTGCATGCCTTGGGCATTATCGCACAGTAAGACAATATCGTCCGCATACTCAAGGTCGAGAAGTCTTTCTCCAGGCAACAGATCCACACCACCATTACTTACATTCATCAGAGCTGTTTCCAGAATGTCATCGATGGCAAAGTTGAAGAGGAATGGTGAGATTGGGCAACCCTGCCTAACCCCACTGCTCGAATGGAACAATGGAGAGAGGTGGTTGTATGCCCTCACTCTGCCTGAGGTGTTTGTATATAGGGCTTTTAGGATGTTAATAAACTTCTCAGGCACACCCTTCTTCAATAGACAATCCCAGAGAACAGTCCTGTCCAACGAATCGAAGGCAGCCCTGATGTCAAGAAACACTACGATTGTTGGCCTTTGAAAAGTATGGCGGTGTTCTAACATTTGGCGGAGGGTGAAGATATGATCAATACATCCTCGACCAGAACGAAACCCAGCCTGCTCCTCGCGAGTCAATCTTTCTCGGGTTTTGAACAACCTACGAAGTATGACGGAAGCCAATAGCTTGGACGCAATCGGAAGTAGACTTATCCCCCGATAGTTGTTACAGGAACGACGTGAACCCTTTTTAAAGATAGGGACAACTATCGACTCATTCCATGACGTTGGTACACTCTCTAGTTCCCAAACCTTTGTAAACAACGTCGTCAATTCCTTAGTCAAAAAGTCACCACCATCTTTAAAAAGAGCCGGAGGTATGTTATCTGGGCGAATGGCCGGCGCTTCAACCGGATCACAAACCAATGGTGCACATGGGCTCCAGTATCCTGAGGAAACAAATGGCGTATGAACAATCGTTGGTCACCGGCTACCATTAGATTGCATCTCCTTACGATGCTCCACTGCCTTGTGAGTTAGACCTTTAGGTCAAAGGCTCGGGGAGTGGCTCCCTAAAATAACCAACTGCTTCGGTTTGGGCACCCGGGCAGTATCACAGCCCACACACAAATGATGAACTCTTTATGTTGACAAAATAAGCCTGAGTGGGACACCATGTTTGTGAATCTTTGGCAGGCCATAACATATGCGGTAGATTGGAAGTCAGATTCTATGAACACTAATCCATTACTTGTAACCTACGTGTCCTAGATGGCCTTTTTCTCATTTAGACTTTGCCCTGGAATTTCATTAATATCATCTACACTAAACAACACTGTAAACCTGTCACAAAACATATATTCACATCCAATTCTCTATAATCTTCGTACATTTATTAAATTAAACAACGCTTTGTTTATCGTGAATAGTGATTTAAAAAAATAAGATAAATTATTTAAAAACATGTGAAAATATTGTTCTTAATTAAGTCATATGATAAATGTGATTTCGGTTAATTATTCTATCATATATTCTACCATATCGAAACACACATTAATGGGTAGATAAATATCTCTCTCCATGTATTTAATATACAATACTCATCAGTATCGATAAGGTTATTTGTTGTCGTTAATCGAAATTACGAACGATTCACAAAGATTATTTTAATTTAGTTTCCAACTTTAGTCGATTAGCAATATTAGATCATCATCCAAATCTTATCGGTGATATTTAATTCCTTTGCAACAAGATAGCGATCAATTAATCGCGATTTATCATGAAAAATTCTTCAAGAATTCATTTTGATATCAGTCGTTAACGAGGGAATAAATATTGTTTGCTTAGGTAATGGGTTTAATTCTGTAAGCTTACAATAGTGAAAGGATCTAAACTACAAACTGATAACTGTTCAGTTTTCACTTGTTGCCAATGATTCGATTTACATGATATTAATCTATGCGGTAAAACTCACGAACTGATCGTTAATGGGCATGTAGTATACAGTTCTATGTCACACCTACGTCGCTGATTCTAGCTTTTGGACACAGCAACTAATTTATTCCTTCTGAGTCGGTGTCCACACCTATTCTGAACTTGTCAGTTATACCCTTATAAGCTTGACTATCTCGATAAGAGCGTATGTGTGCGTATCATACACTCTATTCATTACATGTCTTTAACCTATTTCCCTTCATGATTATAAACAGTGAGTCACGCTTTATCAAATCGAGTTGGCACGCTTGTCTTCATTGCTTCATTTCTGTTATTATCCGTCTGTGGTAACGGGTGTATGAAATAAATGCATCCAAAATCCAATCTCGTATTTAACTTATTTCGTTATTCACTAACGAGAATTAAGTCGATAAATTTACACAGGGGAAGTTGGGATATTTGTTTCGTCATTACCATCATACGATCATCATCGTCCGATGATTTTGTAGTCAGATCTCTTACCATGATAAGTAAAACAAATTGACGTTTGTATTGTTGATGAGGAGCATATAAACAGATCAGTACCGTGTAGGCATGTTCGAAGATTGAATAGATATTTCATGATCGGTTTTCTATTTTTATTAATAACTTAATACTAATTATCTGTTGTTAACATTGAGATTTAAGATAAACGTTTTTCCAATCAAGTCTGAATTTAGTTATATCTATCGAATTGAGTAGCTGTATTGTCCCAATAGAACTTAGATTCAGAACCCATCAAAATTATAACCTATCAACTCAGTCAGTCAGTCAGCTACAACGTAGGACCAGGCACATATATGCATCGGTCCAGGTTGCCATACCTCATTAGCACAGCAAGATGAACACCGGATTCAGAGGAGTGGTTAGGTCAAAGGTGGTAATATATAGGAGAAAGATTGCATATAAGGATACAGTACAGGAATAAAGAATTAGTTCGTAGAAAGAAAGATATGAAGTGATTTTAATCTCTTAGTTTAAGGGAAGACAGGGAGTGTATACACTGACGCCATTGTGATCGATTCTGAGCCATGTCACCAAGAGTCTCCAACCATCGGTTACGAAAGTCACGCGGACCCCAACCAAGTAGTCTACATCTACCAACATGGCTCAGACTAGAGGTTAGTGTCTTCAAGAACTGATGGCACGTTTTGGTTTGGTCGCCCCTAATTCTCTTCAACCATCTCTAACACCCGTTAGCATTGCACGACGTGGTAATCGGTGTTCAAGCATACGTAACACGTGGCCCAACCATCTCAGTCGATAAAGATTAACAACCTCGTCAACTGATTTACCATCATTACCTAATACCTATCAACTACAAAAGAGAATAATTAGAACCAACGAAATTAAAGCTAATTAACAACAAAAAAACCAGTGGTATGGCACACAGGAAAATAATCGTTAGAACTAATCAATGTACATGAGATACTTAATGAAAGCATAGAGATTATGTTACTTTGCCGAAATAAAAAACTATACTATGAGAAGGACATTAAATCAGAGACAACAACTGTATGATGGAGAAAGCCAAATATTTACAATTATGGTTTAAAAATTGTAATTGGCATATGAAGGCTAATACAAGTATGCGCACACACTCAATCACTAATAAATGTAAATTTTGCCTTGAAGCTTAAAACCTGTCCATGAAAACACTACCGATATGGTTCACACAATTATAGGTGTATAATATTATGTTAAATTATACGGGACGAAACAAATTATAAATTGTTCTTGTACGTATTTACACCCAAAATGAGACTCCATAAATCTTGTTTTTAGAGTTACAAATTAAGTACACTAATCATCGTATTCAATTAAGAATCAGTGAAATAGTTTGTCTTCACACAGTACTAAGATATTATCTACCCTAATATATCATCAAGTCAATTTTAGGCAATTACATTATTTTGGTTAACTTATAACATATATGTATATAGTGGCCTTCAAGTCCCATGAAATTTTACAATTGCTTAATCCAACGCTATCACTTAACAAAAGAAGAAATGTTTACATTATCTTACTAATCACGACAAGTTTTGCATCTATTGTGTTAAAGAAGCAGATTTATGTGAAGACTTCAATAAAGTCAGCTTTTACAGGTATTCAGATTAAGAAACCTGTTATGTAAGTTATCAATGCAAAAATTCTAATTCCCTAGACAGTAAGATAATGTTAAGAGTTAGTTGTTCATGACAGTCAGCTACACAGAAAACAGTGATATTTTATTTGTACCTGAAGAATATTAAACTTTATGTAGACTTAACAACTGAAAATTAGAGTTTGTTACTTTTCTGGATGAATCTATGTTTTTTAACTTGGTTACAGTAGAAGGATATCCACTTTGTCATTCTATCCTGTCAGAAACAAGACCGCGGAGAAGACATCTTTAATAAAATATAATTTGAGCACAGTCATAATATAACTTCGACTGGAGCCCCTCTGGGGCTACTCCCAGTCCTAAGCTCGAATAAAGGAGGAGGGTTTGTCATGGGGTTAGCGAACCCATCTCGTAGAAAACGAATTCGCTATAAAACTCTAACCAGGAAAAATTATTCAAACCATTTAAACACTGCCCTGGGAGTCAGAATGTCTTCATTTAGAAGTTATGACGCCCCATGATGAAAGCCAAGTTCCTTCGGAAGTCACGAGGCCTATGCCCCTTCTGACAACCAGAGCAACTATTTAGGTACATAAAGTGCTCGTACGGTCATAAGATAGCATTCCAATAGATATCAAATGAAGCAACAATTTCTTCGGTTAGTAATAGACAATATGAAACCTGGCGAAAGTACTAATTAGCTCAAGTTAATTTCAATTCAATTAAATGAGGACAGGAAATTAGCCAAACGAAAATCAAATGAGTTTAAATGATAATATCAATGGCGGTGAAAGTACGTCATAATTTGGAATATTAGCTAAATATAAGTGAGTGAAATCATGGAATGAATTATAAAACAAACTTAAAACTCAAAACCTGGAGGAAGATAAGGAATAGGTATTTTTTGCATGTTTTTGGCTGGTTTAAACCCATAATACCTAAACTGTGCACCAAAGGATAACAGAGAAATCAGTCAGGATGACCGCATCTCTTAACAAGATTAAAGTTTGACAGTTAGTGAGTTTATGGACTGTAACACGATCCCTACCAACTTTTCTCTGACCTACTTCATATTACCTAGCATAGCAGCAGGCAGATCCCCTTTATTGATGAGCACCAACTCGTACAAAGCGAAATACAAGGCTTGTGACACTTTCTTTCAAGCATCTTAACACAGATTGAGCATATGTGGTGAATATGTAGTGTTTTTTATAATACACTTGTCATACCAATTATTGTATCAAGTTTGTAGAATTAACTTTAAAAATACGCAAAAGTCAAACACGATGCTCAAATACAACAATAGATCTGTTGGGAAGAGACAGATTATTCCTCAAAAAAAGTCCATAGCGGCCCTGAAAACGCTAGGAAAATCCTTGTCCAATCTGCACTGAATAGAAGTTTCTTAGATTCATCTAGAAAGTAAAGAGTCACATGTCACACTTCGGAATGGATGATTGCCTATTCTGCTACTATGTTTAGTAGCGTTCCAGAACCTTGTAGTAAAACGTCCTTTCCATATTTCGCTCCTTTTCTCCCGTGTTCAAGTTGTCGTATAGATTTGGCCTGGGGTTATTAGAAGAGCTTAGGAAACCGATTCAAGCGTTCAGTCAGAAGATTTATCGGGATCGAGGTAAATATGTGACGTTTTAAACGGACTTTTAATTGATCACATAAAACAAGACCAATAACTTAAGAAGAATAAACGAGAAACAATCATACCTTAAAATTCTCTCAGATTTTCTAGCTATAGCCATTTCTGATTCCAATTGCTTTTCCAAACGTTCTTGTTCCAGAACAGCTGCCTCCTTAGCTTCAGCATCTTCTAGTAGTAATGAACAATCTACACGATTATCTAAATAGGCTTCAATTTGAACTTTTAATCGTGACCCAGAACGATCACGAATTTGCTATAAGAAAAGGTTAATAAATTACGAAAAATGACCAAAATGTTATAGATTTAATAACATTGAGATAAAGTATTATATAATACTTTATATGAAATTAATTAAGTTGTTCATTACTTTCATTCAGAATACGATTCTTTTATATAATAATAATAATAATAATAATAATAATAATAATAATAATAATAATAATGATAACAATAATTAGTCACGCAAGTGACTGATTATTAACTTTTAATGATGTACGTGAGAACGGTTTTTTAAATGTTATAGAACTAAGTCTTAAAGCTAAGTTAAAATCTTCTTTATTATGGGAAATGTAATGAAGAGAATTCATTTGTTGAGTAAACATATAACTTACTTTTAACAAATCATCAAATCCAAGTAAGTGGAGTTCATATTGTAAATATACTCGTAAATTTATATTCTCTGGTGAATGAACAATAATATTGAGAAATTGCACGCATGTTACCTTCAAAAATTGAATATTTAAAATATAAGCTCATGAATTCATACTTCCAAAGTATTAAAGTTTCAACAGTGAACATGAGAAAGCCAATGAAACATTCAAAAGCTACATACTGTCCTGGAAAAAAGTTCAAATAAACTATAAACCCGTATGAACTATTCAGGGCCCCCAAATGTCCTGGTACGGTCGAGGGTAAAGAGAGTCTGCTTTCCCTCTTGAAATACTCTCACATGGCCACGCGTATCTAACCACTAACAAGAAAGTCTTACTCACTGCTTTTTCGCGGCACTGGTGTTGTTTACGAAATTGAGAGAAAGAAAAGCGAATGTTCGGTGGTTTCGTCGGGTCGGTCGATATGTGGAGGATCCACTCATGGGAGTCGGAAAACCCTAATTCTAAATCAATGGTGCACATGGGCTCCAGGATTTTAAAGGAGCAAACGGCGTATGAACCTATTGTTGGCCACTGGTTACCACGTGACCGCATCTGCTGACGTTGTCCCACTGCCTTGTGGATCAGACTTTCAGGTCGAATGGCTCCGGATGTGGTCCCCTAAGAAAACCATCTGCTTTGGTTTGGGCGCCCGGGTAGTACCACAGCCCTCATTCTAAACAATGATAACTCCTACGGGCCTCATTGTTATTATGTGGCGCATATGTATTTGGTGCCACTTTGTACTAATGTTTATGTGTTCAAATAAATAAATAAATAAAAATAAATCCAGTTAATATAAGTGGTAACGAAATTGTTTAACCGGTCCTCATATCTCATAGTTTCGAATAAATGCGTTAAGATGATAATTTGTTTAAGAAATGGACATGATAGGGAACCCTCATTTATGGTCAACAAGATGTTATATTTTTAAAGCGCAAAAGCCACTCCTTTTAACCAATAGTGTCAAGAGCTTAATCAGATATTTTTCTAAAGTATAGATATAAGATAAAGCCAGTAGTATTCAGTAGTTATTATATGGACATAAGGCAGACGTTTTCAATAAATAATCATCAACTAGATATTTTTATTAGCAGTAAGTATTAGTGTTCTCTCTGAATTGTGACATAAGTGTCCATCACTCTACATATTAATATAATGCACTGCGCTAGTAAATCAAAGTAACTACATGTTATCCACCAGTTATTAGGGATTATAAGTATGGTATCCAAAGATTAAATGAATGGTAACTTCGGGAATTATTTATAGATTATTATATGTATATTCTTATCATATAACTATCAAATAACCAGGTTATATATACATTCATATTCCGTTTATCACAAGCTTTCATTTGACCCATAAAGTAACATTAAACGACTTACTATTCTTAATTTATTCCCGAGCTATTAGTTAGTCTCCTGTACTCACAGCCACTTTTGGCTTGATCTTGTATAACTTATTTTTCACTTTATGATGTGATGCCGTCTGGTCTGGTTGTATATGGACTACGTATGTCTGAAATATATTATCCATACAGTGGAGGAGGATATTGTGTCCCGGACTCAACGGGCAAGGGTAGGCGAGAAGCTACTATGTTGATGACCAGTAAAGATTCAGAACTGACTCAAGACCGATAGTACTGGTTGGCGTGTCATTGGTTTAGCACAAAGACAATGTCACAGAAGTCTGACTGATAATTTTGTCACGCGATACTTGATAGGGCCATAAATTACTATAATCAAAGCTTTAAATCCACAGAAGCACCTTGGATCATTTTACTGATTAGTGCCGATTATCAACTGTAGTCAGTCGCATCATCGATGAATCTATAATATTCCAATAGGAACTAGTTGGTTCTGTTCTGAGGAAATTTCTAGCTTTTACAAGCATACCAAACTTATTCTAATATGACTAATTAGTTCAAATAATGAAATTAGTTAATGTGAATGTAAAACTTAATGTGTTCCAACTAAATAAATCTCCGGACTGTGTGGTGACACAGAATACACGTGTTTGCCTAAGAATGTCAACCCAACTGCCTCCTGTAGTTGAAGAGGATTCGGAATGTTGACTTGAAGATTTGAGTCTTGAAGCTACTGAACTACACCTAACCAGACATGCATTGAACATTTATGGATACTTCGTGAGGAGTAAATCTTATCCAGCTATGTTTTTGTGACAATACATTAACAATTAATTACTCAAAGATCATGAGAAATAAAATAGGAAAACTCACTGCAAAATCTAGATTGTAGCTTTCTTCATCAAGCGACTCGTGGTATCTGAATGCTGCTAAAAGAAGCTCAAATCTCAATCCTTCACCCATCACAACGCGTAACCTATCGAAGGATTGCAAGACTTTCACGTGACCACCTTCAATCAGACACAATGCAGTAAGCATATCTAGTGCTAGCGTTTTTGTTCTACAGAAAAATATTTCCAAGAATAAAGTTACAGCTGGTTCCAATTTATTGAATTGATTAGACTTTAGGCGAACGCGTATAAATGACTCGATAAGAGGTTACTAATTCATTTACTTTATCACGTAGTAAATTAACTATCAGAAATGAACTTTAGGGAGATTCGAGTATTAGTCCTAGGAGGATAGACTACTTACAGCAATCCAGATGAATAATCTTGAAACGACAAACTATCATTTAAAATGCGTGTGATTAAAAGTCTACGATCAATATTTAGCATTTTGCTGATTCACCAGAAACAGTATTCTGGATAGCGTGTAAATGGAAAATACATACAACACATAAAAATCTTGTGATTCTCAGAATACATAAACATCATAATCTACCAAAATACTGTTTCTTTGATACTTTGAATACAATGAACTGCACCTTCAACTTTTAAAATACTTTAGAACCCATGTCTACGCTAACTTATATGGAATAAATTGTGCTTGAAATCTCGCATCCATTAAGCAAAAAAATGGACTATAAAGATGATAACAATCTTGATTTTAATGAATGAGACCCAGTTACGATTTGCGATCACATACCTTTATTAGTGCCAGAGAAATTTTTATTTAACACAACATATCAGTGTAGGAAGCAATATGACATGTTTGAAAGACCTCATTTACAGCACACCTACTAGATATGAGAATCACTAAGCACCAAACAAAGTTAGGAGTAATGTTCATAAGAAGTAAATCAATAGATAAAATCATATATCAGTATTGTCCGTAGAGATCCCGACATGTGTTATTTACGCTAAGTCATCCCCTAAGACAAGCAGCGCTTGTCAGAGTACAAAGCAGAAAACCAGGATGATAAGTAATAATTTTTACAGTCACCAACTATCACCACAAGCTGTGTAACTGATTTGTGGGCTGTTAAATAAAAGGCTGGAAACCATAAGGAGTAAGGCTTAAAGTTGACACCAATAATGGAAGTGTGTACAACTTAGCTGTAAGGTTTAATAGTAGTGTATATTACGATACAAATTCTAAACGGATTTTTCTCCGCGCAATCCCACTTTTTTACTTAGTGAGTAGAAAAAAGCATCAGAGGATTCACATGATGTTTTGAGTTATGCTAGTCGGCTTAAACAACACAATCGAGGTCCTATAACTTGACAATAAAACGATAACATCCATCTGGAGCTAATGTGGGACGTAATAGGGATCACACTTCTCTTAGTCCATAGTCAGCGAATGCAGTTCCATTATTCTGTCATCGTAATGATCAAATCATGAAAAAGGAATTTCACGTGAAAATGAATGATCCAAAATACACTACTACACTGACAACAATAACGTTCAACCAGAACCTAGAATACCTGAGCTAACATATGCATGACTGCACTAAGTTTGCCTCGGCTATTTTGAGCCAGAAAAGTGTACATACTCAGCCTATGAGAGAAAACGAACACCAAATCTCACTGGATACAGCCTCCAGAAATGTAAGTACTGTTAAAGAGAGTGGGCCGAATTTTATTTTATACTTTGACCTACGTCACTAACGCGATATAACGTTACATTAGGGCGAAAATATGTAAAACTAAGTTATAAGTCGACATTTAATTGTGGTACTTACGAATAATTAGGATGCAGAAGACAAAATGTTACTAGATTAATGGCAAGTGCATACTCCATAGCTTTTCTACACCCTCTCTAAAAAGACTAATAATAATGAGCAGCAGAAGAACCAACCTGATTATTCAATATGGCCTTAAGTGAACGAAGAGACAGATGTAAGCAATCCTCGAGAAAGTCTAAGAACGATGCAGTGAGTAGAGAACCTTTTGGTGAACAGCTACTGTGAATAATGGATGTGGGTAAAAATGCATTGTCTAAATCACCACATGAATTGTGAAAACGAGTTAATTCTTATTACTTGGTGAAAACTGGGTTGACTTTATGCTACTATTACGGATGAAGTTAGGAACTTCTGAATAGCAAGACATTTTGTAACGATCCCGGTAAGTTTCGTCTGAGGATTTAGTCCCACACAATATTCGTGGGCCGAATGTCGTGTCCTGTCTGAAGAAAATAACCCATCATACCGGACGACTAACCCTGATAGAAAATACATACATTGTAACATTAGATCGGCTAGTGCCTCAAGGCCCTCGAGATCTAAAAAGTCATAAACCCATCTATAATTCGAATATATTGAACTAAATTACTCAACATTGTTGGTACGAAGAGAAATCTCTACTGACGATAGTAGGGAACAAAATGCTGAACCGTCGACTTTCTTTTTCTACAAAAGTTAGTTGGGGAAGCACTGAACGAACCCAAATGAATTCAATCCGACTAGCTTTTAAAAGCGCAACATAGTGAAAAGCAGAACACCTAGGATTTTTTAATTCCTGGGATAAAATATGCAAATAACTTCTTTAGTACATAGTTTGACAGTAGCTCTGCCTTCTTCTCTTCATCTAACAATTCAATTTGTTTTATATGTTCGGCTGACAAATCAAGTGAATTCATAAAGGATTTCCAACGACTTTCAAATCTTTTAGGCCTACAGAACCCGTCGTTCCACTCCCAACATTTGGAAGCTGATGTTTCTCTAAGGCATGAGCATTCCCCATAGTAGAAGACGCTAGCTGGAAACCATTATCCTCAACCAATGAGGGACCTCTTGGAGAAAACCAACGACCTTCAGCATATTCGGAGCCTATACAAAGCATCCAATATCCAATATTTTGTCATTAGCTCAAAATGGTTTCAAATAGTTCTGGATGGAATAGAAGAACATTTCGCTTAACAGCCTTCCGTATCTAGTAGCAGTGGATCGCCAAGGTCTCCAGGTAAGAACCTCGGTATATTTAACGATCAAAGAGGATGAAAGTTCTTCCGTCGAGTTGGTCGAAAATGAGCTTGTTAAGTCTGATTTCATTGTACTTGCTACTTGTTGTTTCGTTACGGTTCCAGATATTTGATGATTCCCGACCACTGGTGGTCCAGTCACTTGGTTAACAGTGTGTAGAGACTTGTTGGTTTGTATATCATGCAGGGGTGATCTTATCCGCAACGCAACCATGTAAACTTAATGCATCGCAACTATCATCTGTGCGTTCAAGTAACCACAGATTTTGTCATTTCATAATGTATTTTTAATTAAATAACTAGATTATGTTGTTAATTTTCCTCTGTTTTTAATTTTTATTCGCCACGTCTGACTGCGTTACACTGTACGTCCATTGCACGCTGAGATAATATCTCAAGTCATAGTGAGTTTGTTCACATAGTTGATTGTTTCCAGATAGACTGTCAGTGCATGATTTTACTGAAGAAAGGTTTGTTGTACTGTAAACTATGTTTCTATGATTAACTGCCTGTTGTCTTCAGTATGAAAGCAGTATATATGTATCCTTCTTTTTTTTCTTTGGTATGTTCAACTGGCCTATATTTCGTGTTTTGGTTTTATCGGCTTAATTATGTCCATTTAACTACTTTGAGCAACATGTCTGTGCAAATGAAACAATAACAGTCTAAGTGTGTTTATGTCAGTGCAGCAGGATTTCTGAAATTCTCAGCAATCACATTATCAGAGAGAAAGTTGGTTGGTTGCAATCAGCAAATTAATAAATTGAAAACTGTAGTACATAAATAAGACGACTGCTTCAATAAACAAATAAATAAGTTAACTAATTGAAAATGCAGACTGTGAAAAGCCGGATATTAAAATAAAAAAGGACACGATAGTAATAAGCATGACAGGAAGTAGTTACTACCTATGATGATTACAACAGGCGTTTTATCAGATGCACCAGATATAGGTGATCGAAGAGGGTGATGGCAACCCAGGAGTAAGATCATGTTTGTCAAGTCTATCTACTGAGGAGGCTTTGACCACTTCAGCTGGAAGGATACTCTAAAGACATATAACACTTAATCTGAAAAAATGAGAACGCTCATGAGTCTACGCCCTTGGATGTGTAATTTTAAGGGAGTTATTTCGCAGAGCCCGGTGGTGATGTTCTGGTAAGATGTTTTTGCTACGGTGACTTGATGTGCTCAGTATGCTTTCTGTCATTATCAGGTCACCTCTTGTTCTCCGATGACTCGGAGATAATAATCCCAAGTGTCCGATTCTATCTTTGTAAGATTTGTTTCTCAGTTTCATCACTCGCCCATTTCCCGTCTCTGTGCTCTGTTCAAGGGATTTGTTTCGATTTTGAAGAGAGACAGTGCAGCAAAGTCGCATGTTTCGAGGTGTCGTGGGTGCATTTTAAAGTGTTAGAAACCGTCCCAGAGTAGTGGTGGCAATCCGTCCTCGTATAAAGTGGAGAGTTGCGTTTGCCTTGACTGTATCCATAATGTGGTTTGATCTGGCGTTCACGCTGTCCGCAGTTGACACTTCTGGATCGTGCTCCGAGGAGATTATAGTGAGGGAATTTTCACAAAGGACGTAGGTTGTTTGTGTCACATAGGATGGGAACGCCCATGTTATGACATATTGGTAGGTTAAGTTTTAACTAACTGTCTACTGACCACCCCTCTAATGTTGTAAGAAATTTTTGAAGCTCAAGTGAATACTTTTCTTTCCATATGAACCTGTAGATCTTATCATCTTTATAGAACAGTGCTTCTGACTGTGATTGTGAATCTTTCCTTGAACATACTTTTGCAACATATACTTCTGGATCGCTACTGCTGTGAATTCCATTGAGTTCTCTACTTAATTTTTGTTTTCTGACGTTTTTACTCAATTTTTATTATTCTAATGGATTTCATTTATGTTGATCCACTTGTAATATTTGTTTTTGCGGCAACTACAGTGATTCGTTTCTTCTTTTGAGTTGGTTGCCTGAATTTTATTGGATTTTTTAACATAATAAATCTAAGTATACTTCCAGATTTGGAAACGTTCAGTGTTGCTACAAGTAACTCTTGATACCTTTGTTATTAATAATTTTACTGAGCATAAACTGCCTTTCGGACAATCAGTTTGTGAATTATCCGGAAAGGATAGAATGATGTTTTTTTATTGATATCGGTAATTAATTTGTATCCTTTATTAACTTATTTACTTAATAGCTCTTAGATGTGAGTAACTGCTGAACAGTTTGTGGTCGACTTACTGGGTTGTAACATTTGTTTAGGTAATGATGTGTACGTAAATCTACGACTACATATGGGACCATTCCTTAACATCAACTTTATTTTGAATTTCGACTGGAGGAGACAGCGAGTGTCTGAATTAACTTCCTCATTTATGCTTAATTCCAAAGAATTTGGTTTGCGAATATCACTGATCGTATTCAGGGTATCTAGTGCTTTAAATCTGAATGATTTGCTGAAAGTTGGTATAGTTTGTCCCAGCGGACTATATGTTTGTACTGAAAGCATTGCATAAAAAACCTCACAGAAACGAAAAATTCAACAGTCAACAGTCGATTTTGTTTTTGTGTTAAGTAGCAGTGAATAATATCACTGATAGAAAAAGTTTACTTACATTCCCAAATATACGGATGTTAATAATTTAAAGAAAAATTTAGTGCAAATGCCTTATTCGAAATAGCTTTGTCTAAAGTCCCTATCTGTCTGATGAAAATGGCAACTGTTGAGTACGGCCTCAACAAAAGCTAGTGATAAATGACTTCATTCTTCTCATGAAATCCTGCTCATTCATAAACAAAGTTTTTCTTCCTGAAAAGAATATTTTAGCTGTTTGTTTTGTCATAAAAAAGTCATGGGTAGATTGTAGGGCAGAGCTTTGGTAATCCACAAAGGTTACAGAGTGAGTGAACCTAAGCGAAATCCCTTTGTCATGCTGCGTGCATTCCAAAATCGTGGAACTTATTACTAGAGAGTTCATGATAAGAGTTAGGAACAGCTGATGCCAATTAATTAAGTTATACAACAGGATCGACACATGTGGCAGTTCAACCACACTCTTTCCGTTTTCATTTATTCTTCTTTTCACTTGAATACACTTGTTCATGGCATTACTTCAAACATTACAGCTCAAGTACTCATTCACTTCTGTAGGTAGTCCTTAGCAAACCCTGGACTTAGGTTTCGTGTTACTTGGCACCACCACTGAGCTCATTGAGAACATCTCTGACTGTGAAGCTGGGTGACAGGAAGCCGAATTCGTCAGGGGGCATTAGTTCCTTCAAGATTACAGGTACGCTTTGCTGATGAGCGCCAAGTAGCGCGAAACCTAGGTCCAGGTTTCCTATTGACTAACTATAACCACAATCTTATCACAACACAGTGCATGCAATGTCGAGTCACCTAGACTGGTGGCTACTTTGCAACATTAGATCTGCACTAAGAAGGAACTGGCATAAATGACATTGATCACCCAGTGATCAATCAACTGTAAAAACGTCCTTATTTCATTAGGGAGAATTTGGAAATATATATGTTTTGGTGAAAACACATTCTACCATAAACTTGTACCTTCGGCCTACGCAACAGAAAAAGGGTTATCCTTCACATATAAGCAGCCCCCAAACGCTTTAATATTACCCGTAAGTAACTTAACTAACCCTGATGATTGGACTTATAGCTTTTCAGCTAATGGAAAAGAGAATGTAAGAGGTTTGCGGTAAGTGAAATGATTGAATTCTCGGCCTTCTATAGTGTTGGAATTGCCGTACAGCACCATACATAGCTAGAAGTTCCCTACCGAAAGTAGTACACCTTGGTCCGATGTCTTGAGAAGTACACTAACTATTACCATCAGTGGTTAGACCATTGTTGTAAGACTCTTCCGACTGCCGAGTCGGATGCCTTTATTGCGGTACTTCGGAGCGATGCTTGGGTGTTCTGCTGTGCAAGTACGTTTGCATTCGCGATAATTTCCACAGTTGTGGAGGATGCTCTTCTCACAATATCATCCAAATTGATGAATTTCGCATTTCCACGAAGTTGGTTGGTTAAAGGTCTCATAAAAGTTGCTCAGTTTCGTATGAGCCGTTTATAGAAACTTACTAAGCCGTTAAACATGTGCAGCTACTTGATCGTGGTCAGTTCTCTGTCATAAAGAATGGCCGCTACTTTGCTTTTCATAGGTCGGGTGTCTTGAGCATCAATAGCATGTGTGAGAAAATCTAGTGGATTGGTTTCGATTTCACGTTTCTGAGTGTTTTCAGAAATGCCCTGCTCTTGTAGTCGTTCGAAGACAAAGCGCAGGTGCTGGAGTTGAGATTTTCTGTCCGGGTAGTGATGACCCTAAGATGTGGCCAGCCAGAAGTTCAAATCCAATGTGCTTGTCGTTTGTAAACAATCTTCTGGTAACTTGTTATGTTTTGCAGAGTCTGGCCGACTTTCCTTACCATTCCTTGCTATGTGGTACAATATAGTGATGAAGAAACGGATACAAGGAAAATTTCGATTCATTGTAAAATTCGTCGTTTTTTTCTTTTCCAGGACGGCTAGATATGTGGGTGTACATCAAATTACACTCGTACGTGCGTGAAGACAGGATGAAAGAGAAAATTAAAATAAACTAATATTCATGCGTTTTGTAAACATACAATATCGTAAGAGCGATATAGTTTTTCGGGTGTTTTGAAAATAAATATACACATTTAAGCGAGCATATCAGCAGACAAAGATTCGTTTTTTGTGATATGTATATGCATATTAAAATTAGTTTGTTTTATATTTTAACATAACAACGAAAATCGAGACGAAAAATATGTTGTTTAGTATCTCATGTGCTGATGGTATCCGGCCAATGGATGTTGAGTACCTTGCATAGACAACTATTCATAAATATTCGTACTTTCTTGATGATGGTTGTAATAGTTCTCCACGCTTCAGCTCCGTACAGTAGAACTGCCTTGACGTTCGTATTGAAGTTTCTGACTTTGACATTGGTCGATATTTGTTTTGAGTTCAATATGTTCTTCAATTGTAGGAATGCGGCCGTTGCTTTGCCAATCCTCTTCTTTACATTTGCATCTGGTTCTCCTCGTTCATCGATGATGCTTTCCATGTACGTGAAGGATTCCACATCTTCCAGAGCTTCGCCATCATGTGTGATTGGTTTGTTTGGTGTTCTCCGTGTTGTATTCGAGGACCTTGGTTTTCGCCTTGTGTATGTTGACGCCTACTGATGCAGAATTTGCTGCTACACGAGTTGTCTTTATCTTCATTTGTTCGTGTGTATGCGATAGGAGGGCTAGGTCATCTGCGAATTGGTTCTGAGCTGTTCATTGTGTGCCGAATTTTCCCTCAGATGTGGAGTTCTTCATAATCCAGTCGATCATCAGAAGGAAGAGGGAGGGGAGAGTAGACAACCTTGTATGACTTCAGTCCATATTTGGAATGCATCTGTTAGCTGTCCTCAATGCACGACCTTGCACTGTAGTCCGTCATATGAGTTCCGTATAATATTGACAATCTTCTCAGGAACTCCGTAGTGTCGAAGAAGTTTCCATAACGTCCTCCTGTCTAAACTGTCAAATGCTTTTACATAGTCAATGAAGTTGATGTACAGTGACGACTTCCACTCAATTGATTGTTCGACGATGATCCGTAGTGTTGCAATTTGGTCTGTGCACGACCGATCTTTACCGAATCCAGCTTGTTGATCTCGAAGTTGGGTGTCTACTGCGTCTTTCATCCGGTTCAGCAACACTCTGTTAAAGACTTTCCCTGGTGTCGACAGTAGTGTTTTCGTGCCTCTAGGTAACCCTCATGCTATTGATAGAAGAAACCAGAAAAGTAGTGGATAGATATTTATTTAGATCTTCGCGCAGTCACAGTGGAGCGTGGGATTATTTGTTCAGACAAACAATAGATAAGATAATAGGAAATATAAAGCATATACAAAACAAGGAAGTGAATGAATACTTGAACTATATCGTTTCGACATATGTTTAGTTGTTTGGGGTGAAATCTTAACCATCCAACATAAGCCGTTACAGTGTAATGCCTCAGTAGTATTCACATTTGCTCAGATTTTTCTTTTGAATTTTGATGGTGTTTTCTTCTTTCCGGTCTATTGTCACTGGTTCCTCCTCCCAAATCTTTTTGAATAGAAGTTGAAGCATGTTTGTAGTTACTTCGATGTCTGACTTCAGTGCTTCAGCTTGTATATTGTCAAGTCCTGTTGCTTTCCCGCTCTTGATTTGTTTGATGGCCATTCTGATTTCTTCCGTCGTTGGTGGACTGACATCTATAGGAAGATCTGTGTGTGCTGCTTCGATGTATGATGAACTCGTTGGAGCCTACCTATTCAGGAGTTCCTCCAAGTACTCTACCCATCTGGTCCGCTGTTGTTGAATTTCAGTGATTAGCCTGCCTTCTTTGTCCTTGACCAGTCTCTCTGGTTTACTATATTTCCCTGCTAGTTTCTTCATTGTATTGTAAAGCTGTTTCATATTTTCCTCTCTTGTAACCTTTTCCGCCGTCGTTGCTGGTTCTTCCACGGATTTCTGCTTCTCGGCTTTAATGCTCTTCTTAATTTGCTTGTTTGCTTCTATTTACTCAGCTTGTGCTTGAACTTTCTCTGCTCGTGTTCGGCTGTTGTTAACTGATGTCTGCTTGTTCTTCCTTTCTTTGATCCTGTCCAGTGTTTCTGTAAAGATCCATTCCTTATGATGATGCTTCTTTAGGCCCAGAACCTCTTGACACGTTGAAGTTAATGATTCTTTGATGCCTTTCCAGTTGTCCTCCGTAGTAGTTTCTTCTTCACTCAGTAGATCTTGTGAGGCTTGGAACCTGTTGTTGAGAGCTATCTTGAATTCATTGAGTTTGTCAGTATCTAGAAGGAAGGCTGTATTGAACCTTTGTAGTGCTGTTGACCCAGTTTTCCTGTTTTTCTTCAGCTTCAGTTTTAAATTGTCCACAACTAGGTGGTTTTCTGAAGCTATATCAGCTCCTCTCCTGGTTCTCACATCTTCCATTGTCCTTCGGAATTTTTTATTGATGCAGATATGATCTATCTGGTGCCCTGTAGTGTTGTACGGTGAGATCCATGTAGCTTCGTGAATACGTTTGTGTGGAAATATTGTGCCTCCTATGACTAATTTGTTAAATGCGCAAATATTTATCAATCTTTCTCCATTTTCGTTTCTCTCACCTAGTCCATGTCGTCCCATGATATCTTCATATCCGGTGTTGTCTATTCCAGCTTTGGCATTTAGATCTCCCATCAGAATGGTGAGGTTCTTTCTTGGGCACTTCTCTATGATTGACTGCAGCCGCTCGTAGAATTGATCTTTAATGTCGTCGTTGCTATCATTGGTGGGTGCATAACATTGGATAATATTCATTGTGATCCCCTCCTTCTTTGTTTTGAATGATGCTTTGATGATTCTGGATCCGTGAGATCCCCATCCTAAAAGTGAATTTCGCGCTACTTTAGACAGCATTAGACCAACTCTCTTGGTGTGTTGAGCATTTTCCTCTTCGTGATCGGGGTATAACAGCGTCTCTCTCGCATCTAGCCTTTGTTGTCCAGCTTGTGTTCAGTGAGTTTCGCTGATTCCTAGTACTGCCAAATTGGATCTCCTTATTTCTATTGCTATTTGATTGGTCTTCCCGGTCTGCCAGATTGTCCGAACGTTCCATGTATCTATAAATCTGGAAGAGCTACAGGCAGAGTTATGTTTAAATTGTGCCCGAGAGAAGGTAATCAGGTACATCATGTAACGCGACATTACCGTCACCAGTACTTGCATAAGATATCCTTGCTGTACAGTATTCAGCACTAACACTTGAACGTTTACCATCATTGCTAATAATTCTGCCTAAAATCTATCCATATTAAGTACTAGCTATGTCAGGTTGTTGTTGTTATACAATAATAAACCTCCATACAGAGGTTTCCTCTTGTGCCAAAAAATTTAACGAGTAACTGATTAGTTTGCTTGTCACAGCGTCCTAATTTGCTGAGATTTCCTCCAAAAGCTTGAGAGCCTAACAACAACCTATTTGCGGTTTTAATTGGGTACAAAGGAAAGTGGTCACCTTCATTTCTTCACTACAATAGAAAGTCAGCTATTTCTGTGTTTGGTACCCTCAGTGCCAACATAGTAGTCGAGGATTCTCATAAAGTTTCAATCGTTTACGGAGACAATTTTCTTCTTCAGCATCTCTAATGTCACTGGAAAGAAACGTTTCGTGTATGTGTGTCCTTTAGTATGCGTGAAAATTTTCCATGGATTCACTTCATGAAGAAAAGAACCTTTATTTCTCTGTATACCTAATGCTTCTGTCATCCTTTGGACTGACGTATACTGTGTCCATATATTTTAAGTTTTCGCAGTTTTCATAACATTACAATGCTTAAGATTTCTGAAATTGACTACCTTTTTGACACTGATGAGTTTTTACCAGGTTTCGTTCTTGCTTTACTTGACATTTTAATTTGTAGTGGCTGCAGCCATGATGTACTGGGTGAACGTATTTTTGATTGGTTCTGTTGCTTTAACTAACTAGACCTACACTTAGTGGGTTGGTTGTCTGATTTTCAGAATGCTAAGAAAATTTGTTGTCTTGGATAGTTAAATGCTCAGCTTGCAGCTATTTGGAGCATTTTTGGAGGTGCCAGAATTCTTTTACTGACTGTCAGTCAACTACTGAATATTCCTAATTTCCCAGTTCCTTGCTCATCTATACTATGCAAAATTTATGCGCTTTCAAATCCAAACGCACTTGAAGCTGAAAGAGTTGCTGAAACATTCTTCGGTTCAGGTCTATTGGTATTATGGTGGATTAGAAATTTACAGTCACTAGGTCAATATCAGAATTACTGTGACTGAGGGAATCTAAAACATTTAACTGACTGTTTATTGTTTCCTTTCATATCGTTATTTCCGTTGGGTTTTAGATATACGTTTTCATCTGAATTTTGACTTGTTTTTATAATTTCGACCCTAGACACTTTTGGCTTTGCACCGTTTTATCATGATATTTGGGAAATTTTAATCTGGAAACCTAAAATTCAAATGTTTATTGTAAAGTTTCCCACAATTATTATGGGAAAAATATATTAAAGCTGACTACTTGAAACTTATACAAAAATTTCTCATATATAAGTTGGAACGTAAACAAATGGTAAAGTACAGCCTTTCTCTTCCATCACTGAGATCAAGAACTTCTAGCGTGGACGTGGAGTCGAGGTGAACTATGAACACCGCTACCAAAAAGCACGTGCCAAGTAAATCAGAAGGCGAAGTTTGAACGTAACCAAATAAATCCATGAAGTCCCCGAGAAGCCAAATATCAGAAGACAGTTAATGGACCAAATCGAGATATATTCGCTGGCGATCTCGTGGTATCGAAAGGATACCGAGATCGTGCCAGGATACAAGATTGGCTACAGAACGTAACCGAATTCGCGCGAAGTCACAATCAAAGTGTAAGAATCAGAATGGAAGCACAATATAGCTGTCATTAGCACAGTCAAACGAAAGCACATTAAAACAAACACTGGTACAGTTAGTTATGATAATAATTGTTTTCATTAAATCAGTCGTGTTCTCGTGATAAATGTGAGTCACCACACATCTATCTTTAGAACCTTTATGTCACTGTAGGCTAAAGAACAATTTAGTATTTCTCTACAAAGCGATATATGGGCTCTCCTTTCTAACCTCCTGCCCGACTATCACCCACGACCCAGCCTATAGACTTAGAAACAACGCATATACACTACTTACCGTAAAACACCAAAAACAAATGCGTTGTAAGTTTTTACAGTACGGTATAGTTTATTGTGGAACAGGCTGCCAATGCCTATCCGTAACTGTGATACGTTTACCAGATTCAAAAAGCTAATAACCCTATTTCTATACTCCAAAGAGCTTCAACATTTCCTTGAACTCCCGTCCACCAATGAGGCACTTTATTACGGACCGCCTAGTATCTAGAAAGAACAAGATTATAAGAAGTTCGACTGTTACTAATATGAATATAACAAAGTCACAGAATATATATGGCTTATCCTCTCCTATTATTCATTGTTTATTAATCATGGCCTTATGCTCTTAACCCTAGCTTTCAGTTCCCAAATCTCTCTACAGGTTAAATGTGCATTATTCTTCCTAAAAGTCATGCCTTTTTTTCTATTGCAAGTAGACAGACAACTCACTAATCTTATGGATGCCGATCTACCAAGGCCGATCATACAAAGCTCAAAATCTGGCCAAAAAGTCTTGTGAGTTTCTCAATGTTTTATTTCTCTTACCCTAAAATCTTTTTTTCTACAATTTTATACCCTCTCACATCCTTTGATTTGCTATTAGTCCTTACTTCTTTCAACCATTAGTTATCTTCATAGCAGTGTGATATACTATGTAGACATCTAACCCATAAAACAAACTTTTTAACTATCTGACTTGCTTGTAACATGGACCTAGTAGAGACAGTGTATTCCAACTATGGGCTTTGATTAAAGCAGTATTCATACTTACCACAAACGTAAGAGAGCCTAACATCACAAAAGGAGGGAGGGTGGCGTTACTGACCAGCAAACATGATGGTGGGGAGATAACTTCAACCCATCCATGTCTGTAGAGCAGAACATTTTGTTTAATTACGGCTCCTTATGGTTTAGTGGGATGTTACGAACTTAAGGTATTAATGCTGAATTGTCATGCAAAATACCTCATTAAATCGTGTTACGAACGTTGAATTGGATTCACTTCCTACCCAATGATCCTATTACAAGCAAACTAGGCGATTCGATAATATACGAAGCCTACTCAAGACCCTATGATACCTAAAAATTAAAAAATAAATTTTAAAAAATAATAATAACACAAAAAAGATGAGAAAGGCTCCAACAGCTTCGATAAAAAAACAAGATAGTCAGTCCTATATCACAATAACTGTTTTTAGCACTATATTTTATGGCCACACATAATCTCATACTTTCAGCTCCTTTCTGAATCCCCTCCATTTTCATTTTGGTGAAACTCTATTTTATGGACGACCTTTCAACGTATTTTCAAATGACCTTGAGAACATTAGTCAATCAGAAGAGAGTTAGTACAAAGTAAAAAATATAATATAAGAAACTGATGAATTTCTTTGGATATGCTTCTTTTACATTATTTAAGAACTTATTAAGGTTTGATAAAGGTTCAGTAGTTTTGAAATCATAATGCATGCGGTATAAGAACTCGTCCATGTGGCTCCATAAAGATCGTCCTCTGGAGCCGTGGTAGGGTCTTAAAAAATACTTCAGCCTAGATCACATGCCTTCAATATTGTTTGTATGAACCCCCGTCGTTGGATCGACAAAACGACGTTTGTGCACTACAACATGATGCACAAAACCAAGTCTCAAGAGGCATCTATACGTTTTCCAGTCATCGGTATAGATCGTGGTGCCAGGCTGAACGTACTCCTTGATGATTGGTATTATTGTCATTACCTGACGGTTTCTCACTCTTTGAAAATGTCTTTTTGAGTTGAACGATCGTAAAATCCAAGTACCTGTCTTAGCCTGAGCCGTGACCTGGAAAAGAAAGTGCCAGTTCAGACAGATTTTTTTCTCCAACATATAGTACAACGAAATATAATGTCATCACGGTGGTCTGCACATCGTGCTGCGGTCATTTGATTGCCGCAGTCACAGATACATGAACTTCTTAATAGTCCCATCTGTTGTAGTCGCTCAACAATCACATCTCTAAAATCTGCTGTAAAACGATCGAATGTGAGAATCACGCATTGAACTTAGCGCCGTGACCTTGAAATTCCTCAAACGCTTTTGATTGGCTCGTCCATAAATGAGAGTCATACCCCTTAATAAAAGAAAATTATACTGAGTATTCATACCTTAAACATCCCTTCATGAATATTGGCTACTCTGTTTCTCTTGTGTTCTTTTACTTGCTCCCTCTTTCAGCCCCCTTGAGACATGGAACGGGTGACTTCATCCTGCACCATCCTTAAAGCCTTAGATATTCCAAAGGGACATAAGGTTGCGATTTCTAGAAGCTCCCCCCTTCAATGGACCTATCCTTGACCATCAGTTGCACATTCGCAACGCAACTTTCACGAAGCGCGCCAACGGTGATACTGGCTAGAACCATCTACATTCATATCTTTTAAATTATCAACCCAGCTGAGTAATTTACTACAGTGGATATTGTATCATTTGTAAAAATTTGATGTTGCCTGTAAACTGGCATGCTTCATGTAACAAACTGTTATTTGAGAATAGATTATTATTATTAAATATACCACAGATGTTCAGAATTTGACAACACCTCTGCCCATAACACATTTTTGGTCGGACTGTATGTTGTTCAATAATAGCATATTTCTTAAACTATATTTCTACTATATAAGACAAAAAATAGCTTTCCTGTGGATTCCATAATCTACTTGACACATAACTTCACAATAATGTACAACTACCATGGTTTTTTAAACAACTGTCCATCTGAAGTGTGACTTATGGTTATGTTCATTGATAGTAAACTCTGCACATATAGAACAGCACTGAATAGTTGTGACTTTAAAGTAACAGATTTATTTTTTTTTGTTTTCTTCTGTGACGCTTTTTTGTTACATTTCATATCATGCAAATACCATTGCGTCGCGTTGTAACGAAGTTCGGCAAGTTGTTTTTGGTTGATGGATGACGATCGGAACCGCGGTGTTAACGCTCTTGATAGTCGAAAAAGTGAACACTTTTTACTTCGTATGCTGTCGTTAAACCTGCACTTCCGAAGTGCTTTTTCAATGAGGCTCAGGTAATTTAAAATGGCTGGCAACTTCAGGTGTCATGATGCTAATAGGGACCAGAATACTTTTAAAACTCTTAAAAGAAGGCTAGGAGAATTAGACGCCGCTACTATGAGCACAATGACGTCTATGACCTTCATAGCATACTTAACTTAATCGACTGCAGTGCTTTATCTAAAAGCAAGCATTTTATGAATATAGAGAATAAAGCCCTACGTAGTAAAAGCCCAGATTTATCAATTCTTCGGCTTTTTAAATCCCGTGTGAAGTCAAACTGTTTTGGCTGTCGTTAAACCTGTACTTGTGAAGTGCTCTGTTCACTGATGCGCAGATAGTTTAAAATGGCTTGTGTTCGTAAACACGCCTATTAGAATGTTTGCGTATTTCACGTCTCCTTTATTTCTATTCCCTTATTTTCTGCATTTCCTTCTTTAGACTCAATCCAATATTGTCAATTACACAGACTCGATTTATTATTATTAATATCCTACTATTATTGCTCAAAATTTTTTTAAATGGCAAGTAGAATGCTGACATTATTGAAAATTGTGTATTATTGCATTTTTTTGAAGAAACCCGAAATGGTTTCTTCACAACACTTATGTACCCATAAGATGTTTGTGAATAATAATAATAATAATAATAACTTCATGTGTCATGATGCATGATAGAATATGGAGTATGGACGTTTTCTGATAATCATGCATTAGCTGTATTACCATGATCATTAGAAGTGCAGCCTTCGTCCGCTAATTTCTTTTAATTTGGAAATGGTGTCCGCAGACATTTCACTTATTCAGCTGGCTCAGTATTTCCTTTATAGAACACCTATCGTTAACACGTCACTAAAACTTTTGACAATGATGCGTCCTAACATAGACCATAACTGCTGACTATTTATCCGACATACATCACTGCTAAAATCAATTGCTATTGATCGTACTTTCGTTAGAAAGTTGACTAGAAGAAAGCAAGTTATTTTTTCATGAAAATCGTTTGCATTTTATTTCACATCTAGTTATATTTCGGTCTATGACAACCCAGGACGCTTGAGAACTTCACCGTTGCCCTACGTCTACGAACACCGTCAATGAATTTCAAAAATTCATCTTATACAGCGAGCAAGGCAATTGGTAATAATAAAGGTAAGTACCGAGAGCATGCTACTTACTTGCGTGTCGTAAACTATTTGTGATCACCACCAACCATACCTGAACACTTCTGTCATACAACAAAATTTTGATAAATACATCTCATATGTATGAGATGTACGTGTAGTAAGAGGCATATTCAAACGGGGTGTAGTGATCTACTTTCTCCAAGACAACGCGATTGATTTAATGAAAACAATCATTATTATAACCAATTGTACCAGTGATTGTTTTACCGTGCTCGTTTGTTTAACTGTGCTAAAGACAGCCATATTACCGCTCCATAATCTTTCGATTGTGACCTTGCACGGGTTCGGTTACGCTCGGTAACCACGCTTGTACTCCTTTGGCACGATCTTGGCATTCTTTCGATACCACGAGATCGCCAACATGTACATCTTGACTAAAGCCATTAATTGCCTTCTGATATTTGGCTTACGTGGGATTTTATCCGTTAACTGGAACGTAGTCTTGTTGTAGTGGTGTTCATATTCAATCACGACTCGAATCCACACTACAGGGTTTTTTCGAGCATAAATGTCCAAATATTTCCCGCAAAGAATCGACATAGGGGGAAAAATCGACTTTACCCCTTCGTTTGCGGTGTCGCTCCCTTTATTTCCCGTTTGTTGGTTGCTTGTGTATCGACCAAGTCAAATCAAAAGTCTGAAAGGAAGAAGTTAGGAAATACATTTGTCGGGTCACCAATATGTTAAGAAGTGTTTTATCTAGGCTGGCCAGTAGTAGCAAGAGATGAATAGCACGGCTTGTCTACTCATGACTGGTATGGATGCGTGACCGAGCACTTTCAGATGGGATGTGTCCAGTGAAACTGGTGACGCCGGCATCAGTGTTGTAGATTCGCAGCATTATTACATTTGACGATTCGTTTGCTGCTTCAAAGGGTAAGGATACTCTGAAGCGTATCCAACGGCGAGCCACGAAATCATTTCGGAGACTCAAATTCAAGCCTTATGAAGGGCACCTCCGAGCACTAAATCTTTACCCACTGGGGTATAGGCACCTTAGAGGTGACCTTCTAACGGCTTCCAGCATCCTAAACACTCCTGGACACCCGTTAAACGCCTACTTAAGTTTAGCTCCAACACAAAACTAAGGGGTAACACCTAGAAACTGGAGACATAACACAGCAGAACGGATAGCAAACACAACTTTTACTCCTTAAGAGTAGTCAAATGCGGGGATTCGCGACCGGCTGAGCTAGTCCAAGCGACCTCTCAGGAGTCCTTTAGGAGGAAACTTGATATATTCTCCAGGACTAATGATAGTATTCTACTGTGATTTACCAACTTCTTTTTTCTTCTTTTATCGTTAATATACCTAGGTTCAGTACAGACGAATGGCCCGGCTGCCAGTTTCTCGATATCGCTAAAGAAGTGGAACCGTCTGAAATAACGGGACGCGATTTATATTTAAAAGGACAGTGGTATTGTTTCTCGTTGAGTTAATTAACTTTTTTGATCGTCAATTACGCATCAAAACTACTGTTTACACTTTAATTGCATCTACCCCAGTTAAAGTGATATTGTATTGAGTGTTTCGATTTTACTTTTTGTGTATTTATTGCATCGAAGCATAGTTGGTCGACTTTTACTTGATTTATTTGGTTAAAGTTTGAGAATCCTTTTACATATCCTGTTGTTGTCACCGTTCTAGTTGATTTTCAAGATGGCTGGATCTGCTCATAAATGTGGACAACCATATTGCTTATTTCCCGTGGAGGAAGGGATGCAATGTGATGAGTCTAATAAGTGGTTCCATAAGATGTACACCCGATTAAGCCCCACTGCATATAAAAGGTGCTCAAAGTCCAACTCTCATTGATTTTGTAGTTTTTGTTGCACGAGCGAAACATTACTCATCCAGAAAGCAGTTAGCCTCCTGATGTTGACTAATAAGAAGGTTGATGAGGGCCGTACTGGTAACATTGGTACTGATGGCGAAGATTGCGTTAGTATCGTAAGTGCTGTCACGGCGCAAGCCATACGTCTACCTGTGCGACTTGCAGTTAAACGTTCTCTCCCGAGACGATCAGTGAGTGACATCTCATCAGATGTTGGTGGCCGTATTGCTACAGCTGCGACTAGTGATCCAGATAAGACAATTACTGTCCCGAGTTGTTCTAATGTAGACGTTTCGACTGATGGAAAATGGATGACGCGAAAACGCAGAAGAGTAGGAAAGACAGCTAAAACTAATGACTGTTTACTTGATAAGTCCTTGGTGGACTCTCAGACCAATCCGCCAAAGTCTCAAAGTAAAGCTTCGTCTGACATTGTTGTGAGTCACTCGCCTGACTCCCAGGACTCTGTTACAATAAAAACTAATCGTAAGATACCAGTAGTTAAAATACAGGATCTAACGTCACGGTCGAAAGCTGTGAACACAGTTTCAAAAGAAGCTAAACCCCTCCCTAGTTTAATTATTTGGAATCTAGAGGAGTCGAAAGACAACGACCCTGCTAGAGGACATGCACATGACCTGCAGTTAGTGGAGTCTGTGGTAAGGAATGTACTACCTGAAGAGGTTTCAGGGGTACATATTACAAAAGTAATACGACTTGGTAAATGGGTTGGAGGCGAGACCCAACCAAGAAGAATCCTGAAGCTGGTTCTCGGGAGTTTTGAAGAAAGAGACATATTATTGAAAAGCGCACTAAAAACTCGTGCCTCAAATATCCGTATTCGACCAGATTGGCCGCTTGAGGATCGAATCAAGTGGAAGAATGCTCTTACGGAGTTGAGGACTCGCAAATTAAATGGCGAAAATAACCTTACCATTAAGGGTTTTCGGGTAGTCAGGTCTTGGAAGCCAATGCTTCCGAGGCCTGTATGGGTAGAACGATTGATTTCCAAAACACCTTAAGTGTGTGCTACACGAACGCTCGTAGTCTTAGAAATAAAACGTCCGAGCTAAGTCTGATGGTGCAAGAATTATGTCCCGATATAATCGTTGTTACAGAAACTTGGTTCACCGTTGATATAGACTGTTCTCCTTTCATTGCTGGTTATATCTGTATCAGAAGTGATAGAGTTTCAAGTCGCAAGGGGGAGGTATAATATTATACGTTAGGGATCACTTTCGTATACAATCAACCATATCGGAGGCTCATATCAGTGGCACATGTGAGGTTGCATGTTGTAAGATTAAATCTAGAAATGGGTTAGTGACTATAGGGGGAATATACCGTAGTCCGTCTTGTCTTGCTGACGACTTTATCCTAAGACACATCTGTTCTTGGAGTATGGCAGAATGTTGTCTCATCATTGGGGACTTCAACGCACCGCATATCAACTGGATAGAGCTTACAGCTCCAGGTAGCGGTTTCGATAGCGACCTTTTATCTACCGTTATTCAGTGTGCACTTGTACAATGTATCACAAAACCGACACATATTGATTTGCATCATGATCCGTCACTGCTGGACCTCGCCCTCACCCACCACTGTGAGATGTCTTTGATATCCAGCACCTTCCCCCACTAGTGAACAGTGATCACGTTGTAATTCACTTTAAGTTTAGGACACATGGTATACAATTCGTATCTGCTCCACCCCGTCCCAATATCTGGCGAGCTAATATTCCGGAAATCAGAAACTGTGCTATCTCGACTGATTGGTCGGTCGACGCGGATGGATTGATCGAAGATGAATGGAATAAGGCTACATTCGAGTCCGTAACGTCGCCGTTTATCCCATGGTCAGCACGTAAGCTATCACATTGCCCTCCATGGATTAATAAGGAAACCCGGAAGCTGTTAAAGCGTAGGAAACATTTCTGGGACTTATTCTTGTTGACAGGTCATGCACCATTTAAGCGTGAGTACCAAAAATACCGTAATATCTGTAAGAAAACCATAGCGAAATCCCGTACCACTTACGAACGACAGTTAGTATATGATAGCCGTACTTGTCCGAAACGATTGTTTTCGTATGTTAAACGGCAAATGAAACGTAGTGATGGTATTCCCCGTTACTGTTACACGAAAATTCAGAATTACTAGCTGAATCAGATCGAGCAAAAGCTGAGACTTTTTCAGACTATTTTAGCGAAGTCTTCTCTACGTTTATTGTAACAAATACTTGTCCCACTCACACCGAGATACCAACCATTGAATCTGTACAGGTGACTGAGGAAACTGTCCTTCCGTTGATAACTAACCTCAAACCTGGTAAGATACCGGGCCCTGACGGGTTACATCCACGGTTGCTGTCATCTCTTGCGGACATTATTTCAAAACCGCTTGCGACACTCTTCAACATGTCCCTCTCACTCGCTCAACTCCCTAGAGATTGGAAGGACGCTATAGTTAGTCCTATATTTAAGGACGGTCAGCGACAGATAGTATCTAACTACCGGCCTGTCAGTCTAACTAGCATAGTCGTTAAGTTACTCGAAAAGATAATTCGGGTTAGGTTGCTAAGCCACATAGATTTACACAATCTGTTAGCTCCTGAGCAACACGGATTTCGTAACAAGCGTTCATGCTTGACTAACTTGCTTATTGCGAGGGAGGATTGGACAGCAGCCCTAGATCACGGTCTGTCTGTCGACGTGATATTCATAGATTTTAGCAAAGCGTTTGACAAGGTTTCACACGTAGGTCTTATGCAGAAGCTCACGAGCTTCGGAATAATAGGTACTGTACATGAGTGGATAGGAAATTTCTTATGTGACCGCAGACAGAGAGTTAGGGTCAATGGAACGCTATCCGATTGGAAGCCGGTCAAAAGTGGTGTACCCCAAGGCACCATCTTAGGCCCTCTGCTCTTCCTTCTCTACGTTAATGAGTTACCGCTGTTACTTAGGTCGTCGACATTATTGTTTGCGGATGATGTAAAAATCTGGAGAACAATAAAAAGTGCGGCTGATCATGTGGATCTTCAAGCTGACTTAGACGATTTAGTTAGATGGGCTCGAGAGTGGGGCTTAGAAATTAATGCTAGGAAGAGTGTACTAATGCACATCGGTCACGGTAATAGTTACCGTTACACTATTGAGGGTAAACCTCTTCCATGCGTTCAAGAGCATAAGGACTTAGGAGTAATATTAAGTCATGATTTAAAAACAACTGCGCATTGCAAAGCAGCCGCTGTCAAAGGTTTTCGTGCGTTATGGTCACTTCGCCGAGCGTTCAAATCTTTTGACGAGGAAACGTTTCGAATTTTATATCCCATATATGTTAGACCACATTTAGAGTACTGTATCCAAGCAGCTAGCCCGTGTCTGGTAAAGGATACTAACTCCCTTGAGCGTGTCCAGCGTGTGGGAACGAAATTAGTGAAGGGTCTTTCTAGACTCCCTTACGATGAGCGCTTAAAACGCCTAAATCTTTTCCCCTTGTCGTATCGTAGGACACGAGGTGACCTTATACTGGCATTTCGTATCTTTAATTATGATTTGGGTGTTAATATGTCTTATCTTTTTGCTCCCTCCAGCACTAATAATCTCCGAGGTCATAGCAAGAAGGTTCATAAACCACGATCTAATAAACTTAAAGTGGGATCCCGTTTTTCTCATCGAGTAGTCAATCATTGGAACGCCTTACCCGAACAAGTGGTATCAGCCCCATCAGTGAATACTTTCAAGGAGAAGCTGGACCTTCACTGGAAAGCAATGTGTCAGGATTAATACAGGTGCACCAACCTACTATCCTTATTACTGAAGACTGAAAATATTGGATGTTGGACTGAAAATGAATTACCGAAATTATGATGTCAAGGTTAGTCCTAGTCATGTGTCTGGTATGGATAGTAAACCCGGCTATGATTCAGATGACGAATTCTTCGATTGCCAGTCAGAGGGTAATAGTTTCATTTGGTTGGCGAATTTTTTCAGCTTGTTTTTATGCTGTAGCTTCTCCTTTGAGTAAAGGGCGAGGTGAAGTTTTTGTGGATCCTAAGAGGGCTTATTTAAAGTTACGTGGTATCACGGGTGCTAGGCTTAAGTTATTTGCTAACCATGTGGATGCCAACAAATTTGCGAATACTCCAGTTGACGAAGAGAACCTCTCCAACCCCTACCCTCCAGTAAGTTGGGATATTTTGTATACAAAAATTAAGTCACCCAAAGCTGATGTTGAAAGCAGTCCATACCCCAGTGCTAGTCAACAAACCCTGATTCGTTTTCGATCAATGTTAGATAGTGGGAACGTTGATGTTGTTAAACAAATGGTAGACGAGAACCCGATGATTTTAGTAACGACTAGTGACACACCCACAATATTGCAAGTTAGTTCAATTTTCTAACATTTACAATGCTCTAGTTTCATTTGAAAGTTGACGTGTCGCGTAGATCTTTTGTTTACTTTGCTTACATATATATATATATATATATATATATATATATATACTTACGCATGACCTGTAAGTCATCTGGCTGTTCTTATGGACTACTCACCACAAACCACAACTTATAGCTCCCCAAGACGTACTAGGATGTTAAAATGCCTAAAGTAATACTGGGAATGCAAACCGATTTTGGTCGAAAATCTAATAGACGAAGTTTGGTATCTTCTAATCATGGGGATTATAAAACCTCTTGTGTACTAGTTTGCAAAACTAAGGATGACATATTTCTACCCCATGTGAGTGAAGCTCAATAGGAATTTTCTGTGAGCAGTAGGCAATAAAGTTAGTAGCGCATGTGTTAAAAAGTCAAAAGGTGTTTTTTGGCAGTGAAACCTTACTCCGGGTAATGTATATAAGCTTTTAAAGCTCAGTCAACATAAGGTAGATTAAACATTAAGCCAATATCAAACTAATTACGGTTCATCTAAGGCGAAAAATCATCAGGCTGATCATTGGTAAGCTTTTTAACGTTGGGTTGTTCATGCTGGTGACTTCGCATTCTCCATATCTAAACGCGCACCAGGCGCTTACTGAAAATAGAAACTGACACATCCTCTAGTTGACAAATGGATATCGCATGTACGCCATAAGTGACGTAAACTGGCAAAAGCCAACTGGTCTTTCTGCATTCCTGCCGGGATTCCGTCTGAGACTTCCAAGACTAGTGGACTGCTCAGCATATCCAACTATTTTACTCCCTATCATTAGTTCAAGCGTTGACCCGAACCGATCCTGAAGTAACATTTTCCGTTTGGATGGAGAGGAATGCATTCCCAAAATCATTGTACTGTTCCATAAGGTGTTCAGAATACTGTATTTTTCAACATCAAACAGAACCATACCATCTGTGTATTTTAAGTTAACAAGTATATCCCTTGGTAAAAGATCGATTCCTGATAAATCAGACGGTGAAAGTATCATTTCTAAAAAATGTCTGCAACAAGGTTAAATAAAAGTAAGGGAAAAGGATAACCTTGAGGAACACTTGAATTTGCCGATTCCGACGAAAGTTTGTCATAAGCTCTAAATATTAACACGAAATAGTTATTTCCTATCAATATTCAACTATTAGGTTCTGATTATAAATCACTTCCGTTTACATTCACTTTTAGTGCTTATAAAAGCTCATGTTCAAGCCAAGTATAGGGAATGCTGACATCGTTACCAAAGATAACTTGGTGGTTTAAGGATTTGAGTAATAAGGGATCAAATGAATCATATTGGTTAATTTTTTTAATGTGGCCATTCTTTCATTGTATACTCAATTTTCCTCCTTTATACACGCCATCTTTTTGTTATATTTCAATTTTCGTTCGTCTTACATAAGAAACGATGTTTTTACATAGTTGTTTTACATGTTTTCCGATTATTTTTACAACAAACGCCAAACTGAAGATACGCTTTCGATATAATGCATTACATGTGGTTGCTTCAAAAGGAAACGTCAACTTGCTTCAGTTTCTTCTAAATTGTATTGATTCTGATAAATTTTGGGAACGTCTGTATCCAGGTGCATCTAAAGAAACGTCTTATCGGCGTCAACAGTATGTTCTAGACTTATATTTGAATAGTCCTGAACTTGGAGTGAGTTAACTGTCGATATTTAATAATTTTCACCACAAGACATCGTGGACAATAATTTTTCGGTTTCATAGTGTTTTTGTATTGTCACGTATAAATATCTGCGATTGAAAGTAGTTCGAGGTAAGTGAAAACAAAACTGACGATGGACTTAAAATATCTTAAATATGGAAATTGTCATGTATGCGTATTGTATGTGTTGCTGAAAACACTAGAATTAGACGTATTCATGAGGGATGGAATAAATCTGGCAATTTATATGTCGCACGAAAACGCATAGTTGTCATATTATACTAAGTTTTTCCGAGATCAGGTTCATGAAAGACCTGAATCTCCCCTCAGAAGGCCAACACATAAATCCGATTAGATTCACTAAGACTTGTCTCTGAATTATATATATATTCTGTAAAAATTTTCCATTTAAAATGTCTGAGTTATCTCATATCAGTAACGAGTTGTTTATTGTTTTTCTTAATATATTTTTCCATATAGGACGTATCTTAATACCTAGAACGTTTCGAGAAAAATAAGAGAATGAAATCTAACGGCAATGTTTTATAGAAAATATTTTAGTTGTATATTTGCATTTACTACATTAATTCCAATGCCACAATACATGTAGCTCAAGAACTGCACCCAAATTAGTGTACTGGACCTAAAACACTAATAGCCTTTGCATTTATCCTTAAATAAAGTCAAGGATAAAGCGTTCGACCAACTCGTTTTGGTTTTTACTATTCCTGAAAGTGTTGGAACAGTTTAAAAACATTTTGTTGCAGAGTAAATCCTCAGTTTACAGTCACAGAATAAATCGGGATAAAATTCACGTAATATGGTAGTTGAATTTCTTGATCTGTGTTAAGCTTTTATTTATTCGTAAACGGTCATTCACGGTTTCCTCAGTTTTGTTCACTTCTGTACAACTACATTTCAAATTTCTTACAGTGCCCAATCAAACGTACCAACTCAGTTAAAATATTAATGTTTATGTTTTACAGAACTTTGAAACTCCCCTACATTTCGCTAGCAAATATGGACATATTGAATGTGTTTCCATGCTTGCGCGGCATCCATTGACAAAGCTCGACCCTCGTAACTTTGCAGGTCATACGCCTGTAGATTTGGCTGCTACTCGTTTGACCAGTCAAGAGAAAATCCCCCATTCGGATTTCGATTGTCCCACTAACATTGTTAATAGAATTCTACATATTTTTGATGAGAGGTACAATTAGTTCTTATTATTCAAATGTTGTTGGGTCTTTATTGATTTTATTTTTCAATACTTGCACGTTTAATATTAATATCGTAATTTCTTAATTTTTTATAACTGCCAAAATTCCTATATCAGAACTTTCGTCTAAATTTGAACGAATAGTTTCACAGTGATTGGGTACGGAGTTAATGTAAAACATTAAGGAGGCAAAATATATTTGTAAAATCTCAGTGTGTGAATTTTAACTCGAAATGAAAAAAAGTTATCAGGAATTTAAGAATTTGGGATCCAAACGATGACAAAGAGTAAATACACCTGCGTCATTGCAAATGATTTTCAGCCATATGATTCAAAGTTTTTAATATTTGGTTACGATGATCACACGTACCCTAAACGGGTGGTCTGTACCTATCTACACGGTTCATTCCAATAGTCAATGTCTCCACGGACTTATGCCATGTTTTAATTTGGTCACCCCTAGATTTCCTCCAGCCTGCTCCCGCTCCGGAAAACATTGTTCGTCGAGGTAGGCAGTAGTCGGGCATATGTAACACGTCCCAACCACCTCAATTGACGAAGATTTACTACCTCATCATTCGGTTTCCCATCTTCACCTAGTACTATATTTCTAACCCAGACTTTGTTTACTCCGTGGTCCCGAAATACACGAACAATGCTTCGAAGAGATATGATCGAATACCAGTAACCTACGAATATCCTCTATTCTTATTGGCTATGTTTCATACCCATAAAGTAGGACGGAGCGAACTACTGTGCAACAAACTCGCCCTGTGGTTGTAAGATAGATATCGCCCACGCCACAGGTGATGCAATTCGACAAAATCCAATCAAATAAACAGTGGATCGACGAAATTCAATAATACGGATCATTGTATTACGACTTAATGGCTTAACTATACCGTGTTCACTATTAGACTTTTAGCACCACTTGAGATCAATCCAGTTTAGGTTACAAATTGTTTGCAATAGTAATGAGTCCCACCGAGTGAAGATGAAACACTGTTCTTTGATCATAATTGGTTTCCCTGCTTATGTCGGTGCGTAATCAAAAATATCCCGCTTCTCCTTTGAAAAGTATGATTTTAATTCTAATAGACAACTATCACATCCACATTTCGACCACTGGGTTTGAGCAGCTGAGTGTTATCATAAAACCTTACACCAAGAGTACACTCAACACCGAGTAGATAAACTTGTACTTATCTACTAGTAAATGAAAACGGATTCAAATTCAACAGTCTTGTAATGGAGCATGTTGACCACGAACTTAAATCATTTATTGTTTAGACCTTAAAATGATTCATAAGAAGTCATAACTATTAGATTTATCATGACAAAGTGTGTTTTCCATTTGTGACCCAAAAGTTGAGTATTGTATGCCTAAAACAATCAATTAAAAATGTATTCGAACGAAATGTACATTATCTTAACGTACATGGCTCATTGGATTAGGTTGTATATTCGGCTTTTCACTATAACATGCTTGTCACATTGTATTAACTGATTTTAGTATCATTTATACAGAAATAATGAATTGATATGTTCTGAAAATTTATCAGGTTTTCATTTAAAAACCTCACCTTTCAACTGTGGCATCAAATAACTTTCATTTTTTCACTATCTGTAAAAACTAATTTGATCATACTTACTGCATGAAGTCCAAGTACATTAAAGAGGTGTGTAAATCGAATTCAAAAAGTATAGCTTCAAGCTCATCACTCTGTTTTAAATAGTGGGGTACATGTACTATGTTACATAATCTACTTCAAGTATGTAGATGTGCAGTGCAATCGTCATAAAGATTTCTAGAAGTGGTTTTTTTTATTTCACTTCTATAAGTAGCCGAACATACGATCCAGTTACTTTGTTTACATTACTGTTCTGGAGAACGTTGACCGTCAATCACTTTTTCTCCGTGCTTTTTAGACATACCAATAAATCAACATTCTATTTCCTCGAGATTGTGAGTTTCTAATTATTGCTGATATTATAATGCGTCTGACCAAGTGTAATTTTCATTTTTCTTATTTTGTTTTGTAGTTACATTGTATTAGCAGATGTGGAGATTTCAGAACTAGCTATAATAAAGACTAGGATACTAGCACCCTTGAACACGCGTGAATTTCAAACGATGTTAGGGTTGTATGCACGGAATTCGTGTAAAACATTTAAAAATGCAACCCATGTGAAACCATTTCCTACACAAAACAATCAATATTATTTCTTCAGGAGTTCAGTGGAAAAAGGGGATTGTCTCAAAGTTAAGATTAATGGCAATGTTCGCCGGTTACGAGGCTTCTCAGGACCAATGCCGAGTGATGTAGTGAGCCAAGCTTGTTGAGAAAACTTTTTGTGTTGAGTAATATCTTCCTAAATGTTTCTTATTTTAGACATATTCCTTGTCTGATTTAATCAGTTAGAATTACTGATGTACAGTCACGATATTTTAAAGTTTGAAAGTTTTAATGTCAGAAGTATTGTCCCAGTTGTAAAGTTTTCATTATTTACCAGCAGTCTTGTGATAAATCTATACTCATATGCTGTGCTTGTTATTTTATCATTGGAATGCATATATGTTACCTAGTGATCAAATTACTTGTCATTCGAAAAATTCGGACTCAATAGCGGTTCCAGACCAATCCCTTTTTGAAACTAAAGTATCTAACCTATTTGTTTGGTTATCGAAACGCTGGTCAAAGTAGTAAAAATCTCTATCCTTATGTGTAGTACCGATAATCATTCCTACTGTATCGAAATTTGTTATATCTTAAAGATTTCGGCTACTATTTTTGTCGGTTAGACTGTAGCTTTTCTGAATCTGTTGACTTAGTTTCTGCAAATTAAGTTCCCCTGATTAGGACGATAATTAGTTGCATTTTTCGGGATACCGCGGGTGGAAATTCAGAAACGATTTGATTCCGTCTCTCAGTGTTATGTTGCACAGTTGCTTTCAAAGTTGAAATTACTTCACCATACTACAGGACGCATATCCCATCCTGTTCGGGACTAAACACACTTTCAGTTCGCTTCGGTACAATCTTAATGTATAGCACTTCAAATTTACACCATATCATAACTTCTTATTACTTGATGCTTTAAACATCTCTCAACGAGTTTGAGAGCTCGTAATTCACATGATGCTAGATAAATATTTGACAGTGAAAAGTCGTGAACTCACATCCATACTTTATATACAGGTTGTTTATTGCACTAACCTCCTATTAGGGTGTGTAGATCATTAGTTGTCACTGTTAATGCCTATCCTATACTGTCGACGTCCAATTTCGATTATTAGATTGTACCAGTTATTGCGAACAGTACAAATATTATCCAATCCCTAAATACAATTTATTTTATGGCCAGTTTGTTTCGTCATCCTTTTTATGTATGTGCTCAACATCCAGCCATTATTGGGTAGGCAATCCTAACAAATTACTGCACTTTATCTCTCAAAAGCCATCCAGGAGCGACAGATTATTCGCTGATCACTTTTTAAAAGATTAGACTTTATGCATAGAACTTGTGACTTTTGGTTGAATTTCTCTTTCGTTAAGTCCTATAAAAAATACTGTACAAAGTCTAACCATACCATGAGGATATTTAGATAATCCATACATTGTCCAATAGCAGTATTCGCAATTTACATTAAATTTGGGTAGTGGCTAGCAATGGAATCCAGGGTGTGTGTTTTGTTTCATCCAGGACTCGTCAGTTGAACTCACTTGTACCCCAGTGTTGATTTTCGTACTGAGATTGTAGCCCAGTACCTTGCGTTTCAAATACCAACTGGCTATCCGCCTAGCTACTTAGCTAAGATGAACACTAGTTTGCGCGATGGGTATGAATTTTATTTGTAAGCGCTTGTATTTTTTCTTTGTTGGTATTTCTGCAAATGATCAGTCTTGTTACTAAATGGTAATGTCCAGGCAATTCTTTATGAACCAACTCACTCACCAGGTGCTTGGCTATGGACCACACTAAGTGTTAGTACTAATTATACTACCTGGCCGCACATACCGAAGCAGGTGGCTCAGAGTTCAGACCTGGGAATTATGATTGAAAGTCGATTGCTCTAAATATTGAGCTACCGCTTAACAAAAGCTCCACAAGCCCTTACAAATACTTCTGATTTAACTTTTAGTACTGTAGGAGTAAGTTTCCCACTTATCTGATAAAATCTTTTTAGTTCATCTAAAAGCAACTACCCAATTTTTTATTAGAAACTATTCACAATATGTTTGTTCAGACTCATTGATGTTCACCTTGGTTCCTAAAACTTAATTTTAGATAGAGATAACTGTGTGCTCAAAAGAAAATAGAGTATAACTCTGTACAGTTTAAATTATTTGAAAGTTCCAATTACTGTACACCGAATTTAATAAAATGGGGTGAAAAGTCGACTATTTAAATCTGTGGACTTCAATGTAGAGAGCCCTTATTCATATTCTATTAGTTGATATTTCTTAATCGTAAGAATTATTTGAGATTTAATCTAATTCATAAAAACGCTTCTCAATTTACAAACATTTATTTGATTCTCATGCGTTTTTTACCCCAACTAATCAAAACACACAAATAGAACAATATAACGGTGTCATATTTCATCGATTATGCTAACTCGGCGTAGTGCTGTAATTCGTTTCGTTTTAAATAGCTAACGCCAGTCAGCAACAATCCGTGGACCTAGAACAAGTGCTTGGTTTTCATCGTAGGGTGTATCTGCAAACCTGAAGAAACTAATACTTCCCATCAGATCCAAACCTGTTCAACCCAGTTCTGCAGTCAGATTACCAACTTTTTAACCACAGATCCAATTTTAACCGAACTGATGTCAGAGCCCTTAACTGATACTTCTAGTTGTGAATGGATTTATGTGACTCGAATTCAAGCATAAGGGCCGGCACTAGTCACTTTGTTACGTGGGGATTATAACAATGTCACTCAACCTAATTTTTTGGATGGAAGTAATGCGACCTAAAAAAGTGATTTAGTCTCTACGAGTCAGATTTCACCTAATTATTTGTTAAATGTTTAACATCAACTTGTAAAACTTCCCAAAATAGGGAACTATATATGATGCCTAATCCGTCCCAGTTTTCATGTTGTTATAGGCTGTTGAATTTCGAAAAAAATGGCTTCAATACAATGCACCTAATGCTGTTGACTACAAATCTTTTTCACATCTTCGTCTAATTGATTCGGAAAAAGGATATGAACGCCAAGGACGGTAAGTTGGTTTGTTTATGAGAACTCATAGAACGCCTTATAAAAGAAACCAACTTTGCTTATACGTCTGAATGGATATTAATCTGAGTTCTAGTTCTGGCAATGGTTTATTTTAGGAATTATAGACGACTGTAGTGACCAAATGGATAATGTATCACCTCGTATGCTTTAAACCACCAAACAACTCGACACATACGATTCTCAATAGTACTTTGAAAAGCATTCGACTCTCAACATGCTTAACTTTGTGGAGTCGAGTAGTGGAATCAGTCTACACGTGAAAAGTGCAATGTAAAGCCTATTAAATAGACGTGTTCTTTGATGTACATATCCTATGTATCCAAAAATTCTTAGTAAATACACTTTTTACTCCAGGTATTTATCACGTGTTTTTGGGACAAGTTGGTATGAATATTGGGAATTTTTGGATGATTACATTGACTTAAGCTCTGAAGATGGTTTGCTAGCTTTAGAAGATTATCTGTCTAATTGTTCATTACTGAACATTGATCATCCATTAAAAGAAACTACCAGTAATGGGGATTGCTTAGACAACGGTAATACTGAAGGTAACACTCTAGCAAATGTTTTACAAGATGTCACTCAGACCGGCTGTACGCTCTCTCCAACATTTTCACTTTTCGATGATAACAATAACGATGTATTCGCTCCTACAACACCTATTATCCGTGGAAAATTAGTTCCTAAAAGCAATTCAACAATTAACAAAGAATTATTTGCGTCATCTAACTCTCAACGTTGGCTACTTTATCGTCAAGATAAAGGTTGTATTCATGAATTAAATGATAGTTTGGAAAATAGCCCCGAGCAAACAAACTCAAATATTCATTCTCATGAGTAAGTTTATTCTTTGAACTTATATGGTTTTCACTAATATTAAACAAATGATAGATGAAAACATCGAGTTGATGAATGTTCGGTTGCATATTAATTTACGGAGGCTGAAAGATTCCTAAGTGAAAAACAGGAAAATCCTAGTCAAAACTGAGTGTTTGCTCGTAGTATGTAACCGTTATAAATTGATAGCTCTTGTGATAAATGTGATAGGCCTTAGATTCGTGTTACTGGAAACACCTACCAACGAATACCAAGTAAGATATCAATGTATCCTGAAGAGCAATAGCTTAGTGATTAGGACACTTAAATTTAAACTATTAGGTTTCGTATCCAAACTTCACTTTACCCAGTTTGATCTAAGTGCCTGGAAAAATTTCATTAATTATCTACTAGGTAGTGACCGTTTACAAATATAACATGTCATTAACTTACTGGCTGGCGTTTTGCGACCAGCCATCCAGTGATTATCAGCAGATTAAGTCATACTGGGATTGTTTAGTATTTGTTGAACAAGACTTAGATGGACAACACTGTTCACTAAAAGAACGAGATAATACCTATACTTTCATGCGAATGAAAATAGCCTAGACTATGTATGTTGAAATTAACCAAGTTTAACAGAATGTGTTTTCTCTCTTCTCTATAGGGAAATGTCCGGTGAAAGAGACTCAGTAGACAAAGCTGTTGTTGTCAGTCCCATTGTACAACTTCTGAAGCGTTTGACGTTTGTAAGTCCAATGCGTTGGTTAAGAGCAGTTAATCAAGTAGACGGAGATGGCCAGAAGTCTTTAACGACAGACAACATAATCCCAATTAGTGATGCCAATTCTACTACCAATAAACTTTTTGGTTATGTGTCTGAACTGAGATTTTCAAACAAACGCAGAATATCAACATCAAGCATTCAGAGCTTAGATTCGCCTTTAGAAAAGCCTGGTGGCAAGAAACACTCGCCCGGTAAAACAGAAACTAAACCAACATCTGAATTAACAACAAAACAATTACCACACTACTTCACTAATATCTACAAAGCGTTGCCTGGAAATGACGACGAGCTAAAATATTTTAACCCGCTTGAGTTGCCACTTCAAAAATCTACACCATCTCTTGTACTATCCACGTCAAACAATTCTAAATTTATAAAATGTATTCAACTAACTGAATACGTTCAATCTTTTTAAATAAGTCCTCATAAATGTTTAGCTGATAATAAACAAGAGTAAAAAGATAACTATGTGTACAATATATTTTTCTTAAAGCTTATGTTTTCTAGGTACATTTCGCAATCTGATGCTTTATATATTCACACATATATATGTTACATGTTTTTTTGTCAATTCCGATTAATTCTTAGAAGGAAAAATGCTTCATACGAATGAAATATCAAATGTGTTCTCACACGCCAAACAAGGTCAAACAAAAAAAGCATCACTTCATGCAATATACTGTTACGAGTCATCAATTATTACTTGTGCGATGCTAAAATACTGGGAATTTTCTTTCACAAAGTACTGTTCCTTTAATACGAAAAAGCATAAGAAACAACCATAATATTAAACATAAAGTTGCATTTAAGAACAAAGTTTCGTATAAAATAGATTGCTCGTTTTGACAAGAAAAGTGATTCACTCTAGAAACGGATAATGTATTCATCAGCAACTGTTCAGTTCATCCAGAGAAAATTGGTTAAATGTTAAGCTTATTTTTGTACCGCAGGAAAAACAATCTGTACTGTCAGTGGTTAAGTTAATATAACGAGAGTGTAGGTCTGCTTCAGCTTTGTTGTATGCTACTACTGCATAGTCAGCCCATGGAATACGTTTATTTACCATTTAGAAATCAGCAGTTCTACTTTCTGTTAATCTGTTTATACACCACCGTAGCGCTGCAAAATGCATTTTCGATATATCTTTTAGTGATTAGTACTTACTCCTGAGGAACAGCAATTCATGTAACTATTTACGGTGACAACTAATTTCCAGGTTCTCATACTACAATTAGTGCTAAGTTGCAAGACGTATGGTAATGCATACGTAGATCTAAGATACTTTGATGCGCGTTACAACCTGCTTAGGTCAGTAAACTATTGGGTGTAGGCAACTATTTATGCCGCATACCCTGATGACCTTACTTTTATTGGTAACTACGACCACTCTCTTAATATCCAGACACTAATCCCAAGGAAACACAGTTCACTATTTCTGCCCACAAAATCTCGACATAAATACACTGGCAACCAAGGCGTGGAAAGTGACCAAACTAACGATACTACATATTGTTGATGCACTACATTTTTGTGTTTTGTTGTGAAGCGATTAAAAACCCTCCGAAAGGTGTTTAGGTGTATTTTTAAGTGAATCGACCGATGGGCACTACGGTCTAATTGATCCTAGAATGTCATTTGATGCAAAAAGTCATTATCCACATGATGAAGGTTTGCTTTAAGACTTCCAGTAGCGTCATCCAGTCTGTTTTGAAGATGGGAAGGATGTTAAGTCTCAAACCATTTCCTGACCCTTTCTAACTGTAACCTTTAATCTTGGTATTGCCGGACCTCTTTTGTAATGGCTTGAGGATTTCCTAGTAGGTCGCAGATAGGAAGTAAGAATAAATCCCAAGTTCTCTACCTGGAGACTAGTACTTGGTGGAGTAACTCAAAGTTCTGTCCTAGGTCCTTTACTTTTTATACCGTACAGTCCTCAACGTTATTATACGCTGACGATGTAAGTCTGGCGAGAAACAACGGGAGACGCAGATGCATGCGCACTTAGGGCAGACTTAAATAATATGACTAACTGGTCTGGAGAGTGGCTGATGCCTATCAATGCGGAAAAGTGTCTATATACACTTTTGGGATGCAGAGCTTAATAGGTACGGCATAGGGAAGTGCCTGTACCCGTCGTTCTGTCTCATAAGGATCTTGAGGTGACAGTGAGTCATGATCTTAAGACCAATGCCCACTGCCGGAGGTCGCAGCTAAGGGGTTTAGAATCCTCTGGGTCTTAAGATGGACATTCACTAATTTAGCTACTTCCATGTTCACTACAGTATACAAAACCTTAGTGAGGACTAAGCTTGAGAACTGCGTCAAGGCTGCAAGCTTCTGTTTAAAAGGTGAATTGGATATCTTGGTAAAAGTACAGAGGGTAGCTACCCATGCAATTCCAGAGCTCCGGGACTTACTATACAAAGAACGGCTTGAAAAGCTGGACCTCTTTGCTCTGCCGTATCTCAGACTAGGATATGATCTAATTTTGGTGTATAGCATACTAAAAATAATTTTGGACCCAGTATACTCTTTATTTTCACTAGACCGGGACATCTTAGAGGACATTGCAGGAGGGCAGGGAAGCCAAGAACGAACAAAATACCCGTCACATACATAATCCCATTGTTGCATACTATAATGTAAATGTATGTTGTTTCATCAGTGCTTAATTCATTATGATTAACCATTTAATTACGTCTTATGTTATATTTAGCCCGCTAACAAGCAATATGTCATTGTTGACGTCCCTATCAAGAAACAACTCATGATAGCAGCCAAGAAGTTGATTGTTAGCAAAGAACTGTGCCTTTATCCAACGGGCTTGTCGATATCCACCTACAAAGGTGCGACCAACCAGATGAAAATTGGGCAGTTCTGAAATGTAGTCATTGACGAATTCGGTTAGTAACAAACATAGAAACTATGATTTACTAGAGATTCTCTGCGGTTGGCGAAAAATGTTTTACTTTCAATGCAAATACTGGAATCTCACCGTAGAAACACTTCTACGGATGAGAACACATTGCCACAAAACAGTGAGAAGCCCAAGAGGTCAGTACAATAATGCTACAAACATTTCCTAGAGGTGTTCGACAAATTCATATCGCCAAGTAGGTTTTATTACTATTTAGATATGCACGAATTAGTTCGACACAATTAGAGACCACCATCCACATCGGAATCTAAGCACGTTGGTGGTGCTATAGCGGACCAGTAAGTAACCTGCATCATCTAGTAACCTTTTTCAGCTGTGGTAGGTTGTATACCGTGGTGCTGAACATGTCGTCAGCTGTCACTGACTTGACTAAAACGATAAACAACATATCGTCGGCCATTACTGACTTGAATATTAATGTAAAGCAATTACTATCTAAGTCTAATGAACGCGAAAAACCGCATCAATCTGATTGCGGACTCTCGAGTCAGCAGTTCCCTTTGTCATCTGAAGAGGAACTGCAGATGCTGGACACTGGTTTGCAGCAGAAAGAAACCAGGGACAGATTTGTAAGTCATTAACATTAATTTAATTTGTCACTATTACAGATGGCAATGGTTACTAGGTTATCAAGTGATGATCCAAAAACGTCGATGCGGTTTGTTCTGTCGCATCTCTTGACACCTGAGGTTGCCAGTAAATTCACGTTACTTGGCACCTCTTCAAAGCGAGCACTTCAGAAATGCAAGTTTTACGGCTGCATACGAAGTAACCTATATCTATTATTTAAACTTCAGGTGCCTTAACTAATCGCTTTTTGTCATCCGCTGTCGACGAAAAAGACCTTGGTAAGCTGTACGACATCGCGACACAAGGTTACTTTCACGATATCCGAGACAAGATGATAAAGCGTAATAGAAGAAAACAAGATCAGGTATGTACTAATTTAAAGTGATAACTTCCCTACGGCTCTATGGTTACAGTCAACAATATTAACGAACATAACCGTAAGTTCAGCTTCAAGAATTTGGCTGTGCCAAAGCATGTCATTGAGATATGGTTGTGACTTTTTTTTCTTTTTTTTTTAATTCAGAATTCACGGGACGACTACCTCAATTCTCAATAGCCGAACGAACGTGACTTAAGGGAATACTCCATGCAATTTTCTTTATGTTCTACCTCATTTTTAATAAACAATTTTTGGTAAAAGAGCTTACTTTATTACTTATATGGAAAACTATAGAAGTGCACGACATGTTGACAATGTGTGTTTGAGTGTCAGTGAAATTTTGACTAAATGCACATTCCTTATAGACAATACATCACCTGTTCCTTCTTTTGCAGATAATTTCAAAGAACAATGAATTAGCAATTGCAATGGATATGCAAAACAATCGATGCTTAAGCTTCTGCTCTAGTGTTGTACAATAATACGCTGTTCCTTCTAAATAAAATTTTTCAAAAATATACCGGTTTTCTAGTGCATTGCAGATTTATTTTGGTCTGTTGCTGAAAATAAAGGCGAACATAGGAGACCTTTGGGGTTATGTCAATGGATAGAAAATAGGTAGTTCTGTGTGTATTTAGGCGAAAAGTAGACAATCAAGTGTATAAGTAGGTAATTCCGCGGGAATTTAGGCGAAAAGTATACAATCCAGCGGACATTTAGGCGAAAAGTAGACAATTCGGCGGATATTTAGGCGAAAGTTAGGCAATTCAGTGGACATTTAGGCGAAAAGTGAGTAATTTGTCAACAAAGCGGCGAAAAAGGGGGGAATCCGCATTATTTCCCCCGGACAGGCGACATTCCGGTGCGTTTTACCCCTTATTTTCCCTTTCGCTACCAAAGCATTTATTTCCCCTCTGTTCGCCTTTATTTCCCCTTTTTTGGTTGTCTGGGCTATAGTCCCCAATCTGTCCGTAACCGTTGCGACCTCTGTTTATTGTTATTCCCTCTAACTATTGTGTGTGACAAAGCAAAACACAACTCAATGGTAATAAATAAATACATACGAAAACACACAATAGTGTCGTCAATACCGTAACGCGCGCATTAAATTTCAGTATCCTATATCTTCAAAGCGACTGGGACCGGTCATGAGTTTAGGCGGGTGAATTTATCCGCAACGCAACAATGTAAACTTAATGTATCGCCTAGGGTCATCTGTGCATTCAAGTAACCACAGATTTTGTCATTTCATAATGTAAAATATTAATTAAATAACTAGATTATGTTGTTAATTTTGCTCATTTTTCAATTTTTATTCGCCACGTACGACTGCGTAACACTATACGTTTATTGCACGCTGGGATAAATGTTAAGACTCTTTTTGACAACTGGGACTTTTAGTTTGTCAGACATTAACTCTCCTTGTATGTCTTCCTGTTAAACTAGACGCAGATGCATGAGAATACTTAAATGGGAGCAAAATAATAAAAGCATTGCAATACGGCACTAAGCCCATGTGATGCTTTGCACAAGTAGTAGTAGCTGACCTGATCTAATATTCATGAACTCAAGGTAAATCACAACTGCATAAATTCTTTGCTAAAAAACATGTAATTTGGTTATTTATCTATTCCATATTTCTGACTAAATTCATTACTATTTTTTCCTTTAGAATGCAACAGGAGTGAGCCTTCATAAATCCTAAGAACTATTACGCCCCTAGAACTATGGCCCTATGAAACTTTACGGGAAACCCAACTAATGGCAGATTATAAAAAGGACGCTGAACGTCTATTTTAGTCTCACAACCACTTTCCAGTACTTTTTGAGTTACTTCTTTTACCCTTTCGTTTTGAAAAAACAACAAAGACTGCAGCTTAACATTGCCAATGCAACTTTTAAACGGGAACTTCGTTTAAACTTTCGGTTAATATTCGATTCTTAGTGAAAGTTCCTGAATAAATTTTTAAATCTAATGCTACTTAGTTTTACCTACTTAATCGTTGCGAGAAATGCGCGATACACGAGCCTTGCAGCACCTAGTTCGTATGCAGTAAATTTAAGCGATTTAGTACATATCTTCGTCATTTTCTTGGGAAACCTACAGACTCGGGTCCTCTCATAACTTATTCTTACCACCATGAGTTGTCACGGCAGCTGATGGATACGCGTTATACATCCTAACCTTACCTGAGACTAATCTCATAGCATCTTATTCAAATGCTATATGATAGACAAGCAGTGCCCCTACCCGCACTAATGGAACATCAGTAACTCAGGCACCCTGTATGGTGCCTTACATTGGTCTACGCACTCGCTTAGCTCTTTAGTAAGGATATTACTACATTTCTGCCAAAAATCCCATGAACTTCCCCATCTTCATCAAAACAAATAAGCCTGTATTTGTTGCATATAGCAATTTTACATTTCTGAAGTAAGATATAACAGTTGGAATTAGAGTAAAATGGCAGTATACAGCAGATGCACGTGGTACATGTCTTCATCGATTAACTGAAATAGAGAATACGGATATTAGATTAACAGGCTTATTTAGAAAGACTATTGTCTACTTTGAACTTACTGTGCGAGAAAGTTATACTGGAACTACGAATAATGTAGGAATCTAGTCTTCCAGGGTGTACGAAGCACTCAAACTGGAAGAAAGTTGTCCAAAAATGATTCGAATATGAAGGTGAGAATTTGCAGGTACTTCTCATCGTGAGGGTGAACATATTAGGTACGGTTGACATCATACCGTAAAAAAAACAAATTTGCGAGTGGTGAAATATGATCTATAAAAAGTGAGCTTAATAACAGTTAATTACCTTCTTACTCCCTGATCATGACGCTTCGGCTTCCTTTTATGGCCAAAACAACAAATATACACTACACACTGATAGGAGATTTCCGGCTTTTCAATGTTAGGCTTGCTTTAACGCACCACGTAATGAGCACAACCCCTACATTACTGCTATATGGCATTTTTTTATAACAAACCCTCTTCAATAGATTGGTGGCATCTGTGACTTCGTCTATGGTTGTCGGAAGTCTCGGTCCTTTCGAAAACAATACTGATATCCCCTACTGCTGGGCACTCAGTATTAGTGGGACTCGTTGGTGGGATAGTGTTGTCCACAATACTGAAGTAAATTAAAAACCGGAGATTGTTTCCCTTCGTTTTGCCGATAACATCATAAAGGACAGTTAGGAACGAAAATGCGGACAGTTAGAGTCACAGGCGGCAGCAACAATTATTTAAGCTAAAGAAACGAACTTCGGATTTGGATATTTAGAAAACAAGTCAAAAGAAAATCCATTACCATTTTAAAACATAAGACTAGCCAGCTTGGCTGAAGAAATACATTGACTCGAGTAGAAGCAGCCAAAACCTAGAAAACAAAGTAAAATGAGGAAAAGTCTTGCAAAAACATTCAGAGTATTACATTAACTTCTGCACTTTAGCACACTGAAACATTAAATTCTGTAGCTACACAAAAGAAATAGCTGAAAAAAGCACAGAACGAAGAAAGCCGACCGCCATTGCTTACAAAGATGGCGGGTATAATAATTCCCGCCTCATACTGATTGGTTGCTAAGCTGAATGCCGCATTTACGAAATTGAGTTTTGTTTAAAAAGCACCCGTTTAGGCTCTTAGATGTGTAATTTTAAGGGAGTTATTTCGCAGAGCCCGGTGGTGATGTTCTGGTAAGATGTTTTTGCTACGGTGACTTGATGTGCTCAGTATGCTTTCTGTCATTATCAGGTCACCTCTTGTTCTCCGATGACTCGGAGATAATAATCCCAAGTGTCCGATTCTATCTTTGTAAGATTTGTTTCTCAGTTTCATCACTCGCCCATTTCCCGTCTCTGTGCTCTGTTCAAGGGATGTGTTTCGATTTTGAAGAGAGACAGTGCAGCAAAGTCGCATGTTTCGAGGTGTCGTGGGTGCATTTTAAAGTGTTAGAAACCGTCCCAGAGTAGTGGTGGCAATCCGTCCTCGTATAAAGTGGAGAGTTGCGTTTGCCTTGACTGTATCCATAATGTGGTTTGATCTGGCGTTCACGCTGTCCGCAGTTGACACTTCTGGATCGTGCTCCGAGGAGATTATAGTGAGGGAATTTTCACAAAGGACGTAGGTTGTTTGTGTCACATAGGATGGGAACGCCCATGTTATGACATATTGGTAGGTTAAGTTTTAACTAACTGTCTACTGACCACCCCTCTAATGTTGTAAGAAATTTTTGAAGCCCAAGTGAATACTTTTCTTTTTATATGAACATGTAAATCTCCTCATATTCTTCATATATTAGTACTTTCGAGCTAGTAGTTTTCAGAATTTCAATAATAAATATCAAAAATTTTGTGGCCCGAATACGGTTCTTTCTGATTTTAGATGGCAGCTTTCTCTCACTTTTTCAACTTAGTAGAAAACGTGTTCGTGGCCTATGTAGAAATGGACAGAATGAACTTTCCTTCTCGATCCACATTATAAGGAGTTTGTTTCATGCTGTTTCGAACATCTTTTCAAAACCGAGTAACTTATGTATCGTTACCAAGTTATGCCTTGATAATTTTGAATAAACTGAGCAATAAAATGAGTTACTTTTAGGAGTAATATATTTGTGACGTCATAATGAGTAGAAAAATGAAGTTTATAATTTTTCGTGCCTCGGACAAAGCCACTTTTTTTAGAGAGGAAGCAAACGGACAAATCGAATTAACTATATGTATATATATATGTACTACCGTATCCTCAGCTCGGAATGACAGATTGTGGTGTATGTTACTCAAGTTGACAGATATGCGTAGTATGTAGCACCAGTCGGAAGTGGAATGCACGCCTGTTGAAGATTGTAAAGATTCAATCAAAGAGAAGAGAAAAAAGAAACTATTTGTAGTGTCAACGGGATTAAAGGAATCAATAAGCATGTAAAGGACGAGTGATGGAAGACGTGCAAATTATCTATATGATGTTTGGTTTTCATATTCTGCAAAAGCACTCTGTAATTTTGCATTGAACAATAAATCGGTCTTTCCCATCTCATTGTTCGCTCACCATTGAACAACTGTTTAGGTACGCGATATCGTACAATAGAAATTAAAACAAGGTTATTTGGCAAATGAAAGTCCCGAATTTCGTTATAAGCTTAGATGTAAATTGTTACCTAAACAAATACTGCCACCTAGCTGCTCAAAAAAGATTTGTTCACTCAGAAATAAAATATTAATTACATTAAGTAGATAGATCGACAAAGCACATAAGATAATTATCAAGTGCAGCAAACAGATGTTCCTATTAGTAAAAGAGTGTTATCCTACCATTTCTGGATATGTCACGTATAGACTGCTCGAAAGGTATTTTACTACGTTACAACACGGGGTGTTTTCAGACTCTGGAAGTGTGCTTTAATTCATAACCAAGTGGTGGCAATTTCAGTCAATCCAAGTAACACAATAAAAAAGCGAGAAAACAAATAGCACAGCCGCCATAAACAAATGTCAACTAAAACAACATAAATATAGCTAGAGAAAATGAAGAAAGTTCAGTGAAGGTGCATAAAAAAAAACTTCAATGAAATATCCAACAACTGTGTGTCCCTCACTAAGTTCTAGAAACACATATAATTCTAAACTTTCTCCTCTTTTAAATCCCTTCTATTTGTACATTACTTTATTCATTCAGTGCCATACTGTGGCTTGTTTTCTTAAACCTGATGAAATTTGCTTGCTTAGAAATCGGCCTAATAAAAGAGAATAAATTAAAGTGGTCATACATCAGTTATCCCATCACAAACGACTAAACCTCACTATTCTTGAACACTTTACGTCCTGCTTCTCCTTTTTTGCTTCTTCTCACTTCCCCAGCACCCTCGTGGAATACTACCGAAAACACATACAGAACATATAACTTCGTCCTGCACCATCACTTATGCCTCTAGGATCACTGTCAAGAAGCACAAAATAATACGTTCAAGTTGACATCTTCGGATGATTTCCAGTCATTCACCACCACCAATTGATTGCCGCAACGCAACCTTTACAAGGTACGCCAATTCTCATATTGATCATTAGAGTCATCAAAATTAATGTTCTAAAATATGAAAACCTATCCTCTGTTTATATGACCAGCGTCCCCTATAACGTATCAACCTAGATGAGTAACTTAATAAAGTAATGCCTACTGCATTTTAGAAATTCGATCTCCCCTGCAAACTGTCATGCCTCATATAACATTTTTATCTGAGAGTATATATTGTTATTAGTTGAAGAAAGTTCCTTATAGAACACGATATTTTTGAAAAACAACATGCCCCATAGTTTGAACATAACGGGTGATTTCATCCTGCACTATCCTCAAAGCCTTAGATATTCCAAAGGGTTATAAGGTTGCGACTTTTAGAAGCTACCACCTTCAATGGACCTATCCTTGACCATCAGTTGAACATTCGCAACGCAACTTTCATGAAGCGCGCAACTGTGATACTGATTAAAACCATCTAAATTCATATCTTATAAATTATCAACCCAGCTAAGTAATTTACTACAGTGGATATTGTATCATTTGTAAAAAGTTGATCTTGCCTGTAAACTGGCATGCCTTGTGTAACAAACTGTTACTTGAGAATAAATTATTATTATTATCGGACTGGGTTACTGTTTGCAAAATAATATTAGTGTGTGAAATAAAAAATTGGTATAAGTGATACAATCAAAAATGGAGTACGTTGATTCCTCAACACACCTGCATTACTCTGTCGTCACGGAGAAACGTGAAGAACATTGGTGCACCCTGTTCGAAGAGTTCTGCTTACCACTTCTGTTTTAGTGGTTATTGTCCATTCGTTTAGAATTTTTATTTTGGATGTTTATCTTATTTGAGGAAGAGCGATGCTGCATAAATCGTTATTCACCATTAAATTGGCATTACATGTTTTCGCTCCTCAACCACAGCTCTTCGTTGCAACGCAGCATCCACATAACGTCAATTTCTACACTCTTTGTTCCAATTTTGCTCCCGATGAAAATGTGGAGATTTGTTTATATTTTTCTGTAGGAAAACATATATCGTAGCATGATAACCAAACCGATGGATATAATTCACAACAACAATTCCTCTAAAATCCGTAGAAACTTGGTACTTACTTACTTACGCCTGTTACTCCCAATGGAGCATAGGCCACCGACCAGCATTCTCCAACTCACTCTGTTCTCAGCCTTCTTTTCTAGTTCCATCCAATTCTTGTTCATTTTTCTTATGTCTATTTCCATTTCTCGGCGTAATGTCTTATTTGGTCTTCCTCTTTTCCTTTGACCTTGAGGATTCCATGTGAGGGCTTGTCTTGTGACGCAGTTGGGTGCTTTCCTCAATATGTGTCCTATCCACTTCTAGCGCTTCTTCCTTATTTCTTCCTCCGCTGGGATCTGATTTGTTCTCTCCCACAGTACGTTGTTGCTAATAGTGTCCGGCCAACGGATCCGAAGTATTTTGCGTAGACAACTGTTAATAAACACCTGTATTTTCTGGATGATGGCTTTCGTAGTTCTCCAGGTTTCTGCCCCGTATAGTAGAACTGTCTTGACATTTGTATTGAAAATCCTGACCTTGGTGTTCGTTGACAGACAGTTGTTTTGAGTTCCAGGTGTTCTTCAGTTGTAGATAGCCGCTCTTGCTTTGCCGATCCGCGCCTTCACTCCTGCATCAGATCCACCTTGTTCATCAGTGATGCTGTACGGATATGTGAAAATTTTTACATCTTCCAAATGTTCTCCGTCAATTGTGATTGTGTTGGTGCATGCTGAGTTGTATCGGAGAATATTGCTTTTCCCTTTGTGTATGTTGAGACCTACTGCTACTGAGGCTGCTGCTACCCTGATCGTCTTCTCCTGCATTTGTTGTTGCATTTGGGATAGAAGGGCCAGATCATCTGCGAAGTCTAGATCGTCCAGCTGTATCCTAGATGTCCACTGTATCCCGTTCTTCCCTTCAGATGTTGACGTCTTCATGATCCAGTCGATCACCAGGAGAAAGAGAAAGGGTGAGAGTAAGCAACTTTGCCTGACCGGTCTTTACTTCGAACGAGTTTGTCAACTGTCCTCCATGCACGATTTTGCAGTTTAATCCGTCATAGGAATTCCATATGATATTGACTATCTTCTGAGGCACGCCGTAGTGTCGAAGAAGCTTCCATATTGTTGTTCTGTCCACGCTGTCAAATGAAGTTGATGTAGAGTGATGAATTCCATTCAACTGATTGTTCCACAATGATCCGTAGAGTTGCTATTTGGTCTGTACACGATCTATCCTTACGGAATTTAGCCTGTCGGTCACGAAGTTGGGCGTCTACGCAGTCCTTGATCCTGTTTAACAATACCCTGTTGAACAGTTTTCCTGTTATTGAGAGAAGAGTGATGCCTCTGTAGTTATCACAGTTGCTGAGATCACCTTTCTTTGGTATTTTGATCAGGAGTCCTTCTTTCCAGTCTTTTCGTACTCGTTCCTCATCCCAAATCTTATTAAAGAGAATGTGGAGTATCCTTGCAGTTACCGGTACGTCTGCTTTTGGTGCCTCTGCTGGAATGTTGTCTGGTCCTGCTGCTTTGCCACTCTTGATTTGTCTGGTGGCCATGCTTATTTCTTCAATTGTTGGTGGGCCAACATCGATTGGGAGGTCCGTGGGTGCTGCTCCGATGTTGGTTGGGTTCAGTGGGGCTGGTCGATTCAAGAGTTCTTTGATGTGCTCTGCCCACCTGTTTTGTTTCTTTTCAATGTTGGTGATTACCTCGCCTTCTTTGCTTTTCACTGGTCGTTCTGCTTTGCGGCGATTTCCAGAGAGTTTCTTTGTCGTGTCATACAATTGTCTCATGTTTCCTTCTCTTGAGGCCTTTTCCGCCGTCGTTGCTAGATCTTACACTGTCAGTAAATTGGCATGCCTCGTGCAATTTATGTTTGTTTGAGAATGTATTATAGTTGCTTTATGGAAATTTAAAAATCAGATGAAATGTTGCCTATCAATGGAATCAGAAGATCGGTGACAACATTTTATAACATCAATGCAAGTTCTTAACAAACAAACAGGTAGGGTCTATCCTATGACGAATTACCTCAGTGAATTTGGTAATGACGCTCAAGAATAGTCATTCTAAATGACGAATACAGAAGTCGAAAAGGTTAAGTAACACAAGATGGAAGCCGTAATCCACACCCTCAGATACACAAAACATTTGGCCAAAACTAAGAAATTTTTAACATTACAATGATAATAATCACCAACAACCCAAAACATCGGATAAATATACATAAAGCAGGGGGCATGCAACAGTAATGACGTTACTTGCTGACTGAGGCGTGTGGTTTCCTTTTCAGGCTTCATTCACAGTTGAGCAGATTATTCTGTACATAAGTTTTCGAATGTAAATCTCCCTAGAAACATCTAACTATACAAGGTATAGTCTTGGTCTCAGTTCAGCGAATTCAAATCATATATGGTCATATACATATTGCTGTGTACTCACCCAGTGATCAGTCAACCGTGATTACATCTCAGTACTACAGGAGTTCGGTCGTGGCTCGGATAGCTCAGTGGTAACGTCTCTGACTGTGAAGCTGGGTGACATGAGATCAAATCCGCCAGGGAGCACTAGTTCTCTTAAGATTACAGGTACACCTTACTGACGAGTGCCAAGTAGCACGAAACCCGGGTCCAGGGTTTCCTATCGACTACCTCCAACCATCATCTAATCTCAATATATAGAGCCTGTAGTGTTGAGTCACCCAGACTAGTGGCGACATTGCAACATGGTCGATAGCATTCGATCTGCACTAATAAGGACTAGACACGCATGACATTGATCGTCCCCCAGTGATCAATCAGTTGTGACTATGTACCTATTTTGACCATATGACAGGACCTCAACCTGGCAATTCCAAAACATATGTAATCATATGTGATGAGTAGCTGTACACTAAATGCCATAATTTGTGCACTTTCTAGAATTGCCTGTACAGTTTGAGTATGTCACAGTTCTTAGTCGGTACGTTTACCTAAAATACCGCCTTATACGCTTTGATAATATAGCATCTCATCAATTATGGTGGGCACTAGTTCCCGTTAACACGACGTGCCTCTACATTCCTCAGTTTTAATCGCCTCAGGCATTCAGTTTGTTTATGTACCACATATGCCTTACACATTTTCATTTTTAGATCAGTTATAGACAGTTTTAGACTACTTAAATAGGCAAGATATTTCCGAACCAAGATTCCTTCAACATGTCAATTTGTATTCTATTCCAAATATATTCGAATATTAGAACTGTATAACGGTTTTTCGTCCGTTATCTCACTTATGCTTGTCGTTTTGATGATTACTCACCATATTCTCACATCTCCTTCTAACATAGGTCGTGATTCCAAATTATTTGGTCACTGCAGTCAAGTGGATGATATAAGAAAGTTGCGGGTGGAAGTGAGCACTTTTAATCCGCTTCAGTCTCTTATCAGTCCTAACCTAGCGAAAATTCGAGACCAGATGAATAGATCAAATAATTTCCTGGTTTATGTTGCTTCAAGGGTGCTTCGAAGAATACGACGATCCATAAATGAAATCATGTTTAATATACCGGACACACATGCATCAAAAGATACCATGTCTAGCTGTTGAAGCCAACATCATGACACACGTACCATGTGTGTACACAAGGCTAAGCAAATCACCTTTGTACGCACTCATTGATATTGTTTGAATTCAACACATCTGTAGATGCGAGTAATTTGACGTTTTCCTCAAATACCATCAGACAAAAACAGATTTTCATGATGTTAAGATACTTTCACACATTACACCGTGTCAACAAAAGGAAAACTATACAAAGGCCGCTCCTATGAAGTGGCCAAACGTATCGGAATCCTGAAGATCATAAAATTAAGAGGTCTGAATTTCCGATATTACAAATATGCCACTATCGATAAACTCCCCCGCAACTCTTGAAATTCAGAAATCTACAGAAAGTAACCCTACATAAACGATATTAAAACACAAACATTTGTGCTGACAATGGCCCAGACAGTATAATTAAATTTCCGTCATTGTACCATCCGGTCGTTATAACGGTGAAACAGTGTGCGTCCAACATAGTGCTAAAAAGTATATAACCGAATGTGTGCTAGGGCTAAATATATTTCAACCTTGCGAGCCGACAGAACCATGCATAATAACCATCGACACTTCTCATATTGAAGAGGAGCTGAAGCAAACCGCAAACCTTGGAAATCAACGTCACATGTACACTAAGTATATTAACCAATCGGATTATTTGAGGCTTCCTAGTCATATACACGAACCTGATAGCCTTATTTGTTCGGCTCCCAAAGTGTCCACTTAGGCTGTGTCAGACTTTAGAGAAGTAAAAGCAACAAGACATTGTAAGCTTGTAGTGGTATTGGGCCATAACTATACAATCCTCAAAGCTGAACACGAGACAACTGGGAAACTGTATATTTAATATTTAACGCTGAGAAAAGCCCAACGATGGAAAAGCGGGTACAAGTAATTGAATCAATTCGAATTGATTGGATGGAATGGCTCGGTCTTTCAGACGTGTTCATCATTTGGTATTGTTATATACCTTTTATTCGTATTGAATATATTGATCTATCATCATATCTCCATCATATATTGGTAATTTTTACGACTCGATGGGTCAGTGTGGACAATGATGTGACTTCCACGTAAGATCTCATAGATTAGGCAGTAACATCATGACAAATGTACAATTTTAGGAATAAGTCTTTCGTGCCTTAAAGTAACCCTCGTGCTATTGATAGAAGAAACCAGACAAGTAGTGAATAGGTCTTTATTTCGATCTTAGCGCGGTCACAGTGGAGCGTGGGATTATCTGTTCAGACAAACAAAGGCTCTCAACATTCAATATAAGATAATAGGGAATATAACGCTTATACAAAACAAGGAAGTGAATGAATACTTGAACAATACTGTCTTGGCATACACTTGGTTGTTTGGGGTCAACTCTTAACCAACCAACCTAAGCTGTTACATTAGCTTCCCCCTAGAATCGACTTCCGTAGGAACGTCGGTTCGATTAACCTAACTATCGAAAACACCTTAGTTCTATTTCTCATCCCAAGGGAAAATTATCAACTCCCTCACTGTTTGACTTACAATCAGTGACGACTGACGCTGTCAACGATAGTCCATGGATGTCTCTTCATTTACTAGCTTGTCATCTTATTTTGTAGCATGTGATTTCTTCTACAACTATCGCCGACGGTTTGCTGCGTGCTTTCAAGAGAAAGTGTGAGAATGTGGAATAAGAATATCTGAGGAAGTGCCGCGAGCGGGCTACCCAACACCATGTTGGTGAGGTACGATTTTTCCGTGCTCAGACCGGCTATCAGGTGTTTACTCACCTGCCTCTTGAGTCGCCCTCAAGTAAAAAGTAAAGAAGAATCTACTTCAAAGGTAATGGTGAAAATCAAGCAAACCTGAAGAACTGCTCCACTGCCTGCATAAAATAATAAGATACAAAATGGAAATACATAAATGTAATTGATAATTGTTCGGTTCCATGTAAGTGCTTGGTCTCCAGAACGGATTGGTATTCTGGAAGAGAATAGACATAGTGTAGATATCTTGTGCACGAAAAACCATGAAAACAAAAAAAACTCTTTTGTAATGCATATATGTAAAAGGGTGAACTTGCTAGAAGTTGGACTCTTTAACAAAATCGATCAAACGCGTGACCTTGAGCCTGTGATGACCGCGTTTTACAACTAGGTGCGTAACCAAGGGTGCATCAGAATACTCCACGAAACGGAAAAGAATATACGGTTAAGAAGCAAAAAAAATGTGTAGAGTATGCGGATCAAGTACAGTTGTGTCAAATACCCTTTTCTTGTTTGATTTAGGTATGCATGATATATTGAAGCAATATATCGTCAATTCATCCAAGTAACGAATTGGTTTGCACCTCAGAAGTGTGTAAGTCCTATTACTCATTAGTATTATGAGTGATTAATTGGTGTAAGGAAATATTGAAGTCACTTCCTCCGTGGTCTGATGTGGCTTAACGGCTAAGCACGCGGTCTAGCATTCAGGAGGGCAGAGGTTCGAGTGCGTGTGGGGCCTGCGTTTTTGTTCACCAGACCCACCTTCAATACGATGTTTGTTGCCCGTAAGTCGCGCACATATGAGAGAAAAAATGACAAGAGGACAGATTGATATATCAAAGTGCCATATTGGAAAAGTATAAGTTCTTTGTTTACATGAATATTATCACTATAGAAAAAAAACTACAAGTTTAGTAAATTTCCATTTTACGTTATATTTAAACAAACGAATATATATATATCAGTTATTGACATAAAATGTCTTTTTTATAACGCTAATGTTAAGTTCCAGGACTTTGTATGGGCCACTAATAATAATTGGTTTAACGTTAGCATAGTCGTGATATTCATATTGTCAGTTCAATGTTATGATTACTAAACAGTTCCCTTATAAGTTGTTTAAAATTAGGTATGTGGAATCAATGCGGCTGACATAGTAACCTTACAGTAACGCACTGTACTATATCTTCACGGTTATTGATTCTTAAATGTCAGAAATTAAAAAAAATCTGAATATTGCCAATAAAGATGGGTTATATGATCACACTAAAAAGCATGCTGCAGGGAAACTGGTTAAGTCATTACGTAAGTTTCCTAAACATGAAAAAAAATGATGAGAACTTTAATAAGTACTTGACCATGGTTTAATCCAAAATGTTTTGTCTAGAAAACTACTTATTAATAGTAGTATTAATCGTATCAAGCTACTAAACATATCCTCAACCGAAAACTTTTAGAAGTAGTTCATATGGTATATATGTATAGCCAGTCTACGTGAAAAATGTATATAAATATATAAGAAGTACAGCCAACATAGTTAATTAACCAGAAAAAGAAATTATAAAACTCGCCTGGGTTGCTTTTTGAATTCGTTGTATTTGCCAGTGTTAGTTGTATGAGTTTGATTAAAATCCTCAGCCATCGTTTCGGAATACCTAGCTTATGTGTCCAGTATTTAAAAAAAATTTAACATAACACGTATATATCAAAGGTAAAAGGTCTGGGGAGTTGTCGGTGAGGCGGAATGAGGAAAAAAATATTTTTAAGTAGATGCAGGGTGTGATTAGCTGCGTGGTTAGATTTTATCCTGCAGCCGAAACTGTCAACATCCTTGACTGACTAATTGGATGTGCCCAGCGAACCGTTTTAGTCATTTGTAAAGATTTATTATCTTTACATTTCGATTCCGTAATGGATTTGTCAGTTAAACGATCTAACAACACGTATGGTGGTTCATGATCTAGATAAGCCGGCTTTAGCCTATCAATACTTACTGTGTCGATGTTTCCATGTTTTTCTATCACGAAATATTTAGATTTTCTTGAGACGACTTTGAAAGGACCTTCAAATGGAGGACTGAGTGGTGCTTTTATTTTGTCACATCTTATCCAGACGTGCGTGCAATTGCTTAGGTCTTTAGGTATATATACGGCGCGCGATTGTTCACGAGTATTAATCGGCTTAATTTTAGACATGTGGTCCCGTAGTTGATCTACATAATTTTCTAAATTAAGTTTTTGACTGTTAGTATTAGGGTTAATAAATTCACCTGGTAGTCTCAGAGTTGTTCCGAAAACCAGTTCCGCAGCTGAACACTGTGCGTCAGTTTTGACAGATGTTCGTATTCCCAACATAACTAACGGTAGGAATTCTGTCCACTGATTGGGGTTTGAGTGAGATATAAGGGCGGTTTTTAGCTGACGGTGAAAACGTTCTACCATCCCATTAGCCTGAGGATGATATGCAGTGCAGCGTATCCTATTGGAGCCTAGAAGTTTAGCCAAGTTATTAAATAGTTCGGATTCGAATTGCGCTCCTCTATCCGTCGTTATTGTTATGGGTGTACCAAAAATGGTTACCCAGTTCTGCATGAAAACTTTGGCTACTGTTTCCGCTGTGATGTCCGCTATCGGGATGGCTATAGGGAATCTGGTAAATCGATCTATGCATGTAAAAAGATAATTAAAACCGTTTGAACGTGGTAAAGGACCTACCAAGTCGATATGCACATGGGCAAAACGTGCATCTGGTTGCGAGAAAACACCTATGGGTGAATTTGTGTGACGATTAATCTTTGATTGTTGACATGCTGAACACTCTCTAACCCATTTGTGTACATCCTTCTGTAAATTCGGCCATATATATCTGGCATTGATTAGTTTTGTTGAAGCTTTCGCGCCAGGATGAGACAAAGAATGAAAGTTATTATATATCAACTTTCGCATATTTTTGGGAACGAAAGGTCGCGGCATTGCCTTGGTCGTGTCACAATAAATTAGAATACCATCGATAGGTGATGGGAATTGTTTTAAATTAAGACTTGAATTGTTTGTTTTAAGTAGGTTTTGTAATTCTAGGTCCTGCTCTTGTTCGTGTCTTAACGTCTCGAAGTTTACTGTAGACTGCTGTAGCACGTTCATTTCTAGTCTGGATAAAGCATCTGCCGCCTGATTGTCCTGACCTTTGACATGTCGGATATCGCTTGTGAACTGTGATATATAGTCAAGGTGTCGGACTTCTCGAGGTGAGTATTTATCGGCTCTCGCTTTTAATGCATTCGTCAGAGGTTTGTGATCCGTAAAGACTATAAATTCCCTACCTTCTAACATGTGTCGGAAGTGTTTAATGGTCAGGTAGATTGCAAGAAGTTCTCGCCCGAAGGTAGAATACCTTGTTTCGGCTGGAGCGAGTCTTTTCGAGAAGAAAGCAATTGGTTTCCAGGCGTTTTTAACCAGTTGGTTAAGGGTACCGCCTACTGCTTTATCTGAAGCATCCACCATCAAAGCAAGTGGGGAAAGAGAATTCGGATATATCAACGTAGTTGCTTGAGCCAGTTTATCTTTAAGCTGTTTAATAGCTTCGATGGCGTCAGAAGACAGTTTGAATTCTTTTGGTTTTCCTTTAAGTGAATCTGTCAAAGGTTGCATTAATTGTGCACAACCTGGTATGAATCTGCGATAAAAGTTAATTAGGCCTAGAAAACTTCTCAGTTGTGTTAGAGAACTAGGTACGGGGTATTGTTTGATGGTATCCACTTCTTTTTTGATAGGTTTAATCCCTTCTGGGCTTATTGTGTGACCGAGAAATTCTAAAGTTTGAACACCGAAAACACACTTACTTTGATGTATGTTTATTCCATGTTCATCCAGTCTTTTCAACACTGCTTGTACATGCTGTTCGTGTGATTGCAAATCGGGGCTGGCAATTAACAAGTCGTCTATATACCCCTGCGCAAATGGCATATCTCGAAGTAGGTTATCTATGAATCTTTGAAATGTCTGTGCCGCATTTCTCAGGCCGAATGGCATGCGTACAAACTCGAATAAGCCAAAGGGTGTAGTAATAGCTGTCTTGGGAATATCTTCATCAGCCACCGGGATATTGTGATATGCCCTGACTAAGTCAATTTTAGTGAATATGTTCATACCCTGTAAACCGTTGGTGAAATCTTGGATATGAGGTATTGGGTACCTATCTGGTACGGTTTGACGGTTTAGGGCTCTGTAATCCCCGCACGGTCGCCAGTCACCTTCATTCTTCTTTGGGACCATATGCAAAGGGGATGCCCATTGACTATCAGAGGGACGGATAATACCCAATTGTAGCATATAATCAAACTCGGCCCTAGCGATTTTGAGCTTATCTGGTGCTAGTCTCCTGGGTTTTGCAAACACCGGTGCACCTTCGGTTTTGATAGTGTGACTCACTTTTAGTTTGTCTTTAGAAGGCTGTGGGTTTGGTTTAGTTAAGTTTGGAAATTCCGCGAGTATATCTTGGAATTTCGCTGTTGTTACTGGGGAGTTTGAATCAAGTTAAGAGAGCTGATGTGACTTTCTTTGCCTTTTGTGTAATACGAAGTTTCTTTTAGTGTTAATCGCCGTTTCTTGGTGTCAACTAGAAATTCGTATCTCTCTAGAAAGTCCATCCCCAGTATTGCCAGATCTAAGTCGGCTACCGTGAAAACCCAAGGGAATTGCCTCCTGAACCCCAAATCTAGGGTTAAAGTTTTCTGCCCAAATGTCGCAATTTTAGTTTTATTTGCAGCTTGAAGTGTAATTGATGATGTTTCTCGACTAATCTCAGTTTTATTTTGAGGGATGATGCTAAGAGCAGCGCCAGTATCCACCAAGAAATTCAAGCCAGAGTTTCTGTCTCTAACATAAAACAAGCGACTGTTTAGGCGCCCCTCCTCAGTCGTCGCGACCTGGGGAGGGGTTACTCGTTTCCCGCTGTCTTAGAATTATGCTTAGGCCAGGCGCATGGTTGCATGCACTTGGTTGAGTTGACACCAAACTTCCAGTGGTACCAACAAAACTGCCCAGATTGTCTGGACATTTGTGACCTGTTTTGTGACTTGGATCGTGGTCGTTGTGGTGACCTGCTCCTGTTTCTATGACCCATTTGCATTCTGGTGACAGCCTCAGTGAGACTCTTAACACTCGCAATGAGTCCTTCTATTACGGGGTCTTTTGCTGATTCTACTTTTTGTGTGTGATTTATTGTGCCTGATCCAGTTGGAGGACCTCTTTCCATTATTCTGTCGGCTATACGCGCTAAATGAGATAATGAGGTTTCAGGATCTTGTGCATCCAGACAGTGTTGGACGTAGCATGGGAGAGCTTGTATCCATCCTTGTTTTAGGACTGCTTCACCCACTGTGTTATCACCCACTAAGACTTGGAGGTGACGTAAAAACTGTGACGGCGACCGATCACCTAATGTTTCACCTTGAAAAAGTCTTTGGATTCTTTGACTATCTGATAATGATAAGCGGTTCATTATCTCTCGTCTTAAGATGGTGTATGGTTGTGGTGATGGTGGACTTAAAATCAAGTCACGGACTTCTTTGGCGACTGAAGGAGGAAGGATAGAACACAAGTCTCTATAGCGAATCCCTTCAGATTTGATATTGTGTCTCGTGAAACAATGCTCTAGTTGAGCAAACCACAACCTAGGATCACTACGATCAAATTCTGGAAGTCGGGATTTCGTAGTCATAACAGTGTCTATCTCCACTGGTGACAAATCCTCCAGATTATGGGTTTCTATTGAGTCTGACATGAGGTATGTGACAAATATAGCAATAAAGTTAGCACGAAAAATGGTTACTATAGCACGAATAACTTAAGATAATACGGAATAAACTAGTTATATACTCAAATTAGTTTACAGATAAACAGGTCTACTTTTACGATTAAGTAAAAAAAATGTTAATAACAGAAATGAGGTTAAATTTGTGTTCAAAAAAAGCTCACCAATTTCGTGCCTTAAGTAACCCTCGTGCTATTGATAGAAGAAACCAGACAAGTAGTGAATAGGTCTTTATTTCGATCTTAGCGCGGTCACAGTGGAGCGTGGGATTATCTGTTCAGACAAACAAAGGCTCTCAACATTCAATATAAGATAATAGGGAATATAACGCTTATACAAAACGAGGAAGTGAATGAATACTTGAACAGTACTGTCTTGGCATATACTTGGTTGTTTGGGGTCAACTCTTAACCAACCAACCTAAGCTGTTACAAGTCTATCATCAGAGCAGTACAAATATCCTAGCAGACCATAATTCTACAAGGTCTCCACGGCTTCTCATGTAGAATAATGGTCCAAGTCGGTATTATCACACAGATATGCTAACATAATAGTAGACCCGATTCCAAAATTTCGGACTTTTCATGATGTGACTTCTCAATCTGCAGGATTACAGAACTTGTCCATTCTTATCATACGGTTTTTACCTTAACCAACCTCACGAGCATTCATGTAACCAATCCTAACGATCAGAAATGAATACTTTTTATGACTGTCACAAAATTATGATTTTGAACAGTGTTCTTATAAGTGTAGCTTCCATATCGTCGTCATGGCCTGCTTGAATGCATCAAAAATTTACTTAGACTTTCAGTCATCGATTTTAGATAATCTGATTCATTACCATTCCCTGTTCCACGAATGGAGCCACAGGATGTGACATATTTGTCACATTCATTGGGGATAGCACCAAAGATAACCCCATCGTAAGGACAAGTAACATCTGATGCGACACCATAAGGACTGTAATCAGATTTTGAAAAAGTTAGACTACTTCATGGATTCTGCACTACTTCAGCAAATTTACTGTAGTGTTCAAACTCGAAGTTTTTGTAATAAATCTAGTGTCATGAAACCCACTTGTTTCTGTATCGGAAGGTGCCGTAAGAGTTATGGAAATTATCAAGTCTACATTCGAGGCTATCAATGCGACTGAGCACGAGTAATAGAATTAGATCACCACAGTTCGTCTAACCCCAACGTAAACAGTTCACATCAAAACTAATTCTAACCCAAACCAAATTTACTTAACAACAATACAGAACTGGATAGATACTCGTCAAGAAGAATTCGATCGTGAATTAAATGAATAAAGTGTCTAAAATCATTCTTCACTCCTTGCAAACTAATATCCTCGGAAACGACCAGTGACTGCCACAACAAAGGAATTAAATGTTACCAAATGCTCAGGAACAATGATAACATCAACGAAGCGTGAACGTAAAAAGAAACCATTTTGTGACTCTCTATACTGTTCACGTTTAACCTATCACTAATGAACATGTCACCAAAGCAGCCGTGCTTAACAACGCAAAGCATCTAAAGTCTACAAAAGCAAATGGGGAGGGATTCATTCTGGTCCTAGAATATATATTTCCATGCCCTAGACGAGAATTTACAATAAATATTCGACACGGATAGCTTTTTTGCAAAAAAAGAATTGCTGCAGTGCAGACAGAATCAAATTTAGTAAAACGCAAAAGATATTCAGTAATATCAGTTGGGCGGGGATGTCCATGCTGGTGGGATTTGAATCTTTGATAACTCCTAGTGAAAAGTTAGGTACGAATGCTTCTCGATCGGTAAATAAAAAAAATAGATGATGGGTTCGGTACAGTCCTAATCGTAAAAGTTGTGAACATGAACTTGACAAAAGTACCCAAACCACTATGGCCTTTAGGCTCTACAGCTCACAAAGTCTTCCAGTAGAATTGTACAATGTAATCTAAAGTACACCAAGAAAGATAATTGATAACCGACACAAAATTAGTTATTTGTCAAGAAAGACACAAACCTTGTCAGACAGATAACCTAGTTCATTTGGCTAACGATCAGTCACTTCAGCTATTCAGCAACTTTTACGACCCTGTGTATTCAGAATAAAATGCGTCAGGTGACTGAAAAGTTGAAACCACTTACTTAAAAAAAGAAAGCGTTGATGAAATACAGAGGCCATTTCACCTTACTTTTCAGATAGATAAAAACATTCAGTTCAAAAAATTACCCTCAAATCCGTCACGGAAAGTGGTAGCCACCACGCAGAAGGGTCGAGTAAAACAAAAGAAACCAGATGGTAATAATCACATAAATGAGGTGTTACTAAAATCGATGATTTGGATAAGCTGACGTTCGTGATTCATAACACAACTGAAATTTAACCTGTCGTTTGCCATTTTCATGTATCCTTTGATGAATCCATGTGATGACTAGAAGCATATGAACCATATACTTTATAACTTCTGTAAACTTAAAAAGTTGCATTGCATAAATACATAGCATGACCAAAATACTAACACAATTATGTCGAGATTGCATCTGGTGTGTAAGGTGGACGCGATGCCACTTTGGGGAATATTTGAAGATTACTCAGTATGTCTGAAGGAATGAACTGATGTTCAATTTTATAGACTCTATTTATTTGCATACGTACTGTGAAACAATGTGTTGTAATTTATAGATCATGCCTGTAAAAATGGCGTGTGCCTGCCATTGCAGATATATATTATATTCAACTATTATACGAATTAGGAATCCCCAAAATAACGCAATTCAGATCAAAGAGAACAAGATGATCACGGACAAACGTACTGTATTTAGAATTCGAAATCAGGCAGACATCAAATACAAAAGAATCATTAATTCATACAAATACCTCAACCTCCGCAGCTTAAACTGAAGTGTAAGTTAATGTAATCACATGTATGTCTTCCCCCTATATTCACTGTATGTCCGTCAGGTTGTGTATTGGATACCAACTCCATATGATCTAGAATATACTAATTAATATTAGAATTAACAACTAAAATTGGAACGGACTTGCCTGGTTCCTGGAATTGTATATGATCGACATGTCGGTTGTGTACTGGAGTCGCCGGTATCTACCATTTGAACCATTTTTTATTACTGTCCCCCCTCACGAAATAATGTAGGGTCCTTACGTCGCAGTTGCATGATCAGTTTAAAGTTCCTGATTTGAATTACCTTCTCATGTCTCGCAGTTTGATTGTTATGTGCGAGTATTTGAGGTAAATACTGACATACACTTTGAGGCACTCAACCATGTGACCCTGACTTGCACAAAAATATGATACATATTCCCTTTCTATTTTACGTCAGAATACACAAAGTCATTTTTCCAGTAATTAGATAAATTTGCATTGATATGAGTAGTTAACACATGTGATTCATCTAGGCTTAATTAACCTGCGAAAAAATCAAGTGGAAAACATGTATCTGAGTCATACTCATTAAGATAATCGTGGACTCGATTAGAATTTTCTGTTTGTTCAGACGTCATGTCTAGGCAAAGCGGTTTTCCGACTGTTTCGGAAAAATTGCCATTCCTTCAGATTCATCATACCACTGACCAAGGATTCTATTTGGCACACACTGGTTTTGATGTCCGACATCTGATACAATAACATCAGAAATATGACTACGATTCGACACATTGGGAACATATTTGTCACATTCATTGGGGATAGCACCAAAGATAAACCCATCGTAAGGACAAGTAACATCTGATGCGACACCATAAGGACTGTAATCAGATTTTAATTTATTTGGAACTTGTTACTGACATTTAATTATAGTTTCACTAGAAATAAATGAATCACAAGGACAAACCCTATCCCATAAAATAACATCAGAGTTTCGTGCTCTTGATATATCTTCCACATATTTGTAAATTTCATTAGAAATACACAAATCATGGGAATGACGCATATCTCGTAAGATAATATCATAAATCTAATGAGAGCATTATTTATCTGAGATATTAAACTTAATAGAATCGGAATTACAAAGTTTAACAATACTTGCTGCGAAATGAACGGCAGCATTACAAACCGCCTGTATGCATCAAATTTTGCCACATTTAAAGCGTTCAGCATTGCGAAATACACATGAGCTACATGAGTGAAATTTGCTACAGGACAAACATATGTCAAGCATGTGCTTATCTCCGTGACTTGCTTCGCAACTCTCCAATGAATTCTCATCTGCATAACCTTGAGTACACATCGGATTGGGATGGCGTAGTAATGTTGTGAAATTCTTGATGTCCTGGTGAATCATTTTGTGAAAATTTTCTCCTCTACTAAATTCCGGATTTGTATACTTTACATGGTTAAATATTATTCCCTTGAGAGTTACATACGGAAGTGAATTAGACGTTTCTAGAACTACCAAGGGTTTTAGCAAGCTGTAGGCTTCTTTTCTGGTGAATGTGAGGAAACGGGCTACAGTATTAACATCCTCAACATCTTTCTTGGTCATAGTCCCGATTTTGAACCTTCCCATATAGTCTTCAAAAGCATCAAAATTTGAATGTATGTCCAACTGTCCCATTGGAAGCTCCATGGGGACGCCAATGTATTAATTAAAAGTATTTGAATTATTATACAAACTAGGAACACATAAATAACGCATTTCAGATCAAAGAGAACTAGATGATCACAAACGAACGTACTGTATTTGGAATTCGAAGCAGGCAGACATCAAGTACAAAAAAATCCTTGGTTCATGCGTACACCACAATAATCCATCTAGCTTTTGCTGAACTAATGAACGTTTGTGGATGATAATGTCGATAATGATACTGATGATTATTCAGTTAATGTTGTTGATAATTGCGCTTTCTGGTGTACATAAACAATCTTCATGAAAAGATTTACACTTACATGCAAGTGGTTTTCCATTGTTCACCGTCTACATAGAAGGTACTCTACATATCTGAAAACGTTATTAGTTCCAAAGGGTTGTGGTGGATCACCATGCATATCGAGGAGACACATAAATGACAGTAAACTCAAATTTCCCGAATTGAACCTTTGTTGCGAAATTCAATTATTCAGGATTTTGACAACTTTACGATTTTACGACAATATATCCCATTTATTTGGATTGTTAAATAAATATATTTTGGCTTTCACTTCACTTTTCTGATCAAATTCATTGGGTTGAGCAATTTTAGTTTGCTTACTTTATAGCTCATCATCATCACATAAATTCAGAGTTGATAATTGACTCAGAATCTGGTACACGTTGACGCTAGTGAATGGGTGCCGAACTCCATTTAGTTTTCCCAACACACTGGGCTTACCTCTGTTTCAGGATACTTATCATTAGGCGTTGAATTGTTTAAAATAACCCTTCAGGGTAACGATATCCCATGCTGATTAATTAAGTGGTTGAGTCAAGTAAGTTTTTACGGTAGCGTGGATGTAACCTGCCAGTTCTTTCACTCCAACCAAAACGCAATTCTTCACGGTAAAAGTGATTGTTTGATCTTCCTTACAAGAAAAGTATAGCTTGGCCACAAAGTTATTCTGGTCTAGGCTGACAAACAAATAAATTTGTTAATATAAATAACATATTTCTGAAGGGGTAGGTACACGCCATCTTTACAGGCATGATCTACAAATCACAACCTTTTCCGTCCAAAGTGTGCTTCCCAAGTAGGATTGTTAAGTTGATAAAATTAATAGAAGTGAATAACAGTACTTTCGTGCAGATTAAAGTGGTTCAAATGGTTGTGAACGGAATAGAAAAAGCTTTCGCTTAACGAGCTTCCGTTTCTAGTAGCAGTTGATCACCAATACCTCCAGGCAGGAACCCAGATATATTAAAGATAAAAGAAGAGAAAAGAAATTGGTAAATCACAGTAAAATGCTATCCTTAGTCCTTAAGAATATGTCAAGTTTCCTTCTAAAGGACTCTCGAGAAGTCGCTTACACTAGTTCAGCCGGCAGCGAATCCCAGCATTTGACTACTCCCAAGGAGTAAACATTGTGTCTACAATTCATTCTGCTGTGTTTAGCCTCCAGTTTCTGGGTATTACCTGGGTAATCTGCCAAACGTAAAGTTCAGGACAGATTCTTCAGATCAGAAATGGTGCTCTTGTTGCGTAAGGACACAGCAAAAGCTTGAGAAATACAAATCACGTTTGGACCAAACTTCCTCTTCTTTAAGCGTTAGTGATTAGGTTTATGCTTTAGTATTACACTGAGTACAGTCTATAATATATTTTCCGAAGTGGAATTGGGTCTACCTTACACACCAGACCCAATCCTTGCACAACTGTGTTAGGATTCTGATCGTGTCAAGTATTTATGCAGTACAACTTTTTAAGTCTATGGTTGTTATAAAGTAGATTTGTAGAGCGCTTGGTGTAAACTATGATCTTGAGAAAACACTTACGTCGAGTTTGTTTCAGACGTCAGAAGTTCCGTAGCTGCGTTCTTAGTTGAATATTTTGAAAAAAGAGAAACAGAGGAGCAACAAGGCACTTGGATACAAACAGTGGACAATATTTAACATTTTGTAGTGGAACAGACAGGTATGATAAATTAGTAGATTAACTTCATACTAGCTCTAGTTACTAGAGTGAAATGTGATTAGATGCTCCAGATGAGAGAATTCAGTAACAAAGAACAATAAGTTATCATATTTAAGAAGTTGGGGTAGGTTCAAATGATGGAACGGAAGCCAAATTTAGAATAAGGAAGGCATCAAGAGAGTAAAGTGTTAAGAAAATTAATAACTATACCTTTCATTGTCTTATTTGTTTAGTTTCTTTTTCATCCGATGCCAGCCGTACAGTTCTAGTGTAAAATTCCGAGTTAGATTATATAGTCACAACTATACAATAAGTACATTATACAGTTATGTTCACACTAATTACCACTTACCGACAGTCTGTGATAAACAATGACTGCTCTACGAATGGGGCATCAAACGTCGAAATTAGAATAGCATCAGTAAGGGATAATTCTTGGCGGTACTTAAGACCATACTATAAGTAAAAGACTGAAACAGACAAAACCTTTCAATTTAGTGTTACTATAAATACTAGATTAAACTAAAGATTAATTATTATAGAGAGATTTTTATTACTGTTCAGGTTCTAGTTTAAACCCACTATAGTTGACCGGATCAGTGCATCCGCTTTACTCAGGCAACATTTTATGACTTTCTATCCTGACAGACTCGACTTTTTAACCCAGGTTTTTCATTCCTCTAATACAAACCAGAGTAAAATAATACTAATCGACACTGTTTGAAAAAGGCTAGATGAATAAACGACATTTTCGACTGATCATAATTGATTAGCTGCGTATTCTTGCAACAGTCAAATGACACTGTTACTTATCCACAGTGATCAGCCCTAAACGTCTGATGACCGTTCTTCTAAGGTGGGGCATGTTTAATGTGGTAAAAAGACCTGACCAATATTTACTACTACCTCACATTACCGGTCTATATAATTTCTTCTGTTTGATAAAATAACGTTGTGATTAAGTCTGCAACTTTTTTCAACTCCCACCAACGCGTTACTCACAAAATTTATGTAACATGATTTTCAGTTCAGAAAATCATCGTTTTCCTTGCTGAGGTACTACATTTCAATGTACTTAAGCATAAAATCACGTAATTATTCATAGTCCCGGTGCAATCAATATAATCAACCAATTCACCAAACAATTTAGGCCAGTACCATTATTTCTACGTTTTTATCTTTCAATGAATCCAAACATATGGTAATTCATGGCACGGTCAACTCACAAGAATGGTAGTCCCTCATTAACTGCAATCACGGCAACTAATGTTCCTCAACGACAGGCTTAGACAACTGCATTTGCTAGGCAATGTCTCCTTGTCTTCCCTTCGAATATAACACAGCCAACAATATTCATGCTGCTGGCTGATCGGGTTTCAGTGTTCCTCATACTAATGCATCAATGAGGCACTGAGATTCGGTACTGAGACCACTATTATTGAACTTAATTATATCACCAGACCAATAATCATACTCTGATGTGTTAGCTGGGCGTAAGTGGACTCTCTAATCAATATGATCTTACGTTGAAATAACCTTGTGGTTGAAATTTTTTTCTCCTTAGGAACCTTCGAAAAACGAGTGCAGTCTTAACGACAAAATAATATGCTTAATACATAAGCGAATGGGGTACGTAGCGTGACCACGCTTGCATGGCTCGACCGTGGGCCCTCAATAATGTCCCCACATTGACGCACACTGACTTTGATCTCTTTTTCGCCCACCACCAGACGTTCAGAAAACATTTGGCTGAAGTTCAGCGTAACCCCAACCTCAAGGTAAGTTTTGCCCATACCACTACCGAGACCCCTAGTGGAAGAAAATAACTGCATCCTAGCGAAATCAACTCTTGAAAAGATAAAGAAATCAGTTTCAAATGCTAATTTGCGACCCATTTTCGCTTAGGCCACAGTTAAGTGATTTTGACTAATCTCTACATCTAAAGTGGAAATTTTAAAATCACTTATGCCCTCTTTAGTTACCTAATCTACACGAGACTCATCATTAGTTGAAAGAGTTACTTCTACATCGACGCTACTTTTCTTTTAAGTATTACTTCCAGTTGAAACTATTCTTGGGGTAAGTTCAAGTGGCCTGAAATAATCAGTGACGGATAATTTGGAGCTTAATTATACATCAACAAAATTATTACTACCTCTTTAATCCAATAGAATTAATTTCACTGATACCTTGTGGTTTGACTGTACTAAGTCCTCGAGGTGCAGAATGTCCATTTTTGTTGGGCAGGAGACTTTTGTTTTGCAGCTCGTAATTGCATTGGCTTTGTTAAATAAAAATTAGACTATATCCATTGCGAAAATATTCAGGTGTTTGCATAACAGGTACTATTTTATATGAATTTTCATGCCTTTATAGTACTACATTTTAAATCAAATTTCTGTCTTTTGGTACATTGGTGTTTTCCTGGTCACGTGTAAGGCAGTAAAGGGATAGAGTACAGTTACTTCAAACACAGAACTAGTCTGTTTGTGAACTCTGATCTAGTTCGTTATTAGTACCACTCTAGTAATAGACCTCATCCCAAAGTTGTAGATTTTTCGTGATGTGACTACCTTATTTATGAGAGCTTGCGTAGAAGTCCCATTATCTGCACTGACTCACCATATAGTGAGATTGGGCAATATAACATCTAGCGCTTTTGACGAACACGTTTGGGCTAAGTATAGAATAATATATTTAGTGTGAATAAAGACAAGTTGTACAAAATGATCACGTCTGCAAGGCTGAGTCACATCATTGATTGATTGGATGTGCCCTCGTCCCCCATTGTTGGCCTTTTCTCCGTTTTAAATGTTGAATATCTGTTTTCCCAGTTATCGCATGTTCAACTTTGAAGATTGTGCTTAGGTGTAATATCACTACAAGTTCATAGCAAACAGATTGAAGAACAGGAATGCAAAAATATTTTCTGTCAAAAAACTTCCTAGTCTCTCTCCCACAAAAATAAGTAGGAGATTACATTTCAGTCAAGCTGTTGGGTTCATAAGAAGTCATGTTATTTATGTAAGCGCAACGTCAAAAATCTTGTCTTTAGTACATAGTTCGTTTTTTGCTAGCAGCTACAGGGGGCAAAAATCCTCTTTGATACACTGAGCTAGTGATCGAAACTAGTGGCTGATAATGAACAATAATACCAGTAATAAAACATTAAAAGGGTGGAACGTGTAGAATTGTGGGATAGTTTGATATTAGTACATTTACCTTTAAACATTTGTTACGGCCTGACTATCCAATCTATAAAATCTTACGTAGAAGCCACTTCATGATCTACACTGACTCGTCCTACCGTGACAATCCCCAATAGGACTTCTAGTATTCTCTGACCTAATCTGGCTAGCGATTGCGGTAGATGTTGAGCACGGCGTTACCACCTGTGATCTGGTGCGGATGCCTGACCGAGCGCCTTCAGCTAGATGAGTCCACTAAAACATGTGATCAGCATCCAATGTCGAAAACTTACAGGGCTATTTATTTTGGGGATTTATTTACCGCCACAAACACATTTATCAGAGGATAAAATAGTGTATATAATATGGAAAGGTATAGTTTACACAGAATGACCACGCCTGCAAGGCTGAGCCACAACCCACCGAATAATCTTTTCTGCGTTCACCATCTCTGACCTCCTCCCCATGTCAAATGTCGAGTGTGAATTTTCTAAGTTATTTTCTCTTCAGCTTTGAGAACCAACACCTTTACGACCAGTCGGTACCGAATCTTGATAAACTTTGGTTTCAACTGATACTAATGCCACCATTACAGATTCTAACAAACAAGTAGTCCAAATCTATTACAAACGGTGGGAAAAATCGACCGGATTAAGTGGTAACAGTCAAACGATGAGTTCATATGTAACCTATCAAAAATATGTGGATAAGTAAAACAAATCAGAATTGTGAACTACAATAAGATAGGAATGAAATGGATACAAACTAAAATTGTCCGTAGAAATGTATGGTAATAATTTGATATTGAATCAGAGTAACACATAATATACAGAAATAAGAGATTTGGGAATAGTAAATTTGAGTTAAGGATGTAATAAAAGCTTATGGTCTCCTGGAATTCATAAGTAGAGGGATTTCTACACACACATAGATAAAGGATCTTTGAGTTGTCCTTTATTTCCTTGATGATAGTGTATATCTGAAAAAATTAAATTCATGTAATGAGCTCGAAGTATCATGTACTTACGAGGTTCAAACAAACTTTTGTACCTCCGTGAATGTCCTGGATCACTTTGTTGAAGTGAGAAATATTCAGTACGATCTTTTAAGTTCTTTATTCATTCATTTTTACTAATAGTTCGGTTCATTTAAATATTCACTGAAAGTAATGTGCCAAACACCTCGACTGAATTTTCCGTGAAGCCATAGATAAATTATGGAACCAAAGTTATTTAAGCCAAGCGTTTAAACCTCTCTCTAAAAAATAAGTCACCTTGCTCATTACTGACAAATATGAAGTTCCTTAGGCAACGAATATTCTTACATATATTATGAAAAAGCTATGGAAATAGTTAACACAGAGTCATTTTGTAATTAGTTTCTGTTATAATTTGTGTTTTTTCATTAATTGTCATAGTTTGTACTGTTGCCATGTCAAGTACACATCGGTTATTCTAGCTTCTGAACGGACTAATCTATTTATTCTTCCGGAGTCATATTTTGACCTTGTCACTTATTCGCTTATCAGACCTGACTTTTTATATGAGTACATGTGTGTTAACTACGTACCCTATTCATTTTGTGTCCGTAACGTATTTTTGTTTGACTATGAATATCGGGCCATGCTTCATTAAATTGCGTTGACTAACTCACCTTCTCCGCTCCGCATTACTTTGTTTTAATAAACGGAATACACCCATTAAGACAATAAATAAGAAAGATTAGTTCAGCGAAGGGTTCTCTTTCTGGCGAATTAATTTTCAAAGCTGTACAATCGCAAATATATATATGCTTATTTTTACAGGATGATAATACTGATAATAAACCTGTTATATATGGTGACAGTGACGTTAAATAAACAAAGGTATTAAGCAAGGAAAGTTTAACAATCGTTTGATTGTTAATGGCTTAAGTATTCAATAAAAGATAGATAGGGAAATTAACATTGGGAAAAGATGGCTGAGCATGATAAAATAACATGTTGAAACAGAGATGGAATGTATTCGGGATGATCGTGGAAATAAAAAGCAAACAAGTTGTGGGTAGAAGATTTAAAGGGAAGATGGATGGTGAAGCAGATGTATGAAAAAGAGTATGAAAAAGAGAGAAAAATTTTAATACATGAAGACCATGGTAGAAGAAGAGGTTGTACCAGTCTCTTTCGCACACACAATTCTAATTTTTCCACGCCGGCGTGGCTAAAAAGAGGAGGCAACGGCTCAATAAGAAGTCCTGTAATCGAACACCTTGTGAACACAGGTCATTCAATCAAGGCAGACTCTGAATTCAAAGTCATTTACAAGGTAAGTAGGAGTCTTCCTAGGACAATAAGACTGCATCGTCTTTGCATTGCCGAAGCAATAGCCATACATCTGGAAAAACAAGAATTGTGTGTGCGGAAGAGACTGGTACAACCTCTTACTCGAGTCAGATACAGGACCATTGTAAACTTGTCATTACGGATTCGCTTAACTTATACCTCAAGCTATCTAGAATAGAAATCAATAGGAATTTCAAAACACAACCTTTATAAGTTGTTTGTTACGATTCACATTATACAGACCGAGCATCACATGCCGGTCAAATGTATGCAAAATCCCTATAAACCTGGAAAGCAAATCTCGATCCTCGGCTTGTAATAAAAGTCTTGGGATACTACCAAAGGAGGTGTCAGCACTATTGTCAAGAAACGGCCTAAACTCTGCGGCTTGTTGACCGCACTCTAGTATGGTGAGATTAACATTCTGGCAGATATTGTGTTCCACCAGCATTTTTAAAAAGCGCCATTATTTTGACACGAAAATAAAGTATATGAACCAGCTTGAACTATAACGATGAACCTAATTATTTACTGACATTAAATAGTCTCAGCACCTGATCACCACGACTCCAAATCGTTCCAGTCAGCTGTTACTTGTTTGTTTATCTGTTTCCGAAAATTCTGCGCTCGGAATCTTCAGATGGCTGTGGATGTTGTGTATGCGATTATCTAGTTACTGTTTTGTTCCTATGGATATGTAAGTCAATGACTTCGTAGTTTTAAAATGGTGGTGCTCTCAGTTCTAATTTTCCCCAGTTTACATTCTAGCTTATCATTACCACTTGACTTCTTCAGGTACGCTCGTTTAGAAAGTGGATTTATATTGTTAAAAAACCTAGTTTTTCAAATTTTGATTTTTCCTATCACCGAGTTATCTTTAGAACTATTTGGTCAATGGAAGCAAACGGTTTTCCACTTCCGTATGTACCTTATTAGTTGTTTGATTTCAAGCATATGCGTATTTATATGCGCGATGTCACAAATACTCAACTTAAGTCCCTACGTGATATCGTTGGTTCATCTTAGCTGCCCCCACGTTTTGAGCGTGAAAATTAGGGCCAAGTATTACATGAATAATTTATGCACTCTAAGTGGAAACTAGAGCTATCTACGAATTTGTTTTCGAAGGCTAAAGTATCTAACTGTTGACACATGCAGAAAATAATAACGTAGATACCCATCTCTAGAAATTGCTACTTATGTGCAGTTACTTAGGTGTGCGCGAAACAGTGGGTTTTGGGAATCCTATTGCCGAGATCTCTTGAAACCTAAAACTGCAAATTTCTGCTTTTAAGGCGGTTATCACCATCACCAGAGTACAATGTTCATACAGGTTATAGCTTAACGTAGTAATTCACTTTAAAGTTCCAATAATCTCGCCTCCATCTTTTTATTTTATCTAAAATCTGGCACAAATGAGCACCAGATAAATATGCTGCACTCAAATAAGAAAATGAGACAAAACTATAGTTTATGGACGAACCAATAAGATATAAGATAACATGTTTTGGATCTTGGCGCAAAATTCATTCATCCATTTGTTTGAAGAGCGTTTCGGTATGATGTCAGTTCGTGAAGATTTTAAAACGAATCCATAACCCTGACCATCAACTGTAAATCATAATCCTTATTCTTAACCCAGGTTTATAACTCTCGTTTAGCCCTACAAAGTAGGTGGACACACTCAAGGCCACTTTAGCGTAACTCAAATGTCGTCCATAAGTTGCAGTTTCACCAAAGTGACATTTCGTTTTAAAAACTATGGCCGAAAACAATTCTTTCACTTGGAGTTCCTCTGACTCGTGGAGGATGTAAAAATTATCTTCGAAAGGACTTTCATTAGCTTCTCTTCAGAGTCATTCCTTGTGACTTCTCATGCACTAAGTTGCAGCTTATCTAGGATTTATTTATTATTTATGTGAACATATAGATATTGGTAAAAGGAGGCACCAAATACATATGCGCCACACAAATCTCATTTGATTTGTGCGAGGGCTATGATACTGCCCGGGTGCCCAAATCAAAGCAGGAGCGTATCCAGGACCTCAATCAATGTATATATGTGCCAGGTTTTACATTGCGTCCTGCTGACTATTGTCTTCGCCTTTAATTAGAGTAGGAAGATCATTTTAGTAATAAGCTTTTTGATGATGATTAGTATATCAATGAAAAGTACATTTGGACCAGTTGATTATGTGCAAATTATAATAATTAGAATTTATGAACTAAGTATTTGTCATCAAATAAAAATCATAGTAAAAATGTATTAAAAGGCCTTAAGCAGATTTCAGACTTTTTTAGTGTAACGGGAAATAATCTTAATCGGTATTGATTTTCTCTCTCATAAGTTGTATTTAGAGATTACACCCACAAGATGGCGACACTAATCGAGTTATCACCATTGTCCGAACACATTACTAAACATTTGAATTGCTGTGTTATCAACAGTCCTTCAAAGACAGCGATAACCAAACGCGGTCATCTAACATACTCAACTTGTAGAGGCCAGGTTTCAAAAACACAGAGCAGTGCTGTTCTTACAAACACATCGTAAACCCAACCTTCTACATCCAAACTAACATCACAAGTACCAAAGATAGTTTGAATTAGCATAAATCGCTCTAGCTTTCACCATACGTAGACTGACCCCATCAGTCACACTTCCAGCAGCACTCACACAGATACGCTGACCTTTAGATTATTTCCCACAACTCAAAGAATGAGTGCCGGTACAAGCTCTTGCTAGTCCTATGAAGCCACTTTGCATTTAGAAGGTTCTAAGTAAATTCCGTATTTAGGACACTGGCATGGCTCAAATATCACCGCACTGCAAGACAATATCATCCAGATACTCAAGATCGAACTGTTTCTCCGGTTAACATCCTCACCACCAATATATACTCTTATCAAAGTTGCCTCAAGGATGTTATTGACCACAATAGTCTGAAAAGTCTCATTACCCAGTACCTCGTTGGTCAATTTGTACAGGTTTGAAGCTGCATACGACATCGTTTCTTGTCACACCCTAACTATTGTGAAGCTCCACTTCTTGAGTCCAGTGATTATAACACCATTAGTCTGAATCTGGTTAAATATTACCTGGATTTATAAGAAATTCAGTATATAGTTGGCCGTAAAAGGCCCCCGACTAGTTGATATTGAATAGCTTCAAAATACGTAGAAGTTACAATCTCTAAAGTGTTAACTAAGAAATTACATGTATTCATAGTAGAAAGAACAGTGTAATGAGAAGACCATACTTTACATGGAGTTTCGAAGTTCATCCCATTCTTTTGATGACCGCTCTCACTTTTCAATTATATGTTCTTTGGTCTGCCTCTTTTCCTTTTGTCTTAGTTACAAGTCAGAGCTTACTTTGTGATGCACGTCGATTTCCGTGGTGTGACCTACTCAGTAGTCTAATCGGCTTAATTGGTTTTCTGTGGTTAGCTTTTTTGCATCAAAGTTCTTTTTACGATATGGGGTTTCTAACCCTCCTCCCAACTTCCTTTATCCTGACTTGGGACTGTCAGTAATCCTGAAGGGGCTTCAGGCGAAGTTAGCTTAGTGTTATTATAGTCTAGGATTTCACAGTACCACTCGGTAGATCTAGTTTAATACGGTGAAATTTTCTACCAAATCGCTTCTAAGAAGTGTTTCCTTCGAGGAAAATTCGACTAGGGTATTCGTGAACTCCATTTTTTGCGTACTTGCTCAGAATCGTGTCGTTTCCCTTCGAAATTCCCAAAGTAGTTTACCTTAGTATTAAAAATGACCTGAACCAAGTTCATGCTTCGCAAAGTTAAGGGATCTAATACAATGAACCAGATCGTACTAGTATTATCATTGTTTTCGAAGATAGTTCGATTTGAAATGTAATTTCTCTCACTCCTTACTGAAGTAACGTTTCTAATCAGCCTTGAACCCTACCCTACCTACTACAGTTTGGGCAGCCGGGCGGTATCACGAGCCTTATAAAGTATGACTCAAAGCTGCTTATAGAAATTTGCACATAGTAAATTAATGATATTAATTACTTTACGATTGCTTAATACATTAGTGTTTTCAAGCCCATCTGGTATAAAGTTTGGTCCTTGTTCTCTCCAAATATCAAGATTCTTTCTGAGTAATAGGTAATTCGTCTGATGAAATACTACCGAATCTAATGCCTATATATTCTTAATCTAGTAAATATGTTCCATATTAATTCCACTGGCATTTGGTACTTCAGGTAGGTAAAAATGAAGTCACTGTTGTTAATCCATTCATTTTATTTGCTATGCTCATCAGCAATGTTGAAAACGCAGATAAAGTAGTATGATCTCCATATTTTACCGAAACTATAATATTAAATAAAGAGATTAATAATAATTTACCAAAATCAAGATATATTAAGTACTAAACGAATAAGATTGATTTTTAAGAATCTATTTATCTCATTGGTATCTAGTTTTATATATCTAGGATTCGTCTTTAGCTACAGATATTCCACACTTTGGGAGTCATCGAAATTGTCATACAGTTCCTCACACGTGATGTTAGTGGTTATAACTCAGTTGCATTCAATTTTAATTTGAAGGTTTATAATGCTGTAAATCTTTCCGAACTTTGGTAAGTGAACTATTACCCATATCCATTACCGTGTCTGAACCTATAAAATACAGCTGAGACTAGTTACTACATACCTCAATGGCTTAATTTTGTTTGTTACAATGGCATTTATTTACTAATTCTTTATCTGGGAAGGGATATTATAGATGTTGGTTAAGAATGAGATTTTCTTCACCGTAATGGGTATTTTTCTTTTTCTAAATCCTGTCCTACTTATGTAGACTAACGAAGTAACTTCGTTTTATTTTCCACTTTAAGGTACCTTTGCTATGCCTCTTCATGTAGATCCACGTAAACACGAACTTCTGGAAGCTAGAATTCAGGGAACTAACCATATAAGGTCAACCAATAATGTGCCTCGCTCCACAAAGTCTAATTCGTATGCTTCTGGATATATGTTTCCAATAACAGAAGAACCTTCCGGCACTCCAGAACACTCAGTTTTACGTGGTTCTTCCAGTCCATTCAGTTCAGTTGGTGAACATGACCTAAGTACTAGTAGCAGTGAGATTAAGCCGGTTTCCACAGTAGTTCCTTCGATATCAGTTGAAATCAATGAAAGGATTCCGAGTGCAACAGATCCAGGCAAAAAGTTGCATAACCCGAATTGCCATAACATTAATCGACTGGAGGTCACTAGTCCGGGTCTTAATGTTCAAAATTCTCAGATCTACGTTCAGACACAAGAAGATTATGTGACTTCACCTATGACTCCAAAAAAAAAGAGAATCCCCTCAAGTTCTGTAGGAGAGTCTGACAACACATCAAATGACGGTCTTCTTACTTCCCTCGTAAAATCGGACGATAAGTTGATAGAAGCTTCGGCTCCTGGTATCCCAGCAAATCCTCTTGGTTCGCCTCAAAGCCTGCAGTATGTTTCAAGGTCGAACTCTATTCACACCCCAACCACTGTTGCGGGCAACAGTCCTGTGAAACAACCCTATACATTTGTAGAGGAAAAAAATGCTCCGTATCCCACATTCCAAATTTCCGTCCAACCATCTGCAGCATTTATCGAAACAAACAATCCTACATACCACTTATCTCCTTCGATAGGACCACATACTCCAACTCCTGGTGGACAAGGTGATTCGTTGCCATCACGAAATGGCACAAAGAAACGGCGAAAATTAGTGAGTTCTGATGAAGGTCATACACCGAAACCTAAAAAAATGGTTTGCCAAGAACGTGGTTCAAAGCGTATCGATGAAATCTTTAAAGTGAGTTGTGCATTTCCCTCCTCCTAAAATATGCCGTTCACTCTCTAGACTGTCATCTAATCAGTTTTGTAATAATTAGGTCATTAGAAGAACCCTAAAAATCGTAGATTCAGGAAATTACAGGTGAATTAACATCAATATCTGCCAGGTAATTTTATAGGTTTATTGGAAGTCCTGGATCGAATTTGTTTTAATCAATGAACAGATAACATGTCAAAGATTTTGACCTCCCTATAATGTGTTCATCGTATCTGTCGCTCGACTCACTGATTTTGTTATTGTAGGCTGTTGTTTTGGTCTAAATGTTGTATGCTATAATTGTCCCACCAGAATCCATTTTTCTTAAATATATGTATCTCGAGAATTCAAGAGTTTAATCATAGCTTATCTTCACTCATCTTTTCTCATTCAGTTCATGCCTGGGCCATTATATTCATCCTGTGGTTCAACCAGTCCGACACAAAATCCTCGTCTACAGAGTCCTGTAAGTCTACATCTTATATTCACTGTGTCCAGATCTCTAAATAATATGTAGCAGTATTGGATCAGCTAGGTTTTGGAATTATCTGTTTCATCTCTTACTAACAATGCTAAAATGAACAATTTTAATCTAGATTTATCACGTAAATACTTGTCTTAGATTGTTTCTACTAAAAATTCTCGAATCATATGATATAGATAGTTTCAGAATAAGTGATATAACAACTCAAATGTCCATGTTTCTGATATTATTATACCTCAACAGGTCTCGCTAATTAAATATTTTTGTAATCTCTGGATTCGATAGCCAAAATAATACATGTATGTTTACTCTGTTGGGACACAAGGTAAATAAATCCTTGGATCTAACTCGGTACATATTCGTATGCCAGGCTTTGAGTTAAAATTTGTGTGGGAGCTAGTGAATACTACCCGGCTAACAAGCTTACTGTCCATAAGCAAAACAAATAGCGCTTTTTTTCTTACTACGTTTAGATAGGCCAAGCTCCGGGAATCTGCAAATTTTGAGATGAACTTCATTAATCATTCATGTGACAATTTGTCAAATAATCAATCCAGGGCTTCCAGGTTTCTGATGGTTGTCTAACTTAGATCGGTTCGTGACTTCAATAAAACCCAACAATCTCCGCAATCCCCATCAAGTTCACTGACAGTAAAAAATACATTGTTATTAATCAATTAAACGATCCCAAGTTCAACTCTACCTACCTTGGTGTGGTAGGTTCAATGGGACTGCTAGTTTTCATGTCATACAGTAGTTTCAGTACCTAAACCAATAACGCGGTTGGTAGGTTGCAGATAATGGGTGAAACAATATCTGGTTACGTTACAAAGATAACTATTCTGTAGAAACGATAACTAATGAGATTTACACATAATTAACAGGTAACCAGGATAATACATTCATGTACGAGGAATACGTGACTAGCACCATATGGAAGACTAATATTGCTAACAATAATCTTATTTAGGGCTATTTCGTACTAGAAACTATGGGAGAATTTTTTCGTGAGTAGGAATAGGAGTTTATCCTTACAGCTTTTGTTTTAATTGTGTACCGTTTCCCCTTTTTAGTCCCCTACAGGTGCCCATTCTCTTGATAATCAAATGGTTGGAGTAAACCATAATTACATCCCGTCGCTGAATGAAGGTGTGACTACGAGCTGCGCAAGCAACGATCAAATGATTATTACGTCAGTAACAGGAATTCAGTATGCAAATAATGCAGCTACTTTCCAGTTGTCACCTGTCCGTGCCAGCAGTACAGCAAGTTTAAGTGATAGCTCCGGTGACAATCCTGTATCGATGGTTGGGTTAAGTATGGTTGCGAATGTAAACGCGAATCCAACTTCTTGTACAATACCCTGCAATGCTAATCCATTGCCTACTTATTCTAACCTTCAGCTACCTGCTAATCTTAATTCATCATATCCTCAAGTTGGACAACCTAGTGTTGGTTATCTAAGCTCTGGATCCTGTCCTAATAACCCCATGACATCAAATGTTCCAGCCGTTTCTGGGTCACCCACAAACAACTTCAGATCTCATGTCGGGGTGCAAACAGATGAAACTGTCACTCCACCGCCAACTGCCGAATGTGTGGAAGGTTCACAATTCACAAACATCACAACTTTGCATAATAATCCTCCCTTAGTTACAACCGGTGGACCTGCTTCATCTGTTCCACTAACTTCAGTTGAGAGTCTTCAGCGTCGAATAGCTGATTTAGAACACGAAACTGTTGTTCAACGAGAGACCATAACAAAATTACAAGATAATGCCATTCGTTCCCGCGAAATGATACGCGAATTGCTGATTGAAAAAGTAAGTTATTTAATTATTTTCTTAAATATTCTGTCTGACTGCAATGCGCATAACAATATTTGATTATTAAACTGCTCAGTATTACGTCAAATAATGCTATCGTTGGTCATTTATTTACCAATGTATTTTCTTTATTCTAATGAATTTCTGATTGTATGACGTGCTTTCAGAGTTTACTCGAAAGAAAGACTACACGTCAAAAAGTTATGGAAAACCGTTTACGGTTAGGTCAATTTATCACCCAAAGACAGGGTGCTCATTTTGAAGAGAAATGGATCGAAGGTTCGAGATTTAAGGAATTAGATCAGTAAGTTCCCTTTACTTACTATCATGTATAAAATTCAGAAATTAGTTGTCAATAATTATGTTTGCCTAGTTCCCTTGTTTTTTTAGCTGTTCCTTGTTATCGTAATTGATTGCAATGAAATTTTTGGATATCTGACTAATCTTTTGTTAAAAACTCATAAAATGATTGGGAAGTGAAGCATAAGTACGGATTATAGACGAGTAAAGTATTTTTTATTAGGTAGGGTAACTCATCTGTCCCTACTTCGAATTAGGCAACTATGTTAACATCAATGGTCTTTATACATAAATAGTGTGACTCAAACTTGAGTACATAAGATTTTACCATATAAATAAGTTGTCTCGTTTATTTATTTCGTCCTTGTTTTAAGATTAAATTTTGACCACGAACTCTGTTTGATAAGTATCGTTTTAAGAATACTTATTATAAAATTGGTATGGTTTGCAACGCTTATAATAATAACAATGATAACATTTTATTTATTTGAACATATAAACATTGGTACAAGGGGCACCGAATACAGATACGCCACACAATGACGAGGCCAGTAGCAGTTATCATTGATTTGGGTGAGGGATGTGACACTACCGGGCATCCAAACCAAAGCAGGTGGTTTTCTTAGGGGGTCACATCCGGAGCCATTCGACCTAAAAGTCTGGTCCACAAGGCAGTGGAGCAAAATCAGGAGATGCAGTCCCATGGTAGCCGGTGACCAACAATAGGTTCATACGCCGTTTGCTCCTTCAGAACCCTGGAGCCCATGTGCATCATTGGTTTGGAATTAGGGTTTTCCAACTCTCTTAGATGGACTCTTCGTGTCCACCGAGCTGGTGAAAGCACCGGACATTCGCTTTCCGTCCTCTCAATTTCGTAAACAACACCCCCGCCACGAGAAGGCATTGAGTAGGACTTCGCTGGCAGTGGCTGTATACGCGGGCCATGTGAGAGCGTTTCGAGAGGGAGAGTTGACTCTCCTCACCCTCGGTATTTGTGGGCTCACACAATAGTGTCATTCTGCTAATTTCAAACTTTTCTATTTTCCTGTTTATTTCTTTAGGCGCCGTAAGAATATTGAACTTGTTCGTGAAGAGATTGAACGTAAAAAGAAACAATGGAACAAGCGTAAACCAAATGTTGGGGATGCTAAAAAGAGTACTAAATCTAAATACGATGAGTAAGTTAAAGTTTATTTTTTCTTGTGTAAAGTTTTATGTGTACTAATTATACTATCCTAACCAAAGACGTCTTAACTGGTGGAAATGAACTTCCGGTGTTTGTGACCCTTGATATTTCAGTAATAAGTTAGATAATGCTATATAAAATTATTGGCTCAAGATGGTCCGTAATAATATCACCAAATCTTAAGCACTAGATGTCAAAAACATTTTGAATAGTGGGAAAAATCAATGAGACAATATGATATATACGTTTCGCAAAAGCTTAAAGGAAAACATGCATCAAAATACTGTAATCAATTATGGGCGAATAATCCTACTATTACCGATTTCTATTGTCCAACTAACACCATTCAGAATGCTTACAATTCATGGTTTATTTTCAAACTGTCAGTCGAAAATCTTCAAGAATTGTTCTCCCGTTGCTATGTTTCGAGAGATTACGAGTTCACCTAATCTGCGAACTGAACGAAGACTCTAACACAACGATCAAATAAGCTAACTATTCCGATGCATCCCAGCCCCGCTAACTAGAGTGATACGTCCATGTTGAGAGAAGGAAATGTATTCCACAAGCAGCCAGAAGCACGAACAACAACCACAAGGACAATTCAAGAGTATATACACAGCATAAAAATGTCCTTGGGAAACGTTACAAAATCACATATTAAGAGAAACAACTGACCAATGACATTTAAAGTTCTCCCAAGTAGGAAATACGACATGAAGGTGAAAATGGGCGTTTTTGAAGCGAAAACAAGAAATTCAAATTTCCAAAATAAAATTGCAGAAGTGAATTCTGGGGTTTAACACTTTGGATCGTTTGTTGTACTTCTGTTTAATATTAAACAGGCAATGGTTAAGCATAATAAACATTTGTCAGGTTTATCACATAGGTACTATGTGTTTTTATTTCAGCCATACGTTTTTATCACGTAACTCATCTACTAAGTACTGGTTTATGTAACTGGCTTTGAACCTCACTTTAGTTTTAATACATTTATTGATATTACCAGGCTGCCATAGCGTACGTAGGTAAGAATGTGTTTGAACCTGGGATCTATTGGTTGGAAGTCAGTTGTTTTGGAAGGGCATAATTCACACTTTCTTAGTTGTGAATCATTCGTAGATATTTTCATGGATTAGCTTAAGTTGCCACTCAAGCGTGTTCCTATTTTTGAACTTTAATCCTCAAAATTGGTACCTCTTCATGCTTATAAATCAGTCAGTTTGTACTATTGTCATACTCTAATTTTTATCCTATATCTTGTGTATTGAGAATTTCAAAATTATGAATAAAAAATGATTGGATAATAATTGTTATTACTGTTTTCTTTCTCTCCAGAGTCTCTGTGGATGAATTTTATGAACAATTAGAAATTTATGATTTACGTAAACAGATGCTTGTTAAAGAAGATAAAGAAATTCAAATGGAATTAGAGCGATTAGATCGAGAAAGAAATTTGCACATTCGAGAAATTAAACGAATTTCTAATGAAGATGCATCTCGTTTTAAAGATCATCCATTACTGAATGAACGATATCTTTTGCTTAATTTACTGGGTAAAGGTGGATTCTCGGAAGTTCACAAGGTTGGTTGTTCATTCTTAGACTTCACTTTTGCTTGCTTCAATAAAGTAGTCCGTTTTCATCATAAACGTAATATGATCAATAAAAAACTAGACATAGACATTGTTTACTTCTAGTTCATGGTCACCTTTTTCTAACATACTCCTGCACCAGCCAGAATGAACCAATGGATTTCCTCAAGGTCTATTGCACTGATGGATTCTCGTAAACTCATTCCATCGGGCCCTGAACACGATGAAAAGCAAAAACAAATCAAATCTAGGTTAACCAAAAGTTTAAGGAACGACCATGAGCAGTGACGGTCAACGAAAACAAAAGAGATGGAAAAGGCAGCGGCTGTAGGTAACACCAGACAGCTCTACAGACTAATAAAAGAAACTAGAATTAATAAGTCAAGTGTAAGTCAGACTATTTCGGAAAAAGACGACACTCTCATCTGCTTCCAGTCCAGACGTTTAGAACGATGGATGGAACATTTCAGAGAACAGTTCAGCTGGTCTTCAGCTACTGTACAACTACCCTCCATTCCCAGACAGTGTGAATGGAACATTGAAGTAGGTCCCCCAACTCTAGCAGAAGTTCAAAAGGCTATAGTTAATCTCAGTCAGTCAGTCAGTAACAACGTAGAACTTCGTACGTACGTACATCAGTCCGAGTTGCCATACCACATTAGCACAGAGATGCAGTTGTCGATTCAAATCCCGTAGTGGTAGAGGTAATAAGAGTATAAGCAGTAATCGGGAAGATTAGGGTTTGGAGATGTTATTTAAAGAGTATAATCCATTGAAATAAATTTGGAAAGAGGAAAAAAGGGACATGAAGGATTCAGAATATTAGAATTTGGGAGAACACAGAGAGTGGATGCACCTGCACCATTGCAAACGATTTTGAGCCATGTCATTCAGGGTCTCTAACCATCGGTTGCTATCATCTCGCGGTCCCCAACCAGGTAGTCTACACCTAACAACATGACTCAGTTCACTTGTCAGTGACTTCATGGACTTGTGCCATGTTTTGGTCTGGCCGCCCCTAGCTTTCTTCCAACCTACTCCTATACCACTGAACATCGCACGTCGAGGCAGTCGGTCGTTGGGCATACGTAACACGTGTCCAATCCATCTCAACTGATGAAGTTTCACTACTTCATCAATTGATTTGCCATCCTTACTTAGTACCGTTTCCTAACAACTGCATTACTTACTCGATGGTCCCAGGATATACGAGCAATGTTTCGAAGACACCTATGATCAAATACTAGTAACCTACGAATATCCTCTACTCTTACTGGCCATGTTTCACTGACAAAAGTAGGAAGGAACGAACTGCTGCACAGTAAACACGTCCTTTGGTTGATAGACGGATATCTCTCCTACGCCATAAATGACGCAAGTTGGGAAAAGCTAGTCGAGCTTTCTGTATCCGTGCTGAGATTTCGTCACATACCAGACCACAAGGGCTGATAAGGCTCCCGAAATAAGTGAAGCGGTTGACACGCTCAACTACTTCACTCCCTATCACTAGTTCGAATGTCGATGACAGTTCGCCATAAGCTCTCACTCGACCAGTTGTGTTCGAGTAGAGAGCCTTTATAAGGTTAATGTACTTCTTTGGTACTCCTTTCAGTGACAAACACTGCCATAGAACCTCACGATCAACAGAGTCGAATGCCGCCTTAAGGTCGAGAAATACTACCATTGTGGGGCGTCTGAATGTGTGTCTGTGTTCTAGAACCTGACGTAGTGTGAATATCTGATCTATACAACCACGTCCAGGTCGAAAACCGGCCTGGTTTTCTCTAGTCTGCTCTTCACGAGCTTTGATTAGGCGTCGAAGTATTATTGAAGCTAATATTTTAGACACTATATTAGTCAAACTGATTCCTCTGTGATTGTCACAAGAGGACTTTTGTCCTTTCTTATAGACTGGCACAATCAGTGATTGAGACCAGTCAGATGGGATTACGTCCAGTTCCCAAATTCTACCTAAGACCTCAGTTAATCTCATTGCTAATACTGGACCACCATCCTTAAAAATCTCAGGAGTAAACCTGTCAGGGCCTGCTGCTCTCCCTCGTTTCAGATTTCCTATGGCTTTTTCAACTTCGTAAAGGGACGGAGGACCTACATTAACTTGCCATTCAGGTTGACTGGAGATCGTGGGAAACCGAAGTGTGGCTGAAGGCCAGTTGAACTGATCCCTAAAGTGTTCTGCCCATCGATCCAATCTCCTGGATTGAGAATGAATAATATGTCCATCTTTCTCTGAGATTGTTTCGCTAACGGTCGGGTTCCTAATTCCGGTTTCCTTAACGAGTCTGAACAATTGTCTGCTATTACCTATTGCCGCTGCCTTTTCCATCTCTCTTGCTTTCGCTACCCACCACTGTTCGCGATCATTGCGTAGACTTCTTGTCAGCTTGCGCTTAAGCTGACTCCGCTCTTCATTATGTTCAGAGCCAGGTGGAATGAGTTTCCGAGCATCTATCAGTGCGATAGATGCTGCTGAGATCCAGTGTTGCTCCCTAACCTTCTGGTTTACCTTACTAGCAGATATCACTGCTGTTTCCACAGCTTTTCGGATATCATTCCATGCTGCATCGGGGTGGGCATCACATACATGGCTGCCTAACTGTTTTCCTAGTTGTTCCTGAAATATACTCTTAGCTTGACTATCATTAAGTAGGCCCTAAGAGGTTTCCTTGCAGCGTCTTTCCTACGTCCAGTAAGACGCAAGCAAATACGCGCTCGCACTAGAGCATGATCTGAATCTAGGCATGTGCTCCAGAATGAGCGACAGTCTTCTATCGAGCCCCTCCATCGGTGGCTGATAGCGATGTGATCTATTTGGGTCCAACGTTGGGACGAATTAGGGGGTCGCCATGTTAAAAGATGTTTTTCCTTATGCTTAAAGTTAGTATTTGCAAGGAACAGGCGGTTATCTGAGCATAGCTGCAACAGACGGTCGCCATTATCTGTTCTTTGAGCCACGACACCATAAGATCCACCTAGGTGTCTTTCCCTATCGCTTAGTTTACCTACTTGAGCATTAAAGTCACCGGCCACTATTACTACATCCGAGCGCTTAGCTTTTCGGAGAAGGTCCGAAAGCTTTCTGTAAAACTCATCTTTTACATCATCTGAGCTGCAGTCAGTGGGAGAATAGGCAGAGACGACGAAGAGGCAACGACGAGTGTCCCTATCTTTCCGGATTCTTACTGTTCCGTTCAGTCGGACAGCGCACAAACGACTGTCTACTGGGATCCACTCTAAGAGAGCTAGTTCTGCCCTAGGACTCAATGCTATACCTACGCCGGCGAGGCCACGGGAAGCAGAATCAGGGCTTCCAGATACACGAAGCGTAAATCGAGTCGGTTCTTTATTTTGGCATGGTGAGGTCAAATGAATGACGCTACTTGGATCCTGTATGCGCGTTTCGGAGACGCAGCACACATCGATGGCGCGAGATTCTAAAGTTTTAGCTAAGGAAGCCTGCTGTCCTATTTGGCAAAGTGTTCGTACGTTAAAAGCTCCTACGTGTAGTTTAGAGCGTGGTTTCAGGAGACCAGGAATGGCGTTCCACGTACTCGAATCGTTTGCCCTAGCGGTGCGAGGTGATAAAGAGACGTGAGGAGGGTTAGTCATGGAGATAAGAGAGGTATTAGGAGGTGTAGGAAGGATTTGAATGTGACCACCTTGGTCTCTTGTGCTGTTACGGGTATGAGGGCTGATGTCACTTCCCGGCTGCCCACACCGTGGAAGGGTATTTCTTGAGGAACCTGAAAAGGAAATTGGATTAGTGTTGGTCTTGACGACCTGGGAGCGTGACCGCAGAGCCCAAGGGACAACTGCTTGAGGCCGGTCGCGCACGGCCTTTTTGTGGAAGGTTTTTGACGTGTTAGCTCCGTTCTTCAAAGGGCCTTACCGCCGGAGACGGAAATCCGTGAGGTAAGGTGAGGTGTGACATTTTTAGGGTCGACCTTTTCTAACCCCACCCCTCCTTGTGGGAAGGCAGCATCGCTGTCATGCTGGTTGTCCGAAGGAAACACCTTACTGCTGTCACACCTCTCTACAGTCAGCAGTACGACTTCGCCCTCAGACCTTGAGTTGCTGCTTTTAGTCTTACCGTTCTCCAATCGACCTGCCTGGCATGGTAGAACCTACAGGAACATATGTTCCAGCCAATATAGCTCGGTTGGGTCATCACGATAGGCAAGCCCGACCACCGCGTCAAGGTAGCAGCTTCGATCGGGATAGTTAATCTGAAACGAGGAAGGGCAGCTGGTCCAGATGCACTAACTCCAGAGGTCTTTAAGGATGGTGGTCCAATTTTAGCGATTAGGTTGACTAATATTTTAGCTAAGATCTGGGAGTTAGACGTTATTCCAGCAGACTGGTCACAATCACTTATCGTCACAATATATAAGAGAGGGTTAAAATCATCATGTGACAATCACAGAGGGATTAGTTTAACTAATATAGTATCTAAAATACTAGCCTCGATAATTATCGGACACCTAACTAAGACTCGTGAACTGCAAACACGAGAGAATCAAACTGGCTTCAGACCTGGTCATGGCTGCATCGACCACATATTCACCATTCGTCAGGTTCTAGAACATAGGCATACTTATCGGCGTCCGACAATGGTGGTCTTTCTTGACTTAAAAGCAGCATTTGACTCGGTAGACCGCGAGATTCTGTTGCAATGTCTGTCATTGAAAGGTGTGCCTCAGAAGTACATAAACCTTGTAAAGGCTCTTTACTCGAACACTGCCAGTCGAGTCAGAGCTTATGGCGGACTATCGTCTGCTTTCGCAACCTCAAGTGGTGTCCGTCAAGGCTATCCACTTTCTCCAATTTTGTTTAACTTCATCGTAGGCATACTGATAGAAATAACATTCTCGTCGACCGGATTATCGGGCATTGATCTCCTTCCAGGAGGTCCACTTATCGACTTAGAATACGCAGATGACATAGTCCTGTTTGGTGAAGACGCTGATAAAATGCAGAGTCTTTTGGTAGCGCTAAGCAACAATTCCAGAATGTTTGGAATGCGCTCCTCTCCCTCTAAATGCAAGTTGTTGCTTCAGGACTAGTCTGCGTCAACACCTGAACTAAGGATAGGGAGTGAAGTAGTCGAACGCGTTGGCAACCTCACTTATCTTGGAAGTTTGATCAGCCCTAATGGGTTGGTGTCTGACGAAATCTCAGCACGGATTCGAAAAGTTCGCTTGGTTTTCGCCAACTTACGTCACCTTTGACGAAAGCGAGATATCCGTCTGTCAATAAAAGGACGAGTATACTGCGCAGCAGTCCGTTCTGTTTTAATTTACGGCAGCGAAACATGGCCATTAAGAGTAGAAGACACTCGTAAGCTACTAGTATTTGACCACAGATGCCTTAGAAATATTGCTGGCGTCTGCTGGGATCACCGGGTAAGTAATAGTGAGGTTAGACGCAGGGTATAAGGGAATGATGGTAAATCAATTGATGAGGTTGTGAATCTCCATCGACTGAGATGGTTGGGCCACGTGTTACGTATGCCCGAACACCGATTACCACGACGTGCAATGCTGACTAGTGTTGGGCATGGTTGGAAGAAAGTTAGGGGCGGCCAAACCAAAACATGGCATTAGTGCTTGAAGTCACTAACTTCTAGTCTGAGCCATGTTGGTAGATGCAGACTACTTGGTTGGGGTCCGCGTGACTTTCGTAACCGATGGTTGGAGACTCTTGGTGACATGGCTCAGAATCGATCACAATGGCGTCAGTGTATACACTCACTGTCTTCCCTTAAACTAAGAGATTAAAATCACTTCATATCTTTCTTTCTACGAACTAATTCTTTCTTCCTGTACTATATCCTTATCGCAGTCTTCCTTTTGTATATTACCACCTCTGGATTAACTACTTTTATGAATCCCGTGTCCATCTTGTTGTGTTAATGAGGTATGGCAACTTGGACCGATGCATGTATGTGCGTGGTCCTACGTTGTAGCTGACTGACTGACCAGCCAGAATTGTGTCGAGGAGTGTGGTGGCTAAGTATATGTGACGTACGTCCCAGGCAATTCAGTCGTGGAAGAGAAAACTAAGGTGTCTAACACCGTGTGTTACCTATGATTAGCCATCACCCATCTATGAAATCGTTGGCTGTTGAAATGATTCATGTTGCTAGATGCAGACTACTTGGTTAGGGTCTGCGCGATAACCGCGATTAGTAGTTGGAGACAGTGAGCATCAGTCGTCATCAACGTAGATACGTGATATGTGCATTTGCCAACTTGCCACATCACATCAACACGACAACATAAAAACAACAAAAGGGGTCTAAATAATCCGATAACGATGATGATGATGATGATTGATGATTGAACATTTGGAATATTGTTCAAAAAGGCAGAGTGAAAAGGTATTTTTGGAGGAATAGTGGAAATCAAGATCTAGAGCCAATGAATATTTATAAGCTCGTCAACCGGTTTATCCCCTTTAGCTAGTACTCTATACTTAACCTCAGCATTGATGTTTGGTGGTATGACTCCGAATCAATCATAGTTGCATTCACTCTATCTTCCGTTACGTCTTGAGTCCCAATATTTCTCTGTATATACATTTTCACTCCGTCTTCTCCAACCAGGCCCCCAAATGCCCTGGTACGGTCGAGGGTGGGGAGAGTCAACTCTCCCTCTCGAAACGCTCTCACATGGCCCACGTATACAGCCACTGCCAGCGAAGTCCTACTCAATGCCTTCTCGTGGCGGGGGTGTTGTTTACGAAATTGAGAGGACGGAAAGCGAATGTCCGGTGCTTTCACCAGCTCGGTGGACACGAAGAGTCCATCTAAGAGAGTTGGAAAACCCTAATTCCAAACCAATGATGCACATGGGCTCCAGGGTTCTGAAGGAGCAAACGGCGTATGAACCTATTGTTGGTCACCGGCTACCATGGGACTGCATCTCCTGATTTTGCTCCACTGCCTTGTGGACCAGACTTTTAGGTCGAATGGCTCCGGATGTGACCCCCTAAGAAAACCACCTGCTTCGGTTTGGGCACCCGAACAGCATCATAGCCCACGCACAAACCATGTGACTTGTGTTGCTCATATGTATTCGGTGCCCCTTTGTACTAATATTTATTTGTTCAAATAACTAAAATCTAACCATCTCAATGCGTGGTAATTTCAATTCCTATTGCCACTGCATTATTTCAACTCCTTCGCCATTCGTTTTGTTTATTTCATCTTGTCATGCTAATGTCACATGATAAATTGGTCTATACGTTGATTAATACCTATTGAGTTGGCTATCCCTTTGTATTTATTTATTTATTTATTTATTTGAACACATAAATATTGGTACAAGAGAGCGCCACTGAATCAATTGTTTGTTTTTCAAAGCAAGAAAGGTAATTTCCGTAGGCATAAAGAGTTCATCAATTTGTGTGTGGGCTGTGATACTGCCCGGGTGCCCAAACCGAAGCAGGTGGTTATCTTAGGGGGCCACTCCCCGACCTAAAGGTCTAACCCACAAGGCAGTGGAGCATCGTAAGGAGATGCAGTCCCATGGTAGCCGGTGACCAACGATTGGTTCATACGCCATTCGTTCCCGCAGGATACTGGAGCCCATGTGCACCATTGATTTGGAATCCGGTTAAAGCGCCGGACATTCGCTTTTCGTCCTCTCATTTTCGTAGACAACACCCTCGCCACGAGAAGGCAATGAGTAGGACTTCCCTGGCAGAGGCTGTATACGCGTGGCCGTGTGAGAGTATTTCGAGAGGGAGAGCGGACTCTCCCCACTCTCGGCCGTACCAGGGCATTCAGGGGGGCATCCCTTTGTATAAGTCTTAAAATTGAAACTGCATCCAATCCTGATGGAAACGTATAATGCATAATTTCGAAGTGCGCGTCATGTATGTCGTTAAAGCTCATTTTAACGTTATCTCGATGCGTTGTGGCCTATTTAGTTGTTTTTCACTCTCCTCTGCTGATGTGAATTATAGCAGCTTGTGTCTAAATCTTTCCTTCTGTATAATGTCTATCCAACTGGTTTTTCATTTTCACTGTGTTTATATAAAATAGTATTCAGTAGACTAAGAAAAGTAATGAGTATAATAAATTTATTTGTTCTCCACTTGTCCATCTTACAAGCTAGATAACTGAAACATAGTAAGTAAATTATTTATTAGGTACTGCTTTTTCGCTTACTGTATTTAATTTGTTCTAATTTGATCCTTTATCCAACCACTACAAGATAAATCAAAATGGATACATTTCGTATAAATGTACTGATTACCATAACCAATGGTGATTACAGTACCAGTGTTTGACTGAGTCTTGAAGACTATCTAGTAGCTATAAAAAGATATCGATCCAACAAATTTTGATCAAAAATATTTTGAGACGAAAACCGCTTCTCCAACGTCATTCACTGGCAATATTACGTACAATACTATTCACAATAAAGTACATTAAACCTATACTTAATAAATAAGTTGATTAAACATGGGCTACATCTCAATGCATATTCTTCAATCCACTGGAAGCACTAGTAAAGTTACCATTAATTATCAAGGTGTAACTCATTCACACCATTTCGTTGTAGCAACATTTAACTAATACTACCATATACACCGAAATAAATTCGGCTGATAACTATTTGTTATCTGGAGCGCTTCAGTGTCATACTAATTATGATGATAAAATAATTTCTATCAATTTATTTCATATAATATTTCTTTAAATATCCTCAAATGTTTTGTTTTCTCGTTTTTTTGTTTGCTCAGGGTTTTGATCTCGTAGCTAATCGATATGTTGCTTGTAAAATTCATCAGCTTAATCCTTCTTGGCCTAAAGATAAAAAAGATAACTACATTAAGTAAGTGAATATATATATATATATATATATATATATATATATATATAGTGTCCGTGTATTTATGTTGGATTGTTGTGCGCCGGGTTCATTAGAAAAAGTTGTGTATTATATTTATCTACACACTGCCCCGTAATTTTCCCAATCCTATTAGAGTACGGTTGCTTAATGTATAAAGCACTCAAGTTTTAACTAGTGAACTAAATACTTCAACTCCACCTCGCCCACATCAGTATATACAGATGAATATTATTGTTTACTTTCGCACCTAAACTTCCACAAAGTCGTTCACATGAATTAGTACTTGGTAGATAGAAAATATTATGACTTTTATTTATTACCAGGCTTATTAGTCCTGTAAGAAATTTAAAAATCCTGTAGAAACGTTTAGTACTCTGTCGTTTAGATTTGAACTAATGAATCATAGAATTGGTTTAATCATACAGTTGATTCAGTTCAGTTGAAATCCATTTTAAAAGACCGATCAAGCTAGTTGACATAGCATGTTATGGAAATTAAATCATTCATTATTCTTTTTGGGACTAAAGTATCATTGAACTCGAACATTCACATGTTTCAAAGTTAAGTAAGAATTTCCTGATGAATACGAACAAACAATAATAATTCGAACTCATTTTCTGCAATAATCACAAACGTGTTTCTCAACAATAATGACTATCAGGACTCAGTAGCTAAGTGGATAACACGATGGCGTTTGAAGCGAACGTTACTGGTTCCGAGTCCCAGAGTGAACATCGACTCTGAGATGCAGGTACATCCAACTGACGAATCCCAAATAGGACGAAACGCGCGTCCTGGATTCCACTGCTAGCCATCTTTGCTTATAATACTTGCAAATTAAGGCAATATCGAGGCAATATGCGCAGTATGCACACATGCCCATAGGAGACTGATCAATTGCAGTCCTAAACAACAATGAGAAGATTCAAGTAAAACAGTACCAAGTGAATTAATAATGACTATGATTTTTGTATTCCCAAAATGCGTTAGAAATGGTGTTCATATAGATATTTGACGACAGTTTATGTCATATCAAATGGATCTACTCTTGTCAATGGGAAAAGTATTTCACACCTTGATAACAGTACTAGTTAGGTTGTTTATCTGGTTTCTCATTGTATCGTTCACAATATTTTGTTGATCATTAGATCTACCTCCAGTTCCTTTGACTAGTGCTAGGATTCTCAGTGGTAATGGTCTTTTTACTCTCCATTTTTCATTGCTGCTCATGACACCAAAATAGTTTATGGTAGAAATAATTGTGAAAAATCCAACGCACAAATCGTGATCCAAGAACGTTTTAAGTTCTAGTTAGTCGTTTTCATGTAAAAATTTAACTGAAAGCTTTAGTATGGTATTATAGTATATCTATGTATCTCGAATATTGTAAACAGAATTTCTCACATCGTCAACCTAGACATTTTAATATTAAAATAGTAATATTCTGGTCACTGTTAACTAATAGCCTCGAGTATTTTAACAAAATGTCGTGTTTTTCCTTTTCCGAAACATTGTCTACTTTTCGATTTTTGAATCAATCATTTTTAGCAGAGTTATGAAAAACAATTGTTGGACATTAATTTCGTGTATTCCAAGTTGTAGACAATGCTTCAATTTTTACTAGTAATTGTATCATAATGCTTTTCTGTTTTCCTCGTCGGTTACTCTTCATACTGCGGCTCAAAACTTGACCAACTTCATATATATATATATATATATATATATATATATATATATATATATATATATATATATATATGAATTTTCATGTCTTTCTTGGTTCCGGTTTATCGTGCGATCTTTCTAGCGATCGTCAATATAGTCCAAGTATTCCGTATTTTACATTTCTGTCTCCTCTAATATTATTTTGCTTGAACTATAACACTTTTTTTGTCCATATGGGGTTGTGGAGATTGTTGAATTTCTTTGAAATCATGAACTGATCGATGTTATAATTTTATTGTTTTAGTTAATTCTAATAAGTCAGTCAGCCGTTATTGACGTAGGGGTACCTTTATTTTCATATCTAGTATTTGTTATTGTTTATACAATTTTTTTAAGTGATGAAATTTGACGTTAACACCAAACGCATCTATTTATCAATAGACAAGCTTTGTTTTTTATCTGCTTATTCCTATAGGTTTTCTCTATGCCGTTTAATATTCGCAAGCTATTTTAGAGTCAGTTGTTACTTAATTTTATTTGAGTAATATGTTGTTAACTAATTTCTTTTTCTGAAAATAATCGAATATTTTCTGTAGGCATGCGTTAAGAGAGATTGAGATTCACAAAACGTTACACCATCCGAGGATAGTAAAAGTATTCGATGTGTTTGATATCGATCATGATGCGTAAGTTTAATTGTCAATTTTCATATCTTAACATTGCATACACGAAAGCTTATTCATTATCGTTTCCCGTTTTTATACTAAGAGGAACGTGTATCCTACATTCGATTGATAGTCACTATTTCACACAATCTAAATTGCGATGCTGGGCCTCGGTTGGTAATAAATCCAAAACAAAGCACATAATTTGATAAAAAAAATTTGTTTAGTGTACATTAACTCATACTGGATTACAATCACACTTGGCATGGGCACTATGCCACAGAGAAAACCTTTTCAATTAATACCGCCTACTAAAACATGAATCTTGTCCAATATAAGGCTTAAGTCAGCTTGACTTCATAGTGAAGTCGGTAAATAATAATTGGTGTGGGAAATATAATATGAGATTTTAAAGTTCAAATAAACGTGTAGATTATCCAATTTGAAATATTCTTCATAAAATAATATTTCCTTTGTATAAGCATTTGAAATTGAACATATTAGCTTAAAGCAGTTCAACTGAAATCGCTGTGATTTCACGGTTAAGGGGATCAAATGCTTTTCCAAAAGTTCTCGTACAACTACCCGAAGCCAGCGTCTACAACACAAAAAATCGGCAACAAAATAAGTGATCATAAAAATATAAAAATAATTTCGAAGATGGAGTGGAGACTGTGGAATAGTAATTACTGCTGTATACAAGATATTTAAAACGTTGAAAAAACCAAATGTAGGGGATTATGGAATGATATTACTTTGAAAATTTTGGCTTACATCAACTAAAATAATCTGTTGGGATTCTTCATCAGACCTCAAGTAGCTTGTGCTAGACTTTCTTAAATAATTCATACCTCCAGTTATTAATAGTATAGATCCGCGGTGTCTACTGATTTGCACTTTCTTATTCATATTCCAACTTGCTTTTGTTCTGACCAGCGTCCTACACCTAAGTTGATGGTAACTGTCTTTGTATTGTATTCTAGCCAATTTTTAAACTTAATATGCTCTGTGCAAACGTTCATCTCCACATACCCACTTTATTCACCTTTAATACATCACAACTGCTGCTTCATGAAGGTCTTGTTATGTTTTCGTGTAAATATATCCTGTGTCAGATTCACTTGAATAACACATCCGAGGTCTATTTAAGCCAGAAGATTGTCGTGTTTACTCAGAAATATTTATAAGTATTTATCAAGTATATATGTGGTTCTATAATTAATCATAATTAGCTCGACTTTATCTTACATTCAAGATCATAAGACAAAAACAAAAGTCAATTGTAAACCAGTCAAACGTAAAAATGATGGGTGTTCATCTTGTTGTGCTGATGAGGTATGGCAACTTGGGCCGATGCACATATGTGTCTGGTCCTACGTTGTAGCTGACTGACTAACTAAAATCGGCTGTCCATGTAAAACACGTTACAACCAAAAGAGCATAGTCATTCTGTCAATAATTTAACCAATGATATACCAGTAAAGGGGATGAACCATGATTACTAATAAGTAATATAGTCATAAAATAAGAATTTCACACAGTGGTTTATTTAAATGACCAACTTTTAACTGTGGTTCTAACTAATATTATCCACTCTCTGTATTTTACTTAAGAACTGAGGTTCTATGAGAAATATTAATACTAGTAGTCTCAGAGTTTGGGTCATGTACATAATTTCCATTCTCAATTGATTAATCACTGAGTAGTGACCAATTTCATATACCTCAAATTCTTAGTATTGATCAGATCCTATCGATCAAGTTACGATATAGCCACTAGTCTAAGTGACGACTTCTTGTGCAATATATTAAGATGCAAGGTGATGGTTAGAGGTAGTCGTCAACAAACTCTGAACATAGGTTTCGTGCTACATCTCAACATAGTGTACACGATCTCGAGTCACGTAGACTAGTGGTACACTACAAATTGGTTGATAGAATCCGATCACCAAGATGGACTTCAGATACATGAACTTGGTCACTACCCAATGATCTATCAAATGGTTACTGCATCTCAGTCCTACAGGTCAGTCGTGGCCCAAACAGCTAGGTGGTAACGTCTCTGACTGTAAAGCTGGGTGACACGGGGTCAAATCTTACAGGTAGCATTAGATACACTTTGCTAACGAGTGCCATATGTCACAAAACCTACACTCAGGATTTCTTGTTGACTACCTCTGACCATTAACTTATGATTTTCATTCATCTCGCGTTCAGTATACAAATATGTCATTCAGTTTGCTTATTCCTGAAATCATCACATATTCTTAAACTCTCTTTTTTCGTATATTTTTGGTTCTGTAGATTTTGTACTGTACTTGAATACAGCGAAGGTAATGACTTAGATTTCTTTCTTAAACAAAACAAAAGTATTCCGGAACGTGAAGCCAAGTCGATTATATGCCAAGTGGTTTCTGCTTTGAAATATTTAAATGAACGTAAACCTCCTGTAATTCATTATGACTTGAAACCAGGTATGTACAGTTGTAAATTTGCGCTTACCTTATAATTATTTTTTCCATTCTGTAATGTATATTAAAACGCTATGACTTGAAAAGCACTTTAATTTGCTAAATAATTGCGCAGTTAGTTTCACTACCATCTCTTACATATGGATTCCACTGCTAGCTATTATCTATCTCTGAAATCCTCGTGACTAAATGTCAATGTCGAGGCAGTCCAAACAGGATCTAAATCTATCAAAAGAGACTAATCAATTACAGTCTTTAAACGTCTATGGGAAGATTAGAAAAGCAATACAGATTAATTCTGGATGAGCTATTATCGAACGACAGGTCAACTAGCCAATAAAATAATTATTTCTTCCATCAGAATAACATTTTTGTGTATAAAGTATTAAGCACCGAGTTGACGGTGTGGCATTCTTTCCATAAACAAGTGAGATTTATGTGTTTGTTACACGTATTCAAACTAATACATCTTCATTTATATGAGACGCAAATTCAGAATAAGTTACAGTGCTTCCTTCTGCGCTTATGATTATTTGTATCTTTTTCATAAAAATGTTTTCAAGCAAAACGAAACATTGTGACGAATTTCCGTAATGGTTATATTGTGCGTGATTTTACTTACTACTTTACTAACTCATTACAGGTAATATTTTACTGGGTTCCGGCCAAGTTGCTGGTGAAATCAAAATCACGGATTTTGGTTTAAGTAAACTTATGACAGAAGATAAATACAATCCAGAGACTGGAATGGATTTAACCTCCCAAGGAGCAGGCACTTATTGGTACTTACCACCGGAATGTTTTGAGACAGGGCGGGAACCTCCAAAAATATCTTCAAAAGTGGATATATGGTCTGTTGGTGTAATTTTCTTTCAGTGTTTGTTTGGAAAAAAAGTTAGTTTTCTGTAATTTCCCACTTATTTTCAACAAGTTATTATTGTTCTTAAAAACTAATTAGTTATTTTACATTTATACTGTCTACCTTTTCTCTAACTACTACATTTTAGTGACAGCATTATCTTTCCTTCGGATAACCTAGCTTGAAGAAATGATCAGTTGCCAAACAGTTGAAGACCAAGAAAGACTAGATAGCTAAACAGAAAAGTTTTAAAATTGAGTTAAAACCCCATAAACCACGTATTTAAGTGTAGCCATTTATTTACTAGTAATGATAAGCCTTGGAATAAATCCTTGCAGTTCTGCTGTTTAATTGGTGACCAATCATATCGATATAACACAGTTATAGCAGCGATATCATTGAATAATCATCTCTAAGTCGCTAGTCGATCGAAGTTGGGTTCTGATAATCGTCTAATGTGTCGTATTTGTCACGAAAATTGAAGTTCCTCAGGTTCGTTTCCCATATGATGCATTGCTGAGAAGTCCCAAACCAAAATGGATCAATTGTCAGGTGATTTATGGTTTATTCATTTCACGCCATTCCATGATGAGAAAATCATTTTTTTAAATTTTGATATTGAAGTAGTATCACTGGTATATAAGCAATACATACATTTTTCGTTTGTTTTTTTCCTATATATAGCCATTCGGTCATAATATGTCCCAAGCTGATATTTTGCACGAAAATACAATTCTCCATGCACGATCCATTGTATTCCCTTCCACTACAAAAGTTAGCGATGGCGCGAAAGTAAGCCTGTTTTGCTCACTTACTGTAGAATTTCTCGTGTTGGATTCACATGCTTAACTCACTTTCGTTTCAGTTAGTAGTACGTCACATAAGTCATTCATCCTTGTCTTTTACTTCATTGTTTGTTTTCTGTGTATTAGATAACCAAATCTTGATGCGGTTGGTAACTTACAAGATGTTTCCGATTATGACCTATTACCATTCATTAGGATAGATCTGCTTAAATTTCCGTGCAATACCTGCCGTTCGCGACCATCGGAAAAATACTATGACCAATCATTCTCCACTAACCAGAGTTTCTTATCTCTCAAATTAGTGTTAACAAAGTTAAATTTATCAATCCATAGGATTTAACTTAAATCTGTGGACCAACATATACAGTACACAAAAAACAATTCATCTTTTTTTCATCAGGAATACAGTCAAAGCACAGCCTATAGTTTAGTGATTATGATTTGGTTATTTTTCTAAATCCACAGATATTTTATTGGTAATAGATAGACTGAGTAACAATATTGTTCGAGACAATTTTTTATCTCATTAATCTGGCGTTTTGTACACTAGTGATATACAACTTCGCCAAATAATTCTGTGCTTAGGCAAGCAATACTATCACAAATGACCGATTTAAAATTTGCCTCATGTCTTATCAAAGTTTACACCCAGTATTTGAAGTTGTCTCATGATACATTTTCTCATTAATAAATTGTGTTTAAAATATTCTTACAAGTTTTTTTCCTTTTTTGTTAATTCACTGATTTCATTTTTTGTTGTTTTAGGAATTTATTCGAAAGTGTTGTACGTATAGAAAAGATCTCCGACCGGATGTCTTTCAACTTAGCAACGATGATTATCTTAAGCCTAAAGCTCAACTCAAGTAAGTATTCCCTTGAATACCTTTAATATACACATATAATATTACAATTGTACTCTCAATCATTTTTATTGATTATGTTCAACACCATATAGAACTTTATTCATATGTGTAATGTGTATAACACCTATAGTTTAAAATTGCTCATTTGTTCTATTCGTATTTTCCCCAGTCATCTATTTTATTGAATACAACCAATTCCTTCCACCTATTTGGCTATCATGATTATCGTGATTTATTTTGACAGTCTTCAGCAGGATTACATAAATTTCAATTGACCTGTTCTTTCCGAACGGTTTCAGCAAGTTGAATGAGATCATTATCTTTCACACAACTACTTAGCTTACTATATCAATTCGTAAATATTCGTTAAGTTGCTTTTATATGAAGGATATAGTATGTATCAATATCAATGCTGGACTTGATAGCTTTGAATAAACTGAGCATTGTTATAATCCTAATGAGCAGAAAAATTGTATTTCTGACGTTTCGTGACTTAATGTATGCTACTTCTTCAGAGTGAATGAATAACCGCATTAAATTAACATAAGTTTGAATAGTACATATATAATAATAATAATCTTTTCTTTATTAATACTCAGCTTTGTCTTTACTAATTTTCTGTGTAAGAATTCTATTACCGTGCAGTCAATAATGTCCCTGAACACTAGTAAAATATGACTATCTAGGAGGATGTTATCATTATCTAATTTGAATGAAACAATTTAAATATACTGATTATCGTTTCGAGTATAAAGAGCTCAAGTGGTTCAGTTAAGTTGATGTAGCGACTAGCGTTGCTTTTTTCAAATGTTTGTGTTCATCAGAAACACGTCAGTTTTACATCTCTTGTGCATTATAAACCATCTCACAGTAAGATTTTTTGTCTTGACCTACATCTCCATTTTTCAGACATTATCTCGATACATCTACACTCCCTGGTCCTGTCGGTGTCCCGCTAAATATGGCTACTCCCCCGCCTTCAACTTGTATTGATCCCTCTATCCCCACTCCTGGTAGCAACCAGTGTATAATATCTGGATTTCCAACAAACAATCCTGGAAATTGCGCTGCCCAACCTCACCCACAACATATCCTTCAACATCAACAGCAGGCCACATCTTTCTCCGTGCTACAGAATCAGGAAGCTACTCCATCATCACAACCTTCAACCTTGCCACCACCAAATCAGACAGATTTTATAACAAGACGTTGTATTAGTTAAGCAATAACTGAACATTATAAAGAGAATATTACACTTCATTTTTGTTTAACTAATACAACGTCTTACCATAAAAGTTTTCTGATTTGTGAGAATATCGAGTCATTTCATCGCAATATTAGCGATCAACGATGCTGCTTCTTGTAATAGTTTAGACTATGATCATTGCTCTCTGTCCCTGTGTGTGTATTATCAATTTCTTTTCAATGTTGAAGCGTAATAGTCTTTCATATTCCCAATAGGAAAGATTATGCTGGAAATCTTAGTAGAATAAACCGCTTTTGTCTCTAACCTATGCGTGATGTTTCAATAGTATTTGAAATGAAGTTTCATAATAATATCTGTATTCGATACCATATGTTTGATTATAACAAGTAATTCCAAGCACAAGATCTGCAATATCTCTACAACTTCCCGTATTATATTCATTCAACTTGTAAATAAAAAAATTTGTATTAAAATTTTTTAAACACTAACTAGCTGTTATTTATCTTCATTCACAAGTGCTTTCAACCAATTTGGCTTTTCTGACATTTTTCCTCATCTTATGTTATACTTGATATATGAATCCGATTGTAGTCCTTTATTCAAAGGACAAAAGGTAGAGAATATGTCAATCGCTGTGATGGTGTTGGTGAATCTTTCTTTATTGTGCAATAGTTAGCTCTGTTATAGGTTTCAAGCTCTTTATAGAAATGATTGAGTACATGTACGAACTTAACGTACGTAATAATTGGGTTTAAATAGTTTTGAAAGATGAAGATTTGTTACAGTGTTTACACAGTTATAAAGCAGTTGCTTTAGAAGTTTCTTCTAAATTTTTTATGTATGGCAAATGAACGGAAGGCGTACGTCGATTCCAGTGTATACTTTTCCGTTTCGATAATTCCCATTCCTTTTTACTGTACTGACCAATACAAATTTAAGTTACATTGACATCAAATGATCGTGTTTGCAATATGATCACATTGAAGTACATTGTACCAAAAAGTTAACTGACTAATTCCAAAACCACCAAATGTGTGGAGAAAATGTAGAGAACTGATAACCGAATTCGTTGCATTTTGGTCAAATGAATGTTAATGTAAAAATGTTGGTGACTAATAACCTTTGTTCTGCGCTACAGGAATATTAGTAAAGTTCCGGTTTCAATAATTACCCCTTTTAACTTATAAAGAAACCATAACCTTTTACTAGGGTATTTTGTAAGTTGTTAGAAACAGTGGCTTAATGATTAAAGCCTTATTTCAACCTATAATTCGCTGGTTCGAACTCCTCTCCACCTATGTCAATTTGGACAGCTGGATATTTGTTGACACCCCTCACATTTAAAGTATGGCTTAAATCTGAGTACACAATCTTATATATGAGTTTCATCCCGACGAAACACGAGGAGGAATTGAGATTTATTCTCGAATGGAATCTAACACAGTTAATCGTACCAATCGGTTTGCCTAAAAGAATGAAGATTTGACTCGTATAGTTGATACCAGTACGGAATTACTCGTCCATTTATTTGTAGTTTTATCAGGATTTTAGTCGGCTATGTTTCACTATTTTAAACCTTTCACACGACCAATTTTCAATAAATTGTTGAATAAACTTGTTGAAAACAATCTCTGTTATTTTCAGAAAGTTAATTGATCCTTTTTCTAAACCAATAAAGTGAACTAATAGCATAAGTAAAAGGGAACCCAAGCTGATTAATTCTTAAAAAATATGTTTGTATTCACATCCGAATACCAGGTTCTCTGGTATCTATGACTGATAAATAATCAAAGTCATGCTGTTTACACAAATCCGAATTCGTTCCAGAAAGTTTGTAACTGCTCATTATTCTGATTTAGCTGCCCACTCACTTTCAGATCATATAGGTTTTTCCTGGTTCTTTAATTATCCTTTAATTATTAATTTGAAAAAAAAGATCATTTATTACGATGGAAACTAATGTAAAGAATCTTGTCGCAAATGTATGATACAGCAGATTCTAATAATGAACTTTGAAGTATAAAATGCTTCTGCTTCTCGCAAGACTCAAGAAATTCTTACACCATTAAAAAGATATATTCAAATCTTGGACAAAAATGTCCCATACTATCATGATTCTCAATGGTACTAGTTTTAGAATAATCAAGATAGCTAAATCTGCTTAACTGAACGATTCAGGGTAATTCTTCATGCTATGAATATGGAGAACTAGTCGATCTGATCGATATCATGATTCTATCTAACCTTAAACTGGAGTCAGTTATAATCTCAATGAAATCGGAACATGAATTCACCTATAAATAAATATGAATTACAATCATTCAAATAGTCATTGAATATAGGCTTCAATATGATTAATATTAGAGCTTGGATTATGATAAGGCCAGGTGATAGGTTTTGATTTGATTGTCGATAAATGAGTACGAAGTATTTATTGGTAAATATGGATAGTGAATATTGTCGAATTTCTTAAGATTTAAATTAAGTTAATGCCTTAAGAAAATGAAAGCATTAGGATGTAATGGGGATCGAGAAGAATTTTAAAAGAGGGTGTCTATAAAATGATCTAGGTTTAGTGGGGAATACAGAAAGATTAGAGAAGATTCTCATAAATGTTAAGCCTGACATTCGTTTCTGAGTCAATTCAAGTCGACCATTAATTTCTCATTTCAATTGTTCCACTGTGCTAAACTTAACTGCAAATATTCGCTAGGTATTGTAGTTAGTTAACTTGCGCAATAAATACATGGTAAGTTATAATTAGTAACATGTAGTCAGCAGATGATTTGTGAAACTAGAACAGTATGGATAAAATACTAAGTCGCAAACAAATTGTTACCCATTAGCATTTCATCTAAACATATTCATCCCCAATCATCCACTCCACAGTATTAGAAAAAGAAATCAAAGCTTTGTTGCTGGCCGTCATCAGTAAATCATTAAGATTTAAGTCGTTACTTTCAGAAGTTGAGCTAGATGAATGAATAGCTTTCTGTAAATATTGTGCTACTGAGAGATGCACCAAAGTAGTACTAACTAAAATTACTTTAGCGTAACAGGAAAATTTATATGAATTGTGAAAAAGGTTCCGTCAACTTTACAATCCAATATTCATTTACGTTCTAAGCGAATTTAAATCATGTTTATCTTAATTATTCTGTAAACAAGTATGTCATCAGTAAGCCACACTATTCGCATCAAATCAAGGGTTTTGGAATTTACTACCAGTCATAGTTCAAATATAATGAAAACTTCTGATCAAAGGATAAGATCAAAAACAATTCACTGATGGCACGACATATAACAACGGAGATAAATTAATTAGTCTCCAATAGAAACAACGAGAAAGTATTTTTTTTAAATAAAAGAATGTTCAAGATTTCTTTCAAACTGTCCTATATTGTTTCATTCATTCAACACTTAGATATATACAGTGACTGATGTAATAATTAAAATCTGTTCAGTAACTGAATTTTGCAGATTGAATTATGCAGCTTGACTTTGCTACCATTTGCTGGAAGAAATCCAGGTTGTCTAGTTTCTTGTGAATATGCGTTAGTTCTTTCTTGCAACGATAATTATAGGTACAATTTTCTCTGCATGATGTTTGTTAACTTTTCTGAATCATGGTCATGTTTATTGAGTACACAGAGACTTGTTTCACTTTGATTCTGTCTTTGTAAACATCAAATTGCCTTCTGCACTTCTAATATCTTATTGGGTTACATCTTTGGGGATTATCGCTGTAGAGGTGCGTATCAGTTACTGCCTTTTCGAGTTCCCAATAGTCTATCCTCGTCAGAACTTTCTTCACCGTTTGTATTCTTAGTTACCATAGACCAAATCGAACTAAACCTTAAGATAAAACAAAAAAAGTAATGTTATAAAGTCTATCAGGATTGTGTTGTTTTCCGTCAGTTATCAACACCATAGGACGTACAACATTTTTATAGATCTCGTGACATAATTTATCTGGTTTCCTCGTTAATTCTTAATAATTGTTTAGGTATTTGCTAATAAGATGGTGTTAAAACAGAAGTGGCTATTTCGACACGGGAATAAGAAAATTTTCTGTGGCTGATTTACATCTGTAGAATCACTGAAATTCAGTGTTGTCAGAAGTCTTCAATAATTCCTTGGAAGAGTCAGAAAAAATTCTGAAATTACTTCGACCGGTTAATGCTTTTAGGAAACTGTTAATAGAAATCTTTACGATGTTTTATTGTTCTATTCTTACCCTGATCAGACAACTACCTATTTTAGCATACTTTCGGACAGCTTCTAGGATCTTACTATCATGTGAAGTCCTATAAATACTTTTGTATTTTGTAATTAATCGAATCTCGAAATACAGAATCTTCTAAATATGTATAATCGGTGGCAAACCTGGCCTAAATACTAACATCGAAGTATTCATTATCAACAACGATTCTTGAAAAGAACGAGTAATTCTTAAAGTATTAACAATGATAAATTAATCTTCAGATGAAATTACTACGGTATCCACTAATGAAATTAAATTCTAGAAGGGTAAATAGTTTATTACAACTAACCCACAAACGGTAAATCATAATAATAAATAACATTTACCATTATTCCAATATCTTAATAAGTATATAATGTTGATCCTACATTAAATGTGGATTAAGCAGCTAGATATGATAATACATGTTGATACCCTTATTTGATTAAAATGAATTCTTGTAAACTCATTTTGTTTGTCCAACTATTTTGAAATAATGATGTGAAAATTTATATCATTTACATGTCTATCCCTCTATCAATCAAAAAGGTTACCAATTAACATGCTTATTTAACCAATCAAAATTATTCACTTCATTATCTGAGTATATATATGATGATAAAAGCATTAGTGAACTGGTAAATACCAGTCAATTGTGAAGTGGTTCTTTTACTCCATGGAAGAAACACAACTATCTAATGACTTTAATTTTACATCAAAAACTATCACAACTGAAGTTGTTGATGAATACGGAAGTTCAATCGTTTCAACTATTAAAACAAAAAAACGTCGTTCTGGAAAATATTGTTTACATTATTTAAAAATAATCCTCAAAAATATTGGCTTAACTCTATTGTTAATTGCATACCTATATGCTGGAGGTTTTATATTTCGTTCACTTGAAATATACAATGAAGCGCAAGACTGTTTTCAACGTCAGAGTAGTTATTTGAAGAAACTCAATTCAACTACACTTAGGGTCATTGGCACGATAAAATCAATTGATTCTGGTAATGTGGATAATACACAGACATTAGATGAAGTTATTCTGAGTATACTGAATGATTATGCAAATGATTTATTTGCGTTAGACGTGAAACCATCAACAAATTGTACAGCTATATTGGATACACCAGATGGTTCAAAATGGAATTTAGTTAATTCAATATTTTTCTGTGTAACGGTAATAACAACTATAGGTGAGTAAAAACAATGAAGAATATTTCTCTTGAAAGAAAACTAGCAGATTACTGTTGTATTGTTTTAAAACTTCCTAATATCAAATAATTCCAATTGATTTCAAGACTACCTAATGGATATGATAACACATAAGTTCGGCAGATAGTGTTTGGATGTCTGAAGTAATAGATATTAGTTTTTAGTCTTATTAAGAACACCAATAGTACGTTTCAGGTGCGACCAAATGATAAGTCACAAACAGAAGAATATATGTATTTGGACTCTACTGTAGAGAATTATCCAATATATAACTGATGGTATTCGGGTTCTATCGTAATGGACATTAACTCTTCAAATCACTGAATTAAAATATTTGTTTTACTAAAAGAAATTGACCGTTATTTTTGCTTTTTACCTTTATAAATAATTCAACACATTGAAAATAACAGGACTTGTGTTTAAGAAAATCGACTTTTTAAGCAGAAAATTCCAAGACCAGTGCTTCTAGGTTTTCAATGGTGGTCTAACACTGGTTAATCTATGATGTTAGTCAAAAACTCAACAATCGCCGCAACCCCATACTCATAATTGCCATATGCTCACTAGTGAATAGCTTCGAGAGGTAATTCTCGAAGTTTTAGTGAGAAGCCGTGACTAATAGAGCTAATCCGTGTCAGGTAGAGACAGGTTTCTACCTCAGCACAATAGAAGGTAGTCGTGCGATTTCGCGGACTGGTTGAGATTGGACATTAACAGCGCTGGATGCCGATCCAGCGGTCTAGAAGTTAAGCGTTCCAGTGCGAGAACGAAGATCCTGGGTTGAAATCCAGCGTGCAGGGTCGCGAATGCTTACTGCTGAGTCCCGTGCTAGGACGAAACAGCCGTCCAGTGCTCCCAGGCTTTTAATGATGGTCTAACACTGGTCAATTCATGATCTCAATCGAAAACTCAGCAATCTCCGCAACCCCATACTGACTATTCTATCGGTTTTTTAAAAGAAATTTTCAGTATTTCATATAGTGTCAATATATTTTTAGGTTTTATGGTATTAGTCATTCGAATCCTAACGAAATATTTTAACTGTTTGCTTACTCTGTTTTGAGAGTCTACATTCTCATCATAAGTTTAAGGATTCATATTGGGTCAGAAAATACAAAAAGTAGCCTACCCACAGATATATAACTTTTTTAAGTCTTTATTTTCAGTCAAAACATTGTGTTTTTTGTTAAGTGTAATTGAAAAAATCCCCACCAAAATGTATGGTCCTGCACCAACTTCTTATATTTGATTGAGGGCTGTCAATCAAAATAAAAAGTTATGATTTTCTAATTTAAATGAATCCATTTATTAATTGACTGTTGTCCTGATATTCAACAAGTGAATTCACTTAGTCTTAATATTCACTCATCAAATCAGTCCAAAATATTTATCCGAGTTAACACTTCTTCTACTCATATAATTATCTGGGTTGCTAGTTTTTCGAATTATGCAAGTATTATATTTGTTTTCCTGTCAGTGATCTGTTTCGACTAACTGATGGAATTTAATAACCTTCCTGTTCACTGATGTACTATTATTAAATGCTTACAACTTAGTGTAATTTTAAATATTGTTATACTCAAGTGGAGATGCTGTAATAGAATTCAGTATCTGTGTTTTGTCACCTTTATTACTTGCGTTCAAATGTTACTAATCTTACCCGATGGAAATCGAAGCCTGGTAGCTCAGTAGATAATGTGTTAGTGTATGAAGCAATAGTTACTGGATTCGGATCTCAGTGTAAACGTTGACACTGTGAAATAGATGCAGTCACCTGATGAGCCATCAGTTTCTGACAAGAAATTACTTTCAAATTCTGCCAAATATTCACTTAACTTTCTTCATAAATTCATGTATATATACATGTAAGATTCATTGTTTTTGAAACATTTATTTGACCCCCTATTCTTATAATATCAGTTTAATTTTTTTAAAGTTTATTATTGTCACTTTTAACAAAAATGCAAGTAACCGTTTAGTATCAGAAGTGATTTTGTGGACATTATAGTAAATTTATTAGTTGTGGTCATGAGTCAATTGAAGCTAGACCACCACTACCGCACAGTATAATATCAACAAATCCCCTTCTGATACGAATCAACATATGCTCACTAGTGACTAGCCTCAAGAGGTAGTTCTTGGAGTTCTGGTGAGAACCATTGACCAGTAGAGGTTCAACCGAGTCTGTTGTGAGATAGTAACTCACTGAAGACAATGGTAGATGTGTCGCTCAATTTGGTGGATTAGTTGAAGTTAGACAATAACACCATTGGATGCCGGTCAGCTCAGTGGTCTAGTGGTTAGGCGTTCGCGCACGAGACTGACAGACCTAGGTTGGAATCTCGCAAGGCAGGATCGTGAATACGTACTGCCGAGGAGTCGCACAACTGGACGAAACGGCCGCCCAGTACTTCCAGGTCTTCCATGGGTGTCTAGCTTCAAATGACTCATGACCATAACTAATAAAATTACTATAATATCCACAAAACCCTTCTGATATAAATAAATTCGTTTACAAACCTTTTTCAATATTAGATTGCATATTGTAATCACTGGAAACATCATTACAGTGTCCGTCAACTAATATAAACGATCAAAGAGGAATCATAAATACAGAAGAAATATGCACAGGATTTTCAAAGTTATACCAGTTTAACTGGTGCTTAGTCTCATTTTTGTTTCAGAAAATCAAATGAAAATAAAGTGACTGATCAAAGTTAATCAATTTTGTTTAGTCTGGTGGTAATTTTTCTTCAATTAATCTTCAACAAAATACCATACATATAAATCATTTTTTCCAGAATATACCTGAAGAAGAACTTTAAAGAATTACATTTCACACCTAGTCACTACTAAACATTCAAGTTGTTTACTTGAGAATTTCTAGCATATTCTAGAATCGTATCATGCTAAGTCGAAAATAAATGAAAACTAGGGATTTTTATAGCGTGTAAGGAATTTTTACAGAGAATTAACCTCAGTTGAAAAATTGTCAAATGATAATGTACTGAATATTTGTTTTATTCAAGTTCTGAACATCTTAGTAATATGAACCAGTCCCCAAATGCCCCGGTACGGCCGAGAGTGGGGAGAGTTCGCTCTACCTCTCGAAATGCTCTCACATGGCCACGTGCATACAACCAATGTAAGGGAAGTTATACTAACTGCCTTATCGCGGCTGAGCTGGAATTCATTCATAAACTGACCAATATTTAGAGATATGAACCATTGTATTTTGACTAAGTGATTTAAATGTTCTGTTTTGTGTGGGCTGGTTGATGATTACCATTGAATATCCCAAAACTAGCATGATGTTCTCTCTAGTTCTCTCTATTTTCCACAATAGTTCTTCATTGGATGTCAGACCTAAGTGTTGTGTTAGTTAAAACTCATCAACAAGACGTATCTGCACCTTGAGAGAACTGAATCTGTCCGTGAAATTAAAGTCTACATCAATCAATTTTGTAGTCAAAGACGTTACTGCTGATCCTGTCATTGCTGAAACTTTTTGTTATTGTTTGTCGACCTAATAGGCTTACGATAATTGTGTATTCACCTTCGACATTCGAATCTGATTACAAAAGGGTCACAATCCAAAATATCACTTATGTAAGACCTACTACCTAGACATTTTATGCTCACCTTGTCTGTAGATAACTTACCTTCTAATCAATAGTATTTGAGAAAATTGGTCATAGTAAGTAGGTTTTTTGAACCGTAAACAGGATTGCTAGATTTAATATTTTTTTCTCTCCCTCTCTTAAGGCTATGGACATATTGCACCAGTTACATTTTGGGGCCGAATAACCTGCATTATTTATGCTATCATTGGTATACCATTAATGCTGATCTATCTAGCTATTATTGGTAATTTACTTGCACGAGGATTTCGTTTGATCTTCTTAAATTTGGTTTGTTGTCGATGTTTCTATGACATAATAAGACGTAAACGTGAACGACGTAGAAAACGTATGCGTCAGTGGGAAGAAAGTCTTCGTGAACATGAAGAAGAAGAGGCTAGACGAAGAGGATTACCATTACCTCCGAAAAAGGTAACAATTTTGATAAAATGAAATATATCCCTCGAATGACTTTATGATATCCTGAATAATCTAATTTTGAGATGGTCAGTGAAACTGTTAACTCAATAGGATAATTTTTGCTGATATTTGTTGTTGACGTTTTTGTTTAGGGTGACAATAGAACTATAATAATCAAGCGATTTACCCAGGAAAGGATAACACTGTCAACAGGAGTGCATATTTACAATAGTTTTATCAAGTAGATTTAGTTAATACTAGAGTGTGCTTTATATTGGTGATAATCTTTTCAACAAATTTGAGAGGGAAATGTTACCGTATATAAAGTTGTCACCACCTAGTAGAATAATGGTCATATCAATATCTTTAATTTATGGATAACTAAAATGTACACAAATGATATGATTCCCAAAGACTCAGCCTAGCAGCCGTATCTTAATTGATTGGAAAATGAGTGACCTACAAACTAATTTCTCCATCGATCCTTTGTGTGCATATTCTGTATAAAAGCATGTTATTTTATTAGATGGAAACTATTCATCTGACTAGTAGTCTTGTCTTTAATTTCTAGTCACTTGGGGGCCTAAGCTAACAATAAGATCTGGTGAGTAACTATCAATCGGTTACATTAAATCATGGCGTTCATCTATCGATTCGCACTCTATTCATTAGTTTTAACAAACAAAAATTTGTTTTAATCAAAGCACAGTGAGTGAGGGTTTATAAAATGCTTTATGTTTTCCTTGAGAGTCAAAAATTAAGAATTCGAGTTTCATGAAACCGGACTCATCCATGTGCGACCTGCTCAAGTATTTTAAAGTAGTAGATTGCTGTTGGGATCCAGCGGTTTTAATGTCTACCTTCGATCAATGCAAGATATTGTGAAACACTCATCCACGTTCTGTGTTGAGTAATTGTCTTATACCCAACACGGATAGAACTTCACTAGTCACAGATTTTCACTAAACTTTAGGAGTTACATCTTGAAGCTAGTCAACATTGAGGATAGAAATATAAGTAGTATAATGGATTTGTGGGATGGAATTTCCAAAAATCATGAGTTGATTAAAGTTAGACATTAACACCGTCGAATCCCAGCTCAGTGGTCTAGAGGTTAAATGTTTACACACGAGACCAAAAACTGGGGGTTTGATTCCCGCACGCAGAATTATGGGTGCACACTACTGAGTAGTCCCATAATAAAACGAAATGACCGTTCACTGTTTCTAGCTTTTCAATGGTGGGCTATCTGAAATCAGTTCGTGATCTAAACTGCGAAAATTCTAGAATCTCCACAAATCCCCTATATCAAGATAATTTATTGATTGGTATATTATCATTGTTGTTATATGACATTGTGTATGTTAACACGTGAGTAGATTTTTGGTTTCCACATTCGCCAGTAATTGAATGCCAATTTAATATGTCTGAAGGCTAGGTGTTCGGCACGAAGCCTGACGATATGGATTTCGACTCGATGCGGTCTTCAGTATACACACTATAGGTATTTCATAATTAAATAAAACATTTGTCTAATGCTTCCTAGTTTCCAGTGGTTTTCCGATCAACGTTACTCCTTAGTATAAATTACATTTTCAGTTGCAGTTTTACGACTCAGTTCTATTTGTGTATTTTTATTTTTTTGAATACCAACGGGATGCATCTGATATTTTGTGATATGTTTAATTTTAAAGGAAGTGAATAGATATTTTAAAAGTCCTTTCTCTTTTGTTGTGTACATATGAATACGATAAACTTAAAAGAGAATGAACTAAGTAACTTGTATACCATAAGAACTTAGAGATGCTACATTAGAGACTAGATGAAATTAATACCTTATTCGACATTGAACGAGCAATATCAATAAATAAGAGTATGATAATAAGTAAGAGATAAATAACGGAGTAAAGTGAAGCGCAATCAAGATCTACAGAAAAGAGAAATGGTCCGAAAACCTAAGCAAAAACGAGAGAGTTTACTTCAATAAGGGCGCACGCGATAAAGTGGAATGTGAAAAAAGTAAATTTAGAAGGAAATGGTAAACGAGTTAATATAATTTCTGTTTATGTTTGCATAAAGAGTTTACTTCATAAGTTGTTTTAATTTGATATAGCCTTACGTTATCGTTACTCTTTCTGTTAAATAACTCTAAAAGCAGGTTGATAGCATTACTTTATGGGATGGTAAATCACTCATAGCAAGATCTTAAACTGAATAAGCCCAGTCTAGCTAAAGGTTTGATATATTCCTAACATAATCTGATAATTTTACGTGATTGTAAGTTGTAATTTTTAAAAATGTGTTTGCTTGTGTAGTTAACAAAAGTTTGTTTCATTTAAGAAATAATAAGAACTTGATTGCGCATGAATGTGAGCATACTGATATTAATATAATAAAACACATCTTATTACCAACTACGTATATATGTACCAGTCTCACAATCTGATTAAGGAACTTCGGAACACACAATTTGATTAATATAAATACAAACTGACTAATATGTGTCCACTGGACTACCGTACATAAATGTGTGGTTTGGCATATTATATTCAATCATGATAGGGACGCCCGGAATAACTAACTCCAGTTATAGTCATAAAAGGTAGAAGACAGAATTCTTAAGTTAATACCAAGAACGTACAATAAGTTACCGCCTGTATTTTCTTCTTATGGAACTTTGTCTATCTCTTAAGCTAATAGTTTATAAGAGGCTCTAAAGCTGTTTTCAAGCAACAGTGTGGTAAAATAATCAAAGGCTTTATTCAAAAATTGCTAACATTACCATAATTCTTTCTCCATTATAATGCGAGATACAGATACAGCCTACGAGTATCTCATTACATATAAGATTCCAATTCGTAATTTAAATAATAGTAGCTTACCATTAACCTGAGATCATGAGTTTAAATTCTGAAAGGAAAACCACTGATGGATTTTTTTAAATATTGAATTATTATTTGACTGCGTCTTGAAAATACTCCCTGACTTGTATTGTTTGCTTGTAAGGAATTGCATTATTATATGTTCGATATTCAGAACTACATTTGATCAGTCGCTATTGGCAAATGTACATTCTCAGTGGTCCTTCGATATTCCGTCAAGTTACATTTTCTAGCACAATTCTGAGTTGCTTCTAGCAGTGAAGTTCAGGATACACGTTTCGTCCTCTATGGGACTGTCAACTAAATACACCATTATTCCAATATTGATTTTCATATTTGAGTTCGGACCTAATGTTTACCATTTCAAACCTTAATAAGTTATTCATGAACATTCTCCTTGGTCTTACTTTTAGCCACAGTTCAAAAACGTACTAAAACTCATAGTGTTTAAATTGCTGTTTAAAATTATTGACTTAACATTAAACTTACATAGTGTTTTGTACAATAAATCGATTTTCTTCCTTATAAAATTTACTTACTATCCTTACATTGGTTATTTCCTTATCCTTATTTTGTCTTTTAAGCATTTTACATTTCGATTAGGTTTTAAAATAAAAATTATAAAGGATATTTGCGAACCGATTTACGAATTGAAAGAATGAAGAGTGTGAAGTTGTATTTTGTTACTGTGTGTAATCGTTTTTTTAAAAGTATGATCATGGTATAAATGTGACGAGTCATTAAGCAGACGGCTAGTTGCGTTTCTCCTTATCATTTGATTGATACCATCATATAAATATTTGCATGAAACCCCAGTTTTTGTTGCCTAATTATTTCCATGTATAAGGATAATAATTCAAACTTGATTAAAATAAAGGAAAAGAAAATTCTAGACTTCTGACCATTTCATCCAAATGAGTAAACGCATAGATGTTATATCTTGTGACCGCCGATTAGAGGGCAGTGACTTATCGATCGGATCAATGAGGCGTAAACCAGTATGAGCAGCCTAGAGTCCTGATTGACCTCACTTCCTGTCTAGCCCAGCCAATTAAGTCCAGAACACCAATCCGAGCCTCTGCGATATGAATCATTATATTTCAAACGTACTCTGTTTATATACCAATCAAACAGACCACAACGTACCATAAAATAGGAAATAACGTTTGTACAATATTTGGCCAGATGTGGCTGAGAATGTGGGAGGCAGTAACCAATATACTGGGTATAACTCAAGAATGATAAAACGTATAATAATAGTTTATGGGTCAAGATAAAGCTTATAATAAGAGGAATATGAGTATGCATAGTTTAGTTACGTAATAATTATACAATAGAAATATACGTTTAGTATTGGTCCATAAATGGATCCCAAAAATTTTCATTCACTATTCTTGTCGGGACATAACAATAGAGTTAGTGGAATTTATTTTAAAAGCAAAGATACTGGAGATTTGATGTGATTAGTATCAGTGGATTTAAACCCTTGACCTTATCTTTTAACGACTGACATGTGGTAATAAATTGTGGCCGTATCACTCTTAACGATAAATATTATTTTATATTCCGAAAGCCATTACACTCCTCAATTATTGATTGTTAATTTATTTTACGTTGTTAACTCCTTAATGTTGATCAAATCCTGTCGACCAAATTGTTATGTACTTACCAATCTAAGTGATTCGACAATATTGTGCTCGATCGTTGATGTAAAATAATTGAAAACCATTATCAGGAATTCCTGACTGACCCACGTTCTATGTTAGTTGACATTCGTCAAAAAAGTCCTCGCTACAATGCTGAAAGAACTAATGCTCCAGTTGGGATTTTTTTTATTTCAACCTTTGTCACAGTTACAAACTGTACAACTGAGTTATTCGGGTCGCATCTGGGGACCTGTAAGACTTTTATGTTTAAACAGACTATTTTTTCGTTTTTTTAACAACTAGTGTCACACAGCCTAATATAAATTTGATCTGTGCTATAATATTTAAATTTTGTGCAATGAAACTATACTAAAACATGTAATCAAGTTATAAGTTATCCCTTTATTGGTTAATTAGTTAGTCATTTTAATAGTTGAGATCATGAGTCAACTGAAGCTAGACACCCATGGAAAACCTGGAACCACTGAACGGCCGTTTCGTCCTATTGTACGACTCCTCAGCAATGCGAATCCACGATCACACCTCTTAAGATTCCAACCCGGGATCTATCGGTCACGCGCACGAACGCCTAACCACTAGACCACTGAGCTGATCGGCATCCAACGGCGTCATTTTCAATAAAACCACTTTTTGTAAAGATTTTTATACTATTGGATTACTTTGTAATCTTCTATCTTTAAGCATTTAGTTAACCAGCCATAATGAATCTTTACCCATCTTATTTAGAAATTATTAGTTGAAAATTCATTAAAATTATATGGAATTATTTTAATTGTTATTTGATTCTGACCTAGAAATAATGAATGATCATAATAAACAATACTTTATACTCTTAGATCTATTGTTCACTAATAAGAGAGGGTTTTCTTTATTCCATAAGTTTGTTACTATCTCTCGAAAAGAAAGATCCGCTAAATTAACCAATAGAATTTAAGATTTGTAGGTTATTCTCCACTCTTTCTCTCTCTCATACGTGTGCACCCGTGTTAGTGCACAAATAAATAACATTTTAAACGCAATACTAATTGTTCTATTATTTATTGTATTAGTAAAAACAGAAGAAAATAACTACCTTGATTGTTTAAATATATAGAAACGTTGAAGTAACCGTATTCCTTTTTATTTTTTTTTTAACAATATATTTTCTATAAGAATGTGATTAAAATAACACAAGGTAAATTTATGTTACTATGACATCCATAACAACTAAAACAATTTAACATGAATAAATGAACTTCAGAAAATGAAAATAATTTATTAGCTCACTAAAAGTCAATTTGTGCATTGTGCTTGAAAATTATTCTTTTTGCTTGTTAGAGTTGGTTGTAGTTGTTTTCTCAATCATATATATATATATATATATATATATATATATATATAATTATATATATATATATATATATATATATATATATATACCCTTGTAGGCCTGAGTGATTTTACATTGATTTTCAGGAGAACCAAACACCATCCAGACTTTCATATGGGAACTCAAACAATACAGCCTAATCCCGCTTTACAGGAGAGCCAGACACCGCCCAGGCTTAAAATTTGTCGCCCAAATAGTACGGTTGAATCCTGTTCCCAGGAGAACCAGACATCATCCAGGCTTAAACTTTATAACCCGAGCAGTACAGCTCAATCTCGCTTCACAGGAGAGCCAGACACCATATAAGCTTTAACGGTACAATCTGAATAGTACAGATCAATCCTGTGGTGCAACCACACAAGTACCAAGCACCCTGGTGGACCATCAATCATTTATGTGTTATATTAAATGTTTCAAACATACTGAGTTTATATACCAATCAAACAGACCACAACGTACCATAAAATAGGAAATAACATTTGTACAATATTTGGCCAAATGGGGCTGTGAACGTGGGAGGTAGTGATTAATAGACAGGGCATAATTCAAGAATGGTGAAACGTATTATAATAGCTCATAGGTCAAAATAAAGTACATAATAAGAGGGACATGAATCTGAACAGTTTAGTTATTTAACAATTACACGATAAAAATATACGTTTAGTAATGGTTCATAATTGGGTCCCAAAGTTACCATTCATTATGCTTATCGGGAAATAACACGATTCAAACGCCTGATACATATGAATTAAAATTTGTCCCATTGCACAACTCTGTCAATATTCAGACTCAGTAGCTAAGTGGATAACGCCATGGCGGTTAAGGTCAACGATATTGGATTTTAGTCCTGGAATAAGCATCAATTGCGGAATGCATGTATATTCAGCCGAAGAGTCCTCAATAGGACGAAACGCACTTCCTGGATTCTACTGCTAACCAACATCCATCTCTGCTTAAATATGACAAAATAAAATTTCATTATAAAATCGAATCTTATTATTAACAACATTTGGAGAACTATTAAAAACTATGAAGCTGTCTATTGTCAGTTTGTGTGGAAAATCATCTTTAAAATGAAACAATCTTAGCAGAACTCTTATCTCAATAACTTTTTACTGTCCTCTCATTCTCTGTTAAGAGAGCTTTCTTCCTCTTGATGACTTTTTATAACTTTAGTCTACAATGAAAACTTTCTCTAGACATTAGACAGTTATAAAAAAGTTATTTAATTCTATCCCTTTTATTTCTGTAGGTGGCCATCTATGTCGATCCACTTCCCTGGCAAGACAACTAATAATTTCTCTAAAAGACGGGAATAAATTCATGTAGAAAAAAAAGAAATGATAGCGTTGTTGTATGAATTAGGAAAGCATTTGCAAAATATCATATCTTAGGAATGAACTTGACGTGTTTCAACGTCTACACATAAACACAGAGAAAGAGTATGTGTGTAATAGAGTTAATTGGAAGGAAATGAAAAATTTCAAAATATCATTTGAAATAAAGTAGGTAATGAACATAAATAGCATTATTGAGAAAAAAGTAATTTAGAGGACATAGGATATTCTCACTATAAAATAGTAACGTTTACATGTTTAAATAGTAATGATATTCATAAATGGGAATTTTACTATTTATTATTATTATCATCAGCTACATTCAATATTATATTTTTGGTACAATATAGAATTCTCAGCGTAAAGTATTTCAACAAGTTTCCGTTTCTTTCTTCTTGGTCGGTCCTGGCGATAAATATCGAGTGTTCGCCAGTTAGATGTTAGCAGTTCAGTAAATGAACATCTGAATAATGTGCATTCTTTTCGCTGTATATTGCCAGCAACCACATTGGCTCTTATTGAGTTTTTTGTAACTTTGACAACGAAAGGTTGTACACTTTTCAGAAACGCAGCAGAATACATCATGTGATTAATAAACATATTGATATATTAAAACAAATAAAAATAGATAACTTGTTGAAATATCTAGATGGCAGGAACAGGTAGCCCAGATGCTCAAGCAGGCCGCCCATTAATAATGTGGTGTTGTGCTACTGATGCCCACAGATATAAGTAGTATGTATCACCAATCGAAAGTGAAATGCCTGAAGGCAGAAAGTTAAGATCGAATAGAAGAGGACGAGAACAGAGAGTGATTGGTATGGAAACGAAGGAACAATCAAGTGTAAGACAATTGATTGATATTTTGCAAATGAAATATTTACTGTATGGTTCTTAGATTTCACTAAGAGATTCTGTAACTGCGTGTTCTGAGTCATTTGGTTGTCCCAACTAGTGTTTTCGTTCACTGCAGCAGTAATAGTAGTAGTAGTAGTAGTGTTGATTTTTAATTATTCTTCTTGCTGCCTATATTAATTAACATAACTCTAGAACATTATGATTGTTTTTTCTTTGGTTTATTAGACGTTCTTTGGTTCGTGTTTTCCTCTGGTTTTTGTATTTGCTATTGTGCATTTTGAATGGATTGTTAGCTTCTCTTGTCTTTTAAGTGAACGAATGAATTTTAACATAGTTTATCTCATATATACTAATGGCTGATGAAAAAGTTTATTTCTCTTGAGATCTTTATTAAACAATAATCCAAGAGATGTTTGTCCAAATCACTAGGAAGCCATGAACGATAGTAAGAAAAGTTTAGAATTAATAAAAGTTGTGATATACAAATAGATGAAGAGTTTTTTTTTGTAAAATAATCATGATAAATGAGAACAAAGTTTTAATGTTGAAATATATGAGGATATTAAGTGATTGTAGGCATCTTAGTTGACAGATCTGAAATACTGAATGAGATGGTGTTCTCTTTGATATTTGAACGTAAATCACCCAGTATCACAGTCAAAGATTTTACTATTGAGTTATCCTTGCTGTTAACGATCTCCTATACGACCAAATCGTTGGCACATATAATAACCACTTAATTGTATTAAAAGCTGTGTTTTAATGGAATTGAATTGTAGCTAAAAGAAGTATTCAGGATATACGCTTTATTCGATTTGATACTTATCAGCTAGATATTTCCTTATTTCCTGTATTGATGATCATACAGTGCTGTTCCAACTCAGAATGTATCGCTACAAATGTCAACTATGCTACTGAGTTCAGATAGCCACTAGTTTTTACAACACGAGGGCAATACGTTCAGAATGCAGATATCAACAACGAGAAGTATAATCTTTGGTAAATTTCATGTCGTTTAGTCTTTATATTGATCGAATTCTATTGGTCAATACCCTATTCATATAATGAATGGTTCCATTTAGGACTGAATCATTTATGTTGATCGACTACTGAAGAACAGCCCAAGTTTCTAAAATACTAGTAAAGTGATTAAGCTTGATCAATAAACAACATCCTTGATCAGTAGAATCCAAACAGCTTGGAAATAAAACATCTTAACATTACTTTCTGGGGGAAGACTTTTTGATCTAGAGGATCCGGATGATATAGTCTTCATGTGTAGTGATCAACATGTTACCAAATCCATTTTCAGTACGTTGATGATCGCCATTCACAAGTATAGTATGTATTCTGAACTATCAAGATGTTCACCACTTCTACAAGATTAGCACTAACCTACACTAAACTTTAATATTGACTATCAGCATACGATTAGAAGTTTTACTTATCTCAATAGTTATATGAGTTTTTGTGCCTGAAATGAAAATGATTTATATATAGTGAAGGCCAGCATCTCTCAAACTAAGTTTCTACAGTTTTTAAACCGTCACAACATCAGTTAGTATAGGAAATTATCCAGTGTACATCATAATGAGGATGGTCCTGCTCTGATGTCTCCTAGCTTATTATACTTAGCAATTTCAGTGTATGACCAATGGTGGTTCTGCTCTCATTCTGTCAAAAAGTAGAAGCAAGCCCAAGATCCAACAACGTGAGAATTCCCGTGAATAAATATGCTTTATGTTTACTGTTTGTAGAAATCATCTAGAAAAATATACGTTTCACTACTTATTACCAAGTTTTGTTGAATTTTGAAAGAAAAAAACACAACTTATAAGATGACCAGTGAGGAAAAAAGACTTGAAAGTGATAACTGGTTTCAAACATCCAACACTACGTAACTGACATTATACAAATAGTTTACACCAGTTGGTAATTTGTCATTAGCATTAGTTATGAATAAAAATGTAAACTGATATATGCTACAATCTGACAGTAGGAATAAGTTCTAAGTAAGAATAGAGTCGATATCATAAACTGATTGAAGTTAAAATATTTCACTCAGATAGTACAACTGTAATACACTTCAATTTCAAGTTTAAACATTATTGAAGAAATTATAACCAATATAAAGCATTTATTCTGTGATGGATATCAATCAAACAGTTATATGTCAAAACAAAAAGTGATATGTAAATCTAAAGTTGATTGAGATAAACAAATTAACGGTAGGCATTACACATCTCAGGTGTTCAGGTTAGTCCACTTAGAACAATTGTTGATTTCACTCAATGATATTATTATCCCTTTCATTCCTGTTTAAGATACAAGAGAAATGTGAATTTTTTAAAAATCTTTTTCCATCATTTCAGTATTTTTATGGCTATTTAACCTTGACTATTTTTGTGACTGACGTTCCCATGTCGCCCCAGCAAATCTAAATATTGTGTTATTTTCTTATATAAAACTAAGGTTCAGTCGAATACCCAAGATGACTATGATGACGATTATGAAAGTGACGACGAAGATGAGAACGCTGAAGAGGAAAAACTACATGTTCCATTGACAGTCAGTGTTATTGTCCTATCTATATATACATTAATTGGTGCTGTGATATTTCCAGCATGGGAAGACTGGTCAACAGCTAATGCTGCTTACTTCTCATTTATTACAATATCAACAATTGGATTCGGTGATTTAGTTCCAGGGAATGGAAGATTCACTGAGGTAAATTCATTTATACATCTTACGACCTTTTTTGTTAAAAAAAAAAGAAGAAACAAACTACAGTCGTATAACCTGTGTTGCATTTTAATGTTAATCCATGGCTAAAGCATTCTACAAAGAAATTTTGAATATTTTTACGTTGTAAAATATTCTCCTAGTCATACTGATGATAACCTAATTTTTTAAAAGGTGCCGTGTCTGATGTGTATTCAGACCATTATCAAGAAAGCGACTAGCGATATAGGTTGATTGATTACTGTCTATGATTTATTGAGACCTTGACGTTGATCACACCATCTACTCAAATCGTGATACATTAGTACCAGATAATGTTAGTACAACAACTATCATGGTTTCTCTATTGGGTTCTATGTAGTTTTATAAATGTTTGCAGATAAGTTGAAACAGCTATCTAGTTTTCTTTCCGTATCTTTAATAATTCCCTAAATGAAATCAGTTTGTAATCAAATCTTCACAAAGCTAACTCGGTAAACATGATTATTAAGAAATAGCAAATATACATAAATCTTTATAGTTGGTGTAAACTCAATTATATTTACAGTAATTTTGTCGTATACATTTCATTTCTGTAAAGCAATGATGAATTACATCGTTTTACGTGTTACATCTAGTTGAATATTTATATTTTTATCAATGGTAGTTAGTAGTAAGGAATCAAGATATCTCTTCCTCTGAACTAATCAACTAAATGTATTCGTAATCCGACTGTTTATATCAATAAAATAAATAGTTTAGCTAGGAAAAATTCCTATTTTAACAATTTCATTTATATAAAACAGTTGCTGTTATGAGTAAATTGGATATGTTAGTGTATGCATATGTATAATGGTTGGAATTTATAGAGTACAGTTTATATTAATGGATAAAATGGAATAATGAATATATCAGCAGACTGATAATTATTGGATAACATGTTACAGAACAACCAATTTTATAATTCTGTAATGTCCTTTATTGAATGATGTTAGGAGGTGCTTTCCTAAGCATCGAGAAACACTTCTTAGAAATACATCATGTACCAAGCTCTCCGAAATCCGATGAACAAATATATATTCACATAGACTTGGTCAGTCACGATAGCTCATGCTTGTGTACCAGTAACTTGGTAGCTTAGGCCATTTGTATCGAGGCTACATAAAATGTATTAGATTTGAAGTCGCCTGGTGGAACAATTTTCGAAAACTCCATCCAACCTATAAAACCGGTCAGTTTATATACTTCACCAAATGTGTGTTAATCCAACAATTTTGTCATGGTTACTGGAATCGGAATTAACTAGGATACAATACCTGTCTAATCCCACTTGATTTTTAATGGTACCCCTCTCCACAGTTAGAGCCAACATAAAACTCTATACTAAATCATATTGTCTCGTTTAATTGAAAACAAACTATTATTTATTTGCTGTATATATATATATAAAGATTGACTGTTATCATATATTTACTAATAAATCCCCATTTATTTATCTGAAAACAAAACAAACGATGCAAAAACAATGAAACATTTCATTGTAGCCTAAAACTGCAACTGAACTATTTGTTGGTGGTTTATATTTACTATTTGGATTAGCTTTATTATCAATGTGTTTAAATTTAATGAAAGATGAAATTATCGCCAAAGTTCATTATATTTGTACTTGTATTGGTTTGAAAAACAATATAGCACACAATGATGATAATGATGGTGATGAAAATCATTTAAATAATATTAATCAACAATTATTTAATCAACTTGTAAAACAAAAAGAATCATCTACAATCATAACACATAATGATAAAAATAATGAACAGCTGAACAAAGAAACAGCACAATTAATAACCACATCAAGAAAGACCGAACAATCTGATAATTATCAAACAAAGGAATATGATAATGAAGCATTTCAGAAAGACAGATAAATCAGTTTTTTAAATAAATTTTCAAAAAAAGTAACTAAACAAGTGGGTAAAGAAGTCTATTCAGTGATTTCCTTATATTTATCATGTAAAATCTAATCATATGCTATTTGAAAAATAAACTCTATTGACCTATACATATTTAAACAAACTATATACATGACAACAAGTTCTCTTTATGAAATGATTATTGCTAATTGTTGTTTTGGCTTTACTCACATTCGCAAAAAAGAAAAGATTGTATGAAAATGCTACTTACAAACATAATATTATTCTCCTTCAATGGTTTTTACAGATTTATCATGAAAGAGTTGTTGTTATCGTCTAAAGTTATTTTGTCGCATGCTTCAATTTTGTGCTTGTTTCCATATATATATATATATATATATATATATATATATATATATATATATATATATATATATATATATATATATATATATATATATATATATATACCATTATCGGCTTCCTTTTCCACATTTCACACTACTAGCTCAATTTAAATGTTGCGATGTGATACTAATTACACCCGTTACTCCCAATGGAGCATAGGCCGCCGACCAGCATTCTCTATCCCACTCTGTCCTGGGCCTTTCTTTCTAGTTCGATCCAATTGTTGTTCATTCTGCTCATGTCTGTCTCCATTTCTCGGCGTAATGTGTTCTTTGGTCTTCCTCTTTTCCTTCGACCTTGAGGACCCCAATTGAGGGCTTGACTTGTGACACAGTTGGGTGCTTTCCTTAATGTGTGTCCTATCCACCTCCAGCTCTTCTTCCTGATGTCTCCCTCTGCTGAAATCTGGTTTGTTCTCTCCCACAGTAGATTGTTGCTGATAGCGTCTGGCCAACGGACCCGAAGTATTTCGCGTAGACAACTGTTAATAAACACTTGTATCTTCTGGATAATGGCTTTCGTAGTTCTCCAAGTTTCCGCCCCATACAGTAGGACTGTCTTGACATTTGTATTGAAAATCCTGACCTTGGTGTTAGTTGACAGACAGTTGTTTTGAGTTCCAGGTGTTCTTCAGTTGTAGATATGCTGCTCTTGCTTTGCCGATCCGCGTCTTCACATCTGCATCGGATCCACTGTGTTCGTCTATGATACTGCCCAGATGTGTAAAGGATTTTACATCATTCAAAGCTTCTCCAACAAGTGTGATTCGATTGGTGCATGTTGTGTTGTATCGGACAATCTTGCTTTTCTCTTTGTGTATGTTGAGACCTATTGGTGGTGCTACCCTGGTCGTCTTCTCCTGCATTTGTTGTTGCGTGTGCGATAGGAGTTAACTGTAAATAAGCATAATTCGAGAAAGTTCATTGACAATCAATAAAACCTGCTATAAAGAAAACTCAAGCTGAAATAACAGTTGTCAATGTTCGAATAAGTCACCTATGACATGAATGTGTTCACACAATAACAACTATATCAAATATACATGGCTTGTTAAGTGATAGCGGAAGTTAGTTCAATTTATTGACTTTCATTACAAACTGATATCAGCTGAAAGACATGTTTCCATAAACGACTTAATTAAACAATAATCCTATGCTAGTTAATAATTAGCATGCGAATAAGTTTCTCAAAGTTCTGGTAAAACATTGTGACTCATAGAGTCAATCGATTCTGAAAATAAAACAATTACTTAACAACATTAATGGATAATATTCCTGTTACATTGAGAATTGACTGATGTTGTAAATATGGATCATCGGAACTCTAGTTAAGAGATCTAAAGGTTTTGATATATATCTCAACATTTAGCTTTCCCTAATTAAATCTCATGCAGTTATGAGTGTGCACCATTGGAGAGTTCTGAAATAAGTTAAAATATCTGCAAGAATGGTTTTGAAAGTCTACAAAATCCAAAGTCTCATCTTCACTTCTTCGTAATATGTGCATCATTTTATTTATTACTTCAGTTGATCTTCATTATTGATGATGAGATTAGGCGTCATCCACTACTTCGACTGATCGGAAATTTATGATGTATTTGTTGAGATATACATAAAAATATCCCAAAAATGATTCTGTTAAGTTCAATGCTATCCTTGAATGTGAAATGGTGTCATTTTCCTATTGGCCAATATTTATTTCACGTGTCGTTTCACTACTGGTCAATATTTATTTCATGTGTCATTTTCCTATCCGTCAATATTCACGGTAGTCCTAACTGTATAAATATGCAATTGTCTGTAAAGTATTATTCTTCTTCTCCTGATCCCATAAACAATTTTCTTCTAACGGTTCGTGTTCTGATATATTGGAGATCGGGGTCGTACTGGGATAAATGGAGTTGGTCAATCGGTAGAATTTAGAGTAGTGTTGAGGCTAATGTCCTCTATATCTGACTCCAATAAATAATATCCCGTTAACTGAGCATTTAATGAAGGCTAAATCTCCTGGTAGAATTATGGATTTTACGCGAGACTATTCAAAAGCCTGAACACCAGTTGCAGAGATAATTTATTGCTAATGATTAATAAAAATCCGCAAGCGTACAGCGAGCAATCACACGATGAAACAAAGTGAGTGAGTGTAAGTCTGAGTGTTAAAAATCTATATATATTTTTGAGAGTTAATCGGGTGTGGACAAATTACCGATTATCGGTACATTGCAACCAATAGGAGGATAGCTTAACGGTTAATGTACAGACATGCATTCGATCATACACACCGAAATTAACATAGTGAATTAAGAGTCTGAAATGCACACAGAAATTAACATGATGAATTAAGTGTCTGAGTTACAATGAGTAGACAAATGATACAGTGGCCAAATGGGCTTGCCACAGTAGCCACCACGTGGTACACAATAGTATTATGATGTGTAGACATTATACACAACAATTTCTTGAATTTTATAAATGATTAGGACGAAGTAGTATGAATGATATCCAGTTTATGTTTCATTATCATAGTTAAAAAAAAACCAACTTTGTATACCATCTATTCGTAAACACCTTTGAAATTCGCAATCATAATTACATGTTATTGCATAATTTGATGTTAACGGTGAATTTTGAATAGCATTAAACGCACGGCAGTTTTTGTGCTTTTTTCATTCCGTTTCGTCCAATTAAATGGCTAGTTTTAAATTTGTTATACTTGGTTGTTTATTTTTTAAATTGATATATGTCGGTACTTGTAGACAGAGCACCTTTTCTTCAAATCATGGTCGATAGTAACGTACAGAGTACCAAGCTCTATGGTTTCTCACATTGTCACAGAAACAGATAATGTATTCTTGAATACATTGTATCTTGTAGCGTTCCAGTCACTTGAAGCGTTAAAAAGCGCCATCAGAACTTATGAAAGAGCTACGTACTGCCATTCTATAGTAAGCGATTCTCATTTTCATCAATGTACTGCACTGTACTCAAACAACATAATGGAAGATTCTTCGACACTCCAGCGTACCTGAGAAGATAAACAATATCATACGGAATTCCTATGATGGATTAAACTGCAAAATCGTGCATAGAAGACAGTTGACAAACTCGTTCGAAGTACAGACCGGTGTCGGGCACAGTTGCTTACTCTCACCCTTTCTCTTTCTCCTGGTGATTGACTGTATCATGAAGACGTCAACATCTGGGGAGAAGCACTGGATACAGTGGACAGCTAGGATGCAGCTGGGAGATCTCAACTTCGCAGATGATCTGACTCTCCTATCGCACACGCAACAACAAATGCAGGAGAAGACGACCAGGGTAGCACCACCAATAGGTCTCAACATACACAAAGAGAAAAGCAAGATTGTCCGATACAACACAACATGCACCAATCGAATCACACTTGTTGGAGAAGCTTTGAATGATGTAAAATCCTTTACACATCTGGGCAGTATCATAGACGAACACAGTGGATCCGATGCAGATGTGAAGACGCGGATCGGCAAAGCAAGAGCAGCATATCTACAACTGAAGAACACCTGGAACTCAAAACAACTGTCTGTCAACTAACACCAAGGTCAGGATTTTCAATACAAATGTCAAGACAGTCCTACTGTATGGGGCGGAAACTTGGAGAACTACGAAAGCCATTATCCAGAAGATACAAGTGTTTATTAACAGTTGTCTACGCGAAATACTTCGGGTCCGTTGGCCAGACGCTATCAGCAACAATCTACTGTGGGAGAGAACAAACCAGATTTCAGCAGAGGGAGACATCAGGAAGAAGAGCTGGAGGTGGATAGGACACACATTAAGGAAAGCACCCAACTGTGTCACAAGTCAAGCCCTCAATTGGGGTCCTCAAGGTCGAAGGAAAAGAGGAAGACCAAAGAACACATTACGCCGAGAAATGGAGACAGACATGAGCAGAATGAACAACAATTGGATCGAACTAGAAAGAAAGGCCCAGGACAGAGTGGGATAGAGAATGCTGGTCGGCGGCCTATGCTCCATTGGGAGTAACAGACGTAATTAAGTACTGAACTCAAAGATGAACTATCGGATATTCAAATTTTCCAGGGACAATAATAATAACCACTATGAAGCAGGATATTCAGGCTTAGAGAATAGTAATAATCGATTTGAATAGTACGAATGGGTCATACACATTCAAATATGATAATCGTAGACGTGTATTCGCATTCTACTAGTTAAGCATGTGATTATTTAGTAATCATTCTCAATAGATTGTAATGATTAAGCTTGGATGACTTACATAAATGATTCTTGAGAAACTCGTAAATTTAGTTTGCAGAATGTACGAAGGCTACAATTGTAATTAACATTTAACGCAAACCATTTATCAATTAAATGGTTTATGTACTCGAAATCGAAGTAAACATGGTGGTATTTGAACATTATACTTGAAAGCTAAAAAATGCTTCAATCATTTAACCGTCAGTCCTATAATAAACCAAACATTTCTGTATAATTAAATAACTGTAAAAGTATTGATGCCACCCTCTCATCCAAGACAATCTCTAGTGTCGGTACTTACGTATTTGTGAACTAATCACTTATCGAAAGATCACAAAACACTTTCGAAAGGAATAATATAGGCAAAGTTAAACAAACGAATCTTTAGTCCAACAAAATTAAAATTCTTTACAAATATAAATACATAAGCTAAATTACAAAATGCTTACTTAAATATATTTTAATTATTAAACAAAATATATGTGATACATATCATGACAGCAATGTTTATTATTGTTCTTTATTTAACATTAATATGAATTTATCAAAGTATTCCGTGAGCAGAGTTTTTTGAGCTCTCCATTGCACAGATGGAATTTGTGTGATATCTCCAATTGTCTTTTCAAAGTGTAAATATAATAACCAGAATTCTGTGAATTTTGAGAATAAAAACGATAATCAATTTAAAGTAAATATGTAGTACTATGAGAAATATTATTTGTAATTGAAGCAATTTTTATTAATTGTTTGAACTACATAATTCATGTTATTAAAAGTAATTTGAGAAACTAAGTCGACTGGTTTTGAATTACAGATCAGATAGATGACAATAAATTAACTCATTTGCCTGTACAGTAACAATAGAACAGAGAAAGATCTTTATTAGCATTTTGATGTCAGATGTTTGAAAGCAATCACCATAAACCATAGACAGATTTCATTTTTGTTGGCACTCGTACTAAATAGGCAAGTTTGCAATCTTGAGAGAGATGTCCCCTCTAAAACTCAAACGTATGTCACAGTTAAAAATGTTGCCACAGAGCTATTTGGACAGAGAATAACCATTTGTAGGACTGACATATGCATATCGCAGTACGCCTCTTTAGTTTTAAATAACATCATTGTTCTTAATCCTGAAAGTTGACCAAATTCTGTCATTCAGGCTGACGTGCGAACCTCTCATTAAGGTTAGTCAACATGCGGTTTATCATATTTGCATGTTCGATGACTCGAAGGAATCTACAGAAAACATTTTCTCAGTTGAATTAAAACGTTCACTTAAGAAAAATAAAGCAAACACGTGAACCTTTTCTGATTATATAGTCAGTGGATGTTTACAAACAGTCGTTTAAACGACTCATTTGATAGGGTACTGAATAGAAAACTACAATAACAAACATGGCATTAGAACTAACTATAATACTGAGATTACAGAAACTCCATTATCCCAGTAAACATAACATTTTCCTAGTCTTGAAGGTAAACAGTAAATTATTATCATCTTCATTCCCAACATTAAAAGTTCTCGCATATAATGTACCCACTGCATATTTTGATACTTAACCAGTAAGTTTTTGATTCAACCGGATAAATAGCAAAACAATCCGGATACTAAATAACTTTGTCGAATATTTATAGTGTTGGTTGTAGAAATTGTAATTTTGTTTGTTATTAATATTCAAAACTGAGATAATAAGTGCTTCGTCAGTCGGTTAGTCGTACACAACGTAGAACCTAGTACATGTGAATATCGGTTCAAGTCGTCACACCTCACCAGCACAGTAAAATGAAAGTTTCAGGCTAAATTGCGGTGTAGTAAAAATAGTAACAGGATTAAGAGTAAGAGAAAAGATAAGACATCGAAGGTACAACAAGAAAGGAAAACACAAATTACTAAAATAAGAAAACTATTAGGGATTTAGAAACTCATGATCTAAGGGAAGATAAAGAGTGAATGCACCTGTGCTATCAAGATATGTCATTCAAAATCGCTAACCGCTGGTTAAGATAATCACGTAGACCCCAACCAGGTCGTCTGCATCCATCTCTATATGGTTCAGTTCAATAGTCAATATTTTCATGGACCGATGACGTGTACTTGGTTTTTCACTCCTAGCTTCCTTCCAACATACTCCTACATCATCCAGAATCAAGTGTCGAGGTAGACGGTGGATGGACAAACATAATATATGTTCCGATCATTTCACCCGAAAAGGTTTCACTACCTCGCCAGTCAATTTACCATACCTATCTAGTATTCTGCGTCGAACCTTAGAATTGTTAACTCAGTTGTCCCAAAGTATACGAGCAATCGTTCAAAGACACCTTCGATCGAATACTAGGAACCTACTAACATTCTCTATTTTTAAAGGTCATATTTCACACCCGTAAAGTAGAACATAGCAAATTTCTGTGCAGTATACTCGTCCTTCTGTTGACAAACGGATATCTCATGTACACTACAAGCGACGTCAAATGACAAAAGTCAACTGACCTTCCTAAATTCCTACCGAGATTTCGTCTGACATCAATCTACCAAAGATCATGAGACTACCAAAATAAGTGGAGTGGATAACACACTCAATTATTTCACTCCCTACCCCTAGTCCAGGCGTTGACCCAAACCGGTCTTGAAGTAACATTTTTTATTTGGATGGAGAGAAAAGAAGCCCAAACATCCTTGCACTGTTCCATAAGGTGGTTAGAAGACTGTATTTCTTTCAGTACCTTCACCAAACAAACCATATCAACTGCGTATTCTAAGTCAGTAAGCATATCTCTTGGAAAAAGATTGATTCCTGATAAGTCAGATGATGAAAGTGTCATCTCTAAAAAATGGCTGTAACAATGTTAAATAAAAGTAAATCCTTAATATCCCCCAAATGCCCTGGTACGAACGAGAGTGGGGAAAGTCAGCTCTCTCTCGAGATCCTCTCACATGGCCACGCGTATATAGCCTCTGCCAGGGAAGTTCTACCCATTGTCTTCTCACGGCATTACTATTGTTTACGAAAATGAGAGGACGGAAAACGAATGTCAGGCGGTTTCACCGGGTTGGTGGACATGGAGAGTCCACCTAAGAGTTGGAAAACACTGATTCCAAACCAATGGTGCACATGGGCTCCAGTATCCTGAAGGAACAAATGGCGTACGAACCAACTATTGGTCACCGGCTACCATGAGACTGAATATACTGATGTTGCTCCACTGCTTTGTGGATCAAACCTTCAGGTAGAAGGCTCCCACATAAATCGAATGATTTATGTGGCACATATGTACTTGGTGCCTCCTTGTGCCAACATATATGTGTTCAAATAAATAAATAAACTTCTTTGAGACCCCAGGGGCTTATGCTGACGTCTCATACAGATTTTTTGGTAAACGTAAGCTATTAGAGAATAGCCAAACTCTTCTCCTAAATGCATTTTCATTGTTTTTACCTATGCTCCTACTAATTGCAGCCTGTTTGAAGTGAAAGATGACTTACAGAAATCTATCTGAACTTCTTCAGAAAGCTAAACACTCAGACATAGTACTCGTAGCAGGTGACTTTAATGCCCAGATAGGTAGTTTAAACCAAACAGAAAGGCATTTAGGTGGGTATTTTAGTATTCTGGCACAACGAACAGATAATGGTGATCGTCTGCTGCAACTGTGCTCAGACAATCGTTTATTTTTAGCAAACACAAATTTTAAGCATAAGGAGAGACATCGTCTAACATGGCGACCCCCTAAACCAAACCAACGATGGACTCAAATAGACCATATTGCCATCAGTCATCGTTGGAGATGGTCGGTAGAAGATTGTCGCTCACTCTGGAGTACCTGCTTGGGCTCCGACCACGCCCTAATACGGGCACGCATCTGCTTGCGCCTCACTGGACGCAAAAAAGCCACAGCAAAAAGACTCATTAGAACTGAATTGAGTAGCGAGAAAAACAAAAGTAGGTTCCAGGAACAACTGAAGTCACAATTAGGTGGTTCTGAAAACGAGGTTGACCCAGATGTTGCTTGGAAAGCTATACAAACAGCTGTGGAAACAGCAGTGACATCTATCAGTGATTTAAACCACAGGGTTACAAAGAACCAATGGATTTCCTCAAGGTCTATTGCACTGATGGATTCTCGTAAACTCATCCCATCAGGCTCTGAACACGATGAAGAGCAAAAACAAATCAAATCTAGGTTAACCAAAAGTTTAAGGAACGACCGTGAGCAGTGATGGTCAACGAAAACAAAAGAGATGGAAAAGGCAGCGGCTGTAGGTAACACCAGACAGCTCTACAGACTAATAAAAGAAACTGGAATTAATAAGTCAAGTGTAAGTCAGACTATTTCGGAAAAAGACGACACTCTCATCTGCTTCCAGTCCAGACGTTTAGAACGATGGACGGAACATTTCAGAGAACAGTTCAGCTGGCCTTCAGCTACTCTACAACTACCCTCCATTCCCAGACAGTGTGAATGGAACATTGAAGTAGGTCCCCCAGCTCTAGCAGAAGTTCAAAAGGCTATAGTTAATCTGAAACGAGGAAGGGCAGCTGGTCCAGATGCACTAACTCCAGAGGTCTTTAAGGATGGTGGTCCAATTTTAGCGATTAGGTTGACTAATATTTTAGCTAAGATCTGGGAGTTAGACGTTATTCCAGCAGACTGGTCACAATCACTTATCGTCACAATATATAAGAGAGGGTTAAAATCATCATGTGACAATCACAGAGGGATTAGTTTAACTAATATAGTATCTAAAATACTAGCCTCGATAATTATCGGACGCCTAACTAAGACTCGTGAACTGCAAACACGAGAGAATCAAACTGGCTTCAGACCTGGTCATGGCTGCATCGACCACATATTCACCATTCGTCAGGTTCTAGAACATAGGCATACTTATCGGCGTCCGACAATGGTGGACTTTCTTGACTTAAAAGCAGCATTTGACTCGGTAGACCGCGAGATTCTGTTGCAATGTCTGTCATTGAAAGGTGTGCCTCAGAAGTACATAAACCTTGTGAAGGCTCTTTACTCGAACACTGCCAGTCGAGTCAGAGCTTATGGCGGACTATCGTCTGCTTTCGCAACCTCAAGTGGTGTCCGTCAAGGCTATCCACTTTCTCCAATTTTGTTTAACTTCATCATAGGCATACTGATAGAAATAACATTCTCGTCGACCGGATTATCGGGCATTGATCTCCTTCCAGGAGGTCCACTTATCGACTTAGAATACGCAGATGACATAGTCCTGTTTGGTGAAGACGCTGATAAAATGCAGAGTCTTTTGGTAGCGCTAAGCAACAATTCCAGAATGTTTGGAATGCGCTCCTCTCCCTCTAAATGCAAGTTGTTGCTTCAGGACTAGTCTGCGTCAACACCTGAACTAAGGATAGGGAGTGAAGTAGTCGAACGCGTTGACAACTTCACATATCTTGGAAGTCTGATCAGCCCTAATGGGTTGGTGTCTGACGAAATCTCAGCACGGATTCGAAAAGTTCGCTTGGTTTTTGCCAACTTACGTCACCTTTGGCGAAGGCGAGATATCCGTCTATCGATTAAGGGACGAGTATACTGCGCAGCAGTTCGTTCTGTTCTACTTCACGCAATCGCTTTCTATACTTCTTTATGAGTTCAGGGGCTTATATTGACATCTGATTCAGATAAAGGCAAGCAACTGGATATTGGATCATTGTTACATCCTTCTCAGAAACAGTCTCACTAACATGAATATTTTACACCTGTCTTATGTGTCTTAGAAGTTGTCTACAGTTGCTTATCACCATCGTGCCACAGCCGCCTTTTCCATTGTTGTTGCCTTAGCTGCCAAACAAACACTGCCGGTCCCAAGTCCGGGTAAAGGAAGAGGGTTGGGCATGAGGTAAGCATCCCATCACATAGAAAACTAACTCGCTAAAAAACGTTTACCAGAAAAGATAATTCAAACCATTTAAACTCTGCCCTGAAAGTTAGGTCTTCATTTAGAAGAATTATGACGCATCATAGTGAAAACCGAGTTACTTCGGAAGCCACGAGGCCGATGACCATTCTAACAACCAGGGCAAAAAATTTTATACGTACATGGAACGTCCGAACAATGTGGGAGACCGGGAAGACCAGTCAAATAGCAACGGAAATGAGGAGATACAACTTGGCAGTACTGGGAATCAGCGAAACTCATTGGACCCAAGCTGGACAACAAAGGTTAAATACGGGAGAGATGCTAATATACTCCGGTCATGAAGAGGAAAATGCTCCACACACTCAGGGAGTTGCTCTAATGCTGTTCAAAGTAGCACGAAATGCACTTGTAGGATGGAAATCTCACGGATCCAGAACCATCAAAGCATCATTCAAAACAAAGAAGGAGGGGATCACAATGAATATTATCCAATGTTATGCACCCACCAATGATAGCAACGACGACATTAAAGATCAATTCTACGAGCGGCTGCAGTCAATCATAGAGAAGTGCCCAAGAAAGAACCTCACCATTCTGATGGGAGATCTAAATGCCAAAGCTGGAATAGACAACACCGGATATGAAGATATCATGGGACGACATGGACTGGGTGAGAGAAACGAAAATGGAGAAAGATTTGCAAATCTGTGTGCATTCAACAAATTGGTCATAGTGTAGTGAAGGAGAACACGGGTGACGACAACCAAATTGTATTTAGCACAAATTACAGAATTACTTGGTAAAATAGAAAAACCATATAGTAAATCGTTAATTTGCAAAATATTATTCTATCATATCAAACCGGACTGTTGCTGTTGCAAACATCAATCCATTGTCTCGCATTTCATTGTTCATGCGATTTCTTACAAATTCCATTGTTTTCTCGCTCTTCTTTTCTTGATCTTCTCCATCTTCTGCTGCCAGACATTACGTTCTTTTGACTCACGTTATATACTACTTATATCAATATAAGTAGCACGCACCACACTCGTCCCCCCTTTTAACAAGTTGCTGTCGTAGTCTTTCTGATCTCCGTACCGCTGTGTTCTTTGGTGCTTTTCGTGATTCACACCCATGATGATCTTGAAACCATCTCTGTAGTTGACTAGCATTTACGCGCTTCTGCTTGTCTTCTCTCCGGATCGTGTAGACCGAGCCGCGTCTCTCCGTGATAACATACGGTCCTTCCCATTTTGGGGCCAGCTTCCCCGACCCTGCTCCCCCTGCTATGTTACTTTTTCGTTCTCTACACTTTACTAGGTCCCCCACTGCAAAGGGTTTCCACGTTCTCCTCTGTTGTTCTGCCTTCTTTGTGTCTGATATTTGTTTCTTTTCCACGTTCCTTATTGCCTCTCTCCTCTCTTTTCTTAACCTTGTTGTCGTCCACTTCTGTTGTTGTGGCCAGGTCTTATTATGCATTGGAAGTCGTGGTTGTCTGCCATACATGAGCAAGAAAGGTGACTTCTTGGTTGTTCCTTGTGTGGAGGAACGATGTGCCAGCAAAATCAATGGTAACTCTTTCTCCCAATTTCCTCCTTTTGATGCTAACCATTCCTTTAACGTCCGATTGTTTCTCTCTGTAAGCCCGTTTGTCTGAGGATGATACGGTGTAGTTCGTATTCTCTTGATGCCAAACTGCTTTAAACGGGCTTTAAACTCGTCACTTTCAAAACAGGGACCCTGGTCAGTTAATATCATCTTCGGTATTCCGTGACACGCTACAATATGCCGGATTACCACCTCGGTCACTGTCCTTGCCCGCTGGTCTGCAATGGGTACGGCATCTACCCAACGTGTAGCATGTTCCGTCATCACTAACAGGTACTGGTTACCGCTCGCCGTCTGTGGAAACGGTCCCATCACATCCACCGACCATAGATCACCGACTGCGGTTACTGGGATTGACTGTAATGGCGGTTGTGTGTATCGATCGCTTTTCATTAGCTGACACTGCTGGCAGGTTAACACGTATTCAGCCACATCGTCTCTCATGCTCGGCCAGTATGCACTTTGTCGTAGTAAGTCCGTCGTTCTTGCGATGCCTGTATGTGCTACCTGGTGACACTCGTGTATCACTTTGCGCCGCCAGTCTTTCGGGATCACCGCCACCCAATTCTCATCATCGTCCTGCCAGGTCAGCACTCCATATGAGTTCACTCTCAGTCGTTCCTTTTGCCGAAGCAGCGTTATTACCTCCTTGTCCATTGTTCGTTTATCTACGTCTGCTCCCTCTTTTATCACTCTGATTACCTCTCGAAGGTTAGGGTCAGCTTTCTGCTGCCGGACGAGTTCTAATGGGTCTCCCTCTAAACTATTCACCGCGTATGCTGTTAATGGCAGGTCGGCTTCCATGTCTGGTCTTGACAAGTAATCTGCCATTACGTTTTCTTTTCCTGGAACATGGCCGATACTGAAATCGTATTCTTGCAGGCGTATCATCCATCGCGCCAACTTCCCTCGGGGGTCTCTTGCTGTTTTCAACCACTGCAGGGGTTTATGGTCGGTCTCAATGTGAAATCGTCTACCTAAAAGGTATGGTCTCCATTTTTCCACTGCCCACACGATCGCTAAACACTCCTTTTCGATGGTTGAATACTTCTGTTCAGCAGGTGTGAGGACGCGACTCGCGTATTCCACCACTCTATCAGCCTGACTCAACACAGCACCTATACCATGATCACTCGCGTCTGTGGCCACTGTAAACAGTCTTCCCGGTTCAGGCAGTCTGAGCGTCATCTGGCGATCGTCTAGCATGTTTTTGATTCGGTTGAACGTTTGTTCGGCAGTCTCAGTCCACGTAAACTTGGTGCTGCTCAATAACTTATATAAGGGTGCTGCTATTTCGTTGAAATTCTTGATAAACCGACTGTAGAACGCCGCTCTTCCCAGGAACTGTCTCAACTTCCTTTTCGAATTAGGTACTGCAATATTTTTTATGGTAAGAATTTTCTCCGGCAATGGTTTTATTTCTCCATTTCCCACTTTATGTCCCAACAATGTGACGCTACTTCTCGCTATCTGCGACTTGTCCTTATTAATCCGAAGTCCAAATTCGTCAATTCGCTTTAAGACCGCTTCCACATGCTTGATGTGATCTGTTTCTGTTTGACTGTACACAACTACATCGTCGCCATATACCTCGACATTATCTAGATTCTTGAGCAGTAGTGTCATTAATCTTCTGAACGTGAACGGTGCACCCGCCAACCCGAACGGCATTCGTTTAAATTGATACTGTTTATCACGTACAGTAAACGCTGTCTTGCTTCGATCACTCTGTTTTATAGGCAGTTGCCAATAACCTGACCGTAAATCCAGCACTGTAAACACCGTGGCATTCTGTAGCCGATCTAATGTTTCCACCACTGTTGGCATTGCACAAGGCTTCAGGTCTGTTATATTATTCAATTCTCTGAAGTCGACACAAAATCTATACTTTCCATTTGGTTTCTTTACCAAGAGTACCGGCGAGCTATATGGACTGTCCGCTTCCTCAATTATACCTTCTTTTAACATTTCCTGGACCTGACGATTTACCTCGGCCTCTAAATGCACCGGGACACGACGTGTTGCAAATATATTTACTCGACTGTTCTTTATCGGTATTTCGTGCTTTACTCTGTCACAAATCCATACGGCTCCCCATCTCCAGTGAATAGTTTGGCATACTTTTTGCATAACTCGTGAATGTTTGGTTTCTTTGACGAGACATCCGCTGCAACTCTTATTTCAGCACTTCGCTACTTTCGTGTATTGTCAATGAACCATATTTCGTGACCACCTTACCGCTTCTTAAGTCAACTATCGCTTTTACTTCTCTTAGGAAATCTGCTCCTAATATCGGTCTCGATAAGCTTGTGGTTACGACGAACGGAAAATTTATCTCAGCATCCCCCACTTTTACGATACTGTTAGATACGCCAAACACCTCTAACATATGGCCCCCTATCGTGTGGACAGCTAATGTACACGGCTTGATTCTCTTACATTGCTCTTTGCCTATTAACGATACTGCTGCACCTGTATCGATCAGACAAACTAAATCTCGCTCATTTATGTTCACTCTCGTATATACTGCCCCTCTGTCTACTAACGCAACAATCCCCAGATTCCTAGGATAGAAAGAACACTCGTTGTAACGTCTAACATATCTGCGTTTCGTCTTGTTGGACAGTTTATCTTCCAATGTCCTGTCCCTCCACAAGCGTAACATTTATCGTTCCTTTTATTGTTCACTCGTATTGCTGCAATCTCACGCTCCAGCTCCTCAATCTTCTTCTCGACATTACTCATCTCCTGCTTTTCGCACCCGACTGGAGCTACTGTTCGCGTCATCAGCTGACGAGTCACCTTCGCCAGTTCACTGATATCCATCGGTTGCGCTGCGTTCACCAGTTTCAGTTGTTGGGAGACGGTGGCAGGCACACTCTCGATAAACTGTGACGCCAACAACTGTGCCTCCGACTCCTCATCCAGACTCGGCAGCGCACGGCGTAACAATCTGGTAAGCTCCACAGCCAGCACCAGTGGGTCACCATCGACCGGCAACCTCGCCAACCGGAACTTCTGCAGCGCGTCCTCTCTGTCCACTGGGCTGTCAAACTCCGCCGCCAACCGCTCCGTGACTGCCTCCCATGTCGTCTTCCCGCCAGCACCGTCCAAGCTGTCATACACAGCCTTCGCCCTGCCTCTCAGCAGCGTCCCCAGCACCACCAACTTCGCCTTCGGCTCCTTCACTCCCACCAGCTCCGCCACGGCCTCAAACTCCTTCAGGAAGCTCAGCACATCTCCGTCCTCAAACTCCTTCGGCCATGGAATCTTCATCCTTAGTGGAGGCAGCGACACCAAATGTAGTGAAGAAGAACACGGGTGAGGACAACCAAATTGTATTTAGGACAAATTACAGAATTACTTGGTAAAATAGAAAAACCATATAGTAAATCGTTAATTTGCAAAATATTATTCTATCATATCAAACCGGACTGTTGCTGTTGCAAACATCAATCCATTGTCTCGCATTTCATTGTTCATGCGATTTCTTACAAATTCCATTGTTTTCTCGCTCTTCTTTTCTTGATCTTCTCCATCTTCTGCTGCCAGACGTTACGTTCTTTTGACTCACGTTATATACTACTTATATCAATATAAGTAGCACGCACCACAATAGGAGGCACAATATTTACACACAAACGTATACACGAAGCTACATGGATCTCACCGGACCACACTACAGAGAACCAGATAGATCATATCTGCATCAATAAAAAATTCCGAAGGACAATGGAAGATGTGAGAACCAGGAGAGGAGCTGATATAGCTTCAGATCACCATCTAGTTGTGGCCAATTTAAAACTGAAGCTAAAGAAAAACTGGACAACTAGACAAACAGCACTACAAAGGTTCAATACAACCTTCCTTCGAGATACTAACAAAATCAACGAATTCAAGATAGCTCTCAACAACAGGTTCCAAGCCTTACAGGATCTACTGAGTGAAGAAGAAACTACTACGGAGGACAACTGGAAAAGTATCAGTTGGGTGGCACTTGTTACTATACACCAACTTCATTGATTATGAAAAGGCATTTGACAGTGTAGACAGGAGGAAGTTATGGAAACTTCTTAGACACTACGGAGTTCCTGAGAAGATTGTCAATATTATCCGGAACTCATATGACGGACTACAGTGCAAGGTCGTGCATGGAAGACAGCTGACAGATGCATTCCAAGTAAGGACCGGAGTCAGACAAGGCTGTCTACTCTCTCCTTTCCTTTTTCTTCTGGTGGTCGACTGGATTATGAAGAACTCCACATCTGAGGGAAAACACGGAATACAATGAACTGCTCAGAACCAATTAGACGATTCGGACTTTGCAGATGACCTAGCCCTCCTATCGCATACACATGAACAAATGCAGATAAAGACGGCCAGTGTAGCAGCAGTCTCTGCACCAGTAGGCCTCAACATACACAAAGGGAAACCAAGGTCCTCAAATACAATACAGAAAACACCAACCCAATCACACTTGATGGCGAAACTCTGGAAGATGTGGAATCCTTCACGTACATGGGAAGCATCATGGATGAACAAGGAGGTTCAGATGCAGACGTAAAGGCGAGGATTGGCAAAGCGAGGGCCACATTCCTACAATTGAAGGACATGTGGAACTCAAAACAACTTTCAACCAATATCAAAGTCAGAATCTTCAATACGAATGTCAAGGCAGTTCTACTGTACGGAGCTGAAACTTGGAGAACTACAACAACCATCATTAAGAAGGTGCAAGTATTTATAAATAGTTGTCTACGCAAAATACTCAACATCCATTGGCCGGATACCATCAGCAACAGCCTTTTGTGGGAGAGAACAAACCAGCTTACAGCTGAGGAGGAAATTAGGAAAAGACGATGGAAATGGATAGGACATACATTGCGCAAATCACCAAACTGCATCACTAGACAAGCCCTAACTTGGGATCCTGAAGGAAAGTGGAAAAGAGGGAGGCCAAAGAACACATTACGTCGGGAAATAAAATCAGATATGGAAAGGGTGAATAACAACTGGAAGGAGCTCGAAAGGATTGCCCGGGACGAGGTAGGATGGCGAATGCTGGTGAAAGGCCTATGTTCCTTCACGAGGAGTAACAGGCGTAAGTAAGTATCTGCCAAACACTCCCCATGGTCATTGTGCAGACTCATTGTCAGTCTATGCTTAAGTTGGCTTTGTTCTTCATCACAATCACAGCAAAACAGGATGAGTTTCAGAGCAACTTTCGGTTTATTAAATGATAGGGAAATCGATTGATGTTTCTTAACCTTTTGGTTGAAGTTACCGGTAGATTTTACTGCTGTTTTCACGACTACCTAGATGATATGCCAGCCCAAATCGGGGTGAACATCATTCTCATAGTTGATTAACTGCTCTTCTAATTGTTCTTGAAACATTCTCAACATTTTCGTACTTATTTTGGACTCTGAAGGGTCCTTTTATTGCGGCTTTTCTGAGCCCAGCAGGACGCAAATAAACGTGTTCGCAACAAGCATGATTAGAGTCAAGAAATGTGCTCCATAGTGAGCGGCAGTCTTCTGTCGACCACTCCAATGATGTATTCTGTTTGTGCTTATCTTTAAGTCAATTTCGCGCATCACCGTGTTAGACGATGTCTTTTCTTACGCTTGCGGTTGGTGCTTCTTAAGAATAAACGGCTGTCTGAACATAGTTCCATCAGCCGGTTGGCATTCATTGTTAGCCGAGTTGCGACACTGTAAGAACCACACAAATGTCTTTCACTTCCGTTGAGCTAACTACTTAAACACTAAAATCACCTGCTACGTCTGAGAGTTAGGCTTTTCGAAAGAACTTGGAGTGTTTTCCATAACACTCGTTTTCCAATTCATTCGAGTTCCAGTTAGTAGGAGCGTAGACAGAGATAACTAAGAGAAAAAAGCGTATTCACCTATCTTTCAGTGCTCTTACGTCCCCATTTAATCGGACAGCGCACAAGCAACTATCCATTACAATTCAGTCTCAGAGGGCCTGATCTACTGTTGAATTAGTGCAATACCCACACCATCAAAGGTCGCGAGAGTTGGCAGTCACGTCCCAGATGCAAGGAGGGCAAATCATCATGGGTCTCTGTAAAAACCAGGTAACGTCAAGTCAACGGACCACAATTGAATCCTGTATCTGTGTTTCGAAGACTAGAGTCCTAGTTACAGAAATCTGTTGGTCTACTTGACACTATGTCCGAATATTGCAAGCCCCAACGTGTAGTTTAGAGAGCGTTTTTAAGAGACCAGGGATAACATATCGTCGACTTGAATAGTTAGCATTAGTCGTCCATAGGGATAGATGGAACATTAAGAATTGATGGAGGAATTTAATCGTGAGCACGAGCATCTCGGATGCCACTAAGGGTATGACAGAGGCTATCACTTCCCAGTTGTCCACACCGTGGAAAAATATATCTGCTCGGGAGACCTGAAAAGGAAATTGAGTTGGTAGTTGTCGTGGAGACTTGTGAGCATCACCGCAGAGTCCAAGAGACAACTGCTTGAGAGGAGGCACACACGCCCTTCCTGTCAGAAGTTTGCAATGTGTTAGCTCCGTGCTTTAGAGGCCCCCACTGCCGGAGAGGGAAATCCGTGGGGTAGGGTGAGGTGGAACACTGTTAGGATCGAGTTATCCTAACCTCTTCAGTTGTAAGAAGCCAGCATCACTGAAAATGTTGTCAGGCTGAGAGAAACACATTACCGCTGTCACACTTCAGTAAGATCACCACCAACACTACTTCGCCCTCGGACTATGAGTATACTTCTATTAGTCTGACAGTTTTGTGACCGACCTACTTGGCATGGTAGGACCTAAAAGAATATTTGTTTCGGTCAACATAGCCCGATCGGATCACTACAAGAGGCGAATCCGATCTCCACCTCAAGGTAGCAGCTACGATCTGGATATAGGTGCTTCTAGATGATGATTTATAAATAGAATGAAAATGGCGTTATGAATTCTACTACTAGTCAATATTTCACGCAAAACAAATGGACACCGCTTACGTATACCTCATTTATAAAAATACATCTAACCGGAAAATAAAAGACAGAAAATGTGATGGATTCACCTGGACAGTGACTACCCCACTGTGAAGTACTCAGTAAATCAAACAAGCCTCGAGTTTTATTAACTTCAGAGGACAAAAATTGGCGTTTCTGGTGATAAACATTGTGTAATTTAGTTTCCTGTTCATTTGCGCCCATTTCGTTTGATGTTACAGTTGATTTTGGCAATGACTGACCGTTCAATTCATACACAGAGTAAAGAGAAAGTGCGGTTAAACGAGATCGTAGTAAACCAACAGCTTCAGGAGATGACGGATTGATTAATCTGAAAGGCGAGGTTTGTAAAGAATGACCCGTCGAAGGTAAATACCAGGAATTCCATAAGTGTATAACAGCTTCCACACCTTTATCCAGCATGGTTTGGTGAATTTCGACCAACTGATCAGAAAGTGTTGATCGAATTCCATGAGTTCTACATTCTAATGGGGTCTGGAATAAAAGTGACCAATATTTGTTACTCTTTTATGACATAAACTTTGACAATGAAAGGATAATGTTATATTTGGTAAAACACATTTAATGCTTAAATTCTCAATTTATAATAATATAGGTATCATTATGGGCTGAAATCTAGCTTCATCCATCTGCACTTGAGGGACAACATTGTAGTATCACTAGTCTTAACATATCATGTGTAATTCAATCATCAATTGACATGGAAATTTTATTGTTTCTTCCAAATACTACATCCGCATTAACAGACATAGACTTTCAGAGAAAGGATATATTTTATTATTACTTATATCAGTCTGCCCAGATAACTACGGATATGGATTTGAGTTAGAAAATATCACAATTTCGGATAGAGGAAAAAGTACCGAATAACCTTCAGAGGCAACACGTTCAGAACAATCTACAATCAATAGACATCAATATTGATTAAACTTATCAACCGATACGGAAAATGTCAACCAAATAAAACAGTCAACACAGGAGTGGTAACAAAACTTGCGAATGTTGAACTTGATAGTTTCAAATAAATTGAGCATTGAATAGAAAGTTAATGACAAATGTATTTTTTTATATACTAATAAGCAGAAAATTGTATTTCTGACGTTTCGTGACTTGAAGTGAACCACGTCTTCAGAATAAATAAATAACTGAGTTAAATTACCCCACAAGTTTAAATAGTACAGAGGATACAATGTCAGAAGCACAATTTCCTACTCACTGGGATATAGCAAAAAATATGTTTATCATTAAAATCTGAGATGATGACTGGCTACAAATAAGGTCAACAGAACAAACTGATCTAGTACTTATCGAATAATTTTTAAAAAGCTCACTTCTACTGATGACTATGTTTAAAACAGCAACGAGAGTTCTACAAATAAATCATACAGCTTGAAGAAAGTAACACCATCAAAAAACATCCATTCAAGTTATATATCTCCATCACATCCAGCTACGTCAACAAACTGTAGCTGACCTCTTCTGAAAATTAATTTTCCGAAAACCATATAAAATTGTCAACCCACACAAAACAAGTCTGGTTTAAAGTCAAGTGTAAAATTATGCAATTGGTTATATTTATGTCTCACCCTAGGTTGATCAATGCTAAACAAATCAATTAAAGCGACAAACGACAATAATAATAAAAAAGATGATAAACTAGTTTATTACCTCAATTTTTTCCAAAGACTTAGAAATATCCACTTCCTTGGCATTGTTTGCACTGGGGATTAAAAAAACGACAGAAAGAAACGTTTATTAGTATTCAAATGAACTTTTGTAACAATAAGAAAAGTGGTAGAGGAGGAAATTATGGCTACTGAAGTCAATGACGATAATCATAAAAGCTTAAGTGATCTTCAATATACGTCCGCAACTACATAACACAATGTCATTTTAAGTAATTTCCTATTATCAAAAGTTTTAAATAAGGTGAGAATAACAAGTTTTGCAGAATACAATGAATTTAATAGGTAATTTGATGTCATCTCATAGCTCCTTATAAGCTAATCAGTTCATTAAACTTGGAATTTTAATGAACATGAAGAGCAGTATACTGTCTCGAAAGTAAACTTGTAGAGTAGTATAATTAAGTACGCTTTTAATGGAGGTTTACATTTGTAATTGGAACGATAGTTTTATGAGTTTTTGAAACCATAACTTTATGGAGTAATATCATCAGCGAAAATTCTAAGGATATGCGACTATAAAAATGCTCTTAGTTCAACTAACTGCTATTTAGAATTAAAAGGGGGAACAAAGTTGTTTATAATGTTCAGTTCTGTCACTAAAACAGTTGAAAGTCAACTAATGATTCCGTTCCCCCAAATGTCTGGGTACGAACGAGAGTGGGGAAAGTCAGCTCTCTCTCGAGATCCTCTCACATGGCCACGCGTATATAGCCTCTGCCAGGGAAGTTCTACCCATTGTCTTCTCACGGCATTACTATTGTTTACGAAAATGAGAGGACGGAAAGCGAATGTCAGGCGGTTTCACCGGGTTGGTGGACATGGAGAGTCCACCTAAGAGTTGGAAAACACTGATTCCAAACCAATGGTGCACATGGGCTCCAGTATCCTGAAGGAACAAATGGCGTACGAACCAACTATTGGTCACCGGCTACCATGAGACTGAATATACTGATGTTGCTCCACTGCTTTGTGGATCAAACCTTCAGGTAGGACGCTCCCGGTTTGACCCCCCGAGAAAACCACATGCTTCGGTTTGAGCAACTGGACAGTATCACAGCCCCCACATAAATCGAATGATTTATGTGGCGCATATGTATTTGGTGCCTCCTTGCCAGTCAGTCAGTCAGTCAGCTACAACGTAGGACCACGCACATACATGCATCGGTCCAAGTTGCCATACCTCATTAACACAACAAGATGGACACGGGATTCATAAAAGTAGTTAATCCAGAGGTGGTAATATACAAAAGGAAGACTGCGATAAGGATATAGTACAGGAAGAAAGAATTAGTTCGTAGAAAGAAAGATATGAAGTGATTTTAATCTCTTAGTTTAAGGGAAGACAGGAGTGTATACACTGACGCCATTGTGATCGATTCTGAGCCATGTCACCAAGAGTCTCCAACCATCGGTTACGAAAGTCACGCGGACCCCAACCAAGTAGTCTGCATCTACCAACATGGCTCAGACTAGAAGTTAGTGACTTCAAGCACTGATGCCACGTTTTGGTTTGGCCGCCCCTAACTTTCTTCCAACCATCCCGAACACCGGTTAGCATTGCACGTCGTGGTAATCGGTGTTCAGGCATACGTAACACGTGGCCCAACCATCTCAGTCGATGAAGATTCACAACCTCATCAACTGATTTACCATCATTCCCTAATACCCTGCGTCTAACCTCACTATTACTTACCCGGTGATCCCAGCAGACGCCAGCAATATTTCTAAGGCATCTGTGGTCAAATACTAGTAGCTTACGAGTGTCTTCTACTCTTAATGGCCATGTTTCGCTGCCGTAAATTAAAACAGAACGGACTGCCGCGCAGTATACTCGTCCTTTTATTGATAGACGGATATCTCGCCTTCGCCAAAGGTGACGTAAGTTGGCAAAAGCCAAGCGAGCTTTTCGAATCCGTGCTGAGATTTCGTCAGACACCAACCCATTAGGGCTGATCAGACTTCCAAGATAAGTGAAGTTGTCAACGCGTTCGACTACTTCACTCCCTATCCTTAGTTCAGGTGTTGACGCAGACCAGTCCTGAAGCAACAACTTGCATTTAGAGGGAGAGAAGCGCATTCCAAACATTCTGGCATTGTTGCTTAGTGCTACCAAAAGACTCTGCATTTTATCAGCGTCTTCACCAAACAGGACTATGTCATCTGCGTATTCTAAGTCGATAAGTGGACCTCCTGGAAGGAGATCAATACCCGAGAATTCAGTCGACGAGAATGTTATTTCCATCAGTATGTCTATGATGAAGTTAAACAAAAATGGAGAAAGTGGACAGCCTTGACGGACACCACTTGAGGTTGCAAAAGCAGACGACAGTTCGCCATAAGCTCTGACTCGACTAGTAGTGTTCGAGTAAAGAGCCTTCACAAGGTTTATGTACTTCTGAGGTACGCCTTTCAATGACAGACACTGCCACAGAATCTCGCGGTCTACCGAGTCAAATGCTGCTTTTAAGTCAAGAAAGACCACCATTGTCGGACGCCGATAAGTATGCCTATGTTCTAGAACCTGACGAATGGTGAATATGTGGTCGATGCAGCCACGACCAGGTCTGAAGCCAGCTTGATTCTCTCGTGTTTGCAGTTCACGAGTCTTAGTTAGGCGTCTGATAATTATCGAGGCTAGTATTTTAGATACTATATTAGTTAAACTAATCCCTCTGTGGTTGTCACAGGATGATTTTGACCCTCTCTTATATATTGGGACGATAAGTGATTGTGACCAGTCAGATGGAATAACGTCTAACTCCCAGATCTTAGCTAAAATATTAGTCAACCTAATCGCTAAAATTGGACCACCATCCTTAAAGACCTCTGGAGTTAGTCCATCTGGACCAGCTGCCCTTCCTCGTTTCAGATTAACTATAGCCTTTTGAACTTCTGCTAGAGTTGGGGGACCTACTTCAATGTTCCATTCACACTGTCTGGGAATGGAGGGTAGTTGTAGAGTAGCTGAAGGCCAGCTGAACTGTTCTCTGAAATGTTCCGCCCATCGTTCTAAACGTCTGGACTGGGAGCAGATGAGAGTGTCGTCTTTTTCCGAAATAATCTCACTTACACTTGACTTATTAATTCCAGTTTCTTTTATTAGTCTGTAAAGCTGTCTTGTGTTCCCTATAGCCGCCGCCTTTTCCATCTCTTTTGCTTTCGTTGCCCACCACTGCTCACGGTCGTTCCTTAGACTTTTGGTTAACCTAGATCTGATTTGTTTCGCTCTTCATCGTGTTCAGAGCCTGATGGGATGAGTTTACGAGAATCCATCAGTGCAATAGACCTTGAGGAAATCCATTGGTTCTTTGTAACCCTGTGGTTTAAATCACTGATAGATGTCACTGCTGTTTCCACAGCTGTTTGTATAGCTTTCCAAGCAACATCTGGGTCAGCCTCGTTTTCAGAACTACCTAATTGTGACCTCAGTTGTTCCTGGAACCTACTTTTGGTTTTCTCGCTACTCAATTCAGTTCTAATGGGTCTTTTTAATGTGGCTTTTTTGCGTCCAGTGAGGCGCAAGCAGATGCGTGCCCGTATTAGGGCGTGGTCGGAGTCCAAGCAGGTACTCCAGAATGAGCGACAATCTTCTACCGACCCTCTCCAACGATGACTGATGGCAATATGGTCTATTTGAGTCCATCGTTGGTTTGGTGTAGGGGGTCGCCATGTTAGACGATGTCTCTCCTTATGCTTAAAATTTGTGTTTGCTAAAAATAAACGATTGTCTGAGCACAGTTGCAGCAGACGATCACCATTATCTGTTCGCTGTGCCGGAATACTAAAATACCCACCTAAATGCCTTTCTGTTTGGTTTAAACTACCTATCTGGGCATTAAAGTCACCTGCTACGAGTACTATGTCTGAGCGTTTAGCTTTCTGAAGAAGTTCAGATAGCTTTCTGTAAAATTCATCTTTCACTTCATCTGAGCTGCAGTCAGTGGGAGCGTAGGCAGAAACGACAAAAGGCAACGACGTGTGTCCCTATCCTTCCGAGTTCTTACGGAGCCGTTTAGCCGAACAGCACATAAACGACTGTTGACGGGGATCCACTCTAGCAGTGCTTGTTCCGCCCTCATGCTTAGTGCTATGCCTACACCTGCCAGTCCACGAGAACTGGCCATCGGGTCACCAGATACACGAGGGTGTATCTCGTTGGCTCTCCGTTTTGCCGAGGTGAGGTCAAGTGAATGACCACACTGGATCCTGTATGCGTGTTTCAGAGACACAGCATACATCAATGGTACGAGATTCTAGGGTTTTAGCCAAGGAAGCCTGTTGACCGATTTGACATAGGGTGCGTACGTTGAAGGCTCCAATGTGTAGTTTGGAGCGAGGTTTCAGTAGACCTGGGACAGTGTTTTGAGCACTAGAATCGTTGGCTATGGTGACACTTGAGGGAGAAGCCGAAAAAGGAAGTTTAGAGGTGAAAGTCGATGTAGGAGGAATAATAGGAATTGAAGAGGAGGTTGATTATGAATACAGTGGTCTTGAGTGCTGTTAGAGGTATGAGGGCGGTTATCACTTCCCGGTTGCCCACACCGTGGAAGGGTTCTTCTGGAGGTACCTGAAAAGGAAATTGGATTAGAGGTGGTCTTAGTGACCTGAGAGCGTGACCGCAGTGCCCAAGGGACAACTGCTTGAGGTCGGTCACACACGACCTTTTTATGGGTAATTTTTGTGTTAGCTCCGTACTTGTTGAGACCTTACCGCCGGAGACGGATATCCGTGGGATAAGGCGAGGTGTGCATTTTTAGGGTCGACCTTTTCTAACCCCACCCCTCCTTGTGGGAAGGCAGCATCGCTGTCATGCTGGTTGTCTGAAGGAAACACCTTACTGCTGTCACACCTCTGTACAGTCAGCAGTACGACTTCGCCTTCGGACCTTGGGTTTGTTGCTTTTAGTCTTACCGCCCTTCAACCGACCTGTCTGACATGGTAGGACCTTGAGGAACGGTTGTTCCAACCAGTATAGCTCGGTTGCTTCATCACGATAGGCAAGCCCGACCACCACGTCAAGGTAGCAACAACGATCGGGGCCTCCTTGTGCCAATATATGTGTTCAAATAAATAAAGAAGATTGATGTTTAACCTTCTAACTACTCCGACCTTTGTAAATCACAGTAAGATAAGATAATACCGTTTGTTTGCTTTTTACTTTGAATGCACTTATTCACATCGTGTCTTTTGTTCAACATGTGAGGCGCACAATGAAATAATATTATCCTGGCCTACAAAACGTAAGCTCTTCTGGAAATATTCAGAAGACAATGTGAATACCCTGATTCCTACCCCTCGGTTGTACTTAATTTCTAAGTACACGTAAATTGATGTATACAGCTGGAGGTAAAATCTGACAAGTAATTATCTACCACTGCTGGTATTATTGAACATTGGATAGTATAAAGCAATACTAGTCTCATTGTACGAAGTTTATTCCTGAGTGTTATTTTTCGAAAACATGGTAATTCAATCACAATTGTAGTGATCATATAATATAAAATAGACTTTTTGTAAGGACGAAAAGTTCCTATTTTTAGATAAAACTATCTTAGACAACATACATTTTAAATATAAATCAAATGGGGAAAACCAACTTCTTAAGAACTTACAGGTTAGCTACTTTCTCAATTAAATGTGAGTCGATTATTTGCGGAACAGCTACCAAGATTTGATGAAGTAGTTCAAGCATTTTACTATTATTAACCCAACGAGATAGTAGCGACTCTATCACTAAATTGACAGCTCCTCCGTTAGCAATAAATTCTGTATTTTCAGTCACTAAATTCATCTACAAATTCAAGGAGAAAAAACCAACAAAATAGTAAGTCATGGAAAAGCTGAAAGCACTGGACGGCCGTCTCGTCCTAGTATGGAACTCTTCAGCAGTGCGCACGCACGATCCCGCTTCCGCGGGATTCGAACCCAGGACCTATCGGTCTCGCGCAAGGCGCTTAACCAACTAGACCACTGAGCTGACTGGCATCCAACGGTGTTAATATCTAACTTCAACCAATCCACAAAGTTGAGTCACCGTACACCATTGTTTTCAATGAGTTGATATCTCACAACAGACCTGGTTGAACTCCACTGGCCACGGCTTCCAGGATTTCCATGGTGGTCTAGCTTCAATCGACTCATGATTTTAACCAGTGAAATTTCTAAAATCTCCACAAAACCCCTTCTGATAATAATCATCTGCTCACTAGTGACTGGCTTCAAGAGATACTCCTGGAGTTCTAGTGAGAAGCCGTTACCAGTGGAGTTCAACCAGGTCTGTTGTGAGATATCAACTCACTGAAAACAATGGTGTACGGTGACTCAACTTTGTGGATTGGTTGAAGTTAGACATTAACACCGTTGGATGCCGGTCAGCTCAGTGGTCTAGTTGGTTAAGCGCTTGGCGCGAGAGTGGTAGGTCCTGGGTTCGCATCTCGCGGGGGACGAAATCGTGGATGCGCACTGCTGAAGAGTTCCATACTAGAACGGAACGGCCGTCCAGTGCTTTCAGGTTTTCCATGGTGGTCTAGCTTCAATTGACTCATGATTTTAACCAGTGAAAATAGTAAGTAACGAAATACTCAGTCATATGTAGAACCTGGTATATATCCGCATCTGTTCAAGTTAACCCATCACATCAACACAGTGAGATATCATTAGTATAAGCATTGGTGGTAGCAGAAAAATTAGGCACAGGAGATACGATTCGAAAAAATGTGGATTTGTGGAATTAAAATATTAAGATTATTAAGATGTTGATAATGTAAAGGAATACAAAGAGTGAATCCACCTGCACCATTGCAACAGACTCAGAACCACCACTCAGGAGTCTCTAAACATTAGTTTTTATAGTCACGCGAACCCTAACCATATAGTCCCCATCTACCTACAAGACTTAATCTATCATGAACTAATCCCACGTTTCGGTTCGGCCGCCTCGAGACCAATTCTAAGCTACTCCTACACCAGCTATTATCGCGCGTCGAGGTGTGCGGTGGTTAGGCAAATGTAGTACATATCGCAACAACCTTAGTCAGTGAAGATTCACTACCTCACCAACCGACTTGCCACCTTTACCTGACAACCTGAGTCTAACCTCAGCATTGTTCACTCAATATATAATCATGTGAATGGTCCCAACATACTTGAGTAATACTTCGAAAGGATCAAAATATGACTAATATATGAAGTATTTTGGATACGTTAACAGAAAATCTACCAGTTAATATATTCACATTTTTGTTGGGAATAACCTAATCATACTTACACTTACTCTTTTAACACATAAACGTCTGTTCGAAGCTAGCTTTAATGACATACTAACATTAACTGAGGAATTATAACGAAGGAGAAACTGGACAGTTGATTTAATCTAAGAGACTACATTTGTAACTTTGGTCAATATGAGATAGTCTTGTACTACAGATCTAATAATCATGGGTAGACGTTGATGAGAATCCTAAAACCACAGCACACTCGTTTCAATAATTTTCCAGTTGATGCCAGAAAAAGACGGATAATAAATGTGAATTGGATTATTTCCATAAGCTTCCTACTTAAAGAGTATTATTATTTAGGGCCACTAACTAATATCACATGAAAAGACCAACAACCAGAACACTGATTGTCATTACTCCGTCCCTGAGCCAACCAGTGACAGGTCAACCAGAAAGAGTAGCCTTGAATCACTGCTAAGTCCTTGTTGATTCCCGATATAGCGACTTCCCTCCCTACGCTCCCGTTGAGTCCAGAACACAATAATCAGCCTTCACTATAGGAATATTATGTCGCAAACATACTTAGTTTATATTCAGACATACCCTACCACACCACACCATAGAACGAAAACTAACAATTATACATGATCGAGTCAATAAGTGGTTGGGCAGGAGAGACTGTAAATAGTAAGCTGACAACAGCATGAGAATAATAAATCATACAACAGTATTCAACTCATCGTAAACCATTTGTGCATATTATCAATTGTGATTATTACGTGAAGTTTCTAAATTACGACTTTACAAAAAGTACAACGTACGAATTTTTTGTTTTCCGCTGCCTCTCTTTCTAATGTTTTAGTTTCTTCTTTTTATTACATCCATTCAGGTTGATATCTGCAGATGTGTTGGCCGAATCAACATCACAGTTTTCATATCGTGGGAGGACACGAGTGCGGAAAAAATCAAAAGCATTGATCTCTAACTTGGCTAATTCCAAATGTAATAGATCACACTCAGGATTTAAAGAGATTCCTTCAGTTATCAAATGACGAGCTTCCCGAATGGCATTCAGATGAGCCCTGTCCCAAGTAAGACGACGTTCTCTGACCATTTCTTTAGCTGCTTTATCTAAGGAAGCTTGATTTTCTTCTAAAATTTTTGTGTTGAAACAAATGAATACTAGAGCATTTAAAAATTAAGGTACCAAAGGTAAAAATAAAAAAATTGGTGAATGATGCCAAGTCGATAACATTAAAAGGTTTTATTATTAATGACTTTATTCAATATTATATTTTGGTGCAATATAGAATTCTCAGCACAAGGAAGGGTGAAGTTATTGTAATAGGTCTAAATTTCACATTCTTATCGTCAGATACTTTCTTGGGTACAGGGATTATCTTCATCTTTCTCCACATTTTTGGTATGAGATTAGATGGGAAGGATCTGTTAAAGATAGTCGTGAATAGATAACAGGACGTCAGCACATTTTCTGAAAAATGTTAGGGATAAAATCAGGTCCTTAACATCGGGATAAATTAAATGATTGGAGACATCTTAGGATATCAGTTTCAGTGAAACTAGGAACACAACTATTCTTTAAACCTGTGGATATAGGGAGCATTACATCAGATGACTGACGTACAAAAGACTTATTTAAGTCACAAACATTCAGGTGGTTATCGCTCCTAATGTGTCTGTCACCTGTAAGCTCTTTTAAGAGTTTCCACATACTTGTAGAGTTTTTACAGGACCAAGACAAGCTTTTGAGTAAACATAGAGTTGAGACGTCTAACCTCTAGGTTTATCAAACCATTTAGCTTACGAACTTCATTAGAGTTTTTCTTCTTGTACATTTTTCCTTTCACCCTCCGTAGTCGTTTTAGTTGTGAAGATGTAAGTCGATCAAAACTTACAAAAATGGTTTCAGTGGGACAACAAATATCAAAACAGAATTTAAGGTAACAAGTGATAACATCAGTAGTGATTTCCAGTGAGTCATCTGTAAATAATTCCCAGTTAGTCGTATGAAACATGTTTTTCATATTTCTAATATTTTCTTCTGAGTAATTCCTATATTTGACTTTCTTGGTTTGATGTGAGAGTGTACTCTTCCCATGTTTTCCATATAATTTAGGTAGAATACGAATTATACAGTGATCCAAGCTAGACAATGGAGCACGTATACGAGTCACATCTATACCCACATCATTAATGAAAACGAAGTCTAAATGAGCATCCAAACGAGTAGGAAAATCTACTACATTTTGGTGACCTAGTGATGTAAGGAAGCTATAGTCACATGAATTGAAATCACCACATACAACTCAAAGTGAATCACTGAAGGTAGTAACAACGAACTCAGTGAATTCGTCAGCGAAGACAGATAACGCAGATGATGTGCAGTCTGGAGTCACGTATATATTGGTAACACAAATATATTTGTATTTATTCAGATAGTCGATAAGTTCATTTGAAAACTTGAAACACGCAAACGTAGGTCAATAGGGAACGTAATAAGGTGAACATATTTACTGACCACATAATGTTTTAGTATGTTAATATACTAAGAACATTTATTATGTGCATAGAAACGGTCAACCAACTAAAATTTCCAAACAAAATGCCTTATATTTAAGTTTTTCTGTTTACCTAAACTTGGTCGAAACATCATTCAGCATAGAGCGCGGACATATAAAAATGAGGTGTTATTTTATTTGGCGACTTACTTAACTCTTCCATAAGCTCGTTTATTTCTTTCTTCTGTGCCTCTGATGCGTGACGATCCAATATCATATATTCACTCAGTAATCTTTTCCGCGTCTTCACCAAATCACTTTTTTGTCTGTCAAAATGTCGTAAATTTTCACGAGCTTTCGATCTAACACCATGATGTAAATGGTATGCGGCTGCAGCAATCCAAAGCCTTGGTTCTGTGCGACCATGTATCTGAAGTACATTATTCCATATGCGTACAACAGACAAATGCCGGTTGATAATTTTACAAAAATGAATAAATCTCATCCAAAGGTCAAGATGAGACTGGAACCTGTAACACAATTGCTATAGAGCACATCAAGTTTTCATAGAAAAAAATTACCCGATGCAAGCGTACTAGACGACTAATAATTGACTTCTCAATTTTGTCGAGATATCTGCTATCGTTTGTAATCTAGAACATAAGTCTTATGAAAATGAATTCAACCTGACGACGAAAGCGTAACAATTTCATTATTGTTATTTCAGTGCTTATGTAGGCGTCATAGTCTAAAATTCGTTTGTTACGCTTCTGAAGACTGTATTCATGGTGTCTTCGTTACGAACTATCTCACTACGGAAACGAGAGAAGGGATAAATTAATTGAGCAGTAAAAGAAAAGATAACACCCAAAAATCTCAAAGAATACTTGAAGAATCGGTCCTAATTATTAATTAATTACAAGTACTAAGTGTAAAATAAGCATAATTATGCGCTCAGGAATGTGAGCAAATACATTGCATGACGCAACTTCATGCATGTTTAATACTTCCACACCCGTTTAGTGGGACTATTATGAAGCCTAATAATGATAAAACGAAGTATTCTTGACATACTAGAAAAGTTAGTAAATACGAGATTACCTAACATAGTATTTCTACATGTGCCTAACTTGATGGCCCAAATATAGTCCGCTAACTTTGCGTTTGAAACATGTAATATTAATATCATGACATGTAATATTGCATATCGGCTGCACATTAAGATAGATACGAGACGCACTTAGATAATGACGAAAATATACACAGACTTACTTGGTCTCCAATCTGTTAAAAAGTTTCGCCTTTCGAATATACAGAATCTCGCCAACGGAATCCTCCAAATTGCGTTCTACTACTTCTGCCATCGCCCTTCACTATGAGTTGTAGAGCAACGATGAGAAGATTATTTCTAGTGATCTTATGAAAAAGTGACGCTAAACCGTTCCTTGAGAGGTCAGAAAATTCAATCTCAATAGTGGTTATGAAGAGCCGCAACTCATAACATGCTTTCACCAGACGGCCTTCACGACAAAACTTCCGCTGTCCAATTCCCAATATATTTAGGATGGGCCTGTAGAAACAGGTTGTTTCCTTCGTCATCTTTCCTTTGCGTCAAAGTGTAGCTCCCGTTCCCCAGTTTCGTCCAATGTAAACAGTCTCTCCAGTCTCACCCAGAAACTGGAAACACAACATAGCAAGACGGAATATAGACACAACTTCTACTCCTTAAGAGTTGTCAAAATCTGGAATTCGCTGCCAGCCGAGCTAGTCCAAGCGACTTCTCAGGAGTCCTTCAAGAGGCAACTTGACCTTTTCCTAAGGACCAAGGACAGCATCACACTATGATTTACCAATTTCTTTTCCTCTTTTATTGTTAACATACCTAGGTTCCTGTCTGGAGGATTTGGTGATCCCCTGCTACTAGACACGGAAGCCTGTTAAACGAAAGCTTCTTCTATTCCGTCCACAACCATTTGAACCATTTGATCGTACTAGTCTTGGTGAATTTATCACTTGTTTGGTGGGTATAGTGACAACTAAAAAGCTCGCTGAAGGCAAAACTGGACGTAATCTAATGAAGCAAGTACTTGAATTTGATGTTTTTAAGCATAATTCCACCGTCAAGAAGGGTATAAACTGTACGCTTGCTCAACTTGAGTATGAAACCAACTTCGGGTAAATCGACAATCTTTAAACGTATACATTAACCTTACGTCCAATTCAGAATGGCTAGCATGACACCTCTGATCCTATTACTATTTGTCCAACACACCAATGATATTCAGGTGTAAATCTGGTAGAACCATAAGTCACGGTGTTGATCAAAATGTATGCTGTGTGACCAAGCAATAAATTTGGGAATATATTAGTGAAGATTTCCTGTCATGACATGAGAATAGCCAGTGAAATCCAGATGTGTCTTAAACTTGCGAAACCCGTTTCAAGGTGCTGGCACACCATAATTATTACACATGGTCAATCCTAAGGCCTCGACCATTTAAACAATTCAGCCTGTCTTCGGATTACTAATGACTTACTAACATTACATTTGTCAATCCCTTGTAGCGTGGCGTCGAGTTGTGATTAACTATGAACACCGCTACCAAGAAACACGTGCCAAGTAAATCAGAAGGCGTAAGAAGCTCGTTCCAAATGACTCCATAAAATCCCCGAGAAGCCGAATACCAGAAGGCAATTAATGGACCAAGTCGAGGTTTATTAGCTGGCGATCTCGTGGCATCGAAAGGATACCGAGATCGTGCCAGGATACAACCTTGGTTACAGAAGGTAACCGAATTCGCGCGAAGTTACAATCAAAGTGTAAGTATAAGAATGGAAGCACAAAATAGCTGTCATTAGCACAGTCAAACAAAAGCACATTAAAATAAACACTGGTACAGTTGGTTATAATAATAATTGTTTTTATTAAACCAGTCGTGTTCTCGTGATAAATGTGAGTCACTACAGGAGCCCCCCGCTAGAAAGGGTTTACACTTTCGATAAATAGCGGTTTGAATCGTGGGACTGATCGGCTGACGAGCGATTGTAGGACGGAAGAATTGGCGAACAGGAAAGCGATCGTTGATCGTCGAGTTGCCAACGAAGGTCGTTTTCGGAGAACGGTACCAGGAGCGATGTGCTGTATTTGTTGCTTGAGTTGGCATGCTACACGAGAGTGGTTTGTATCCAGAATCTGAAGATGGCGTTCGTAGGGTGTGGACCAGAAACGCTGCAGACGTAAGACGAAACCACGTTGAGCCAATGAACCAGAAGCGACCAAAACGACCAAGTTTTTTTTTTTTCGTATGCCAAGCATTCGAAACCAAAATATCGACTGAGTGCGTTGACAAGAGCGTGGGTGGCCAATCCAGCTTTCGCCAAAGTTGACTGAAGTCGACGGAACCAAACGGAGATGGTCGAAGGCGTGGGCTCAGGAAACAAAAAGAAAATCAAAAAAGAGAAGAGTGTAGCATGCGTGTAGTATAGGAATAATCCTACACCGTATCGTTTTTAACTGTGCGGCTAGTCGCGGAAGCGTACGGGTAACCGTACTCGGCGACCGGAACGTGAGACGGTAGTCTCGTTCGCGTCGCGTGAGCCTGCAATCTCATCCGAAGTCAAGGGCGGCGTGGTCTGCTGATCTGGACGTGAGACTGTCGTCTCGTCCGTAGACGGTGCAGATGACGCGTGCTGTTGACTGGGACGTGAGATTGAGGTCTCAGATGTATCTAGCGTGGGACCTGAAGATGGTTTGAGGATCCCGCTAGTAGGTTTGCTAGGTCTAGCATTGAATCTCAGGTTATCAGATAGGGCACTGTCATCGACGTGTGCTGGTTTGAGACGATCAATGCTGACGATCTCGACGCGTCCATATCGATCAACCTTGAAGGTCTTTTCGTGACGAGCGATCACGTGAAAAGGGCCTTCGTAAGGTTGTTGCCAAGATTTGCGTACCGAATCTACTCGTATGAAAACATGTGAACAGGTAGATAACTCTCGAGGGAGAGCGACCTGTCGATGTTGTATTCGAGTTGACACCGGAGACAGCGTTCGCATAAATGCAGACAGTCGATGGACGTAGTCTGATTTACCGAAATTAGGTCTGCTCCGTGGTGTGAAGAATTCTCCGGGCAGACGCAATGTCGTGCCGTATACAAGTTCAGGGCGGAACATTGGATATCTGCCTTTAAGCTCGTTCTGATCCCTAAAAGAACGAGCGGTAAGGTTTCGTGCCAGTTGCCGTTTTCGTGTGCTCGTATAGCACTTTTAAGTTGGCAGTGAAACCGTTTACTTAACCATTTGGTGCTGGGTGGTAGACAGATATGCTTATGCGTATGCATTCCGTACCAAGCAGCCGGGTCAGCGAGGAGAACAGTTAATAGGAGAAACTTTCTCGAATAAAGCGTGGAATTCATCGTCACGCGAATAAAAAGTAACAAGGATTCGGTACACATACATGTGAGTCTATTATATTAATACTATTATTATCGTTATCCGTCATGTCGAGTATATTATATATTAAAAAATATGAAAATATACGACAGACGTGGATAGATAAATCATAGACTCACCGAATTGGCTTCTTTGGAAGATTTGATCAGAAGTTGAGGCGTGTTCCAAAATACGGCTCACCAATTTGGGATTACCAATTGTAGCGTGGCGTCGAGTTGAGGTTAACTATGAACACCGCTACCAAGAAACACGTGCCAAATAGATCAGAAGGCGTAAGAAGCTCGTTCCAAATGACTCCATAAAATCCCCGAGAAGCCGAATACCAGAAGGCAATTAATGGACCAAGTCGAGGTTTATTAGCTGGCGATCTCGTGGCATCGAAAGGATACCGAGATCGTGCCAGGATACAACCTTGGTTACAGAAGGTAACCGAATTCGCGCGAAGTTACAATCGAAGTGTAAGTATAAGAATGGAAGCACAAAATAGCTGTCATTAGCACAGTCAAACAAAAGCACATTAAAATAAACACTGGTACAGTTGGTTATAATAATAATTGTTTTTATTAAACCAGTCGTGTTCTCGTGATAAATGTGAGTCATTACACCCTATTGGGTTTCAACATTATCATAAAACTTTTTGCAACTCAGAAGACACGAAATATAATTGGTTGAATTAATGAAGTCGTTAAAATAAACACCACCAATAATGTGAACCATATGACTGTTCAATAAATGTGGTACAGGTAACTGTTTGCCTTTGTTAGCGATTATAAATTCTTTTGACCTAAATATCAGTTCCCTAAAGATTAATCAACTTATAACATCGCCATTCAATCTGGAGGTCTGATCATGTAAATGACTATTCCTGTAAATCACCTATTTTATTAATGGAACTAACCTACTGCAGAATCGAGGGAACATTATCACATCTACAGCAATACCGAAAATGTTTCAAAACTGTATGAGACGTGGGCCTGATAATCTACTCCTCTCTAAAGACTTTTGATCTTCCTGATAATCATTCAACATTCGATTTTTAGACCAGTATTCAACACACTCCATGAATGAGTAGGTATTTGTCAAGTTCCTTTTAAAAGCTACCCCATGATGAGGCCGTGGCCGCTTAGCCTCTAGATGGGGCCAACCTTTAATGAGTAAAACTGAGAAAACACCTGGGTTTTTCTCCTTGATGAGTAGTTTTTCGAGGGGTGCCTCACAGAACTTGATGGTGATGTTCTAGTTAGGAGTTCATGTTGGAAGTAATTAACACACCCAATATGTTGTGTCCCAGTGTCAGATCACTACTTATTCTTCAATAGCTTGTAGTGTGGCGTCGAGTCGCGCTTGACTATGATTACCACTACAGGGAGACTACGTGCCAGTTAACCGATAAGATTCTCCGTAGGCCAAATATAAGAAGGCAGTTGATGGCTGTAGTCGAGATGTATTTATTGGCGATCTCGTGGTATCGAAAGAATACCGAGATCGTGCCAAAAGAGTACAAGTGTGGCTACTGAGCGCAACCCAATTCGTGCAAGGTCACAATCGACGGAAGAAAGTATGTCTTTAGTACAGTTAAACAGACAAGTACAGTAAAACAATCACCGGTACAATTGGTTATTATGATAATTGTTTCCATTAAACCAATCGCGTTCTCTTGATAAAAGCAGGTCACTACAAGCTCGACGAGAATAATCACAAACACAAAGACAATATACTTCAAAGTTGAGTGGTCAAGAAAAACAAACTCAGGATAGTAGTAGGAATCCTGATTTAACAATAGAATTGATGGTAATGATGATGGTGGAAGGATTTTAGAGCATATTCTAAAGGTTGAAAATATGTATGTTGAATGGTAAGAAATTTTTCATTCCTCTCAATTTACGAGAACGAATTCCAATATAAAATGACAGATCAATCAAAAAAGCCACTTCATTTACTCAACAATTTGGTTTACTTCACCTGACTATTGTGATCAACCTTAATCTATATTCAATCAAAACATACATTTAGTTAGCAGTAAATTGTATCTGTTCAGAACATCGGGTAGAGATGAGTCTATCCATCACAGTTTCATGATTAGAGTCGCCAAAAGAAGAATTACTAGACAAACGCTAATGAACGAGTTCATTACTCCAGTCTAACATCGACAACTAAATCTTTCTGCATCGATAAAATTAGTTTAAGCCATTTTATGCTAGCTGCTTCGGTGAACTGTAATACATGTGACTCATTTATTCACCCACCCATTCACTGTACGACCATTCACATGAACAGCCCAAGTCCTGTCACTATTCTATGAAAAGGAAAGTGTTTTCTGTTAATGATATGTGGTTAATTATATCATTTTTCATTTGCTTTATGAACTTTCATTCCTGTTGATCACAATCGAAATTAAAAGTTTGTAGTGACCTACTTTTTTGAAGAAAACGCGATTGGTGTAATGGAATCATTTATTATTATAACCAACTGTACCAATTATTGTTTCACTGTACTTTTTGTTTGACTGTACCAAAAACACTTTTCCCGTTGATCATGGTCTTGAACTCACTGACTTGAGCACGGTAGTCTCGCCTGGGGTGGATTTATCCGCAACGCTTCCATGTAAACCTAATGTATCGTTCATTGTAATAACGGTTATGTCTGCGTTCATGTAATCATAAAACTTGTCACTTTATGATGTATTTTTTATTAAATAAGTAGATTATGCTGTGAAGTTTGCTATGGTTGTAATTTTTATTCACCACATCTGACTGCGTTGCATGCTGGGATGATATACCAAGTTATAGTAAGCTTGATCACATCGTTGGTTGTTTCCAAATAGACCGTCAGTGTATAGTGTTACTGAAGAAAGGTTTGTTGTGCTGTAAACTATGTTTTTATGAACAACTGACTATTGCGTTTGGTCTCAAAACAATATCCTTTGTCTCCTGTTAGGTAAATTCGACTTGCCTACAGTTCGTGTTTCGGGTTTATAGGCTTAATTATATACATTTAACTAATTTGAGTAACATGTCTGTGCAAATTTAACAATAATTACGACACTTGCTTAGTTTATTATTCTTAGTTGTACAACCAAGACGTCATATAATTCTGTTTAGTCGATAGAATTATAGTATACCTAAGTATAGTGCTTGAAGCATGTAATGAAAGAGATCAATTTTGTAAGTAGAGCTGTCTGTTTCTAACGATTATACTCACCCAAATTAGTCTGCTTGGAAATATGAAAAAAAGTGCCTTTGATGATGTTGCTGTTATACACTATAAGATAGCTTTAAGTATGTTTGGTGATTATTTGTAGACTGTACATCTAGCACTGAACATGAGTCAAGATCACTGTCATTAAACAATTTTCCCAGCGTTAACATCGGCAACAGGATAGCAAGTGTCTGTGCTTTTACTTGCCTACAAAACATCAGTATACAGCCCTAGAAGAGGAGTGTTCTGTCCTAATTTAGTGCAGCTGGCTGTGGACAAGTGTTAGAAATATTGTTGACATCTGGGACTTTTGGCTTGAATACAAAAATGTGAGCAAACTAATAATAGCTATACAATACAGTAATAACTACATGCAATGCTTCGCACAAGTTGTAGTCGGTGATTTCATCATGAATTAATATTCATGAACTTGTAGTGGCATTGGACCATAACTACACAATCCTCAAAGCTGAATACGAAATTACTCGGAAAATAGATATTCAGTATTTAACGCAGAGAAATACCTAACGATGGAGAAGACGCGAATAAGGAATTGAATGAGTTGGAGTTGATCGAATGGCATGACTCGGCCATGCAGGCGTGGTCCCTGTTATCTTATATCTTTTATTCGTATTAAATATATTGTCCTATCTCTAGCCTGAGCCTGTTCTCCATCGTGTATTGATAATTGTCATGATGCAATGAGTTGGCGTAGTCGATGGTGTGACTTCCACGTAAGATCTTATATATTAGGCAGTTATATCATGACAAATCTACAAATTTAGGATTAGGTCTATTATTAGCGCAATACGAATATCATAGTAGACCATAATTCTACATTGGTAATCCCGACTAAAGAAACACAACCTCTCATTATTAATCCCGACCGAAGCTGCTACCTTGACGCGGTGGTCGGGCTTGCCTATCGTGATGACCCAACCGAGCTATATTGGCTGGAACATATGTTCCTGTAGGTTCTACCATGCCAGGCAGGTCGATTGGAGAACGGTAAGACTAAAAGCAGCAACTCAAGGTCTGAGGGCGAAGTCGTACTGCTGACTGTAGAGAGGTGTGACAGCAGTAAGGTGTTTCCTTCGGACAACCAGCATGACAGCGATGCTGCCTTCCCACAAGGAGGGGTGGGGTTAGAAAAGGTCGACCCTAAAAATGTCACACCTCACCTTACCTCACGGATTTCCGTCTCCGGCGGTAAGGCCCTTTGAAGAACGGAGCTAACACGTCAAAAACCTTCCACAAAAAGGCCGTGCGCGACCGGCCTCAAGCAGTTGTCCCTTGGGCTCTGCGGTCACGCTCCCAGGTCGTCAAGACCAACACTAATCCAATTTCCTTTTCAGGTTCCTCAAGAAATACCCTTCCACGGTGTGGGCAGCCGGGAAGTGACATCAGCCCTCATACCCGTAACAGCACAAGAGACCAAGGTGGTCACATTCAAATCCTTCCTACACCTCCTAATACCTCTCTTATCTCCATGACTAACCCTCCTCACGTCTCTTTATCACCTCGCACCGCTAGGGCAAACGATTCGAGTACGTGGAACGCCATTCCTGGTCTCCTGAAACCACGCTCTAAACTACACGTAGGAGCTTTTAACGTACGAACACTTTGCCAAATAGGACAGCAGGCTTCCTTAGCTAAAACTTTAGAATCTCGCGCCATCGATGTGTGCTGCGTCTCCGAAACGCGCATACAGGATCCAAGTAGCGTCATTCATTTGACCTCACCATGCCAAAATAAAGAACCGACTCGATTTACGCTTCGTGTATCTGGAAGCCCTGATTCTGCTTCCCGTGGCCTCGCCGGCGTAGGTATAGCATTGAGTCCTAGGGCAGAACTAGCTCTCTTAGAGTGGATCCCAGTAGACAGTCGTTTGTGCGCTGTCCGACTGAACGGAACAGTAAGAATCCGGAAAGATAGGGACACTCGTCGTTGCCTCTTCGTCGTCTCTGCCTATTCTCCCACTGACTGCAGCTCAGATGATGTAAAAGATGAGTTTTACAGAAAGCTTTCGGACCTTCTCCGAAAAGCTAGCGCTCGGATGTAGTAATAGTGGCCGGTGACTTTAATGCTCAAGTAGGTAAACTAAGCGATAGGGAAAGACACCTAGGTGGATCTTATGGTGTCGTGGCTCAAAGAACAGATAATGGCGACCGTCTGTTGCAGCTATGCTCAGATAACCGCCTGTTCCTTGCAAATACTAACTTTAAGCATAAGGAAAAACATCTTTTAACATGGCGACCCCCTAATTCGTCCCAACGTTGGACCCAAATAGATCACATCGCTATCAGCCACCGATGGAGGGGCTCGATAGAAGACTGTCGCTCATTCTGGAGCACATGCCTAGATTCAGATCATGCTCTAGTGCGAGCGCGTATTTGCTTGCGTCTTACTGGACGTAGGAAAGACGCTGCAAGGAAACCTCTTAGGGCCTACTTAATGATAGTCAAGCTAAGAGTATATTTCAGGAACAACTAGGAAAACAGTTAGGCAGCCATGTATGTGATGCCCACCCCGATGCAGCATGGAATGATATCCGAAAAGCTGTGGAAACAGCAGTGATATCTGCTAGTAAGGTAAACCAGAAGGTTAGGGAGCAACACTGGATCTCAGCAGCATCTATCGCACTGATAGATGCTCGGAAACTCATTCCACCTGGCTCTGAACATAATGAAGAGCGGAGTCAGCTTAAGCGCAAGCTGACAAGAAGTCTACGCAATGATCGCGAACAGTGGTGGGTAGCGAAAGCAAGAGAGATGGAAAAGGCAGCGGCAATAGGTAATAGCAGACAATTGTTCAGACTCGTTAAGGAAACCGGAATTAGGAACCCGACCGTTAGCGAAACAATCTCAGAGAAAGATGGACATATTATTCATTCTCAATCCAGGAGATTGGATCGATGGGCAGAACACTTTAGGGATCAGTTCAACTGGCCTTCAGCCACACTTCGGTTTCCCACGATCTCCAGTCAACCTGAATGGCAAGTTAATGTAGGTCCTCCGTCCCTTTACGAAGTTGAAAAAGCCATAGGAAATCTGAAACGAGGGAGAGCAGCAGGCCCTGACAGGTTTACTCCTGAGATTTTTAAGGATGGTGGTCCAGTATTAGCAATGAGATTAACTGAGGTCTTAGGTAGAATTTGGGAACTGGACGTAATCCCATCTGACTGGTCTCAATCACTGATTGTGCCAGTCTATAAGAAAGGACAAAAGTCCTCTTGTGACAATCACAGAGGAATCAGTTTGACTAATATAGTGTCTAAAATATTAGCTTCAATAATACTTCGACGCCTAATCAAAGCTCGTGAAGAGCAGATTAGAGAAAACCAGGCTGGTTTTCGACCTGGACGTGGTTGTATAGATCAGATATTCACACTACGTCAGGTTCTAGAACACAGACACACATTCAGACGCCCCACAATGGTAGTATTTCTCGACCTTAAGGCGGCATTCGACTCTGTTGATCGTGAGGTTCTATGGCAGTGTTTGTCACTGAAAGGAGTACCAAAGAAGTACATTAACCTTATAAAGGCTCTCTACTCGAACACAACTGGTCGAGTGAGAGCTTATGGCGAACTGTCATCAGAATTGATTACCTCAAGTGGTGTTCGTCAGGGCTGTCCACTCTCCCCATTCTTGTTCAACTTTGTGGTCGACGTACTTTTAGAGATAACACTCTCCTCATCTAAATTTCCAGGGGTTGAACTTCTACCGGGAGGTTCACTTGTTGACTTAGAATATGCTGATGACATAGTTTTATTTGGTGAAGACGCTGACAAAATGCAGAGTCTTCTGACCACTCTAAGCAACAATGCAAGCATGTTCGGGATGCGATTCTCTCCCTCGAAATGCAAAATGTTGCTTCAGGATTGGGTTACATCGACACCCGAACTAGTGATAGGGAGTGAAGTAGTTGAGTGTGTCGACCGCTTCACTTATCTTGGAAGTCTCATCAGCCCTTGTGGTTTAGTGTGTGACGAAATCTCAGCACGGATACAGAAGGCTCGACTAGCTTTTGCCAACTTGCGTCATTTATGGCGTAGGCGAGATATCCGTCTATCAACCAAAGGACGTGTTTACTGCGCAGCAGTTCGTTCCGTCCTACTTTATGGCAGTGAAACATGGCCGGTAAGAGTAGAGGATATTCGTAGGTTACTAGTATTTGATCATAGGTGTCTTCGAAATATTGCTCGTATATCATGGGACCATCGAGTAAGTAATGCAGTTGTTAGGAAACGGGTACTAGGTAAGGATGGCAAATCAATTGATGAAGTAGTGAAACTTCATCAGTTGAGATGGCTGGGACACGTGTTACGTATGCCCAACGACCGACTGCCTCGACGTGCTATGTTCAGTGGTATAGGAGTAGGTTGGAAGAAAGCTAGGGGCGGCCAACCAAAACATGGCACAAGTCCATGAAGTCACTGACAAGTGACTGAGTCATGTTGGTAGGTGTAGACTACCTGGTTGGGGACCGCGAGATGATAGCAACCGATGGTTAGAGACCCTGAATGACATGGCTCAAAATCGTTTGCAATGGCGCAGGTGCATCCACTCTTTGTGTTCTCCCAAATTTTGATCTTCTTGTCCCTTTTTTTCTCTTTCCAAATTTATTTCACTGGATTATACTCTTTAAATAACATCTCCAAACCCTAATCTTCCCGATTACTGCTTATACTCTTATTACCTCTACCACTACGGGATTTGAATCGACCACTGCATCTCTGTGCTAATGTGGTATGGCAACTCGAACTGATGTACGTACGTACGAAGTTCTACGTTGTTACTGACTGACTGACTGACTTATTTTCACTTTTAACTTTCTCGATCGATTTTACATTAATGTTAACCCAGTATTCTAATAGTCCTCTGATTAATGCTCACATGTTTTATCGTAATATTATATTGATTAGTTCTCATGACATACTAGCTCAGTCGATAAAAACTGTTCGTCTATATAAACTAATTAGCTCTGATGGTTCGTTAACAAGCTTTGATAGCATTTACATGCTTCAGCGACATAGACTTGTTTAAGCCTCAAGCTCTAGCAAATATGACCTGTAAATAACCTAAATATACATTGACTAACAATGCAATCAAGGAATAAATCGTTATCTGGATCTAATTCTCAGTGTTTCCTCACTTAACACCTCATTCTGCACTATCCTGCAATATCTTTTCTTCCGACCACTGCCTGCCTAATTTCATATTTTTGAGTTCCATTGCCAAACAACAAGGATGACACTACTCCAAAAACATACGGTGAGTTTCAGGTATAAGTTTTCTGCAATCATAAGGTCATTTTAGATGGCTCGTTCAATAACAACCACATAATTATCTGGATTCATTCAATTGTTCTGATCCGAGCGAGTGACAAAAACCTCAACAGCATCAAGCACCCTGGAATTAATTGCCATAGTGCATGTTTTATTCTGGATACTTTTGGATCATTACTACTCCTCACGAATGTCGTTATATATTGTCGTCCACTGAGTAATCTACTTTTCAAAAATAATCCAGGTGAGTTCAACTATTTTACTTAATGATATTTTTGTACTTAACATGTATATATTTCCCAGTTACTTCTGCCACATATTTGTAATTGTCCCTAGGCTAAATGCACTAACTTTTGGAAAGTTTATAATTCATCATATTCGTGCCCGAAGTTTCACAAGCAGTCTTAACTTTAAAATTATTTATCTGGTCATGTTCATTATTTTTAAATTGCCATATACGTCAACAACTTGCATGTTAACCTGGCCCCTACATACGTTTTACTATATCTTCATTTCTTTTGAATTTAGAAATCATCTGAATCGCCTTTAACATTTACCAATAAACCCATCATAGTCGTTGTTGCTAATCGTATTTGGGTTTATGGATTGGTTTATCATATTAGCAGCCTAAAATGCGAACATAGTTTAGATAATAAGATTAAAAATTTAGGTACTATCAACTGCACTAGTAAAATAACTAAATCCCTAGGTAGCTGTTGACTAAACAAACGTTTAAAATCAAAACTCCGTAGCCTACTAGAATTAACACTAAACGAATCTTTCTGAAGTAAAATTTATAATTAAATTAGGCGTCTGGGATTCTTTAACGTTACAAATTTCTGATAAGTTCGAATCACCTAAAGCAACAATACCTATTTTTCTACTGACTAATCCTCATTCAACACTATAACTAGTTAAAAATAATAGTTTCAGGATATCGTCATAAAGCATTGTCATGACTTGACAATCACGTAATATGATTGATAAAATTAATGGAACTATTAACAAAATCGGTCAGCAAATCGACTTAAAATTATCACCAGTGTTGTTTTTCTTTTATCTTCATTCACTACAGATGATTACAGTATGTTTCTCTATCTGTTGCTCATTCAGTAAATATCTCAAAACCTTGTCAGTCTAGTTGATGGTTTAGCGACACAATCATGCATGCAAATAATCAGCATAAGCAGTCGAGCAAATCTCCTGCAAACTGAAAACATTAATGTCGAATTCACCCCAACACTAAGGTTCAAGTCATTATCACAGACATGAGTTGGGAGTGTACTCCCCTTGGTTACAACTTATGTTCTCCCTGATAATCACATGAGCATCACTCACTATTAATCATCTTGTAAAAACTTATTTAGCCAAATACATCTTGCAGCACCTAGTAATGTGACACATAAGCTGATTTCAATAACTTATAACCACTATATCTCAATTAAATCGTATTCCGCCTTATGATAAACTGCATACTTGCAACTAACTTGTATGCATCATCAGCCGTCAGGTATAAATATGTATAAATAGTCTATGGCAACTCAGAACATTGAGTCTAGAGCATGTCTCTTACGAATACACTCATGTTTAACGATTTGTTCTTAGCTATCTGTCCAAAATTCGTACAATTATCACTAACGTATTTAAATTTTGTTTTGATCACCATTCAGGTGTATTAGTAGTATTACTAAATTCTATCACGGTCAAATAAAAATGAGGTTGAGAAAATCTCCCCGTAACTAAATAAACCGTATCAAACTAACTGGAACACTAGTTGGAATTCTTCGTTCACAGTAATACTTTTGTTCCTTCAGTTAGCCTGCTAATGCAAATGAAATTGGAAATCAACTCATATGGACAACATACCGGCATAATTGTAGATTGATTTCATAATTTAAACCAAAACTAATACAAATAATAACATTTCTACAATATTCACTACTTTAATATTTCTAAACACAAAATACTTGCTACCTATACGTTAAGTTATTAACCAACGGCTATTAACACGCATCGTTTTATAACAATAATAATTATAATTATTATTATTATTGTTATTATTGTAATCCCATCTTTTATAGCCCAAATAATCTTCACCCACATTTTCATTTTAAGTGTGTCAAGCATGAAGGCAGATTTTTTAAAAATTATTACAGGTATTTCCCGACCAGATGCTGCCGCTTTCTTTTTGATTTATCTTTCAGCTTACCAATACCCGGAGGATTCTTACTATTCTTGGTAACCTCCGGCGCGCGACAATCCCATTCAATTTGGTATCGAACCAACACCACGTTGATTCTAGTGGGAGAGTAGTGTAGTGGATTGGATCATAACTACACAATCCTCAAAGCTGAATACGAAATTACTCGGAAAATAGATATTCAGTATTTAACGCAGAGAAATACCTAACGATGGAGAAGACGCGAATAAGGAATTGAATGAGTTGGAGTTGATCGAATGGCATGACTCGGCCATGCAGGCGTGGTCCCTGTTATCTTATATCTTTTATTCGTATTAAATATATTGTCCTATCTCTAGCCTGAGCCTGTTCTCCATCGTGTATTGATAATTGTCATGATGCAATGAGTTGGTGTAGACGATGATGTAACTTCCACGTAAGATCTTATAGATTAGGCAGTTATATCATGACAAGTCTATAATTTTAGGATTAGGTCTATTATTAGCGCAGTACGAATATCATAGTAGGCCATAATTCTACAAACTCAGGGTAAATCACAGTTGCGTAAATTCTTTGCTTGAAAACATGTGGCTTGTTTATTTACCCATTCCACTGTATTGACTAAAGCTATTATTTTTTTCATTTGGAATGCAACAGTAGTGAGACTTGACAGGTATTACTGTTTTTTCGTTATAACTATGACCGAATGCTGCTGTTTACAGAAGGCTCAACTAAAAACATCTTCCACAAAAGGTTATTAGAAGTACGCTGGACGTCCGCTTTCGTCTCACAACCACTTACAGTATCTATGAGTTACTTCTCTAACCTTCACTCTAAAAAGACTGTAGCTTAACATTACCAAAACGAGTTGTAAACAGAAAACTGGTGTCAATGTTTGTTCCATATCTCATTGTTAATGAAAGTTCTTCAATAAATGTGTAAATGTGAGGCTATTTGGTTTTATAACGCTAACTGTCGTCAGAAATTCGCGAAACACGAGCTCCTTAGCACGCATTTCATTTGTCATATGTTTAAGTGATATAGTACATATGCCTATTATCTTGGAAAACCCCTGAGCCTGAGCTTTCTTATAACCTATTCCAGCCACCATGATGTGTTGCAGTAGTCCATTGATGGTTACGCGTCTTAGCCATAGCTGTTTACTGGGATGTCCTATGATTTGGAAGTAATGGCTTAATTACAATTACGGAACACCAGTAACGTGAGGGTACGCGCTCGCGAAAGTACAACTACAGCCCCACTCAATGTTTTAACCTTCTTATCACAGCAACACTTATTTTAGCTAAAGAAGAAACTAACTTCGGCTCTCGATATCTGAAAAAAAGTACTCAAAACAAAACGGATTAACATTTTATAATATAAGACTAGCCAGCTTGCCTGAAGAAATACATCAACTTGAGTAGCAGCAGCAAAATCCCAGAAAACAATGCTGAATCTGAGAAAATTTGAGCGAACATTTAGAATATTACAATAACTGCGGTATTTTAGCACACTGAAACATCAAATTATGTAGCTACACAAAAAAATAGCTGAAAAAACGCAGATCGAGGAAAGCCGACCGCCACTGCTTACAAAGATGGCGGATGTAATAATTCATGCCTCATTCTGATTGGTCGCTAAGCAGACAGCAACGTTCACGAAGTCGAGTTGCGTTTAATTGCAGCCCTCGCCTGTAAACCTTGGCACGATCTCGGCATTATTTCGATACAACGAGATCACCAACAAGTATATTCTAACTGCAATCTACAACTACCCTTCTAATATTTATCCTACGGAGGGATTTAACCTGGTAGTTGGCACATAATCTATCTGTAGTGATCACAGTCAACTGCGACTAGACACCACCACAGATTATATATCTTAGAATTAGCCAGATAAATTACAATTCATTAGTAAAATATCAGCTTTTGCTACTTACTGTTATCACCAACACAATGGTTTTCAGGTGTCATTATCAAAAACAAACATTGTTTCAAACTGATGTTCAATTTTCTGCATATGGGTTTGTGGTGTCTAATACTGTCCCAAACTCCGTCTGCAGCTCTTCTGGAGTTACTGCCGGTTCCAAGGCCGGGTCAAAGAGGAGGGTTGTGCATGAAGTTGGCGACCCAATCCAGTAGAAAAATAACTCGCCAAAAAACGCCAACCAGAAGAAATAATTCAAACCGTTCATTTAGAAGAACTATGACGCCTCAAGCTGAAAGTCAAATTTTTTCGTAAGCCACGAAGCCGATGACCATTCTAACAACCAGGGCAAAAATTTTTATACGTACATGGAACGTCCGAACAATGTGGGAGACCGGGAAGACCAGTCAAATAGCAACGGAAATGAGGAGATACAACTTGGCAGTACTGGGAATCAGCGAAACTCATTGGACCCAAGCTGGACAACAAAGGTTAAATACGGGAGAGATGCTAATATACTCCGGTCATGAAGAGGAAAATGCTCCACACACTCAGGGAGTTGCTCTAATGCTGTTCAAAGTAGCACGAAATGCACTTGTAGGATGGAAATCTCACGGATCCAGAATCATCAAAGCATCATTCAAAACAAAGAAGGAGGGGATCACAATGAATATTATCCAATGTTATGCACCCACCAATGATAGCAACGACGACATTAAAGATCAATTCTACGAGCGGCTGCAGTCAATCATAGAGAAGTGCCCAAGAAAGAACCTCACCATTCTGATGGGAGATCTAAATGCCAAAGCTGGAATAGACAACACCGGATATGAAGATATCATGGGACGACATGGACTGGGTGAGAGAAACGAAAATGGAGAAAGATTTGCAAATCTGTGTGCATTCAACAAATTGGTCATAGGAGGCACAATATTTACACACAAACGTATACACGAAGTTACATGGATCTCACCGGACCACACTACAGAGAACCAGATAGATCATATCTGTATCAATAAAAAATTCCGAAGGACAATGGAAGATGTGAGAACCAGGAGAGGAGCTGATATAGCTTCAGATCACCATCTAGTTGTGGCCAATTTAAAACTGAAGCTAAAGAAAAACTGGACAACTAGACAAACAGCACTACAAAGGTTCAATACAACCTTCCTTCGAGATACTAACAAAATCAACGAATTCAAGATAGCTCTCAACAACAGGTTCCAAGCCTTACAGGATCTACTGAGTGAAGAAGAAACTACTACGGAGGACAACTGGAAAAGTATCAGTTGGGTGGCACTTGTTACTATACACCAACTTCATTGATTATGAAAAGGCATTTGACAGTGTAGACAGGAGGAAGTTATGGAAACTTCTTAGACACTACGGAGTTCCTGAGAAGATTGTCAATATTATCCGGAACTCATATGACGGACTACAGTGCAAGGTCGTGCATGGAAGACAGCTGACAGATGCATTCCAAGTAAGGACCGGAGTCAGACAAGGCTGTCTACTCTCTCCTTTCCTTTTTCTTCTGGTGGTCGACTGGATTATGAAGAACTCCACATCTGAGGGAAAACACGGAATACAATGAACTGCTCAGAACCAATTAGACGATTCGGACTTTGCAGATGACCTAGCCCTCCTATCGCATACACATGAACAAATGCAGATAAAGACGGCCAGTGTAGCAGCAGTCTCTGCACCAGTAGGCCTCAACATACACAAAGGGAAACCAAGGTCCTCAAATACAATACAGAAAACACCAACCCAATCACACTTGATGGCGAAACTCTGGAAGATGTGGAATCCTTCACGTACATGGGAAGCATCATGGATGAACAAGGAGGTTCAGATGCAGACGTAAAGGCGAGGATTGGCAAAGCGAGGGCCACATTCCTACAATTGAAGGACATGTGGAACTCAAAACAACTTTCAACCAATATCAAAGTCAGAATCTTCAATACGAATGTCAAGGCAGTTCTACTGTACGGAGCTGAAACTTGGAGAACTACAACAACCATCATTAAGAAGGTGCAAGTATTTATAAATAGTTGTCTACGCAAAATACTCAACATCCATTGGCCGGATACCATCAGCAACAGCCTTTTGTGGGAGAGAACAAACCAGCTTACAGCTGAGGAGGAAATTAGGAAAAGACGATGGAAATGGATAGGACATACATTGCGCAAATCACCAAACTGCATCACTAGACAAGCCCTAACTTGGGATCCTGAAGGAAAGTGGAAAAGAGGGAGGCCAAAGAACACATTACGCCGGTAAATAAAATCAGATATGGAAAGGGTGAATAACAACTGGAAGGAGCTCGAAAGGATTGCCCGGGACGAGGTAGGATGGCGAATGCTGGTGAGCGGCCTATGTTCCTTCACGAGGAGTAACAGGCGTAAGTAAGTAAGTAATGCCGTCTCAACCACTCATGTGTTATTATGGCTTTAGACAGACCAAATCATTCATCACACTAGTCACACTATGACCTTGTCAGTTATTAGCCTATACATTTTGCTGTGTTTATTTGGACGTATATGTGCGTAGTATTTACCCTGTTCATCGGATGTTCTTAATTTATTTTTGTCTGTCTATAAGTAGTCACCCACACTTCATCAAGTGAGGTCGTACTTGCGGGCCACCAAAGTGGGGAGCCCTACTTTGAACCTAATTCAACATCTAAAACTATGTCGATGAAGAACCTTCCATACTCGATTACTGAACTCAGTCTGTTTGACTCAATCGATAAGCAAGGCTAAAGACTCAACCTCTGGAAGTCGACGCGAACAGTACAGCAAGGACATGGACGTACAAACTGTAATGTCTTATCGGTACTCTGTTCATATGTAGAACTATGGTCTACTATGATATTAGTGCTGCTCTAATAATAGACCTAATCCTAAATTTGTAGATTTGTCATGATATAACTGCCTAATCTATAAGATCTTACGTGGAAGTCACACCATCGACTACGCCAACTCACTGTATCGTATCAATTACCAATACATGATGTAGAACAACGTTAGGCTAGAGAAGGAACAATATATTTAATTCGAATAGAAGATATAAGATAACATTCAGATGGACCACGCCTGCATGGCCGAGCCATGCCATCCGATTAAACCCAGTCCATTCAATTCATTGTTCACGCCTTCTTTATTGTTAGGTATTTCTCCGCGTTAAATATTGAATATCTATTTTCTGAGTAGTCTCGTGTTCACAGCTTTGTGGACTGTGTGGCTATTGTCCAATGCCACTACACTACTCTCCCACCAGAATCAACGTGATGTTGGTTCGATACCAAATTGGATGGGATCGTCGCGCGCCGGAGGTTACCAAGGATAATAAGAATCCTCCGGGTATTGGTAAGCTGAAAGATAAATCAAAAAGAAAGCGGCAGCATCTGGTCGGGAAATACCTGTAATAATTTTTAAAAAATCTGCCTTCATGCTTAACACGCTTAAAATGAAAATGTGGGTGAAGATTATTTGAGCTATAAAAAATGGGACTACAATAATAATAATAATAAAGTGATGCGTGTTAATAGCCGTTGGTTAGTAACTTGACGTATAGGTAGTAATTATTTTGTGTTTAGAAATATTAAAAGCAATTAATATTGTAGAAATGTTGATATTGGTATTAGTTTTGGTTTAAATTATAAAATCACATAACGTTCATGCTAGTAAGTTGTCCATGAGTTGATTTTCAATTGCATTTGTATTAGTAGGCTAACTGAAAGAACAAAAGTATTACCGTGGAGAATTCCAACTAGTGTTCCAGTTAGTTTGATACGGTTTATTTAGTTACGGGGAGATTTTCTCAACCTCATTTTTATTTGACCGTGATAGAATTTAGTAATACTACTAATACACATGAATGGTTATCAAAACAAAATTTAAATACGTAAGTGATAATTATATGAGTTTAGGACAGATAGCTAAGAACAAATCGTTAAACATGAGTGTATTCGTAAGAGACATGCTCTAGACTCAATGTTCTGAGTTGCCACAGTCTATTTATACATATTTATACCTGACGGCTGATGACGCATACAAGTTAGTTGCAAGTATGCAGTTTATCATAAGGCGGAATACGATTTAATTGAGATATAGTGGTTATAAGTTATTGAAATCAGCTTATGTGTCACATTACTAGGTGCTGCAAGATGTATTTGGCTAAATAAGTTTTTACAAGATGATTAATAGTGAGTGATGCTCATGTGATTATCAGGGAGAACATAAGTTGTAACCAAGGGGAGTACACTCCCAACTCATGTCTGTGATAATGGCTTGAACCTTAGTCAGTGTTGGGGTAAATTCGACATTAATGTTTTCAGTTTGCAGGAGATTTGCTCGACTGCTTATGCTGATTATTTGCATGCATGATTGTGTCGCTAAACCATCAACTAGACTGACAAGGTTTTGAGATATTTACTGAATGAGCAACAGATAGAGAAACATACTGTAATCATCTGTAGTGAATGAAGATAAAAGAAAAACAACACTGGTGATAATTTTAAGTCGATTTGCTGACCGATTTTGTTAATAGTTCCATTAATTTTATCAATCATATTACGTGATTGTCAAGTCATGACAATGCTTTATGATGATATCCTGAAGCTACTATGTTTAACTAGTTATAGTGTTGATTGAGGATTAGCCAGTAGAAAAATAGGTATTGTTGCTTTAGATGATTCAAAATTATCAGAAATTTGTAACATTACATAATCTGAGACGCCTAATTATATTATAAATTTCAATTCAGAAATATTCGTTTAGTGTTAATTTTAGTAGGCTGAGTTTTGACTTTAAACGTTTGTTTAGCAAACAGCTACCTGAGGATTTAGTTACTTTACTAGTGTAGTTGATAGTACCTTAATTTTTAATCTTATTATCTAAACTATGTCCGCATTTTAGGCTGCTAATATGATAAACCAATCTATAAACCCAAATGCGATTAGCAACAACAACTATGGGTTTATCGATAAATGTTAAAGGTGATTCAAATGATTTCTAAATTTAGAAGACATGAAGATATAGCGCAACGCATGTATGGGCCAGGTTAACATGCAGGTTGTTGACGTATATGACAATTTGAAAATAATGAACATGATGAGAAAGATACTTTTAACGTTAAGACTGCTTATGAAACTTCAGGCAAGAATATGACGCATTATAAACAATCCGTAAGAAGTTAATGCATTTAGCCTAGGGACACTTACAAATATATGGCAAAAGCAACTAGAAAACATATACATGTTAAGTACAAGAAATCATTAAGTAAAATAGTTGAACTCGCCTGGGTTATTTTTGAAAATTAGATTACTCAGTGGACGACATATATAACGCCATTCGTGAGTAGTAGTGCTCCAAAAGCATCCAGAATAAAATATGCAGTATGACAATGACTTCCAGGGTGCTTGATGCTGTCGAGGTTTTTGGGACTCACTCTGATCAGAACAACTGAATGAATCCAGATAATTGTGTGTGCCGTTGAATGAGCCATCTAAAATGAACTTATGATTGCAGAAAACGTATAGCTGGAACTCACCGTATTTTTTTGGAGAAGTGTCACCCTTGTTGTTTGGCAATGGAACTCGAGAATATGAAATTAGGCAGGCAGTGGTCGGAAGAAAAGATATTACAGGATAGTGCATAGTTTAAAACAGGACGAGGTGTTAAGCGAAGGAACACTAAAAATTAGATCCAGATAACTATTCAATCCTTGATTGCATTGTTAGTCAATGTATATTTACACTATTAACAGGTCATATTTGCTAGAGCTTGATGTTTAAACAAGTCTATGTCGCTGAAGCAGGTAATAGCTATTAAAGCTTGTTAACGAATCATCAAAGCTAATTAGTTGATATAGATGATCAACTTTTATCATCGATTGAGCTAGTAAGTTATGTAAACTAATAGATATAACATTACGATAATATATGTGACCATTAATCAAAGGACTATTAGAATACTGGATTTACAAAAATAAAAACCGATATAGAAGGTTAAGGTGGAAATAAGGATTAACAATAATAGGTTGCGTTTCTTTAGTTGGGCTCACCAATGTAGAACTATGGTCTACTATGATATTAGTGCTGCTCTAATAATAGACCTAATCCTAAATTTGTAGATTTGTCATGATATAACTGCCTAATCTATAAGATCTTACGTGGAAGTCACACCATCGACTACGCCAACTCACTGTATCGTATCAATTACCAATACATGATGTAGAACAACGTTAGGCTAGAGAAGGAACAATATATTTAATTCGAATAGAAGATATAAGATAACATTCAGATGGACCACGCCTGCATGGCCGAGCCATGCCATCCGATTAAACCCAGTCCATTCAATTCATTGTTCACGCCTTCTTTATTGTTAGGTATTTCTCCGCGTTAAATATTGAATATCTATTTTCTGAGTAGTCTCGTGTTCACAGCTTTGTGGACTGTGTGGCTATTGTCCAATGCCACTACACTACTCTCCCACCAGAATCAACGTGATGTTGGTTCGATACCAAATTGGATGGGATCGTCGCGCGCCGGAGGTTACCAAGGATAATAAGAATCCTCCGGGTATTGGTAAGCTGAAAGATAAATCAAAAAGAAAGCGGCAGCATCTGGTCGGGAAATACCTGTAATAATTTTTAAAAAATCTGCCTTCATGCTTAACACGCTTAAAATGAAAATGTGGGTGAAGATTATTTGAGCTATAAAAAATGGGACTACAATAATAATAATAATAAAGTGATGCGTGTTAATAGCCGTTGGTTAGTAACTTGACGTATAGGTAGTAATTATTTTGTGTTTAGAAATATTAAAAGCAATTAATATTGTAGAAATGTTGATATTGGTATTAGTTTTGGTTTAAATTATAAAATCACATAACGTTCATGCTAGTAAGTTGTCCATGAGTTGATTTTCAATTGCATTTGTATTAGTAGGCTAACTGAAAGAACAAAAGTATTACCGTGGAGAATTCCAACTAGTGTTCCAGTTAGTTTGATACGGTTTATTTAGTTACGGGGAGATTTTCTCAACCTCATTTTTATTTGACCGTGATAGAATTTAGTAATACTACTAATACACATGAATGGTTATCAAAACAAAATTTAAATACGTAAGTGATAATTATATGAGTTTAGGACAGATAGCTAAGAACAAATCGTTAAACATGAGTGTATTCGTAAGAGACATGCTCTAGACTCAATGTTCTGAGTTGCCACAGTCTATTTATACATATTTATACCTGACGGCTGATGACGCATACAAGTTAGTTGCAAGTATGCAGTTTATCATAAGGCGGAATACGATTTAATTGAGATATAGTGGTTATAAGTTATTGAAATCAGCTTATGTGTCACATTACTAGGTGCTGCAAGATGTATTTGGCTAAATAAGTTTTTACAAGATGATTAATAGTGAGTGATGCTCATGTGATTATCAGGGAGAACATAAGTTGTAACCAAGGGGAGTACACTCCCAACTCATGTCTATGATAATGGCTTGAACCTTAGTCAGTGTTGGGGTAAATTCGACATTAATGTTTTCAGTTTGCAGGAGATTTGCTCGACTGCTTATGCTGATTATTTGCATGCATGATTGTGTCGCTAAACCATCAACTAGACTGACAAGGTTTTGAGATATTTACTGAATGAGCAACAGATAGAGAAACATACTGTAATCATCTGTAGTGAATGAAGATAAAAGAAAAACAACACTGGTGATAATTTTAAGTCGATTTGCTGACCGATTTTGTTAATAGTTCCATTAATTTTATCAATCATATTACGTGATTGTCAAGTCATGACAATGCTTTATGATGATATCCTGAAGCTACTATGTTTAACTAGTTATAGTGTTGATTGAGGATTAGCCAGTAGAAAAATAGGTATTGTTGCTTTAGATGATTCAAAATTATCAGAAATTTGTAACATTACATAATCTGAGACGCCTAATTATATTATAAATTTCAATTCAGAAATATTCGTTTAGTGTTAATTTTAGTAGGCTGAGTTTTGACTTTAAACGTTTGTTTAGCAAACAGCTACCTGAGGATTTAGTTACTTTACTAGTGTAGTTGATAGTACCTTAATTTTTAATCTTATTATCTAAACTATGTCCGCATTTTAGGCTGCTAATATGATAAACCAATCTATAAACCCAAATGCGATTAGCAACAACAACTATGGGTTTATCGATAAATGTTAAAGGTGATTCAAATGATTTCTAAATTTAGAAGACATGAAGATATAGTGCAACGCATGTATGGGCCAGGTTAACATGCAGGTTGTTGACGTATATGACAATTTGAAAATAATGAACATGATGAGAAAGATACTTTTAACGTTAAGACTGCTTATGAAACTTCAGGCAAGAATATGACGCATTATAAACAATCCGTAAGAAGTTAATGCATTTAGCCTAGGGACACTTACAAATATATGGCAAAAGCAACTAGAAAACATATACATGTTAAGTACAAGAAATCATTAAGTAAAATAGTTGAACTCGCCTGGGTTATTTTTGAAAATTAGATTACTCAGTGGACGACATATATAACGCCATTCGTGAGTAGTAGTGCTCCAAAAGCATCCAGAATAAAATATGCAGTATGACAATGACTTCCAGGGTGCTTGATGCTGTCGAGGTTTTTGGGACTCACTCTGATCAGAACAACTGAATGAATCCAGATAATTGTGTGTGCCGTTGAATGAGCCATCTAAAATGAACTTATGATTGCAGAAAACGTATAGCTGGAACTCACCGTATTTTTTTGGAGAAGTGTCACCCTTGTTGTTTGGCAATGGAACTCGAGAATATGAAATTAGGCAGGCAGTGGTCGGAAGAAAAGATATTACAGGATAGTGCATAGTTTAAAACAGGACGAGGTGTTAAGCGAAGGAACACTAAAAATTAGATCCAGATAACTATTCAATCCTTGATTGCATTGTTAGTCAATGTATATTTACACTATTAACAGGTCATATTTGCTAGAGCTTGATGTTTAAACAAGTCTATGTCGCTGAAGCAGGTAATAGCTATTAAAGCTTGTTAACGAACCATCAAAGCTAATTAGTTGATATAGATGATCAACTTTTATCATCGATTGAGCTAGTAAGTTATGTAAACTAATAGATATAACATTACGATAATATATGTGACCATTAATCAAAGGACTATTAGAATACTGGATTTACAAAAATAAAAACCGATATAGAAGGTTAAGGTGGAAATAAGGATTAACAATAATAGGTTGCGTTTCTTTAGTTGGGCTCACCAATGTAGAACTATGGTCTACTATGATATTAGTGCTGCTCTAATAATAGACCTAATCCTAAATTTGTAGATTTGTCATGATATAACTGCCTAATCTATAAGATCTTACGTGGAAGTCACACCATCGACTACGCCAACTCACTGTATCGTATCAATTACCAATACATGATGTAGAACAACGTTAGGCTAGAGAAGGAACAATATATTTAATTCGAATAGAAGATATAAGATAACATTCAGATGGACCACGCCTGCATGGCCGAGCCATGCCATCCGATTAAACCCAGTCCATTCAATTCATTGTTCACGCCTTCTTTATTGTTAGGTATTTCTCCGCGTTAAATATTGAATATCTATTTTCTGAGTAGTCTCGTGTTCACAGCTTTGTGGACTGTGTGGCTATTGTCCAATGCCACTACACTACTCTCCCACCAGAATCAACGTGATGTTGGTTCGATACCAAATTGGATGGGATCGTCGCGCGCCGGAGGTTACCAAGGATAATAAGAATCCTCCGGGTATTGGTAAGCTGAAAGATAAATCAAAAAGAAAGCGGCAGCATCTGGTCGGGAAATACCTGTAATAATTTTTAAAAAATCTGCCTTCATGCTTAACACGCTTAAAATGAAAATGTGGGTGAAGATTATTTGAGCTATAAAAAATGGGACTACAATAATAATAATAATAAAGTGATGCGTGTTAATAGCCGTTGGTTAGTAACTTGACGTATAGGTAGTAATTATTTTGTGTTTAGAAATATTAAAAGCAATTAATATTGTAGAAATGTTGATATTGGTATTAGTTTTGGTTTAAATTATAAAATCAAATAACGTTCATGCTAGTAAGTTGTCCATGAGTTGATTTTCAATTGCATTTGTATTAGTAGGCTAACTGAAAGAACAAAAGTATTACCGTGGAGAATTCCAACTAGTGTTCCAGTTAGTTTGATACGGTTTATTTAGTTACGGGGAGATTTTCTCAACCTCATTTTTATTTGACCGTGATAGAATTTAGTAATACTACTAATACACATGAATGGTTATCAAAACAAAATTTAAATACGTAAGTGATAATTATATGAGTTTAGGACAGATAGCTAAGAACAAATCGTTAAACATGAGTGTATTCGTAAGAGACATGCTCTAGACTCAATGTTCTGAGTTGCCATAGTCTATTTATACATATTTATACCTGACGGCTGATGACGCATACAAGTTAGTTGCAAGTATGCAGTTTATCATAAGGCGGAATACGATTTAATTGAGATATAGTGGTTATAAGTTATTGAAATCAGCTTATGTGTCACATTACTAGGTGCTGCAAGATGTATTTGGCTAAATAAGTTTTTACAAGATGATTAATAGTGAGTGATGCTCATGTGATTATCAGGGAGAACATAAGTTGTAACCAAGGGGAGTACACTCCCAACTCATGTCTATGATAATGGCTTGAACCTTAGTCAGTGTTGGGGTAAATTCGACATTAATGTTTTCAGTTTGCAGGAGATTTGCTCGACTGCTTATACTGATTATTTGCATGCATGATTGTGTCGCTAAACCATCAACTAGACTGACAAGGTTTTGAGATATTTACTGAATGAGCAACAGATAGAGAAACATACTGTAATCATCTGTAGTGAATGAAGATAAAAGAAAAACAACACTGGTGATAATTTTAAGTCGATTTGCTGACCGATTTTGTTAATAGTTTCATTAATTTTATCAATCATATTACGTGATTGTCAAGTCATGACAATGCTTTATGATGATATCCTGAAGCTACTATGTTTAACTAGTTATAGTGTTGATTGAGGATTAGCCAGTAGAAAAATAGGTATTGTTGCTTTAGATGATTCAAAATTATCAGAAATTTGTAACATTACATAATCTGAGACGCCTAATTATATTATAAATTTCAATTCAGAAATATTCGTTTAGTGTTAATTTTAGTAGGCTGAGTTTTGACTTTAAACGTTTGTTTAGCAAACAGCTACCTGAGGATTTAGTTACTTTACTAGTGTAGTTGATAGTACCTAAATTTTTAATCTTATTATCTAAACTATGTCCGCATTTTAGGCTGCTAATATGATAAACCAATCTATAAACCCAAATACGATTAGCAACAACAACTATGGGTTTATCGATAAATGTTAAAGGTGATTCAAATGATTTCTAAATTTAGAAGACATGAAGATATAGTGCAACGCATGTATGGGCCAGGTTAACATGCAGGTTGTTGACGTATATGACAATTTGAAAATAATGAACATGATGAGAAAGATACTTTTAAAGTTAAGACTGCTTATGAAACTTCAGGCAAGAATATGACGCGTTATAAACAATCCGTAAGAAGTTAATGCATTTAGCCTAGGGACACTTACAAATATATGGCAAAAGCAACTAGAAAACATATACATGTTAAGTACAAGAAATCATTAAGTAAAATAGTTGAACTCGCCTGGGTTATTTTTGAAAATTAGATTACTCAGTGGACGACATATATAACGCCATTCGTGAGTAGTAGTGCTCCAAAAGCATCCAGAATAAAATATGCAGTATGACAATGACTTCCAGGGTGCTTGATGCTGTCGAGGTTTTTGGGACTCACTCTGATCAGAACAACTGAATGAATCCAGATAATTGTGTGTGCCGTTGAATGAGCCATCTAAAATGAACTTATGATTGCAGAAAACGTATAGCTGGAACTCACCGTATTTTTTTGGAGAAGTGTCACCCTTGTTGTTTGGCAATGGAACTCGAGAATATGAAATTAGGCAGGCAGTGGTCGGAAGAAAAGATATTACAGGATAGTGCATAGTTTAAAACAGGACGAGGTGTTAAGCGAAGGAACACTAAAAATTAGATCCAGATAACTATTCAATCCTTGATTGCATTGTTAGTCAATGTATATTTACGCTATTAACAGGTCATATTTGCTAGAGCTTGATGTTTAAACAAGTCTATGTCGCTGAAGCAGGTAATAGCTATTAAAGCTTGTTAACGAACCATCAAAGCTAATTAGTTGATATAGATGATCAACTTTTATCATCGATTGAGCTAGTAAGTTATGTAAACTAATAGATATAACATTACGATAATATATGTGACCATTAATCAAAGGACTATTAGAATACTGGATTTACAAAAATAAAAACCGATATAGAAGGTTAAGGTGGAAATAAGGATTAACAATAATAGGTTGCGTTTCTTTAGTTGGGCTCACCAATGTAGAACTATGGTCTACTATGATATTAGTGCTGCTCTAATAATAGACCTAATCCTAAATTTGTAGATTTGTCATGATATAACTGCCTAATCTATAAGATCTTACGTGGAAGTCACACCATCGACTACGCCAACTCACTGTATCGTATCAATTACCAATACATGATGTAGAACAACGTTAGGCTAGAGAAGGAACAATATATTTAATACGAATAGAAGATATAAGATAACATTCAGATGGACCACGCCTGCATGGCCGAGCCATGCCATCCGATTAAACCCAGTCCATTCAATTCATTGTTCGCGCCTTCTTTATTGTTAGGTATTTCTCCGCGTTAAATATTGAATATCTATTTTCTGAGTAGTCTCGTGTTCACAGCTTTGTGGACTGTGTGGCTATTGTCCAATGCCACTACACTACTCTCCCACCAGAATCAACGTGATGTTGGTTCGATACCAAATTGGATGGGATCGTCGCGCGCCGGAGGTTACCAAGGATAATAAGAATCCTCCGGGTATTGGTAAGCTGAAAGATAAATCAAAAAGAAAGCGGCAGCATCTGGTCGGGAAATACCTGTAATAATTTTTAAAAAATCTGCCTTCATGCTTAACACGCTTAAAATGAAAATGTGGGTGAAGATTATTTGAGCTATAAAAAATGGGACTACAATAATAATAATAAAGTGATGCGTGTTAATAGCCGTTGGTTAGTAACTTGACGTATAGGTAGTAATTATTTTGTGTTTAGAAATATTAAAAGCAATTAATATTGTAGAAATGTTGATATTGGTATTAGTTTTGGTTTAAATTATAAAATCAAATAACGTTCATGCTAGTAAGTTGTCCATGAGTTGATTTTCAATTGCATTTGTATTAGTAGGCTAACTGAAAGAACAAAAGTATTACCGTGGAGAATTCCAACTAGTGTTCCAGTTAGTTTGATACGGTTTATTTAGTTACGGGGAGATTTTCTCAACCTCATTTTTATTTGACCGTGATAGAATTTAGTAATACTACTAATACACATGAATGGTTATCAAAACAAAATTTAAATACGTAAGTGATAATTATATGAGTTTAGGACAGATAGCTAAGAACAAATCGTTAAACATGAGTGTATTCGTAAGAGACATGCTCTAGACTCAATGTTCTGAGTTGCCATAGTCTATTTATACATATTTATACCTGACGGCTGATGACGCATACAAGTTAGTTGCAAGTATGCAGTTTATCATAAGGCGGAATACGATTTAATTGAGATATAGTGGTTATAAGTTATTGAAATCAGCTTATGTGTCACATTACTAGGTGCTGCAAGATGTATTTGGCTAAATAAGTTTTTACAAGATGATTAATAGTGAGTGATGCTCATGTGATTATCAGGGAGAACATAAGTTGTAACCAAGGGGAGTACACTCCCAACTCATGTCTATGATAATGGCTTGAACCTTAGTCAGTGTTGGGGTAAATTCGACATTAATGTTTTCAGTTTGCAGGAGATTTGCTCGACTGCTTATACTGATTATTTGCATGCATGATTGTGTCGCTAAACCATCAACTAGACTGACAAGGTTTTGAGATATTTACTGAATGAGCAACAGATAGAGAAACATACTGTAATCATCTGTAGTGAATGAAGATAAAAGAAAAACAACACTGGTGATAATTTTAAGTCGATTTGCTGACCGATTTTGTTAATAGTTTCATTAATTTTATCAATCATATTACGTGATTGTCAAGTCATGACAATGCTTTATGATGATATCCTGAAGCTACTATGTTTAACTAGTTATAGTGTTGATTGAGGATTAGCCAGTAGAAAAATAGGTATTGTTGCTTTAGATGATTCAAAATTATCAGAAATTTGTAACATTACATAATCTGAGACGCCTAATTATATTATAAATTTCAATTCAGAAATATTCGTTTAGTGTTAATTTTAGTAGGCTGAGTTTTGACTTTAAACGTTTGTTTAGCAAACAGCTACCTGAGGATTTAGTTACTTTACTAGTGTAGTTGATAGTACCTTAATTTTTAATCTTATTATCTAAACTATGTCCGCATTTTAGGCTGCTAATATGATAAACCAATCTATAAACCCAAATACGATTAGCAACAACAACTATGGGTTTATCGATAAATGTTAAAGGTGATTCAAATGATTTCTAAATTTAGAAGACATGAAGATATAGTGCAACGCATGTATGGGCCAGGTTAACATGCAGGTTGTTGACGTATATGACAATTTGAAAATAATGAACATGATGAGAAAGATAATTTTAAAGTTAAGACTGCTTATGAAACTTCAGGCAAGAATATGACGCGTTATAAACAATCCGTAAGAAGTTAATGCATTTAGCCTAGGGACACTTACAAATATATGGCAAAAGCAACTAGAAAACATATACATGTTAAGTACAAGAAATCATTAAGTAAAATAGTTGAACTCGCCTGGGTTATTTTTGAAAATTAGATTACTCAGTGGACGACATATATAACGCCATTCGTGAGTAGTAGTGCTCCAAAAGCATCCAGAATAAAATATGCAGTATGACAATGACTTCCAGGGTGCTTGATGCTGTCGAGGTTTTTGGGACTCACTCTGATCAGAACAACTGAATGAATCCAGATAATTGTGTGTGCCGTTGAATGAGCCATCTAAAATGAACTTATGATTGCAGAAAACGTATAGCTGGAACTCACCGTATTTTTTTGGAGAAGTGTCACCCTTGTTGTTTGGCAATGGAACTCGAGAATATGAAATTAGGCAGGCAGTGGTCGGAAGAAAAGATATTACAGGATAGTGCATAGTTTAAAACAGGACGAGGTGTTAAGCGAAGGAACACTAAAATTAGATCCAGATAACTATTCAATCCTTGATTGCATTGTTAGTCAATGTATATTTACGCTATTAACAGGTCATATTTGCTAGAGCTTGATGTTTAAACAAGTCTATGTCGCTGAAGCAGGTAATAGCTATTAAAGCTTGTTAACGAACCATCAAAGCTAATTAGTTGATATAGATGATCAACTTTTATCATCGATTGAGCTAGTAAGTTATGTAAACTAATAGATATAACATTACGATAATATATGTGACCATTAATCAAAGGACTATTAGAATACTGGATTTACAAAAATAAAAACCGATATAGAAGGTTAAGGTGGAAATAAGGATTAACAATAATAGGTTGCGTTTCTTTAGTTGGGCTCACCAATGTAGAACTATGGTCTACTATGATATTAGTGCTGCTCTAATAATAGACCTAATCCTAAATTTGTAGATTTGTCATGATATAACTGCCTAATCTATAAGATCTTACGTGGAAGTCACACCATCGACTACGCCAACTCACTGTATCGTATCAATTACCAATACATGATGTAGAACAACGTTAGGCTAGAGAAGGAACAATATATTTAATTCGAATAGAAGATATAAGATAACATTCAGATGGACCACGCCTGCATGGCCGAGCCATGCCATCCGATTAAACCCAGTCCATTCAATTCATTGTTCACGCCTTCTTTATTGTTAGGTATTTCTCCGCGTTAAATATTGAATATCTATTTTCTGAGTAGTCTCGTGTTCACAGCTTTGTGGACTGTGTGGCTATTGTCCAATGCCACTACACATACATATAATCTCGATCATCTATTTCACAGATCATTGCCTTATCACTGTCATTTTTATTTTATTATCATAATCGTATTATCGCGGTGGAAGTATTATCACTAAATTATGACATTTCAACGGTTATATTACTCATTCGTCGAAATGTGATATTATTAACGTGTAGAATTACGGTATTAGGGGCACTACTACCTGTTCCATAATACCTTGCGTGAATCTCACATCACTGTCTTTACTGGCATATCCTATCGTATCAAACAGCAATATGACGTCTAAAGAGCACATTTGGGCTTGGTACATAGTAATATATTTGATACCGGAAGCATGAGGTTTTACAGAATGATCACGCCTGCATGACCTTCCATGCTATTTACATTTATTTCCTCCGCGTTCACCATTGTTGACTTTCTCTTACTGTCACATGTCGAATTTGGATTTCCTCAGTAACTAATTATATATTCATCTCCAAATGTGGTGTGCTTAGGAACCAATACCACTACTATCTCCTTGGTAGAAACATCACATTCAAAAGTTCATGTCAAAAATGCAAACCAGTAACTCTGAAGATAAACGATAAGGTGTATCTTATTCACACATAACTGTAAGGGGTTTTGAATATTCATGAAGAGTTACTTTTGGTGATATTTCGGGACTCATTTCGAGCTGAAAACCAACTTTTATGATCTCCTGAAGTAATTTATATTAATCCAGATATTTGTCAAGCTAATCTGTAACTAAGCGATTCCATATATTATTTTTTTGTCCATCAACTAGTCGAACAAAACCTCTATTGCATCTAAAAAGACAGTGGTACTTTTCCTCTGAGTATGTCTCATAGTGTTGACCGTTTTATTACGTATCATAACTACTGGTTCGTTTTGACTAGAATCATTTCAGTTAAAGTAATAGCCAATTATATTGCCTGTTTCCAGAGAAATTTGCAACCTGTGCTTTTTGAGTAAAGATTTAAAAACAAACACTTGTATTTTTTTCCTCGTTGAGTATATACTTTAGTACTGATTGTATCCAAAGGTTTTAAGGTCTTTTTGCATCGGATTTTGTGTTTATTGTTGTGAATTACAGTAACATACAAACCTCTCTTTTTGTGTTCAGTGTCTATTACCTATAAAGTCTTAAAAGAAACTTATTCTAAATATCCGTTTTTCTCGTTGTTCTCTCTGCTAGATCACTAAACATTTTTATGGCCCAAGTAAAACATATCTGTGACATATCTGCATGCTATTTCCCTGTCGATGATGGAATGCAATGTGACAACTGCAATGTGTTGTCATATCTTACTGCGATAATAATTTATTTTTTCCTAGTTATTTTTTACTTTATTTTTGTTACTAATTTGGCGATATATACATAGTTGTTTATTCTTATTCCATATTCATAAACACACTTGTTAAACTATCAGCGTATTTCACGTCTCCCTTATTTTCTCCCTTTCTTTTTTTAAGTTAATTCAATATTCCTTTCAATCACACAGAACCTGATTTATTATTGTTCTATTATCATTATTATCTTTTTTCTCTTTTTCAGATATGGCAAATAAAGTGCTAACATTATTGAAACTTGTGTATCATTGCATTTTTGAGGAAACCCGAATTGGTTTCTTCACAACACTTATGTACCCACAAGATGTTTGTGAATAATAATAGTAATGTGTGCACCGGTCTCACACAGGCTGCATATGAAAGGTCGTGCAAGCCACTATCACGTTAGCTGTGCAAAGCATGATGTCCTACAAATTCTCTGCTGATTCTTGAGGCGATTGTGCTACTGAACAGAGCCAGAAAGTTTACCTCATGTAAACAGGCAGGACTAGATGAGCGGATTTCATTTTTCGAAAGAACAGCGTGCGTTATCGTGAGCCCAACTTTGGATTTGAATTGATCTTCAAAGTGGACCCAATTTGAGAAACGGACAACAGGCATACAGATAAAAGCATGGTTATAAAAAAAAGTAAAGGTACGCTGTGAAGAAACACATTATAGACAGAACTAAGGTATGTAAATCTACGGTTTCAGCTTCGAATTCAAATGTCAACACAAAACATACTATGGCGGAGCAAAGTGCGAACGGTGTATATGATGTGATCAATAATACGGTTTAATGGTTGGCTTACAGTTACATCCAGAAAAATGAAAGTGAGAAAACACACTGAAACCTTCACGTCTGACGCCAAATCGGACTACGAGGAAGATGTTTTTAGGAAAGAAAACTTCACAGTGTGTTAATACGGGTCAGTCGTTTTTCATGAGTTCAGCGAATCTTCCGAAAAAAAACCAAAGACTAAATTTGAACACGTCCTCAGCCACAGTAAGTCTTTAATAGGCAAACTACTCCCAGAAACAGTTTCAGGATTTAGCATCTGTACGCTTGTAGAATTATGGTCTACTTCGTTGTTAGTACCCAATCCTAAAATTGTAGATTTGTCATAGTGTATCTGCCTTATCTATAAAATCTTACGTGGAAGTCACATCATTGTCTATACTGGCCCATCGTACCGCACAATTATTAGTGTATGATGAAGAACAAGCTTATGCTAGAGATAGAACAGTGTATTTGATATAAATAAAAGATATAAGATAACATTTACATTGACCACGCCTGCAAGGCCAAGCCATGTCGTCCGACCAATTCGGGCAACGCTCCTAGGGTATCGTCCACTGATGGGGGTTGCGAGCACTTGAAGGTCAAACTGTCGCAAAATGATTGGTGCGTCACATCGACAATTCGTGAAAATTTTCAGAAGCGGTCAAATCAAGACATTTTTAGATTTGAGTTGAGTTCAGCCACACTATGTCTGATAACGTTCATTCTTCAAGTAACGAAGACGATTCCATCGTGATGATGCATGATATAGGACGAATCTTCAATGATATTATGTTATCTCGAAGATTTACAAGTTGGGACAATTTTGAGACCTGTTTAAACAGGTCTCAAAATTGAAAGAAGTACATAAGGTAATATGACCTCTGTGGTTAATAATTATTTTTTTAGTATACGCATACTAAGTACGTTATGTCAGTATGCAAAAAGAACAGTGATGATCCAACTCTAAAGTACTTTTTCGTGAGATATGTCTGTACATATGGACGTAAACGCAGTTCCTCAGAGTCAGATGCTTGCGTTCAGGATGTAGATGATGATAGTAATAATCATTCTTCTGAAGAGCATACAACTTCTAACTCGCCAACACAACCTAGGCAAAGGAGACGACGTCGGTCATCTACGTATGCCTTACTTCAAATGAATTTATCCTTCAGGTCGAAATATTGCCATTGTCAATCAGGATTTTGGGTCCGGGCAGTAAATGGTGAGTTGAAACTCACCTCTATTAAAACCGTGCACAACCATCCTTGCACAGAACGATATATTTCTGTCGATCCATCGAAACGACAGTTGACCTCAAGTGAACGCTTGTATTTAAGAACGTTTCTACTGAGTAATACACCAACTCGTAGCTTACGGTATCTGGTTTCTTGGAAGTTCAATAAACAGCTTACCAAGGACGATATCGCCAGAATGCGTTCACAGTTGTACCCAGGTTGTTGAACTCACATTGTAATTAATTGAGTTTAGACACTAAAAATATCAATGACATTTTACAGCGCGTTCAAGCAAATACTGAAGTTAAAGTATTCAATGAAAATGGGAACATGTCTATGATTTGCTTCAGCCGCAGAAAGCAAATAGCTGTTTACCACGCGTTCCCGAAGGTAATATGTATTGATTCGACTTATCAGACCAATAAAGTCGGGTAAGTAACGATTAGTAATAAATTTATCTGAAAGTTTTCCACTTTTCCAGCTAATGGTGACTGATAGTCTTGGGCAAGGGCACACTGTTATGTATGCTCTTTGCAGTCAAGAACGACGCGAAGATGTCATATTTTGTATGCACATTCTAAAGATCTGATTCGTAGAGGTATGTGTGTTCCTTTATCTCTATAAGTTTTGTAGACTTATTTCGACATAGCAACCGGTGGACAAGAAAGTATATAATGGACCTGGTTCTTCGTGCGCTGGACATCTCAATCTCTACAGGGAGTGATGATCTGCTAGAGAAGTTCACTAGCAACTACCACTCAATCCATGCTCTTAGTGAACCTTCGGCAAGTAAACTCATCCGTTTATGCCTCGAAGCATCGTAAGACATGTGCGCACAAGTGATGAGTTCAATCGGTGCTAATGATGAAGGTACAACGTCAGAATCCATTGTTAATGCAGACCATAGCTATGCTTCTTGATAACAAGAAGTCCTGATATTGTAATCTTTTTAGTTTTACATATATTCACTTATATGGCCATTGACTTATTCTTATAGCGTAACGGCAGGGAGTGTACTGTGCAGTCCTATGTGGCTGTAAGACAGTGATGTTGTTTCGTGTTCTTGTGTAATAATTACCAGTTTGGCGCACACGCGATTAGTCATACATACCGTTTACCAAATACTGCTACCTTGAACATGGTGTACCATATTAGTAGTTCGAATTTCGACCTGTCACGATAGATACGAATTGCCCTAATTAAAAGATTGGTGCGTTATGAATGAAAACGTTTATTAAAGTTTGAATCTAGCACAAGTGATCCATTAATAAATAACTTCTATTTCTGAGGAATTGTTCCCGTTAGGTCTGTGAACACTTGCGAAGCTAGCTGGAAATAAGATAGACAGGAAAGTTATTTCAGTATAAATGTTTACCAGAAACGAGTATAAAAACGGAAACCAGTATTCAATTACAGATCGAAAGTGCATTTATCACACCCCTCCTTTGGATAGTCAATCACGCTTATTTCATTTATCTCTTGCGTTGCTTAGGAAAATCTGGGTCACAATATACACGGATTGTATTATTTAATTCTTTCGACAGGTTGCACTTCGGAAACTTAGACGATGAACATATATAAAGACTACTGTGTGAATTTACTTTGAATCGTCCTGTGTAACCTGCAATTCTTGATGCATATTCCATTCTAGTCCCACGTAAGTTATGAGTAATTGTCATTTACGGCATCAGCACGTAAGCTAGACAGGCCTTGGTTGATTTCCGAAGATCATCACATAGGATCTCACACAATCTGGTCACCTTAGATCAAGATATCTTGACTATCGAGTCGTACTTTTCAGTGCTTTCTCGTGACAGCTTTATATCAGTACTTATTTCTGCTATCAGGTATTTTTGCAATAATATCAGCAGCCAAAACATTGTAGCTCCCCAGACAACCCAAAAAGGGAAAATAAAGGGGTAAATGCTTTGGTAGCGAAAGGGGAAAACGCATCAGAATGTCGCCTTTTTCGCCGTTTTGTCGATAAATTACTCACTTTTCGCCTAAATGTCCGCTGAATTGTCTACTTTTCGCCTAAATACACACAGAACTCCCTATTTTCCATCCACTGACATAACCCCAAAGGTCTCCTATGTTCGCCTTTATTTTCAACAACAGACCAAAATAAATCTGCAATGAAGTGGAAAACCGGCATATTTTTGAAAGATTTTATTTAAAAAGTAAAGCGTATTATTGTACAACACTAGAGCAGAAGCTTAAGCATCGATTTTTTTGTATATCCAATGCAATTGCTAATTCATTGTTATTTTAAATTATCTGCAAAAGAAGGAACATGTGATGTATTATTTATAAGGAATGTGCATTCAATCAAAAGTTCACTGACACTCAAACACACATTCTCAACACTTCTAAAGTTTCCCATGTAAGTAAGAATGTAAGGTGTTTGAGAAATAATGTTTATTGAAATGTATACATTTCTACCTATAGGTAGAACATCAAAACAATTGCACGGCTATTGAGAAATGAGGTGGTCGTCCCGTGAATTCTGAATTAAAAAAAGAAAAAAAGTCACAACCATATCTCAATGACATGCTTTGGTACAGCCAAATACTTGTGTAGATCTACACAAGAGGTAGTAATGCTATCTTAGCTTGGTCTCTGGTAAAATATCCACATAATTATACCTCTTCCGCATGATTATGATTTATTTCCTGCAATATAATCATCTAGTAGCTAATATATCTAACTGTAGAAGGTGATATTAACTTCTTGGTATGTGTTATTATCATCTATAGCATATACATAATATTTACAACACTCAGGACACCTTATGTTTTCACTATCAACCTATTTCTGCCATAAAAGTCGAACAAAACAGTGAAAATCAGCAGAACTTGTGATAAAGATAGGAAAATCGATAAATCTTACCATGGTATCGTTAGTTGTAACGCAGTTTTGGTAGCCTTGACGACAATACAATTTTTATGACGATATATGCCTCAATCTTGCTATTTCATATAAAAATAAAAGATTTGTCTACCATCAGTGTATACCTGAGTAGAAATAATTGCTAATCTGCGATGCAAACACCGAAAAATTACTATAGCAGCACCTGAATAATGAATTTTCAAGGACTTCACGATACCATGTAACGCAAAATCGAAAAACCCCTTTTTACCTAATTATGAAAGCGGAAAATAGACTTTCCAATTTATTCATTATGTATTTCCAAATTTGGTTGTGCACAAAGCAGAAATGAAAAAGTAGCGCAAAAAAGTGTCGCGATACCCCTGGAGCGCTGCCACCAATTCGAATCAATCTAATTCGTTGTTCCCGCCTTATCTATCGTCTTGTTTTCTCCGCGTTAAATGTTGAACATCTATTTTCCCAAGTGTCTCGTGTTCAGCACTGAGGATTGTGTTGTTAAGGCCTACTGCCAATACAAGCTTTATAGAATACGACAAAAGGTGGATTCTGAAAGTACTTAAAAAAGCCGCCTCTTGAAGGTTACCTTAACTTCGGTTGAAGAAAAAAAACATAATAGTGAGGAACTCACTCAAACTGAGTGGATCTGGAATGTCCGTCCGTGAAGATCTCAGTCTGGTTGATCGTATCAAGAGACCATCGGCAGAAGTAGTAATAAATGAAGGCCGAAGAAACGTGAAAATCCCTATACTTAAGTCTTCAAATTGTAAAAGTTAGGGGCAAAACGATCCCCGAACCATTTTGGGTAGTAAGGAAAAGTCCTTCATTGAATTAACGGTGTGCTGCACGAATGCTTGCAGCCAGTAGGGGAGGCGGTGTTACCTTGTACACTCAAAGTACCTTAACCATACTATTTGTTTAGACAGTGGCACATGAATCAGCAACATGTGAAATGGTGTGTTGTAGACTGAAATGTAGACGGCAAGCTATTGAATTAGTTGAAGTATACCGCAGTTCATAAAGTGTAGTAGATGACTTTATTCTAAGCAAACTTATGTCCTGGTGTAACAGGAGTGAAAACCTCATAGCTTCAATGCGCCTTATATAAACTGGGTAAACGTCATTTGATTGCAAATTTTTAGAAACCTCAGTAGCACTAGCTCTATCCTAGCACATTAGAGATTCCATAAGTTATGATTTGCGAAGCTCCCTGTCCATCTTGGACATAATCTTAAACTTTAGATAGACCGGGATATTTGATGTTCACCAAGACAAAAGAAGAAACGTTAGAAAATTGCCATCAGGCTTGATGCAGCACGTACAATGGAATGCTACAGGTCGGTACGGAATGGGTGTATATTTGCAATCCGGCGAAATCATGAAATGCAGTTTTCCCAATCTGTAGTCAGGCAGCCGAAGAGACTATTCTCGAACATAAATTAGAAAACAAGGATGCAGCATTGAATTCCAAACCTAATTAAGGAAGCAAGTGGATCTGAAATGATAGAGCCACACTGGCTGTGACATTCAATATGTCATTTGGCCTAGGTGAGTTACTCATGAACTGGAGAGATTCAACTATCACACCAATACATAAAAAGGATCAAGACAATTACCATCAAATTACAGACCTATCGGCCTCACCAGCGTCGTAGTGAAAATATTGAAAATAACAGCCAAAAAGACCATAATGACATTTGCGGAAATCAACAATTTGTTAAAGAGAGAACAATATTGTTTCAGAAAAGGTTTATCTCGCATAACAAATTTCCTTATAGAAAGGGGGCAGTGAATAGATGCCCTAGACATTGGAAAATCAGAGAATATTGTCTACATAGACATATGAAAGCATTTGATAAGGCACTAACAAATAGAAAAAAGGCGGATCTGAAAAACTTGGGTATTGCTGGACCTATACAAAAATGTCCCAAGGATTTCCTAGTAGGTTGTAGACATAACGTAAGAATAAATCCTAAGTTCTCCACCTGGAGACCAGTACTTGGTGGAGTACCGGAAGGTTCCATTCTAGGTCCTTCACTTTTAATACTGTATAGAAATGCAGTTGAGGCAGACTTGAATATTGTGATTAACTGGTCTAAACAGTGGTTGATTCCTATCGACGCGAACAAGTATGTTGTGACGACCGAACTGCCAGTATTCGGTCTGAACGTAGGACTGATGAGCCAGAATTTATTCGAATACGCCAGACTACTTTCTTCTGTCTAGCTTAAAAAGCGTTTTTGAGACACTCGTATTAAATTATATAAAAACACAAACTCTGTACCCGATTTAAACGGTTCTAATTTAAGGAAATAGAACAAATTATATCAAAAATACAAAATACCTCAAACGGTACAGCCTGTGCTATACAGTCAAAGGTTTCTCTAACGCAAATTAGCGCGCTAAACAATAAAAGAAACAGTTAATACTAAAGAGTTCGATACCTGAGAGTCAATAAAATATCCCCAACAAGATGGGATCAAATATCCCCAGGCAGGGATTCCAGAAATCCTCTTAAGCAGACAGTCAAAAGCTTAACAGCCACACACTGAACCAGGCCGTGACCTTGAGCTTAGCCAAACACGACCTTACTGTCAATAGTCTGACAACACGCAACAGAAAATTAGGTGATAAAAGATAAGTCTTTAGTCAAAATCAAATAATAAATACTCAGACGAGGAAGACTGAAGAACAAAAGGTGTGGATAAACGAGATCTGAACAAAAGTTAAAATACACGACAGGGAGAAGAAACAAATAAATAACAGTCCTGTCCAACAGAAAAGCTGCGGAGGGATTTTCGTCGTTCGCTTTCCGTTACACCGGCCCCCGAAATCCCTCCAGCTACACAAAGACACCTTAGAATACATTCCTGTCATGGCTCCCTTACTAACAGCTATATATCAATGGGAAGCACAGGACTTACAACAGTAAGCCTGTACATCCATAAACCTAACCTACAGTCCACTGCTATTCGGTTCCTTCCAGAAATCAAAGCATTCTCAGCTCTCCTATATGTTCCCCTTCTCACTAAGACTAGTAACTTACTATAAAGCAAAACGTTGTCCGAAGTTTTGCACCTGAGGATGTTCCACGAATAGAGAGAGGAACTGCAACCTGTCTCCGTCAGGATCTTCATCATAAAGTCTGTAAGATCTCTACCAGCAAGGTCCGGACGCAAAATAGCATAAATCAAAGCATAACCTTCATAAATCTGAAATGTGTGGATCACACCCTCACCCAAGTCTAACACTATACCAGTTGTACGACCAGATGCATACATTGACGATACCGCTTGAACAGCAACAAACATAGCTGGTGTACTAAAAGTCTCAAACATGATCCGTGTCATCTCACGGTTTGCTTTCTGATTCAATGAAGCTTCTGTCAACAACAGTGGATATTCCTCTGTTGCCACTCGAAACTCGTTATAGAATGCATGTTACCATATCTTTTCCATATCACCCCACTTAGTCACAATACCATGTTCGATTTGGTACTTCAGTGTCATGACACCACGTTTCGATCGAGCATCTTCTCCCACATGACTGTCCTTTCTATCCATTCCCACGATCACTCCCTGATGTCTAGTTCCCCCAGAGATAGAGGAGGATACGGCTCTGGAAGCATCATCTTCGGCGAAGCCAGCTTTACACACACCAGACCCACTGTTGATTACAGAGGCAGTAACGTCTTCCTCAACCACTCCTCTAGTTAAAGGAACAATTTTGCAACTCTTTCTTACACCAAACCTTTGGTCCAGGGCCCAATGTGCTTCAGGCACGTCACAACCAATGAGCAACACAACTTCACCATCCACTAATTCTGTTCAAGGAAAATCCATAAGGTGGGACCATTTCTTGGCACTGTCCTTCACAGGTATTCTTGGTCTATGTACAGGCAAATCATCTGCTACAACAGTCTGTTCATTACATATACATTCGTCCCGGTTTAATGAGTAAGCTTTAAAGGCTTTTGTTGTCGATCTGCCTAACTTACTTCCGTTAACTGTTTTGATGGTAATCGACGCACTGTCTGACGATAAACCTAAAAGCCGTACGGTACTTGACTTCATTAGGGTTGTATCTGAGCCATTGTCTAGAAACGCATATACACAAACTTCCTTATTCCCAGCTCTAAGACGTACAGGGCTTAAACCAAGTGACTCTGTGTACTCACAATGACTTTCTTTTAACCGCTCGCTCGAACCACCCTGAACTTGAATGAGTTCACGCATCAACAAGTGATGCCGATCTTGGCAACCTTCGATAGTACACACAACACGATCTTTACAATCCATTGATCTGTGGCCCCTTCTAAGACAACAAAAACACAAACCTTTTTTTCGCTTTCGTCCACTTATCGTTGGCTGCCAATGTGGAGAACTGGGGACATTTATCAATCCTATGATTTTCCCGCATATCACACAAGGTGACTTTCTAACAGGCCACCTTGCTTACAACCCGTTTACTAGCTGTTGCAATCTCCCGAATCTGCTGAGTAAAATTTCTGCTCTAGATGATACAAATTCCGTCAACTTGGCAAAAGTAGGCTCTCTTTCATTTGCTGTTGCCTTTCCGACTGTTTCAGCCCATTTCATCTGTAAAGCCGTGGGCAGCTTTCTATAGTTACTACAGAGTTGAGATCCGCTGAATAATCCATTTGTTCTAAGGCTATAGAAAAATTTTCCATCTTTATCGTTAACCTAGACAGACTTTCTCCATCGTTGTGCTTTATACTGAAACCTTCAGTCAAGTCATTTAGCAAAGCCCGGCTCACTTCGTTTGTTCTAACAAACAACCGTTTCAGTATATCGTAGGAAGACTGAAGAACAAAAGGTGTGGATAAACGAGATCTGAACAAAAGTTAAAATACACGACGGGAAGAAGAAACAACTAAATGACAGTACTTTCCAACAGAAAAGCTGTGCAGGGATTTTCATCGTACTCTTTCCGTTACATGTGTCTACATGCACTTGGTGCTAAAAAGGTTAATAGGTACGGCATAGGGGAAGTGCTTGTACCCGTGGTTCTGTCTCATAAGGATTTTCGGCTGACAGTGAGTCATGATCTCAAGACCAAGGCCCGTCGCCGGCGAGTCGCAGCCAGGGGGCTTAGAACCCTCTGAGCCTTAAGAAGGAAATCCACTAAGTTAGCTACTACCATGTCCACCACAGTATACACAATCCTAGTGAGAACTAAGCTTGAGAATTGCGTCAAGGCTGCAAGCTCCTGTTTGAAAGGTGGCGCGAATATCCTGCAAAACGTACAGGGAGTAAGCATCCGTGCAATTCCAGAACTCCGGGGTTTACCATACAATGAGCGGCTTGAAAAGCTAGACATATTTTCTCTGTCCTATCGCGGATTATGAGGTGATCTAATTTTGATGCATAAAATACTAAGAACTGATTTTGGACCCAACATTTCCTCTCTTTTTCTTCACACTAGATCGGGACTTCTCAGAGAACACAGCAGGAGAGTAGGAAAGTAAAGGACTAACAAAATCTCTGTGGCATACAGGTTTTGAACACCGAGTCATCAGATCTTGGAGGTTGTAACCCGAGGCAGTGGTGTCTTTCCATCAATTTATTCTTTCGAGAAAAAACAAGACACTCATAGAAGTCTATTAAAAAAGGAATAACATAGGCCGTAGGCCTTCTGTCGTTACCACACAAATTTGAGTCTGATCGTTTAAATCATCCAGTCAGCTCGGTTTGTAGGACGACTTGGGAGCGGCTAAACAACATATGTAACTTGACACATGAATTTTCAAAGATTTATGAATTATATGTTTCGGAACGCATATCACTTCGAATTTATACATGTGCTTAATTTCGCGTCTATTTCAGCCTTTATCTCCGGTGGGTTTCATCTTTTAGAAGCGCTGCTTTTTCATCTCATCTGTTAGTGTACTACTCGACTTTTTAAAACCAAGTTTTGTATATTTTTAAGACAGTCTGTCGACAACCAATCTCACTGAACACAAGAAACTCGGTTGGGCCTGTCTTCACGTCGTAGTATAATTTTGGCTCGTGTTTTAGGCTTTAGATTTTTTGTGCTTTCAGTTTATTAGTCGATATTGTGTATAACATTCTAAGCATTTATGGTATGCCTTTTTACGAATACTTATCGATTTATAAATACTTTTACACATTGTAATGCTCATAATGTGTTGTTTTGTTGGGCTGATCATGAGATAAATTTGTTTGTCACTCAACAAACCTCATTTAACTTGAACTAATGTCCGAGTATTCCTAGTTGTAGATCTTTCTCTCCTGCTGTATGCGTTTATTACTGCTTTCTTTCTTTTTGTCGAACGTGTTTACTTCACTTAATACATGGTCCTTAGCCCGCAGTTTGCACACATAACCAGTAACTTGTATTAATTTTTTGATTTTTGAATACATTCACCTTTCCTCTCTAAAAAAATTGTTGCTTTTATTACTGACTAAGTTGATCCACTTCTGTTGCACTAAAAAGGATATGGTCTGTTAGTAATATAGTAAGATTCGTCACTAAACTCTTGTCATTAATATGAAGAAAAGTATGCAGAAATAGAATACAAATACTAGCTTTCGAATTTAACATTTAGGAATATATGTACGCATGTGTGGTTCTTTTTGGCTCACTGATAGCAACAGGGGAGGTACTTATTTAGTTTTGGCAACGACTCTTGATATTCTGTTTGTAAGAGTATACAAAAATATGATCAAGAATCCATTAACTTATGTTACATTAACCCTACCATTTTTGCCGTTTATCTTATGACCCATTATAACTTTAATGTCTAGTTTATACAGTTTTTTGTTCACAATAGTCTTAGCCCCTTATTACTATACATATTTAGGTCAATTTATACCATTACTTGTGGTAGTTCGGTTTATCAACACACTTATCTGTAATCTAGTACACTAAACACTATTTGAAAATTATAAATAAATGTTTCATGTGCGAGACTATAATTTATGGACGAATCAATCAGAGTTAGGATAACAAATCTTGGATTTTGGTGAGAAAATCACTCACTCATTTGGCCAAATAGCGTCTTGACATTCTAGCTGATGTCAGTTCGTGATGAAAGACCGTAAGTTTGATTCCTAACCATCAACTGTAAATCATAATCCTTATTCTTCAAACTGCTTTATAACCCTCACTTAGCCGTGGTAAGTAGGTAGACACTCTCAAGGTCACTTTGAAGTCGCTCAAAAGTCGTCCATAAACTTTAGTCTCACCGCTTATCGTAGTAACATTTCTCTGGAACCCGTAAGTAAGTTATCCAGTCTTCATTCAAACCTTTTCGTGAATGTTGCGTTAACAAATGTCTTAAGTGTAATGAAGGAAATATATCAGTCTTCGGTCATATAAATACGTATATAAATATACTAATATTATGCTTAATCTTCAATGCGAATTGAATTACACTCTCCAAGTTTGCATTTTGTATACCGTGTACTTTTTTCGATGTTCAAGAACACTTGATTGAACTGTGAACAAAATGAACAGATATGGCCTGAGTATCTTGCTGACAGTGTCCTTAAAAGTAGCGATGAGTGAAGTTACCGTTTTTTAAGAGAATAATATTTAAAAGGATTGTTTTCGTGCAGATTTCTCACATTGTACTCAATTTTGTCATTTGTTTATTGTTTTCTCGGCCTTGGTTCTTGATAGTCTGGGTTTCGTCGCCAGAATTCTTGATCGTACTAACTCTGACCCTGTAAAAAACATTAAGCTAGTATGATGTCTACCCTGAATTATCAACCTTGTCACTCGTCGGTCAAATTTATTTAAAACCAAAGGTTTTCGTTTCCAGTTGCACAGCTTCAACACCTCTCCCCATAAATATATTAGCCTTTAAGCAGGTTTAGTATTAAACTCTAGATTTTAAGATGTCACGTGTGCGCTTTTGCTTTGTTTGAAGAAAGAAATGTTTAGGGATAAGTCCAGCTTATTCATCACTAATTGCAGCTGAAAACTGCTCTAAGCGAAGTTTTTTGTTACATTCTCTTTCTGAATATTCAACAACTTTGTATAAAATAAAATACTTAAATATCATACTTGCGGTAGTCAACTCAATTTAATTATTTTTATCGTTGTTACCATGAAGTAGCTTTATTACTCGAAATCTATTTTACTATTTCTACTTCACAAGCTTTATCATACAAAAATTATCGAGACTGATAGGTTCTGGATTCGAGCGGGATCGTGAATGTGCGCTGCTGAAGAGTTCCGCACTAGAACGAAATGTCCATTCGGTGATTCCAGGTTTTTCGTGGTTGTCTAGCTTTTATTAAATAGTGAAGTCAACTACTAAATTACTAAAATCTCCACAAAACCCCCTTATGATAATTATAAATACTCTTATGTTTTGTCTGCAAGTTGAAAGTTGTAACAACATTTGGAATGGTTATTCAGTGAGTCATTCACTATTCATCTTGTAAGCAAAAACTCGCTTCAGTTGTTTACTTATGTTGCCTGCTAATGAACGAATTGATTACATCGCATACAGTGCAAAGCCTTGGGATGCTATGCTGGTTTTTAAACAACAGTCAGGCAAAATGAAACTTGTGATAAAATAGTTAATGAGTGATGTTTCCACTTCCATTTTTACACCCAGGATAAACAAATAGGAGCAACTTTGCTTAAATTATTTTACTTCATTATAATAAAATCATCTGAATGAGATTTTTGTGGTAATTACTTGACTTATAAGTAGTTTACATTACAAACTGGCTTTAGATGGGCAACCACAGATGTCAGTTGCACAGTATATTGAAGTGACTACAGTTTTAAATTCGGAGCGGCGAAAGCTAACCTACTTGCCTCAAGGTATCCCGCTTTTCATCAGGCATAAATGTCCGGCATCTCATTTTCGACAATGTTATGAGCTTGTGTTGTTATAGATTATCCTACTTGAACGAATGGCCATTTAGTCCAGCCTAGTATTCAGTTATTGTCTAGCCAAAGTTATTCAATGATCTAAACTGTCTTTAAATAGGATTTTTACATTTGATGACATCTTCATCTTTACTTTGAATGTATCGAATGGCACAAAAACATCCGAGCTTGTCAGTAAATTAACTTAGATTATTGCGAATTCTGAAAGTCTGGTAAGAGCCTATACATAAGTGGCAAAGTTCAAACCATAATTGATAATAGCTTATGAAGTTTAGACGAATGAAATACGTGAACTTTTCTTAAGTTCGAAAAGTTAAACGATACAGCTTATCATTATACTGATTTCACCTAGCAATACTTCACAAAATCATTTGTTACTTCAAAATATGGGCGTAGGGATTAAATATAAGGACTGAAATACTGAAATTAACATTCACAATAGTACTTTTTAATCATTTTGTATAATAACTGATTTATCATGAGTTGTAAGAAGTTTTTCAATAACCCAGTTTCCTAAGCAAACATCTTATCAATTAAAATCAAGTTAATATAGAATAAGACATATTTCCCGATAATTTAGTTACAGTGCAATTAATTTAATTTAACAATTTTCCAAATTTGTCATTTTCAGTAAAGATATAATTTTTCTCAATAGATTCACTGTATTTCTATAATTCCTTTTTTTTTTTTATATAAATATTACATCATTTAATTATGTTTTAATCGTATACGAATAAGGGGTATTATTATTCTTGCATATTGATGTTATTTTCATTTACTCTCCTTCAGTTTTTATTGATTTATATAGTAGCTAGGATAACATACGTTGACTTTTAAATTGTATAATTTCAAAATGTTCACAGTTCAGTAACACTTATTAGGTACGTTTCTAGTGACGATGAATATATATATATATATATATAATGCAGACTGTGTACAACCCATAGATTGAGTATTAAAAAGTTCGTCAGAATCATATCAAAATGAAGTATCAAGGAAAGAAAGATAAACAAATGAGAATTAATCTATTAAATACCTCCAAAGATATATATTCTTCTTGACCTAGTTTGATATTAGCTAATTAATTCTTTGTCTTCTTTTAAAGAATGAATAAAAGGAGAATACACTTTATATATATATATATATATATATATATATATATATATATATATATATATATATATATATATATATATATATATATATATATATATATATATATATATAAAAGCTAATGAGCAATCTTTTCATTATTCATTTTGATTGAAATCGCAAAAATCCAGCTTAATGAATTCTGAAGAGGAGTAACAGCTATGTTTTGTCTATCTACGGCACCTGCTAGATTTGATAATTCTATATTCTTATGTTGGAATACAACCCGTAAGACTCATGCGTATGAAAAAGTGATCACGTTTGCAATTTAAACTAGTTATTCAGGATTAAATCATTAGATTTAAGGTTCTATTTAATGGAAGCTGGTAGTATAGTTTGGAATGTATCTACAAATTATTGAGCTTTAGAAGTTTTATTTAACCTATGATATCTATAAGCTATCGCTTCAAGACATAGCCATTGTTTTGAGATTTTGAAAACCCATAGGCGTTGAATAACAGCATCAGGCAGTAAATGAACTCGACCACAGTGTTCGGCACAAAATCTAAACATCAGTTCATTATTTCGACTCATCTACGCTAATTAAAACTTGTCAGGAATAGTTTCTCATGAAATTATGATCACTGTATGCTTTTGCGGAGATCAAAAACTGTTCATGTATTTTAAATACCAAATGATCTTAGCTAGACTACGATTGGAAAACTGGAAACACTAAAAGGTCGAGTATGACACTCTTAATCAGTGTACACCCACCCACTATATTTAAGATTATTCTCTACTTGGCTAAATCACAAATCATATGTGCACACTACAGCGTTCAAGAAACCTACTACTATTATTCAGCTAAGGATTGGTTTATTTAAATGTTTTCCATTAACCTGCGCCGAATAGGTCAACACAACAAACATTATTCTGTAGTTACATTCAAATTGAATCTTTAATTCTGTGGTCACTTTTTTCTCGACCTTTTTAATGGTCTCGTGATCTTTGAAATAGTTATTTATCTGTAATTTGGTAAATTAATGTAATTGACGAACTGTCATCGGAATTGATTACCTCAAGTGGTGTTCGTCAGGGCTGTCCACTCTCCCCATTCTTGTTCAACTTTGCCATTGACGTACTTTTAGAGATAACACCCTCCTCATCTAAATTTACAGGGGTTGAACTTCTACCGGGAGGTTCACTTGTTGACTTGGAATATGCCGATGACATAGTTTTATTTGGCGAAGGCGCTGACAAAATGCAGAGTCTTCTGACCACTCTAAGCAACAATGCAGGTATGTTCGGGATGCGATTCTCTCCCTTGAAATGCAAAATGTTGCTTCAGGATTGGGTTACATTGACACCCGAACTAATGATAGGGAGTGAAGTAATTGAGCGTGTCGATCGCTTCACTTATCTTGGAAGTCTCATCAGCCCTTGTGGTTTAGTGTGTGACGAAATCTCAGCACGGATACAAAAGGCTCAACTAGCTTTTACCAACTTGCGTCATTTATGGCGTAGGCGAGATATCCATCTATCAACCAAAGGACGTGTTTACTGCGCAGCAGTTCGTTCCGTCCTACTTTATGGCAGTGAAATATGGCCGGTAAGAGTAGAGGATATCCGCAGGCTGCTAGTATTTGATCATAGGTGTCTTCGAAATATTGCTCGTATATCCTGGGACCATCGAATAAGTAATGCAGTTGTTAGGAAACGGGTACTAGGTAAGGATGGCAAATCAATTGATGAAGTAGTGAAACCTCATCAGTTGAGATGGCTGGGACACGTGTTACGTATGTGCAACCACCGACTGCCTCGACGTGCGATGTTTTGTTGTATAGGAGTAGGTTGGAAGAAAGCTAGGGGCGGCCAGACCAAAACATGGCACAAGTTCATGAAGTTACTGAAAAGTGGACTGAGTCATGTTGTTAGGTGTAGACTACCTGATTGGGGACCGCGAGATGATAGCAACCGATGGTTAGAGACCCTGAATGACATGGCTCAAAATCGTTTGCAATGGTGCAGGTGCATCCACCCTTTGTGTTCTCCCAAATTTCGATCTCCTTGTCTCTTTTTTTTCTCTTTCCAAATCTATTTCAATGGATTATACTCTATAAATAACATCTCCAAACACTAGTCTTCCCAATTACTGCTTTTACTCTTGGTACCTCTACCACTACGGGAATTGAATCGACCACTGCATCTCTGTGCTAATGTGGTGTGGCAACTCGAACTGATGTACGTACGTACGAAGTTCTACGTTGTTACTGACTGACTGACTGATTAGTTTAAGATGCAGATATTAATTTGTAGCATATTTCATCCTAATACTCTATTATACGACCAAAACATCCAGCTCAGAGAACAAAACTCCATGAAAATCATCCATCTGAGCTACAAATCTTCTCCACCATCTCACCATATATTTCATTTTTGTCCCAAATTATTTGTGATAATGTTTCCAAATCAAATATACATTTAAATTAAATAAGATAGCTTACTGATTGCACCCTGTTGTTTTACTTTGAGTTTCACACATAATGATAGCCCAGTAAGAAATAAATTGGTTTTTTCTTGATTATACTAAATTAAAAGTTAGTTTCATTGTGTTCCCTCTGTATGTTCATATCTCTTGGTACTATCTTACATGAATTTAATAATGTATTTCTATTCAAATGAATGTGATGATATTTTGTAATGCACAAATGATTTCTATTTAAATTATTCATAATGGTTAGTTGCTTTATTATAGTTGGGTGATTTTTAGCATTATTCAAGTTCCACACCTTTAATAACAGGAATCATGACAATAAGTGTAATTCATAATTTGATAAATAAATCTATGAGCAATTACTGTTTACATAAATGTCATATGAGGATAAGTATGAATTGAACTCGTCTACACTATTTTAGCTGTCAAGATCTACAACCATCGATTTTTATTTCCTTGATAATTTTACCAATGTGATCTATGCGTACTTATATAGTTCAACTCAATAGTCGTTGACTTTGTTGACTGGTATCACATTTGTGTGTTTTTTATAACTTTAATCCATCTTAACTCTAATATAATTTCAGAAGGGGTTTTGTGGATATTATAGTAAATTTAATAGTTGAGATCGTAAGTCAATTGAAGCTAAACCACCATAGAAAACCTGGAAGCACTGGACGGCCGTTTCGTCCTACTGTGGGATTCCTCAGCAGTGCGCACCTACGATCTCGCCTCGTGATATTAGAACCCAGGACCTATCAGTCTAATATAATTAATATTACATTATGAAAGCGTTTTCATTTAATAGTATACATTTAAGCTTAAAATATTTTTCATACATAAGTTAATGACATATTTCACAATTAGCCCTTCATTATTTAAATTCTAATGGATAAATGTAGGTTATAGTTTTATTATTATAATTTTATATTCTGTCTATAATATACTCGCGTACACATGCACACAAATACATGTGTACATCATATGCCTAATATGTCAAAATGTTATTGTTTTAATACAATTATTATGAATTAATTTTTATAATTATAATTATATTAAAATAAATGAATATTCATTCAATAAATGTGTGTAGACCATTCATGACAATAATCACATGAATTAGGTCGTTGATTTATCCAGAATTATTCAAATTTGTAATCATTATTGGTTGATCATTTATGATCGAATTATAATTTAGAATGTCTCTAGCTTTATCATTTTATTAAGTTACAGTGCCAAGGTCAAACTTCTTAATAGGAACCAATAAGATTTGTTGAACAAAACAACAATTTCATACTAAGACAATTTATAAATCTGTTACGAAATGCAATGCCTTCCTTTATGTATTATGATATGGATTTATGAAAAGGAGGATCTTGTATCTACCATTTTGAATGTTATGTAAATTAATTATTAGATGAATATCAGAATCAGAATGTTGGGCATTCAAAGTCTAATCCATGTTAAGTATGTGTATAAATTAGAGATTGCGTGTAAATATACTTCTTTACTTAATATTAGTACGAATGTAAACTTCTGTTATCCTTTTTAAAGATTAGTTTGTCATTAAAATGCATGAAAAGTATAAGATAAATTTATTAGAATTCATACTTATTCTCTCCTATCAAAAATTTAAAAAAGAAATAGTTCAAGCACACACTACACTGATAAATTTTGTAAACTGGTCACATCAGTTTCCCCTGTCGATTGGTTGGTCACGAGTACTAGTGGATACGTATTTATGAATAACTCTGAATTATCCCCTAATCTCAAGGATGTGTAAATTATACGATTTTTTAAATATTTATTTAACAATTAGTAATTGCATGTATTATTGTTGCTGTCGATATTATGGTATTCGTTAACATGAATAAGCTTGTTAATATGTTCGGCTAGTGCTAGTTATATATATTAAGATATACTCTAAATAAACATGAATATCAGATTGCTTTGTGCTGAGTTGAATTACTGTCCATTATATATTATTAGTGTTTATAAAGAGTATTAATTTATAATTAAACATTATACTTGTTTGTTTATTATAGATGAATCATAGATACTTTCTAAACATTGATTATGTATGATGAAATCACTCATTGATTAATTTTGAAATTACGATTAAAGTAGTAGGTAATAGCGGTGAATCGCTTCATGATACTAAGGAATATTATTAGCTTAATAGATTAGGATGTACTTTATCAAGTATCAGTCATTACCTACGTTGATATGCGTTAATGGCTAGTAGCATTGAAGTAGGTTGGAAGAAGGTTAAAGGTAGTAAATGAAGATCTGACATCAGTTTATGAACTCATATACTAATGCATTTGACCATATCGGGTAATGCACACTTGATAAAATATGACTCGGAATCGGTGTTTGGTCGTAATTCAGTTGAGTACCCTTCATTATCCAATTTCTTTTAAAACTATGTGTTTTCTGCTTTTAGTCTTTCATCCATTTACATCTCGTTTGATTAACTTCACATACTTTACCGATATGAATTATGTTGACTTGTACACATTCGTGCTGTTCTAAATTGTTCATGATTGACAAATTGTTACCATTATTAATTATTGGAACCCCTTAATTGTTTCCCTAAAAAAAGTAGAATCTCGTGTAAATTCTGAAATTACTTCAGATAATCAGCACTCTTACTAAACCTCTAAAAGAAATCTAGAAAATGACTGACTGTGCTTTCCTTAATCTAATTCGTTGCCAATTTTACCACATTTTCTAGAAGATTCATGGATCTCAAAGTCACTAATGATCCTATCTATACATTTACGTTTTGTCAGTAACCAAACCCCTGAGTTAAAATCTCTTTGCTACTTCCTGCATTCTGATAGATATTTGGATTTTAAGATATAATGACTTTTAGAGATTAGATAGTGATTAACAAATTAATGTCTAAATGTTCAAACACAGCACTTACCATAGTCACCAGTGATAATAATAACAAAAGTATCGAGCGTTTTTGCACAACATTCATACTATCATAGATAAGCAAGTATATAAGATGTCAGATTATCTATATGACTGATTAGTTATTCAGTCAGTTTATTCAATGATAAATGTGTATAGTATGTTGGTACTTATTATAATGCATAAATTATTCCTCTTCGAATAGAACAAGCATAATTAATTAATCAATTCTTCACATTTATCAAAATGTGTAATGAAAAGTGTTTTTAAAAAAATACTTTATCCATGAAAAAAATGACTACCAGTATATATTTGTCTGAGTGACTGACTGATCCACTTACTGAATAAATACTACTTAAATCCTCAGTTAAAAAGCCACTGCATATTTCAGATTAATATTAATAAGGTGGATAAAATTGTGAAGACTTTGTATAATTGATAGACAATTTTAATAATTAACTGAGATCAACTGAATATTGAGTAAGTGTAATGATACGTCAAAAATTTGAATACAGCTGAAAATGTAAATTTTTAGATCTTTCACCAACTTAGCAACTACTTGAAATGAATATGTTTGATTTGAAACTTAGGTTTATACTTATCTGTTATTATGAATACGCATTTTTTTAATGCTGTCAAATTAGAATGAAACAATTGTTGTGCACTCTTTGATATTCAATAGTTTTTCATGAAGAAAATCGCCTTCAAGGAAATATATTTATAATTGTGTAAATAATAATAAACGATAAGGAATAAATCTCCTTGAATCTATTTGTTTTTGGCATGACCAATTGTTAACTTCTCAATATCTTATTTCTAAGCTTATTTTTAATCAATATTGTAGCTGATCGTGCAATTCGCTTACAGTGAATATATATACATATTCAAAAGTCCAAAAACAGTAACAAAACAGTACAATACATTGTACATGAATAATTGATGTAAATAGCATAAGGTAGGATATAATATTTCAGTGTTTAACACAACGAGTACATCTATGCTTGCTAGGATACAGGTAAATCTCGTTAACAGGGTTCATTTACTATAAGATTCAGTATAACAAAATGAGATCCCTATTTTTCAAATTTTACTTGAGTCAACAGATTTGATTGAATATCCTGTACCAAAGTTTTACTGATCTTTCATGGTTTTCATTGGTTGTCTAAACAGAGTTAATCCGTGATTCAATTTACATAATGTCTTACTCGCTAAATTGCTATGTTTGAAGAGATTAGAGACCACCTAAAGTTGGCGAACAAAACGAAAAAGCGGAGACACAGAGACAAGATAAGCTTAACTGGCCCGATGTGTCCCAGCCCCGCTAACTAGAGGGAGAAGACCTGGTTCAAATGAGGGAAAGGTATATTCCAAAAGCATCCAGAAGTACGAACAACCACAAGCACACAACCCAAGCGTATATATACAACATAAAAATGTCTTTAGAAAACGTCATTAAATAGCTTATTAAAAGAGGGAACGAACCAATGACATTTAGGGTCCTTTCAAGTGAAAAATACAATCTGTAGGTAAAAATGTGGGTTTTCACCGCGTAAACGGGAAATTCAAATTTCCGAAATAAAACTACAAGAATAAGACGTACACCAAGTGATTTCTGGGGATCTAGCATCTTCAAAATAAATCAATTCATGTTCGAACCGTAATAGTTATCAAAAGGTAGAACAACTGACTACTCTGTTAAGTGAGACATTTAATCCAACCACATAACCAATTTCATTTAATATATTAGTAAGGTATATACGAGATTCAATAAACTGTGTTTATCTTGACTGTATGTGAGAATTTTACTCAAAATGAAATTAGTATACTGAAATTAAACTTAGAAAGTACTTACACTCTGCATACAATTAAGTATATGATTATGTAAACTTGTTTATTTGCATAAATAATCTTTATGCTACATTCGGTCGTAATAATATACAACGAGAATTTAACTTTTCAAATAATTTTTATCTTAGATTAAATGTATGTGAGGCTTATCATAATTTATTTTAACGCTGTAACAAACTTTATGGTACTCGCAGCTATTCAGTCAGTCATATTAAATTAATTCATTACTTACAAAGTCTTACAACCATCAACCGATTTATTATTTTTTAAATTTTTTTTTCTTTTATTTGCAAATGGTTAGTTTCTTCTCCTATTGTTCTTATATGAGATGTGGGAAATTGAGTTGATCAATGTGTTTGTTTGTGTACGTTGGCTCCTCTGTTTGTTTTTTCAGTTTTTTCTATATCAATATTCACTTCTGGTTTGAATGTTCAGAATTGTAAATTTAAATGCACTTAAAATAACCACAGTATTGTAATAAAAGCTAACAATATTTGCTGATTCTATTACATAAATAGGTCCATCAGGGTGCTGGGTACTTGTGTGGTTGTGCCACATGATTGAACTGTGGTATTTGAGTTCTAACGTTAAGGCCCGGATAGCGTCTATGCCTCATAAAAACCAATTTAAAATTACCCTAGTCCAAAAGGATATATTGTGTAACTGAATAATATTGTACTAACAGGAGTATAGTATTTATGATTGTTAAATCTTATTGGCGTCTTTTTTGTAATGTAACTTCCTTATGATGTTATAGACTAAGAGATTTGGTTTCGATTCACACTATCTATATAAGTGGGTTATACTATTTAACTGTTCAGGAACCAAATTAGACCATGATTTGAACAAACGATATATTTGTCGAAAATCAAGTACTTTAATCATTGCTACAGCTTTATTTTTCAGTTGACATATGCATGTAGTTATAATGAAACAACTGTATAAGTTTTGTAAAATTTCAACGTGAAACTTTTCTTTTCCTGAAAGCATGATCCAATAATATTTTAAAGTTTATTTTAAATACAAGTTGGGATTACTTCAGCGAACCTATAATGCAGCTTTCTTGTTTACATTGAAATTTTCAATGGTTTATGGGGATAACATCAATACTCAGAATTAGTTCTCGTAGTGGATTAACACCAACTGAAGAAGTTTCAGAAAGTAAGAAACACTGAACAAATATCTGTTAATCGACTTTTGGAAATATAGATAATTGGATTATAACTCAATAGTCTAAGGGTAATGTCAACTGTTATAAGAGTCGAAGGTTCTTGATTATGATTCCTGGAATAGTTGTTTGTGCAGAAATGTTTAGAATCTCTCAAGCTAGAGTAAAGCTGTTATGTCTACAAATACTAAATAGTGCGAACCATTGATAAAAACATTCACGATTTCGGTGTTCCTTAAAACAGCATTGGACTGAGAAAAAAATCATTATCTTAATAGAACATTGTTTTTTTACAAACTCTTCAGTTAATTTCGGATTTATAATATTAATTTACCAAGTAGTAATTAGGCGAATACTAACGACTTTTCATTCAATGACGTAATATATTTTATTGGTCAACTTTTAGTTATACTTAAATCGATCCAGTGGACATGGTCATTTGCAACCAGTTACCTCCTGTCCGTTTGCTTGTTTTACTTAATTAGACAATCTATATCTTATTTATGTAATGCAAATTTTGTTTACATTCGTTTTAGTTGAAGAGTTGTACAACACGATATCCGGTGAATATTATTCGTCACAGTAAGAGTTCGGTTTAAATGCTTGGAGACTAACTTCTTAACAGCTTCTTAGTTCAAATATCTCTTGAACCCTAAAAAGAAATCCGAAGGCGATAAGTGTAGAAGAGTTTACTTCAGGGTTGTGGTTACTTACAAAACTCGAGTGTATAGATGGAACTGTATGACCAAGAAATTGACTGCAATACTGCAACTTCTTTCCTGAAATTTCGAGTTTTCCTTCCATCATTTTTGTTTTAAAATTTTCACTCAACGTTGATTGGTTAGTAAATTTCGAATTCTCTGCACCAATCTAACCAATCAAAAAACAAAACCTGCTATAGGGTGGAGATTATGTGATGTTAGTGATGCATACAATAAAATGTCATTGTGATTGACATTCTATTTAGTAGATTTCTTATAACACCACCTTATTCCCACATCTTCGTTTCACAGGTCAACTAAACATTAGAACACTTTAAATATAGCTTCTGGTTTTGATTGGCTGAAAAATTAAACCCTTTTTGATTTTAAGTTTTATGTGTCTACTGATTAGTTGAAAATAACATATCATAGTTTTGTTTATGTGGCTACGTGTGTGTGCAAACGACGCTGACAATACAGGATTTACACCTGAATAGATTTATTCATTTCCACCTTTGTTGTTTAAAATCAACAGAATACTAGTTAATCACTTTCATAATTGATAAATATGTACACGGAGTGAAAAGGCGAAATTATTTGACTATTTAACGTGGATATTTAACATGTTATTGAAAAGGAATTTTAATAGTCTACGAAACAATTCTACTGAGTTACACCTAAAAAGCTTATACTTTCATGCGACACTTGTATATTCTCATATATGTAAGTGATTATATATATATATATATATATATATATATATATCAGTTTCATTACGTAATATTTTTTAGATTTAGTTATTCCCATTATTCATATATTTCTGATATTTCTCGTATGATATATTTAAATTTGACTGCAATAGGAATATGAGTGCACTTAGGAGGGATAATTAGTCATGGTATACACAAGCACATGAAATCATGTATCACATTCTTCCCACTTTAGTTTAGGTGTCCGGATGGCATCATTAATCAAGTTGAGTATAGATATTTGCTTTTAGTCAATGAACATTACATTATAAATCATTTAGCTATGCTGCTTAGTTTTAAAAGAATGACACAGTTGCGTTCATTATTCACTCTTCCTAAAAATCCTAAGCATTCGGTGAGTCTTTTAAAAAAAGTCTATTCGGATTTTATTTTTGCTTGTAAGATTAAATTTTCTTAAGTAATTTAATGACATTTGAAGCTCTCTCTATCTATATATATACAGTCTGAAGTTAATGTAAGTAACAATCTTGAATTTTTTCATTCAATGATTACAGATAGTAATTTGTACACACATACATTGAACATTAACAACTATTATCTTAAATTTTCTATTTAAAAAAAAACAACTAAAATATTATTCACCTGTATTTGTTTGTTTTATGACCCCAACGTCATTGATTATAATCGAAATGATAAAAATCTCTTACAATAACTATTGACTTTGATGGGTCTACTAATTTGATTTATCTAAAAAATATTCACTGGAATATTAAAATCAAGAGGAATTTTGTGGAGATTTTAGTAATTTCAATAGTTGAAATCATGAGTCAATTGAAGCTAGACCACCATGGAAAATCTGGAAGCCGTGACCAGTGGAGTTCAACCAGGTCTGTTGTGAGATATCAACTCACTGAAGACAATGGTGTACGGTGGCTCAACTTTGTGGATTGGTTGAAGTTAGACACTAACACCGTTGGATGCCGGCCAGCTCAGTGGTCTAGTTGGTTAAGCGCTTGGTGCGAGACTGATAGGTCCTGGGTTCGGATCTCGCGGGGGGCGGGGTCGTGGATGCGCACTACTGAGGAGTCTCACAATAGGACGAGACGGCCGTCCAGTGCTTTCAGGTTTTCCATGGTGGTCTAGCTTCAATCGACTCATGATTTTAACTATTAGAATATTAAAAGTTCACTGTTGCAGATGTATCTTTCAGATATTTATATCTACTTTTTATCGATATAAATTAATAGCTTGGTTGTACAACGACAATAATTTTGTAAGTAACGTTCATTATGAATGGTGATAATGGGATGAGGAGTCATTGAAATTGCTTTAATAGAAGTAAACATACCTTGAACTCTTTTTTTTTGAACATCCTGTCGATTTATGTTGTAGCTCAATCATAATCATAAATTTCATGGTAGATGTCATTGGTATTATTCTTAGTCTATTCACCATGCAGATTGCAAGTCTATATTTTAAAAAAAGTGGTTGATGTTGAAAATATCTCACTTGTATTTCACCGGAATTGTGAAACCACAAAGATTTTGACCTTTTATCATTTGTGTAGTCATAAATAGAGACACCTGTCATTGTTTTCGCTACTTTTCTACTTGATGTAAGAGTTTATGATGAAAATCGCCTTGACACTACACATGCACGCACAACTGTTCTCATCAATCAACATGACACAAATTCACCACCCTATTTAAACATTAAAATAATCAAAAACGAAGAATATTTGAGCGAACAATTGTTTTCAATAACTTCATCATCAGGCTCTACAGTTATAAGTCCATAATTATAATATTTTACAAAGGCCTAAAATAATCCATATTTTCTCTGATTATAATGAATCATGTTGCATTAATTAAATTTACTAATCCATTGATTCACTTTTAACACCGAAGATACGTCAATATCAATAAGAGTGTAAAGATTAATGAAACGGGAATGTAACATAAAGGTGTCAATAAAGTTTGGTTTTTCCATAGTTATTTAATAATTTTTCTTTAGAACGAGCAAAAAAAGATAAACACAATTAGAGAAATTAATTTAAGTTTATCATTTAAATATGGGACGTGTTTCCTAAGGCTTTTTTCTATATTTTTGATTACTTCTTTAATCCTAACGGGTCAGCTGTCTAGGCATATAATTATTTTTAACGCATTGTAAATTAGGTCATAGGTTCCATAACCTGCTCCCGTTTGAACAGTCAAACTGTATGCATGCATAAATAGTATTGGTTGGATTTCATATAGATACAAAAGGTGTGATAGACTCATTAATCCATGATAATAATTATCTTTGAACTAGTCTTTTCCAACCAAAGCGGTGGTAAAGTGAATACCCACTCATGCTAATGTAATTTCTTAACCTAAACCACTGCTGAGGTTAAGCGCCCGCACACGAAACTGATAGGTCCTGAGTTGGAGTCTCACAAGGCGAGATCGTGGATGAGCACTGCTGAGGAGACCCATACTAGAACGAATCGGCCGTCCAGTGCTTCTATGTTTTACATGGTGGTCTGTGGATCTGTTGCCTGGAGAAAGACTTCTCGACCTTGAGTATGCGGACGATATTGTCTTACTGTGCGATAATACCCGAGGCATGCAATCCGCACTTAATCAGTTGGCAATCAGTGTCCGTAGGTATGGTATGTGCTTTGCACCTTCGAAGTGCAAAGTACTTCTACAAGACTGGCAGGATTCCAATCCTGTACTCACCCTGGATGGTGAGCAGATAGACGTAGTCGAGAAGTTCGTGTATCTAGGTAGCTGCATAAGTGCTGGTGGTGGCGTGAGTGATGAGATCAATGCACGAATAGTGAAAGCCAGAGCGGCTTATGCCAATCTGGGCCACCTTTGGCGCATTCGTGATGTTAGTCTGGCTGTAAAAGGTCGGATTTACAACGCGTCGGTGAGAGCAGTTTTGCTCTATGCTTGTGAAACCTGGTCTCTCCGAGTTGAGGACGTTAGACGACTCTCTGTGTTCGATCACCGCTGTCTCCGAAGGATTACTGACATTCAGTGGCAACACCATGTCAGTAATGCAGAGGTTCGGCATCGTGTGTTCGAGCACAGAGACGATAATTCAATTGGTGTCACCATCTTGAAACACCGACTTCGGTGGCTTGGATATGTTCTACGAATGTCGTCCCAGAGAATTCCACGTCGTGCATTATTTGCCGACTCTGGGACTGGTTGGAAGAAGCGGAGAGGTGGTCAGTGCATGACATGGTGTCGTGGTATGAAAGAAAGCTGCAAAGGACTGGCTTGTGTTGGTCCTTCACGACTCCCTGGTTGGGGTCCGAGAGATGGTGCTACATAGTGGCTAGAGACGTTGTCAGATATGGCTCAGAATAGAAGCCAGTGGCGATCCTGCTGTAACCTTCTTTTACTTTCTTCATAAAAAGTGGTTGTGTCTCCCTTACCTGAAAGATTTCTTCTGACTGTACCTTTCCGCTCCCTCGTTACTACCACACTACCTTACACCAATCTCTTCGTTATTGTTCTCTTTTTGTTTTGCGCTCCTTAGTTTTTTTCTATTTCTCTTCGAATTCTCACTGTTTTGTGTGACGCATATATATTGGCGCTCTCTTGTACCAATATTCATGTGTTCAAATAAATAATAAATGAATAAATTACATGGTGGTCTAGCTTCAATTGACTCATGAATTCAACTACTAAATTACCATACTATCCACAAAACCCTTCTCTGATATTAATACGAATTGATGCGTCCGACTTTCAACTACGGTTTGTGCGTTTGTGTACTACTGTCTGACTGTTTAGACTGATGTTGATAGGACGTGAAAAATAATTATTGCCTTCACCGATATGGTATTAATCCATTATTTGAAGTATGCCTGTTAAATATAATCGCTGAAAACATATTTCAGTCAATTTTTGATATTAGAATGACGGACACTGATAGTCATCGATATGTTACCATCTGACACCCAAAGTCGCTGATTCTTCAGGCTGTCAGCTTCAATATGTCACTAGCTGATCAAAACAGACCGATCAAGTAATCATGATCCGTGCAGTTACCAGATGAAAAGGATTTTTGTGTTTTCCTTCTCAAATTTTACATAATAATAAAAGAGAGTATTTTCCTCAACTATTTTTATCACTGAAAAAGGGTCTTTTTTGAAATAAATTCAATATTCTCTTCATTATCATCTCATCCCCTGATTCAATCATACACGAACACACGCATATATATGGGCAAATACAGTATGAGTATCACTCATGCACTGTTTTTTGACTAGTTGGCAATAATCAGTAGTTTGCTACTTGAAATAAATCAAATCACTTCAAATAATTCAATCATTCTGAGTTGTAATAAAATGTTATCCAATTTCTATTACGTTTTTGTTTACGATTTCCTTTTCATAAAACAATGAAATCTTTAATAATTCAAGGCCTTTATTTATATTCTAGAATATCAACAAATGGTTTGTTTTGCAATATGCAATAGTAATAATGGTAAATATTAAATGTTAATATCTGAATAATTGAAAGTGAATATTCAACGGGGTTTTTTTCTCTCTACGAAGTGACTTTCCGTTTACATACCAATCAACCAATAGTGAGATTTGTGTGGCGCATATTTATTTGGTGCCTCCTTGTACCAATATCTATGTGTTAAAATAAATAAAAATAAAAAACCAATAATCTACGTAATTTGACATTATTTATCCCGGTCTTATAATCAAGTTAATATGATTCAAACACTTGTTTACCTTAGAAAATCACTTGATTATTCCGATTGAAAGATTCTTCTAGTACGAAATGTGATCTAAAAAAGCTAGATAGATCAGACAACTAATGAGTAAACTAAAATAGGAAACAACTAGTCAAAGAGTGATAGCTATTAGCATTGTAATATTAAAGTTATTGAAGACTTGCTTATTTTTTATAACCACAATTAACTAACAAAAAATCGGTCATTTCGAGGCTCTTTCAATAGCTTTGGCCTATGGTTTCTTTCATTCTAAACTCATCGTACATGAATCCACTCAATTGACATAATTATTTAGAATAAAGGACTTTTTTGAAACTTGACTGTAGTATCGACATAGGTTCCGTAGTTGGATTAGTGTATTTACTATATCTTATTAGTATCCTCCTAGTTTTATAAGCAGTATTACACTTGGTGGTTCTATAATATTCAATTAAAAGTACGTTAAGAAGTATGATTAAAAGTTAGTAATCTATGCCTGTTTTCATCTTTAAAATCCATTTTTCACTACCCCGAGACCAATGCAAAACCTACTTCGTGTTGCTAATTTAACTTGCAAAGGATTACTTTCATTTTAAGCTTATCCATTTATCTATCTATCCTTTCAACTATTACAGTTATCTGTCAACTCGCATAATTTGACCTTTTTGCTAACTTATAATTTTTGTCTAGTATGTGTGTATGTGTATCTATGTTATTATTTCATTTGGCATATTTTGCTATAAACCTCGTCCAACTAAGATAAATGTTACTTTTTAATGGATTCTGACAGTTGTGTCCAGTCGTTTATTCATTTTTTTCTTTCGCTCGGGTATCTCGGTTACTTATTATTGAATAGAAGTCCTATATCTGACTGTCCACTTATAGCTGTTGATTGTCTTCAAATGATTATATATATATATATATATATATATATATATATATATATATATATATATATATTGATGTTGGGAGAAAACTTGAACAAGCCCCAATTATATTCATCGACTATTGGCTATGGTCTAAAATAGACTACCATTTTGTGTGAAAGATCATTTTGTTTAAGATTTATTTTCATAGTTCAAATCACGGACTGATCTTATTTAGACCACTATTGGAAAACTGGAGGCACTTGGAGGCCGAGTATGACACTCTCTAGCAGTGTACAACGACGACCCTGTAGCCGATATTCTGACTCAGAACCTTCTGTCTCACGCGCAAGCGCTCAACCTCTAAACCACTGAAACGGCATTCAGCAGCATCAATGTCTAACTTCAACCAATTCATAATATTTTATAACCCTAATCGGTTGTCTGAACTGGATAACTATCTCGCACTCTACGCGGTTGAACTCCATTGGTCGTGGCTTCTCACTAGAACTCCAGAAAGTATGTCTAGATGACAGTCAGTAGTGAGTACATTATTATTATTACTATTGGTTTAGGGTTCTTCGACTATCATAGAATATTCATGAGTTTTAGAAGTTGAGCGTTTATGTGCGAGACTGAAGGTCCTGGGTTCTATCGTTGGATGTATGGTCGTGAATGCACATTGCTTAAGAGTGTCATACTTGAACGAAACGGCCTTCCAGTTTTTCAGTAATGGTAATGGTAATATCAGTTCATGATTTAAACTTTTGAATTTTTACAATCCTCTCGATATCATATACCGATAATGTTTATTTATTGAATAATTCCTTTATTTAAGACAGATACGCTTTCTTTAAAGTCGAAGTCTCTGATGTTAGTGTATCTGTGTTTTGTATGTATCTACAGTGTAGTTAAAAAGATCATAATTTCGAATTTTTATGGAAATAAGCTTTAGTTAAACTATACTGCTTTATGTTTTCTATTTATTACAGTCCTTCCCTGCTTTTCCTTTGTGTTTAGGCAGTATTGTTCATCCCAATAGAACTACTGTATCGATCATTATTGAGTTGTATTATTTTTATTATTAGTGTAGTCAACCGACTAAGCACACTGAAATAAACATCATAGATATAGTTGATTTATTAAGTTGAAAAGGCTCTTTCATTCTTTCAACATTTTCATAAACCATATATTTGACAAGTGAAAGCACTATCTAACTGCAAAAGGAATCTTCATCACCGATTGACTACAGTTACCTAGACCAATAAAACACTGACCATAGGTTATTGTTTCATTTTAGTACAGGAATCTTTTCTGGAGTACACACTCACATAATCAAGTATCCAAATAAGGATCTTCAGATCTTCTTGCAAATATGTTACTTGTATATCACTGAGTAAGAAACTCAATGGTTTGTACTTCTGACTTCATTCCACCACCATCGATGTCCCATGTTCAACAAGTTTCTATTTTCCTAGTCACTGTTTTTCACAATGACTTTAGGTGAACTCAATCTATGACAAAATAGTAGTAGTTGTTCAATGCTAAGTGAAATCAGTCCATAGTGTGAAACTGGATAATCACTAAAGATTATTTGACTAAATTTATAGATCTAACATTACGACTACAAAATTATCATATTTATCATTTAATTATTACTAAATATTTTCTAGAAAAAAAGAGACTTAGCAGACTGGAAAATTCACAATTAACTCGAAATAATAATAATAATAATTTTTAGGAAATAATTGATTAACATTCGACAATCTTCAGTATGTATCTTGGGTTGTCTGTGTAAGATAGAGTGAGAATGAGTCTATATTATCATATAGAATAAACGGAGATCACATAATCTATTTATCATTACATAATTTATTTATTTGTTCACCATCCCCCTAGAACACATAAATCTCTTTTTGATACCCTCTTCATTTTCATAAAATAGAATTATGTATTTATAGTTATTTAATAGAAGAGAAAAACAAAACACTTGAGCATTGAAAATAATAACACTGAATATTTAAAATCCAGTCGAATTTTTTTTGTTTTGTTGCTGTTATTTTTGCTTTTTTTTCCATTTCTCTTGGTCTACACACTTTACATATTCGAGACTCTTTCTAACTCATTTGAAATATTTCTACTTGTATAAACAAAGATAGATATGTAATTGAATTTATAAGGGGCAAAAAAAGAGTTCTATAAATACCCAATTTTCTAGTTTCTCCTCTCTGTCTCTATCATTGTCAGATTTCCCTATTTATTAAAATACAACAAACAAACAAACTTTATCTAGCAGATAGATAGGTAATTTCAAAGAAAAAAAATACTTACTAGACAGATTTAGATTAGCATAAAATATTGGCATCTGAAATATTGATAGATTGACTTTTAATTCGTTCATTTATTTATTCAGTCAGTCATGCATTCACTTACTCACTTATTTTTCTTTATCCACTACTCACTTTTATACATTGAACCAGCTGTTAGCCAACTAACTGAATAGTCAGTCATTTATTTTGACGATTCAGTTGTTATTTACTGTATGTCTTATCTATTTATTTGTGTGTACATACGTATAAATGTATGTTTATGCATTTATCTGTTCATGTGATACCAGGACTATAACGCGAGAAATAGATGTATACACGAATACGCACATAAATAATCATCTGACAAAACAAGATATACAATGATGATAGTATAAATACTCTACGATAAGAGATTTGTACACTTGAATCTATTTAGAACAATGTAAATGTGTAGGGGAAAGAGAGAAGTGTTTCCTTCAATCCTAGTGTAAAATCAAAAATTCGATAGTTTGAAACTGATTGAACATAATTCTTCGCTGTTCAACGATGATAGAGTGTTATTTAGTTAAAGCGCAACTTTCAACAAGTTGCAGATTTGAACCTCATCGCACTTACTCAGCAGTCTGCTAGTCTCATTGTCCGCATACAATAAAGGTCTGGCTTGAAACCTAGCACTCAAACTTATATTTCATCAACTGGATTATGTAACTTAGTGTTAATCATTCATAGTATGTTTATAATCGATTTTGCAACTATAGAATACAATTGATATCTTTTGCGGATAGGAATTCGATGCCATTTATGTATGCGCACTTATTATGGAGTTTTGAAGTATAACTGCTTTTTAATCTGATTTTTTTCAATAGGATTGATAAAAGTATCAATAGTTTGAGAAATTTAGCTGAACAGTTAATGTTATTTATTCCGTCTCATATCTACATAATGCAGCGGACAAAATAAAATGACATTTACCATGACACTTCAAGTATTATTGCATAAAATTATTGATTGTAATGTAATGTAGTTAAATAAAAATATTCTTTAGTGACTATTCAGTATTGATAGATCAGTTAGAATGTTAGACCACCGTTGAAAACCTGGGAGCACTGAAGGGCTGTTTGATCTCCGTATAGAACTCCTCAATAGTGCGCATCAACGATCCCGCTCATGGGATTCTAACTCAGAGCCTTCAGTTTCGTGGGCGAACGCCTAACCTACTGGACCAATGACCGGCATCCAATGGTGTTAATGTCTAACCCCAACCAACCCAAGAAATTGAGCGACCTTCTTCCATTGTCTGAGGTAGATAAAAAGAAGAATATTTCATAAGAGTAATCAATAATACTTTAAATACTGGACTGTTTTTTTGTTTTGTTTTCTTTTTGGAAACAATTAACGGTAATTACTTCATCGAAAATAATATTGACTTAATGAAATGAAATAGTTTTAATTAGAAAACTTTTGTATAATTTAAGAGTAATTTTCATTATGGATATTGAAGTTAATTGACAAAGCAATAAAAATTAAGGAATATTATTTATTAAGATGTTTTGAATTAGTTTAGAAATCTTTAACATTAAGATATATATAAGATCAAACTCAAGAAATTCAAGTCTTGTTGTGGACAATATATATATATTTATACTATTAGAATGAAAGTGGAGTTACATGTATTTTCATTTCGGTTACTTTGTTATGTATTTATATTGTCTATAATGATTGGTACGTTAATGTTTCATTCTACAAGTCATGTATTTCTAAACAGAACCGGGGATATCCATGTCGCAGATAGTAACTAATAAACATTAAGTTATTTATTTAAGCAAATAAAACAAGAGTACTTCTCAAACTCACTGAAGTTCAGATTGTTAACTACTGAGTCCTGTGACTTGAAGGTCCTAACCTGTATGAACTTATTAGTGTACACTCCTGATCACTTCCAAATTTTTGTGAAACAACAGTCTATTTCTGTTTGTTTTACAATGATTCTTCAGCCGATTCCAGTTCTTGATAACATCCCCTTTCATGTTTTAATCTACTGAGTTTGTACAGACTACAAATATTGATTAACAAGAGTCTAGACAGATATAATGGTTATAAATTCAATTACCAATCAATTATACTCGGATTCAGAACCATATTTATTGTGTATAAGTTCACGATTCTACTGTATTTTTATTCGAGAATTGATCGTTTAGTTCAAATTTTTAGACTGTTGAATCATGTGTTCATAGTCGGATTAAACCAATATAAGGGATCGCGGATGCGCACTCCTGAGGAGTCCTACAATAGGACGAAACGGCAATCCAGTGCTTCCAGGTTTCCTATGATGGTCTAGCTTCAACTGAATTATAATTTCAACTATTAAAATTACTATTGTATTCACAAAACCTCTTCTGATACCAATATATGTGATTATACATAAATGGTCTCATGATGATTTATAAATGAATTACGCAAAGAATTGTTGTATTTATTATGAATATGGTGTTCACCACATTTTACCTTATTTAAAATCGGTGATTACTTATAATTTCACACTAAAGTGTAAACTGATTAAATTTCAACAATGTACATCAGTGAATTAGCAGTTATATCAAAGTCTTAGACTTGGTCTGTTATATGATCTCGTTATTCAATTTTGAAAAGTATCACTACATTTCATCGATTTTTAATAATATATGTAATTACAATTTTGATTGAATTCTTTGACTGTGCATCAATATTGAAAGTAGTCGACTTGCATTCCTCACGTGAGTGACTAGAAACTCCGGTTTGAACAATTACCTAGCTAGTATTACCAGACCTCACACAAAACTGTGATCCTGAATGATATATACATATAATTTTACTACATCTAGCACTACGGGATTGGAATCGACCACTGCAACTCTGTGCTAATGTGGTGTGGCAACTCGAACTGATGTACGTACGTACGAAGTTCTACGTTGTTACTGACTGACTGACTGACTGAGATATACATATAATCTTAACTAATTTAATTATTTGTTCCTCTGTAATTTAGTAAAATACTAATAGCACTTCCAAAAATAATCAATAAGACGTTATGTTTGACACGATATATATTATTCAAATAATATTTTTTAAATATTAGTTTATTCATCAAAGTGTTTATACAATTAGGTCATAGATACTGTATGATCAACTGAATTTGATCTGAAACTAATCAACTGTTAATGTGAAAATAATTTGTATACAAGAAATAAAATTTACCTATTGAATGAGTAATACCTATGTTTACTGATTGATAAAGAAACAACAACAACAATGTTTCCGGAAACATGCATGGACATGTTATAAACTATAGACCCTGACTGCATTTGTTCTTTATTTATGAATTAGTAATATGAGATTCAATGGAATGTGAACTTTTTCCCGAATTCTAATCAACCCCCATGGGACGAGTGAACTTAAACTCCTGTTGGAAGATTATTTAAATGATAATTTATTTACCTCCCCAACCCCTTCACTTGCCTCAGTCCGGATGAACTGGATATGACTGAACGGTACTTGTGACAAATACTATGAATAACCTTTTGCAGAGAAGAAATTCATAAATATTCTAAGGTTAATGATTTTTTTCAAACAGGCCAATTACAAATATTCGCACTATTACATTGCTATTTAAGTATCTTGGACATTATTCACCTATTTTCAAAAATCTTATAGATAAATATAATCACCAATTGAATAACTTAAAAGTTCAGACACTTGATATTCAAACGGTGAGTCACGCGTTCGACTTCCACTCCACTTACTTACTGAATCCCGAGTACATAATGCAGTATTTGGTTAGTGTAGAACACTGGACACAAAGACTTTAATAAAGGTGGGGTAGTCTTTGTTGGAAATTCTTATTGCTGGTTTTATAAAATATCAGACAGACAGATCCAATTATCAATCATGGTAATTGTGCCATAATAATAAGTTTTTATGAGTTACTACCGTTTTTTGGATGTATTAGTACTTGTATGTAACATTCGTCACAGGTTGACATCAGTTGGGATACCAGTCAAAAATACAGAGCAATGTACAACTATTTCGTCTTGATATGAAATTCCTTAGAAATGCGCACCCATGACACTATGCATGGTTGTCTAGTTTTAGCGATTAGGTTAAATAATTTTTAGCTAAAATCTGGGAGTTGGACGTAATTCCATCTAACTGGTCACAATCACTGATTGTCCCAATAAATAAGAAGGGGTCAAAATCATTCTGTGATAACCATAGAAGCATTAGTTTGACTAACATAGCACCTGAAATACTAGCATCAATAATTATCGGGCGCCTAGCGAAGGCTCATGAACTGCAAACACGAGAAAAACGGGCTGGCTTCAGAGCTGATCGTGGCTACATCGACCACATATTCACCATTCGTCAGGTTTCAGAACACAGGCACACTTTCCGGTATCCGACAACGGTGGTCTTTATTGACTTAAAAGCAGCATTTGACACTATAGAGCGGGAGGTTCTGTGGCAGTGTCTGTCATTGAAAGGTGTACCTCAAAAGTACATAAACCTTGTGAAGGCTCTTTACTCGAACACTACCAGTCGAGTCAGAGCTTATGGCGAACTGTCATATGATCTTACAACCTCAAGTGGTATCCGTCAAGGCTGTCCACTATCTCTACTTTTGTTCAACTTCATCATAGGCATACTGATAGAAATAGCGTTCTTACCGATTGGATTGTCAGGAACCGATCTCCTACCGGGAGGCCCACTTATCGACTTAGAATGCGCGGATGATATAGTCCTGTTTAGTGAAGATGCTGATGTTTGGGATGTGTTTCTCCCTCTCTAAATGTAAGTTGTTGCTCCAGAACTGGCCTGCATCAACACCTGAACTAGAGGTGGAGAGTGAATTCGTTGAACGCATCGACACGATGCGCAATTCTGACTAGTGTTGGGGATAATTGGAAGAAAGTTAGGGGCGGCCAAACCAAAACGTGACATCAGTGCTTGAAGTCACTAACTTCTAGTCTGAGCCATGTTGGTAGATGCAGACTACTTGGTTGGGGTCCGCGTGACTATCGTAACCATTGGTTGGAGACTCTGGGTAACATTGCTCAGGATCGATCAAACTGGTGTAGGTTTATACTTTCGTTGTTTTCCCCTAAACCATGAGATTGAAATTACTTTATATCTCCCTTTCTACCAACTAATTCTTTCTTCCTGTTTTATATCCTTATACGCAATTTTTCTTTATACATTAATGCCATCGGAGTAACGAATTCTATGAAGGTGTTCATCTTGGTGTGCTAATGAGGTATGGCAACTTGGACCGATGCATATATGTGCCTGGTCCTACGTTGTAGCTGACTGACGACACTACCGGGGGTAGAAGTCAGAATCTTGAGTTCCGGCAATGAGTGTTCAACCACTGAACTTTTGGACTGGGGTCAAATGATATACATTTCGAACTACAATAAATTCATGATATACCGTAACAATCATCCAACACCATTGGTGATTTTTAGTTTACGTCTACATTTTACACACCACAACCTCTTAATAGGGCTTCAGGAACTAGTCTAGAAGCAAATTATTGTTATTCGTTTCAGTCAGAAAGTGTTTACTTGTCTTTCTTGAAATTTTTTTTATCTTCTTTTGACATGCGATAGAGAAAAATAGATGTTTGTTTCAAAAAAAGAGCGATAAAATTGTCGTATTAGTTTGATATTTATTTATTTATTTATACAAACTGTCTGCCTCTCTATTCTGTTATATTTTTTAATAAATAATTTACTGTCAGAGCAAAATTGTTTGAATGCCATACTCATACACACACACACACACACACACACGGTTGAATATCGTATTGACCTTTACAGTTGCTTATAATTGAAGTAATATATTATTGGTGCACGAAAAATTGACTGTGTGAGTACATCATCAACACTGTAAATGTTCGCTTATTCACCTCCACATAACCTATGTACAAACATCATTTATTTACTGAGTCATAAAGTAAACAATTATTTACCTTACTACGATTAGATGGAATTCTAAATATTCCTATTTATGTTTACCTGTAGCTTAGATGCAATCATGCTTGATATGTTTATCTTTGTATGGTATATTATGTGCTGGTGTTGCTGGGACTTGGTAAACAAACTGAGTACTATTAACCTCTGGTATCACAGTGATGTGGATGGTTAATGAAGTCGAGTGTAAAAAGAATAATATATTCAAACCTCTAAATTGGTTGTAGTAGGTGGACAGAAACGAGGACGGAAAAATTAGATGTTCACATGCATAAACTAAACATTTTTTCATCCCTCCAGATTTTACAATGATGATTATTTCCAGAATTCTAATTAAATAAGCATGAAAATTTGATGTTTATCACATGAGTGAATAACAGACAACCACGCTTGTACATACACACACGTGTTTCCATTTATAAAACTGTATATGTGTGAACACACACTGTAATATCATCAAACTTCTGCAAAGAATATACCAAAGGATAAGTTGTCATATTTAACTGATACAAATCAGATAAACCGGCGCATTAGTCACGAAAATTACCCGTGACTACTTTTTTCCACAATAGATTAGTTTGACGTACTTGGAAATATCTACCAATATGGTAGGATACAGAAGTACGAAACATAACTGTTTCACTACAGAGCCACACAAGTTTAAACTCTAAATATGTTTCAATAAAAATCAATTGTAAAACCGTTGTAGAGGGTCGTATTGAACTAAGAAAAAGTTATGATCATGTGACTAGCTCAATCGGTTATGGATGATCAGCAAAAAAATTTTTGAGTGTTGCAAATTCAAATCCTAATCCCTTTACATCTGATTAAATAGTCGAATTTTATGTAGTGCACCCACGACACTATCAGGGATAGAAGCCAGAATCTTGAGATCCAGAAGTGAGTGTTCAACCACTGAACTTTTGGATTGGGGTCAAATGATATACATTTCGAACTACAATAGATTCGTGATATGCTGTGACAATCATCCAAGTGCACTGGTGATGACTTTTCCATTCCTAAGATGTTTCGCGTTAGGTTGAGTAACTGTTTACTGCTTCCTGGTTTTCAATGGTACCTCAGACGTGGTCAGTGTTTGACGAATGAAATATACGAAGTTATAAATAGTATGAATTTGCACTGCGTAGCTTCACAAACAATAAGGACTTCAATTATCATGCTTATGTGAAATCGATAACTATTTATTCATTCATCTTTGTGCTTCTTTCGTCTGTCCTTGTTGCTGTCCATTTTCTCTCTTTTGTTTTATCTTAAAATATGGTTTTCGAAACGACAAACAAACAAATTAAGGACTTACTGTTGCTGTTGTTATTGTTATTTACTTCAAATTAAATATATGATGAGACTAAATGCTGTTTGTCGCTTGTCATAGACAATATTATATTGGTATATTCCCCCTTTTTTCTTCCCTCTCACTCGGTATTATTAGTAATACAGTATTATTTATCCTTACAAATGTATATGTGTACGATGATTTGACAGTGATAAATGTTCCAATTGTCAATTACATTTGTTGTTGTTATTGTTATTTTGTTTATTACTAGCCCTCGTGACTGGGAGGTTGTTTATGTTCAATAATAATAATAATAATAATAATAATAATAATAATAATACTAATTTGTCTTTTTCTATTTTTCGATTTCTTGTTGTTTCTATCTGAGTGTGTGTGTGTGCATACTCTCGTATACGTGTAAAGGTTTGTTGTTACATATTACTTGGAGTAGTGTCGATAAGTGTGTCTAACTTAAAGGTTTTTTCGAGAATTATATTTAAGTAGTTTTCCACTTTTACCCTCTTTTTGTATGCACGTGTATATAGATACATATATATAGTCTTGAACAGTGTTTTAAATCCTTTTTTGCAAGTTAATATATAAAAAAATTAATCATAGAGCGAGTGTATTATTTCTTCTCAATTATTGACATTATTAAATTCATTTGTTTAAATTAACAAGAAAAAGAGTAATCCAAACACGCCTATCACTGATAATACGGATTATTATATGTACAGTATTATTGTGAAACAAAAAAAGATAATGGCGCGAATTATCGAGAGATCTGTAAAGTAAGATCTGATCAGTATCTCTCATAATTCTTTTTTTCTTTGAAAAAAAAGCGTTAGTGATGAAAATTTACTTACTATTTATAAATAAGATGTTATTATCATATACTGCATGATACAGGGAGTTAGTTTATGATGAGATCTATTGTTCTATATTTGACTAATCAACTTGATTATTGAAACTACATGTAGAGCTATTCTACAATGAAATACTGTAAATCAAGGGATTTTTCCCAGTTTGGGCGTTGTCAGAACTGTAGATCATATATGCATATACCTTTCACTAATAAACTAGAGATCGATGTATTTCTTCTAATGAATTCATTCCTTTTTTTAAAAAAACCCTTGTAAGTTTAATCATGTAGTAAGATAGTTCCAATCATTAGCTTGAAATACCGAATTCTCTATTCACTTGTCAAGGCTTCTATATAGTTTCACTGATGTGAGGCTCTTCATCATAAGGATATATTGCTAAAAAAAACTCTGGAAAGGTGGGAATGGTTTTCCAATATATTTAATTTTCAAATATTTGTCCAATTCCTAATGATGTGTTTGAATTTGTTCATTCTATTGTGTGTTCATGTGTGTGTATTTATGTGACACCTATTTGTCTAGCGAATAGTCCTGATCATTCCGCATTAGAAATACAATTTAATTGAAATTACATACTTTATGGTCTTGTAAGATTTAAGCATATAGATAATTCAAGGCTAATATAAATAGTTTATTGTTTCAATGCCCATAAATGTTTTCTTTACAACTTCCGGTTGCTTTGTTGTTAGACATAGCAATGAATCACAATTAGACTTCTATAAATCTTTTTTCTCTTAGCCTAATTTATTTTTGAGTGGCAAGTTTAGCCCACATGTAATTATTCATTTGTACATCATATAAAGGTTTCATTCTTTTCCAGAATAAATCAATAAATTGGTCTGAACGATTAATGTTAGAAAAAAATAAACTGTGTTGACCTTGGTCATTTACACTCATGTACACTCATTCATTATATACATCGGAATGGTCCTATCAGTCCTTATCATTATATAAGGTCAGAATTTCAATGAATTTCTTTTAAGATTTAGTTTTATCTACTTGAACAATGAATGAACTGAATATATTACAATGATGACCTTACTACTTATTTATTTCTATATAGAATTGAGTTATAAATATTTGATGACTCATTAATTTCATTATGCATTTCTTTTTAAACGATAACATTTACGTGAATTATTATTTACATGATATGAGTTCAGTCTATTGAAACTAGACCACTATGGAAAATCTGGAAGCATTGGACGACCGTTTTGTCCTTGTATGGAACTCCTCAGCAATTTGTTTTAAATCTGAAATTCTAAATTAAAATTATTTATTGAATAAGAAAAAGAATCCAGGGAAGAAAAATTTCTTTTTGATGAAATCATTTACTTAAGTTGTACATTTGTATATGCGAAATATATGTCTATAGAAGGATAGAATAGATTACATCAAAAATTGATTCGAAACTCTTATTATCAAATGAGGTTACTTACGAATCAAGGGATAAGGAAGAAAGATAACCTCATTTGATATTTAATCTTGAATCAATTTATGGTGTAATCTTTTCTATCCTTCTACAGACATATTTTCCATATATAACTATATATATAGAAATGTACAGCTTGAGATGGTGAAGATTTGTAGCTCAGGTGAATGTACAGCTTATGTAAATGATTTCGTCGAAAAGAAAATTTTCTTCGCTGAATTAACTTTTTCTTATTCAATGTGACACTATGGGTTATTTATTTATATGGTGTGTTGAAAAGAAACCACGTCAAATGAACTATTCCATCATATTTTTTTCAATAAGACAAAAACATACTGAATATCATTTCACATTCTATTTTTCATTCCAAATTCAAATGAAAATCAACGAACATCATAAATATTGAGTTTATCATTACAGTTATTAAGGATTGTTTTATTTATTTATTTGAACACATAGATATTGGTACAAAGGGGCGCCAGATACATATGCGCCACACAAATCTCATTCGATTCGTGTGAGGGCTAGGCCCGAGTGCCCAAACCGAAGCAGGTGGTTTTCTTAGGGGGCCACACCCGGAGCCTTCGACCTAAAGGTCTGATCAACAAGGTAGTGGAACATCGTAAGGAGATACAGTCCCATGGCAGCCTGTGACCAACGATCGGTCCATACGCTAATTGTTCCCTCAGGATCCTGGAGCCTATGTGGACCATTGGTTTGGAATCAGTGTTTCCCAACTCTCCTAGGTGAACTCTCTGTGTCCACCAGCCCGGTGAAAGTAGTGGAAATTCGCTTTTTGTCCTCTCAATTTCGTAAACAATACCCCCGCCACAAACACACAGTGAGTAGGGATTCCCTGTTAGTGGCTGTATGCACGTGGTCATGTGAGAGCATTTCGAGAGGGAGAGCGGACTCTCCCCACTCTCGGCCGTACCAGGTCATTTAGGGCTATTAAGGATTGATTATATTACTATTCACGTGTCAACTGTTTGATCAACTCTGACATACCAAGAATTTATCTAAAGCTTTACGTACTGTTCACAACAAATAACGTTTAATTATTCATCAATAATCTAAAGATATTAATTCCATTATGAAGAAAAAAAACAACCTATCAAATCATAGCACTCTACTTACTGTATATCAGAATCAGGCTTGTTTAGGGAGGACTTGAGTATTGATATCCATTTCCTCAATCTGTTTCAACTCTCTGGTACTAATACAGAACACATATTGTTTATTGCGATTGGTTGTAGTAAATAGATGTTTTTTTTATTAATTTTTATAGTTCAACTATCATTGTATTATTATGGTACGAATGAACAGTTTCTATTTAATAGGAGTAGAAGTATTCGATAGTAAATGCTTATCGTTTCGAAGCCCCATGAAGGAACTTCAAGATCCTGAGATTAAAAACACAAACATTTTAATGACTGCTAAACAGAGGTCTTCGACTTGACTGGTTATAACCAGTCAATAAATGTAAGATAACTGTCAAAAGAGTAGTAATTCATCATTTATGATGTGCTTGATTTTCAATAATTTAATTAGGAAAAATGCCAGTATCTTTTTTTCTTGTCAAACTCAATGTAACTATGTAATAGATTATGCCAAAGAATTTAAATATTTTAATGATATTTTTGTTAAACTATAATGACCTGGAACTTCTCATTTGTATTCACTGAAGATCGAATTCTGTCAATGAGGACGATGTTTTTTAATTCATAAATCAAATCAATCAATTTACGTATTATCATCATCACTATAGTGTGATTTTCATCTCTCATTATGGCTTAGATAAAAATTAATTTGATGACGTGTACATGTCACTAGTCAATTATACTCAATGATAAATGGTAACCATTAAGTTAATAAAATACGACACACATTTTTGTCATTTTTCTTTATTTTCTACATTCTTTTATGGTTTTTAAAGATTGACAGTTTTGAGTTAAAAATAGAGTGATTGTGTATATCTACAAGGATTTGTAAACATCTTCCCACTCACTCATTCATCCACACACATACATCCACATAATTATACAAACATACTTTAATGGACTACTCTCATTTGCAAAATATTAAAGTTGCTGTTCAATAAAATGTGTCGATCATCCGTTCGTCATTCGTCATCATATATATATATATATATATATATATATATATATATATATATATATATTATTATATATATATATATATATATATATATATATATATATATATATATATATATATATATATATATATATTCTTATTGCCTGGTAGTCATTTAATTAACGCTTAAACCTTTCATATGAACTTGAAAAACAGACTTTAGTTTGTCTTCTAATCTGTTTAAGAATACCTCCTTGTGTGCTTCGGATCTCATGTCTGGGTACACAAATCTTCATTTGGTTATTGAATCATATTGCTTCATTGACCTTTAATATTCAAACCATATCAAGAGTGAAACAAACATTACCAATAAGAAACGATGATGGTCATGCAATATTCCAAAGTGACGAAGTTGGGAATATGATTCTATGCATACCAAATCCAAATTCTATTATTATTAAGTCTGGCGTTCATGGACTAGATCTCCAGCAGTATCATGTGAGGAGCATATATATATAGGGACATTTGAACCAACAACTGAACAAATAAATGTTGGGGTATATTTTAAATTAATTCTTCTGATATCTTAATCTGGTATAATTCCTCAGTGGGTCACATGTTTACAATAATAGACAACTATCATTTCGTATTTTACCGAGCCATGTGAAATTTTTTTTAACCTGATGAAGCTTTTGTTTGTAAAACTGTGACTGACAAAGTCCAATAACTTTTCCGAATTGTTGATTTCAACGTTTTAATTTTTCTAGGCACCTAAAAGAACACCTCACTGATATTTGTATTAGCGTCTAAATTGAAAAAAGTTACACACAGCAATGAATATTCTTGTATATTATTCTTTATTGTTTGTTCATTTTTGAAATTATAACTCAGTTATTTTGAGTACTGAACATTTGACGCATTGGTTTGTAGATTTAAACACTATTCTGTCTACTGAGATTAGAATGATTGAACAATAGATGTATCTTTTAGCCCATCACAATCTGTTAATCGATTAGATCATTAGTACATTTTAATCAGAGAAGGGTTTTGTTGAGATCATGAGTCGGTTGAAGCTAGATCAACACGGAAAACCTGGAAGCACTGGACGGCCGTTTCGTCCCAATGTGGGGCTCCTCGGCAATGCGTATCCACGATCCCTCCCCGCGAGGCTCGAACCCAGGACCTATCAGTTTCTCTTGCAAGCGCTTAACCACTAGACCACTGAGCCAGCCGGGATCCCACGGTGTTAATGTCTAATTTCAACTAATACATTTGCTATTTTAATTATTTTTATATATTCGATACATCACTTTCCCATACGTACATGTTAAATATGTATTGTTGTACAAATGATTGTACAGTTTCATAGTGTTTCTTGTTTCATTACAAAATAATGTTTTTTTTTAACTTTGATTTTTCAGCACCATTCAAATATTTCCGATGGATTTAACTGTTAATTAATTCACGCTTGAACATCATTAATTTTAATTGAGTTGGTCAACGAGAAACACAATTAACAACAAACAGTTTTTTTATTTTACCAACAAAAATCAAATCAAACAAACAAACACACATCATCATTCACCACTATTATTATTATTATTATTATTATTATTATTATTATTATTATTATTATTCAGCGTACGAAGTATAAACGATTCAATTTTCAATATATTTATTCAATTTTACAATGTTACACAAATTATATTCATCTATAATTCATTATTGTGTATTTGGATTAATTTATTCATTACTATTACCATTATTATTATTGTTATCTATTGAAACTTCATTCATATCAATATGGATTAATGGACAATCTGTGAACAGTTTATCCAGTGAGTATATCATTTTTTGCCTTATGAATTTTTTTATTTATTAAAAAAAAATCTATTTCGACGTGTAACTGTATGAGCTTGTATATTGTATGTACAGGTATCATTATCCTTTAGAACTGTAGTTTAGTGTTTAGTATTTAATGAAGTACTTAATTCATGATGAATGTGTCAAATATAATTTGATGTTGAATTATATCCCATGAAATTTTGGTAGAAACAATTAGTTGTATATATATACATAAATCAAACTAAACTGTACAAAAAACTTGTAATGTAGTACCATTACAAATCAGAGTGTAGATTTTGAGCAATACATTGACTTTATCACAACAATCTTAGTAAAATATTGTTATAGATATTGTTCAGTATATAATGATAATAATAATTAATACTCTGTATTTGTTATAAGTATTGTTATCAGAAGGGGTTTTGTGGATATTATAGTCATTTTACTAGTTGAGATCATGAGTCAATTGAAGCTAAACCACCATGGAATACCTGGAGGCACTGGATGGCCGTTTCGTCCCAATGTAGTGCTTTTCATCAGTGCACATTCACGATCCCGCCTCCTGAGCCTCGAACCCAGGACCTATCAGTTTCTCTTGCGAGCGCTTAACCTTTAGACCACTGAGCCTGTCAGGATCCAACTGTGTTAATGTCTGACTTCAACTAATCCACGAAATTGAGCGATACATCCAGTGCTCCCACGTTTTCCAAGGTGGTCTAGCTTCAATTGACTCATGATCTCATCTATTAAAAATAAGCATTGTTGTTGAAAATTAATAATCTTTTAATTATATTATAATATAAATGCACTGAATATATTGAACAATGTACTTGATTAAATTACCATTTAACTGTATGGAATAGGTATTCATTTAAAGCTATGTATAAGGTGAGATTGAAATTAATCACCTCACATCATCAGTAAATTGAATGTAATGCAAATCATATTGACTAAGTCAGACTATAGTAACTGAACTGTGTAAGGCAATCATAATCTTGAAAGAACAAGAAATTTGTCGTAATCACTGAATTTTTAATAAGTTTTTATCCACTGCTATTTTACTTGTATGATTAATTTTATTTTACTATTGGTTTTATCTTATTTCGTTGTTATTGTTGTGAAATCGGAAATACTAGAATCCTACAAACCTCTAGTTTGCCTCGGTTTATTTACTGTTTGAATCTGTAATAGTTTCTCACAGAATAACATTAATAAGTACAAAATGTAGTGTTTTGTGTTTTGTATCGGTTACAATGATGACTGATGCATTAATATCTTTTACTAAAATGATTACAATTTATATGAAACAGAATTTGATCATAAACATAACCACACCCCTTTTTAAAAGTTGTTCATCATACAACTTCTTTCTTACGAATATCAACTCTTATTTGTCGCACGTGTTCATTTTGAACTTTAAGTGATAGAACGTGAAGTATGTGGCAGTAACAGTTACATTTATTTATTATCCTCTAAATATCAAGTTAAATATTGTTCTCAATATTTTCTTCTTCAATCTCATTTGCTCTTTTTAAATTGTTTCTCTTATTTAGTTTGTCATTACAGGTGAAATTAATTAATTTCCTTCACTTGTCATATTACTAACTTCATCTCTCTGTCTACGGTGATAGGATGTGCGGGAACTTCGACTGATGCGAAGTTATGCTAGATTTTGTATTGATAATAAAATATTTATAAACTAGATTATTAGTTGCACAAGTCATGCAACTTATTTTACTGTTACTCAGTTACCAATGACAAATTTGACTACTTTTTTTATATACTGTATGTCCACGACAACACATGGGATTGAACTAAAATACTTCAAATCATTAGGGAGAGCGCTATATGCTATCTAATCTAAAATTATCATAGTTTTCTCATAATAATAATAATAATAATAATAATAATAATAATAAGTTTTCAACTTGATGTATCAACTGTTTTTTTTTATCTTCATTAATTTCCTAATTGATATCAGCCAATAAAAAAAAGTTTATCATTTAAATGAGGCTACAATTAATTTAAGAAAATTTTTACAAATTTCAGGTAGATTGTTAAAAGTATTTAGCTTCAGATAACAATCAACTATGATATGGTATTGAAAAGAGCAAGAACAAAAATTCTAGCAGAATAGCATGAATTCATTTTTATTTCGTAGGTTCTTATCATGTAAGTAATTTAAAACCATTATGTAATTATAATTTTAAATATCACAGGTTGTAAGCATCTGGCGAGAACCTATGAAATAAAAATGAATTCATGCTATTCTGCTAGAATCTTTGTTCTTGCTCTTTTCAAAATGATAAAGGGAACTATTTGTATGATAGTAATGTGAATAAAGTGTCTCCTTAGTAAAACATAGCGAAATTCTGACTGTTGCATCACACTACTTTTTTATAAGCTCAAGAAGGATTAGATATACAGTGTTTTTTTTATTCTTAACTCTCATTCGAAAAATTTTTTGTTTGATTTCTTTTCATTGTCCCTTGTATGATATTAATGATCCTGTTTCACTGTGCATCTGAATTCTGTTTTACTTACATTGGTTATGTGTGAAAAATTCAACCTAGTAACTAATATCCCTTTCCTTTGATATCGTTAACTCTGACTCTGGATTTATATATTATCCTGTACATTGATAATTTAATTTCAAGTAAGCTAACCAAATGACATCGTACCATAACCAATTATAATTTATGACTAGTAAAAATTGTCCTGTTTGTAGCCATATTGTATCGTGATAATGACCATCACTTACCATAACTGTGTTGCCTGACTGTCGAGTTTTTTAAGGTTAAAAATGACTCCTTTCATTAGAACAAAAAAAATCATGGAAGTTTCCTGATAAATAAATATCGAGCCGAAGATATTTGATATCATAGATTGACTTTAGCTAGCTCATTATTAAACACAATAGAGAATCGAACATGTGTTTCGTTCTATGCCAGGAATTTTTGACAGTACACATTCATGAACCTTCCAGGTTGGTCTTTTGGCAAGCTCTTTATTTTTAAATCACTGATTTCCCGTCGTCAATATGATAGTTACCAAAATCCTAGTTAATGGATACTACTTTCGTTTCTGTATCTGTAATAACCATTGTATGATTGATAAGAAAACTTGGGAATTCTTGGTCGGATCCCCTCTTGCATGTAACTGAAGCCCGTCAAAAAAAACCCTAACAACTAAATTGTCAATATTCAATTTTTCAACAGTTATTTGACTTGAAATAAACTGACAACATAAAATGATAAGAGTGAGACATTTTCTAAGGAAAAAAGATCATTTCCTTTTCGTGATTGAACTGTCTAACATTTTCTCTTTGTATAGACCATAAATAATTCAAATACATTAACATAAGTTCATTAAAATTGCACATTATATGATATGACTGAAATCGATAAAATATGGCCCATAATAATTAACCAAATTTCAAACGGAATTTATTCCTTTTACAGAAATTTTCTAAAAAAGAATTCAATTGATTAGTTAAAGGTGAACTGAGGTCAACCCACGAAGGTTTTCTTAAAAGTAATATGTTAAAACAATCAATATAAATATTCTCCCAAAAAATTATAAAAGGTCAAACAAGACATTAAGTTCATTTGCATACAACTCACATTCTTCGGTTTTCCCAATCTTAATCACCCAATTAAATAATTTGAATGAATATTCATTTAGTTTCAAGAGTCTTTTCATTATCATGAGTTGATGGTCAGATAACTAAATATTTTTGTTTTATAATACCTAAGGAATATGTATGACAATGACACATGAGATTAAGATCAGATTTTAAACCAACAACCTGTATTTCCAACTTTAATGGTATACCATAGATATAATTCAGTGCCATTCGCAATTTATTTATTTGAACACATAGATATTGGTACAAAGGGGCGCCAGATACATATGCGCCACACAAATCTCATTCGATTCGTGTGAGGGCTAGGCCCGAGTGCCCAAACCGAAGCAGGTGGTTTTCTTAGGGGGCCACACCCGGAGCCTTCGACCTAAAGGTCTGATCAACAAGGTAGTGGAACATCGTAAGGAGATACAGTCCCATGGCAGCCTGTGACCAACGATCGGTCCATACGCTAATTGTTCCCTCAGGATCCTGGAGCCTATGTGGACCATTGGTTTGGAATCAGTGTTTCCCAACTCTCCTAGGTGAACTCTCTGTGTCCACCAGCCCGGTGAAAGTAGTGGAAATTCGCTTTTTGTCCTCTCAATTTCGTAAACAATACCCCCGCCACAAACACACAGTGAGTAGGGATTCCCTGTTAGTGGCTGTATGCACGTGGTCATGTGAGAGCATTTCGAGAGGGAGAGCGGACTCTCCCCACTCTCGGCCGTACCAGGGTATTTGGGGGCATATCATTTGTAATTAACTGTTAACCATGTTAGAAAATGGATTAACCGTTGTTTGGTGAAAATGTTAATCTATTTTTGTTTGTATATTTAAAATTACATACTACTGTTACTCAGTCATGTTATCTTCTGGACAACTTGCTTACAGAACTCATAGTAGGGAGCTCTATACGCTTAAGAAAGTTCTCAGGACAGTTATTCAGTAATCCACTATAATATTGAAATGAACAGCTGAAAAGATCTTACCATGGTTCAGAAGACATAAGGCTGTAGTAAAAGTGAATTGTTCAAGCGTAAATCTTACAGATACGCGATAATTAATGAAGGATGAATAGAACGACACGACCATCCAGTGCTTCCAGGTTTTCCATGGTGGTCTTGCTTCAATCGACTCATGATCTCAACTATTGAAATTGCTATAATATCCACAAAACCCCTTCTGATAAATATATATTCTAAACTTCAACTACTGTCGAAAATATTTAAATGTCATAAATGTATATACTCAGAATAAAAATCTTTTGATTTTTTCTGATTTCCTTTAAATATTGTTTTAAAAAATTTTCACTAATATTTTAATTTGTACACTGAACATAAGGATAAATAGTGATTGTTGGATCATTAACTGCCTCCTTGAATTTTTTGAAAGTTCGAATATTTATAGTCATATTATTCTATCATTATGACTCTATACTACCATCAATATCACTGTATGAGTTTATGTAAGTAACTTGATTCTTTGATTTGTATCTTCCGTTGATAGAGAATTTCAAGTAAACACAATTTATTTGTTTCCCTACTCAGTTGTTCACTTGTAGCGCCTGTTCGTATATGAAAACTGAGATTCTTTTTAACTTCATGGATCTATTTGGAGACTACCTGAAGTACCAACGGTAACTGGTACCTAGAAGTGGGAATCGGATCTATCTACTGTAATAATCTTATCGAGCCATATTGGCTGAAACAAATATTCCTTTAGGTCTTACCATGCCAAGTAGGTCGGTCATAAAACTGTCAGACTAATAGAAGTATACTCATAGTCCGAGGGCGAAGTAGTGTTGGTGGTGATCTTACTGAAGTGTGACAGCGGTAATGTGTTTCTCTCAGCCTGACAACATTTTCAGTGATGCTGGCTTCTTACAACTGAAGAGGTTAGGATAACTCGATCCTAACAGTGTTCCACCTCACCCTACCCCACGGATTTCCCTCTCCGGCAGTGGGGGCCTCTAAAGCACGGAGCTAACACATTGCAAACTTCTGACAGGAAGGGCGTGTGTGCCTCCTCTCAAGCAGTTGTCTCTTGGACTCTGCGGTGATGCTCACAAGTCTCCACGACAACTACCAACTCAATTTCCTTTTCAGGTCTCCCGAGCAGATATATTTTTCCACGGTGTGGACAACTGGGAAGTGATAGCCTCTGTCATACCCTTAGTGGCATCCGAGATGCTCGTGCTCACGATTAAATTCCTCCATCAATTCTTAATGTTCCATCTATCCCTATGGACGACTAATGCTAACTATTCAAGTCGACGATATGTTATCCCTGGTCTCTTAAAAACGCTCTCTAAACTACACGTTGGGGCTTGCAATATTCGGACATAGTGTCAAGTAGACCAACAGATTTCTGTAACTAGGACTCTAGTCTTCGAAACACAGATACAGGATTCAATTGTGGTCCGTTGACTTGACGTTACCTGGTTTTTACAGAGACCCATGATGATTTGCCCTCCATGCATCTGGGACGTGACTGCCAACTCTCGCGACCTTTGATGGTGTGGGTATTGCACTAATTCAACAGTAGATCAGGCCCTCTGAGACTGAATTGTAATGGATAGTTGCTTGTGCGCTGTCCGATTAAATGGGGACGTAAGAGCACTGAAAGATAGGTGAATACGCTTTTTTCTCTTAGTTATCTCTGTCTACGCTCCTACTAACTGGAACTCGAATGAATTGGAAAACGAGTGTTATGGAAAACACTCCAAGTTCTTTCGAAAAGCCTAACTCTCAGACGTAGCAGGTGATTTTAGTGCTTAAGTAGTTAGCTCAACGGAAGTGAAAGACATTTGTGTGGTTCTTACAGTGTCGCAACTCGGCTAACAATGAATGCCAACCGGCTGATGGAACTATGTTCAGACAGCCGTTTATTCTTAAGAAGCACCAACCGCAAGCGTAAGAAAAGACATCGTCTAACACGGTGATGCGCGAAATTGACTTAAAGATAAGCACAAACAGAATACATCATTGGAGTGGTCGACAGAAGACTGCCGCTCACTATGGAGCACATTTCTTGACTCTAATCATGCTTATTACGAACACGTGTTTATTCGCATTTCAGTTGTTTGAATGACTGGAATCTTAGTTAGAGTTGTTTTTATCAGCCTAGTCAACATTATCATTACAGGTAATCATACCTACTGATTTTCCATAATGACGATAACGATTAAAATATCCTTTCATCAACTATGATTATTTAAATATAAAGTGAAAAACATGTGCAGAGAAGCTGGAAAAAGAAGGGTATTAATGAGAGTTAAAAAATTAATGTGAGTCTAGAAAATTGATGAACTTTTCTGAGGACAAGAATTTTTTAGATCACAAGTCTGTACCAGTCTGGCAGTTAATTAAACTTTATTTTCATTTCATTGATCTGCATTTGCCAGAAGACTAATCTACGCACAATGCATTTACAATTTATTTAGTAAACATTAAATTTTGAAATATAAATTGATTCTTGATACCAGTTTATTAAAAGTTAGTTCACCCACAGGATGATAGGCATGTGTTTGCTTGTTAGAAGTTGGATTCAGTGGATACTTTCATAGTCTTAGTGTAATATGATAAATGAAAGTGAGCAATTACTTGTAAGTTGTAGAACGAAACAAACCCATTGATATTAACCTTTCCATTAATTATTGGCTCAGTACAAACTCAAACTGAGACCAAATTTGAACGCTTGAACACCTATTACTTAAATCTATCCATAAAATCAGCTAATTATGTCGTCGAAACAAAGCTAAACTTTTCTGTTGTTTAATCCTTGCTATTTTGAATAAAGATTTCTTCTGCCTCCAGAAGATTTTGATCCTGGACAAGTAAAGTTGTGTTCGTCTTGTTTAGCCAGGGTAAGATAGAGCTGGTTACAGGCTTGATCAAATTCTCGCTTAACTACGATGAAAACAGTTTACGAGTATTTGAAAGTAAATTTGTTAATCATTAAATTTAATTACGTGCAGTTATTGCCATTTGTAAATTTGAATAATACAAAAGCACAAACGTAGTAGAATAATATGGATTCTTCTATTGTATGAAGTGTCTTCAGCTGCTTAAGATTTAACTGTTTAAAAACAAAACTGTGTACATTCACTCGAAATTATCATTGAGCAAGTAACTTTGTACTTAATAGATTCTGTTGAATCTATCTCTACCATAGGCTTAATTTGGATTTATGTATTAAGAAAAAACTTCTGTCACCGGTCTTGAAATACCCTGGTGACCTCGCTCCAAAATTTAGTTGAGCAACATCTCATTTTTTATTTGCAATTATAAATCCATTTTTCTTACTGCGTTTTATCTGAGATTTACTCATTTATCCTTTTTGTAGTTGTTATCACGTAAATTATCTCAGCAGCCCATATCTATACATATTTAAAATTTTCTAGAGTATTTACTTTATTTGACAGAAATATTGAACCATATTTTAATAAAATCTAGGTCGTCTATCGACAGATTGGTGTTTCTCAAAAACAAAAGTGCTTCAACCAGACTGTTCAAAATTGTTTTCAATAAAACATAAAGATGATTTAGAATACCTAATATTTCAAAACAGAATATTAGTTTGAGCTGTGCAGATTTCCAACTAGTGAAATAAAAGTTATTATCATCATTGTCATTGTTCACAATTCCTCTTATCCACATCATTTCCAATCATTTATACCATATATTATTGTCTTCAGACTGTTACTAATATCTTACAATGTTCATTCAGTATTTCTGCTCAAATACACATCATCGTACATTTGACATGTACATTCAGATTACAATCACTTTCTTTCTGAATAGGCTGCATAATCATTGACTATTATAAGGTAATTTTTTTCATTTCTGTTTTGGTACTCACGACAAAAGATACAAATTTCATTGTGTCTGAATTATTTTTTTTGTTTTTTTGACTGACACAACAGAAAATATCACAAAGTACTAACACTTTGTTACACGCAAAAAATATTTTGGAAAAATTTCCCATTTATTTATTTTCTAAAATAACAAGCGATTTTTTATGGCTGTACACATATATACCTTGGATTTGTATGCAGTGTCTTTATACATGCCACAATTCATAACTTGTCTCTTCATTTAAATGCTCTATGTCAATGAGCCAGAACGGAAGTAAATAAACGACTAGCTAAACATTTTGTGAAGGTATCAATATAGATGGTGGGAAGGGGAAAACAACAGTAATAAGAAACTAACAGTTTTACTAGATGTCTTGTTAACTCTATAATGTAAGAAAATTATTCCACGAATCTGTAAGTACGATGCTATAGGTAATCACAATTTGTCAACAGGATGGAATAAATATGAACATACTAGAAGGAGTGATCTACTGACAGAGTATGGATGGTCTATGAAAACAGATGATTGAAGACTAAATTAATGAATGACTAAATTCAAGAGATTGGTTCCTGATTTGTCTGGTCGTTGCTTCCATGCTTAAACTTACTTCCGTATTCCTCCTAAATGATTGTGTGTGTATTTACTTGCATCGTGTACTATAAATTGGCTCCATATTCTTAAATAACCAGTGGCTCAATCACTTTATTTGTGGCAATATTATTATTATTGTCATGTCCAACTTCTGTATAACTGTGTTCTCTCTTTAACCCTTATCATAATAATAATTCTTTTATTTCTCTATCTCTCTACGTCTCGTGTTTTTTTTTAGAGGAAAAAGTATATGTCATTTAGAATGATTCATATAATAATGAGAACAATCAGTGAATTGACAGTTCTGTTTATACATTATTATTTTAAGTTGACAGACAATGTTTAACTAAATACGTTGAAGTGTAACTCTCTGTAACTCAATATGTCTCTGTGTAAATGTGCGTGTACATTGCTCTCTAATTCAATGTAATGGAAATATGAATCACACTAACTAACATGACGAATGAGAGGAAATGAATGGAAACGAGATAATTAAGATTAGAAATGTAAGGGTCGGTAGACAAAACTAAAAGAACAGGAAAGTGAGCTGTGTATATGGATAATCGTGTGACTGAGTAAATGGTTTCCAAGTGTGTATGTGTGTGTGCGAAGGTATCGCTTAAGTAACCATTGAAGTATAATCCATCATAGTTATGAGATTAATTTCATGATGCATCCGCTCGGATACATTTACTGATTGATTTATGGATACCATTTATTATTGTTCCTATAATTATCATTTGCCAATTAACATTTTTCTGTCAATATGTTATGACTAACTTTCAAAAAATTTGATGGATTATCAAATTTGTATTTTTGCCTTTTTTTAGTTTTCATTAAAATTCATATCAATTAATAATTAAGTTGTGATTGAATTGTCATTCATTGTCAATACACGCTGATTTATATTTTATTGTTAAATAACATTGTATATCCAATAATTCTGCTATCAATAATAATAATAATGATAATAATACTTTGCGATTTCAATTTTGTAATAATGATTATTATGATTATTACTAAGTGGAATACCAATGTCTCTTAGAAATAATGTTTGGAGACATTTTAAACAAATAATAATCTGTTGTGATATAGTAACTCACTGATGACAATGATGGATGCGTCGCTCAATTTCGCGGATTGGTTGAGCTTAGACATTAACACCGTTGGATCCCGGCTGGCTCAGTAGTCTAGTGGTCAAGCGCTCGCGTTCGAGACCGTTAGACCCTGGGTTCGAATCTCGTGAGGCAGGGTCGTGGATGCGCACTGCTGATGAATCCCACAATGTGGTCAGCTACAACGTAGAACCAGGCACATATATGCATCGGTCCAAGTTGCCATACCTCATTAACACAACAAGATGAACACCGGATTCATAAAGGTAGTTAATTCAGAGGTGGTAATATATAAAAGGAAGACTGCGATAAGGATATAGTACAGGAAGAAAGAATTAGTTCGTAGAAAGAAAGATATGAAGCGATTTTAATCTCTTAGTTTAAGAGAAGACAGAGAGTGTATACACCGACGCCATTGTGATCGATTCTGAGCCATGTCACCAAGAGTCTCCAACCAGTGGTTACGATAGTCACGCGGACCCCAACCAAGTAGTCTGCATCTACCAACATGGCTCAGACTAGAAGTTAGTGACTTCAAGCACTAATGCCACGTTTTGGTTTGGCCACCCCTAACTTTCTTCCAACCATCCCGAACACCGATTAGCATTGCACGTCGTGGTAATCGGTGTTCGGGCATACGTAACACGTGGCCCAACCATCTCAGTCGATGGAGATTCACAACCTCATCAATTGATTTACCATCATTCCCTTATACCCTGAGTCTAACCTCACTATTACTTACCTGGTGATTCCACAATAGGACGAAAATGCCATCCAATGCTTTCAGATTTTCCATGGTGGTCTAGCTTCAGTTGACTCATGATCTCAACTATTGAAATTACTATAATATCCACCAAACCCCTTCTGATATTAAATAATTATATATATAGTGTTAAAATAGAGGTATCTGCCAATATTGGCCTTAAAACTACTATTATTATCATCACCGTATACTTTGGATTGACCACTATAATGACCTTGAAGTGAGATCATAATATTTTTATGGTGGAATGAAAATGGATTTTGAGTAACATCTATACAAATGAATATTTTTTTAAAATCTAAAAGTAGTTCTCATCACAAACTCCAAGAAAATTAGACAGTTGTTTTCTTTAGGGTTCGACGTTTCACAACATTGTGCAAATACAATCACATGTTGTATTTAATAAACGGTTTTCAAACTTCATAACGAACACGGAGTGGGAACTAAAACGATTCATAATTTGAACTTTGGTTCGTTTTTGGAACAATATAAATCTGATTACTTTAGGTATATGATCGTCGTCTTCTCACCAAAATAATTAGTCTTATAGTCATTAGACACTGGTATTGTCCTTTTCAGTTTAAAAGACTCTGGTAGTTCTAGAGAACTGGACACTCATTATTGTCATATTATTGCACGGCTCATGTGAGATGTATCTCTTCCTTTAGTTAGTCGCTTCAGTATTTTTGTATTCATCTATCTATCCCTCTATTCAAATATATTTTTTATCCCAATCTTTATCATTGTTTTCGATGTTTGTTTTCAAGATGTCATACTTAGTGTTTTAATATCAGTATCTTCGGAATCTGTTGTATTTAGAATATCTTCAATCATATCGCTTATTTCAGTCTAATTTGGTTCCACTTCGTATTCATTGACACAGAGCTTTAATAAACGGAATACACCCATTATGACATTAAGTGAGAAAGAAAGATTAGTTCAGCGAAGAGTTCTCTTTTCGGCGAATTCATTTTCAAAGCTGTACAATCGCAAATATATATATTTATTTTTACAGGGTGATAATAATACTGATAAATAAATACATATATTTGCGATTGTACAGCTTTGAAAATGAATTTGCCGAAAAGAGAACTCTTCGCTAAACTAATCTTTACAGGGTGATAATAATACTGATGCAACATCATTGATGAACAGGGTGGATCTGATGCAGATGTGAAGGCGCGGATCGGCAAAGCAAGAGCGGCATATTTACAACTGAGGAACATCTGGAACTCAAAGCAACTGTCAACCAACACCAAGGTCAGGATTTTCAATACAAATGTCAAGACAGTTCTACTGTATGGGGCAGAAACCTGGAGAACTACGAAAGCCATCATCCAGAAAATACAGGTGTTTATTAACAGTTGTCTACGCAAAATACTTCAGATCCGTTGGCCGGACACCATTAGCAACAACGTACTGTGGGAGAGAACGAACCAGATCCCAGCGGAGGAAGAAATCAGGAAGAAGCGCTGGAAGTGGATAGGACACACATTGAGGAAAGCACCCAACTGCGTCACAAGACAAGCCCTCACATGGAATCCTGAAGGCCAAAGGAAAAGGGGAAGACCAAATAAGACATTACGCCGAGAAATGGAAATAGACATGAGAAAAATGAACAAGAATTGGATGGAACTAGAAAAGAAGGCCCAGGACAGAGTGGGTTGGAGAATGCTGGTCAGCGGCCTATGCTCCATTGGGAGTAACAGGCGTAAGTAAGTAAGTAAGTAAGTAACAATACTGATAATAAACTTCTGTTATACATAGTGACAGTGAGGTTAAATAAACAAAGGTATTAGAAAAAAATTTTTTTTAAACAAGGAAAGTCTAATAATCGTTTGATATTAAATGGCTTAATTATTCATCGGGTAAGGATGGCTCAGCACGATAAAATAAAATGTTGAAACAGAGATGAAATGTAATCGGAAAGATCGTGGTTTGTTTTTATTTCCACGATCTTTCCGATTACATTTCATCTCTGTTTCAACATTTTATTTTATCGTGCTGAGCCATCCTTACCCGATGAATAATTAAGCCATTTAATATCAAACGATTATTAGACTTTCCTTGTTTAAAAAAAAATTTTTTTCTAATACCTTTGTTTATTTAACCTCACTGTCACTATGTATAACAGAAGTTTATTATCAGTATTATTATCACCCTGTAAAAATAAAATATATTTGCCATTGTACAGCTTTGAAAATGAATTCGCCGAAAAGAGAACTCTTCGCTGAACTAATCTTTCTTTCTTACAAAGCTTTAAATCCAATAAGTTAACCGTGACTGCTCACCGTCCCAAACACTTGTTTCTAATTCAAAATGAATTGACAAAAATGAGACTTAAAAATCAAGTACATCTTATGATTTTTTTAAAAGAGTAGTTGTTGTGTTACTTGGCTATTTGAGGTGGGTTCTACCTTTCAAAATTAAGGGTTGAAATTCAAATGATTTAAACATGAAACTATTACTTCTACTAGACCTTTTATACCGCGACCCACTCCAACTTCTTTAGTATTTTCATTCTCATACTTTAAAAACATGGTGTAGATCGGATTAAGCAAATCTTATTTCTTTATCAATCACTTAAATTCCACCATAGATTCACAGGGTTCAAAAATTATGACGTCAATACCCCCCTTTTTATATTTAATAAGTTATCCTCATATCGTAACACTGAAATGTATCTATATGTATTCATATCCAAAATTAATCTGAAATATTCTTAGCTTTAAGCTTAAACTACAGGGTATCCTTTTTTAAAGTCGGTAAGGAGATATAACTATTTAAAAACCGTAAATTAGTAGAGCTTCTTTTTAAAAAGGTGCATTTTCAAAATAGTAAAATGATTGGTGAAAATCGATTTCTCACTTTGGACCTTTCTGTTTTTTTCAAGTGCAAACCGATTCCCCAAGAGACTATGATTTTTTGGCGAAACAGTTTGCATCGGTTGTTTTATGTAGAAGAAAGTAAATTTAGTTTTCATTTTTATCTGCATAATTTATCAGTTCAGTGTACAGACAAAGTGACTGAACTTAATAACTTTAATTTGGTGATTTGTGTACCATGGAGATTCAGATCTATCAACCGAAACCACTCATCTGAAAATGTCTTTGAATCAAAAAACTAGTGTTCACTTATCATCGTTTTTCACTTGAATTCTGTAACATTTTGTTGGTAAATTTCTAACTGATATTAATCTACAATGACGATAAATAAAATTTCGACTAGAATAAATGTCAGTGAGTAACTCAGCGTTGTCAGCTACTGACTTTTAAATGATTATATTAATGCTGACATGAATAAACTTGTTTGCTTGCTTAACAAATAATAAACATCAATTTTACTCTACTTTGTAGATACCATTGTGGTAAAATGTTTCAGACTTAACCTATTTGTTTACCTTGAGGTCATTTTCTAAAAGTCGTGAATCGAAAACCTAGGAAAACCTAGGAAAACTGAACAGCTGTTTGATCTAAATTTGTACCTCCTTAGCACATTAACAATCTCACAAAATATCAAATCTAAGATGTTGTTTTCTTGTGGTACACATGATTACTTGAAACCACTGAGTTGGAACTTTATGGTATATGCATCAAATTTTAATACGGTTTGCAACATAACTCAATAATTATCTGATACTATCGGTAATAATTGTCCCACATTTCTAAATTACTATTGAATTTCAATGTCTACCTCTCTTTGCTGAAACTTGGAAATTTTTCCTTATTAGAGAGCACGAAACTACGTTGGGTTGTGAATGATTGAAAGCATGGAAGTATTTGACAACTTCGGTTCTATTTTGGAATGCTCCATTATTGTTTTTCATAATCTCAAGTAAGATAGAGCTTATCCCTCTTTGGATTTCAGTTCTTCTTCAATCGACGTCAGGTGTCAATTAAAACTAACAATGAACGGCACTGGTTTTCGTAATTAGTCCACTTTTACAAATATCTACATCAAATCACTTATTTCGACAATGTTTAATAAAACTATTACTTGATATATTTATAAAGACATTGTACATTAGATTACAACAAATCATAGTTTAGAGAAGCATGTAAAACATAGATATCTGTTTACAAGATTATTATGTAAATAACAAATTGTTTTTCACTCGTTTATGTACTAAACAATATCATTTCAAGTTATACCGTATATTCTTGTCGTTACTATCGTGACTTCTACCATTGTTGAGCTCAATATTAATGTGATACATAATCATAACGATAAAATAAGATGCAAAAATATACCCTACACTTATTCTCTTAGATCTGACACTACTGAACTTCACAAACAAAAGTAGATCATTTTCTTAGGACATCATTCTCTGGGTCTCATCTAATCCACAAAATGTTAGTTCTATGTTGTAGGAAGATGTTATTAAAATGCGCTTGTTTGGAAGAGCATTTTGAGATGAAAAACGAATTCATATTACAGTTTACTTTACTACAGCATTGATTACGTTAATTCCAGTAAGTTCATAGGATACAGTTCGTCCTGTCTAAATAAAAATTAATACGATTAATTTCTAATTTTAAAATGTAATATATGTATATATTAACAAAGAAAGAAAAGAGAAATAAAGAACAGGAGGGATTTTAATGAAATCCCCTTAAGCGTAATTTATTTTGTCTGTTTCATCTTTCAAAAATCATATCAACACATACACATACACACACACATGCACAACTGAATTCCAAATCATTTCCATATGTACATGTCTTTCTATGCACGTTTACAAACTATACTGTACTGTAAATTTTGACATGTTTAACAAATGTGAACACAGATTTTTAAAAAAATAATAATTTCCCTTATTATTATTATTGTTGTTGTTCTTCTTCAGATGATGATGATGATGATGATGAACAAACTTAATAAATTTTACAGACTGCCATATCGAATGTTTATCAAAATTTGTATACTGATATGCCTTTAAAAAAATTATGGTAGTTTTTTTCATACGGATATTTGAAAAAAAGAATTATTAGAAACCATAAGGTGTTTTAGTAATTATTTCTCAGTTTAGTTTAGTAGTGTTTATCATATTAGACTATTGTATGTAATAGCTAACTTCAACATGTTTTAGGATTCAAAAGTAACCAGTGAATTGGTGGAATCCAATAAGTCATTTTTTATGGATTAATAGCATGATTGTTGTTAGCGTCAGAAACTTGTTCTGACTAGAATCGATTTGATTGATTTCGGATGTCATAAATTCTAACCAAAAGTTTATTAAATCTATCTTGAAACGAACATTCAAATACCACTAGTTTTATAATGATTTTATAAGATAAACTTATTCTGATGTTAAGAGGTTAAAGATGATCACCAGAAACCTTTGGATATATGCTTTATACCAGTTAATGCTCGTCAACAAGGAGTCTCCCTAATGTTTAGAGTTACTGGTTATCCTCGTGTGATTCTATTTTACTTGATGCTAATCAGAGAAATTATTCAAGCTTAAATCCTTCAAGAATTAATAGTTTCCCGAACACTACAGAAACGTCGTACTGAGGAATGCTGTCTACCACAGATCTTCGGTGTAGAAATTACTTCCTACTTAATTTAATAACTTGAAATCAAACAAAAGTGTACCTTGATGTTGGGTAACTTGAACTATTGACTATATTCCAGTTCGATTATCACTGAGAGCCAAACAAAAATGACACAGAATACTACCAATCACTGGTCAGTTAACGTAAAAACCTAGTCACTCAAAAAACCTACTATATGGTTAGTAATTGTGAGCAAATTTATCATGGTAGACAAATTGTCATTCATCATTGTTTAAAAGATTTCATAACAATTATCTAAAACACTAAATATTCTGGAATTAACATTACTCATCAATTACCTTGTTATAATGAATGCTTAAAACCTAATAATTAAGGTTCGATATGATAACATTTTCAAAAGTCATTTTTCTTCTTTTATCATGCCTTACACCTTCAATAGTTTCACACGAAAATGTAATGACATATACTTTATTTACTAATTGTTTTATGTTTTTATACTTCTCTCCCTATGTGTATATATGAATGAATGTGGTTTTATATATCTGTTTTATATGTCTGTTATATGACTTAATGAAATATTGTTAGTTCAACTTTTGTTTAACAAGACTTCTGGGGTTCAATTTCTTTGATAAACTGATCGTAGTTATAATACCTTTTCAATTTAAACAAACCCTATATAAAGACTATTCTATGTATGAGCATTCAGTCATAAGCAACGTCAAACCTTGCACATATTTGTATAGGATCAAGTTGCCACAGTACGTCAGAATAGTGAGATGAAATTATTAAGATAAATACTAAATCAGTGGTCGTAGTACCATTAGTATCGGTGATAATAGAAAAAACGATTAGGCATAGAGGTAAGGAATCATTTCTCAGAGTAAAGGATGTCGAAACTTTTGATATACAATTTACTGTCACCTTATCAATAATAAGATTACCATTGTGATTAGATAGGCCAATAAACGATTAATTGACAAAGTTTTTATTGTAGCTGAATTCGAAATAAACGAGACACTCTTTAGTTTATCTTTTTTTTCTGTTCACTCTTTCAACTGTTAAACATTAACAGCATGGAAATTAAAGATTCTTAACTTATTTATCAATCACGAATAAATGTACCTGACCTACGTAGATCTTTTTTCATTTGAATGTTTGCAACTCTTCCTAGTTATATATATATATATATATATATATATATATATATATATATATATATATATATATTGTATATATATATATATATATATATATATACTTTTATTAAGAGTTCTCCTCCTATCTTATTATTACTGATATTTACCCGTTACAAACCTGTACAACAGTTTTATATGGATCGTAGTAAGATTATCTTTAATATTAAACATATTCTCATGTTTGCAGATACTACAGCATCGTTAACTTTGCCATCAGTGTTCGTTCAGTTTACGATCAGATCTAAATTACATAGATGCGATTAGCAAACAGAATTTAGCACACCTTGGAAATTTTTTCACATGACAAATAGGCTGGTTTTCAACAGTGGGTCATATTTAGAAGTAAAGTTGAAATATCCTAATATAATTAGTCTTGCTCTAAAACAATATTAAAACAATTGTAATATATAGTGCTATTAATCTACTCCCAAATAAATATAACTGACATTTTATCTTTATTAAAAGACCACACTGGTTGCATCTTTTTTATTGTCGATCGTGAAAAAAGAAAGGTAAAAATGACATATTGGCATTTGACTGATTAAATTTTAATCTGACAATTCTTATGTACCAGTGAAGTAACTATGAATTAACAACTGATTTTACTTCTCCTGTTTCATATACTAAATTAGGCATCCATAGTTAAATTCTTTAAATTCTCCTTACACTGAACGTTGAAGGAATCTTAGCTTATATTCTTTTATCAGATGGTATCACTAATTTGTAAACATTAGATTTTAACCTACTAATAAGTAACCAAATTATTGAAAAAAAGCCAACTAAATATTTATAAATGTACTAGTTCATTGCGTTTGCTCGTTTTCTTATGTTGAACATAGGGGAACAAGTACAACACCAGTAAAGCATTTGAACTTTACGTTGTTTTTTCTTCTTTTCTTTGTTTTTTTTTCAAAAAACTTTTCTCCCTACAAACCTTATCTATCCTATTCATTTAATTCAGTTTATTTAGAATATGATACATCAGTTTTTCTTTTCTATTTTTGGGCGCCATGGGATTTCATTTTTTTTTAAATTTTCGTTTGACATATGGTATATGATGAATTAAAAAAAATAAATGAATCTTTCTTGGTGTTTCATGTTATTATTGATATTATTATAATTATTACCGTGCTATTACCATTATTGGTAGTAATAGTAGTAGTAATTGTGATGGTAATAGTATTGGTAATATTAGTAGTATTAGTAATAGTAGTCTGACTGTTTAAACCTTTTATATGCACTATGCATACACATGACTAACTCTTATTATAACAACTGATGGGTATCTCAGTGTTTACATACATAGATGAGGTTTTTTCTGCGCTGACCTTGTTTATTATATGTGCATGTGTACGTATTCTATTTGTTAAATTTTATTTTCAACGTCACATACACAACAAATGTGCTTAAATTAAAAAAATCCCCTTGAGGGAAAAGTTCCATCATCTTGACATAATTATTAAGTGAATTTTCTTATATTTTTGTTTCAAAGGAAATACTATATCTGAAGTGGAATCAAAAGGGAATGGTTAATGAGTAATCCAATATTATATCTACGTTATAACGATATGCTATGTGTGCGTCTGTTAATCCTAGTACGTAAATGAGTGATCATATATTATTATCGATTTGCAATCTCTATTCTTCGAGATTTCTGCTTTTATTAACTGATATCATTATTATCGTCAGTATTAACAACAAAGATAACACGTGCTTCAATACTTTTACTCTCTTACGTTTTCTTTTAGCTTACAGGACTATTGTCATGACGTTGTTCGTTTCATGTTTCTTTTTTTTTACATCTAATCATATATATGATATTCAACTATTTCTTGGCTTGTCTGTGTAGTTTTATGCATATACGCATGATTGGGGTTGTGTTTGTATGTTGTTGATGAAAAGAGTAAGCAAGAGGTTAGAGGTAAAACATAATACAAGGTCACAAGTAGAAACGAAATGAAAATTAATGACCTTTAATTCAAAAGGATGTTATTTGACTAGAAAATGAAATTTCCCTTATTTCATTTAGTTAAACTAGAATTTTGAGGGACAGAAACGATCATAAAACAACCAATTAGAAGAATGTCTAAATTAGGTTCAAGTTTTGATCTGTTAGATAATCTGTTTTCAGTCTAGTGTATAAAACTCTATCTACTTACTGAATTTTATTAAGTGTTCCACTAGTGACAATTACTTGCCGAGCATTTCTAACTGTCCTCTAGTTATCATGATAATTAGGCTTTTTCCTTGTAATCCAGAGTTAACAGACCTAAATAGGAGTTAAACAGAATTAACGGAATCTGCATTATATTCCACTAGCCCCCAAAATGTTCTGGTACGGCCGAGAGTGGGGGTCTGCTCTCCCTCTCGAAATGCTCTCACATGACCACGTGCATACAACCAATCACTGCCTTCTCGCGGCATTGTTGTTGTTCACGAAATTGAGAAGACAAAAAGCGAATCTCCAGTACTTTCACCGGGTTGATGGACACAGAGAGTCCACCTAATCGAGTTGGGAAATCCTGATTCCAAACCATTGGTGCTTATGGGCTCCAGCATCCTGAAGGAACAATTAGCGTATGAACCAATCGTTGGTCTCCAGCCACCATGGGACTGCATCTCCTTACGATGTTCCACTACCTTGTTGATCAGACCTTTAGGTCGAAGGCTCCGGGTGTGGCCCCTAAGAAAACCAACTGTTTCGGTTTGGGAACCCGGATAGTATCCCAGCCCTCACACAAATCGAATGATTTATGTGGTGCATATCTATTCGGTGCCCCCTTGTACCTATGTTTATGTGTTTAAACAATCCATCATATATTACTAGTTACGATTCAGTAACTGGTCAAGTCTTCTAAAATCATTTAATATGGTATATACCATCCGAAATATAGATGCGTGGGAAATCATAACTATCTTGGAAAGTTTAATTAAAATAGAACTTAGTGTTTTAATTTCTTTATCCTCATATAAGTTAACTTTCAATTCATATCTTATATTTTGCCAATAGTTTTCATATGATTATATATACAATTTTGATCGTAAATGAAAGTGTGCAACTATAGTGAATGCTACCAACAACACTGCTTGTAAGTATTTTGTTGTGCAACGTGGCCTTGAAGTTGTCGGACTGAGTGAACAGCTTTGTTTCTTCTCAAAATATATAAACACTCCTCATGCCTGTTCACTTCTTTTACACAGCTATCAAATATCAAGGAGTGAGAGTTATCCATATTATTTACGAATATGCAACAATCTTGACCATTACTAAATTCATTGCAAATTATTGTTTTTACAATAAAATCTTTTTTTAAAGATCAAAAGCCACCAACGTTCATACTATTTCAGACGAGAGAATTCTATTGCTATTTTCCATAAACCTCACCTATGCACTGTTAAAGGATTATACTAATACTTTGCCAAAAAATAGCATATAAGCCTATATCATTGAATAATCATCTTATTCTAATTGAAATTATGATCTTATTCAATGATCTTATTATCTATAAATGATTATTCAATGATTCCTTTTGAAATATTTTACTGTTATTTAGGTATATTTAATTGATTTTTTCATAGATAATTATAAGTTATGCTAGTTAACTTTTATGGTTAAAACTTCAAATGAATACAACTATTATTATAGATCAATTCTGATACAGTTATTTCACTATATAAAATCATAGTTATCTGTTTTGTTACATTTATTAAAAGCATTTGAATAGGAGTAATTTTCGGCTAACTGGTTTGTGCCTGCTTATGTTGACGCCAGATATAGATTTTTCAGATTATTTTGATTTTTTTTGAAAGTAAAAACTTAGCTTCTTGTTCATAAATAGTGTAGAGATTGTCCAGTTTCTCAATTTTGCATCATAGATTTACTTTAAATAGTTATTAAAAACTAGGAGACGCTAGTTAGCTGTCCACTTGTTGCGTGAAACTTATCAATAAGCTTTCACGAACTAACTAGACTTACAGGCCTTGTAGTGAGTGTTTAACTTTCATACTATTAAAGTGACGTCTCCTGGTGCCTAATGCTAGATCTGAGAGCCTTGGGTTGGGTCCCTTGGGGGTTCACAGAGGTTTGGTTTTGAGAAGTCTCAATCTAATAAGAAAGAGCGGTACTCAATGTTCACTGGTTTGCAATAGCTCGCCTTGATGATGTCAGTCTAAGACAAATAAGTAAAGCCAAGCGTTACAACATAATGTTTCATTCAATGAAGTAATCTAGTAAGAAAATTACATCAAAGAGCACCTCATGATGAATAAAATACAGGGCTAATCATTTGTTCAAATGTATGAAAGAAATGTATCTGATAAAGCGGTATCTATTTTCGATACAAAGTTTTGATATAAATTCTATTGATTTATCATTCGGTTAATATAGACCGAGGAGCTAAAAATGTGTGTACCTTATATAATGACGGGATGCTTACTTTGGAAATGACGTTCATAAAATGTATATACCTTACAAATCTTGATAAACAACATATTACATCTGGTAGCTGGTTATTCAACATTAGTATTTTGTTTATTTTCTAAGATGTATTACTAAATAATCAAAGGAATAATGAAAATTTGTATATTGTAAAGTAAATTAACTAATTACTAGCAAAATAGATTTAATTTTTCTTCGAAACCTCTCTAGCTGGAAGTCGATATGGAACGGATAATTAATGGCTAAATCACTCGGTTTTCAACCAGTTAGTAACAGATTTAGACATGCTTTAGTTACTTCTACTAAAGCAATCGGGCTGTATCACTACACTTCACATCTAAATTGTGATTAGAAACAATACATTGAGATATACTTCATAAACGAGTTACATTATTGTTTATTTGCTTAACAAACAACATCAATCAGCTAACATTCATAATCTATATTCATTTATATTTACATAATAGTACATTTGAGGACTTTAAATGCAATTGACTTCCAAAAATAATAGTTTATGTACTCAGTTTTTGTCTGAATCATGGTCTGAAGCTTTAAATAATCCAATTGAAATTAGAAATATCTCTACAAAAATCTTCGATGGAAAAAAAATATACTTTAGGGTTGATTTCTAATCATGCCAACCATTCTCATCGAAATGGACATTGTGTATTGAATCGCAAACAAAAAGCTTTTGAATTATCTTGAATGGTTAGTTGAGTTGGGTATTTACTTTTCCAGTACAGAATTATCCGCTAGCAAGGAGGAAAAACAACTAATAGATTTTGTATCCTAGTCAGTAATGTAGTGAATTATTGGTAATTCGCGAACCAAATGTAACTGATTTACCAAGTACATATTTATTCACTCAGCTTGTGTTGTAGACGAATTCTATTACCCGGTTGCTAAGGTCAAATTCGAAGACCTATGAGTTAATAATAATGATAATAATAATAATACTTAATTCATTACTGTAAATTTGATCTTATTAAATACTTATCAGCATAAATAAACATTATTGCGACAAACTCTTAATTAATATCCATTTAACTTGTAATTATTTAAAATATAAGCAAATGAAACATGATTTTCAGACATGATATGCTCCTATATATCTTCATCCGTAGACATTTATAGACTGATTTTTCTCCTGAGACATTTTTTCCATCGCATAACATACATGATAAATCACTTAAAACAACTCAAATACTTTAAGTTGAAAAATATTTGATGCATAATTTTGAGAAACCTATCTAAATGAAAGATTGAAAATTCAACATTTTAACCACTAGTCTGACATAGAACGCCGGTTGGAGGTAGTCAACAGGAAACCCTGGACCTGGGTTTCATCTTATTTGGCACTCGTCAGCAAGGTGCATCATTCTATGTCAACATAGTGCACGCAATGTCGAGTCACCTAGACAAGTGGCCACATTGCAACTTGGTCATTAGCATGTGAGCCACACTAAGAAGGACTTGACACACATGTCAATGATCACCATCCAGTGATCAATCAATTGTGAACCACTAGTCTCTACAAACTACTTTACTGTTAGAATGAAAATTCCAACAACACCAATTAGAAATGTCACACTGGAGATATTGAATCGCTTTTCATTTAGTTTAATTTTGGATAATCGAAACAGTTTTTATAAAAAGTGGGCCAGTCAATCAGTCAATAACAACGTAGAACTTCGTACGTACGTACATCAGCTCGACTTGCCATACCACATTAGCACAGAGATGCAGTCGTCCATTAAAATCCCGTAGTGGTAAAGATAGTAAAAGTATAAGCAGTAATCGGAAAGATTAGGGTTTGAAGATGTTATTCAAGGAGTATAATCCAATGAAATAAGTCTGGAGAGTGAAAAAAAGGGACATGAAGAATTCAGGAAATTAGAATTTGGGAGAACACAAAGAGTGGATGCACCTGTGCCATTGCAAACGATTTTGAGCCATGTCATTCAAGGTCTCTAACCATCGGTTGCTATTGTCTTGCGGATACAAAAGTTCATTACATTAATCCATATTTGATTATTAGGCATGGCAACTAGAACGGATGCATATATATGCCTGGTTCTACGTTGTGACTGACTGACTTGATTATTAAGTTGAATTAAATTAAATTTTATTCCCTAATTATAATTTGAATACGGAATAATAATAATACATTATTCATATTATTCTCCATTTTAAACTATTATAATACTAATTCATTTAAATAAAATAAATTCTACATTCGAGTATCAGAATTTCTATTTCTTATAGAAAAATAAATATATTGTGACTATTATTATTACTATTATTATTATTATTATTATTATTATTAGTAGTAGTAGTAGTAGTAGTAGTAGTAGTATTTGTAATTTCCTATTCCTGTTAGATTTACATATCGTGTACATGTGTCCATTCTTGATTGTTATTACATTTTTATTAAAACTTTTGTTTTTCTATTTTTATTTTTTCTTTTTTTGAAAAAAGAAGGATTTTAAACATTTTTCTTGTATCCTGCTTCCTGTTCTGATACAATTATTTAGTTCGTTTTTTTGTTTTACAGAAATAAAATATTGTTTACACGGTTAGTAAAAATAAAAAAGAAAATTGTTCTCCTGGTAAACATTTTTTCCACTAAAAAAAACAACAAAATAATCCACCTACTACATTTATTTCTGTTCAATTTTATATATATATATATATATATATATATATATATATATATATATATATATATATATGATATACAGTTGTGACAGAGTGAATATCGAAGGAAGTATAACTCCTATAACTCATTTATGGATTAGTAACTATATATTTTTTATTATATAATTGCCAGATAACTTTGTTGTGAAATTTCTATATCCTTCTAGAAGATCTGTTAATTAGTGTTATACAATTTATAATTCGTGTATCTAAGTGTTAAGTTGCTATCAACGTATCTAGGTGGATAACCATTTCTAATGAGAGTCTGTCAGAGTTCCTCATTTATTGTGTCAGTGATCCTTGAAGATAAAGAGTGAATATGTTCCACTGAGACAATAGATAAGGATCTATTTCAATCTCGATAGACTCTCATTAGCAATGACTTATAATTCCTGAATTATTGCTCATTAATTATTTTTACCACTTTACCAATTTCGCTATTACTTTTGGTATCTCTGTATATTACAATGACTTTCTATTTTATGCTAAATTAATTTTTTGTTATAGTCCAAATGAGTAGAAAAATTGTGTTTCTGACGTTTTGTAACTTGGTATAAGCCACTTCTTCAGATTAAATAAATAACAAATAAATTAACACAAATTTAAATAGTACAAAGGAAACAATGCAGAATATTTTTAGTATAATGGTATGATACAGCCCGGTATGCTTGTATATAAACTCTTTCGTGGTTGAAATATAAATAATAATCTATGATTTAGTCCCAAGAGTTTCTCTTTCTTCGATATTTACTCCCCCATAACATATTTAATGTTTTTAAATAGTCTGGTTGGACTTTAGAACGTAAGTGTTATGTATGTCCAACCACTGCTTACCTTGACATGCAATGTTAGACGGAATAGGGTCTGATTGAATAAAAGTCAACGTTTGATTAAACCATGATATGGTAGCGCTTCATGAATTCATCCGTCATAGGACTGATGCATATTGGTAGGTACAGGCTACTGGATTAGGGTTCACGTGATAGTCGTCATCAGTGGTATGAGTTTTTAGGCAACACAGCCTTAAATTGGTCTCATTAATAACGAAGACATTCATTTTTTTATCTTTTTCTAAATACTGAACTTTAATGTTTGATTATTTCATACTCTTATTTCATGAACTACTCTTTTTAAACCATATTTTTTATTTATCCGTTTTTACTATCATTATTAGTTTAATGTAGTATGATATATTTTATTTGATTCACATTTCTGCTAGGATATACGGTGATTATGACTGACTGTCCTGCCTTTAACAGTGATTTGCTTTCTGACTCCTGACCTAGTGAACTCCACAAGTCACTGTTTATCACTAAAAGGTCGAAGAATCCGTTACAAATCCAGTGTTTCCTTTTTTATTGTATTTCAGCTGATGATGTCAATTTGTGATGAATATTGTTGTTATATTGTACAATAAGGTTACCACAATCATTTACTTTTCTTTTGATGGTTTATATCACTAAATCATCGTATTCAAATAACCACTGAAAATCAGGAAACACTGGGAAGCCGTTACTTACCAATCTGAGACTCCTTGGCAATACTTCCAGGAACCGAGACGAGGTTCTCCAAGTTTCACAGAAAGCATTCAACTTTAAACCACTAAGTGGGCATCCGATGTTTTATATTTCTACCTTCAATCAATACATGTATTATGCAACCATCCTTCCCTCTCATTGATAGTTAACCGACTCCCACCTAATTCTTTCGACTCCATTAGTCACAGCCTCTGATTAGAACCTCAGGAATTACCTCTCGAAGTTACTAACTAGAAAAAACTGACTGGTTCTAAATAAGTTCAGTTCATGATGTAAACTATAATAAAATTAAATAATCTTCACAAACTCTTTACGTCTTGTTAACAGTAATACTAATATAGTGTATATTCACTTGTTCTTTAAAATAACATTTACACTTTAATATTTCTTCCTTTCATTTAGTTTAAAATGGAATATTTTAACTTTCTCATTGAACAACTATCAAATCACCTGTATACTAAAACCAAATACATGTATTCAAATAAAATAATCACTTATTCATATTAATAATCATGGACAACAAGTTTTCTGAAAAACGAAACAAAGACTTTGTAACAAATTTAAATTGGTATAAATAGAAGTATGGAGGTGCCAATATTACTTTTCAATTAATTTACTTCACAGTAAACTTAGTAAATGAAAGAGTTGCTGCTAAACAACTGTCTAAATTTAAGTTTACGGAACATTACATACATTTAATGGTGACTTGATAGTTACGAGATGAAAAAGTAATGAGTTCAATTATACGTTCGGTCATGGAATTGTGGTTTAGAAAAATTTTGAACAAGTATTCAACGACCGTTCATTCCTCCTTGATGGCTTTTTAGTTGATATTTTTTTAAGAACAGTATTCTCAAATCAACTTAATAAGGAAATACATAAATAAAAAGATTATGAAATTGGGTTTATTTTATCTAATATTTGTCATAACTTCCAATCTTTGTCAGATTTTTGTCCAGCCTAGAAGTTCGTAGTTGTTTTTGAGAAAACGCAAAGAATAAGTGAAGTAGACCTTAAATAACGACTCTGTAAGAACATACTTAAATTTTAATGATATAAAAGATAAACTGTAGATAATAACCCACTAGTGTGGATTACAAACATTCCATCTAGAGCCCTGCTAGGGCGAGCGCTGGTCTCAAGCCCGGATAAAAGGGAAAGGCTAGACATGGGGTTAGCAAACCCACCACACAAAAAGGAACCTTGCTATGTTAAGCAGAAAAAAATCATTCACACTACTCAAACTCTGTTCTGAGAGTTGAAGAGTTATGACGAAGGTGAAGGTCGATATTCTTCGGGAATCACAGGCTTGAAAACACTTTGACAACTAGAGCAAAAATTGATACTGGTACATAGGATGTTCGAACAGTTTGGGAGACCAGGAGGATCATTCAAATAGAAATGGAAATGAGAAAATTCATCCTCGCTATGTTTCGAATAAGTAAAACCCATTGGACATAAGCTAAACAAAAGAGAATAAATTCAGGAGACCCATTGTTGTGTTCCGGCCATGAAGAAGAAACTTTTTCACATATACAAAGAGTTGCACTAACGCTGTTCAATGAAGCACGAAAGATGCTTATAGAATGGGATCTCATGGATCCAGGATTATCAAACACATCCTTCTAAACAAAGAAGGGAAGGATTGTTAGCGTTTTCTGGTTAGCGTTTTTGTAGCGAGTTAGTTTTCTACGGATGGGGTCGCTAACCCCATGCCCACCCCTCCTCCTTTATCCGGGCTTAGGACCGGCGGTAGCCCCCGGAGGGACTCCAGGCGGAGTTGAAGGGAAGGATTACAATCAATATTATCCAGTGCTACTCACGCACCAATGATGCCAACGAAGATGTTAAAGATCAGTTTTATGAGAGGCTACAGTCCATCATAAAGAATTCCAGAGGACAACACTTGACCATTCTGAACGCCAAGGTTAGTGTGAGAAACAGCAGGTGTTTGAGGTGAAATGGACTGAGAGAAAGCATCGAGAACAGTGAGCGACCGGCAAATACGTATAGTTTCAACAGTGAAGCTATAGGTGGCACTACTTCCACTACAGACGCATACATTATTCTAAATGGATTTCATCGGGTCACGCTACAGCGAACCAGGTCGACCAAATCTGCATCGAAAAATATTCAGAAGGTTCATGGAAGATGTAAGAACAAAGAGAGGAACTGATATAGCTTTGGGTCACCAACTGGTAGCGGCTAGGCTAAAATCAAAGCTAAAGAAGCATTTGGTAATTAAACAAGCGGCCCTTCAAATGCTTAATATAACTTTCTATCGAGATGCTAACAAGCTCAGGGAATTAAAAATAACTCTCAACAACATGTCCCAAGTCTTACAAGGTCTGATAATAATAAGTTAAAAACATTATGGAAAACAACTGGAAAGAGAATAATGCAGAGATAACTTCAACATACCTGGAGTTGTTGGCCTGTAAGAGGCTCCAGAGTACGGAATAGATTTCTGTAGACAGACTGAGCAAGACTCAGAGTAGGAAAACAATAAAACAGCTGTCAACAATCGCCGAACAAATGCAAAAATGTCAGGACACAGGCCAAATATACAAAGTCAAACTAGTGAGTGATGGAAAGCATTAGAGTCGACGAGCGGAAATAGGTAGAAGACCTAGCAATGACAGCAGGAAAGGCTGCAAGCGAAGTATGAAAGAACTATATGGTACAAAAATAGCTCACAGGGAAACATGCAAGACCAGAGCGACCAGTCGTGAACAAAGAAGGCAAATCAGTCACTGAGGTTCATGAGCAGCGAAATGAGTGGTTAGAGCAATGTGTAGAGCTCTTGAATAAACCAGCCTCAAAAAACCCACTGGACATCGAAGCAGCAAACACAGGCATCCTCATACGTAACACCCGTCTAATAATTGAAGAAATAAGCAAGGTCATCATTCAAGTCAGGAATGGCAAAGAAGCAGAACCAGACAACATACTAGCTGAATCACTAAACCTACACATAAACATAACTACAAAGTAGTTCCATGTTTTTCTCGGAAAGATTGTTGAGGAAGAACAACTACCAAAAGATCGAGAAGAGGGGTATGCTATCAAGATACCAAAGAAAAGAAATCTTAATGAATATAAGAACTACAGAGGGATCATTCCACTCTTATTATCAAGAGAAGTTTTCGATAGAGTGTTACTCAACCGTGTGAAGGATTCAGTAGATGCCCATCTTTCAAATCAGTAAGCTGGATTCCGTACGGATAGATCATGTACCGATCGAAATACGACACTAGATCGTCATTGAAAAATCGAACGGATGTAGGTCATCACCATAGATAAGCTTTCTTGATTACTAGAAACCTTTCGACAACCCAGATATGAAAACCTTATGGACCATTTTTATATAATCTGTAGTACCTAAGAAGATATTTACTATCATACAGGACTCCTGTGAAGGACTACATTGCTAAATTGTGCATGCAGAGCAGCTCACGAATGCCTTCCAAGTGAAACTAGGTTTCAGAAAAGGGTGTCTACTATCGTCTTTCTTTTGTTTGCTTGCTGCTGACTGGATTACGAAGACTACCACATCTCAAGAGATCCATGGGATAAAGTGGAGATCTTGGACAAAACTGGACGATTTAGTCTTTGCAGACTACTTAGCCCTCATACCGAATATATACCAATAAATGCAGTCAAAGACTGTCTCTACAGCAGTAAGCCTCAACATTCACAAGAGAAGAGACAAGATTTTTAAATGTATCAAAGCCAGCACTAATCGAGTCACGCTTGATGGCAAGATTAATTAAAAAGTATAAATAGAAAGCGAATCGATACCACCAACCATGATTAGAAAGACCAAAACCTGAGGATAAAATGGAAATGTATGTTTGAGGGAATATTCTGAGCCATGTCAACGAATGTCTTTAACCACCAATCCTAGTTGTCAAGAGGACCTCAACCAGGTTGTCCGGATCTACAAATATGGCCCAGTTCAACAGTCAGTGACTTCGTGGACTGATATCACGTCTTCGTCTAACCACCCTTCGATTTCTCCTAACTTACTCCTTCTCTAGATACTATCGTTCGTCGAGGTAGGTGGTGGTTAGGCATAAATAACACTCAATCATGTTGTTGCTTTAATAATCAAGGTGATTACACATATATTACAAAACTAATTACATTAAGCGTGAAGAATTCAATTTGTATTACGTTATTCATATTCTCTCTTATTTTTTTCCTTTTCTTAATAATCATAGATTCAGCATCAGATACTCGCCAACCACGTAGTCCGACACGTTTGGGTTATTTAATACGTGTTGGTCAAAGCTTAAATTTAACATGTCCTGGTGATGCTGTGTTTTATCAATGGAGTCTTGTTGATCAACCATCACAAATCTTATCAGAAGAACAATTTTACACAATTAAATCAGCTACATTGAAGGATTCTAATCGTTATATATGTCACGCTGTACATGGTTATGGAAGAAGTTCCGTTGAAATGTCTGTTCGTGTTATAGGTAATTGCTTGTAAACATCTTTATAATGCTTATACAATGCTTCTTCGTTTTTCTTCTTGAAACGGACCTCTTCAGAAGACCTTGCCGACATATTTGGACTTGAGAAGTTGATCAATTCAAGAATGAAGTAGTTTTGACTCATACCAATGATGGTGGAATATAGTTATGTTTTATCATGAGTTTACTGAGGTTGAATAAAAACTTATGAGCTTTTTGGATTTCGACTTGGTGACTGCGTGTTGTGATTAATTGCCAAGATATTTCGAATTCTTGGGTTCTATTTTTTGTATAGATTTTTGGGTAGGATCGACGAACTGTTCAAAATGAGGCTAAACCAGATCTTTATTTCACCCCAGAACCACTAGTTTTTCAGCTAATATCAGCATACAATTAATAAATAAACCACCTTGCTTCTTATTACTTACTTACTTACGCCTGTTACTCCCAATGGAGCATAGGCCGCTGACCAGCATTCTCCAACCCACTCTGTCCTGGGCCTTCTTTTCTAGTTCCATCCAATTCTTGTTCATTTTTCTCATGTCTATTTCCATTTCTCGGCGTAATGTCTTATTTGGTCTTCCCCTTTTCCTTTGGCCTTCAGGATTCCATGTGAGGGCTTGTCTTGTGACGCAGTTGGGTGCTTTCCTCAATGTGTGTCCTATCCACTTCCAGCGCTTCTTCCTGATTTCTTCCTCCGCTGGGATCTGGTTTGTTCTCTCCCACAGTACGTTGTTGCTAATAGTGTCCGGCCAACGGATCTGAAGTATTTTGCGTAGACAACTGTTAATAAACACCTGTATTTTCTGGATGATGGCTTTCGTAGTTCTCCAGGTTTCTGCCCCATACAGTAGAACTGTCTTGACATTTGTATTGAAAATCCTGACCTTGGTGTTGGTTGACAGTTGCTTTGAGTTCCAGATGTTCCTCAGTTGTAAATATGCTGCTCTTGCTTTGCCGATCCGCGCCTTCACATCTGCATCAGATCCACCGTGTTCATCAATGATGCTGCCCAAATACGTAAAGGTTTTTACATCTTCCAAATCTTCTCCGTCAATTGTGATTGGATTGGTGCATTCTGTGTTGTATCGGAGAATCCTGCTTTTCCCTTTGTGTATATTGAGACCTGCTGCTGCTGAGGCTGCTGCCACACTGTTCGTCTTTTCCTGCATTTGTTGTTGCGTTTGGGATAGAAGGGCCAGATCATCTGCGAAGTCCAGATCGTCCAACTGCATCCTAGATGTCCATTGTATCCCGCGCTTCCCTTCAGACGTTGACGTCTTCATGATCCAGTCGATCACCAGGAGAAAGAGAAAGGGTGAGAGTAAGCAACCTTGCCTGACACCGGTCTTTACCTCGAACGAGTTTGTCAACTGTCCTCTATGCACAATTTTGCAGTTTAATCCATCGTAGGAATTCCGTATGATATTGACTATCTTCTGAGGCACGCCGTAGTGTCGAAGAAGTTTCCATAGTGTTGTTCTGTCCACGCTATCAAATGCCTTTTCGTAGTCAATGAAGTTGATGTAGAGTGATGAATTCCATTCAATTGATTGTTCCACAATGATCCGTAGAGTTGCGATTTGGTCTGTACACGATCTATCTTTACGGAATCCTGCCTGTTGGTCCCGAAGTTGGGCGTCTACGCAGTCCTTCATCCTGTTTAACAATACCCTGTTGAAGACTTTTCCCGGTATTGAGAGAAGAGTGATGCCCCTGTAGTTATCACACTTGCTGAGATCGCCTTTCTTCGGTATTTTGTCCAGAAGTCCTTCTTTCCAGTCTTTTGGTACTTGTTCCTCATCCCAAATCTTATTGAAGAGAATGTGGAGTATCCTTGCAGTTGCCACTACGTCTGCTTTTAGTGCCTCTGCTGGAATGTTGAGTTTCAATTTCATCTTGGCGACCAGCAAGTGATGATCTGATGCTATATCAGCTCCTCTCTTGGTTCTCACGTCCTCTATAGTCCTCCTGAACATTTTGTTGATGCAAATATGGTCGATTTGGTTTTGTGTAGAGTGATCCGGTGAAGTCCATGTGGTTTTGTGTATGCGTTTATGTGGGAATATGGTGCCGCCTATGACCAGCTTATTGACGGCACATAGATTTGCAAATCTCTCACCATTTTCGTTCTTTCTCCCAGTCCGTGTCGTCCCATGATGTCTTCATATCCAGTGTTGTCCGTTCCAACCTTGGCGTTGAAATCTCCCATCAGAATAGTCAGGTCCTTTTTTGGGCACTTCTCGACGATTGACTGCAACCTATTGTAGAATTGATCTTTAGCGTCTTCATTGTAGTCGTTGGTAGGCGCATAGCATTGGATGATGTTCATTGAAATACCCTCTTTCTTTGTTTTGAACGAGGCTTTGATGATCCTTGGTCCATGAGATTCCCATCCTATAAGCGGATTTTGCGCTTGTTTGGACAGCATCAGTGCAACTCCTTGTGTATATGGTGCATTTTCATCTTCATGGCCGGAGTATAACAGGAGCTCTCCTGTAGTTAGTCGTTGTTGTCCAACTTGTGTCCAATGTGTTTCACTGATCCCAAGTACCTCTAGGTTGTATCTTCTCATTTCTGCAGCAATTTGGAAGGCTCTCCCGGTGTCCCACATTGTACGAACATTCCATGTACCTAAATAAATGGTTGCTCTGGTTGTCAGAAGGGGCATCGGCCTCGTAACTTCCGAAGGAATTCAGCTTTCATCATGAGGCGTCATAATTCTTCTAAATGAAGATCTCCTGACTCCAAGGGTAGAGTTTAAATGGTTTGAATATTTTTTTCTGGTTAGCGTTTTTTTAGCAAGTTAGTTTTCTAAGGGATGGGGTCACTAACCCCATGCTCAACCCTCCTCCTTTACCCGGGCTTGGGACCGGCAGTAGCCCCCGGAGGGACTCCAGGCGGAGTTTGCTTCTTATTATACTGAATAAAAATATGATCTATCATATCAAACACGACAATCATCAATTATTATCGATAGGCGATTGCCTCTTTTTTCGACTTGGTTGACGCCACAGATACAATTTCCTTTTCGAATCTCAGAAAAATTAAAAGATTAAATTTTAACATAATAGACCTGATGATGTACTGTTTGTCATCGGATCTGAAGTTTGGTGACCTGGGTCCAACACTTTGTTGTGTATACACACCTGAAGAGCCCCAGATTTAAATTAAATAGCTAACCCGATGTTTTATAATTTTTGCCGATTCTTATATAAGTCTGTGATGTGGAATATTTTTCACTTAATTACTTCCTTACTTACACCTGTTACTCCTCGTGAAGGAACATAGGCCGCTCGCCAGCATTCGCCATCCAACCCTGTCCTGGGCAATCCTTTCTAGCTCCGTCCAGTTGTAATTCATCGTTTTCATATCTGCTTCTATTATCCGACACAATGTGTTCTTTGGCCTTCCACTTTTTCGCTTCCCTTCAGGATTCCAAGTTAGGGCTTGTCTAGTGATGCAGTTTGACGATTTGCGTAATGTATGTCCTATCCATTTCCATCGTCTTTTCCTAATTTCCTCCTCAGCTGTAAGCTGGTTTGTTCTCTCCCACAAAAGGCTGTTGCTGATGGTATCCGGCCAATGGATGTTGAGTATCTTGCGTAGACAGCTATTTATAAATACTTGCACCTTCTTAATGATGGTTGTTGTAGTTCTCCAAGTTTCAGCTCCGTACAGTAGAACTGCCTTGACATTCGTATTGAAGATTCTGACTTTGATATTGGTTGAAAGTTGTTTTGAGTTCCATATGTTCTTCAATTGTAGGAATGCAGTCCTTGCTTTGCCGATCCTCGCCTTTACGTCTGCATCTGAACCTCCTTGTTCATCCATGATGCTTCCTAGGTATGTGAAGGATTGTACATCTTCCAGAGTTTCGCCATCGAGAGTGATTGGATTGTTGTTTTCCGCTTTGAATTTGAGGACTTTGGTTTTCCCTTTGTGTATGCTGAGGCCTACTGATGCAGAGACTGCTGCTACACTGGCTGTCTTTATCTGCATTTTTCAAAAAAATTTTTATTTTTTATTTTTTATTTCTGGTAAAAACCAGAAAAAAAATTTTCACTTAAGTAATAATAATTTCGTTTGTTTAGCACATCATTTTTATGCATTAACTTTTAAATAGGGTCATATTCTGTTTCTTATTTTTTTAATAAAAAGAATATAATACTTATTGTAATCTATTGAGTCAGAAGTTATCTCTCTATTTAGTTTTCGGGAAGGAAATTGTACGTTATAGTGTCAAGGTCGTAGTTATTAATATCACTATTCTCAAGTTTACACAAAATTTTTCTAAAAATTAATAAAATAACGATAGATGGTCGTCATGAGAATTGATTGATTATCCGTATATATATATATATATATATATATATATATATATATATATATATATATATATATATATATATATATATATATATATATATATATATGGTAGCCCGTTGTCTTCGGTAGGTTTGCCTCTTGTTGTTGTGATATTCATCACATCTTGGTAGTCTTACCATAATTGTAACAGTATGTGATAAGATGCAAGATACACTTACGTTTAGTGGTAACTGCAGCCGACAGCAATCATCAGACATGGGATTAAGAAAATCTGTTAATTGAAACCAGAAGTTAGTAGAGTTAGGTTGAAATTGGTCAAAACACGAATATTTGGGATTCATTCCTTGAAACAAAATAAGAAGTGGATTAGCCTCCATTGTTCAATAGTGTATGAATTTTTACCGAAATTTTGAGCTATTCATGATAGTAATCATGTTTATTGAGGTCTCATCTAATTTGCATCGATACGCTAGTGATTTTATGCTAGGTGATTGAAAGCAATCGGCAGAATACCCTGGCTGATCTATGTTTTTTGGCTATATTGTATTTGTCAGTCAGATTTGTCTTTAACTTTAAATAAACTAGTAACCTTCATGAGATTCAAGCCTAGTATCTTGGTTATCGACGTTACTATAAAGTTCTTTATCAGAATTGTTACGAAACCTAGATTATGGACTTTTGCCGATCGACTTCACCAGAAATGCACTACAGTGGTGTTGAGTCATTTAGACAAACATTTCAATTTAACTGAAAAAATTCATTCGGAACTAAATCTTAGATGATATAAAACTAATTTCTATTAAGTGATTTATTATGCTCAACCTGATCTCGATTTTACACTGAAGTTTTCTAAAAAAAAAAACCTCTCTAAATCTAATAATCTACCATACTTTAAAAAAACAATCTTACTGCAATGGTAATGCACTAATAATAATGATAAATATACAGTTCATAAATTATATACAGCTTCATGTAGACTATATATTTCGTCTTTAAACAATAAGATTTGGTAATGTAACTAGGCTGTTTAAATCTTATGAAATTGAATTATGCTTAAACTTATTACTTATGTGAACCAATGATGACACAGTAGTTGCAACGATGATAATCTCTAAAAATAAATAATAATGCATTAAATTAATTCTGCTAGGAAATATACAATCCATAGTATGTCAAATAGTTGCTAATGTTGAATACATACATCCAGAATTTTTAAGTTGAATAGTGAATTACCCGGTTAGTTTTAAAGATTAAATCAATTTCAGGACTAAGTTAAGATGGAGAATGGGTTTAAACTAGGAATTACTAGACAACTGCTTTGTTTTAGAGTGAGACTCCTTAACAGTTAGTGCTCAATACCTTACTAGAGAATAAAAAGTGAACCTTCAGGTTTCACGGTAATCGTGATACCCTTCGCCCAGCAAATACATGATATTCAATGGCTAACAGTTTCAATTTTAATCACTTCATGTTGTAGCACGATAATTTTTCTATGTTGTCGGTAGTAGCTGTTCCATTATTGTCTTGAGTAAATCCCCATCAGTTATTAGTTTTCACTAGAACATTAGATTTTATTCTCATGAGGATATGCAGATTACTGAGAAGTTCCAAATTAGTACAAAACAGTTAACCTTAATGCTTCAAAGTTTTATCTACAATTCAATATTCTATGTTTTCTTTAAAAAAACAAAAACAATAATTGGTTGGAAATAATTGACAAGAAGCCTTGAACATCATTGTATTTAAATCTATGCTCCTATTTATTTAGATTAGTTCATACATGTACTTTGCAATCTAACCGTGTTGCCAAAAGTACCTATCCTTTTTCTAAGAAAAATAAATAGTACTGTTTATCATTATTTACCTTGTTTATGTATTGTATATGATCGGAAAAAGAAATGTACCATGTACTTTGATTTATAATATATTGAAGATAATAAATACCAAAAAAAATAATCATAGAATTAACATCTTAATCAATTTTATTGATATAACTAAATAAATTGATATGATAATCCATAACGGATTGCATTGAACAATTACTTCATATACATCCAGTACCATATATCTAATTGAGCTGCGAGAATATCAGATGATAACTATGTTGTGACTGTGAGTTATCATTGTTCTCGAGGAAAAGTATGATTTTTATACACGTTATAACCCAAGTTGTGAAAAAAAAATGACTGAATTGTTTTTACACTGATTGATTTGATAGCTGAATAAATTATCTAATAAGAGACTATTCAAACAACGCATCGGCATACATTTGAATCTGAGATAAAAAAAATTCTACCTTTCTAGTCAATAAATGGACGGTGATGTCAACCCTAAAAGGCCATGCTAGCCACAGTAGAAGTGTAATTAGAAAACCCTTAAACTGAATCGTGTGTAGAGCTATGGGTTTAGTGTTACGTAGTATGTAAATCAGTAGTATAATGTTAGTTTATTAATCTATAATTCATATTTTATGTATGTACAACAGGAGAGGAATGAGGGCAATAATTTTATTGTCAGAACACCTCACATAAAGTTGATATAGTGGAATTCGAACCTGAGATTAACAGTTGTGAATTCAATTTTCTGAAACACTTCCGATCTCTCAGCAAAGTGAAATGAATAGGAGAACGTAAAGACTTTGTGAACTATTTCCCACAGTTTAGACCGGTTTCTAACTCTCACAGGTATTGCAAATTTATCACCCCGATTTTTCAGTCTTTTCCGTGCTTATGTGAAATATAGAAGATTGGAGCGAAAGATATCCATCTGTCTCAAATAACTGATTATTGTCGTCTATTTATTCACTTCGAATTTACTTTCCGTTAGCTGGATGGACAATAATTTGACAAAAAACATTGGACAGTTGTTTCATCTCAAGTTTTGAATTAATCAAAATGGTACTGAGTTAAAATCTAAGGGTTCATTTTCTGAAATTTAGTTAACTAATCGTTTTAATCATCTTTTGATTAGTGGTATCTGATTTGTTAACCTAATGGAATATAAAGTTTTAATCAAATGAAAAATGGTAATATATAATTTGACTGTATAGCATAACATCAACAATGTTTATCATTACTAACATCATTATTTCAATCATATTTACTGAAGAATTCTTATTATCACTTATTTTTCCTCCTGCCCCCCTCCAACTCTTCGTATTCTGACGATGATTTTTCGTTCTATTTTTGTCATTAGATTTCTCTTCAATAACAGCACAGCATGAATGTGCTGTAGGCAGTAAAACAGGGAATGTCAATACAAATGGTGAGTAGATAATAAAAGTTTTATTTTAATTTTACACAAATGTTTAATTAAGAGAGATGATGCCATCTTTTCTATCCTTCTATAAACATTTCGCAAATGCTTAATTCTTCATTGATATTCATACACGGATCGACATGGTTAGATATTATCTGTAACTCTTCCAGTGGACAACAAACATGCTTTATCCAGAATTATTTACCAAATTTTCCTCCATCCAATTTGCGAATGTTGCATATTAATGTGTGACTTTTACTAAAGATTCCACTTCAAGCGTCTGAGGCAGTTCGTAGTTATTTGTTATGAATATATCAGTGAAGCACAGGCCGAAATGCCGAATGAAAAATACAAATACAGTCTAATTTAGAGCTTGAGATGAAATCTCTATTTGACGATCGTGATATGCAGTCCTCACCTACTATATGGACGCAAAAGTAACTAGAAGTCCCGAATATGAAACGTTTAGTGAACAATACAAACCTTAAGGATAGCTTCAGCCACCGATATCAACTGCAAGAAAAGCCCATTGAAAATACCTGGAGAGAATAGAATAGAACAGAATATGGTTGTATATCATTCCAGTTTATAACTTTGTGTTAGTTGCGAATCACTGATAGAACTGTCAAGCTTCTTAAGGATTGTGGTATTATTTTTTTGTGATCTTATTCATGCTATCACCTTATAATTAATTTCTATTTACGGTCTCATTCATTTGACCATTCCTCCGGTTGTTGCTGTACCTGCTTGATTCCCTCAATATATTTAATTTTGACAATTGGCTTTTTTGTACTTCAACCAGACTACTACCTATAAACCGTGCAGTTTATTATTCAAGTTTTTTTCAAACTTTTTTTAATGAAAGGATTACATTTCAGATGTATGGTAGTGAAACTATAAAATAATCATAGTACTATTAAGAGTATGACTGTAAATCTTCGTTGACTAAATTAGTTGAAATATGTGTTACACACCCTTGAGGAGGACTAAATATAATTGGATTAAAACACCACATCCGTTACAATTGATTGACTGTTGAGTAGCGAGTGACCAATTTTATGTTTTTCCTATCTTTTAGCTCTGATCGAATTCCATCTATCAGATTACAATGTAACCACTTGTCTGAGTGACTCAATATCGCATATATAATGTTCCGAGGTTTGGTGGTTTGCGGTGATCGACAGGAAACCCTGTATTAACCTACATTCTGAGCTATTTATTACTGTTCAATAAGGCATACCTGCGATTTTGATGGAACTGATGGTCCCCATGGAATTCGAACCCTTGCCACCTTAGAATTGTAGGTATGCCTTTCTGACACTTGCCAACTACCATAATATCCATATCAATACACAACTTCCTGCCGATTGCCTCTAACCAACTAAGCGGAAATCGTATCATAAAATAACTAATTATTAAGCCAAATTATATATATATATATATATATATATATATATATATATATATATATATATATATATATATATATAAGTTAATCCACACAAGTATAATCTATAATCTATTACACAGACATATATGTATGTGTATTCACAATTTCTATTTTCCTTTAGATTTCAAGTGTTGATGTGATTTTTCATATACTTTATGCCTCAATTGTTTCCTTCTTTCTTTCAAGTGATATTATCGACATTCGGTTTCTTTTATGTATTTATTATCATTTCTGTTTCAGTTTTCTTTTCTTTTCATTAGTTTTATCTTTATTATTTTCGGCCAATAATTTAAACGATGTACAATTTGAACTGATGCATATCGATATAATATACTGTACATCTTATTTTAGTTATGATTGAGTAGCTTACTGATTAACTGATCGAATTCGTTTCAATGTGGAACATTTTTCTTTGTTTTTGAAAAGAAAAACTTATTCCCTAATGAAATTTACAGATATTACTAATTACAATATCATATGAAGTCTGTTATTTGAGAATATACTAGAATCGGAATAAATGTTCATGCTTTTCAATTAACTTGATTAAAAAAGAATACTGTCTTCAAAAGTAATTGATTTTCCGTGTGAATTTTTCTTCAAGTTGATTCTGTCCAACTAATCATTCAAGTAAATGTAATCTCTAAATAATATATTATGAAATAACGAATACTAATGTATTTATACGGAGGCTTATACTTATGTATATATGTGTGCATAGTCAACCACAAGCTTGTTTTTAATAATATCCAACTAGCCATATATTCTCTCTTTCACACACACACACACACACACACCTCACTTCATTAGTAGAATTATTACTCGCCATTGTGTTCTATTCGATTTTCATTCACGTAATTCAGCTTCATTTACTGTAGACGTGCTTGTTGTTGATGGTCAGTCATTGGTTATTCTGGTTGTTTCCGATATTAGTTCGTCTCTTGTTTATTTTGATTTTCGTATTGTTAGTTAGGTTTATTTCAATATCCAGATGGCATAAAAACATTTATGTACAAGTTGGAAATTTTCCCTGGGGAGATAAAGTTTATTGTTTCTGGTGTTTGTATGAGTGAATGCATCGGTGTTTACGACTGAATGATTGACTGAGTGAGCGAGCCAGTGAATTAGTGAGCATACAAAGGAGAATATTGAAGCATAAAATAAATAGTCGAATATTTGATTTTCTTATGCATTACGCTTAAGGATAGTAAAAGATCACTATTATAGGAGAAACTAGTTTAATAATAAGTTGAGGAAATAGCTATTTTTCCATTCCACCAGACGATAATATACTTTATTCTATTTTATTTAGACACATAGTCATTGGTACAAGGAGGCATCAAATGTATATTTACCATACAAATCACTCTATTCGTGTGAGGGCCGGAATACTGTCCAGGTGCCTGAACCGAAGCAGGTGGCCTTTTTAGGGGGCCACACCCCGAGTCTTTGACACAGGTTTAGTCCACAAGGCAGTGGAGCAACGTGAGGAGGTGCAGTCCCATGGTAGCCGGTGACCACCAATAGGTTCACACGTCATCTGTCCCTTCAGGATACTGGAGCCCATGTGCACCATTGGTTTGGAATCACGGTTTACCAGCTTCCTTAGGTGAACCTTCTGTGTCCACCAAACCGGTGAAATCGCCAGACATTCGCTTTTCGTTCTCTCAACTTCGTAAACAACAGTAATGCCGTGAGAAGGCAGAGAGTAGAACTTCCCTGACAGTGGTTCTATGCACGTGGACATGTGAGAGCATTTCGAGAGGGAGAACTGACTCTCCCCACCCTCAACCGTACCAGAACATTTAGGGGCCTCACTGGTGAATAACTATGGTGATATTAAGAGCCCGGCAAATGTTGTCCATTTGATAGAGTTCTACACCTGTTGTTTAACCGTGATCCAGTGTCACGCTTTTTGGTCTTTTTTCAAATAAGATTACTTAACTTGTGTACTGGTTTGGGCGTTCTACAAGGACCTGCCTTATTGTTTCCTGTCAACTATGCTCACCTTAAAAATATATACACTGAAGTTCTATGTTCCATCTCAAAGAGTTCAATATCTTCTCATATTAGACACTTTACAATAGACCGAGACAGTTGTTATTTAGTTTTTAAGTTGTTTAATATTAATACTTGTTAAAGAGGATTTAAAATTTTTCATCGATCATACAAGAGATCCATGGATTCTCATTTAAAACCATGATAAAATTCAGACAGTGTTGAACACTTGTTGTATTCTGGAGTTTATCAAAAATACGTGTCTGTTGGTTCTTATTTAAAACTGGGTGAAGTACTCTAAAGACCTTGTGATCATTTAATTCACTGAGTTTCATTTATTCTTAATTTCAATCAACTTATTTCTATAAGAAATAAATAGTTTTGAAAATTTAACCTTCCTTAATATCAACCTTTAAAGTATACCTGGTATTGATAGTAGAAAAACATGAAATTACAACTAACTTATCATGAACATCTCTAGAATGTTAAAAAGTGTAATATATAGTAAGTAACCAAATACAAGTTTCTTGGACTAGTGGATTTCAATATAATAATAATAATAATAATAATAATAATAATAATAATAATAATAATAATAATAATAATAATAGCAATTAACGATCCGTAAATATTTAAATGTGGTCTATTACTGTAACTAGTTTCATGGAGCTTGGTGAGTTTGTCGTAATAACCGGTTCCACAATCTAAATCCCTCAGCTTAAAAAAGATAATTGTATGAATAAAATTCCTGGATTCGACCCGTGATGGGGGGGGATATGCGAAGCTGTATCGTGTATTCAAGAGATCTCAAGTTTCAAGTATTTCTTTAAATTATTGTTAGCTTATGATGAAATCAGTTTTCAGTGTGAAAAAATCTTAAAATCTAACATTTATGTTAGTATAAATCAGCTTTAAGTATTTACAAATAGAAAAACATTTTAGAAACATAACAGTTTATTTGTTAATAGTCATAACCTAATCGAAATGAATCGTTTTTTAAAAATACACCTGTCTAATTCATCTTACTTCTCAAGGACTCTTCAATTAATGATGAACTGCTTCTAAGGTAATGGATTCATTAAAAAGTCCTAAAATTGAACTAGTAATTCAAAATATTTGTGCATCTATCCACTGTTCACCTGACGTAGGTATTTTTTTCTTACTGTCCGTATTATTGTAACCTTCTTAACCTTTGGTATGTTAAACTGACGGTTCTTTGTTTACTGAGGGAGTGTGCGAGGCAATATTCTGTAAAGGAGATGAACAATGGTAAAGGTGACGGGATGACTAATAACATAGCATATATACCTGAGTGTAGTAATGAAAGCAATCAATAACAATAAACGATGGGATAAACACAAAATTAAGATAATCGTTTAATTGAAACTAGCAGCTATTAAAGTTTGAATGCGTTACATTAAACAGTTTTAATACATTCATGGAAACTCAAAAAATAACCTTGGTAATCTCCTTTTAGTCAAATGGTTCGTTTCAAAATCCAATTTTTCAATGGGGATTTGTTACAATGAACTCAGTACTTGTATTCAAACTTTAAGGTTTGGTAATAATTATATAAATTTGTTTTCTTGAAACTAACAAAAATCCCAATTGTATCGTGTCTGATACAGACTTGAGTGGGAAAGAAGCTGATGAATGAGTGGTCAATATACTTCCAAATATCAAAGCTGAAAAACCAGTAAACTCCACCGATGAATACCAACAGCTGGGAGATTTTTGTCTCAGTCAGCTTCTATGGAATAAAGTCCGATCTTTTGTCATAAAGTGCTTGGTAGACAATAAGTGATTACTTCTTATTTAATAATAATTATTATTCATTAACTACTAAACCACAAATCGGATAAAACAATCACTATTAATGTACTCAGTTTTGTTCGTCCCCATTTTTTTCGAGTCTATTCTCACTAGACTAACTCAAATCAGTCTCATTGCTTTGTCCACCTCTTTCCTTTCCCATCCACCCACTGTGTTTTTATCTCACTAGACTATGTTCCAAATTTCCCCCTAACACACTACTCTCTTTCACTTCTTTCTACACTTTTTGACCATTCTCCCATATCTTCATCTCACCCAATGAACTACCTCGTTATCTCCTTTTGTTGTATAAGCGTGTGAGCATGTGTGCATACCTTTATATACTTCGCCACAAATGTGAATTTTCTTGTGGTTCTAAATATATAGACGTACACGTACACACACACATTACTTAACTCATTAATATTAACAAAACTATTGTAGACTATTTGTACAGTATATGTGTTTGTGTGTACTTGAATATAAACAAATAGTAATTTTCATCTATCATTCCACTTATCTTTTCATTTTTATTATTTACTCACTTTTCCGTTGTCTTTTATTTCATCGACTTGATTATCTAGGTGGACGTGATGATGACGATTATTTAAGATGAGATCATTGTGTAGCCATCTAGGCTCATTGAGTACTAAAGTGTGCGTATGATTGTGAGTCTGCATTTAAGAAATGTGAATTATAAGAACTCTTTACAAAACAGAATGTATATACACAATAGAGTGATAAGGCCGAGTCGGTTGAGATTCTTTTAGAGGTGGGGTGACTTTGTTTATTCCTTTGCTCCATTGTTCTCAACTTCCTCATGATTGACAGAAACTGAAACGGAATAAGAATTATGAAGTTATTTTAAGACTAAACTGATTGAAGAAATAGGTCTTTTCTGAGACGAAAAAAAGGCCCAGTGAGTACAGTACAAACAAGTATGTCATATTCTTATCTGCCACCAACTTTGAAGTTAATAGAGGGAAGGGAGAGATAGGAGAAAGTATTGTTAAGTTGAAGCTAGTGAGGATGAGGGAAGTATAGGACAGCACTCCTAGTTCAAAGTCTATGAAACAGCTTCAATTTATAGTTCAAGATTTTAGCCAATATCAATCTGATAATAGGTTATTCTTTATCTGCCTTTTCTAATAACTGAATATTTACATAATCTCATTTTCTTATTATCCCATCATTTCATTTCTTTTTTAACGAAATCACTTATATCTAATTTTTTACTTTTATTCTGGTGTTTATCTCTCATCATAAAGAGATGATCTGAGAAAATGTCAGCATGTTCAATTAATTTCTCAGCACTATCTTATGTGCTCGTCGTGTACTGAACAGTAGTTAGTTTTAACGTTAATGGTCTACCTGACACTTATGAAGTTTTTCATATTTTAAATTGGTCATCATTTTATCCAACCATATGTACTCTGGTCTGGTAGTGTTTTGACTAGATCTCAACATAGAACTTTATTGGTCTGTTTAGTTTGATGTGTAGTTGTAGTTGTACAGTTGTGAAACAGAATCGATCATATTTAATGCTTTGCACATTCATGATTCAGCAATCAGATGAAAGTACTAATTTTAATCCCCCTAAAAGATAAGCTTAAAAATTAGTCCTTTTGATTACAGAATAAATAAAAGTTGGTGTTGAAATCGACCAACCTCGTCTAATACTGTTGTTGGGTTAAAATAATGGAGAGAAGCACTTGTATGCCACTACCTTTACCTGATACATTTTGGTAATAAGATATCAGCCATAGTTTCCAAAAACACAACATTTGTTTTTCCTGGGATATAGGTGATTTCATTGAATCATAAAGCGATGCATAAATATGTGATCAATTATCTATGTTCTGAGGGAAAAATAGTTTTCTCTTGGCAAACTCATTTCTCAGAGGTTTTATGCGGTTGATGTGATACTACCCTGATAAGTAATCTAGATCCCTCTGATCGGAAGTTTATAGCACAATGACTTTCACGGATATTATGTGTGTCAGAGATGGTTTTATGATAGTAGCACCTCGAACTGATTTGAAACAGAATATCTCACACATTTCTAAGTGCCAGATTCAGCTTTCTGATAAGTGTTTAACTTTTTTTACTCTAAAAGAACAGGCAATGAATAAGTCGTTCGAACGAGATTTCTTATTTTTGTTTACTATTTGAAGCCATCTACGAAACTTTTATTAATCCTGAAAAATAGAAATTCTACTTGGAATTATAATATATAACCAGGTCGGTGGCATATCGAGGTTATTCTTAGCTGTAGATAAGCAGGAAGATGGGGAGGTAATGATTCAAACTTCATCAAAATCTAGCCTTTCAACCTTGATTACTATCCCTATCTAATATTGATATCTTTCAGATAACATAATATTTAATTTGTGCAGTTTTATATAAATACTCCATACAGCGTTGAAGGTAACTTTCATCACAAAGTGGTATGTTTTATTTCTACCCTACGACTGAACCATAATTTTGCTTTCTGTGAAACTCGAAATTTTCGAATTCGATCCACTATAGAGTTACGACTACGCAATGATAAATTAACGTAAATTAGCACTGAACAACTCCAAAACTAATGTAGTTTGATAAACAGTCATTCACAAATTAAGTATTTCAGTGTTGCGTTTTATGAGTTTAGATGCTTTAATTATTTTGCTTTTATTGTCATTCTGAGTAACATTAGCAGAGCATGTTTCATGTAGAAGTTAGCCCTTTAGTTATTCTACAAGCAGTTCGTCTTGAAGGGTTTGTTTGCCACTGGTCACTTTAATTCCTATGCTGTGTTTCATTAGCTTGACCTCTGACCGTATGATTAACTGACCTTTTTATATAGGTTAATAGATTGGATGGATATAGATTGATTGGTTAATATATTTCTAAAAATCCTCTGACACTCTTAGAGTTTTAATGTTTTCCCAATCGAATTTGTCTCCATGGTTATCTATATACATTGATATCAGTGATGATATATAACTTCATTGCTGACCTGTATTCATGTTGGATATGTCATGTGAGTGTTCAGCTGATGAAATTCTTTTTGTAAATCATGTTAGATTTGTCCACTTCAGCTATTTTGTCTTTCGGTTCGAATTGATAAAGAATGAAATGATCGGGTTGGTTTGTAAGCAAAATCGATCCTCGAAATGTTCCAGAATCTTTGTTGTGGTTTTCGGTGTGTTCTTCATGACAAACCATCCAGGATAACGAATATATGACCGTTAAGACCATCCACCTGAGGTGTAGATTTAAAATTTAATATCTGTATCTTCCATCCGCCTTAATTGTTTATTTATATATCACTTGAACCCGATTGATTATTATTAATTGTATACACATCCGTTGGTTTATCTTCTCTTGTTATACCTACACTACAGCCATCATCATACATGCATATACACATACATACATACATACAGACATACACACAGACTGCATTGAATTATACACTTAGGTCATTCAGAATTACCGTTCTTACTGACCTCATTAAACAACTACTCTATCTTACACAATAATCTGAATATAAACTAAAACTGAAAGAGAAGAGGATAGAGACTTGAATACCAGAAAACAAATAAAAGATTATTTCATGCAATTGGTTCCCTTTATGAATTTAAATAGAGCTCTATTTAAATAAAAGATTAATTGAAGAACGAAGAATATTTGAGCGAACAATTGTTTTCAATAACTTCATCATCAGGCTCTACAGTTATAAGTCCATAATTATAATATTTTACAAAGGCCGAAAATAAGGCATGTTTTAATGAGTTTGACAATGTTATGTGTTAAAAATGGTGAACGTTTGCATCTGTTACGATATATATATATATACTTCAAAAAATTGTAATATTTGCAGTGCTCACACAACTAATCAAGGATAAGTTAACGAAGATGGGCTCCTCCATGTGTGTATACCAATTCAACCGCTCGTGTGGAGCTAGTTACATAGGCCGTACTCAGAGGGCTTTATCCTTGCGTGTTCGTGAACATGTACCAGCGTGGTTGGGAAAAGGAGTCACCAAGTCAATTAACAGCACCATTCTTTCTCACTTGGTAGATAGTGAACATCATATCAAAATAGAGGAAGCTTTCTCTGTTTCATATCAAGTTCCAAAATATCTACCTCAAGGAGCTAGATTACGACTGCTTTACACAGCCGAAGCCATCTGGATCAACTCCAGAAGACCTAATTTATGCATCCAGAAAAAATATATCCAGTCTCTATGTTTACCCTGGCCTACGACTGGATCACCGAATACCTAGACTGAATATTATAAACCTCTAACCCTTCCTTTATTTTTATTTATATTTATTTTCCTTATTATCATTATTTGTCATTATCTATATCTTAATCTTCATATCCATCATTCCCAATTTGTTGACCGTAATTACCTTGATAACACCCCCCCCTTATTACATATTATATTCACACAACAATATTATTATTATCTCAGTTGACAAAATTAATTTTTTTTGCATTTTCAATTTTGCTATAGTACTATTATCTTATTGTGAATGACCAATTTACTGACCTTTATTGAATGACCTTTCTAATTTGCAAATATTACAATTTTTTTGAAGTATATATCTAAATATCGTAACAGATGCAAACGTGCACCAATTTTTTTAACACATAACATTGTCAAACTCAGTAAAACATGCCTTATTTTTGGCCTTTGTAAAATATTATAATTATGGACTTATAACTGTAGAGCCTGATGATGAAGTTATTGAAAACAATTGCTCGCTCAAATATTCTTCATTTTTTAATATTCTATGGGGATTTTTAAAAGATTAATTATTTCTACTTGTAAATAAATAAAGCCCAGATGTTATGACTTATTATATTGCAGAAGAAAAACAGCTCCATAGAATAATCGGATGCATCACCCTTTTTGTAAAAAAAGAGAGTAACTGAGTCCCCGTTTATGATTACTCATTAGAAAATATTAATTACCGTTATTTTAAAAAATAAAACACGCATTCTGTCTGTTTCATCATCATTATCATCTATGTTAATGATGTGGTGAGAACGATAAAGAACGAGAACGAAAGATAGAGAGAGGGGGAGAGAAAAGAGAGTGTTTCTATTCACATTTGTTGTTTACTATACCATATTTGTTTTATATAGAATGTCTGTTTGTTTATTTATTCTTTGTCTAGATTGCATGTTTATTCTCTGATGTGATGTTAAATAAATACGGTTGTACAACACTGTTCATCAATGATGTGATTGCAACTAAGTCCCATCTATTAGCAAACGAGATTTGTTTATTAAGAAATAATTTCCAACTGGTTCGATTTATCACTTAGTGTAAATATTATAGTTTGTTTGTTTGTTTACTAAAGTGTGCTCCGCTCGATAGTTACTCTCCACCCACTCAGTGTCTAGATCACTCAAATTCGTCTCCAATTATTCATTCCATTCTTTAGTGTAAAGTTCTCTTCTAAAGGATGAAGCGTAATTGCTTTAGTAGGCTAACATCAAATAGTGAACCATGGAAAATTAAAGGGTTGTAGACAGGTGTTCCATTCAACCTCGTGTATGCATGAATTCACACTGGTCGAACTTGGGATCCTTAGGTCTCTTAATAGGTATATCAAAAAGTGATTGAATTAAAAATGTGAACTGTTGGATTTTGATCCAGTGATCGAACAAAACCGAGCTCGTTAAATGTCCTGAAGATCGCATATTCGGCCCAGTTCCGGGGTGGATAATGAGTAGACGCTGGCGCAGAGTCTCAAGTGAAAACAATTAACAACTGTTTAGTGGCCTCTGGTTTTACTTGTCTGATGTTACTTGATGAAGAAAATTATTATTTTAAGCTATGTATAGGTCAACCAGTGTAGAACCTTAAGCCTTAATTATGGGATTACAGTAAAAATAGAAATGAAGAGAAATCCCAACTGAAATCGTACTTTTCAATGAAAATAGTGATATGAATAACAGTCACTTCGTTCTGAGTACGACGAGTTGTATCAAGCCATCTAGAAGTGATTTTTACGCTGTCAGATGATAAAGTATGTCAGACTACATAATCTTTTAATCAATTCTGTCGTCACATAATCAACACAGTACACATTACAGCATATTAGTTGCCAAAGGTAAGTAATTCTTATGCTAATTATAGTAAAATATACTAAGAAGGGAAACCTTAAAGAGATTCAGGTATATTGTAAACTGACGTTTTCATATTCCAACTAAAACCAGTTAATAGTATGATGTGGGGTTATGTGTAAAATTTTGAGGAATATCCAGACTATGAGGTAACCGTTGGTTTACTTACTTACTTACGCCTGTTACTCCTCGTGAAGGAGCATAGGCCACTCACCAGCATTCTCCATCCAACCCTGTCCTGGGCAATCCTTTCTAGCTCCGTCCAGTTGTAATTCATCCTTTTCATATCTGCTTCTATTATCCGACGCAATGTGTTCTTTGGCCTTCCTCTTTTTCGCTTCCCTTCAGGATTCCAAGTTAGGGCTTGCCTCGTGATGCAGTTTGACGATTTGCGTAATGTATGTCCTATCCATTTCCATCGTCTTTTCCTAATTTCTTCTTCAGCTGGAAGTTGGTTTGTTCTCTCCCACAGAAGGCTATTGCTGATGGTATCCGGCCAATGGATGTTGAGTATCTTGCGTAGACAGCTATTTATAAATACTTGTACTTTCTTGATGATGGTTGTTGTAGTTCTCCAAGTTTCAGCTCCATACAGTAGAACTGCCTTGACGTTCGTATTGAAGATTCTCACTTTGATATTGGTTGAAAGTTGTTTTGAGTTCCATATGTTCTTCAATTGTAGGAATGCGACCCTTGCTTTGCCGATCCTCGCCTTTACGTCTGCATCTGAACCTCCTTGTTCATCGATGATGCTTCCTAGGTATGTGAAGGACTCTACATCTTCCAGAGTTTCGCCATCAAGAGTGATTGGATTGCTGTTTTCCGCTTTGAATTTGAGGACCTTGGTTTTCCCTTTGTGTATGCTGAGGCCTACTGATGCAGAGACTGCTGCTACACTGGCTGTCTTCATCTGCATCTGTTCGTGTGTACGTGATAGGAGGGCTAGGTCGTCTGCGAAGTCCAAATCGTCTAATTGATTCTGAGCTGTCCATTGTATTCCGTGTTTTCCTTCAGATGTCGAGGTCTTCATAATCCAGTCGACCACCAGAAGAAAGAGGAAGGGAGAGAGTAAACAGCCTTGTCTGACTCCAGTCCTTACTTGGAATGCATCTGTCAGCTGTCCTCCATGCACTACTTTGCACTGTAGTCCGTCGTATGAGTTCCGGATAATGTTGACAATCTTCTCAGGAACTCCGTAGTGTCGAAGAAGTTTCCATAATGTCCTCCTATCTACACTGTCGAATGCCTTTTCATAATCAATGAAGTTGATGTATAGTGATGAGTTCCACTCAACTGATTGTTCGACGATGATCCGTAGTGTTGCAATTTGGTCTGTGCACGACCGATCCTTACGGAATCCAGCTTGTTGATCTCGAAGTTGGGCGTCTACTGCATCCTTCATCCGGTTCAGCAACACTCTGTTGAAGACTTTCCCTGGTATTGACAGTAGTGTAATGCCTCTGTAGTTTTCACATTTGCTCAGATCTCCTTTCTTTGGAATCTTGACGAGGTGTCCTTCTTTCCAGTCCATCGGCACTTGTTCCTCCTCCCAAATCTTTTTGAATAGAAGGTAAGCATGCTTGTGGTTGCTTCGATGTCTGATTTCAGTGCTTCAGCTGGTATGTTGTCGGGTCCTGCTGCTTTCCCGTTCTTGATTTGTCTGACGGCCATTCTAATTTCTTCCGTCGTTGGTGGGTTGACATCTATAGGAAGATCTATGTGTGCTGCTTCGATGTCCGGTGGATTCATTGGAGCCGGCCTATTCAGGAGTTCCTCGAAGTATTCTACCCATCTGTTACGCTGTTGTTGAATTTCGGTGATTGGCTTGCCTTCTTTGTCTTTGACCGGCCTCTCTGGTTTACTGTATTTCCCTGCTAGTTTCTTCGTTGTATCGTGAAGCTGTTTCATATTTCCTTCTCTAGCAGCTTTTTCTGCCGTCGTTGCTAGTTCTTCCACGTATTTCTTCTTGTCGGCTCTAATGCTCCTCTTCACTTGTTTGTTTGCTTCTATGTATTCAGCTTGTGCTTGAACTTTCTCTGCTCGTGTTCGGCTGTTGTTAATTGCTGCCTTCTTGTTCTTCCTTTCTTTGATCTTGTCCAGTGTTTCTATAGAGATCCATTCCTTATGATGGTGTTTCTTTAGGCCCAGAACCTCTTGACACGTTGAAGTTAATGCTTCCTTGATGCCTTTCCAGTTGTCCTCCATACTAGTTTCTTCTTCTTTCAGTAGATCTTGTAAGGCTTGGAACCTGTTGTTGAGAGCTATCTTGAATTCATTGAGTTTGTCAGTATCTCGAAGGAAGGCTGTATTGAACCTTTGTAGTGCTGTTTGTCCACTTGTCCAGTTCTTTTTTAGCTTCAGTTTTAAATTGGCTACAACTAGGTGGTGATCTGAAGCTACGTCAGCACCTCTCCTGGTTCTCACATCTTCCATTGTCCTTCGGAATTTTTTGTTGATGCAAATATGATCTATTTGGTTCTCTGTAGTGTGGTCCGGTGAGATCCATGTAGCCTTGTGTATACGTCCCATGATATCTTCATATCCAGTGTTGTCTATTCCGACTTTGGCATTTAGATCTCCCATCAGAATAGTTAGGTCCTTTCTTGGGCATTTCTCAATGATTGACTTCAGCCGCTCGTAGAACTGATCTTTAATGTCGTCGTTGCTATCATTGGTGGGTGCATAACATTGGATAATATTCATTGTGATCCCCTCCTTCTTTGTTTTGAATGATGCTTTGATGATTCTGGATCCGTGAGATTTTCATCCTACAAGTGCATTTCGTGTTACTTCGGGCAGCATAAGAGCGACTTCCTGAGTGTGTGGAGCATTGTCCTCTTCGTGACCGGAGTATAGCAGCATCTCTCCCGTAGCTAGCCTTTTCTGTCCAGCTTGGGTCCAGTGGGTTTCGCCGATTCCCAGTACTGCCAAGTTGTATCTCCTCATTTCCATTGCTATTTGACTGGTCTTCCCGGTTTCCCACATTGTTCGAACGTTCCATGTACCTATAAAAATTTTTGCTCTGGTTGTTAGAAGGGGCATCGGCCTCGTGGCTTCCGAAGGAACTCGGCTTTCACCATGAAGCGTCATAATTCTTCTAAATGAAGACCTAACTTTCAGGGCAGAGTTAAAATGGTTTGGATTATTTTTTCTGGTGAGCGTTTTTTTTAGCGAGTTAGTTTTCTACGGGATGGGGACGCCAACCCCATGCCCAACCCTCTTCCTTTACCCGGGCTTGGGACCGGCAGTAACCCTATAAGAGCTACAGGCGAAATTAACCGTTAGTTTAGTGCTGTTTAATTTCCAAGATGGCCATTAGTCAACTTAAAAGCTCCTGTATTCAGTTCATAGAAAATCTTATTCTTTAGTTAATACTCACCCTTGTTCATACACATATGTATATATATATATATATATATATATATATATATATATATATATATATATATATATATATATATGGTTGTATATGATAATTTCCTTTGTAAAATAAACTCATTTATTCAATTTTCTTGTTTCCCCTATATCTCTCTCGCATGGTTGAATAAGACAGTTACTAATTTGTAACAAATCGTAGAAACTAGACTTTACTCATTTTTCTGTATCAATTTAACGTTCGTCTTATTCTCGTTTTTTCCCTCTTAGCTTGTGAATTATATTGATGTTGCTATTGCTTTTTTGTTATATTTTTCTTGAGAAGAATTTCTAATTATTGCATAATTATCAATGTAATTAGGTAGATAGGTAGGTAGGTAGATTATAGAGTGAATTTATTATTTTTCCATAGGAAGAGAAAAAATTTTTCGCATTCATCCATATGAAGTTTTTTTTTGCCTAAATTTATTATCATTACTATCATTGCTAGGATTACCTTTGTCCGAAAACATACAAAAATGATGTGATGATCTAAATTCTTTTGAGTGTTGTTTCTTTGTTATTTAATTCATTTTCTTCTTCTTCCTCAGATGATTGTCTGTTTGTGTGTTTGTGTTTAAGTACAACATTTGATCCGACCAATTTCTTGTGTGTTTTTTCACCATTACAAACAAGCAAACACAAACAGTACACACATTCGTCTCTTTTACACTTTGTTTGCAATTATCTTGACCAAGTCCTCCTTTTATATGCTTCTTTTCTCCCTTTTATTCACGTCTCATTTCTTTCACCTCGTCTTTTTTACTCTTCTGTACATCATCTGTCATCCTTTTTTCTTTGGGAGTATGTTTACAGTCAGTAATTGCCATTATTCTAGGCATACATATATGAATGGTAAGGACTCATAATTCTCCAGCATGATAGTTTTTATCCATTTTACTTCGTGCTACTTAAAAACGTAATAAGTAATACTCTAAAGGGTTTATTTGATAAATTATTGTAATTGATCATGAATTCATTACGTTAAAGTCTATACGAACAGAATGTAACAATAAACCAGTACTAGTTGGCATGACACTTATTACACTTGATACTAAAATCCTTATCTGAGTGGCCGTTTGAAATCGGACTTATGAAATAATTGTTTGGTGTTCAGAAATTATATCTTAACAACACACTCATTGAACCGGGTATATATTTTATATCTACATCCCTACTAAACTTACTAACACCTACTGTAATATAAACGACAATAAATAAGTACCCTTAAAACATTTTCCCATAGTTCTCTGCAGTAAATTAAGTTGTTTATTCTAATTTGGTTTTGTTTCAGTGTTTGGGTAACTTATATTATTTTGCAAATACTGAAGTCATTATTACAAATATATTCATGACTTTCTGAATACTCCCTTCTTTCGATGTTGAGAACTGCAACTAGTCAGTCTGTTTTGGCATATGTGCCTTGATATTATTGTTTCGTCACAAGTTTTCAATGAGTTTGGAAAATGGCCAGTAGTGCAATCCAGGATGTGCATTTCGTCTTATTTACGACTTATCACTTGCATGTCTTGTATCCCAATCTTATATTAGTCATTATTCAACTTTACTAAAAAACTATCAGCACTCCTCTCAATTGTCGTGTATTAAAAATGAAGGGGTGAGGACATTATAAATAAATAACGTTTACTGACTTAACCAAATTCATTTTATATCCACTGAGTGACATTATCCTATTTCCCAGCCTTCGTGTTATTGTCAGGCTGGTCAACATCGTCAGGGTTTCTATTCTAAGAGAAATATTGTTAGCTTTATGAAATATGGTGTTTAAACGCTAATTTAAAACTGTGCGGAATTAAAAACTGTGATAGAGTTTTGAATGAAATTTGTCTGAAGTATTGAAGTATTGTTTAGTTAGTTTTAATAACAATCAAAATGTGTATTTCATAAGAATAGAATCCAGTGTACATAACTAATACTCACTATGAACTTTAATTATTAGAACGATACGTCTAAAAAAAACTAATTGCTTTGACAATAACTGAGATTAAAGAATGAATGTTGCACACTCGATAAATAAAAGACTATTGATATTATTAAAAAATAACCCACCAATTCACTATCATTATTCAAAGCGTGAAGAGAGGTAATGACACTGATGAAAGGAAATCTTTCACTGATAAAACTGGGTGATTGTCGTTCTAAATTATAGATTGAATAAAACTTAAAACTGATGAGTTACTGATGTTATACTCTGTTATTAAATGGTAAACTGTTAATCGTGATATCCAATCGTTCTAAGTTCAATTCTATATATAGCTGTAAGAATGTGCTATTGAATAAACACAATAAACGACAAACTAGTGATCCAAACCATTTACGTTCCAACTGAATCTCCAACTGATTTTTATTAATTATGAAAAAGATGCACGAAAATTGGGAAAATCTGAGGATTTTCTATCTTTAACAGGTGTTTCGCTTTAACATACATTAAATCTTAATTCTAAAACATAAGTCATTTAACAATATATTTTAGTAAAAAATGATTGTACTTTCAAATGTTAAATGATTGAAGGTAGAAATCTACAATTAAATAGACATGACATTAACTCCTGTTTAGTTACTAATGCAATGTAAATATATCAATCCTACAGGGATTCAGTTGTAGCTTGAGTAGCTTACTGGTAACGTCTGAGACCATGCGACTAGGTAAAAGGGGTTCAAACCTCACATAGGGAGTAATTTCCCTGAAATCGCAGTTGTGACTCACTAAAATGCCCAAACTAGAATGACAGCTAGACTAATACAGGATACTCACTTGGCTACTTTCAACCATCTAACACCTGAGCATCGTACATGTGATGTTGAGTCACTCAGATTAGTGGCTACATTGTAATTTGATCAATAGAATTCTGTCAGCACTATTAGAACTAGATAAACATAACATTGGTTACTACTCAGCAATTGATCATCGTAAACTTTCAAATATACATTCCTAGAAAAAAAGGAACATTCATCTTTCTTTTCCAAATGTGAATGTTGCTTTTTCTCCATTGGTTTATTTCGCAATCCACACACATGTATACTTATACATACACAAGTAGAATTAAGTGTCTTTTCCTTTTTAGTTTATTCTAGGAAAATTAACTATTCTAATCTGTTGATGGACGCATTTAAAAATGAAAATTGTATTGGATCACTTGGGTTTGTTGTCCATTAACTCAAATAGGTTATTCATCTGATATTAAATGAAGCAAATACACTCGTTTGATTATTTTTTTCTCTCCAATGCGTGTAGACGCATTCCATCAACACTTTTTTGTTTGGAGGGAACCCCATTTCTTCTTGAATTTGTTGAATTAAGTCTTTGAATAGGCAAAATAGAATTTGGGATAAATTTACTGAAAATAAATTATTGTTGTCTTTTTAATCTGTTGAATATTGTGATCCTAACGTTTAAGATGCTACCTGGTTTCCATACTAGAACGTTCACTCATTCGAAATTCATTATTTGATTAATCTTATTTATTATTTGTAAACGTGAAGCATTCAGAAATTCTATTTGGAGATTCATCTACTGATATGCTTTAAACAAGAACTCAGAGATAAACGATTTGAATGTTGAACAGAGGATAAAGGTTTTTGTTAAGAGAAAAGAAGGTGACTATAAGAATAAAATATAAAATGTACATATAAGAAAGTAATTCTAATTGATCTCAATCCTGAATCAGTAATAAGATGAGTTATCATCATGGACTGATGACAGTTGGAAAACGATCGAATAACTGTCCAACATAAGTCAGTCTTGTCATCCCAATTTTTAAGACCGAATTCGGACTGACGGATTCCAGCACAATGGGCTTATGGCATTATAGTCGCCGTGATATCTAAATGTACTGATTATAGTCTTTAACATGCTTTTAAGTGTACACTGCTGAGATATCCCAAACTAAAATTAAACAGCTATCTAGTATCCCTGCTTTTTAATGATTCTTCTCCAGGTGATATCATTGCTTAATGGTAGCTTATGTCAATGTATTATTTAAATGTTTTTCATTTACATCAAAATTGTGATCTTTTCCCTTTTGTAACCAACTATTTATACGATTACTCATGTTTATCTTATAAATCAAAATTTTTCTACAGGACCATGTTTTTTGACAAGTTTGACAGATAGAGAATTGAATCCAACCAAATCATGGGGTGATCATATTATTTTGATTGTGATGCTGTTATGACTGGAACTGACGGTTCATTGGACAACTTAATTTATCAGTGGGAATTTATTAGTAATGCTAACAATAACATAAATAATAATTTACGATCTGTTAAACAAGCGAGCGATAGTGGATCAGATGCATTAAATACTATTATTCATAGACAACGTCTTCTAGTTCGGGCACCATCTGTGGTTGGTACAGTTTCTCATAACAATTATGATAATGTTAATAATAAGTTTGATTTAAGTCAATTTCATGAATCACAACTACGTATTGATAAACTGACTTTAGATCACAACGGAGAATATCAATGTACTGTAAGAACAAGATTAGCTACATCTGGAGGAGGAGGAGCAACAATGAACAATTATTATCAAATCCCACCAATGATTACAAGAAAATTTCGGTTGACTGTCAAATGTAAGTTTATATTTATGTATTTCTTAGAAATATTATTCGATTTATTTAAATTAACTTAAGTTGACTTTTCTTTTTTTTCAATTATAAAAGTATTTCATTGGTTGTTATGAATGCAGAGTTTTTGTCGAGAAATGAATTGCTTTTTTCCACTACTAGTAGACACTATGTAACAACCTCTGATACTAGCCACAATTAAATTCCCGTACTCTGACAAACCCACACTCTGATTGAATGCAATTCAATTTAAAAGTGAGAGATAACAAAAAAGGACTCTCGATGATGACTCATTTATCATTCATACAGTCAACTAAAAACACCATCTCAATGCACACAATTGCACACCTATCTACTTTTGACTAGTTTTTAGTTATATTTTAGTAACTATATAATTTTAAAAAATGTCATAATGAACGAAAGTCTTACTGAATGATTCCATAGCTTAAGTTGTAAGAACGTTATAGAATGTTAAAGTGTGAACATTTCATGCTAAATGGATTCAGTTAACTCATTCTTGATCCGTCATTACAACCGGTATTATTACCGGTTTATTGGAATGGTAGAAATTAGGCAGTTATATCATACTACATTTATACTTATATCTTAGCTGATTAAGTATACAGATTACCGGCTCAGTGGTCTAGTGGTTAAGCGCTCACTCGCGACGCGGGGTCGTGGATGCGCACTGCTGAGAAGTCCCACAATAGGACTAAACGGCTGTCCAGTGCCTCCAAGTTTTCCATGATGATCTAGCTTCAATTGACTCATGATCTCAACTATACAGATTACCTTAAGCAATTATTGTTAACAAAAACGGGTTGATTTATTATTTCGTAAAACTGTAAACTTTTATTAACTGAGATTTTGCTAAGATTATTATGTGTTAGATAAGATAGAAATGCATTTGAATACATAAAGCTATTGAGTATTGAACTGGAACGTGTCATAATTCAAGAGATGATTACAATTAGCTTTTAGAGACCTTGGCGTACATAGTTTTAATCATTTACAATGAGAATAAGTATGGTTATCCCTTATTCTTTGTTAGATTTTGAGTTTTATCATTTACTCTTCAATTTCGTTTGTTTCTTTCAAACTATATTTGATGGATAATGCTAGTTTGCTTTATACTCTAATGGTTTCTTCTCTTGTAATGCTTATGTGAAATATAACAATTCTGGTTGGTACATATCAATTCCTGATGTTACATTATTTATGATTGAATGATCGACTGTAGTCTGAAGTCATCATCTCCATGAGTTGGATTTTGTACATTTGATACACACTACAGAATGCTTTTAGATTCATGACACATAATTATATGAATGAATTATAAGGCTACAATATGTATACAAAGTTAAAATTCTTAATTTTATGCATGGTTAATGAACTTTTTTTATATGACCATATGACGCGTCTACAATGGACTGAATATTATGTGATTTACTTAGTTGTGTACAAATATTATCGGTGAGATTATAATTTATGGACGAACCAATCAGGTTCAAGATGGCAGGACTTAGATTTTGGCGTGAGATTCATCCATTCATTTGGCTAAATACCATTTCGGCATTATAGCTGATGCCAGTTCGTGATGAGAACATTAAATATAATTTCTAATCTTAACCATCAACTGTAAACCCTAATCCTAGATCCTCGCACTAATTAATGACCCTCATTTAGCCCAATTAAGTAGATACACATTTTCAAGGTTATTTTAGTGTTGCTCAAAGGTCTTCCATAAGTTATAGTCTCACCACATTATCTATTTATATTATGAATTAATCGAATGAGTAATGTTAGAATTAATCATAAGCCTTTCCAAACAAATAGCAATAAGCAGTTAAACAGAAAATCTTACAATACCAATAAGGTTCAACAACAAATTTGACATTTCACTGACGGATTTATCTTTATTTCCTTTGATTTATTGTTTTTCTTCTTACTCAACTCTCTTTATATAGGACAAGTTTCAGTGGAATGCAGTGTCCAGAATTCATTCTATCTGTCTAGCTGAAAATTTCTTAGATATAGAACTAAGTGAATTTTATGTACTTACTTACGCCTCTTACTCCCAATGGAGAATAGGCCGCCGACCAGCATTCTCTAAACAACTCTGTCCTGGACCTTCCTCCCCACTTCTATCCAATCGTTGTCCATTCTTCTCATGTCTGTCTCCATTTCTCGACGTAATGTGTTCTTTGGTCTTCCTCTTCTCCTTTGGCCTTGAGGATTCCGATTGAGGGCTTGCCTTGTGATGCAGTCGCGTGCTTTCCTCAATGAATGTCCTATCCACTTCCAGCTCTTCTTCCTGATTTCTTCTTCCGCTGGGATCTGGTTTGTTCTCTCCCACAGTACGTTGTTGCTGATAGTTTCTGGGCAACGGATCTGAAGTATTTTGCTTAGACAACTGTTAAAAAATACTTGTATCTTCTGAATGATGGCTTTCGTAGTTCTTCAAGTTTCCGCCACAAACAGTAGGACTGTATTGACATTTGTATTGAAAATTCTGACTTTAGTGTTGGCTGACAGACAGTTGTTTCGAGTTCGAGATGTTCTTCGGCTGTAAATATGCCCAAACATCCTCCTTTATCCGGGCTTGGGACCGGTAGTAGCCCCAGAAGGGCTCCAGGCGGAGTTAAGTGAATTTTAGACACCTTGTAAATTCACAATATTCTTGTTCAATTAAACTTGTTACATTTATATTCAACTGATTTACATTGACTGTATTTCTAATATTTTGATGGAAATTAAAATTGCTCAAGTATCTCAGTATCAATGAGTTATAAATATAGAATAAAATTCATCTACGATTTACATAGAAAACCACTTAATACTATTGAAATTGCTCGAATCGTAGAACCAAATAATCGCCCAACTACCGGAAAAACAGTTGAATTTTTTTTTACCTACAATGATTTGAACAACCTAATAGTATCGTTTGTCTTATCTATATATAATTTCAATGGTTAAGATCATGAGTCAGTTGAAGCTAGACCATCATGGAAAACCTGGAAGCACTGGACGGCCGTTTCGTTCTATTGTGGGACTCCTCAGCAGTGCGCACTCACGACCTTGCCCCCTTCGAGATTCTATATATAGACATAAAACATTTAACTCACAAGTCAGTTAATTAATATATATCTCAAGTTTTATCTATCGTATACCTGTCTATTCCCTATCAAAATGACTGACATAGAAATATTATAATTCTTCACTATGAAGACTGATGAGAATAGTAACCAATCATATAGTAATTCACTTGATATTGTTTTACTTGAATCTTCCCATTGATGTTTTAGGACTGAAATTGATCAGTCTCTTATTGGCATATGTGCATACTGTGCGTATGCCTCGATATTGCCTTAATTTACAAGCATTATAAGCAAAGATGGATAGTGGCTAGCAGTGGAATCCAGTTTGACGCGCGTTTCGTCCTGTTTGGGACTCGTCAGCTGGATGTACCTGCATCTCAGAGTTGATGCTCACTCTGGGACTCGAACTCAGTACCGTTCGCTTCAAACGCCATCGCGTTATCCACTTAGCTACTGAGTCCTGATAGCCACTCGTTTGTGCCATCTTTGCTTATAATGCTTGTAAATTAAGGCAATATCGAGGCATACGCACAGTATGCACATATGCCAATAAGAGACTGATCAATTTCAGTCCTAAAACATCAATGGGAAGATTCAAGTAAAACAATATCAAGTGAATTAAACTTCACCCCATTGCACAAGCAAGTGGCTATCAGGACTCAGTAGCTAAGTGGATAACACGATGGCGTTTAAAGTGAAAGGCACTGGGTTAGAGTCCCGGTGTGAAAATCAACTGTGGGATGCAGATATATCCAGCTGGCGAGTTCAAAATAGGACGAAACGCGCGTCCTGAATTCCACTACTAGAGAACATCGATCTTTGCTTAGAATGTCTGTGATTTTAGGCAATATCAAGGCAATCCACACAGGATGCATATATACCAACAAGAGACTGATCGATTGCAGTACTAAATAACAATGGGAAGATACATGTAAAACAACACCAAGTGAAGATAATAATTTCTTTATAAAAATTTAAAAATAAACTCTTTTCTGGCATTTATTTTTCATATTATCATTATGAATACTTTATTTCTTTAACACATATATCATGAACTTGTTTAATTTGCGCGCATTCAAAAATTAATCGTTGAATCGCTATAACAACAACGACAACAACAAACTGTGGTAACAGTTTTGTTGAAATCAATCAAATAATTATTTTAATTTTAAATTAGAATACCATACAATTAAAAGAGATTAAATTATACAATGGAATATCAAAAAAATAATACAAGAGAAGAAGAAAGCAGAATATTTCTCATATGCAACTGACCTAAGGCCTTTTAGATGAATATTTTGTTCATATAAGAAAATTGAAAATTATTCACTATAAAATTTTCTATTTGAAGTAATTACTTCATTTTGTAACAGTATGTTTCTAATAAATATGTCCATCTAAGTAGTGATTATTGATCCCTTTATTCTGTCAGAAGTATAGATCACTCTCCTTACTCATCAGATCTACTCACCTATTTGAAATTTCACAGAATGCGAAATAGTCATACGTGCCTAGTATTTTAAGAATGTAAAGACAATGACACATGAAATAATAATGTAACTAAAGAACTTAACTTTGATGAATGTTTTACACAATGGAGGTGAGAACTGAACAATTATAATGCTTCAAAATGAAAAGTATTTTGAACGAGATAAAAGTGACATACTTTGAATTAGGTTTTTATGTTCCCAGTTCACATATTTATAGGACAAATGAGTATACATGTGTATACATCTCAAGTGAGAATACCTAATTTTGTTTTAATATCATCTGAGTATTCATCCAACAGACGTCTAGATTCAATGTTATTCCTAATCATCGGTCTTGTTTACAAAATGTTCTTACAACAAATTCGTTTTCTACTGATTATTTAAACACTACAATCAGTTGATATAATTAAAAAACCAGGTTCTAAAGAATACAATAATTGAAGTTAGACATTAACACAGTTGGATCTCGGCCGGCTCAGTGGTCTAGTGGTTAGGCGCTCACTCGCGACACTGATAGGTCCTGAGTTCAGATCTCGCGACGCGGAGTCGTGGATGCGCACTGCTGAGAAGTCCCACAATAGGACTAAACGGCAGTCCAGTGCCTCCAAGTGTTCCATGGTGATCTAGCTTCAATTGACTCATGATCTCAACCATTAAAATACAATATTATTTTTTGGAAATTTCCCCAAAAATTAAGTTGAATAATTATTTTAATCATCCTGCATGGTTGTTGAACAGTTAATAACAGTACATATTCAATAGGGGTTTATTGGATTTAGAGTTTAATCATCGGAAATTTTGTTATTCTTTATTTTTTGTTTTGTGAATTAATGGATCTTTTGAAAATGGGTTCTCTCTTTGTTTATGCTATTTTACATTCCTTTGCACATATTCACATCCGGACAATTATAAATGAAGATTCATTTAATCACATGTACATATTACCATTATTATTTTATTATTATTAATCTTCCTTATTCCCCGCCTTAATCTAACAATTGCTCAGCTCAGCTTTTTGGGAAAGAATCATTCAAGAGCATAGCTTATCAGATAGGATATTAATATTCTTTATTAGTCTTATATTAATGCATTAGTTTTCTATAGTGTTATTGTACATATGTTCATGTATGAGTTTATACAAGTCATATTTATTCTACTGACATATTTATATTATCACAACACCATTCACCTATCTATCTATTCATATACATGCTTACTTACAGATTTATCTATCAACCTAATTCATCATTAGCATCATTCATAAATCTAGTTTAGTTTGACAATTATCATTTTCTCTATTATGATTTTTTATATGACTTTTAATATAGACGCTGACAGGAAATAAAGATGAGAGAATGTTATTGTGATATTTATACGTTTTGTACATACTTTGAATATTATCAGTATACTAATAATAATAACTATTATTATTATTATTATTATTATTATTATTATTACGGCTTTTGTAGCATTCTATAATTTCAAAATTTATACATGATAGTAATCTTTATAACGTGTCCTAGTGATTATTTCAGTATATATATATGGAAATGTATTAATAAATATCCTCACACATGATATGTATGGTTCAGTGAATACTCCATGCATACTTACTTAATTACGCCTGTTACTCCCAATGGAGCATAGGCCGCTGACCAGTATTCTCCAACCCACTTTGTCCTGGACCTTCCTTTCTAATTGAATACTTCATGCACAAATATACATTTATTCCCTACTAAACTTAAACTCACGTGAACTAATGCTGTTCATTATATTTAGTACAGTAGATAAAAAAATGTTTTAATTTTAAAATATTGACATATTGTGATGTGTGCTAGTTATATCGACATAAGTAGTATATGATGTTAGTTGTGAACAGAATGTCTGGCATCAGAGAGACAAGAGGATCGAACAGTAAAGAATGGGAACAGAATGCAATTTGTATGAAAATCCAAGAACAATGAAGTCTGAGTCATTATGAGACAATTCATGGACATTTTGCAAATTACGTATTTACTACTTGATTGTTAGATTTTATTAACAAGTCCTGTAATTTTGTGTCAAATGCATTCGATTGTTCCCCACTGGTGTTCTTGTTCACTGCAATATAAGCAGTAAATATGTAAACACCGGGTAAATACTGGAGTCCATGCTGGTAAACATATAGTATGCACTAATGAGGTTAATTTCAAAATGATGAATGTTTTTTTATACATGAAATCTTTAAACTTCAGTAAAGAAGAAATACAACAATTTCACTTAAACTACCTATTGAGTTTGGACGCTCTAGGTTACGTATACGTGACATTCAAAAAAATTACTGAACTACTGAACCATTGAGAAGTATTTCCGCCATCAGACAATTAAAAGTATAAATTCAAAATAATAAATTTCATTCTTCCTACTAATAACATATAAGTGAACAACAGAACGAAAATTAAAAAAATACTGTTTTCCACATTTCGGTAGATTAATTTATTTTAAGTGAGAGAGAAATTGGGCAATAAATAAAATAAGAATTTCATTTAGATCGCGAACCGCTCAAAGTTACACAACCATTGACAACCTGAAAGCACTGAATAGCCGTTTTGTCCTAGCATGGGACTCCTTGTCAAGGGGGAATCAGACCCAGAACATACTGTTCCTTGAGCAAACTCTTAACTTCAAGACCACTGAGCAGGGATCCAATAGTTTACAAGTCTTACTCAAACCAGTTCACCATCTTCTATTGTCTTTGGTAGATATCTTCATCACTCTCGACATAGTTTAGTTCCACCGGGTACGGCTTTTTATTAGAACTCCTGAAATTCCCCCTCAAAAGTAGTCATTAAAGATCACACAATATTTGTCAGTATGGGGTAGCGGAGATGGTTGAATTTCGTTGAAATCATGAACCTACCTAAATTAGACAACCATTGAGTTAGGATTAATGCATACCTACTGCTTATTTACATCTTGGTTAGGTAGGTTTCTTAAAAAAAACTAAATAAGTAATAATAATAAAATAATAATATATTTGTTATATTCCAAAGAGTATGCTCCCCGACCAAAACATCCAACTCAGAGGACAAAACTCCATCAAAATCACCCACCTGAGCTACAGATCTTCTGCACCATTAGTTTGATTACTAGATGCTGTTCTAACATCGAAGTTACTTATTTGATAAACTTACATTGGATTGTGATGGTGCCCACCTATAACAACTGATGATTTTCACTTATATAGAACAGGATAAAAACTGAATCATTGACTAATATTCGAAATAAAGTAATATGATAATGGTGACTACTGAAGATCACTGAATAATTAACAAGTTTAAGAAGTAACTTTTAGACTGATTTTCTTACATCCATATTGGCATTGAAAATAAGATGGTTGTCTACTCTCTTCCATAGGGGTATGTTTTCGAGATCGATTTTCTCTTCGTACATTCAGTGACTTACCAAGTTAAGAACAAATTAAAGTTAGCCAAAAGAACAATAATTCCAGCTCCCTATGATTGATTTTTTTCCACATCAAAACAGTGTCCCGGGTTTGTAAAATGGAATTAATATTGTTAAATATTTATCTCAAATACTGAAACCATGATGATAAAAATCTTATATGGTAAACATTTTTACGTTAGATATTGGAAGGCGATCGCCAGAAAAGCGTGAATCTATATTTTGTGCTAATTGACACTTATCAACGAGGCGTATATAGAGTCTTGATACAACTTCCACTTCCTATGTGATTCAAACCCCCGTCATCCATTGTAACAACCTGAAACATTGCTAATAAGCTGGTCAGACGACAACTACTCTTATTTAGATCTTTGGCCAATAGTGTAAGTGACGATATATATAGTACCAGTCTTATATTTCAAAGTTACACATGTATAGAAAACTGAAAGTGGTTTAATGATTTCTTTCTTTTAGAAATGCATTACTATTCTCATCTGTTTAACGGTTTCTGTTTTTATATTTAAGTAACCTTTTTATTGGTGCTTTTTCTATCATTTTTGTAGTGTAAGCAGCAGTAGTAGTAGTCACCCCCATAACCCACACTATCAACAACAGCTGTAGTGTTACTCAAACACTGTGTAATTGATTGAGCAAATATTTGTCATCTAATGTTGCTGGGTTGTTTTTACAAATTGACATTTCATATACATGCATAGTTGTCCAACTGTTTTGTTTTCCCTACTATTTATTTACCACCCTGGTTTCGTTCTTACTTCCTTACCTGTTTAACTATCATTCATCTAGTTCATTAGTCAGTTAGTCATGATGGTTACTATGTTACTTGTTATTCAGATACATTATTTGACTATCTTCATATATGACGCGTATTTTGTGTCTGTCAGATATGACAGCTTCCAAATCACATTTATATGTATACATGTGATTTTTGTATTAGGCTTTATTTACCCTTACAAACGAAGTTACATATGATGATACACTGCAATGTGATAATTAAATAAACTATTAGTTTTTATATATTTCGGTATAAATCTTTAAAGAATCCCAAATTTTCCCCCTCTCATTCTCACACACAAATGTTAGCTCATTTTCTATAATGTCTACATATATGTGTGCATATCTATTTTTGTACACGTAAATGTGCGCATAACTTAAATGTATATATATATATGTAATCGACAGTGTTGATCCAACAACACAATTGGTCAGTTGTTCCTTTCATAATATAAATTTATTCATTTCATTCATTTATGTGGATAGTGATTTGTGTTGTTGATTAAATTGATCTCATGAGTTTAGTTGAATAAAGAGAACAAACGAAAGCTGGTAGATAATATTTTATCAAGTTCAAACAATATATAACAATATATGATACAATTATCTAATATGAAATTTGTTACACTCGTATTGTAAATGTGTTTAGATCATTTTTCTTTTCAAAATGAACGAAAAAGGTATTGAATAGTGAAGTTATTCGCTTAATTGATAAGTAGAATCTTGTTTATTGTTTAAAGTGGTATATAATTGATGATAAAATCTATCAGATATATGCATTCAAAGAAGTGTTGAATTTCTAGGCTGATGATCTTATTCAATATGTCTCCAGGATTTAGATCATATGAGCCACATACCCACTTGAAACCTGACTTGCTGAGTCTATTGTAAATAGTCACTGTGAGATCTGTACAGAATTCATGAAACCATTCTTTGGAAACTGGCAGCCTTGGATTTTTAGTGACCATGATAAAGTATTAGTTATGCATAAAATGGTTAACCGGAATGGCGAAAAAATACCATACGAACGTGAAAAATAAATAATTAAAAAGAACTACCTCTCTATCTAATGAAAAGCGATGGTTGGTAATAACATTCATAATGACACAATAAAACATAATTAATGGATGATTTTCAAACACTTCATAATTCAACTAGTGAACAGTATCTAATCAATAATTTACAAAAAGATTGTTGAACACGCTGTCGATATTGCATATTTTCAGCTTCCATTATTTCAGATATATTACGACTATTACTTTTACTGGAATTCTACTTTCCATTAAAAATTGGTACCAATTCGAAAGAGGCAAATACTTGTACACCCTCAAACGTTTAACAATATCGAATCATGGACAACATAAAGGAGCGTAACGTTATTTTCGATACAGAACATCAACATATGAAGGTGAATAGAAGAGGATTTGAATTAAATGGAAATGCAACATTAATTTAAATCCTACTATAAAATAATAAATAAGAACATCTGTTCCATTGTTATCTATGAAACTTATGCATTTGTTATGAGAAATATAAAGAATTAACGTAAAAAGAAACTTGTTAAGAATGAAAATCTAAACGAATGACTTCATGAAACCAACGATATGCAACAATACTATGTATGTTTTTATTTTTCATCCATTTAAATGAATTGAGAATTCCCACAGCTGAAATCACGAGTCATTCTAAGCTAGACCACTATTAGCAACCTGGAAGCACTGGACGACCGACTCATCCTAATATGCGACTCCTCAGAAGTGTTCACCCACGATCCTGCAAGTGAGACTCGGACTTAATTCATTCGGTCTCGTGCACAAATGCTTAGCCTCCGGATCATTGATCCGGCGTCCAACGGTGTTAACGTCTAATTTCAGTCGATTCATGATCTTTTGAAACCCTTCATCCATTGTCTTTGGTGGATAACTACCTCACACCGGACACGGATTGGACTGCACTGGTCACAGCTCCTCATTAGAACTTGAGGAGTTACATCTTGAAGATAGTCATAATTGAGCACATGATTGTTACCAGGATAGGGATTTGTGGAAATTTGATGCCAGCTCAATGGTATATAGGTTAAGCATTTGTGCGCGAGACCGAATGTCCTGAATTCGAATCCCGCTTTCAGTATCGTGGGTGCGCGCTGCTGAAGAGTCCCATACTAGGACGAGACGGTCGCCCGGTGCTCCCAGGTTTCCAATAGTTATCTAACTTAGATCGACTAGTGATTTCAACTGTAAAATACGACGATCTCGACAAATCCCTATACTGAATTGTAAATTATTATTATCATTAAATATTACATAAAGACAAATAATCCAAGAGGCCAAGTCAAATCAAATATACTTCAAGACTACTGATGGTAATATAAATTTGGATAATTTTTCTAACTTTTCTACCTCCTGGCTCTTTCCTTCTATCAATTATATGCATTTTCTTTTTGTGAAAGTGCCAAACTAGTCAAACATGTCTTTGTCTTGACCCACTTTCTCTCTCATATACACACTCATTTTTATGTTTGATAGTATGGTAATTTTGTGAATGAGTTTCACTAGGTTATGTGATGTGTACACGGTTGCCTGTGCATGTTAACATTTAGTAAATTCTGTCTTGATAACAACTCTCCCCCTTTCTCTTGATGTCTGCCATTGTCCCACCATCACAGTTCATTTAATTTGTAGACTAAATGAATAATAAAAAAGTTTGATTTACATTCGTTACTTTTGTGTTTTTTTAAAGTTTAAGTACATTTTAATTTATACATAATACGACTGATTACTTAATTACTACCACTTAGCATGAATCAATATATTTTCAAAATAAATGTTAGAAACTAGTAGAAATATCGATAAGGGTTAATTCGATTTCGAGCTATACTGTTTGTGTAATGTTTGGTGATGCTTCCACCTAGCTACCCCCTCCCCTCAAAATGTGAAGCAGAGTTTAATGACTTAACCACTTAGGTGAATTATCATATATTTTGCAACTAAATTGATCATTAATTAAAACTCATATGTAAAAATCTATTTCTGTCATGTTTGTCCCAGTTGCATTTAACTGACTGACTGATTGACTAACCAAGTGAAACAATTTACCATATGATATATGACAGTTAATCTTTTTGAATGATGACTACACTTTCATTTATATTAAATAGTAACTAGTTAATTTTAGTTCACCTTGTTACTATATGGACGCTTAGCATCAATCAATGATGCTATTGAATAATGATCTTTTAGAAAATAATAATATGCTCTTAAATTTAGCGACTATTTAGTAAGAAATTCAGAAAGATCAGTTCTCTAGGTATCCTACACAATATAGTCCGTTTAAATAGAATACCTTTAAGTGTGGTAAGTTCATATTCTATTCTTCTTTGAACCTTGATCATTTTTAAAACATTGTTAATTCAGTGCCCAATGTTCTGTTCTACACTATTTGCGTTCTACATTATTAACTATTTATTATATACAATCTTTTAAATTAACACAATTTAATTATCACTATTATTGATTCATATACTTATTATTTTGAAAAACAAGTGTATATTTACAATGGCATAGTTTTTATAAATGAATTAACCGAAAAAAAAACATTTTTCGATGAACCAATTTTTCTTATTCATTTTTGTATCGGCCACTTGAATCTTCAAATTGATGTTTATGACTGCAATTGATCAATCTCTTATTGGTATATATGCATGGTGTACGGATTGCCTCGATATTGCCTAAAATCACAGATATTCCAAGCAAAGATTGATGTTGTCTAGTAGTAGTATGCAGGACGCGCGTTTCGTCCCATTTAGGACTCGTCAGCTGGATATACCTGCACCCCACAGTTAATGTTCACTCCGGGACTCGAACCCAGTATCGTTCACTTCAAACAATCTTTCTTATTTTATATATCAATGTGCATGTTTCGTCTATTTTTAATTATCGAACTTTAAATAAATCCCAATTAGTTATCAAAATCAATTATTATTATCAGATACACTTAGCTGAACATGTATTTCTCACTTTAGTTTAAAATTGTTTAGTAGTATACACTTACAAAATTGTACTCAGAAGGAACAATTTAAAAATGGTTAAACATTATAAAACAGGAATTGGGTTATTTTTTTAACTTAAAAAAACTATGAAGATTATACTATTTTCACTGAAAATCACGACCAAAATTTTCAATGGTTGTCTAGTTAAAATCAGTTCGTGATTTCAACAGTAGAAAAATTTGTTGATTACCAGATGAAATTATGAAGAAACAATGAGCAAGAGGCATATACACAACACATATGCATATATATATATATATATATATATATATATATACATATACGAAAAAAGTGACAGCTTCTTTCCTCTTTTTAATGTTCTTTCGTTTTTGAAAACTCGTTGACGTTTTGACATAAGAATGACAGTGCATATGCAGTAGAATCGAAATAAATAAAATTAGATAAATTTCAAATGATGATTATGTGTCGATGACAGGAAAAGGGTGTGATAGAGAAAATAGTTATTTCTTAAGGAAAATGAAATTCTCCTAATAGTAGCCTACAAACTGCTTTTTGCTCTTCATTTCTGTGTGTCTGTCAGTGTATCATGTGAGTGATATTTATATTCATCTACATGCAATTACGTATCTTAGATATAACTTTCATTAATTAGTTGATCAACAAAACAATTCTTTTTGGTAATTTTTTTCATTCTTGTTGATAGATTTAGAACACTTGGCGCTAACAAACAAGGCTTTCCCCAAGTCGTTTTTCATATACATTATTCATCTCACTATTTCCCACACACACACTCTCTCCAAGCCTTTTATATTACTTATTTCTATCCATAATGTTTTACTGACAGGGTAATTTTTGAGATGATATCTTGGAGACATTTCTGTTTTTCTTATATTTCACTTGACATAGTCTGTATGTGTGTTGTTGCGAGTGCGTATACGTGGATGTGTGAAGTAGCGTGTAGTAGACGGTTAAATTCAATCTTAAACCTGACAAATATTAATCCATGCAAGATGTAAGTTGATTTAATACGTAATTTATTATGCTTTTGGTTTTATCATACTATTTGTCTCGCTACCACTCTTTCTCTCTCACACACACTAATGCATCACTTCTAAATTGTAGAATTACAAGATTTTTATGAATTATTTCTATTTATATAATCGTCTAACGATTAAACTTAGACATTATCAAATAATACAACTATTAATTAATAAAGTCATACTACCGAAATGGATTGGTATGACAAACAGATGTAAACAAATGACCACTGATTAAATTTACTGAAATTGTTTAGAAATAATAATAACAGAAACAAGTGTTGTGTAGTTTATTGGTTGCAATAATCAACTCTCACAGGTTCAAGTTTTCTATTCTTGTAACAATTATAACTCAATGCCTAAATGGATGGTGAATCTGCTATCCATATTGTCGACCCATGATCAGTACCCGTTTTGGCAGAAAGTCCTTAGCTTACTTTATCGTGTTAGTTGGTGTATATTCACAAGGTGTATCTCGACAGACCTGCAACTTCTTCAGATATTCCAACCTATTGTCCCAGTCATCAACATATAACTGTGACATATCTCGGGAAAACCGAGATGTTTATGTGAATAAGTTATAGGTTATTAATCGATATAATGCTGGTTGTTTATTATTACGCACTAAGAACTAACGATTTAGTCTGCATTTTAGACACTAAAATAAGTAACTCGATATTACGAAAGTATCGAATAAGGTTCTCATCAATGATTACTAGATAATAAAACACTGCTTACTACTCGACTATTTGGCCATACTTAGATTAGTGATTTGTAAGAAATTTCAATTCAGAGATAGTTTTTATCGCGAACTGATATAAGTTGGATAACTAAAAAAAGTATACAGCACTTGGAGGCCTTTTTATCCTAGTTTACGACTATCCGATGGTGATCATCCTTAACCACATATATGATTAAGTTACGACGTTCAAGCCTCTCAATGAGCTCAGTACATTTAAACTATTAAGTCCAAGTTTAACGGTTAGCGTTCCTAACTACCCCACTGAGTAACCACAAGTTACGGCTTTTCTTTAGGAATTCAAGAATCCACCCCAAAGTGAGTTACAAGTGATCGCTAGGTTAAATACTTAGACAGATGATTTGTTAAGAGAGTTATTTAATATGACTTAGTCTACCACTGTGAATTTAAAAAATGACCGAAATAACCATTTGGTTTCTGATAGTTCTCTAGAGTATTTGATAAAAAAAACTGTCTTGGAATATTCTACCATTTATTAAATAATGCTGTTAACGGAAATCATATATATATATATATATATATATATATATATATATATATATATATATATGCAATGTTTGCTACTGTTATAGTTTCATCAGCATCATGCCATTTTGTATATTTACATATATTCTAACCAGGAAAAGAATGTCTGTCATGCTTGTCATACTTGTCTGTCATAATATAGAAAAATATCTGTAATATCCCCACTACATAGAACTAACTAATAGCAATATGAAATGACCTTTGCTAGTTGATTTCTCCTCAAAATATTTCTGCCCAAATGTTTATCATTATTATTCCTTTATGTCATTAGATTTGGATGGTTTCAGTAGAAAATAATAATGGTAAATAGTTATGTTTACTTAGTACACGTCAATGTTTTGTGTGCGTGTGATGTGTCCATTGTACTTGATATTCTACACGTACGTGTATGCGTTATGGAGGTATGTATGTGTGCACAGTTTGCCAATCTAAATAAAATATATTGCGTGCAAGTATGAAAGGAAATATTCTTCGAATAGCAGCCATATCAGTTTTGTGTTTAAATGAATGCCACTAATATTATTGCTTCTCATATTATAACAACATTAATGTTAATGTATACTAAACATCAAGTGAATACTTTGTGGAGAAGCGGGTTATCAAGTGAGCGAATAGATAATCGATCGTTTAGTCGGAATATGAGAGTAGGAAAAGTTCATTATAGGACCTATTTTTGACAGCTGGTTGACATTACTAAGACAGGTAAACATATATAATCTGTAGTTATATTTACGGTTGCGTGATTGTTAAGGGGATAGTAAGAAAATTTAGTTCGTCTTCCTGCCCTCCTATTTAAATTCTTTATCTTAATTCTAAATATCATCACTTTTAGTTCTGAGAAATGAATTGGGTTTCTTTTTTCAACGGGAAGGGCGAGATTAATTCTAGTGTTGATATACTGAAATAATAATAATAAAGTAAATAAATGAGAACTTTCGTCTAAATTTGATCGAATTGTTTCACAGTATTTGCGCGCCGAGTTAATGTGAGACATTAAAGAGGAAGAAAGTATTTGTAAAATCTCAGCGAATGAATTTGAATTAAATCTAACGTTTCGCCTGGCAGTCTAGTTCAAGCTTTTTCAAGGAAATATCTCAGTTATGTGATAGTATTGGTGTCTTAACATTTCCAGTATCCCCTCTCAAAATTTGGATCCTCATAGTTGTAGAAAGAAATAAGAAAAAGTCATAAATTACACAACCGATACCCCACATTAAGTAACTCCCCTTCCTATCAGTCAGTAATTTGAATGATTGCATTGGGTGTGTTGATACTGTATTCCTAAACATTGAAAGTTAGACTAAAAGGGGAAAGGAATGTTTGAGGATCAAGATGACATGATACAATCTTAAAAAGATTACATTTTTACAGTTTATCCTGTTATTTTACGTTTAAAACATACAAATATGAAGGGGGAGAGACATCGAAGTTTACAGATATTGATCATTCAACTTTTCTGACATTTTGACTTGAATTTGTCATAGTTATCAAACTTGATCATCTTATTGATGTCGTAAATAATGATAATGATAGTAATAGTAACAGAATAAAAAAACTAGTTGGCTATTATCAGTAAACATTTCTTGTGTTTGTTTCATTAGCACGTGTTTTGATAAGCTCTTAGGCGTACACATTTGCCTGCATATATACATGGGCCTTTTGATTTCCTATTATATATATCATGCAGTCGTGTAATAGTATCGTAATCTAAGTGTACTTGTTTGTTTAACACGTATTTCTCTGTTTGACATTGATGAATCTTAACGGCTCTAAAAAAAGTTCACCAAAGAATCACCCTCGTATCAATGTATGCATATAAAATGTTCTTTTTTTCATTTGCATCTTATTCATCCGTTTTCTGTTATCCAACATAATCCCAATCTATTTTTTCTTTTTGTATTTTACTGTCAAACTTACATTGATTTTGAAGGAACACCCTTTTTGTTATCTAACATGTGAATTTACCTTATTCTTTCACACTTCCAATACATTGTGTTATTGTTGTTTTGCCTAAAACGTAGTAATTGGGTGTATTTATATAATACTAAATTTGGATGTATTAAAATGTTTACAGAATGTTCTCAGAAAATTTGACAAGTTCTCTATCCTTTTTGAAAAGAAATGCATTTTTTGTTGTTGCAGATTACATCTGTTCAAATACAAATTTAAAGGTGAATCCATATGTGTTCATGCATTGTGCAAAATTCTACACTGTCGTGTGCTTGTATATGTATATATGCATATATCATGTCATATTATGTCATAAATTGTTTACTAATGCCCGACATGATGACCTTATCACTGTTATTACAAGTTATTTAGAGAAATGAATGAAATAGGTTTACTTCATCAATTGAATAACATAACATAACGCCTAAATCGTGCCAAAAATTCTACTTAGTAGTATAATTATGATTATTACATTCATGATTTGAGATATTTTAATGAAATGATTCTCTTTTCACTTTAAGATTACATTTTCATTCCACTTTACACAACAACAATATTAAATAAATGTAGAGGAGTAGGTGTTGTGGAGTGATGATGATTTGATGATAGTTGTAAGTCATTGTAGAAAAAAGAATAGTAAGCGTTAATGTATAAGAAAGATGTACAAAATGGTGTATGGTGGATGATTAAAATACTAGTTGTATTTACAATTATAAACTTGTCAAACTTGTCAGAATAGTAAAATGTAACATCATTTTTTTTGGTATGTTCTTCGTCTAAGATTAAAATGACAAAAACTGTGATTTCACTCTAGATAATACTAATTTCACTTAATATTATTTATTTATTCAAGTTAGTAAAAGCATTTTTAATGAATTATACGTATACTACTAACAAAAAAGGTCGCTATTTTTACGTATTACCAATCTTTTCCAGTCTATATGTTGTAGCGACAATAAGGAAAACCTTATCAAACTGTGATTAGATTTCGTTCCACGATTCCTGTGGCTAACAATGGTTTAGAAGATGAATAGAGAGTCGGTATTTGATAGCTAATGTATTTGAAGCATTACTCGTGTACAAATTAGTGGTCAGTATTGAGGTTTTGCGAAGATTATTTGATTTAGAGAAAAACCTGAATATTCATAAGGCTTAATTGGCTGAAACATTCAATACGCTTACACAACAATCATTTGATAAATAATCTAACATTAGTTACGGTAAGATGAGACACGAAAAATAGCAAAAGAATTTGGAACGAAACATAACATTTTTTCATGAAGTTATTAACTTTTGTTCTTAGTTATGCGTCGAGTCCTTGTCTATGTACGTATACTAACTTATTTTGAAGCTATTTTCTCATCACTACTCACTTAATGGCCTACAATTGTTGAAACCTAGGCTGTTTATATATCGTGTGATCTTCATCCATTTGTATTGTTTGGTAACTTTCATAGTTCTGATTTGGTTAAATTCGCATACTTTCTCTGATTCTTTGGCTAACATCAGTTCATAGTAAAAATAACTCTCAAAGCATATGAAATAATTCTGAAAACAACCTATTCAAATGAGTAGAATTATAAATTAAACTAAGTCATTTTGACTAAATATGATACTATGTAAGCGGACAACAGTCTGATTAAAAATGCATTATTATCAGCGATTAATAGATATATATTTTCGACTGTAGAAGTTTTCGGTAAGCTATACTTACACCACATAATACATATGCTAGATAAGGTATTGTAAAGAATTTATATTTTTCCTTCATGTTCATGAAATTCAATGTCACTATGTATATCTCTCTTTCTACCTCAAGTGAAACTGGTTTAATTTCTCTTTCATTAAAAATAACAATTGTTAGTCGTTTACGAAATTTTAATGAGGTTGTAAATGTTAACTGACTGAGACGGGTGGAACATACATGACGTAAGTCTAACAACAACCTAACTTGACGAGCAATGAGAGGTTGGAGGGAAACTAGGGACAGCCAAAACAAGTTGTGGCATCAATCCATGAAGTTGCTGACCGATGGTCTGAACCATATCTGTAGATGTAAATCATATAGTTAAGCTATAAGCGACAACCCTACTCAGCTAATTGTTAGACATGGCTCCACAACCGTTCACATCCATTCACTCGTTATCTTATTCAAAATCTTAAACCCCGTTATTCCTTCATGAACACGTTTTCATTGTCGTCACAAATTACATTTTTAATATATCTTTTTTCATTGTGATTGTGATTACACTATTTCTATTTCTTCACTACTCATCTTGTTGTTTTCATCTCACCATGCTACTGTGGTAATATCAACGTCACTCGATCCACATACGTTCCAGACCGTATGTTGTTTGTGACTGACTAAAATCCCTATTCACACTTACATTTACAAGAAAGTCAAACGATTTACAATCTATCTTATTGAAAAGTTTCAGTTCTCGAAACATGGCGTAATTTTTCTGCACAAATACATGAAAAATAAACACACTAAGATAAATAACATCTATTATAAACTTCTAAACAGAATAATTCAGGTTTATCAAACCCGATCCTAATGTTCAATGTCGTTTCATGAATGAATCAACTGTATGATATCTAGGTAAACTATGATTAGATTGGTAGGATAACTGTTGTGTTCAGTTCAGTTATCCCAAGTCAACTACTTAATTATTTTTACTTGTACATTTAGTAATTTGATCACTGATTATATAATATTTAAGACTGTAAGGAATAAAAACGAAATACATTGACAATTTATCAAGATCTTGAGCATACTTCTATTTACCATCATTAAAACAACTTTCTTTGTCAGTAGTAAGTTCAAATAAACATTTTCTTAGCGTCAAGTGATGTTAAAGCACACACACGAAGAATGGCATTCCAGTAATCTGATGAATGAATTTTTGATGCTTAATATTCACTATATTTTTCTTCTATTGTAACAATGAGTTAGATATCTGCATTTGTTGTTGTTATCTACTAAAACTAATATATTATTTATCAATCAAATTATCTTAACACTTAAATAATAACTACAGAACTACAATGTCTAATTCGAAACGACACCATACATCTTCAAGAGTAACAGATCTGCACTGTTCAATTTATAGCCTCTGGATTAAATGCTCAGACTTTACACTACTTATGTCAATTTAGACGGCAAGGTATAAAATATAACTAAAATTAACCATCATGAAACCCTGGTTTCTGTGAATTGTGCTTGTTTTACAAATACCATCCCAACTACTTTCATATTGATTATTATTTGCTGATGCTTGGATTAGGCGGAAGGGAGATAATCAGTATATGACACTGTACCGTGGTATGTAAAATAGCTTTATGAGAAAAACGTCCATCACGACTCTCTGACTGGAGTCCTAGAGGTAGTCCAATCAGATGGCTTGAGATGCTATCAAATATTGTTCAAAATAAAAGCTATTAGCGATCTTATTGTATATTTTTGTACACTTCATAAAAGTTGAAGGAACTCCATTAGGTGAGAAAAGTACCACTTCGTTGTATATTTAAGTGAACTGTATCTCCTATTATATGCTATTCTCGTTCACCTATAGAAATAACGATATGTTAAGTATTCATTCTCTTTAATTCTCTATTTCTCTTGATTAAATTTATATGCAAATAGCACGGATCGATGGGTCAATAATTGAAGGACCTCATATTATCAATGAAACAGTTGAAGCCGGTCAAGATGCGATATTTCACTGTCAAGTCAATCCCGAAGAACATCGATCAAGTACAATCAGAGTAAGTTATGTTCTTATGTTCTCCTTTTTTCTCTGTGTATACTCAATAAATGTATTTGTTAAATGGAAGATTTTTAGAAATAACCGCATAAACTACAGAAGATAATTGTTTAGTTGAGTGTTTTATAAAGATAAATTCAATTGGCAGAGAGTTTTTGTCACGAATCGACATTACTTGGGAAGCCATTGAAAAACAGTTGGTACTGGATAGCCGATCCATTTTAGTTCGCAGCTCCTGGTCAGTTTACATTGACAGCATCAGGAAACGAATCTGGGACGTTCAGGCTTCTAGATAAGCAAGTTATTTTTTAATGTTTTGGTCGAAATTCGGAGATTACTCTATGACACGAAATGACTGGAGCTGGATTTGTGAAGTAGTAGATTCTAGTTCCAATGGTCCTAAGTTGTTATTACTCTCCTCGAGATATCTATGTCGTAGGTACATTCATGTATGAGTCAATCTATATGTACTAATGAGGAGAGTCCTAAACGAGGAAAAAATAGGTTTTCAGTACACCCTGGCTTTTTATGAATCTGTAGCTCATGTCAGTCTTTGGTGAAAACTATTTTCAGATTATAATGTTGACAACTCTGATTAAATGTGGTGTTTTTCATAACATAGTTTACAAGACCAGGGAAATCTTGGAATTGAAAACGTCTGAATACTACATCGTCATGATTTGATGGGGTAAAGACATTTACAAACTGTACAATATCACGTTGTACGACTAAAATTATGTTTAGTTTTATGGTTAAGTTTAATAGAATCTAATGGCCAACTGATAATTAATTAACTGGCTCATTTAATTACTTACCATACTTAAAGCTCATTATAACTGACATTCTTGGTATTAATTGGTTGATGTTTTCATTCTGGAATTTTGGATTAATTTGAATACTTGGTTTTAAAATGGGCCAATGTTGTTACCACGGTAACACCTTGACGATAATATTTAACAATAACAATAATAAAATTAATGAATAAACAAATAAGTTTTGATTGACAATTTATGCTAATACTTTATATATATATATATATATATATATATATATATATATATAGAGAGAGAGAGAGAGAGAGAGAGAGTTTGTTTCTATTCATTATGTTACCAGTATTCTTATTACACGATACTACTTGGTCCAAGTTAGTAAAAACTGGTTCCACCAGAGTGGAAAAACAATACAAAGTTAATAAGTGTTTTTGTGGTATTTATTATAAATAAATAAATAATCATTCAAACAATATATGCATTTAAATTTGAGCTTATATTGATTGTAATGAAATGGAGGACATGGGTAGTAAAGATAAGAAAACGGACACGATAAACAACCTTGAGATAACCTATAACTCTGTTTATGATTAATTTAGTTATTCAGAAGAAGTAAATAGTCTCACCTAATGAAACTTACCATCTAAGTGAGTGTGTACGTATTTGTAACCTTGAGATGACTTATATTTCCCTCAAACATTAGACATTGACAAGAAGATATGAATACAGATTAACTCTACAGCTTACTAATCCAACACAAGTAATAATTCATCAAAAATGATATATTATGTAACAGAAATCTACTGGATAAGTTTGTATATCTCTTGTTCACGTTAAAATAGCTTAATCTTCAAGGAATATGTTTAATACCATCAATTGATAGATTGTGTATTCTTAAAAGTTGAATGACGTAACAAAGTGCTCATTTATAATTGTATACAATTGTTTAATGCTCATAGCTATGAGAAAAGTAATTGGTGATTCTCACAGTTGAAATCACGAGTCAATCTAATCTGCTGTTGATTAATTTAATATGATATTCAATTACATCATAGTTGAAAACTAAATAATAAATGTAGAAATTTATGAAGATTCTTTTTCTTTTTTTCTCAATAAAGATCCAGGTAAGAAGTGATAGTATTAACTTGTAGGCTAAGAAAAACTTAAACTATAACGAAATAGTTTCAATAGTTGAGATCATGGGTCAATTGAAGCTAGACCACCATGGAAAACCTGGAAGCACTGGACAGTCGTTTCGTCCTATTGTGGGACTCCTCAGTTTGTTAAAAAAACGAATTGTTGAAGTTCCCCCATCTTCAAATGTTTTTAAGTAGTGATGTCTTACCCACAAAATAGTTGCTCTTTCTTTAAATATCTCAGAAAAAAATATTTAATTGTAGTCTTATTTGGCATTATATTTTAGTATGACCAATATGAAGTTTTTGACATCCCTAGTCAACATTCCATATCAAGTTAACTTTCATCATGGTTTAGTTAGTTATTTTATGTCAGGGTTGAGTAAACAATGGTTTCATTCTATTTTCACAAGTGAATAGACATGACCACATTTGGGGATGGAATATGGGATCTTCAAATGCCACAGGAATAATCTTCTCAACTCCTAGTATATTCTAATTCTAATCCCAGATATTTAATAGCTGACTATGACAAATATATGCCTCATTTATTTTATTTAGACCCTTTACATAAAATATTTTATATCACCTTTCAACTTTTTACTCAGTAGCTTAACCTATAAGTGAATAGTGTTGATATGGTATTGTAGTGAACAAGAACACGGGTGGGGACAATCGATTGTATTTAGCACATAGATTACAGACTATCTCAATAAAATGTGAATACCATAAAGTCAATCGTCAATTTGCAAAATATCATTCCATCATATCAAACTGTACTGTTCCCGTTGCAAACACTAATCCATTGTCGCCCATTCCATTGTACATGCGTTTTCTTACAATTCCATTGTGCTCTTGCTCTTCCTTTCTCGATCTTCGCCATCTTCTGCTGCCGGACATTACGTTCTTTTAACGCACGTTATATACTACTTATATCAATATAAGTAGCTCACACCACAGTATTGGTATTTAAATATCGTCCATATGTAAACTCACAGTTGTACGGTATACATTTGACCATCGTTGAAATATTCAAATCATTTATATGTACATCATAATTATTAATTATTCATTAACTATATCTTTTTCTATAAACATTTTTAGTGGGGTAAAAGTATAGATATTAATGAACGTTTAGCTTATGAAGCCGAAGGAAGAGAAGTTATTCAATGGGCTGGTGGGACATTTGTTGTTCTTCCAAGTGTACCAACTTTATTAGCTTTAAATTATAATTCAAACATGCCATCAGACACTTTGTTTTCACCTAAACTATCAGCCCTGAGACCTTCATCTTCATCTTCTTCTGCATTATCATCATCATCGTCGTCATCATCATCATCATCAGTGGCAGAAGCACTACCTTCAGGTGCTGTAGCTACTGAGGTTTCATCGAGTCAAAGTAGTCAACTTCTATTAAGACAAGCTAGTCAATCAGATTCTGGACGATATGTATGTTCTGTATTAACTGAAGCTGGACGAGATGATCATAAATTTGTTCAAATATCTGTAGTTGGTAGGTCTGATTTTTAAATCTCATTTTTCTATTTGATAGAGTTTCTTTCTAAACTTCTATGTAATTCAGAATAACTCCCATTATATTAAGCATTACGTAAACGTATATTACAAAAACTTACTTAAAGTAGATTTTTGAATGTTTCTGAAGATGTCCCGATGGTTAGTACTTCCAGATTTTTCACTTATAAGGGAGCGTTTCTTACTAAAGAACATGAAGAATCTGTATCAGTAATGATGGTCAAGATCGAAGAATGATTACATACTTTAAGGGAATCATGTTTACGTCCAGTTTGCTAGTTTTAACTCTATACGTTTTTCAACTCTGTCAGCACTAAAAATCTGTGGAGCAAAGATATATGAACGTTTGGTACAACAGAATTTTCATATTCGTTATCAATAGAAAACACCTTAGTACGACTTCATCTTTCAACTTTAAGTTAACTGATCTTAGTTTCACCATTCTCCATTCAGCATGTCTGGGATGAAAAGACCTCAGCGTACAGGAGTTTTAACTAATATGGCCGACTAAAAGTGTCACAGTAAGAAAGCCTGATCACTTGTAAGAGAGAATATACTTCATCTATAGATAGAAAACTTCTATTTAAACATCAATAAACAAACACGAAAATAATTAATTATTAGCCTGTACAGATGTAAAATGATCCCGTATGTTACAGTACCCCACGTATATAAACCTAAAATCATAGACAAACACAAGGGGGGGGCACACCATAAACATAGGCAAATATTAAAGATTAGAAAAGATTTCATTATATGTGAAAATTATATTTGAAATATTCTCAGCGATTGAAATTTAACTAATTCCAACGTTTCGTCCAGCTAGCTTGTCTGGACTCTTCAGGGTAATAATCAAAATTGATAATTTTGATTTTGATTATCTGAAGAAGTCCAGACAAGCTAGCTGGACGAAACGTTGGAATTAGTTAAATTTCAATCGCTGAGAATATTTCAAATATAATTTTCACACATAATGACTTCTCTATACTCGGCGCTCAATTACTGTCAAACTATTCGTTCTAATCTTGACGAATATTCGTATAAATTAGAAGAGATTGTTCTAAAAACTTATTATTTAACCTTTCTGATCTTATAATACTGTATTATAAAGGTTACATAATGTGCACGAAATTACTCAGTGTAAAAATAATTGAACGCATCAAGTGATCAATTTATAGACTATTCACAGAAATTAAGTGTACGAAAATTCTAAAGAGCAGTTTGCATCAAGGAAGAACTATTGAGTACGAAACAGCACTTGATAGAACTAGTTTGAAACCCTTTATCGACGAACACTCACAAACCTACATAGGACTGAACCTAGAATTTTCTTGTTTCTCAGTAAACAAACTACTTTTAGACCACTTGGCTGGCAACAGTGGTCTATATTCCTAACTTTAAGCATATTTTTATATGATGCTGTCTTCATCAAGTATCACCGTCTTTTTCCTTTTGCGGTTAATTGTACATTTATGGTCCTCATCAATGTAATTTACCTGGTGAATGTAGCTTGTTTTCTCTGCTTATTCTTTTTACCTATCTTACTACGATTAGTAATAGTTTTATTATTTTTTGGTTTTATTCTTAAGAATTTCCATATTCTATGTCTTAATTATTGATAAGAGTTTGCATAAATTATAATAGATCTAAATGATTGACAAATTATTTAAACAATTTATTCACATTATTTATGTACACGTAAAAAGAAGGTTGATTTTTGCTGACTATACTGTTGGTGAGCTTGGCTCTAAAATGGAGGTAGGCAAACTATAGTCTGTAGGGTGAATGTAGCCTACCATCAAATTCCACCAAGTTGGCGGGACCATTTCATTATTTATTTATTTGAACACGTAGATGTTGGTACAGTGAGGCACCAAATAGATATACTTCCTTACGCCTGTTACTTCTCGTGAAGGAGCACAGGCCGCTCACCAGCATTCTTCATCCAACCCTGTCCTGGGCAACCAAATAGATATACGCCTCATAAATCATTCGATTTGTGTGAGGGCTGTGATACTGACCGGTTGCCCAAACCGAAGCAGGTGGTCTTCCTAGAGGGCCACACCCGGAGCCTTCGACCTAAAAGTCTAACCCACAAGGCAGTGGATCATCGTAAGGAGATGCAATCTCATGGTAGGCGGTGGCCAACTATTGGTTCATGCACCGTTTCTTTCCTTAGGATACTGGGGCCCACGTGCACCATTGGTTTTGAATCGGGGTTTTCCAACTTTCCTAGGCGGACTCTCCGTGTCCACCAACCCGGTTAAAGCGCTGAACATTCGCTTTTTGTCCTCTCATTTTCGTAAACAATACCCCCGCCACGAGAAGGCAGTGAGTAGGACTTCCCTGGCAGAGGCTATATACACGTGGCCATATGCGAGCATTTTGAGAAGGAGAGCGGACTTTCCCCACTCTCAACCGTACCAGGGCATTTGGGAGCCAGCGAGATCGTTTAGAAATATTTGTAAAATAGCCAGAAGTATGAAAATTTTAAATTATTTTAGAAGAATAGGATATGATATTAAAATATTGGGAAATTAGATTTGAGGAACTGAACCACACTCATTTCCCGTTTGTGCACAGAGAAACAGTCTTAGTGGAATCTGCTTAGCAATGTTATCTCCGGGTTCGACCTCTAAATAGTGAATTTTTTTAAAACGTTTTTAAGAACCCTAAACGATTAAATCACATAAAGATGGGAAACTATTATTTATAGAACTAATAGCACTGAAATCTGACGAGAGCCGGAATAGATAGTTCAATTATGCACCAAAATTGACTGGCTTCATTTTGGTATTGATGAAGGATAATTTAGTTGAGATCATGAGTCGATTGGTGCTAGACCACCATGGAAAACCTGGAAGTATTGGACAGCCGTTCGGTCCTATCTCTCGATTAGATTTCTAATGTTCTCGGTGTCTTGTTCTATTGTCAATTATGGATTGCCTTTCCACTTCTCTTGTTTTTTGCTTCTACTACTACACACATGCACACATATTATACGTTAATGTATACACTGTTTTGTATTCTTAATTAATGGTAAACTACCTATTTGATGTTTGTCTAATTATATTACTGGTAGGTAGGTTGAGAGTGTAGTATTATTTGTAGTTTTAGTAATTCTAAACGCTTGTTTTGTTAATCAGACAGCTAATTGTTCATAATGGTATGAATTGTCTGTGTCTCCTGACATTATCCTGTGTTTTACTGTGTGTATGTGTGTTCAAGTGGAAGCATAACCATCTGTCCACACTCGAATAATAACAACAACACATTGTTTGTTGATTGACATACATTATGTTTTGTTTTGTTGTTTGTCTGTTTGACCTATACATTTAATTTCACTTTGCGATAATAATATTCAGTTTCAAGTGTCCTCCAGGATTTTATTTGTGCACATACATACAAAAACATGAATACTTGTGTATCAGTAATTAAAGTAGGGCTTGGTTGTCATTACTATAACTCTACTCTTTCGGCTCCAGTTTTTCTTACGTTTTTCCCTTAGTCACATCTACTGTCTCTCACACCCATATTTATACACAACTTCTGACTCATTAATGAAATGGTGTATGACAGTCTAAATAAATACCACTTCAATTTTTTCGAAAAAAGACAACCAGCATTAACAAGAAAGAATACTTGATGAAATCGGATATTATTTTAATTAAATACAGGTTATTTGATTCGTTGTTGTTACTGTTATGTATGCTGGCGATGATAAATCTAGTTGCTGAGGCCTAAACAAATGATTCCAGATACACTAATACGTTTTTATTGTTAATTAAAATTGAATGTGATTACATCTTAGGGAAGATGTTAAAGAAAGCAAACACCTTTTAGAGGTGATATCTTGAAAACTTGAAATAATTTGAATTAGAGAGAATCATTTGGAAATTAAAAATAAAAATAAAACATTCACAACTTGCAAACATTGAACACAATACTGTCAAATCAATGAGTTATATGTTCATTTAGGCTGTATAATCCCAAATTAAACGGTTTTAGAAACCATCTGAATGATATGAAAGTATCGTAGTTACGCTCCCAAATGCCCTGGTATAGCCCACCCTCCCTCTCAAATACTCTCACATAGCCACGCGTATACAGTCCTACTCACTGCCTTCTTCTGGCGGGGGTATTGTTTACGAAAATGAGAGGACAAAAAGCGGATGTTCAGCGCTTTAACCGGATCCCAAACCAATGGTGCACATGGGCTCCAGTATCCTAAGGAAACAAATGGTGCATGAACCAATCGTGGCCACCGCCTACCATGGGACTGCATCTCCTTACGATGATCCACTGCCTTGTGGGTTAGACTTTTAGGTCGAAGGCTCCGGGTGTGGCCCCCTAGGAAGACCACCTGCTTCGGTTTTGGCACCCGGTCAGTATCGCAGCCCACACACAAATATAATCAAAATGATGGTATTCACTGGAAACTCTATTCTCGCTTCGATTTACAGTCAGACAATTCACATTATTATAATTATAATAATAATAATAATTATTATTATTATTTACTGCGTCATTATTCACCCTCTTATATTCCTACTCTGTCTATACTTATTATTTCGACTTATACAGCAGCTCGCCTATGGTGGAAACTCGGTTCTGTCTAATCGTTTTCGAGTCACTGCCTGATTGAAAATTGTATGCTACCACCAAATACAAATACTGAGGCAGTTTTTTTCAAACCACGTGCACCATTCAAACAGACTGCCTTCAACGTTCGCAGACTTATGCAGGTCGGACAACAGATAGGGCTGGCTATGTCTTTGGAAAGTCTTAATATCGATGTTTGTTGTCTATCCGAGACCCGTATTCAAGACTCTGGCGAAGTACTACAAATTCGATCTCCATCTGTCGCTTCGAAAAGCTTGTTTTACGTGCGCTTATCCGGGGACCCTGTGGCATCTTCGTCTGGTCTTGCTGGCGTTGGTGTCGCACTAAGCGCTAGAGCTGAGGCAGCACTAGTCGATTGGATCCCCATTAACAGTCGGTTATGTGCTGTTAGATTAGAAAGTTCCATCAAAGTGAGAAACGATGTCTTTTCGTCATCTCCGCCTATGCCCCGACAGATTGCAGCCCGGATGCAATCAAGGATGAGTTTTACCACCAGTTATCTGTTCTTCTCCAGAAAGTGCGTTCGACAGATATTGTAGTACTAGCCGGAGACTTGAATGCTCAGGTCGGGCGTCTAGGCACAGAAGAGAGTCGTTTAGGTGGCCGATGGGGACTCGTTGGTCGCAGGTCAGATAACGGGGACCGTCTACTGCAACTTTGCACAGACCACAACCTGTTTCTGGCTAGCACTAACTTTCGGCACAGTCATCGCCGATGTGCCACCTGGCGTCCTCCCTCTGCATCTCAAGCCTGGACTCAGATTGATCACATCGCGATCAGCTACCGCTGGCGTGGTTGTGTACAAGACTGCCGCTCCTTTTGGAGTACCTATCTGGACTCTGACCATGCCTTGGTCTGCGCCAATCTTGCCTTACTTTTCAGTGGACAACGAAGTGACCACCACCAAAGGATTGATGTTAGCAAGCTGGTTGCAACTTCTGTTGCAAGTAAGTATCGAACCGAGCTAGCCTCTAGGCTAGCTACCACTCCACCGAAAAGTATAGATGAGCATTGGTTGCAATTGCATGACGCCATGAAAATGGCGGGAACAGTCAGTTGTGGGTTTGCGAAACGTCCCGCTTTTAAGCACTGGGTTTCTTCTGGTTCCTTACAACTCATTGAAGCCCGTCGGTCTACTCCGGGTGACCGTGAGTTTGACCATAAACGAAGGATGTTACGTAAGGAAATTGGGCAAAGCTTGCGTAAGGACCGAGAAGCCTGGTGGTCGAAGCGTGCTAATGAGCTGGAAGCAGCAGCTGCATCTGGTAACTACCGGAAGCTCTTCCAACTCATCCGAGCCACTGGCAGCAAGAAGTCTGGTGTGAGTGAAACAATCTGCGAGGATGATGGGATGCCAATCACTAACATCCATCGACGTCTTGGACGATGGGCAGAATTTTTCGAAGGGCAGTTCAACTGGCCTGCTGCTCCGGCAACATCGGTCAGACTGTCCTGCCCTCCATGGCCGGTGACGACTGATCCACCAAACGAGGAGGAAGTCCGCAAGGAACTCCAACTCTTGAAGCGTTACAAATCACCTGGCCCAGATGACTTACCTCCGGCTCTTTTTAAAGATGGTGGTGACTTTCTGGCTAAGGAACTGACTGTGTTGTTTAAAAAGGTGTGGGAATTTTAACTCTGACTGAATCATACAATGGACTCATTATGAAATCCAAATGTTTGTAGGTCCATTAAAGAGTTTGTTATCAAGTCGGTTATTGAAGAGCCTGAAGAGTCTAAGACAAAATCTTTTATAAGCGCTTCTCAGTTTCGACTAGTTTTTCAACGGACGTTATCATTCTGAGATGATGTTATTCATTGTTCACTTTAATTTAAATGACTTATTGATATGTGTTTAATTCTACACTGTTGTTTACGTCTTAATTTAGTTTTTGTAATTATTTACCATTTTAGGCGGATCCTTAATTCAAGGTCATAAATTGACTGGAAGCAGTGGGACACATCGATTAACTTTATACATTGCTATACCGACTACTATATTTTTCATATGTTTGTGTGTAGTAACATACTGTTTGATCAGTCGACGTACAGCTCATAATCGACGTGCATCTCATGTTCGACATCAGCGTAATTATTTTAATGCTGTACAACAATCACAAATTAAATCATCTTCAGTGGCAAGCGGTAGTTCAATTGGTGTATGTCGTAATGGTGGTATAAATGGTCATACTACAATCACCAGTGATAATCGTTTGAGAACATCTCCAACCGGTACAGCATTAGGTACTACATCAATAGGTTATTCATCAGTTAATGGTACCAATTCCATGAATAGTTGTAATAATAATAATGGTCCGATTAATACACAATTATCAACTCCAAATTGTCAAGTTAATTTACACGGTACTGTACCAATGATACCAGGAGGTTATCCTGTTTTAATTCAATCCATTGGCGGTAGTCAACAACCAGTATCATCACCATTTTATTCTGTACCTGAGGCTAGGTCATTATCAACGTATGGTCAAAATGTATCACCTGTTACAACTGGAAATAATTCAGAATTTATTATGGGCAATATGAATGCAACTACAACGAACAATAGTAATAGTATAGCTTGTTATCCGAACGGTTTAATTTATCCTATACAAAGTGGTCATATTATCAACTCGAATGTTTCAAACCTTGCATCAAATTCAATGTTCAGCTCATCACCGGAGTCTTCAACATCTGGAATAAATAGTAAAACTGAACCGGTTGAAGGTAGATTAATGTTTCGTCCCCAACCAGCATTAATTAACAATTACAATTTAAATAGTAATACAGTGAACAGTAGCAGTAATAATAATAGTGATACAATCAGACGTTTTGGTCAATCAACTGGAATTAATACCTCAAACTATGAAATGACTATCACTAATACACCATCAGCATTATCATCTTATCCAAATCATGTTAATACATAATATTCCTCTCTCTCTATTTCTATGTATCTGTATATTACTCTATCTATTTGTCCATATGTACGTATGGATTGTTTATGCAATTTCAGTTTTCAATCATAAACAATGTAATAACAGTAGAACGATAAACCATAATAGGAAACAGGGTATTTAACAGGTTTCTTTCTTTCGCTCTCTCTCTCTCTCGCTCACTCTCCGTTCATGTTTATCATTTATTTTAAAAGAAATCATTCTATGTATATATTTATCTTGTTATTAAATAAAGAACTTATATATATTTATTTTATTTACGTGAGGAGTGGGGAAGAATATTGTTTACCTACTTGTCTCTCCCTCTCCTTTTAATTTTCCTGTGCAAGTATATGTTTGTCAGTAGTTTCTGTGGTTTTATTAAAAAGGTTTGCTTATCCTTGTCAAAACACCTGGTAAAAACTTCTCCATGTAGAATTCTACGATAGTACCACCATCAATTAAAAAAATCAACAAGAATAAGGTGAAAAGACAATAAAGAAGACGGTCATCTCTATTGATGAAAATCCCACATATACAAACGCATTTGTCACTGATAGCAAATATATTATTTTGATTCTCCAAGTGTCTTTCTTGTTTTAAGAAAAACCATACCATAGTAATAATAATAGTTACCATCGATAACAGACAATATTATATTTATACTTTCATTTAAAATTCTTCTTCGTTTTCCATCTTTCTTATCGTTACATGATTATTGTACCCTTCCCATTCCCCCCTCTCAACAAATATTTGAGAACAACAAAACATAGTCACTGTTAGTTGTTTGTGCAAAATGATGGAATTATTTGGGATTAGGAATGATGGATAAACATTGTTGGTTCGATTTGGGATTTATTTTATGTATGTATAAGGTGTAATGATGACATTACATAATAGGCGTGACATAAATTCTTTTTCGTCTAGTCAACTAACATTTTTTTGGATCAAACTTTTTAAATGAATGAGGAGGCAAACATAATTTTTTAAAAAAAGAAACCATATCACAATTTGTTTGTTTGTTCGTTTATCTGTAAACATCATTTTCATTTTGTTTAGGATTAGATCATTTAGTCTGTACAACATTTCTTATCAGCTGGGTGTTCTGTTTTTGTTTTTTTTCGTTGCATATTTATATGATTTTATATTTTAATGAATGTAATTCTATGTTATTTTTATTTATTGCAAAGTATACTACTTGTATGAGATATATTATTGAGTGAAGCTTGATATTATCTACATAAACCATATATATATATATATATATATATATATATATATATATATATATATATATATCGTAATTATGACAGTTGACACCTCAGTTCTTCACAGTCATGATATATGCACATGAACTCTCTATACATTAAAAACAAAACTCTAACCAATTATACAGATCATTTCAATTTTAGTCCTCTATATACATTCAATTATGTAATGATGATATTTCACTCTGATCATCTCTTAATAGTAGTAAACTTAAAGTTATATTTCCAAGTTAAACTTATTACATAAACATAATACGCGCACAGTGTTCAATCACGCATTGTCATAAGTATGATGATTATGTTTCATTTAAACATTATTATTATTTTTGGTTTTGTATTTAAAAAACAAACAAACGCTAAAGACATCCATCGGTTGAAACAGGGTATTTGTAAATGTATTTGCCAAATCTATCTATATTAACATATTCAATTCTAAAAATCTCTACATTATTGAATTATCCAATGAATTAATCACAAAGCGTACTAATATTATTACTATTATTATTATTATTACTACTACTACTACTACCATTACTTGTTTTAAATAATATATTTTATTTGAAGAAAATTCGGTTTCTAAATAAAAATAATATATTTGTAATATCCCGATGAGTACAATTGTTCTATTTAAACTCGGACTAATTCTAATTTAGTTATTTATTCTCTGAAGAAGTGATTTTCACTATATCACGAAACGTCAGAAAATCTAATTTTCTACTCATTGGGATATTACAAATATATTATTTATTTATTTATAATAATCTACCCAATGCTCAATTTATTCGAAATTATCAAATCGAACCTTGGTAATGATACCTACAAAATTCGGTTTCGTTTGTTGTATTGATTATCCTCTACCGTTTGTCGTTTGTAGGTATGTTAGTTAACTGACCACCAATAGAAAATTATATTTTTCAAGAAAACCAAAGTGGAATGTAACTATTGTATTATTAAGAGTATCCTCAAGAAACCTACTTCTGTTTAGTAGTATTGTGGTGTGAGCTACTTATATCCACACAGAGTAGTATATAACGATGGTCAGGAATAGAATGTATTTCAGTAGAAGATCGAGAAGGAAAGACCGGGAATGGTAGGCAATTGGTATGAAAATGCAGAAACACTAAAATCTGAGACGATGGACTGATATTTGTAAAAGAATGGTCAAGTTTCAGACAACTGATTGATATTTTGCAAATTAACTATTTACGGTATGGTTCTCAGATTTCAGTAAGATATTCTGTAAGTTTAGGCTCGAATACATTCGATTGCCCAACTCGTGTTCTTGTTCAATACAGTGCCATATAAGCATAACTTTAAATCTACCCTGTTCAACAAATAAATAAATGGGAATCCCTATAGGTGTATTACGAAAAAGTTTGGGAATATCAGTTTTAATCCTTATAAATTACCCCCGATCTGTGACAAAATACTTGTGTATGTATAGTGAACGAACCGATCACTTTGTTCACGAAACTTATTCTCAGTTTTATATATGAATCAAAAACCACTGGTCAACTGACTGAGTATAAGGATATAAAAATTGGAGAATTTAGTGTTATTTAAATACAAAATATTCAGTATAGTATGACTGAATGAATGATGAATTATTAACCAAGATTTAAAACCAAGACCACATACTGAATAATTTTCCCGCTCACTTCTGCCTGTCGTCACAGTTTCTTGATGTTAACAAGAACACTCATTAGCTCATTTTTCCAACTTATCTTGCTTAGGTTCTTATTTCTGGACGGATGTATTTTCACCTTTCTCAGAACAACATAGACATATACAGATCATCAATTAAATGTACCCTACTTTGATCTCTGTTATTTCATGCCTTAACAATGGTATTAAGTGACAAGTCTACAAAGAAGTTATTTTGAAAAAATGCGTCAAAATGTAAAACTTTTCATGAAGATTGTATACGAGATCATTTCTTTGATATTAAGTTGTTTGAAACAATCCACAAGAAAACCGCTAGTTATGTTTTGCGCTTGCTGCCTATTCGTGTTTAAAATACCGAGGGAAATGCTGGTCTATGTAAACCACAAGTGCGTGTGATTCAGTTGTACAGTTCCAATCCTTATCATTGAGGTACTTAGTGGCCCTGTATCTGACTCCAAGTCGATCGTCTGGTTGAATTTTATCGAGATATACATGTCGTCAATCCTCGTACATAATCATCGACTTAAATTACGTTAGTGAATAACGGAATTAAATAAGTCAAATATGAGAATAGATTTTTGAATACGTATATTTTGTACACTCACTGATCTGGACGATGCGACGAGAAGAAGGTGAAGCGAAATGGCACGCAGTGGAGGTGTGTGAACGAACTCGATTTAATCAAATGTTAATCGATATTTATAGCCACAAAAATAAGTTACAGACATGTGATGAATAGGATAAGAAGTGCACACACACAGGCTCATATAAAAACAGTCAAAGTTGTTAAGCAAATAATTGACAAAGTCAAAATGTGGTTTAGGAAGAATGAATAAATTGGACTGTACGGAAGCTAGAATAAGCTGTGTGTGCTTAACATAGTAACTGACACTACAGATATTTTAACCGTACACAAGATGCTATTATTTCGGGCTAAAGGAAGTACCAACCTTTTTCAAGATGAACAATTAACATTGTCTTTCATAAACTTTTCAATATTTTGTATCTGCGACTTTTAATATCTTCGTCGCTAGGTTTACAAAAGAAAATTATCAGAAAATAACAAATATTTGATTTGAAAATTAGATTCTATAATGTGAGCGTGCATCAATTTTTGGCGTTAATAGACTGACCAATCAAAAAATGAAATGATGAATTTTTACCTTCTCTTTTTGATGGAGTTTTGTTCTCTCAGATGGATGGTTTGGTCGTGAAAAATATGGAAAGCTTCATGGCCCTGCGCAAGGATGACACGCAAAATCGTGAAGCGTTCCATATTTTTCACGACCAAACCATCCAGCTCAGAGAATAAAACTCCATCAAAATCATCCACCTGAGCTACAAATCTTTTTCACCATCTCAAAACTTTACCTTCTCTGTTTTAATTATTGTTTGCAACGTACGACGAATCAATCGTTTGTAATTATTTCCACATCATAAGGTGCTATGAGAACGGACAGCTTACGGATCTCATCTTATTCAAGTGAAACGATGATTAAAAATTGTTTACTAGTTCAGTGGTTAAAGAGTTTTCTTATTTGAACACACCGATTCCTCACCTAATCATAATAGTAATCAACTGTGTAGTAGAACGATTATATGACGAGAACCGATTGTCCAAAATGTACATTTTATGCTTATCTTAATGAACTTTTTAGGCATCCTGTAGAGAGAAACTCATTTATTCTAATTCCTGTGTTGTGTACAACAAAGTAACTGAGTTTGTCAGTCTTTCGAGTAACCTGTCTGTTATAATTATTGTTATTATTACCGTATATGCTACTTATATCTTTCAAAATAGATATTATGTAACACCAATCAGAAATGTATTGTATGAAGGTCGAGTTAAAGAAAACAGAAAGGGGGATAGAAAGGAATCGTAAATTGGAAGAATCATACAGAATATGAAGGACGATTGATGGAAGATTTGCAAATGAAGTATTCAATATAAGATTTTCATATTTTAACAAGAGATTCTGTAATATATATATATATATAAGCAAGGGCCGCATTCTTACAATTGAAGAACATATCGAACTCAGAACAACTGTTAACCAACATCAAAGTCAGAATCTTCACTATGAACATCAAGACAGTTCTACTGTACGGAGCTGAAACGTGGAGATCTACTACAACAATCATAAAAAAAGTACAAGTGTTTACAAACAATTGTCTACGCAAAACACTCAATGTCCGTTGGTCGGGTACCATCAGCAACAGCCTAGCCTACTGTGGGAGAGGACAAACAAGCTTCAAGCTGCAGAGGAAATTAGGAAAAGGCGATTGAAATGGATAGGAAATATATTATGAAAATCACCAAACTGCATCACGAGGCAATATTTTATTCAGAGTGATGGTAACTAGTAGTTGAATCCAGGATATGAATTTCAGAAGGGGTTTTTGTGGATATTGTAATAATTTTAATAGTTGAGATCATGAGTCAATTGAAACTAGATCAAGCTGAACTCAATTTCGTGGATTAGTTGAAGTTAGACATTAACACCGTTGAATATCGGCAAGCTCAATGGTCTAGTGGTTAAACACTCACGCTCGAGACTGATAGGACCTGGGTTTCAATCTCGCAAGACGGGATCGTGGATATACACTACTGAGGAATCCCACAGTAGGACGAAACGGATACCTAGTGCTTCCAGGTATTCCATGTTGGTCTAACTTCGACTGACTCATGATCTCAACTATTTAAATAAATCACTTGCTTATATTTATTTCATCTATTTAAATTGTAGATGTAAAACTTTAATTCATAACTTCCAGAAAATAGTTTAGTAAAACAGATCTCTTTCAAAGAAAAATCCATTTTTATAATGGTATCCTTTTCATTTTTTTGCATAGTTTATTTGTTATAACTTGTCAGTTGAATGCTACCTGTTATACCTGGTCGTCGCTGATTGTTGTGTCGGAGACGCCTATCACTTATACTCGAAACAAGGGACCTCCTCAATTCCCACGACGCGAAAGTAAGAACACAAAAACCGGTATAAGTGAAGAGTTATTAACCCCCAAAACACAACCACAACAAGTCTAGTCGAAAATACACTCATTTATATGTTGATTCATGCACCCATTTTTGATTATTAATTAGGATGAAATCACATATATGATGAGTACTTAGGGTTATAACAAATCATGTGCTGAGTATAGTTGATGTTAGCTTAATACAAGAATATCGTTATGATATACCGAATAAAATGTCATACTGGGAAAACAAAACAAATACTACATTGAGTAATCCATACATTGAATTAAAACGGAACTAATGTTGAATAAAAATCATGATGAGTAAATCAAGTGAATTTTGACTTTTCTTCTCGTCATATCAATTTCTCCAAGGATGATTTCCATCTATTCAAAATGATCATCATCATCTTGAACAAGAAGGAATTGATTCACACATTAAATAATCAATAATCATAAATAACAAATAAGAGAAATGTTTACAAAAATTCGTCATCATCTTTTCTTTTAATGATTTCATCATACAAATACTCATAGAGATAATAATTGAAAGAAGAAGAAGAACAACAACAACAACAAAAATCATATTCACAATAAATTTTAGGAAGAAGAAATTGTAAGTATGAATGCCTGTTCATTTAAATGAATCAACAACTATAGTAAATGAATATATGTTAACTAGTAAAAACTATGTTATTTAAACATGACTAGGCTTTTAAAGAGATATATTATTGAACAAATATTATAAGTTTATAAACATACATTTATATCCATTAATGTTTAACTAGAAGTAAAATTAAGCATTAGAAAGTCATATCGATGCATATATATATATATATATATATATATATATATATATATATATATATATATATATATACCTTGCCTTATTCCACGGTCTCAACAAATACGGAGCTAACACGAAAACTACTAACTAAAATGTCGTGTGTGACCAACCTCAAGCAGTTGTCCCTTGGGCACTGCGGCCACGCCCTCAGGTCACTAAGACCACTTCTAATCAAATTGCCTTTTCAGATACCTCTAGAAGAACTCTTCAACGGTGTGGGCAAGCGGGAAGTGACAACCACATTCATACCTCTAACAGCACTCAAGAATGACTAATGGGCCACCCACCAGCACTCTCCATCCAATCCTGCAATAGTCAGTCCTTTCCAGCTATTTCCAGCTGTTATTCATCCTTTTCATATCTGCTACTGATGCAGGGACTGCTGCTACACTGACTATCTTCGCCTTCAATTTTATGGGATAGAAGAATCAGGCGATCTGCAAAGTGCAAATCGTCAAGCTGCATCCAAGCTCTTCCGTTGTATTCCGGGGTTCCCATCGGATTTCGAAGTCTTCATAATCCAGCTAACCATGAGAAGAGAGAGGAAGAGCAAGCAGCCTTGTCTGATTGCAGTTTTCATTTTGACTGCATCTGTCAATTGTCATCCATGCACGACTTTGCATTGTTGTTCGTTGTATGAATTCCTTACAATGTTGACGGACTTCTCAGGTGCGCCATAATGTCGAAGGAGGTTCCAGAAGGTCATCATATCCGCACTACCAAACGTTTTCGCACAGTCGGGGAAGTTGTTGTATGTTGACGAACTACATTTAACTGATTACACAATAATGATCCGTAGTGTTTCGATTTTGTATGTGCACGACCGATCCTTATGGAATCTAGCCTGTTGATCTCGAATTTGGTTGTCTACTGAAGCTTTCCTGGTACTGACATTAGTGTAATGCCTCTGTAGTTTTCACATTTGCTCAGATCTCCTTTCTTTTGAATCTCGATGAGGTGTCCTTCTTTCCAGTCTATCGGCACTTGTTCTCCCCCCGGATCTTCTTGAATAGAGTGTGGAGCATGTTCGTAGTTACTTCTATGTCTGATTTCAGTGCTTCAAGTGGTATATTTTCAGTTTCTGCTGCTTTCCCACCCTTGATTTGTATGGTGACCATACTGATTTATTCGGTCGTTAATGAAGTGACATCTATAGGAAGGTCTGTGAGTGCTGCTTCGATGTCCGGTGGATTCAATGGAGCCAGTCTATTCAAGAGTTCCTCGAAGTGCTCTACCCAATTTTTCTTCTGTTCTTCAATTTCAGTGGTTGACTTGCCTTCTCTGTCCTTTACTGGTCTATCTGGTTTACTATATTTCCCTGCTAGTTTCTTCGTTGTATTCTAAAGTTGTTTCATATTTCCTTCTCTTGCAGCTTTTTCCGCTGTCGTTGCTATTTCTTCCACGTATTTCTGTTTGTCGGCTTTAATGCTCTTCTTCACTTGCTTGTTGGCTTCTATATACTCAGCTTGTGTTTGAACTTTCTCTGCTCTTGTTCGGCTGTTGTTAGCTGTTGTCATCTTGTTCTTCTTTTCTTGAGTCTTGTCCAAGATTTCGATAGAGATCCTGGAAACACTGCTGAGGAATCCCACAATAGGACGAGACGGCCGTCCAGTGCTTCCAGATTTTCCATGGTGGTCTAGCTTCAACTGACTCATGATGTCAACCATTGAAAATATATGTATATGTTAATTTAATTTGTTAAACAATTTCTGATTAGAATATTCGATAGTTGAGTTACTCATAGTTCACAACTAACACTGACTTTTTCTCAATACAGACTCATTTAAAGATGGTTTCGTACTCTTTTTTTAAGCAGGTTTCTTTATTAAAGTAAACAAGTTGAATTATTTATTGTTTGTTAAATTGTTTATCAAATTTTTAAACATAAATAATAAGTGAGATATTGAATACAATTAAGCAATTAATTTCACTTAATTATAGATAATTTACATCTCTGTACTTTTTTGTTTATTTCACACTTAGTTAAAGTTAAACAAACACTATGACAGATGTTCTTTGCTCAATTGTTCAATTATGTCTTAATATAAATGAAAATTGAATGAGTAACATGAAACAACAAACAAACATGTTTATTGTCAATATTGCTGTTGTCAATGTTCTCAATATAAACAATATCTCGTTAAATTGTAATATTATCTTACTTAGGACAACATGAATTTATATAGAGAATTGATATTGATTAAGACATTAATTAATAAAATAATTATTGGTCATTGAAATTACAAAGGGTACAGAAATTATGCATAATCATCAGAAAATTAAATTAAGTTTTATTCTATAAACCTGAGATCATGAGTCAATTGAAGTTAGACCAACATGGAAAACATGGAGGAAATGGACGACCGTTTCGTCCTATTGTGGGATTTCTCAGTAGTGTGCATCCACGATACCGCCTCGTGAAATTCCAATTCAAGACCTATCAGTCTCGCAAGTGAGCGCTTAACCACTACACCACTGAGCTTGCCGATATACAACGGTGTTAATTTATAACTTCAACTAATTCACCAAATTGAGCAACACATCCACCATTGTCTTCAGTGAGTTACTATCTCACAACAAACCCGGTTGAACTCCACAAGTCACTGCTTCTCATTAGAACTCCAGGAAATACCTCTTGAAACCAATCACTAGTGAGTATATGATGATTATAATCAGAAGGGTTTTTGTGAATATTATAGTAATTTCAATAGTTGAGATCATGAGTCAATTGAAGCTAGATCACCATGGAAAACCTGGACGTACTGGACGGCTGTTTCGTCCAACTGTGTTATTACAATTTTCAAGTAAAAACAATTACTATCAAGATCATGATTTCTCATCCCGGTCTTTAAGTGATAGACTAGTTAAATACTTACATCTTTGAAATATGTTTAAAGTTTTATTGTTTAAGCTCTCAGTAGATGAATTGCATTCAAGAGTTACTATTATGTTCCAACAATTCAGGCTTATATACATCATTAGCTGTTGGTGTTTTCTCTATTCACTAACATGAAACTCTTTCTCAGAATATCGTATCTGTTACCGTTTTTTCAATAAACATTAGATAATAATTATCATTTATAAACATCAATAAGGTTTGATCAACTCCAAAGATTAAACAATATACTACTGAATGACTAATTCGGGATTTTGTATAACTTTCTCGAGGTTCTTGATATAATTTTCAATAAACGTGAAAATTTCACACCATTCTGATTACACTTTGCACTTCGAAGTGCAAAGTACTTCTACGAGCCTGACAGGATTATAATCCTGTACTCACCCTGGATGGTGAGCAGATAGACGTAGTCGAGAAGTTTGTGTATATAGGTAGCTGCATAAGTGCTGGTGGGGGTGTGAGTGATGAGATCAATGCACGTATACTGAAAGCCAGAGCGGCTTATGCCAATCTGGGCCACCTTTGGCGCCTTCGTGATGTTAGCCTGGCTGTAATATGTCGGATCTACAACGCGTCGGTGAGAGCAGTTTTTCTCTATGCTTGTGAAACCTGGTCTCTCCGAGTTGAGGACGTTAGACAACTCTCTGTGTTCGACCATCGCTGTCTCCGAAGGATTGCTGACATTCAGTGGCAACACCATGTCAGTAATGCAGAGGTTCAGCATCGTGTGTTCGGACACAGAGATGATAATTCAATTGGTGTCACCATCTTGAAACATCGGCCTCGGCGGCTTGGACATGTTCTACGAATGTCGTCCCAGAGAATTACACGTCGTGCATTATTTGCCGGTGCTGTGACTGGTTGGAAAAAACGGAGGTGGTCAGTCTATGAAGTGTCGTGGTATGAAAGAAAGCTGCAAAGGGCTGGCTTGTGTTGGTCCTTCACGACTCCCTGGTTGGGGTCTGAGAGATGGTGCTACACAGTGACTAGAGACGTTATCAGATATGGCCTAGAATAAAAGCCAGTGGCGATCCTGCTGTAACCTTCTTTTACTTTGTTAATAAAAAGTGGTTGTGTCTCCCTTAACTGAAAGATTTCTTCTGATTGTGCCTTTCCGTTCCCCAATTATTATTATTATTATTACACTACCCTACACCAATCTCTTCGTTATTGTTCTCTTTTCTTACACTCCTTACCTTTTTTCCTTCTCTTTAAATTCTCATTGTTTTGTGTGGCGCATATATATTTGGCGCACTCTTGTACCAATATTTATGTGTCCAAATAAAATAAATAAATAAATAAAAACATTGAATAGTACTCAAATTTCCGAACTATTTTAGTTGGAGGCTTGAAAATTGTCAGTTTCTCAGTTACACCATTATAATATTAGCTAATGTTACTCTTAAAGTCATCCACAATTTTTATTTTACTCAACAATAAGTAAATACGATGTTTTAACAGTTCGAGTTACCTACTTATGAATTTATAAGTAGTCAATCAGACAGATTTATTTGTTTTCCTGACCAATCACTCAACTGTTATATGTACCCGATTTGTTTTTCATATAGTAGTTAATACTTTATAAAACTGAAAGATATAAATACACCTTTCTGAAAGCAATAATTGATTAGGCTCTGTGTAATGTATATTTGTTGATGCTGAAAATTTTAGCAGTAAACTTTTTTTAGGAAATAAGATTATATACTTCGAAGAAAAGCCTATAGGTGAGACTATAGTTTATGAACGACCTTTGAGCGATGCTAGACCGACCTTGAAAGTGTCCATCTACTTACTAGAGCTAAATGACGGTTATAAACCTGTGTGAAGGATAAAGATTATGATTTACAGTTGATGGGTGAGGTAAGGGATTAGATTTAGGGTTTTCATCACGAACTGACATCAGCTATAATGCCTAAACTCTATTTAGCCAAATAGATGAATTGATTTCGCGCCAAAACCCGAGACCTGTTATCTTATACGTGATTGGTTCGTCCATAAATTATTGCCTCGCCAAGCCTATAATGTGGTATAAAAGAAAGTAGTAAACTAATGATCAATATTTACTCAATACTATCGAGAAATTTAATTTTAGTAGTTGACGCAAGACATCAAGCACGTAAACTGCTGTCTAACCAGCTCTTCGACATTTTTTTTACCTCTCAGTAATGAATATCGACTAAATGTATGTTTGAATTCTAGTTTGAAAAAGTGTGGTTTTCATTCCGCTTCAAAATATATGATTTTCCGGAATACAATAAATGTGCTTTGAAATATACTATATGACAATCTATGGTCAAATATCCATACATTATTTCAATCTCTGATTGAAAATATATAAAACTTGTTTTTGTCTAACTACTTGTAAGTAGTTCAATTGTTTGCGAATATTTTCACGAGGGTAGAATTTAATTTGAATGTTGACAAAGATGATTGACAGAGAATCTGAATATTAACAGGCTTCGGGTAAAGATTTCCTAGACAATTATAGATGAAGTAGATATTATTTCACAGCACAGTATGTTGTAAACGTCTTTTATAATTACCGTCATATTGAAAGACGTCAACCAAAAAAAGATAATTCAAACCATTTAAACTCTACCCTGAGAGTTAGGTCTTCATTTAGAAGAGTTATGACGCCGCATGGTAAAAGACGAGTTCCTTTGAAAATCACGAGGCTGATGCCCCTCCTAACAACCAGAGCAACAATTTCTGTAGGTACATGGGACGTCCGGACAATGTAGGAGACCGGGAAAACCAGTCAAATAGCAACGGAAATGGGGAGATAAAATTGGCAATACTGTGACTCAGCGAAACCCATTCGACCTAGGCTGGACAACAAAGGCTAAATACGGGAGAGATGTTGCTATACTTCGGCCACATAGAGGAAAATGCTCAACACACTCAGGGAGTTTCTCTAATGCTGTCCAAAGTAGCACGAAATGCACTTGTAGGATGGGAATCTCACAGATCCAGAATCACCAAAGCATCATTCAAAACGAAGAAGGAGGGGATCACAATGAATATTATCCAATGTTATGCACCCACCAATGGTAGCAATGACGAAATTAAAGATCAATTCTATGAGAGGCTGCAATCAATCATAGAGAAGTGCCCAAGAAAGGACCTCACCGAATATGAAGATGTCATGGGACGACATGGACTGGGATAGAGAAACGAAAACGGGGAAAGATTTGCAAATCTATGTGCATTCAACAAATCGGTCATAGGAGGCACAATATTTCCACACAAACGTATACACAAATCTACATGTCTCTCACCGGACAACACCACAGGGAACCAGATAGATCATATTTCCATCGATAAAAAATTCCGAAGGACAATGGAAGATGTGAGAACCAGGAGGATAGCTGAAGAAAGAAGAAACTACTATGGAGGAAAACTCGAAAGGCATCAAAGAAGCACTAACTTCAACGTGTCAAGAAGTGCTGGGCCGCAAGGAGCATCATTATAAGGAATGGATCTCTATAGAAACACTGGACAATACCAAAGAAAGGAAGAACAAGAAGACAGCAATTAACAACAGCCGAACAAGAGCAGAGAAAGTTCAAACACAAGCTGAGTATATAGAAGCCAACAAGCAAGTGAAGAAGAGCATTAAAGCCGACAAACAGAAATACGTGGAAGAAATAGCAACGACAGCGGAAAAAGCTGCAAGAGAAGGAAATATGAAACAACTTTAGAATACAACGAAGAAACTAGCAGGGAAATATAGTAAACCAGATAGACCAGTAAAGGACAGAGAAGGCAAGTCAACCACTGAAATTGAAGAACAGAAGAAAAATTGGGTAGAGCACTTCGAGGAACTCTTGAATAGACTAGCTCCATTGAATCCACCGGACATCGAAGCAGCACTCACAGACCTTCCTATAGATGTCACTTCATTAACGACCGAATAAATCAGTATGGTCACCATACAAATCAAGGGTGGGAAAGCAGCAGAAACTGAAAATATACCACTTGAAGCACTGAAATCAGACATAGAAGTAACTACGAACATGCTCCACACTCTATTCAAGAAGATCCGGGGGGAGAACAAGTGCCGATAGACTGGAAAGAAGGACACCTCATCGAGATTCAAAAGAAAGGAGATCTGAGCAAATGTGAAAACTACAGAGGCATTACACTAATGTCAGTACCAGGGAAAGTCTTCAACAGAGTGTTGCTGAACCGGACGAAAGACTCAGTAGATACCCTTTATTCTCCAGATTCTCCTACATTTATATCTTTCATTGTGTCTACATGGTTGCTGTAACTAACTAGTCACTACATCTGGATTGTTAAGCTTATCAGATTTACAATAAAGCTGATAATTTAAAGATAAAGTAGACAACCATTGAATATGACGACGATATTTGATTATTCATTAGTCAGACGACATATTAATAATCACCTAATCCTTCATTTAATAATGAAAATATATATGAGATGAAACCAACTGTACGGAATCTGAAACACAAACTCTAATACAAAAATCCGTGTTTATTAAAAGAGATGGTAAGGTTGGCAAGTAAAACTTCTGATCTCATAGACGATTACCGGTGAAATTTTGGATCGGATACAAGAGACGATTTGGCATTCACCATCTTGTACCACATATAATATGGGTAGGATATTCGTTTTCCTATGAAGAGCCAAACTTACTATAAATCAGTCATCTGTGTTTGACATATATTTGTGAAATACAATCTTTGAAAGTTGAAATCTGAATAGGTAGTTAGTGTTTGGTCATAGATGTGTTCACGAAGTTCCACACATACGTTGGCACAACATAGTGGCCTAAATAGTTAGTGTTTAATTCATTTTCCCAACTAAAATTAACCATTTTTTTAAAAAGATAACCGGATAATTATAAGATATTGATAATTCAGAGACTGGGCAAAAGTCGCACATTCAATTCAATTTCTAGCTAAAATTAAATATCAGTAATTGTTTAAAATGAATTTATTTGGAAGAGTATAATTGACTAGGTGTTGTTTTAATTACTTATTTGAAATAAAAGGTATTTGACGCAAAGCTTTATATACATTAAAGAGACACCTAAGTATTATGGGTCTCGTATATGATCTATGGATAGTTGTTTAAAGTTATCTGTGCCAAAATATCAGAATCATAAACATGCTTGCAATACAGTATAATTTCGACATATACACTTCAAAATGAAGAGCTTTAAAGTAAGATAGATTTGAATCAATGTTGGAAAAAAGTGAAACGTTTATTCCATATTATTTACATAGTTTAATTGAATTATTTTCCTTATCGTTAGCGTTTTTTTAGCGAGTTAGTTTTCTACAGAATGGGGTTGCTAACCCTGTACTCAACCCTCCTCCTTTACCCGGGCTTGGGACCGGCAGTAGCCCCAGGGGGGAGGGCAGGCAGAGTTACGTAGGTTGATAACTTTCATTAAATTGCAGTAAAACAATTATTCAACTCTATTTGTTTTTCGATAATTCACTGAACGATATATTTAAACAATAATTTTCAAGTATACGATCGATTCCCAAAAACTTCTAGGTATTTATTAATCACTTAGTTACTAGTTACTACATCCATGATGGGTTTCTTGAGGTTCTAATAAAAAATCCCAGTATATAAAGTCAGCTAATTCGTGAATGAGACTGTAATTGACTGACAGTACTGAATGAATATTGCGTTAAAATATAAATCAACTTTACTTGGGAATATGAACTGATAATTTTCTATTTAGTGGGTGAATGGTACTGTACTGACTAAAAAAATCGTTAAATCTTAGGCTTGACCTCGTCTCTGGGCAAAAACTTTTTAGGATGATTTGATGCCAAAATAAAATAGTTGGAGATATTTTTCATTTCAAACTGTTACTGAGTCGAAAATTATTAAAGATCATGGATCATTTGACAGTTGTATTGATGCACTTAGAAAATTTCTCAACAGTATATAAACATCATACCGGATGGAACCGAGCATAGGACTTTTAAATCATTTAGTTTGAAGCTCATAGTCTATATTTCCGACTGTTATTAACTCATGAGATAGCAAGACAATTAGTAGTTTTAATGTCTTTTAATTTTCACTTGTTCGCCAGGTGATTCTAGTTTTTGGTACAATTTGTTTAGCGACTAAACTAAGTTATCTAAACTCACTTACTTACTTGCGCCTGTTACTCCCAATGGAGAATAGGCCGCCGACCAGCATTCTCTAAACAACTCTGTCCTGGACCTTCCTCCCCACTTCTATCCAATCGTTGTCCATTCTCCTCATGTCTGTCTCCATTTCTCGACGTAATGTGTTCTTTGGTCTTCCTCTTCTCCTTTGGCCTTGAGGATTCCGATTGAGGGCTTGCCTTGTGATGCAGTCGCGTGCTTTCCTCAATGAATGTCCTATCCACTTCCAGCTCTTCTTCCTGATTTCTTCTTCCGCTGGGATCTGGTTTGTTCTCTCCCACAGTAGGTTGTTGCTGATAGTTTCTGGGCAACGGATCTGAAGTATTTTGCTTAGACAACTGTTAAAAAATACTTGTATCCTCTGAATGATGGCTTTCGTAGTTCTTCAAGTTTCCGCCACAAACAGTAGGACTCTATTGACATTTGTATTGAAAATTCTGACTTTAGTGTTGGCTGACAGACAGTTGTTTCGAGTTCGAGATGTTCTTCGGCTGTAAATATGCCCAAACATCCTCCTTTATCCGGGGTTCCCAATTACTTTTCCCAGTACACTAAATAAATTGACATTGCAAGCACCAATAGTAGTGTAGTGAACACGAACACCAGTGGAGAACAATCGAATGCATTTGATACAAAATTACAGGACTTGTTAATAAAATCTAACAATCATAAAGTAAATGCTTAGTTTGCAAAATGTCCATGAATTGTCTCATAATGACTCAGACTTCATTGTTCTTGCATTTCCATACAAATTGTATCCTGTTTCGATTCTTTACTGTTCGATCCTCTTGTCTCTCTGCTGCCAGACATTCTGTTCACGAGTAACGTTATATAATACTTATGTCAATATAAGTAGCACACACTACGGTAGAATTCTGGTTTGTTCCATTGTTAAAATGTATTATTCAAACTTATCAGTAATAGTTTCCGATTATAAAATATGTTGGCAAGCATATGTATAAATTAGTTGTTATTTTTATCTTTAAATGGACTTGGGTAGTATAGTAACTAAGCTAAGTAATACGACTTTTTAATCCCATGTAATTGACGGTAGGTGGTTGGAGGATTTGAGCAGCAATCTCTTATCAGTAATGAAGCATTAATAACACCACATTATTTGCTTACTAGTGATAGATCAGTATTAAATATTCAGCTCTACAGTAGAACTGCAGCACTGGTCTACACAAATGTAAGTCTTCAAAAGGTAAATTAACGTCCATACCAATTTAAAAATGATATGCAGTTGAATGACTCCAATCGTAGTGAACAAGCATACGAGTGTAGACAATCAGATTTTTTTGACACGAAATTGCAGAGCACTTCACAAAAATCTGAGAACCATATAGTAAATAGTTAATTTGCAAAATATTAGTTCATCGTCTCAAACCTCACTGTTCCTTTTGAAAATATCAGTCTGTTGTCTCAGATTTCATTGTTCATGCATTTTCATACCGATTGTGTTCCGTTCCTGTTCTTTCCATATCGATCTACTGCTGGAATACATTCTATGCCTGATCACAGTTATATACTACTTATGTGAATATAAGTAACCAACACCAAAACTGTGTTGTCGAAAATCATAAGATTTTATTTATTCTCCGAATTTATTTCTTAAAACGTAATCGCATACATGACCTGATTTATAGCTGTGACACATTTAACTTAATAAGTGCTTAGGAATATTTTAGCAAATTCGATAATATTGTGAGCCTATTTTACGACCGATATTATCCACAATGTTCTCAATCTTCACTGTGTTGCATCCAACATTTCTCCATTTATTTAATGGGTAAGTGCTACACCTCCGACATACTTTGCCCCCAAATGCCCTGGTACTTCCGAGAGTGGGTAGAGTCAACTCTCTCTTTCAAAATGCTCTTACATTGCCACAGGTATACACCCAGTGTCAGGGAAGCCCTACTCACTGACTTCTCGTGGTAGGGTTGTTGTTTACGAAATTGAGAGGATGAAAGGAGAATTCCGTCGCCTCAATCGTGTTGGCGGATACGGAGGATCCACCTACGAGAGTTGGAAAACACTGATTTCAAACCAGTGGTGTACATGGGCTCCAGGATCCTACGGAAACAAATAGCGTATGAACCTATTGTTGGTCACCGGCTACCATGGGACTACATCTCCTGACGTTACTTCACTGCCTTTTGGATCAGACCTTTAGGTCAAAAGCTCGGGGTGTGGCCCACTGAGAAAACCACCTGCTTCGGTTTGGGCACACGGGCAGTATCCTAGCCCTCATACGAATCGAATGATTTATGTGGCGCATATCTATTTGGTGCCTTTTTGTACCTATATTTACGTGATTAAATAAATAATGTGCTACGTATTGGTGAATACTTTTCATAAACGATTTCATTTCAAGCATTACCTTTCACTATATTCGTGTTGTTCATCTGGCACAAATCCATGAAGTCACTGACAAGTGGACTGAGACATGTTGGTAGGTGAAGACTACATGGTTGGGATCCGCAGGACGATAACAGCCGATGGCTAGAGACCTTGAATGACATGGTTCAAAATCGTTTGCAATGGCACAGGTGCATCCACACTTTGTGTTCTCCCAAATGCTAATCTTCTGAATTCTTCATGTCCATTTTTCCTCTCTCCAAACTTATTACATTGGATTATACTCATTGAATAACATCTTCGAACCCTAATCTTTTCGATTGCTGCTTATACTGTCACTATCTCTACCACTACGGAATTTGAATCGACAATTGTATGTGTGGGCTAATGTGGTATGACAACTCGAACTAATGTACGTACGTACGAAGTTCTACGTTGTTGCTGACTGACCGATTAATCGGAAATTTTGGAGTGCACTACACAAAAATATTCAAATCAGCGAGTTGCAGATGGCTGTAGACTCCTGGAATGAAATATTTAGTGAAAAACACACTTCAATATTCAGCACTCACTCACTAAAACTTAAGTGCGTAATGACTGGAAGTATTAAGTACAACCCATTTATTAAACATTGAAGACATCCCATATAAATTCTGCCCGGTTTTATATAGTACATATTTACAAATAAATAACTAAAATGGTTTTACATTTTTAAAAGAACGAAACTATATTGAACTAACTAATCTATTTTATTGGAAATTTGAACGTGATACATTGAAATAGAAAATCAGTCTAAGTGAATGAATCAACAAGTAAACGGCGAGACTATAATTTATGGACGAACCAATCACGTATAAGATAACAGGTCTCGGGTTTTGGCGCGAAATCAATTCATCTATTTGGCTAAATAGAGTTTAGGCATTATAGCTGATGTCAGTTCGTGATGAAAACCCTAAATCTAATCCCTTACCTCACCCATCAACTGTAAATCATAATCTTTATCCTTCACACAGGTTTATAACCGTCATTTAGCTCTAGTAAGTAGATGGACACTTTCAAGGTCGGTCTAGCATCGCTCAAAGGTCGTTCATAAATTGTAGTCTCACTGACTAATTTTGTCTGCAAATTAAGTGTACACGCAAAAATGAGGAGCAATTGCAACAGTTTTAATATAATGGGAATTTTTCAGCAGTTAGAATTTATATATCTAATATATCAATGGATGAACAAATGTGTTACGGGAAAAAGGTTGATCATAAAAATTTCGGATGAATATGAATGGCTCCTAATTACTACTTAAAAGTTTCACTTAGTATTGTTTTGCTTGTATCTTCCCATTGAGGTTTAAGACTGCAATTGATCAGTCTGTTATTGGCATATGTGTACACTGTGCGTACGCATCGATATTGCCTTAATTCACAAGCTTTTATAAGCAAAGATGGATAGCGGCTAACAGTGGAACCCAGGACGCGCGTTTCGTCCTATTTGGGCCTCGTCAGCTGGATGGCACATCCAGCAGTATCGAGGCATACGCACAATATGCACATATGCCAATAACAGACTGATCAATTGCAGTCTTAAACCGCAACGGGGAGGTACAAGCAAAACAGTACCAAGTGAATTCAAATTCACCACATTGCACAAGCAAGCGGCTATCAGGACTCAGTAGCTGAGTGGATAACGCGATGGCGTTTGAAGCGAATGACACTGGATTCGAGTCGCAGTGTTATATCCTAGTGAAGACTACATTATGAGTAACGACTGAGACCTATTAATGAATATTATTTGTATATTCTCATGGTATAAATATTCAGTAACTAGATTATTTATATTCTCTTTGTTATAAGCTTTGTTTTGACCCTTATTTATTATTGTACGATTTACTGCTCTTAAGCTATGTTCAGTTTATTAACTACTGCCTCCCACGCTCACAGCCACTTTTTGGCTTTATTGTGTACAAATGTTATTTTCTATTTTATGGTGCGTTGCGGTCTGTTTGTGTGATATATAAACCTAGTATGTCTGAATAAATGATTCGATTCGCATAGTGGAAGCTGGTATTGTTGTTCTGGACTCAAGTGGACGGGCTAGGTGGACATAGGACCAATAAAGACGCTAGGCTGCTCATACCGGTCGAACTTTATTGGTTCCGCACAGTGCTAAGATTGTATAAGTCGTATTTAAATTGTTGGATAAATCACGTGATAAGAAGCCGGATATAAAGTCACAACACCAGAGTGAACATCAACTCTGAGATGCAAGCACATCCAGCTGACGAGTCCCAAATAGGACGAAACGCGCGTCCTGGATTCCAACGCCAGCCGCTATCCATCTTTGCTTATTTAAAAGCTGGATTTACATATTTTAAATATTTACACCTTAAATGTTTATAAAATAAGAAGTTTGTTGTAACTTCTATATGTTGTGCTGAGATTTCTTACTGAATGAAGTGATTATTATTATGATTATCATCATCTGAAATGATCTTGGCCAGAAGCAAACAAATTGAATCAGGTGTTCATCTAGATTGTCGTTCTATCCGATTTGTTTGTAAAAGAAAATGTAGCTAGGATGCCCATTTTAATGAAGCATAAACTGTTAGACATTTCTTCGTAGAATTGGAGTCTAGAGTAAAACTACTTATTTGGAACTCAGTCAAATGTTTTACAAGTTTGTTAGTGAAAATTTATGCTAGTAATTGAAGAAAGTTTAAAACAATCACCGAGAGTATGAAAGGTTGTAGAGTTGGTAAATCTACTGCTTGGTATTGAACAGTATGATGGAGAGAGAAGGAAAAGCAGCCTTAAACTGAATTATTAATTGTCGCAGCTACTTTTCGAACAATAACGGTGTACTACATGGTAGTATTTATCAATGATACATTGGTTTTAATATCATGCTAATATCAAGGGCTTACATCGACCGACCGACAAGTTACGTACTTACGAACTGTTAATCATATATTGTTTTGTAATATTCACTGTGAATTTTATAGATATTATCGGCCAGTTTACATTAGCTTAGTAATTTAAATTTAAAACTCTATGTATTAACCCGGGGTTATTAGTGAATAATCGGAGAACAATATTCTCGGCGTCTCATTGCAATGAGATAACATCTATTCAAACTTACATCTCACATACCATATGACATGCCTAGCTTTACTATGCAGCAATCGTAATAACTGATTGACGATATTAAGATTGACAATCATTCACTAGTCAGAATTAATATGGCCTCATGAAAAGACATATATCCATGACATTGGGTCAACTGACTAGTTACATTCACCAATAATCTTTAACTTAAACTTTGATCGGAGAGACTAATTTATGGACGAACCTTGAACGAATTTCAAGTGACCTTGACAATTATTAGCCAATCAGAAGACAGTTAGTACAAAGTAAAAATATATTATAAGAAACTAATGAATTGCAGTGGATATTCTTCTTTTACGTGATTTAAAAACTTGTTAACGTTTGATAAAGGTTCAGATGTTCTGAAGTCCTAATGCATACGATATAGGAACTCGTTCATATGGCTCCATAATAGTCGTCCTCTGGAGTCGTGGTACGGTCTTAAAAATTCCTTCAATCTCGACCACATGGCTTCAATGTTGTTAGTATGAACGCCGGTAGTAGGGTCGAAAAAATGGCGTCTATGCACTACGACATGATGGACATACCCAAGTCTATGAAGGCATCTATACGCTCTCCAATCATCTGTATATAACGTAGTGCTCGGCTGCACGTATTCCTTTATAACTGGTATTATTGTGCTTGCTTGACGGTTTGTCACCCTCTGGAAATGCCCCTTTTGCGCTGAGCGATCATAAATTCCAAGTACCTGTCAAGTATATTTACGGAAGTGCTACTTAACCAATCTTCCTTGATACTACGTTCTCTGTTGTATTTTCGCTCTCGCACTACTGTTTCATCTATTTCCACAATACTTCCGACTCCTCCGAATGATTCGTGTAGACGTGTCATTTTAAGTGCACATATATCACGACAATACTCATACCACTGGACGGCTGAAGTTTCAGTAACATCTGCAAACGCCGCAGCCAGTGTTACTGGTGCTTTTATAATCCAATTTGCAACTATTATCATGATTTGCCTCAGTCTCAGTCGCGATCGAGCGAAGAAAGTCCCCATTCGAGCAGACTTTTTTCTCCAACATAAAGAACAACGAAATACAATCTCATTACGATAGTCTGCACACTGTACTGCAGTCACAGGTACAGGAACTTCTTAGTAGTCTCATCTCTTGTAGCCGCTCAATAATCACCTCTTCTCTAAAATCCGCTGTAAACCGATCGTATGTGAGCATCAGGTGTTGAAATTAACTCGTATAAATCAATTAAAGATTTTCCAATGAAGGGTTCATACATATTATAACTGATCGTATTATTATTCTAAGGTAATATAATATTAAGAAAAGATAATTACGTTCAACTTTAAAAAAGATTTTCTCTTGTAAACAAAATTAACAATAAGATTAGAAAGACAATATGGATCTTATTTTTTTAATAGTTAAATTGATGAGTTAATTGAAGTTAGACCAATACGGAAGACGTGAAAGCACTGGATAGTCGTTTCGTCCTAGTATGAGACTCCTCAGTAGTGTGTATCCATGGTCCTACTTCGTGAAATTCGAACCCAATACCTATCGGTCTCGCGTGCAAGTGCGAGCCGGTCGATATCCAACGGTTTTAATGTCTAACTTTAACTAATCTACGAAGTTGCTCCACCGTCTACTCATGAACTCAACTATTAAATTATTATAACATCTACAAAAACCCTTATCTGATTATAATTTTGTTTTTATTTATTAAATTCTAAAATTGAAACAGAAAATTCATACCAAGAAAACAGCATAGAAAAACAAACAAACAACAACACTAAACTGCGATTTCAAATCTTATTCAAATATGCTCATTTTGTTTACGTATCAATGTTTGTAAATAAGAATGAATGAATGAATGAATGAATGAATAAGTAAATGGATATATAAATAATAAAGTTAATTATTCAATAAATTAATAAGTAGTATGAATAATTTGCTTAAATAATGTTCATACAATTTATAAAATTAATAATATTAGTCAAATATAAGATTATCTAATTCTAATTAGATAATCAGTAATAAAAGTATAGGTGGTTAATGTTCCATAAATATGGGGGGGGGGTAAAGCAACAACGAAAAAATAAACCAACTTATACTACTTATTAACAATCAGAAAATACTGTCCTATACAAAATCTAATTAGAATTATTCAAAACAAAGAGAAAGAAATATAGTGACGACAATAATAATCATGATAAAAACTATGAGAATAGTTGTGAAAGACAATAACTCGTAATTGTCATTCTTATTTCAAGGGTTTACAGTACAGATGGAAATTTAAATGATCTAAATGGAACGGTTGAAAATAGAAGTAACTTAAAGCACGAATGGAAATGTGACATATAACGTGATTTGGAGAGTATATATATGTATCATCCACCTATGAGGACAACTATACATTTACGATGATTGTCATACTTATAAATGAAATGAATCTTGTTTAGTTTGTCTCAAAGTTTTAAGTAGAAACAGAAACTATTCCGTTTGTTAGAGTATACAATTGTGGAGAATCAGTAAATGTTTGAATTCTTTTCATTCTTGCCTTACCTGACATTAGATGACCATTTTGATTAATATTACGACTAGTTATATGTGGCAATAGCTGTACAACATCAGTGAGTTCAGAATCAGAATGATGATCAGAGACTAACTTTTCGGTACTCAATTGACCGAATGATAAACGTCTACTATGTCGAGTTTTCCAGTCATACAGTGTTGGTTTGAATGCAGTAATACGACGATAAAGTTTATTGTGCATGTCGAATGAACTGTTTGATGACGAGTAGGTTGAATGCTTTGCCTGAAAAAATGTTCGTAAGCTCTTCCATGAGAAATTGGAATCCTAGCAAAACAGTGAGGAAAAAACAACAAAACACACAATTACAACAGCAGCAAACAGACATAATGAAGATATGGTGAATTATTTTGTAGATTTAAAGGTTCGAACAGCATTTAAACATGACTAAATTGATGTGTATAACTGATAAAATAAGAACGAGCTGATTAGAATACTTCATTTCATTGAATCAGTTGATAATTCCACTAATTTACAGATCATCCGCTAAGTTATAGTTCAAATAAGATAGTACTACTTGGATAACAAACTCCGCCTGGAGTCCCTCCGAGGGCTACTGCCGGTCCCAAGCCCGGATAAAGGAGGAGGGTTGGGCATGGGGTTAGCGTCCCCATCCCTTAGAAAACTAACTCGCTAAAAAAACGCTAACCAGAAAAAAATATTCAAACCATTTAAACTCTACCCTTGGAGTCAGGAGATCTTCATTTAGAAGAATTATGACGCCTCATGATGAAAGCTGAATTCCTTCGGAAGTTACGAGGCCGATGCCCCTTCTGACAACCAGAGCAACCATTTATTTAGGTACATGGAATGTTCGTACAATGTGGGACACCGGGAGAGCCTTCCAAATTGCTGCAGAAATGAGAAGATACAACCTAGAGGTACTTGAGATCAGTGAAACACATTGGACACAAGTTGGACAACAACGACTAACTACAGGAGAGCTCCTGTTATACTCCGGCCATGAAGATGAAAATGCACCACATACACAAGGAGTTGCATTGATGCTGTCCAAACAAGCGCAAAATGCGCTTATAGGATGGGAATCTCATGGACCAAGAATCATCAAAGCCTCGTTCAAAACAAAGAAAGAGGGTATTTCAATGAACATCATCCAATGCTATGCGCCTACCAACGACTACAATGAAGACGCTAAAGATCAATTCTACAATAGGTTGCAGTCAATCGTCGAGAAGTGCCCAACAAAGGACCTGACTATTCTGATGGGAGATTTCAACGCCAAGGTTGGAACGGACAACACTGGATATGAAGACATCATGGGACGACACGGACTGGGAGAAAGGAACGAAAATGGTGAGAGATTTGCAAATCTATGTGCCGTCAATAAGCTGGTCATAGGCGGCACCATATTCCCACATAAACGCATACACAAAACCACATGGACTTCACCGGATCACTCTACACAAAACCAAATCGACCATATTTGCATCAACAAAATGTTCAGGAGGACTATAGAGGACGTGAGAACCAAGAGAGGAGCTGTTATGAACGGGGAATTAAGAAGCCCAGACAATTACGAAAGCTATTTTCTTGGGACGTTATTGCATTTCATTCAAAACCTGTAAAACACTTATATTTATTTTTGTCCCTATCTTATTCTACATAACACGAGCTTTCGTTCTATGTATCATTCACTAGCATACCCTTTTTTGTTCCAAAAATATTGTAATTTAAACATTATATTTTGCACTATATTTTCTACCCTAATTCCCTGTTTCGGGCATAACTGTATTTTTCCAAATTATCGTACGTCGTGGTCAAGATATGCACTTATTTATTCATGTACATTTTTGTAGTAATCCGAATTCAGAGAATCCAGAGTTTAGTGTTCCAACTGTCTTGTCTTCTTTCACCCGCGTGCTTGCCAACCAATCAGGATTTAGAATAGTTCTCTCTACCCCATCTCGAACTCACGCGTATTAGACTCAAGGTTAAGCCACTCAGCCTAACGCGTCAAGGTCATAATTTAGACTAGACAGACCAAGGTCAAGTCATAACAAGTATCACGGGGTAAAAGCGATTCAAGGTCATAACAACTGGCGACGGAGAATTTTTTTTTCTTTCCTATTTGATTGATCCAGTACAAAATGCCTGTTTCATTGGATGACCTTAAAACTATTCTTCAAATGCAGCAAGCACAAAATGATGCAAATCAGACGAAGCTTTTGGATGCATTGGCACGAATGTTCTCATTACAGTCGTCCTCAGCTTGTCAATCAGATAAGCATGAAAGCATCATAAATTCTATTTCTGAATTCCAGTATGATCCTGAAGCTAATATCATTTTCAGTTCGTGGTTTCACCGTTGTGAAGATATTTTCCGCGTTGAATGCTCGCATCTTGATGACGCAGCGAAAGTCCGCTTACTCTTAAGAAGACTGGGAACACAGGAATATAATAAATATGTGAATTTTATCTTACCGCAAAATCCACGAGATGTATCATTCAAAGATACAGTCCAGATTTTATCTGATATTTTCGATGAACAGTCCTCATTATTTAATACTCGCTATAAATGTTTCCAAATAACAAAATCTCCAGAGGACGATTATCTCACGTATGCCGGGAAGGTAAATCGACAGTGCGAACGCTTCAAAATAAACGAAATCACAGCGGACCAATTTAAATGCTTGATTTTCATATGTGGTCTAAAGAATGAAGAAGATGCAGATGTCCGTACCAGAATGTTGGCACGCATTGAACAAGAACCAAATATGACATTACAAATGGTCACAACCGAATGTCAGCGGTTACTTAATCTCAAGCATGACACTGCGATGGTGCAACAGAAGGTTAAACCTTCCGGTTCTGATTCAATTAATGCGCTCCGATCCATAAAATCATCGAAACAAAACTGTACAAGCAGGAAACAACCTGCCAACCCCCCATCACCATGCTGGTTCTGCGGAGCATGGCATTTTGCAAAATTCTGTCCGTTTAAGAATCATAAATGCCGCAAATGTCATCGCATTGGCCACAAAGAAGGTCATTGTTCGTTAAATAAACGCAAGACTAAACATCGTAGTGAAAATTCAAAGCAACGATCAAACAGTCAAATTAAAACCACGTTTGCAACCTTTAAAGTTGGATTTAAAAGTAGGCGGAAATTTGTAAATTTATTAGTAAATGAAAAACTTATACGACTTCAGTTGGACACTGCTTCTGATGTCACGTTGATTTCAAAGAACACATGGCACAAGTTAGGATGCCCATCCATCCGACCGACGGAACATGTCGCCCGAAATGCGTCAGGAGACATAGTAAAGTTGACAGGAGAGGTTCTATGCAATGTTCAACTTATGGGAAGTAAATTTACAGATGTTTGTTATCTAACAAATCGACACGATTTAGATCTATTGGGATTAGATTGGATTGCACATGTTGATACTTTGAATAAATTATTAGATGAGGTATGTTCTCAAAATGTTTCCTATGAGTCTATCCAAATCCCTAATGATATTTCTAAATCAAATGCCTCCGACGAATCATCCTCTCTGGATATTAACGAATTAAATGCTTCTGATGAAACATGTTCTTATGATCTTTCTGAATCAAACAATTCAAATGTTATGTGTTCTCACCATGTCAAATCAAATACCGCCGATTCATTGCCTTCTCATAAAATTTCCAAATCGAATACTTCAGACAAAGTATGCGCTAGTGAAACTTCGGAATCTCATGTACTTCGTTCTAATGTTATGTCTACATCAAAGTCTTCTGTTTCCTCTCAATTGTCGTCCGTATCTTACATAAATCATCTTCGACAAAAACATGCATGTGTATTTCAAAACAAACTGGGCTGTTATAAATTCACCAAAGTATCCTTATCACTAAAGGAAAATGCAAAGCCCATTTTCAGACCGAAACGACCAGTGCCTTATGCTGCTCTGTCAGTCGTTGACCAAGAATTGGACAGGTTAGAAGCACTAGGTGTCATTGAGCCAGTAAATTATTCATCGTGGGCTGCCCCCATAGTGGTCGTGAGAAAAGCAAATGGAACTGTTCGCATATGTGCTGACTTTTCCACTGGTCTGAATAGTGCTCTAGAAGATCACACGTATCCACTTCCCATACAGGAAGATTTATTCATCAAACTAAATGGAGGAAAGTATTTTGCTAAAATTGACCTTGCTGACGCATATCTTCAGATAGAAGTCGATCCAGCCTCCCAACCATTACTGACGATTAACACCCACAGAGGTCTTTACCAATATAAGCGTTTACCTTTTGGTGTGAAACCAGCACCAGCTATCTTTCAACAAATAATGGACACTATGTTGGCTAATTTGCCAGGAGTCGCTGTCTATTTGGATGATGTAATCGTTACAGGTTCCAGTAAGTCCGAGTTATTCAATCGACTCGATACTGTTTTAACCAAAATATCTGAGTGTGGATTCTATCTAAAAGAAGAGAAGTGTACATTCTTCATGAACTCGGTGAAATATCTTGGTTTTGTTTTCGACAAAAATGGACGACGCCCGGATCCGGAAAATGTACGAGCTATCCAAAATATGCCTCCCCCATCTAATGTAGCAACTCTGCGTTCCTTCCTTGGTCTTATCAGTTATTACAGTAATTTCTTGCCACAATTGCATCGCCTCCGGGCACCCATGAACCAATTATTATCCAGTAATGTAAAATGGAATTGGTCCACTAAGTGTCAAAAATGTTTTGACGAAGTAAAGTCATTATTAACGTCGGATCTACTTCTTACATATTTTGATCCCTCGCTGGAAATCGTTGTTGCTGCAGATGCTTCTGACTATGGTATCGGTGCCGTCATATCCCATAAGTTTCCAGATGGAAAAGAAAAGGCTATCGCACATGCTTCCAGAACATTGACTTCAGCAGAACGCAAGTACAGCCAAATTGAGAAAGAAGGATTGGCATTAATTTTCGCAGTAAAAAAGTTTCACAAGATGCTGCATGGCAGAAAATTTACCTTAATCACTGATCATAAACCCCTATTATCAATTTTCGGATCTAAGAAAGGTATACCAGTTTATACCGCAAACCGCCTCCAACGATGGGCTACAATGCTATTGGGTTATGATTTCGTTATCAAATACAAATCTACCTCTGATTTTGGCCATGCTGATGCATTATCGCGCTTAATAAGCAATCATAAGCTTGAAAACGAAGATACTGTTATCGCTTCTATATCAGTGGAAGAAGATGTAAGCAGAATGTTGTTTAATTCAACACAAATTCTTCCAGTGACAGCTGCTCGAATCGCTGAACACACTCGCCGCGATCCTATCTTAAGACGATTATCTACATTTATCCAGCGTGGTTGGCCCCCACGTATAACATCTCATGAACTGAAACAGTATTATCAACGACGCCAATCTTTATCCATCGTAAATGACTGTATTATGGTTGCTGATCGCGTAGTGGTTCCGTATAACTTACGCTCACTCGTCCTGAAACAACTGCATACAGCCCATCCAGGTACTGGAAGAATGAAAGCTATTGCTCGAAGTTATGTATATTGGCCTAATATCGATGAACACATCGAAGATTTCGTGCGTGCGTGCAGAAAATGTGCTGAGGTTTCTAAGTGTCCACGAAAAGCTGAACTACATTCCTGGCCATCTCCAGAAGAACCTTGGTCGCGTATACATGTTGATTTTGCTGGCCCATTCCAGGGTACGTACTTCCTCGTTTGTGTTGATGCTTATTCAAAATGGCCGGAGATTTTTCCTATAAATCAAATCACTTCGCAACAGACTATCATGAAGCTACGGCAGTTATTCTCCCGTTTTGGAGTTCCAGATGTTCTCGTGACAGATAACGGCACTCAGTTTATTTCTTCCATCTTCTCAGATTTCTGCAAGAGGTTTGGAGTCAAACATGTCCGTTCACCTCCGTACCATCCACAATCGAATGGTCAGGCCGAAAGGTTTGTAGATACCTTCAAAAGAGCGCTACTGAAGGCAAAAGGGGAGGGAAAGATAGAGGAGATTCTTGATGACTTTCTCTTGGTCTACAGAACAACTCCAAACCCATCAACACCAAATCAAATGTCCCCAGCAGAAATTATGTTTGGTAGAAAAGTAAGAACTGCCCTCGATGCCATGAAACCACAGCAAATAGACATCGGAAAAAGAAACAGAAAGATGGAAAACCAATTTGATCGCCATCATGGGGCGAAACGCAGAATTTTCCAAAAAATCAAAAAGTATACGTCCGCGATTTCCGATATTCACCTCCACAATGGACCAGTGGACGCATACTTAAGAGACAAGGGAACGTAATGTATGTGGTGGAAGTTGAAGGACAGAAGTGGACACGCCATGTCAACCACATACTGGAAAATGCTGGCACTTCACAGAAAACCGAGAAATTAGACTCAATGTGGAGAATCATTCTGGACAGTTTTGACATAAAATGCTCAGCGACTCAGAAGACCACGCAACCTGAACAAAGTCCTATTAGGAAAGCATCACGGAAACGCAGAAGACCAGATATTCTACAGGTAGACCCAAAGAGGAGAACATACGTTTCCGAAGGAAGATATCAATGATGATATCTCAGCACTTACCTGTATATAGTAACTAACCATATTTTTTTTTCTTTTTTTTAAAGGGGGAAGGTGTTATAAGGTGTTATGAACGGGGAATTAAGAAGCCCAGACAATTACGAAAGCTATTTTCTTGGGACGTTATTGCATTTCATTCAAAACCTGTAAAACACTTATATTTATTTTTGTCCCTATCTTATTCTACATAACACGAGCTTTCGTTCTATGTATCATTCACTAGCATACCCTTTTTTGTTCCAAAAATATTGTAATTTAAACATTATATTTTGCACTATATTTTCTACCCTAATTCCCTGTTTCGGGCATAACTGTATTTTTCCAAATTATCGTACGTCGTGGTCAAGATATTCACTTATTTATTCATGTACATTTTTGTAGTAATCCGAATTCAGAGAATCCAGAGTTTAGTGTTCCAACTGTCTTGTCTTCTTTCACCCGCGTGCTTGCCAACCAATCAGGATTTAGAATAGTTCTCTCTACCCCAACTCGAACTCACGCGTATTAGACTCAAGGTTAAGCCACTCAGCCTAACGCGTCAAGGTCATAATTTAGACTACACAGACCAAGGTCAAGTCATAACAAGTATCACGGGGTAAAAGCGATTCAAGGTCATAACAACTGGCGACGGAGAATTTTTTTTTCTTTCCTATATGATTGATCCAGTACAAAATGCCTGTTTCATTGGATGACCTTAAAACTATTCTTCAAATGCAGCAAGCACAAAATGATGCAAATCAGACGAAGCTTTTGGATGCATTGGCACGAATGTTCTCATTACAGTCGTCCTCAGCTTGTCAATCAGATAAGCATGAAAGCATCATAAATTCTATTTCTGAATTCCAGTATGATCCTGAAGCTAATATCATTTTCAGTTCGTGGTTTCACCGTTGTGAAGATATTTTCCGCGTTGAATGCTCGCATCTTGATGACGCAGCGAAAGTCCGCTTACTCTTAAGAAGACTGGGAACACAGGAATATAATAAATATGTGAATTTTATCTTGCCGCAAAATCCACGAGATGTATCATTCAAAGATACAGTCCAGATTTTATCTGATATTTTCGATGAACAGTCCTCATTATTTAATACTCGCTATAAATGTTTCCAAATAACAAAATCTCCAGAGGACGATTATCTCACGTATGCCGGGAAGGTAAATCGACAGTGCGAACGCTTCAAAATAAACGAAATCACAGCGGACCAATTTAAATGCTTGATTTTCATATGTGGTCTAAAGAATGAAGAAGATGCAGATGTCCGTACCAGAATGTTGGCACGCATTGAACAAGAACCAAATATGACATTACAAATGGTTACAACCGAATGTCAGCGGTTACTTAATCTCAAGCATGACACTGCGATGGTGCAACAGAAGGTTAAACCTTCCGGTTCTGATTCAATTAATGCGCTCCGATCCATAAAATCATCGAAACAAAACTGTACAAGCAGGAAACAACCTGCCAACCCCCCATCACCATGCTGGTTCTGCGGAGCATGGCATTTTGCAAAATTCTGTCCGTTTAAGAATCATAAATGCCGCAAATGTCATCGCATTGGCCACAAAGAAGGTCATTGTTCGTTAAATAAACGCAAGACTAAACATCGTAGTGAAAATTCAAAGCAACGATCAAACAGTCAAATTAAAACCACGTTTGCAACCTTTAAAGTTGGATTTAAAAGTAGGCGGAAATTTGTAAATTTATTAGTAAATGAAAAACTTATACGACTTCAGTTGGACACTGCTTCTGATGTCACGTTGATTTCAAAGAACACATGGCACAAGTTAGGATGCCCATCCATCCGACCGACGGAACATGTCGCCCGAAATGCGTCAGGAGACATAGTAAAGTTGACAGGAGAGGTTCTATGCAATGTTCAACTTATGGGAAGTAAATTTACAGATGTTTGTTATCTAACAAATCGACACGATTTAGATCTATTGGGATTAGATTGGATTGCACATGTTGATACTTTGAATAAATTATTAGATGAGGTATGTTCTCAAAATGTTTCCTATGAGTCTATCCAAATCCCTAATGATATTTCTAAATCAAATGCCTCCGACGAATCATCCTCTCTGGATATTAACGAATTAAATGCTTCTGATGAAACATGTTCTTATGATCTTTCTGAATCAAACAATTCAAATGTTATGTGTTCTCACCATGTCAAATCAAATACCGCCGATTCATTGCCTTCTCATAAAATTTCCAAATCGAATACTTCAGACAAAGTATGCGCTAGTGAAACTTCGGAATCTCATGTACTTCGTTCTAATGTTATGTCTACATCAAAGTCTTCTGTTTCCTCTCAATTGTCGTCCGTATCTTACATAAATCATCTTCGACAAAAACATGCATGTGTATTTCAAAACAAACTGGGCTGTTATAAATTCACCAAAGTATCCTTATCACTAAAGGAAAATGCAAAGCCCATTTTCAGACCGAAACGACCAGTGCCTTATGCTGCTCTGTCAGTCGTTGACCAAGAATTGGACAGGTTAGAAGCACTAGGTGTCATTGAGCCAGTAAATTATTCATCGTGGGCTGCCCCCATAGTGGTCGTGAGAAAAGCAAATGGAACTGTTCGCATATGTGCTGACTTTTCCACTGGTCTGAATAGTGCTCTAGAAGATCACACGTATCCACTTCCCATACAGGAAGATTTATTCATCAAACTAAATGGAGGAAAGTATTTTGCTAAAATTGACCTTGCTGACGCATATCTTCAGATAGAAGTCGATCCAGCCTCCCAACCATTACTGACGATTAACACCCACAGAGGTCTTTACCAATATAAGCGTTTACCTTTTGGTGTGAAACCAGCACCAGCTATCTTTCAACAAATAATGGACACTATGTTGGCTAATTTGCCAGGAGTCGCTGTCTATTTGGATGATGTAATCGTTACAGGTTCCAGTAAGTCCGAGTTATTCAATCGACTCGATACTGTTTTAACCAAAATATCTGAGTGTGGATTCTATCTAAAAGAAGAGAAGTGTACATTCTTCATGAACTCGGTGAAATATCTTGGTTTTGTTTTCGACAAAAATGGACGACGCCCGGATCCGGAAAATGTACGAGCTATCCAAAATATGCCTCCCCCATCTAATGTAGCAACTCTGCGTTCCTTCCTTGGTCTTATCAGTTATTACAGTAATTTCTTGCCACAATTGCATCGCCTCCGGGCACCCATGAACCAATTATTATCCAGTAATGTAAAATGGAATTGGTCCACTAAGTGTCAAAAATGTTTTGACGAAGTAAAGTCATTATTAACGTCGGATCTACTTCTTACATATTTTGATCCCTCGCTGGAAATCGTTGTTGCTGCAGATGCTTCTGACTATGGTATCGGTGCCGTCATATCCCATAAGTTTCCAGATGGAAAAGAAAAGGCTATCGCACATGCTTCCAGAACATTGACTTCAGCAGAACGCAAGTACAGCCAAATTGAGAAAGAAGGATTGGCATTAATTTTCGCAGTAAAAAAGTTTCACAAGATGCTGCATGGCAGAAAATTTACCTTAATCACTGATCATAAACCCCTATTATCAATTTTCGGATCTAAGAAAGGTATACCAGTTTATACCGCAAACCGCCTCCAACGATGGGCTACAATGCTATTGGGTTATGATTTCGTTATCAAATACAAATCTACCTCTGATTTTGGCCATGCTGATGCATTATCGCGCTTAATAAGCAATCATAAGCTTGAAAACGAAGATACTGTTATCGCTTCTATATCAGTGGAAGAAGATGTAAGCAGAATGTTGTTTAATTCAACACAAATTCTTCCAGTGACAGCTGCTCGAATCGCTGAACACACTCGCCGCGATCCTATCTTAAGACGATTATCTACATTTATCCAGCGTGGTTGGCCCCCACGTATAACATCTCATGAACTGAAACAGTATTATCAACGACGCCAATCTTTATCCATCGTAAATGACTGTATTATGGTTGCTGATCGCGTAGTGGTTCCGTATAACTTACGCTCACTCGTCCTGAAACAACTGCATACAGCCCATCCAGGTACTGGAAGAATGAAAGCTATTGCTCGAAGTTATGTATATTGGCCTAATATCGATGAACACATCGAAGATTTCGTGCGTGCGTGCAGAAAATGTGCTGAGGTTTCTAAGTGTCCACGAAAAGCTGAACTACATTCCTGGCCATCTCCAGAAGAACCTTGGTCGCGTATACATGTTGATTTTGCTGGCCCATTCCAGGGTACGTACTTCCTCGTTTGTGTTGATGCTTATTCAAAATGGCCGGAGATTTTTCCTATAAATCAAATCACTTCGCAACAGACTATCATGAAGCTACGGCAGTTATTCTCCCGTTTTGGAGTTCCAGATGTTCTCGTGACAGATAACGGCACTCAGTTTATTTCTTCCATCTTCTCAGATTTCTGCAAGAGGTTTGGAGTCAAACATGTCCGTTCACCTCCGTACCATCCACAATCGAATGGTCAGGCCGAAAGGTTTGTAGATACCTTCAAAAGAGCGCTACTGAAGGCAAAAGGGGAGGGAAAGATAGAGGAGATTCTTGATGACTTTCTCTTGGTCTACAGAACAACTCCAAACCCATCAACACCAAATCAAATGTCCCCAGCAGAAATTATGTTTGGTAGAAAAGTAAGAACTGCCCTCGATGCCATGAAACCACAGCAAATAGACATCGGAAAAAGAAACAGAAAGATGGAAAACCAATTTGATCGCCATCATGGGGCGAAACGCAGAATTTTCCAAAAAATCAAAAAGTATACGTCCGCGATTTCCGATATTCACCTCCACAATGGACCAGTGGACGCATACTTAAGAGACAAGGGAACGTAATGTATGTGGTGGAAGTTGAAGGACAGAAGTGGACACGCCATGTCAACCACATACTGGAAAATGCTGGCACTTCACAGAAAACCGAGAAATTAGACTCAATGTGGAGAATCATTCTGGACAGTTTTGACATAAAATGCTCAGCGACTCAGAAGACCACGCAACCTGAACAAAGTCCTATTAGGAAAGCATCACGGAAACGCAGAAGACCAGATATTCTACAGGTAGACCCAAAGAGGAGAACATACGTTTCCGAAGGAAGATATCAATGATGATATCTCAGCACTTACCTGTATATAGTAACTAACCATATTTTTTTTTCTTTTTTTTAAAGGGGGAAGGTGTTATAATCGCTCTTTTCTTCTTACGGTTATGACCCAGCTATTCCTATTGCTTAGTATTCTCGGACACCGATTCACTCGACAAGTTCCCAAATCAGAACACGGTTGAACAGGAAAGAGATTATATTCCAAATAGCAAGTCAGAAGCACAATAGGGAAAACGTCAGTATATTTATAGTTTTTACATAAGAAGATTCCAGAGTGCTCTCCAACTATCGGCTAGTGCTGATTGCATAAGAATTAGCCAATCAGCGTGCACCAAAGCAATCATGCATTGAGCATGCTTTAATCTAGTCTATGTCCCGCTAACACCTCCCCTTTGAGCAGATTCGTAGGATCTGGTGCTAGGGTCCAACTGCAACTGAGTGACTGGCTTGTGCTTTCGATTAGTTTGTAGTGACTCACGTTTATCACGAGAACACGACTGGTTTAATAAAAAACAATTATTATTATAACCAACTGTGCCAGTGTTTGTTTTAACGTGCTTTTGTTTGACTGTGCTAATGACAGCTTTTTTGTGCTTCCATTCTTTCGCTTACACTTTGATTGTAACTTCGCGCGAATTCGGTTACGTTCTGTAACCAAGCTTGTATCCTGGCACGATCTCGGTATCCTTTCGATGCCACGAGATCGCCAGCTAATAAACCTCGATTTGGTCCATTAATTGCCTTCTGGTATTCGGCTTCTCGGGGATTTTATGGAGTCATTTGGAACGAGCTCTTACGCCTTCTGATGTATTTGGCACGTGTTTCTTGGTAGCGGTGTTCATAGTTAATCTCAACACGACGCCACGCTACAAGTTCATCGTCTAGGCAATACAGAATTATCACTTTTTTTCTTGCACAGATACTGACATGTCTGTTCCCGGAGTTTTGATTTTTTTTTAAATAAAAGTATGCATAACTTTTAATTCTCCAACATTCTCCTCCTCCGCGAAACAATGTCGGATCCTTATATCTCCAAGTTACAAATAATAGGACTTTATTTAAACGATGTTTCTTGCATTGAATGTCGGATCCACTAGAAATGACTAGATGATAATGAACGACCTTTGATTTGAGGTCAGAGTTTAATTCTTCTGAAGCATTACTTCCAAATCCATTAGAAATTTCATCAGTGGATAATGGATCATTACGGAAATCAACATCTAACATAATTAAATTAGACTTTTGACAATAATTTGACTCAGCCGACATATCTTCCTCATTTTTATAAGAAATTTCATCAAAATTACATGCATTATTCTGAGAACCCATATCTGATACATTGTCATTAGAAATCGGATAAGCTGATTCAGTATAAATTTCTGTCTCACAATGATTTTGAGTAACATTCGGTATAATTGGGTTCATCGTGTCACTGCAGTTATTTTCTGAATATGAGTCCCCACAGCTTTCGCGACTAATATCACGTGGATCCCAATTTTGTTCGAGTTGAAGTTTATTTTCAGAGCTAGACAGGACCAGTAGTGTTTCATTTAATTCTGGACTCTGGGCTTCATCTACGGGATCTAGCTCTTGATCATCTGATATTGTCACGACTTTCTGAGCATTGAGCACAATATTTTCTTGCTGTGAGCCGGACACGTTACAAATATTACGTTCTGATTCAGGTATAAAGGGACTTGAACCCTCCACTGGATATGCTTCTGAAATGTCTGTTACTGCATCATAAACAGATTTCTTATTTTCTGGTCGAGTGAAAAGTGTGCTCAATAGTTGTTGTTGCAAGGCTAACAACTTCTGCTGGTGCTGTAATATTAACCGCAACTGTTCTAAAGAAATTGCCATTTTTCTTTAATTTTTCCCCGTCGCCACTGTTATATCTCTTTCTTCTTCCGGTTATGACCCAGCTATTCCTATTGCTTAGTATTCTCGGACACCGATTCACTCGACAAGTCCCCAAATCAGAACACGGTTGAACAGGAAAGAGATTATATTCCAAATAGCAAGTCAGAAGCACAATAGGGAAAACGTCAGTATATTTATAGTTTTTACATAAGAAGATTCCAGAGTGCTCTCCAACTATCGGCTAGTGCTGATTGCATAAGAATTAGCCAATCAGCGTGCACCAAAGCAATCATGCATTGAGCATGCTTTAATCTAGTCTATGTCCCGCTAACAGAAGGTGTTATGAACGGGGAATTAAGAAGCCCAGACAATTACGAAAGCTATTTTCTTGGGACGTTATTGCATTTCATTCAAAACCTGTAAAACACTTATATTTATTTTTGTCCCTATCTTATTCTACATAACACGAGCTTTCGTTCTATGTATCATTCACTAGCATACCCTTTTTTGTTCCAAAAATATTGTAATTTAAACATTATATTTTGCACTATATTTTCTACCCTAATTCCCTGTTTCGGGCATAACTGTATTTTTCCAAATTATCGTACGTCGTGGTCAAGATATTCACTTAGTTATTCATGTACATTTTTGTACTAATTCGAATTCAGAGAATCCGGAGTTTAGTGTTCCAACTGTCTTGTCTTCTTTCACCCGCGTGCTTGCCAACCAATCAGGATTTAGAATAGTTCTCTCTACCCCAATCGAACTCACGCGTATTAGACTCAAGGTTAAGCTACTCAGCCTAACGCGTCAGGGTCATAGTTTAGACTAGACAGACCAAGGCCAAGTCATAACAAGTATCACGGGGTAAAAGCGATTCAAGGTCATAACAGGAGCTGATATAGCATCAGATCATCACTTACTGGTCGCTAAGATGAAATTGAAACTCAAGAAGCACTGGACAACGGGGCGGACAGTATCACAAAAGTTCAATACGGCCTTTCTCCAGGATACTAACAAACTCAACAAATTCAAGATAGTCCTCAGCAACAAGTTCCAGGCCTTTCATGATCTACTCAATGGAGAAGGAACTACTGTGGAGAGCAACTGGAAGGGGATCAAAGAGGCAATCACTTCAACATGTCATGAGGTCCTGGGTCACAAGAAGCACCACCACAAGGAATGGATCACTGTTGATACACTGGATAAGATTCAAGAAAGAAGGAACAAGAAGGCAGCGATCAATACCAGCCGAACAAGAGCAGAAAAAGCCAAGGCACAAGCTGAATACACGGAAATAAACAAACAAGTGAAGAGGAGCATCAGAACCGAAAAACGTAAATATGTGGAAGATTTAGCAACGACGGCGGAAAAGGCTGCAAGAGAAGGAAACATGAGACAATTGTATGACACGACAAAGAAACTCTCTGGAAATCGCCGCAAACCAGAACGACCAGTGAAAAGCAAGGAAGGCAAGGTAATCACCAACATTGAAGAGCAACAAAACAGGTGGGTAGAACACTTCAAAGAACTCTTGAATCGACCAGCCCCACTGAACCCACACAACATCGAAGCAGCACCCACGGACCTCCCAATCAATGTTGGCCCACCAACAATTGAAGAAATCAGCATGGCCATCAGACAAATCAAGAGTGGCAAAGCAGCAGGACCGGACAACATCCCAGCAGAGGCACTAAAAGCAGACGTAGCGGCAACTGCAAGGATACTCCACATTCTCTTCAATAAGATTTGGGATGAGGAACAAGTACCAAAAGACTGGAAAGAAGGACTTCTGATCAAAATACCGAAGAAAGGCGATCTCAGCAAGTGTGATAACTACAGGGGCATCACTCTTCTCTCAATACCGGGAAAAGTCTTCAACAGGGTATTGTTAAACAGGATGAAGGACTGCGTAGACGCCCAACTTCGTGACCAACAGGCAGGATTCCGTAAGGATAGATCGTGTACAGACCAAATCGCAACTCTACGGATCATTGTGGAACAATCAATTGAATGGAATTCATCACTCTACATCAACTTCATTGACTACGAAAAGGCATTTGATAGCGTGGACAGAACAACACTATGGAAACTTCTTCGACACTACGGCGTGCCTCAGAAGATAGTCAATATCATACGGAATTCCTATGATGGATTAAACTGCAAAATTGTGCATGGAGGACAGTTGACAAAGTCGTTCGAAGTGAAGACCGGTGTCAGGCAAGGTTGCTTACTCTCACCCTTTCTCTTTCTCCTGGTGATCGACTGGATCATGAAGACGTCAACGTCTGAAGGGAAGCGCGAGATACAATGGACATCTAGGATGCAGTTGGATGATCTAGACTTCGCAGACGATCTGGCCCTTCTATCCCAAACGCAACAACAGATGCAGGAGAAGACGAACAGTGTGGCAGCAGCCTCAGCAGCAATAGGTCTCAATATACACAAAGGGAAAAGCAGGATTCTCCGATACAACACAGAATGCACCAATCCAATCACAATTGACGGAGAAGATTTGGAAGATGTAAAAACCTTTACGTATTTGGGCAGCATCATTGATGAACAGGGTGGATCTGATGCAGATGTGAAGGCGCGGATCGGCAAAGCAAGAGCAGCATATTTACAACTGAGGAACATCTGGAACTCAAAGCAACTGTCAACCAACACCAAGGTCAGGATTTTCAATACAAATGTCAAGACAGTTCTACTGTATGGGGCAGAAACCTGGAGAACTACGAAAGCCATCATCCAGAAAATACAGGTGTTTATTAACAGTTGTCTACGCAAAATACTTCAGATCCGTTGGCCGGACACTATTAGCAACAACGTACTGTGGGAGAGAACAAACCAGATCCCAGCGGAGGAAGAAATCAGGAAGAAGCGCTGGAAGTGGATAGGACACACATTGAGGAAAGCACCCAACTGCGTCACAAGACAAGCCCTCACATGGAATCCTGAAGGCCAAAGGAAAAGAGGAAGACCAAAGAACACATTACGCCGAGAAATGGAAATAGACATGAGAAAAATGAACAAGAATTGGAGGGAACTAGAAAAGAAGGCCCAGGACAGAGTGGGTTGGAGAATGCTGGTCAGCGGCCTATGCTCCATTGGGAGTAACAGGCGTAAGTAAGTAAGTACTTGGTTAACAGATTTATAGAGGTCAGGCTAGGTTTCATTGAATCTTCTCAAAGATTTATGTCAACCATTCAATCACTGAAAACCAAGACACACTAAACATTAGTAGTATTTAGCTCAACAGTGCATATTGACGATCATCACAAGAATCGGGTATTCAGGTAACACGACAAACACGGTCCTTTCAGATCAGCCAGTCAGGATTCAAAGACCTACATTCTATACCTTAAGTAGTACACAATATAAAACGACCATCATGCAGTATCCTTGGTAAGCTACCGTCTCCTTTTCAACCTGGTTTAGCTCTCTATTGATTACGATTTTCAATGAGGACATCAAGATTATCTTTCAAAGTTGGTCAGTACTGAACAGATGATCGTTATTATATAAAGACAACAAAAACTAAATTCACATTAAACGATCCTCACGAACACTTATCATAAGTATATATTTTAACAAACCAATTGTATTGTCTAAACTAATAACGTCGAATAGAAATCTTACTCTTCACTGTATAACTTCCTATTAAATTAAACATAACAAAAAACTAACTTTTTACCTTTAACCATGGACAAAAAAGGTACTACACTAATCAACCATTAAAAGAGTGATTCTTACCGAACAACTTTCGATTAAACAAGTGTAAATCACATAGAAATCAAGTTCAAATTCTCATGAAATTGTAGACACATTTTGCTGACGAATGATAACTAATACCGTTCTAAACTACATGATGTTCGTCTGCAGTTGCCCGAATATGTAGATCATATCAAAAAGATGGAGATGAAATTAAAAGAAAACCTGAGTTGCGTTTTATTAAACTCATAATCAAGTAGTGCTATACGTCATCAATTTAATTAGATTTTACTGATTACTTATATCATGGTTTCTTTATGCAAAAAAAATCATACTTTATTAAGTTGTAGGACTAGAGAGTTAAGCTGGTATGATTTGTAGTTATTTCGGAGTTCAAAGTATAGATGGTGACAGATACTTCTAATATACAACAGGTACATAGTGACTAAACTGACTGACAAATAGTAAACAGCGATACTTCAGCGATGACAATAATGGGCAAACAAGAAGTAACGAGATGAAACTTTAAAGACAACTCTCATGTCTCAGTCAAAACCAATAAGATAAGAAGACACCAAAATATATATGGTATTTTATGAGATGGAATAACAAATCCAAATAGGCTTCAACTATATGGTATTGCCTAAATTGAACAAATCACAATAATAATGCAAAAAAGGTCATAATACTGAATTTCGCTATGATCAATTTAATTAGTCATAATTTTGATCTGGAGCATATGTTTAATTTGTTTACATTTTTTTCAGCAAGTTGTTTTCTACGGGATGGGGTTGCTGACCCCACTCCTAACCCTCATTCTTTACCCAGGCTTGGGACCTGCAGTAACACTAGAAGAGCTACAGAGAACTTAGTATTGACCTGAGTCAACCCTAATTAAAAGCACATACCAAAAAGTCAACACATTCTCAATAAAAGGAAACCAATACCCAAGCATTGATTTCCAGAGTTCATTTTCAGGAATTTTAGACTTATGTCGCTTCATAGTTGATCTTTTCTATCAAGGCATATCTTCATAATCAAAGACCGTATCATTGAACTAGTTAGGATCAGTAGTTTAAATAATTAATTTCAGCACAGGACCAGCTTATGTTTAGGCAACTAAGAGAAGTGGTAATATCATTATTGCTAACACACTTAACTTTTTCAGTATATGAACCTGCATATGACTACTGATCCAATATTCATAATTTATAAATAGATACTTCTCATAGACGAGATTTCTGATTATTGAACCGACTATTTACATCTAAAACCTTGAAAAAATGAACAACACTCTCAATGTACTAAACGAACTAGATCAATTTGTTACACTGAACCACAAATAAAACAATTATAATGTCTCTAATATCATAGAATTAGGGCTCAAAACTGCACAAGTATCGATAGCACATAATTCAGTTCCGTCTAACAGAGAGAGAGAGAGAAGTGGTGTGAAAAACTTTTCAGGTTTTCGTTTTAAAAATCAGATCTTTTTTTAATTTTTTCTTCATTAGTAAATTGTTTGATCCTTAGTACAAAGTTGTACACCAATTAAACAAACTAACATGCTGACACTCACCTTTAGCACAGTAATCATAACAATACCTAACACTGTGAATATCAAACCGAATATTAAACCAACATAATCCATATAATTCAATGCATTCAATTCATGAAATAACACTGTTGATGCAATAATTACAAAGCCAGTGAAGAACACATATAGTAACGGTGTAATTATGCCAGTACTGAATAAATCTAATGCTCGATTTAAATAATACATTTGTATTGTGATTGCACCAATAAGCCAGATCATCAGGAACCAAAAAAACCATGATGAGAACATTGATGAAAAGCCAATGGTGAATGCATTCTAAAATTTTTTTTGTGTAAAAAGTGATTTTGGTGGGAAAAATACGAAGAAGCTAAGTAAATGACATATACTTATTATTAAATGTGATTTAAAAAATACAACAATATTTTTGATAATTCCGTTAGATCATAAAATAGTCGATTTGAATAGAATTAATATCAGAAGGGGTTTTGTGGATACTATAGAAATTTTAATATTTGAGATCATGAGTCAATTGAAACTAGATCACCATGGAAAACCTGAAAGCACTGGACAGCCGTTTCGTCCTATTGTGGGACTTCTCAGTGGTGAGCATCCACGATTCCGCCTCGCGAGATTCGAATCCGGGACCTATCAGTCTGGCGCGCGAGCGCTTAACCACTAGACCACTGAGCCGGCATCCAAAGGCTCATGATATCAACTATTAAAATAGAATTAATGCCGAGGACACTTTCTCATCAAGTTTGGATGTTATATATTATGAGCATGCTAATTCTACAATTGAACGGTGGCTTAATTTTCAATTTGTTCACCTTTCAATCAGTAAGTAGAGGATTCGAATTCTGTCCCATTTGCTTCATTTACAGTTAGTCATAATCAACGTAGGGCATACCACAAATGTGCGTTGGCCCAAAATGCTATGCCCTGTTAGCATGATGACATGAAGCTAATCAATCGCTGATAGCGGTCATTAAATGAAACCCAACCAGGTAGTCGGCATCTACTAACATAGATCAGTTCAACAGTCGGTGACTTCGCGGGCTAATATCATGTTTTCATTTGACCACTCCTAGATTCCTTCCAACTTTCTCCTATACCAGATAACATCACCTATCGAGTGATGGTTAGGTTTTCGTAACTGGGTAGCACAATTAGGCCTGATAATTGGAGTTTGAGACTTAGAAATGAACAGACAAATCTGTACCTTGCAAATAAGTTACATTCAATCATTTTAATTTATTTACAGATTGTAAACGTATTTTGATCTGATGAGTATACATCTATGGGTAAAAATACTCAAGTTTTCTACCTAACTCGTCCTTAATTCAACACCAAGATAAGCAGAGCAAAAGTGAGCTACTGGATTACAGTTTAATCACTATTTGCAAGTAATATAAGTATAATCAACGATTTTGAAATGTGTAATTAAAAGGAATATAGAGGATAAATCAAAAAAGTCGTTTAGGAAAATATGAAGCTTTTTTGATGGAGTTTTGTTCTCTGAGCTGGGTGTTTTGGTCGTGGAGCTTTGATCGTTCTTCTGAACGACATCATCAGCACAAACTTCAGGTAGAAGTGGTGTTCGAATTTCTTCGCATATGGCTCACAGATTGTCCTGTAGACCTCGATGTTACGGAGAAATTCGAACACTTCACCTCTACCTGAAGTTTGTGCTGATGATGTCGTCCAGAAGAGCGATGAAAGCTTCACAACCAACCATTCAGCTCAGAGAACAAAACTCTATTAAAACCATCCACCTGAACTACAAATCTTCTCCACCATCTCAAAGCTCATTTTCTACTCACTTTTAATCCTACACCAATACCTTTACAAGCAACAACTGACAATGAGCCAATACTTCCACTGACCAATGTGAAGATAATTGGGTTTGTTTTACCATAACGTGGACCCAAAATAAAAATCAATACGATGGACATTAATATAACGAATAAACTGTAGATAATGAAAGCTGAGAAGAAAAACAACCAAATATAAGAACAAAATACTTAGATAAATAAATGCATCAGTGCAATGTATAATGAGTAAAATATAAGAATACTGAAGTGATCACTTCAGGGTTCCAAGCTCGAAACAAGTTGATTTTTTCTGAATTTTTATCTGAAGTTTTGATCAAAGTGCATGTGATTCTTCAATCAAATGATTGATGAGAACCTACAAACACAGAAACCAAGTGTATGCGTCTATGCAATAGGCTTTGGACTTACACTTATGATTAGACTATACTGTACTATGAGGTCTATAAGAACAAAGATAACATCAATATCTTAGTGTGAAAATTGAAAAGAAATGCCAAACACCAATCCTTTAACATTCAGGTTTTTAGAAAAAACATGTAGAGTGTAGTTTCACCCCACATCGGTTACTCTGGATTTCAGACAGATCGATTAATTTTTACTCTACTTGAGCCACATTTGACCTTGTCAATTGATCGCTTATTGACCTTGACTGGTTTTTACATGAGTATGTGTGTGTGTGCATCGCTTACTCCATTTATTACAAGTCTTTAGCTCGTTTTTGTCTGGCTGTAAATATTGATTCACACATTATCAAAAGGAGTTGGTACAGTTGTATTATCCGTCTCGCTTAGCTCTCCCGCTTCTTATTATTAATTTCTGAATAGTCTGAATAAACTATTGTATGAAATAAACCAATCCAGCTTAATCTGCATTTGGTTTTTTATTATCTCCACACCCACAGGTTAACCTAAGTGTTACATAATTAAATGGAAGATCTATATTCTTGGAGTATTCACACGCTCGTCCAAATCGGAGTCAGATCTCGGGTCACTAAACTGGTGAGCCAACATAAGAGTTAAATAAATTCTTTGAATTTACTAAGACATAATCTGTTGTGACATTGTAGTGACTCACTTTTATCACGAGAACACGACTGGTTTATAACCAATTGTACCAGTGACTGTTTTAATGTGCTTTTGTTTAACTGTGTTAAAAAGCATCCATTATTCTTACACTTTGATTGTGACCTCGAGCGAATTCGGTTACGTTCTGTAACCCAGCTTGTACCTATTTATTTATTTATTTGAACACATGAATATTGGTACAAGAGAGCGCCAATATATATGCGCCACACAAAACAATGAGAATTCGAAGAGAAGTAGAAAAAAAACTAAGGAGCGCAAAAGAAAAAGAGAACAATAACGAAGAGATTGGTGTAAGGTAGTGTGGTAGTAACGAGGGAACGAAAGGTACAATCAGAAGAAATCTTTCAGGTAAGGAGACACAACCACTTTTTATGAAGAAAGTAAAAGAAGGTTACAGCAGGATCGCCACTGGCTTCTATTCTGAGCCATATCTGATAACGTCTCTAGCCACTGTGTAGCACCATCTCTCAGACCCCAACCAGGGAGTCGTGAAGGACCAACACAAGCCAGTCCTTTGCAGCTTTCTTTCATGCCACGACACCATGTCATGCACTGACCACCTCTCCGCTTCTTCCAACCAGTCCCAGAGTCGGCAAATAATGCACGACGTGGAATTCTCTGGGACGACATTCGGAGAACATGTCCAAGCCACCGAAGTCGGTGTTTCAAGATGGTGACACCAATTGAATTATCATCTCTGTGCCCGAACACACGATGCCGAACCTCTGCATTACTGACATGGTGTTGCCACTGAATGTCAGCAATCCTTCGGAGACAGCGATGATCGAACACAGAGAGTCGTCTAACGTCCTCAACTCGGAGAGGCCAGGTTTCACAAGCATAGAGCAAAACTGCTCTCACCGACGCGTTGTAGATCCGACCTTTTACAGCCAGACTAACATCACGAAGGCGCCAAAGGTGGCCCAGATTGGCATAAGCCGCTCTGGCTTTCACTATTCGTGCATTGATCTCATCACTCACACCCCACCAGCACTTATGCAGCTACCCAGATACACGAACTTCTCGACTACGTCTATCTGCTCACCATCCAGGGTGAGTACAGGATTAGAATCCTGCCAGTCTTGTAGAAGTACTTTGCACTTCGAAGGTGCAAAGCACATACCATACCTACGGACACTGATTGCCAACTGATTAAGTGCGGATTGCATGCCTTGGGCATTATCGCACAGTAAGACAATATCGTCCGCATACTCAAGGTCGAGAAGTCTTTCTCCAGGCAACAGATCCACACCACCATTACTTACATTCATCAGAGCTGTTTCCAGAATGTCATCGATGGCAAAGTTGAAGAGGAATGGTGAGATTGGGCAACCCTGCCTAACCCCACTGCTCGAATGGAACAATGGAGAGAGGTGGTTGTATGCCCTCACTCTGCCTGAGGTGTTTTTATATAGGGCTTTTAGGATGTTAATAAACTTCTCAGGCACACCCTTCTTCAATAGACAATCCCAGAGAACAGTCCTGTCCAACGAATCGAAGGCAGCCCTGATGTCAAGAAACACTACGATTGTTGGCCTTTGATAAGTATGGCGGTGTTCTAACATTTGGCGGAGGGTGAAGATATGATCAATACATCCTCGACCAGAACGAAACCCAGCCTGCTCCTCGCGAGTCAATCTTTCTCGGGTTTTGAACAACCTACGAAGTATGACGGAAGCCAATAGCTTGGACGCAATCGGAAGTAGACTTATCCCCCGATAGTTGTTACAGGAACGACGTGAACCCTTTTTAAAGATAGGGACAACTATCGACTCATTCCATGACGTTGGTACACTCTCTAGTTCCCAAACCTTTGTAAACAACGTCGTCAATTCCTTAGTCAAAAAGTCACCACCATCTTTAAAAAGAGCCGGAGGTAAGTCATCTGGGCCAGGTGATTTGTAACGCTTCAAGAGTTGGAGTTCCTTGCGGACTTCCTCCTCGTTTGGTGGATCAGTCGTCACCGGCCATGGAGGGCAGGACAGTCTGACCGATGTTGCCGGAGCAGCAGGCCAGTTGAACTGCCCTTCGAAAAATTCTGCCCATCGTCCAAGACGTCGATGGATGTTAGTGATTGGCATCCCATCATCCTCGCAGATTGTTTCACTCACACCAGACTTCTTGCTGCCAGTGGCTCGGATGAGCTGGAAGAGCTTCCGGTAGTTACCAGATGCAGCTGCTGCTTCCAGCTCATTAGCACGCTCCGACCACCAGGCTTCTCGGTCCTTACGCAAGCTTTGCCCAATTTCCTTACGTAACATCCTTCGTTTATGGTCAAACTCACGGTCACCCGGAGTAGACCGACGGGCTTCAATGAGTTGTAAGGAACCAGAAGAAACCCAGTGCTTAAAAGCGGGACGTTTCGCAAACCCACAACTGACTGTTCCCGCCATTTTCATGGCGTCATGCAATTGCAACCAATGCTCATCTATACTTTTCGGTGGAGTGGTAGCTAGCCTAGAGGCTAGCTCGGTTCGATACTTACTTGCAACAGAAGTTGCAACCAGCTTGCTAACATCAATCCGTTGGTGGTGGTCACTTCGTTGTCCACTGAAAAGTAAGGCAAGATTGGCGCAGACCAAGGCATGGTCAGAGTCCAGATAGGTACTCCAAAAGGAGCGGCAGTCTTGTACACAACCACGCCAGCGGTAGCTGATCGCGATGTGATCAATCTGAGTCCAGGCTTGAGATGCAGAGGGAGGACGCCAGGTGGCACATCGGCGATGACTGTGCCGAAAGTTAGTGCTAGCCAGAAACAGGTTGTGGTCTGTGCAAAGTTGCAGTAGACGGTCCCCGTTATCTGACCTGCGACCAACGAGTCCCCATCGGCCACCTAAACGACTCTCTTCTGTGCCTAGACGCCCGACCTGAGCATTCAAGTCTCCGGCTAGTACTACAATATCTGTCGAACGCACTTTCTGGAGAAGAACAGATAACTGGTGGTAAAACTCATCCTTGATTGCATCCGGGCTGCAATCTGTCGGGGCATAGGCGGAGATGACGAAAAGACATCGTTTCTCACGCCGATTTCTTCTCACTTTGATGGAACTTTCTAATCTAACAGCACATAACCGACTGTTAATGGGGATCCAATCGACTAGTGCTGCCTCAGCTCTAGCGCTTAGTGCGACACCAACGCCAGCAAGACCAGACGAAGATGCCACAGGGTCCCGGATAAGCTCACGATCTCGGTATTCTTTCGATACCACGAGATCGCCAGCAAATATATCTCGACTTGGTCCATTAAATGCCTTCTGATATTTGGCTTCCGGGGGTTTTATGGATATCCTGGCATGCGTTCCTTTGTAGTGGTGTTCATAGTCTATCGCGACCCGACACCACATTACAACATTATGAAGTAGGAATGAGTTCGTATGAATAAAAAGGCACGTCAGATTCATGCTTCTTTTGATCTAAATTGTATTGGGAACATTAATAAACCAGGTTTGTTTTTTGTCTGTTCAAAGTAAACTCTGAAGTGAAGTACGATGTTGGTGACAAACATAGTTACAAGTCACAAAGGTACATACCGTCGATGTTCCATTGAAACATTTCATCGTCTTACTGGTGAGTACGCAATAAAACATGGAGAGTAAGTAGAATCGTGTATAGAACAATTAAAGGATTGACAGAGAAAACCGATTTTGAACCTCGACAATTTTATATGCCATGTGAAGTCGTTGTAGATGAACAAGATTCTTTGCATTCTTAATGATACATTCTTAGAACAACTTATTTGTGCGCTTATTGATGTAGACGCCTCAAGGTAATTTAGGTGTCAGAGTCTGAGGTATAGTATAGATTTCACTACTATTTATAATGTAGAAATACTGTCCGAACTGAGTCAAAATTGAGTAGTTGGTAATCTTTGAGTGAGTAGAGGAGTACTTCATCGGGAAATATCAAACTCTCTTGTAAATACTTCAGGGACAGTGGACAGACATCATATTAAATACTGAGGTATTGGGATACGTGGAACAATTTTCTGGTGTTATGGGTAAGTAATATTTCTTTCTGAGTTGAGTTAAAAATTGCTCATTACCTTAAAGAATGACAAAATAGATTGTGTGCAACAAGTACAGAAAGATATAATATCGGTCAGTTTTTCAACATACGTTTATCGATCACCCATTTCTTCCCTAATTTTGTTTAAATATCAGCCTAAAACCAATGTTTTACTATTATGGATGCTTGTTTAGTTTACTTAACTACTAAGCTGTCAGAAAAAAGTTCCTATGCTATGAAAGAAAAAGGCTAATCTAAGTGAGCAACCAATTTCATCAAGTTACTGTGGAAATTAGTCGAATATGAAAAGACTAATATCAACTAGAGAATTATAGAAAATCATGGGACATTGCAAAAATGTTTCGCTAACAACTTTACACGAATAAATGGAGTTTAACTAAAAAGTTTACAACTAGGACTGAAACAGTTACCTGTGATGTATAATTGAACTATGAAAAACTATTCAAATACTGACAGTTGCTGATAAAATCTTGTTTATAGTTAGTATCTAATCAATTTCTATAAATCACTAAAGCAAATCAAACTATAAAACTTGGATAGTTAGTGAATTATTTTGTTTGTTCCTCATGATGTAATCAGTCAAAATGATTGTTTTATAGTACATTTTTCGAAAGAATAATTTTAATTGTAAGTTCTTTCTTTTTTGTCTAACTCATTAATTGATGTGATTGTCTTTCATCGATCTGTAAGTAACACCCCAGTAAACCACTCAATAGTTGACTCTGTTTTATATTTAAAAGATCTTAATTATGCACCCATTGAGACTTATCATTTGTAATATTGATTGTGATTTGATATTTTACTTGTACAATCATGTCAAAGTTATAGAGATCCAAATAATAAGTATTTTGTGGCCACATCAATTTAGAATGTTGTTATTCTTATTGGGAATTCTTATGCTTCATTGATTATGTAAAAAGGAACACGAATAGTCATATTAGAGATAAAATGTTGTGAATGTACAATATAGAATATAAAACTTACATGGATCGGTAGCTCTTAACCACATTTCATGTAGTGATGTTAAATTTTGTTCTTTTGGTGCATGTAATACAATTAAAGTTGAACCTAATATACATATACCGCATCCAAATCCACCAATACAATTTAAATGTTCATTTAAAAAGCGTACACTTAACAGTGCACTAACAAGTACAGATAATGCACCTAACGGTGTCACTAGTATAGCTGGAGCGAATGTATACGCTACAAAATTGGCAAATTCACCAATACCCATTAGAATAAAACCCATCCACCACATCCATTCACACAAATAACTTAGGGATCCATCACCTGGTAAAATAAATAATAATAAAAAAAGCATTTATACATTAGTTCCACATAAATATTTATTGAAAAGAGGATTGTAGAGATTGCTGAAGTACTCATCATGGACTGAAATAGGCTAATTTTAATCCAATTATAATATGACAGTATGTATCAGCTAAGCAGGTTCAGTTTTGTAATCTCATCAACTGGTTTAATTTCCTTGCCATCCAGACAGGTAGGTTTACTAGCCATCACAGACGTACAAAAATTCGGTTTAAAGCTGGTTAAGTAGACCCTCTTTATTGTTGTCATACACATACACATATGTACGACGGTTCATACATTTCCTTTTATGTATGGATATAATTCATTGATTATCATATGGAATACAGTACCGTACAAATTGAAGGTTTGGATTTTATTGACTAAAATATTCGACTTTCAGTTAGTACGAGTTCCAGATCCAAACCTCACATTCCACCCAGGTGTTTACATTGTAATTAAAAGCCGACTACATAAAATCCATATTTGATATTTAAGTTACAATCCATTAAATGTGAATATAAGCAAATGCATAGATTTATGAATATTCAGGAATTTTAAATGAATCAAACAAATTAATCAAACTAATTTATTATAGAAAAATTTATTGAAAATAAAGAGATTAATTCTTGATGTTAATTAAGGTCACTTGAATTCGAGTAAATCATTTAAGTCAATTGTGATCAATTGACTCAATAATAATAAGTTGAAAAGTAGTTTTTTTCTCAAACGTTTTTATTTTAGAATTTTAATAGTTGAGAGCATGAATCAATTGAAACTAGGTTACCATGGAGAACCTGGAATTATCGGACGGGCATTTCGTCCTATTGTGTGACTCCCCAGAGATGTGCATTCACGATCCCGCATCGCGAGATTCCAATCCAAGACCTATCAGTCTCGCGAGTGAGCGCTTAACCACTACACCACTGAGCTTGCCGATATACAACGGTGTTAATTTCTAACTTCAACTAATTCACCAAATTGAGCAACACATCCACCATTGTCTTCAGTGAGTTACTATCTCACAACAAACCCGGTTAAACTCCACTAGTCACTGCTTCTCATTAGAACTCCAGGAAATACCTCTTGAAACCAATCACTAGTGAGTATATGATGATTATAATCAAAAGGGGTTTTGTGGATATTTCACATTCCACATGCTTAAATTATGAGAGGGAATTATCAAAATGACGACCAATATAGTCAGATAATAATAGTAAAACTTCCAGTGGAGAAGAAACCAGAAGCAGTCTAGTTCAAAATGAACTATTGAGATCGATAACAGTGAAGTATGAAGTAATACTAATACTCACTCATGAGCAGAATACGATAACTGGATGCAACTTCCCGATCAAAACGGGTTTAAAATCATGTCATCTAAACTCGCTGATCATATCTTATGACTATCATGTGGTAAATTTACCGATTATTCACTAACTATTCATTTTGACTATAATAATATAGCTTACTTAACAAACGTACAAGACATACATATATATATTAGTACATTTTTTAGTAGATAGCGAAACAATCAACTGTTATCTTTAGGCTTTATTCACATAGGATTACCTATTAACAGTTGGTAGCTTCAATACTAGGTTCAAGTGGATAAAGAATATGCACACTTCCTTCCTTCCTTCGTTAACCATTATAACATGTCAAAAAAGCAGTAGTCCATGATCCACAACGCATATCCTAACCAACGAAGTAAATATACAGTCATAATTAGTAAGCTACAACCAACTCATTTACAAAGTACACTTTTTTATATCCATACTCGAGCCAACCTGGGGTATTTGACAGCTAGAGAGACTATTTGATTAACCATATAAAAAAATGACATATAATGACCCAAACATCTGACTTAATGACTGAAAACCGATTGCTTAAACCAATAAGTAACTGATCGCCGATATACGATTCTGACTCATTATAAGAATAAAACAGTTTGTCCGAGTTCTCTGGAACTGGATGTAACATAACTTTGCTACTTCAATATCATAGTGCTGAAGTGTTTAATGAATCTATTAACAGACTATAATATCATTCAAAAGTTAATACTAGAATGAACAACTCAACCTGAGTTTCCACCTACAACACCAACTTGAATTTCACATGAAACATATGTTACGTGAAACTACATGCACCTTACAGATATCGTTAAATTTATACATAAATGAGATCAAAATGAATGGGTTTACTCACCAGCGCTAAATCCATTCCTGGAACTTCGACGAAGTGCAAGCTTTTTAAATATAAAACTAGTTCCAATGAATAAGGTCGACAATAAGGCAAGGCAAAGTCCAATATAAAAGTTAACAGGTGATTTCTGCACTATCAATGATGGTAAATAGTCTGAATTATTAACACCAATATGCATAGTATAATATTCATAACACTCTAAAACGGAATAAAATCAAAGGGCCTGAAAACTAGAATGGCCATGCATAGAACTAAGGTAGAACAACAAAAACATAAGCGTTATGCACTAAATAATTTTTTAACTACCGAACTTTAGCTATCACTCAACTGTGTTGACCAAACAGACTTCACAACAATATGTGCTGTTAAAATTTGTGCCAAAGGAATAAATAAACCTTGTGTAGTCTCTCATCAACTACTACCAGATGAGTATGAACTCAAAGTGAATTCCAATCTACACTGTTAGCTTCAAGCGATGTACATTAGCTTTTCTTCATAACTATATCTCTACTTAATATTGCAATAGATGTACTAGTGCTAAAAGACGTTTTCGTCATATAGCATTGCAAGGAATAATATACTTCCTCAAAATTAATAACAGACACAGAGTATGCAAGTAGCATCGTGCTATTTGGTGAAAACACTGGCAAAATGCAGAGTATTCCGATGCATGCATGGGACTTGTTTCTCTCCCTCTTTATGTAGAATTTCGTTTCAGAACACCGATCATATGGACTGAGGAATTTCAACACCTATCTAATTTAAAAATACCATCAGCCTTGAGAGGTAGTTATCTGGAGAAATCTCGTCACTTATTAAGAAACCTTGTTAGGATTTTGTCAACTTGGCCCATTTTTAATATGATAGAGATGTCCGTCTGCCAATCAAATGGCGTGCGTAATACTTATCAGTCCCATCTATATTAATCTGTTTGAAATTTTATCTTTGAAACTAGAGCATATGCGTAGGCTGTGAGGTTCTCATAATACTTGACCTCCAAGCATTTCTCAAATTTTGTGGAACAGGTAAGAAATATTGTGGATAGGCATACTATAAAAAGCAAAGATAGCAAATAGTTTGTCAAAAATGTAAATCGTCACAAACAGTAAGTTCACTGAACAACATTACCGAATATACAGCAAACAAACTAACTAAATGTGCAAAAGTAGAATGCTAACGAAAAAAAACACTGCGAAACCCAACAATTCATTGTCTACTGATCCGAGTTACTTTGGTAGGCGTAGACTACTTGGTCAGGGTCTGCTTGACAACCGCGATCAGTAGCCGAAGACGTTGGGTCGCGCAACTCAGGATTGGTCACAGTGGCACAGATACATTCATTTTTTTATCTCCATCCAAGTATTGACTACCAGTATTTCTTCATATGTATCTTTTCATCACATTCTGTCGAACTATAATATTAATGTTTGGTCTTTCTTATTATAAGTGCTAATACATTAACTGCCCTTCTTTGATTTCAATAGTATTTATCTAAATTGATTTTACTGGTATAACTAGTTTAAATACAAAGTCAATTCAAAGGTAAACCACTTCTTAACTTGCAAGTATTTACGAGAAAAGATTGTGTTCAGTGAGTATTTAGTTATTCCGAGTGGGAAAGTGGCTTACTAGTCAAAGCAACCTTCTGTCAATTTGCGGTCTATGGGTTCAAATGCGAATTAGCGTGCTTTGGTTTGGGTATTCAGATAGCTTCAGTGGTTCCTACAAAATGGAATTCGATCAAGTATATGAAATGCTATTTTTTTTTACCAAGTTTCACTGGTTAATCATCGATGACAACTACTACAAATCCGTAATAAAGCAACAGCTCTGACTCCAATGACAACTACTCAGACGTTTATCAGGTCACAACACCACTTACAATAAAGTCAAACTGCTTTAGTTAGTACTTTGAAATGTAAGTGATGGTTAAGGAGGTCAAAAGTTCAGTTCTTAGTTTCAAACTTTGTATTTTGCTTATCCTAAATTTGATTGTAATTACACCCCAACTTTACAAAAACTCTAACTCCATGGGTTAGTTAGTTAACTCCATGAGCTAGTTCCATCCACGAGTTCTGACCTGTTCAGCAAGTCATCTACCTCATATTAATTAACCAACGCTCAACATATCTTAGATTTTCCTACAGCCTGCCATGAACATAGAGGACTTATTCATGAAACGAAGACCAATAAGTTTGGAATACGTTCAGTTCTTGTAGGATGATTTATAGATACTGATCAGACGTAGGTCTGCAAACTCACCAAGTGTATTTTTAGTCCAAGGTTCTGGGTCGGGAGAATTTTGTGGCTATTTTTAAGTTAATCACTTCTGGAACAACTCCAGGACGAAGACTTTCGAGGTGGAGCACAATGTAAAGATATAGTGACTCTTCATATCTCCTATATGGATGTATTCTAATTGTTGGACAAATATTGATAAATCAGACACCATGTGACTATTGAGTCCGTCTTACATTCCTAATAATTCGATATATCTTACAAGTAATCGTAACTTTCTATATACTTATTTTTGTTATCCATGCCCTTGTTGACCATATTTATGTTACTATATGCTCTTTGTTTGTGTGCATGCCTATTCACCAACTACTCTGTTTGTTGTCCACTTACTAGCCTAAATTACTCTGTTTTACCTAAATAAGGTAAGGCACAGAATTAATTCACGAACTGGTATGTCACCAACCCAAAACCTTCGTTTATTTAGTCGACAATCACAGTTTATCTGTGAATAAGCATGTATGAAATATATAGCTTCAACTAAAATCTCGTATTTTTACTTCTGGTATACCGTCGTATTAACATGTTAAGTTGTAGGAATATATATAAAGATCAACATGCGACATACAAGTATGTACATCACCATGATTCACCATCAATTGGAGTAAAAAAGTCAAAACGACCATTTTGAAGAGATTATACGTGCACTTCCGATTAACTAACTCTATAAATGACTTAATGAACAACTCCACACATAAGATACTTCAGGTAGTTAGCTTCGATTGTGTTCCAAAGAGCTTTAAAGTTGTGTTAGTTCAGTGTGTAAAATAAACATGAGACACTAAGTAAGTTGGATTATGGCTTGAAGCGTCGATACTTGTGTTAGGTCTGAAACAAGATATCTTGCCAATAAAACACATTTCTGAGTCTTATCACAGACAGCAGGAACAAAGTGAAAGACTAAGGAACTGTATTTCATCCTAATTTTCAGTAAAATTGCATACAAACAGTGTTTGTGAACGATGGTTGCATTTTATCGTGAATAACAAGCGCAACAGATAACCTTCCTACTGATAACAACAGTCTAAGCAAACAAATGATGGTTTACGCAATCAAGATATAGGAAACATTAAAATAAGTTCATAATCTACATATACTAGCGAGATGTTACTATGGTAAATTACTCGAGCTTTCCAAATGAGTTCATGCTAGTGGGATTCAGAGACAAAAGCTATCACAATGAAATAACACCTTTTAGTAATGTAAAGAATCACGAATTAGAAGCCCCTAAAGTTGTCCTGTACTAAAATGTCCAATTTCAAACTGTATCCCCAACCGAACATTTGCCATCACACTATCTGGTGAATTGCTAGCATAAAACAAAATAGTAAACAAAATACGGTTTGCATTATTGACACAAAGTAATATGAGTTATGGTTATTCCCACAATTCGAAGTGGTGTGATAAATTAATTTCGTCTCAGATTTATCGATAAGCAGTCGCGAATCAATGTATAATGTTTAATATCATAGTCCAGTGAGTGCTTTTCTAGACCTCGACTGCACTGGTGCACATAATCAAAGCGTATGATATACAAATCAACAAATAACTATAAAGTTGACTGGAACTGGTTCGTCACAATGATATTGGACATTACACATCGAATCACGACTGCTCAATGATAATTCTTAGACGAAATTAATTTATCACATCACTTTGAATTGTGGGAATAACTATAACCCACCCATATTACTTTGTGTCATTACTGAAAACCGTAGTTTACTATTCTGTTGGCGAGACTCTGTTATATGGACGAGACAATCAGAGACGTCTGAGGGATCTCAAGGTTACGGCGCCAACTCCTGTGCTTAGTGCTGTAGCACGTACTATTAACGTTTATCTGCAGGCAGGAGCGATCTGAAACACAACACAACAGTCAGGACCGACAGATGCTACTCAAGTGAGAACACGGCGTACGAGCACAACAGAGATATATTTTAAAATTGAATTACGCGGTCTAAGTACAAAAAAGGGAAGTCTATTACAAAATGGTTTTACTCATTATCCCGCAGGTTTAACTTGCGTAAGGCTTGTTCTTCTTCTAGTACGTTCACTATCTGTTGCCCTGAAACAAGGAAAACAAACTTGCATTGGTAAAGTCACACATAATGGTTTTTGATACTGCCACATTACATCCTCTCTCCATGAGGCACTGTCCTCAGTACCTGTTGCTGGACTTGGGTATGCTACCTCTCCTTCTGGTGGCACTTCAGAGTGGCTGACGGCAGTCAGTGGATTGACGAACTGGGTATCTGAGTGCACGGTTGTTCTGTCTGGCTTCAATTGGTTGTAGTGTGCCATCATAACATCGTCTTGAGGCTGTTGAAGGTTAAGTAGGACGAATGTAGTGGGAGACCGAGTAAACACAACTTCATAAGGTCCTTGCCAAGGGTGATGGAACTTGCTGCATGTCCCCGGTGGAGCTAAAGGGCGGTGCAGCCACAGACGATCTCCGGGTTTATACACAGGTCCGTTTGCCTTGCGATCGTACATATCCTTTTGGTGCTGCTGGCATTTTGTAAGTTGATCTTCACTAAGCTATAGGCGTCGGCTAGGCGGTTGTGAAGGTTACGGATGTATACTACATGATCTTGGGCCTCGCATGGTAACAACGGTATTTGCAGCTCAACGGGTAGGCGCAATTCATGTCCAAAAAGTAGGGTCTCGGCGAAAATCCTGTAGATCCGTGCACTGATGCGCAGTAAGCTAACAGACATTGTGGTATCACGTCATCCCAACATTCCGTCGACGACTTATTGATAGACGATTGTAGGAGAGTTTTGATAGTCCTGTTGGTTCTTTCCACCAAGCTGTTACCTTCTGGATGGTATGCGATAGTGTGTTTTTCGGATTCCCAATAATCGACATACCTGGGCAACGAGATGACTTTCAAAAGCTGAACCTTGGTCAGAATGGAGTGAAAGGGGAGCGCCGTACCGGGATACCCAATGATCAATGAAAGCACAAGTGACTGTGAGGGCATCTTGTTGTGGTATAGGAACAGCTTCACACCATTTGCTGAAATAGTCTACCATAACTAGTATATAACGGTTTCCGTTCCTTGATGTTGTGAGTGGCCCCATAATATCGATGCCAACTCGCTGATGCGGACCTTCTGTCGTCATTGGAACTAAGGGTGCACGAGGTATTTGTCGGGTGACTTGATAGCATAGCACGTGATACAATTTTTGCAGAATTCGGCAACGTCTTCATGGATGGATGGCCACCAAAACCTCTGGCAGATAGCATGTTCAGTCTTCCGTTTTCCTGAGTGCCCCAGTTCTCGGTGTACCTGCTCCATAATATTCTGAACTTGTACACGTGGTACTATCAATAGTGGCTGTTTTGATTCGCTGACTATAAATGACGTGTCTTCATACAATCTTAGACTGCTCCACTTGGCACAAAGACGGCGCGTCGCCAAGGAATGATCCTTCAACTCTGTCATAGATGGTTTATTATTGCCATGTAGTTGCCTCTGATAAATAAATCGCAGATCAGGGTCTACTGCTTGAAGAGACGGCCAGTTGATCTTGGGGGCTGTGCTAAGGACGGCATTAATGGTATCAGGCGAATAGGGTATACGAGATAGGGAATCGGCGTTTGTGTGTCGGCTTCCGGGTCGGTATTCGCAAGTAAAATCAAATTCCTGCAACCTCTCCTGCCAGCACGCTACCTGACCTTCTGGTTCACGGAATGAACGAAGCCACTGTAGTGCACGGTGGTCTGTGCGTACACGAAAGGGTCGTCCTAGGAGATAGTGACGAAAATGTTGCAAAAATTTTACCAAAGCCAGCATCTCTCGGCGCGTCGTAGAATACCGTGTCTCTCTTTTATCTACCGCCGACTAGCGTACGCTATGACCCGTTCCTTTCCGTCTTGTGCTATTTGAGACAGGACTGCTCCAATAGCTGATGAGCTAGCGTCTGTATCAAGTATGAACTCACCCGCTTTAGCCGAAGTGTCCGGAAAAGCCAGTATGAGCGGAGCAGCAAGAATGACTTCAAAGTGTTAAATGCGTGTTGGCATTCTGTGGTCCACAAAAATTTTCGTCCTTTATGCGTCAGGCGATGTAAAGGTGCTGCCAGGGATGCGAAATCGCGTACGAAACGTCTGTAATAAGAAGCGAGCCCCAGGAAGCTGCGAACATCCTCGGCAGATTTCGGTTGTGGCCAGTTAATAATGGCGCTCGTTTTTGCCTTATCCGTTGCTACTCCATCTTCCGTAATGCGATGCCCCAAAAAGAGTACTTCTTTTTGTAAGAGTCGACATTTAGATGGTTTTACTTTTAAGTTGTGCTGCTTAATACGTTGTAGAACTGCCCTTAAATTGGCATTATGCTGTTCCGGCGTGCTGCCATACACAATAATATCATCAAGGTAAATTAAGCACTTGTGTGGTACGAGACCATATAGAACTGTCTGCATCAATCGTTGGAAGGTGGCTGGGGCATTAGTTAGCCCGAAGGGCATCACTTGAAATTCATATAGACCATTGGGTACTATGAACGCGGTTTTTTTCTATCTTGAGGTCGAACCTCCACTTGCCAATACCCTGATGCTAAGTCTAGAGTCGAGAACCAGCGAGCGCCTTTCATAGCATCTAATGTAGCATCAATCCGTGGAAGTGGAAAAGAATCGCGTTCGGTTGTAGCATTAAGACGTCGGTAGTATACACACAGTCATAACGGGGAGTCTTTCTTTTTCACTAAAACAATAGGCGATGCCCAGGGTGATGAAGATGGTACAATAATCTTTTTTTCTAGCATATCTTTTATCATCGATTCCGACTGATGCTGATAATGTACTGGTACTCTGCGAGGTGGTTAGCGTAATGGCATATGGTCACTTGTGAGAATGGAATGTTGTACAGTGGTCGTCCGATTTCCGGAGATATTCTCCGAAAAGACAACTAAAGTGTTGGAGTACGTCAGTGGTTGCTCGACGTTCCTTTTCGCTTATTACTTGGTTATATTGTACCTGACGTACAATCTCTGCAATTCCCACCTGGGCTACGGTTTCGGTTGGCATTTCCTGGCGTTGTAGTTGCACGACAGCCCCGCCAATTTTAGCTTACGACTTATTCATGTCTATAGAGACCTGATATCTTAACATGAAGTCAACGACGAGCATCATGTTCCAGGTCAGTGTGGGGCAAACCAGGAATTCATGTCGAAAAGAGTTCATGTTTATTGTTAACTCTAACCCTATCTTAGAACACGCAGTCAAGGGGTCTCCACTCGCCGTGAATAATGTAGAGGAGCACTGTTTACGCTGAGTGCTGTGGTTAAGTCTCTGCAAGAAGTCTTCCTTAATGAGGGATGCTGAAGCTCCTGTGTCTAGAAGTATGTCTAGCTCCATGTCTTGTACTCTACCTTTAAACGTAGTTGGATTGACATGATTAACATAGGACGATAAATAACCAAAACGCCGCTTACCTGGTTTACGGGGGCGGTTGTGATTGCATCTTCTGGCGTTCCTGCCAAACCTTTTGCAATATATACAGTCGGCTTGACACCCATTGTAGTTTCCCCATGCTGGTTGTTTATTCCACCTCGAATTTGACTGTCCGCGGATAGCACCTCGGCCGGGAAGGTCGGACACAGCCATTGTAGTCTAGCAGCTGTCCAGGCCACTAGATTTTGTAGCTCGTTCCACAGTCGTTACTGATGATGAATGTGCATTGGATACATTCACTAGTTTGTCAGCGGCCAGGAAGCGTAATGTTGTTGTTTTTCCGTCAGACGTATCAGGTGGTGGATTTCGAAGAAAGTGTTCTTTAAGTGGTCCGGGCAACAGGCCTTCGACAAAACGTGAGAGTATTAATTCCTCTCGTCCCATCATATCTGAACGAGGGAATGCTTGTACTGCGACTTGCTGGAGGGAATGAAGATAATCTATTGGACTCTCGCTTGCTTTCTGGTGCCGTGATAAAAACTGAATTGTCACCTGCTGGGTGTCTACGGGCATGGAAAAACAATCGTCTAGAATTCCGCAGTTTTGGGAGAGCATGTTACTGGCCGCAAAACCAATCGCTATAGCCCTGCGCACTGCTTCATCGCTCAGATAAGAAACGAGATAGTTGAAATGTTCGGTCAATGGATATCTCTGAAGGTACGCTGTGACTTTAAATTCCCAAACGGAGTAATCTGACGACGTTTCGAGCAGTGGTGGCTGGCGTGGGGTTGAACCGGGAGCAGCCCTGATTGGAATCAGAGGGCGTTCGTCTAGATTCTCATCGCGTTTTTACGTCGGCACCCACACCACTGTTTGTAGCACGTACTATCAACGTTTATCTGCAGGCAGGAGCGATCTGAAACACAACACAACAGTCAGGACCGACAGATGCTACTCAAGTGAGAACACGGCGTACGAGCACAACAGAGATATATTTTAAAATTGAATTACGCGGTCTAAGTACAAAAAAGGGAAGTCTATTACAAAATGGTTTTACTCATTATCCCGCAGGTTTAACTTGCGTAAGGCTTGTTCTTCTTCTAGTACGTTCACTATCTGTTGCCCTGAAACAAGGAAAACAAACTTGCATTGGTAAAGTCACACATAATGGTTTTTGATACTGCTACAGTGCTAACGTGGGATGGGTTCCCAAAGAATTTTGTACAAAACGTAATAATTAAGCGGCTATAACATATAAAATAGCGAGACTTCAATCTGATGACGAATCAGTCAGGTATAAGATAACAGATCTCGGATTTGGGCACAAAAGCCTTTCATTCATTTGGCTAAAAAGATTTCTGGCATTACAGCTGATGTTAGTTCGTGATGAAAACACCATATATTTTTCTTAACTGAGACAAATTATGACAATTATCACGAGCTGGATAATAAAAGTCTCAGTAATACTGCCTGCAGGCAGATACTACAATATATAAGGAAGATTGAAGGGCCTACAGACACCTACATAGGCTTGGTTATGTGCATCGTGTCGTCATCCAAAAGTAGCATTTTGTGTACTCGACAACCGAAGTGCACATAAACAATATTGAAACCATGCAGTCAAGGCTGGAAGAGTTTTTGAGACTTTATCATGGCTCTGGCGTATGGATGATTTCCGCTACTGCATGCATTACCATTTAAGAACCTCTGAACCTATTTTTAAACTTGACAAGTTTTTGAACCACGTATAAGAAGTGTATTCATTATATTTCGTTGGTTTTGTTTAATATATTTCCATTACATACTGTTCACTGATTGAATAATCTTCTCAAGGTCACGTAGGATTCGTTCAAACGTCGTCCATAAGTTAGTCTCGTCGCCCCGTAGTCTATGGTTTATTGGCAAGATATCTTGTTTCAGACCTAACACAAGTATCGACGCTTCAAGCCATAATCTAACTTACTTAGTGTCTCATGTTTATTTTACACACTGAACTAACACAACTTTAAAGCTCTTTGGAACACAATCGAAGCTAACTACCTGAAGTATCTTATGTGTGGAGTTGTTCATTAAGTCATTTATAGAGTTAGTTAATCGGAAGTGCACGTATAATCTCTTCAAAATGGTCGTTTTGACTTTTTTACTCCAATTGATGGTGAATCATGGTGATGTACATACTTGTATGTCGCATGTTGATCTTTATATATATTCCTACAACTTAACATGTTAATACGACGGTATACCAGAAGTAAAAATACGAGATTTTAGTTGAAGCTATATATTTCATACATGCTTATTCACAGATAAACTGTGATTGTCGACTAAATAAACGAAGGTTTTGGGTTGGTGACATACCAGTTCGTGAATTAATTCTGTGCCTTACCTTATTTAGGTAAAACAGAGTAATTTAGGCTAGTAAGTGGACAACAAACAGAGTAGTTGGTGAATAGGCATGCACACAAACAAAGAGCATATAGTAACATAAATATGGTCAACAAGGGCATGGATAACAAAAATAAGTATATAGAAAGTTACGATTACTTGTAAGATATATCGAATTATTAGGAATGTAAGACGGACTCAATAGTCACATGGTGTCTGATTTATCAATATTTGTCCAACAATTAGAATACATCCATATAGGAGATATGAAGAGTCACTATATCTTTACATTGTGCTCCACCTCGAAAGTCTTCGTCCTGGAGTTGTTCCAGAAGTGATTAACTTAAAAATAGCCACAAAATTCTCCCGACCCAGAACCTTGGACTAAAAATACACTTGGTGAGTTTGCAGACCTACGTCTGATCAGTATCTATAAATCATCCTACAAGAACTGAACGTATTCCAAACTTATTGGTCTTCGTTTCATGAATAAGTCCTCTATGTTCATGGCAGGCTGTAGGAAAATCTAAGATATGTTGAGCGTTGGTTAATTAATATGAGGTAGATGACTTGCTGAACAGGTCAGAACTCGTGGATGGAACTAGCTCATGGAGTTAACTAACTAACCCATGGAGTTAGAGTTTTTGTAAAGTTGGGGTGTAATTACAATCAAATTTAGGATAAGCAAAATACAAAGTTTGAAACTAAGAACTGAACTTTTGACCTCCTTAACCATCACTTACATTTCAAAGTACTAACTAAAGCAGTTTGACTTTATTGTAAGTGGTGTTGTGACCTGATAAACGTCTGAGTAGTTGTCATTGGAGTCAGAGCTGTTGCTTTATTACGGATTTGTAGTAGTTGTCATCGATGATTAACCAGTGAAACTTGGTAAAAAAAAATAGCATTTCATATACTTGATCGAATTCCATTTTGTAGGAACCACTGAAGCTATCTGAATACCCAAACCAAAGCACGCTAATTCGCATTTGAACCCATAGACCGCAAATTGACAGAAGGTTGCTTTGACTAGTAAGCCACTTTCCCACTCGGAATAACTAAATACTCACTGAACACAATCTTTTCTCGTAAATACTTGCAAGTTAAGAAGTGGTTTACCTTTGAATTGACTTTGTATTTAAACTAGTTATACCAGTAAAATCAATTTAGATAAATACTATTGAAATCAAAGAAGGGCAGTTAATGTATTAGCACTTATAATAAGAAAGACCAAACATTAATATTATAGTTCGACAGAATGTGATGAAAAGATACATATGAAGAAATACTGGTAGTCAATACTTGGATGGAGATAAAAAAATGAATGTATCTGTGCCACTGTGACCAATCCTGAGTTGCGCGACCCAACGTCTTCGGCTACTGATCGCGGTTGTCAAGCAGACCCTGACCAAGTAGTCTACGCCTACCAAAGTAACTCGGATCAGTAGACAATGAATTGTTGGGTTTCGCAGTGTTTTTTTTCGTTAGCATTCTACTTTTGCACATTTAGTTAGTTTGTTTGCTGTATATTCGGTAATGTTGTTCAGTGAACTTACTGTTTGTGACGATTTACATTTTTGACAAACTATTTGCTATCTTTGCTTTTTATAGTATGCCTATCCACAATATTTCTTACCTGTTCCACAAAATTTGAGAAATGCTTGGAGGTCAAGTATTATGAGAACCTCACAGCCTACGCATATGCTCTAGTTTCAAAGATAAAATTTCAAACAGATTAATATAGATGGGACTGATAAGTATTACGCACGCCATTTGATTGGCAGACGGACATCTCTATCATATTAAAAATGGGCCAAGTTGACAAAATCCTAACAAGGTTTCTTAATAAGTGACGAGATTTCTCCAGATAACTACCTCTCAAGGCTGATGGTATTTTTAAATTAGATAGGTGTTGAAATTCCTCAGTCCATATGATCGGTGTTCTGAAACGAAATTCTACATAAAGAGGGAGAGAAACAAGTCCCATGCATGCATCGGAATACTCTGCATTTTGCCAGTGTTTTCACCAAATAGCACGATACCACTTACATAACGTTATGTGAAGCACCTGAATATTTTTCTATTGTTTCGTTAATGGATCGTTAAATTAGTTTCTTAATTGATGTATTTCATTCTTCCTTATCTGTATTTTCTTTCTTCATCAAAATGCTGGGAAACAGGTCTTCACACTAGAGCATGATCGCAATTCAAGCATGTGCTGTAAAAGATGTAACATTTTTCTGTCAATCTGTTTTACGATATTTGATGTGAATATAGTCTCTTTGTGTTGATGTTGTAGATTTTCCCATTGAACTTTATCTCATATCAAGTTCAACGTTGACACCTTAATATTAAGTGATATTTGATCATAATTGTAGGAGGTCACCGTTTTCTGTTTAGTGGGTTGGAATGAAAAAATACCCGCTTATTCGTTGAACGTTGTTCACGACTAATTCGCCAGCTTGACTCGGCCTACCGACTTCAGGTCTAATGTCATCTGCCTCAATGATCGTTTCTGACTCCATGACTTTCCGAAGGTCATGAAGCTTCCAATGAAATGATGCAGAAGCATCAGCTTATATCCCTATCTTCGTAGGTTCTTGCTGTACCGTCTAGCTGGACAGCGCATAAACTATTACGAAGGTATTTAGTCTACTTTCAATCTCAGTGCTACATCCATATGTTTTGGTTTCATTTGTTTTTGTTGGGAACTACTCACTTTCTCATCTCATACTCAAAAAGCGGCAGAACATTATTAAGGTGGTTTTATGAGTTCGTAGAATTAATCCTTTTACTTTAGCTTTACCAGTCATCTTTTAAAAATTACCTTGTCATTCGCTTGGTTCTGTTATAAAACAAATATTTTTGTCATCAAATAATTTACATACACATGATTGTGTGCATATGTTTGGAAGCCCGTTTGCATATATAGCTATAGCTTTGAAATATTATCACTAAAAATCAATAAAGAACGTGACTTATCACATGTTTTGGTATGGATAAATTGATTTATATTTATTGCTCCCACTGTTCGCCTATATGAATAAAAACGTTTTCGTTTTCAGCATCCTACCAACTAGTTTTTGTATATTGTGTTTTCTGCTCAATTCTCAAACTATTATGGTCTTTCATTATAATATAATTGGTTGTTTGTTGGCTTCACAGAAAAACCAGCTGACATATATTTCAATGTTTGCTGTTTTACACCATTAACATTAATTTTGATCACGTCACGAAGAGATTCTGATAGTCTGGGTAGAAATGAAGGAACACGCAATATTTTAAGGTAGTTGATGTTTATAGTTTATTTTACGCAAATTCTTTTATTCCAGGAATGTTTCACGTCGTATTATGATAAGGTAATTTTTATTACTATTTTGCACTAAGATATCTATCAATATTTTTTAGACCTATAAATTCAGTAATTGATGGTTCTTTATCATTTTTTGGCTTTGATTCTCGTGAAACTACTATTGAGGATTGGAATGAACGACGGTTGAGGTATTTAATAAAACGTTATGGAAGCATAAAAGGTGATCGTTTAACAGTTGTAAGTTAATCATAATTTATTGAAATCACTATTGTTCTCAAGGATATAACTACTAGTTGCGAATTAGTTGTTGCTGTGTTACGTTACAATACATTTGACATGTGTACCATTGATACGCTGCCTAAGAATTAAACCTTACATTCAGGTCTTAATTGATTGGAGAGCGATTGACCTACGAACGGATGTTCTGCAATCACTTATGACTTCTTATTGTGTGAATTTTTGTGTTAATATTTTGTATATAAGTATGTCATTGTATTTCAGAAAAACCCTACTCTTCTGTACATCAGTATCATGTTATTGTGTAACGATTTCAACAAATTCATTACACTTAAAAACGTTGATACATGATATTAATGGGAAATGATTAAATATTCTGTCGACGTTAACTAACCATTATTGTTACACATCTACGTTTACCTACTGAATTGAAGAACAGAAAATTTAATCCATGTCTCAAATTTCACAGTCGATTTATAGTTACATTTAAAAAAAAATTATCCAAACATGTCATTCTGTCAAAATTAATCACCGAATGAGGCACAATAGTGCTCATGTTTTCGAATTTTTAAGAAAGTATTGGTTTGATGTCCTATTTGCTGTTTTTTTATTATTATGTATTATAGCTGACTGCCTCTCCAGCTCTATGCGATATATCGAGATCGTCGTTAAGACATCGTGTAAGTTACTATCGCTAAGTTATTCTTTTTTACATTTTTATTTTGTTGTTACGTCTCATATCCTTTCAAAATTTCAGCTGGCTTCAAGTTCACATTCTGTACCAATGAAGATTATCAATAGACGAAAAGTACGTTATTATTATTATTATTATTATTATTATTATTATTATTATTATTATTATTATTATTATTATTATTATTATATTTAAGACTATCATGAATATTTTTTGGCATTTCTGACAATGTTAAACTATTTTAAAATGTTACTATTTTTGAAGGATTAGTGACTTTATTTCTCTGATTAAATCGAATATACTGACGTAAGTTACCATTTAACGATTGATTTAGAAATAAAAAATTCTACTCTAAAATATAAACACTTACCGTTTAAGAAATTTGAAGTATCACTTTTAATTTCCCTAATAACAGAGAAAATAAAAAAAGTGCTGGAACGTACAGCTCGTGGAAGCAATCACGCTACGACTAAGGATAAGATACTCACTTATACCCTTGTTTGATTGTCGGGTCTCACTGCAAATCAATGAGAATTGAAAAAAGTGGATTGTTCCAGAGTAAATTTCGTCGAAAGTGAACCTATATCCGATTCAAGGTTGCTAAAGTTTGCAGAAGCCATTTTACCACTGGGTTTTGATATGATTATCGACTTTCTACGACGCCTATCCAACTTTAAACTGCCAAAATCTGAGATAACGTCTTCCAATTATTCAAACGAATTTGTTTGTTAAACCATGTGGAAAGACATCGGAGTTTTGGATACTTATACTTGCAAATCGTTGAAACTACTTCATTGGAATACTCTAATCATGAGTACTGTCTAATATCTTTAAAAGAAAATAGTAAGAAATCTTTCGGAATCGATTATACAATTCATAAAATCAGAATAACTATTTTAACTTTTATATTTATTGTATCTTGTAAAATGCCACAATGAAAATCTAAGAATTTAAGTTTATTTCTATTTTTTGCATTTAAGTCGCTTATCTATGAATATCATCTTATACCAATTTTTATGTTTTAGGTCTCTTTTGCTAATTCTTCTGTCGTGCCACCGATTGAATCTCAGAGACCGGTTTATCTACGTGAAGTAAGTCATTATCATTAAATTCATAACTTTCATGATGGCAGATGTTCGAAATAAACGTGATTTTGTGGACAATAAGCACAGGTGATTAACTTTTTAGAAACTAGTTTTGTTTTTGTTTTTTCATTGGATAGATAGAAACATACTGTGTAACTCTTTGTATAAAGGCCAATGATAATAATACCTTGCTGTCCAAACCGAAGTAATGGAGGCTTGGTTCGAACCTGTGGCCTGCTGGTTAGGAGCTAAGCTCGACAATCAATAAACCATTGCTCTATACGTGTAATTAGACAGTTGAGCTGTAGCTTTGTATCATATAACTAACGAATAAAACAATTTTTTTGCTTTATTAACTGCTATATCCTTTAAAAACGATAGTTTGATTCACATTTTGTTAGGCTCTTATTTACTTAATTGATCGTATAGTCTTGACTTAATCTTTTTATTTGTATTTCTTTTTAGTTGAGTAGTATCACGAATTTTAGTCTCCCAGTTGCACCTGCTGCAACTTCTGCTCATAAACCGCACGCAGTGAAAGTTATCCTATCAGCTATGTTGAATCGTCGAATGTTACGAACTCGTAAAAAGTTGGAAGGCATTGAAGTGAGTTGAAGATTTTGTCTATTAAATGAATTCATATTTCAACTCACGAACAATTTTCTTATATAAATTGCTACTAAAGTTTACTTACTTCAAATTCAACATCGTCATGCAGAACTTCAAGTAATGTTGAAGCGTTTGAATTCTTCCCACAAATGATCTGATCTCGTATCCAAACAAATCTTAATTTATATAGTTAGCATCACGTATTAATCTTAGTTAAACAAGTACTGAACATCTGTCTCGTTCCTTGGTACGATAGTCTTCAACAGTGCATGTCGAAGATTCCTCCGCTGGGGATCAAACCCAGGACTTTCAGTCCTGCAAGTGAGCACTTTACATGTTTAATTTCAGTAGATTCGTAATATCGCTCAACCGTCTTCCAATGTATAAGTTAATCGGCTCTCCTCAGTAAGTGACATAATTAGTCAATAAATTACTGCTTTGATTGAGTTCAAGTGATCTTTTCGTTTGATTTTCGACTTGACTCTTTTTCTGATTGTTGCATAAACTAAATCCATCTCGAGATCAGATCAATGATTATATCATCTAAACAAAGATTTTCAGTGAATTTGCCCATGAAACAAGAATTTATTTTGCTCATTATATGTATATCATAATGGCTTTGGATTGTTAAGGGCAGTAGTCACTCAATCCAGTAATGTTTGATATCTATGTATTTCCATAACATTGTTCCAACTGGATAGATCGATTTGTAAACAACGTCTACTTTACATTTTGGATAACCGAATTGGGATTGCTGGAAAAATGCTTTGTGTACGAATTAAGTTTTCTCTTAGAAGTGATCAAGAATTGTGTTGTCAATAGGCTGTTAGCTAGGTGCTTATTTATGAACTTGTAACCAATCGTTTCTTTGCAAGTTTGATTACAATCAAATATTACCTATATGCACTCTTTATGCATGTTTTCATAGCATGAAGTTCCTTCCGGAACCTAACTTAAAACCATCAAATCCCATGGAAACCACCTAACCTTCAGCCCACTGATTCGGAATCCAGTGCAATGTTTTCAACTGCAACCAGTTCACAATATAGCACGATGACCATCTAATACCATCGACGGTACTTGTCACACATCTGACATGACTAGACTCCACTAATAATGACTTTTTACTAGAACTTAAGAGGTTCACTTAGAAGCAAGTCTCTAGTAAGCACACCGTTACATCTTGATCGGAGATTTTGTCAATATTTATTTGATAAATAGATAGAATAGACTAATGTCAGCTGAGGATACTGTCGAACAAGTGAGTTGTGAGAGTGAGTGTGTCCTCCAGTGGGATAAACATATTTATTTTGTTATAGGGTATTTTATAATGTATTTTTCTTTTTTTCTAAACTATTTCTCTTCTTTATAGGTTAATGACACTGGATTTGAACGCTTTCATTCAGCTCCAACTGGTAGAATATTTTTATTAGATACAACAGATACTCATTTTAACAATGATAAGTGGGTAGCTCTTAAAGATGCTAAAAATGAAGAAACACCATTTCTAGCTGTATCGTCAACAATACCAGTCGGTGGTGAAACTAGTGTTAATACTGTTAATAATAACAGTCATAATGATATAATCGGTTATGATGCTTCGATGGAGCAACAGAAATCAAATGATATTGTCGATGGTCATAATGATAATGTTATTATTTCCCAATGTAGTCCGTCATCATTTGATCTACCTGCTACATATTCATTTTTTCAACATTCCAGTGGTTCTGCCAGTGAGTGTTTTTATTTTCAGGATTGATAATATCTGTTATCAATTTTTTCCCTCCCTCACCAAAATAAAATATTTTAGCTTCTTATAAAAATATCATCAAGATACTTAGAAAATTCCCACCATGTATATTAGAACAAGATTTATAAACGAACCATTCAGTTAAATCGTCATCAGGCTTTACTCCAATAAACATGGATAATTGAAAATATTAAACCAGTTAAGGCAGTTTATGACACTTAGTTGACAATGGTCATGTAGTAGATAAAAGCGAATCATTTCGGGTAATCTATTGTATAGCTTCGTCGTTCCCCAACGGAATGACTGTTTCGTCTTAATATGGGACTTAACAGTGCGCACCCACGACCGTTGTTATTTTAGTGTCCATTAACTCAGGCTTAATTTACTTCTCATGCTGAACTACTGACTATAACTTACTTACGCCTGATACTCCCAATGGAGCAAAGGCCGCCGACCAGCATTCTCCAACCCACTCTGTCCTGGACCTTCCTTTCCAGTTCTATCCAATCGTTGTCCATTCTTCTCATGTATGTTTCCATTTCTTGACGTAATGTGTTCTTTGGTCTTCCTCTTCTCCTTTGGCCATGAGGATTCCAAATGAGGGTTTGCCTTGTGACGCAGTCGCGTACTTTCCCCAATGTGTGTCCTATGCACTTTCAGCACTTCTTCCTCATTCCTTCCTCCACTGGTATCTGGTTTGTTCTCTCCAACAGTAGGTTGTTGCTGATAGTGTTTCGCCAACGGATCCGAAGTATTTTGCTTAGACAACTGTTAATAAACACTTGTATCTTCTGAATGATGGCTTTCGTAGTTCTTCAAGTTTCCGCCACAAACAGTAGAACTGTCTTGACATTTGTATTGAAAATTGTGACATCGGTGTTGGCTGACAGACAGTTGTTTTGAGTTGCAGATGTTCTCCAATTGTAGATATGCTGCTCTTGCTTTGCCGATCCGCGTCTTCACATCTGCATCAGATCCACCGTGTTCATCAATGATGCTGTCCAGATATGTAAAGGTTTTTACATCATTCAAAGCTTCTCCGTCAAGTGTGATTTGATTGGCGCATGCTGTGTTGTATCGGAGAATCTTGCTTTTCCCTTTGTGTGTGTTGAGACTTGCTGCTGCTAAGGCTGTTGCTACACTGGTCGTCTTCTGCATTTGTTGTTGCGTGTGCGATAGAAGAGCCAGATCATCTGCGAAGTCTACGTCGTCCAGCTGCATTCTAGCTATCCATTGTATCCCATGGTTCCCCCCAGATGTTGACGTCTTCATGACCCAGTCGATCACCAGGAGAAAGAGAAAGGATGAGAGTAAACAATCTTGATTAACACCGGTCTTTACCTCGAACGAGTCTGTCAATTGTCCTCCATGCACAATTTTGCAGTTTAATCCATCATAGGGATTCCGTATGATATTGACTATTGATAAGTCTTGTCGATTGAACGCTATATACGATTCCTAAGCTATTCTGGTAACCCGCAAGCTAAAACTACACAGCGACTTGAACACCAGAGAGAAGACGCGAAGTATGAGAGAAAATACTTTACTCCAAGGTTCATTTTTGTGAAGTTTCTGAAAATTTCCACAAAACCCATTCTGATAATAATCAACTGCTCACTGGTGACTGACTTCAGGAGATACTTCTGGAGTTCTAGTGAGAAGCCGTTACCAGTGGAGTTCAACCAGGTCTGTTGTGAGATATCAGCTCACTGAAGACAATGGTGTATGGTGGCACAACTTCGTGGATTGGTTGAAGTTAGACATTAACACAGTTGGATGCCGGCTCAGTGGTCTAATGGTTAAGTGCTCGCGCGCAAAACCAGTGGGTCCTGGGTCCGAATCCCGCGTGGTGCGGGGTCGTGCATGCGCACTGCTGGGGAGTTCCATACCAGGACGAAACGGCCGTCCAGTGCTTCCAGGTTTCCCATGGTGGTCTAGCTTCAATTGACTCATGGTTTCAACCTGTGAAATTTCGAATTTATTGCAACACAGAGTCTGATGAAAAAGTGATCAAAAACGGCCGTTGGCGTTAATACACTTTGTTACAAAATTACGACATATTGAATGTTGGATTATCACAAATAGGTCATTTTTATTACAAACATAGCCAACCTAGTGTTCAATGTATTTCAAGTTATCAACTTGAGTTTTGGCTATGATATTTATGAAGTAAAAAATTCACGTTAACAATATGTAAAAGTCAAGTGCGGTAAAGTTGACAAGGGACTTAATAAAAACCTTTCTACTCATAACTTCACTTTAAACATTAAATCTGTAGTTTGATTTGTTTGTTTCTCTTTATTAGCTCGAGAAATAATCGGAGAAAATCGCCCACGAACAAGTACCACAGTATCACCGATAAATTTTCGTCCTAGTCCAATAGTAATTCCATTTCTTTCAAGGCGTTTAACTGAAAGCTTATTGACTCCAACACGCTGGGCTTCAGCAATTATCTATCCGCATAAAGATAATTTTACAGAAGATATTTTTCGTAATAAAACAACTGAATATATAGAGTATAGGTAAGTTGTCATTATTGATCTCGACTGTGTGCATATTTTGTTATTCGTAAGAGTATGGTTTCTGTCATTTTGATTGAATAATTTAGGTCAGTTTGTTTTCCTTGAAATCTCAGATTTTATTCTCACTAAATATGAATTGTTAAGATCCCTGAATTTTAGGCTGAACTGAATTATTAATTATTAGTTTAATGTTATATTCAACAATGAATGATGAATTAGGCTCCACTTCGAAATAACCTCATCTGATTTCATTGTGTACGAGAAGGATCTCTTTATTAGTATGTTCTACAAATTTTGCTGAGATTGACATCTTACCACTATTCTAGAATAGGTAACTTGAGAAAACTATATGGTTCCCAGAATTCGAAGATAATACATTGATGGGGTCCATATCAGTTATCAAGTTAAAAAGGGATATTTATTAATCCTCCAGTGCTTCCAGGCTTTCCATGGTGGTCTAGCTTCAATTGACTCATGATCTCAACTATTGAAATTACTACAATATATATATTGATGATACAGAACACAATCCAATAACTTAAATCTTGGTGAGTTTATAGCTATCATTACCAAGGTTTGATTAATGATTCCAAGTATACTGAACATTGAGTAGATTGTCAGTAGTAAGATAATGATATAATAGTATCACATCTGACGTTTCGTAACTCAGTGTAGGACACTTCTTCAGAGAGTACCTAACTTTTATTTATTTAAATTTATTTCTACTATTCTATTACTAATCTTTCTCAATTTTTCTTGTAAAAATAATCTTAATTAGGTCGTTTTTTTAGTTTTCGATCTTCACTTATATGTTCACTATTCTATGAATAATTTTGTTTTATTTATTTAATTCGAAAACAAACAATATTCAAATATAGACCATATTTTACATATTGGATATCATTTATTCATATATTAATTTTTATTGCTGGTTCAATCGGTTACGGATTTGCACCAATTGGTTTGGGGATAACTACACGTATTGTTGGCAAAGTGTTACTGCCCACATTGACTATTGATCAAGTTTGTTGGATAGAATATGAAAATTTATGGATAGGTCCAAGGCAAACAGATTTAGTCCGATTAGGCGCACGTTTTCCGCCATGTATGCGATTCGATCCAGTATTACATGATTCAGTGATTAAACGTCAAAAGAAATTTGATCGTGCGTAAGTTTCTTCATTTAATAATTGAACAATTTGTAAGTATTTCTATAAATCCCAAAGTGTATAAGCATTACAACTTAATTTAGTTAAGCAGCAAGGTTGATAAAAATAATTCTACTTGGTTTATTAAACTTTAGCTCACAATTGTTATTGATAGACCATAAACACGGAATCATTATGTATGGTTTTGGTTTCGAGTCCCGAGTGCGGGATCGTGGGTGTGCACTATCGATTAGTCCCATACTAGGACGAAACGGCCGTCCAGTGCTCCCAGGTTTTCTATGGTGGTCTAGCTTAGATCACGTCATGAATTCAACCATTAAATTTTAAAAATGTCTACCCATGAAATGTAATTTAAAAAACCGTTTTAGCGAAATCCTAGATGTTGTATATTAACTGATCTCTGACTGTACGAAATGTAATAGAAGGGTCATATTCCCCTATTAATCGCCTTGTTATGATGTTAAAGGAAGTTGTAGGTGAATACAGTAGTAAAACTAATTTAGGTTAAAAATCCCTATAGAATATTCAAAAATGAAGAATATTTGAGCGGACAATTGTTTTCAATAACTTCATCATCAGGTTCTACAGTTATAAGTCCACAATTTTGTTATTTTACAAAGGCCAAAATACACCATGTATTAATGGATTTAATAATGTTATATGTTGAAAATGATGAACTTTTACATCTATTGCGACATATACATTTCAAAATTGCGTTATTTATAAATTAGAAAGGTCATTCAATAAAGGTCAGAATGATTTGGAGTAGTGCCTATTATACTGATTGTGATTTGACACGTTATAATTCATTACTAACTTATTAAGTCTGTTGTTATTATTCGTACTACGTAGTCTAGTATTGTAATCTTTCTATTACATAATCTTGGTTATTCCTTGTTCATATTTCCTCATGGAATTTATACGATTGTACAGCCTGATAATAAATTCGTTGACAAGAGATCCCTTCACTGAACTTATATATAGGTTTGGTAAGCTTTAGTGAGCATGTATACTATTCACTTAACTAAAGTTATCTCCCGTATATTAATTTCTCGATCATTGTTTACTCATTTGACAATGTACCTTAGTATCCAGTCTTATCATGTTCCTCAGTCTAATTCGATTGATCCGAATGTTAGAAATAAAAATAACCGTGAAGTAGTAGATTATATGATATAAATATCATAATTTTCATAATGTGTATTTGCTTAGGTGTTTATGTATGAGTTGATTTTTTTCTTCACTTCTCTTCTATAGTTCGGGATGTTGTATTCGCAATGATGGTGGTGGTTGTTATCAGACGCATAGAGAGGTATGCTCTCGTACACTAGCTACATGGCTTCATTATGAAACAGTTAATTTCAGTAAGCAACAAACTAAAGAACTACTTTCAACTAATATTGCAGATCGTGAAATTCACGTACATATATTGAAGGCTTCTCATCCTGAAAATAATTCTCACAGTCATAATAATAATATATCAAGTATTATACATTCTCTACGTTCAACACGACTTGTTGGTCAAGCTGGACCTGTATGTGGATTAGATCCAAATTTTTGTGCTCGACCACGCTCTATTGGAGCATTTGCTTGGTCCGAGACAGATGTTACGAAATGGCCTGTAAATGTAAACATATTTTGTCGATTTCTGTTTTTTTTTTACTCCGTATACCCCGTTAATCCCTTTTAAATATACGTTCTGTACGACACCCAATATTCACAAGACAATGAAAAACTGACTAATCCTCTACCTATCAACTAATGAATACGATACAACCATTCGTGGAAAAGCATTATACTGCAATTCGTTGTATTCTGTTTCAGATGTTTGGAAGCAATAAGTGGTACCATATAGTTTACATTAGAACGACTGAAGAAAATATGTCAGTGTGCTTAAAGTCCTCAGTAAATACCCCTTTTTATTAATACTATCCATCTACTGGAATCAAAGTAAGCGGAAGAATAGTCGATTTAAACTCAGGGACAAAATAATCGAAAGTCAAATGTCCATATCCATTATGTCAGCTAAGTTTAAAAATGTAGTTATGTATATTTTGTCTGGAGCTCAAACTCAATGGTTCGAAACATTGATATTCAATCATTGCTTAACACTTTCGAACCCTCTCTAAGCAGTAGCATTTGAACTACTCAGTCTACTACAGAAAATTTATACGAGGACTTGGATTTATATTCTTGTCATTATTTGATGATTATGCTAACTTGAAAGTAATTTTATTCATATTCAGACTTGTCTTGTATTTTAATGCATTGGAAATTAACAGATGAGCTGAAAAGATAGTTTTTTCCATTTGATAGGGGTCATCAAATATTGAATTAACTAGTCATTGAAGCTTTTGGTGGCAATGATAAACTTCAAAAATATCGATATGGTGTCATTAACTGTGAAAATATTTTCTGTTAAGTTTGTGAAACTATTTTGCTTTCCAATGATTCGAGTAGATGAATGTGTACTACTGAGGTCAGTTTTGTATCTTATCATCTAAATTCAAATAGTCAGTTCCACTGTCCCTATGATCTTACCTAACACATTTGTAACTTTGCTGTAAGGACTATGGTTCATGAATTGGCTCATCAGTTTGAACTATGATCCACATTTGGCTATCTATTTCTCATTAGTTATTGCTAACCAGTTTACGAACAAATATCTGTACATTTATTACACAATTTTATTTACAGAACTAAAAACAACAGCCGTTTACTATCAATTCATATCTCTGTATCAAACAGTTTTGAATATTATAAATCGAGTAAATATTACTGTTTTCATGAATGTACTATGAATGTTTTGTTCATTCTAGATTTGTGAATTACCTGATACTGTACCAAATATGGGTGGTTATGCACCACATATGGAATGTCAAGTAACTGGTCATCCATGTTGTTTAGGCATAAAAGGTGAATGCATTATGACTACACAAGAACATTGTGATTTTGTTCGAGGCTTTTATTATCCAAATGCTGCACTATGTTCACAAGTAAATGAATTCAACTTGATAATAATGACAATTTATTTTTGAGAAGTAAAATCTTTCCGTTTTATCCCCTCACCCATACATTGCAACAGGATAACGTATTTTCGTAACTTTTCTAGAAATTCAAATGATAACTTGAACGTCCATTAAGACCTAGTACATTCTCTCATGTTTTCAACATAAACACAAGTTAAAGAAATGAACAAAATGAAGTTTTCCGGACGCTTTGTGTAGCAATGTAAGAATATTTGAGATTTGTTTCTTCACTGAGTACAAAATATTACTTCAGGACTGATCTATGTCAACGCATATTTTGACTGTTGGGAATAGGTTAGCCCAGCATTTTATTTTTTGATGTGATGTATCTCGACAGAGATTTAAGAAGCTCGCTTTTTATTTACGAATATAGCACCATCTTTGGGACAGGCGAGATAATCGGCTGTTTGTCTTAATGAAGAAGCTGTTCCACTCGTATTGCTTTAAGGCTGTGGCATATGGTTGATGAAAGCGAAAACTCGCGTAGGTTGTAATGATTTGATTAAAAGTGTCTACAAATGTTTCTTACATCTAGTGAAATTATTAAATGCGTAATGCTAAGTTTTGCGTACTGTTTCATTTAAAAATGAAAAGCTGATCAGTGAGGCTGTAATTCACTATTCGTTGAGTGTCTTCTATGTCTCCCTAACTTTTTTAGTCTGACTTTTCTTCACTTCTTTCATGGTAGCTGGGTTTATTTTCACTTTTGTTCATACAATAATTATCTATACCCATATTCTCATAAGTTGAATTTCCTTACTGATCTGTTTAGTTATTACTAATATTAATTACGATTGTTTCTCTGGTTTTAGGTGAATTGTTTAAATCAAATTTGTGGTATGTCACCTTTCATAAATAATGAATACCCAAATCAAATGTATCGAATATTCACTTCATTATTTCTCCATGCTGGGTAGGGTTTTATCGTCATTATTTGCTTTCAAATTACAGAATTGTATTTAAACCGTATAACTAAATATGTATGATATGAGATTAGATGGTGGTTGGAGGTAGTCAACAGGAAACCCTGGACCCGGGTTTCGTGCTACTTGGCACTCGTCAGCAAGGTGTACCTGTAATCTTGACTACCTCCAACCACCATCTAATCTCAATACATAGTGCCCGCAGTGTCGAGTCACCTAGACTGGTGGCCACATTGCAACATGATCGATAGCATTCGATCTGCACTAATAAGGACTAGACAAGCATGAGATTGATCACCACCCAGTGATCAATCAATTGTGATGTATGATATGAAAATACTTTCTATCAAAAACTGACATCCAGCTGAGGAATCATTGAAAATTGGAATGTTCCAAACGACTATTTTGTCATACATTCTCGGTTATCTTTATGTTCCAGCAAGAAATTGTGATCATTGGGGTTCATTCAACTTAGGTAAGAGACATATATCACAAATGTCGTAGTGAACGCGAACACGAGTGAGGACAACCAAATGTATTTGAACACAAAATTATAGAATCTCCTGACAAAATCTGAGAACCATGCAATAGATTCTTCATTTGCAAAATGTCAGTCAATCGTCCCAGACTTCACTGTTCCTTCCTTTCCACACCAATCAATCTCTGTTCTCATTCTCTTTTCTTTGATCTCCTTAACCTTCTACCGCCAGACATTTCACTTTCGATCGATCATACATACTACTTATATCTGTCGACATCAGTAGCACACACCACAATGGTACTGGATGGCGTTCTCTCTGTATCGTAAACTAATTAAAGTTATAGATGTGAACAATAGAATAATAACTTGGGTTCTTAAAGACATCTTGATCCCTTGGATGTATGAAAGTTTTGGGTTCGATTTTCTAGTTGGATTGCTCACTGTTGGGGAGTTTGTCTTTGAGAAAAAAAAACATCTGCATACTTTATAATAAATGCTGTTTATCTCAAATCAGCTGAAGAACAACATCCAAATTGATAAGATGTCATGCATAAAAGCTTATGATTGCCAGCTAACACGAGATCCTTGTCTAGGATTTTCTGTTGATTGCCTCTTATCACCTAACAATTATTTCCAAAGAACTCGTGACTAAATAAAAAAAATATAAATCAGTCAACACAGTTTTATTCACTAGACAAAATAGACAGATTGATGTTACATTTGACTGCTTTAACTTGCTTTGTTCATAATAGTGTGCAAATATGAAGTCGGATTGATAAGAATCAATTGCATAGACATGCAGACTGAAATCGTAATAAAAAAAGCGAGTCAGCCGTCTTATCTTAATGTGACATCATGATCCAAATCCTCTGAGCAAAAATTGTAGACCGTAGTTTTACTCTTGGTAAGCTTTAATAACATCAGGATCTACCTTTCAATGGTAAGCAAAAATCATGATTCTTCCAAACTGAAAACATTGGTCATTCACCGTCCGAACTGTGAAATTTAATGATTGTTTGGGACTGTGTTCGATACAGTTATATCACGTAATGACTTACCGAAGTAAAAAATGTCACTTTCTTCCTGAATACTTTTTCCATCTATGTGCTATCGATTTTTTTCTAGTGTATTACATTTAATCTTGTCCCTTGGTGTTCAAATGATTTTTATGCGAGACTTGGAAAAAATGATTGGTTGGCATCGTATCACTTTAGTGTATATTTTATCCGGTTGTATTGGAAGTTTAACATCTGGAATATTCTTACCATATCAAGTAAGTCATTTGATTTGATTAATAAATGGATGTAAACCTAGAGTTGTTTAAAATAATTAAATCTAAATAAACACTGAAGAGGATTTGTTGCTCTAGTAGATGCTTTTGGTAGTGTTGAATTCCGAAGCTTCTGTTATCCCTGTTGACCATATCACTAATCCCTCCTTCACTTGGAAGTGAGCTTTCTGATTATTTAATGAACATTAAATCATTCTATCATGATGGCTATCTACCAACCAGACAAGAAAAAAGAAAGAATAAAGTTTCTAAGGATATGAAATTTGGTCAGTTTAACTGTCTATCCGTTCGCTTTTATGACCAAACAAAAATGTAGTTTTAAACGTTAAATTAAAAGCTTATTCCCAATAAATAAGGTGAATTTTCTTTTCAAATTCGGTAACAATTTGCTGTACCTTTTACCTTAGTTATTTGGTCTTATCTGTCTCGAATAGCAAGGGATGGATTTTCTTGAGAAATACGTTTGTGTGTTGGAGTTCCAACAGAAGAGTTTCTTCAATAATTTTAGGTGACCAAAATTATAAACATTATTGAATAGAATTATGACTAATTAATTGTATTAAAAATGTAATCGTATGTAAGATAAAGTTCTATCTATTTTAATGGTTGAGATCAATTGAAGCTAGACCACCATGGAAAACCTGTATACGGCTATCCAGTGCTTCCAGGTTTTCCATGGTGGTCTAGCTTCAATTGACACATGATCTCAACTATTAAAATTACTATAATATCCACAAAATCCCCTTCCGATTCTATCTATTAGTTTTAGAAAATCAATTATTTGATGAGTTCAAAATGAGGCAACGAATTGACATCCTAGATTAAATTTATTTTACCTCATCAGCATGGAGTTAGAATATGTAAACATTAACGAGGTAATTGATTTCTTGATATTACGTTGTTCTATTCCTTTAGAAAATGGAAGTAATTAATTACAATATGACTTGGAGATGTACAGAATATCGTATAATGAGGTGTAGGTTGTGTTATCATATGAACTATGGATCGTACTTCTAAGCGTATGATTGATTGACGGAAAGATGTGCGGTTCGAGTTTTAAACGTTAACTACTCTAACCTAAAATATCACACCAGTTACTCAAGTAATGATTTTAAAATTTAGTTTTTCACTAAACCTATCGACTTCATACTTACAATTTTAATGAGAATTCGATTAGCTAACTTAAAATTAACCCGGCTACACATATGTGACACTATGCTTCCTATGGACGAATGACATATATGAATGTCACCCACCTAAAATGACTGATCTAACACATATTAAACATATTCAAATGAAGAATACATCATTAGTCTGACTGAAACGTATTGTGTTATAACAATCAGCAAGGTTATGGAAATATATGACAAGATACAGAAGCTTCATCGTGCGCAACCATGACCCACATAAACAAATCATTTTATTTATTACATAACTACTAGTACAAATGAATAAATTAGGGTTAGTAAGTATATATTAAATTAGGATAGTCGAAAAATGAATTATGAACTAGTCGGAGATTGATTCAAAAAGTTAAATGGCTACATAATTAAACACAAATCGTTCTTACTTACTTGCGCCTGTTACTCCCAATGGAGCAAAGGCCGCCGACCAGCATTCTCCAACCCACTCTGTCCTGGACCTTCCTTTCCAGTTCTATCCAATCGTTGTCCATTCTTCTCATGTATGTTTCCATTTCTTGACGTAATGTGTTCTTTGGTCTTCCTCTTCTCCTTTGGCCATGAGGATTCCAAATGAGGGTTTGCCTTGTGACGCAGTCGCGTACTTTCCCCAATGTGTGTCCTATGCACTTTCAGCACTTCTTCCTCATTCCTTCCTCCACTGGTATCTGGTTTGTTCTCTCCAACAGTAGGTTGTTGCTGATAGTGTTTCGCCAACGGATCCGAAGTATTTTGCTTAGACAACTGTTAATAAACACTTGTATCTTCTGAATGATGGCTTTCGTAGTTCTTCAAGTTTCCGCCACAAACAGTAGAACTGTCTTGACATTTGTATTGAAAATTGTGACATCGGTGTTGGCTGACAGACAGTTGTTTTGAGTTGCAGATGTTCTCCAATTGTAGATATGCTGCTCTTGCTTTGCCGATCCGCGTCTTCACATCTGCATCAGATCCACCGTGTTCATCAATGATGCTGTCCAGATATGTAAAGGTTTTTACATCATTCAAAGCTTCTCCGTCAAGTGTGATTTGATTGGCGCATGCTGTGTTGTATCGGAGAATCTTGCTTTTCCCTTTGTGTGTGTTGAGACTTGCTGCTGCTAAGGCTGTTGCTACACTGGTCGTCTTCTGCATTTGTGGTTGCGTGTGCGAGAGAAGAGCTCCAATCGTTCTTGGAATCATTTGATGGGTTGTATTGATAGAAATATATTTTAATTCCCTAACCAACAGTTGCCAAAGTGTAGCGAACTAAACTACATCATTTTATTTATTCAGATTTTTTCGGTCCACTTTTCTCTTAAGTATTTTGCTTCTATCAAAATCATTCATGCACTCAATTTGTTTTCAATCTAGAGATGTATTTCGCTTAAAAAAATCATTATTATTAACACTAGTATTGATAAACCAGTCAGTTTAGTTAATTTTGATTGTTTTTTTTTGTACCACGGGGATTTTTCGTTTCCTTAGGTAGAAACTGGACCTACAGGTGCACAGTTCGCTTTACTTGGTGTCACTTTAGTTGATTTTATACATTGTTGGAATTTTTTAGCACATCCATGGTATGCATTACTAAGAAATATTTTACTGGTATTTATATTATTCACATTTGGTTTGTTACCATGGATTGATAATTATGCAAATGCTGGTAGTTTCCTATCTGGTATTTTATTATCATTTATTTTATTACCATTTCGTGGTTTCATTTATCCACCTGTATCTCTTAGTGCATCCATAGCTACATCAGTTAATCAAAATATATTTGATAATAATTATTATAATACACCTATAACATCACCAACAACACCATCTATTCTATTTAATTTCAATTTACCTGATATAAATCGTAAAAGTTGTACATCATTACAACATCATTCCTCTATGCATCCACAATATCTTCAACAACAAAATTCTAAATGTCATCATCGTTGTTTTATTATTATATTATGTTCTATTCTATGGTTAATATTATGTATTGGTTTAATTCTTATGTTTATATGGGGTCCAATTATTAATTGTCGATATTGTAATTATTTTACATGTTTACCATTAACATCAAGTTTTTGTGATAATTTACAAGTTAATGTAAAACAACGATCTGATTGTATTTTACCAAATTGGATTTAACACAATTTATTTTGTATCAGAATTATAGTCATTTCAATAATTGCTATCGTAAGTCAATTGAAGCTAGATTATCATAGAAAACGTGGAAATGACCATCCAATGCTTCTACATTTTCCATAGTGTTCTAGCTTCAATTGACTCATGATCTCAATTATTGAAATTTTCTTAATGTACATCTTCATTATGCAATATTGATCAAATATCATGACGTTTTAACAGATACATTAAGGTGATTTGTTTTTTATTTTATTAAAATAAACTATTTTTGGAAATCCATTTCTTAGGTATCTCTTCTTCGTTTGCGTATGAGTGAAAAGACATCACTTTTGTTTGTATTGTTGAATATTCAGTTTATAAATATAAATTCCGTATATCACATTGTGATTGTTTTTATCATTATAATTTTATGATTATAAAATTTCTGTTCTTAAATTGAATTAGGATTGTTGTTATCTTATACTCTATATTTTCTCACATACTAAACTGTAAGTATATTATAGGGAAAATATTTAATACTGATAATATTTCCCAATTGAAGTGACAGACTTGATTTTAATCAGAGAGAGATTCTTTGGATATTATAGTAATTTAATAGTTGAATTCATGAGGCAATTGGAGCTAGACCACCATGGTGGATGGTGACGCGAATTCCTGGATTGTTAGAAGTTACACATTAACACCGTTAGATGCTGGCTCAGTGGTCTAGTTGTTGAGCGACCGCACACGAGACTGACAGGTCCTGGGTTCGAATCCCGCGTGGTAGGGTCTTGGATGCACACTACCGAGGAGTCACATATTAGAGTGAAACGGCCGTCCAGTATTCCCAGGTTTTAAACGGTGGTCTAGATTTCATTTTGTAAATCAAAATTTGTTCATAAAAAGACACCATATCTGTATTTTCAAGTTGTCAAACTAATCTAGCTTAGGCGAAGAGAAGAAACGTAGTTCCGTGTCCACATGCTTGATAATACTTACTTACTCCTGTTACCCCTCGTGGAGGAGCATAGGCCGCCCACCAACATTCTCCATCGAACTCTGTCTATCCTTTGTAGTTACTATTCATTCTTTTGATTTCTTCCAACTAGTGGTGCAATGTGGTATTTGGTGTTCCCCTTCAGGATTCCAACTAAGCGCTTGCCTCGTGTTCCAGTTTGGTGATTGCTTCAGTGTATATCCTATCCACCTCCAACGTCTTTCCCTAATTTCTCCAACTGCAGGCTGGTTTGTTCTCTCCCACAGTAGACTAGGTTGTTGCTGATGGTATCCGACCAATAGATGTTGAGTATCTTGCGTAGACAATTGCTTGTAAACACTTGTACTTTTTTGAAGATAGTTATATTAGTTTAAGCTCCGTACAGCAGAACTGTGTTAACGTTCGTAGTGAAGATTCCCATTGACAGTTGTTTTGAGCTCGATATGTTCTTTAACTGTAGAAATGCGGTTCTTGCTTTTCAATCCTCACCTTTATATCTGCATCAGATCCTCCTTGTTCATCGATGATGCTTCTCAAGTACGTTGAAGTTTCCACCTCCTCCAGAGTTCCTCGTTCATGTGTGATTGGGTTGGTGTTCTCTCTGTTGAATTTCAAGATCTTGCTTTTTCCCTTGTGTATGTTGTGGTCTACTGATGCAGAGGCTGCAGCTACAATGACTATCTTCGCCTTCATTTGTATGAGATAGAAGAACTGGGTGATCTACGAAGTCCGAATCGTCTAGTTGCATGCGAGCTATCCATCGTATTCCGTGCTTTCCCTCAGGTGTGGAGGTATTCATAATCCATCAGAAGAGAAAAGGGGAGACTAAGCAACCTTATCTTACCCCCATACTTGGTAGTTTTAATTTTAGATGTTTATTTCCCAGTATTATGCTTTCCAATCTTCTTTGTTTGAGCCCATTAATGATTATTATTTTATTTAGAGTATAACAAAATAAGTCATTGAAACTTTTATATTTTTAATTAGTACAATTACAGAGTCATTTTTCATGATTGAAATATTTTGTTCTATGAGAATATATCCTTCGGTATTCGATAGTCTACAACAAACGCTTGTCCAAACACTCTTAAGTGCTTTCTTGTAGAGTATGTGAAACGAGATGGGTTTAATTGAACTATTTGAACAGACGAAAAATATATTTATCTTCAACAGTATACGATCCCACTATTCACTGTTACTACGTATGGTTAATTTCATCCTTTTTTTATAAACAAAACGATTACTATGTCGATATCTTATAGTAATATACTGGTATACACATTTCACATGTTGCATTCCGTTATCATTCCATATCAAATGACATTCATTCTCACTATGCACAAAATTAACAAATGAACATGTTTGGACAAGCATTTACTACTGACCTATTTTAAGCCTTATTCATCATTGATAATTAACATTTTCATTATTAAGGAGTTAGCCCACTAATATTGTGTCATTTCATGGATAGATTTCCTAAAGAATTTATTTTTCCAAGTGGTGGAAGAGACAAACTTTTTATAAAACTAGTATTCCGACCATCCATTCTCTATGGGATTCAACCAATCGAATTGCAACTAAACAGGGAGGATTAGTCAAACTGCGACTAAATTATATTGTATTATTATTAGCTTTATTCAATATGTTTTTGGTACAATACGGTATTTCAACAAGTTTCCTATTCTTATTTCCTGATCGATCCTGACGAGAAATATTGAGTGATCGTCAGTTATATGTTTGGGAATCGACATCTCAATAATGTTCGTTCTTTTGAATGCATATTGCCAGCCACCATGATGTCGCTGACTGTGCCTTTTCGTAACCTGTACAGTTAATTGTCGCAAACACCCCTGAATAAGTTGTGCGCTCAATAGACATAATGATTTGTTAAAACAAACAAGAAAACAGGTAACTTGTTGAAATGGCAGTAACAGGTAGCCCAGATATTCAAGCAGGCCGCCGACTTTTCTAGATCTCATAATGAGAAAGTTAGATCGAACCAACCACGTACGTACTTTTCTAAATAAATAAAAAGGGTAGAAATAGACAAATTTTTTCCTCATTGCACGGTCCCGTAGGAATTATGTCAGCACCTCAAGAGCCCTCTCTCATTTCCACCTATAAACTGAAAATTTGTTCGAACTGCTTATTCTAGCCGATAATTAGTCTTTGTTTATTCTCATGGACTACAGCTGATTTTTGTCTTATCCACCGTGAACCACTACAATCGGGAATTGTAATTCTAATATTTAAATAACCTTCCTATCGAATTAATATCGATTCATTTTGCGTTTACATTGTGACCCATATTTACATCGTTTTATTTCTGTCTTGATATCTTCAAACATATTTCAAACAGCCTCAAAACACTTGACAACTACAAGCAGTCACATTATTTCAGGGCACTAGTTTTACTTAAAAACAAAATTTCAATATTCAATCAACCAATAACTCTTGGCCGTTTTTTTAGACTGGTAAAATAAATTTCTGTGATTCATTTAAATTGTCAACAAAGAAATAAGTAAATAATCGTACTACTGAGAAGTCCCGTGTTAGGACGAAACAGCCGTCCAGTGCTTCCAGGTTTACAATGATTGTCTAATATTCATTCATGATATCAATTTTAAATAAATAATCATTTAGAGATAACATTTTGTTCAGTAATCATATAAAAGTAGTAATAAAAAAAATAGGACAAAATTTTTTGAAAGAATGAAAATGACAAATAAAATAAATAAAGTTAGAAAAAGAAAAACACTGAACAAAGCCAAGCATTATAAGTGAATTGGTTTATGCATAAAAAACTGCATAATTTCAATCAAAGTCCATAGTCGTTTAAATAAAGGGGTAGTAACAAAAGTGTAATCAGTTCTTGAGCACTCTTCTACACGTTGAACTAAATCATAAAATGATTGCCATAGTTTTTGATCTTTTATACACATTGTACCACCACCACGTTCAAATTGATGAGGCTGAAGTAAATAACCATATGATGGAAAGAAAAGCAATACAATTTAGTTTTGAGATTTGTGAACTTAAGACTGATTTAGGAATATTTTAAAGGTACCGGGTAAAATACATTAACCTATGGCAAAGGGACAACTATTAATTCTTAATCTCAATAAATTAGGCTAAGAATGGGTTTGCTCGTCGTAAACAAAATACAAAAATCAAAGAATATCGGTGTCGAGTTATTAAAAGTGAATAAACTGCACCTTGATAGGCAACGGAATTTGACTGATACCACAAGTTAGAACAAGAGAAAAATTATGATTCGTGACTGATGTTGCGAAGATTTAAGTTTACAAAAAACCGGGTCGTTCATTAACTGAGAAACACATTTACCCATACTGAAACTTAATAAGCCCAACAGAATAGTTATTACAACGAGATGGGGTGACAAATGTTATATGCGTTCAGGCAATAGTGAACTATTCGGATTTCTCCATATGTGGTTAATAGCTAGTTAGATCGGCTGTAAGATTGAATTTCGTTATTGATACTTGATCTGTCAAAGTGTGAGTAATATATGTAGACGTTCTTAATGCTCTATCTGAAGATTGTGCTGATAATATCTCCAAAAAAGACCATGAGTTTCATGATTAAACCACTCAGCTCAGAGAACTCAACTCAAATTGAACTAGTATGTACAAATAATATATCCTGATAATTATCGTTTGTTCATTAGCGAATACCTTTGAGATAAATTCTCAAGATTATAGTTAAAAGAGTAATTAGTGAAGTTAAATTAAGTTGATTGTATGACAGTTATTTACAAAATCGGGCGGTTGTCGCATTATGTGAATCTGCCGAATATATTGTCGATAATCATTTTGAAAGAAAGTTTTCGTACCCGTGTCTAACATCAGTTTAAATTTATAGACAACACTTAATCAACAGCATATCATTAATACAAATTTGAATCAACAAAGCCTAAGTACAAAATGTAATGAGAATATGTTTATTTGATCCATTCAATTATAACCAGACGATTAAGTGGGTAGAGAATAAGCAGAGGAAACACGAAGTTGGAGCACAAGTCAAAACCCATCATAATTGAGGAGATTCTTTGTCTAAATAAAATAGACAGCGTATAAAATATGAGTCGACAGAAAACTAACTACATCATACATAAAGACAAACAAGCATAAGCACACCAAATTATAGTTAATTGTTCAAGGTTAGCATATAAATATTTGACAAAGACAATTACCAAAACACGAAGTAAGTGGGAAGCTAAAACTAATTTTTGTCCCAGAATAACTCACGTGAGTGTTATGATGAAGGAAAGTACTGGTCATTACCCATAAACAAACTACCCTTGGTGGGGCATAGGCCGCTGACCAGGTATCATCAACTGTCCTAGACTCTCGTTTCCACATGTTGCCAAGTGCTATTCATCTCCTTGATTTCTGCGTCCAGATCCCAACGTCATGTATAAACTGGCCTGCCCTTTTTCCTTTCACCTTGAGGATTTCAAGTAAGGACTTGCCTTATGATTTTAGCGACATGTGTCCTGTCCACCTCGGGCATCCTTTTCTGATTTCCTCCCCAGTTGGAAGCTGGTTTGTTTACTGTCAGAGTAGATTATTGCTGAGAGTGTCTAGCCAATGGATTTGGAATCTTTGATAGCTATTTATAAACAATTGTACATTTCCGATGACGACTGTGATAGTTCTCGAAGTTTTAACTCCGTACAATAGAACTGGTTTCGAAAATTAGTAAGTTTGGTGTTGTATGACAGTTGTTTTGAGTTACAGATGTTCTTCAATTGTAGGAATCCTACCCTCACCAGTTCCTCTTTTCTTATAAGTGATACTGTCCAGGTATGTAGAAGCTTCCACCTCCTTCAGAGCTTCGCTATAAAATGTGGTTCAGTTGGCACTCGCTGTAAGACCTTTCTCTCTTCCTTGTGAATGTTGAGACCGACTGCTGTAGAACCTGCTGTTACACCGATAGTATTTGTTTTTATTTGCTGCTGTGTATAGAATAGAAGGACTAAGTAGTCTGCAAAGTCCAATTAGTCAACTTGCGTTCAAAATGTCCATTGTATTGCGTACATCTCCTGAAATCTGAAAATCTTCATAATTCAGTCAATAAGAAGAAAGAGGAAAGGCGAGAGTAAGCAGCCTTGTCCGAGACCAGTCTTCACTTGAGACGCATCTGTGAACTGTTCTCTATGTATGACTTTAAAGTTCAATCAAACGTATGAGTCCCGTATGGTGGTGACGATCTTTTTAAGCACTCCATAGTGCCGGAGAAGATCCCAAAAGGCCCTCTTATCCACATTTTCGAGTGGTTTCCCGTAGTCAAGGAAGTTGATGTATAGCGGTGAATTCCATCTAACCACTTTCTCAACAATGATTCAAAGTGTTCCGATTTATTTATTTATTTGAACACAAGAGGGCACCAGATATACATGCGCCAAAAAAACAATGAGAATGGTGAGAAGAAAAAAAGAAGGTAAGGAGCGTAAAACCAAAAAAGGAAGACGAACAATAATGACCAGATTAGTGTAAGGAAGTGTGATAATAATAATAACAATAATAATAATGATAGTTGGTGAAACGGAAAGGCACAATCAGAAGAAATCTTTCAGTTAAGGGAGACACAATCACTTTTTATTAACAAAGTAAAAGAAGGTTACAGCAGGATCGCCTCTGGCTTCTATTCTGTCTCTAATCACTGTGTCGCACCATCTCTCAGACCCCAACCAGGGAGTCGTGAAGGACCAACGGAAGCTTTCTTTGCAACTTTCTTTCATACCACAGCACCATGTCATACACTGACCACAATGAACAGATACGAGTTTGACAAGAAATGTTAAATGGACAAAACAATTAGTTCTTGAACCTCTCAATCATAAAAGAACTAGTCAGTTAACAATGATGACCATAATACTTCCTTCCAATTTCATGTACGAATGAGAAACAGAATACATTTGAAAAGTGCACACAGATTTGCAAATCTTTCCCCGTTTTCGTTTCTCTATCCCAGTCCATGTCGTCCCATGACATCTTCATATTCGGTGAGGTCCTTTCTTGGGCACTTCTCTATGATTGATTGCAGCCTCTCATAGAATTGATCTTTAATTTCGTCATTGCTACCATTGGTGGGTGCATAACATTGGATAATATTCATTGTGATCCCCTCCTTCTTCGTTTTGAATGATGCTTTGGTGATTCTGGATCTGTGAGATTCCCATCCTACAAGTGCATTTCGTGCTACTTTGGACAGCATTAGAGAAACTCCCTGAGTGTGTTGAGCATTTTCCTCTATGTGGCCGAAGTATAGCAACATCTCTCCCGTATTTAGCCTTTGTTGTCCAGCCTAGGTCGAATGGGTTTCGCTGAGTCACAGTATTGCCAATTTTATCTCCCCATTTCCGTTGCTATTTGACTGGTTTTCCCGGTCTCCTACATTGTCCGGACGTCCCATGTACCTACAGAAATTGTTGCTCTGGTTGTTAGGAGGGGCATCAGCCTCGTGATTTTCAAAGGAACTCGTCTTTTACCATGCGGCGTCATAACTCTTCTAAATGAAGACCTAACTCTCAGGGTAGAGTTTAAATGGTTTGAATTATCTTTTTTTGGTTGACGTCTTTCAATATGACGGTAATTATAAAAGACGTTTACAACATACTGTGCTGTGAAATAATATCTACTTCATCTATAATTGTCTAGGAAATCTTTACCCGAAGCCTGTTAATATTCAGATTCTCTGTCAATCATCTTTGTCAACATTCAAATTAAATTCTACCCTCGTGAAAATATTCGCAAACAATTGAACTACTTACAAGTAGTTAGACAAAAACAAGTTTTATATATTTTCAATCAGAGATTGAAATAATGTATGGATATTTGACCATAGATTGTCATATAGTATATTTCAAAGCACATTTATTGTATTCCGGAAAATCATATATTTTGAAGCGGAATGAAAACCACACTTTTTCAAACTAGAATTCAAACATACATTTAGTCGATATTCATTACTGAGAGGTAAAAAAAATGTCGAAGAGCTGGTTAGACAGCAGTTTACGTGCTTGATGTCTTGCGTCAACTACTAAAATTAAATTTCTCGATAGTATTGAGTAAATATTGATCATTAGTTTACTACTTTCTTTTATACCACATTATAGGCTTGGCGAGGCAATAATTTATGGACGAACCAATCACGTATAAGATAACAGGTCTCGGGTTTTGGCGCGAAATCAATTCATCTATTTGGCTAAATAGAGTTTAGGCATTATAGCTGATGTCAGTTCGTGATGAAAACCCTAAATCTAATCCCTTACCTCACCCATCAACTGTAAATCATAATCTTTATCCTTCACACAGGTTTATAACCGTCATTTAGCTCTAGTAAGTAGATGGACACTTTCAAGGTCGGTCTAGCATCGCTCAAAGGTCGTTCATAAACTATAGTCTCACCTATAGGCTTTTCTTCGAAGTATATAATCTTATTTCCTAAAAAAAGTTTACTGCTAAAATTTTCAGCATCAACAAATATACATTACACAGAGCCTAATCAATTATTGCTTTCAGAAAGGTGTATTTATATCTTTCAGTTTTATAAAGTATTAACTACTATATGAAAAACAAATCGGGTACATATAACAGTTGAGTGATTGGTCAGGAAAACAAATAAATCTGTCTGATTGACTACTTATAAATTCATAAGTAGGTAACTCGAACTGTTAAAACATCGTATTTACTTATTGTTGAGTAAAATAAAAATTGTGGATGACTTTAAGAGTAACATTAGCTAATATTATAATGGTGTAACTGAGAAACTGACAATTTTCAAGCCTCCAACTAAAATAGTTCGGAAATTTGAGTACTATTCAATGTTTTTATTTATTTATTTATTTTATTTGGACACATAAATATTGGTACAAGAGTGCGCCAAATATATATGCGCCACACAAAACAATGAGAATTTAAAGAGAAGGAAAAAAGGTAAGGAGTGTAAGAAAAGAGAACAATAACGAAGAGATTGGTGTAGGGTAGTGTAATAATAATAATAATAATTGGGGAACGGAAAGGCACAATCAGAAGAAATCTTTCAGTTAAGGGAGACACAACCACTTTTTATTAACAAAGTAAAAGAAGGTTACAGCAGGATCGCCACTGGCTTTTATTCTAGGCCATATCTGATAACGTCTCTAGTCACTGTGTAGCACCATCTCTCAGACCCCAACCAGGGAGTCGTGAAGGACCAACACAAGCCAGCCCTTTGCAGCTTTCTTTCATACCACGACACTTCATAGACTGACCACCTCCGTTTTTTCCAACCAGTCACAGCACCGGCAAATAATGCACGACGTGTAATTCTCTGGGACGACATTCGTAGAACATGTCCAAGCCGCCGAGGCCGATGTTTCAAGATGGTGACACCAATTGAATTATCATCTCTGTGTCCGAACACACGATGCTGAACCTCTGCATTACTGACATGGTGTTGCCACTGAATGTCAGCAATCCTTCGGAGACAACGATGATCAAACACTGAGAGTTGTCTAACGTCCTCAACTCGGAGAGGCCAGGTTTCACAAGCATAGAGAAAAACTGCTCTCACCGACGCGTTGTCGATCCGACCTTTTACAGCCAGACGGACATCACGAAGGCGCCAAAGATGGCCCAGATTTGCATAAGCCGTTCTGGCTTTCAGTATACGTGAATCGATCTCATCACTCACGCCACCACCAGCACTTATGCAGCTACCTATATACACAAACTTCTCGACTACGTCTATCTGCTCACCATCCAGGGTGAGTACAGGATTATAATCCTGCCAAGCTCGTAGAATTACTTTGCACTTCGAAGGTGCAAAGCACATACCATACCTACGAACACTGATTGCCAACTGATTAAGTGCGGATTGCATGCCTTGGGTATTATCGCACAGTAAGACAATATCATCCGCATACTCAAGGTCAAGAAGTCTTTCTCCAGGCAACAGATCCACACCGCCATTACTTACATCCATCGAAGCTGTCTCCAGAATGTCATCGATGACAAAGTTAAAGGGGAATGGTGAGATTGGGCAACCCTGTCTAACTGTTAAAGCCCAAAGCCGCCAATCAGAAGCAGTGAATTATCGATCGGACCAAGGACGCGTAAAACACGTGCGAGCAGCCTAGAGTCCTGGTTTCCGCCTAGCCAAGCCAGTTAAGTTCAGAACACCAGTCTCAGCCTCTGCAATATGAATCGTTATATTTCAAACATATTGAGTTTATATACCAATCAAACAGACCACAACGTAGCATAAAATAGAAAATAACATTTGTATAAAATTTGGCCGAATGTGGGAAGCATTGACTAATAGACAGGGCATAATTCAAGAATGGTAAAACGTATAATGATGGGTTCATAGGTCAAAATAAAGTTTATAATAGGAGGAATATGAATAGTTTAGTTATTTAACCATTATACGATAAAAATATACGTTTGGTATTGGTCCATAAAAGGATCCCAAAGTTACCATTCATTATGTTTATCGGAACCTAACACTAACCCCACTGCTTGAATGGAACAATGGGGTTAGGGTGGTTGTATTCCCTCACTCTACCTGAAATGTTTGTATATAGGGCTTTTAAGATATTAACAAACTTCTCAGGCACACCCTTCTTCAATAGACAATCCCAGAGAACAGTCCTGTCCAACGAATCGAAGGCAGCCCTGATGTCAAGAAACACTACGATTGTTGGCCTTTGATAAGTATGGCGGTGTTCTAACATTTGGCGGAGGGTGAAGATATGATCAATACATCCTCGACCAGAACGAAACCCAGCCTGCTCCTCGCGAGTCAATCTTTCTCGGGTTTTGAACAACCTACGAAGTATGACAGAAGCCAATTGCTTGGACGCAATCGGAAGTAGACTTATCCTCCGATAGTTGTTACAGGAACGACGTGAACCCTTTTTAAAGATAGGGACAACTATCGATTCATTCCAGGACGTTGATACACTCTCTAGTTCTCAGACTTTTGTAAACAACACAGTGAGTTCCCTAGCTAGAATGTCACCACCATCTTTGAAAAGAGCCGGAGGTAATTCATCTGGGCCCGGTGATTTGTAGCGATTCAACTTCACCTACCTATTTCGCTGCTCTGAAACCACACTAATCGGCCTTCCTCTTTTGTTCGTAACTGGTCGCTCATTTCTATGACGTTTTGCTCTAGGCTTCTTAGTTTTATCATAACGTTTCCAAATATTTCCTTCTTTTGCAGCTTTTCCTGTTGTTGTTGCTTGGTCTGTTACTATTGCTTCCGCTCACCGGCTGTTGGATTCTCCTTCACTCGTTTGTCTGCTTCCGCATATTCAGCCTATTCTTTATCCTTCTTTACTTTCGTCCGGTTGTTGTCGATTGCTGTCTTCTTTTTTATACTTTCTTGAATCTTAACAAGGCTATATACAGAAATCCACGCATTACTGTAATGCTTGTTGAGCCCATAACCTCGTGACATTTTAAAGTTATTGCTGTGAGCTGTTTTGAACTAACAAAGTTTGTTAGCATTTCGAATGAATTTTGCATCACGGTTTCGCTATCGTTATTATTCAAATGGAAATAATTTCGAAACATTTAGCTTCTAAAGGAATAAAATTTACCACTGTGATATATATCACAGCACTTCGACATGGTTGGTGAGAAAACATTTAATTGTTCGATAGAATTCGATCATCAGTCAACAAGTCAGTTATGCACCACTTAATACATGTGTATAACGGTTCAGGTCGTCATACCCCATCACTAAAAACTAGACAAATATGACATTAACCACCACTCAATGAACAATTAATGCAAACATTACAATCTCACTTGATATTAAGTGAGGTTACAAAGTGAAATAAAACTGTTATTTTCTACAAGCCCGTTGGGGTCATTCATTTTAATTGTAAGAACATCCTAATTTTTTAAGAATTATATTAACCAATTAGATTCCTCTGTTTCATAAGATATTTTACCAGATTTCATTTAAATCGTATGAATATTCACTTTTATTAAGCAAACCATCTTTTTGCTTGGGAAGGCAGTATAATTACTCTTGTTCACAAATATAGGTTGTTACATAGAGCATGCTGTTAAATTGTTTAAGGCATTCAAATTGTAACCGTTTTTGATTAAGAAGTAGTAAATGTATTGATCACATAATCATAAAATATAACCATCAATAATCTATTTATCACCTGACGGTTAATATCACCAAGACAAATCCAATTACCAATATCTTCAGTAGGCTTTTTTGAGGACACAGTAACAGCCCATTTTGCATGATCTTGCGCATTTTGTATTGTGGTTTCAGTAGCCCCAATGTAAATAGATTTAATATTTTTCACCTATATATATATATATATAGAAAAAATAAAACAGAATAGTAGGAGGAAAAATCAAACGAATATATACACGCTGAACAATGTATAAACTGTTTTAAAAAAAAAAATTTTTTTTCTGATCGGGAGACAAACTCCCATGCGAGTCCTGAGGAGGAAATCAGAAAAGGATGCCCGAGGTGGACAGGACACATGTCGCTAAAATCATCAAACTGCATCATAAGGCAAGTCCTTACTTGAAATCCCCAAGGTGAAAGGAAAAAGGGCAGGCCAGTTTATACATGACGTTGGGATCTGGACGCAGAAATCAAGGAGATGAATAGCACTTGGCAACATGTGGAAACGAGAGTCTAGGACAGTCGATGATACCTGGTCAGCGGCCTATGCCCCACTATGGTCTTTTTTGGAGATATTATCAGCACAATCTTCAGATAGAGCATTAAGAACGTCTACATATATTACTCACACTTTGACAGATCAAGTATCAATAACGAAATTCAATCTTACAGCCGATCTAACTAGCTATTAACCACATATGGAGAAATCCGAATAGCTCACTTTTACCTTCAGTTAGTGTTAACGATATTCAAGAGGATAGTGAAAGCTTCACAATTAAACTACCAAGCTTAATGAACACATGGTTCCCAAAGTCATCCCTACTGAACTAGAAGACTTTTTCATCTCCTAATCATAATTTCTTTTACAATGCATTCCTCATTGCAAACATATCTTCGTAACATGAAAATTTAAAATAATTGCACATTAGTTTTTCAATATTAAGATAAAACTTTTGTTGTTGCAAAAAGTAATCAAGTTTAGTCAACCAATAATGATCTGAACATCAATGAAGTCAACACACGTATACGTCAAATAAACATCATACAAAATGAATAAAAACTGAAAAGATGGGATACGACGACGAAATAACCAGTCAATAATTCAATTGAATTAAGTCTCGAACTCAACTGGTATTTAAAAGGTCAAATGTTACGAATTAGGTTATTGTAAAATAAATATTATTTGACACACATAGTGAATATTCTTTACACAATGACACTGTTGTGACCTTAAGTCCGTCTAGTTACCACGTGATTTATTCGCCAATCGAAATACGACTTATTCAATCATAGTATTGTGCCAAACCAATGACGTTCGACCGGTATGAGCAGCCTAGCATTCTTATTGATCCTTTGTTTTCCTAGCCCTTCCAGTTGAGTCCGGAAGGTCAATTACCGCTTCCACTATGCAAATCATTTATTTCGAACCTACTTGGTTTATATACCAGCCAAACATACCACATCGTATCATAAAATAGGAAATAACATTTATACGAAATCAAGCCAAAATGTGGTTGTGAATGTGGGAGACTGTAATCAATAAACTGAACGTAACTTAAAAATAGTAGTCATAATAGTCATAATAATCTATATGTTAAAATGAAGCTTATAATGAGGGGAATATAGATATATATAATCTAATTACTGAATAGTAATACCGTAAGAATATACAGATAATATTATTCCATTAATAGATTTCAGAAGTTACTCGTAATTTAATCTTCACTAGGATATAACAGATACAATAAGTACTACGCAATAGTAAGAGCAGTTACAACAAACACCTACTTAAAAGCTTATCTTCAGAAAGGAAATGCAGGCAATCAATAGTTTTATTTAGATATTATTAAATTGAACCTATTTCGATATAAATGAGCTCCGTAAATAAAACTAAACATGACAACATCTGAGTATGTAAATAATAAAAAAGAATAATCAAGTCATATGAATATTTTATAGCTTTTGAAAGATTGAACTAAAACAAGGTCTAAATGATTCAATAGTTTCAATTTGATGGACTTTGGATACGTGTATTATGAAACCAATGTAAACTTGAATGGCACTAACTTAAATGTAAAACCAAATATTATCAGTTATAATTTTTAAAGAAGGTTCAATGCTCAAGTGGTATGGTAATTGGTCTCAAGTTTATGGAAAGCCAAATATTATTTACAATAAAAAAACATTAACAAAAATTAAATGTTCTGATGACTACAAAATGTTATTTAAGTATATTTTTTTAAGTGAATTAGAATTTTTCCCATTAGAACGTCAAACTAAATGTTTTTTGTCAATCAAACAATAACTAAGTACATTATTCAGATCGCGAACCGATCATAGTTAGAAAAGCATTGAAAACAAAGAAGCACTGGAAAGGTGTTTTGTTTTAGTATAAGACTCCTCAACAGTGTCCCTTAGAGATTGAATTGGAGACCTACAGTTTTCATGGTGTGATCAACCCTTAAAACACTGAGCTGACATCCAAAGATTACGCGTTCATTGTGGGATGCGAAGCTCCTGTGTTTGACATCTGGTGGGGCTGTGGTTACTCACTGCCGAGGGACCCTATACTAGAATTTCGTGGTTTTAAATAATTATTTAACTTTGGTCGGTTCGTTATCTCGACACCACTCAAAAATCTACACAAACTGCCATATTGATAGCTAGGTATATGTTGAACTGGGAAAGAGAACACGACTTTCAGAAGATAAAATGAATTCAACAAATGATTTCATACCTTGTCATTATGTGTAAACTGTTTAAATTTACAAGCAGTTGCAGGACTTGGACAAAAGAGATTGAAATTACCTGTAATTTCGATAAGTGAATGCAACATTATTAAGTTTATTCTAATTGTCATTTATACATAATTACGCGTGACCTTGTCCCCCTTACAGTATATGACTAGATTTTCAACAATATAACTATGCAATGATTTCAAACTACAACGTTTGGTACAGTATTTTCTGACTTAATGATGTTTAATAAATATTTGCTGAATAACAGAAATAGTTTGAGGACTATTAGTAGAAATTAATTAAAATAATGAGCGTCAACTTCTACTTAGTTTTTGGATGGTGACATCTCAAAAATGTGGATAGTTTTAAACTCAATTCCAGATCCTAAACTTTGATCTAAAATCTCAAGTTACTTTCGACGTCAGATATTCGCGACTTATATCCGTGAACGGACATAGATGATGTCGCTCAAAACCAGCCGCAACTGCTTTTCTTTCATTTAACTCATCCTACACTTTAGATTCTTGAAATTCATTTGTATCATTTTGAGTTTTTTAGGTTCCATATGTTAAGATTACGACTGTAATTTTTAAAATTTCTTTTAATGTCCTTGAGCGTGACAACTTGGACCGATATTAATACATTTTAGATCATATCCTCCATCGTCTTTGACAGGTAATTGAGTGTGACTTTTGATACATTCTTCTAGATTTCGTGTAACTGGAATATCGGAGTTGCACAAATTTAACAATCGTATGATACAGTGAATAAAAAGGAACATGCAAGCAAATAATGAATTCTACTCACAGAATATTGCCGATGACATGCCGATGGTATACTTCCGTCATGTTGCCAAGTCTCAGTATCTAAAGACTTTTTAATTTTGGCGCGACGAAATCAGCATAAAGATCTGAAATATTAGACAGAATGCAACGGACTCAAATTTAGATGAGCTACATATTTGCATCATGAAAAAGATCTAAAGTCATTTTCATGAAAAAATCTACGGAAATGAGGTTGTCGTCTAAACAGTATTACGTCACTATAGTGTTACACACAAACTTGTTGTTATCCAGGAAAAATATATAGAGACAGTTAGCAAAAAATAACCTTCTTGTTGGTGACATTAATTTACATACAGCGATAGTAAAATATTTTTATACTTCTTAAAATATATGACTCTTGAGAGGATATAGTACTAAACTGATGGATGCTTAAAGCCATTACTTCATTCCAAATTTCGTTTACGTATAGTGAAACTGTAAGTGAGGAATCTTATATTCGAAAGTAAGGTGTTCGATTAATAAAGTGAGCTATTTGGATAAAGTTCACATTTTTGTTAAGAACGGATGAAAGATGAAATTATTGAATGAATTTAGCATGACATTCAAATGTATTCTGATAACCTTAGTCATGGAGTAATTTAGTAAGATGTTCTTTTATGTTATAGTTATTCATATCTGATGAAATGATCAATACAAGTTAAATCTGCACACATTATTAGTACCGATATACTATTTTGAAATATAATATTTGGATGTGAAGTAAATCTTCATCTTTTCTCTCTCGAGTTGGTTTGTCTTCAATAAACATATTTTACCAAGTAGAAGAATTGATTTGCAGCTAATTTTTGGGGGTTGAACAATAGGGCCTACAGACGGTATTAAATGACAGTAGTTTATAATCAGAAGCTCATGCAACTTCTTTTATTAATAAAAACACTGGGGTCACAACAATCTACGTAAACGCAGTAATGTGTCGGTAATGACAGTGACAGATGTTCATGGTACAGCTCACCATTGTGTTTAAACATCCTAGTTGTGCAATAACGTCTACAACTAAGAGCATGATTTTTTTGCAGATTTTAATCTATGAGAGTAAACGAGATTAATTGATGGAAGTGGTTTTCCCTGTTAGTCGCTGTTAATAGTGATTGAATTTTATGGTTCAAAATTACACAAATAACTGGTAGCATTATTACCAGTCACCAGATGCTAGTCATTATGTCATATAACCTAGTAGTAGTATATATATTTTAAAGTATTGCCGTAAGCGAGAAAACACTATAAAGAACTTGACACTTGCTGACTATCTACATATTTTATTACGATTCCAGAGTACAACCTGGTCTCGACCGTAGCTGCTACCTTGACGCGGTGGTCGGGCTTGCCTATCGTGATGACCCAACCGAGCTATATTGGCTGGAACATATGTTCCTGTAGGTTCTACCATGCCAGGCATGTCGATTGGAAAACGGTTAGATTAAAAGCAGCAACTCAAGGTCTGAGGACGAAGTCGTACTGCTGACTGCAGAGGGGAGTGACAGCAGTAAGGTGTTTCCCTTGGACAACCAGCATCTGAAGCGATGCTCCCTTCTCACAAGGAAGGAAGGGGTTAGAAAAGGTCGACCCTAAAAATGTCACACCTCAACTTACCTCACGGATTTCCGTCTCCGGAGGTAAGGCCCTTTGAAGAACGGAGCTAACACATTAAAAACCTCCCATGAAAAGATCGTGCGCGACCGGCCCCAAGCAATTGTCCCTTGGGCTTTGCGGTCACGCTCCCAGGTCGTTAAGACCAACACTAATCCGATTTCCTTTCCAGGTACCTCAAGAAATACCCTACCACAGTGTGCGCAGCCGGGATGTGATATCAGCCCTCATACCCGTAACAGCACACGAGAACAAGTTGGTCACATTCAAATCCTTCCTACACCTCCTAATACTTCTCTTATCTCCATGACTAACCCTCCTCACGTCTCTTTATCACCTCGCACCGCTAGGGCAAACGATTCGAGTACGCGGAACTTTATTCCTGGTCTCCTGAAACCACGCTCTACAACACACGTAGGAGCTTTTAACGTCCAGACACTGTGCCAAATAGGACAACAGGCTTCCTTAGCTAGGATCTTAGGATCTCTCACCATCGATGTATGTTGTGTCTCAGAAAAGCTCATACAGGATCCGAGTAGCGTCATTCATTTGACCTCACCATGTCAAAGTAACAAACCAACTCGACTAACGCTTCGTGTATCTGAAAGCCCTGATGCTGCTTCTCGTGGCCTCGCCGGCGTAGGTATAGCATTGAGTCCTAGGGTAGAGCTAGCTCTCTTAGACTGGATCCCAGTAGACAGTCGTTTGTGCGCTGTTCGACTAAACGGAATAGTAAGGATCCGGAAAGATAGGGACACTCGTCGTTGCCTCTTCGTCGTCTCTGCCTATTCTCCCACTGACTGCAGCGCAGATGATGTAAAAGATGAGTTTTACAGAAAGCTCTCCGACCTTCTCCGAAAAGCTAGGCGCTCGGATGTAGTAATAGTGGCCGGTGACTTTAATGCTCAAGTAGGCAAACTAAGCGATAGGGAAAGACACTTGGGTGGATCTTATAGCATCGTGGCTCAAAGAGCAGATAATGGTGACCGTCTGCTGCAGCTATGCTCAGATAACCGCCTGTTCCTTGCAAATACTAACTTTAAACATAAGGAAAAAAATCTTTTAACATGGCGACCCCCTAATTCGTCCCAACGTTGGACCCAACTAGATCACATCGCTATCAGCCACCGATGGAGGGGCTCGATAGAAGACTGTCGCTCATTCTGGAGCACATGCTTGGATTCAGATCATGCTCTAGTGCGAGCGCGTATTTGTCTGCGTCTTACTGGACGTAGTAAAGACGCTGCAAGGAAACCTCCTAGGGCCCTACTTAATGATAGTCAAGCTAAGAGTATATTTCAGGAACAACTAGGAAAACAGTTACGCAGCCATGTATGTGATGCCCACCCCGATGCAGCATGGAATGATATCCGAAGAGCTGTGGAGACAGCAGTGATATCTGCTAGTACGGTAAACCACAAGGTTAGGGAGAAACACTGGATCTCAGCAGCATCTACCTCACTGATAGATGCTCGAAAACTCATCCCATCTGGCTCTGAACATAACGAAGAGTGGAGTCAGCTGAAGCGCAAGCTGATAAGAAGCCTATGCAATGATCGTAAACAGTGGTAGCTAGCGAAAGCAAAAGAGATGGAAAAGGCAGCAACAATAGGTAATAGCAGACAATTGTTCAGACTTGTTAAGGAAACCGGTATTAGGAACCTGACTGTTAGCGAAACACTCTCAGAGAAAGATGGACATATTATACATTTTCAATCCAGGAGATTGGATCGATGGGCAGAACACTTTAGGGATCAGTTCAACTGGCCTTCAGCCACAATCCGGTTTCCCATGATCTCCAGTCAACCTGAATGGCAAGTTAATGTAGGTCCTCCGTCTCTTTACGAAGTTGAAAAAGCTACAAGAAATTTGGAGCGATGGAAAGCAGCAGGCCCTGACAGGTTTACTCCTGAGATTTCTAAGGATGGTGGTCCAGTATTAGCAATGAGATTAACTGAAATCTTAGGTAGAATTTTGGAACCGGATGCAATCCCATCTGACTGGTCTCAATCACTGATTGTGCCAGTTTATAAGAAAGGACAAAAGTCCTCTTGTGACAATTACAGAGGAATCAGTTTGACAAATATAGTATCTAAAATATTAGCTTCAATAATACTTCGATGCCTAACTAAAGCTCATGAAGAGCGGACTAGAAGAAACCAGGCTGGTTTATCACACTGATAGATTCTCGCAAACTCGTCCCATCAGGTTCCGAACATGATGAAGAGCGACAACAAATCAGATCTAGGTTAAGAAAAAGTCTAAGGAACGACCGTGAGCAGTGGTGGGCAACGAAAGCAAAAGAGATGGAAAAGGCGGCGACTATAGGGAACACAAGACAGCTTTACAGACTAATAAAAGAAACTGGAATTAATAAGTCAAGTGTAAGTGAGATTATTTCGGAAAAAGACGATACCCTCATCTGCTCCCAGTCCAGACGTTTAGAACGATGGGCGGAACATTTCAGAGAACAGTTCAGCTGGCCTTCAGCTACTCTACAACTACCCTCCATTCCCAGACAGTGTGAATGGAACATTGAAGTAGGTCCCCCAACTCTCGCTGAAGTTCAAAAGGCTATAGTTAATCTGAAACGAGGAAGGGCAGCTGGTCCAGATGGACTGGCTCCAGAAGTCTTTAAGGATGGTGGTCCAATTTTAGCGACTAGGTTGACTAATATTTTAGCTAAAATCTGGGAGTTAGACGTTATCCCATCAGACTGGTCACAATCACTTATCGTCCCAATATATAAGAAAGGGTCAAAATCATCCTGTGACAACCACAGAGGGATTAGTTTAACTAATATAATATCTAAAATACTAGCCTCGATAATTATCAGACGCCTAACTAAGACTCGTGAACTGCAAACACGAGAGAACCAAGCTGGCTTCAGACCTGGTCGTGGCTGCATCGACCACATATTCACCATTCGTCAGGTTCTAGAACACAGGCATACTTATCGGCGTCCGACAATGGTGGTCTTTCTCGACTTAAAAGCAGCATTTGACTCGGTAGACCGCGAGATTCTGTGGCAGTGTCTGTCATTGAAAGGCGTACCCAGAAGTACATAAACCTTGTAAAGGCTCTTTACTCGAACACTACTAGTCGAGTCAGAGCTTATGGCGAACTGTCATCTACTTTGCAACCTCAAGTGGTGTCCGTCAAGGATGTCCACTTTCCCCATTTTTGTTTAACTTCATCATAGATCTACTGATGGAAATAACTTTCTCGTCGACTGAGTTCTCGGGTATTGATCTCCATCCAGGAGGTCCACTTATCGACTTAGAATACGCAGATGACATAGTCCTGTTTGGTGAAGACGCTGACAAAATGCAGAGTCTTCTGGTAGCACTGAGCAACAATGCCAGAATGTTTGGAATGCGCTTCTCTCCCTCTAAATGCAAGTTGTTGCTTCAGGACTGGTCTGCGTTAACACCTGAACTAAGGATAGGGAGTGAAGTAGTCGAACGCGTTGACAACTTCACATATCTTGGAAGTCTGATCAGCCCTAATGGGTTGGTATCGGACGAAATCTCAGCACGGATTCGAAAAGCTCGTTTGGCTTTTGCCAACTTACGTCACCTGTGGCGAAGGCGAGATATCCGTCTATCAATAAAAGGACGAGTATACTGCGCGGCAGTCCGTTCTGTTTTAATTTACGGCAGCGAAACATGGCCATTAAGAGTAGAAGACACTCGTAAGCTATTAGTATTTGACCACAGATGCCTTAGAAATATTGCTGGCGTCTGCTGGGATCACCGGGTAAGTAATAGTGAGGTTAGACGCAGGGTATTAGGGAATGATGGTAAATCAGTTGATGAGGTTATGAATCTTCATCGACTGAGATGGTTGGGCCACGTGTTACGTATGCCTGAACACCGATTACCACGACGTGCAATGCTATCCGGTATTGGAGATGGTTGGAAGAAAGTTAGGGGCGGCCAAACCAAAACGTGGCATCAGTGCTTGAAGTCACTAACTTCTAGTCTGAGCCATGTTGGTAGATGCAGACTACTTGGTTGGGGTCCGCGTGACTATCGTAACCAATGGTTGGAGACTCTTGGTGACATGGCTCAGAATCGATCACAATGGCGTCGGTGTATACACTCCCTGTCTTCCCTTAAACTAAGAGATTAAAATCGCTTCATATCTTTCTTTCTACGAACCAATTCTTTCTTCTTGTATTATATCTCTATATGCAATCTTCCTCTTATATATTACCACCTTTGACATAACCACTGCTATGAATCCGGTGTTCATCTTGTTGTGCTGATGCGGTATGGCAACCTGGACCGATGCACATATGTGCCTGGTCCTACGTTGTAGCTGACTGACTGACTGAGGCTGGTTTTCGACCTGGACGTGGTTGTATAGATCAGATATTCACACTACGTCAGGTCCTAGAACATTGACATACATTCAGACGCCCCACAATCGTAGTATTTCTCGACCTTAAGGCAGCGCTCGACTCTGATGATCGTGAGGTTCTGTGGCAGTGTTTGTCATTGAAAGGAGTACCTAAGAAGTACATTAAACTTGTAAAGGCTCTCTAATCGGTCACAACTGGTCGAGTGGGAGATTATGGAGAACTGTTATCAGAATTGATTAGCTCAAGTGGTGTTCGTCAGGGCTGCCCACTCCATTCTTGTTTAACTTTGTCGTTGACGTGCTTCTAGAGATAACAATGTTATCATCTAAATTTCCAGGGTTGAACTTCTACCAGGAGATTCACTTGTTGACTTAGAATATGTTGATGACGTCGTTCTGTTTGGTGAAGACGCTGACAAAATGCAGTCTTCTGGTCACTATAAGCAAAAATGTAAGCATGTTCGGCATGCGATTCTCTTCCTCGAAATGCGAAATGTTGCTTCAGGGTTGGGTTGCATCGACACCTGAAATAATGATAGGGAGTGAAGTAATTGAGCGTGTCGACCGCTTCACTTATCTAGGAAGTCTCATCAGCCCTTGTGGTCTGGTGTGTGACGAAATCTCAGCACGGATACAAAAGGCTCGACTAGCTTTTACCAACTTGCGTCATTTATGGCGCAGGCGAGATATCCGTCTATCAACCAAAGGACGTGTTTACTGCGCAGCAGTTCGTCCCGTCCTATTTTATAGCAGTGAAAGATGGTCGGTAAGAGTAGAATATATTCGTAGGTTACTAGTATTTAACCATAGGTGTCTTCGAAACATTGCTCGTATATCCTGGGACCATCGTGCAAGTAAAGTAGTTGTTCGGAAACGGGTACTGGGTAAGGATGGCAAATCAATCGATGAAGTAGTGAAACCTCATCAGTTGAGACGGCTGGGACATGTGTTACGTATGCCTAACCACCGACTGCCTCGACGTGAGATGTTTTACGGTGTAGGAATAGGTTGGAAGAAAGCTAGGGGTCGCCAGACCAAAACATGGCACAAGTCTATGAAGTCACTGACAAATGGACTGGGCCATGTTGGTAGGTGTAGACTACATGGTTGGGGACCGCGAGATGATAGCAACTGATGGTTAGAGACCCTGAATGACAAGGCTCAAAAACTTTTGCAATGGCGCAGATGTATCCACTCTTTGTGTTCTCGCAAATTCTAATTTCCTGAAATTCTCATGTCCGTTTCTTTTTTCTCTTTCGAAATTTATTTCATTGGATTATACTCCTTGAATAACATCTTCAAACCCTAATGTTTCCGACTACTGCTTATACTCTTACTATCTTTCCCGCTACGGGATTTGAATCAACAACTGAATCTCTGTGCTAATGTGGTATGGCAAGTCGAGCTGATGTACGTACGTACGAAGTTCTACGTTGTTACTGAATGACTGATCTCATCATTAACTACTGAAACAGATATTAAAGACGAGATGTATAATACTGTACTGTATCTGATGCGTACCGAATGGATGCCTAATGTCGTCAATTTTCTTTAGATCATTCCAATGACTAAGTTTTCAGAATTTCGAGTGAAAGATTACTACCATATGGATATTCTAACTGAACTAGAAGATATATCAAGGTAGTAAAAATCAAATTTACGTTCAAAAGAACAAATTTAACAAAACCGGATAAAAACGAGTGAATGAAAACACTGATTGACAAACCGTAATTAATCATGTCACGATTCGACATAAGATATTACACAACCGTTCGAGCTGAAATAAGAAAACCTTCAAATTATTGGAATATTTGTCCGCTATTTCTGTTGGGATGAGAGGGTGTTGTGAAATTTCATTAATAAGGTGAAATCCTACTTCAAGTTAGCTGGATATGATTAGATTAAGGAATTCCAAAGTAGATCATTGTGTTGAAAACCAGCTAAGGTGTATAACTTCTCTATAAATGTTAGTTATATGTTAGTAAGATGAACATTTCCATAAAACAGAAAGTGGAATATCGAATTTAAAGGTAAATACATTATAGTAAACTTGCGTAAAGTTGTGTCCTAGCAATTAACTGAAATCTTATCTAGGAAAACAACATAATAAATATTTCACCAAACAACAGAAATTTCAAAAATAGTGTTTTAATGGGACTAAATGGATTGTAATGGTACTTACTATATCACTCATGTTGAATAATATAATTTGTATAATCAAATCACATATGAAAGTATTTTATTTTATTACAAGTTAAACAAAATACTCTGTTGAAATGTTTGGTAGAAGTTCTAGAATAATATCAACTAGTCAGACAACCAACTTCAATTTTCGTCAAATAAATTTTAGCATACTTATCACGCACTGATTCCAAATTTTTTTTTACATTTTCATTGAAAAAATGATTACATTACATAAGTATGTATAACTAACCTTTACCGAAATCCGATGATTTTGAGAAATGATTTAGTTGAAAAGAACTTTTAGCTGTTTGCATTTCAATGACTCTACTTAGTGTTACAGTAAACACTTTTTGATTCTGAAGTAATTTCGCCAAATCTGGGAACTCTGACTTTACACTGGATGAGATATATGCACCTTGAAATAATGGACGAGCTAAAGCAAACTGTGTGACTATCAGATGAAACACAAAGAACATTTCAGCATAACGGATATTTGAGATGAAAAAGTGGTTAACAAAAACTGAGCGTTACAGAAAATCAATTTTTAGCAAGTGAGTAGTAAGTTTAGACCTAGTTAATCTAATCCGATTTTGAGAAACTGCGTACAATACCACAAAGCTTGAGGAGATAAATGTGAATGAAAGTCCAGAAAAGTAGCTTCTACTAGACCTATAAATTATATTGTCTCATTTATTTCATTTTAAAAAGTAAATAATATAAGGGTGAATGTAATGTATTAACCGGTAATGATAGAATGATGTTGCATAATGTTAAAAACCCTTTTAAATGCATAAGAATTATCCAAAAAATTAAAAATGAAATGAACTACACATTATTATCAGATACCAAAAACGTACCTCTACAACTATTGGAGAGAAGTGATACTTTGTGGAAATTTTTAACACTAATAATCTCAACCAAATAGACTTTCTTTTACACGAAAAATAATGAAAAGTAGGGATATCCATACTGCACATAAATGTTAAGGTGGGCTAGTTTTTGTTGCTGTACACCACGCTGATAAACAAATATAAATTATCAGAACAGTATTATTTCGTGTATTGATTCTAGCGGTTTCATTTCAATTCGAAGTTAACAAAGGTCGCCTTAATGCTACTCTTAAGTACCAGGTTAACTACATTAACATACGAGTCAGTGAACAAAAGATTTGACCACTCACAAACATGAAAAAATAAACGCGGTAACACTATATGACTCGAAAAAACCTCCCGTCAGAAAGTATTTGGTATAAAGTCATCCTCATATAACAAAAACATTTATCAAGGATGGTAACAGTCCTTGAATTCCCACAAACTGCGTAAAGTGGAAACAAATCAATTAATTATGACTAATCAAGAAAAGCAACATCCAATTTATTCTTTCAATCGTCTCCAGAGACTTCCAGACTAGTAAAGAGTGATCACTCTTTTCGAAGCCCATGACTGTATGTAAAGGTAACACCAGCCACCAGGTTTTTTATCACTCAAATCAGAAACAGCAGCAACGTTTGCACAACACACCACTCAAGTTATTTCCCTGTTTTTATACCGTATATATTGACATTGAGAGGCCCAAGGTTTCTATCACTTAGTTTTCTAAAGGAAACGTGTTTTCACAAGTCGAAATGCCCATCGTTTTCACTTCATCCAATTAATTATTGCATGCGTGATATAATGGGCCGAATGCAAGTCAGATAGTATAAACAGCCAACTTGGAAATGTAGTTACTTGTAAGCCCTCTCTCAACATAGAATTGCTTCAAAAAGCAATGTCACGAAATAGTTTACTTACTGTAGACGTTAACTAGCACAACGTACTAAAGGCATAAGCTGTCTAGATGAGGTAATGTCAACAGGATCAAGTGAGCTACAGTCCTAGTAACTGAGTCGTGTAAGTTTCGTAACTGTTTTGTTACGACAATATTCGGAATGTTACTCAGCTAGTGTATTTTAGTGCTGAACTAAAAAGTCACTTATCCAAAGAACAGAACTAAAAAATTATCCACTAGATATTTGACACTGAATGAAATGCACCAACTGACTATTAATGTAGAATGATACACTGTGGTCAGTAATAACTGCTTACAAGACCGAATAATTGACATAAGTCCTCAAGTGAACTGAATTTTAGATAATAAAGTAACTTCTCAGTAGAATGAATCACGATATGCGTACACTATATGTTGGTTTCAAGTTTCAGATAAGCTGACTTTAGATATGGTAAGTACCTATCAAGGCAGCTGCGTTTTCATGCCCAATCGGAATATAGGCAGCACTAACTATAAAACTGGAAAAACACCCTTGAATCGTAATGATCTGGGAGTTATAGTAAGTTATCCCTTGGATGTCAGGATTCACTGACGTTTGGTCCAATATCCAGGTTTAGAAAATTATGGTCACTAAGATTAACTTTTACGAAGACGCACAAGAATATTTCCATCAATTTTGTCACATTTCTGTTAAGATTCACACTAAAAACCTGTGTACAAACTTCAAGATTATGCTAAATAGGTAAATGAAGTTTCTTGAAAGAAATATAAATGATTGTTGCTCACGTAAATCTAACCATACATGACATTTCTTGCAACAAAAGACCTGAAAAATTACGATTCTTTTACACTTTCGTATTGCAGATCAACAGATAACTTTATAATGAAATACAGAATGGTGATAAGTTATGTTAAACCTGGTAGATTATTTTTTTCTTACAAATAAGTCAGAATAACACAGAAGACACATCAGATGAGTTTTAAAACAAATGACGAACATACAATGTGTTTCAAAGGACTTCCGGAAGAATATTCATCTCTCGGGACCAGATGCCGAAAAAGGTGTTGTTATTGCCATCAAGTGACTCACTTAAGAGAAGACAAAACACAGACACCCGTCCTTACACTATAAAATCACACGTCTGAATTCAAGTCCAATCTACGGAAGGTAGGCAATTTACCTAGTCTCTACAACGTACAATATATTTGTAGCAAACCTGTACAGACTAAACAATTTATTTGCTGTAGTATCTTGATAATAAGTTGTTCCAAGTCTTTGGTAGCATCCAGTTCACTCACTACACAGAAAAACCTATAGATTCCAATAGTTATTCGGAGGTTGATATGAATGATGGTATATGTTCCAACGTAGAGGATTCAATGTGTGGTGAGCCCCTTTTATTATATCCCTATGTAGATTTTTGCTATTTTAAGTAAATGAAAAACCAAACAAATCATGGGACAGATGGACGTTTCTAATCCTATTAGTTAATCCGTTCATCTTAATAAATTTGTCCTTACCAATCCTAATAATCGTTGCGTTTTCTCCGAAACCACTTCCGAATTTATCTGTGCTTAACCGCATTTATCTGTACCCGATCGAAGCTGCTACCTTGACGCGGTGATCGGGCTTGCCTATCGTGATGACCCAACCGAGCTATATTGGCTGGAACATATGTTCCTGCAGGTTCTACCATGCCAGGCAGGTCGATTGGCGAACGGTAAGACTAAAAGCAGCAACTCAAGGTCTGAGGGCGAAGTCGTACTGCTGACTGTAGAGAGGTGTGACAGCAGTAAGGTGTTTCCCTCGGACAACCAGCATGACAGCGATGCTGCCTTCCCACAAGGAGGGGTGGGGTTAGAAAAGGTCGACCCTAAAAATGCACACCTCACCTTACCTCACGGATTTCCGTCTCCGGCGGTAAGGCCCCTTGAAGAACGGAGCTAACACGTCAAAAACCTTCCACAAAAAGGCCGTGCGCGACCGGCCTCAAGCAGTTGTCCCTTGGGCTCTGCGGTCACGCTCCCAGGTCGTCAAGACCAACACTAATCCAATTTCCTTTTCAGGTTCCTCAAGAAATACCCTTCCACGGTGTGGGCAGCCGGGAAGTGACATCAGCCCTCATACCCGTAACAGCACAAGAGACCAAGGTGGTCACATTCAAATCCTTCCTACACCTCCTAATACTTCTCTTATCCTCCCGACTAACCCTCCTCACGTCTCTTTATCACCTCGCACCGCTAGGGCAAACGATTCGAGTACGTGGAACGCCATTCCTGGTCTCCTGAAACCACGCTCTAAACTACACGTAGGAGCTTTTAACGTACGAACACTTTGCCAAATAGGACAGCAGGCTTCCTTAGCTAAAACTTTAGAATCTCGCGCCATCGATGTGTGCTGCGTCTCCGAAACGCGCATACAGGATCCAAGTAGCGTCATTCATTTGACCTCACCATGCCAAAATAAAGAACCGACTCGATTTACGCTTCGTGTATCTGGAAGCCCTGATTCTGCTTCCCGTGGCCTCGCCGGCGTAGGTATAGCATTGAGTCCTAGGGCAGAACTAGCTCTCTTAGAGTGGATCCCAGTAGACAGTCGTTTGTGCGCTGTCCGACTGAACGGAACAGTAAGAATCCGGAAAGATAGGGACACTCGTCGTTGCCTCTTCGTCGTCTCTGCCTATTCTCCCACTGACTGCAGCTCAGATGATGTAAAAGATGAGTTTTACAGAAAGCTTTCGGACCTTCTCCGAAAAGCTAGGCGCTCGGATGTAGTAATAGTGGCCGGTGACTTTAATGCTCAAGTAGGTAAACTAAGTGATAAGGAAAGACACCTAGGTGGATCTTATGGTGTCGTGGCTCAAAGAACAGATAATGGCGACCGTCTGTTGCAGCTATGCTCAGATAACCGCCTGTTCCTTGCAAATACTAACTTTAAGCATAAGGAAAAACATCTTTTAACATGGCGACCCCCTAATTCGTCCCAACGTTGGACCCAAATAGATCACATCGCTATCAGCCACCGATGGAGGGGCTCGATAGAAGACTGTCGCTCATTCTGGAGCACATGCCTAGATTCAGATCATGCTCTAGTGCGAGCGCGTATTTGCTTGCGTCTTACTGGACGTAGGAAAGACGCTGCAAGGAAACCTCTTAGGGCCCTACTTAATGATAGTCAAGCTAAGAGTATATTTCAGGAACAACTAGGAAAACAGTTAGGCAGCCATGTATGTGATGCCCACCCCGATGCAGCATGGAATGATATCCGAAAAGCTGTGGAAACAGCAGTGATATCTGCTAGTAAGGTAAACCAGAAGGTTAGGGAGCAACACTGGATCTCAGCAGCATCTATCTCACTGATAGATGCTCGGAAACTCATTCCACCTGGCTCTGAACATAATGAAGAGCGGAGTCAGCTTAAGCGCAAGCTGACAAGAAGTCTACGCAATGATCGCGAACAGTGGTGGGTAGCGAAAGCAAGAGAGATGGAAAAGGCAGCGGCAATAGGTAATAGCAGACAATTGTTCAGACTCGTTAAGGAAACCGGAATTAGGAACCCGACCGTTAGCGAAACAATCTCAGAGAAAGATGGACATATTATTCATTCTCAATCCAGGAGATTGGATCGATGGGCAGAACACTTTAGGGATCAGTTCAACTGGCCTTCAGCCACACTTCGGTTTCCCACGATCTCCAGTCAACCTGAATGGCAAGTTAATGTAGGTCCTCCGTCCCTTTACGAAGTTGAAAAAGCCATAGGAAATCTGAAACGAGGGAGAGCAGCAGGCCCTGACAGGTTTACTCCTGAGATTTTTAAGGATGGTGGTCCAGTATTAGCAATGAGATTAACTGAGGTCTTAGGTAGAATTTGGGAACTGGACGTAATCCCATCTGACTGGTCTCAATCACTGATTGTGCCAGTTTTTAAGAAAGGACAAAAGTCCTCTTGTGACAATCACAGAGGAATCAGTTTGACTAATATAGTGTCTAAAATATTAGCTTCAATAATACTTCGACGCCTAACTAAAGCTCGTGAAGAGCAGACTAGAGAAAACCAGGCTGGTTTTCGACCTGGACGTGGTTGTATAGATCAGATATTCACACTACGTCAGGTTCTAGAACACAGACACACATTCAGACGCCCCACAATGGTAGTATTTCTCGACCTTAAGGCGGCATTCGACTCGATTGATCGTGAGGTTCTATGGCAGTGTTTGTCACTGAAAGGAGTACCAAAGAAGTACATTAACCTTATAAAGGCTCTCTACTCGAACACAACTGGTCGAGTGAGAGCTTATGGCGAACTGTCATCAGAATTGATCACCTCAAGTGGTGTTCGTCAGGGCTGTCCACTCTCCCCATTCTTGTTCAACTTTGTCATTGACGTACTTTTAGAGATAACACTCTCCTCATCTAAATTTACAGGGGTTGAACTTCTACCAGGAGGTTCACTTGTTGACTTAGAATATGCTGATGACATAGTTTTATTTGGTGAAGACGCTGACAAAATGCAGAGTCTTCTGACCACTCTAAGCAACAATGCAAGCATGTTCGGGATGCGATTCTCTCCCTCGAAATGCAAAATGTTGCTTCAGGATTGGGTTACATCGACACCCGAACTAGTGATAGGGAGTGAAGTAGTTGAGTGTGTCGACCGCTTCACTTATCTTGGAAGTCTCATCAGCCCTTGTGGTTTAGTGTGTGACGAAATCTCAGCACGGATACAGAAGGCTCGACTAGCTTTTGCCAACTTGCGTCATTTATGGCGTAGGCGAGATATCCGTCTATCAACCAAAGGACGTGTTTACTGCGCAGCAGTTCGTTCCGTCCTACTTTATGGCAGTGAAACATGGCCGGTAAGAGTAGAGGATATCCGTAGGTTACTAGTATTTGATCATAGGTGTCTTCGAAACATTGCTCATATATCATGGGACCATCGAGTAAGTAACACAGTTGTTAGGAAACGGGTACTAGGTAAGGATGGCAAATCAATTGATGACGTAGTGAAACTTCATCAGTTGAGATGGCTGGGACACGTGTTACGTATGCCCAACGACCGACTGCCTCGACGTGCTATGTTCAGTGGTATAGGAGTAGGTTGGAAGAAAGCTAGGGGCGGCCAAACCAAAACATGGCACAAGTCCATGAAGTCACTGACAAGTGAACTGAGTCATGTTGGTAGGTGTAGACTACCTGGTTGGGGACCGCGAGATGACAGCAACCGATGGTTAGAGACCCTGAATGACATGGCTCAAAATCGTTTGCAATGGCGCAGGTGCATCCACTCTCTGTGTTCTCCCAAATTCTAATCTTCTGAATTCTTCATGTCCCTTTTTTTCCTCTTTCCAAATTTCTTTCACTGGATTATACTCTTTAAATAACATCTCCAAACCCTAATCTTCCCGATTACTGCTTATACTCTTATTACCTCTACCACGACGGGATTTGAATCGACAAGTGCATCTCTGTGCTAATGTGGTGTGGCAACTCGAACTGATGTACGTACGTACGAAGTTCTACGTTGTTACTGACTGACTGACTGACTGTGTACCTATTTAAGGTGTACAACACAATCACCTAAAAGTTCACTTGGTACCTTAACAGGCTGTAAATACAGAATTACAGAAAATATAATTGATTTTTTGTATCTCATAATTAACTAGTTATCTATAGGAAATGAAGTTATTGAACTAAAAAATACAGTGAGATTATAATTTGTGGACGTCCTTAAGCAATTCAGCTGTGAGACAACTCCCTACTTACTAAGGTCAAAAGAGGGCTACAAAGTTGAAAATTAGAATTTATGGTCGGGAGTAAAACTAAGGGTCATTATCACCAAAGAACATCAATTATAATGCCGAGATGCTTGTAAACTACATGGATGGATGAATTTCACAACAAAATTCAGGGCAAGCTATCACTGATTCTATTGGTCCGTCTATATTTTATAGTCTCGCCAAAATATATGTTTGAGTATTAAATGAAATCACCAAAATTCAAATTACTCAGAGATTCGAGGTATTTCTTTTCCAAAGTTACGCACAGGAAATGTTGACCATATGTATATCCGGTCGTTGGGTAAACATATGATAGATTCGTATATGACAACTTTGGTATACTGTGGATAATCCAAAATCCAGTATCCGTGTAATCGAAAGCAAATGCACCTGCACAAAATGCTATTATTTACCACACATACCTTTCATATGACCCCACCATAAGTTCTCTCGATCATAACCTAATGGCTTAGTCCATTTAGGAATCTCATCGTTATACATCCCGATCACAGAATCAGGCTTATCAATCAAATCGAACATGGATTCGAACGTATTTCTCATCATTCCTTTTTCATTTATCGGGGATTTGGATAGCTGCCAGTTCCTCTGATCAGCGTTCATAAACACAACGTCGTAACCTTTTGGTAATTTGTAACCGACAAACCTTGAAACATGTTAAGAATATGATAGTTTTACCAGTCGACTGCATGACCGTCATCATCAAGGCATGAGAGAGGTTGTGAAAATTTAAACATGAAAGTTAAAAGTATTATAGGAAAGGACATGATAACTAGCAAGCAATTTGAATATCCCCAATGAGGTTGAAACGTCAACGTTATCGTGTTCCGTTGACTGATAAAACACTTCAATATCCAATATGTTTAATAAAAAACTGTACTAATGAATTGTTTTGAGGTCACTTCTATGAATAAAAAATACTTCATATTTTCGACCGCGTTCAGTATGGGTGATTCGTTTGATAGGTACTGCTTCTGGTCATTGAGTGAAACGGTCTACGCCGGTTAAGAGGTAAGAGTATCCATTTGAGTCAGGTAAAGATTCTATCAAATCCAGATGGATATGGTCACAACGAGCATCAGGAGTCTTAACTGAGCCTAGGGGACATTTGTTGTGTCTAATAACCTTAGATTTCCGACAGATTACACAGGAGTGAGCACACTCCCTGACGTCTCTATTCATACCAGGCCAGCAAAACCGTTCTACTATGAACTTGATGGTTGCGCGAACACCTGGATGAGAACGTCTGTGCAACGTATTGAAGACGTTGCGTCAATAATGTTTCGGCACGACTGGGCGGTTTTTATATGTAAATGTGTCACACAGTAGAGAGTTTCCTTAATTATTCCCAACTGTTTAATGTTCAGCTTAAGGGTTGTTGACGATAACTCCTGCTGAAGATCGATGTCTTCTTTTTGAAGCTGGGCGAGTTTAGGAAGGTCGATTCTTTGGGAACTGCCCAAGGACGTTACACGAAACAAAGCGTCTGCAACAACATCGTTTGATCCAGAAATGTGTTGTATATATGAAGTAAACTGAAAAATGCAGTCCAGTTAATAAGAATAATTTGTTCTCAAATAAGTTTGTTACTTGACTTCAAATTACTCATCAAAAGGTGACCTTTATGAATCACAGAACGCTTCATCAAAGTCCTATGGTAACAATAACAATAATAATTTATTCTCAAATAACGGTTTGTTACACGTGGCATGCCAGTTTACAAGCAAGATCAAATTGTTACGAAAAGTACAATTTTCACTGTTGTAAGTTACTGTTAATGTTTTATGAGACATGAATGTAGATGGTTTTAGTAAGACTCGTATTGTCAATATCACAGTCTGCACGCTTTATGAAGTTTGCGCTGCGACGTGCAAATGATGGTCGAGAATAGATCCTTATGAAGTTGGAGCTCCTAGATACCTCAAACTTAGATCCCTCTGGAATATATGAGGCTTTATTGATGGTGCAGGACGAAGTCACCTGTTCCATGTCTGTTTTCGGTAGCATATCTTTTGAAGGCTGAAAAAGGGTGTAAGAAAAAGTAAGGACGAGATGCAGAGCGGACAATGTTCAGGAAGGAATAGTTAAGGTATGATTACACAGTCTAATTCTCTTTTATTAAGGTACTTTTTAAGCAAAATTTTAATAAGTTGAAGAAAATAAGTATAAACGAGTTATGAGTGGATAAAGAACCGTGTAAATGAAGGTGGTTCAGAAAGGAGTTGAAAGTATGGGATTATGTTTAGTTATAAAATATAATACTGAAAACACTATTCTTATAGACGAATAACCGTCTCCCTTTTTTGTCGAAGCTATTTGAGCCCACTTTTTGTAGATTGTATAGGGTCTCGAGCAGACTTCGTTTTTAGCGAATTGTCTAGTTTGTACGCAATAGGATTGCTGGGTAGGAAGTGAAATAAATTCAACGTTCTAAACACGATTTATTGAGGTATTTTGCATAATAAATCAGCATCAATAGCATTAGTTCGTGACATTCCACTAGACCATAAGGAGCCGTTGTCGAGACTCACGAATTTAGTACTTGTCTGACGATGAGCCAAAAGAAAAGGTTAGCTGTTTATGATCGGTAAAAATGGTGAAATCTCGGCCTGCGATAGAGTGTTGAAAATTCCGTACAGCACAACACATAGCTAGGAGTTCCCTACCGAAAGTGCTGCACCACGATTCCGTGTCTAGCAACCGTCTAGAGAAAAATACCAAAGATTGATGTGAGTGGTAAACCCATTGTTGTTAGACAACTCAGATTGTTGAATCGGATGCGTCTACTGCGGTACTAATGGGTGCTTCAATGACCTGATGTGCGAGCATGGTTGTCTATGCTATAAGTTCCTTAATCGTGAATAGTGCTTGTCGAGCTGTATCGTCCAAATTGATGGATTTTGCATTTCCACGAAGTTGGTCGGTCAGCGGTTTCATAAGTGACGCACTTGTCAGTATGAAACTTAAAAGGTCGTTAAATATGCGTAATTGTTTATTGATCGTCGGTTTCGGGTAATCCAGAATGGCCGTCACTTTGCTTTAAGAGGTTGGATGCCTTGCGCATCAATATTGTATCCTGAGAAATCTAAGGAGTCGGTTCGGATTTGGCATTTCTGAATGCCTACAATAATGCCATGTTTTTGCAGTCGTTCAAAAACAATATCCAGATGCTGGATATGCGATTCTCTGTCCGGACTTGCTATCAGGCATTCATCAACATGCTCATGCACGAAGCCGAGACTCCGAAAAACGTCGTCTATGGACCACTGGAGTGTTTGGGCAGCATTTTTTAGGCCGAAAGGCATGCGCAGCAATTCTTAAAGTCCGAAGAGAGTTATGATATCTTCAGCGGCCATGGGAATTCGGTTATAAGCTTTAACCAAGTCGATTTTCGAAAAGACAGTTGTACCTTTCAAGTCGTGAATGTGGGACAACTAGTAACGATCGAGAATGGTTTTCGCATTCAATCGCCGATAGTCCACAGTTGGACGCCAATCATTGCTGTTTTTTTGGAGACCATGTTCAACAGAGAGGCACATGGGTTGCTTGACGGCCAGATAACACCTAACTCTATCATGTGATCGAATTCGTTCTTGGCCAACCTCAGTTTTTCGGGAGCCAGTCGGCACACTTTCGGGAGTACAGGACGTTCAGTAATCGTGATGTGATGTGTAACGTTACTGCTTACACACGGCAATTTCGGTCGCAGTTAGTATATCCCAGAATATTTATCGAGTAATGGTTGATAGAATGGATCTATCATGTGCCTAAGTCTGACCTCAAAGTTTTCTCCATAAATATCACAATATTCGTTATCCTTGAGGTTTGAATTATGACTAGACATAATTTTTCAAGAATTTTTAAGAATCATGTGGCTAGGAACAAATACCGCTGTTAAATCCAAACTAAGGTTTGGAGAGAAGAATAGCTGTCTAGGTGGGCTAGATACGCGCCCTTGCTCGGTTGAAACCAAAATAAAGTGATTGGGTAAAATGACGGTTCTCAAATTCATTATAAGTTTAAATGTACACTGTCACCTAAACAAATATGACCACCCAGCTATTCAACCAATAATTGTTCAATTAATCAATTCTAAATTACAATAAAAAAGGAGGTTGATTAAATATGTGAGGAAAGTAACAATCACAACAAATAAATTTTATTCTATCCTGCCTGTATAGATGTGGTGTTTGAATGAACTAATGATTCCTTTGTACTTGTTGAGTGCTTGATTTCGAATTCTAAATACAGTACATACGTTTGTGCTTATCTAGTACTTGTTGATCCTGTTACGTTATTTCTGGATTCTTAGTTCGTACTATAATTCAAATACTCCTAATTATCTCAATAGACTACGTACAGATTCGTTCAAAAGATAATATTTGGTTGCTTTATAACACAGTGTTTCCAACTCTGGAAGAGTGCTTTGATTCACAATAAAAATGCACAGTTCCAGTCAATACAAGCAACAAACAAGGAACAAACGAACATGGCTGCCGCCAAGACTAAGTATCAAGTAAAACAACATAAATGCAGTTCAGGAAGAAATATGGAAACCTAATGAAGGCGTAAAAAATAGAAACTATAATAAAATACAAATATTACCAACTCAAATGGAATCAAAAAGACTAATAAAATGTACAAATAAGTAATCAATAGGGACAAACTGCAAGTGCATACATGGAGGGATTTTCACACATAAAACATTCAAAATGGATCTTACAAGCACTACAAGGTATCAGGGTGTTCGGTATCCGAGCAGTTTTGGAGGTAGAGTGGGAAAGCTTTTAGCTCTGCATCAATCTCGTTATTGTCATCCATTACGACTTGAGGGTGATGTACAAAACTGTGATGATTACGTATCAATTTTATGTTTCTACATGGATAAGCCTTTGGATTCTTTGTCAGTTTAACAATGATAGTCAGTTCATTATCTCACGCCTTAAAAAGAAGTGTAGTTGTGGAGTTGTAGGGCCCCAGTCGCCGACTGGTTTATCAACTAAAGGAGGATGGAGAGAACATAAATCTTGATATCGAACTCCGTCCGATTTAATATTATGCCTCGCAGGATGATGCCCCAATTGAACAAACCACAGCTCGGATTCACTAAGATAGAATTCTGGGGTCGGGCTTTGTTAGTCATAGTAGTGTTTAACTCTTATGGTAACAAATCCGACCCATCTTTCAAGCTTTCACTCTGTATAGAGTCTGGTGTGTTGTAAATGACAAACGTATCAATATAATATCAATGAGGCAAAATGACTCCGACACGAATACTATGCGATAAATAAATACAAGCATATGTATGTATGAGTTTCCTTTCAACGATAACGCTACTAATCTATCAGGTTTACTTTTACAATAAAACAATAAAGTTAAACATAAATTGGCTTTTGTGTTCGAAACTACGTTCAACTCATCTGCATGAACGAACCATTCCATACCGGTTAAGTGAGTAATTCTACGAGCTCTCGTACACAACATCTACCATATTATGATGTGTCCAGTCCTTCAGAGTAAAATAGAACTGAGTCAGCGAAACGCACCTTTGAAACCACCACTATGAAGTTTGTGTGGCACTACCCCAAAGGCTTTAGAGAACTCAGCAAACATTTCATGGATTTACATCACTACCTAGTGATAGTGAAACTGAGAGTGAAGCTGTAATGGACAATTTAAAAGACAGCATCGCCCCCTATCTTTTATCAAGAATAAAAGACACGAACATGGTACTACCTTTTCTGTCGTACACCATTAGTTGGAGACTTACAATCATAAGATAATTGTCATGTAAGTGTCGGTGAAAACAAACAAGTTAATTAAGTATATAATGAAATGTGCGTTAACGTACTTATTGAAAATTTAAAGGTTCGTGGGACCAATATAAGATTAGCCTACCAACGCAGAATGTTGCCGCCTACATACTTCACATGCGCAATTAGAAAGAACATTTGATGAGACTATTAACTTATTGGTCTAGAAATGATCTGTCAACGTAGCATAGTCATGACAGCATTGAAAGACATGGGCCATTAGATCTCTGCTTTCTATCCTTTCTTTTCCTCGTCAAAACGTCTTGTGCGAGCTATAAGATTATGCTTCAAAATGTTTTATTCTAGTTCACACTTAATAACAATAATCATTTAATCCTTACGCATCTGCAATGAAAAGAGATCATCATCCAAGCTAAGTAACGCCAAAAAAATAGTAGAAAAAATATCTTCTCGCTGTCGAGATTCATATTCATATGAACCACCAATAAGAAGAAATGCCTAATTGTATGTTTTATTCGCAAATACATATAATTTGTATTTAGTTTTTTTATCAATATTGTGCTGTTTTCCTCTGGATTAAAAAACAACGAACAAGTTAATTTGCGCATAAAATAAACATAACGTACAATAATGTATCATTCTTTAACAATATGAAACTTAGTCCTTGTATAAGGTTTTATATATCAAACAGAGACAAAAGCTTTATCAACAATGTAAATAATTGCGTTAATTTAAGTAAACCAGGTATAATTATAAAATAAATAACTTAAAGTTAAGTCTTTAGATCAAAACTTTGTTACTGAGCAATAACTAACTAAATACAATTAACTGTTATATTTAATGGAATTTAGTAATAATTTTGTATGAGAGTTAAGATAAGAAATAATCAACAAATAGTCTACATTATTTATTCATTGAATCATTTACATCTACTGTAAAACAAACAAACAAATGTCTACCATGTATAAACTACTTGTTTACAAATACTTCATGAAATAACTTATTCTATCAGCAAGTTAAAAACAAAATTAAACAATCAAATCATACAGAAAAAATTACAGTCAGTGAAAGAGAGTAGAGTTACAGAAGAACCAGTGTTGTACATATTTCGTACAAACTCTTGATATAATATCAGTGCTTTACATTTAAACTAGAGAAATAATAATGAAAATAAATGAGAAAAGTTTACTGCACAATACAAATGTACCTGCTTCACTACTGTTCAACATGCACTGCAACATTTTTGCGATCATTTCACAATTAAACATAATAAGAAGCATCTGAAATAACAAATCTATAATTATCTAATTGTTCTGGTGTAAATTTCAACGACTGTTCATGCCATACCTCTTGATGAGTACGGGAATAAGACGACAGAGTTGATGAAATAACTTTTTTAATTGATTGTGAATCATGTAAATGATCAGCAAGTTTTGCAATAATTGGCGGTAAGTAATTAGGAGTATTGTGTGGATTTCCATGAACAAATGAGCATAAAGCTAAAATTGATGCATAACGATCACGTAAAGCAATGGAATATTCATTATGATTATTATTGTTTGAAAAATTAGTTGGTTGAGTATTGGTACTATCATTGCTATGGTTGATATGCATAACTGATTGATTTGGAAGGGGTCGATTGATTTGTCTCATCAGTTGACTAATCCATTTCTTATCATACTTGAGAAAATACGACAGAAAAATTAACACAATGTACAAACTTTCATATAATAACCATATTTCTTAATTATGAATATAATCAAACATAAACTTTTTTCTGAACCATTTGATGGAGGCGGGACTGAATGGATCTTGTGCCCGCTATTGTAATTCATTATAAGGAACATTTAGTGGTGCAAAACTAATTCTTTAATACACAATTACAGAGTGATTAGCGAATACCAATGAGATCAAAAATAAGTCTATAAAAAGACATAGACAGAACGATAGATAAGCACCAGTTATTAAGTTTCAGAAGCATGATGTGAAAACAGAATTGTAGTTCAGAATTATGATGATGCTATTCCCTACAGTAGCTCGCTTACCAAGTACGAATTTATGTATTCGGTTTTAAGCTATATTTTTTTGTGTCTAACGATTGGTGTCACTACTCAGCTAACAAACCAAAGAATTCGAAACTGACACAATAGATGGGGTTGAGTTTGAAACAGAAGAAAAATAAATAATAATCAACACTATACACCGAAAAACTAGCCCAAGTAGAAGCAGAAAATTTTTATTATCAGGCTCCAATTACTGAGCGTTATATTTGGCATATAAAACGTGACAATTAAAGAATAGACTTTCACAAAAATATTTCTTGATTCTCTTTCATGCTTTCCATGACTGTTTCTTGTTTAGAAACACCATTCAATATTAACAAAAAGGACGGATTACCATATGTGTAGTTGTGTAACAAAATAATGAAATGCAAAATTACATAATTAAAAAGCAATTAGTAACAATATTGAACAATACAGTATGTACCACAATGTGGTTTTTGACAAAAAACACATACACATGATGTTTTCACTTTGAAAAATCATCATCAACATCCTACCATTTGATTATACAGTACAGTTGTAAATAAAACGATTTTTCAGCTGACCACTTCTATAAAACACATCATGAAAACAGTTGATTTCTTTTTCTTGTCCGAAACTAAACTTGTGAACTATGGAAACTAGGCTGCTCGACATTAACTTCGATTGAGCCAGTTCAATAATGGTAATATATAACTTCTATATATCAGATTTTTTCATGCGTTGACACATGAAAAATATGTGGACCTCAACACCAAATTTTACAAATGAGTTATGTTATAACGAAATGAGTATTGGAGAAGTAAGAACTTTTAAGACAATTATTGTCTATATTTTGATTGGGTAATTATTAAATAACTAGATTATTGTGTTTCTTTATTCCATTTATTGTAAGCTTACAATTTGTCAATTTACAATTACTATACGTCTTATCACTCGTAATTTAGACCTGATCAGTTATTTACAGCTTCCCTGGTTTCGCTGCCACTGTTGGCCTTTCTGTGTATAACTATGATTTTCTATTTTATGGAATGATGTAGTCCAATATGTCTGTATATAAACCATTAGTGTTTGAGATAGATGCTGGGCGAATGAAATATAATAATAATAGAAGCTTGGCTAGAGATAAAGAAGGGCGTATATATAGTGAGATCCGTAAGAGCAAAGCTTACATCAGCTTAAAGTTAATTGGATTAATCAGAAAGTATCATTGGCTAAGGCTAAGGACGCAAGGCTATAGGCGAAATAGAGTATGCAGGGTAGAGTCCTGATTGGCGAACCTTGAGAATGATATTGATTAGCGTCTCAAGGAATAATATATATGTTCAAAATATATGACTGTCCCACTGTTGTCTTAATTGATGTTACACGTAACAAGGTACTGCTAGAACTTAGGGAAAACCAATCTCTTGAACTTAGTCAATTATCAATGAGCATATAGTTCAGCCACTAAATAGTTGAATTTATAGAGATTTCCTACAAATTGAAGATAATCTTTATTGTATACTGACATCATCCAGAGAACCAACAAAGGCAGAGAGCCGTATAGACCCGTTACGTCATACTTTGTCACAATCATCATTTGGTGTTACAAGTGATTTTGGTTCGATCCAAATTTTACGATAGTATGTTTTGAATAAACTGAAAAGTAACCAAAATAAACCCTGTATTTTCTTACCTTAATTACACCAACTTCATAAATATAGCCAGGACAAACATAGCAACTTGACTAACTTCAATCAAAGAATCATTAAGACACTTCCATAAAATACTTCTCAACCGTTTATTCACAGAATTATCCAAGGCTGTAGAAGTAGTAGTAACATTCTCTGCTGATAAATTGCATTCAGGAGCATGAAATGCTGCTAAATTGAATACTACAAGATTTCTTAACAATAATAATCCTATAGCACGTGTACGCCATGATACATGCTGTAGGAAATATTTTAAAAAATTCTCAATAAATGATAAAATATTACTAATATCAGATTGACCTTGCCCTGATAGAGGTAATGCAGATAAATATATTAAATAAGAAGAGATTGCACAAATTAAACCATCATTCATATCATCATCTATTTTGGTATAATTTTGCTTTTTTGATAAATAAGAATTATGATAAAATATCTTCATATTTAATGCAGTTGTAAAATAATCATATGAATTACCCATTGAACACATATCGGCTACAATTGGGGCTAATAAACAACAGATACTTGTACGACTTAAAAATGCATATTGATATTGATTCATTTGAATGAAATTCTCATCATTTATTATTACTATTGATGATGATGATAATAATAATGATGATGGGATAAATGTAGGACAACTGTAATTTAAGAGAAGTCTTAAACATGAAAATAAACAATATAAACGATTGGATAATACAATAATTTCAGCTAGACGATAATTATTGAGAACTACATTGTTACTATTATTATTGTCATCATCATGATTGTTGTTGTCTGTTGTAACTTCAATGGTATTCTATAAAAAAAGAAACAAATCTTTCAATAATAATAATAATAATAATAATAATAATAATAATAATAATAATAATAAATCTTTAAGAACATTTTGAATCTTATGATTATGTACTAAATATTATATGAAATTGAGTGTTTAGAGAGAGGCGACCTAGTTGAATGTTTAAAGGAATTGACTATTAACCATTGAGTTTCAGGTTTTTAACTCATTCCAATCTATTTCAGATTAGAGCAATTAGAGGAATAATCATTATAATATACAGAAAATGTTACTTAAAGCTAAATACACATACATTTATTTCGTACACGAGTATATTCTCTTCAAGTTCAGCATTCAATGATCAACAGTTAACCCAATCAAAATTGACGTAAAACAAGCAAAACAGCTAGGATATGCAAAAATTAATAATAATAATAATAATAATAATAATAATAATACGTAGACTTACCATATTTTTGTAAATTTCTTGAATAATATTAGAATTAATTTGTTCAGGTGGAGCTACCGATAACATTAAGCTTGATTCTGACAATTTTTTTCTTTTTAATCGTAAAACATTCAATGTATCACGAACAAGTAGTGGTAAGAACTGTAGACATGGCAAGAAAATAGTATAAGAATGATGGGATTTATCTGACTATGGAAACTTGTTCAGTTTAGAAAATATGGTTAATCTTTATATTTTATATAAATCAAGCGTTCCGTATTTGATATTACTACATAAGAATCAAATCTGATAGCTAGATCATAGCTCCATTGGTACATAAGTAATCAACGAAATCAGGATCTTATGATTGCTCATCCATCGGTTATTTTCCAATTAAGATTTTAGTCCATAACCAGGTCATGTGAGAAGTTATCACTTAATGAGTTTGTACCACTTTATTCCAACGATAAATCAGTCTTATTCAAATTTTTAAAAATTCCGAAACTGTCTTCAATATAAATCATTATTACGTATCCTCTATAACGGCAACAGCATCTCTGAGCTAGTTTCAGATGGTAATAAACCAGCTGGTTTCTATCATAAAGAAGGATTTATCATCATAAAACTATGTCGCGAATGTTGATAATTTTAAAAATAACTTCTAAATGTTGCTATTTTATGATTTATATAGTACAATATTGAATTAATATCTTCACACCGACGAAATTTCACTATGATAAAACTCTTATGTGCATTGTTTGAAAAAAGCATTTTCAACAACTGAATTTTAAAAGTTTTAGTATGTTAGATTTTCACTTGATTTCTAAAAACATCGCAAATGTACTCGTACACAATGTTAGATATCTAGGTTAGTTGCGGTTAGCTGAATAGAAGATGACGCTATTTCTGTTTAGTATACGTGGTAAACTTTACTGTTTATTACGTAATATCATACACATTACGACTTGATGAGTTTGTTAGTAATAACAACTTGATCATACTAATGAAGGTCATTTACTCTCATATTCATGATTTATTTATTTGAACACACAAATATTGATACGAAAAGGGGACCGAATACACATACACCACACAAGTCACTTGATTTATGTGTAGGCTGTGATATTGTCCGACTGTCCGAACCGAAGCAGGTGGTCTTCGTAGGGGGCCACACCAGGAGCCCTCGACCAAAAGATCTGATCCACAAGGTAGTGAAGCAACGTAAGGAGATACGGTCCCATGGTCACCCGTAACCGACAATAGGTTCATGCGTCATTTGTTTCCTTAGAAGCCTGGAACCCATGAGCATCATTGGTTTGGAAATAGAGTTTTCCAACTCCCCTAGGTAAACCATCCATATCAACCAATCCGCTTAAAGCGCAAGACATTCGCTTTTCGTCCTCTAAATTTCGTAAACAGCAGTAATGCTGCGAGAAGGCAGTAAGTAGGACTTCCCTAGCAGTGGTTGTATACGCGTGGTGATGTGAGAGCATTTGAGAGGGGGAGCTGACTCTCTCCACTCTTGGCCGTACAAAGGCATTTGAGGGCCATACTCATGATCAAAACAGCATTCAAGATAAGCAATCATTTAAAGTACGTACGTCAAGGTTATCTATTAATAGCATATTTATTCAATTTTTCATAGATAAGTTACCGGAGGTGAAACTCAGTTCATTTGACTTTATGGAAATTAACCTCCACACAAACAGCCACTTATTAAATTAAATCATACTGACGCCATTTTCCCATTAAGTGAAGATAAATATAGATGATAAGTAATTATAGACATTTTCAAACTAGTATTTTGATATGACAGTTCACTAAGATAGGAAAACTGATATTGTGCTCAAAAAATAACACTAGTTTGAAGCAGGAAATAAGTTAATAAAGTCAATAAATTGGTATTATATATAATTAGTTAACTTTACTTGTTACATAATTCATCAGAATTGGCTTTGAATCAAAATCTAAGTAGTATGAAGAAATGTAAACTATTTGCCTAATTCTATTCTATTGTAATTTAACAATTACAACTATTAGTGCTTCGTGTAAGATTCTATTTCGCTATATCTATCTATTTAAAACGTCTGTCATCATATAGATTTTTTTTAAAAAAAAAAAAGAGAAGAATATAGAACATTATAAACACTTACCGATTTGAATAAAAACTCACCACCGAGTAATTCTAATGGATCATCAATTTTAAATAAATTTCTTATAAATAATTGATAATTTAAAGCATCTTTTATAGATAATTGATTTGATAAACATATTAATTCAGTTTGTTTTAATTTATATCGAATTAGATTTAAATTATTTTTATTATTATGATAAATTAAATTATTAATAGGTAATACACGATAAACAGCATTACTGGCTGATAAATCTCTTAACCATACAGAGTTATTACATGCTTGTGAATACCATAGAGTAGAATTGTTCATAGTAGAGTAACATTGTTGATAAGATAATAATCGTCTATATAATGGTATACCAAGCCAACCTAATGAAAATACAAATTTATAACATAATCTTTCATAGAATACTCGACGGTGTACTAATGGTAAATGCTGTATTAATATACATGATGGACAAGTATCTTCAATAGAAGTAATTCCGTGATCTTTATTAATAGTGTGTTGACAAAATGATGATGGATTCATTTGTGAATCGTTATTATTATTATTACCATTTCTATTAGAGTCAATTAATCCTTGTATAGCCCAATCCCATAATGGGTGTAAACAGTGGACATCTGAATTATAATTGATTGTAGCACAATTAATAATATAATCATACATAAAATGAATACGATGAAATGGCCCACCAGCTAATGATTGTTTAACAGTGTTAGATAACAATGTTTTATCACAATGATTACGATTTGAGTTTACATCTTCCGAATGAGTTTTACAGTCGGCTAAGAAGGAAAGCATAGAGAAAATGAAACAAAAACAAATGTTAAAAAATTTAAAAAAAAACACACCAAAAGTTCAATGTCATTAATACATACTACGTATTTTCCTTGTATACATAATATCATAAGGACTGAAAGTAATTTTGATTAGGAGTATATTTACATAACTCTCTAGAAAAATTACTGAGTTACTGCCTTATTTAAAAGTCTAAGTCAGGAAACATCGCCTACATATTAGGTGACATCTAATAAAAACTATAAGTTGTATGCCCTCCTTAAACTACTTACAGAAACCATTTGAAAACTATAACTCAACAACCGAGTTATATTCAAGACTGAATATTAAAAGGGCAATAATACAAACTCTTACTAATAAACATCACATCCGTTAAACAACTTAATGATTATTTGAAGTTAGTAGTTCATTTTGAAATTCATTTATTGATTTTGGGAGCAATAGGTGTCTCAGTGAGAATACTGACAATGGAATGAAGGCGCACTAAGTAACAGGTCTTAGACAAGATGACATGGACTTCCCGGATTCCATTACTAGCCAAGATCTGAATATAATGAAATCGAATGATATATAAAAACTTAGATATATAAGAAGGAGAATTATGTAAAAGCATGATACTGCCACAGGAAATTATTTAAACATCAGGTATGTCTTTCGAATAAGACATTAAGAATAAAACTGCAAAATATACCTACTTTAAAACTATAAAATGGTAGTATGTAGTTGTATCAAGTGGGAGTATCAACAATCAGCAAGGTTAGGCACATACATACTCTAAAAAGCTATCGCTCCATACAAAATAAACCCTTAATATACAAGTTAGAATACCGTAGAAATGGGTCAGATAGCTTGTATCACTTTTAAACTGGAAAGCACGTGATTATTTACATAAAATACTGAACTACAATGTATCATAATTAACAAATCTCAAAGGCTACATAAGACATAAGTGATAGAAAGTTGGGTAACAGAATTGATTAATTGTAATTTAAAAAGAATTAAGACAATTACTGTCTTAATTCTTATTCAATGACACTATGAGTTCCTTTTCTTAACCGTGGCTTGTGAATGGGAAAAGATATAGTAATAATTAATCAGTGGAATGAAAGTTTACAAGTAGAATAAATATAAAAATACAATGAACCAACTGTTGAATAAGTGTGCATCGAGGGTATATACACTAATCTATCTCAAAACAATTTTCGAAGTGTTAAAATCCTGTTTTTGTTCTAACTCGTAACATGATTCTCCTCTTAGTAAGATGCTGGAGAAATTGACAGTATGTGGAAATACTTCGATAAAGCACCACAGTAAACATGAATCTTTCGGATCCACTCCACACCCAAATACCTTTAAAGTTAAACACATTAAGTTTAATGACTCGGGAAACAATACCCTAAGAAAGAACTGTGATGTCTGTACATAATGATGGTTGCTTTGAACACTGTTGTGCACTCAGTTATAATTTCAATACAATACAGTATTATTCTTTTTACTTTATATCTGGATCTACATCAGTTGTGAAAATTGTGAGACGTAATACATTTAAATAGTATTCTAACCTGTAATATCATCATCATCATCTCTTCCTCCGGCAAATCTTCCGGCATAAATTGGCATCGTCCATTGAACATGTCTTACAGCTGGATGTAATTTTTCATCAACCGATTGAGCCAAATCATTAACTGATACACTTAATGCACAAATTTCTGACCAACACAATATTCTTGGTATAAAACAACCCCAAAAATAGTATTTCCACTGACGTGACCATAATGAACTAATATTAACGATATCACTCAACACAACTTGTATCCAATAGAAACCAATAAACTCGGCTTTCCCATCCAATGGTAATTTAGAATTAGGTAATGTGATAAGTAAGGTTTTCATAAAATATTCTAAATGTTCCAACATATTTTTCGGACCAAAAGCCAATAAACACGATCTAATTAAATAATGTGTTATGAATGTATAGTAACCTTGTTTATCAAAATGAGATCTATGCATATATAGTAATTGTTTGGCTAATGATGTCCAAAATTCACGTGTTTCACTCAAAGGACTGCATAATTTCTTCGCCAATAAACAAGCAGTCTGTTGTCTATTGTCATTTTCATCATCATTAATAATGAAATGAGATAACCATGATGGTTGTTTAGATGAGGCAATGTTGTTTGAATTATCATTTGAAACAGTCATAGTAGTAGTTAAATTAGTTTGATTTAATGGTTTTTCTGCAATTAACTGTCCATTTTTATCAAATGTTGGATAAGGTAGAATAACATGTGGATCGTAGATATATAAATGAGTAGGATAGTAACTGAGCGACGGCAGAAAGGAACGACGAGAATATTCAGTGTAAAAGAAAAGAAAAGAAATGAACGTAAAAAACAAGTGACTAGATACAGGGAAAATACAAATGGGTCATGTTAGTGGTTCGAGGTTAGCGCTATAGTGTAATGTAATGGCTTATCAGTTGAAATAATCGTAAATATAATGAAAGCTTCATGTGTGAAACACCAACATCAAAGAATGCAATTTTATCAAGAAAACATATACTCATAATTCGAAACAAGGTCGAACCGAAGACTTTGAATGTCTCGCAGCTGGGAAGGTGACTTTAGACCAGTACGTCAAAAACTAAAATTTCATGTAACATTACTTCAGTTTGTGATATAACATGATAAATTATACACAATATCAATGATGTACATTTATCACACCTTGAATTGAGTTGACGTAATAATATCAAATAATATGAAATAAAACAAAACTATCAATGAATCATTTCAATATTTACATACTTTGACAGTATTAATTTCTTTTCGGAACTATATGGATGAAATCAATCAGTTGAAAATCATGATACCTTAAATTTACCAGATAGTTAACTGTATTTATCCAAACTAGTGTAAGTTAGTAGTATGGTTGCTCATAAGTGAAATTTAGGCATGTGCATAGAGAATTCGATAAGTAATAATAATAAAACATGAAATTCTTTTTTACATTATTCATTGGGATAATTAGAAAAGTACACCTCAGGGAAAATAAATGAATAAAACAAATAAATACTGTGCTTTCATTGTTTGTTATAATTAATATAGAAATTAAATATGCTATAAATTTTTTTTTCCTGTTTTTTTTTAAAAAAAAAGTGGTGAGACTATAATTTATGGACGACGGTTGAGCGACACTAAGGTGACCTTGAGAGTGTCCACCTAATAACTAAGACTTAATGAGGGTTATAAATTAGTGTGAGGAATTCGAATTATGATTTACAACTAATGGTTAACGTTAGGAATTAGATTTATGGTTTTCATCACGAACTGACATCAGTTATGATGGCGAAATTCTATTTAGCCAAACGACTGAATGAATTTCGTGCCAAAATCCGAGACTTGTTATCCTGTACCTGATCGGTTCCATCCAAAAATTATAGTCTCGCCAAAAACATGTTTTTATGTGATAAAAGTAAAGTTTAGGATAACAATAAACTATTATAATGGATTAGAGGATACAGTGAAAACATTGAAATAATAGACATAAATTCTCAACAATGTGTGCCTATGAGTAAACAGCTAGTGAATTAAGGAAGCTGGTAAAACCTAGTTAAATTTAGCTATGCATACATATACACTAATGACTGTCTCCAAGAATTTTTTCTTAGTTCTAGTGAGAAGCCTTGACCAGTGGAGTTCAACCGAGTCTGTTGTAAGATAGTAACTCACAGATGACAATGGTGTGTGTGTCGCCCGATTTCGTGGATTAGTTGAAGTTAGACATTAACACCATTGGATGCCGCCTCAGTGGTCTAAAGGTTAAGCGTTCGCACGCGAGACTGATAGGTCCTGGATCCGAATCTCGCGGAACGGGATCGTGAATGAACACTGTTGAGAAGTTCCACAACAGGACGAAACGCCCGTCCAGTGCTTCCAGGTTTTCCATGGTGATCTAGCTTCAATTGACTCATGAATTCAATTGTTAAATTACATACATATATGATGAAGAAAGGATGTACAAGAAGTGATATTTGTTTAATAATACTAGCAATACATTTTATGTATTTAAAGCTGGTCAAATAACTTCAGGTTAGATAGTGATCATTGGTCTAGTGGATAATGTTTAATGTTCACTATAACTCCTGTTTACATTGATGTTAATATCGTAAATTATCCATACAAAGTTGGAGTTAAATTTTGTGCAAGAACCAAGCAAAAGATGCTACATTCTAAATTGAGGATGTTTCAAAATATGGTATAATGGTTCATTCTGATATTAAACCTAAAATTTCCAGGACTTACATGAAGCACGTAAGCTTTGAACACTGAGATCTATTGATTGACACGTTAAGAATATCTACTATAGATGATGACAATAGGGAACGATCGCATGAGCTCAAGAACTTCCTGATGTTAGAAAATGTGTGTCACTAAAACCTGACATATGTTCATATATATATTTTTATTATCATACAACCTATCAAATGTACAAAGTTCAATGACAGATATGAATACCGAATATTTATCAGCTCACATACTAAGCACAGTTGAACTAAAGTGTTTGTTAATAGTTAGATATACTATAATTTCTACCAATAAGACTAATTACAGGTTAAAATGCATATATATATGCGAAATTAATAACAAACATACTAGTTTATTAAAAAAAATGCTGGGTACGGCAACAACAACAGAGTCAGCAGAAATCATTCTGCAGACACTTACCATTTAGGAGACTGAACGACTAAAAGAGCACACGATAAAGAGAAATGTGAAGTGGTATTTTTTGTACAAAATATATAGCCATGTTAGAATAGGAGGAAAATCCGTATTCATGTAGATTAGTTAACTTTAGCGAGAGTAAATGATGTTTCATGAAAGTCTAACAGAAGTGGACAAATATTCGGAGAATTATTTAGCCACACAGTTTTCCGAAAAATCTTAAGTGATCACTGATAAAAGAATTATGACATTTAACCTCAAATTCATACTTCAACATTGTCTATACGATCAATGTCTAAACCTACTTTATAATGAAGAAGGTTAAGTCATTCAAAGTCTAAAGAACACAGTACAATAACGATATGTCTTTACGATGGCCTAAGGTCCACTATATTTTGCATTTATGTTCATGTAAATGTTTGTTATTTATCTTATTATTATTACTACAAAAAGATCTTCTTTACAATTTTGATTATCATTTAAATAACATGCTAATAATTTCAACTACCCGGTTAGTAATATTTATACTCCCTCTGTTTATTATTTTAACAATTATATACTATACAGATTCAAAAATGAACTAGATGACGATAGTTCTTATGCTAAATTAATTGTATAATGGTTCAATAGGTATATTAAGATTATTAATAATAATCCCATCGATGGTTAAATATCTTCATGAAATTACGTAGACAATATATCAAATGGAAAGGTGTGGAAAGATGATACGACGATAAATGTTCACCATAAAGGATTTTGTATATCACATACTAGAAAACATGAACAGACCTATTATAATTTTATGTAACTGATTGAATACAATCTGAAAAAAGCTTCAGCTGAACGAGTCATACTGTAAGATACATTTACATTCTTTCAATAATTGATTTCTCTAGTTGGATACAGAGGCGTTACAGTCGAGTTAATCGAGTAGCGCGACAGATAATTTTTAAAAAATTATCTATCAACGCATGTTATCCAATACATAGTTCTGATCGAAATATGACTGATAATTTATCCTAGTCTGAAATATAATATATAACGCGGGTTTATACTATAGAAACATTGCAATGTTCGATAAAAGAAAATAGCAATAATGTTCAGCGCGTCGATATTTAAAGCACGAGTTGAATGCTTATTTTCCCTAAAGTATCCACTGAAAAATACCGACAAGTAATTATTATGATTAATTTGAGAAATTATTGATTGAGATCTTGAACCGATTGATATTAAACCACCATTGATAACCTGGACGGCCGTTTCGTCCCATTGTGGGGCTCTTCAGCATAAATCGGTTCAAGATCTCAATCAATACCTTAATAATCTCCCCAACCCTATACTGATAATTACCGTGTGATCACTAGTGACTACCGTCGTGAAGGAATCCTGGAAGTTCTAGTGAGAAGCCGTGACCAGTGGGGCTAATCTGTGTCGGGTAGAGACAGGTACTACCTCAGTACAATGGAAGATGGTTGAAGTTAGACACTAACACCATTGGATGCCGGCTCAGTGGTCTAGTAGGTTAAGCGGTCACGCGCGAGACTGAAGGCCCTGGGTTCGATTCCTGCTCGGGGGTCGTGGATGCACACTGTTGAGGAGTCCCACGATGAGACGAAACGGCCGTCCAGTGCTCCCAGGTTTTTAATGGTGGTCTAACACTGGCCCATTCATGATCTCAATCAATAACCTAATAATCTCCACAACCCTATACTGATAATTTAAAAAAAAGGTTAAAATGCAACCGTCTAGTGAAAATGATGCATGAAAAATCGGATAAAAATTGTATGCCACAATTAAAAAACATCAAAGTAAATCATTTTAAAAAGTATCTGTTACTCGTTCTTAATGAAAATCAGATGATTATATGATGCAGCATAAACATATGACTATATACATTTATACGGGTAAGCATATAAAAGGCAAAAATAAATAATGAATCACGTGATGTTCAGTTTCTACAGAATGAAACCTTAGTGTCATTTCTTTCGAAAACCCGAATAACAAAACCACTGGGAGAAATATTATTAATTCAATGTAAGTTTCTTCCATCCTTTTCAAATTAAATTATTGTAATACAGATTTATTTCTGGACTTACTTTAATTACGGTGATATACGTTAGGCATAGAGAAGAATGCCAACCTGTGATCTTGGTGAAATCGAATTTAAACTTTGTTGTATGGAACGGAATAGTACAGTAAAAGGTTGAGCAACCTAAAGCGTGTTGGTTTGATCGATAATCATAACATACAACAGTTGGAAATATTTGAAATGATGAAAAAGTTTCTAACACATCTAATTCTGACATTTTCCTACTGTAAATCTGAACTTTTCAACACATCTCAGTTTAATTAATCTTATTTGGCCATTCGAATTAGCGGGGAAAGAGGAAAACTATATGTGGAAGTTGTATCTAGTATGTAGAAAAATCGAAGATATGAGTATTTTAACTTATCAGAAGCGCTAGTTACAAACTGCATACGAAGGAATGATAGTGGTAAACTAAAGATGAAAACCATAGATACGAAGCACTTTATGTTACATATGTCCCCAGTTTTATAGAACTTTGAATAAAATAATTTAAAAAAACGAACTTGATAAGATCAATTAAACATAAGCATGATTTGATCGATATCTACTTACACGAAACCACAATTTATCGAAACAACGTGATGATGGAATGCATATGCTTTATCTGATTGTAAAATTTTAGCATTTTCATTAAATAATAACCATAAGTTATCTGGACGAGGCCCAGCTATCATCGGTGAATTAACATTAGGATGATGATTTGGCAAAATTGACAAATCAGTGGTGTTGGTGATCATTTTTTCTTGACAGATTTGTATGGGATAAATACATTTACGTGATGGGATACGATACAAACCTATTAGACTGAAAATCAACTCCGAAATACACCTACATGCAGTAAATGCAACTTCAGTCTGTTCACCAATCATTAATTTTAAAGCAATTTGAATAAATTTCAAAGATGGAGGACTCAAAATAGGTGGGTGTATAGAACAGTTATCTAATCTCCATACAGGTACAAATGGTGGACTGACAGGATAACGTAATATCTCTAACAACGTTACAGTTAATGACCAACTTGTACTGGAACCATCGTTATAGTTATTAGCATTTTTATCAGTTGTTGTACTTTCTGAATTTGTTGAACCATTCACTAGTGAATTTAACTGTTGATAATTATTTGAGTTTATACGAATAATATAATCAGAAATATTACGGTTGAACAATGCTGCAGCTGTACCACGATTATGAAATAATATATTCATAATGTTATTTGAATTATTCAATGTTTTCATATCAAATGGATATTGAAATGCATTTAAACAACTACTAATTTCAGAATAAACTTTGTTCAACCAACTAGTAGATGGAATTTGACTATTTTCACAATGAAATGAAAGATATATATTACAATCTATAGGCAATTCTTTAAATGAATGTAGAATTTGTTTTATTAAATGTTCTAAATGATCACAATTTGTCTGTAATTGTTTTAATTGATGTTGTTGTTGTTGCTGATGCCGCTGCTGATGATGGTGATAAGGTTTGTTCACTAAATCACCATTATGATTACTGGTTTTTTCAAAATTTTTAAACCAAATAGATTTTTCTTCTTGATAATTAATTAGTTGTTTTATAAGGCTAGTACAAAATTGTACAAATAAAAGTGGATTTAATCGAAATAATTCATCATATTCTCGATTCCAATGGTGACGTGCATATATCTGTTTCAATGCGATAATTGTAGACATACGTCGATGATGTATAAGTTTTTGTTTTCCTTCTAATGAACCAATTGAAGATAAAGATAAGACAGGAGAAGACGATGATGAATCAGGCGAGGACATTAGAAATTTTATATCTGAGGCTATATTATTTAAGCGATTAACCAATGATTCTACTACTCTTGTACCAATCTACAAAATTAAAAAAAGAGTCGAGTATTCGAAAAAAATAGTAAAACAAGCAGAAATGTTGAAATCTTAATGTTAATAAATAATCTTGGATGATGATTGTACTCTAATACTGTGAAATGACTAAATTTGCAAAATGTAAGTCACTATATAATTGTAAGAGATTTAGAGTTCGACTGATAGTGGTACCTAGTTCGAAATTTCAGGTGACAAAACTCCAGCATTTCAGTTTTAATGGGAGATATACCTTAAGTAATGTGTTTGAAGCATGATGATTTGACACACGCACAAACATCCCCTATGGTTTACAAAACATATTCATCTTTTTATTAGAGGTAGTGTGCTAAACAGCCAGGTTCTACTTTGTGCTCTCTGGAAGTATATAACATCTATCGATGACTTGTATTTAACAATAGATATCTTCGAAGCATTGTCCGTGTATGGTGAAACAACCGAGCGAGCGTTTTTAAGGTTAGCGAAGGGTATGATGTGAAGATGATAAATGTTCATTGGCCAAGATGGCTTGAATATATACGTGACCGAATACCTCCTATCTAGACGCACAAATTGCTTCATATCTTTCTTTCTACGAACTAATTCTTTCTTCCTGTACTATATCCTTATTGCAATCTTTCTTTTATATATTACCACCTTTGAATTAACCACTTATATGAATCCGGTGTCCATCTTGTTGTGTTAATGAGGTATGGCAACTTGGACCGATGCATATATGTGCCTGGTCCTACGTTGTAGCTGACTGACTGACTGACTGACAATACTGGCTGATGGAGAACTAAACTGTAAGGGAGTTAGAAACATCTAAACCAAAACATAGTCTAGGCTGTATTGGTAGATGTGGACTACGTAATTGGTCTGGATGTGATAGTTACGATCAATAGCTGGAGACCATATCTGATATTACTCGTGGTAAGTAGTGGTGATGTAAATGTGTATGTATATGTGTATGTACCAGCATCTAAACCGTGAGCCCCAAAATGGTATAGGGACGTGAACTGACGAACATTTTTGTTATGATGTATGTTAAGTTCAAATGACTATATTGGTAAAACAAACCTCTTCGTTGAATGAATGAATGAATCTCACTAGTATCTTAAAATCATATCAATGACGAAAATGATGGAGAGGATTTGCAGCTCAGATAGATCCCCCCAACCATCTAATATGGAGAATTCAACAATATCCAAAACACAAATAATTCTACAAAAGAATAATATAATGTTACACACAACTTAATATTTAAATATAAGGGCACTGAAATTTATTAAGAAAAACATTTAATTAATTACCGAAGGAACAAATTTAATTAATTGTGCATTGAGGAAAAAATTAGCCAGTTGTCGAATATCTGATCGACGTGGAGATGTTGCCAAAACACTTAAAATATCTGTAAATTTCATAATTTCTAGTGATGGTTGTATTATGGTAGAACAGGCGATAGAACGTGATATTAATTTACCAGTGGAATTTCTCACTGTAAGCATCAAGTGTTTTCGTAAATGATTTAACATTAATATGGAAAAACGATGATGGATACGTGCAATATAAGTGATAATGGTACAACCAGAATACATTTTTAAATTTTCATTAAATTCACTTTGATTTAACAATGAAGATGATGATGCTGTAGAACAAAAAGTTCCTGTTAAAGAATTTATACTAGGTATACATAATTTCTCAGAATCATTCTGACGTGAAAGTTCTTGATCTGGTAAATGTAAACAATTACGAGCGCCTAAATCAATAGATAATAGACCTCGTGGACCACGTATAATTTGTAAAAGATATGGTCTATGCTCTTCCATAGGTAAATTAAATAGAGCTTGGTGAGTGAATTCCACTAGATTGTAGACTTGAACATTATTGAATAATAACCAGATTGATTTAGTAGTAGAATTACCTTAGAAAACCACAACGAGTATAAATACACAGTAAAACGTCTTAATAACATCTACAAAGTGATTTTAGATAATAAAATTTAACGTACATTAAAATGTCATTTTAAGTTTCTAGAAGTATGTTCTAATAGAGCTAAAGTGAAACGAATAATTTTGACATTTTAGAATGAGTTAATTTTATATCAATTCGATTTTAGGTCACCACGGATGAATGAATCTCTGAAATTAGTGTCGCGATCATATCTTCTACCGACATATGTGATCAACCAATATGGTCAATGTATTTATGCCCTAAAATAGACTGTGACACAACCCAGTTATTAAGCAACAGTTCGGCGTTTGGGAGATGATAAATACGTCACAAACATTTCAACGTAGTCACTTAAGATATTTGTAGGACCTTATCTTTACTTACTTCTTTTAAGGTAGTAGGATAACGTCAATGCACTTCATTTTGATGAAAAGACCTTTGCAAGGAAAAGTTTATAAAGTTTATAATAACGTTGAATTGGAAAATGGGTGTGGTAAACCTTATTTATAAACGAGACTTGATGCATTCACTTCAAAAGACAACTCGTCACAAACTTAGATATGATCGCGGGTATTCAAGTAAACATTATTTATTAATGCAAAATGAATGCTCGTTGGCACTTTTATCGCGAAACACGATCAGAAAACATTTTAATCGATAGGATCAAAAATCAAATTTTTTTTTCCGAAAAATACACATGCACACGAGCTCATGTCCCATTAACTGACGGAAGACCTGGTCCATAGGCGTTAGACTAAACCTGAAAATTACTTAGTTTGCCAGTAGTACGCAACTCATGGCTTAAATTATAAAGTATAGAATGTCATAAACTATGTTAATGAATCCGATTCCTTGAACCTACGTTCACTACCTAGCTGATGATTCAATAATTATTCTCATTCTATCCTCGTTTTCGGCCACAGGTGACGAATTGGAATGATAGTTCTAATATTCGGTAAGACATTATTTTTTTGTCTTCACGTAGTCGTCACTAAAATGAACTAGCATGAATTATGTTTATACAAATCAGGAGAATTCAGTATAACATAAAAAGTGAAGACAATCGAAATACTTACAGTCATTTAATTTCTCTGAAACACCTATATCACCAAAACTACCAGTCGAATTATCACAAACATTATCGACAATCTCATCACCACTAGTTCTGTCATGGCACGATATCAAATTATCATCAGCTTCTTTCATCAATTGTGAAATCACGTCCAATAGTTTTAAACCGATTTTAAGTGCTGCATCACGTAACTCTTCACCTATATCATTTTTACTACTCATATAAAAATAAGAGATATCCCAATCGGATACAGAAGATGATTGAAAATCGTCGATTGAAATTACGTTGTAAACTTCATGAGGATCAATGAGGTTAGATAGACCATGCCATGGCATAAAATGTTGTCCAATACGTATTTCGTTCACACTAAGGTTTTTTGTACGAGGTGCTAAAGCATCAGATAAACCATTCATTAAGTGATTCATCCAGATTGTTAATGATGTGAAACGGTTCCGTTGTTCAATGTAGTTTATTCCGTTAACAGTATTATGATCATTAGTAGTGGTAGTATGTAATAAAGAGGTTAAATTCTCATGAATTCTCTCTAATTCATTCATGATGGGATGTAAAAATGATTTAACTAATTGTCGAGCTAAAGAAGTTGTCATTTTTGTTGGTTTAAACCAAAAACTGTGCTGTTTCTGATTCTTATGATTGTAACAATAATTAACAATGGATTTCAAATTGACAAACGGGCTCCACCAAGGAGATGAAATATACGCATCAACTTTATTTAGTTGTTGTTGTTCATCTACACCGACAATATTGTCTAGTAAATTGAAACGACGAAAATCAATACTGTAACTTGTTAAACGATGCAGTAGCATAGCAAGAAAACTTGCTGATGCTTCAGACAAGGCAGGACATGCAGTTACAAGTTTGTTATATTCTAGATTTATATTATTCCGAGATGTAAAATGACTCCAATCTGGTTTGACAAGACATCCTGTTGATAAATAACATAATTTACCAAGTAGGATAATTAATGGTTCAATAAATTCTTTATAGATAGTTGGATCAATTAAACTTTCCGGTGGTAATGCACAAATAAACCCTGGTAGAATATATAATAAAGAAAGAAGCCTAGGCTCTGCGCGATAGTGATAAATGTAAGATCCATCTAAAGGGAAAAATCAAATGAAAAACATCAATTAAGTTTACGAGGTTATGAAGTGTATAGAATTATGTATAAAGAGAAATGTAAATTGGTTCGATCCCAATATAAGTGAAGGAATTTTTAAAAAGAACCCGAAATTAGAAACGTTAGTATACAAAAACGGAATGGCTTACGTAAATATGCGTTAGTGAAAATCAACTGGTTAAAAACATTTCTTTGGTAATCGAGATTGGACTTATATATCTTTTTTAAGATTAAATTCGATGTTTGAAGATCGCTTGAATCACGAATATCTCAGCTAGGGGAACGGGTAAAAAATATTGAGCTCTACAGTTTAAGATTCCTAGGAAGAGTGTACTTAAGGCCGCAAGAAAACCGAATGTACAAAATTTGGGCATTGTATTGAAGATTTTTATGACCTACGTATACTTCAAGTAGTACTACAAACTAACGTAACTAGTGGTTAAATATAATGCAACAGCTTAAATCTAGACAATTCATCAAAACTTATACTTGAATCAGTTTGTAGCGTGTTACGTTAGTAACCCAGAGTATGTAACTATATATTTGAATATTGTTTAAAAAGATACAGATTATCACCTAAAGATGGAGATAAAAGTCAATAGTTTATGCAGACGCCAAATACCCTGGTACGGCAGAGAGTTAATTCTCCCTCTAGAAATGCTTTCACATGGTCACTTGCATACAACCACTGCCAGGGACGTCCTACTCACTGCCTTCTGGCGTCACTACTGTTGTTTACGAAATTGAGAGGATGAAAAGCGAATGTCCGGTGATTTAACCGGGTAGGTGGACACGGAGGACCCACCTTGGGGGAGCTGGAAAACCCTGATTCCAAACCATTGGCACGCACAGGCTTCAGGTTATAAACCCAGGATTTTCGGTTTCGCGCGCTAGCGCGTAAACTTTAGACCACTAGGCCACCAATCCAACGGTGTTAACGTCTAACTCCAACTAATTCACAATATTGCACGACCCTCATCCACTGCCCGAGGAGGATAATTATCTAACGCCTGATATGGTTGGATTCCATTGGTAAACGTTTTCCACTAGAACTCCAGGTATTGTATCATGAAGCTAGTCAGTAGGGAGCAGATTATTATCAACATAGGAGGGCTTGTGGAGACTAGAATTTCCTTGGTTTGTATGAATCTTAGATCACTACTGAAAATCAACAAGCACTAGAGATAACATGTTTCTCGGAATGCTATATATTGATATATTTGGACAAAAAAGTGGGCGCCTAAACATATTAAGTACATATGATAATACCTGAACTCATTACTATTTTTAAATAATTATGGTCATACCCAAACATAGCAACCCTAGATCTAAGTGTGAGTTTTGGTATGTAGATGTCTGTATCTTTTATACATGGTTAATTTGATTAAAAAAAGGTGAATCACATTCAACTAAGCGTTTTCGACTCAGAGTAGTCAAAGTTAACGCTATACTCATCGATTCATTTTCATAGTCTCTTTGCTAAATTTTATGTATCAAGCATACGGCTGTCAATACTAATAGTATCCAGCTTCTTACATATATTGCTATTAACGAGATTATTTGAGAGAATAAATATTTGAAGTTAATAAACATCTGTATTTCACTATCATATTTCGGTTGGAATCGATTAAAGGCCATAGGTTAATTTAGTGATTATGAATTCGATGTGATAGTGAGAGTAAAATAATGATTGGTCGTTGAGTGTAGACAAACAGGCACAACTTAGTGACTACTACATATGTGATTCCTCTCACTAATTTCTACTCCAAACTCAGTGAGTGCGACTTCGTGTAATTGTGTCGAATAAAGTAATATCTAGTGTTAATCTGGTTCCCTATTCTGGGTCATGAACCCTGAATCTGATATAACGTGACTAATCTCATTATCGTATTAACGAATTATGATAGTATACCAAAAAAATAGCCATTTATTATATCAGAATAATTGGAAACACATTTAACCGATGTATGCTAATTACTTAACTTACTTTTCACAGTAATAAATTACACGAATAAACAGCACTTAATAAATATTAAAAATACAATTTTAATGTTTTAGTTTTTAACTCTTAATCAGCTGATGATGCACATGTGTCCTAGAATTTGATGTTTTGTTGTCGTTATTATCGTAATTCAAGGAACTATTCTGCATTACACTTAATTTATTAGTTTGCATTCAATAAAAAAACAACCGGAGATTAAACAACATGAAATGCTTTAAGTGTATACACAGTAAAACACGAAAGTAGTGTTAGCATAATATAAACAATAAAGGAAAATGAAATATATTATGTATAGTTTGTTTTGTTATGATTAACAAAATGTGATGATAGTGAGAAACTCAATAATGGTGATCTCAAATTTGAGAAATTTAGTTTCATGAAAAACAAATAAATTGTAAGCGGTTAAAATTTAACTACTAACATAAAGCAATTAACTTGGAATCCAGTACTCATTGATGTCCGGAATGAAACAGATCGACTTCTGTTGAAATTTTTAGTGGGAAGCTCCGAGATGTTTGAAGTCAACAACCAGGTTACGAGTAGATAATTCAAATACGGGACGATGTTAAACGATGGTTGCGCTAAATTGTGAGTTGGCAATGGAGTTTTGTATTCCGACTCATTAGCGAAACAGTACAAGACAGGCTCATTGTGAGACTTAAAAGTCATAAACTGGACCATATATGACGCTGTGTATGAGCCGTAGGTAAACGTGTACATAAATATATCAACTTTTATGCTACAAATATTATGCAGTTATAAGATACAGTAAGCTGTTTTTATGTAATAATAATTTACCAATATTTAGCAAGTTTTAAAAAACAGAAATAAATTAATTGTTTAATATCAGTGTAACATAGTAGGTAAGTGTGAATTCATCCAGATGGATATGAATATGGGCATGAGTACCAAGACTTCCATACTGGAGAATAAGACTTACAGAATTGACATAACAGATGTGTTTCTAACAGTTTGAAATATAGCTTGTTAATAATTACTGAAGATCACTTCCTCATGATTGATAACCTCTTGATTCTATTATACTCCTGTTAACACAGCTAATGACTGCTATTAGCCACATATGACTTCAAGCCAGGTATACAAACTTGTATTTCGTCATCAAGTTATATGAAAAATAATCGTATCGAAATCATAACCTTTAACTACCAAAGTGCAAACCAACGCCGTGTCAATCGACTGGTTGGACAAACAAAAAATTTCCAGAAGATTCGATCAATTACTACTGGTCAATAAACTTGTCATGGGTTAGTGAAAAAAACCTTTTAGTGTTAAATTTGAATAGGTAATCTACTTAAAAATACCTAAATGTATATAATTGAATATAGTAGTGTTAAACATACCATTTTCAATTTCATTTACAATGGCCATAAATTTAGACCATATTAACTTCAAAGCATAAATTGATGGACCTATGTTGTTATTATTGTCATTATAAGATGAATCAATCGTTAGCCAATATGCTTGATAACCAATTAATCGTGATGTATCTGGTGACCATTGACAAGAAAATATTCTATCTACTAGCAATCTAATTAATCGACAACGTAATTGTGAATTAGATGATGTAGATAAACCTAATGCAACACACAGACCAGTTAATCTACTCATTTGACATGTGTCTATATATGAACGTGGATGACCATTAGGAGGTCCAGTTTGTGGTCGATACATTTTATTCGATAAATGTGAAATACTTTGTAAATTTACAGAATTTGTACTATCATCATTTAATATGGATAAATAACTCAAAATACGTTCATATATCATGAAGACAGTATCTTCTACGTCATTTGATTCCGAGATTATCCTTTCAGTGGTTATAAGATTTGGATTGATATTGTTGTTATTAGTAAACTGCATAGTTGAGAAATCCCATATAGGCGTTGAAAGGACTAATAAAGAGAAAAAGACAATAAGAAAAATATCAAAAGCTAATGTAAACTGCGTTTGTTTAACAATTCTATTGATATAGATTTGTGCATACTCATAATTTTGTTTACTTTTTCACACTTATCGATTTAAAACATTTTTGTACTGTCTGTGAAATGTGAACTGATTTGATTTTGTTTCTTATTAAATAGTTATAAGCCAGAGTCTTTTTTGTTAAGGGTTTAACCCATGATGAAAACATATTATTAAACGGAATGCACCCATTAAGACATTAAATAAAAAAGATTAGTTCAGCAAAGAGTTCTCTTTTCGGCGAATTCATTTTCAAAGCTGTACAATCGCAAATATATATACTTATTTTTACAGGATGATAATAATACTGATAATAAACTTGTTATACATGGTGACAGTGAGGTTACACACTAAGGTGAATGAAATTGCACGTTCAAACCCCACTCCATCTACTTCAGAGTTTGAGTAGCTCACTTATGTACTTAGTTTCAATTCACATAATAGGTAATACTGCCCGGTAACTTAAACCGAAGTCCCTGAAATTGGGTGACTTAGTGGGTAAAATTTGATTGGCTTAACCACTAAAAAAACAATAATTAAAGCTTATCCATTGAGCTACTTCATCTAAGAAAATGTAACGTCATCAAAAACATCATTTTTTCAGTATCAATAATTTACATAAGAAAGAAAACATGACACACTATTCAATATATGAATGTATGTTACTTTACTTAATTAATACTACGGGTAAACAAAAAAAACTAATATAGTTAAATAGAAAAACAAACTACACACTTACTAATGACATTTAACTATAATTTAAATGTTATAACGCTCGGGTTTCACTTCGTCTAGTATTATAGTGGTTGAGTTTACACGTTTACACGTATGGGACGTTAATTTACCTTAGACGAATATCTATACTAGATTCCTTCCCAGTGTCTATGCTACAGGACTTCAACACAACTCAGGTCAAGAACACGTGATTGACCTGACTAGAACGTAACTAAATCTCCACACCGAAACCCGATACAACCCAACAACAATGTACAATCGATAATAATTATAAGTATATGGGAATATATAACTCATCTGACACCTGTCAGACTATCTACATGTCTGACTAAGCAGACAACCAATTATTATCATTCTCGCTCACACATCACTAAGCATACATGATTTATATCTACATTAATTTAAAAGCAATCGACATGTGTAAAATCATTATACAGTTTTCACAAATGATATTGTTGAAAAGAAATTCTTCTTAGATGAATCGCTTAATAAGAACAAGTTGAGATTATTGTACTTGACCATGAACTTTGCATATTTTTTTCTTGCTTGAAGCCTACTGATGATTATATTACGTTGACTAGATAAATTGAAATAGGTAGAGTATTGAAGTCAGAATCCATCATTCTTAAAATGTTATAATCATTAAACCAACAAATCACTTAATAAAGATAGAGTTACAATTAAAATGTTGTTTTAATCATGTTAAATTCCAATAGATTAGTAAAGATTTTATTTATAATTAAAAGATTACAAACAAGCTTTTATTGATATTCTTTACATAATTAAAAAAACAATAATGACAAAAATATGTCAAGATATGTGTTGATTAGTTAAAATTGATTTTAATCAGAGAACAGGGTTATTGTGGATAATATAGTAATTTAGTAGTTGAAATCATGAGTCACCATGGTAAACCTGGATGGCCGTTTCGTCCTATTGTGAGACTCCTCAGCAGTGTGTACCCACGATCCCGACTCGCGACACTCGAACCCAGGACCTGTCAGTCTCGTGCACGAACGCTTAACCACTAGACCACTGAGATGACCGGCATCCAACGTTGTTAATGTCTAACTTCAACCAATCCACGAAATCGAGCGACACATACACCATTGTCATCTGTGAGTTACTATCTTACAATGGACCTGGTTGAACTCCACTGCTGTCCAGTGCTTCCAGGTTTTCCATGGTGATCTAGCTTCAATTGACTCATGAATTCAACTATTAAAATTGATTCCTTTTGAAAATTACTGTTTGTTTTTTTTAGTTTATACAGAACTGGCTTTTATTATGATGCAGTCGTCACACGAAGTACAAAACCCACACATGATTTACTCAAAGATGAGAAATCGAACACCCAAAACAATAGTAACCCTTGGTTAGCTTCTATAACTGATATAGCTAAAAACGGTCTAAGCAGCATCCTTGCACTAACTTTTCATAATCCTTTGCATTTTGAGTTTTGTCATTATTTTATAATTTTCATCCTCCGAAAATTGGAATTTTTATTTTGGTCTGTTCCTGTCAATTAGTCAGTCGTACGCAACATAGAACCAGGCACACATGCACACCAGTCCAACCTATCACACTACACAACAGTACAGTAACATGATAAAGTAGTAGAAAATATTAGCCAGCCCTAGCTTTTTTAAACTTACATCTACATCAGTCATCACAGCGTACAGACGTAGGCGGCGATTGGACATACGCAACACATGTCCCAACAACCTCATTCGATGAAAATTTATAAAATCAATAATGGACTCGCCGTTTTTACCTAGTGTTATACATCCAACATTAGTAATACCCGCATGATGGTTTCAACAAATGCCTGTGATTATTGGGAAGTATTTATTATTAAATACTAGTAACCTGAGAATATTCTCTATTTCTAAAGGTCTCATTTACGTACTTACTACCATTGATATTATTAAATTAGCCTATTAAGATTTCGTCTAGTTAATTCTCTCGTCTTTAGATGACCTCATAAATATTTCAATAGTCGAGATCATGAGTCGTGGATGCGCATTGCTGAGGAGTTTCACAATAGGACTGAACGGCCGTCCAGTACTTTCAGGTTTTCCATGGTGGTCTAGCTTCAATTGATTCATCATCTCAACTATTGAAATTACTACAATTTCCACAAAACCCGTTCTGATCATAAATATTTATTTCACTATTTTCATGACTGACTGACTAACAATATTTGCTAAATTATCAAAGCTTTTTAATTAATTGAAAAACTAAATCTTAAGATTTTTTTAACTAAACTGATTTTACGGATTTTTAAGCAATCTAATTGAATGTATTATATTACTTTAGTCAGAGAAGAAAAACTATCAACTAGGTTATATTGCTTTAAGAACCTGTAGTGTTTTGAAGTGTAATGTGGTCTTCTCTACTTGACTCATGGATTATTTAGTTTCCGAATAAATGGATAAAATCTGAACAACAAGGTAAGTACGAACATCGCTAGGTATCACAACGCATCAAGCGACAACTGGGAGAAACAAGAGAATGGTGAGAGACAGGCAAATCTACGTACTTCCAACAACATAGTGATAGGCGACACAGTACTTCCCCAAAAACGCTACACAAAGCTACATGGATTTCATCTGATTACACTACGGAAAACCAGATTGATCACATCTGCATAAACAACATATACAGAAAGTTAGTGGAAGACGTTGGCAAATAGAGAAGAGCTTATATGGATTCACACCACAACCCAATCGCAGTAAAACAGAAACTGAAGCAGAGGAACAAGATAACTGAACAGACAACAATACAGACGTTTGATACAGCCTTCCTTCGAGATGAAAACAAGATGAGTACAGCTAAAACAGTTCACAAAAACAGGTTCCGACACCTACAACATCTACTAGAAGAAATGGAAAACTATGTGGAGAGCAATCAGAGAGAGAGATGAAGGGAGCAATAACTTCAAAATGTCACGAGGTTACGGGCCCAACAAGCACTACAGTAATGAGTGGATCTCTGTATATAACTTGGTTAAGATTGAAGAGAAAACAAACAAGAAGACAACAATCGACAACAACCAGACGAAAGTAAAAAAGGCCAAAGAACAGGCTAAGTATACAGAAGCAGATAAACGAGTTTTACTTTAAAAAATGGACAAAATGTCTCACCGATCATCATAGATAAATGAATGTTTGTCTTCAAAAAATTAGTGCACAATGGTAACACATTTTTTTTACAAAAGTACTTACATATCCGACTTAAACATGATACAGAATAATTAAGTCGATCTGTGTAATTTATATCCAAACCGTGTGAAAGAAGTTGTAGAACACGATTCAGTTCGGCCCGACCAGATAAATAAGTGAAGGCTTTTAAATGACTTTGACGAACAGACGGTGAAACATGAGTGTAAGCCGGTTTGTATGAGGACTAAAGTAGTAAAAAGAACATACACAGTTAAATAAAGTGATAACAATATGAAATCGTAATTGTGTTTGGAAAAGAGTACTCTCATATACGCCTAGTATTGTTGTCTAAGAGAACTGGCAGTCAACAGTGATGAGTAGGAAACTTGAGAGCTTTCTAGCAAAGCATGTACCTGTAATCAATTAGGTAGCATCTATGATCGCGCTGTCAAACTACTGAAGTAGAAGTTTCATATCGGTCTAGAACACTTCAAGTTCCAGACCTGACCGACAGAACTCACTTGTCCGTAAACATGAGACAAAATGAAATTAGTTAAATAGTAATCAATAACTGGTGTTATTATGGTTTAGAACCTAAAAAAAAACTAAATCTAGAGTAAAACATCAATAAATTTAAATAAACACATTCACCAAGTACTTGGGTATGAAATACGCTTTTAGTGTAAGGGTTATCGCCACTACCCAGTCACCCTAAACTAAAGTAGGTAGATTGGGTTCGAACCACGAACTTAATGATCGAAAGTCAATAAATTATTTTCTTGTCAAAATACTTTCAGCTACGCTAAATGCCATAATTATAAAACTAACCTTCTAAATTGTCTACGAAATTCAAATTAATGGATATTTAACAAGAAAAGGTATCAGTGGTCTAAAGGCTGGTCACATTTGCATTTGACTTAGTTCGCATACACAAAATATTTTTTATTTAAAAAAAAGCTATGGGTCCTATAATTCTGCCTGTAACTCTTCTAGAGTTATTGCCAGTCCCAAGCACGGGTAAAGGAAGGGGGTTAGGCGTGGGGTCAGCAACCCATCCCGTAGAAAAAATCTTGCTAAAAAACACCAACGAGATTAAAAAAATTAAATATTTAAACTCTGCCCTCCTAATCGAAGGAAGAATTATGACGTATCATGATGAAAGCCGAGATTCTTCGGAATTCATGAGGCCGATGCTCTTTCTAACAACCAGAGCAACAATTTTTATAGGTACATGGAATCTTTGGACAATGTGGGAGACCGGTAGGACCAGACAAATAGCAACAAAGATGAGGAGAGATTGTACATGCGCTATTAATAAACTATGATGACGGAGAAACACAACATTATGTTCTCTGATAACAATGAAAAAGGTAAATAAATACACACGAATATGCCACTGATAACACCCACAAACTTCTACAAACGTCATAACAATTGTGGTTTTTGAGGGGAAGTGAACATTTTAGTGAAACAATTATCGAATAAGGTAAACATCTAAATCAATTAACTACCTTTTGAAAAATTCGCTTTTTCATTGTAAGCCTTTCAGTAGTATCATTCACAAATCTATTAGAACTATGATTGTTTGGTTTATGATATTTAAGTGTATCGTTACATTTATCATTATCTACATCTGATGATGACGAGGATGAAGATGATGTTAATGAGTCATCTTCTTCACCTTCGTCATCATCATAAACTATTTCATCTTCATTTCCTTCTTTCATTTCCTTGTCACCAATTTCTGCATCAATGTCATCATTATCATAATATTCATCATCAATACCGTCCTCTAATTTATCAGGATCTTCGTTGACAGAATACACACTGGACGACGATGATGGTCCACGTGGATACAACGGAAATCTAACATAAATTAATGATTGTATTGAATAGGTTAAAGCGTGCAATGGTCGAGTGAAACGTAACGGCATTTCCAGTTTAGTTAAACCAGATTCAAGATTATTAAGTAAACATGGCATAACACGACAAGGACGTAGTTTACATAACAGTGGAATAATTTTCACTGTGGTATTCACTACAGCATCAGATTTTGAATATAAAAAGTAATCTAAACAAATTGGTGTAAATAAATCAACAATTTGATCAACTTGTTCCACGGACAGATAAAACTGAAAAGAGAAAACAAGGTAAAAAATATACACATACGTCATAATGACAAGAAACTGTGAACTAGCAAGATGAAATTCAGTGACGAAACCCAAATACGTGTGACCAAGTTAAGACTCATTGTTTTTTATTCCATATGTAGCCAACGACTACTATTCAGCTGGTTAAACTAAATAATCTGATGCTGTGAGTTCGAATCTGCAAAGCAAACATTAAGTGCTGGGGTGTTTGACTCCCAGTCAACTGCTAAACATAACCAGATTTGAAACTTTGTTTGGAGTAAGTTTCAACTAAAAAGCCATATTATATGTTGTGTCAGTGTTAATATATGCTTCTAAAACGGTAATAGCTGATATATCCGCTTAACATAAAAAAAGATAATGACGAAATAAGCATCAATAGGAAAACATAAATGACACTGCTTTGACTCTTTTCAAATATAGTAGTAAAAATATGAGATGAAAGTAATGATTGAAATTTTTTTCCTCACGGACTGATATTTCAGAATTAATGTTACGTGTGCGATGTCCGATTCTGATGCTGATACGCCAGCTAATTATACCCAAGTCCAACCGATCACTTGGGTGAGAAAATTTTACTGGCTAAACCGAATCGAGAGATATCTGTACACTTGTTCACATATATTTCTACCCCTAGAATTTTAAGCCATACGTTCAACCAGCGACGTGGTCACATTACTTAGTAAAGTCAAACCATGGTTAATAGTATGAGCATATTATTTGACCGGTATCTGATTGACTGATTGATTAACACAGTGTAAATTAAACAGCTATTTTGTCCTAATATGGAATTCACGGAATTGTAGACCCACGACTTCTCTAGGGGTTGAATGCACAACCCTCAGATCTCGGATAGTATGGATGAGTAACTGGGGTAAACACAATAAGGCTAAAATGAATTAATTACAACCTTTCACTGAAACTTTAGGTACCCACTTTGAATGCAGATGTGACAAATGAAGAAACTGTCATCAAATTAAACTGATCTTAAAAACGCCCTTAACTTTGACTGATAAGTCGATGAATGGTCTTAAAAATATTTTAACGCTAAATGGAAAATTTAAACTAAAATAAAATGTTCCAATGGGAAAAGAAATGCATCAAGTTGGAAACTGATGGAGCTTATTGTTCCAGTGTCGAAAACACCCAAAAACACCTTATCTAATGATAAAAGTTGAATGTTTGCTCTCTCGCGAAAAAACTTCACCATAGCTCTAGAAACCCCATTCCGTAAAATTATCCTCTACTCTTCTTCTCTTGACAGATTAATAGATTTTTTCGCTGTTCTTGCTCAATGACTTTTATCAACTACACAGATAGTTGTTTTGTGTAACGTTGTTGGTTTTATTGTTGACGGTGAGATGTTTCTCGAAAAAGTCAGTCTTTACTCACTGCACGTGGTCATACACAATGTTTAAATCGTTCTCGCTTCACACATCATTAAGTTCAGAGTTGTTGTGTTATGTTTGTGTAACTTTTTAAAGCAGAAGATAGATCTTCACCCCATTAAGTGTGGAATTTACCATAACATAACATCATTTCGACCACTTCGTAAGCAGCATCTTAAATGATAGAAATTGAGAGCGTAATTGAAGCATAACTTAGATTTGTAAATAAATCAAAACTAACTGCTTAAGAATATGAATAACAGTACGATCTTAGTACTTCTGATGTTATAGGTCTACAAAACGTAGATGTAACTAAAACACCAACATCATTTTCTCGTTTACTGTTTACAAAGTTATTCAATTCGTAAATTACCAGGTGTAAAAGTGGCCAAAACTTTGTTAAAAATAATAATGCGGTAATGAAAACTATAGCTATAATAACAGAAAGCCACTAGAATAAACTCAACGATCCGAGATTTAAAAAAAAGAAAGATATTGCCAATAACGTTTTCCAATACATACTTCCGGGAGTGAAAACAACAATGAATCTTCTTTGATTAAAAATTAGAATATAACTTACCTCAGGCGGTGTGTAGCCTAAATCCAATGCTTCAACTGGTGGAAATAATTCATCACGTAAACGACTAATTAAACAGCGTAGAAATTTCAATATAAAACAGCTTAACAATTTCCCTGCCTCAATTTGACTCGATGATGGATGATAGAATGATTCAACAGACTATACATATATATATGAAATAAAAGTATTTAAACGATATGAGGAAGTAAGTTGAAACAAAATTCCATAAACATTATTATTATTATTATTATTATTATTATTATATTATATTATTATTCAGAATGAATATCATTTTCGAATTCACGAAATCACCGTACTGATAATCATCATTTAATACGATTCATCTATTACAGGCTGGTGTAATCGGTTTTGAGGTAGTCAAGCATCGTTGTTAGTAAATATTAAGAATTTATAAGAAATCACTGAGTATCGATTTGGATGAAAACTATTTTTTAGAGACGAAAAGGACTAAATACAGCTATACACTAGTTAATCAAAAGTAAGGTCAGTATATGTGGTTAAACAAGTGACGAAAAACCATTCATCGAAACATAAAAAGAAAATAATCACATAGTATAGTGAACTTTTGACCTTCTGATTAGATCTTAAATGGGTTTTGATCGCAGACATACACTACTTGAATTAACACTGAAAAACATGAAACCGTTCAATAGAGTTAATTCGTCAAAATTTGAGACCCCTGAACACAGTATGCATCTACAATCTCATAAACAACCGAACTCAAGACGTTCGTATCTTACAATCAAAACGGATATTTCAGACTGCTGGCCAATGAGCTAGAAGCTTCGAATCATACTGCAATGTGGTCTACATAATACTATTTGACAGTTTATTTCGCTGTTATACATGTCAACTTTTAAAATTCAACCATTTCCGTATAGTTTCTAGACAGTTTTTGGACAAACAATAACAAGTTACATAGAATAGTGAAAATATTGGTTTTCCATTCAAAATCAATCGCAATGAATAAATCTTAATTCTTTTTTAATTTTGTTAAATTATCTTTATATTATACTGAATGTATATTGAATATATACATTTATATGGGATAATACCAATAAATCCTATACACATGACTATTTTTGATTAGAAACACAAAACAAAAGATTATGCAATAAACTGATTTTTTTTAATGAGAAAATAACTGATAGGCATACAAACTTTTAATAATTGCTCCAGTCGATATAATGCTGATGATTGACAATCTGAACGATCAGGACCAATGGTATTCATGATTAGTTCAGCGTAAAATTCTATATCTTCTATTTTTAGTAATTCACCATGTACTGGCTTTTTATTTAAAGTGATAGCTCTTGAAAGACCAGTAAATATACGTTCCATATGTGGTTCCCAATCGATTCGTCCACGACCAATACGAGAAACATAACATAATATTCGGATAATTTCCTTTATTTTATAAAATGGTGAAGATATACTTAAAATATTACAGTTAAAACAAATGATGTTAATGATAGTAATAATTTTTCTGAATATTTTAAATGAACCAATCAACTATCTGTATATAAGTTTATTAAGCAAGATCTTTAATACATTCACTAGTTGTGCACCAACTCAATCAATCTACGCCACTTTCGCACCGATATGATACTAATTTGTTCATAAAGGACGTGGATACAACGTGAGGTATTGAAATTTCTCCTTTACATTATGATTCAATCAAATGTGCCATGGTACAACATTAATTTCAGTGACATGTAAATACTTTTATCATACTTTTCCGCAACTTCCATATCCACTATCATTTGTCGATATAAAGATTGGACAAAAATAGAGGATGTAGTCAATTTCTGACAAGGCATAACGGAACGAAAGCATGGTTATCATAGCATAAAATATGTTGGCACTCTCTGACGATCCAAAATGAAAATACCTGGAGATCTCACAATTTTGTGACCCGCCTAACGAATGGTGAACAATGATACCATGTGGTTATTTAAAGTCTAATAGGTTAAATAAAAATCAAATCCTCAACCGAACACCAAAAGTTCGACTATTTAGATGACTGAACTACAATGACAAATGTAATGTTCGTCAAGTAGATCCTAAATTTTGCACCGCATATAAAAGCTTTATATGGATTAGCATTTAAACTGTACTAATATATATACATTGGTAATATAGAATCTTAAAGAATATTTGTTTTCAACTGTTTATTTAACTCACACGAAAATTTCCTAATTCAGGGTGCATATACCACAAATCAAATATATCTGTTAACCAAACACGACTACAAATAATGGAAGAGTTATGAGAAAACAAAAATAATTAATAGGAGGCAAATTGAAAAGTAACAATGAAAGTTATATCATCATCATAGTTAGGCACTTCACACTAAAAATAATGGTTAAACTTAGAGTGAATATAGACAGTATTTTCTACGAGAAAAATTCAAAGCTGGATAAAGTCCCAAGTAGCCTTCTTTATAATTTCAAGTTGTATAGCATGGAGGACGAACTGATATTATGTTTATCCCACTTACCACCCACACTCTTGCACCTTATATAGTACTATAACCCAGAAAAGATTTAAGGTGTATGCACATATAAAAGAATGATAAACAACTTCCGCAAGATACATTACAATTTGAGACAATCCGAAACATGTAACACTGCTTCAATAAATAAGCGTTTTATGGCTATTTAGTAAACAACGAAATTGAAAGCTATTGATGAATTCCAGTATTCATGGTAGTTTTACCGATCAAATTTTTGACTCACCACTAATCAGAGAACCTCTTTTTCAAACTAATCAAAAACGAAAACTCTAAAGTACGAAATATGAAAATAGTGAGAAACTTGCAAACTCATCTTATGACATATTGGTTGAATAAGGTTTGAGTCACATAAATATCATAAGATGATTTTGTCTGATTCAACTTGTTTGAGCGAAGAGATGATTCAGTGGTTAAAACACTTGATTTTCAATCAGTAGGTCGCAAGTTCGAAATGCCCCCCGCTTACTTTAGTTTGGGCAGCCAGGTAATATCACAAATCCTCACATAAACAAGTTGGCTCAAAACCGACTAAATAGATGTGTATATGAGTTAAAGCTACAGAGTTTGCAACTCTTCAACAAAAGTATAAACGGGCTCACTCCCACTTTAAATAGATACCGATGGTATTACCTATAACAACCATAAAGTCATTTTAATTAAACCATCCAGCTTAAAGAAGGTAACACCGAAAATACCCACCTAAGCTACAAATCTCCACCACATTGAAGATAAAAATAGAATGACTATCGGAGCTAACTACTAAATAATCCAGAAGATGTCTAGAAAAATATCATCATGATCAACAGCTTACTATGTTCAAAACCTTATGAAAAAAAATCCAAGTGCAGATGGAATATGAAGCAGGTTTTAGTCATTATTTGACACAATTTTACAAAAGTTAAATATTCTTAAAAACCAGTGGATCGATTCTTTAAAATGAATTCCCAAATTTTTTCAACTATTCTTCTTCATAGAAGTCATAATAAACTTCAGGATCTCTAGCTTCAGTAGTCGCACAAATTTGAAACACTGAAGATTAATATTACCAACGTATAACACCATCAATATATATGATTTTTCAGCATAACAAACGATAGTCGACACATCGACTTTTAAACGGTTTCAAAAGCTAGCTTTATATTGAAGAACCAATAAGGATGTCAAGTGGTAAACATGATATCAGAAGAAACAAATAAAACCCAGTAATGATTTAACCTTGTTCTTTAACTACCCATACCTTACATAAAACATTATTTCTATTGACTAAACAGTTATCACCGTTACGAGAAAATAACAATCTAATCAAAGTTAAAGAACTACGAATTCGCTGTTTGGAGTAATATACGTCAGTAACGAACTAAATCGAATCCCGAGATATGAAGAAATGAGCAGCAGTAAAACTGACTGGATGAGTAAAATTAAAGTGACTTGTTTTCCCTAAAGTTGGTCTCTTTCTATATGAACAGTCATTATCTATAACTAACATAGAATTATTGACTAACGGAAGCAAAACACCATTAAGATCAGTAGGAAATACTTACTAGCACACATACACATGTACTACTAAAAAAGGTAGATGTGGTTAGTAACTCCACCTAGCGTATATTCAGTGGAATGGCGCTCCTTTCTGATTGGTGTTTATAATTTATGTAAAGGCATTAATATACACCAAAACTGAACAGTTGATAGATGAATGAACAAATTACATAGAACCTTGAAAACCATTATCTCAATACCAATATTTTATGCAAGATATGAGCAAAAGTGTAGTAATAAACTCTATGTACTAAATGCCTACCTAATCTCATCAAAATATTTTGGATAAAATGGTGTATAAATTAAAAAATGACCCAAATATCTGATCGGCGCTCCAGTCAATATATCACTACAAATATGATGACGAAATTCTAACCAAATTTCTTCAATTGAACTTTTCGGAAAGAACCTGTTGAACAGAAAAAAACATGGTTATTGAAATAATTATAACATGAATAATAGACAGTCAGTCAGTCACAGTCAATGTGTAAGACCTGACATGAATATGAAACCATTTAAATTGTTATATCTTAACCTGTTTGATATAGTGGGACCTCAAGGAATCGGAGCACCAACCAAGATAACTTAATTAGCTTGTTATGAGAGGCAAGAGTGACCGCTGCATCAAGATATCAGTGTTGTGTCTTCAACCAATCATTAACGATAAGCCCACTAACTCTGTTATATTCTCAACATGATCTATAGGTCATGCAAACTCACAAGTTTCCTAACCTCTTATAAGAACATAAGTACAGTCTAGTGATCATAGATCCTTTAAATATTTAGTCAAATGATTTCTATGATTAAACAGGTATAGTACTGGACAACAATACACTGCAATTAGTAGGTCGTAATAGATACATAACTATGACATTTCATATGCAAAGCTGAGTAACAAATTTATGGCTGATCATAATTTATCAACAGTAAAGCTATAGTAGTCGAAGGATGCAGCTTACAATAAGGACTACATATACATATCAAAACAGTAGCTAACCACACTTCACAATACTATTTAGGCTGCTTTCGAACAAGCTGCTAGTAGTTGTCGGAATGAACAACAGATACACAGATACACAACTATATAACCATAGATTAAAATAAAATAACTAAGAATAAAAACAATTATTATGCAAACATGAAAATATTAATCTCCTTTATAATAGCTAAACAATGTATAAAGCATAATTTATTATAGGATGTTTATTATACTACTGATAACAAGAATTATAGTTAAATAAAAAAATAACCACAGTTTCATACAGTACTTACTTTGAGCATAAGACAGTGATCTGTTGTAATTTTACAAATTCTGTTCTGTTTGATTTTCAATTTTTTTTAATTAAGAGAAAAAGGAAAATGTTAAAATCGAATAAATAAATAAATGATCTTTCTTTAAGAAATTATAAAAGATAATTGAACTAAAATAAAAGAGAGAATAGACTTTATTTCTCTATATCAATAAACAACCCTTCTTTATGATCCTTTAAAACAATAAATGAGTTATACAAAAGCAATTAAAGACAAATATCGTATGAAACTCATGGTATTTTGATTGTCAACAGTCAGTTAGTCAGCTACAACGTAGGACCAGGCACATATACGCAACGGTCCAAGTTGCCACACCTCATTAGCACAACATGAACACTGGATTCATAAAAGTAGTTAATCCAGTGGTGGTAATATATAAAAGATTGCATGTAAGGACATAGTACGGGAAGGAGGAATTAGTTCGTAGAAAAAAAGATATGAAGCAATTTTAATCTCATAGTTTAAGGGAAGATAGACAGTGTATACACCGACGCCATTGTGATCGATTCTGAGCCATGTCACCAAGAGTCTCCAACCATTGGTTACGACAGTTACGCGGACCCCAACCAAGTAGTCTGCATCTACCAACATGGCTCAGACTAGAAGTTAGTGTCTTCAAGTACTGATGCCATGTTTTGGTTTGGCCGCCCCTAACTTTCTTCCAACCATGCCCAACACTAGTCAGCATTGCGCGTCGTGGTAATCAGTGTTCTGGAGGTACCCGAAAAGGAAATTGGATTAGAGGTGGTCTTAGTGACCTGAGAGCGTGACCGCAGTGCCCAAGGGACAACTGCTTGAGGTCGGCCACACACGACCTTTTTATGGGTAATTTTTGTGTTAGCTCCGTACTTTTTGGGATATCCGTGGGATAAGACGAGGTGTGCATTTTTAGGGTCGACCTTTTCTAACCCCACCCCTCCTTGTGGGAAGGCAGCATCGCTGTCATGCTGGTTGTCTGAAAGGAACACATTACTGCTGTCACACCTCTGTACAATCAGCAGTACGACTTCGCCTTCGGACCTTGGGTTTGCTGCTTTTAGTCTTACTGCTCTTCAACCGACCTGTCTGACATGGTAGGACCTTGAGGAACAGTTGTTCCAGCCAGTATAGCTCGGTTGCTTCATCACGATAGGCAAGCCCGACCACCACGTCAAGGTAGCAACAACGATCGGACTACTTGGTTGGGGTCCGCGTAACTGTCGTAACCAATGGTTGGAGACTCTTGGTGACATGGCTCAGAATCGATCACAATGGCGTCGGTGTATACACTGTCTATCTTCCCTTAAAATAAGAGATTAAAATCGCTCCATATCTTTCTTTCTACGAACTAATTCTTTATTCCTGTACTATATCCTTATCGCAGTCTTCTTTTTATATATTACCACCTCTGAATTAACTACTTTTATGAATGCGGTGTCCATCTTGTTGTGTTAATGAGGTATGGCAACTTGGACCGATGCATAAATGTACCTGGTCCTACTTTGTAGCTGACTGACTGACTGAATCAGTGTTCAGGCATACGTAATACGCGAACCAACCTCATCAACTGACTTACCATCATTCCCTAATACTCTGAATCCAACCTCACTATTACGTACCCGGTGATCCCAGTAGATGCGAGCAATATTTCTAAGACATCTGTGGTCAAATACTAGTAGCTTACGAATGTCTTAAATTCTTAATAACCACGTTTCGTAGCCTTAAAGTGGAACAGAACAAACTGCTACGTAGTATACTCGTCCCTTAATTGATAGACAGATATCTTGCCTTCGCCTTAGGTGACGTAAGTTGGCAAAAGCCAAACGAGCTTTCTGAATCCGTGCTGAGATTTCATCAGACAATAACCCATTAGGGTTGATCAGACTTCCAAGATAAGTGAAATCGCCGACGCGTTCGACTACTTCGGGTGTTGACGCAGACCAGTCTTGAAGGAACAACTTGTATTTAGAGGAGGAGAAACACATCCCAAACATTCTGGCGTGGTCACTCAGTGCTATCAAAAGTTTATCATGTTTTATTTGAACACATACATATTGGTACAAGGGTGCGCCAAATATATATGCGCCACACTTGTTATTTGGAGCGAGAGGAATATTTTTCATAAGTAGACAGTTTATCATGTTTTAGTGTTTTTGTGTGCGGGCTGAGATACTGCTCGGGTGCCCAAACCGAAGCAGGTGGTTGTCTTAGGGGGCCACACCCCGATCCTTCGACCTGAAGGTGTAACCCACAAGGCAGTGGAGCATCGTGAGGAGATGCAGTCCCATGGTAGCCGGTGACCAAGGAATTGGTTCATACTCTATTTGTTCCCGCAGGATACTGGAGCCCATGTGCACCATTGATTTGGTTTGGGATCCGTTAAAGCGCCGGACATTCGCTTTTCGTCCCCCGCCACGAGAAGGCAGTGAGTAGGACTCCCTGGCAGAGGATGTATACGCGTGGACGTGTGAGAGCATTTCGAAGAGGGCGAACCCATCCCGCTCTCGGCCATACCAGGGCATTTGGGGGTCTATGAAAAGGCTCTGCATTTTATCAGCGTCTTCGCTTTGATGAGAAATGAATATGCTATTTATTTAACAGTGATAGATAAATTTAATATAGTTTATTGACTGAACTAAGAGAGTAGGTGTTAGGGTAAAGTAAAATTTAATCTTAGCCCCTTGTATCTATTCAGACAATTTGAATTCCATCTAATATGGAGTGTTTCTGCCATGAGCCATTGTGATCTTAAAAATGTTTTGAACAATTTCAATACTACCAAAGTTAATCTTGTGGCGTGATACTATAGCACGTGAATCTATGACCAGTTTTTTCAAATTTTACTAAATTCCTCGATGTTCATACTTGTTTTGATCCTAGTTTCTCGAAATGTTTATCCAATGTGCACTGAGTCATGGTTTGAACATTCTAATTTAGGCAGAATTAGATTGTGAATCCTTAGATATTTTGTTTTTTAAGATGAACAAAGTTGCTTAGTAGTATATCGAATGTTTTAAAGAACACCTCGATGTTGCATTAAAGTACTCTGTTGATTTCATCTGTTATTTATTTTAAAAATTTTGGTTATGTTCATTAGTCCCACTTTCTTTTTTTCACTTGTCATCAATGTGTGTGCCCTTCTTAAAAAGCTGAAGACAACTGATATTTTTTCACTGATGGAGTGTGAGGATTTCGAAACCTTAATATTCGTTCGAGTGCGTTGCCTTTCCGAAAACAATCACATCAAAATATCCATTTTCATCCCTTCTATAACTAGGCAATCCAGAAAAGGTAATTTACCATTGTCTGAATCCTAAGTAAATCTAATATCGGGTGATTCATTATCTAATTTCTCTAAATTATCGAATTTCATCAATGGCTCTAACACTAAGATGTTTATTTCCTAAGTTATGTACAAAAACTCATAAGTACTTGAAATGTTTCATATACCTCACTCAAATCGAATACGAACTGTATCACCTTAAGTCTTCAATTACGAATTATGCCTGTTCCGAAAATTACAATCAGAAAGCCTGAACCTAAAACTACAAATCAATACGCTAGTCAATGATTCTGATGACTGATATCATATTTTAATTGAATCATCACCTTTATCCTCTGTTATATTTACTCCAACCTTAGCCATAATAAATTGCGGTGGTAAGTCGCATGAATAACACGAGTTCCAACAAACTCAATAAATGAAGAATTTTCACTTCATTAAACAAACAACTTTCTTAGTTAATACATTTGACCCGATATTTGTACTGGTCAGTTGGTAGTTCCAACATATATCCTCTACTTTTAAAGATATTATTTCACAGCTGTAAGGTAGAACCTTTGAAAATCGATTGGTCACAAATATATATATATATATATATATATATATATATATATATAATTATATATATATATATAATTGTTCACCGAAAAGAAAAACTACAAATTAGGAGTTAATTGGAATCAACTGAAAAGCATAAACCATTTAAATATCCACCAATAAAATTCATGATACACTAATACTAGTGATGAAAAACACGATATTTATTAAGTTATATGTGTATAAATTTGATTGAATATTTGTGATAAACAAAATAAAATGTATATTTATTGTTTTGTTATTATATTTATTATAAGTCATGTGTTTATTTATCCATTATTATAAACACATGTTTATCATATCCTATAACAATGAAGAAAGGATAAACAACATTCAATAATAAAACTGTGTAAATTTGAAATTGCTAGATTTCGATAAGTACAGTTGACTTCTTTTTAATTTACAAAAAATAATCAGCTCAACAGGAGATTTTTAATTGAGATGTGAATAGTCTACAAAACTATTACTACTTAATCGTTTATTTGTTAAATGACGTAACTAATTATGTTTACTTTTGTGATCAAAACTAGACTAAAAGACCTATTCTATTGATCAGATCTCTTTTGATACTGATTTATTTGAGTGTTTGTATCAATAAATCTGTCTTGTAAACAGTTGAAAATCAGGAAACATTGTGTCGTTGCATTATGTTGACACTATGTAAGAGAGCTCATCATTCATTAAAATCCAACGTTATCTTCCATTTAAGTAATTTGCATGATTAACGAATAATTTGCTTATGTACTAAGTAAAGATTTATGTACTCAGCTTTGAGATATATTTTACTTGTATGGGAGGACAAGTGATACTACCTGGTTTCGCAAACTAAAATAGGCGGAGAGAGGATTGAACCTGCAATAACCCGGTAGAAAGCTGAGTGATTTACCTGTTCCATAACATAACAATAGTCAAAACCAAGCAAACAATGGATCATTGGTCCGTTTTATGAATTTTTACCACTTTTTTTATAACAATATCTTAGAAAATAAACTAACTCCCTTTCATCGTGCAAAATATTTCATTGGGACTATTCAAACCTAGAAGCAAAAATCTAACGCAACGCCCCAAGTATTAGTAGATAGTCAAAATTAAAGATAAAAACACACATGTCATCATGCCAACAGTAAGCTGTCAAGAACTAAAATCCCAAAATAAAGATATCGGAGAGCATTCTAGAAAAAGTAACCGTAATTGATGCAATAGGATATAATTATGCATAAACAAGGAACTATCTTCAGTGAAGGTGAACAAGGAAACAGAAAGTTCTCAACAGCAGGTGCATTATTTAGGTACTTCATAAAACCGTTGGAAATTAATTCAAAAATACAATAAGCTTACCATCGGAAATAAACGTTTTTCGTTTAATACTAAAAAAGTCAAGATTATGTATTGGTGATAAAGCTCTGAACCCATAGTAACTAATGGATTCCCAGTGTTCTCTCGTCTGTAGTAATCATTTAGTTGGTTTATGTGTTCTTCCAATTAAGTAGTAATAAATTAGTCATTCTGATAGCATTATGGTTGAGTGAACAAATAATAATTACTATAACTTACTTAGGCAGTTGAATTAAGTGAAAATTCGCTTGCCACGCATCATCAATCCATTCTCGCATATCAAGAAGTTTTTCCAGTTAATAGACAAGGTTGATGATGGTAGAGAATATGATTTACTGCACAAAGAGTCAAATGAAAAAAGTATACACTATAAACAATTAAATATTAATGTATAAACACCACAAATGTAGTATGAGGTGTCTGTCTGCCTACTTAAAAGCAATGATACTGAAGTGTATGTCGTTATGTGTTATTTCACAACTGTGAAACTATGATACATTAGTTCGTTCTAAGCACCTAATCATAAGTGCATAAGAAACATTACTTGCACATGGTGGAAGCACCAGATGAGTAATGCCGAGGTATTCTTAGGGTTTAAGAAGAAAAAGTAAGTCGGTTAATAAAGTTGTAAACCCTCATCAAAACGGATGATTGAGACATACGTTAAGCATGACTAACAATGGCCTACCTTGACGTGCAATTGTGGCTAGATTGGAAACCAACAGAGATCAAACTAAGATATCGTATCAATCCTTGAAGTTATTTTTGCTGATCTATGGTTTCAGGAAGTGCAAACTTTCAGGTTAGAGATGGCACGATAATCACAATCTATGATTAAAGAACTTAGGAGATAAGGGGTAAAAACCAGTTACAGAGACTTAGTGTAATTTATCATCTGTTTAAAATTAAATCTTGAAATTATTCTTCGATCGTGTCTGTTTCTTTAGAATTATGTTCTTTTAATATCCACCTTTTTCTCGTTTTGTCGATTTTTTACATCGTTATAACGATGTGATATGTTATAGCCTGAATAGTTACGAATTCATGCCACGTTCGAAGTTGCCTACGACAGAGTGACTAACTCTATATTATAAGCAATATCTGTAATACACAGAATTAAAAACTCACTAATTATAGGTTAATCATCTATACCTATGACTGATAAAAATGCAAAGTGATTGAAACATTAAGTATTTGAGTAAATGCACATACACATATATAATCATACCTCATCAACTTGTTTAAAAGCTCTAACGCATTGAATATAACATGCGTATCAATATTTGGACAACATATATAAGCTACAGTTAGACGAATTAAAGCAATGCGCTGTGTTTTGGATAAACGCATTCCAAATATATTGATAAATCTAGAGGATAGCGATAAAAAAGGACATTTCATTGATTATGATTAAACATTAGAATGATTGCACAATCCAAACAATAATGTATATTCATAGGTAATACAATGGATGCGATACTAAAGGTTGATCGGTTTTTTCGGCTTCCTCCCATTAATCATTGTTAAAGCATACTCCGTTAGCTGAATATCTCGTATAAAGATAACATAATAGATTCTCTAGTGATAAATTCAGTCAGTTAGTGATTCTGTTTTAGAAAATCTATTCGATTTGAATGGGTTATCGGGAAACTTATCAACGTGGTCATATCGACTAATCTGTAAATTCGATTTTGCAAAGTATTTCTGTATTAATGTGTGTCCTTCAGACTGACATAGAAGAGTTAAGTTTAAATCTACGACCTACCTTATTGTAGCTTAATTACCAAGTACATTTTTGTTTGCTCAGTTTTAAGCGATACCTTGGATGTATGGGTGTAGAGACACTACTCGGATGCCCAAACTGAAGTAGATGGAAAGAAGTTAGGACCCGAAACTTACTGGTTCAAAGCCGAGTGGTCCAACTACTAAGCTACCACCCCAATGTCTAGATTGTTGTTGTGTAAATTTAATTTGAGGTGGCTATCACATAACAGAAATTTGTATCGCTTCTCAGCAAATTAAGTCCTTTTGAATTATCTCACTAAAAAGTGATCTATTTCACAATTAAATATTTCATGTACAAGCGAATGAAATTTGGTTATTAAGGATCAAAATACATGCGTTTCCTCGAAAAGTTTCCAAATATACATTGTGGATTAAGAACCAGATTAATAAAATGATTATCAAATGTAATAGTATCGACATAACTAACCTTTGAATAGTAGTAAATACTGGATTAATTTCACACATGATATCACCAGACGATAAAACATCACATAACCACTGTATAATTGTATTCCATTCATCTTGTATAACTTTATCTAAATTATGCGGATGAATAGGAAACAAACGATCACTGCGTCTGTGCATGGACCCCGATTGAATTGATTTCATCTTAAAAGAATATTCTTCAAATGCAAACAAGTTTTAAAGTGTCTCTTTCTTCATAAAATATTATTTGTCCTAAATTGAGAAAAAAGGCAGAGATAAACTGCAAACTTTGTCAAACAATTTTGCTTCTCTAAGGAAAGCGCTAATAAAACGAGTCATACGATTGTAAACACTTATTCCTTCAATACATTGGCTATTTGCGTAAGGAAATAATGATAGAAACCCACAAACTATAGGAACCGAACCACTAACCCCAAAGGTAACCGAAATTATAACACTAAAGCCATAAAACTTGATAAAAGGAAGACATGAAAACCTAATACTTTTATTAGCCCATAAGTATTGGTCGGATAGGATGGGAAGGATAAACGAGATGGTATTCTCTCTAGAACTTTTCGTGCCTCAGAAGAATTGAGACAGGCGCCGATTTCTTCTGTACATTGAGTTTTATTTTACAGAGAACTATGAAGTCTGATACAAAAGTAAAAGCATAAATTCAGCCGTAACTTAATCACATGTCAAAGATAAGCCTATGATTAATATTTACAGAATGTAGAAGTGAACATCAATTGTAGCCACACCTTTTGACATGGCAAGTAATCTAACAACTACTTTATTTCGAAGAAAGTAGTGCTGATAATCCGTTATCAATGAAAAACAAATTAATGAGGTATATTTTACGGAAACTAGCCCTCTGAATAGTCTTATTAGAAAGTGAAGCACTAAGAGCTGTATCAAACCATAATCGGTTATCTGAAAGTTTGTATTTTCCGGTTTTCGATATTCAACACAACCTCTGTGGACACATAAACATCCTCAATAGATGCATCGATATTGCTTAGAAATGGATGTTTTTGGTAAATTCTTGAATTATGATGGGCACCAAAATCCAAGAGACGTATTTCATATTACTAAGTAGTTATCAAATGTATGCATCCGCATCGCAGCGATAAATACTAAGTTATAGCTCTAAAATGATGCATGAACGTCTAGTTGTCAAATCCTAAATAGGACAAAACATGCATCCTTGACTCTAATTGCTGACCGAAACCCGAAAATTTACTGTGAAAAATTTCCCCAATTAAAGAAAACTTTAAATTAAATTTGATACCCTGTAGTATTTCATTGTATGATTATTTTGAGATTTTACTACCTTTATACTACCTACCACACCTGATTGAAGTATCATATAGTTAACAAGAAACAATGCCATACATAGACAGGTATGTAATAAAACAAGATAACAGATGCAAAAATAAGCGTTTATTTATTTATCATCAACTATGAACAACAATATAAACACATCGTGAAATAATAAGCAAGCTAAAAAGTACAAAGAAGTAATGAAGACAAATATGTGTCAAAAAGTAGAGAAAATAAACAGGTGATGGAAGAAAAGGCTTTTTATTTAATAAAGGAACGCAACTACAACTGCTTTTTATCTTCATGATATGGACTCGTTTTTATTGATGTTAAATGACTATCAACAACAGATACAGAAATCAACAACTGACCAGCATAATACGTTGGTAAAATTAAATTACATTTAAATGACGATATATCACTAGAGAATAAACAAATTCCCAATATAGTATCAGATACACCAAATAGTAATCCACCAACGGCAGAAGCTATACATGTCCATGGTATAGAATATTCATGTTTAGTTAATTGGGCTAATGCACGCCATACCATAATTACTAATATTAATCCATAAGCTGGAATAACAAGTGTATTGATACCGTCTAGTCCTTCTTTTACAGAAACACATACACAGAGAAGTATTGGCAGTAAAATGAACAATATAGATAGTTTTAAACGTTGAAAACCAAATGCGTAAATGTATAATATATGTGTAATGGCAAACATAGCCATGCCAGGAATAAGAAGACTAGGCCATACCAAAAATGCATCGCCTAGACAAGAGAATAGAAGACCAAGGAAAATTTTTAAAGAATAGGCTTGATTGTTTGGTATCTTAACCCCATACATATAAACAAACGCAACAAGTGATAAAATAGGTGCGCATTTAAAAACACAATAACCCACAGTCGACTCATATTTCGGATAAAGAACATAGAATAAAGCAAATGTTTTAAAGAACAAAACTAAACGTGGTCCCAAACATTTGACCTGAAAAACAGAAAGAAGGATCAAGTGAAAGTAATGCTAAAATTTTGATATATCGATAAAAAAATTACAGAAAGATCCAACATGACTTGAATCATTTGTATTGGTAGTTTGCATTTTTTTTAAAAGTTGAGGGCTGCAATCGATCAGTCTGTTATTGACATATGTGAATTCTGTGTGAATTGCCTTGAAATTGCCCTGAGTCGTAAGCATGATAAGCAGAGATGAATGGTGGCTAGCAGTGTAATCCAGTACTTGAGTTTCGTCCTATTTGGGTTTCATCGGCTGGATGTACCTGGGTCCCACAGTTGAATCTCATGCTGGAATTCAGGTACATCTAGACGACGAGTCTCAAATGGGACGAAACGTGATTCCTGGATTACACTGCTGACCTTTATTCATCTCTGCTTATAATGATTTGAATCGGTTAGTAATCTTAAATAATTTGTCAATGTTTAGCAGCACAATACCTGTAAGACTGAATAATTATTTTACATTAAAATTTACATAAGGTCACAATGAAAAAGCAGCTATTTAACAAACTTGCTAAGTTAATACGAAGAGATATGATACATTCTCCTACATATATAACTATGGCGGTAAATAGATAAATAACATCAAACATTCAATGAAAATATGCACTAAACAAGACGATATATGCTGAAAGGTAATCCGACGTGATATCAGACATTGTTTGCAGTGAAACTAAAAAGAATGAGTGCAAACGAAACCAGTCGATGAATTCGTACAAACCAACTTAAGCGGGAGACTGAAGTACTCAGTTTTAAATCAAAAGGTTTTAGGCTATAATAACATCCCAACTACTTCAATATTAGATAGCTAGATTTTAATACTAGTGAGATATCGGTTTTCAGTCAAGAAGCGAGTATACTGTGCAGCAGTCCGCTTTATATCACTCTATGACTGAAACTGTCTATGAAAGTATAAGACGTCTGTAGGCTGCATGCTTTTATCATGGCTGTCTTCGAAGCACTGCTCGCACCTCGTAGAAAGACTAAGTTAATAATCCTGCTGTCAGAAACAGGGTACTAGGTAAACTGAGGAATCGATTAACGAGGTACGAACACTGCATAAGTCGGACCACTTCCTAAACCGACAGACGACAATTAGCTGAAAAAACGAAATTGATGGTTGAATCAAGACCAGTCATTCAATTTCAAGTTTAAACAAAACGTGGTATCAGTCCATTAAGCCATTGACTGTTGAGATGAGTCAAGATGGTGGATTCACAGCACTCGCGGCATTCCCAACAGGTCTTAGTCTAGGGCAGGTTGGTACATTATTTCATCTGCAAGTTCAGCTCGTGCTGTTGTGCTCTCGATGTCCTGGATAATGGGTTGTTGATCGAGGTCAACCGACACTAGGGTTGATTTTGTTTAGTTGTTTAGACTATGGCTTAACGATCTAGAGTAGTTTTCATGACACATTACCTGATAGTGTACGTCAATACTGATGAAGTATCAGATCTGAACGGTTTTGGTCAGATTCCCTCGATTCCTGGAGTTAATAGACATTATATGGAGAGGCCTGATTACTTTTTGGGTTTGACGGATGGGAGAAACCAAGACACACCACTTACCATAGTCGCATGTACGCCTGGTAATCGCAACAACGACAGTCACCGTTGTGTTGTGTAAATTCGGTTGTCCGAACTTCTACATATTAAATTGCTAACCCCAAAAATCACTGTGCTGGACAGTTATTGACTGTTCATCGATGGTTTTCTTAGGACATCCCTAACCATCTACGGTTTCTCATATCTGAGTCGAATGTTTGAAGACCGTTTAATCGCTGCCCTTCGAGACGTAAAGATAGTCTTTTTTGGCAAATTAATGAAGTGATCATTCCTTAGAAAAAGGAAGAATCACTGGAATATGTTCATCTCTACTGGCTTAGAACAATACAGACCCAGTTTTTGTAAGATTAGGAATGCCTGTAAAGCGTTAATAAGCAAGACTAGACTATCATACGAAAAACAATTGGTTAGGGATTCTAGATATAGTCCGAAACGGTTATTCTCGTATATAAAAAGGCGAACTAAGAGAAGCGATGGAATTCCATCACTTTTGATACGAGATAATCCGTTAATCTTAGCAGAGAATGATGCCGAAAAAGCGGAAGCTTCATCGGAATATTTTAGTAAAGTGTTTTTCATCGGTAATGAGGAACGACCAACGACTCATCGCGACCGTGACGGCTCTCTGATGGATTCTGTAGTCATTGAGAAAGATACTGTTTTGAGGCTACTTCAGCATCTCAAACCTGATAAGTCCAGTGGTCCTGATGATATTCATCCTAGGATTATGAAAGCCATATCAGATGAAATTGCTGAACCATTAGCGATACTATTCGACATGTCTCTGAGACAGTCCAGACTTCCTAGAGACTGGAAAGATGCTATAATAAGTCCGGTGTATAAGGCTGGGAATAGGGATTTAGTTAGTAACTATAGACCCGTTAGCTTAACTAGTGCAGTTGTAAAACTGATGGAGAAAATCATTCGGATAGCTGTTATAAACTATGTTGAAGGGCAAAATCTTTTCTCTAGGGCACAACATGGTTTTCGGAAAGGCCTATCTTGCTTGACAAATCTTGTCATTGCACGAGAAGATTGGGCTGCGGCAAAGGATCGGAATACTCCTGTGGATGTGATTTTCATAGATCTAAGTAACGCCTTTGATAAGGTTTCCCACTCTGGTCTTAAATTCAAACTGGAACGTTTTGGAATCCATTATACAGTCGTGGATTGGATAAGTAACTTTCTCCATGACAGGAGACAAAGGGTAAGGGTTCATGGGGCTCTCTCCTCGTGGGTACCTGTAAAAAGTGGGGTTCCCTAAGGTACAATCCTAGGTCCTCTTCTCTTTTTACTTTATGTAAATGAATTGCCAACTGTAGCAAAATCATCCGTTCTACTCTTCGCTGATGACATAAAGATTTGGAGACCCATACATAGTATGTCGGATAGAATAGTATTACAGGACGATCTTAGCTCATTGGTGGCATGGCTAGACAGGTGGTCACTAGAAGTAAATCCTAATAAGAGTGTAGTGATGCAGTTAAATAACTCTGATGAATCGTATGACTATACACTACGTGGATTCGTGCTACCCAAAGCAAGAAACTATAAAGATTTAGGAGTCATATTAAGCAATGATCTCAAAACCACTAGTCACTGTAAGGCTGCTGCTGCGCAGGGCTATAGGGTATTATGGTCAATTCGTAGGTCTTTCCAGTATTTAGATGATGAAATGTTTAGATTACTATACCCGATTTATATGCGACCACATTTAGAATACGGGATTCAAGCAGCGTGTCCTTGTTTCAAGTATGAAGCAGATATGCTAGAAAGAGTCCAACGACGAGCTACTAAGATGGTACAAGGTCTATCTGGCCTATCTTATGAAGACAGACTGAGACATCTTAACTTATTTCCGTTATCTTACCGTAGAATACGGGGTGATCTAATATTGGCCTATCGTATACTGAACGATGACCTTAGTATTAACATGTCTTATCTTTTGCTTCGGTCTAGAACCGATCATTCGAGAGGACATTCGAAGAAAGTTCAAAAACCGAGATCAAACCGTTTACGTCTGGAGTTTCGTTTCTCGCACCGAGTAGTGAATTACTGGAATTCTCTACCAGAACACGTTATATCAGCACCATCTGTTAATATATTCAAAACGAGGTTGGACCTCCACAGTATTACAAACTGCAAGGATTAATATAGTTCGATAGACCTCCTATTCTTACTGGAGACTGAAGACTGGAGAAAGGACTTACTCATCGTTGTATTTTAACAACTGAGAAGACGCAACCACAAGCAAGGCAACCATAGTTAGTTTTCGGACTGATTGGACAATTTCTGTACTTTTCCAAAAAATGACTGCTGATTCAAGTAGGTAGACAGCATTTGGTTGGTTCGTCCAAAAGTTATAGTCTCGCCATGTAATCATATTGAAAATGACATGTTCGCCCACTGAGGACAAGTGCTACATAATTCAGACTATCAATAACGAAGGCCATAACCTATTCCTAGAGGTATAGAAATCAGCTCTTTTATGAATCTTTTGGACTTATATGGTCTCCTAATAAGTGTTTTCATTATACAAAACCGACTGAAGGAATATTCATTGATGGATGGGTATTTTGGACAAACTTTCTGAGATGAAGTAAATTTACGTGGACGCATTAGAACAATAAACTCATGACTACCTCATGAGTCAAAAAATGACAATGCCTTACATCTTTTTAAGGCTAAATTCACTTAAAAGCGATGCACAGACTGGGTCTAAATTTATTTATCTTCTGACAAGCAATCATATTAAAATATACAGAGTATACTTACAACAGCTATTCGACTGATTGGTTCGAACGTCAACATTGAAGTGAGCTCTAAACGCAAGGCCGGTTCCAAGGTTATTCACCCCGCCAACTGTATACTTCAGTCTTTTCGAAGCAGACAAAGTAGATTGATTCAAATGGTTCAGATGGTTGTAGGTGGAATAGAAGAAGCTTTTGCTTAACGGGCTCCCGTGTTTGACAGTCTGTAAGAGTAAGTATGTCACGGCCAGCTTTCTTTTGATAGCTTTCACTGTCGTATCGTTGCAACAATCTGAGGTTGGTCTGTGGCGAACTCTTATGCTAATCAATAACAAGCAGAAGCCATCAGATTTTAACAACACACTCGAAGTATTCAACCACTCTGAAAATGCTAATTGTAGTTGGCTTCGCTGAAAGATCAACCACAGTGGAATGCTCTCTAAATGCTGTCAAAATAAGACTGGGCCTCCGAGTGATAAGACTTATTATTTCGCCCAACTGCCATCTCTCTATCTCACGCAACTGTAACATTTAACTGTTCAGTCACGTGCAAACGGTGGATCTATGGAACAACTGCTGCGACTGCGTGAATCGGCTTGATAGGACGCGCGGTCCTAGTATACCTCCGGGTACCTGCAGTGCGACAATAAAGACTACTGATCGGGACCTTACTGAAGGAGTTGATAACAAGTCAAAGATCCACAAATAACCCCCAATTAGCAAGTTCAAATCCCCCAAACTATTTCGAAAATACCCCACGGTTATGTACACAGTATTGATCACATCAATCAAACACCAAACGTTAATACCTCATTAGGCAGAAGGGATCCCACCCAGACAAAGATTTTATCTCCAATGACATATGTAAGCAGTGAAAGAATAGCAAGGGAGAGAGCCTCATGACTAAATACTCAGAAACACTGTCCGTCCAAGAAGTAAGACAGGAAATTGACGGTTGCATAGTGTACCATCTACTAAATGGATAGAGCGCCTCCGAATCGAAAGGCGGCTACTATGGTGACTGGGTTCACTTACATTGTGACACCATAATATCCAAGCAGTGCAATCGGCTCATACTGTGTCGCAACGCCCACTATCCAAGTGCGTATTCTCGTGGTATGAGAAAAATCTAACGACAAAATTCATCAAACATAAAAATCCACGTACCCTAGAGGCTCCCGTACTCAGCCCCATCAACAGCTGTCGAAAATGTGACCAAAGAAACCACAACTCCGAGAGAGACATGATGCGCACAGATTGGCACATTCACTTACGAATTCACAGGCCATAAATGTCACTTACGGGCACTAACATGGAGCAGTGTGGTGTTGTTACGAAAAATAATAGTAGAAACATGGCAGCTACAGAAAAGCTTAGCAAAGTAGACGGAAAGTGTCTGAAACTTCCTTGTCCCATTAAATGTTGAAGTGTCGGCGGTGATCTACCGAAAAGCAAGGAGAGGCTAAATCGACAATAATGGAACAGATACTCCACCCTGTTTAGTGTGTGTGTATTATCCTGGTAAATCCAAGTGCCTACACAAGTGTCAAATTACAAGGAGAAGTAAGTGCTTCCGCCAGGAGTGAGTACTTAATTTATTAATTTACCAAAGGGGACCCACTACGACCAAATGGTAGCAATTAAACGGTCCTCAAACATCCAAGTCAGAGATTAATAATAGTACACTTGTAATATCCTTGTAAGTAGAAAAGTTAAACTTTCCAAACTTTCTGACATTTTGTGACTCGATCTAAGCCACTTCTCCAGCGAATAAATGATCGAATTAAACCAACACAAGTTTAAATAGTATCAAAGGAACTAAGCGAGAGTATCTATCAAAAGAACAGGTCTGACCAAGTCAATTTCGTACCACTTAGGTCAAGGTAATATATGCAAGGCACGTTTATTTATCTGAGTTTGTGTAGGCTAAATGATAAAGAAGTGGGTTATTTTTATGCAATAAGATACAGTTGGGACATTACAAATATACTATTTCTACTATTATATATCTGGCCAATGCTTAATTTCTTTGAAATTATCAAGTCTAGCCTTGGTAACAGCACCTCGAAGAAATGTAGACAGCTAGATCTGTCGCGAGAAAACCATAAACAGCCAGTCATTCACTGCACAGAATAGAAATTTTAGGATCAACGACTTAATTTGTGGAAGTTATGATAGACAAATCTACGCAAAACAACATCACATAGCAATAAACACACTTAAAACGTGGTGAGGTTGTATGACACAAATGTTGAGTTTGTGCCTAATCTTTTATAATTGGTTTGATATACGTTTCTTTGCAAATGATGAGGAAAAACACCCTATTTCATGTCCCACTGCTATTTTATCAGATGACATACGAACTGTCCTTGAAATAACCACGAATGATCAACTTTTGAAAACGTGAAGCTGTGTCGAAAAGACAATGAGTCTCCTATAAATGTTTCCTCTCCAAATATTGTACACTATTATCAGCAAACTTCAGCAAAGAGTGCAAACTGAATAAACTACATCAAGAATAACGCAGAGTTTATGCTATTTACATCTGAATATTCTGTTAATGACACTCATCTCGGGAGACTAGTCACATGATGAAGACGTAATTTTTTGTTTTCATGATGTCAATCTTATTATTATTATTATTATTATTATTATTATTATTCACAAACATCTTATGGGTACATAAGTGTTGTGAAGAAACCATTTCGGGTTTTTTCAAAAACGCAATAATACGCAAGTTTCAATAATATTAGCATTATATTTGCCAAATTTGAAAAAGAGAATAATAATAACAATAATAGAATAATAATAATAATAAATCAGGTTCTATGTGATTGAGAAGAATATTGAATTGAGTTTAAAGAAGGAAAGGAAGAAAATAAGGGAATAGAAATAAGGGAGACGTGAAATACGCAAATAGTTTAATAGGCGTGTTTATGAACACAGAACAAGAGTAAACGACTACAAAACAAAGTTTGGCAATAGTCAATCGGTGTAGTTTTGGGTCAGCATTTTGAAATTTTCTCCCCTTTGGAAACTCCCATTTTTGATTAGCCATTTACTTGTTTCTTTATTGGCTCAATCAAACCATTGAGGTGTCTCTTTTCTTGGTGACTGAAGTCCGAAAAATTCTAGCAAGTACAACAGTGTAGAACTAATGTATACGGTGTTGTGAATAATTATAAATTCCTATTTTGGATACAATTATTTACTCACAAACGTAGTATTGAAAGACAGAGTACCTGGAAATTTGTATATTTTATAGGACGTAAATATTGTCTAGAAGTCGTCAGGAAAATGAAAAAACTCATATTTCTTCGTCGAAAAACATTCTGATAAGCTTGAAATAGAGATGAGCCGGGTGCAAATAATTCATATGTAAAGTCATATGGTGACATAAAAGAAATACTAGGCAGGTTCCTAGAATTCGACGAGATATGGTGAATCGAGTTCATCACATCAAGTATTACTTGTTTTCAAATGGACTGAACCACAGCATGACCTTGAGTTCAGTCGAAGGCAACGTTATCTCCAATGGTCCGGCGTTCTACAATGACAAAACAAGTAATTAAGACAGATCCCAAAGTCAAATAACAAAAGACCAGACCTGAAAGATCGAGGAATATAAACGATTGTTTAAAGAGTCCTATCGTAAAAGTTGAAATAAAAGACAGGGTAAAAGAATGGACGAACAACAATTAGGTCCTGTAAAACGCAACGAATCAGAAAGAATTTGATGTGGAGCACCATGCCATAATATACACACACGCTCATATACAGCAGCTCGTTGCTTCACACACCACCATATTCATTGGAGAACCAAATCATTTTAACCCACATTGTGCTCAGCCATACTCTGATGTCGCTCCATCAAATGAGATATTCGTTCTTCTCTTTACTAAAGCGAGTCACTACGATATCTTTATACATATAATACTCCCTGGCTAATTTTTAATAACGACATTTGTAGAACCCGAAAGAAGGTTTCGACTGAAGAATAACTGTCTAGGTAGTTAACATACGCTCTATTGCCCAGTTGAAAACGAAACAAGGTGATTGGGTAAATGATGGTCCTGGATTTCATTGTAAATATAAATTTACACCATTACTTAGGCAAATATTATTAACGAATCCGACATAAAATTATAGATGTTGGTCTGTGTAGCGGATGTAGGAAAGCATACCCAGTATCCGCAATTATTCCATAATAGTACCTACTTCATCGATACTTATCAACTTTGACCCTAGATACTTTATCCCAAAGGTCGTATATATATGGGCCCTGGGTAAGAGCCACATCACATGTGGTGTAAGTAAAATTTTTGAAAAGATTAAGGCGGAGAATCAAATGGGACCTAAGCCTTAATTACAAAAAAATTTAAGTCCTAGGATAGTCAGAGAGAGAATCAGTTTTAAACATTTTAGGAATCAAATCCGGCTGTATTCCTCTTATCTTTTGTAGATCGGATAGGAGCCTTTTGGAAAATAGGAACTAACGGTATTCAACGTTTGTTCTTACACATATCTTGTAAAGAGTGATTTTAGATCCACTTTGAAAGACGCTACGAAAAATGGAGCCTATCGACTTCTGCATTTTAGGTGTTCTAGTGATGATATACTCAGAGAAGTTAAGACTGTGAGAGCGATCCTCCCCAAGGTTTTTTAACAATGTGAGTTTTGGCAGCACGTTTTCGGTGCAAGTCAGTTTTGTTTTAACGGACGCGTCTCTGATAAATAACCAGCCATATTCCTCTGTGTCGAGTCCCAAGCTCCTGTCCCTACATCAGTTATCTACCTTGTTGAGTTCATGATGGATTGTTTGCGCAATACAACGTACCTCACAGACGTCGGTTTTATAAATAACTTTTAAATAATCATCGTGGGTCTTAATAATGTTGAAGCGTCTGCACAAATTGTTGATGTAGATAGTAAAAAATCAATGGATTCAAGATACTACCCTACAGAACACCAACACGTTATTCGACCAGTAATTTTTCAATCAGCAATCAAATCTAAATTACAAGAAATGAACAAGTAGATGTAGGGCATGAAAGAATTACTAAGCACGACAGATAAATGTTATTCTATCCTTTATGGATAGATCACGTACAGATTCGTTCGAAAGATAACATTTGGTTGCTTTATAACACACATTGTTTTAATTATGGAAGATTATTTCAATTCACAATAAAAAATGCACAGTCCCAGGCAATGCAAGCAACACGATAAACGGAGACGGGACAAGTCAGTATGGCTGCAGCCAAAACTAAGTATAAGCTAAAACAACATGAATGCAGTTCAGGAATGGGCATGAAAACTCAGTGAAAGCGTGAGAAAGATGAAAACCACGATAAAATACTAATATTACCATCTCAAGTGGAATTAAAATGACTAACAGAATGTACGACCGAAGGAATCATTAGTAATAGGTGTATTCAAGTATATACATGAAGGATTTTCAAACATAAAACTTTTAAAATGAATCTTAGAACATTATCAACACAAGCAACCAATGAAGATTCAACATAAAGAACATAAATAAACAAAGGAAGGTACAACACTCACTACATCTAAATCCTTAACCTATTTTGTCTCCTCTAAGAACGTATAAGAATAGTGTAACGGAAGGAAAACAAATTAGATCCCTCCATAGTATTTTATTGAACAACATTGTTAGTTGTTGTTCCTTTCCCCGTCTTTTATTCTGACCTTTATTCAGGTTTCTTGTTAACCAAACTTTATGTTCATCAGTCCTTCCCGATGCTTTTGCCATTTATTCCTGGTTACATATGTTTCCTTTATTAATTAATTTCACTGTTGCATGTTGTCGGAGCATTGACAATAAGGCCGTGTTTGACTAAACTCAATGTCACTGGAGGTTCAGTGTATGACTGTTAACCTTCGACTGTCTCTCTGTCTGGAAAGGTACTCTGAATTTTTGCGGATAGATACTTAATCCCACCTTGTCAGTAATAGTTTTATTGATTCTCGTGTATCAAACTCTTGTTTACCAACTGTTTCTTCTATTGTGTAACACACTAGTTTTTGTTAGAGAAACCCTTGGCTGCATAGCACAGGTCGTACCGTCTAAAGTGTTCGTACTTTTGATATAACTTATTCTCTTTATTAAATTAGAACCGACACATCGAACACAGATTTTGTGTTCTCACATAATATAATACAAGCCACTCAAAGACGCTTTTTGTGCTATACAAAAGAACGTAGACTGATCTAACCGTATAAACTTTGGTTTGTTAGTACCTTTGAATTTTCTCTGTGTAGCATACACTCCCACCACCAAAAAACTAAGCCGAATATAAGTCCTGGTGGAAACGACATTAGATCGATTCTTTAAAAATGAAAGGACCAGACAAAGGAATACTATTACTCAAAACATTCACACTACCTTTAGACTTTGGTGGCCCGAATCTGACCTTAATTCGATTGTGTAACTATCGTTACCGTAATATACACGCCGCAAATCCTCGCAAACAATTATTAAGTTAACTCGAGCTAGTGAATAACGGAATTAAAATCAGTCAAACACGAGAAAGGGTTTCGAACACATATATTTTGTACAATCGTTGATTCAGGCAGATGACCAAAGGAACGAAGCTAAGCAAAATGATGCGCATTGGAGGTGGCATGTGAGCTAGCTCAATTTAATCGTGAGTTAATCAATATTTATAGTCACACAAAAATAAGCTAGGGACATGTCATGACTAGGATAAGATGTACACATATATATGCTCATATAAAAACAGGCTTGATAAGTGATTACTTAACAAGGTCAAAGCATGACTGAACATGAATGGACTTACTGACCTGTCCAAAAGCTAGAACACATTACATAGGCTTAACATAGTAGCCGGCACTACAAGACGTAGGTACGTACCCTGAAGACTGGAGGATAATGTAGGTTGTCTCCAAACCAAATCAGTATCGAAAGCCTCGATTCAAAATTACGGACCTATAAATATCACACCAGTCATATCACTCATCTGATCATCCACACAAGGAAGGCCTAATTGACTTATCGAAACAAGGCCCCATTAGAAAAAGATCCTGTGGTACATGTCAAATAGGCTTATTTGACTAGGTTACTTGCATACTTGACCAAAAGGAACTGGTGTTTATACTATATTTCTGTATCAAGAAAAATTTTGATGGTGAACCTAATGACCTTCTAATCAACAGACTTCAGGATATACTAACTTCCTGTTGCAGTGGATTTTATCTTTTCTCATGATTAGATAACAAATAGGTAAAATAATCTCCAAAACCTCGACACGTTGACCAATAACCAGTGGTGTTCTGTAGGGTAGTATCTTGAATCCATTGATTTTTTACTATCTACATCAACAATTTGTGCAGACGCTTCAACATTATTAAGACCCACGATGATTATTTAAAAGTTATTTATAAAACCGACGTCTGTGAGGTACGTTGTATTGCGCAAACAATCCATCATGAACTCAACAAGGTAGATAACTGATGTAGGGACAGGAGCTTGGACTCGACACAGAGGAATATGGCTGGTTATTTATCAGAGACGCGTCCGTTAAAACAAAACTGACTTGCACCGAAAACGTGCTGCCAAAACTCACATTGTTAAAAAACCTTGGGGAGGATCGCTCTCACAGTCTTAACTTCTCTGAGTATATCATCACTAGAACACCTAAAATGCAGAAGTCGATAGGCTCCATTTTTCGTAGCGTCTTTCAAAGTGGATCTAAAATCACTCTTTACAAGATATGTGTAAGAACAAACGTTGAATACCGTTAGTTCCTATTTTCCAAAAGGCTCCTATCCGATCTACAAAAGATAAGAGGAATACAGCCGGATTTGATTCCTAAAATGTTTAAAACTGATTCTCTCTCTGACTATCCTAGGACTTAAATTTTTTTGTAATTAAGGCTTAGGTCCCATTTGATTCTCCGCCTTAATCTTTTCAAAAATTTTACTTACACCACATGTGATGTGGCTCTTACCCAGGGCCCATATATATACGACCTTTGGGATAAAGTATCTAGGGTCAAAGTTGATAAGTATCGATGAAGTAGGTACTATTATGGAATAATTGCGGATACTGGGTATGCTTTCCTACATCCGCTACACAGACCAACATCTATAATTTTATGTCGGATTCGTTAATAATATTTGCCTAAGTAATGGTGTAAATTTATATTTACAATGAAATCCAGGACCATCATTTACCCAATCACCTTGTTTCGTTTTCAACTGGGCAATAGAGCGTATGTTAACTACCTAGACAGTTATTCTTCAGTCCAAACCTTCTTTTGGGTTCTACAAATGTCGTTATTAAAAATTAGCCAGGGAGTATTATATGTATAAAGATATCGTAGTGACTCGCTTTAGTAAAGAGAAGAACGAATATCTCATTTGATGGAGCGACATCAGAGTATGGCTGAGCACAATGTGGGTTAAAATGATTTGGTTCTCCAATGAATATGGCGGTGTGTGAAGCAACGAGCTGCTGTATATGAGCGTGTGTGTATATTATGGCATGGTGCTCCACATCAAATTCTTTCTGATTCGTTGCGTTTTACAGGACCTAATTGTTGTTCGTCCATTCTTTTACCCTGTCTTTTATTTCAACTTTTACGATAGACTCTTTAAACAATCGTTTATATTCCTCGATCTTTCAGGTCTGGTCTTTTGTTATCTGACTTTGGGATCTGTCTTAATTACTTGTTTTGTCATTGTAGAACGCCGGACCATTGGAGATAACGTTGCCTTGGACTGAACTCAAGGTCATGCTGTGGTTCAGTCCATTTGAAAACAAGTAATACTTGATGTGATGAACTCGATTCACCATATCTCGTCGAATTCTAGGAACCTGCCTAGTATTTCTTTTATGTCACCATATGACTTTACATATGAATTATTTGCACCCGGCTCATCTCTATTTCAAGCTTATCAGAATGTTTTTCGACGAAGAAATATGAGTTTTTTCATTTTCCTGACGACTTCTAGACAATATTTACGTCCTATAAAATATACAAATTTCCAGGTACTCTGTCTTTCAATACTACGTTTGTGAGTAAATAATTGTGTCCAAAATAGGAATTTATAATTATTCACAACACCGTATACATTAGTTCTACACTGTTGTACTTGCTAGAATTTTTCGGACTTCAGTCACCAAGAAAAGAGACACCTCAATGGTTTGATTGAGCCAATAAAGAAACAAGTAAATGGCTAATCAAAAATGGGAGTTTCCAAAGGGGAGAAAATTTCAAAATGCTGACCCCAAACTACACCGATTGACTATTGCCAAACTTTGTTTTGTAGTCGTTTACTCTTGTTCTGTGTTCATAAACACGCCTATTAAACTATTTGCGTATTTCACGTCTCCCTTATTTCTATTCCCTTATTTTCTTCCTTTCCTTCTTTAAACTCAATTCAATATTCTTCTCAATCACATAGAACCTGATTTATTATTATTATTATTATTCTATTATTGTTATTATTATTCTCTTTTTCAAATTTGGCAAATATAATGCTAATATTATTGAAACTTGCGTATTATTGCGTTTTTGAAAAAACCCGAAATGGTTTCTTCACAACACTTATGTACCCATAAGATGTTTGTGAATAATAATAATAATAATAATAATAATAATAAGATTGACATCATGAAAACAAAAAATTACGTCTTCATCATGTGACTAGTCTCCCGAGATGAGTGTCATTAACAGAATATTCAGATGTAAATAGCATAAACTCTGCGTTATTCTTGATGTAGTTTATTCAGTTTGCACTCTTTGCTGAAGTTTGCTGATAATAGTGTACAATATTTGGAGAGGAAACATTTATAGGAGACTCATTGTCTTTTCGACACAGCTTCACGTTTTCAAAAGTTGATCATTCGTGGTTATTTCAAGGACAGTTCGTATGTCATCTGATAAAATAGCAGTGGGACATGAAATAGGGTGTTTTTCCTCATCATTTGCAAAGAAACGTATATCAAACCAATTATAAAAGATTAGGCACAAACTCAACATTTGTGTCATACAACCTCACCACGTTTTAAGTGTGTTTATTGCTATGTGATGTTGTTTTGCGTAGATTTGTCTATCATAACCTCCACAAATTAAGTCGTTGATCCTAAAATTTCTATTCTGTGCAGTGAATGACTGGCTGTTTATGGTTTTCTCGCGACAGATCTAGCTGTCTACATTTCTTCGAGGTGCTGTTACCAAGGCTAGACTTGATAATTTCAAAGAAATTAAGCATTGGCCAGATATATAATAGTAGAAATAGTATATTTGTAATGTCCCAACTGTATCTTATTGCATAAAAATAACCCACTTCTTTATCATTTAGCCTACACAAACTCAGATAAATAAACGTGCCTTGCATATATTACCTTGACCTAAGTGGTACGAAATTGACTTGGTCAGACCTGTTCTTTTGATAGATACTCTCGCTTAGTTCCTTTGATACTATTTAAACTTGTGTTGGTTTAATTCGATCATTTATTCGCTGGAGAAGTGGCTTAGATCGAGTCACAAAATGTCAGAAAGTTTGGAAAGTTTAACTCTTCTACTTACAAGGATATTACAAGTGTACTATTATTAATCTCTGACTTGGATGTTTGAGGACCGTTTAATTGCTACCATTTGGTCGTAGTGGGTCCCCTTTGGTAAATTAATAAATTAAGTACTCACTCCTGGCGGAAGCACTTACTTCTCCTTGTAATTTGACACTTGTGTAGGCACTTGGATTTACCAGGATAATACACACACACTAAACAGGGTGGAGTATCTGTTCCATTATTGTCGATTTAGCCTCTCCTTGCTTTTCGGTAGATCACCGCCGACACTTCAACATTTAATGGGACAAGGAAGTTTCAGACACTTTCCGTCTACTTTGCTAAGCTTTTCTGTAGCTGCCATGTTTCTACTATTATTTTTCGTAACAACACCACACTGCTCCATGTTAGTGCCCGTAAGTGACATTTATGGCCTGTGAATTCGTAAGTGAATGTGCCAATCTGTGCGCATCGTGCCTCTCTCGGAGTTGTGGTTTCCTTGGTCACATTTTCGACAGCTGTTGATGGGGCTGAGTACGGGAGCCTCTAGGGTACGTGGATTTTTATGTTTGATGAATTTTGTCGTTAGATTTTTCTCATACCACGAGAATACGCACTTGGATAGTGGGCGTTGCGACACAGTATGAGCCGATTGCACTGCTTGGATATTATGGTGTCACAATGTAAGTGAACCCAGTCACCATAGTAGCCGCCTTTCGATTCGGAGGCGCTCTATCCATTTAGTAGATGGTACACTATGCAACCGTCAATTTCGTGTCTTACTTCTTGGACGGACAGTGTTTCTGAGTATTTAGTCATGAGGCTCTCTCCCTTGCTATTCTTTCACTGCTTACATATGTCATTGGAGATAAAATCTTTGTCTGGGTGGGATCCCTTCTGCCTAATGAGGTATTAACGTTTGGTGTTTGATTGATGTGATCAATACTGTGTACATAACCGTGGGGTATTTTCGCAATAGTTTGGGGGATTTGAACTTGCTAATTGGGGGTTATTTGTGGATCTTTGACTTGTTATCAACTCTTTCAGTAAGGTCCCGATCAGTAGTCTTTATTGTCGCACTGCAGGTACCCGGAGGTATACTAGGACCGCGCGTCCTATCAAGCCGATTCACGCAGTCGCAGCAGTTGTTCCATAGATCCACCGTTTGCACGTGACTGAACAGTTAAATGTTACAGTTGCGTGAGATAGAGAGATGGCAGTTGGCCGAAATAATAAGTCTTATCACTCGGAGGCCCAGTCTTATTTTGACAGCATTTAGAGAGCATTCCACTGTGGTTGATCTTTCAGCAAAGCCAACTACAATTAGCATTTCAGAGTGGTTGAATACTTCGAGTGTGTTGTTAAAATCTGATGGCTTCTGCTTGTTATTGATTAGCATAAGAGTTCGCCACAGACCAACCTCAGATTGTTGCAACGATACGACAGTGAAAGCTATCAAAAGAAAGCTGGCCGTGACATACTTACTCTTACAGACTGTCAAACACGGGAGCCCGTTAAGCAAAAGCTTCTTCTATTCCACCTACAACCATCTGAACCATTTGAATCAATCTACTTTGTCTGCTTCGAAAAGACTGAAGTATACAGTTGGCGGGGTGAATAACCTTGAGTGAGGCGCGCTTTTCGAACGGGAAGTTTAGTCCTAACGTGATTTGCATTTATCAAACTTTTGCTGTGTTCTTACGCAACAAAAGTACCATTTCAGTTCTAAAGAATCTATCCTGAGCTATACGTTCGGTAGATTACTTTTTTTTGAGTTTCACTATATTTAATAGTTACCTGTGGTTTTGCCTCAGCTTACTATTCGGTTTTTTTTGTTTTTCACGTATAGACTAGTTTCAGTTTATATCACTCGTTTTGTCCATTTTTGTCCGTTTTCAGTGTGCTTTTTAGTGTTTTTTTAAAGGTCTTAGGCTCTTGCAAGCATCTATAACATAATTTGCTTCAACACCGTCATGAAAAACTCATGCAAACGTCCGGGATGCCGTTTTGCTGTCACAACTGGCATGCAGTGCGACAACTGCAAAGGTTGGTTCCACGAAGCATGCACAGATCTGACAGCAACTGCTTACAACAGACTCAGCAAGTCAGAGCAAAAGTGGGTGTGTGTCACGTGCAACACAGACTCCGTAGTCTTGCTGAGTAACATCATTGTCCTACTGACAGGTCTTCGGAACAAGTTGTCAGTTAACTTGGAAAACGATAGCAAAAAAACTGATATACAAACAAGAGCGTGCAACGGACTCAAAAACAGGGATGTCGATAGGTATTCCATCGACGGCGCATCCATCAACACTAACGACGACGTGTCGAGGCTCAGTACCATCATTACGTCGACGGTACTGAACTCCCTAGGCAAACTCGGGTCTCCCAGCTCAGGGTCCCCAAACACAACAGTGGTTCCCAAAAACCCTGCAGGTGATTCGACCCACGTTAAGAGAGCCCAAAAGAACCAGGCATCACTGCCTAAGCCGAGCAACCCAAGTGTTGCTGCACGGAAAATAACTGGTGATTTAGTCGCACAGTCTACCCCCAAGACTGTTCGTCCGGCCAATAAAGAGCCCATGATTCAAAAACGCACACTGACCTCCAAACAACAAGTTACTAAACCTGAACCCATCGTGAAACCTGGTAAATTAACAACAGTTCGTGACGATTCTCTCATTATCATGAACCTCGTTGACAATCCTGATCTTCCTCTCAGTCTGCAGGACAAAAACGACAGGATGCTCTGGGGTGAATTGAACAAGAAGCTTGAACTTCCTAGAATAGAGCCTTTGACGGTCACCCGGCTCACTCGAGGAAAGGATTCTAAGCATCTAAATCACCCGAGGCTTCTCCGAGTAACACTTAAGGATGCTACCGACGTAGAGGACGTCTTGCTAGCAAGCCACTTGCTGAAATCAGATGGTAACGTAAGAATACTGCCCGACATACCGTACTCTGAGCGCAGTATCATACGAAACGTCCCTAAAGAATCTCGCGAGAAGTTTTTCCGCGGAAGAAACATAATTGTCCAAGGTATACCGGAAAATGCAGACCCTACTCAATCAAATTCTGACATCAGGGAATGGAAATTCATCAAACAGTCCTTGAGGCTCAAACACATACTGACTCAGCATGTGACGAGACTAGCCAAGAAGGACGGTGATCTTAGACCCCGTCTAATGAAGATAACCTTCCCATCTTCCCACATGGCGGCTGCAGTTCTGGAAGCATTTCGTGCTAATAGACGTCGATTGCCACCTGGAATCCACATGCACCCGGATAGGCCATACGAAGTTAGGACCAAGAACAAAGGCAAGTTGGAGCTGACCATTCCACTTGTGGACTGTCTAAACGATAAAAAAAACGTGTAAAGGACAGGGCCTACCACCTCGGCAAACCTCACATAGGTGGGCTACCTGTCCATTCACACAAGGTTCATACAGAAAAACAGGACGAAGCTCACGCGTTCCAAATTGAAAGCATAAACTGCTTATATATGAACGCCGCGAGTCTACCAAACAAACTGGATGAACTACGTGAACTTAGCAGCGCTAATAAGGCCCATCTGATAGGAATATCTGAAACCTGGATATCTTCTCAGTTCTCGGACCAAGAGTTAGCATTACCTGGGATGACTTTGTTCCGCAACGACAGAAAAACAGGAATTGGGGGCGGAGTAGCCATATACATAAGCTCTTGCTTGGAGGTGCACCAGGTTCACAACCTCGAGTTTAACAATCTTGAGGAATCCATATGGTGCTCTGTAAGATTGTCTAGTACTTCCAGGTGTCTAGTCGGAGTCATTTACAGGAAGCCAACTGCCGACACCGAGTACGATAGTCGTATGCTGGAAGGACTATCCCGCTCTATCCGTCTCGGTTTCACACACATCCTGATTCTAGGGGACTTTAATCTCCCTAGAGTCAACTTCGCGGAACACACGTACACTGGAGGCGACAACTCAATTGAAGCTCGGTTCTTCAACCTCATCGATAACTTGGGCTTATATGAAAATGTGAGGTCGGCAACTCGTTGGAGAAACAGTCAGACACCATCGCGCTTAGACTGTGTATTCACTAACGAAGAATTCCTAGTCGACAACCTCTCAATCCTGGCTCCTCTGGGAAAGAGCGATCATGCCGTCATAGCCTTCAGTTTTGTCATCAAAACTAAGCTAAGGTATCCCAACAATAATTTGCGTTGGAATTTTAAACGGCTGAATGTGCCAGCTCTACATGACTATCTACAACAGGTGGTTTGGGATGTTCACCCTCAAATCGATGTGGATGGTCATTGGGACTTCTTACTGCACACGCTCTTATGTGCTACAGACCATTCAGTTCCTCAAACGGTTCCCAAAAGCTTCAAGCCACCTACAGTAATCAAGAACCGTACCCTTCGCCTCCTAAGCCGCAAACGGCACTGTTGGGCGGAATACAAACGAACTAATAACGATGGAGCGTATAGGCAATACAAACATATCAGGAACACATGCACGAAGGCTATAAGAGAAGACAGGCTTCAGTACCAAACAAAGCTTATGGACAAATTCGCCTCTAACCCTAGAAGCCTATTCCGTTATGCAGCGTCTCTTCGTCAAGCCAAAACAGGAGTTTCTCAACTGCTAGGTCTTAACGGCCCGACCAACAACGACGGCGACGCCGCTAACCTTCTGGCGGCCCATTACTCTCAAACATTTCAACCGGCTGACATCAACTTTATTGATGACAGTTTCATCTCCAACTCCACAGGACTTTCTGAAGTGGACCTAAGCGCTGACTTGGTGTTCCGGAAATTGCAGCACTTAAGACTTGACACTTCTCCTAGCCCGGATATGGTTCATCCTGCCATACTGAGGGAGGCAGCCTCAATCCTGGCAACGCCGCTTAGCGTGATGTTTTCACACTCGCTTAGCCGAGGCAAATTACCGGAAAACTGGAAGTTGGCTCACATCACACCAATTTTCAAGGGTGGTCGACGCAATGAACCTTCAAGTTATCGGCCGGTGGCTCTTCTGTCATTACCTTCAAAACTCATGGAGTCCCTGATATGCGACGGTTTAAATGACTATCTACTGTCCTTAAATTTCTTCTCACCCCAACAGCATGGTTTCAGGAAGGGTTACTCCTGTATAACCAACCTTCTGACTGCGGTGGATAAATGGACAAGCATCCTCGATTGCAAGGGAAAGGTTGACGTCATTTACCTTGATTTCTCAAAAGCTTTTGATAAGGTTAACCACTTATGTCTTATCAACAAGCTCAAACGACTAGGTATCAAACCACCTCTAATCGATTGGCTTACTTCATACCTAAAAAATCGACACTTTAAGGTTAGGGTTAATTTCACTTTATCTCAGGCTATGGAATGTCCTAGTGGGGTCCCCCAGGGCTCAGTACTAGGGCCTCTTCTCTTCTTGATCTACATAAATGATCTTCCTCAACAGGTGACGTCAGATTTATTACTTTTTGCCGACGACGTGAAACTTTGGAGAGAGATACGCAACCAAGACGATACACAGGCACTTCAGGAGGATCTGACTCGACTTCAAAGTTGGGCAGACGATAACGGACTTACCTTTAACACTTCAAAGTGTAAAGTAGTCCATCTGCGACATGTCGCAAACTACAGTTACAACTTAGGAAACTCCTCTCTAGTAGTATCCCAAGTCGAAAAAGATTTAGGAGTCCTGGTACCCCATGACTTAAAGTCTTACGCTAACTGTGACAAAAATGCCTTCCGAGCAAACCTTGCACTGGTAACGTTGAAGCGCATTTTTGGACAGTTTGACGGACGAACTTTCCACACAATCTTCAATAGTTTTATCCGTCCCCATTTAGAGTACGGAAACATAGTACTCCCTCCCTCACTCCAGAAGGACAAGGTCACTTTGGAGCGTATCCAACGGCGAGCCACGAAATCAGTTCGAGGACTCAAATCTAAGCCTTACGAAGAACGCCTCCGTTCACTAGACCTTTACCCACTAGAATATAGGCGTCTTAGAGGTGATTTACTAATGGCTTACAGTATTCTTAACACTTCTGGACATCCTCTTAAACACCTACTTAAGCTTAGTTCGAATAATAACCTAAGGGGTAACACCCAGAAACTGGAAACACAACATAGCAAGACGGAATGTAGACACAACTTCTACTCCTTAAGAGTTGTCAAAAGCTGGAATTCGCTGCCGGCCGAGCTAGTCCAAGCGACTTCTCAGGAGTCCTTCAAGAGGCAACTTGACCTATTCTTAAGGACCAAGGACAGCATCACATTATGATTTACCAATTTCTTTTCCTTTTTATTGTTAACATACCTAGGTTCCTGCCTGGAGGATTTGGTGATCCCCTGCTACTAGACACGGAAGCCTGTTAAGCGAAAGCTTCTTCTATTCCGTCCACAACCATTTGAACCGGCTTTGCGTTTAGAGCTCACTTCAATGTTGACGTTCGAACCAATCAGTCGAATAGCTGTTGTAAGTATACTCTGTATATTTTAATATGATTGCTTGTCAGAAGATAAATAAATTTAGACCCAGTCTGTGCATCGCTTTTAAGTGAATTTAGCCTTAAAAAGATGTAAGGCATTGTCATTTTTTGACTCATGAGGTAGTCATGAGTTTATTGTTCTAATGCGTCCACGTAAATTTACTTCATCTCAGAAAGTTTGTCCAAAATACCCATCCATCAATGAATATTCCTTCAGTCGGTTTTGTATAATGAAAACACTTATTAGGAGACCATATAAGTCCAAAAGATTCATAAAAGAGCTGATTTCTATACCTCTAGGAATAGGTTATGGCCTTCGTTATTGATAGTCTGAATTATGTAGCACTTGTCCTCAGTGGGCGAACATGTCATTTTCAATATGATTACATGGCGAGACTATAACTTTTGGACGAACCAACCAAATGCTGTCTACCTACTTGAATCAGCAGTCATTTTTTGGAAAAGTACAGAAATTGTCCAATCAGTCCGAAAACTAACTATGGTTGCCTTGCTTGTGGTTGCGTCTTCTCAGTTGTTAAAATACAACGATGAGTAAGTCCTTTCTCCAGTCTTCAGTCTCCAGTAAGAATAGGAGGTCTATCGACCTATATTAATCCTTGCAGTTTGTAATACTGTGGAGGTCCAACCTCGTTTTGAATATATTAACAGATGGTGCTGATATAACGTGTTCTGGTAGAGAATTCCAGTAATTCACTACTCGGTGCGAGAAACGAAACTCCAGACGTAAACGGTTTGATCTCGGTTTTTGAACTTTCTTCGAATGTCCTCTCGAATGATCGGTTCTAGACCGAAGCAAAAGATAAGACATGTTAATACTAAGGTCATCGTTCAGTATACGATAGGCCAATATTAGATCACCCCGTATTCTACGGTAAGATAACGGAAATAAGTTAAGATGTCTCAGTCTGTCTTCATAAGATAGGCCAGATAGACCTTGTACCATCTTAGTAGCTCGTCGTTGGACTCTTTCTAGCATATCTGCTTCATACTTGAAACAAGGACACGCTGCTTGAATCCCGTATTCTAAATGTGGTCGCATATAAATCGGGTATAGTAATCTAAACATTTCATCATCTAAATACTGGAAAGACCTACGAATTGACCATAATACCCTATAGCCCTGCGCAGCAGCAGCCTTACAGTGACTAGTGGTTTTGAGATCATTGCTTAATATGACTCCTAAATCTTTATAGTTTCTTGCTTTGGGTAGCACGAATCCACGTAGTGTATAGTCATACGATTCATCAGAGTTATTTAACTGCATCACTACACTCTTATTAGGATTTACTTCTAGTGACCACCTGTCTAGCCATGCCACCAATGAGCTAAGATCGTCCTGTAATACTATTCTATCCGACATACTATGTATGGGTCTCCAAATCTTTATGTCATCAGCGAAGAGTAGAACGGATGATTTTGCTACAGTTGGCAATTCATTTACATAAAGTAAAAAGAGAAGAGGACCTAGGATTGTACCTTAGGGAACCCCACTTTTTACAGGTACCCACGAGGAGAGAGCCCCATGAACCCTTACCCTTTGTCTCCTGTCATGGAGAAAGTTACTTATCCAATCCACGACTGTATAATGGATTCCAAAACGTTCCAGTTTGAATTTAAGACCAGAGTGGGAAACCTTATCAAAGGCGTTACTTAGATCTATGAAAATCACATCCACAGGAGTATTCCGATCCTTTGCCGCAGCCCAATCTTCTCGTGCAATGACAAGATTTGTCAAGCAAGATAGGCCTTTCCGAAAACCATGTTGTGCCCTAGAGAAAAGATTTTGCCCTTCAACATAGTTTATAACAGCTATCCGAATGATTTTCTCCATCAGTTTTACAACTGCACTAGTTAAGCTAACGGGTCTATAGTTACTAACTAAATCCCTATTCCCAGCCTTATACACCGGACTTATTATAGCATCTTTCCAGTCTCTAGGAAGTCTGGACTGTCTCAGAGACATGTCGAATAGTATCGCTAATGGTTCAGCAATTTCATCTGATATGGCTTTCATAATCCTAGGATGAATATCATCAGGACCACTGGACTTATCAGGTTTGAGATGCTGAAGTAGCCTCAAAACAGTATCTTTCTCAATGACTACAGAATCCATCAGAGAGCCGTCACGGTCGCGATGAGTCGTTGGTCGTTCCTCATTACCGATGAAAAACACTTTACTAAAATATTCCGATGAAGCTTCCGCTTTTTCGGCATCATTCTCTGCTAAGATTAACGGATTATCTCGTATCAAAAGTGATGGAATTCCATCGCTTCTCTTAGTTCGCCTTTTTATATACGAGAATAACCGTTTCGGACTATATCTAGAATCCCTAACCAATTGTTTTTCGTATGATAGTCTAGTCTTGCTTATTAACGCTTTACAGGCATTCCTAATCTTACAAAAACTGGGTCTGTATTGTTCTAAGCCAGTAGAGATGAACATATTCCAGTGATTCTTCCTTTTTCTAAGGAATGATCACTTCATTAATTTGCCAAAAAAGACTATCTTTACGTCTCGAAGGGCAGCGATTAAACGGTCTTCAAACATTCGACTCAGATATGAGAAACCGTAGATGGTTAGGGATGTCCTAAGAAAACCATCGATGAACAGTCAATAACTGTCCAGCACAGTGATTTTTGGGGTTAGCAATTTAATATGTAGAAGTTCGGACAACCGAATTTACACAACACAACGGTGACTGTCGTTGTTGCGATTACCAGGCGTACATGCGACTATGGTAAGTGGTGTGTCTTGGTTTCTCCCATCCGTCAAACCCAAAAAGTAATCAGGCCTCTCCATATAATGTCTATTAACTCCAGGAATCGAGGGAATCTGACCAAAACCGTTCAGATCTGATACTTCATCAGTATTGACGTACACTATCAGGTAATGTGTCATGAAAACTACTCTAGATCGTTAAGCCATAGTCTAAACAACTAAACAAAATCAACCCTAGTGTCGGTTGACCTCGATCAACAACCCATTATCCAGGACATCGAGAGCACAACAGCACGAGCTGAACTTGCAGATGAAATAATGTACCAACCTGCCCTAGACTAAGACCTGTTGGGAATGCCGCGAGTGCTGTGAATCCACCATCTTGACTCATCTCAACAGTCAATGGCTTAATGGACTGATACCACGTTTTGTTTAAACTTGAAATTGAATGACTGGTCTTGATTCAACCATCAATTTCGTTTTTTCAGCTAATTGTCGTCTGTCGGTTTAGGAAGTGGTCCGACTTATGCAGTGTTCGTACCTCGTTAATCGATTCCTCAGTTTACCTAGTACCCTGTTTCTGACAGCAGGATTATTAACTTAGTCTTTCTACGAGGTGCGAGCAGTGCTTCGAAGACAGCCATGATAAAAGCATGCAGCCTACAGACGTCTTATACTTTCATAGACAGTTTCAGTCATAGAGTGATATAAAGCGGACTGCTGCACAGTATACTCGCTTCTTGACTGAAAACCGATATCTCACTAGTATTAAAATCTAGCTATCTAATATTGAAGTAGTTGGGATGTTATTATAGCCTAAAACCTTTTGATTTAAAACTGAGTACTTCAGTCTCCCGCTTAAGTTGGTTTGTACGAATTCATCGACTGGTTTCGTTTGCACTCATTCTTTTTAGTTTCACTGCAAACAATGTCTGATATCACGTCGGATTACCTTTCAGCATATATCGTCTTGTTTAGTGCATATTTTCATTGAATGTTTGATGTTATTTATCTATTTACCGCCATAGTTATATATGTAGGAGAATGTATCATATCTCTTCGTATTAACTTAGCAAGTTTGTTAAATAGCTGCTTTTTCATTGTGACCTTATGTAAATTTTAATGTAAAATAATTATTCAGTCTTACAGGTATTGTGCTGCTAAACATTGACAAATTATTTAAGATTACTAACCGATTCAAATCATTATAAGCAGAGATGAATAAAGGTCAGCAGTGTAATCCAGGAATCACGTTTCGTCCCATTTGAGACTCGTCGTCTAGATGTACCTGAATTCCAGCATGAGATTCAACTGTGGGACCCAGGTACATCCAGCCGATGAAACCCAAATAGGACGAAACTCAAGTACTGGATTACACTGCTAGCCACCATTCATCTCTGCTTATCATGCTTACGACTCAGGGCAATTTCAAGGCAATTCACACAGAATTCACATATGTCAATAACAGACTGATCGATTGCAGCCCTCAACTTTTAAAAAAAATGCAAACTACCAATACAAATGATTCAAGTCATGTTGGATCTTTCTGTAATTTTTTTATCGATATATCAAAATTTTAGCATTACTTTCACTTGATCCTTCTTTCTGTTTTTCAGGTCAAATGTTTGGGACCACGTTTAGTTTTGTTCTTTAAAACATTTGCTTTATTCTATGTTCTTTATCCGAAATATGAGTCGACTGTGGGTTATTGTGTTTTTAAATGCGCACCTATTTTATCACTTGTTGCGTTTGTTTATATGTATGGGGTTAAGATACCAAACAATCAAGCCTATTCTTTAAAAATTTTCCTTGGTCTTCTATTCTCTTGTCTAGGCGATGCATTTTTGGTATGGCCTAGTCTTCTTATTCCTGGCATGGCTATGTTTGCCATTACACATATATTATACATTTACGCATTTGGTTTTCAACGTTTAAAACTATCTATATTGTTCATTTTACTGCCAATACTTCTCTGTGTATGTGTTTCTGTAAAAGAAGGACTAGACGGTATCAATACACTTGTTATTCCAGCTTATGGATTAATATTAGTAATTATGGTATGGCGTGCATTAGCCCAATTAACTAAACATGAATATTCTATACCATGGACATGTATAGCTTCTGCCGTTGGTGGATTACTATTTGGTGTATCTGATACTATATTGGGAATTTGTTTATTCTCTAGTGATATATCGTCATTTAAATGTAATTTAATTTTACCAACGTATTATGCTGGTCAGTTGTTGATTTCTGTATCTGTTGTTGATAGTCATTTAACATCAATAAAAACGAGTCCATATCATGAAGATAAAAAGCAGTTGTAGTTGCGTTCCTTTATTAAATAAAAAGCCTTTTCTTCCATCACCTGTTTATTTTCTCTACTTTTTGACACATATTTGTCTTCATTACTTCTTTGTACTTTTTAGCTTGCTTATTATTTCACGATGTGTTTATATTGTTGTTCATAGTTGATGATAAATAAATAAACGCTTATTTTTGCATCTGTTATCTTGTTTTATTACATACCTGTCTATGTATGGCATTGTTTCTTGTTAACTAAATCATGTAGTCGGTTTGTCAAGAATTTCAACGAAATAGCAGCACCCCTATATAAGTTGTTGAGAATCATCAAGTTTATGTTGACTGAGACTGCCCAACAAACGATCAACCGAATCAAAAACAAGCTAGAAGATCGCCGGATGACGCTCAGGGTGTTTGAACCCAAGAAATCGTTTACAGTGCCCACAGACGCAAGTGCTTATGGTATAGGTGTTGTATTGAGTCAGTCTGATATAGTGGTGGGATATGCGAGTCACGTTCTCACACCCGCTAAACAAAAGTATTCAGCGATCGAAAAGAATTGTTTAGCAATCGTGTGGGCAGTATACAAATGGAGACCATATGTTTAGGTAGACGATTCCACATCGAGACTGACCGTAAACCCCTGCAGTGGTTGAAAACAGCAAGCGGCCCCCGAAAGAAGTTGGCGCGATGGATGGTACATCTGCAAGAGTACGACTTCAGTATCGGCCATGTTCCAGGGAAGTAAAACGTAGTGGTGGATTATTTGTCAATACCAGACATGGAAGCCGAGCTTCCATTGACAACATACGCGGTGAATAGTTTAGAGGGAGACCCACTTTAACTCGTCCGAAAGCAGAAAGCCGAATCTAACCTTCGAGAGGTAATCAGAGTGATAAAAGAGGGAGCAGACGTCGACAAACGAACAATGGACAAAGAGGTAATAATGCTGCTTCGGCAAAAGGAACGACTAAGAGTGAGAACATATGTAGTCCTGACCTGATGGGTGGCATAAGATGATCCATGAGTGTCACCAGGTATCGCAAGAACGACGGATTTACTACGACAAAGTGCATACTGGTCAGGCATGAGAGACGATATGGCTCAGTACGTGTTAACTTGCCAGCAGTGTTGAATAATGAAAGGCCAACGATACACACAATCGCCATCACAGTCAATTCCAGTAACCGCAGTCGGTGATCTATGATCGGTGGATGTGGTGGGATAGTTTCCACAGACGGTGAGCGGTAACCAGTACCTGCTACACGTTGTTTAGATGCCGTACCCATTGCAGACCAGCGGGAAAAAGTGACCGAAGTGGTAATCCGGCATAATGTAGCGTGACATGGAATATCAAAATTATATTAACCGACCAGGGTCCCTGTTTTGAAAGTGGCGAGTTCTAAGCCCGTCTAAAGCAGTTTGGCATCAAGAGGATACAAACTACGACGTATCACCCTCAGACAAACGGGCTTATAGATAGAAACAACCGGATGTCAAAGGAATGGTAAGCATCTAGAGGAGGAAATTGGAGAAAGAGTTACCATTGGTTTTGTTGGCACATCTTTCCTTCATACAAGGAACAACCAAGAAGTCACCTTGCCTGCTTATGTATGGTAGATAGTCACGATAAGACTTGGCCACAACAAGGTTAAGAAAAGAGAAGATGGAGGCAATAATGAACGTGGAAAAAAACAAATATCAGGCATAAAGAAGGCGGAACAACAGAAGTAAACGTGGAAGCCTTTTGCAGTGGGGATCTGGTAAAGTGTAGAGTACGAAGAGTTATATAACAGGGGGATCAGGGTCAGGAAAGCTGATCCCGAAGTTAGAAGGACCGTACATTGTCACGGAGAGACCTGGCTCGGTTTACACGATCCAGAGAGAAGACAAACAGAAGCGCGTAAATGCCAGTCAACTGCAGAGATGGTTTTAAGATCATGAGTGCGAGTCACGAAAGGCATCAAAGAAGACAGCAGTACGGCAGTCGGAAAGACTACGACGACACCTTATTAAAAGGAGGGACGAGTGTAGTGTGTGCTACTTATATTGACATGAGTAGTATATAACGTGAGTCAGGAATATAATATGCCGCAGCAGGAGATTGAGAAGATCAAGAAGGGGAAAAGAAAGCAATTGGGTTGGAAATGCAGAAACAATGAAGTCTGGAACAATTATTGTTCCACTTATCTTAGAGGTCTCATCAGCCCTTGTGGTCTGTGTGTGACGAAATCTCAGCACGGATACAGAAGGCTCGACTAGCATTTGCCAACTTGCGTCATTTATGGCGTAGGCGAGATATTCGCATATCAACCAAAGGACGTGTTTACTGCGCAGCAGTTCGTTCCTTCCTACTTTATAGCAGTGAAACATGGCCGGTAAGAGTAGAAGATAATCCTAGGTTACTTTTATCTGACCATATGTGTCCTCGAAATATTGCCCGTATATCATGGGACCATCGTGTAAGTAATGTAGTTGTTCGGAAACGGGTACTAGGCAAGGATGGCAAATCAATTGATGAAGTAGTGAAACCTCATCAGTTGAGATGGCTGGGACATGTGTTACGTATGCCTAACCACCGACTGCCTCGACCACCATCTCAGACCAAATCTCAGAAGCTTCCAGCGTACGAGGTTGGATGCCCCGTGTTCGCTCGAGACTACAGAGCGAATCATGATCCTTGGATCGAAGCACGTGTGGTTGGAAGACTAGGCCAAGTTATGTACAAGGTAAAGGTGGGAAGAGACACGTGGACTAGACACCGAAATCAACTACGTAAGCGGATAGCCCCAGACCACCCATCAACAAGAGAAAATATTCCCCTCGACATCTTGCTTGATACTTTCAACTTACCTCCATCCCCACCACAAGAAGCTCAACAGCAAGCTGATCCCCGTCGCAGAAGGTGGCCTATTAGTCAGCGGCGAACTACAGTCAAGATGCAGGTTAACCCCAGGGAAGCCCGCTATTAAAAAGGGGAGGAGTGTTGGGGACGATAGATCCCCAAACTCATATGTTTAAATTTTATCACATCGATCAACTTATTGATTAAATGTTTAAATATTTGTATTGGGGTCAATTGATGAACTGATCGATTAAATGTTTGAATAGCAGTCAGTTGATGAATCTATCAATTAGATGTGCAAATAGGTCAATTGATGAACTATCGATTATATGTGCAAATAGGTCAATTAATGAACTCGTTGATTAATGTTTAAAAATCTATGACAATATCGATTGTAAATAATTGTATAAATACGCTTGATTGTGTGTTTGATTTGACTTGTTATCTGCTGTTTGTCTGTAGAATACACTTTCTACACCTTACCCAGACTTCTTGATCGGGTTAGCAGAGCCGGGGACAACGAACCAGAATAGCTATCGAGTCGCTGTGTCATGACCTTGGATGTCTGGCTTTTCTATCACACGATTTATCTACCAATCCGAATATGACTTATACGAATCTTCACACTAGGCCAACCAATGACGTTCAACCGGTGTGGGCAGTTTAGCGTCCTTATTGGTCCTATGTCCTCCGAGCCCTTCCACTTGAGTCCAGAACACAATACCAGCTTCCGTAATATGAATCGAATCAGACCAGATCGTTTATTTCAGACATACTCGGTTTATATATCAATCAGACAGACCACAACGTACCATAAAATAGAAAATAACATGTGTACACAAATAAGCCAAAAAGTGGCTGTGAACGAGGGGGGCAGTAATTAATAGACTGAGTATAGCTTAAGAACCGTAAATCGTACAATAATAAATTATAGGTCAAAATAAAGCTTATCATAAAAGGAATATAAATATACATAGTGTAATTGTTGAGTTATACAATAAGCATATTAGTCCATGAATAGTCCTTGGAAGTTACCTGTAATCTAATCTTCACCGGATATAACACGCTGAATCATGGATCCTTCGTTCCGTTCGAGTAAGATGCATCAGTAATAGCATTCAAGCAATAACGAACTATAACAAATTTGCAGATTTAAAAAAGGCCTTTGTTAAATAGCTATAACAGCCTTATGCTTTCATTCGAAAAAGAACGTGAATTACCATTAACAAAAGTAGGTCGTCTTATTAATCGTAAACGAAGTCAGTCATGATCATACTTATAATGAAATAGTATGCCAATAATCTCAGATTTTATTATCTCATTATTTTTCGATGTAACGAATTAGAAAAGTAAATAAAAGAACACAACAACCAACATCCGTTATATGAACTGGGATTACAGAAGTTGTAACTTTGAGAAGTCCAGGTGCCAATGGTAAACTTTAGAAATTTTGTGAATTAGGATAAAAACAACTTCATTACCAGAGAGCTTTTAGCTCCCTTTAAATAAATATCCAATTTTAAAATCTTTAACAAGAAAGTGCTTGCCGTAAAATTTTCTTTTTCTAACATATCAACGACAAATTAATACTTCCACTGAAGAAAAGCGATGGTGTGACAATCTACATCCAGAGGATGATAGAAAACCACTTCATTCTAGTGTGGGAAATCTCAAAAAAGCGTCAACTGACTTAACATGATGAATGGTCATATAATACCACAAACCGACAATTTTAAAACGTTGGATTTAGGCTTCGTAGTAGATGGACAGATCATCCAGCACTTGTCAGATAGAAATTTTATGGGTTCAGTTGTGCAGAACTTCTAGCGCAAACTACTCACAAATTAATTTTTCTCGTGAAGTCATTTGAGTTCGTGAAAATCCGCTTTTGAAGGTGATGCTACATCATTATTTCATCTAGAGATGATAAAAGATCATTCTTGATTATCGAAAGACAATCAGTATCCAGGATGTGACCCTTCAAATCAGAAACATTAACTGAGGTTTTAAAAAGCATCACCAGTGTTAAAACAAGGAGTTCGTTAGTCAAAAAATTTGCGGAGATAAAACTGAATGTCCAAACAACCAACCGGCAAATTTCGACAGAATATACCTTATATAATAAATACGTCACAAAGGATCGAATGATTACCCACTTCTTACTAGTGTCAACTAGTACAAATATATATTTCCAAAATACTCAAAAACAACACTAATCATTTCTCTAACACATGTTTCGAAACAAATGCTTCTAATTCATTTAGACAAAGTTACATTCGAAATACGCAGTAAAATAAGGGGACCAGTCTAAAATAGTTATACTTTAATTTCTAACTAAATGAATCTTTCTCATTGCTAATTATCTAGCCTAAATAGAAAACCTGCCATTAACAGTCTAAGTAATCATAAGCATTACTGTCGAAACGTTGGTAACAATAATCATGTAACATGTATTAATGAACAAAAGCTGTTGGAGAGTTTTCATAACAGTTTGAAACATGCACATTCCACTTACCGAGATCAATAACCCTATTCTCTTTCCTAAATGTTACTTCCATGTGTAGTCGGTGATCTTGATCAGTGAAATGTCTATAAACATAGGTGTAACGCATGGAATTAACAGTCTTACTCATTATGTCAACAGTTCCCACTGCGTTTTCACACCAAAATGTCTTTAACGTTTAACAAGTCTCGATGTAATGATTCTAGTGAATTTACCCACCGTTGTGCTGTCGAGTTTGACATATCTAGAACCAGACATAAATAAGTCTGTGGTTTGTAATCCTCCGAGCCAACGACTGTGTTCCGTAACGCTTAAGCCCATCACAGGTATATTCAGCAATGTTTTCGATGTAATACCGCGTTTAGTTGATGTTCGTTCTTTTCATCCAAGCCTTTACATTATCCAAATTTTTTGAACTTCATTTGATTATTCAGTAGAAAATTCATCTTATTTATTTAATCAACTTTAGATAAAACTACGAACCTAGTTTTTTATCTAGTTTGGTGATTATGTGATTCCTCAGCGTAGATTTTCGGATGGCTTCCCGATGTTGATTAGTTAATATATTCGTTGTGCAGTGCTTATTTTGGTTGGTTACACCAATCAACTAGTGTCGCCCTAACTCTTTTAAGTTCGGCCTTCCTTGAGAGTACCAAATTTCGTGTTTGGGTAAATAAATTCCTAAACTAAACAATATTTAAATGACCCACATATTTATGTCAATCATAAGACTTAGGACCTGGTGACAAACTCCTGGGATCTAACGCGTACTCAGTTACACACATCTAATACCTGACAGAACTTATTCATACAGCGTTATCACTATTACTATTATCTGCACCAACCAGACTAACTTCCCCTACGATGCATTTAATTCACATGATTTACTTTCTCATTAATACTGAACGCGAACTGACGTTTAATCGCGAAAAACTGCCCTTTTGGGAATGACCTGCCTAATTTACAAACGACACATTTATATCGTAACAGATGCAGAAGTCCACCATTTCTAACAAATCTTTGTCTAATTCACTACTATGCTTTATTTTGGCTTTTATAAAATAACTTCGGAATTATAAGTACAGAGCCTGGTGTCGAAGTTGCCGAAAAAATCGTTTGTCCTAATACTTTGGTTTTTAAATATCTTGTAAGGATTTCAAAACTGCTATCTCAAAACACTAAACTCCACACAACCTAAATTGTTTATGCCCTTTACGACCTTATATGTTTTCGTCCCTCTCTCCCCAAACTGTTTTTAAAAAACGTCAAATAAAAGTAGTGCATTTTGACAACCCTTATTTAGAGCTAATAATTGGCAAAACACCGAAACTTTTATTTCCTAAAAGGTGGGGAAAAATCTGAATTTTTTGAAAGTGACAATATTTTTCAATACAAAGAACAAAACAAAAGTAGCTAGATTTTACATCGTAACTATCACAGACAAGTGGGAAAAATGCGAAAGAACCAAATGGACAGAAGTATTGCAAAGTTAATGTCCTAAAAACTCCAAGTATTCGGAGTAATTTTCAACTGACAGCAACGTATTTCGACAATTTTTTAAAGGCAGGCGAACGCAAAAATTAAGTCAGTTACTAAAGACTCAATAGCAAAAATTGAAACAACTAGACAGATAACTTATGTCTGAAGTTCGACTCCGATGAGAAATTTTGGAACGAATTCACGCTACTTATCTTATTGTTAGTAGTAGTACCGTGATTATTTGAAGGCTGGTAAGATGAATACAAAATAGTAGCAACAACCACTAAGATAGCACCAACATAAAATAAAATAGTCGGATTAAAATCAAACCAGAATATTGATAAAATAAACGTAAGCACAATAGCCAGTGATGTGGCAAATCCTTTGCGTATATTATCAGCATAACGAATAGTTGCAGCGATCAGTAAACCACCTAATGATTGAATCAATATTGCTGCCCATACAACAGAGTCGTAACCAAAAAAGAAACCTTCAATAGCAATTTCTTTACCATCTTTCAAATAGACTGTCAGGATACCGGCTGTAACACCGTAGAATGCCAACTGTATATTACGTATAGCTACACTTTTATGACTACCCTTTAATAATTTCTCAAAGAAAACACCAGCAAAACCCGAACAACTACAAGCTAATATAACAGAAGAAAGACCAACAAGTAGATTATTATTTTCTGCAGTATTTGTAGTTTTCTCAGTACTAGAATTCACTACATCACTTAGTTGTGTTAATACAACACCGATGAACAGAATACCCAAGGAGCACCATTGTATCCGACTTAAATGTTTCGATAAGATTATTCTAAAGAAGATCGCTGTTGTGAAAATCTTCAATTGATATGATATCTAAAGAAAAAACAATGGAAGCCGTGTACGAAAAACAATGATAAGAGCGATGGGATTCGACAGATATAAAAATTTCACAGAATAAATACAACTCAGCAACCAAAATATGAACTTTACATCCATGTCAATGATATACAAACCAAATCTGTTGTATATTATATCCCAGGGTTTAAGTTCTTACACTATTTTAAGAATTTACGTACACTTGTAGGGGCTTGTGCACGAAATTCATCAGTCTTTAGTTTAGAAAAAAATGGTCTGTTTTCTACTTATATCCTTTTAGAAAAACTTTTGTTTGCAACTGACTTGTCAGAGGTGAACTTCCTAGATGGAGACCATCAAATTTACTTACACTGATAGTAAGGTTCCTCGCTAGTGAAGATACTAGTAAAGCAACCTTCGAACCGTACATTTTCCACTTCAAATGCAAATTGTTGCAGCAAAGTTGGCTTAACCTATTATCTAGTCTGATTATCCCGAGTTTATTTATTTATTTATTTGAACACATATATATTGGTACAGGAGTGCGCCTAATATATATCCGCCACACAAAACAATGAGAATTTAAGAAGAAAAAAATGAGGAAAGTAAAAAAACAATAATGAAGAGATTGCTGTAAAGGAGTGTAGTAATAATAATAATAATAATTGGGGAACGGAAAGGTACAATCAGAAGAAATCTTTCAGTTAAGGAAGACACAACCACTTTTTATGAAGAAAGTAAAAGAAGGTTACAGCAGGATCGCCACTGGCTTCTATTCTGAGCCATATCTGATAACGTCTCTAGCCACTGTGTAGCACCATCTCTCGGACCCCAACCAGGGAGTCGTGAAGGACCAACACAAGCCAGTCCTTTGCAGCTTTCTTTCATGCCACGACACCATGTCATGCACTGACCACCTCTCCGCTTCTTCCAACCAGTCCCAGAGTCGGCAAATAATGCACGACGTGGAATTCTCTGGGACGACATTCGGAGAACATGTCCAAGCCACCGAAGTCGGTGTTTCAAGATGGTGACACCAATTGAGTTATCATCTCTGTGCCCGAACACACGATGCCGAACCTCTGCATTACTGACATGGTGTTGCCACTGAATGTCAGCAATCCTTCGGAGACAGCGATGATCGAACACAGAGAGTCGTCTAACGTCCTCAACTCGGAGAGGCCAGGTTTCACAAGCATAGAGCAAAACTGCTCTCACCGACGCGTTGTAGATCCGACCTTTTACAGCCAGACTAACATCACGAAGGCGCCAAAGGTGGCCCAGATTGGCATAAGCCGCTCTGGCTTTCACTATTCGTGCATTGATCTCATCACTCACACCCCACCAGCACTTATGCAGCTACCCAGATACACGAACTTCTCAACTACGTCTATCTGCTCACCATCCAGGGTGAGTACAGGATTAGAATCCTGCCAGTCTTGTAGAAGTACTTTGCACTTCGAAGGTGCAAAGCACATACCATACCTACGGACACTGATTGCCAACTGATTAAGTGCGGATTGCATGCCTTGGGCATTATCGCACAGTAAGACAATATCGTCCGCATACTCAAGGTCGAGAAGTCTTTCTCCAGGCAACAGATCCACACCACCATTACTTACATTCATCAGAGCTGTTTCCAGAATGTCATCGATGGCAAAGTTGAAGAGGAATGGTGAGATTGGGCAACCCTGCCTAACCCCACTGCTCGAATGGAACAATGGAGAGAGGTGGTTGTATGCCCTCACTCTGCCTGAGGTGTTTTTATATAGGGCTTTTAGGATGTTAATAAACTTCTCAGGCACACCCTTCTTCAATAGACAATCCCAGAGAACAGTCCTGTCCAACGAATCGAAGGCAGCCCTGATGTCAAGAAACACTACGATTGTTGGCCTTTGAAAGTATGGCGGTGTTCTAACATTTGGCGGAGGGTGAAGATATGATCAATACATCCTCGACCAGAACGAAACCCAGCCTGCTCCTCGCGAGTCAATCTTTCTCGGGTTTTGAACAACCTACGAAGTATGACGGAAGCCAATAGCTTGGACGCAATCGGAAGTAACTTATCCCCCGATAGTTGTTACAGGAACGACGTGAACCCTTTTTAAAGATAGGGACAACTATCGACTCATTCCATGACGTTGGTACACTCTCTAGTTCCCAAACCTTTGTAAACAACGTCGTCAATTCCTTAGTCAAAAAGTCACCACCATCTTTAAAAAGAGCCGGAGGTAAGTCATCTGGGCCAGGTGATTTGTAACGCTTCAAGAGTTGGAGTTCCTTGCGGACTTCCTCCTCATTTGGTGGATCAGTCGTCACCGGCCATGGAGGGCAGGACAGTCTGACCGATGTTGCCGGAGCAGCAGGCCAGTTGAACTGCCCTTCGAAAAATTCTGCCCATCGTCCAAGACGTCGATGGATGTTAGTGATTGGCATCCCATCATCCTCGCAGATTGTTTCACTCACACCAGACTTCTTGCTGCCAGTGGCTCGGATGAGTTGGAAGAGCTTCCGGTAGTTACCAGATGCAGCTGCTGCTTCCAGCTCATTAGCACGCATCGACCACCAGGCTTCTCGGTCCTTACGCAAGCTTTGCCCAATTTCCTTACGTAACATCCTTCGTTTATGGTCAAACTCACGGTCACCCGGAGTAGACCGACGGGCTTCAATGAGTTGTAAGGAACCAGAAGAAACCCAGTGCTTAAAGCGGGACGTTTCGCAAACCCACAACTGACTGTTCCCGCCATTTTCATGGCGTCATGCAATTGCAACCAATGCTCATCTATACTTTTCGGTGGAGTGGTAGCTAGCCTAGAGGCTAGCTCGGTTCGATACTTACTTGCAACAGAAGTTGCAACCAGCTTGCTAACATCAATCCGTTGATGGCGTCACTTCGTTGTCCACTGAAAAGTAAGGCAAGATTGGCGCAGACCAAGGCATGGTCAGAGTCCAGATAGGTACTCCAAAAGGAGCGGCAGTCTTGTACACAACCACGCCAGCGGTAGCTGATCGCGATGTGATCAATCTGAGTCCAGGCTTGAGATGCAGAGGGAGGACGCCAGGTGGCACATCGGCGATGACTGTGCCGAAAGTTAGTGCTAGCCAGAAACAGGTTGTGGTCTGTGCAAAGTTGCAGTAGACGGTCCCCGTTATCTGACCTGCGACCAACGAGTCCCCATCGGCCACCTAAACGACTCTCTTCTGTGCCTAGACGCCCGACCTGAGCATTCAAGTCTCCGGCTAGTACTACAATATCTGTCGAACGCACTTTCTGGAGAAGAACTGATAACTGGTGGTAAAACTCATCCTTGATTGCATCCGGGCTGCAATCTGTCGGGGCATAGGCGGAGATGACGAAAAGACATCGTTTCTCACGCCGATTTCTTCTCACTTTGATGGAACTTTCTAATCTAACAGCACATAACCGACTGTTAATGGGGATCCAATCGACTAGTGCTGCCTCAGCTCTAGCGCTTAGTGCGACACCAACGCCAGCAAGACCAGACGAAGATGCCACAGGGTCCCCGGATAAGCGCACGTAAAACAAGCTTTTCGAAGCGACAGATGGAGATCGAATTTGTAGTACTTCGCCAGAGTCTTGAATACGGGTCTCGGATAGACAACAACATCGATATTAAGACTTTCCAAAGACATAGCCAGCCCTATCTGTTGTCCGACCTGCATAAATGTGCGAACGTTGAAGGCAGCCAGTTTGAATGGTGCACGTGGTTTCAGAAAAACTGCTTCAGTCCTCGTATTCGGTGGTAACATACAATTTTCAACCGGACAGTGACTCGAGAACGTTTAGATACAGTCGAATTTCCACCAAAGACGAGCCGCTGTATAAGTATAAAAGAGGGTGAATAATGTGGAAAATAATAATAATAATAATAATGACAATAATTGTAATGATAATAATTTGAATCAACTGATTGTTTTTCGAAGCGAGAAAAGTAATTTCCATAGACATAGAGTTCATCGTTTGTGTGTGGGCTGTGATACTGCCCGGGTGCCCAAACCGAAGCAGGTAGTTATCTTAGGGGGCCACACCCCGAGCCTTTGACCTAAAGGTCTGATCCACAAGGCAGTGGAGCATCGTAAGGAGATGAAGTCCCATGGAAGGCAGTGACCAACAATTGGTTGATACGCCATTTGTTCCCGCAGGATACTGGAGCCCATGTGCACCATTGATTTGGTTTGGGATCCGGTTAAAGCGCCGGACATTCGCTTTTCGTCCTCTCATTTTCGTAAACAACACCCCCGCCACGAGAAGGCAATGAGTAGGACTTCCCTGGCAGAGGGTGTATACGCGCGGCCGTGTGAGAGTATTTCGAGAGGGAGAGAGGACTCTCCCCACTCTCGGCCGTACCTCTACTACCCTAAGATTCATCCTGACAACTAGACCTCGCTATGCTAACGGGCTATGACAACTCCAACTGATGTACACATGTACCAGTCTCTACGTTGCCTTGAATGCATGATTGGTTGTTAGTCTTCTATACCACTGCACAAAATCTAACCATCATTATGAAGATCTGAAGTTGAAGTTTTAACTGTTGTTAGTTTCCGATTAACTTGTCTTACGTACTAATCACTAGTTACTTCTTAGATCATTAACAGAACACGGACGTAAAATATATCTTGATCTTTTTTTCTGTTGACGAATTCATATGAAACAGAAATGGCGCATAAATTAAACCACGAAACATAACTACAGAACAGACGTTGAAATAATATATCAACATAATATGAGAAGAGAACTAGATGGATTTCTTAACAAACTAGTGATAGTCGCTAAATAATTCGCAAGGTAACTAACCTGAAAAGAAACAGCATCTAAATTTGAATAACCAACGAATAGTAAGTTGTTTTGAATTGTGTAGATCATTCCGGGGACAGAGACTAAAAGACAATCCTTCGGATCTTTCAATATATTTTCCCATAAACTGTGTATACAAGAGACAAAAGAACATTTCTCTTCGAAAAAAACAAGTAGAAAACAAACTAAAAGTTTCACTAATTCACTCATCACCACTGCTGTTGTAGGAAAATACAAATCTCCTTTTCTAGCACGAGAATATCGAGTCACAAGGACAACAGCGGCATTTTGCACAACTAAAGATAACAAAGCAACACGTCCAAGGAACAAATCACCTATGACAATTAACAAGCGTGTAAAGAGCACGTCTTACTTTGTAGGATTTTATATTTGTCTATCCACGAAACCATTTGACTACGCGATTGACAAAAACAATGAAATGTCCCACCAAAAGTATCAATAACCTAGAAAAGAATCAAAGCTAGAAAGTTTATGCACGAGCAAATGTTCAGTGTCTCACGAACGACAAGAAAGTCATATTTTGCTAAGCAACTACATGAACGCTCGCGTAATCAGGTTCGAGCCACATCATAAGCATAAGGGAGAGTGATTATACCAGGATGTCCAAATAGAGGTAGGCAGACCAAGGTTAGTACCTGCAACTTAGTGGTTGAAAGTCACAACACACTGCTATCTTTAAATCACGTAACAATATCACCACCAATACTTAGGCAGGTGTAGACAACGTAGATGAAACACTTTGAGTGGAGTACCACGGAGCATATTAATGCTTGAGGGAAGGGGTTGCTTCTAAATCATGTTATACAACACATGGGTTGAACGAGCAAACAAAAAAGGGGAAATTTTGCGGAAAATTCAGTGTGAATAATCGCTAATACATTAAAATATCGCCTTTTCCCCTATCTGAGATAAATAGGGCGTACTTTTTCCACAACCACATTATCGAAGGGTAATGTTGAGTATACTCAAAAACATTAGCACCAATTTGTTTACTATTCCCGAAAATTATCACCAACATGTCTGCTTTTCCCCCAATATTACCACTAAAGTGACTCTCCTCAAAATTAACACCACATTATCTGTTTTTTTAGTACCAAATAGTGAAGTGCTTAATTTTTAGCAAGGCTTAAGCTTTGCTAAAACTGTTCAGAACGTTGTTTTGTACTGTTCCTCAAAAATAAAGTCTAAGATGCCATTTTAAACAACTACTCGAACGTGTATAAACTTAGCGTCAACACACACCAGGTGTGGAATTCAATTTTGTTCTACTTCCCCATAAACTTAAACAAACAGTCTTCAGTATCAAGGATAGGTCTATCGACCTATATTAATCCTTTCAGTTTGCAGCACTGTGCAGGTCCAATATCGTTTTGAATATATCAACAGAAGGTGCTAATATTACGTGAACTCGCTGCTTGAATCCCATATTCCAATGTAATCGCACGAAAATCTGGTATAATAATCTAAACATTTCGTCGTCTAAATACTGGAAAGACCTACGAATAGACCATAATACCCTATAGCCCTGCGCAGCAGCAGCCTTACATTGACTGGTGGTTTTAATATCATTGCTTAATATGACTGCTAAATATTTATAGTTCCTTAATTTGCGTAGCACGAATCTACATATTGTGTAGTGATACGAATCATGACAGTTATTTAATTGCATCACCACATCCTCGTTAGGATTTACTTCTAGTGACCACTTATTCATCTGTGCCACCAATCAGTTAAGATCGTCCTGTAATACTATTCTATCTGACATACTGTGTACGGGTCTCCAATTTTTTATTTCATCAGCGAAGTGTAGAACGGATTATTTCGCTACAGTTGGCAATTCATTTACATAAAGTGAAAAGAAAAGAAGACCGAGGATTGTACCTTGGGGAACTCTACTTTTTACATGTACCCACGAAGAGAGAGCTCCATTAACCCTTACCCTTCCTCTCCTGTCATGGAGAAAGTTACTTATCCAATCTACGACTGTATAATGGATTCCAAAACTTTCCGGTTTGAATTCAAGACCCGAATGGTAGACCTTATCGAAGGCCTTACTTGGAACTATGAAGATCACATCTACAGGAATATTCCGATCTTTTGCAGCAGTCCAATCTTCTCTTGCAATGGGAAGATTTGTCAAACACGGTAGGCCTCTCCGAAAACCATGTTGTGCCCTAGAGAAAAGATTTTGCCCTTCAACATAGTTTATAACAGCTATCCGAATGATTTTCTCCATCAGTTTTACAACTGCACTAGTTAAGCTAACGGGTCTATAGTTACTAACTAAATCCCTATTCCCAGCCTTATACACCGGACTTATTATAGCATCTTTCCAGTCTCTAGGAAGTCTGGACTGTCTCAGAGACATGTCAAATAGTATCGCTAATGGTTCAACAATTTATCTGATATGGCTTTCATAATCCTAGGATGAATATCATCAGGACCACTGGACTTATCAGGTTTGAGATGCTGAAGTAGCCTTGAGACAGTGCCTTTCTCAATGACTAAAGGGTCCATCGACGAGCCGCTATAATCAACATGAATCGTTGGTCGTTCTTCACTATCGATAGAAAACACTTTACTGAAATACTGCGATAGAGCTTCAGCTTTTTCCATGTTATTCCTCTCCAAGATTAACGGATTATCTCGTATCAAAAGTGATGGAATTCCATCGCTTCTGTGATTTCGCCTTTTTATATACGAGAATAATCATTTCTGACTATATCTACAATCCCTAACCAACTGTTTTTCACATGACCGTCTAGTCTTACTTATTAATGCTTTACAAGCGTCCCTGATCTCACAATAACTGAATCTGTATTGTTCTAAGCCAGTAGAGATGAACATATTCCAATGCTTTTTCCTGCTTCTCAAAAGTTTCGTGACTGTTTTGTTTATCCATGGTGGACGGTTGTTCGGCCTATGCGGTAGCAGATATGTTATGAACGAGGACGTAACTAAACTAAACTTACCTCTAAATACAGACCACGCTTCTTCAACTGATAAACTAGTATCTATCGACCAATCTGTCTTAGCAGTGCATTCCTGAATGGCTGATATGTTAGCCTTCCATACATTTGGGCGAGGTTTAACCCGATCATATATCATATCACTAGTTCTAAACGTGGATGACAAAACATCGTGATCGCTATTCACTAACAGTGGAAAAATATTTAGGTCATCAGTATCCTCAGCCCCATGAGTGATTACCAGGTCCAACAGTGAAGAACCTTGGTTAGCACCAAAACGTGTGGGTCTGGATACATGTTGCATTAATGCGTGCTTCATTATTGTTATCAGGAACCTACTATCAAAGGAGTTTATAGGCCCTTCCGTGGTCATCTCAGTTCAACTAATACCAGGTGCATTAAAGTCTCCTATTATCAAGCATCTGGTACTTTCACTGCAAAGATGAATGTGTTCTAAAATACAGTCATCAGCTAGGGCGATTGGGCTGCGACAGATGACACCGAGCATAAATGTACCACATCCGATAGCCAGTCCACAACTAATGACTTCACAAGTTCCGTTATCATGGGATTCGCTAGCAGAGGAGCGATTATTTATGTTATTGGTTATGTATAAAAAGACGTCACCTCCTTTCCTACATCTATGTCTACCACTACATAGGTAGTGGTATCCGGATAACTCTGGAGTAATGTCTAAGCCACGGACTAACCAAGTTTCGGCCACTGCTACAATGAGTGGCTTTAATCTGTCCACCAATGCTTCTAGTTCATAGAATTTATTTCTTAGACTATGAGCATTGGCATATAAAACTCCTAAGTAGAACGGCCTATCCACACATGCCTTGGTAGCACTCGCTTACAAGAACTGACTATCCGAAAGCCCACTAGCCGGAGACATTCCTCACCGTTTTGTCGACAAGTTTTTAGTTCAGCTTGTGCCTTCTTCCTTTTTATTCTATCTTCAAGAGACATATCAGGTGTTATTCGAATGCCGGAATTGTCGTGACTACGAGCGCTATTTAACAGAAGATTAAAGTGCTTCTCCGATCCTAGGATTACCTTAAAGAGTCTACATGGTCGGGGTTCAACAATGTCCACGGTCCTCTTACCTATTCTAACCAATTTTCCGACCTGAACTCCCTTAGAGTTATCTGGTAAGGTGCTATGAATATATTCTCCGAGCTTCTCTAAATCATGTGCGTGTCTAATTTGGAGATCATGTTCTTTTGAATCCAGCAAATTACAATAATATTCGATGAGATTAGATTCTTCTTCTTAGTCGCGCCAGGGTGTGGTTCTCTCTTACTATAAGACTTTGGTAGTGTATTTTGTGACTCAGAATCGGAGTTCACCAATGACTGTTTAACCAGCTGCCTATTGCCTACATCATTTTTCTTCCCATTTATTTTTCTCCATACTGAAGTCCATTTATCATCACTCAGAACAGAAACACCGGGGCTATTTGGAGCGGTGACAGTTTTATCCGGGTCTTCAATTTCCACTAGAGGTGTTTGATTGCCAGTGTCATAATCAAGCGGCAATTCACTCCTCGTCAGTGTTAACAGAGATTTCGCTTTTCCGTCAATCACAGTCGGGTGTTTAACGCGTCCTATAGCAGCACGTACTACGCTGACACATTCTTCACTGTCAGTGCTCGTGTTATCAGCACGACCGCCATCGCTCTTCTTACAGGCCAAAGCCGATAGGTTCATAGCCTCCTGGATTAGTAACGCCTGATTTGTACAGCAAAACATACAAAGCCAATGCAAGCCAGGCTTCGAGCAACTTTTGTATGCGGTGGGACTTAAACGTGTATACATCTTACGGAACTGTAGAATTATGGTCTACTATGGTATTAGTACTGCTCTAATAATAGACCTAATCCTAAATTTGTAGATTTGTCATGATATAACTGCCTAATCTATAAGATCTTACGTGGAAGTCACACCATCGACTACACCAACTCACTGTATCGTATCAATTACCAATACATGATGTAGAACAAGGTTAGGCTAGAGAAGGAACAATATATTTAATATGAATAGAAGATATAAGGTAACATTCAGATGGACCACGCCTGCATGGCCGAGCCATGCCATCGATCAACTCCAGTCCATTCAATTCATTGTTCGCGCCTTCTCCATTGTTAGGTATTTCTCCGCGTTAAATATTGAATATCTATTTTCTGAGTAGTCTCGTGTTCACAGCTTTGTGGATTGTGTGGCTATTGTCCAATGCCACTACACTACTCTCCCACCAGAATCAACGTGATGTTGGTTCGATACCAAATTGGATGGGATCGTCGCGCGCCGGGGGTTACCAAGGATAATAAGAATCCTCCGGGTATTGGTAAGCTGAAAGATAAATCAAAAAGAAAGCGGCAGCATCTGGTCGGGAAATACATGTAATAATTTTAAAATATCTGCCTTCATGCTTAACACGCTTGAAATGAAAATTTGGGTGAAGATTATTTGAGCTATAAAAAATGGGGTTACAATAATAATAATAAAACGATGCGTGTTAATAGCCGTTGGTTAATAACTTAACGTATAGGTAGTAAGTATTTTGTGTTTAGAAATATTAAAGTGATGAATATTGTAGAAATATTAATATTGGTATTAGTTTTGGTTTAAATTATGAAATCAAATAACGATTATGCCGGTAAGTTGTCCATATGAGTTGAATTCCAATTGCATCTGTATTAGTAGGCTAACTGAAGGAACAAAAGTATACCGTGGAGAAGAATTCCAACTAGTGTTCCAGTTAGTTTGATACGGTTTATTTAGTTACGGGGAGATTTTCTCAACCTCATTTTTACTTGACCGTGATAGAATTTAGTAATACTACTAATACACATGAATGGTTATCAAAATAAAATTTAAATACATGAGTGATAATTATATGAATTTTGGACAGATAGCTAGGAACAAATCGTTAAACATGAGTGTATTCGTAAGAGACATGCTCTAGACTCAATGTTCTGATCTGCGATAGACTATTTATTTATATTTATACTTGCCGGCTGATTGGGCATACAAGTTAGTTGCAAGTATGCAGTTTATCATAAGGCGGAATACGATTTAATTGAGATATAGTGGTTATAAGTTATTGAAATCAGTTAAGCCTATGTGTCATATTACTAAGTGATGTGGTGCTGCAAGATGTATTTGGCTAAATAAGTTTTTACAAGATGATTAATAGTGAGTGATGCTCATGTGATTATCAGGGAGAACATAAGTTGTAACCAGGGGAGTACACTCCCAACTCATGTCTATGATAATGGCTTGAACCTTAGTCAGTGTTGGGGTAAATTCGACATTGATGTTTTCAGTTTGCAGGAGATTTGCTCGACTGCTTATACTGATTATTTGCATGCATGATTGTGTCGCTAAACCATCAATTAGACTGACAAGGTTTTGAGATATTTACTGAATGAGCAACTGATAGAGAAACATACTGTAATCATCTGTAGTGAATGAAGATAAAAGAAAAACAACACTAGTGATAATTATAAGTCAATTTGCTGACCGATTTTTTTTTTTTTTCATTAATTTCATCAATCATATTACGTGATTGTCAAGTCATGACAATGCTTTATGACGATATCCTGAAACTATTATGTTTAACTAGTTATAGTGTTGATTGAGGATTAGCCAGTGGAAAAATAGGTATTGTTGCTTTAGGTGATTCGAAATTATCAGAAATTTGTAGCGTTAAAGAATCAGAGCTACCTTACTATATTATAAATTTTAATTTGAAAGTATTCGTCAAGCGTTAATTTTAGTAGGCTCCAGAGTTTTGATGTTAAACATCTATTTAGCCAAAAACTACATGAGAATTTAATTATTTGACTAGTGTAGTTGATAGTCTCTAAATTTCTAATTTTATTATCTAAACTATGTCCGCATTTTAGGCTGCTAATATGATAAACCAATCCATAAACCCAAATACGATTAGCAACAACGACTATGATGGGTTTATTGATAAATGTTAAAGGCGATTCAGATGATTTCTAAATTTAAAAGACATGAAGATATAGTGCAACGTATGTACGGGCCAGGTTAACATGCAGGTTGTTGACGTATATGACAATTTAAAAATAATGAACATCACCAGAGAAATAATTTTAAAGCTAAGATTGCTTATGAAACTTCAGGCAGGAATATGACGCGTTATAAACATTCCATAAGAAGTTACTGCATTTAGCCTAGGGACATTTACAAATATGTGTCATAAGCAACTGGAAAATATATACATGTTAAGTACAAAAAAATCATCCAGTAAAATAGTTGAACTCGCCTGGGTTATTTTTGAAAGTTAGATTATTCAGTGGACGACATATATAACGCCATTCGTGAGGAGTAGTAATGATCCAAAAGTATCCAGAATAAAACATGCAGTATGGCAATTAATTCCAGGGTGCTTGATGCTGTTGACGTTTTTGCCACTCGCTCGGATCAGAACAACCGAAAGAATCCAGATAATTGTGCGGTCACTATTGAACGAGCCATCTAAAATGACCTTATGATTGCAGAAAACTTATGGCTGAAACCCACCGTATGTTTTTAGGAAAGTGTCATCCTTATTGTTTGGCAATGGAACCCGAGAATTTGAAATTAGGCAGGCAGTGGTCGGAAGAAAAGATATTACAGGATAGTGCATAGTTTAAAACAGGATGAGGTGATAAGGAACACTGAATATTAGATCCAGGTAACTATTTAGTCCTTGCTGCATTGTTAGTCAATGTATATTTGCGTTATTTACAGGTCATATTTGCTAGAGCTTGATGCTTAAACAAGTCTATGTCGCTGAAGCATGTAAATGCTATTAAAGCTTGTTAACGAACCATCAAAGCTAATTAGTTAATATAGACGACCAGTTTTTATTATCGATTGAGCTAGTATGTCATGAGAACTAATCAATATAACATTACGATAATACATGTGAGCATTAATCAGGACTGTTAGAATATTGGGTTAACATAAATACAAAATAGATCAAGAAATTTAGAATGGAAATAAGATTAAAAATATTAGGTTGCGTTTCTCTAGTCGGGCTTACCAATGTAGAATTATGGTCTACTATGGTATTAGTACTGCTCTAATAATAGACCTAATCCTAAAATTGTAGATTTGTCATGATATAACTGCCTAATCTATAAGATCTTACGTGGAAGTCACATCATCGACTACACCAACTCACTGTATCGTATCAATTACCAATACATGATGTAGAACAAGGTTAGGCTAGAGAAGGAACAATATATTTAATATGAATAGAAGATATAAGGTAATATTCAGATGGACCACGCCTGCATGGCCGAGCCATGCCACTCGATCAACTCCAGTTTATTCCATTCGTTGTTCGCGCCTTCTCCATTGTTAGGTATTTCTCCGCGTTAAATATTGAATGTCTATATTCTGAGTAGTCTCGTGTTCACAGCTTTGTGGATTGTGTGGCTATTGTCCAATGCCACTACAGAACCATTTTCTACACTCAACGTACTGCATTCCTTCCCCAGTGGGAAACAAGCAGTTTGGTTGTCCACATTTTTGATGCAACAAATACACAAAAGCGAGGCTAATCACAACAAGTACAAAATCACTGCCCTTCTTGAAACGTTTTAATACAACACTTCCAAAATTCGCGATAAATTTCTGAGCACCCAAAAACTAATTTTAAGTAATTTTTGGGAAATAATAAGAGGAAGTGTTAATTTTGGGAAAAATTCTTCTCCAAACTGTAAACATCACTGTCTAATTTATCCCAATATTGAAAGAAGTTCATGTCATTGTCATTTACTCTCCTCCTTGTTAAAACGTATGCTTTCCTTGATCATCTTATAGTTAGCACTCATATTCTGTTATCTTGTAAAGATTTATTCGTCTGGAAGCGAGAACGCAGTTGGACGATCTAGACTTCGCAGATGATCTGGCTCTTATGTCGCACACGCAACAACAGATGGAGGAAAAGACGACCAGTGTGGCAGCAGTAGGTTTCAGCATACACAAAGGCAAAAGCATGATTCTCTGATACAACACAGCATGCGCCAATCGAATCAAACTTGACGGAGAAGATTTGGAAGATGTAGAGACCTTTACACATCTTTGCAGTATAATTGATGAACACGGTGGGTCTGGTACATATGTGAAGACGTGGATCTGCAAAGCAAGAGCAGCATATCTACAACTGAAGAACATCTGGAACTCAACAACTGTCTGTCAACCAACACTAAGGTCAGAATTTTCAATACAAATGTCAAAACAGTTCTACTGTATGGGGCGGAAATTCGACGAACTACGAAAATCATCATCCAGAAGATACAAGTGTTTTGAACAGCTGTCTACACAAAACACTTCGGATCCGTTGGAGAGACACTATCGGCAATAACCTACTGTGGGAGAGAAGAAACGGGACTGCGGAGCAGGAAGAAACGCAAAAGAAATGCTGGGAGTGGATAGGACACACATCGAGGAAAGCATCCAACTGCATCACAAGGCAAGCTTTCTATCGGAATCCTCAAGGTCAAAAGGAAAGAGGAAGACCGAAGAACACATTACGTCAAGAAATGGAGATGGACATGGGAAAAATGAACAACAATTGGATAGAACTGGAAAGGAAGGCCCAGGACAGAGTGGGTTGGAGAATTCTGGTCGGCGGCCTATGCTCCATTGGGAGTAAAAGGCGTAATTAATTAAGTAAGCTTAGAGGTCAGTGATTGGAAACACGGAAAACCTTAATGGTTGTAGCATGGCTAGGTCATGCAAATGTGGTCACCGCTGTGTAGCTTATCGCTTTCATATCAAATATATTACTCGTTCCAGCCCGTGTATTCGTCTGAAGTTCTTAGCCTCAACCAATTACTGCCACGTTAAGACGAGACAGCACAGATAATGATGTGACTTCCAGGTAGGGCCTGGTAGACTAGGTAATCGTATTAAGGTAAATTTACGGTTGTGACATATGTCTATTGGTTTAGTAGTATAATGAAGTGTGATAATATCGGCCTGGACCAAAATTTTACGTTTTTTGAGTCAATTAAAGAAATTCAGCCTGTTAATTAATCTCATATTCACTAAAGATCGATCGGTTGATTTTTATCCATGTTAAGTGATTATTCTATTAGACTATTGATTGATAATCACGTGTACTGTTCCGTAAAACTGATCATTCACAGTCAGCTTGTTAGCTCAAATGATGCTAATAAATGAACAACTATTTTTATGATTGTCTATAAAGGTTCACTAACAAGCCTTAGTAGCGATCATATTCTTCAGTGAATTAGGTTCGTTAAAACACCAGGCACTTTCAAATGTGGAGCTTAATCGACGTAAATACACATAGTCTGGCAATCAATGTGTGCAAGAACTGGACAGTTATTAAGATCAAATTCTTAACTTCGCAAAATTCCGGAAAATTCCGGTGAGCTTAAGTTACAAAGTTTCTGCAGTCTCAAGCTCGTGAGAGACATATATTGTTTCCGGATTTATACTAAATCAACCTAGTGAAAAATTAAACAGAATCATGTACATTCCAGAGTTTGTTGCAATAGTTTGTGTTTAGTTCGGTTCTTTTGGGATTTATACAAATTTTCACAATTAACTGAAGCACGAGCATCTCATTAGACGGAACATAAACTCCCAATACTTTTCATGTCTCTGTTTTATGAACACAGAAAAACCCGAATAGGAGACTGGGCTCTCTTGTACTTGAATTTCTGTTTGGTAGCATATTAGGTGTATACTAAGAATTCTATCAGTCTTGGCGAATCTGCGTGATCTTCAGAGATAAACCTTGATACCTAGAGAACTCTCGTCGGAGTCACTTTCAGTAAGTCCACTGCTGACATCGAGTTCGACTATTGTATACAACAGGGACAATCCCACTTAGATCGTCTTCGAAACACTCACATCTCAATCTTGACAAGCTTTAAAGTCAACTTCACTGAGCGAGTGTACAATGAACGTGACAACTTTTCAGAAGTTCAGCTCCGTAATCTCATTCGATAATTAGAATTATTCGAAAACGTTATATCAGCGACTCAATAGAGGAGTAGATATACACTTTCACTCTTATAACGCACCTAAGCAAGCGAACAATATTTAATTGAAAGTATTTCAATCATGTCATTGCAAGATTAAATTTTATATGAAAACTGGACTGAAACATCATTCTAACAACATGTACTGGACAGTCGACCGGAGAGAGACTGGAAACCCTGCCCTGAGCTTGGTTAGGACGCTCACTTTTTTACTAAACAGGATCTGACTTGCTACAAAGCAGTCTGACTCGCAAATGTTCTACGAAGTCTACTACGAACATGAATTCATGAAAAATTGCATCATTCAAAGGTCGAAACACAAAGGGCACCATTGCGAGGGATACAAACGAACCAGCGAAGATGCTACGTACAGCCAGGTCGTGCAAACAAGAAACCAGTGCACAAAATAGTCGACAGCGCAGACTTAAGTGTTAGATCAAAGTGATAAACGCTTTTGTTTCCGACTCCAAATGCTCATTCGGTCGCATTTCCTCTGGATTTACCCGGTTGTTAGGACTTAACGACCCTACCGACAACTAAGGCTATGAAGCAGCATTCCAGGAAAAATAGTTTTTGAAGCACTTTAAAAAATGTATGCTACCCACAATAACGAGATAATTACCTGTAACTCAAAAGACGTTTCAGAAGCAAACCTGTATTGGCACTGGGCTCTAACCACACAATCCTCAAAGCTGAACGTGAGAAAGCTGGGAAAGTGGATAGTCAACATTTAACGCGGAGAAAAACCCAACGATGGAGAAGGCGGGAGGAAAGAATTGAATAAATTCGAATTCATTGGATGACATGGCTCGGCTTGGCAGGCATTGTCGTACTTATGTAAAGTTATCTTTGTTAATATTGAATATATAGTTCTATCTCCAGTCTAAATGTGTCCTTCATCATATATTGATAGTTGTTACAATACGATGAGTTAAGGTAGACAATGATGTGACCTCCATGTAACATCTTATAGGTTAGGCAGTCGCATCATGACAAATATACAATTTTAGGATTAGGTCTATTATTAGAGCGGTACTAATAGCGAAGCAGATCGTAATTCTACAAACCCAGGCAATGGACAAATGTATCAGAAACTGCAGCACTTAAGTAATCACATTTATGGCCTGAATGTGGTTCACTCTGCCATAACGAAACAAGAGGATTCTGTTGTAGCGTGGTGTCGAGTCGAGATTAACTATGAACACCGCTACCAAGAAACACGTGCCAAACAAATCAGAAGGCGAAGGTTGAACGTAACCAAATAAATCCATAAAATCCCCGAGAAGCCAAATATCGAAGGCAATTAATGAACGAAATCGAGATATATTCGCTGGCGATCTCGTGGTATAGAAAGGATACCGAGATCGTGCCAGGATACAAGCTTGGTTACAGAACGTAACCGAATTCGCGCGAAGTCACAATCAAAAGTGTAAGAATAAGGGATGCTTTTCAGCACAGTTAAACAAAAGCACATAAAAACAGTCACTGGTACAATTGGCTATAATAATAATTTTTTCAATAAACCAATCGTCTTTTCGTGACAAAAGTGAGTCACTACGCTGTCTTATCAACACCACATCCACCAAACTATAGCGCAAAACTAGACAACTGTAAACTGTCTCATATCATTCCACTTTTTAGAGGTTGATTTAAATAGCCTTCAATTTACCAACTAGTAGCACTTCATCCGATACTCTCAAAGGTTATGGAAACAGTGAAATATGATGGCCAACGTTACTAACTGTCATTTATGAAACTTTTTATCTCAACGACATGTTTTGCGAATGGAATATTCCAGCGTCACTAATCTGCAGACTGTGGTGGACAGGTGAACCACTGTGCTGGATTGCAAAGAAAAATAAAACGAAACATTGCGGAATTCCTAGACGATTTGAATGGAGCCAGTCGCACGTGATTGATAAATAAACTGAACCTGAAAGGTATCAAGTTACCGCTGATAGACTGGTTTAAATAATATCTAAATAACTGACTATAAAGTCAGGTTAAACATTACATTTTCTCACATAATAGAATTTACTTATCTGTTCCCCTGGAGTCTAATATTTGGTCTTTAAAACAAACCCTGCATTGATAAACTTGGGGCGCGTTTTTAGTCGGTGTCACGACAGAACTTTCAATTTTACTTACACCAGTCTCATTACGCTACATTCCCATTGTGGAAATCTATTGTTTCTTTCCTTATTGCGAAAGGGTAGTAGGCCTGTGGAACGTGTCCAAACGTGAACCACTGAGTCCGTCTGAGGACTCAAATTAAGCCGTATGAAAAACGTTTTATATCGTCAAACATTTACTCATTAGAGTGTAGGCGACCGAGGGGTTACCTTTAAACAAATTTTAGCACACGAAACACTTCTATGTGCCCCACAAAATACCTGAATAAACTGTTTTAGGGAAAAACGTAGGAGCGATACCTGGATATTAGTGGTACAAGACAGTACCGGATTGTATGCACACGTTCCACCACTTATAAGTAATTAAAATCTGAAGGTCACCGTCCGCCGTGGTGAACCAAATGATCATTTAGTAATGCTTCTATAGGAAGCCTGATATATTCTTAAGGACTAAGAAAAGTAATCCGTTATAATTTACTAATATTTTTATTTCTCCTGCTACATATGCCTGCGTCTTTAACTAGGGGCGTCGGTAATTCTTTGCTACTAGATACGAAAACGCATAAGAGAAAGGTTTTTTCTATGCCGCACACAACCATCTAAACCATTAGAGATAAGACTAAACACGGCAACTATGACTACGAAAATCTAAAATAATATTAATTGTATTGTACTGGACCATGTTTTTATGGATCAAAATCCTTACGGCGAATATTCGGTGTCCGATTTTTTTTGTATGTCACCAATTAGTTTCTCGATTCGGTGAACAATGACCTTTTTATGTCTACGTCTGTTTTACACCTGAAATTTATGTATCTTGAATGGACAGAATCTTACACAACCCCAATCACCACATAACCAACATGCAGTCGTTGGTTTGTTACGCGTTGCTATCGACTTCTGAAATTTTAACCTAGTGATAGCATTCACACTGCTGCAGTTTAAGTACGAAATTCCCTGTTCAATTAACTCGCTGTCATGTCTGATGTTTTTTAGCAGCTTACACTCATCTGTCAATGTTCTGGGTGGGACGTTTGGGTCTTGATCCAGCCCAGTCAAAGTTCTGGTTCTGACTTCAGCATATTGTGGTGACCAAAGAGCTTCGATGAATATTAAGCATTTAAATTGGTCTTCTGTCAACGAGCGTAACTTTAACCGTTCACACTCTCTGTTGACGACGTCTGCTAAAGCACCTTATTCATCGGCTTCTCGTTTCACTATATTTAGACACTGATATCAAATACTAAACGATGAGGACGATTCACCGAATATCTCTGACAATTGAATTACCGTCTCCTTGAAACTGAGCTCTCGGGGTAACTTTGGCAATATATGGTCAGCATAACGTACATGTTCATTGTTTTTCAACTTATGGGCCAACAATCTAGTCTTCCATACGTCGTCTTGTTTACATAATTTTTATTATAGTTGTGTCTACCCAACGGTTTAACCACGTGAGAAAAGTATTTCCACTTTCGAGGTGATAGATGAATTTCAGGATGTTGCTAGCAATTGCATCACAAGACGTACTCTAAATAACGTGTGACTCGAGCGGTGGATGTTGAGCTGTTGAGTCAGAGTATCCAACAACCTTATTTGTTTATCCAGTTGTGTGCTTGCTGTTGTTGTAGTATTCCGTTGAGCTGGTTGTCTGATCTGGACATCTTGAATTTGCTTTCCTTCTTTCCCGTCGTCACTGTTATGATTCTCTACTATTACAACCCAACTATTCCTATTGCCTAGTATTCTTGGATATCAATTCACTCGACAAGTCCCTAGACCAGAACACAGATGAACAGGAAAGAAATTATATCCCAAATGACAAGGGTAGATGGAAGTAAGAAGCGCAATAAGAAAAACGATAGTATATTTATAGTTTTTACGTGAGAAGATTCTAGAGTGCTCTCCAAGTATCGATTGTGTCTCATTAAATAAGAATTAGACAGTCAGCGTGCACGGACGCAATCATGCGTGGAGCATGCTTTATTCCAATCTCTGTCCCGCTAAAAATTATGGACATTGAAATACGAAACTCTCAGAGATAACTTTCACACACAGTTCATTCAGGAAACTTGACGGCCTCAAGCCTTACGACGCTAGTGTTTTTTCACATTTCAGTCACTGAAGTGGTGGTTCAACCACAAACATCGTTCGTTTGATCTTGCCCTCCAGCAGCGCATTAGGTTTTATCCAAATGTTTGCATTATTCTGCTTTACAGCTCTAAATATCAGAGAGTTTCTTCAGCCATCCGATCATGGAGTCGCTGTATTTAGTCCAAATGACCGGTGATCAATATTCCTATCCGTCCTCTAATTTGTTCTAACCTGTATCATAACGCAAGCCCCCACTGAGTAATTAATCAATAAACCCCGAACTAATACCCAGATAATACCTAATTTCAGGATCAAATTACCATGGCTGTCTCAAGTTTGGGGTATCTAGGAGCCCCAACTTCACATGGATCTATTCTCGGCCATCAGTTGTACGTCACAACGCAACCTTCATTAAGCGTGCCAACTGTGATATTGACAATACGAGTCTTACTAAAACCATCTACATTCATATCTTATAAAATATCAACACAGCTGCGTAATTTACTACAGTGAAAACTGTATCTTTCGTAACAATTTGATCTTACCTGTAAACTGGCATGCCTCATGTAACAAACCGTTATTTGAGAATAAATTATTGTTGTTATTGTTACCATAGGACCTTGAAGAAGCGTTCTGTGATTCATAAAGGTAACCACTTGATGGTTAATTTGAAGTCAAGTACGAAAAATTGACGGTAGGAGTAAGCTTTTCAATAACCGTTTTATCTTTGTTTTACTTAACTTTGCCATTACGGTGCTCGGGATATTGGACTACCACACTTCGCTTGATACTTTGTGGACTGATAACCTCTATTTCATGAGATTGATTTTGAAGCATGTTTACTGTTTGATTTCGGGGGAGTTTGCTATTATTTACTGCTCAGTGCTCATACGCGTTCCTGTTACCTTTCGTGTAGTACGTTTTATTTATATATTATGCACAATTTTGATCATTCTTTAAGTCGTAGCGGTATATAAATCCCCAAAATAAATAGCTCTGTAAGTTTTCGACATTGGATGCTGACCACATTAGTTTTAATGGACTCACCTAGTTGAAGGCGCTCGGTCATGCATCCGCACCAGATCACGAGTGGGAACGCCGCGCTCAACATCTTCTGCAATCGTTAGCCAGATTAGACCAGTCGATCCTCGATATATTGATAATCTATCAAATATATCTTCGAACTTCATCGCTTCTGTCTCTTGATTTCACTTGGTGGGTACGCTTCATATTAGGTGTTACCAGTTAAAGCGTTGTCAAACTCCGATACCTATGGCATCTTCAACACTGTTTCAAGGAAGATTATGGCTATTACCATCTTTTGAATTACTGATCTCAGGAGAGTGTGACTGAAATCTTACCAGTGAAACAGACACACCATATTTCACAGTATTCTTATTATTCCTCTGTATGAGCCTTAATTTTGTACCCTATTGTGAGATTTGATTGAACGCGAACAAGTATCATATAAACTGCACCGTGTTTTCTGACCGTATCTATGACCGTATCAAGCAAACGGTGAGGACTTATTGGGAAATCAAATGATGATATTCGAATAGTAACTTATTAGTAAATAACAAGAAGCATGCAAAAACAACTGGAATGATTACTAATGTTATTAATTGCAGAATATATGTACAACTTTGGTATTTTTTGTCGAGATGGTTTCGATAAAACTAAGTCCCTAAACCGTAAATTGACATTCAGAAGTGGATGCAAAAATCATTCGTCTTATAAAAGTGTGTCGCATTAATATTAATAATTGGAATAATGACTCTTTCACGTGCGGTTTAATCTAAAGCTCGTTCACTGTAACAACACAGCAAGATAGAGTCGGCCATCGATTTAAAATTATTGAATAATGGATTGTCTGAATCAATACCTTTTGTTAGGCAGTTTCTATTACTTGGAAGCCATTTGAGCCGAGAGCTTATGCGCACCTCATCAAGGGTTCTACTCCAAGTGCGTTTCTCGCCAACCCATTCAACCAATAAAGGGAAATAAAGGCGAACAAAGGGGAAATATAGTTGGAAAATAGAGAGGGATTAATGGTGAAACGCGCCAAAATGTCTGCTTTTTCGACTGTTTGTTGGAAATGATGCGGATTTTCCCCTTTATGTCGCTCTGTTTTGCAAACGTCACTGAACTGTCTACTTTTTGCCTTCAACTTTTAAAACACCTTTGACACATCCCCAAACATCTCGTGAGTTCGCCTCTAATCCCATAACACCACACAAAGGTATATGTTCAAAGAAATTTACTGAATAGAAAAAAACGTAATACTGTACAACATCATGAGTAGTTGGCAGATGCTAGAGCATCAGTCATTACATAGTTGCCAAGTTTTATTTAATTTGAAAAGATCCACAAAATAAAGAACAGATTATGAGTTACTTGTTGGGCACATATACTTAACTGCAAGTGCTTTTAAAATAAAACCGGCTTTCCCAACACTTAGTTAAAGACTTTTATCTGCAAGCAAGGAAGTAAGTGCATGTTTAAAGATTGTTTATTGAAAACTTAATTGAACATGATAAATATTCCACTGGTTATTTATTTTCGTAATGTCTGCTTGACTGTTGCGAATCAAAATAATCTTGTAAATTCTGAAATGTAATGAACAGAAAATGTTATAACGATATCTAAATGACATGCTTTTACACAACTAGCTACTTGAAGCTTCAATTAAATTATGTTCGTTAACACTGAAGACTGTGCCTATAGAGCAGCATAGAGTAGTTATCACACTAAATTAGTACATACCTGTTTTTGGTTTCTTCGACTACGCTTTTGTAATTTGTCTCTCATGCCGTGAAAATAGCGTTGCGTCGCGACATCATACAGTTTTGCAAGGTATTTTTCGTTGACAATTGATGACGAACCGATTAGTTAATGCCCTGAATTTTAAAAAAATAACATTTCCTACTTCGCAAGCAGCCGTTAAACCTGCACTTCTGAAGTCCTCCTTTCGTGAAGTGCCAAGTAGTGTGAAATGACCAGCAACTTCAGGTGTCGTGATGTATGACAAAATATATCGATTTCCGTTTTACGATTATCATCCATTAAGTGCGTCAACATGCTCATCTGTAATAAAAACAAGTGATCAAATTAACTTTATTGGCTTACAGATCTGTCCCTTAACTCTTCCTGCTGAAGACAAACGTCCAATGTTCCCAGTTCCTCTTCAGATGATAAAGGGAACTGTTGGCTTGACAGTCGCAATCGAATTTTCGCGAATGTTTACGCTCACAAGACTTTGAAAGTAGCTGCCTCATATAGGCACTCAAGTGGGAAATACCGGGCGATGTGTGCTGCAGTACAATATGGAGCCTATCTAATCCCAAAAACGTAACACAATTGGACATGAACTTACACGGCCGCAAACGCGCGGCCTACACGCCTGGACTCGAACGTTGATGTCGACGTATCTTATAGGACAGACGAGGTAATTAGTGATAGTGAACATAGAAAACAGAGAGCATGCCACTTACTTGCATCTCGTAAGCCATATGTGATGGCCACCAAACACTTACGAACACTTTAGCTAAACAAACATTAAAGTAAAAATATAAGCATCTGAGGAAAATCCATGTGCCTACATTACCTCACTTTTGTTAGTGATAAGAATCTTCATTTTCTATTAAACAGTACATCATTTTGTATACGTATATGGAAACATAAGTACAGAGGGCGCCATATCCAAACACGGTACTTTACGTATATTTGTCTACAAATCTCTTTCAAATACACGACGTAAGGGGAAAAAATCGACATTTCCTCTAAATAACCGACGTGGAAGCAAAATGTCGACATTACCCTTTTAATTACGCTTTCGTCCGCCTTATTGCCTCTTTATTGGTTGCCTGGGAACTGGTCAAGTTGCTCACTATATTCAGTTTTTGGGATTTATATTTATAATTGCTTATCACTGCTCCAAAAATGTTAACTTATGTCAGCCTACAATGGGAAACGAAGTTGTTGACTAAGTTTCGTCTTTTTTGCTCCTGAAGACTACTTCTGAAAAGCTACATGGTTATAGATGTTGTGTATCGACTTTAGCGTCATAAGACAAAGTGTTTTTTTGGTCTTGTAGTCTACGTATATTCGGGTTACTCTTTGGTCTCCTAAGCGGTGCCATAATCTGTGGGCGCCTTTTGGGTGTTTCCAAACTGACCTTGAGGAACCACGGTTATTTATTAGGGTCAAAGTACTGTTACAAAATAATGTGGTGAATTAGGATAAGTGGATAAGGTTCAGCTCTACCAGTTGTGACTACAATCTCTTCAGTGTTCAGTTCCAAATCCGGTTCTCGATAGTCATCTATATGTCTACTGGTCACTGGTTTGCCTGTAACACTTTGAATTCCACCCACGAGGAAGAGAATGTGTATAACTTAAACTCCGGTAGCCCGGTAATGTGTTGCACTGCCGTAATATTCGAATACAGCTAAATATACAAATTCTATTTCATACACATATAATGGTGATAATGTCCATATCTCAATGATAAACATAGAGACTGCTTAAGGAGAGTTCCAGCCGATCTAACTTCACTGTGTCATTAAGACAGGAAAGTACGATCCTTCCGTCAGTGTGCTTTTAATTGTCCGTTCTTATTTGGTTTTGTAACCTAGTATTCATGTTCTTACTTTTATGTGATTTTTTCTTGTTTCTCCATGAAAATGTTCCTCTATCTGGACCCTTTTTTAATGCCTTACATCAGGTACTCTCTCTTTATGTCTTTAAAAAAAATAACAGGGATATCAAAATGAGTGTTAGGTAACTTCATTGTAAAGCACTTCAGGATCTTATTTACACGTACGATTCAATTGAGTCAGTGGAACTTTCTCATACAGACCGAATAAAGTGATTCATCTCGTTATTCTTGATATGTATCGTTTTATTTTGCAGCTCATAAGTGGCCTAATTTTCATGATTGTCAATATAGCGAATAAGCATTCATCTTTATGTTAGTTTTGTCTATAATATTGCAGATGGACTCTGTGTTCAACAAATTAAAAACAAAAGTATCAGGTGCCTTACCTGGCAATCCGTTAACTCGAGAGTATGACATTGAGAAACAAATTGGTCAAACTGGTCCGGGTTCATTATGGAAATTGTATTCAGCTAAAAAACGTTCTACTCATCAAGTAAGTCGCATCACCTTCGTCCCTTATCACAGGAAGCCACTATATGGATAATGGAAAAAAATTGTTAGAATCTTATCCAAAGTTGCAACGAGAATCTATGATTGAAATACTTAAATACGGTGTGTCTACGTTGATGAGGATTAAGCATCCAAAAATAGTATCAGTTCTTCAGCCTTTAGAGGAATCACGTGAAAGTCTTGCTTATGCAACGGAACCATTGTTTACTTCACTAAATAGTGTATTGACAAGAGACTCTTCAAAAATTAGACAGCCAAACGAGTCTATGGATTTTTCTTTATCAGATACTGAGATTAAATATGGTTTGGTGCAGGTAATTTAAAGTATTTTTTACCGTCGTTTAGTTTCATATATGTATTCAATACTTCACGCCTTTTTCGTTTTATACACCAATAAAAGTTAAACAAATTTAACAGAGATTTCCATGAATTTCATCAACAACTCGATACCTACTTCAACTAGTCTTGAAACATCGGTTATAACAATGTAATATAACTACCAGTCAAACATCAAAATTATAGTGGATAACAGCCAACCAGCGATCATCTTATTTTGAGAGTACTTCTAGCTGCTACGTTGGTTAGTATATAGTCTTGTTAAGAATGGTCAAATCCAAAAGTTTTCTCAAATTATAAAGCCCATAATTGTTGGTCAAGGTTTGCGGGAAAGTAGGTCCTTTGGTGGGAGTGTGCGAGATAATTATGATTCATGGTTAGGGAGTTTTCGCTTATGTGACTCAAAATAGGCCTCATAAGTAAAATTCCATTTATTATTTTATGTTTATGTAAATCATGAAAAATTCATTTATTTCTTTAACCTCTTCTCTTTCAGTCAAGCATTTTTATCACGTCACTCAGCTATCTTTAAAAACTATGTTTTAATCTTGAAACTTGGCGCTACCATATTTAGGTCAATCATTTACGCAAACATAACGAATAAGACGGAACACTCGATTCTGTACTCATATTCCAAAGATTTCTTGGCGGTCCTCGATATGAAAATTATACCACGTATTGACATTTTCACTACATATTTCTTTTAAAGTACACAATTTTGTGTTATCTACTTGAAGTAATGTGTAAAAAGTTGGCTAAGGGGTTCAGTTTTCAGCCACTTAGTTACAGCCTCTAACCCTCTCCATGTAACTCGGTTTGAGCACTGGGTAGTATCACTAGCCCTCACATTCGCAGTATGGCTCAAAGCCAAATGCACGAAGCTGTACTTGATTGATGGTTTATAATGATGATAATTGAAAATTGCTTTTAAGTCTTATTCATTATATACTAATCAACCTTATCTGGAAAGTTAGGCGAATTTAACTTCCTGAAGTCCAAACTAAACTCTTTCGGTACCTCACTGACTTTTGAAACTAATCTTTCCACAACTCAGCTCATCCTTTGTAAAGAAAATCCCAGTTTCGTTGGTCGATTAATATTAATCAGCCAGACATTGATCATCACCTTCCACCCGCTTCATACATACATTTCGTTCTTTGATTGCGTCAAAAATACTTCCATAACTTAATGGTCTTTAGTCTAGTCAACACTATATGGATGACTAGATGTCACGGTCCTGAAAGAATTCTATTGCGTTTCTTTTTCACTTTCAGCTTGCAGAGGCACTGAATTTTTTACACTCTGATTGTCATCGTTTACATTTAAATTTGGCTCCTGAATCAGTAGTAATCAATCGTTTTGGTATTTGGAAGCTTGGTGGGTTCGAATTTTCAAAAGTAGCAGACCAGAACGAAAAATCAGGACAATCTCTTACCAAAATACCTCTTTGGCAGTCTAATTTAATGCCTACTTGCCAACTAAATCTTAATGCTAGTAGCCCTGAGGCGATCCTTCAGGTAAGTAATTCTTTTGGATTATGCTCACGAATTTTACATTGTGAATGAGGGGTTTATGAAAGTTTGGTGTAACCCGAAGATATTTTTTGGCATAAACTCAATTTCAGCTGAAGCTAACCATTAGAAATCTAAGAGCACTAAATATTTGTTTCGCTGTTTTTCCGAATCGTCAAAGTGTAAAGACAGTGATCTAGATACTTAAGATTTAGGTAATTTAGACATTTAACACAATTGGTGTATGTAACATAAATCAAGTCGTAACGGCTAGAGAATTTAAGCGGGGACACTTTAAAATACACCTGGTAATTGCTCAAATTATGTGTTGAAATTTTTTCTGAGATTTCCCCATTTCCTTTTCGTTTGTGCCTGGTTCTTTCGTCTTTCTTCCTCCACTAACTGTCTACTACCATTGTTCCATCAATATTTATATTTCTTGGTTTTGTTTTTTCTACAGTTTTGGTTGTATATATTAATGTGAAGTGTTCACAATCCATGAAATCGACAAGTTTGTGTTGTGGTGCACATATCCTTAAACCGTTCATTTCTGCCATAAATGGTGGTTATTATATCAAAAAATATGTAAATACTTCTGGAAAAATTCATTGGAGAGATGAGTAGTTTATTAACAAACTTATTTCTCAACTTGACGCTTAAAAAAACGTAATTATGAAATTTTAACTAATTTCGGTAATTGTAACCCGTTTGCTTGCTGGTTCTTCGGTTTTCAATAACTAGTTAGTATCAGTATTCATAATATGAAATATTTTCAAACCTATCGTAATTGTAATAGGTAAGCTGTAGAATTTAGAAAAATAACGAAAGGAAACAGGATTTCTGAGATGGTGGTGTTTAGAAGTAAAAACTCGGTTTCCAAGCACTTTATCTCGCGTTTAAACCCCAATCCACCTCAGTCACTTCACGCAGCCGGACAGTTTAACCAGCTTTCATGCACACATACAAAATGTGACTCAGAGTTGGGTATATGAACCTTCGACTGATTGATCATGTCAAGTCAAAACACAAAATAACATGTAGAAAACTAATAAACCATACCATTAGTTAAATATTCGAAAACCATAGCTACAAAATAAATGTAATATTGATATGTACACGTTACAGATTTATATGTTCGAGTAGTATTGAGACACTGAATTATGAAACTACTACAGATTTAGTTGTGACCTGGCAGAAAACAAGCAGTATAGTCAAGGAAAAGAAGTGAGTTTGCAACAATGATGTATTGTGAACGGTAACCAATTAACCAAACATATTGGCACCAGGAAAGCAACATTGCAATTCAAACAGACTGTATGACGATTGGTGACGAATTAGATGATATATATATATATATATATATATATATATATATATATATATATATATATATATATAACTCAACACGTGTTGATGTACCAGTCTTCAAGCCCCGATTTTCGTATATGGAAGACGAGTTGCGTAAAATCTATGCTCAAAATAAAGTAGGTGAGATGTGGTCAGGTTTCCATAAACAAAGGAACATTCATCTAGTACGCTGTTAAAACTTCCGCTATCATGAAAATTTAAAAAGGAAGTAGCTTTGGATGATTTCGATTAATTCTTATTAGCACTGTCGAAACAGTATGTTGGTTAGCTTGATCACTGGTTCCGGAAGATTTCTTGTTACTTTTAATTGAAATCATGCCAAAACTTGCGCCTATATCTGTGTTGAAATCAACCCTTTGGTATGGTTGATGTACTGTACTTCACAGAAGCAAGTGATCCACAGAAGCGATGAAATGAAAAAGCTCATCCTTCTCGTACAAACGATTATTTCTTGAAACGTAGATATCAGAATAAATTAAGCTGATGAAAACATATCATCAATTTATCTAAGAAAACGATTGTTAAGTCTGTCTGTCGCTTGATCACTTGGTTATATTCACCTATAGTCATTGCAAAACTATACTTTATTATCAACAGTTAAAATTACTGCTTTTATACTCGATAAAGTGTGTTCTCTAAATCATATATATGCATACAGAAACCAAATGATATTTTATGAACAATATACCGTAAAGTGTTATAAACAAAGAGATGATATTGCTCGTTACAAAGGAGGAGGCGAAAACGATCGATGAAAATTTATTATACACTAAAGGAGATCAAAATTATTTCTGAATACACTGATTTTTATGTTTCATTTACATTGATAAACAGTCAGATCTGAGTAATTTAAACTGACCAGCACTTCACATTAAATAATCAGTGACTAAATGTACGAAGAGAATTAATAGTATCATAAAGTTAAACTTTTATAACCAACAAATCTAACTAATTAGGTTATATGATCACTTCTTTCTAATATTTTCTGTTGTGGATGCGGAAGAATAGACCAATAATTATCATGTTAAGTCCAATGGTGTCCTTGGACTTTAAATGTACATTCCCTATTGGCTATTATTTAATTCATTCGTTACATATTCCGTAAATGTTGTTTACTATTTTTATGGTACGATGTGGTATGCTTGATTGGTATATAAACAAAGTATGTTTGAAATATGATGACTCATATCTCCGAGGCTGTGACTTGTGTTCTGGACTCAACTGACTGGGCTAGACAGGGAAGTGAGACCAATCGAGACTCTAGGCCGTCCGTACGTGTTTACGTGTGATTGGATCGATCGATAAGTACGCTGCTCTAATTTTCCAGTCAAGGACACAACAATTAGCACAGGGTAAAAGTCAACCACAACTTAAAGTCATAACATTTTCCCTCTTCTTAATTGAGTTTTATGTATAAAGCTCTTCCATTACGAACGAACTTGATTTGTCATTGCTCTTCTGCACAACATAAGCTAGTTGTTTTGAACTGGGAATGAAATGTTTGTCTCAAATCAATAGTTTTAATGAACTGACATTATATATGGTGTTCATCTTGTTGTGCTAATGAGGTGTGGCAACTTGGACCGATGCATATATGTGCCTGGTTCTACATTGTAGCTGACTGACATATATATGTATATATATATATATGTCCATATATTTTATGCTTTACTTTTCTTTGCATTCATTAAACGGGTACATCGATTTCTTATTGATAAGAATCGGCAAATATTGATAATTTGTTGTCAGTTATTAGTTTAGACTTCTCTACGGTTGTTCTGCTAGATATCTAATATCTTATCAAATGCTCTACTCATATTTCTGAATTGTTAATTTTTGGAGAGTAGTTTGTAAATGTAGATGACTTGATTGTTTGGCAACTGATAACTTAAAGGGTTTAGACATGTCATACGAAATGACTGTGTCGTCTAAGTTTTGGAATACAGATGTACCTATCTAAGACGTCATAGATTTATGCTTAATAGGTCGGATCCAAAACCCTATTGATATAGGTCATAGAGCGGCGGCTTTCTAATTAAAACACTTGGCTTTCAACTAGTGCACCATAAGCTCGGACCCTGCCCCGTTTATTTTAGTTTTGACAGCCGGGTAGTATTGTTAGCCCCCACACAATGAGTGTGGCTCAAATCCAAGTTTATAATTGTGTACTTAGTATATGAGTGAAATCAGTGATTGGTGCTATCATCCCGTGATAATCATGTTGCGATTATCGAAATGGAGTACTTCATTTTGTTTACTTTGGTGGGGGTGTTTATCATCTAAAACGTTCTGTCGAACAGGTAATTAGACTTAGTCTTTCTGTTCAAAATTTTAGTATTGTAATATATCTAAAAGTTACTACTGTCTAACAAAAAATAACGATACTCGTTTAAGCGATATTCTCTTTTCAGGTTTCTACCCGTCTTTCAAGTATTTTTCTTGTGCTAGCCGTTTCAGTTTTCTACTGTTTTCAAGGTAGATTAATGGTTTTTACGCTTCTATATCGGCAGATCACTTCGAGAAATATACTTTTAACTTCGTTGACTCTTAAGCTTGTTTTCTGGGGCAGAGCTCTTGACATTAGTTTAAATGTTAACTTTAGTCCATTCACAATAAATTCCTTCGTGAATTCACATAGTTGATGACATAGAAGATTCTCTTTTGACAAGAACTTGAGCCCTTATAATAATATGCGACGTGATACCTTTTACTAATTGGTTTTTAGAAACAACCCCATCCATACCTAATTTATTCTTGATTGAGATCATGAACCGATTGATGTCAGACCACCATTGAAAACCTGGAAGCACTAGACGGCCGTTTCGTCCTATTGTGGGACTCCTCAGCAGTGCGTATCCACGATCCTGCTCGCGGGATTCGAACCCAGGGCCGCGAGCGATATCGTGGATACGCACTGCTGAGGAGTCCCACAATAGGACGAAACGGCCGTCTAGTGCTTCCAGGTTTTCAATGGTGGTCTAACATCAATCGGTTCATGATCTCAATCAAAAGGTTAACAATCTCCACAACCCTTAAACTGTTAATTTATTCTGTTGTAATTCACCTAGCATTTTTTAAAGAATGCCAATTCTTCACAACACCCAAAGTATTTTTTGTATTATTAAAATTATTAGGGTGAAGTGACTGGTGCAAGTGATATGTTTTCGCTTGGTCTTTTAATCTGTGCACTATTCAATCGTGGCAAATCCATTTTGGATGTTGGAGATGATTATCACGCTTACAAACGAACGGTTAAACAAGTAAGTAGTATGATCTTGTAAACTAGAATTTTGTGCATATTTAGTTTTTTTTGTTTAAGTATTCCACAGCAAACGAAAAAGATCTAGTGAGATACAAATAAATATATGGGATTTTATTGTAGTATTAAATATATATTGGATAAATGCTGTCATTGCTATCTACCTCGTCTTTTTGGTTTGTTGTTATTACGTCTGTCGAACAAAGATACACTATTACTTAGCAATATTTTGGTGATATTACTACTCGATTGAAGTGCGATAATGTTGGTTCAAAGATATATTGTAGTAAATATGGAGAAAATTTCAGATTTAATACTTTCCGTCAACTCCTCTGGGTTTTTGATACATACCTGTGCGTTGGATTTAAAAAGCAACCTAGAAACTTGTTCGTTGACTATTTGAATCGTGAACCAGAATATCTTAAGCCACTATAGAAAAGGTGCATAAAATGATAAGAGATATATAAGAATAGGTGGTAGGTGAATTAACTTTGGCGGTGTACGAACTGTCAGTATCCACGTCGAATAATTTTCTGTTCTTAAAAGGTCCGTTTGTGACATTGAATTCGGAAAAAAATAGGTTTCAATCGACGACGTACTCAGTTTTGGTTTGTTGCCTATTCTGATGATCACTGGATTGATATATGAATATTACATTGGATTAAACGTCAGAACTAAACAAATGCAGGCAATTCGATAAGTTTCTCTCCATATAAAATGCGAGACAAAACTTATTATTATGCGAAAACTATTTAACAGCTTATCACTTTATACCATGTTAATTCACCCTGGTTTAGTACCTTGCTAAATACATTTGATGATATCTAGACCAACAGAAATGACACCCTGGTGTTAACAACACAGATATTGGGAATTTTATATTTACTCAAGGGATTTCAAAACAAGAACGATCTAAATGTTACAGATGCGCTATTATTGGTACGAATACGATTAAAAGAATGAATTAATAGCCTTCAATTATGGAGCTTCCCATTAGGAATTTCAGTAAATGCACAGTTTCAGACAAATAATACACATGTATGGTTGCTTAAGCTATTAGACAGATCAACTCACAGTTTCCTCGTCATTTTTGTGAGATGTAAGCAATAATTTTCTGGCTGTATCTTAATTAAAACGATGATCTGTGATTGGACGTTAGACGATGAATCGTCTAACATTTCACTCTTAATAGAATAGGTAGATCGTCTTTCATGAAACGTTGATGATCTGGATTATAAATTCGTTGATAAAAAGTATGAACTATGTATAAATGTTTGTATTATTTACATATCAAGGTAAAAAAACACCATATACATCATCGAGGTTTAAATTGTACTAACAATATATATGTAGTTACCCAGCCTATTTTATTTAGATACTTTGTGAGAATTTTGTAAACTTTGAGAAGTAATTTTTCCCATCAAATGCGATACCTCAGTAAGAAGGCAATTAATCCACCCAGGGTCACCTGCCCCAACAAGCACCTGTCTGAATGAGTTCATTAACTTATGTATATTCATAAGATGTATACATATTCGTCTAGCATTAAAACTTCGTGCACATACGCGTGCTAAGAGGCGTCCATTGAGATAAAATCATACCGTAGAACATAAGCTTGTGGTGCGTGCTACTTATATTGATATAAGTAGTATATAACGTGAGTCAAAAGAACGTAACGTCTGGCAGCAGAAGATGGAGAAGATCAAGAAAAGAAGAGCGAGAAAACAATGGAATTTGTAAGAAATCGGATGAACAATGAAATGCGAGACAATGGATTGATGTTTGCAAAGCAACAGCCGGTTTGATATGAAAGAATAGTATTTTGCAAATTAACGATTTACTATATGGTTTTTCTATTTTACCAAGTAATTCTGTAATTTGTCCTAAATCCAATTTGGTTGTCCTCACCCGTGTTCTTCCTCACTACATTTGGTGTCGCTGCCTCCACTAAGGATGAAGATTCCATGGCCGAAGGAGTTTGAGGACGGAGATGTGCTGAGCTTCCTGAAGGAGTTTGAGGCCGTGGCGGGGCTGGTGGGAGTGAAGGAGCCGAAGGCGAAGTTGGTGGTGCTGGGGACGCTGCTGAGAGGCAGGGCGAAGGCTGTGTATGACAGCTTGGACGGTGCTGGCGGGAAGACGACATGGGAGACAGTCACGGAGCGGTTGGCGGCGGAGTTTGACAGCCCAGTGGTTTTTTTTTTTTTTTTTTTTTTTTTTTTTTTTTTTTTTTTTTTTTTTTTTTTTTTTTTTTTTTTGCTGGCTGTGGAGCTTACCAGATTGTTACGCCGTGCGCTGCCGAGTCTGGATGAGGAGTCGGAGGCACAGTTGTTGGCGTCACAGTTTATCGAGAGTGTGCCTGCCACCGTCTCCCAACAACTGAAACTGGTGAACGCAGCGCAACCGATGGATATCAGTGAACTGGCGAAGGTGACTCGTCAGCTGATGACGCGAACAGTAGCTCCAGTCGGGTGCGAAAAGCAGGAGATGAGTAATGTCGAGAAGAAGATTGAGGAGCTGGAGCGTGAGATTGCAGCAATACGAGTGAACAATAAAAGGAACGATAAATGTTACGCTTGTGGAGGGACAGGACATTGGAAGATAAACTGTCCAACAAGACGAAGACGCAGATATGTTAGACGTTACAACGAGTGTTCTTTCTATCCTAGGAATCTGGGGATTGTTGCGTTAGTAGACAGAGGGGCAGTATATACGAGAGTGAACATAAATGAGCGAGATTTAGTTTGTCTGATCGATACAGGTGCAGCAGTATCGTTAATAGGCAAAGAGCAATGTAAGAGAATCAAGCCGTGTACATTAGCTGTCCACACGATAGGGGGCCATATGTTAGAGGTGTTTGGCGTATCTAACAGTATCGTAAAAGTGGGGGATGCTGAGATAAATTTTCCGTTCGTCGTAACCACAAGCTTATCGAGACCGATATTAGGAGCAGATTTCCTAAGAGAAGTAAAAGCGATAGTTGACTTAAGAAGCGGTAAGGTGGTCACGAAATATGGTTCATTGACAATACACGAAAGTAGCGAAGTGGCTGAAATAAGAGTTGCAGCGGATGTCTCGTCAAAGAAGCCAAACATTCACGAGTTATGCAAAAAGTATGCCAAACTATTCACTGGAGATGGGGAGCCGTATGGATTTTGTGACAGAGTAAAGCACGAAATACCGATAAAGAACAGTCGAGTAAATATATTTGCAACACGTCGTGTCCCGGTGCATTTAGAGGCCGAGGTAAATCGTCAGGTCCAGGAAATGTTAAAAGAAGGTATAATTGAGGAAGCGGACAGTCCATATAGCTCGCCGGTACTCTTGGTAAAGAAACCAAATGGAAAGTATAGATTTTGTGTCGACTTCAGAGAATTGAATAATATAACAGACCTGAAGCCTTGTGCAATGCCAACAGTGGTGGAAACATTAGATCGGCTACAGAATGCCACGGTGTTTACAGTGCTGGATTTACGGTCAGGTTATTGGCAACTGCCTATAAAACAGAGTGATCGAAGCAAGACAGCGTTTACTGTACGTGATAAACAGTATCAATTTAAACGAATGCCGTTCGGGTTGGCGGGTGCACCGTTCACGTTCAGAAGATTAATGACACTACTGCTCAAGAATCTAGATAATGTCGAGGTATATGGCGACGATGTAGTTGTGTACAGTCAAACAGAAACAGATCACATCAAGCATGTGGAAGCGGTCTTAAAGCGAATTGACGAATTTGGACTTCGGATTAATAAGGACAAGTCGCAGATAGCGAGAAGTAGCGTCACATTGTTGGGACATAAAGTGGGAAATGGAGAAATAAAACCATTGCCGGAGAAAATTCTTACCATAAAAAATATTGCAGTACCTAATTCGAAAAGGAAGTTGAGACAGTTCCTGGGAAGAGCGGCGTTCTACAGTCGGTTTATCAAGAATTTCAACGAAATAGCAGCACCCTTATATAAGTTATTGAGCAGCACCAAGTTTACGTGGACTGAGACTGCCGAACAAACGTTCAACCGAATCAAAAACATGCTAGACGATCGCCAGATGACGCTCAGACTGCCTGAACCGGGAAGACTGTTTACAGTGGCCACAGACGCGAGTGATCATGGTATAGGTGCTGTGTTGAGTCAGGCTGATAGAGTGGTGGAATACGCGAGTCGCGTCCTCACACCTGCTGAACAGAAGTATTCAACCATCGAAAAGGAGTGTTTAGCGATCGTGTGGGCAGTGGAAAAATGGAGACCATACCTTTTAGGTAGACGATTTCACATTGAGACCGACCATAAACCCCTGCAGTGGTTGAAAACAGCAAGAGACCCCCGAGGGAAGTTGGCGCGATGGATGATACGCCTGCAAGAATACGATTTCAGTATCGGCCATGTTCCAGGAAAAGAAAACGTAATGGCAGATTACTTGTCAAGACCAGACATGGAAGCCGACCTGCCATTAACAGCATACGCGGTGAATAGTTTAGAGGGAGACCCATTAGAACTCGTCCGGCAGCAGAAAGCTGACCCTAACCTTCGAGAGGTAATCAGAGTGATAAAAGAGGGAGCAGACGTAGATAAACGAACAATGGACAAGGAGGTAATAACGCTGCTTCGGCAAAAGGAACGACTGAGAGTGAACTCATATGGAGTGCTGACCTGGCAGGACGATGATGAGAATTGGGTGGCGGTGATCCCGAAAGACTGGCGGCGTAAAGTGATACACGAGTGTCACCAGGTAGCACATACAGGCATCGCAAGAACGACGGACTTACTACGACAAAGTGCATACTGGCCGAGCATGAGAGACGATGTGGCTGAATACGTGTTAACCTGCCAGCAGTGTCAGCTAATGAAAAGCGATCGATACACACAACCGCCATTACAGTCAATCCCAGTAACCGCAGTCGGTGATCTATGGTCGGTGGATGTGATGGGACCGTTTCCACAGACGGCGAGCGGTAACCAGTACCTGTTAGTGATGACGGAACATGCTACACGTTGGGTAGATGCCGTACCCATTGCAGACCAGCGGGCAAGGACAGTGACCGAGGTGGTAATCCGGCATATTGTAGCGTGTCACGGAATACCGAAGATGATATTAACTGACCAGGGTCCCTGTTTTGAAAGTGACGAGTTTAAAGCCCGTTTAAAGCAGTTTGGCATCAAGAGAATACGAACTACACCGTATCATCCTCAGACAAACGGGCTTACAGAGAGAAACAATCGGACGTTAAAGGAATGGTTAGCATCAAAAGGAGGAAATTGGGAGAAAGAGTTACCATTGATTTTGCTGGCACATCGTTCCTCCACACAAGGAACAACCAAGAAGTCACCTTTCTTGCTCATGTATGGCAGACAACCACGACTTCCAATGCATAATAAGACCTGGCCACAACAACAGAAGTGGACGACAACAAGGTTAAGAAAAGAGAGGAGAGAGGCAATAAGGAACGTGGAAAAGAAACAAATATCAGACACAAAGAAGGCAGAACAACAGAGGAGAACGTGGAAACCCTTTGCAGTGGGGGACCTAGTAAAGTGTAGAGAACGAAAAAGTAACATAGCAGGGGGAGCAGGGTCGGGGAAGCTGGCCCCAAAATGGGAAGGACCGTATGTTATCACGGAGAGACGCGGCTCGGTCTACACGATCCGGAGAGAAGACAAGCAGAAGCGCGTAAATGCTAGTCAACTACAGAGATGGTTTCAAGATCATCATGGGTGTGAATCACGAAAAGCACCAAAGAACACAGCGGTACGGAGATCAGAAAGACTACGACAGCAACTTGTTAAAAGGGGGGACGAGTGTGGTGCGTGCTACTTATATTGATATAAGTAGTATATAACGTGAGTCAAAAGAACGTAATGTCTGGCAGCAGAAGATGGAGAAGATCAAGAAAAGAAGAGCGAGAAAACAATGGAATTTGTAAGAAATCGCATGAACAATGAAATGCGAGACAATGGATTGATGTTTGCAAAGCAGTCCGGTTTGATATGATAGAATAATATTTTGCAAATTAACGATTTACTATATGGTTTTTCTATTTTACCAAGTAATTCTGTAATTTGTCCTAAATACAATTTGGTTGTCCTCACCCGTGTTCTCCTTCACTACAAGCTAACATTAGCTAACAATAAATGTCTTAAAGTTCTAATGAGAAGCAATGATATTGAAAGTCAAGGAAGTTGCCAAACAATTTATAACACTAATCGTTCTGGATTAATGATGAAAATGTGAATCGTTAGATTTTGGCTATGCATAGCCTGAAGTTTTATGAGCTTAACGTCATGTCTGGTTGTGTGTACTGTTAAGAAAATTCCATACTAGACCTAAACTGCTATTCAGTTTTCCAATATTTGGACTATCCGGATGTGTTAGTTCCGGGCGCGTTGCTAATATGATGGACAGTTGACCTGATACAAAATAATGCTCTCTAAGTATCATCATTTTCTCTGCTTCGCTTTATAAATTTAAGACAATTGATGAGTATATGAAATGATAACGTTTGTTCACAGAAAATCGTACTTCAAAAGTATCGTAAAAACTCAAAGCCCTTGCACTTTTTTACATTTCGTATTTAGAATGCTCATTTGAATCAACCGTTTGTGTTGGCTGCCACTCTTTATTTCCATCGAAAGTAACAAATTCGATACAAAGAACGCATCTCACTTCACGCAAATCATGAATCAAATATATGCTCACTTCATGCTTCAAAATAAATTCTATGATTGACCGAACGACTCAATATTCTTTTTTTGAGAGTATTGTAGTCTGTATGTATGACTTTGTAATCAACGTTTCAATAAAACGTTTTTAGATAAATTGAAATTATTTTCACCGTTGCTGCATCATCTAATCGATTTAGTCAAATGATGCAAATATTATTTTGTTCTACAATCTCTTTGTTGCCACGCTGCCAATGTTTCATACATAAAACCACATTAAATCGCTTTTTTTTTGCACAATCGTTAGGTCATGGAAGCACCGACTCTCCTAAATCCATCCCATAGGTCAAATACCTGGTCACGAACTCATATTGTTATCACAATTATTTTTCAGGTCCTCAACAAATAAAATACCGGACCATAACACTACAGTTTATGGGTTGCAGTGGGCACATTATTAAGACATTTCTGACACATAACCGAATAACCCATTGATGGTTAACTGGATTTTACTTATGGTCAACACAAAAGACAAATATAAGTAGTAAGTTAAAAGGGAGCTTACAACTGATATTGTAACAACTATTTTCAACAAATACTCAAAAATGTACACATTAATTCATCAAAAATAAGCTACACAACTTTCACATTTTTTCTTATTCTTGTTCATTTTTCTAATAAGCTCCCATCATTATTATCCAGCAAAGGATTGGATTTACCGAATAATCTGAAAGAATATGTCAAAATGATGCTGTCATCAGATCCACAAATTCGACCAGATGCTGTACAATTTTTAAGAGTAAGATTTATGTACAATAACTAACTCATTTTTCATATATATTCCTTATTCATGAAATAATCTTTTCATTCTTTCCAAATAATATGATTCCTTCTTTAAAAAATCTACAATCTATTCGAAAATTTTATGATCAATATATAGAGAGACTTATTAAATGAATTATCAATAATATCTCTTCTTATAAGTTGTAGTACTACTTGCTCCCGAATGCCCTGGTACGGTCGAGAGTGGGGAGAGTCAGCTCTCCCTCTCGAAATGCTCTCACATGGTCACGTGCATACAACCATTGCCAGGGAAGTCCTATTCACTGCCTTCTCGCAGCATTAATGTTGTTTACGTAATTCAGAAGACGAAAAGCGAATGTCCGGCGATTCCACCGGTCGGTGGACACGGAGGAACTATTCAAAGGAGTTGGGGAACCCTGATTACAAACCAATGGTGAACATGGGCTCCAGTATCCTGAAGGAAGACATAATGTGTGAACCAATCGTTGGTCACCGGCTACCATGAGACTGCATCTCCTGACGTTGCTCCACTGCCTTGTGGATCAAACCTTTAGACCGAAGGCTCTGAGTGTGACCCCCTAAGACAACGACCTGCTTCGGTTTGGGCACCCGGGCAGTATTCCAGCCCTCACACAAATCGAGTGTTTTATGTGGCGCATATCTATTTGGTGCCTTCTTGAACCTATGTTTATGTGTGAAGTACCACTTAACAGTTGATTCAAAATTGAACGAGTGACGTATTTTATTTCCAGTATGGTGATTTATGGAGATTGTAGTATTTTCACAGTTGAATTCATGAGTCGATCTAAGTTAGATCACTATTGAAAACATGGAAGCACTGTTTCGCAATCACTAGAATTTGACATATTTAGTTTACTAACAGATATTTTGCATTTCATTTAAACATGAATTAATCACTATTCTGTTTCAAGACCATAAAGATAGATAGATGCAGACTACTTGGTTGGGGTCCGCGTGACTATCGTAACTAATGGTTGGAGACTCTGGGTGACATGGCTCAGGATCGATCACAATGGCGTAGGTGTATACACTCCCTGTCTTCCCTTAAACTTTGAGATTAAAATTATTTCATATCTTTCTTTCTACGAACTAATTATTTCTTTCTGTACTATATCCTTACATGAAATCTTTCCTTTATTTATCACACAATTGAATTAACTGCTTCTATGAATCCGGTGTCCGTCTTGCTGTGGTGATGAGGTGTGGCAACTTGGACCGATGCATGTATGTGCCTGGTCCTACGTTGTAACTGACTGACCATAAAGATATTGATATTGAATTGTTCTCGTATCGTTCTTTTTTCTTATTTTTATCGTGTTTTATTATTTATTTGAATTATTGGTCATCTAATGGTGCATAGAAATTTGTGAGAAAATTTATTTCTTCTTTGTGTATATAATATACTTTTACATGTAAGCGATTAGCATTAATTCAAACATACTACTGACTAAAGTAAGTGGTTTAAAATTAACTTCAAACAGATCATCGATAGGTTTTGATGAACCAACTAATATTATATGAGCACGAGATGATTGTTCATCTTTTTTTACAACTTGGAATAAAAGCGAAGTGGTGGTTTGAGAATTAAAACGGAGGGTTTTGAACTGTTAGACTTGTTGGTTTAAACTCCTCTTTATCTAATTCTGTTTGAGTTTATGACAGAAATCACTAAAACACACATAACAAATGTAGCTCAAATTCGATTACATCATTATGTAATTGGTAAATGAGTTACTTCCCCTCTTCATATATCCCCTCCAGTTATCTCATATAAGATAAAATAGTTTCTCATCTAATTTTTAACTTGGTACAACTGCTCACAAATTTCAGTTACAGTTTGGAAAGGACAGGAGGCTTGATGGCCGGTGTTAGTTCTAGTAATGATGGTCTCTCAGTTGGTCCAACTTTCTTTTGAAAGAGTCGACGAATGGAGCCTCAACCTCATGCTGGGGTAATGAATTCCACTCCCTGATGATTCGATGAGAAAGTCGATAGTCAGCTGACAAGTAATTTGTTCTGGGCTAATAATATACTTTTCTGGATTTTTCACACCTGTTTTAGTTTCTAGCGATATGTTCTTATGATGACTGATATTTTTCATATCATAGTAGTACAGTCAGAGTAAGATATTAAAGTATTTTGATGAAATAATGTTGTGTATACAATGTTTAACAACAGCTTTTTCGGCGAGATTAAAATAACTGTCTTAGAAAATGTCAATTCCCAGCTCTGGAAACTTGATTAAAACCGACAAATATCCAAAATAGATTAACCCAATCAACATTTATTTTTAAACTCCATAAGTCAACTATTTATGTTATTTTATAATCTAATCAGTCGAATTCACAAATATTTCTCATTTTGGAATTCTGCTTAGAGGTCACTAATACTCTGTGGTTGGACTTAATAATGTAAATAACCTCCGTAACTAAACTTGCCGTGAAATGAAATATCAATCATATCCGACCTCTTGAATGATTTGCTGATGAGGTTTTATAGGATGTTAGTCAGTTAAGGAACTCAATATTAACAATATCCGGTGTTCAGGCTTAACATATCTAGATACCATATATGTTGTGGACTGTGAAGTTTTTGTAATTCGCCTACAGCATGTATCATTTTATTGTTTTTTTTAGAAATTTATTTATCCATTTATCTTCACCGAACCTCTCCAACTCATTGTGTACTCTATAATGTTCATTCCTGATTTATTGGTTACGTTTTGAAGACAAAAACCTTTAAGCTACCTTCAAGGATACTGTAAACGTATCTATGAGCAATAGACATTTATTTATTTCAATGAATTTCGGTCTGCAGTAGATCTGAGCAGTGCCTATTTTTTAGATTATGTAGGGACTGGGTGGAAGATACTATCTTTGTTTTGTTTTAGAAATGCTGGCTAAGAATATCTCACCATAAATTTAGGGTATATCAAAATGTCTTCATTGTTTATTGACAAGTGTTTCTTCGTGACACACCATCACATTAAAATTCTTAGCTATATGATCTTCCCAATACTTATTTCATACATGATGTTTTTTTGTGGTATTTTTTAGACAACATATTTTGAAGACGCATCAATGTCAGTTTTACGAAGTGTGGATAATATGTATCAATTGGATAATTTATCTAGATCACAGTTTTATAAATCTTTGCCGAATTCTATTCATGCTTTGCCAAAAGTGAGTTATTCTTATGAGTGGGTGATAGTTCTCTACATATCGTTGAGCCCAACTTTGAAATATAGCTACAGTATCGTTATAAAGTATATAATACTACTATTTATTATGTTTCGAAGATGACTGGTTAATGGGAAAACATATTTGTTGTCCTGGCACCAACCAATACGCAGCAAGCACGAGGAGGACTGATACTATATGCTTGACGGTTAACCCAACTCTAACCAGCTCTGAACAAATAGGAAGAACACTAGACCTATGATCACAAGTCTCAAAATCGTTATTATATTTCAGATATTCATTTATATACATACCTAGCAAACTAATTGAGTAACATAAATAACATGGAACAATAACATTAATAATGGGGAAAACGGAGTGCAGAGTACACAAGTAATCGGTTCTAGTTTATGAGTGGAAAATGCTATGACAACATTTTACGGTCCAAATAAAAGCTTGGAACTGGGGTAATACGAAATTAAACAGACCAAAATACTTGGTAAACATGCAGTCAATATATTCATAAATAAAATTGTACAATAATAGATTCGAAAGTTTCTACTTCACAGTTAAATCGCCTCTCATAACAGTGGTTACTTACCTACGGAATGTTTTGTTGTCATGAGTCAATCTGATTATATTTGGACAAGATAGTGCCGTTTCATTTTGTCAGTTGTTATACTAATGTCTTTTGGACAGATTATTCAATAAATACTTATTTGATGTTGTTATACCCGGACAAAAAATAAGGGAATGGTAACTACTAGGAATTATTTACAGGCCGTCATATATATATATATATATATATATATATATATATATATATATATATATATATATATATATATTATATATATATATATATATATATATATATATATATATATACTTTCTTTATTTAAACATATAAACATTGGTACAAGGAGGCATTAAGTGGATATGTGCCAAATAAAACATTCGATTTGTGTGAGGGCTGGAATACTGCCCGGGTGCCCAAACCGAAGCAGGTCGTTGTCTTAGGGGGTCACACTCAGAGCCTTCGGTCTAAAAGTTTGATCCACAAGGCAGTGGAGCAACGTCAGGAGATGCAGTCTCATGGTAGCCGGTGACCAACGATTGGTTCACACATTATGTCTTCCTTCAGGATACTGGAGCCCATGTTCACCATTGGTTTGTAATCAGGGTTCCCCAACTCCTTTGAATAGTTCCTCCGTGTCCACCGACCGGTGGAATCGCCGGACATTCGCTTTTCGTCTTCTGAATTACGTAAACAACATTAATGCTGCGAGAAGGCAGTGAATAGGACTTCCCTGGCAATGGTTGTATGCACGTGACCATGTGAGAGCATTTCGAGAGGGAGAGCTGACTCTCCCCACTCTCGACCGTACCAGAGCATTTGGAGGCATGTATATATTATTACTATTAAGTAACTATATTATATGTGTGTTCATATTCCTTTTATTATAAGCTTTTATTTGACCTATTGACGACGATTATACGGCTAACTATCCTTAAGTTATTCCCAATTTATCACAATCACAGCCACTTTTTGGCTTGATCTTGTATGACTGTTATTTTCTATTTTATGATACGATGCGGTCTGGTTTGTTTGTATATAAACCCAGTATGTCTGAAATATATGGTTCGTATCGCGGAGGCTGATATTGACCTTCTGGACTGAGCCGGCGGTGTTAGGAGAGAAGCTACTATTTCAGAGGACCAATAAAAATTCTAGACTGCTCGTAAAGGTTGTTGTGTCATTAGCCTGGTCGTATAAGTCAGTGTCTGTAATTGGCGGTTGTGTCACGTGATATAATTAATCGGGCATAAGGAAATAACAGATGTATTTGTCTCAAATAATTGTGTGATTTACGCGTTGTGTACTTTATGATTCAATTCATCAAGTTTAGTAGAAAATCACATGATTTACACCACAGCACGATTTATTTAAAATCTCGAAGATACTTGCAGATCCTGAAGTATTTCCTCACTGAACTACATCTACTTGGATTATACAGACAATTTAAAATTTTTGAATATTCACCATAACGATAAGTCATATTTTAGCCAACAAATATCTATAAACGCCGACAACTATTTGCTGTCTGTTGATCCAGTTTCTGACTAAATGATAATGTCTGCTAGTTGTTAATCGGATTTTCTTTCTCAGTCAGTTTTAAATACACATTTAATATTCATAAAATGTGATGCAACTGGGCACAAAAACAAGGTAGTGCCACACAGCCTACGGAAATAACATTGTTAATAAAAAACAAAAGGCATTCAATCGAAGAGAACAAAAAGGAGGAAGCTTTAATAAGTGGAAAAAATGACGCTACAGAAGATACCATTCAGTTAACAATATAACCGAAAAACATTTTCAGTCGAAGGAGTTCTTTTTATTTTCGTAAAAAATGTAAAGGAAAACTACAGCAGGATTCTCGTTCTTTTCCACTTTGAGATATTTCTAATGGGTTCTCAAGCCATTTAGTTGCACCATCTCTAGAACCCTAACTCATAAGTCGTGATGGATCGATAAGTACCAGTCCTACGCAATCTTTCATACTCCGGCTCTATGTCATAATCTGATCGCCTCCCATATTGTTCCATCCAATCCCAGTCAGCAATCCATGATGGGTCACTAAGTCCAACATTATAATTTCTAACATTATAGGTATCATTACCAAGGTTTGATTTGATAATTTCGAATAAATTGAGCATTGAGTAGATTGTTATAAATAAGTAAAATTTGTAGAAAAATCTAAATTTTCTACTCATTGGGATATTAAAAATATTTATTTATTCTAACATCACAGTTTACATTGGTAAATAATATATTTCTCCTGGGCTCTTGATAGATGAGTTGTAAAAACTAATCTGTACTTTAAGAAATTATATATATATATATATATATATATATATATATATATATATATATATATATTATTTGTGTAAATTCAAGAAGTAATTATAATTACTTTTCATGGATGAACTATACGATCTTGTGCTGAGAATTCTATATTGTATCAAAATGTAATATCGAATAAAGCCATTAATAATAATAATAACACCCGAAATTACATTTGTAAAACATTTTGTTTATCTATACAAATCAATGCTTCATATTACACGAAATGAACTCACTTCGTCTGATCACGTTTAATGTTTATTCCTTTATAAAAGTTCACCAAAGGAAACTAACTAGATAAAATGAATTTTCTATGATTCTTATGTAATGACTTCACTGTATCCATGTCTGTTATCCATATACATATACTATATTTTATTCTTAGCGTTTATGTCTGTTTCGTGTTTTTCCACAAATCGCTGAAGATTTTTCCAATCCACATATGGTACCATTTATTCTACCAGCTGTTTTACAAATTTTGGATTTAGTTACACAAGACGAGTTTATTCAATATATGCTACCACGTCTTATTCCTGTAATGTCAATGAAAGAACCTATACAAGTAAGTTTGTATTTCAACTGAATGTAAACTGAATCAGAAAGTCAAAGGACGTTGAACAACAATAATCTCTTGATAAGTATAAGTAATCAGGAATTTTTAAATTTACTCTACTATTCAGGTTCATGTGATTTGTTAAGGTGTACATCCTATTGCGCTAATTATGTTACGATGAGATGAGAATTGTTTTTGATTCCCCATGTTTGACCATTGTATTATTACATTATAACATAAAATCAAGCAGAAGTATCTTACAGGAACCTTAGAACAGCAATGTTTTTATCTAAAGTCGAAAAATTATGTATTTAAGGCCACCAAATTATGGTACTTTTAGTACAAATGGATTTATAACAATAATTGTAATTAAAAACTAACGACATTCATTCATTGTTGTTTCATTGCCTTAAAATTCTTCAACTGTACAACAGGCATCTATAATTTTTTAAAACTCATCAAAAGTTTAGTGAAATCATACGTCAATACATGGAAAAGATGTTCCAAAACCGATCAGTCACTCAGTCATAATCAACCTACAACCAGGTATATGTACTCATTAGTTAAAGTTGCCATACGACATCAGTGAGACGAAATTCCCAAGAAATACTAGAGTCGTAAAAGTAATAACATTGTCAATATCACGGAAATGGACTAGGCATAAATAATGAGTTGGTAGTACAGAGCCTTGATCAAAGCGTGTTTCAAAAATCGTCGCGTTGGGACACGCTGATTAGTTCATTTTCAACCAATCAGCTACAATAGAGGAACTGAAAAGACTCGAGAATATTCATGTGAAACGCTTAAATACACATTGATGTTTTCTTACTACATTAACTAACTGAACTTGCTGTTTGCTTTAGGATATATTTACGTTTCTGTTCTAGTCTTGTTTTGATTTGGGGACCGGTCGAGTAAGGTGAAATGTCCGAGATTACTAGGCAGTAGAAGAATACTGGACTGAAGGAGATTTAATACGATGTGATTCGTGAAGAATAAATGAGTTTGAGAAGTAAAAAAGATAGGTATTTTAAGATGTGAGTTAATTAGCGCCCAAACAGATCAGTATTTAACATGCTTCCGTACTTTAATGCAAATTAAAAACTTACAGTAAAAATTTATCCAGGCAACTAAAATCTGAGATAGGATAAAAATGCTTTAGAAAAAATGTATGGCAAATATTTTGACTACTCATAAGTACTATAATGTGATATCATATTATATACATTGAAGGTATATTTGCGCAAAAAAACTTCCTGTGTTAATAAAGAGGGGTTTTCTGTAGATTAAATTTACTTGTGCATGGTGTTCGTCACAGGCTGATTTCATTTAGGGTGTCATTAAAAATCATAAAACACCAAACAGCCATTTCACCTCAAAATGGGATTCCTGAGGGGGGTGAACCCAGCTTTTAGCTCTCGAGCACACATTTCTAAATTCAATATTACTCATTTTGAAAAATGATGATTTTTGCTTTAGTTTATTTGTCTATTTGCTTATTAACCGCTTATTAACGCTTTTTAACCGAGGCTAATTCATATTTTAAATTTTTCAAACTGCTATTGAGAGACTGATATTCAACTGATCTAAGTGACTTTCAAACCCAAATGCTCGTCTTTCTGCTTTGTTTATTTCTTTCTCTCTTTCCCTTACGTTAAACTTCTTTTCTATTTCAGATTATCTTAATATTTTTACAAAATTTACATATATTAAGTGAGAAATTCCCAATCAAAGAGTTTCGTAATTATGTTCTACCAATGTTACAGTTAGCTTTGGATATTGACAATAAGATGATACAGGTTAGTTCATCTTGTTTTATTCCTTTCTATATACTCATTTTATTATTATCATACATCTACAATCTATCAGGTAATATGAATCTTCTTCATACAGAATAAGCACCGACGATGTCAAGAATGATAATTGAAGCTTCATAATCAAACCTTTTTGAGTGAAAATTACGCTAATAACGTATTAATCATTTTCCATCGGACCTATTAGAGCTGCATTAAACTATGCAAGTTTTTCGAAGATTTATTAATGAATGAATACTTCTGTAAATTTTTTCCTCTTCTTTCCAGTTTGGATCAAGGTTACAAGCTCAACTATGAAAGGTTGTATTGGTTTTATTACACCTGACAAGATTCACTACTTCTGTTTACTGATGTTAATATAATCAACAGTGGGATGTAAATAATGTATAGATTATTCTTCTATACCTAACACGATTAATCAGTTTGTTCATCTCAATAGGATTGATTACGAATTATTTGATTAACTGATTCTTTCCAAGTATCATTTAACAGTCCAAACTCTAGACCCTGCTTTTCTGTGTTAAAATCACTTTATTTCGGCTATTGAAACGTATCACTAGTATTATTTGGTTATTGAAGTTGAACATTTAAACTAGCTTTGCGACTTAGTAGCTGAATAGTATTTTGCTGTTCACAAGATCTTGGATCGGAAATGATTACAGTCTTGGGTGAACTTTCGTGATGAAAGTCTCACAATTAAATGGAAGAACTGTTCAATATGCTTTAATCTTCAGTACATGGCTTTTTAAGATGAAAATGACCTCCAAAATTATACAAAAAACTCCACCAAACTGAATCAAAATATATCTGCTAATACGAGTACGTTGTACGCCTATTAGTCTTGTGATGTTTGTTTAACCATGAACATGATTCATCTGACAAAAAATAACCATGATTGACCGCAAGAATTCCTATTCCAACTGTTCCAGTATTCAGCTTCCCCTTACCCTAACAACCAATCAGAAGTTATACACAGCATGCCGAAAAACCAATTATTATGACTGTTAGCGGGACATAGACTAGATTAAAGCATGCTCAATGCATGATTGCTTTGCTGCACGCTGATTGGCTGATTCTTATCCAATCAGCAACAGTCGATAGTCGGAGAATATTCTGGAATCTTCTTATGTAAAAAACTATAAATATACTGACGTTTTTCCCTATTATGCTTCTGACTTGCTATTTGGAATATAATCTTATTCCTGTTCAACCGTGTTTTGATTTGGGGACTTGTCGAGTGAATCGGTGTCCGAGAATACTAAGCAATAGGAATAGCTGGGTCATTCACCGTAAGAAAAGCGATTTATAACAATGACCCAAGCACTCATAGAGTTATATACATTCATTACATGAGCACAGCACACCAGAAATAAAAATTCATAGTTTATATACAACTAAGTCAAAAGTAACACAAGAATCAGCAGTAGGTCCGTAATTAATTAATAATAATTTTTGAATGTTTAACGTATATCATCTGTTAACTCATTAAATAAAAGCACACAAATAGGACAATATGGAAACACCATGAATAAATTACATGGTAAAAATAGATGTAATGACTTACCCTATAGTAATTATATGAGTCCCATCTTCTTCAGTTACTCTTCTCCGTTCCAAAACCATCCTTTTTTCGAAGTACTGGCGGTAGTATCGTCCATGTGGGTTTATTCTTATTTGGTTCGGCTTCTTTAAACTCATAACTTCCTTAACGTGATATCAATATTTTTTCGGGGTTTATGGTCGGTCAACATATTCAAGGGACTAAGAGGTTTTTACTTCATTCTGCTACCAGCTTTTGTCTGGAAAGTTGAGACGCTACATCCATCAGTCAGTTAAACAGAACTTAGAACCTGGCTTATGTGTACATCGGTTCAAGTTGTCATAGCCCGTTAGCATAGCGAGGTCTAGTTGTCAGGATGAATCTTAGGGTAGTAGAGGTAGTAACGGTGATAGTAGTAGTAGGAAATACCAGTGTCGAAGATACTATTCGAGGAGATCTAAATTAGTGAGATGATTAAAAAAACTATGAAGAATTTAGAAAATTGAAATATAGGGAGAGAAAAGGTGTTAATGCACCTGGATCATTGTGAACGATTTTGAGCCGTGTCATTCAAGTTTCCGATCATTGTTTACAATAATTCTGCATACCGAAACTCATAAGTCTTCATGTGTTGACATGTCTGATTTCAATAGTCAGTGTCTTGATGGACTATTACAGTCTTTTTGTTTGGCAACCCCTAGGTTTCTTCCAACGTACTCATGCACTAAGTGACATCGCGGGTCGAAGTAGACGGTGGGTGGGAGTACGTGACACATGCATCAGTCACCTTAGTTGGTGAAGACTTACCACTTCATCAACCAGTTTTTCATCTTTACCTATTATTCTAAGCCTGACATCAGTACTGCTCACTCGTCGGTTCCAAGATACACGAGGAATGTTTCGAAGACACCTATGATCGAATACTAGTAAACTGAGAATATCCTCTATTTTAAAGGGCATGTTTCATCCCATAAATTAGAATGGAGTGGACTGCTGCATAGCGTAGTCGTTTAGATGGTAGGTGGGTGCCTCGACTACGTTACAGACAACACAAATCGTCAAAGGCTAATCAGGCTTCCTGGATTCTTTCCGTAACTATATCACATGCCAACATATCAATGCTGATGAAACTTCTGAGGTATGTAAAATGGTCGGTGTGCTCGAATACGCCGCTCCCGATCACTAGTTCAGGCGCTGGTGCAGACCTGTTCTGAAGCAACATCTAAAGTCCTATCTAAAGAGGCCTATTGGCCTACTTGACATAGGTTCCGAACATTGCGAGCTCTAGCATGTAGTTTGGAGAGGTATCAAGGAACCAGGAATATTTAGTTAAATGATGACGGGTTTTTGAACTACTTGTTTTGCGAACGTGTTTATAGAGAGTCAATAAATATTCATTTTGCGCCGGCCTTTTGTGTTTACCTTCCGTCCCGGGAACTGTAGTGGTTCCCATTACTAATTGTAAACCCAATGTAAAAATGTCACACTGGGAGTAAAACTAATGTTATGGAACGTTACACTGATTTAGAGAAAATGTGAACTTGTCCCGAATTATCACAAACCTCTCAACAGAGAAACAGGTAAGCCCAGTGGAGGCAACGTTTATATATATCTTTGAATCTTATCAATTCATACGACTCTTAATTCGCTCGCTCACATTCACATTTCTGTTCGAATTCCCTTTGCGTGCTTGTCACTTAGTGATCTACTCAGTTCAATAATAAACTGTAGTCAACGCTTCGTATTGTCTTCTGAGATGTATTCACCGTTGGGGTTATTTAGTAACAGTTATCAGAATGAGTGATATACGAAGCCTTAGGAATTATCTCGAAGATAGTCCGCTACAACATGTTGGAAACCATTCTCAAACAATACTAATCTTCAAATATTTTTATCCTAACCACTATTATTTGTTTAATCATTAAGAACCTATTTTTGTATACATGTTTTATCTGTTGTATTGTCGTCATTATATTCTAGGAATTATGTCTTAAATCTTTACCAACTATTGGAAGAGCAATGGACTTGACTGTATTAAGAAATTCTCTCATTCCACGAATACAACGTTTATGTTTATCCACAGAATATTTATCTGTAAGTGTCTTAAAAATTTATTGTGATTTATTATCATTATCACCGTTAATATTAGCTAAATAACGAATAATTAAACTACTTCAAGGATCATTGTGTAGTTTACATACTTTCATGTTTTGTGTGGTCAACTTGTAACTAACCTATGCATATAGAATACATTGGATTATAATTGGAACAAATTTATTATAAATGTCCTCAAATAATTTTTCTACTGTTTGTTGCGTTAATTTGGCATACCACTATAATAATAATAATAATAATAATAATAATAATAATAATAAAAAGAAAGGACTTGACACACATGACATTGATCACCACCCAGCGATCAATCAATTGTGACATACTACCCTTATATCTGTTATCATCAACAATATTGATATATCGTTATTTAAATTAAGAACGATAACTGGAAGTGGCTTAGTAATCAGGTATGTTCAACTAGTTGGTGTGTTTGAATCATTCAAATAAATGATAATTAACATTAATTTTTGAATTCCTTCAAAAAAAACAACTAAAGGTTGGACTACAAGAGTAAAATTGTATAAATTCTAATTGACGGATGGAGCTTTATCCATTTTGATAGAAACTGTACTCGAAATCTTAACTAGTTAGAATTTGTTTGTTTTTTATTTATTCAGAAGAATCCTCTATGTCAGTCATCTTGTTATAAGTGATATGCTAAGTTATAGACACTCTTGTGATAAATGTATAAACGTATTTTACGGAACTCTTAATGAATGCATATCTGAATAAGGTTGATGTGGTTTCTAAAAAGTTATTTTTACATAACAGTAGATCGCTACAGTCAGATATAAGTTACAGTCAATATAGCTTGTATAACAAATACTTTACCCAAATCCAATCATCGTGTCAAGGTAGCATCTATGATGGGAATCTGACTTTCAAATTTTAAGATTTCTAATCTTAAGGAAATAAGGCGGTTACAGTAAACTTTCCTGTTATAAATATATTTTTTACCAAAGGTCTCCAAACATCTGATGAATTTGAATTTCCTTACCGTTCTGTCAGAATACTGTTGAACGCTACCGAAGATTATCCCGTCAGTTATAACCAACATATAGCCCAACAGATATGTGTATCAGCTGAAGTTACCACACCGCATCAGCAAAGCGCGATGAAATTAGCCAGACAATAATTAGTGTAGTAGTAGCAGTAGTAACAGCAATATTAGTAGTAGAAAAGATTAGGCCTATACAATGTCATGATAAGTTTAAAACTTATGGTCCAAGGAACAACAAAGAATGAATGCTTCTGCACCATTGAAATCGATTCTGAGTTATGTCACTCAGTGTCTCGAAACATGAGGAACGAAGATTGTGTGGATCCCAATCTCAAGTGGTGCTATGTTCTGAGAGATTACAAGTTCACCTGATCTGAGAACGGAACGAAAACTCTTTGACACAATGACAGATAAGCTAGCTATTCCATCGCGACCCAGCCCAGCTAACTAGAGAGAGAAGTTCAAGTAGAGGGAAATATATTCCAAAAGCAGCCAGAAGCACGAACGACAACAAGCACAGATCAAGCGTATATATCCATCAAAATGTCCTTGGGAAGCGTTACAAAATAGCATAATAAAAGATACAACGAACCGGTAGCGTTTAAGATCCTCCCAAGTGGGAAATACGACATGAAGGTAAAAATTCAAATTTTTAAAATAGAATTACAAAAATAAGGTATTTACCAAGTGAGTTCTGGGATCTGACATCCCCAACAAGTAGGCAGTCAACACCTACATATATGACTCAGTCCAATAGTTAATGAGTTCACGGACTAATACCCCTAGCTTTCTTCTAACCTGCTCCTGCACCAGACCACATTGCATGCGAGATACACGGTGATAGGACGTACATAATACATGTCCCAACAGCCTCAGTTGATGAAGACTCACCAATCGATTCACCATCTTTGCTCAGTATCCTGTGTCTAAACTCAACATGCTCACTCGGTGGTCCCAACATATGCGAGCTATAATCCGAAGGGATCTGTGATCAAACATTAGTTACCTACGTATATCTTGCACTTTTAAAGTGTACTATTCTAAGCCATTAAGCAGGACAGAACGAACTACTGCTCAGTATACACGTCCGTCTGTTGATAAACAGAAATCTCTCCTACTCCACAGGTGACAAGTTGGCACTGTTCGTATGCCGTCTAACTATGAAGCAGTCACTAACAATACTTACCAATTTCTTCTGAAAATACCAGTTAGGTCTTATGATGATTTTAGTTAATGAAGTCCTTGTAAATCGCTCTAAGCGTCTCATCACGTGAAACTTACAAAATAAAAGCTGTAAAAGTCAGTGATTAGTTCCTAAGATAGTGTTAAAACCATATACAAAATAAACCTATCATCATCTCAATTCACAATGTTTCATTTAACTGTCTCATTGATATGTAAAACTGACCAATGACAAAGTTATTTGTTAACATGTAGCAACTAAATAACCTACCTAATAAGTTTTTTCATTTGATATCAAACATTTGGACTATTATTTTGATTGGTCATTCAACTACACTCTAGTGTTAAATACTCCACTTTATATGTAAACAATGGTGTGTATTTTGTCCCATTATTTTATGTAATTTCACACACTACACACCTTTGGATGTATAGATACGTATATTCTATGTAAAATATAAATCGCATGAACAAGTATTAGGTTCTGCTGAACTAGACAAAATTCACCAGATTCATATTAAAACATTATGTCACTCCTCTAATCGATTGTTGTAAGCCAGTAAAAGTGTTACATTCGTTTTCTCTCTGACTATTCAGTTTCCTTAATGATATTGCACTGGGTCATATTGCATTTGCTGCTGAAATACAGTCACGATCACAGGTACGCCTTGCTGACAAGCGTCATTTAGTACGAAACCCAAGTCAAAGGTTTCATACCTACCATATTCAACTACCTAACTTCTGAAAAGAGTTTGGGTGATACTGAGTCACTTAGCCTGTCGACTACGTTGCAACTTAATCTATGGAATTCGATCAGCACTAAATGACTGGACAAGCATGACATTAGCCACTACTCAGTGATCAATCAGTTATATATAATGCGTAATTCATCTTTTAAATCAAATGAATTTCAACTAGTGTGACTCACTAATTAGGTACAAATTCGTGTACCACACTTTGTTGTATATGAGATTATTAGGTACGCTGACCGAGTACAGTAGTCCAAACTAGTATAGTGAGATTTTAAGCTAAAACCCTATTGGTTGCATACCGGGTGTCTTAAATATTACTCTATGGATCTACAATCGAATAATCACGTATCCTTTGTTTGGTTTTTCTGCTCTCTGATTACGGCTTTTATTGTACTCCCACTTATCGACATCATAATTTTATTCTCTCCCCTCCCCTCTCTCTCTGCTACTTCTGTGATGAAACTAACCACTCTTATCAATATATTATAAGTTAATTAACGGATTGATTCTAAACCGATAACTACTGTCAATTTATTTTCTATGAATTGTTTTCTAATGAATCTATTACGTTAAAGCATTAGGTAGACTAGATATTATCATTCTGTATGTAGTTAAAAAGAACATTTATGTATTTCATGTCCCGCTTATTCATTTCTTCTATAATATTTATTAAACGTTGAAATGTGTGGCAAGCAGAACCAAGGGAATCTTTTATGTATCCATATAGAGACTAGTTGATTAGTACCACTTTCCGTAATTATTCAACGTTCTCTGTAGTCTATTTCCTATATATGATAAGCTGTTATTGATCTAAATCTCCAAACTCATTAAATTTTTGATATAGTACAATCCCCGCTTGCTGTCATTGATATCGTTATACTTCAGATGTCTTTAACTTCACAGGTCACAGCTTTCCATCGAAATTTTAAGAACTGTATCCCAAAACTAGTCAATGATGAGTATATGGTTATTTTAATTATTATTGTTATTATCATTATCGAGGAGTAATTTTTGTAGAAACATTCTTATGATTTGTATTTAATTTTCATGACGAACTGATGTTAGCTAGAAAACCACTGGGAACTACGATGCCCTGAATATTTATTATGATCTAATCCTAAACCTTTTACAATTGTGAGCACCACGACCCCAGATGAGATGGGATTCACATTTTAAATAGATACTCTAGCTAACGTTATTTGTTGGTTGAAATTTTCTGTAGATTGTTCTTTATTTGTTTAACCCATAAATCTAGGTCCTTATATATATCATCCACTTTCGTTTCATTGTAGACACGTATGAATTGTCTTCTCTGCATTGGAAAATTACTAGATCATTTAGACAAATGGATTGTAATGGATGATATTCTTCCATTTTTACAACAAATTAAATCACGTGAACCAACTGTTTTGATAGCTATACTGGGCAAGTTCACTATTTCTTTTAAAGCTAATAATTGTTCTTTTTAAACTATATTCATCGAATTGTATATCTATTGGATTGTTCAGTGTATCAAACTCTTTTTCTGCAGAGTTTCATGCTGGTTGGTACTCATCTGTGTGAACTGGTGACTTCCATGGGATTCATATGTTACTCCATCTGGCTCCCTATGAGCTTTGTGGATCGTGACTGACTTCATATAGAACTGACTTGGTTAAATTAATCGATCTCTAAGTATTAAGCATTACCAAGTTTTCCGGTCTTAAGTGTTAAAGGAATTCTATCTACTGAATTGTAATGCGGCCATCTCAGTAAATGACTTAAAATCGTACGTCGGGTAGTCTTTACATTCTCTAAATGCAATACTCTTAAAATCTATTTGTACACCTACTAAAAGATCAGTATACTGTTCAGAAGTTCCCTCTATATTACCTCGTGACCATTCAGTCAGTCAGTCAGTCAGCTACAACGTAGGACCAGGCACATGTATGCATCGGCCCAGGTTGCCATACCTCATTAGCACAGCAAGATGAACACCGGATTCATAGGAGTGGTTAGGTCAAAGGTGGTAATATATAGGAGAAAGATTGCAATAAGGATATAGTATAGGAAGAAAGAATTAGTTCGTAGAAAGAAAGATGTGAAGTGATCTTAATCTCTTAGTTTAAGAGAAGACAGAGAGTGTATACACCGACGCCATTGTGATCGATTCTGAGCCATGTCACCAAGGGTCTCCAACCATTGGTTACGAAAGTCACGCGGACCCCAACCAAGTAGTCTGCATCTACCAACATGGCTCAGACTAGAAGTTAGTGACTTCAGGCACTGATGCCACGTTTTGGTTTGGCCGCCCCTAACTTTCTTCCAACCATCCCCTACACCGGTTAGCATTGCACGTCGCGGTAATCGGTGTTCAGGCATACGTAATACGTGGCCCAACCATCTCAGTCGATGAAGATTCATAACCTCATCAACTGATTTACCATCATTCCCTAATACCCTGCGTCTAACCTCACTATTACTTACCCGGTGATCCCAGCAGATGCCAGCAATATTTCTAAGGCATCTGTGGTCAAATACTAGTAGCTTACGGGTGTCTTCTACTCTTAAGGGCCATGTTTCGCTGCCGTAAATTAAAACAGAACGGACAGCCGCGCAGTATACTCGTCCTTTTATTGATAGACGGATATCTCGCCTCCGCCAAAGGTGACGTAAGTTGGCAAAAGCCAAACGAGCTTTACGAATCCGTGCTGAGATTTCGTCAGACACCAACCCATTAGGGCTGATCAGACTTCCAAGATAAGTGAAGTTGTCAACGCGTTCGACTACTTCACTCCCTATCCTTAGTTCAGGTGTTGACGCAGACCAGTCCTGAAGCAACAACTTGCATTTAGAGGGAGAGAAGCGCATCCCAAACATTCTGGCATTGTTGCTTAGTGCTACCAGAAGACTCTGCATTTTGTCAGCGTCTTCACCAAACAGGACTATGTCATCTGCGTATTCTAAGTCGATAAGTGGACCTCCTGGAAGGAGATCAATACCCGAGAATTCAGTCGACGAGAGTGTTATTTCCATCAATAGGTCTATGATGAAGTTAAACAAAAATGGAGAAAGTGGGCAGCCTTGACGGACACCACTTGAGGTTGCAAAAGTAGATGACAGTTCGCCATAAGCCCTGACTCGACTAGTAGTGTTCGAGTAAAGAGCCTTCACAAGGTTTATGTACTTCTGAGGTACGCCTTTCAATGACAGACACTGCCACAGAGTCTCGCGGTCTACAGAGTCAAATGCTGCTTTTAAGTCAAGAAAGACCACCATCGTCGGACGCCGATAGGTATGCCTGTGTTCTAGAACCTGACGAATGGTGAATATGTGGTCGATGCAGCCACGACCAGGTCTAAAGCCAGCTTGGTTCTCTCGTGTTTGTAGTTCACGAGTCTTAGTTAGGCGTTTGATAATTATCGAGGCCAGTATTTTAGATACTATGTTTGTTAAACTAATCCCTCTGTGGTTGTCACAGGATGATTTTGACCCTTTCTTATATATTGGGACGATAAGTGATTGCGACCAGTCAGATGGGATAACGTCTAACTCCCAGATCTTAGCTAAAATATTAGTCAACCTAATCGCTAAAATTGGACCACCATCCTTAAAGACTCTGGAGCCAATCCATCTGGACCAGCTGCCCTTCCTCGTTTCAGATTAACTATAGCCTTCTCAACTTCAGCAAGAGTTGGGGGACCTACTTCAATGTTCCATTCACTTTGTCTGGGAATGGAGGGTAGTTGTAGAGTAGCTGAAGGCCAGCTGAACTGTTCTCTAAAATGTTCCGCCCATCGTTCTAAACGTCTGGACTGGGAGCAGATGAGAGTATCATCTTTTTCCGAAATAATCTCACTTACACTTGACTTATTAATTCCAGTTTCTTTTATTAGTCTGTAAAGCTGTCTTGTGTTCCCTATAGTCGCCGCCTTTTCCATCTCTTTTGCTTTCGTTACCCACCACTGCTCACGGTCGTTCCTTAGACTTTTTCTTAACCTAGATCTGATTTGTTTACGCTCTTCATCATGTTCAGAACCTGATGGGACGAGTTTGCGAGAATCCATCAGTGTGACAGACCTTGAAGAAATCCACTGGTTCCTTGTAACTCTGTGGTTTAAGTCACTAATAGATGTCACTGCTGTTTCCACAGCTGCTTGTATGCCCTTCCAAGCAACATCTGGGTCAGCCTCGTCTTCACAACTACCTAAGTGTGACCTCAGTTGTTCCTGGAACCTACTTTTGGTTTTCTCGTTACTCAACTCAGTTCTAATGGGTCTTTTTAATGTGGCTTTTTTGCGTCCAGTGAGGCGCAAGCAGATGCGTGCCCGTATTAGGGCATGGTCGGAGTCCAAGCAGGTACTCCAGAATGAGCGACAATCTTCTACCGACCCTCTCCAACGATGACTGATGGCAATATGGTCTATTTGAGTCCATCGTTGGTTTGGTGTAGGGGGTCGCCATGTTAGACGATGTCTCTCCTTATGCTTAAAATTTGTGTTTGCTAAAAATAAACGATTGTCTGAGCATAGCTGCAGCAGACGATCACCATTATCTGTTCGCTGTGTCGGAATACTAAAATATCCACCTAAATGCCTTTCTGTTTGGTTTAAACTGCCTATCTGAGCATTAAAATCACCTGCTACGAGTACTATGTCTGAGCGTTTAGCTTTCTGAAGAAGTTCGGACAGCTTTCTGTAAAATTCATCTTTCACTTCATCTGAGCTGCAGTCAGTGGGAGCGTAGGCAGAAACGACAAAAAGGCAACGACGTGTGTCCCTATCCTTCCGAGTTCTTACGTAGCCGTTCAGCCGAACAGCACATAGACGACTGTTGACGGGGATCCACTCTAGCAGTGCTTGTTCGGCCCTCATGCTTAGTGCTATGCCTACACCTGCCAGTCCACGAGAACTTGCCATCGGGTCACCAGACACACGAAGGGTGTATCTCGTTGGCTCTCCGTCTTGCCGAGGTGAGGTCAAGTGAATGACCACACTGGAATCCTGTATGCGTGTTTCGGAGACACAGCATACATCAATGGAAAGAGACTCTAGGGTTTTAGCCAAGGAAGCCTGCTGACCGATTTGACATAGGGTGCGTACGTTGAAGGCTCCAATGTGTAGTTTGGAGCGAGGTTTCAGTAGACCTGGGACAGTGTTTTGCGCACTAGAATCGTTGGCTACGGTGACACTTGAGGTGGAAGCCGAGAGAGGAAATATAGAGTTGAAAGTCGATGTAGGAGGAATAATAGGAATTGAAGAGGAGGTTGATTATGAATACAGTGGTCTTGAGTGCTGTTAGAAGTATGAGGGCGGTTATCACTTCCCGGTTGCCCACACCGTGGAAGGGTTGTTCTGGAGGTACCTGAAAAGGAAATTGGATTAGAGGTGGTCTTAGTGACCTGAGAGCGTGACCGCAGTGCCCAAGGGACAACTGCTTGAGGTCGGTCACACACGACCTTGTTATGGGTAATTTTTGTGTTAGCTCCGTACTTATTGAGACCTTACCGCCGGAGACGGATATCCGTGGGATAAGGCGAGGTGTGCATTTTTAGGGTCGACCTTTTCTAACCCCACCCCTCCTTGTGGGAAGGCAGCATCGCTGTCATGCTGGTTGTCTGAAGGAAACACCTTACTGCTGTCACACCTCTGTACAGTCAGCAGTACGACTTCGCCTTCGGACCTTGGGTTTGTTGCTTTTAGTCTTACCGCTCTTCAACCGACCTGTCTGACATGGTAGGACCTTGAGGAACGGTTGTTCCAGCCAGTATAGCTCGGTTGCTTCATCACGATAGGCAAGCCCGACCACCACGTCAAGGTAGCAACAACGGTCGGGAAAGGTAGCAACAACGGTCGGGTCGTGACCATTAAATATCTTTTAAGGTTTAAGAAAACCATAGGTTGTTAGTATTTGACTGTTGATGCCTTTAAAATGTCTGTAGCGTATGGTAGAATCAAGTAAGTAAAGCTAGGGTTAAGTAAATTGGATTAGTTAAATGTAGTAAACCGAATGAAGAAGCCTTTATCCTAGATCTACTGAGGTGATTTAAAGTTGTGTTATAGGTGAACCCACGTGCACTCCTAAATAGTAAAGAAACAGCTTGGAAAACTGTTTGTTTCAACCAAACCTAGATAGTAAATTTGCTCATGAAATCATGAATTGATCAGTCATTTTGAAAAGTGAGATATTTCGTTTGGGTCCTCATAGTAATTTTATACAATAATTGGAGACTTTAGATCATATCTTTTTCATTCAATCACTCTGTAGCTTATTTGCATTAACACTTTATCATTGTCCAACTTACTTTACTTAGTAGATCTCCAAGTTTCAACCCCGTATAACTATCTTGACTTTCGTATTGAGGATTCTAGCTTTGATGTTGGCTGACAGTTGTTTTGAGTTCCACATGCTTTTTAATTGTAAGAGCTCTGTCCTTGCTTTGGCAATCCACAACTTTATATCTTCATCAAATCCTCCTTGTTCATCAATGATGCTGACCAGGTATATGAAAGTTTCCACATCTCATCTGGTGATTAGCGAAGTTCAAATCTTCCAGTTGATTCCTTGCTTTCCCACAAATGTCGAGGTCCTCATAATCCAGTCGACCACCAAAAGAAATAGAAAGGGGGAGAGTAAGCAGTCTTGCCTGACTCCAGTCCTCATTTTGAATGCATCTGTCGGCTTTCCTCCATGCACAACTTTGCACTGTAGTTCATCGTATGAATTCTATACGATGTTGACGATCTTCTCAGGCAGTCCATAGTGTCGAAGAAGTTCCCACAATGTCTTGCTACCCACACTGTCAAACGCCTTCTCATAGTCGAGAAGGTTGATGTTTAGTGACGAATCACATCTAATTGATTGCACAATAATGATCCGTATTGTCGCGATTTTGTCTGTGCACGACAGATCCTTACGGAATCAGGTCTGCTGATCTCGAAGTTGGGCGTCTACTGAGTCTTTCATCCGGTTCAGCACCAATCTGTTGAAAACCTTTCCTAGTACTGACAGTATTGTGATACCTCTGTAGTTCTCAAATTTTCTCAGATCTTTTTTCTTTGGTATCTTGATGAGGTATCCTTCTTTCCAGTTTGCCAGTGGCACTTGTTCCTCCTAAATCTTTCTAAATAGAGTGTGAAGCACGTCCTCAGTTACTTCGACGTCTGACTTCAGCGCTTCAGCTGGTATGTTGTCAGCTCCTGTTGCTTTACCTGATGACCATCCTGGTTTTTTCGATCATTAGTGGGGTGACATTTATAGGGACGTCTGTGTGTGGTGCTTCGACGTGTGGTCGGTTCAGTGGGGCGGGTCTATTCGAGAGGTCTTCAAAGTGTTCTATCCACCTTTTCTCCTGTTCTTGAATCTCATTGATTGGCTTGCCTTCTCTGTCATTCACTGGTCTCTCTGGTTCATTATATTTCCGTTCCAGTTTCTTATTCGTCTCATATGGTTGTCTTATATTTCCTTCTCTTGAAGCTTTTCCTGCTGTCGCTGCTATGTCTTGTCGGCTCTAATGCTATTCTTCACTATCTCGTTTGCTTCTTTATATTCAGCTTGTGCTTTGGCCCACACTGCTCTTGTTCGGCTGTTGTTAATTGCTGTCTTCTATTCTTCTTTTCTTGAATCTTGCCCAGGGTTTAGATAGAGATTCATTCTTTATAATGATGCTTCTTGCGACCCAACACTTTGTAACACGTTGCAATTTGCATACATGAATCATCAGACCAAAAAGAACCCCAAATAAGAAGTCATTTTTTATTCATGATATGACGTGATGAAAAGTCAAAATTATATTGATCTACTCATTATGATTTTTATTCAACATTAGTTCCATTTTAATGCGATTTATTGATTAATTAATGTATTATTAGTTTCTTTTATCCCGTATGACATTTTATCCGGTATATCATAACAATATTCTTGTATTAAATTAACATGAACTATACTCAGCATATGATTTTTTATAACCCTAAGTATTTATCATATATGTGATTTCATCCTAATTATTAATCAAAAATGGGTGTATGAATCAATATATAAATGAGTGTGTTTTCAACTAGACTTGTCGTGGTTGTTCGTGCTTACCTCTTCCAAACTTAGACTTCTCTCTCTAGTTAGCTGGGCTGGGTCGCGATGGAATATCTAGCTTATCTGTCATTGTTTCACAGAGTCTTCGTTCTGCCTTCAGATTAAGTGAACTGGTAATCTCTTCAAACATAACAATTCACAACCAAGTCATAAGTGACCGTATATAGAGCAAAAGGTGAATCGTTAATTAGCATTAATTAATGAATAGTAAAATATGTAGCAATAGTTAGTGGGTTCAGTGGAAACTTACAATATAGTGTATATACAGATATAATTTAGTTACTTAAAAATTACGGAGTAAAAATGTAAATAATTACTCAACTTAAAACAGTCCCAAAAGTTACGGTTACTCCAATATTCGCTCCGTTCAAACACCAACCCCGATAAACATTGTTGATACATTAAGTCTCTTCCTACAATCATCACTTTATCTCGGTTTTATGCTAAATAATACTAATGTACATAAATACTGAAACTTTGTTTGCTAACTACAGGTTTCTTTATGTTTGTCTCTTCCCCCACCCTATTATACAGGTATATATCGCTTAGCGTTTAGTCATGAAAAACTGGGCATCAGTCGAGAAAAACTAGCTAATAAAGTATTGCCTTATCTTATCCCATTATCCATCGAAAGCAGTTTAAATTTAAAGCAATACAGCGCTTATGCATCATTAATACGAGATATGTGTTCATATTTGGAACGTGAACAATATGCTAAATTAGAGCAATTGCATGGTGCTGCAACTGATGAGGACAGGTAAAAAAAAAAGAAGAATATATTTGGATTTTATCCGAATTTATGAATTGAAAGTAATTTTGACCATTAAACATTGATGTATCATTTACATAATTAGCTAAAAAACCAAGGCATACGAACTGCTTCTAGGTCGAGCTCGTTAGAGCCTCTGAGAATCCTTCGTATTTTAGCATCATTTACACAACGTCAAACCCTTGTAATCAGTCATTTTAATGTTAACCTGTTTTCTTCAACCTCATTGTGTTATGTTTGTTCAGTATTTTTGGTTTAATCAGTTATCAGAGCTCTTGAAAATATCGAAATCTTCACATTATTGAGTAGTTTCTATAAGATAGTATTCAGTGCATCATAGGTCTTAGTGATTATTCCATATAAATACTGGTAAATTTATATCTCTAACTGGTTAGGATCCTAGTTTTCTTACACATTCCTTCATCAGTCACCAGAGATGCAGCAATCAAACTCGTGATTTATAATCTAGTTCAAGTATGTTATTTTCGTCCACTTGTAATGAACGAGAACTCAGGTGGGGAAAACCAATTTATTGTTGAATACAAATTACAGATTGCCTTCGTAAAATATGAAAACCATACAATATATACATTATTTGCACATTTTCTCTGAGTTTTCCTTTACATGCTTAATCATTCTTTCAATTCTGTTGTTATAACAGTTTCTCTCTGTTTGGATTCTTGTTCTCTTCAATTGGATCTTATCAATCTTCTGCTGACAGGCATTCCACTTCTGATTGGTGTTACATACTACTTATATCTGTCAACATAAGTAGCATACACTACAGCAGATAAACTATAATTAAAATTACTACGTTCTTCAAGCCTAATAGCATGATAGAAAAAGGCTTAATTAAATATGAATAAATTATATATTGTTGATCAATGAAATAGGACATTGTTAATCATACTGTTACATAGTTGGAATAATTCTTTTTCTTGTTAGTTCACATCAATTAGCTAAATCATTCGACCAATTTTCCATTCTAATGTACATCAACAGGTTGCAGCTTTTGTTAGATACTAATGATTTTTCAGTTAAAACTTAAGTACCTTCTAATGATTTTGCTGTTCAAATGAATATAAAGTATTTAAGGAAGAATGCAATTGCACATTTTAGTTAGTGCATTTCATATCACATTAACAGTGACTGTGTGTTACTTTTCAGTTGTTTATTTTACAACTATAACTTTACGAGCAACAACCTAGAATATCGTATATTTGTTTCAGGCTCTATGTTGGTTCTAACTTTCTCTTACAATGAATATTTTTGTCTCTTCCATATTGACCATGTTTATACTTCTTTCTCCCCTACTTTATAGCATGATAAGAATTGGTAATATCGATGAAAGTGTCTGGGCCACATCCAATTCCTGTTCAGATTTGGTAAGTTCGTTCTATAGAATTTAAACTACAGTCAGTGTTTTCAGTCATGTGTTTTTCGAATTTTAGTATTCGTCACGGACTACGGATCTCAAGTGTTCGCTAATAGATTCAGACTCTACATCAATATGTACTGATGACCTGATTCGAGTTCAAATCTGTTACGACTGGTATGCATAATGTTTGGAAGATCTTTTTATATGATCTCTACCTGTATGTGTAGTACTATACATGGTAGTGCTTTCAACTTTCATATGTAAAAATACGATGCCATTATTCCATTCATAATATGAATAAGCACATTTTACATTTCAGTTTGTCAGTAACAATGTATGTGATCCATGTAGGCTCGCTTTGCTTCCAAAGCATGTGAACGGGACATTCGTATTTGCTTCATACTCATTAGGATCAGTATGCGGCTGCATTCTACGTACAGGTATATTGATATTGGACTGACTTTGAGTTGTTGAAACATGGTTTACCTTTTTGTATGTGACATTCACGTTGTCCGAATAAGCAAGATAAATATCATAAGATTCGCTGGGTATTTGTAGATGACTATAACGAATACTGGAATCTGATGATTGCTCATCAAACAATTTCCCCAAAACACGGTTTGATCATACGTAATATTTTTGGCAAGATGAAATTTCACACAGTTTTTATCTTCATTTGACCTCATTTTCCTAAGGTAATCATGAACTTTTAAGCCAACGTCTAGTTCAGCCGCTTTCATCTTACATAAATCCTCATTTCTACCACTACAGGCATCAAGCCTTACCCCGAATTTCGGAGTGTTAGACTTGGGGACTAAATTCAAATTTTTCTACTGTGTGAACATCACTCCTGGGCATTCTGGTTTCGGGACTGCTTCACAAATACTTTTTATATCAAATCATTTGTTATAGCATTGAGTGAAGATTCTACGTGACATATATAAGGTATGAGATCACCCAATATCTACAATAACATCTGAAATGCTATTAAAATGTGACTCATTTAAAACGTATTTCTCACAATAACTATGAGTGAATGGATTGTGAGAATAAATAACATTTGATATGAGACCATCAAAACTATAATTAGATTTGAAACCATTGAGGATTTGTGTTTCATATTGACTAAGGTCTTCACTAGAAACAAATACATTGTGAGAACAAGCAACATTTGTTATGATATCGCCAGAATTTGATTCATTTGAAATATTTTTCTCAAATTCATTAAGGACTTTATTAGAAACTAATGAATCACTAGGATAGTCAGCAGCTGATATGATACCATTAGAAATTTAATAAGAAATTGATTGACTCACAATGATTTTGAATTTCATTCGACGTAACCGGATAATTAGAATGAGATGAATCTGATAAACGAACCTTTGAAAATTGCCTAGAGTTAACCTTATTAAAGGATTTGTTGACCTCTTCAATCACAAAACTGTTCCTTATTGCAGCAGGAAATGTACCAGTTATGTCGGTAAAATATATCTACAGTTTTTAAGTCTAATTACAGATTTGATTATTTACGCATATGTTCCTTCAATGCACTGATAAGCATTAAATGAGATTTGATGAACACATCTTTACTAAACTGATTTTACTTCTGCGACTGAAATTGACATGTTCTTATACCACTGACCGCATCGTTTATTGTAACAGCGACTTGATAAATGAAAGCAGAAGTATATTTATAACTGAGGAAACAGGATTTGGTTTAAATTGAACTGAAATCTAAGTTACAATTGGAACCAGACAGTTATACTAAAAACTGAAACTTGTAAATTGACCCTGTCACCAATTGTCATAACTGATCGTCGTTAATTGTTGTCAGAATCGCTTATTATTTATACTTGGAAAAAAACGAGGAACCACTGCAATTCCCACGACGCGAAATAAGAACAACAAGACTGGTACAAATGAAGATTTATTCACTACAAAACATGATGACAACTCTAGTCGAAAATACACTCATTATTATATATTGGTTTGTACACCTATTTTGATTATTATTTAGAATATCCAGAGCTATAACAAACCACATGCTACATGTCATGCTGAGTACAGTCCATGTTAACTGAATACAAGAATATTGTATCTTAAACAAACATTACACTCAAGTATATTAATGTTATACCGAATAAATTGTCAAAGTGGAAAAAAAAAACATTACACTGAATAATCATCGAATTGAATTTAAAGAAAAAACGGAAATGTTGTGCAAAAATCACAACGAGTAAAAGTATGAAAGTTTGCCTTTTCAATCCTGTCATACAAAAACCCAGAACGTTTAAGTCTCACATTGAACATGATACTTTCTAACCATTAATTTAGAGTTCATCCATTGATTTCAATCTGTAATTTCAGCAGAAATTGAAAGATTGCAACAATTATCCCGTGTCATCTGTAATATTTTTATCTCGCATTCCCAATACTGTTAAATTCCAATAGTAGTCACGACGATAGAACTCAAAAGAACTTTACAGTATTAAAATAAAGAGAACTCAGCAAAAAAAAAAATATCTTTTCGATGAAAACATTCACTTAATCTGTACATCCGTATTTATAGTTCGATAAAAATATGCCTATAGACAAATAGAGATTTCTTCTTCGATTTACTCTCAATGTGCACGTTAGATTTAATAATAATTTCTATAGATAAACTGATGGAGTTACAATGAAGTCATCAATGGTCCCTCTCTTGACTAATCTGGAAAATACGGTACTTCAACCAATAATTGAGAGATTTCATTTATAAGGGAGATACATGGATAACACTTTCATTATTTGTAAATAAAATATGGATCTCAACGAAACTTTGAATCAATTCAATAAATGTCATCACAAAATTGAATTTACATTGAAAGCATAGGCAAAAAATGAATTTCATCTCTTTGTTGTCCTGTTGTAACGAAAAACAGTTGGTTCTTTGTAAAGACTTATCTATAAAAAACCAACCTGGAATGGTCAGTATACGAATTTCCATAGCTGAGTCCCATTGGGTATAAAGAGAAACCTAATTCACACTTTATCTTCGAGGACTAGAAGTATATGTTCTCATGACACAAGAGATGACGAACTACTTCAAATTCGACAAACACTCGTTAGAACTGGTTATCCACCGAGATTCCTCTATGCGAACTTAACGCCAAGGCGTCCTGAAAGAGCACTGATAATTCAAAATAAAACTTTTAATGAATATCGTATTTAGAGGAGATATGGCTGTTGAAATCTTAAATTAAGGACTTCAAAATCCCGGAATAAAACCCATTCAGCTAAGCTTCGTATTGTGTTCTCATGACGGCCTAGCATTCACGATTGTGTTAAGGTTTAACCTCCGTTTTAAGCCACATCAATGTGCATCTATAAATTTATTTGCTGTTATGGGGCAGGTTACATTGGCCGCACAAAGCGATCACTTTCCAAACACGTTTCATAATATCACCCGAGATGGCTTTTAAAAGGGGAGTGCGCAGATTAAAACAGAAGCACCTGATCAACTCTGGGCACTTTGCTCCAAAAGAGTCGTCTTTTACAGTCACAAGAATTGTATCAAAAGGATATTGAACCAAAAAGTCATACACTGCTCGGGCGTTAGTGACCCACCAATTCAAGCTTAAGCTTCGCGTAGAAAAGCTGTACGTCCCACCTCTGATCCTTCCTTGGTCCTAATTCCCTTCTACAGTATGTTTTTTATCCTGTATTTTTTAAACTATTACTTACTTACGCCTGTTACTCCCAATGGAGCATAGGCCGTTTTTAAACTATAATCAGTTATTATTTTCCTCGAACAATATTTCATGCTTACTATTCAATTGTTATTGTGACCTATATGTTTCTCATTTTTCTTCATATCGTTCAAGTGGACAATTTTCTCTAATATTTCTGATTTGTAAACTATTTTCATCCCTCTATATCTTCTCTAACCCCTTGACCATTACACAACCTCCTTTTGATATCTTAAATCTTAAATCACCGTATGATGCAATCTCTTCCGTTTTTCTTGTAGACTATATTTCTCAAACAACTATAAATGCAAATAAAAGCTTAATTAAATGATTTCATCGAAAAGAAAATTTCCACTGAATTCTTTTCATGTTTACTTTATGACAAAATGGGTAACTAGAGAATGTCGTATGATGAGTTAATCTTCAGTAGAGGTTAGTAATGCAAAAACTATTAAAATTACAAAGGATCATAGTGGTAAAATAAAAGTTATAATATTAGTTTACCAAATCTTTAGAAGATTTCTTATAAAGTCTACTAAGAAGTTAAGTGATCTGTCTGATTGTTTTACACAGAGTAGTTTTTTGACATTCAATAGCTAGTGATTTATCCTCACTATATAATTCATAATTTATCCTCATTATTGTCAAGTTGATTGTTGCAATCAATTAATTAAGTATATTTTGTTCATTCTGTTTGGAAAATAATAAGTTGTCGGATTGTTTACATCAGTTGAATAAGCACTAAGAATTGTGGGTTTTAATCTAAACAAAATGAAAGGGTAGGAATTACTGTTCTTCGTACTCTTAGACACCTATCTGTTCAATGGAAAGCCGTGGTCGGTGAGGAATCCTCAAGCGTATTGAAAGTGAGACAACTATAGCTATTGAATGATCACGTTGAATAATCACTCCACTATGTATACAATGAATTGAAGTTAGAACTGTTCACTACCAGATTCCTAATTGTATAGAAGAATTATGTTCAACTGAGTTTACACGGTTTGAGATTCTCCTCGTTCTTTGTTCAATTTGTTATTTTGCCTCACCTCTCATCAATGTTAGACCATTCATTGTCTATAAAATTAGCGAAGTTAACTATTATGCCTAGCAAAATTTGAATATAAACACAGAGGTTTTCTTCGGTTTGTACGATTCGTGAATTCTAATATATTGAGACAGAATGAACCAAAATGGTTAATCCTACTAAAGATGAATGAACTATATGGAAGTTGACCAAGAGGATTTTTCTAAAATTGAATTGCTTGACTGGGATTTTAAACCTTCATTCACCAACAAGACTTTTTTTTATTTGCCTGAGCTGTTGAACAAACATTTTAGAATATTAGCACGCTACCTAATAGTCAGATCATTGTGTGAAAATTAAGATTTTTTTTGTGGCGCTAAAATTTTGATCTAAACTTTCTACTTTTGCTTTGTCTTGTTACTGTTTCCATGAAAACAACTTTGTTCTTGGACTACTGTAAGATCCTGATTAAAGTCATTTAGGTGGATAATAATTTATGCATAGTCGATAATTACTAACACTTTGAAACTAAAATACTAATATTTGAACGAAGAATATCATTTTCGATAAATTCTCTTCAGGTTCTAAAATATATGTGTTAAATGAAATTTTAAGATCCATGGTCAGAATAAATATGGGTCAAATAGGGTGAGAGAGAAATAATAGTGCAATTACAATTCGATCAAATAAGTAAGACGTAATACGGAGGGATGAATGCGAAGTGAATGAATCATGTATAGGGGGGATCAATGATGTTTAACCAATAATACGAATAATACAAAGATTTATGAATAAAGATAACAGGGACAATTACAATTGACTACGAAAGGTCATAGTCAAATTGGGTCATTCAATAGTTAAGATTACGATTGATTAATTGGCCTTGATGTTGGACAGGGGCGGAGGAGTGGCTGAATATATTTATTCTGTACGCATAGCTCCGGTTTCTTCATTCGGATGGCTACTGCTTCAGCCGTTTGAAGGACTTTCAGTCTGACCAGTTTTGGCAAAAAATTACTTGCCTTATAAATAATTGAAAAAGATTGGTTTATACTGGCACTATGACCGGTTTGTACTAAATGGGCCAATATTGAGCTGTTCACCTTCTTCATCAAACCTTTGTTTAACCACGCTGGAAGGTGTTCACGAGCACGGAAATGTAAATTCCTAGAACTTCGACCAATATAACTCGCTCCACAGGAGCAGTTGAACTGATAAATACAAAATGAGGTGGTCATTCTAGGTAATTCATCTTTTAGCTTCGGTGTAACCGTTGGGCGCGTAGAAAATACTAATCGCAGTTCTCCGTCGTTAAAAGACTTGTATTGTCCTACGTAGTCTCTGAGTTAGTATTTCGCTAGCCGCATCCCCTCTGAATTGTAGACGCATGAACAAGGATTTCTTCTTCACTGTTTGTATTTCGCCTTCGTGACCATATATTTAATTATAAACTTTCTAGAGTAGCCGTTCTCCCTGAGAGTATTATGCAAGGTGGTAAGCTCTTGTTCGACTATATCAGAAGAACATATAGTGCGAATACGGTAGCTGAGGTTTTTGATCAAATTTCGTTTGTACTGTAGAGGTACAAAGCTCAGGAAATTCGTATACTGCCCAGTCCAAGTACTTTTTCTGTTTATATTCCTTTTTAACGATCCATCCACTCTCTTAGTCAAGAGAACGTCCAAAAAGGCTATTCGACCATCACTCTCTTCTTCAGATGTAAACTGAATGGCTGGATGCACCTCATTGTTAATTCGTCATTATTCTTAGTTCGATGTTATGGTTTACTGTTTGTATTTATTTATTTTGACTAGATGACTCGAATAATTTGCGCTTATTTGGATGATACTGATCAATACGTAAAACGTAGTTCTGTACCAACAACTTTAACTGTAAATTCAAATAACAGTAACAATACATCGCCTAAATCATCTACAGGAACATCTTCAATTCAAGGAGTCAATGGTTCGATAACCAATGAAAGTACTAATCTAAGCTTAGAACAAAAACGTCAATTAGCTGCTAAACAAGATCAAATTGACGTTTATCGTCTAATTTAACATCAGCACCATCATTACTACAACCTGCTACTGGCGCTGGACCAATGAAGTTGATGACAACGACGACAATGAATAAACCAAAACCTATTGATATAACAAATACTTTAATATCATATAATGTGAATGCAATCAGTAGCACATCTGATATGATGAATAAATCTACTACACAATCAAATCGTATAGGTACAGGCATACCTTTAGCTTTAATCACACCACCAACTATTCAACACCAATCATATGAACAGAACAGTGTTTTCAATAACAATAGCAACTCTCTATATCATCATTCGAATAATAATGTTGAACAGTTACAATCAACTATTTTATCTAATTCAATTATTCCATTCACTAGTAGTAATAGTTGTAACTCATTAAATTCTATACCACTTTATCCAGCAATGTCTAACGTGATGAGACCTGTTCAACAACAAGCTGTTCCAAATGCAATTACATATCAATTATTCCCGACAACATCAATTACAATGCCAACAACAATGCTTAATCAAAATATATCAAATTCTAGTAGTCTAATAAAACCATTATCCAAATGTGACATAGATGATTTATTAAGCTGACAACGAATTCATTATTTTTACAAATGAATAAAACAAGAACACAAGGAATTATTAGTTATTCTCTTTCATATATGTACATATTATCATGTAACTTTAAACATATTCTTAGGTGTAGGCAGATAAGTACGCGGATCTAAGTGTAATGGTCTATGTTGCATCAATACAACTTTTTCTACTCAGCATGTTATTTATAGGTAGATGATATAGGAAGCTATGATAGCTTCTTCATTACCATCACCTCATTTCTATTGTGATATTCTTGTGACTGCCTATGCTGTTTGTATTTTTTATTAATATACTTACTCCCATCATTTTTTTTTCCTACCCGTGTCTGTATTTGGTTTGTGCAAGTATGTGAAGTATTAATGTCTTTCAAATGTGGTTTTGTTTTGTTTTAATCTTCTTATGTGAAAAATGCAATACTTGATTTTTTTTTCAAATAATTATTTGCACGGTGACCGAGTTTGTTTACTTTTTTTCAAGTAATATCTTACCTTGTCCTTTAATTCGGATTTTTTTTGATCAAATATCTGTTATCTTGTAGAGGTTAATTTCTCTATATGTCTGACTTCAATAAACAGTATCCCGTTAACTGATTATTTACTCAGGCTAAATCTCCTTACTAGGAGAATGAATTTACTTGAGATTATTCAAAAGCCAGTACACCAGTTGTAAAAATTGTATATTATTATTGATTAGTAAAACTCCACTAGCACACAGGGAAGCGAGTGTGAGAGTTGAAAAAACCCATATATATATATTTTATGAGTGTTAACTGTTTCTGAATAAATTACTGATTGTCTGTGTTTACAACCATAAGAGAGTAGATAAAGACTGATGTCCAAACATGGAGTCAATCCGAGTCACACATAATTTTACATAGTGGATTAAATATCTAAATTACACTGAGTAGACAATATTTCAATGGGCTTACTATAATCTCTTAAACAAATTATAAGATAGGTTTTTGTAAAATACGACCCTAATAGGACAGAGCATTCTTTCCTCGCTTATAAATATAAACATCGTGATGAATAAGTATCGTTTGTCCGTAAAATAGGGAATCGAATTTATCTAAAAGAAACCTTGACAAAACTGGGTTACTAGACAGTTATTTTGTGATTATTCACGGACTCATTAGCAGTGTACATATAAAACTAGGCTCACAAGACCTTAACCACGACATAATAACTAGAAAATTTAATTTTTTCCTGCTAGGTAACTAAATTAGAGTTTGAATAACAACCACATTGCACTGAGGATTATAATTCAGATAATCTACTTCAAAGTGCACAGACAATTTGCAATACTCCTAAAAGAAAACATTCCGTTAAGTTTGTACCTGCCGAGTTGTATTTCGAATCACTGATAAAAGTTACATTCGAAAGGGATTCAAACTTAACAGATGCCGTTTATCTCGACAACTGCGCTATAGTCCTATCTCACTGTCATCTCAACAGGTTTCTCATTTACAAGACCCCACTGATTTTCCGAAAATTCTCACGTTTGCATGTACATCGCAAAACACCTAAACGGAAGATTATACAGGTATCTTACACATGATCAAAATGTGACTTGTAACGTATAACCCGGGACTTATATACATTAATTCCAGTTATCAAACTATACCAACACAGCGAGATGAGATTATCAGGCCAAACCCCATGGTACAACGATATGGGTAGCCGTAGGAAACATTAGGTACTAAAATATAAGCTTTCAGGAATTAGGGTCCAAAATAAGATAGAGTGAATATATTTACGTTGTTGCGATCAATTCTGAGCAAATCCATCAGCCCACAGGCTGAGGATACAACGCAGAACAGCCAAATCCATGACTTTACTACCTCGCAAACTGGCGTACCATACGTAAAGCCCCTAAATGCTCTGGTACGGCCGAGAGTGGGGAGGGCCCGCCCTCCCTCTCAACTTGGTCGCAGGACAGATAACGGGGACCGTCTACTGCATAGACTAAAACCTGTTTCTGGTTAGCACTAACTTCCGGCACAGTTATCGCCGGTGTGCCTGGCGTCCTCCCTCTGCATCTCAAGCCTGGACTCAGATTGATCACATCGCGATCAGCTCCCGCTGGCGTGATTGTGTAAAAGACTGCCGCTCATTTTGGAGTACTTATCTGAACACTGATCATGCCCTGGGCCACCTTTGGAGCCTTCGTGATGCCAGTCTGGCTGTGAAAGGTCGGACATATAACGCGTCGGTGAGAGCAGTTCTGCGCTATGCTTGTGAAACCTGGCCTCTCCGAATTGAGGACGTTAGACGACTCTCAGTGTTTGATCGTCGTTGTCTCTGAAGGACTGCTGACATCCAGTGACAACACCATGTTTGTAATGCAGAGATTCAGCATCGTGTGTTCGGGCACAGAGACGATAATGCAATTGGTGTCACCATCTTGAAGCACCGGCTTCGGTGGCTTGAACATGTTCTACGTCGTGCATTATTTGCCGGTTCTGGTTGGAAAAGGCGGAGAGGTGGTCAGTGTATGAAATGGTGTCGTGGTATGGAAGGCTGCAAAGGCTGGCTTCTGTTGGTCCTTCACGACTCCCCGGATGAGGTCCGAGAGATGGTACAACACAGTGACTAGAGACGTTATCATATATGGCTCAGAATAGAAGTCAGTGGCGATCCTGCTGTAACATTTTACTTTGTTCATAAAAAGTTGTATCTTCCCTAACTGAAAGAATTCTCCTGGTTATACCTTACCTTTTCTCCTATTATTACTACACTCAACACACTAATCTATGACGTCATATATTTTTTATACTCACCTTACCTTTTTTCTCTTCCCATTCTCATTGTTTTGTGTATGGCATATATATGATACTCCCCTTGTACTAATATTTATGTGTTCGAATAAATGATACAGTATTACATCAACATTGCCTATTTGCTAGTACATATACATAAGCACTGCACGCAAATGCCCTTATATGGCCGAGGGTGGGGAGAGTCCGCCCTCCCTCTCCAAATACTCTTACATGGTCATGCGTATACAGCCACTGTCAGGGAAGTCCTACTCACTGTCTACTTGCTGCGAGGTTATTTGCGAAACTGATAGGATGAGAAGCGGAAGTCTGATTTTGGCGCCCGGGCAGTGCCCAAGCTCTCACACAAACCCAATGAAGTGTGACGCATATGCATTCGGTGCCAATTTCTGCCAAATGTGTTCAAGCAAGTTATTGCAACCCCGTATATTCTTTTGGTGGCTACTATGCACCTCCAACTGAAGAACAGGCGGATCACTGCGCGGTAAACCCATCTTCCGTTCGAAGGGCGGGCACGACACTTTGCCACATGTTAGCATAACCCTCAACTGAGCTTCCTGATCTGGTCAAACGTGAGCTCACCGTCGTGAACTAAACTCGCAAAGTATGCTAGGCCTACACCCTTACGTCAAGACATGAAACTTAACATTTCCAGTTAAATACAACCGCAAAACCCTAAAAAACAACCTAGCAGAAGTCGCTTAGGCGGGTTACATATACCGGTAAAACAGTGGATAAAGACAGGACAGTCCTCCCAAATCAACTTATATGCGGAAATGGTTTAATATACGGCAGACTACGTAGAAATCACACAAAAACGCCATGTTATATGCCGACTAACAAATGCCTGGACCTCGTCGCACAAAAACGCAGAATTGTACGCATACGTCTATACACGGAATTCGACAACCTTACAAGCGCAAGTCATGTTCAAGGCTTCAGAAGCATAACGACACTAATCAAATCAATTATGTATATTTGAGGGAAAATTAGGGACTTTGAACAAGTGGAATATCTACGAAATTTAACCAACTACAATGTAAAAACATCGTGGAAATGCAAAAAGTGTGTAGTTCGCTATTACATCATACCACCCATACCTCCCATCCCGCCATTCCTGCAACATTTGCTCCTGACTCTTCTTTCGGTAAATCAGTTACTACGGTCTCTGCAGTTGTCAATAAAGAAGCAACGCCAGCTGCATCAACCAAAGCAGTTCGAACGACCTAAAATGGAAGAGGTTGCAATTAATTTAACAGGTCATACCCAGATTCACCCAAATTGCTTGAGGATATGTACTTACCTTGGTGGGATCAATAATCCCAGCGTTGATCATGTCGACATAGACATCATTCTGAGCGTCATAACCCATATTTGGACCCATGCCCATGACTTTTTCTACAACAACAGACGCGTTAACCCCGGCATTATGTGCAATAGTATAACAGGGAGTTGAAAGTGCACGCAAAACTATTTGAACACCTAGAAACACAAAACTGAATCATAAGACTAACTAAAAACTGCATTGTAGCAAAAAACATAACAGACATCCGTGAAAATATGAGATAAGCCATTTCAGAATTATAAATGGACCTAATGGTGATATTACGAAGCTACAATGTATCACGCTAAGACATTGAGCAATAAACAAACATTCCAAAGAAACGTCTTACAGTTACAAGCACACAATTCGACAAATACGTTGTTTCATTGTACCCAAACAACCATAATTACGAACGGCTGCACAAGGGTTTTAATGATATTTTGTTTACGGTTCGTTTGACACATGACTTCTCAGTCATGCAACACTCAAACCGAATAAAGACATTCATATAGGTGTGCACTTAACACTATTAAGCAATTCAGACACCCTTAAATTTAGGCTTCACTTTGACCACAAGGAAAACCTTGTGGCTTCGATATGAGCCGGAAATATTGTCTACATATTCAAACAGAACAGTACTGGGGGTGAACGCAGCACCAACACACCTACTGAGTTGATTACAAGCAAACATCAGAACCTTGTAACACGCACTTCACTGCACCACCGTGAAAAAAGCGGACAACCCAACTCATAGAAAACAAACTAATCAGATGCATTTGTTGCACAACCATGAAAACAAGACGCTGGTTGCGTAAACTCGATGTTCGGTCTGACGACATGTAGCTTTTCGGCCACAAACCTACAGACCAACTATCACGTTGTTTCATTGTACCCAAACAACCATAATTACGAACGGCTGCACAAGGGTTTTAATGATATTTTGTTTACGGTTCGTTTGACACATGACTTCTCAGTCATGCAACACTCAAACCGAATAAAGACATTCATATAGGTGTGCACTTAACACTATTAAGCAATTCAGACACCCTTAAATTTAGGCTTCACTTTGACCACAAGGAAAACCTTGTGGCTTCGATATGAGCCGGAAATATTGTCTACATATTCAAACAGAACAGTACTGGGGGTGAACGCAGCACCAACACACCTACTGAGTTGATTACAAGCAAACATCAGAACCTTGTAACACGCACTTCACTGCACCACCGTGAAAAAAGCGGACAACCCAACTCATAGAAAACAAACTAATCAGATGCATTTGTTGCACAACCATGAAAACAAGACGCTGGTTGCGTAAACTCGATGTTCGGTCTGACGACATGTAGCTTTTCGGCCACAAACCTACAGACCAACTATCACGTTGTTTCATTATACCCAAACAACCATAATTACGAATGGCTGCACAAGGGTTTTAATGATATTTTGTTTACGGTTCGTTTGACACACGACTTCGCAGTCACGCAACACTCAAACCGATTAAAGACACTCACATAATTGTGGGATTAATACCTGAGCAATTTAGACGCCCTCAAGCGTATGCTTCACCTTGACCACAAGGTAAACCTTGTGAGCTAAAAATTTTGTCATCACATTATTTTAGAATGACATTGGCAACTAGCAAAGCAATACATAGACAAGAGTATGGTAAATTGAACGTTTACACAAAGCGAGACAAAGTAACAAGTCCAACCTTTCATCTTACCAACTCGTTACTTCGCTGCAACGCTGTACCAAGATCGGTCCGTAAGCCCTTAAGCTAGATTTAAGTACTTTTCATCACTACCTAATCGTCTATTTCTTGGCTGTCAACATATCAGTAATTTAGCGAACCACTCACTAACCTGTGCGTTGATCTTCATTTTTGGTCTCCAGAGATTTTAAGACTGGAATACAGCGGAGTAAAGCAGTACCACCACCAGGAACTATTCCTTCCTCAATTGCTGCCCTTGTTGCGTTAAGTGCGTCAGTGTACCGATCCTTCTTCTCACTAACTTCTACCTCACTACTTCCACCAACCTTGATGACCGCAACACCGTTAGACAGCTTGGCCAGACGTTCATGCATTTTTTCTTTCTCATATTCACTGTTAGAAGCTTCCATTTCTTCTTTGATTTGCGCGATGCGTTTGTCGACATCCGTCTTACTACCACGACCACGCATCAACAGACAATCGTCCTTCGTCACTACGACCTCGGCCACACGTCCCAAATCTTGCAGCTGCACATCTTCCAACTTGAACATATCTGCTTCATCGCCAAATACCTACATAAGGTAGGAATAGGAATATTAATTTCTATGTCAACTAAAGATCTAGAAAATACAACATGAAAAGAACTCACCATACCACCAGTTGCCACTGCCATGTCTTTAAGAGTATTTTTACGGTTGTCGCCGAAACCCGGTGCCTTTACTGCGCAAACCTGCAGACCGAGTTTTAGACGGTTGAGTACAAGAGCTGTAAGAGCCTCACCCTCGACATCTTCGGCGATTATAAGTAGTGGTCGCTTTTGTTGATGACACAGTTCAAGAGCTGGCAATAATGTTTGAATGCTATTAATCTTCTTCTCTGAGAACAATACGAAAGCATCTTGGAACTCGCATCGCGCCCCCTTTTCAGTGTTGAGGAAGTATGGGGAAATGTAGCCACGATCAAATTTCATGCCCTCGATGAACTCCAGCTCATCATGCAGCGTTTTACCGTCCTAAGTTGTTCAAATAGATGAAAATTATGCTTACCTTGACAGTTATCGTACCGTCATTCCCAACCTTCTTCATAGCAGTAGCAATTAGATCACCAATCGCTTTGTCACCGTTGGCTGATATTGTTGCGACTTGGGCTATTTCCTCTGGAGTTGATATTGGCTTTGACAAAGACTTGAGCTCTTTAACGACAGCATCAACGGCAGACATAACACCTCTTCGGAACTCAATGGGATTTGCACCCTTGCTGATCTTTTCAAAACCTTCTTTAGCTATCGCTCGAGCCAAAACAGTAGCTGTTGTCGTACCATCTCCAGCCTCCTCATTAGTGTTGTTAGCAACATCCTGTACCAATTTGGCTCCAATATTCTGAAACTTATCCTTCAGCTCAATGCCTTTGGCAACTGTCACCCCATCTTTGGTAATTTTGGGAGATTTCCAAGAGCTTTCTATTATAACGTTACGACCTTTAGGGCCCATGGTTACTGCAACAGCATCCGCGAGTATGTCGACGCCAACCAACATAGCTGATCTTGCGTCAGCTCCAAATTTAACCTCCTTAGCATAAGACCTTCGAATAAATCTGTGTCGTACAGGAGCCAATGTACCACGAAATGTAGCAAACGCTCGGAGCATTGTCACCGGTAAATAGCACAAAACCACGCCACTAATGTATGGAACGTCCGAGAAGCGACAAGCAACTAGAGAGGCATTCAAACAAATACACCCTATTGAACAATTTAAGCATGTACTAATACCTGACACTTTTGTGACCAGCTTTTGTAAACCAATTTGTTTTTTCACTTATTATATTTGTCACAATGTCTTCAATTCCTTAGTAACGTTTAATAGGCGTTAGTCTAGCCCCCCAACTTCTTTAGTTTTAGTCACTTCGGTGGTTATTTTGTGTATGTGTATCTTTTGGTGGCCCATGGATCTGGCTAAAGATCGTATAAATGTTTGTTATCACCTTTTCTCGTATATCATCGTCGACTTGAATCGCGTTAGTCAATAACGGAATTAAATAAGTCGAATAACGAGAATTGACTTGAGAATACATATATTTTGAATATGAAGCGAATAAAACATAGCAAAGCAAAATTACACGCATGGAAGATGGCTGGGAAGCCAACTCCATTTTAGTCAAGCGTTACTCAATATTTATAGTCAGACAAAATAAAGCTATAGACATGTGATTAGTAGGATAAGAAGGGCACACACATATACGCCCATATAAAAACAATCAAGGCTGACAAGCGAATAATTGACAAGGTCAAAATATGACTCAAGTAGAATGAATAGAATGGTTCGTCCAAAAACTAGAATAAGGCATATGGGCTTAAAATAATGACTGACATTACAATCTTGTGTTTTGAGTGTGAGTTTGTAGCAGTTAAGTTTACCAGACCATCGGCTGTCATATTACCAGTCAAGAAGTTCCTTCCTCGCAATGTGAATAACATTTAAGAAAATTCGAATGAATGAAAGCTGGGAGAAACAAATCGATCGATTAATTAGTCGCGTGGACAGGGTGGACGGACGAAGTGCAGTTGAAAAAGCGGGCTAGAATTGTAAGAAGAAAGATGGGAAGAGCTGCTGTGTGATGATTATAATGGTAGGTAAGTTATGAGACTTCCACCTGCTACAACTAGCTCAAGACGGAGATGGTAATCCGGTGATACGTGTTTGTTGATTCTCTTCTTGAAACCAGCCACTGAGAGAACTTTCGTCACTTGAACTGGGAGGGCATTCGAGATGGGGTAACTCATAATGCTTAAAGTTAGAGTATAACTAGCTTTTCACTTTTAAATGTTGAAGATGCAACAGGTATTTGGAATTTGACAACGCTTTAACCAGTAACACCTAATATGAAGCGTACCCACCAGGTGAAATCAAGAGACAGAAACGAAGATATATTTGATAGGTTATCAATATATTGAGGATCGACTGATCTAATCTGGCTAGTGATTGTAATAGGAGTTGAGAACGGCGTTCCCACTCGTATTCTGGTGCGGATGCATGACCGAGCACCTTCAGCTAGGTGAGTCCATTAAAACTAATGTGGTCAGCATCCAATGTCGAAAACTTACAGAGCTATTTATTTTGGGGATTTATTTACCGCTACACCTCAGCCAATTTTTCCATGTTGCTATCATGATTTTGTGATTGGAATTACAACAGCTAAGTTAACACAAAGTTTCTTGCTCACAATGATATAAAGAATCAGCAGAAATCCAGAGCTTATAAGTTTGAGCGATTTGAGAAGTCACAAGTGAAGTTACCGCCCGTTTTCATGGCGTCGAGCATGTGAAGCCAGAGACTGCCCTTGACGTTTACTGAACTAGTTGCTGGTCTCGAATTCAATAAGGGCTGATATTTGATTGCGACTAGAGCTGCACCTAATTTGCTTAAAACCATCTGCACACGACAAAGTGCTTCCCAGTCACTGAAATATTGAATAATTTTCATATATTCCAAACTAGCCCATAGATTAACTAGAGGGAATATCAGCAGCATAATAAAGATAAATCCGGCTTCGAACAAAAATAAAAATAACCCAGCTAAGGAAATTTTGCTTTCGATGAAATCATTTACTTAAGCTGTACATTCGTACTTATAGCTTGATAAATATATACCTATAGAATAACAGAAGAGATTTCATCGTAAGTTAGCCTAAAAGAATTGCTTCTTCAAAGTACTTTCAACGTGCAATTCCGATTTAATAATGATTTCTGTAGACAAACTGATAGAGTTGCAATGAGGTCACTAATGGTCCCTCTCTTGGCTAGTTGTTTCATGGTTATTCTGAAAAATACGATAATTCAACCAATAATTGGAGATTTCATTTATAAGGGGGATACGTGGATGACACTTTCATCATTTATAAATAAAATATGGATTCCAAAGTAACCATGAATCGACTCAATGATTATCATCACTAAATTGAATTTGCACTGAAAGAAGAGGCTCAGGAGGAATTCCGCTTGCGTTTTATCCCGAGTTTATTATCATTCATTGACATTGTATTAAATTTGTTCTGAGTTCATCTAGGATCCTCACAGCTAATTAATGAATTAACTTCAAAAAATGTAAAACCTTGCCGACCACATCTACGTTGAGTATAAAACTGTGATGAAACTCTTTATATTCCATGACCAGTGACAAAGTTTTATTTCTAATTTTAACCCAGATTGCCATACTATCCACTTCATCCAAGGTTTTTGGCACACTTGTAACTGTACTTCATGTGTGTGCGAACTGATGATTCTTTTGTATTTTATGACCTGTTGATTTCAAATTCAAAATACAGTAAGTCCATTTTTGCTCATCTAGTTCTGCTTGCTGTAAATTGCACCATTTCGATAATTCTTGGATGGTAAAATAATTCGAATACTTCTAATTGTCATAACACTGTCCTTATACCTCTCTCATCAAAGATCCCTCTGTATCAGATTATATCTCTAAAAAATATTTACAGTAACTCGAAGCCGTAAATTTCTAAGGTACGAAACAATGCTGCCATTTTCTATAACCCAACTTTTTTAAATAAACATTTTTGCCATAAACAACTATAGTCTAGTAGATAATGACAAGAAAATCCGTGCTATACAGTTGAGATAATACTGCAAGATTCAAACTAGAAAATCTTCAGTTTACGAAAACAATCCAACCTTTCAATAAAAGCATTATCAACAAAGCTCCAAGAAATTCCTGAATCGACCAGCCCCATTGAACCCACCCACCATCGAAGCAGCATCCACGGACCTTCCAATCAATGTTGGCCCACCAACAATTGAAGAGATCAGCATGACCATCAGACAAATCAAGATCGGCAAAGCAACAGGACCAGACAACATTCCAGCAGAGGCACTGAAAGCAGATGTAGCAGTAGCTGCAAAGATACTCCACATTCTCTTCATCAAGATTTGGGATGAATAACAAGTAATAACAGACTGGAAAGAAGGACACCTGATCAAGATACCAAGGAAAGGCGATCTCAGCAAGCATGAGAACTACAGAGGCATAACTCTTCTCTCGATACCAGGAAAAGTCTTCAACAGGGTAATGCTAAACAGAATGAATGATTTCATGGGCGCCCAACTTCGAGATCGACAGGCTGGATTCCGTAAGGATCGATCGTGTACTGACCGAATCGCAACACTACTGATCATTGTGGAACAATCAGTTGAATGGAATTCATCACTCTACATCAACTTCATTGACTATGAGAAAGCATTTGATAGCGTGGACAGGGCAACACTATGGAGGCTTCTTCGACACTATGGTGTAACTGAGAAGATAGTCAATATCATACGGAATTCCTATGATGGATTAAACTGCAAGATCGTGCATGGAGGAAAGCTGGCAGATTCGTTCGAGGTAAAGTCCGGTTCCAGGCAAGGCTGCTTACTCTCATCCTTGCTCTTTCTCCTGGTGGTTGACTGGATCATGAAGACGTCAATATCTGGGGGGGACATAGGATACAGTGAGCAGCTAGGATGCAGATGATCTGGCTCTTTTATCACACATGCAACAAAAATGCAGGAGATGAACAGTGTAGCAGCAGCCTCAGCAGCAGTTGGTTTCAACATGCACCAATGGAATCACGCTTGACGGAGAAGATTTGGAAGACGTAAAAACCTTTACATATCTGGGCAATATCATTGATGAACACGCTGGATCTGATGCAGATGTGAAGACGTGGGTCGGCAAAGCAAGAGCAGCATATTATTATTATTATTATTATTCACTAACATCTTATAGGTACATAAGTGTTGTGAAGAAACCATTTCCGGTTTCTTCAAAAAATGCAATAATACACAATTTTCAATAATGTTAGCATTATATTTGCCATATTAAAAAAAATAATAATAATAGTGTAATAAATCGGGTCTGTGTAATTGAGAAGAATATTGAATTGAGTTTAAAGAAGGAAAGAGGGAAAATAAGGGAATAGAAATAAAGGAGACGTGAAATACGCAAATAGTTTAATAGGCGTGTTTATGAACACAGAATAGAATAAACGACCATGTATATATCGTCAGATTAGTAGCATTAAATAATTGAGAAAAAATAACTTATTATTGCAGTAAGATATGACGCTAGAATAAATGTTTGTGCAGTTATAGTTTGGAGTGATGCTATGAAAGTCTCAATTACATGAAAAGGATAACAAATATCAATATGTATGAGTCATATATGCATAGTGAAGATAAAACGGGTCTGAGAATTAAATTTAAGTGTAACACAAGTTATTGTTTTAATTACAAACTTCGTAATCTTAAAAATAATATTTATTTAGAGGGAAAAGAGAGAGAAAAGAAGTGAACACCTAGTGAAAAGTTTCATCCATGATAAGAATAATAATTGTGTAATGAATATCAACCTCAGAAGGAAACCAGCAATTGAGAAAAATAAAATAAAAATCCTTTAGTGCACTCGGATGAATACATTTAGATTTATGTAATAGTATACAGAGTGAAACCGGATATTAGTATAAATATTTGTGCAATAATAATTAAGATGATGCTATGAAAGTCAAAATTGATTTCAAAGGACAATCTGGAGTTAAATATATTTAGAAGGATAAGAAGAGATAAAAAAAGAATATCTAATGTGTCAGGGGACTAATAATGATATTAATAACGGAAATAATGATAAACACGAACATAAGCAGACTTCATATATTAAGATAAATAGAAATAAAATAAAATAGACGTGGAAAGATTTAAAGGTTTTATTTTGCTTTTCAAGCAATTAAATGGATGACGGACCTTGTTTGTATAAATCATTATTGAATACATTGATATTCAATAGGTGACATAATCCACTTTCGGAAAGAAAATCGTCAAGGAGACTTTTGAACCGGGTTGTAGTTTCACTGCAACGGAGGTTCACTGGCAGTCTGTTCCACATGGTTGAGTAGCGAATAAGGAAAAAATTCTGACGTAAGTTTGTGTGGGTTCTTGGAATCGCTAGAATATTCTCCTTATTGCGTAGATTGTGGGATGATATCATAAGGTATGAAGGGGTGGATACCGAAGAGTAGGAAATACCGTTAATAAGCCGGTAGATAAAGACAAGATTTAATTTGATACGTCTGATCCAAAGAGGTTCTAAGTTGAGTTGTTGACATCTTTGGTAATAGTCTTTGTTATCGGAATACCCAGAACAGCTTTGGTGAACTTCTTTGAACACCTTCAATTCTAATCAGGTCATTATGTCTACAATTACTGTAAACTAAAATACCATATTCAAGAATGGGTAAGATACATTTTCTGTATAGTAACAATCTCGATTCGATATTATTGAAGTTTATCATTATCAATCCGATCAGCTTTCTAGCTTTGGATACTTGAGATATAATGTGTTCAGAAAAGTTCAGACTGTTGCTATATCTTAAACCCAGGTCACGAACAGTGTTGAGAGGTTTGAGTGTATGTTTGTGTACAGTCAGATTTAAGTTAAGGCAGCGACCAATGTGAATAAATCCACTTTTGTCAACATTAAGTGGCATATTCCACGAAATAGTCCATTCGTACAACTTGTTTATTTCCTCTTGGATTACCGCTGAAATATAGCTTTCTTTCGTGGGAGAAGAGAATGAATAAACTACTTTCAGGTCATCAGCAAAAAGGAAAGGCTTACCATACTGAAAGAGGGAACACACATCATTGATAAAAAGGAGAAAGAGTAATGGACCAACCACACTTCCTTGTATAACCCCACTGGTTACATTCACAGGTTTAGAGTAGCAAGATCCAAAGCGAACGATTTGGCTACGTTCTTCTAAAAAAGATTTGAGCCAAGATAAAAGGGGATTCTGTATGCCAAATGAAGAGAGTTTTAAAAGAAGTTTGTGTGAGACACTGTCGAAAGCCTTACTAAAATCGAAGTAAAGAATTATCACTGACTGACCAACATCTCTTTTCTGGGTAATTTGATCAAAAAACTCCAGGTGCGATGTGAAACATGAGCGTTTAGTCATAAACCCGTGTTGGGATGGGCTGATCAGACTAGCCGAAAGTAAAAATGATAGTAGCTGTTTGTGGATGATTTTTTCCATGGTTCTTGAGAGCACGGATGTCAAATTAATTGGCCTATAGTTAATAATATCACTACGTGATCCTGTTTTGAATCTACAACTGAAGAACATCTGGAACTCAAAACAACTGTCAACCAACACCAAGGTCAGAATTTTCAATACAAATGTCAAGACAGTTCTACTGAATGGGGCGGAAACTTGGAGAACTACTACAAACATCATCCAGAAGATAAAAGTATCTATTAACAGCTGTCTACGCAAAATACTTCAGATCCGTTGGCCGGACACTATTAGCAACAACCTACTGTTGGAGAGAACAAACCAGATCACAGCGAAGGACGAAATCAGGAAGCGCTGGGAGTGGATAGGACATACATTGAGGGAAGTACCCAACTGCGTCACAAGACAAACCCTCAATCGGAATCCTCAAGGCCGGAGGAGAAGAGGAAGACCAAAGAACACATTACGTGGAGAAATGTAGACAGACACGAGAAGAATGAACAGCGTTTGGATAGAACTGGAGAGGAAGGCCTAGGACAGAGTGGGTTGAAGAATGCTGGTCGGCGGCCTATGCTCCATCGGGAGTAACAGGCAGCTGAACTCGAACTCCATGAAATCAAGTAAGCCAGTGAATGCGTAAGCAAGTATGTAAATAATTTACTCAGAGTGTATGTAACTACTTTCAAAAGTTTGAGGATTATATCATGAATTGGATGATTGAAAAGACTGGTATATTATCACAATGATGTTTCCGATATTGATAGATCACTTTGTTTACCATTCAAATGAAATGGCTTCTAATTTGTTAGAAGTTTATTTCTCGTTGTTATTAAGCTATACAAATGAACTTAGTCTAGAACTACTAAAAGGAAGCGTTTTTCATACAAACATCTACCGTATCACCACAATAATCTATTTTTGTCCCACTAAACAAGTTAACACGTTTAAACAACCCAATGGTTAAGTGTATTAAAATGTAATCAGCCATTTCTAAGCAAACGAGCATTTCAAGCTTGTTATTTATAACACAGGCCATTTTGTGGTGTAACTATTGCAGCTCACAAACTTTTGATGATTTGTAATTCAAAATAAATGAAAAAGGAGTTATATTTACCCATTCGAAATTGATCAACAGTTTGTATCGTGGTGTCGAGTCCCAGTTGACTATGAACACCACTACAAAGAAACACGTGCCAAATAAATCAGAAGGCGAATGCGCATTGGAACCAAGTTTATATCGTCGGCGATCACGTGGTATCGAACAAATACCGAGATCGTGCCAAGAAAAGGTACAAGCGGAATCGGCAGGAGAAAGTACGTGCGAACGGGGTCACGAACCGCGAAACAGTAATGGAGAATAATGGAAGAGCAATATGGCTGTCTTTAGCACACTTAAACAAACGAGCAAAGCAAAACAATCATTGGTACAATTGGTTATAATAATAATTGTTTTCACTAAATCAATCGCGTTCTTTACTGAAATTGGCATAGAAATAACTTTCGTTTGCAAGTAACCATCCAGTGCTTCTTTCCCACTGAAATAATGAGGAAAAGAATGAGTAATATTATGTAGTAATGTTGAAATGGTTCATGTTTCCAGTCTCATTTAATCAGTGATACAATGCAAACATCATACAATGTCATCTGTAGGTATCTACCACATAATCTAGATAGCTGATTTCACAATCTACAGTTCCTCACTAAAACTCAGAGATATTCATCTCAAAATTATCCATTGATGACTGATTTGAAGGTCGTTCGTGTGACTGTAAGTATGATCAGTTGAAAAGTCCCAAGCTATGACGAAAGAGCTACACAGTGCTTTAGCATTTTCATTCGTTCTCCATCTAATGTCAACTAGTGAGTAGAACTATCAAGCTAGACAAATATTCACACTCATTTAACAATATGCCCATTAATAGAATACGTTAAATTATTTATGATCCTAGTTGACAATGGTACTTTTAGGATGGATGACACAGCAGGAAAAACCAATTACAGTTCAAATCAATTATGGTCTTACCGAAATCGAGAGCATTCTTAACCTACTAGTCTAATTGAATTCTACTTTCAGATAAACAATTCATTTTTATGTAAATGGTTACAGTAAATGATTACAGTTTTTATCGATGTTTATCATTGAAGAGCATTTACGAGTGAACAAGTTCTAAACGTTTCTCTAGATAATTTTGGTTGGAAGGAGTAGTTGTAATGATCTGATTTAGTTACTGTAGGCTTGAACACTTGACCATCGAGATTATGTTATCCAACTCATGCAGGCCAGTGAAATAGTCATCAAATTTGTAAAACAGTTAATCTCGCGACATGAAAAATACTTAGTAATTGCAGGTTTACGAAAGGAATCATATTGGTGGTTGTGCAGAAATGTACATGTAATATTCTAGTTTCTATGCATTAAGTGGATATCCTGTTGTAGTGCATTTTCACTGTCGAGTATGGCCGGATATTAGAAACAACTAAAATTATGATAACGTACTAAAACACATACATGCGAAATTTATTCATCATAATACTCACAGTTCACGTCCCATTCCAGACATTTTATAACCACCAAAAGGAGTTTGGGGAAAAATGAGATTATAACTATTGATCCTATGACATGAAAGTGAATAATTCAAACAAACATTGTGTTAAGGGCTTAGTCGCACGTATAACACATTAATAATAAATTATGGAACAATAGTTTGTCAAAATACAGTAAAACTCAGTCTGTAGCTCTTCTAGGGATACTGAATGTCTAAAGCTAAGACCTTGCTAAACAACGCTAACCAGAATAAACAAATTAAACTCTACTCTCACAGTCGAACGAACAATTATGACACTTCATGATGAAAACCGAAATTCTTTGAAAGTCATGAGGCTGATGGCACTTCTAACAATTGGAGCAACAATTTTTATAGGTATATGGAATGTCCGGACAATGTGGGAGACCAGGAGGACCAGTCAAATAACTACGGAAATGACGAAATACAACTCGGTTGTACTGGCAAACAGCGAAACTCATTGGACCCAAACTGGACAGTAAAGATTGGATACGGGCGAGATGCTGCTGTACTCCAGTCACGAAAAGGAAAATGTTACACACACTCAGGTAGTTGCTCTGACACTTTACAATGAAGCGCGAAATTCACTCATAAGATAGGAATCTCACGGATCCAGGATCATCAGAACATCCTTTATGCAAAGAAGGAGGGAATCACAATGAATGCTATCCTGTATTCCACACCCACTAATGATAGCAACGACGACGATAGAGACCAGTTCTACGAGAGGCTGCAATCGATAATAGCGAAGTGACTAGGAAAGCACCTGACAATCCTGATGCGACATCTAAACGCCGAAGTCGGAATGGACAACTACGGTTATGAAGAAAGTACTGTGGAGGACAATTGGAAGGGGATCAAAGAAATACTAACTTCATAAGAAGGACTACACAGCAAAGTGGTGCAGGGAGGACAAATGACATGTTCATTCCAAGTGAGGACTGGAGTCAGACAACACCTCATACTCTCCCCCATCAACTTTCTTCTGGTGGTCGACTGGATTATAAAGACCTCGACGTCTGAGAGAAAACATGGAATACAATGGACAGTTCGGAATCAGTCAGAATACTTGGACTTCGCAGATTACCTGGACCTCCTATCCCATACACATCAACACATGTAGGTGAAGACAAACAGTGAAGCAGCAGCCTCTGCATCAGTAGACCTCAACATACACAAGGGAACAAGCAAGGTCGTCAAATGCAACACGGAGAACACCAACCCAATCTCATTTGATGGAGAATCTCTGGAAGATGTGGAATCTCTCACGTATCTGAGTTGCATCATCGATGAACAAGGAGGATCTGATGCAGACGTAAAGCTGAGGATTGGCAATGCAAGGACAGCATTCCTACAATTGAATAACATATAGAACTCAAAACAACTGTCAACCAATTTCGAAGTCAGAATATTCAATATGATCATCAAGACAGTTCTGTTGAAATATGAAGAACTACCACAATAATCATCAAAAAGTACAAGTATCTCTAAACAATTATCTACGCAATATACTCAATATCTGTTGGTCGAACATCATCAGCATCAGCCTACTGTGGGAGAAAACAAACCAGCTTCCAGATGAATAGGAAATCAGGAAAAGAAATTGGAAGTGAATAGGACACACATTACGGATATCATCAAACTGCATCACGAGACAAGCGCCATCTTAGAATGTTGAGGGAAAACGAAAATGTGGAGGACCAAAGAACACACTACATCGGGAATCGGAAGCAGACATGAAGAGGATAAATAGGAACTGGAAAGGATTGTCCAGGACAGAGTTGAATGGAGAATGCTAGTGTGTGACATATGCTCCTTCATGAGGATTACTAGGCTTAAGCAACTAAATAAGCTTTGATCTACGCACTTATGAAACAATAAACGAAATATTCATCTAAACCAAAGCATCTGAACGCAAGAAGATGAATAAATTGAAGCATATGTGGTAAGAAGATAAATAGATCGTGAATAATATTATCACCAATGTCAATATACTACTTAAATAAATAAGGGTATAAATAAATGCGAAACGCTCAAGTTACTGTAGGAAGAGAACAAACGGCAAGCACAAGTGAATGAGAATTTAGGATGTCGACGATTGAGCGAAATCGAAATGGGAATAAGAATAAGTTGTGTAAAGATGTGCAAATGAAGTCCTTCTAACGGTTACCAACCAGTATATTTTAGGTGAGTAAATGCAACAGCACGCGATTGTCGCGGACCGGTGGTTATTTCGGAGTTTGTTGAAGAGTGCGTGAAAAACAAACAGTCACTCACTGACTCTGGGAGAACTCCCCGGGCACTGGACAGAGAGTGTTGTCCGCCAAGTGCGGGTTTCCCACCCAGTCTCCACGTCATAACTGCGGAGAAGTACTGCACATGGCCCTGTGGCTGTATGTGGTGCTGAGCAGATGACCTGGTTGGATGGGCGCTAGCCTCAGGTGTACGGTTATTGACCGCATCTCACAATGGGGGTCACGGGACGCGACGCCACATATTTTACCAACACAACACCTCGATATCCACACACATACCTACGTCCCTCTCTGTCTGCTTACATCAACTACACTCTCTACCACAGGTACCACATTCTCACTCCACATACACAACACTGACCATTCGATAGACTATCAACAGACACTCATGATGCAGATTCACTCGATTCTATTCTTTATTTAATTAGGTCGTCACTTCTCAAACAGAATTACAAATCATCCAATAAGACACATTAGCTAATGCCAATCACTTCGGTTATTCTCCACACGCTATCGATTCACATCAATATCAGTTCGATTGAGTCGAATCCACTGTGTTGATTAATAAACACCACAACCCTGTATTTCACATACCACTGCACAACAGGAGATTAAGTTCATTCACCTCTCTTCTATATTTAACATTCAGTCTATTAGTTGAAAATTTCCAGTTCATTCAGTTCGATGGTGCTAACTCACAGAACAAGGTGTTCAAAAAGTCGGTTGTTAGTGTGCATGGAATTATGGAGTCCAGATACTCGGGTTGTTTTCCGTTACAACACAGATAATCAGTCGTTAACTGTGTATCGATTAAATAACTTGTTGTTTTTTGTTTTCCTTTGTCTTGGCATCGTTCGTTGTTGAGTTTAGTGAAGTGCGACGTATCATTTTGGATTATTTAGAGTTTTGCTTCAATTCCGAAAATGGAACATGAGTTTGGTGAATTCTATGTAGTTATCAGCCAATCACTAATTTATAATCGTCCCCTTAAAAATGATCATTAGAATTCAAAGGTCAAGAGAAACGTGAAGTGTAACACAATTTCGAAAATCGGAAGAATTATCCAGAAGACGGATATACGACTACAAATTCATAAGCCTTAAATTTCGGTGTATTCTGCCTTTCGATACATCGTTAGAAGCACATAAAAGTGGAAAGTACATATTTCAAGTAACTGAGTAATAATTATGCTAGACTGTGAATAGAAGCAAAACTAGTCTATCTAAATATGGGCATTAAGAAAAGCATTCAAAGTGTTTTACCAATGGTTGCTTTTATAGAGTGCAGCGGTTAATAAATTCTCAAAATCAATAGAACTGTAAGTCTTCAACATTTCGTGCTGACCTCATTAATTCTACTGGTCTCACCTAGATGAAGGCACACGGTCACGCATCCGCACCAGATCACGAGTGGGTACACCTCGCTACACATCTCTTTCAACTGCTAGCCAGCTTAAACCAGAAGTTCAACTGACACCGATAGCCTCCCTAATATATCTTCGATCCCCTTTATTCCTGACCTCTGATTTGACTGAGTTGGCATACTTCGATTATAAAGGCGTTACTGGTTAGGACGTTGTCAAACTCTGAATACTTGTGGCACATTTAGGTGTATTAAGTGGTTGGATGAACTTGCCAAAGAGCCCTGCTGACCTGATATTCCTACCAGTTGGTACTCATCAGTAAAGCTTATCTAAAAACACAGAGGGACTGGATTTCCACATGGAACGTAGTGCCCACGTCATTAATGCTTGTGAATACTCTACCGAGCATGGCATCACAGAATGTATGATACGATTCTGTCAAATGTGAATATCAGAAATGTTAACGTAAACAAATGACGCGTCGTTCCTGAGAATAGACAAAACTGCCGAGACAAATCAAGTTATGAAAAGTAGAAATAGTAAAGGATCGAGAAAAAACTGGGAGTCCAAAAATGTGAAAACAAGATGTAGTTCAAGTATCAGAACACAAAGTTAAACGCATATGATATGAAGTCTATTGCGAGTTTATGAAACTAGATGCCAAGTTAGAGGCCTGTAAATAGTTTATTGTAACTCAAACTACTTACTACCAGCAAGTAGTATCGTTTGAATGCATAAAAGGCGATCAAAGAAGGAATAAAGTCTAGTGTATTTATAGTTGGACAGTACCCATAGGCTTTCTATAAGCGTGCAAGAAATATTTCATCCTTAAATAAATCTGAACAAAGCTTGAGATAGGAATCTATCGACCGAACTGTTAATCAATTTGCTCTGGAATCGTGACGTAATTAGGATTAGAACATCTACTATACTAAAAACATAAACGCTTAATTGGTTATCTTATAATCGAATAGATCCATTTTGTGCTTATGACTAGAATTCCTTGCTAATTATAATTTGACAAACAATCTGTGGGCATTGTACAGGTATTCAAACGATCCTGTAGAATGAACACTGTTCTGACAAGTTCATTACAGATTTCGACTCTCATCATGTTTCGAAAAACAATTTGGTCTTTTCATACTTTCTATTATTTCCTCATCTATTTTTAAGCTCAGTAAATCTTTCAGAAAATCAATGGAAATCTTTCACAATATCTTATTTATTTATCTATGTAAAATCTACTATTAACGATAGAACAACAGTATCAATATCAATAACAATAAATCACATTCATATAAAAATTCTATTGTAAAATCATCGTGTTTATAGAGAAAATACAAAAGAATAAAAAGAAACTGTCATGAATTTCAAGAATTCTTTACTGAAATTGGCATAGAAATAACTTTCGTTTGCAAGTAACCATCCAGTGCTTCTTTCCCACTGAAATAATGAGGAAAAGAATGAGTAATATTATGTAGTAATGTTGAAATGGTTCATGTTTCCAGTCTCATTTAATCAGTGATACAATGCAAACATCATACAATGTCATCTGTAGGTATCTACCACATAATCTAGATAGCTGATTTCACAATCTACAGTTCCTCACTAAAACTCAGAGATATTCATCTCAAAATTATCCATTGATGACTGATTTGAAGGTCGTTCGTGTGACTGTAAGTATGATCAGTTGAAAAGTCCCAAGCTATGACGAAAGAGCTACACAGTGCTTTAGCATTTTCATTCGTTCTCCATCTAATGTCAACTAGTGAGTAGAACTATCAAGCTAGACAAATATTCACACTCATTTAACAATATGCCCATTAATAGAATACGTTAAATTATTTATGATCCTAGTTGACAATGGTACTTTTAGGATGGATGACACAGCAGGAAAAACCAATTACAGTTCAAATCAATTATGGTCTTACCGAAATCGAGAGCATTCTTAACCTACTAGTCTAATTGAATTCTACTTTCAGATAAACAATTCATTTTTATGTAAATGGTTACAGTAAATGATTACAGTTTTTATCGATGTTTATCATTGAAGAGCATTTACGAGTGAACAAGTTCTAAACGTTTCTCTAGATAATTTTGGTTGGAAGGAGTAGTTGTAATGATCTGATTTAGTTACTGTAGGCTTGAACACTTGACCATCGAGATTATGTTATCCAACTCATGCAGGCCAGTGAAATAGTCATCAAATTTGTAAAACAGTTAATCTCGCGACATGAAAAATACTTAGTAATTGCAGGTTTACGAAAGGAATCATATTGGTGGTTGTGCAGAAATGTACATGTAATATTCTAGTTTCTATGCATTAAGTGGATATCCTGTTGTAGTGCATTTTCACTGTCGAGTATGGCCGGATATTAGAAACAACTAAAATTATGATAACGTACTAAAACACATACATGCGAAATTTATTCATCATAATACTCACAGTTCACGTCCCATTCCAGACATTTTATAACCACCAAAAGGAGTTTGGGGAAAAATGAGATTATAACTATTGATCCTATGACATGAAAGTGAATAATTCAAACAAACATTGTGTTAAGGGCTTAGTCGCACGTATAACACATTAATAATAAATTATGGAACAATAGTTTGTCAAAATACAGTAAAACTCAGTCTGTAGCTCTTCTAGGGATACTGAATGTCTAAAGCTAAGACCTTGCTAAACAACGCTAACCAGAATAAACAAATTAAACTCTACTCTCACAGTCGAACGAACAATTATGACACTTCATGATGAAAACCGAAATTCTTTGAAAGTCATGAGGCTGATGGCACTTCTAACAATTGGAGCAACAATTTTTATAGGTATATGGAATGTCCGGACAATGTGGGAGACCAGGAGGACCAGTCAAATAACTACGGAAATGACGAAATACAACTCGGTTGTACTGGCAAACAGCGAAACTCATTGGACCCAAACTGGACAGTAAAGATTGGATACGGGCGAGATGCTGCTGTACTCCAGTCACGAAAAGGAAAATGTTACACACACTCAGGTAGTTGCTCTGACACTTTACAATGAAGCGCGAAATTCACTCATAAGATAGGAATCTCACGGATCCAGGATCATCAGAACATCCTTTATGCAAAGAAGGAGGGAATCACAATGAATGCTATCCTGTATTCCACACCCACTAATGATAGCAACGACGACGATAGAGACCAGTTCTACGAGAGGCTGCAATCGATAATAGCGAAGTGACTAGGAAAGCACCTGACAATCCTGATGCGACATCTAAACGCCGAAGTCGGAATGGACAACTACGGTTATGAAGAAAGTACTGTGGAGGACAATTGGAAGGGGATCAAAGAAATACTAACTTCATAAGAAGGACTACACAGCAAAGTGGTGCAGGGAGGACAAATGACATGTTCATTCCAAGTGAGGACTGGAGTCAGACAACACCTCATACTCTCCCCATCAACTTTCTTCTGGTGGTCGACTGGATTATAAAGACCTCGACGTCTGAGAGAAAACATGGAATACAATGGACAGTTCGGAATCAGTCAGAATACTTGGACTTCGCAGATTACCTGGACCTCCTATCCCATACACATCAACACATGTAGGTGAAGACAAACAGTGAAGCAGCAGCCTCTGCATCAGTAGACCTCAACATACACAAGGGAACAAGCAAGGTCGTCAAATGCAACACGGAGAACACCAACCCAATCTCATTTGATGGAGAATCTCTGGAAGATGTGGAATCTCTCACGTATCTGAGTTGCATCATCGATGAACAAGGAGGATCTGATGCAGACGTAAAGCTGAGGATTGGCAATGCAAGGACAGCATTCCTACAATTGAATAACATATAGAACTCAAAACAACTGTCAACCAATTTCGAAGTCAGAATATTCAATATGATCATCAAGACAGTTCTGTTGAAATATGAAGAACTACCACAATAATCATCAAAAAGTACAAGTATCTCTAAACAATTATCTACGCAATATACTCAATATCTGTTGGTCGAACATCATCAGCATCAGCCTACTGTGGGAGAAAACAAACCAGCTTCCAGATGAATAGGAAATCAGGAAAAGAAATTGGAAGTGAATAGGACACACATTACGGATATCATCAAACTGCATCACGAGACAAGCGCCATCTTAGAATGTTGAGGGAAAACGAAAATGTGGAGGACCAAAGAACACACTACATCGGGAATCGGAAGCAGACATGAAGAGGATAAATAGGAACTGGAAAGGATTGTCCAGGACAGAGTTGAATGGAGAATGCTAGTGTGTGACATATGCTCCTTCATGAGGATTACTAGGCTTAAGCAACTAAATAAGCTTTGATCTACGCACTTATGAAACAATAAACGAAATATTCATCTAAACCAAAGCATCTGAACGCAAGAAGATGAATAAATTGAAGCATATGTGGTAAGAAGATAAATAGATCGTGAATAATATTATCACCAATGTCAATATACTACTTAAATAAATAAGGGTATAAATAAATGCGAAACGCTCAAGTTACTGTAGGAAGAGAACAAACGGCAAGCACAAGTGAATGAGAATTTAGGATGTCGACGATTGAGCGAAATCGAAATGGGAATAAGAATAAGTTGTGTAAAGATGTGCAAATGAAGTCCTTCTAACGGTTACCAACCAGTATATTTTAGGTGAGTAAATGCAACAGCACGCGATTGTCGCGGACCGGTGGTTATTTCGGAGTTTGTTGAAGAGTGCGTGAAAAACAAACAGTCACTCACTGACTCTGGGAGAACTCCCCGGGCACTGGACAGAGAGTGTTGTCCGCCAAGTGCGGGTTTCCCACCCAGTCTCCACGTCATAACTGCGGAGAAGTACTGCACATGGCCCTGTGGCTGTATGTGGTGCTGAGCAGATGACCTGGTTGGATGGGCGCTAGCCTCAGGTGTACGGTTATTGACCGCATCTCACAATGGGGGTCACGGGACGCGACGCCACATATTTTACCAACACAACACCTCGATATCCACACACATACCTACGTCCCTCTCTGTCTGCTTACATCAACTACACTCTCTACCACAGGTACCACATTCTCACTCCACATACACAACACTGACCATTCGATAGACTATCAACAGACACTCATGATGCAGATTCACTCGATTCTATTCTTTATTTAATTAGGTCGTCACTTCTCAAACAGAATTACAAATCATCCAATAAGACACATTAGCTAATGCCAATCACTTCGGTTATTCTCCACACGCTATCGATTCACATCAATATCAGTTCGATTGAGTCGAATCCACTGTGTTGATTAATAAACACCACAACCCTGTATTTCACATACCACTGCACAACAGGAGATTAAGTTCATTCACCTCTCTTCTATATTTAACATTCAGTCTATTAGTTGAAAATTTCCAGTTCATTCAGTTCGATGGTGCTAACTCACAGAACAAGGTGTTCAAAAAGTCGGTTGTTAGTGTGCATGGAATTATGGAGTCCAGATACTCGGGTTGTTTTCCGTTACAACACAGATAATCAGTCGTTAACTGTGTATCGATTAAATAACTTGTTGTTTTTTGTTTTCCTTTGTCTTGGCATCGTTCGTTGTTGAGTTTAGTGGAATGCGACGAATTACGTAGGAAAGCACCTTAGAATCCCGATCCGAGATCTAAATGCCGAAGTCGGAATGGACAACAACGTTTATGAAGATACTACTGTGCAGGCAATGGGAAAGTGATCAATTAAACACTAATTCCAACGTGTCATGAGGTGCCGGACCGCAACAAGCATCGTGATATTGAATGGATCTCTATTGAAACCGTATGGAAGATCCAACAATGTGAGCAAAAAAAGAAAGTATTTAACAACAGGCGAAAATGAATAGAGAAAGCTGAATAAACTGGCGAAAAAACAATCAAGTGAAGAGGAGCATTAAATTCAACTAGCAGAAATACGTGGAAGACCTAACAACGACAGTGGAGAAAGCTGCAAGAGAAGGGATTATGAAACAATTATATGACACAACGAAGAAACTGATAGGGTAATATGGTAAACCGGAGAGACCGGTCAAGGACAAAGAATGCAAGACGATCACCGAGATTCAAGAACAGGGGAGGAGATGGGTAGAACAATTTAAAGAACTCTTGAACAGGCCAACTCCAATGAATTCACCGGACATCGAAGGAGAACACACAGACACGCCTATAGATGTCACTTCATCAACAATCAAAGAAATCAGGATGGCCATTGACAAATGAAGAGTGGGAAAGCAGCACGACCTGACAATATACCACTCGAAGCTCTGAAGTCAGATATGGAAGTAACTGCAAAAATACTCCACACTTTATTCGGGAAGATTCGGTAGGAAAAAAAAGTGTCACCGACAGACTGGAAAGAAAGACACCTCATTAAGAAACCAAAGAAAGGATATTTGAGCAAATGCAAGAGCTACAGATGCATCACACTACTGTCAGTACGAGGGAAGGTTTTCAACAGTGTTACTGGGCCAGATGAAAAACTCAATAGACGCCCAACTTCAAGATAAACAGACCAGATCCCGTAAGGATCAATTGTGCACAGAATTATTTTAGATTTCTAGTTAATTCATGTGAACTACTGTATTTCCAATACAAATAGTTCATCTTTGTTCATTGCAGCTCTAATTCATTTTCTCACTTAACCAATGTGTTGAACAAGATTATTTATTAATATCCGAATAGTTCAGATCATATTTAATTATTTGAAAAACAATAAGTCCTTTTTGTGGATTGTATTGTGTTATTTAAATGGTTACTATTGTAATACGTTTATTCACAACCTTTGAATAACTTCCTGTTTCAGTACATTTGTTTATATTAACATGATGTTTATTATTCATATATTTATTACTACAATATGTTCTATTACTATCATATCATATATTTACATACTAAATATAATCTATTTAATAATTGTCACTGACTCAGAAATTGCCTCGACTGGTTCAGTATTTCTCATATATGCACATAATTAATGCAGGTACATTCAGCTGATGCGTTCCAAATGAGACGAAACGCGCGTCCTGGATTCCACTGCTAGTCACTATCCATCTTTACTTATCAGGCTTGTGAATTAAGGCAATATCGAGGCAATACGCATAGTATGCACATATACCAATAACAGACTGATCAATTTCAGTCGTAAAAACCTCAATGGGAAGGTTCAAGCAAACAATACCAAGTGAATTTATGCATATGATTATTCCTGTATATTAAAGTCTGATGAAGAATTAATTGGAAACAATATTGTTCCTTTATATCTGTTTTATTAATTTACACGATGAGGATTTTTCTTTTGTTATTGACTTCAACGCATACTCATCTTACTCACTAGACAAGCACGAACTAACGAGCGCATATCAATAATTCAAATACATATTTTTCAGTGTGAAATAAGCTTACCAAAAACTTCCAGCTTCTACACATTGAGCAATTCTCATTGCTTTATCCATATCACTTGTGAGTACACCAGCACCTAATCCATAATGTGTGGCATTTGCACGTTCAATTACTTCTTCCAATGTATTAAATTTCAATATACATTGAACTGGACCGAAAATCTCTTCTTTTGCTATACACATTTCATCAGACACATCTGCAAACACTGTTGGTTGAATAAAATAACCTTTTTTTCCAATTCGACATCCTCCAGTGACTAGTCGAGCACCTTGCTTTTTGCCTTTTTCAATATATGACATAATTTTGTCAAATTGTACATTGTCAATCTTTTTCAGATTGGAATCGAAGAAAAGAAAGTTTCATATTGATTAAGCATGTCTTAGTAAATAAAAACTATTTTATTTATACGAATTCACATCAAACATTCGATCAGGTTATTAATATTAGATTATGTCAAAGACAACAACATGAAGAAAATGTTTCCATATAAATGGAAGACAACTAGTTCCATCACGAGACAAGCACCAACTTGAAATATTGAGGGTAAACGAAAAAGAGGAAGGTTAAAGAACACACTACATCGGGGATTGGAAGAAGACATGAAGAGGATGAGTAGGAACTGGAAATATATATATATATAAAGAACTAAAATTAACAGAATGGGTTTTTGTGGAGAGTTTTAGAAATTACACAGGTTGAAATCATGAGTCAGTTGAAGCTAGACCATCATTGAAAACCTGGGAGCACTGGACAGCCGTTTCGTCCCATTGTGGGACTCTTCAGCAGTGTGCATTCACGATCTCGCTCGCGGCCCTGGGTTCGAACTCCGAAGACTCCCAAAGAGTGCACACTCACATCTTTATACGCGAGCTAACTCATGGCATTTAAGTTGTCCATTGACTACAAGTGAAGTGAGGTCAGTATCCTTCAATTTATAGGAAATCTTAACAAGGCCACTTAATACAATCATAACTGTACGATGATTAGTGGACTAGGTACAAGATATATCTATTAAAGTTCTATCTGAAAGAAATGATCTAAGTAGTGAGACACAAGAATAATACAATATGAAGATCAAACTATAACACAAATTAATTGAAGCTGACAATGTGAACCATTATACATTTACATAATGATCTGAAGGCATCACGCTTGTTTTTAGACCTAAACTCCTAGGCTACATCTTATCTGGAGCTTTTGGGATCCACTGCTAAAGAGTAACCAAACGAAAAAATGATCATTCCAACATTTCAAATACACTTTGTTGCAATAAAAACTTAAAATAAGACTTAATATTGGTTTCCTCCACAAATGACTCCAAAAGTCACTTATAAAAGTAGTTCATGTTTTTGTCAATTCAGTGACATTGCCTCACCAATCTACTACTATTATGGGAAATGACGTTTAAAATAGTACTTTTAAGGACTTTTATTTTGCCGTTGATAGGTAGATGTAATCAGTTGAAACTGTCCGTTATTGCACTGGTGGCTACTATGCAATTTTAATAAAGACTTTCAGAACAGTGTGCCGAGAGAAACAAATGAAAATTTTCATGGGAAATAGTTCCAAACTTATCGGTAGTACTTATATACCAACACAAGACAGCAACCAAACAGTAACTGATTACCTGTGGACCTTGTATAGTACCAGATACGAAAGGATCACCAACTTTACGTTGCTCAGCTAGCCTTTTCAGTTTCTCAACCATCTGATCGTATATAGGAGCTTGTACAAATACACGAGTACCAGCCACACAACACTGTCCATGGTTAACCATTGTAGCTTCGTGTGCAACTTCTGCAGCTTTCTCAACTGAACAATCAAAAACAGACAAAGAGGCAACATAGATTTATTTTAAGGTATGCTAAATAAAAAAAGAAACTAGTGAATATTACCATTGAAAAGGTATATATGAAGATTTTTAAATGTGGTATACCAATCTCATACAGGTCATATATATTTATCTATTCAAAACCATTTATACAAAAATATTCGACATATATACTAGTAACAGTAAATTATATTAACTTCATAAGTATTCAAACATTTAATCGCCAGTGATCTCAAAATATAACGATGATAATGAAAAGAAAAAGAAGTCAAATCGAGAGATACTCTGAAAGTATAAGCACGTTTAAATATATCGGTAAACAATTCTTGGAATACAGATCTTGAACCGATTGATGTTAGACCACCATTAAAAACCTGCAAGCACTGGACGGCCGTTTCGTTCTATTGGGGGACTCCTCAGCAGTGCGCATCCACGATCGATCGGTTCAAAATCTCGATCAATAACTTAATAATCCCCACAACCCTATACTGATAATTCTTGGAATAACCAAACGGTATTAGCAACTAGGTTGTTGTTATTACTAGGCAGCTTCATATTCTATTATAATGGGACATCAAATGATTTATTCTAGTGATTCTGGTAGATAAAATTCAGTCAGTATCAAACATTCACGCAACATAACATAATATAAATCACATACACTAAATCTAAATAACGCATAAACTAAAGATAAATTCTCATTTTCGAGGGCCGTCCAATGTTTCCAAGTTTTCCATGGTGGTCTAGCTTCATGATCTCAACTATTAAAACAATCTAAATTTGTTTGTAAGTTGAACAATCCAAGGGTACAAAAACTAATTTGATTAAAAAAACCTATTGATACATGAATAGTACATGTTAAATGAATGAATATTGTTGAATTCAATGGAATTTTATCACAGACAACACATTAAGGTCTACAATTCGTCTAGGTGTTCCTTTATTTAGGGTCAAATGTTGGGACAAAAAAATTAAAATTAAGATGAACTAATAGGGTGAAAGCTATTTTAAATTACCGACTCATAAAGACTAGTCTACTTCAAACGATTTTGAACCATGTCACTTTATATCTTATGACATACATTAGCGTTACGTTACGAACCGTAACCACCAAGTTCTCACCTCTTAGATTGTCTCAGACCAATAATTAGCAACTACGCAGATTAATTCCTGACATTTTGCAACCTGTTTCTAGACTATCTAGAACCGCCAGTCAGTAGCTGGACCTGTTCCAAAAGTCGTAAATTTGATATCAGTATTGGAATATATATACAATGCAGGAAATTCACCAGTATAAGAACGGGAGTGAAATGTTCGGTATCATATCTGAAGACTGCGTACCATCTTTTATGGCATTCAAGAAATTACCCATACATGAATGCAAAATGTTTCTGAAAAGAATTTTCAGAAAATAACGTCTCGGTTACAGTTCTTTAGTAACGGCACTTCCAATTATGGTAAGAAGATACAACAAAAATGTTAAACACATACTATCAGCATCAGCTAATATGATCAGTGGTGATTTGCCGCCAAGTTCTAATTTCACATGTTTAATATTCGTAGCCGCAGCTTTCATTATCAACTGACCAACTTCAGTACTACCAGTGAATGAGATAGCTCTAACATCTGGGTGATGAGTTAACGCCTCACCAGTAGTTTCACCATATCCACAGATAACATTAAATACTCCAGGTGGGAAACCTAAATAAAAAAATAATTGTTAATTATTTCTGGAAGACACTTATTCTGCCACTGAAAATATCAAATAAATTACAACAGTAGAACAAATACAGTGGTGAAACATATGACAAGTCGATTTACGTAGAATTAAACTCGGAATCAAAATAGACTCGATGAAATTTAGTCACGTTAGTACAAAATCATTTGTACAAGTTAAGTATAAAGGGATTCAAACTTGTAAATCAACAGTTATTTCTAAAAGTATCATGAATATTCATTTGCATCTCAGTTAAATGAGGTTCTTTTTCTGTTCGAATATACGTAGGCAACAGTTATTTATGGTTGATATCAGTTACGATACCATAGAAAAGAAACCAAAATCAAAGAAGTCAAACGCTGATTAAAACCTGTATCCCAGGAGTTTTAAAAACGTTAACCTTCCAGTCAAATAATAACAATTAGTTAGTAATTTAACTCAGTTCAATCACGTATTGCAGAAATAACACAAAGAACATATTAATTGTTTCTTGTCTGATTTTGCAAGTCATTTATCCATAGACATCATTTGTATTTTAAAATGGAATATTAACGGTATATGTATATGTTTACCTGCCTCTTTGGTTAAAGCAGCTAAATACAATGCGGATAATGGTGTTTGTTCTGCGGGTTTCAATACAACTGTGCAACCAGCGCATAAACATGGAGTACATTTGAGAACGCTCAACAAAAACGGATAGTTCCATGGTGTGATACAAGCAACAACTCCAAGTGGTTCACGGCGAGTAAACGTAATCATATTCCCGTCAACTGGTAACTGTTTGCCATGAATCTTATCAGCGTATCCAGCATAATATCGAGTTGTTTGCGCTGCAAATAAGACATCATCTAATGCTAATTCTACAGTCTTCCCATTATCCATTGCTTCCAAACGCTAAAATGAAAAGGAAAAGGAATGATGATAGAAGTACAAACATCAAATTGATGTTGGTGAAATTATGAATTCTAAGCGCAACATACTTACTATTTTCATTATTGAACAAACTAATATATTATCACAAAGAAATGGATGGAAATTTCCACAAATTTTAAGGTTCCACAAAGGGAATACTAAACTAATTCGGAAAAGTGGAACCTTCAAGCTAAAATAAACATTAAAGAGAAGAGAGTATTACAGTGAGCTATCGTTTTCGATAACTTTTCCGTTAGGCTCTGCAGTCATAAATCCAAAATTATTACTGCATTAAGTAAACAAATATTGAAGTTGGATTGGTCTATGGAATAAATTGAGAATGAAAAATTTCACGTCTATTGAGTTTTAAATAATAATTGGTGACCACCAACCTTCCCTGAGAGTGCTTATACTTATGTGCATTCCATGAAGTGCATGAGCAAGTCTTTGTACCGTAAATGTGCATGTAATGCGTAGAAGACAGTCAGTCGTAGCAAATACGTTCGAAGAGAGCGATAACCATCTACCATCCCAGGTAGATGAACATAATTTTATCTATACTATGAGATGCATAAGTGAAAACTTGTGTGTTATTGGTGTGCATGTAACACATATTAGGCGACGTCCATGCACCCTTGTGATCACATCCACGCAGTGGGTTTGTAAGTCCTGAATACACGGATACCATATCCAGGAAAGCCTTGTCAGATTCACAAGGTAAGTCTTTACCAACTTTAAACGAATGGAACACCACCATCCAGTGACGTCCCTTCTACTTTCATTATTGTCGTAGGGGACGATTTAACTATAAGGTAGAAAATTTCGAAGCTTATTTTCTACAGTTTTATTTATAATTAGGTTGCAATTTTACCAAGTATTTTTGTTTTTATTATTTTCTTATTACCCTAGTTCTAATCTTTTATTTGAACCGTAGTTTGTTGCTATAGCATATTTCATTCATAAACTAGACCCAATTATTTGTGTACCCAGTATTCCGTCTTCCCATCAATAATGTTATTGTTCCGTGTTAATACTGTTACCCAGTTGATTTACTGTGTGGTCTGGTCATGTATGTATATAAATAAATGACTGAAATACAATGATGATTTGGTCTGGTGAACATGGTATTGCGTTCTTTCTCTTCGTTCGGGGAAAGTTAGTGTTGGATTAATCGTCAGGCGTAGAGTATCAGTCTTCCAAGTCGTTGCTAGGTATTGGTTGCTTAAGGTCATCTACGCGTATTCGTTGGTTGTAGGATGATGTAACAATTACGATTTTCACTCCCAAGAAACTGTTTATTATCCCGAATTCATCTTTATTATTTTAGATTATATTTATTTTCGATGTTATTATTATCACAATAGCTATAATAAAATTAGTTTTTTAAATATACAATCCAACTTATTAGTTAAAACTCATCATCTTCACTACGACGTATGATTCTTCTCATCCTTTTTTGTCTGATCTTTTCTCAACATTACCATTTAAGTTATTTGGTTTTGTTATTAATTTGTACAATATAAGAAACAACCGGCGTGAAGTTTGCTGTTTCTAATGGATTAACAAAAAAATGATAATCTTGGATTTATAACCGTAAAGTCTGATGGAGGAGTTATCGTAAAAGATCGTCCACTTCAAGACTTTCTGATCTCGAATATTCCATGGAAATCAGTAAATTCTTAATATCAATATGACACAAGACCAAAAAATGCTTCTAAATATTTATCACGTAAATTGTTGAGGTACACTGAATTCTTTCCTTAGTTTAAATCTAACTGTAGATTCACCTGTACAGAGCAAGTTTTTCCAGAAAAATGGATACTCCATGTTTTTCCAAACTGATGATGATGTAACGTATTCATCAATTGCAGATCCATGTACACGGTACTCTAAGTCAAAATTTATGATTGAAGGCTAGTAATAACAACCGGCTGTCCGAGCCGAAGTAGGTGACACAGGAATCGAATCTGAGACTGAATAGACGTCTTAGCCACCAGTTCGAATCCATATGGACAGATAAGAAACAACTTACAGCTATATATTCAGCATTCATCTTGATGAGATCAGCCAATTTATGTAACAAAACACCACGTTCTGAAGCATCCATGGTACGCCACGTAGATCCTGTTTTGAAGGCTGCCTTAGCAGATTCAACTGCTTTGTTTACATCATTCTGATCAGCTTCTTGAACATGACATATCACATCCTCTGTTGTTGGATTAATAGTTGGAAATGTTTTTTTCGATTTGCTATCGACAAATTCATTACCAATGAATAACTAAAATATAGCATGTCGAATATAAAGTACGTCAAAAGATGTAATTATATTTACAACTGGCTAGATTTCTTTAAAAGTAATAAAATTTAAAATTATAAAAGTTAAGCAGGTAAATCCTAGTTAAGCAAACACAGTTGCTGAGCCTTATTAAACGTTAAATCTTTCCAAACTCGCTACTAATTATGAACTTATCAAGCATCTTTATTAAAATAGAAATCACCGTGCAACAAAGATATGAGTTACATTGGTAAGTACACTAAGTTATACTGTACAATAAGCGCAACTTTCCGAGGTGAACAAACTTGTTAATATACATATAATCTGATTTGTCGGACAACAAACGTTAGTACTGTATAAAGGCTCCATAATTTAGACATTAATAGGAGTTGTTAAGCAGCCCTTTCCAATATCGATTAAGCATCGTCATGAAAACAATCAACAGCCACGTTCAACTGAACTTTCTAGTCATTTGATTTCATTAGACAATTACAAATTTATGTCACTCCAGATTTCTAAAGAATACTTAGAATTCTGGAAGTTGTTCTATTCGAACAATCAACACTAAGGGAATAATTCATGAATCGAAAGATTTTGAACAATAAGTTATTCATGAGTTCACTTATAATACAGTATCCGTACTCTCACATTCTATTTATGAAAAGGACAATTTTTTTTAAAAATCAACAAAGTGGGATTAGTTAACTTGTGAATAGCAAATGAGTCAACGTGACATCTAAAAGTCATGTTCTAAATGATGAATGCAATTTACAATCCAAGTTAAATAACTTCCTAGAAAATGTTCAAGATGGATTTTTTTGATTGAAATTATGAACTGATCGATGTTAGACCACCATTGAAAACCTGGAAGCACTAGACGGCCGTTTTGTTCTATTGTGGGACTCCTCAGCAGTGCGCATCCACGATCCCGCTCGCGGGATTCGAACCCAAAGCCTTCAGTCTTGCGCGCGAACGCCTAACCTCTAAAAAATAAGTCGGTGTCCAACGATGTTAATGTCTAACCTCAACCAATTCGCGAAATTGCTGAGGAGTCCCACAATAGGACGAAACGGTCATCTAGTGCTTCCAGATTTTCAATGATGGTCTAACATCACTCAGTTCATGATCTCAATCAAAAATTTATTAATCTCCACAACCCTATACTGATAAGATGGATTTACCTATCACAATAGCCTTCGAATCAAGTTAAATTATTCGTAGAAATTTAGTTAGTTTTTATATAAATTTAAACTTGAAAAATTTAACAGAATGTGAAAGTAACAACTCCATACCGAATGATAACAAGATGTACTGACTGGACAAATTAAATACTTACTTGAGTATACTTAACTTCAGGAAGACAATATGTCTTTGTCATACTTTCCAAAAATCGCCCTAACCAAATGAATTTAAGATTTAAATACTTGTTAACAGACATGAATGATCAATGAAGGTCATAACTTTTGTTTTAGATCTGATTGGTTGAAAGTTGTAATCTGTTAAAATTATACACATATTTATCGATCAGCTTTATTCTAATAACGTTAATTTACACAACTCAATAATGGTATTGTATTTTCGAATTTCTCGTTGCTTATTCTCATCATGAAGTAATTTCACGTATAAGAATATGTCTAACTTATGTATAGATCTTATCCATCTAAATGATAAAATTCCAGCATATACATTCTAATTGATTAAGTTATCCTGTAAATTGGTAAAATAACCGTAAAAATTTCTGGACTCTCCTTAATGCGGATACAAATAATCTCAAATTCAAACAACTAGTAATGAGTGAATACATTTTGGCAACTGAAAGCTATCACTTGGGTAGAATGGTTTAATAAGTCTAGTATGTTCAAAAATAAACGTAAATTTACTTATTATTGAAATAAGCATAATCTGTCAGTATTAGAGTGTTAAGGTTAGAAGTTACAATGATGGTATATGGTTAGAGTAACCAAATACCTTTTAATCATGAAATTACTCTTGATTATACCCTTGATCACATCAAGTAAGCGTAGGTACTGTTGTGGTGTGGACTACTTAAATCCACATAAGTAGTATATAACGGTGGTCAGACATAGAATGTATTTCAGTAGAAGATCGATAAGGAAAGAACGCAATTAGTATGAAAATGTATAAACAATGAAATCTGAGACAATGGACTGATATTTGTAAAGGGAACAGTCAAGTTTCAGACGATGGATTGATATTTTGCAAATTAACTATTTACTATATGGTTCTCAGATTTCAGTGAGATGCTCTGTAATTTCATGTCAAATACATTCGATTGTCCCCACTCGTGTTCTTGTTCACTACACTATCAGTGTCAGGACCAAGTATTTCTTGAAATTACTTTAAACACTATGTCACATTCACCATGTAGCCGTACAGAATATACGTTTGACAATTTTAAGCATTTCAGGAACTAATAATAGACAATTTTTACTTATTTTTGAAAAAATAAAATAAAATACTTGCTGTCCTTCGCCGAGTTTCGAACTTTGAAGTCCAATGGACGTCATCTTAAATGTGATTGGGCTGTAGCGGTAAATAAATCCCAAAAATTAATAGCTCTATAAGTCTTCAAAATTTGATGCTGACCACATTAATTGTAATGGACTCACCTAGCTGAAACAACTCAGTCACGCATCCGCACCAGATCACAGGAGGAAATGTCGTGCTCAACTTCTCCTACAATCGCTAGCCGGTTTAGATCAGTCACTTCTCGATGTATTGATAACCTATCAAATATATCTTCAAACCTCCTCGCTTCTAACTTTTGATTTCACTGGATGGGGACGGTTCAATTATAGAAGATGTTGCTGGTTAGTGTTGTCAGCTATAAATATCTGTCGCATATTCAGGGCCCTAAAATTCGTCGGTATGATATGATCTTACCACAGCAGCTATTTTTCGTCTCAATCTAAATCTATGAATACAGAGAAAACTTTTGGTTCACCTCATGCTACCACGGTTCATGGCTATCTTTCTTTCCTTATTTCCTCTGTCTAATCTTTAATAGTCACAATTCGATTTTGTTTGTTAAATATACGACCATTCTGAACGTTCCTCACCCTTACTATTAACTTAATCATAGTAACATCATTCTTTATTTTAGCAGTTTTTATTCTTAATTTTTGATTATCACCCTTGTAATGTTTACAATATTGACTAAAATATACCCATCTAAGTAACTGCGCTTTCTCAAACAATCGGACCGGATATTTGCGAATAATAATATAGAGGTGCTTTTAAAAAAGAAAAATATGTGTTTGTAAAATATCAGCGAATGAATTTGAAGTAAATTCAACGTTTCGCCTGGCAATCTGGTCTAAGCTTTCTCAAGAAAATAACGTTGGATTTACCTCAAATTCATTCGCTGATATTTTACAAATACATATTCTTCCTCTTTAATGTCTCACAGCAACTCGATGCCGAAATACTGTGAAACTATTCGATCAAATTTAGACGAAAGTTCTTATGTAGAGGTGTTTTTTTGTTATTTGAAAAAGGTATCAACAATAAACGAAATATTATTTTCTTGAGTATCATAGTCTATAGTCAACTAGATAGTTGATAAGTAATTTCACTGTCGATTATATGCCATTGTGTTATGTCCCGACAAGAATAATGAATGGTAACTTTTGGGATCCATTAACGGACCAATACTAAACGTATATTCCTATTGTATAATTATTAAGTAACTAAACTATGCATATTCATATTCCTGTTATTATAAACTTTGTGTTGACCCATAAACCATTATTATACGTTTTACTATTCTTGAGTTGTACCCAGTATATTAATTACTACCTCCCTCATTCACAGCCACATCTGGCTAATTCTTGTGCAAATGTTGTTTCATATTTTATTGGTACGTTGTGGTCTGTTTGATTGATATATAAATTCAGTATATTTGAAATATAATGATTCATATCGCAGAGGCTCGGATTGGTGTTCTGGACTTAACTGACTGGGCTAGGCAGGAAGCAGGACCAGCCAAGATTCTAGACTGGTCAAACGGGTTTACGCGTCATTGATCCGATTGATAAGTCACTGCCCTCTAATCTGCGGTCACAAGATAAAACACATTGACCCAGCATATATTTACGATTGGAAAAGTTATCTGTGTATTTGATATTTTTTGTCAGTTATGAACCTGGGAATAATATGGTTCAATGTATAAAGTAGATGACAAAGGGTTCCCTTATACGTACACATGTGTTTTATCTAACACAATGTTAATAGCAATTGTGTTGTAATTAGCCAATAAGATAAAATGATTATCTTAATTTTTTATATAATCTCATAATGACAATACAAATGTTTATAGCAATTAGTCCCTTTTGATAAATTTCAACAGTGTAATAAGAAGATGATTATTAGAACTATGTGATATATAATAATAAGCTAATATTACCAGGGTAGGTTTAAGGTAAGAACAAGGTGTTTTTGAATACACAGAGGGGGCATAAATTTTCTTATGGATAAGGTTTCAATAAACCTTAGTATACACCCTTTTACACTTTTGTGAAACACCACAAAAGCCGAGTTAAGATCAATCATATGGCCTGTTTCGATTATATGTTTAGCAACAGAGGATGATAGATGTTTATCCTCTACTCTCATTGGGTCATTTGATTCTGTTTGTTTCACATAGTTCTGGTAATATTCGTCTTCTTATTACAAATGTTTATAATAGTTTAAATACTAAACATTGCAGTTGATTAATTCTTTACTGTCTTCCTTAAGACATACAGTTTTTCTTTAAGTCTTTGGGCGAGACTATAATTTATGGACGAACCAATTGGATATGAGATAACAGGTCTCGGATTTTGGCACGAAATTCACCCATCCATTTGGCTAAATAGAGTTTTGGCATTATAGCTGATGTCAGTTCGTGATGAAAACCCTAAATCTAATTCCTAACACTAACCATCAACTGTAAGTCATAATTTCAATTCCTTACAATGGTTTAAAACCCTCATTTAATCCTAGTCAATAGATGAACACTCTCAAGGTCACTTTGGCGTCGCTCAATGGTCGTCCATAAATTATAGTCTCACCAGTCTTTGAATAAACTTATTAATTACTTATGGTATACTTCAGAGTTGTGTATTATTCCAATCGGAAATCATTTTTAAGATGATTTCAATTACCTGTTAAACATGCTAAATGGATACAAAAAGATTCTTTATTTCGATAAGTAATCGAAAATGTAGATATTATCAAGTAAAATTACACAGATTAAGTCTGATATATGATGATCTTTTCTCAATAAGACTTTCAGATGTAATTGAAGTCAACTGTATAAATTGAAATTTAGATGTACTTAATTTTAATTGCATCATAAAATACCTGAATTTATCAGCTTAGTAAGCCTAATACTTTTTTTAAAAATTGTTATTTAAGCTGATGTGTACTGTTATTACGGAGATCAGTGGTTACTAAACAATTTCAATAGTTAATATATATTATCAGAATGGGTTTTGTGGAGAGTTTTAGAAATTTCACAGGTTGAAATCATGAGTCAGTTGAAGCTAGACCACCATTGAAAACCTGGAAGCACTGGACGGCCGTTTTGTCCTGGTATGGGACTCCTCAGCAGTCCCATACCAGGACAAAACGGCCGTCCAGTGCTTTCAGGTTTTCAATGGTGGTCTAGCTTCAATTTACTCATGATCTCAACTATTGATATTACTGATATTTTTGTTCAAGTTATTCACCAGGGCTGAATGACAATTTTTTGAGTGTTAGTTCAGTTGACCTTAACCATTGAAATATTGTTGGGTTTTTTGTTATTGTTGTAATAGTTAGTTGACCTCATGACATAATTTTCACCTTTTCATAAAATAATGCAACATTAATGATAAATGGAACTTAATCTATTTTATATGAAAAGCTTAAGTTGCTAACATTTAATATTTACGATCAACTTTAATATGACGCAATATAGGCCATAAAATAATCTACAAATGACATTAATTAGTAAGTGCAATTACAGATTGTAATAATCTTATGACTTTTTTAAACATATTTTTATCATTCTTAGGAAGTACATGATTATCTATGCCAAACTACTCTTATGATTTATGTAACATTTTATACAAGTCAACAGTTTACTTATTTTAAAATTGTCATCATCTAATGTCATCAGTCTAGCGTCAGTGCAGTATGAACAATTTCTCACATTAATTAAATTTTCCTTTACACAATTTTCCCGATTGATAGATTGTTATAAGCCAGGAACAACGAGTGTAGCTATAGGTGTTCAATTGTTGTTTCTTTTTGGAACGGTATGGTTTCAACTTTTAATTGAAACGGCCAAAGCGTAACTCAGCTAAGGTTTAGCGATTCGGGTGTGGATTATTCTAAGAGATTTTAAAATATCAAGAACGTAGCTGTCATCGAGTAATAAAGCCTTCCATTCTGTTCAACAGAATGTAATAATACATCAAGTAGTTTCTATTTCCTAACATTCATGTTGAAAACTTTTTGACAATCTGATATTATCTTTGAGAGGTCCGTTTTCTAGTTTTGCAAGAAAAAAATCAGCAAGGATAGGACCTACATTTGAGCCCATCGCTATACCATCAATTTATCTAAAATATGTGTTATTAAAGGCAATGAATCTGATATTAATTCATAGATGAAATATTATTATGTAATTGTTTTAATTTGCTAACCTAATTATTCAGCATTTATTACATTTATTCATTGACATTGACATTAGGTTTATGTTTATCAAGTATTGCTCAGTATAGCAAACATTGACCGATTATGACGACCTACATCGTACTTTCAGTCATTACAAATTAATATTATTTGGTCCAAAAATTAGTTTATGCAAAGTATAAGTAATAAGAATACATTCAAATCTGCCTGTGGGTGGCTCTAAAATGGATTTTATCTATCTCTTGGTTCCCAGTTCATACTCATTCCTTGTCTAGACTATTATATTTTGTTCACCAACGTGGGGAGTTGGCGAGAATACCATTAACAATTTGTTTTTCTTTTATTAAAACTGATCGTGTATATATTGATGAAATGCCGGTATCGAACTCCTTGATCATAATGTATAAGTTCGTATATATAAAAGCAACAAGAGGTAATAATATAGAGAATAAAGGCTAAAGATCATAGTCTACACTATAAATAAGGAGAAGGTAAAATTAGCACTGAAAATTTGCAAAATTCAAAGCAGTGTCAAGACCATGGAAAAATAGGCGATTGAACATGACTTTTCTGATTACAGATGCTGGGTGTGAAGTGATGAATTGGGCAGACAATATCAGCAACAACCTACTGTGGGAGAGAACAAACGAACAAAATTGTTTATTTAATCCTGTTACTACCACACTGAATAAGTTGTCACTGTCGAGTATATCAACGAACTCAGTTATAGAGACTGTATGTAATATCAGATGACTTCATGGTTCTGATAATAGACTGATTGAGCAAAAGTAATTTCTTCACTGAAGATCAAACTGTTTCCGTATACTTTAAGTAACAATCTTCATTAAATCAGAAGTATGAGTTTGTGAATTTTGTTAGAGACCAAGTGTTGTGTAGAATATTCAGAAAGAATGTTGGTCAACGGTTAACGGATAACTTATGAATATCTACTCATAATCGGATTATTTAGAATAGATGAATTGTTCGACTTTTCGTTGGTACCCTATTTATTATAAATAGTGTTAGGTGTTCAAATAAAAAACTCCTTAAATATTCCGTTTTGTACAGATTTCAAAGGGTTAATCACATTCATCTTATGTCACATACGTTAAAAATGGTCCACTTGTATCACGTCAAATCAATGGAACAATACAATACATTTGAACTATCAGTACACGGAAAGAGTAGCACTCACGTATTAAGTATTTACCATCTTATAAGTGAACTTCGCGCTTCATTGTAAAGTGTCAGAGCAACTACCTGAGTGTGTGTAACATTTTCCTTTTCGTGACTGGAGTACAGCAGCATCTCGCCCGTATCCAATCTTTACTGTCCAGTTTGGGTCCAATGAGTTTCGCTGTTTGCCAGTACAACCGAGTTGTATTTCGTCATTTCCGTAGTTATTTGACTGGTCCTCCTGGTCTCCCACATTGTCCGGACATTCCATATACCTATAAAAATTGTTGCTCCAATTGTTAGAAGTGCCATCAGCCTCATGACTTTCAAAGAATTTCGGTTTTCATCATGAAGTGTCATAATTGTTCGTTCGACTGTGAGAGTAGAGTTTAATTTGTTTATTCTGGTTAGCGTTGTTTGGGAAGGTTGTTTTCTGCGGTTTGTTGTTGCCGACCTCATGCCCAACCCTCCTACTTTACCCTGGCTTGTGACAGACGGTATCCCTAGAACAGCTACAGGCGGAGTTGCGTAAATGAAAACAAAGACGTTTATTCAATGGCAGAGCACATTTTCATCCATTCTTTGGGGAATGGAAATAGGTTCCGATTGAATACCATCAGAAACCCATCTGATTGTAATATAATTTTAAATCACTGAAACCAAAATGAATTTATTGGAGAACATTTCCCTATTTGTTTTCTGCTTTGTAGAAATTTTATAGACTATAGTCTACGTCCACTTTCAGCATAGATACTAATACATATTACTAAATGCATTTACAATGCGACCTTGTCAATTGTTCGCTTATTAACCATGACTCTTTTTACATGGATCGTATGTGTGCTGGTTGCTCACCCTATTTATTATACCTCTGTTACTTATTTTTGGTTTGCTTAAAGTCCCACCGGGGGCTACTGCCGGTCCCAAGCCCGGATAAAGGAGGAGGGTTGGGCATGGGGTTAGCGTCCCCATCCCGTAGAAAACTAACTCGCTAAAAAAACGCTAACCAGAAAAAATTATTCAAACCTTTTAAACTCTGCCCTGGGAGTCAGAAGGTCTTCATTTAGAAGAATTATGACGCCTCATGATGAAAGCCGAATTCCTTCGGAAGTTACGAGGCCGATGCCCCTTCTGACAACCAGAGCGACCATTTATTTAGGTACATGGAATGTTCGTACAATGTGGGACACCGGGAGAGCCTTCCAAATTGCTGCAGAAATGAGAAGATACAACCTAGAGGTACTTGGGATCAGTGAAACACATTGGACACAAGTTGGACAACAACGACTAACTACAGGAGAGCTCCTGTTATACTCCGGCCATGAAGAAGAAAATGCACCACATACACAAGGAGTTGCATTGATGCTGTCCAAACAAGCGCAAAATGCGCTTATAGGATGGGAATCTCATGGACCAAGGATCATCAAAGCCTCGTTCAAAACAAAGAAAGAGGGCATTTCAATGAACATCATCCAATGCTATGCGCCTACCAACGACTACAATGAAGACGCTAAAGATCAATTCTACAATAGGCTGCAGTCAATCGTCGAGAAGTGCCCAACAAAGGACCTGACTATTCTGATGGGAGATTTCAACGCCAAGGTTGGAACGGACAACACTGGATATGAAGACATCATGGGACGACACGGACTGGGAGAAAGAACGAAAATGGTGAGAGATTTGCAAATCTATGTGCCTTCAATAAACTGGTCATAGGCGGCACCATATTCCCACATAAACGCATACACAAAACCACATGGACTTCACCGGATCACACCACGCAAAACCAAATCGACCATATTTGCATCAACAAAACGTTCAGGAGGACTATAGAGGACGTGAGAACCAAGAGAGGAGCTGATATAGCATCAGATCATCACTTGCTGGTCGCCAAGATGAAATTGAAACTCAAGAAGCACTGGACAACGGGGCGGACAATATCACAAAAGTTCAATACGGCCTTTCTTCAGGATACTAACAAACTCAACAAGTTCCAGGCCTTTCATGATCTACTCAATGGAGAAGGAACTACTGTGGAGAGCAACTGGAAGGGGATCAAAGAGGCAATCACTTCAACATGTCATGAGGTCCTGGGTCACAAGAAGCACCATCACAAGGAATGGATCACTGTTGATACACTGGATAAGATTCAAGAAAGGAGGAACAAGAAGGCAGCAATCAATACCAGTCGAACAAGAGCAGAAAAAGCCAAGGCACAAGCTGAATACACAGAAGTAAACAAACAAGTGAAGAGGAGCATCAGAACCGACAAACGTAAATATGTGGAAGATTTAGCAACGACGGCGGAAAAGGCTGCAAGAGAAGGAAACATGAGACAATTGTATGACACGACAAAGAAACTCTCTGGAAATCGCCGCAAACCAGAACGACCAGTGAAAAGCAAGGAAGGCAAGGTAATCACCAACATTGAAGAGCAACAAAACAGGTGGGTAGAACACTTCAAAGAACTCTTGAATCGACCAGCTCCACTGAACCCACCCAACATCGAAGCAGCACCCACGGACCTCCCAATCAATGTTGGCCCACCAACAATTGAAGAAATCAGCATGGCCATCAGACAAATCAAGAGTGGCAAAGCAGCAGGACCGGACAACATCCAGCAGAGGCACTAAAAGCAGACGTAGCGGCAACTGCAAGGATACTCCACATTCTCTTCAATAAGATTTGGGATGAGGAACAAGTACCAAAGACTGGAAAGAAGGACTTCTGATCAAAATACCGAAGAAAGGCGATCTCAGCAAGTGTGATAACTACAGGGGCATCACTCTTCTCTCAATACCGGGAAAAGTCTTCAACAGGGTATTGTTAAACAGGATGAAGGACTGCGTAGACGCCCAACTTCGTGACCAACAGGCAGGATTCCGTAAGGATAGATCGTGTACAGACCAAATCGCAACTCTACGGATCATTGTGGAACAATCAATTGAATGGAATTCATCACTCTACATCAACTTCATTGACTACGAAAAGGCATTTGATAGCGTGGACAGAACAACACTATGGAAACTTCTTCGACACTACGGCGTGCCTCAGAAGATAGTCAATATCATACAGAATTCATATGATGGATTAAACTGCAAAATTGTGCATGGAGGACAGTTGACAAAGTCGTTCGAGGTAAAGACCGGTGTCAGGCAAGGTTGCTTACTCTCACCCTTTCTCTTTCTCCTGGTGATCGACTGGATCATGAAGACGTCAACGTCTGAAGGGAAGCACGGGATACAATGGACATCTAGGATGCAGTTGGACGATCTAGACTTCGCAGATGATCTGGCCCTTCTATCCCAAACGCAACAACAGATGCAGGAGAAGACGAACAGTGTGGCAGCAGCCTCAGCAGCAGTAGGTCTCAATATACACAAAGGGAAAAGCAGGATTCTCCGATACAACACAGAATGCACCAATCCAATCACAATTGACGGAGAAGATTTGGAAGATGTAAAAACCTTTACGTATTTGGGCAGCATCATTGATGAACAGGGTGGATCTGATGCAGATGTGAAGGCGCGGATCGGCAAAGCAAGAGCAGCATATTTACAACTGAGGAACATCTGGAACTCAAAGCAACTGTCAACCAACACCAAGGTCAGGATTTTCAATACAAATGTCAAGACAGTTCTACTGTATGGGGCAGAAACCTGGAGAACTACGAAAGCCATCATCCAGAAAATACAGGTGTTTATTAACAGTTGTCTACGCAAAATACTTCAGATCCGTTGGCCGGACACTATTAGCAACAACGTACTGTGGGAGAGAACAAACCAGATCCCAGCGGAGGAAGAAATCAGGAAGAAGCGCTGGAAGTGGATAGGACACACATTGAGGAAAGCACCCAACTGCGTCACAAGACAAGCCCTCACATGGAATCCTGAAGGCCAAAGGAAAAGAGGAAGACCAAAGAACACATTACGCCGAGAAATGGAAATAGACATGAGAAAAATGAACAAGAATTGGATGGAACTAGAAAAGAAGGCCCAGGACAGAGTGGGTTGGAGAATGCTGGTCGGCGGCCTATGCTCCATTGGGAGTAACAAGCGTAATCAATCTGTAACTTATTTTGGTTTGACTATAAATAGAGTCACACTTGATCAAAACGAGTTGGCTCAATCGCCTTCTCCACTCCACTTCGTTTCTCTGATTGTCCCTCAGGACCAATGAGTGTATGAAACATACACACTCAAAATTCATCCTCGTGTTTGACATATTTTATTCCGTTATTCTCTAACGTGGAACAATACACTATATTTGAACTATCAGTACACGGAAAGAGTAACACTCACGTATTAAGTATTTACCATTAGTTAAATCCCTTAACCATTACATTTTCATATTTCTAATGCTGATCGTATCTTATGATCTCGTTTACACTTTACTACTGGGTTATAATGTTCAGTAAATCATTATCATCATAGAAACAGATGCATTATTGATTGTATTTGTGAGAAATTCAGTATATTATTTGTCATTGTACAGCTTTAGGAATGAATTCGATAAAAAGAGAGCTCTTCACTGAACTACCCTATGTTGTTCTGACATTAGTTTGATTGAGAAATAAAACTCACGAAGTGTCCGTCAATTGATTAATGTGAATGTGAATTTGTTGACTTAAATAATAGAATAGGAAATCAGTTTAACAAATTCCATTACTTTTCTAAGAATATCCAATTAGAAAATGTTATTCGTTTTTCAGAGATTTCGTTGTACCATAATCTGGATACTGATGTGCTTATGAGTTTCACTTGGACCAAAAATATACTTGAGGTCAGACGAATTCAGACAGTTTTCATTGGTTTCTCACAACAAATACATGTACTGTTCTGGGTTTGATAATTGATGAATGGTCGAAAATGTAAAGCCATCGGATTGGAAATAAATTCAGTTGTTTAGTACTCTTTCTGGAAATTGGAGATGTAGTGTCCCATTCTTTCTGGTATCAGAAGCGTATACCGAATAGATCTTAATTACAGCTAAATAACCGTCTAGCACTCCTTGTTTTGACTAATTGTTGATGATAATCACTCTCACATGTGTAGTTTGTTTCGATGAACAAATTATGACTAAAGTAATGACTATGAGGCCAAACGGAGTATACTTGAATCGTATACCCAACCAGTTGTTCGAGGACATTGACCAAACGAAGATTCATTACATTGACGAATGTATTTAGAGTAGGTTTTAAAATAGCTAATCAGAAATGGATAGTGGAAAATGTGTGGCAAAATAGTAGCTACTTATCAGTAGTATGGAATACAAAGCTTTATAAATCCATTTGCTAAGATATCAATTTAATATAAGAGTGAGATTAATTTGGCGGTGAGTGTGACGACGGACCACCGGTGAACTCGAGGAAGCTGTAAGAGGCTCAGAAGGAGCCGAAGACGTTCTATCCAATCACCTTTCGGAAGAATGTTCTAGAATTCCAACGTGTAGCTTCCCGATTGGATAATGCTAATAACCCCCTGTACGCGGATTGGAAGACTGTAATGATGATTTCGTCCTCACTAGAAACTATAAATACCTGACAATTTTGTACTATGATTGACGCTGTTTGGAATAATATTCCTTTCGCTAATCTTCTGTCTTCTTACTGCGACTTGGAAGGGTTTTGGTGTTCTAGTGCTCAGTTATACGCAGTAGTATCAAGAAAAATCAGTTTTTCAAGATATAACAGTGAGACTATAATTTATGGAACGACGCTTAAGTGACCATGAGAATGTTCACCTATTGACTAGGATTAAATGAGGGTTTTAAACCATTGTAAGGAATTGAAATTATGACTTACAGTTGATGGTTAGTGTTAGGAATTAGATTTAGGGTTTTCATCACGAACTGACATCAGCTATAATGCCAAAACTCTATTTAGCCAAATGGATGGGTGAATTTCGTGCCAAAATCCGAGACCTGTTATCTCATATGTGATTGGTTAGTTCATCAATTATAATCTCGTCGAAAATACAAACAAATGCTGGAGAACATCTAAATTAATTTTATTCAATCAGGGACTTGAGGAAACTCACGAATAATTTAGAGGTCATCTCATTCATACTCAACCTTAATCTGACTGGTCAATTACCTGAAATCTTACTAATAATAGTACCTTTTCAGAAAGCTAACAAAGTTCAAGTTACTGACAACAATGTAAGAATCCCTTGATTTTTTTGAAAACAGACCAATTTTCCTTACTGATTTCACCCATGTTCAAGTGTTGGAGATTGTGGTAGTCCATAGATCTCAAATGAAGTAAGTATCTCAGGAATCTAGTGTACTGAACATGATATCCATTAAAACACAATTTCTATCAGTATGATCAATATGGGTAAAGTCAATTCTCAAATATAAACCTGACATCACATTAAATTGTATTGTACTTCTTATTTACTCATGGATACACTTACATTTGATAATTTCATCAATTGCAAACTCAATGAAAAGATTATTGATAATCATGAAATAAAATCAAAAACCGAAAAAAAATTAAAGGGAATTAATGTTTCTCAATTTTGTCTGAATTTTATCATTACAATAAATGACATTCTATAAGAAAATTAATCATATGATGTCGGTACTTGATGAGTCTGGTGACCATGTTAGTTTTCAAGGTTAATCAATATTCCATATCGGAATGTGATTGTTAAGCCTATCTAATAAAACATGTGATCCAAGGAGACAAAATACTTGGTGTGATTAGTGAAATATTGTTAAGAATATCACTGTGAAACGACCTTTGAGCAACGCCAAAGTGATCTTGATAGCGTCTACCCACTTTATAGAGCTAAATAATGGTTATAAAGCAGTTTGAAAAATAAAGACAATGATTTACAGCTGATGGTAAGAGTTAGGATTTAGATTTATGGTTATCATCACGAACTGATATCAGCTAAAATACGAAGACAGTATTTGGACGAATGGGTGAGTGAATTTCACGAGAAAATCCAAGACCTGTTATCCCAAATCTGACTGGTTCGTCCAAACACATAATTGAAACAGGTCATAAGATCGATTTTAACTCGGCCTTTATGGTGCTGTACAAAAGTGTAAAAGGGAATATACTAAGGTTTATTGAAGCCTTAGATATACGAAAATTCAAACCCCATTTGTGTATTCAAAAACAGTTTGTTCTCACCTTAAACCTACCCTGGTAATATTAGCTTATTATCCAAAGTGATGAAGTTTCAAATTGTTTGCACATTATTATTATTATTACTCCTATTATTATCATTGTTTCCTCTTATCCTCCATTTCTAGTCTACTTGACCTTTCATTGTTTTATATATTAATGTTCTTAACCAGTATATTGTATGTGATCAGATTGTTCGAAATGTATTGGGCTATGATATATCATCACATAATTCTGATAATCTTCGTCTTCTAATTGTACTATCGAACTATAAAATCAAACCAAATCAAATAGTTAATTTCAATAGTTGAGACCATGAGTCAATTGAAGCTAGACCACCTTGGAAAGCCTGGAGGCACTGGACGGCTGTCTCGTTCTATTGTGCGATGTCTCAGCAGTGCGCACCCATGACCCCGCTCGCGGAATTCGAACACAGGACCTATCAGTCCCGCGTGCGACCGCTTAACCACCAAACCACTAAGCCGGCATTCAACTGGGTTAATGTCTAACTTCAAATCGTTAATGTTGGGGCTGACTAATATAAAGTGTTAACTTGAATCAGTTTATGAGTGAAATGAGATTGTACAATGAATGATCAGAATAAATATGGTCAACATGGGGTGAGTGAGAGGGAGAATAGTGTAATTACAAATCAGAAATTACATAATATGTAGAATAATATAAATTAGATCAGATATAGTAGATAGGGCTGGATGCTGGATACATTTCTCAAAACGGTTAGCAAGTGTAATAATAATATGTGTGGATAAGTTTAACATTTAAAAATGGACAATAATCAAATTACGTCACCATATTATAAAATTGATTAGTAACTAGCATGCCCCGAAGTGGGCCAGGGTAATTCTGTTGAAATTCACGTACATCATGGAATTATTACAGATAGAAAATTACTGAAATTGAACGACTCCTAGACGTGGTTCATCCTGCTCTATAGATTCTCAGTAGTACAGACTCATGACAAGAAAAGTCAGTAATACAGTTTTTTCCATTCTTTGGGTTATCACAAATAAAATAGTATTTTAGTTCAGCTCGTATTGTTTCATCGAATCCATCTACCTTTGTTTACAATTAGTATTTTATCATTAACAATCTATCTTACGCTTAATTTATTTAAAAATATAAAGTTAAACCTTGAAAATGAGAATTAGAGTTGGATGGTGACAATCTGTGGAATGCAAGATGCACGTTTCATTCCATTCAGGATTCATCAGCTAGATGAAAACATCCATTATTTTAGGGATAATGTACTAGGCATTCCAAGTTGGAGATACTGAATCCAAGTCCAATTATGAACACAAACATTGGGATCCAGGCACATACAACTGGTGGGCCACAAATAGGATGAAACTCACATCCTCGCTTTCACTGCTAGATACTATTCAATGTTACTCAAAATTTTGTAGCTTGTTTGAAATATGGAGAGGATAGTGTCAGAATGCACATGTATGTTGTCCTACTTATTCGGACAGATATAAGTAATATATATCCAGATTGGGAAGTATGATTATTGCTGACAGTAGAGGAACATAAGGAGAAGATAAAGAAAAGCAATCCAGTTTAAGTTGCAACAGGAATGAAAGAAGGATGAAGCTTGTAAGAGACTATTCAAGGAAGATACACAAGTAATGAATTCAATGTATTAGTTTCATATTTTACAATTGCAATGTGTGATGTTGCTAAATAGAAAAAACTAGTTTACTCTAAGTATTTGTTCATTACACATATAGTAAAATGCGACTAATTCATTGCAATCATTAGGAACTGTAATATTCAAACTGTGAGAAAATTAACTTGACGTTGATACTTCAAAACGTTATTATTGTTGGTGCATAGGTAGAATAATAATTATCAGTGTTGGTTTTTGGAGATTATTAAGTTTTGATTGAGATCATGAACCAATTAATGTTAGACCACTATTGAAAACCTTGAAGCATTGGACGACTGTTTCGTCCTCTTGTGAGACTCCTCAGCAGTGCGCATTCACGATCCCGCTCGCAGGTTTGTTAAACGTTATTTCCTCCAACAAAAAAACGGTGAAATTAATTTAATATGGAGAGCTTATTAACTGCCTTTCTTTGTATTCACAATTTTGTCTAAAGACAGCAATAGACTTGTTGGAATAGAGCTATGTAGTTTAGAGGATGAAATACCATCAAGAAATAAGAGTAATTTCACTCATAGTTTTGAACTAACTTGGTAACTTATGACTCTTTTGTTTGATCAGGTGTGAAACCATTTGGTGAATACTGTTGAGAAGATCAAAGATTAGAATAAATCAACTTCCCAGTTTTTGGTGGAGTTTAGTTTAATCGTGGAACTTCCATCATCATTCAGCACGAACTTCAAATAGAGAGAAAACAACACAGTTGTGGACAAAGGTTGCACCATGGTAATTGTGGATAAATTATTTGAAGGTTTTAACGTATATAAATTAAGGGACACAAATTGGATGAAAAAAAACTAGATAATCATGTATCTAGGACTTTAAATAACCCCATTGAAGCAGAAGAAATCTCAAAACAAGAACAATTGTTAATGAAATCCAGCAGTCCAGTTCTTCCTCGTTCCTATCATAGGTTGCACCAACACAAAACTCATGTTCCAACACACCCAATTATCCCCACTCATTGGAACTCAGACATACAATCAATAAAGATAAAATTGGAGTCTTAGCAACTCGTTTGCTTGTGAGTCTTCGTATATAACCAAGAACATGTTTATATTTATGCATGCATTATGAGTACAGCTAATTAATTAGAACCAAAAAAGGACGTTTCCATCTCTCAGTCGTAGTAATCACATTACATAAAAGACATAAGTCAATAAAGAGAAAAGTCAGAACATTAATGCATTCACAGGATGATATGCACAAACAAATACAACAACAAAAGTGTACTATGTGATCATTTGTGTGTTTGTGTCTGAGTGTGCATGTGGGAAAAGGAAAGAGTGAGTGGGAGAGAGATACTGCTAGAACACACAATTCATAAAGGATGTTAATCAAAGACAAAATTGTCCATATATTGAGTAAATGAACAAGAAGATTAATCATCAAATCCTCAACAGTATAAAAAAACAGTGATTCACTGCCTCATGGTCCAAATAAAACATGATGAAAAACAAATCACTCTATCCGAAGTTGAAGTCAAGTATCCGTGCTTGTGTGCGTGTGTGTATGAGTGTGCGTCATCTAATATTGATGAGAATGTCTAAAATCTGGGTCTGCAACTTTTCTTCACTTCATCTTCATCTCCACTTCCCACTAGTCAGGAAGGAAGGCAGGCAGGCAGACAGACAGACAGTCAGTCAATAGTGTAACAACACAGAGAGATTTGTCAGAGAAACAACCAAACAGTAGGTGAGAGATATTTTTATATAAATAGACGAAATAGGAGGGGAGCACGACATCAAAACACACAGATAAGATCATATGAATACATTAGACAGACATACTAAACAATGGGAACAATAAACTCATTTCATTGATGTTCTGATATAAAATAGACTAATTCATGGGTGAAGTGGAGCGAAGTGAGTGAGGTAAAGTGTGGCCAGGGAAGTGAAATAGTTCAAAAATTATGTAGTTTGTTTTAAAAGTCTAGTCAATTGAGAGTTATCCGACATCTATAGACTGATATCTATCAAAATGACAGAAAAACATTCTAATATTTATTATCAGATATGGTGTCAACCACACGTACAAATCTTAGACGAGTTTTTAGACAAAGTTACCATTAATTCTTACCCCTGAGACTGGACAAGTGCATCACATTCAACACAACTAGTGCATTTTGTGTAAGTTTATGATATTCTCAGCCGTTAAATATAATGCAAACTTCTTAGTATAATACAAGCATAGTAAATAACGCGTTGGCGTTTAAAGTAGAAGGTACTGGGCTCGAGTTCAGGAGTGAACATCAAATCTAGGATACATGTATATTCAGCTGACTAGTCTCAAACAGGACAAAACGCGCGTCCTGGATACCATTACTACTCACCGTCTATCTCTGCTTAAAAATGTTTGTGACTTAGTGATAATATCAAGAGACTGATCAAATGCAGTCCTAAACATTAATGGGAAGATTTGAATAGTTAATACATATAATTATTTAGTAGAAGTTTGGGATTTCACTCATCCAATAAGTGATAACAGTTGTTATTCCGACAAAAAATATCTACAAACGAAAGTGTCCACCAGAGATATCTAACACAAACTATGATCCTTTACTCACTCTTGATTGGCTTTGAGACTAATTCCAAATGTTCTAATGAGAAGCTGTGATCGGTAAGGCTCAATAATGCATGGATTTACACAATTACTTATCGATGGAACTGGATGTTTGTTATGATACATAAAAACTTGACTGAAGTTTGAAATGGGGACTATATAAATCTGATCTAGTTTTTCTGAAGGCAATCGCCTCAAAATCTAGATGTTTTAGGTTTGGCCCTGTGTGGACATTGTTGAGTTGTTCAAACTAGAATAAAGTAGTTGTTCTGTGCTTCGTTTAATGGTTCTACAATTTGATTTTAGTTCATGATTTTACAACTTCTTACTAACTAAAAGATCACCATCACATGAAATACAGAAATGCTGAATAAATTTCTACTTGAAACTGTCTGAAGAGTATCATCCTGGTTATTACATGCTGTGGTTAAAATCAAATTGTATTATATTGACTGAAATTTTAATTAATCAGGGTCAGTGGATTCTATGTAAATTCTAGCGTTTTTACTAGCGTATTTTTGTTGTTTGGGTGACCTATTGTTCAGTCAGTCAGCTACAACGTAGTACCTGGCACATATGTGCATCGGTCCAAGTTGCTATACCTCATTAGCACAACAACATGAAAACCGGATTCATAAAAGCAATTAACTCAATGGTGTAATATATAAAATGAAGATTGCATATAAGGACATAGAACAGGAAGAAAGAATTAGTTCGTAGAAAGAAAAATATGAAGCAACTTTAATCTCATTGTTTAAGGGAAGATAGACAGTGTATACACCGAGGCCATTGTGATCGATTCTGAGCCATGTCACCCATAGTCTCCAACCATTGGTTACGATAGTCACGTGGACCCCAAACGAGTAGTCTGCATCTACCAACATGGCTCAGAACAGAAGTTAGTGACTTCAAGCACTGATGCCACGTTCTCGTTTGGCCGACCCTAACTTTCTTCCAACCATCCACAACACTGGTCAGCATTGCGTGTCGTGGTAATCGGTGTTCAGACAAACACAGAACGTGTTCCGATCATCTCAGTCGATGAATATTTACATCCTCATCAACTGATTTACCACCTTTCCCCAATAATTTGTGTCCAAACTCGGTGACCCCAGCAGCTGCGGTCCAACACTAGTAGCGTAGTGAACAAGAACACGAGTGGGGACAATCGAATGTATATAAGCACAAAATTACAGAGCATCTCACTGAAATCTGAGAACCATATAGTAAATAGTTAATTTGCAAAATATCAATCCATCGTCTCAAACATGACTGTTCCTTTTATAAATATCAGTCTATTGTTTCAGATTTTATTGTTCATGCATTTTCATATCAATTACGCTCTGTTTCCGTTCTTTCTTTATCGATCTTCTACTGGAATATATTCTATTACTGAGTATTGTTATATACTACTTATGTGAATATATGTAACCCACAACAAAGTAGCTTACGAGTGTCTTCAACTATTAATGGTCACGTTTCTCAGCCGTAAAGTAGAACAGAACGAACTGCCGTGCAGAAATCTGTACTCTTTTAAGTTTTCTTATTGATTTGAGCAAACTGGTGTAAAGTTTAATATTCAAAAGATAATAGATAGTGGAAAAACATAACACTAACTATTTATCTCTGCACTTAAATCGCTGAATAACTGGGTCACTCTGACCAACCAATCAACTAACCACTTAGTCATTACTTCCATTTGATTAATTAATTAATATTTTATTTCAACAAAGATAGTGTATCACCTGAATAAGATTGACTAGTTTAAAAGAAATACTACTACTTGACATGATTATTGTGCAGTATAAATGTACCTATTCTTTTAAGTGTATATATGTGTGTGTGCCTACATATCTATATTTCCCTAATAGTAACAATAATGATTATTATTAATATAATTACTATATAGTAATAAAGACAAAACAAAAAAACATTATGCTCCTTTTATTTTAGAGTAGAAAAGGAATGGGAAACAATCTGTTTGTAGGATGAAAATAATGAACTTATTTAAAGACAAATCGCTGAATAAAAGAAATAAGTTTTTTTTTTTTAATATATTTAATCAGTCAATCATTTGTATTATTGTAATAGAATATTTATTAAACACCTTTATCTTACTATTATGCATATGAACTACTGGAATGAACTTTCTTTCCTCATGTACACGTCTACACATATGTACACATACAACTATAGAACTATATACATGTGATATGTATAAGAAGTTTAAAAAAAGCTGACATGAGAATATCTCACAGAGAATAAAGTCAGTTTTATTAACAGAGGTAATTGTAATGTGGTGTAGGTTACATATATTCACATAAGTAGTATATAACAATACTCAGTAATAGAATATATTCCAGTAGAAGATCGATAAAGAAAGAACGGAAACAGAGCGTAATTGATATGAAAATGCATGAACAATAAAATCTGAAACAATAGACTGATATTTATAAAAGGAACAGTCATGTTTGAGACGATGGATTGATATTTTGCAAATTAACTATTTACTATATGGTTCTCAGATTTCAGTGAGATGCTCTGTAATTTTGTGCTTATATACATTCGATTGTCCCCACTCGTGTTCTTGCTCGCTACATTAGTAGATAAAATATTGTTGTGGTGTGGGCTACTTATATCTACATAAGTAGTATATAAAGATAGTCAGGAATAGGATTTCTGTCAGCAGAAGATTGAGAAGGAAAGAACTGGAATGGAAAGCAATGGGTATGAAAATGAAATCGAAGACGGTTGACTGATATTTGCAAAAAGAAACAGTCAAGTTTCCGATGGTTGGTTGACATTCTGCAAACTAATTATTTATTGTATGATTCTCATATTTTAGTATGATATTCTGTAAGTTTATGTTCAGATACATTCAGTTGTCCCCACTTGTCGTTCACTACAATTCTGTTAATAATTATAACTGATAATAGTAGTGATTCTAAGAAATATCCTGAGAGGAAAATATAGAGTTACCAAAGTTTCTACAGATGATAGAAAAGGTTAATAGGAAGATAAATTTACGTTCTTCATTCTGAAGTGAGTTCAATTTCTTTTTCTTCCTTTTTTCAGGAAAATAAACTAACAACACTACACATAAAGCATAAAAATTAAAAAAAGTATCAGTGTGAAAGGAAATTTTTGGCAGAAATAATTAAACTTGATTAAAATGTATCAGAAGGGGTTCTTGTGGATATTATAGTAATTTCAATAGTTGAGATCATGAGTTAATTGAAGCTAGATCACTATGGAAAACCTGAATGCACTGGACGATTGTTTTGTTCTATTATGGGAACAAAATTCAATCTATAACATGGTAACATATTTCACTTGATTTATAACTGTATATATATATAACAGAGGGATTTTAAATCAGTTAGTTAGTTAGATAGAGATGTGTTATAGTCCATTACCTTGACCAAAACAATAAAATAAGTTTAATGCATGAGAAACGTTTTCCTTTGTTCGACTAAAATGTTTACATATTTTGTAATTTGTAATTCTTAAAATATATCCATAAATGTTTGTTTTAGATATGTCTTGTCGACTGAACGCTACTTGTTATATCTGGTCGTCGCTGATTATTGTGTTGGAAACGCTTAACACTCATACTCGAAACGAGGGACCTCTGCAATTCCCACGACGCAAAAGTAAGAACGCAAAGACTGGTATAAGTGGAAATTTATTAACCACAAAACACGACGACGACGACCCTTGTTGAAAATACACTCAGTTATATATTGATTCATGCAACCATTTTTGATTATTAATTAGGATGAAATCACATATATGATGAGTACTTAGGGTTATAACAAATCATGTGCTGAGTATAGTTGATGTTAGCTTAATACAAGAATATCGTATGTTATATAGAATAAATTATCATACTGGGAAAACAAAACGAATACTATATTGAGTAATCAATAAATTGCATTAAAACGGAAGTGATGTTGAATAAAAATCATTATGATTAAATCAATACAATTTTGACTTTCCATCTTGTCATATCAATATTTAATTACAATAGTTGATATCATGAATTAATTGAAGTTAGATTACCATGTAAAACCAGGAAGCACAGGACGGCCGTCTCATGCTTTTGTGGGACTCCTCGGCAGTGTGCATTCAAGATCCCGCCCCGCAAGATTCGAACCAAGGACCTATCGATCTCGCGCGAAAATGGTCAACTTCTAGACCACTGAGCCGGCTGGCATCCAACGGTCTTAATGTCTAACTTCAACTAACCCACGAAAGTGAGCGACACATCCACCCTTGTCTTCGGTGAGTTACTATCTCACAACAGACACGGTTAAACTCCACTAGTCAGTGCTTCTCACTAGGACTCGAAGAAATACCTCTTGAAGCTAGTTACTAGTGAGCATATGTTGATTAGTATCAGAAGGGGCTTCAACTGACTCATGGTCTCAACTATATGTGAATACGCTGATTTTGTGTTTTATTTGAAGTGATTAACAGTCGAGGTTTGAATAGATTAAACTAAGTCACTTGACATTAATCAACAAAAGCTTAATGCATATCCAAAATTTACAATATCAAAAGATTAAACTACTATAAACAACAAATAAGAGTAATTTACTAAGTTGTATGATAACTCCTTCCTAACATTGGTTTATTATGAAAAATTCCCTTAAAACTACTCAGTTCTTATCATACAGTAAGTCGAAATGGTTAATGAATAACTCTAAGTGGTACATTAGCCAATTAAGTTCCAAATTTTCTATTTGTTTGTATGGGTTTATATGGTAATAGAAGTAACAGCAGTATTAAGTAGTGAAGATGTACGAAAAGTAGGAAATTATCTGTTCATTAGCAGTTGTCATTGTGTTTATTCTGACAGTAATGATTCATAGCTAATAAACAAATAAAATCTTACGGTGCAATCTATGCATAAATATACATGTATGTATATGTTTATATTGATAGAATATTGCAACTATATATACATATTCTGAGTTACGTCATCTCTGTCTTCTTTCATTGTCTCATTCTATTTTATTCTTCACGGTCTGTTATCCAATTACAATGAAACGTTAAAAGAACTCATTTATTTTAATTAAGGTAAGAAATAAGATGAAATAATAATGATTGCATATTTTATTAAAATTAAATTTTTTAAATAGTAGATTGCTTCATTTTATCTTGTATAAATTAATAATTAAACAAGATGACAAAATAAATATCCATAAACTGGAACTGTTCACAATTAGTGAATATTAAGTCAACAAAAACTTTCATCTCATAATAAATAGGTAAGATGTAAAGTCTAATTAAGAATGTTGTTCAAACAATAAAATTAATTAGGCTGAAGAAGATTTTCTTCACAGACTGATATCATCTGAAAAACTAGTGAATACAAAGGAGTGTCAAGTAGCTGCTTCATCTTGGTTTAAAATTCCTCAGCCGTCAACACCCACAACCATTCCAGGGACTGAACTCATGATTTTCCAGTTTAGACAGGAGTACACTCCTTAAGGATCGCGGAATCAGATTCTGATGATTGATATTTCAAACTCTATGTAATTTGTATTATAACGAGGTCATTGTCTAATGCTACCAGTGACTATTTGAGTACTGATATAAATCAGTTATACTAGTTACAGTTTCTCGCCATAAAGTCCGAAATATATTTTGAAGCAATTCACTATTGAGTTAAGTTTCTAATCTTTTATTAGTTCATGTCATTTCATGACGAAAATTATCTTCCAGTTAATTGTAGTTCAGTCGTATTTCAACAACAGACATCACATAGACATACATACCATAACCAACATCTTTACCTTTTAGTCATCATGTTTTATTTAACTGATGGACAAAGATACTTTCGACAAAAAATGAACCAATTCGTCATCAAATCACATACGGACACCCACCTTGAATATACATTTATCACTGGATAGTTACACCAGAAAAATCAATGATTGTTCATCATTGCCAATGAATAAAATTAATAATCAGTTGAATAGATGTCATTTATTGAGCAAATGACGAAGTCTTATCTGACTGAATATGAAGGTTAATTCACCATTGTTTATAATGTACGTCATTCTAGCCTCATATTGACTTTTTGTCAAGAAAACCACACGGATAGTTGATACTAACTAAAAAGGTTTTGGTTTAATAAATCAAAAATCCAACTGTGAACACAATTTTGCCTTGGTAAAGTAAATGTCATAAGATTGTATTATCTAGAGAAATGTTACTGAATGTATTATATGAAATAATATCTACTCTGTTGCTGTCAAGAAATCGGATTGATGAGATTTTAAGTAGTTGTACTCAAGAAAACGCGACGAAGTCATGCATCTAGCTTATCACGTTTAATGTTATGCTTATTCGATGATACTCATTATATTAAGAAACAATATTTTGCATCAAATCAACTCAAACTATCTTATTTACAGACTCATCATTCATAAGTATCAATGGACAGCATTGAAAAACTAGCCGGTTCTTCTCTAGATAGAACTTTTCATTGTTTTACGCTCTAAATTTATTTTGTTTGGATCCAAACCAAGTCCTGGGGTTTCCTGTCAATCATCTACAAATATCTAATAACGGAACAGAACAAGCGATGTTGAATCCCTTGATCTTGTGACTACATTGCTACTTAGTAGACAGAAACTCATCAGTTAAATATGGGAGAATAATAAGTGAACTTGGAATTTCGAGAACTATACAGTGAATTATTATATTTTTATCATGTATCACCAAGTATTTGGTCCATGGTATTTTTATGTTGCTCCAATAGTAAGCATCCATTTAAATCACTAACTCTTGATCTATACTTACGGCTCAGAAATTAAAACTAAATAATTATACATCTCTTACCTAATTTGCACCACAGATGACCTAATTATGAATCTACTGAAACTTCTCACTTGTTATACGTTTCGGTGTTGCAATCGATGTAATTGTATGAGCTTTGAGCCATAAATACAGAAAATAGATGGGCTGGCCGCTTTCTTTTATGACGTGTAGTGTCGGAAGACTGGTACTAGTACACGGTGTGCTACGCGCTACCCCCTCAAGTGACTACTTGAGCGACAAAGTATATAATGCACAATACCCATTTCAATATATATCACTAAAGCCATTAGGAAAATGATCCGTGTCTTCACCAATGAAGTGCACTTGTCTTTTAGGTCACTTCTGATTATCATCGACTAATCTCATTACTCTACATTTGATCAGCTCCCAATATCACTCATGTGTTCAATTTGGGGAGGTTAAGGACAGAAAGAACTTTGGTTGTCCAACCAGCGTCAGCATACTTAATGGCGACAGGTGCAGCTAAGGTTATATGTATTATTGGCGTACGCAGACTTAGTAAATTAGTGATCCTATTGAGTAGATATGTTAAGTAGTTGAATCCGTAACCGTCAACAATAAAGAATCTGTGAGCTTATATTAATTAATGTGACTACACATCGATCATTCACTGCTGATGCAATAGTCTAATTTTCACTTCATCTAAAGTTGATAACATAGTAATAATTGGAATTTTTGGTGGCACCGTTTTAGAGAACAAAAACTTACATCATTTTGGGAAACCTAATAAAATTAAGCCTTTTTTGAGTACATTAAAATGTTCATCAAATCCCAAACTATCTTACAGAATTCATCGGAACAATAAAATATCTGAAGGGGTTTTGTGGGGGTTTTAGTAATTTCAATAGTTGAAATCATGAGTCAATTGAAGCTAGACCACCATGAATCACCTGAAAGCATTGCACTGAGAGGTCCTGGGTTCGAATCTCGCGAGGGGCGGGATCGTGGATGCGTACTGCCGAGGAGTCCCATACTAGGACGAAACGGCCGTCCAGTACTTTTAAGTTTTCCATGGTGGTGTAGATTGAACTGACTGATGATCTCAACTATTGAAACTGATAAAAAATATCTAAAACTAAATAAAAAGAACACATTGATATATTATATAAATTATTGTGTGTATTCTTATATTATTGTTTTTCCTTTTCTGAGAAAATATTTATTAAAACAATCTAATAAATAACTAGACACAAAAGAAAAAGAATGTTGATTATACAAAATGATGTGTCTGTCTGTGATAAAGGTGTCATAAGTTGAGAGAGGGAGATACAAAGTAGAAATATTTTTCTTAAAAAAAACAATGCAATATTAGAATCCTAATGTGAATAAAAACATTCAATTATAACTGATTATCACAAATATTGTAATGAGTATAACGGTTGGTTTATATATATAATAGAAAAACATCCTAGTTATTCCTATTAATGATAATAATAATAATAATAATAATAATAAGTAGTAGTAGTATAGTAGTAGTAGTAGTAGTAGTAGTAGTAGTAGTAGTAGTAGTAGTAGTAGTAGTAGTAGTAGTAATATATTGTTAACGAGAAGAATTTAGACCCAGTTTGATTGTCTTAATAATAGTAATACCAATAATAATAATACAACGGTAATACATATCAGCAACCATTAAAAAACCATAATATCAATATAAGCAAAAAAAGTAAATTAATAGAAAAAAAAGGAACGTATTTCTGTAAAACGATGATGAAGGATGATGATTATTTCACCACATTTACATCGTAAAACATATTTGACGATTAAAACAAAAATAAACCAATCAATCAATAGAATACAAATTTAATAAGAAAAATCAGTTTTTTCTTCTCATAGAAAACAACCCAGAATGATACAATATAACTTGAAGAGGAAGAAGACTAAGAGTTGAAGAAAAAGACAATGATTATTTTTAGACAAGTTCCCTTTATAATCACTGATAAATATAAACAATCATCATAATTAAAAAAATAATAATTCAAAGAAATGCTTACTTGATTGAATTCTTTTTTTCTTTTCACTATCAGTAAAGTAGTACACTTAGAATACTACTGTTTGTCTTTTTTTTTCTTTTCTTTTCAATGAATCAAATCAATTATCATTAATGGAAGATTAATGAATAGACCATATAATTAGCGAAATGAATAAATAAGAATGTCATTTAAGTAAAGAAATATGTATCTCTCATTTTATTTATACATAATTATAAAATGAGAGATTTACAAATATGTCGAATTCCATCATTCATTCATTCATTAATCATAATAATAAAACGCAAATTATACAATTCAACTATTAATTAACAACAATAATGGAATAATCCTACTAATAGTAATGATCATTCAATAAATAAATAAATAAATAAAATCCACATTATTCTATGAACAAGAATGACAGAGAAAACGTTTCTGTTTCTTTCTTTCTATTATCGGTGGTAAACAAAAGATTAACGCAAATTAAGTTGAGAAAATTTTCTCTTTTTTTGTTTATTTTTTAGAAATACCAACAACCAATTTATACAACATTTAAAACTGTGAATTGTTAATAGAAAAATTACAATTCATTTCAGGATAGGAATAAAATACCTAAATAAGTTGAGTGATATATATTTCGGAAGAGAAAATACCTATGAAATTGACAAAAGAGAAACATTGAAATAAATGAATTGATGAAATAAATGCAAATTATTCGAATATATATAATTAATATAATAATGATGTCATCCAATATATAATGGTTCACATCATAATTTTTCAGATATCACATTATAGGATTAGTGTTCACTTTTTCACACCTTAGTTACCTAGACATACATACATGGGTAAGATAGTGCACTACTTACAATATCTGTATATTAATGGTATATGTTATATTGTGTACATTACAGTAACAGAAATGAATAAGAGAATGAGATTTATTTTGAAAATTTTGGTTGAAGAATGAAATATCGAAAGTAATTAAACAACTAGATTAAAATAAACCTACGGGCAAGTAAACCAAGATGTATTATCAGTTAATGAAGTCATTAATTGTTAGTCTAAATAATCTTGATAGGTTCAGACTACCTGGTTGGAGTCAGTGAGGTGAGGTTAGTTAAAATGGCTTAAAACTGATCGCAGTGGTGTAAATGAATTAGCACTTTGTTTTAAAATACTCATACTTCCCATCCTTCGAATTTATTGTTCCTTCTCAAATAACAATTTATATGTCTAACCTTTTCTACTTTTAGCAATATGGCATTGGTCTTGAAAATTTCATCGTGCTTTGCTAACGTGATTGAGTAACTTGAATCGATGCACATATATGTCAGGGTTCTACTCTGTTTATGAATGAATGAATCATTGACTCCAATTTTAGATAATTTAATTCAACTAACAAATAAACCAATATCTTAATGGTTTCGTAGTTATAAAACTTGAATTCACTCCTCTATGGGGAAATAGCATAATGCATTTGATCTTGAATATTGAAATGAATTAGTTTCACTAAATAGAACCTGAAAATTTTAGATTATTGATAGGTAAAAAGTGATATTAGAAGACCTCATCGGATAAAAAGTGTCTTTCGTAAATCTTGAAAAAGAAACGCTGGACAAATTGTTTACGTGATATAATTCAGTTTAACAGTTAACTTAGTCGATAACACTTTCCTTTCTTCGAAACTTTTTTCAGACAGATATCACTACATAAGGTACATTACCTAGAATAGAAATCATCAACCATCACTGAGCAAATTACACCTAGTTTTAGGCATCTAAGTAATTTGGGCAGCTCCGACAGTTATTAATTATATCAAGATTACGTTTTTTTTAACATCAACATACTTATATATTTAGCTTGGTTTATACACGAGAAATTACTCATAAATTAAACAAATTGTGTATCACTGATAGTTTAGAATATGTAGTTTAATAGAATAATCACAGATGTTATATTAACTCTGCACTATTAAGTATTAAAAACTAGTCAATGAATGCTTACTAACATCACGTTTCAATGAATATGCTTTGAAATGTTGAGGTAATACACGTGTTGCTCGATCAACAAACTGACGTTAAGCGGTATCATATAAATGAAAATTCATCGACCTAGTTTGTATTGCTGGTGTTACTGAGGTTACTTAAGAATTCCTATTGAATTATGTTAGTAACTAGATCGGATAAGATACTGCTACGTGATACTCTTTATCATAATACAACGGATGATAAATGAAACAAAGCAAATACTTCTAAAGATAGAAGTTCACTATTCTAACATTCGTAGAATAATATGATACTCAGAGCAATTGAAATAAAGTTAACCAAACATAATTATGCCTGGTATTTGATTAGCATAACACAGTTAGGTCGATAAATTAGATTTAAGTAATTTCAAATTATTCACAAATCTCATGTTTTATTCATTTTATTCAGTAGTGTCTTCGTATCAACACTAATTTGTTTACACAACCCTTTGAAAATAAAGTTAACTTACCTATAATAAATGTTTAAAAAAACAACTTATGTCTTGCATACACATGTTTCTATGTCCACAAACTACATTTCTGACAATTTAAATATTTACATGATAACTTAAAATGGTGTGATCTATCATTATTTGAAGGATGAGAATACAACAGGTGTATGCGGATGATATTTTCTATGAAAATTTAATGGTGGTAAAGTTAGTCTTCTTGTCTTTCTTCGCCTAGTCAAAAGTCCACCGTCATCAAAATGTTGATTATGCTGCTTTTGCAGACGATGTTTATCAGAATGATGTTGAATATGTTTAAGATGTGTAGATGTGGCTAAAGCTTTACTATCACTCTCAAAACTACCCACACAACCCTCACCATCATCTTCACTCTCTTCATTTTCCGCTTCTTCGACTACTGTCACATTTTTATCATTCAGTGTAGAGCTAACTTTACTTGACTGGAATGTTTTAAATAAACGTTGATAGTTAAATGAAGAATTTGTACTGAATTTCATTGAGTTTATCTGACACTTTAACGATTTATCAGTGTTTTTATGCGTTTTTATTGCATTAGGAGATGTTGGTACTGAAGATGATATCAACCCATGTTTCGTTTGTTCTAATGCAGTAACTGATTGCTGTTGACTTATAAGGCGTGCAAATACATTGAAAGTTAATAGTTGGTTGGCTGTTGGACGATCAGATGGATTACGTGCAAAACAAGCATCTAGAACTGCGATAAGATCAGTAGTCAAATCTTTCGGATATGTAGGAGGTGAGTTGGAAGTAGCAATCTGAATAGTGTACAAATGAGAAAATATGATAGATATAATACCAATCACTATGACGATAATAAACAAAACTTATTAGCCTAATAATAATCAGAGAAAACAGTGAGTAGTAAAACGGTTGACTTTGAAATCAAACCTACTCATCATTAACAGTCAGGAATTAGTGGATGAAACGAGTTCAGAAATTATTGTGTCAGGTACTGGTCTACCATATCTTGCATTTGAATTCCTATAAACCAATCACTTCTTATTGGAAAGAACTCATGTACTACAGATATGATCTGTGGATTTATTAGCGTGTTTGTTTACCAGCAAAATTAGAAGGAATATGTTGTAGGACAAAAAGTAGTAAATGAAAACAATCAGAATATATTCATAAATAATTTTGGAACGTTTGTCTAGGCAAAGTTATTGATAAAACTCAGTGTCTAGCTTATAGATCAACAAATGTTATTAAGTAGCAATTCAGGTAGCGACTATAATGTCCTGTAGAAGGTTATTGACTATTGCTGATCAAATGTCTATAAGTCAGTAAAAACTTGGAATATTATTGTTCAGTCAAATGTTGTTACGAAATCACAAAGAAAACAGAATAGCATAAGTGAGACTAACAATGGAATCTAGGACTCGTGTTTCACTTTATTTAGGACTCATCAACTTGATGCACTTGCATATTAGTATTGATGTCCACACTATTAGTTACGTTTCACCTATTCTAGATAGCCTGTGAGTTAATGGCTATATTGACTCAGTCAACAGTGTTCATATGCCACCAAAGACTGATCGAAATACAGTCACTTATATCAACAACTGGATAACTCATTTAAGTGTTTCGAAATATTCACAGATTGGAAAGAAACAATGCAACAAACTTATTGTGGATTTTCGATTCAGTCAGTTGTGAAACACCATCTTTAAGTAAAAAATGAAAAGTAAATAGCACATCAAAGCAAACTACTTAATGTCTTAGTGTTAGTTTTATCTAAACACATACCATACACACTCATATATACACCACGAAACAAATAAACAACTGACACACTTACACATGTACTAATCTTTCAGGATAATATTTCCGCTAATTATTTTTTTAAAAACAACAACATATAATTTAAATTTTTATCTAGTTTAAAGATGAATTGTAAGTGTTGGCTAATTTCATTTGGCTTATTGAATTCAACGGAGCGTAAATATCATAATAAAGCTATTATTATTATTATTATTATTATTATTATTATTATTATTATTATTATTATTATTATTCACTGCAGGCACTGAATGGTTATAAGGAATATCGTGAATTGACCAGTTTGGTCTAGAGGTTGGTAGTTCGCTTGTGAGACTGAAAGTCCTGGGTTAGATTATCAGATCTGGAGTCCTGGATGCGAATTGATGAAGAGTCCCATACTAGGATGAAACGGACATCCAATGCTACCAGGTCTCCAATGATGAACTAACCAAGATCAAATTCACTTGGTGTTGTTTTACTTGTATCTTCCCATTGTTATTTAGGACTGCAACTGATCAGTCCCTTGTTGGCATATGTGCATCCTGTGAAGATTGCCTCGATATAGCCTTAAGTCAAAAGCTTATTAAGCAAAGATGCTAGCCACTATCCATCTTTGCTTAACTAAGATCATTTTGTGATTTAAGCTACAGAAAGTTTTACAATCTCAACACCCCCCCATTGTAATACTATTATTGAATAAACAGAATACATACATACACTGATATACACTTACAGTGAACATAAGAGCAAAACGGTTTGTTAATCTAGCATCATGCCATGGTGGTTTACTTGTAAGCATTTCTACTAGACAACAACCAACAGACCAAATATCACAAGCTCTACCATATGTTTCACCTCGAAGTACCTAATAATAAAAAATGAAAATACAAATCGCAATAGTGATTGGATTGTTTGACAATATCTAAAACTTAGTAATATGAATAATCAAAAACGAAGAATATTTGAGCGAACAATTGTTTTCAATAACTTCATCATCAGGCTCTACAGTTATAAGTCCATAATTATAATATTTTACAAAGGCCGAAAATAAGGCATGTTTTAATGAGTTTGACAATGTTATGTGTTAAAAAAATTGGTGCACGTTTGCATCTGTTACGATATTTAGATATATACTTCAAAAAATTGTAATATTTGCAAATTAGAAAGGTCATTCAATAAAGGTCAGTAAATTGGTCATTCACAATAAGATAATAGTACTATTGCAAAATTGAAAATAATTTTGTCAACTGAGATAATAATAATAATATTGTTGTGTGAATATAATATGTAATAAGGGGGAGTGTTATCAAGGTAATTACGGTCAACAAATTGGGAATGATGGATATGAAGATTAAGATATAGATAATGACAAATAATGATAATAAGGAAAATAAATATAAATAAAAATAAAGGAAGGGTTAGAGGTTTATAATATTCAGTCTAGGTATTCGGTGATCCAGTCGTAGGCCAGGGTAAACATAGAGACTGGATATATTTTTTCTGGATGCATAAATTAGGTCTTCTGGAGTTGATCCAGATGGCTTCGGCTGTGTAAAACAGTCGTAATCTAGCTCCTTGAGGTAGATATTTTGGAACTTGATATGAAACAGAGAAAGCTTCCTCTATTTTGATATGATGTTCACTATCTACCAAGTGAGAAAGAATGGTGCTGTTAATCGATTTGGTGACTCCTTTTCCCAACCATGCTGGTACATGATCACGAACACGCAAGGATAAAGCCCTCTGAGTACGGCCTATGTAACTAGCTCCACAGGAGCAGTTGAATTGGTATACACACATGGAGGAGCCCATCTTCGGTAACTTATCCTTGATTAGTTGTGTGAGTACTGGCTTAGTCGAGAAAGTTATGTGTAACTTGGCGGATAAGTTACCGAAGATGGGCTCCTCCATGTGTGTATACCAATTCAACTGCTCCTGTGGAGCTAGTTACATAGGCCGTACTCAGAGGGCTTTATCCTTGCGTGTTCGTGATCATGTACCAGCATGGTTGGGAAAAGGAGTCACCAAATCGATTAACAGCACCATTCTTTCTCACTTGGTAGATAGTGAACATCATATCAAAATAGAGGAAGCTTTCTCTGTTTCATATCAAGTTCCAAAATATCTACCTCAAGGAGCTAGATTACGACTGCTTTACACAGCCGAAGCCATCTGGATCAACTCCAGAAGACCTAATTTATGCATCCAGAAAAAATATATCCAGTCTCTATGTTTACCCTGGCCTACGACTGGATCACCGAATACCTAGACTGAATATTATAAACCTCTAACCCTTCCTTTATTTTTATTTATATTTATTTTCCTTATTATCATTATTTGTCATTATCTATATCTTAATCTTCATATCCATCATTCCCAATTTGTTGACCGTAATTACCTTGATAACACCCCCCCTTATTACATATTATATTCACACAACAATATTATTATTATCTCAGTTGACAAAATTAATTTTTTTTGCATTTTCAATTTTGCTATAGTACTATTATCTTATTGTGAATGACCAATTTACTGACCTTTATTGAATGACCTTTCTAATTTGCAAATATTACAATTTTTTGAAGTATATATCTAAATATCGTAACAGATGCAAACGTGCACCAATTTTTTTAACACATAACATTGTCAAACTCATTAAAACATGCCTTATTTTCGGCCTTTGTAAAATATTATAATTATGGACTTATAACTGTAGAGCCTGATGATGAAGTTATTGAAAACAATTGTTCGCTCAAATATTCTTCGTTTTTGAATATTCTATGGGGATTTTTAAACTGCTAATATGAATAAGAAAAATATTATTTATCACATTGGAATTAATAGAATCCAATAAAGATAAACTGAAGACTATAAACTACCTACATGAAAACCTAAAGCATATAATCAAATGTGGTTTATTGAGTTGATCATCGATGAAACTACTGTCCAATACTTCCAGGTCTTCTATAGTTATCTGGCTTGGATTGGTTTTTGATCATAATAAAACAGCAATCTCCACACTTCCTACACTGACAAGCACAAATAGTATAAATAGCGGGTGAAATACTAGGAGTAGTGTAAATAATGGATAGTGGTTAGTGTTAAATCGTGAATAGAAAATGTTTGGAAATGCATAGACCATTGGATTCCAGTTTAGTAGTATCGTGCTCACTACGAGACCCGAAAGTGTCGAATGAACCGATGCGGAATTGTAGCGTAAACATTATGGAAAGACCTAAAACTAGAATGAAACATCTATATAGAAATCATTAATTGTCAATGATTCTCCTGAAGCTAATAAAATAAAACTGCTTTTTACATAACTTTCTACAAAATAAATGTGGATTGACAACAAATAAATGACACGTAGTAGAATTCCCAAGATTTCTAACGAAAACAGGGATTAACGGGAGTTGTTATTACTGTCATTGATTTTCAGAAATACCATCTCTTCTTCGATCATTGACTTCATTTCAGTTAAGTCAAATGAATCATCGCAATCAATGGAGCCTGTCACAGCAATGATAAGATGTATAATTAACATTAAACAAATAAAAAAAATAATTATCTTACTTCTGGTGCCATAAATGAAAATGTACCTATAACTTGTCCTTGAAATTGACCAGCAACACTTTGTTCACCACTTAAACGAGCTGAGGCTCCAAAATCTGATATTTTGATAACAGTTCCAGTACTATCGATTAAAAGATTAGCACCTTAAATATTAAAAATATACAAAGAGTGAAACTATAAATTATCAAAATAGTCCTATATAAAATACATTATACTTTATTCGGTTCAATGATGCATGTACAGACAAAGTGTCGACTGAAAAACTGTAAATAGATGTAATATCAACGCTTCATTAACAGTATGAATGATTGCACAACAGATAATTAACGTCAAAGCCATCTAAGAGGGATAACAGAAATTTGTGATATCCATATTTCGATCTTATTCACTCATACAAAGCAACAGTCGAAATTTTTTGAGGCTGCCTATATATCGTATGAGGATTCTTCAACGAGCCTAGTATCCCATTTACTCAGTAAATGAAAGCGCGTTCAAGCATTTGTGTGCTTATTGGTTATTCAGCATCACAGTCACAGAAGAGTAACAGTTTTGTGATATTACTGCTAATGGCAATATGAGCACCTAATGTATAATACAATGTATTTTTAAAGATTATGACTAAAGTGTCGATTGTATGATTAAGTAACTTTACAATTCACATTAAATAATTAATTTCATATTCTACCTAACAAAATATGTCTAAAACTACTTATATATTACTGTATTGTAACCACATTCGATTGAGTGACTGGATCCACATTTTACTATTTTCGTTACTAGATATTTAAAGATTGAAAGATTTATTTAAACCAGACTTTGTCTTAACTCCGCCTGTAGCTCTAATAGGGTTACTGCCGGTCCCAAGCCCGGGTAAAGGAGGAGGGTTGGGCATGGGGTTAAAGTCCCCATCCCGTAGAAAACTAACTCGCTAAAAAATGCTTACCAGAAAAAATAATCCAAGCCATTTAAACTCTGCCCTGGGAGTTAGAAGGTCTTCATTTAGAAGAACTATGATGCCTCATGATGAAAGCCGAATTCCTTCGGAAGTTACGAGGTCGATGCCCCTTCTGACAACCAGAGTGACCATTTATTTAGGTACATGGAATGTCCGTACAATGTGGAGCACCGGGAGAGCCTTCCAAATTGCTGCAGAAATGAGAAGATACAACCTAGAGGTGCTTGGGATCAGTGAAACACATTGGACGCAAGTTGGACAACAACGACTAAATTCAGGAGAGCTCCTGTTATACTCCGGCCATGAAGAAGAAAATGCCCCACATACACGAGGAGTTGCATTGATGCTGTCCAAACAAGCGCAAAATGCGCTTATAGGATGGGAATCTCATGGACCAAGGATCATCAAAGCCTCCTTCAAAACAAAGAGAGAGGACATTACAACGAACATCATCCAATGCTATGCGCCTACCGACTACTACAATGAAGACGCTAAAGATCAATTCTACAATAGGCTGCAGTCAATCGTCGAGAAGTGCCCAACAAAGGACCTGACTATTCTGATGGGAGATTTCAACGCCAAGGTTGGAACGGACAACACTGGATATGAAGACATCATGGGACGACACGGACTGGGAGAAAGGAACGAAAATGGTGAGAGATTTGCAAACATATGTGGTGAAAGCCGAGTTCCTTCGGAAGCCACGAGGCCGATGCCCCTTCTAACAACTAGAGCAAAAATTTTTATAGGTACATGGAACGTTCGAACAATGTGGGAAACCGAGAAGACCAGTCAAATAGCAATGGAAATGAGGAGATACAACTTAGCAGTACTGGGAATCAGCGAAACCCACTGAACCCAAGCTGGACAGAAAAGGCTAGCTACGGGAGAGATGCTGCTATACTCCGGTCACGAAGAGGACAATGCTCCACACACTCAGGAAGTCGCTCTTATGCTGTCCAAAGTAGCACGAAATGCACTTGTAGGATGGGAATCTCACGGATCCAGAATCATCAAAGCATCATTCAAAACAAAGGAGGAGATCACAATGAATATTATCCAATGTTATGCACCCACCAATGATAGCAACGACGAAATTAAAGATCAGTTCTACGAGCGGCTGCAGTCAATCATTGAGAAATGCCCAAGAAAGGACCTAACTATTCTGATGGGAGATCTAAATGCCAAAGTCGGAATAGACAACACTGGATATGAAGATATTATGGGACGACATGGACTGGGAGAAAGAAACGAAAATGGAGAAAGATTTGCAAATTTGTGTGCATTCAACAAATTAGTCATAGGAGGCACAATATTTCCACACAAGCGTATACACAAGGCTACATGGATCTCACCGGACCACACTACAGAGAACCAAATAGATCATATTTGCATCAACAAAAAATTCCGAAGGACAATGGAAGATGTGAGAACCAGGAGAGGTGCTGACGTAGCTTCAGATCACCACCTAGTTGTAGCCAATTTAAAACTGAAGCTAAAAAAGAACAAGAAGGCAGCAATTAACAACAGCCGAACACGAGCAGAGAAAGTCCAAGCACAAGCTGAATACATAGAAGCAAACAAACAAGTGAAGAGGAGCATTAGAGCCGACAAGAAGAAATACGTGGAAGAACTAGCAACGACGGCAGAAAAAGCTGCTAGAGAAGGAAATATGAAACAGCTTCACGATACAACGAAGAAACTAGCAGGGAAATACAGTAAACCAGAGAGGCCGGTCAAAGACAAAGAAGGCAAGCCAATCACCGAAATTCAACAACAGCGTAACAGATGGGTAGAATACTTCGAGGAACTCCTGAATAGGCCGGCTCCAATGAATCCACCGGACATCGAAGCAGCACACATAGATCTTCCTATAGATGTCAACCCACCAACGACGGAAGAAATTAGAATGGCCGTCAGACAAATCAAGAACGGGAAAGCAGCAGGACCCGACAACATACCAGCTGAAGCACTGAAATCAGACATCGAAGCAACCACAAGCATGCTATACCTTCTATTCAAAAAGATTTGGGAGGAGGAACAAGTGCCGATGGACTGGAAAGAAGGACACCTCGTCAAGATTCCAAAGAAAGGAGATCTGAGCAAATGTGAAAACTACAGAGGCATTACACTACTGTCAATACCAGGGAAAGTCTTCAACAGAGTGTTGCTGAACCGGATGAAGGATGCAGTAGACGCCCAACTTCGAGATCAACAAGCTGGATTCCGTAAGGATCGGTCGTGCACAGACCAAATTGCAACACTACGGATCATCGTCGAACAATCAGTTGAGTGGAACTCATCACTATACATCAACTTCATTGATTATGAAAAGGCATTCGACAGTGTAGATAGGAGGACATTATGGAAACTTCTTCGACACTACGGAGTTCCTGAGAAGATTGTCAACATTATCCGGAACTCATACGACGGACTACAGTGCAAAGTAGTGCATGGAGGACAGCTGACAGATGCATTCCAAGTAAGGACTGGAGTCAGACAAGGCTGTTTACTCTCTCCCTTCCTCTTTCTTCTGGTGGTCGACTGGATTATGAAGACCTCGACATCTGAAGGAAAACACGGAATACAATGGACAACTCAGAATCAATTAGACGATTTGGACTTCGCAGACGACCTAGCCCTCCTATCACGTACACACGAACAGATGCAGATGAAGACAGCCAGTGTAGCAGCAGTCTCTGCATCAGTAGGCCTCAGCATACACAAAGGGAAAACCAAGGTCCTCAAATTCAAGCGGAGAACAGCAATCCAATCACTCTTGATGGCGAAACTCTGGAAGATGTAGAGTCCTTCACATACCTAGGAAGCATCATCGATGAACAAGGAGGTTCAGATGCAGACGTAAAGGCGAGGATCGGCAAAGCAAGGGTCGCATTCCTACAATTGAAGAACATATGGAACTCAAAACAACTTTCAACCAATATCAAAGTGAGAATCTTCAATACGAACGTCAAGGCAGTTCTACTGTATGGAGCTGAAACTTGGAGAACTACAACAACCACAATCAAGAAAGTACAAGTATTTATAAATAGCTGCCTACGCAAGATACTCAACATCCACTGGCCGGATACCATCAGCAATAGCCTTCTGTGGGAGAGAACAAACCAACTTCCAGCTGAAGAAGAAATTAGGAAAAGACGATGGAAATGGATAGGACATACATTACGCAAATCGTCAAACTGCATCACGAGGCAAGCCCTAACTTGGAACCCTGAAGGGAAGCGAAAAAGAGGAAGGCCAAAGAACACATTGCGTCGGATAATAGAAGCAGATATGAAAAGGATGAATTACAACTGGACGGAGCTAGAAAGGATTGCCCAGGACAGGGTTGGATGGAGAATGCTGGTGAGTGGCCTATGCTCCTTCACGAGGAGTAACAGGCGTAAGTAAGTAAGTAAGACTTTGTCTTGACTGGTTTCCATTAGTAAGTTAACTTGGCAAATGGTAATGAAATTTTTGTTTCCTAGAAGGTGATATTTCTTCCAATAATAGTCAAAGTTGTTTTTAGTGAAGTTGGATGGTGGCTAGAAGTAGAATCCAGAGTGTGGTTCTTTCTATCCAGAACTCATCGAGTGTTGATGTTTACTCTGAGACTCAAACCTAGTACCTACTATTTGGAACTCTTACACATTATCCATTGAGCTACTGGATTCAGATAGTCACTAGCTTGTTCAATGAGTGTTTGTCTGTTCCAATTGCTAAAGTTTTACTAATAAATTCTGACTTAATAATCATATTAAGACAATTCACTCATGAATGACTTGAGCCGAAAGAGACTGACCATTTGCAGCTCTGAATATCAGCAACGATAAAATACAAACACTGCATATATTAGTCAGAAACATTTAAGATTTTTAATCGTATTCTTAATAACTTCAATGCTATTCACATTTAAATAATTCAATGGGTGATATTCAGAACTAATAAAACGCTTGTTCTACTCCCAATTTCAGTCACAAGAAAACCTTTAGTACATTAAATCATATTATCTATACGAGAAGCTTTCCATATAGTTGGTCTACTTCAAAGCTACATAACATGTATGAACTAATTTTCACTTTTTAACCTTCCAGTGAAGAAAATAAATATAGTATTGGGGAACTTATGGAGATTAATTAAACTTGATTTTTATCACGGACTGATGTTTGGAGGGTAGCTATCAAAAGATAAGCGATATGGAATAACTCTTTTATTTTAATCAAATTAATTCGTGGTGAAAATTTCAGAGTCCATATAGTCTATATAACATAAATGTACCACCAATTTAAAGAATCCAGTTGCATGGTGGTCAAAATCGTTTGCGCTATTAACATCACGATAATCTATTTGACAAAACCTGCTGATCAATTTTGTAGTGTCTGTTCACTTGCTAGTTTAATTTAGTAGTATTAGCTGACAAATAATTTGAAAGCTTTATTATTATAATAAAAATAACAGTGGATGAAATATTCACTTCAAGTTACCTTTTAAATCACGATGTAATATACCATGTTTGTGTAAATAGGCTAAACCACGTATTAATTGTATACCATAATTTAACGTAATTGATTCATTAAAAGCTCCATATTGTTGTAATAAACTTGTTATACTACCCCCTGGCATCCATTCAATAAATAAATCAACGAACCCACGTTTCACGCAATGCACAGCACCAAATAAACGTAGAATATTAGGATGATCTAGCTGGAGCATAATACGTACTTCGGTTTCAACTTCAGCTAATTGATTTAAAGATGTCGGTGATAATGGACGATGGTAAATTGGATTTTGTTGACCATTATTATTATTATTATTATTATTATTATTATTATTATTATTATTGTCATTATCATTATTGTTACAATTTGGTTCGTTCTTATGGTCATTTTGCTGACGTATTTGTGATGGATATGCTTTATTCTTCTCTGAAGAGAAAAGTGAAAACATGCCGTTTCGACCAAGACGTATGCGTTTTTACAGCTAATAGTAGGCCAGTTCTAACATCACGTGCTTGATAACACTGTGAAAATGCACCATGACCTAGAATAGGACCACGTATCCAATCGACTGATTCATAATATTCATCTGAATTAGGTAACTTTTTAGTTTGTTGAAATGAACTCATGACAAATGACAGACCAGGTATTGGCAACAAAGGTTTTAATTGATGTGTAGAACGTGTTAAGGCATTTCTTAAGACAGTAACTTGTTCAAATTGTAAATCAGCTTCGGAACCAAGTGATCGACCTGTATAAATTGGTTCGTTTAAACTATTTTGTTGTTGCTGTTGTTGGTCTTCCCCTTCATTTTCATCATCATCCTCGTCGTCATCATCTTCAAATTCACTTACACTACTATAGTTACCAGATTCAGACAAAGCAACCAGATCATACGCTGGTTCCAGTGCAATTCGAGCAAATGATGATTTTAAAATCTGAGCTTTAATCTTTTTAGTATTTTCACTTTCATCATCATCATCATCATCACCGTTATTAACAGTTGCAGCAAGACCATTAATATTGTTATCTTTCTCAGATCTAGTAGAATCTTTTTTATAATCAATTAATAATTCAGAATTACTGATAGTTAATCTTCTTGGTGGTGGGATCGGTGGTATTTTTATAGAAGAGAAAGAAGTGTTCTTAAAAGATAACTCTTCATCTAGTGGATGTAGTGAATTATAAGCACCTTGTTGTTCATATCGCTGTTGTTGACTTGATATATCTTTAGAAGAATTAGCTTCATCCATTCGATTAATTTTTTCTATTTTACTGATGTTTTTGTTATAGGTTGGACATGTTATGTATGATGATGTGGATGATAAAGCTAGGGCCTCAGTATTAGATGGTGTAGCATATGATTGTTTAATAACTGTTGGTAATTGATTCGATAACGAAATGTTCCAACTATTATTCTTAGTTATTCTATGTACATTAGATGTTTCATTTGATGAGTAAAGTAGCAAACATAATCGATTTCGAAACCATGTAGCCAGTGGTGCATCCAATCGATTAATTTCTGATTCAATAAATGAAATCGCATTAAACGTAGACGGTGGAATCGGATCATAACGATCAAAAATTTCTTCACTTTGCCAAGTAAGCAATGCTCTGGCAGCAGTGAGAAAGACTCGTCTAGCCTATAAATAAAGTAAACAGTTAAGATAGTCTTTCCAAAAATAAGTTCTTGAGTGACAATATTGGGATTAATAGAGTGGGATAAACTATTTTCTCATAATCAATAACGGTATATAATAAGAAATTACTTGGATTTTATGAAGAAAAAATAAATTGTGAAACATTCGAACCAGCGTTTTCTTCAGGTTACCAGTACTGAATCTTATGATTGCTTGAGCCATATGAGTCAACTATTACTACTCTGATTTTCTTTCTACTTCAAACATCATCTCTGTACTTGAAAATTAGTTCGCCGACTGTGGCTGTTCGAATTAATCATTCAGTTTATCCAATTCGATTTGGATTTAGATAAAAAGTAGTCTATCTGGGTAGCTAATTTGATCAAAAGTAATAACTTCCATACCTCTCACGAATTAAATTGGTACTTGATTAACAAAGTAAGGCATCGAAAATCAATTTGTATGAAGAAAGATTAAATTTTCCGAAGTTATGGATTTATATTACTTTAGGATGTTTGTTGTTTGAACTTATTGAAATAACAAGTAAATTCTGTATCTGGTATTGTTAGAGCCACTGATGAAACATTAGAAGTTACATGATGAGCAATGGATATTTAGGAATTTTCGTAGACTGGAATTCTTCAATATTTGATGTTAATTTTTAGTATGCTAAAAATCACCGTGAGACACTTGCTATACTTGTTATTTACTGAGAAATCATTGACAGTAAGAGAAATGAAATGATTGATGTCTCGTTTGTAGTAGAAATTTCATCAGAAGTACAGGAGAGTATTTATTTCAAGATCAAAGGTAGAATTGTTCAACTCCACTTTCCAAGTGTGCTATCCTTTCAATTGTTTGTTTAATTTTAAAAAAATCTTTAATATTTGAAAATGTTCATTTAAAGATCGATAAAGCTTCAGTTATAGAGAGTGAAAAAATTCCTGGAATCTACTGAGCTAGTATCATATATTCATGATAACTAGTCGAGTCCAGGGGTACCTGAAACTTCTTTCTTTCTTCTACAATTGACGTAATGGAAAATAATTCGATTATATCATAATCGGCAGTAATGAGAGTCATTTAAACCAACTTCGTTAAGTTACTGTTAAATTGAACTTCACGGGCTTATAAATATTTATTTTTAAAAGTACCTCATTGAAGTTAGTTAATTTCGAGAAATCGTAAATAATATTCTCACGTTTATTCAGAATTATCAGCCAAAAACTAATTAATCATAGATACACAATTTTTTATAACTTACAATTCGGTTAGCTTTATATTGTGTGTAATGATAATAATCCACATTATTTAATTCATCCTGGTGTTGATGTTGATCTGTTGCTGTAGCTTTAATCGTTCTCATTGCTGACGATATTGATGATGATGATGGTGGTGGTGGTAATCTTGATAAAAAATCACCACAATGTGCATCAGTTGATTGTAATTGATAGTGATATGGAAAACACATAGTCATATTATCCGGTTTCGGATAAATCGGTAATAAATGACGTCGAGCAAATATTATAGTAGAGCATAAATGTCGTCTAGCTAATGATTGGTCTGTTAATGACAATGCTGTTGTTAGTGATGATGATGATGAATTTGTTTCATCTTTAACAACTGATGATGACTTACCAATTGGTGATGACATGTCAGTGCTGTTATTATTATTATTATTATTATTCATTGCTATTATTATTACTATTATTACCAGTATTATTCTTGATACTTAAATCAGATGACAATAATAAGGATTCATGACGTTGTGATTGTTGTTGCATTAGTAATATTCTTCTTGATTGATGCATTCGAATTAGTTTATCAACAACTGTTAGACGACCGATTAAATGAGTGGCATGAAACTTTGCAGAACTCAAAACAAAACGTACCATGTGTTGTATACCACTAACAGGTAAACATTGAGAAGCTGTACAAATTAAATATAAAGGAAATGTGCTTTTTATCAATGGTTCTATGAAAACCTAAATTAGGGAATGAATACAGAAACTGAAGTATTAAGATTTAAATAATGATAGTTACTTTTAATTCGCTTCACTAAGTTACTGATGAATGTTGACCATCTATTGTGACTCAAGTACGTGCTTTTTTCAGTTGCCCCTATTAACTTTACTACACCAAAAAGATATATCTATGTCAACATTTAAACTTTTTTGTCTAATCAGGATGTGATACAAAAATAATCCTAAGTACTGAGAGTGAGATTTCAACTACAAACAACAAAACAATGATATTTCCTATTGACTTAAGTTGTATTCTACTTGTTTGAAAGAATTGGTTTCTCCTTATTTCAAAGCTTCATTAAGAAGCTTTACTGTTTATTTATTCCATTTTACCGCCAAAGTGAGTCAAAACTGATATGATTGAATTGAAGAAGTTACTAACTATATAATTACACCATATTATTACTCCTATGAAGAGATTAAATATGGAGCTATAATTAACCATGGTGGATGGGTTGTAAACTTATATGTTCAAAACAAGTGGACTGTTTTCGTTTAAACATGAGCTACTAAAGATCATTACATTTATTTACTTCACTCATTTCACACTACGGCACTCGTTTGATTATTCCAAGAATACATATAAAACTACTGGAGATTTGTCACACAACCGATTTCCTTACATGTAGCTTCCATGAACATATGTTTTTATTTGGTAACGAGAAGTCTCACTTGCAGTGAAATCACGAGATGGTGAACAATATTTATGGGTCATACATAGCTTAAGGTAGGAAAAGATATAATTATTCTAAAATTTTTGATTCTACAGTGATTAGAATGATTACTCCTCAAATATCCACCCTGATAAAACATGTTAACTTGGGAAAAAGTCGGTTAGATGAGGCTATAAGACAGCCCTTTCAAAAAATAATGGTACCAGTTGTCAACGCTTTACTAATTAGTGTTAGTTCATTACGTCATGTAGGAATGAATATTTTGGAAAGGCAAAACTTTCGGAACTATTCTACATGGAATTACTACACGCATCTTTATTGTGTAATATCTACATTTTCGGGTTGTTTCATTTTCATACTGTCGTAATTATAACCTTTCATTTTACCAATTAATTGCCGATATATGTCCTACAGTTTCGGAATTACTGTTGATTAATTATTTACCTATTACCGTGTTTGTGTAACTTATGTATCTGTTATCTTATTGGTGCGTTGTGGTCGTGTAACTGATGTATATAAACGAGTTAGAATAATATAAGGTGAAACCACCTGTTCGTCTTCTGATTGTTCACAAAGGGGATATTAGAAGTCGTGGACTGACAGGCCTTAAGATCTTGGTCGTAATTCATAGTCATTGAGTAACTGGTTAAGAGTAGGTCATTAGTTCGACAGGTACAAAACGATCGTGTCATTAACAGACTCTACTATCAAATGACTAGATCACATGAGAGCAATACATAAAATTCCGTAAAAGTATAGGGATAAGCCAATCAGTGTCTGGAAAAGGATTGTAAGCTTTTATGAGCCAAATTCGTAAATGACTCTCATCTTATTTCGCATAACATGAGCACTACAAATACCTTGTAGTGTCAGTTATTATGTTAAGCCCATATACCTTATTCTAGCTTTCGGACATCCCATTCTATTCATTCTACTTAAGTCATATTTTGACTTAGTCAATTATTAGCTTATTAGTCTTAACTGTTTTTATATGAGCGTATATGTGTGTACACTTCATATCCCATGTCTCATCGCATGTCTGTAGTTTATTTTGTCTGCCTATAAATATTGAGTAACGCCTGGCTAAAAATGAGTTGGCTTACCAGCCATCTCCACTGCGCGTCATTTTGCTTTGTTCTGTCACATTCACCTTACATACAAAATATATGTATTCAAAGGCTATTCTCGTTAATTGACTTATCTAAATTACGTTATTGACTAACGTGATTTAAGTCGATGATTGTATACGAGGATAGATGGTAATAAACATTCTTACGATCTACATGGAGTCAGATACACGGGCCACTAAAACCCTCGTATAGTACTCAGAACATTTAATAGGAAAATGAAAATATTTTTTAACCATAGAGTGAAAGTGACAGTTCCAAACTCATCAAATGCTTGGTTCTCACTGTATAACACGTGCAAATAAACCCTCACCTTAACCTTGAGTCCAAAATCGTAAATACCTAACCGTAAGCTCCCAATCCACATGGTTACAAACTGTTCTTTCATTACTGCCAATTTCAGTTCGTGATGAAAACTCTAACCTTAATTTCTAACTACTAGTCGTAAATCTTAACAGTAATTAATAACCAGGAGACAATCTGAGGACTCCTAAAATCTCTTTGAGTCTTTATAAAGGTTCGAGAAGGCAGGTGCAGCATATTCATATAGACGGATTTATACTTTGTTGTTTCCTCGGTATACAGACAGGGAAGATTTTATACGACTTTGGTAGATTCCCTGATTATGCAAAATCTGTCTACACTTCGTAATATTATTGTTTCCTTTTCCATGAACTACTCATTTGGAAAAGCCATTTAGTGATTGGCTAGAGAACTGAATAAAAATCCCTTGTGGTTGTTTTAAGCTCATCCCTATATCATACTCTTAGGGAAAATTTGGACTTAAAACGTAGCATGTAAATGATGTACAAAGAAAAGCACTATTTTCTAGAGTTCTTTCATAAATAAGGATGAAAATAAAATAATAGTAAGCAGAAAAAGCCTTCTTACCAGAGTGAACTTCTCGACCGATGGCTAAAGCACCTGTTTGTCCTTTGGCTAGTTCTATAAGTGTAGCTAACGCAAGATTGCAGCGATCACGAAAGTTGGCATCGGCTGGTATTTTTGGGAATGCAATACTTAATTCATTCGTAGGTTTTGTGAGATTATTTTCATCAATCTTAACATTTAATTGACAACTGGCAGATTTTTTCACATCTAAATAAGATGAATTATTGTTCGTCAGATTACAATTTGTAATTGTTTTATTTTCGTCATCATTTTGTTGATGAGTTGCTAACGGTAAAAATGATTCCGGATTACGTAGATTCCATAAGTTACTTTGTCCACCTACGAAGCGTAATAGACGACGTAGAATTGGACCAATTGCTTTTTGCAGTACCGTTTGAGTTTCTTTATTATAAGCAACCAAATATCCAAGTAACTCACGAAAAGCTCGCTAATTAGATTTCCAAAAAGAATGAAAGAAAATGATAAAATAAATTTAAACAACTGTCCGATAATTTAGCATTGTGAATTGGAAACAGATGATTTATACATTTATTTAACTGTGTACGCAACAATCAGTTATCGTCTAGTGCAGATAACAGGTATGGTACAGCGTTTTCAATAAAGAAACTAATCAATCTGAAGCGGTGACTCAGTAGCCAAACCATTTGATTTTTAACATTTAGGTCACACATTTGAAACCCATTTTATCCACATCCATTTGGCAATTTGAGTAGTATCCCACCCCTCACAGAAATGATATGGCTCAAGACTGAGTAGCATTCTGTTCTTGCTAATCGCGTTATAGTTAAAGCCGATGTAAGCTAACAGTGGGTAAATAATAAATAGGTTGGAGAACTAATGAGATGAATAATATTAGGTGCAAAAGAAACAACATTTTATAATGAAAGGGAAATTAATCTTTATTATCTATTCTAAATTTCTATCCCAAAATGTATAGATCCATCATTTTCCTTATGAGGGGATTTGATCATAAACCAGTTGATCTCGAATACTATCATATGTATGTGAACGATTGTCATCCCTGGTCGCACAAGCCGTGAAAGGATTCTTCTTGAGATACCACACAATAAGAAACTGTATTAATAGTGGTCTTGATGACTTGGGAGCGTAACCGTTGGGGCCTAGTGGCAAGTGCTTCAGGCGCATCACATAGGTCTTTACCTGGTTGTTCTTATTATGTTAGCTCTAACATTAAAACCTTACTCCCGGCAATAGAAATCTGTGTGTAAACAGAGCTATGATATTTTTAGGGTCACTGGCAAATCAATTGATGAAGTAATTAGCTTTCATCGACTGAGGTGGTTACGATACGCATTGCGTATGCTCAACTACCTCATACATTTACTACTTCATTAACTGGTTTGATATTTTCGTCCTTGAGTTTAACCTCAGAATTACTCACTCGGTTATGTCAACATACGTGCACAATGCTTCGAAAACACTTATGAACAAATACTTGTAACCTACAAGTATCCTCTACTTTGAAGTACATTTCACAACCATAAAGTAAAACACAGTGAACTAATGAACAGTATACTCATCCTTTGGTTGGAAAATCGACATTTGTTTAATAAAACGACGGTGTTAGTTGGTAAAGTCAAGAGAGCTTTCTGAATCCATGTCCAGATTTTATTATACACCAACCCACTAAAGTGGAAGAGGCTTCCACTTAATCCGGTAGATAAATAAAGACTAGTCCCTTCAATGATTCAACCACCTTAGTTAAATCTATAAAAAGTGATGAGAAAAACCCTAAATAAAAATAATGATCGTGGGAAGCTCGTATAGCATTAGCTTTCCTATCGAGTCCTGATTATCAAATCTTCAGTTATCATTGTCCATCATTTGAGTGTTATACAGAATTATACGTCGATTGACTTGAAATAACTGACCATTCATCATTTCATAAATCATCCTACTCTAATTTTTAACTTCTCGGAGAATTATTTCATTCCAGAGGTCTGATTTTTACCAAAAAGATTTTAGAGAATGATTTTGTGTGTTTATTCCGTTCACAATAATCTTTCAAGTAAGTCTGTTGCAGCACTAAAAACCACCAAATTATCACGAAAATGAACCCTAGTTAAAAATATAAAATAATATCCAGACTCTTGGTAGTATAGGGTCTTCTGAGTTAGAGTAGTGATTATGAAACATTGGTGATTTTTCTGAATAACATTATCAATATATATTTCGTCATGATAAGGTAAGGAGTTTGTGAAAATAATGCTCAAATATTAACTAGATACTCACGATAGGAGTAAAAGCTATAAAAGGTTTTAAACATAAAGGAAATCGTATTATAAGAAACTTACCAAAGCATCAGTGAATATTGCATCGACAGGATCATCAAGAAGAAACTGAATTAGCTTAAACATTATTTTCACACAATCCGGTCCTGTATATAATTGGCATTTCGCTGGTGTAGCACAATTTCCGTCATGGTGACTCAATGAACAAACAAGATTACTATGACTTGAATGTAAATTACACTGTCTAGCTAGAATTACTTGACTTATTGTTAAGTGAGTTGCTTTTTGTAATGCATATTGTCTAACGGTCCAATCACATGCAATTAGTCCATTAGCAATCTATATGTGTTATAAATAGGAAGATTTTCTTTCAAATGAAAAGGAAATGATGCTTCAATAAAAAAGACCTAAAATCGTAAAACCCATCTCATTCGTATATGTTAAAATAACATAACTTTATCATAAGCTGATCTGTTGGATTCATAAACTAGTATGGGAAATCAGTAAACTTGAAAACAGTAAGTGCTATGAATTGATAAGTGGAGTTTTCAAGTTAAGTCTTTAATTTGTTCAATACAGTCGACTAATTGGCATGATCATAGTAGCCTACATCAAACTGAATTTCAAATTTAGATTTCTTGACTTCATACTCTCAATTTGACACAAAGTTAGCTTTTACATGGTTATAAAGTAACTGATCACTTTAAAAGATAAAATGAATGGGTTATAGGTTAAGTTGGGAAGTCTAAATAACCAGAAAATCGGTTATCAACAAAGCAGGATATGGTACGACAGTGCCTTAGTCCTATTTCTTGCACTTCATATCAACAGAGAGAAATGAACCTGATAAAATCGAAACCGAAGAATGGATCACATGATGAGATTACTGAATGAAGCATTTTTCTTCAAATTCGTTATATATACATAGGTAGGTAAAGTTGTGTAATATAAAGGATCAGCTGTTCCGGAACTTTCTGTCATGAAACTTTTGTCCTGCTCAAACGTGAACTTCAACATCTGATAAACCTGCAGACTAATACCCAGCTTATATAAATGCATATATGACTACTGAATTTTCCTGTCTTTTTATATAATCCATTTGAATATCTTTTCATCCAAATTTTACCCCAGTCCACATCACCCATTTATATAAACATTAATCCATCATGGAACTGAACAGTCACAGTCAATACAGAACTATAGCTCCCCTCCTTATATTGTAGTATAGTATATTAGTACAATTTAGCTGTCCAACAATTTCTAGTTTTCACAAAATAACAATTTTGTACTGATATTGATGTCATTAAACTGTCTCCAAATATATATCTTATTTGTCTATCATCTATAAACTTAAATAATTTTGTTATATTATTATTATTTATATTCAGATTCTGACGTATCAACCTTATAAGAGGATTAAATTACTTAGATAAAACTACCAAAGCTATAGACGTACTTAGTCATTTGGTTTAAAATTTATGTAAAATTTAAAGTTTACAGTTTAATATTAGCAATTTATTTTAATCATATATGATATGTTATTGTATTAGATATGGTCAATCTAGTAACTGTGTTTATTTCCTTACAGATAAATGCATATACAATAGTTCTCTCAATGACATAGTAACCAGTTTAGTCATCGTAACATGTGATTCCAATAAAAAGCATATATTACTATTATTATGTCTGTTATTGTTTTAAATCGTTAAAAATGGAATCTAATCTTTGTCTAGTAGCTGGGATAAGTGATTTACATGAGTAATAAGTAAAAAGATGTCTATATTTCATTTATAAAATACTTCTACATTATATGAGCAATATAAAGCCGTCTACATCATCCAATGTAACTTTTTCAAATGAGATTGAAGGGAATAGTTCATGTTTAAAGAGATTTTTTAAATCGTAAATTAAAAATTAGTTCACAGAAAGAAAGTTCTGAAAATTAAAGGTAACTTTGAAAAGAACTTTTAAATCTATCATCAGTTAGAAGATCGTCACAACGATTTTTAGGAATGATTGACTAATTGTATAACAATAAGCTATAATAAACTCTCTTTTGAGTTGCCACTATTTTCTAATCTTAATTATTTTTATCAAAAAGGATCTTAAATACTGCAAGAATTATGTCGTAGTGTACTGCATTGCTTTAAACCTATTCCTCATATTTAATGGTACTAATGAATAGGGGAATTTACAATAAACATAGCACAAAGGCCTCTGTTCTGGCTGAAAACCACCAAAAGATATGTCTGGAATATTGAGAAAGTTAATTTTTCCATTTGGATTCATACATTTATTTGATGAAGTCCCGCAGGCAGAGATGTTACCACTTAGCTAGATGAGTAAGAACTGATGTTTTTTAGAATTGGGAAGTTTAAAATCATTGGTTATTGAGTAAGGACAACCAACTACAGGATCTCTAGTTATCTGTGCCGATCAGTTTCTAATAGTCAAATTGCAATTTGGGCAGGAGAATAAATGACTCAATATTATAATCCATATAGATTATCATTTAGTGGTTGAAAGCAATACATTTAAAACTAATCATTAAAAAGTTATTACGCTACAAGAAGCACAATAGTGCACTTACTTCCAATGAGAAAGCAGAAACACAACTGTTATATTCAGAAAAAGGTGGATCTGGCAACAAACTGTTTACGACGGTCATATTTTCCGTTAAATTTAAATCAGCGTTTAAATTTACTGGTTGATATGTAAAGCGGAGTGTTTCATTCATTTGTTGTTGTTCATTATTTTGATTATGATATCTGTGATAGGACTGATGATCATCATGTTGATTACTTTTCATTTGTTGACCATTGTTATTATCTGTTTGCTGATTAATAATTTGTTCTGATGAGGATAAATAACAAATACATTTTGTATGATCTGAATTTTTATCGGAATCATCAGGTTTGTCACATTTTACATGACTATCAAAACTAGGGATATGAATCCATACACAGCCACACACTGGACATTGTGGTGAATCACCATCACTCTGAATTTCTTCTAACCCTTTTTTGGTTATATAAATTCGAATGGAAATTGAAGAAGAAAATTTCAATTAGTTAACATTCATCTATGTGACAAGTTTTTCAAAAAGACAATAAAATGTATAAAGTTGCATCATAGAGCTAAACTGTGGGAAATCACAGATTTCATATATGACAGTTTTATAAAATGTCACCGATGAATATAATTAAAAACTAAGAATTTTTTGCAAGGTCAATGTAGTATTACCATCATTGGAAATGAGCAATATGGTTGATGAAATTCAGAAATTTGTTTCTACTACGATATTGAAAATTTCAGAAATCACTCGACTCAATTATTCATGTTTTGTAGAACAACATATTGTACGAAAAGTAAAAACTTGATATCTTGTACGAAGTATGGTTGCTTATATTAGTTTGAAGAGACAGGGAAGGATATCACGAAGGGGAGGGGTATTATTGACAATTTTGGAAATAACTGTTATCTTTAATCACTGATTCCTATTCCGAATACATAGTCCAACCTTCGTTTATGATCTCTTTCGTTGACACTACTGCTTTAGAAATATGTTGTTCATTGTGCAGATGAAGCTGTTTATCATGAAGATAATAACTCTAACAAAAGCCTACTAAGATGTGCAGCTTCGAAAAAAGTGAGTAATACAGATTTTCCTTTGACAAACATTTTTAGTGTCCGAATATTTTGATCACCGATAGATAGGAAAGGCCAACAATCTTCATAAAATCTTTTCAATGATTCCAGTACAAATCGTTTGTAAAAATATTTATTATTTCTACATAGTGAGACAGTAGACTCATTTACCAGATTATATTGACACTGGTCAAATATTTTTATGCTCTTAATGACCACGGTATCCATGATGTAACACTGACACATGTGAGAAACATAATTAATTATATTTTATTGGAGTGAATTGTCACCTAACTGTATGTAAGTTAGTTGTAATGAACCATTCAAGTGTTCTCATTCATATTCAAGTTCCTCTGTATTACTTATTACATAAAGTCGTTTCGGTGATCAGAGTTAGTTTCAACTGTTTTTTCATCAACGTAGAAATTTTCTCTATCTGCCATAGATCACTATCTTTTATAAAAAAGGTCAGCCGAAGTTGTAAAACAAATCAAAAGATAAAATTTCTACATTGATTTTACAAATGGATAAAATATTTACTAAGTGATCAACAACTATATTATAGTAGTATTTATATTCCTAAATGCATCTTACATATTTCCTAATTTCTTTCATTGTACACAGCTCAAACTGGAAATTTCTCTTATCCAAGTATCTTGACTAAAAAGAATTAGACTAATTACTTACACCTGAAAGTACTATTTCAAATGAAGAAGTGGTATATTCAAGTCATAATCTTTGAAATAGACTTCGTAGTTTGTTCAGTCAGTTGTATGTCTCAGTGTCAAGTTGTAAAGCTGCTAAGTTAACATCGAATAATTGACACTATCTTAAAAAGACGTTTAGACATGTTTTAATAAAATGATGGTTTTGTCAGATATGTCCTATCATTTGTCAGCTGAATATTTATTTGTCTTAACTCCCATGAAGCGTTTTCATTAGGAGTCAAAAAAGTTTTACTTCCGTGGTTCATTTTATCCCTCCTGCTCTAATTGGTTAGAAACTGTTTCACATTTTAAATGGCCTTGTTAACTTTTCATTTATTCTGGGTGATCGTAAATTATACGAAGTAGAAGACACTTAAAGTTTAGTAAAGCTATTAGATATAAGATGTGAAGTTAAATATTTGTTACATTATACAAAAGTGAAATCAAACCAACCGGAACTCTTTATTAAAATATTTTGAATGTACATTGTTTAATAAATGTTCGCGCTTGCGTTACACATTAATGTAATGTGACAGAAAAATCTCGCACCATATTAACTATTTGGAGTCATTAATATTTTATTAGATAACCGACTGTCAAATTTCTCTTTTTTCTAAGGAGATATGAAAAGTGTCTCAGTGTTACCCAAGATGTTAACATCACAGCAATTTCAAAAAAGGATAATAGAACAGGATTGTGTGTTCTTGTTTCTAGCTTGCTGTTCTATATAGATCTGAACAGAGATAGAAAAAAATTTTCAAGTGGAATCAACCGAATTCACTTACACAAATAATTAGAAAATAAAATTCGTCCGATTCCCCAAACTTTAGAATCGACTAACCAACCATATATGTGATCATTCAGGGTTCAAATGAATACACACTATCCAGTGACTAAATACGTTCTTTAATGAAGTTCTTTTGACAATATATGTCAAACAAAACAGAAGTAAAGGTAATCTGGAGATTCAAGGTATTTACTACTATCTCCTAATTGAATAGTACTATCATGAACATACATTATCTGGGAAACCACCGAATATCAAGAGACACTTGAAAGTTGTTTCGTTTTGACTTCAGTCTTTAAAGTCTAAAGAAGATGGAGTGACTAATAGGTTAACGTAAAATCAAGAATGACTAGGGATGACAATCGCGTTATTTCTTAAATCGGCTACAACCTAGACACGAGAATTGTATGGGTTTTAATGGGAATCCCAGATAAAGATGAATTAATAGTTCCAGATTAAAACGAAACAATTATTTAGAAATCTATGGTTTCAAGTAACTTTAATGTACTGAGAAATATTTCCAAGTCAAGATTATAATGAACGAGAGTATTGCAACAAGTAATAAAAACACTTTATCAAAGTTGTGGATTATATACAGTTTACCTAAGTCACTTCCGGTTTATGATGCGCGTAAAAAGGGAGTATATTATTTTCATCATATTTACACGTTTAATGGAAAAAATACCATATCGAATAAAAGCTTATTCTACTATTCATAAACAGAAAATAAAAAATATCATCGTCAAGTGTGAGCAGATGGTACGCAACAAATAACTAAAAATAAACCAAACAATGGTATTTATTCATTCGAAGTCATTAGAACTCATATAAATAGGGAAAACTAGTAATATTAATATTAAACAGTGAGACAATAATGTAGGTTTCTCATCGAAAAAGAATTAAATGATAAATGTAGGGAGGAGGTTGAAATAATTATCAAATCACGGCTTTTCTATTAAGAATAAAAATTCAGAAGACGAACACATTTATCAATATCGTAGATTATTCTACAGGATATATAATCTCTTTTTTTTTCTAATATAGAAATATTGGGAAAGAAAAAGAGTATTATAAATATTATAAAAATCTGTAAAATGCAAGTTATATATGTGTGATGAGAAATTAGTGTACGTTGAAGTAAATAAGGATCGAAATTGCTATCGTATGTTCCATAACTTAATATACTATATCAATTAATCACCAGAAATTAAGAAGCAGTGTTTATCCCCTAATTCCGATCTAATTGCGTCCACTAAATTCCAATATAGAAGCTATTGTGTCTAACTGATTGAACATTTAGAACCTTTATGTTTGACATGAGATGGTTTTAGGTGATTGACAAGGAGATTTATTAACACAGTTACCGATTAACAAGTAGCCTTGGCTTATGTATGCTGTTAATTGCCTCCTCTAACAATCGAATATCACAAACTTAGTAGACAAAATCAATGAATACTACTATCGTACCACTAATTCAGCTGAAAATCTTACAGTTCCAGTTGTAAACAGTTTTTAATAGAAACTAAGAATAATATGAATCGAATGTCATGCTTTTATGTAACGATTTTGGAGGTTTAATTCTCGTAATTTTTCCCACATTTTCGACCGTGTCATTTATAGAGTTAAATAAACATATCTGCCCTTCACATATATCGCGGTCCTATAGGTCAGCCACGACCTAAACAACTCAATGTTTACGTCTCAGATCATGAAGAAGATTGACACAGGTCCCAGTATCACAAAGATCATCAGTTTCTCTAAGATTATCACCACACACCTTCGGTTCAGGGTTTTGTGCCAGTTACCCGATATATTGGGCTCGATGTCATTACACTAAAAGTAGTCGCCACATTGCAACTTGGTGGATAGAGTTTAATCAACATCAAAAGGCTACACAAACACAACACTGGTTACTATTGTTTGATCAGCTAACTAGCTGAACATAGATGCAGTACTTCAGTGAAAACCTTGGGATTCATTTTTGAAAAAATACATTGTCCCTATTAAATTCTCTGGAAAAATGAAATGGCCTAATATAAGAAAATTCTTACGTAAAAGGTAATGTTCAGCAGTTTAACTGAGGGAATAAATAACACGGCTCATATTGCGATGACTTTCATTGAAAACTCAATGTTTTTTTATAGTTTAAATGGCAAACTTAGCTAGATCACTATTGAAAATCACAAAGCACTAGAGATAATTTCTTTCTCAGTTTGGTATGTATCTATATTTAAACAAAAAACGGCTTGTGTCTAAAATTATTGAGCGCATATTACGATAATACTTGGACCAATCCCTACTTTTAAATAATTATGGTCACACCCACACATATCACCCTTCAGATCCGAGTGTGGACGTCACTATGTCTATGTCTATTTATTTTGAACAATGTCAGTCTGAAATAAAAGCTAAACCACATCTAACTAAGGATTCTCGACTAACAATAGCCAAAGTCCACGATGTATCCATCAACTCAGTGGTATTGAGGCTGTGTTCATACCCGAAATTGAAGGTCTTGGGCTCAATCTCTGGATACTAGGACGAAATAGCCGTTCATTGCTCTCAGGTTTTCAATGGTGATTTAATTAAGATCGGTTCGTCATTTAAGTTATGTAGATTCTGCAATCCTCACGAATCCTCCTACATCAACACTTTTTGTTGGAGGAAAACCTTTTTGCTGTAACAATGGTAATCGAGCCAACACAAATACATAGCCATTATTTTAATCGTCGCTTTCCATTTTAACCTTATATCAGAAAAAGCTTTTAAAAAAAAACATTTTTTAAATATAAAAACTAACGAAATTGACTGCATTCTCCAAGATACACATCATAACGTCAACTTCAAACATCGACGAAGTTTTATTGAAAGATGGTACAAATAACAATATGTCGAGATATTTTGGATAAGAAAATGTATGAATTACTGAAACATCCGCAAACATTCAAGTTGTAAGTATTTACCATCATTTTCGAAATCGAAAAGAAAGTTTGTAACAGGCCACATTTAAATGATTAATACCAGTAATAATAAAGTTTTCCAGGTCACCAGCACAATACTATGTCACCTACTATGTTCAAATCCAATACAAATAAAAGATATACACTTAATAACACATCTTTTCTATCATTGTAATCCTAAATTTCTTTAGTTATCGTTATCTAATCGGTAAAGCAAATTAGTTTGAAATGTTCAATTTCAAGCAACAATATACGATAAATGAAAATGTGAATTATGAATAATGCTTTAGAGAAACTAGTTAAATATCTTATGTTTTAGTTTGTTAAGGCTTCGTATAATTGTGAACCAACATGACTTATTCAGGCTGATCAATGGACTTGTGAATGAACTATTCAGAAAATGTCTATATATTTTCTAAATATAAAAATAGCGATAAGAATCGAACGTTTTCTTGAAATAGTTTTAGATACCAATCACTAAATGGAACGAGATAACAAACTTTCACATAATTACATTAAATAATTTATAGAAAATATTTCAGTCAAGAAATACTTTATTGCTTCAATATTAGTAGACTTCCTTCTAATTGATACAGTTTGATCAGTATAAATTATTGTTTCTTGATTATTCTGAATAAGAGCTAGTCTTACTAGAGAGGGCAGTGCAAAACCATGGAATGTTGATTAGAAGTTTCTTGTCCAATTTAAGGACTCTTCAGTATTCTTTAGTGGTAAGTTCTTAAAACTTATATTATCAGATCTTAATATGATAAGTCAAAATGTTAGAGGGCAATATGGAATTCTTAAAACGGCTAGAGCTTTCGAGCATCAACTAGTTCTTATTGATTGATTGGATGACACCAGCTCAATTCAACCCATGAATTTAATTACACACAGAATTTCATAAAATGAACTGGCTATTTTGTTTCTGAAAATGATTCTCGGGAGTTGATCATAGAATAGGCAATAGTAGTTAAGAATTATATAGTTAAATAACAAGTCAACATGAAGAAGTGGATTATTATAAACAACATTTATGCTCTAATCGGCTAGACTATCTTTTTTTCTTAGGTTAATAAATTCGCACCACTACTAAAATCACTAGTAATCTATACATTTATTCATTCCAGTATTGTTTATTTCCTGGAATAATTACGAATTTTGAAACCACCAATCATTCTCATTGTTCAACGGTACTAGTTAGGATGGTAAATTGATTGACAAATTAATTTGTTGCTTTACTCAAAAATTGACGGATACTTCTAGTGAACAAATATATATCATCAGTAAGATGGTTAGTTCAGAAAGAAAAATGTTTCGTAGTAACTTTGAAACTTATGTTATCCATTACGAAAATACAATCAGAGTACTACACTCTTAACAAATATCTAACGGCTTGTATCGAGGCTTTTATTAACAGTTGTTTTCTTTACTTACGAATATTCTACGAGTAACTGTCAGTTAATCGTAAAGAACAAATTAGTGAGAGGAAAAAGAACCATAAAATGGAATACGATGTTGTTTAGGATTAACAAAATGTTAAGTGGTGTAGAGAAATTACTTCTGTAAGATGGCGCCATTCATATTTTTTGAAGGGTAAACAAATAATATACCACTTCTATCGTCTTATTTTCCATGTTATAGTTTTCCAACATTATTCATAAATTTAAACTATACTAATAATGTTAAGTGCGTATACACAAAAATAACATGTATTTATTATTTACCATTACATATATATACATCCTATGTTATGAACATTGATAAACGAAAAATAAAAGCCAACCATCTAACCGACAGTCAACAAAGTTAGGGGAGGAATAGATGAAAATATGGAAAAATCATGTTTGCAAATATACGCACGTATGTGTATGTAAAAGGAAAATACCGAAACCATATGACAGACAGTAAGAATCATCAACTGGGTCTTTTTTTAATTATAAAAAATAGCGAAATTGAAATTAAGACATTCTTTATTATTGTAGACTTCATTGTGTGTGTGAGAGAAATTTTTATAAAATTGGGAATAAGAAAACAACACTGAAAGAGAATTAACCTGTAAATACATATTGCTTTGTAAGTGTTTATTTACACTTACACAGTACAATCATCTACTTACAGATAAACAACTGTCATTGATAATTAAATTATGTCAATATTTGTTTATGTGCAAGATGTGAGTAGAATATAATAGCAACAATAAGTAATTTCGTCAGATAGTAAGTAAATTATTTGCTTATTCAGTCATTACATGAACAATAAATATTATTGTTAAATAAACATCGATGATATATTTAAATAACGATATTAATTGCTCTAGGTAAGGTAAAGAATTCTTTATACAAATTATGAAACTGTAATTTTAACTGTAAAAATCGAAAATAAAAACATAAAAAATATAATCTTATGATAGTGACAATCAACTGAAAATTTCAGGCCCTTTTAGAAAATGCCGATTTTCGTATCATTATATATGTATGTACTAGTCAAGATACTACAGAAAATTCAGATCTCAACTTGTCTGCATAGATTCTTATATACTTAGACCTCATTCTGACTGAGAGCGGATAAAGAGAAATTTTTGAGTAAACTGATTAAATTGGACTTGACTGTCACATTGATGATACAGTGAAAAAACTTACCATTACCCTATCAACAGAGTTGAAGAATATATAAAACAAGGTATATTCTTATTTCAATAGTTCATGGAATAAAAGAAAATATTTGATGAAAAAACTGGAAATTTATACAGCATGATAAAATAATAACCTAAACTTCTAGCTCTTTTTACTAGAAAATTTCTTTAATTTCCAATAAAAATACGGGAAGTTTAGGGTTAAAAAACAAAGACTAATGGACGGTCAAATCAAAGCATTAAACCATAGGAGGCAATCCAATTAGGATGGTAAGTCTTCACAACTTGCACACGACCGATGAAAATACCGAAATCAGTAAATTTCTCGATTATTTGCAAATATTCACACAACCAATCATATAACATATCACAAATACAATAAAAAAGATAGAAATTTAAGTATAACTTTAGAGATCCATAAAAATGGATAAACTTTAAGCACGAGTCAATCAGTCAGCTACAACGTAGGACCAGGCACATATGTGCATATGTTCAAGTTGCCATACCTCATTAACACAACAAGATAAACACCGGATTCATAAAAGTAGTTAATTCAGAGGTGGTAATATATGAAAGAAAGATTGCAATAAGGATATAGTACAGGGAGAAAGAATTAGTTCATAGAAATAAAGATATGAAGCGATTTTAATCTCTTAGTTTAAGGTAAAACAGAGAGTGTATACACCTACGTCATCGTGATCGATTCTGAACCGTGTCACCCAGAGCCTCCAATCATTGGTTACGATAGTCACGGGGACCCCAACCAAGTAGTCTGGATCTACCAACATGGCTCAGACTAGAAGATAGTGACTTCAAGCACTGATGCCGCATTTTGGTTTGACCGCCCCTAACTTTCTTCCAACCATCCCTAACATTAGTCAGCATTGCGCGTCGTGGTAGTCGGTGTCCAGGCATATGCAACACACGACCCAGCCATCTTAGTCGATGAAGATTCATAACCTCATCAAATGATTTACCATCATTCCCTAATACCCTGCGTCTAACCTCACTATTACATACCCGGTGATCCCAGTAATATTTCTAAGGCATCTGTGGTCAAATACTAGTAGCTTACGGGTGTCTTCTACTCTTAATGGCCACGTTTCGCTGCCGTAAATTAAAACAGAACGGACTGCCGCGCAGTATACTCGTCCTTTTATTGATAGACGGATATCTTGCTTTCGCCATAGGTGACGTAAGTTGGCAAAATCCAAGCGAGCTTTTCGAATCCGTGCTGAGATTTCGTCAGACACCAACCCATTAGGGCTGATCAGACTTCCAAGATAAGTGAAATTGCCGACGCGTTCGACTACTTCGGGTGTTGACGCAGACCAGTCTTGAAGGAACAACTTGTATTTAGAGGAGGAGAAACGCATCCCAAACATTCTGGCATTGTTGCTTAGTGCTACCAGAAGACTCTGCATTTTGTCAGCGTCTTCGCCAAACAGGACTATATCATCTGCGTATTCTAAGTCGATAAGTGGACCTCCTGGAAGGAGATCAATACCCGAGAATTCAGTCGACGAGAGTGTTATTTCCATCAATAGGTCTATGATGAAGTTAAACAAAAATGGAGAAAGTGGGCAGCCTTGACGGACACCACTTGTGGTTGCAAAAGTAGATGACAGTTCGCCATAAGCCCTGACTCGACTAGTAGTGTTCGAGTAAAGGGCCCTCACAAGATTTACGTACTTCTGAGGTACGCCTTTCAATGACAGACACTGCCATAGAATCTCGCGGTTTACAGAGTCAAATGCTGCTTTCAAGTCAAGAAAGACCACCATTGTCGGACGCCGATAAAAATATTAGCCAACCTAATCGCTAAAATTGGACCACCATGCTTAAATACCTCTAGAGCCAATTCATCACGACCAGCTGCCCTTCCTCGTTTCAGATTAACTATAGCCTTTTGAACTTCAGCAAGAGTTGGGGGACCTACTTCAATGTTCCATTCACTGTCTGGGAATGGAGGGTAGTTGTAGAGTAGCTGAAGGCCAGCTGAACTGTTCTCTAAAATGTTCCGCCCATCGTTCTAAACGTCTGGACTGGGAGCAGATGAGAGTATCGTCTTTTTCCGAAATAATCTCACTTACACTTGACTTATTAATTCCAGTTTCTTTTATTAGTCTGTAAAGCTGTCTTGTGTTCCCTATAGTCGCCGCCTTTTCCATCTCTTTTGCTTTCGTTACCCACCACTGCTCACGGTCGTTCCTTAGACTTTTTCTTAACCTAGATCTGATTTGTTTACGCTCTTCATCATGTTCAGAACCTGATGGGACGAGTTTGCGAGAATCCATCAGTGTGACAGACCTTGAAGAAATCCACTGGTTCCTTGTAACTCTGTGGTTTAAGTCACTAATAGATGTCACTGCTGTTTCCACAGCTGTTTGTATCTTTCCAAGCAACATCTGGGTCAGCCTCGTCTTCACAACTACCTAAGTGTGACCTCAGTTGTTCCTGGAACCTACTTTTGGTTTTCTCGTTACTCAACTCAGTTCTAATGGGTCTTTTTAATGTGGCTTTTTTGCGTCCATTGAGGCGCAAGCAGATGCGTGCCCGTATTAGGGCATGGTCGGAGTCCAAGCAGGTACTCCAGAATGAGCGACAATCTTCTACCGACCCTCTCCAACGATGACTGATGGCAATATGGTCTATTTGAGTCCATCGTTGGTTTGGTGTAGGGGGTCGCCATGTTAGACGATGTCTCTCCTTATGCTTAAAATTTGTGTTTGCTAAAAATAAACGATTGTCTGAGCATAGCTGCAGCAGACGATCACCATTATCTGTTCGCTGTGTCGGAATACTAAAATATCCACCTAAATGCCTTTCTGTTTGGTTTAAACTGCCTATCTGAGCATTAAAATCACCTGCTACGAGTACTATGTCTGAGCGTTTAGCTTTCTGAAGAAGTTCGGACAGCTTTCTGTAAAATTCATCTTTCACTTCATCTGAGCTGCAGTCAGTGGGAGCGTAGGCAGAAACGACAAAAAGGCAACGACGTGTGTCCCTATCCTTCCGAGTTCTTACGTAGCCGTTCAGCCGAACAGCACATAGACGACTGTTGACGGGGATCCACTCTAGCAGTGCTTGTTCGGCCCTCATGCTTAGTGCTATGCCTACACCTGCCAGTCCACGAGAACTGGCCATCGGGTCACCAGATACACGAAGGGTGTATCTCGTTGGCTCTCCGTTTGCCGAGGTGAGGTCAAGTGAATGACCACACTGGAATCCTGTATGCGTGTTTCGGAGACACAGCATACATCAATGGAAAGAGACTCTAGGGTTTTAGCCAAGGAAGCCTGCTGACCGATTTGACATAGGGTGCGTACGTTGAAGGCTCCAATGTGTAGTTTGGAGCGAGGTTTCAGTAGACCTGGGACAGTGTTTTGCGCACTAGAATCGTTGGCTATGGTGACACTTGAGTGCGGGGGAGGAAAGTTGGGCATCAAATAGGGCTAGATAAACTTATAGCTCAATAATTGTTAATACTTCAAGGTATCCATACAAAAAGGCAATATGCTAACATGAGTTCAGTTCGCAAAACAACAACCCCCAAAACACGAAATCTTCAAAGATAAAGGTTAAATCGCCCTTCTCAGCCAATAGAAAACATACTGAGTCACTGCATGTCTAATTTAATTGTCTAAACGTTTTGCATACGACAACTGTACACACGAATGAGTGTGAGTCCAGCAATTTGATTCGAACTATTTCATTGATTAGTCGCAGTAATCACATTATATAAAAGACATAAGTCAATAAACAGAAAAGTCAGAACATTAATGCATTCACAGGATGATATGCACAAACAAATACAACAACAAAAGTGTACTATGTGATCATTTGTGTGTTTGTGTCTGAGTGTGCATGTGGGAAAAGGAAAGAGTGAGTGGGAGAGAGATACTGCTAGAACACACAATTCATAAAGGATGTTAATCAAAGACAAAATTGTCCATATATTGAGTAAATGAACAAGAAGATTAATCATCAAATCCTCAACAGTATAAAAAAACAGTGATTCACTGCCTCATGGTCCAAATAAAACATGATGAAAAACAAATCACTCTATCCGAAGTTGAAGTCAAGTATCCGTGCTTGTGTGCGTGTGTGTATGAGTGTGCGTCATCTAATATTGATGAGAATGTCTAAAATCTGGGTCTGCAACTTTTCTTCACTTCATCTTCATCTCCACTTCCCACTAGTCAGGAAGGAAGGCAGGCAGGCAGACAGACAGACAGTCAGTCAATAGTGTAACAACACAGAGAGATTTGTCAGAGAAACAACCAAACAGTAGGTGAGAGATATTTTTATATAAATAGACGAAATAGGAGGGGAGCACGACATCAAAACACACAGATAAGATCATATGAATACATTAGACAGACATACTAAACAATGGGAACAATAAACTCATTTCATTGATGTTCTGATATAAAATAGACTAATTCATGGGTGAAGTGGAGCGAAGTGAGTGAGGTAAAGTGTGGCCAGGGAAGTGAAATAGTTCAAAAATTATGTAGTTTGTTTTAAAAGTCTAGTCAATTGGGAGTTATCCGACATCTATAGACTGATATCTATCAAAATGACAGAAAAACATTCTAATATTTATTATCAGATATTGTATTCCCTACATAAACATCCAGATATGCTAAACCAGCAAGGTAATAAAGTCACAGATCCACAAATGTTAGAACCACTTTCTTACATTCAGCTGAATAAGCAATATGTCAGTGAATTGATCAACATTGTAATTATCACGGTTAGATTCGAATTATTATTGTATGTACTTAATCAAATATTATATTTAATGTTGGGAGCGTAACTTACTTGAGCATCATAGACAGCCCAGATTTGATACGATATTTTTGAAATAAACATAGTTTTGCAAGAGAGAACTAATGAATGACTTTAATGTAGTAGGGAAACTGACATATATATTTATTTGATATAAGTACTTCCGAGATGGCTTCATCCAGTGCAATTTTTGTAAGTGAGGTATTCATACAAATCTTGCTTAAAGTCTAATTACATGACTGATAAGTTAGAAATTGTATGAGAAGTGCCCAAAGCGCAATACTCGTTTATATGAATATAATAATAATAATAATAATAATAATAATAATAATAATAATAATAATAATAATTCTGGATTTGGTTCTAAAAGCTTCTAAAAATTGTCTAAAGAGGTTGTAAATATAACAAATTACTCAATTTCACAAAGAAAAATAAGGCATTATAAAATATTTGTAGATTAAAAAATTTGACTACTGAATTTCTAGACACTGATTCAACAATGACGTTTTTTCTACGTGATGATAAAGGCACAGATTATCAGGGAAAGAGCGACATTCCTACAATCTAAGAACATATGGAACTCGAAACAATTGTCAACTAACATCAAAGTCGGAATTTCCAATACAAACGTAAAGACAGTTCTACTGTGCGGAGCTGAAACTTGGAGAACTACCACAACCATCATCAAGAAAGTACAGGTACTTATAAACAGATGTCTACGCAAGATACTCCACATATGTAAGGTGGATACTGTCAGCAACAACCTACTGTGGCAGATAACCAACTAACTTCCAGCTGAAGAGGAAATTAGGAAAAGACCCTGGAGGTGATCAAACTGTATCCCGAGGCAAGCCTTAATTTAGAACCCTCAAGGCTAAATGGAAAGTGACAGATTAAAGAACACATTGAGTCGGAACTCGGAGGAATACATCAAAGGAATCGATAGCAATCAGAAACGACTGGAAAGAATAGCCCAGGACAGTATTGGTTTGGTAATCCTGGTCGTGGACTTATGCTCCTATGAGGAGTAACAGGCGTAAGTAAGAAAGTAAGTAATGTGATCTAATTGTTATCGAATATAATCCTTAAAGCAGCCGAAGATTTGTGCGTAATTAAAGTTTTAGTTTGTGATCAAAACAAGGGACAAAAGCACTCAAATTAAGTAATAAGTTATTTTAATGGATGTATTTTTTTCCAATTGCAACGATCACAAATGCGAACATGTTGATGGTGAACACACACTCTCGTAAAAAGGTAGCTAGCTAAAATTGTTATACCCTTACGGACTACTAATATATCACGTGACTAAATCGCCAATTAAAACACTGACTGATACGAAACTGGTATTGTGCCAGACCAATGACGCACTAACATGTGCGAGCAACCTAGAGTCAACTCTGAGTCCTTATTGGTTCTTCTTGCCCGTCTGGTTCACAATGAGATCTCACCTTCCACTGTATGAATCATGTACCTCAGACATACATAGTTTATATACAAGCAAATCAAACCGCATCATACCATAAAATACAAAATAACAATTATACAAGATCAAGCCAAAACGTGTCTGTGATCGTCAGAGGCTGCAACTGATAAATTAAGAATAACTTAAGAATAGTAAATCGTATAATAATGGTCAATAGGCAAAATGGAAGTTCATAATGAAAGGAATATAATATACGTACAATATAGTTACTTAGTAGTTATACAATAACAATACATATAATAATAGTCCATAAATAGATTCCAGCAGTTACCACTCACTTATTCTTCGTTCGGATATAAGAAAAATAATTTGCGAAATTAAATTTGTATCATTTGGTAGACATGATTTACGATTTTGCAAATGCTTCGGATTTTATGCAATTTGTAGCGATAAATTTCTTTTGAAATAAATTTACAAAAGCAATAAGTGTTTAGATCAATGTGTCCAGTGCATATTGTGTGCTTTTGACGAATATAACATATGCCGGATAGTTACTTTGATGAAAAATCAGCTTATCTTCCATTATCTAAGAAATGAAGACTCTTTTTTTTTTGAGTCATAACAAGAAGTATTAGGGTATACTGAGAGATAATAATATAAGCGAGAGGGAGAGTAAGAGGTTAGAAAAGTAATTAGAAATTGATGATTCATTCTGGAAGGGATAAATTTCTATTTCCAATAATAATTTATTAATAAAGTATAAGATTCTTAATCCATTAAAACAAGCATCTGTGAGAATAATTATATCTACAGTAAAGATAAATGAGATAGAAATAAAACAGATTATGAGGAAAAAGACCCCGGAAATAATTAGTAAGTTGTGTTTAATTCCCTCAAGACTAAATTGGAAATAGATATAAGTAAAATGCTTAGAATATACAAACAATAAATAACACATAAATATCTAAGATTACAAGAGATCATCAGAAGATTCAAATCACTGATTTCTGATACCCAGACGACTGGTTTGTGTTGATAAAGTTAGCTCTTTTAGTGAATGATTTAGTGTGCTAAATAATCAATTAACAGTAAAATAAAGGTATTTGGAATTGTTATCTACCATAATGGATAAAAATTGTATTCTAAATCCGAATGCTAACAATTAATTGGAACGGCCATGAAGTTATTAATTATGCGTATGCTATGTGCTTGGGGAATCTGGAAAGTCCATATATCGTAACAATCTCACACGGTAGGTGAGATAGAGGCAAGTATGGCCGGGTCATTGAGAGTAATCGGATTATTCACCAAATCAAAGTACCATGTTCATATTTTAATATATAATGATACCGCCTTCAGAAGTAAAAGCTTCTTCTATTTTATCTCAATCTAATATCCATTTGAAGTAAATAAATATTCTGAGTTTATTTCTATTTAGTACGAAACAAGAAAGGGTAGATTTTAAAAATCAATGCTTGGAAAACAGGAAAATAAGTGAAGAATCGTGTGGCAAACAATATTCAAATGAATGCAAAGAAAGAGTACATCTTTAACCAAAACCCAATGCACTTAGTGTCGGAAAATAATTGCAGAAAATTCGCACGCATTTCGAGCCTTTGGGTTATGCATTTTGATGTGTGCAACATTTACATTTCGATCAAATGGACTACAGCAACTACGAAGTAACGGTCAATACTGCCTCTATTTATTTAATGTTTCCAACCCGTTTCACTGGTTCGCATCACTAAGCATGAAACTTACGCTAAGTATGGATTCCTGTATTTCATTTTAAACATTTCACTAAGGTCCTCACTTATTACGAAATATTTTACGTAAAAGACAGCAATCAGTTCAATAAGAACTTTTCTTAACAGATTGTCTGATAGTGTTGTGCTCGGTAGAAGTATATAAATAAATGTAATTAACGTCTACATGAAAGAGATCGGCTGGCAAAATAAGTGAATTTAAAGCTGTACAATTTAACTACCAAGAAATAAAATCAATAGGCTAGTGGTTAAATAAAAAGCATGAAGCAAAACGTTTCGTTTTGACTAACTTTCGAAAATCATTCTGGAGAGCAAATGTCTTGGTACATCATCTAAGATTTTCTATCGTTAGCCCTAGTTACGTTTTTCTTTTAATACGACTCAGTTTATTAACAAGCAGCAGTTTTCGCGTTGCTTTATGTTAGGGAAACAATTAGGTCCTTTGGTCTGTCTACCCACTCTTGGTGCTGAGGATACTTATCTAATCCAGATTATGACCTTGGCGCAATAGGCTGACTGACCTAACCTTGAGGCCAGTACGCGTGAGTTCGAAGTGGGGTAGATAGGAAACTTTCTATCAGCTGATTGGCTGACAAGCACGCGAATGAGAGAAGACAAGACAGCTAGAACACTAGTCGATCTACTCCCGATATCCTGATTTCAGTTCAGTGTCAAAAGGTACATGAATAAGTAAATGAACAACCCGACCATAAAGTACAATAATAAGGAAAAATACAATTATGTCCAAAGCTGGGAATTAGAGTAGAAAATAGGGTGCAAAATATTATGTTTAGATTACAATAGCTTCGGAACAAAAAAGGGTATGGCAATGAATCATACATCGAACGAAAGCTTATGTTCTGTAGAATAGATTAGGGACAAAAATAAATGTCAGTGTTTTACAAGCTTTGAATGAAATGGAATAACATCCCGAAAAATAGCTTTCGTAGTTTGTCAGGGCTTCTTGTTTTCATGTTCACAACAGAAACCATACTGGTCACTATGGAAATTAGATTCCCTCGAACTGAACTACTAGTGAGTAGCTTAACAACATAAACAACAAAATCACTAACAGGAACTATTACTTGTGCCACTTGTAAATAGACCACAGTCTTTATTCAACATAATATTTTGACATTATTTTTTACTATTTTTCCCTTTAATATTTTCTAATATTTAAACAGTGGAATGGTGAGTCATCCCAACTAAATACCTAATTATTTTCATTTTTCAACTCACTTTTTCAATCATTATGCAGAGAGAGATTGTATGAATTCTCACTATAGTCATTACGATTACAAAAGCAAATATAAAATTTCCTCAAACATACAAATGTTGGATGAATTATGATAAATGATTAAGTCTATAACCGTCCTTACTCCTAAAATATAAAATGGAACAGTGATAATAAAATCCCTATTTCTAACGTACATATTATTATTATTGCTATTATTATACTGAGAAAAATATCCAGTAAGAATAATAACGAAACTATAGTTATAAAGTAAAGGTTTCCGTTATGAATAAAAGTTGAGAGAGTTACAAATGTAAACTAGTTTCAAGGTATGTTATGTGATTAAAAGAGAACAATTAAGTTAGAAATGAATATTTAAAAAAAGAATAAGCTGACAACATATAAATTTAATCCATTATTCATTGAATCAATCAGTCATCGAATGTGTTAAAAAAAATAAAACAAATATACAGACACATAAAATATAAAACATGTGAGGCTCAAGTGAGAAAAAGTGAAAAGAGGAGTGGAGTCACAAATGACACGACAGTTTCTCAATCAACCAATCGTAGAGAACTGTTCACAAAAGCATCCGACCATCCTGATGAGGGACCTCAACGCTAAGGTCGGTATGCACAACACCGGGTACAGAAACATCAAAAAACGGAATGGACTGGTGGAAACGAACGAGAATAGTGATACACTGGCAAATCTATGTGCTTTAAACAACGTGCTTATATAAGGCACCGTTTCCTCCATAAATGCATACACAAAGCCACATGGTTTTCACCGGATTTCAACCCTGAAAACCAGAAAAACCACACTTTTATCAATAAAATATTCATAAGGTCCATGGAAGACCTAGGAACAAATAAAGGGGCTGGCATAGCTTCAGTACACCACCTGGTGGGAGCTAAGCTAACACTGGACAATCGGACAAACAGCGTTGAGTAAGTCTAATACACTCTTCTTTCGGAAAGCTGACTAACTGAACGAATTCATTATAACTCTCAGTAGCAAGTTCCAAGCCTGATAAGATCTATTAGAAGACAAAAGCACAGTAGAAAACTGGAAAGGGGTCAAGGAAGCAATTATTTCAATGTCAAAGGAGGTGCAGTGCTGCAAGAGTCACCAACATAAATAGTTGATCTCTATCGACATCACGGGAAAATTCATGAAAAGAAAGACAAGGAAACAGTAGTCAACAACAGAAGGGGATTCAAGGCACAAACTGAACATGCAGGAGCAAACTAACAGGAGGAACGGAACGTTACAGTTGATAAACGGAAATACGTGGAAGGCCCGGCAATTACAGCGGAAATAGTTGCAAGAGAAGGAAACATGAAACAACTATATGATACAACCAAGAAGCCTGCACGAATATATGCTACACCAGAGCGACCAGTCAAGAACTAAAAAGGCAAACCAATCACACAGACTCAACAGCAACGGAACAGGTGAGTTAAACACTTGGAAAGGCTATTGAGTAGACCAGCACCACTGAATGCGCGAGACACTGAAGCCCTATCTTGGAGTCTTCAAGGTAAAAGTAAGGGTTAGACCGAACAACATGTGGGAATTCAATACGATGAATGGAAGTTGGTGACAACTTGAAGGGTGAATTTAGGACAGAGGTGGTTGAATATACCTGGTTGGTGCCCTACGTTTGAAGAGGGTTAACAAGCTTAAGTAAGCAATTAGTGAAGGAAGTAGTAAGTACTTAAGTATGAAGTGGATAAACTTGAAAACTGAAAGCAAATATGAAGGAAGTGAAGTTTCATTTATTGCGATTTCTCCAATTAAAGTGTTAGTAAAGTAGCGATTACGGCAACGTCAGTAATACATATATATTAGATAAAACATTGAACTCAGTAATAAATAGATCGAAATTTTTATTTTGAATATCAAAATATAATTCTAATGAGTAAATCTCTATATTCTCTCTTTATCTACAGTAAGATCAAAAGTGGTCTCTCAATACCATATAATTACTTTTAGTGAATGGAATATACACAGCTGAACAGTAAAGTTCTTGTGGTCTATAATTGTTTTATTCATGTTTTTTTTCCTTTTTAGTTTTATCTGTCTGATATTCATTTTTTGTCCATTTTTCTTAGGTTAATGAGATACTTAGACGGTGATGAGATTCGAACTCACTAGCGTTCTATTGGTAGCTATGTACCATACTAGTTATGATACTTGACAACAGGCTATACAGGAATTTCAGTCATCGAGTAATTTCTCTGAATATATATACATGAAGTACAAGAAAGATAATTTCCAATCCAGATCTATACGATAAGTTTACAAAACAAGAATCCTATGTTGCAAAAATTTTGAAATTATTTTATGATCGACGCACTTTCCATCACGAAGTTTCATAGCATAAGGACATACCGAAAATCAGTAAATAGTGACCAAACTAAGTTCAATATAAACATGGCTGTGAAGTTTGTGTATCGTAACTATGCTATCTATGAGAAATTAAATCGCAAACCAACCGCTTTTTTGTTGATTGATTCATGCTCTATCTATACAGCCCTATTGAATCAGACATTTTTGTGCCTATATACGTTGAGATTTTACTGTTGTTATTGCCGAGTTCATTACCTTGAACATGAATTTAACAAACAAATTATTATTTGCTGTTCCAGTAAATCTAACAATAGCTGCTTTGGAATCTGACAGTCCTAGGTCAGTCAGTAGAGTGAATTGAAAATACACGTCAAGTAATTTCATTGCACCTTAGGAAATACATACTATTTTTTATTCATGTGTACAGGCTTTTTTAAATAACAGTCTGAATTAATAAAAGTCAATAAACGAAACGAGGTTTACAAATAAACTACAGTAACAAATAGTAGTTTTCACTGTTATTCTGACATATACTGTTATGATCGAGTCCGTAAGTTCAATACACGCGCGTCAGAAAGTATAAACAATATATTTCCGAACTAATACATGCACACACTATGGTGACATCACTACTAAATGCATATAATTAGTGTATTTTATACATTCTCATTTTTCATCGTCATTGTTTTCCACTTAATCATAATAAAGTCGAAAATGTCGGTTATTATGACCTGACAAAGTGTTTTAAAACCCGGAAAAAAACACTGACTTTCACCAGATGAGGACGAGGAAAACAAAGCAGGAATTGAATATTTTTGTTAAAATTGATTTCAGTAAACACTTTTATACCACATTTTATGAGTTGATTAGATTAGTAGATATTCAAAAAGAAGTAAAACAAATCTTTACAAGTGATAACTAAAGCATAAAATGCCTACGTTCTACTGAGCAATAGAGAGAGAAACAGTTTAAAACCTCATCACAAACTGAATTCCTTTGATGAACCAGTGAAAAATTGATTAATACTGAGATGGTTGGTCCTAGTTTGAGGATTAGCGGACATCCGCAATAACCTATCAATGAAATTGGATAGGGAGAGCCCCATATCGTAAATCGATGGAAGTCAAGAGTATAGATTGCTGGATTCGTCCGTAATCAGAATATCATTTAAGACAATCACAGTAGTTAGCTCACACCTATGCAATTATGATTAAACTGACAAGAGATAGACCCTAAGGATGAAGAGATAATTCGACAAAAAAAACCAACAAAATCCTTCAGAAGAGGGCAGAAACTAGGTCACAACTTCTGTACTTTTATTAATACTCACACCGATCTTATAAACTAACACTATCGTCTGGTGTATGATTTTCCAGTTTTGATAGAGATGAGTCATTGTGCAAAAGTTACTTAAATCCTAGATACTAATGTCATATTTTTACGATCATATATGTGTGTGAAATACTTAATTGAATGTGAATTAAATTGTGCGCAAGTTCTACACCTCGACTTCGCCTGTTAAATGTTGTATAAATGTAACAGCTTTTCATTAATTTTTTTTTAAATATCGCATTAATTTTTAATTTTTGTTGTGGAATAATAATAATAAATTGCTATAAAAGAAACGAAAACGCAATTGACTTAATTGAGTGAACTAAAAAGGAGGATAAGTCAGTGGTTTGAACCTTGAACTAGTCGGTATCTACTACGATGATACATGTTGCGTATGCTATGAATCTGCCTAACCTTAAAGCGCCATGTTTTAACAAAGCAATAGTTTAGTAAGAAAAAGTATCACACTCCTACATACAATCAACAGCAACCAATTAATAAAGTTCCTCCTAACTAATGGATCGAAAAGTATAGGACCATAAGACTTGATGACTGAGATTCAAGAGATTCTAGAAACTAGTGTCTGATGATCACAACATTTATGAATCCAATGTCATGAATGAATGGATTTGACGTTTTGTTCCAAGATTAGTATAATTATTCAAATTATATTCTTCTACTCTCCCGAATAGCTACACTTACATGTACCGTGCTAAATAATATGTGATACTTTTTATTTTTGAAAGAACCAGGTCGTTATAAAAATACTAAAATTCAGGATATATAAAATGATAAAGAATGGATATTACTGTATCAGTGTGATGAACGTAAGAACTTAAATCATGGAGTATATATTTTTTCCAAGGCTCAATCCAACAGTCAAAGAATCCACCGACTGGCCTGTCAGCCAGCATTCCATTTAAGGGTGAATCACATAAAACACATCATAACTACATCAATCGACGAACATTCAGTCCCATTAACCAACTGATATGACATCATTCTTGTGTTAAACCAATGGCATGTTGCTATGTTTGAAGAGATTACAAGTGCACTTAATCTAAGAACGGAACGAAGACTCTGTGACACAATCACAGTTAAGCTAGCCATTCCGACCCGTCCCTGCTAACTAGAGAGAGAAGTCTAAGTTCGGAAGAGGGGAATATATTCCACAAGTAGCCAGAAACACGAGCAACCACGACGAGTCTAGTCAGAAATACACTCAACCATATATTGATTCATACACCCATTTTTGAATAATAATTAGAATAATATCACATATGTAAAAAAATATTTAGTTATAACAAATCATATGCTGAGTATAGTTCATGTTAATTTAAAACAAGAATATCGTTGTTATACGGAAAAAATTATCACACTGGGGAAACAAAACAAACACTACATTGAGTAATCATCACATTGAATTAAAATGGAAGTGATGTTGAATAAAAATCATGAGTAAATCAATCTAATTTTGACTTTTCATCCCATTATATCACACGTCAACCATCACTAGCAGCCTTGCGTCGATTCGAAATCCTCATTGATCGTTCTCGCCTATCCCTACCCGTTTGGTTCACAATGAGATCTCACCTTCCACTGTATGAATCATGTACCTCAGGCATACATAGTTTATATACAAGCAAATCAAACCGCATCATACCATAAAATACAAAATAACAATTATACAAGATCAAGCCAAAACGTGTCTGTGATCGTCAGAGGCTGCAACTGATAAATTAAGAATAACTTAAGAATAGTAAATCGTATAATAATGGTCAATAGGTAAAATGGAAGTTCATAATGAAAGGAATATAATATACGCACAATATAGTTACTTAGTAGTTATACAATAACAATACATATAATAATAGTCCATAAATAGTTTCCGGAATTTACCCATAATTTTATCTACTTTGGATACAACACATAAGCCTCTAACATTGTGAACAATAAATTAAGGAGAGGTTCTGCCATAAGCTGACAGTGTTCTAAAAGAGTGTGTGATCAAATACTAGCAAATTATGTATTATCTCTGACTAGGCGTTTCACAACCACAAAGTAATACAGAAAAAATTGATGTGCAGTATAGGGTTTTTTCAAATTTATAAAAGCATAGATATAACATAAATCTCAGGCATTTAGTGATATTGTCAACTAGCAATGTAGATGGATCAAAATTATTTAGTTTGACTTTTACAAAAGTATATGACTAGAATCTTTGTACTTATCGCTTGAGACCTAACAGAATTATTTATTATGGGATCAATTTAGAGCGCAATGGTTTCTAAATAACAGTGGAGAACTTATGAAATAAAAAACAGCTTCGAGGGACTTTTTGTCATCTGAGATGCTTCAGACAGATCAAATAAGATAACTATTTTCTTAAAGAGAGACTTATGTTACAGTGGTCAATCGCTTCCAAGGTTTATTTCCAGTTGATTCACCTTCAATTTACTTGATTTTCACTATTAATCTATTTCTCCAGAAATACTTTGGATTTAAAAAATGGAACCAGATTATCACATAGACGCAGCCTATGGGAGTACACGTTACTGGATCACTATATCAATACGATGTATAAAAATAATTATTCATGTCACAACGGACAGTTGACTAATGGTTTTTTCGGATTTAAATAAAACGCGAATTTATTGTTGCTTAATTTTCGCCCAACATTATATATATATATATATATATATATATATATATATATATATATATATATATATATATATACTTGGTATCTAATATGTATCCGAAACGATTATCATCAATAATGTACCGGGGTGTCACAAACTATGAAAATATTTTTGTGTATTTGTTTAAGAAATTAAGACGTAAATAAATTTTTTATTAGCAGGTCAATGAACAATACTTATTTACATTTTTTTAATCGTAATACTGCACTCATCAATAAAATGTGAGATTAAATCTGTCTGTAGCTCTTCTGGAACTACTGACAGTAACCCATCACGGAGAAAACAATCTTGCTAAAAAACGCTAACCAGGTTAAACAACTTAAACCATTTAAACTATTATTACGCTTCATGATGAAAGCTGAGATTCTTCGGATGTCACAAGGACGATGCCACTTCGAACAACCATGAAAACATTCGGTATGGGTACATGGAATGTTCGGACAATGTAGGAGACTGGGAGGACCAGTCAAATAGCTACAGAAATGAGGAGATACAACTTGGCTCTACTTGCAATCAGCGAAACCCACTGAACACAAGCTGGACAGCAAAGATTAGATACGGAAGATATCAGAATCAGACTGTTCATACTTACATCACTAAAAAATTCAGAGGGTCAATGAAAGAAGTGAAAACCAAGAGAGAAGCTGACACAGCTTCAGATCAGCACACGATTTTGGTCAGGATAAAATTGGAGCCAAAGAAGCACTAGAAAACTGACGAGACAGTGTTACAAATGTTTGATACAGCCCTTCTTCAAGACACTGACAAACTCAATGGATTCCAGATAGCTCTCAACAACAGGTTCCATGTCTTACAGGATCTACTTACAGAAGAAGAAACTACTATGAACGACAACCAGAAGGGGGTAAAAGAAACACCAACTCCGACGTGTTAGGAGGTTCTGGGCCGCAAAAGGCATCACCATAATAAACAGATCTCTATCGAAACCCTGGACTAGATTCAAGAAAGGAAGAACAAGAAGACCGCAATTAACAATAGTCGAATAAGAGCAGAGAAAATCAAGGCACAAGCTGAATACACTGAAGCAGACAAGCAAGTGGAGAAGAGCATGAGAGCCAACAAGCCGAAACACGTGGAAGAGCTAGCGACGACAGCGGAAAAGCCTCAAGAGAAGGAAATATGAAACAACTATATGACACAACGAAGAAACTGGCAGGGAAATATAGTAGACCACAAAGACCAGCTAAGGACAAAGGAGGCAAGCTAATCACTGATATTCAAGAACAGAAGAACAGATAGGCACAACAGTTTGGAGGACTCTTGAATAGACATGTCCCACTGAACCCAGTTCCATTGAATCAACCACACACACTGATCATCCCATAGATGTCACTTCACCAACGATCGAAGAAGACAGGATGGCAATCAGACAAATTAAGAGTAGGAAAGCAGCAGAACCTGACAATATACCACCGTAGTCAGACAGAAATAAATGCTAGGATACGCCACTATACATCAACTTCATTGACTATGAGAAAGCGTTTGACAATGTGGATGGGCAAACATTATGGAAACTTCCTCGACACTATGGTGTGAGTAGCTGAGAGAATCGCCAACATCACTCGTAATTCATACGACGGCCTACAGAGAAAAGTGGTGCATGGCGGACATCTGACAGATGCATTCCAAGTGGGGACTGGAGTTAGACAAGGCTGTCTACTCTTTCCCATGGTAGTTGACTGGATTATAAAGATCTCGACATCTGACGGGAAGCACGGAATAAAATGAGCAGGTTGGATGCAACTAGACGATTTGGACTTCGCAGATGACCTAGCCCTTCTATGCCATACACATCAAAAAATGCAGGTCAAGACAACTAGTTTAGGAGCAGCCTCTACAGCAGTTGGCCTCAACATGCACAAGGGAAAAAACAAAATCCTCAAATACAACACGGAGAACACCAACTCAATCACACTTGATAGAGAAACTCTGGAAGAGGGGGAAACTCTCATGTACCTGGACAGCATCATAGATTAACAAGGAGGATCTGATGCAGACGTAAAGGTGAGGATTAGCAACGCAAGGACAGCATCTCTACAATTGAAAAACATATAGAACTCAAAACAACTGTCAACCAATTTCGAAGACAGAATATTCAATGCGAACTTCAAGACAGTTCTACTGTACGGAGCTGAAACTTGGAGAACTACGATAACCATCATCAAAAAGTACAAGTATCTCTAAACAATTGTCTACGCAAGATACGCAATACCTGTTGGTCGGATACCATCAGCAACAGCCTACTATGGGAGGGGACAAACTAGCTTCCAGATGAAGAGGAAATCAGGAAAAGAAATTGGAAGTGGAAATCATTAAAATGCATCACGAGGCAAGCTGTAACTTGGAATCTTGAAGAGAAATCGAAAAGCGGAAGGACGAAGAACACACAACATCGGGAATTGGAAGCAGACATCAAAAGGATGAATAGCAACTAAAAAAACTGGAAAAAATTGCCCAGGACAGAGTTGGATTAAGAGTGTTAGTGGGAGGCCATGCTCCTCCACGAGGGGTAACAGGCGTAAGTAAGTAATGACATTCTTGATTATGCTTTTACCCCCTTTTATGAGCAATGCTATATTCATTGAAATAAGAGGTATCCGTTAGCTCCTAAGGAGGTGCCCCGAGACCTAACTTATGTATTGCTCAATATCATAAGACGTTACGGTTGAGTTGTTTATATGGTAACTCATACTTGGAAGCGGAAATATTTTGTTTTGAATTATGATATAATTCAATGTGTGAATAAGCTATTATTTTGTGGTTTTCACCAATATCTAATGCACCGGTTCAAGAACGATGAACAAACCATAAAGGATTAAATTACATTTTTACAGCTCTAGGGCTTCGATAACTTTACTAGGTATTCAATGTATTTACTTAAATGTTTAAATATTATCCCACGTCTGATAGTTGTGATCGGTTTAAAATAGCATTCAAAATGTAACCAACACATGATTATAAGCAATATTTGCAAAATTAGATAAAGTTATTGACGGTTGAACTGGGTCGTATCATGAAGTGCAAACTTCTAGATTGGAAGCAGTTTATGATTAGAAACCCTAGGTGGTACTGTCATACTGCTGCAGATACATGCATTGGTAAATTCTGAGTTTTATTATTATTTCAAATTTTTTTGATTACATTATTTCAATCTTTGTTTTATTTTGAAATATATTTACAACACTCGGCTTCCACTATTATTAATAGATATCATTTCGACTTTCCTTTTTTTGAATTACTTTACGGCATTTAGACGTGTAGTGTGACAGCATAGAGTAATCAGCAGTTCTTTTCGGTTGTGAGTCACTGATGACGCTATGATAAAGAATGATGAACAGTTATAAAATACTACATATAAACTCGTAATATTCGATACAAAGTGATACACTAAAGTGATTAACTTCACTGGCCACGATACATACCAAGGAAAGCAAAATTAAATAGGCATTAAGGAATTCAAATACTATTCGCTGAAAAATTTTACATACAACTTGTTGAAGAAGTATGATTGCTGACTAACTGTAACATGAAAGTGTTCAAGTGGCTTTGTAACAAGAAAAGGATATACTGAAAAACACCAGACAAGCATATATACAATCTAGGTTATGTCGAAATGTGAAAGTTTTCCATTATCGTCCATTTTATATTCGTTTCTACAGACTCCTTAATATTTAATCAAAATATTCACTAATTAAGAAGCAAGCTGCAAAAAGTTAATTAATTTTTGACAGAATACTGGATACCTCATCGCAATATTAAAAGGTGCAATTTTAATAATGAACTGGATGAGAGTGTTGAACGTAGTTTGTGCCAGGGATTGCATCAACTGGAGAACTACTAAGTAAAAGGCAAAATACAAAATCTTATCGAATATGACTATTTACCATATCAATTGTAATCATCATTCTCTAAAGAGTTTATTCTCTTTGATTTCGTAAGAATTTAAATTGATATCATTTAGTACACATTGTTAAATAGTTGAAATAAGAAGAATTCGTATAGCTAGTTCTATGTTCACTTAAAAAATTGTAAATAAGAAATAATATGTATATATTAGGAAATAAATCTCAAAATGTGAGAACTTTGTGGTTAATTTACCAAGAAAACCAATAATGAACACTAAGAACTTACAGATTTTACAACAGCTTGTATGAAATATAGCTCCACAAATAAATGTAGCTATCTTTTCGTTATTAACATCATTATCATTACTGTCATCATCGTAATCTGGAACCACAGATTGACAAACTAATATTGGATCAATTAGATTTATATTGCCACCACCTTCACCACTATCTACAATCAGATTATTTGCATTATGATTACTATTGTTAATAGTAGTCTCAACATGACAATTATGTAAACATAAGGTACATATTTTAGCAGATTCGTCTAACATAGTAGTATTATTTGTAGATGTAATTGCAGTTCCAGTTACATGAACTGATGTTTGTTGTTGTGCAGAAGGAGGACAGATATGTTGCTTACTAGTTGGTGTGCTATTAAAAGTATTAACGTGATTTACAGTTGTGGATGTTTGATTATTAGTGATCAATGGCAGATTAATTGGAGTATTATGAGACAAAAAATTTTTGTTTCATTGAGGTAGTTGGTTTAAATGATGATCGTCTTGCATGAGTGAAATTTGATCTGGGTGTAGGACCATGAAGTAAATCTGCGGTAGTTGTTGAGTGACTGAGTTTATTTGTAATCGCAGGTATTGTATTAATTAGTGGTTCCTGTAATTTATCATAATTATCTGTATAAACCGTAGTGGTGATAGCAGTAGTATTTTTATTTGTTGATTTCATAGGAGTCCGATATTTCAGGCTATTATTGGTGCTATTCTCTTCCGATTCAATTGGTGTTAAGCATCCTTCACGAAGAATTAAAGGACTACAATCTCTTACTGGACGAAATGTTGTTGATGAAGCAGAATGCCTTATAAGAAAAAAAACATGGAATTAAACAATCAATCAAGTAATTAAGTTACAATACATTTGTGGTCATCTTTAGCTAAGGCTGCAACCGCTTAGATCGAAGTTTACCGATGATACGCTCCAGATATTAGTGCGATGAACACGTAAGTCAAGTCAACTTTCAATTTGTGATTGAATAAGTTTAATAATGCTCAGTTCTAAACCAAAGTGGTTACAAAAATGAATCGGAGCAAAATATTATGTTGAACACTATATCTGTCTTCTCTTTAGCATACTAAAAATGTGAATATAGCTGTATTTTACAAGCCCTACCCTCTACCTCATTTGTGAGAACGCTAGTTCCGATTTGAAATATGCACCTCTTTAACCATGAGTCACTGATATTACTTTAAACCTCTATACATTACATTGTATTTTGGTCTGTCTTAAAATTGGTTATTTCCTAGTTCTTACAAATGACCTAAACGTTATGAGACTTAGTCGTGGCCATTTAGAGATTTGTGTTCTGGCTGTATGGAGTTTTGCTCTAATATTTTGCTTAGTCTCATTTGCTTTTGCTGTTCATTATCCTTGTTATGATTTCTGGAACGCAGTCTACGTGAATAAACTTTCGAGGGTGTGAAACTGTCTGATTAATCTTCCCTCTGTCCCATTCCCTTCTTCTATGTTACCAATCAGAAATGTAGATCCAAACACCCAATAAAAAGCCTTATTCTGAGCTGGTAACCCACTAACTTTTTTATTTGAGTACCACTTGACAGTTCTTATCGCGGAGTTGTGTCATCTTGTGCTTATTTCGAACAGTGAGGCTGGTAAGGTATTTGTGAGATCCCCATCATATTAAGAGACTAATATTTGAACAATGAATATTCTTTTCGACAAATCCTCTTCAGGTTCTGCAATTATATACTCAACTTAACAATCCGAAAAATGGCCAGATTAATGACAAAGTGCATCGTTTAAAGTCAAAGCATCTGAATTTAAGATTGCCAAACAAAATAGAATAAAATTGTTAATGCTGCTATGACGCATAGGGAATGTTAACCTGAATCAGCTTATATGTCAAATGAAAACTTAAGATCCTAAATTCAGATGCTTTGACTTTAAACGATGCACTTTGTCATTAATCTGGCCATTTTTCGGATTGTTAAGTTGAGTATGTAATTGCAGAACCTGAAGAGGATTTATCGAAAAGAATACTCATTGCTCAAATACTAATCTTCTAATATTTGTGAAATTTTCAATAGAAGAGTTTGTTTACCACGTAACCACATACATAAATAAAAATGTCTGACGTTTTATTATATGCGACAGTCATAGTAAGGCTGATTTTTATATGGAAGAGATGGGCAGATTGAGAGGCCATCTATAGCTATTAACAGCATCGTCAGGAAAGTCTTGTAAAACACTGACATAATGCAATTAATTATATCGAAGCATTTTAGCTAGATCATATATCTCAACTAACACCTTACATTCAACTAAATACTTTACAAGTACTTACTTATTCTTATTATACTTACAAACAAAAACTTATCTACTACAATAAACTTAATGATTTACAGCCATTTTGATTACCACAACTACTCAATCTGTACTATTATATGGTTTCAACTTAATGGGTTTCCTGTGAGCTTAATTGATATTCTAAGATTTGATTCGCCAGAAAAAGATTCATCTTACTGGTTCAATTGTCACGGTAGTTTAATTTTGAAGATAAGCACCAAACAGGTCAACAGATGTTCCTGCATCCCAGAGTTGATGTTCGCTCCGGGACTCGGACCCAGCACCGTTCCCTCCAAACGTCATCGCGTTATCCACTACTCAGTAGCTAAGTGGATAATGTGATGGCGTTTGAAGCGAATGGTACTGGGTTCAAATCCTGGAGTGGACATCAAGTCCGGGATGCAGGTACATTCAGCTGACGAGTCCCAAATAGGACGAAACGCGCGTCCTGCTAGCCACTAACCGTTTTTACGTAGAAAGCTTGTGAATTAATAGAACGAATTTGTATTTCATTGCATCTTAAGATTTTTAGAAGGCTCAGTGTTATATACCACCAAGAAATGTGTTCAATTTACTGGGTTCAAATTTCCTTCAGTTTGTAGCATTGTAGTAAAAGTTAAGGTTAACATAGTATTGAAACGCTTTATAGAACGATCCCACCTAAGAATAAAATTTAATTAGGAGAATGCGCTAACCATTAATATCATTAGTTTACTCCCAGCAATTGATAATTTATAATAATATTTTCCTCTTTTCTGTAAAAACGAATTTCTCTATTAGAACAACATTGAAAATAGTCATTTGGCTAACATATCCATTCTTTATAGATTATGAGAATCTACACAATATGAGCAATATTTAACGAGATAAGAAAAAGTAGTTTTAAATGGTACTTTCAGAGTACATAAATGAAGTGATATTTATATATATTTATTCAATTATCTCTTATCAACAGGATATGTGGTCCAAGCAGTTGTTCATTTCATTTCTATGGGAAAGTTGTCTCCACCTTCTGTTTTTTGACCTAAATAATATATAAAACCTATAAACAAATTATGATATGTTTTTCTAAAAAAAACATCTACAGTACTTGATGATAAATTAAAATATGATAGACACAATGATAGACTAAGTAAATATTTGGGAAATGATTAGTCACTTTTCGTACAATGAAAGATTATCAAGTAGTTGTATGGAAGCTATACAGACAACTCTTTACTAGTTAAATGATATTGGGTTAGAATTTCTTTGTTTGCTCATCAGTTTCTCTCACATATAAATGTAATGTAAAACTTGTCAGGACATGCATATATGATTGTTCGTTTGCAATCTAATTTGGCTTTGAGCTAATATATTTAAGTTTACGACAAAAAAAATTTTAAAATGGTTTTCTGATACAATAGGTAAAACTAAAGTCTCAGAAGTTTGGTGAAATCATAATCTATTATTAGGAAACATTGTATATCAATTAAAACTTGGAATTTCATTTGTATATCATTAACGTAATAGCCAGAGCATTTACAAAGTCCAAAAACCAGTCTGAAAAGAGTCTGTGATTGATGATCTAAAGGATGAGTCTGTTGTTTATTTTTTGTATCGGTTGTTTCAATCTTCCATTGATTTTTAGGACTGCAATTGATCAGTCTCATATTGACATATATACATCCTGCGTGGATTGCCTCGGTATCTCCTTAAATCACAATTATTATTATTATAGGCAGAGATGAATAGCGGCAGGCAGTAGAATCTAGGACGCATGTTTCATCCTGTTTGGGACTCATCAGTTGGAAGTACCTGTTCAGGAGTGAATATTAACCCTGGGGATGCAGGTACATTCAGCTGACGAGTCCCAAAAGGGATGAAACGCGCGTCCTGCATTTCACTACTAGCCACCATCCATCTCTGCTTATAAGTCTATTGTTGTTAATTTCAAATCCATACATGTATCATATTTTAAGTAGAAATTTCATGTTGCAAAATATTTTACGTGATAAACAGGGATATAAACTAGGAATATAGAAAACAAGGGATATGAAGGAAGGCAGGGAGAAAATTAAATGATCTTCAAGAATGATAAACTGTTTAACCTCTACTCGTAATATAATCTATACTATTCTCTTAAGGAAGATATACAAAGTCTGGAGCTAAGATATTACTCGTTACTTTGTGAATCTCATCTCACTTCCGACTGATTATTTGCTAATTGACTGGTTATTCACATTTATACTATCTAGGGTTGAATATATATAGATAAATAGCGATTTCAAATTTTAGTATGTATCTAGTCAAATGTTCTACTCTACTGAAATTATAAAAGCAAAATATTAGTTATCAATGTTGGGAATATGCCTCATTAACGGGTAACACAAATCTAAAACGAAGTATATCTTTGCAATCATCCCGCTCTTCAAGTATCTAACATAGTTTATTTAAGATCTGTAATTTTAAAAAATAAAATAAAAAACTGACAGAAACCTGAAACCTGCAGATAAATATTTCGACAAAGTGTGGAATTATTCGAAAATAAAACAACATGATATTTTCGTTTATTATATGCATTGCTTTTGTAGAATGAAAACATGAACTTATAAACTGCTAGTATACCATATCAGTTAAACATTTATAATGGATATTCAAAAGGATGTTAGTAAATACTTGTTAGATTTGTATAGCAAAGTGGCTGACAAATCTCTTAGAACCCGTTAGAAAACATATTTGTAAACACTCCGTACGTGATACTTTTGAATTTATCGAGCACATAAAAGGAGTGAATGTAAATGACAAAATTATGCTATCTCTAGATGTCGAATAATTATTCACTAATGTTCCACTCACAGAGATCATTATTTTATCTGCAAGTACGTAAATGATAATGAGATTAATATCGGAATACCGGATGCTTATTTGAAGGATAAATTATCGCATCTGGTCAACTCAATGTACATTTACCAATTTACCTGCTCTTGTGGAGCTAGGTATATAGGTCGTTCGATGAGTACTTTATCCGAAGGAATTCAAGAACATTGTTCGGCGTGGCTAAAAAGAGGAGGCAACGGCTCAATAAGAAGTTCAATAATCGAATACCCTGTGAACGCAGGTCGCTCAATCAAGAAAGACTCTGCGTTCAAAGTCATCTAGAAGGTGCGTAAAAGTCTTCCAAAGACAATTAGACTGCATTAGACATACATCTGGAGAAACCAGAATTCTGTGTGCAAAAGAGACTGGTACGACCTCTTCTTCTACCATCGTCTTAATGTCTTATAATATTTTTTCGCTTTTCCAGACTCTTCCTTTACAGTCATCTGCTTCACCTTCCATCTTCCCCTTAAATCCTCTACCCCCAACTGGTTTATTTTCGTTTCCACGATCATTCTGATTACATTTCATCTCTGTTTCAACATTTTATCTTATCATGCTGAGCCATCCTTTCCCAATGATAATTTCCCTGTCTATCTTTTGATGAATACTTAAGTCAATAACAATCAAACGATTATTAGACTTTCCTTGTTTAAAACTTTTTAATACCTTTGTTTATTTAACCTCAGTGTCACCATGTCTAACAGAAGTTTATTATCAGTATTATTATCATCCTGTAAAAATAAGTATATATATTTGCGATTGTCAAAAGGAGAACTCTTCGCTGAACTAATCTTTCTTATTTAGATTACAATGTAATTTGCATTACGAATTGAAAGAGGAAGACAATCATTAAAATGATAGAAGTATTAGACAGCTACTTTATCGTGTAATTGAACGCAAAAAAAATTTTTTTCTCAAAATTTGATCAAAATTACTGTTTCTGTTCTTCAAATTAGTAACTAAATGATTAATTGAATTCTGTAGAATTTGAACATGTTCTATAAGCTCTATGAATGTAGATTTATAGAGTTAAATGAAATACTTATTAGGGTAGCCCATAAATTTATTATTTCTTTAAATGAATATTATAATTTATAATAAAATGAAAAAAATTGCTTTATAAATTATAAGACACAGATGTTAAGATATATATATATATATATATATATATGAAATTGATAAGTGAAAAGAAAAGTAACAATTAACTCTTTCTCTCTCTCACACACACAGGCACACTCACCGTCTCTCAATTTATTTGATGAACAACACACAATGAGTCATGTAAAACTTTGTTTATTTATTTTTTTTATTTTTTGAAAAAGTAATTTTTACTATTAAGCATAATGACTTGGTATTTCAATGTGAAGTTTGCTTTCCATTATTTTCGAATAAACATTGAAATATAATAAATTATTATTGTTATATTTTTTTATGTGTTTAATCAGTAAAAAAAAGGAAAGAAAGAAATTGAATGAATTTTGTAATTATTTCTTTCATATTTATTTCTTTTTATTTTATTAATGTTTGAATGTTAATTCAGTAAAAAAAAGAAGTTTATGAAGAAATAAATTTTCCATATAACTTTTAAACGTAATCTCTTCATTTAGTTATTTGACTTGTGTATTAAAATAAATAGTGGAATGCATCATTTGATTCTTTCCTTTTTTTCATAATCCGTATAATAATGATAAAGAATAATTATGAAAAGATAATAAATTAAATTTTAAGAGACGAGTATTATTTTTCATGAATTTATTCGTGAAACAATCATGAAAAAGACATGCACAAACATAAATACAATCTAGAATGTCTTATTTTATACTAAATTAGTATTTGGGAAGAGATTTATCGGGTCATCTTTTCATAACTGTACTGATGATAGACGTTCATGTGATGTATTGATTATTCTTAAATTGGAAAAAAACGAGTGTATGGTAATTATCCGTAGTTCATCAACTGGTATCATGTCATAGTGAAGAAAACTTATGTTTATGTTTAAGCGAAGCATAAAGTTTTAAATGAGACAAATTTGTCTGCTTTTCTAACCGAAGCGAATAAATTTTTCCTAAGCTAAGTTTTCAATTCAAAGATTATATACGAACATTTTTGTTAATTAATTGCATATAAAAAGTAAATTTATCCGAACTTCAGTACATATTAGCTTGAATTGGTCCCGAATAGCTTGATAATGTATGACTTAGGCATTCGTTGAATAAAAACATAACTACAAGCTCGTGTTTTCTTTTCAAAACTATTGACTAATAAAATACTTTACAGAAACTAGAGTAAACGAGTTGAAATTCATGCCTATAATTGAACTGTATGTATATCCTAGATACCGATTACTTCAGATCAGTAATGTGGTGTATGATTTATTAAGTGTAATAATCATAATTATTCAAACAAGTTGTTACCACTATACAGAAATGAAATTCAGCCTATAAATAATGCGAACTGAGATGAGTTTAGCTTTTATTACCATGATATTTGATTTATGTATACAATGTTTAGTTTTTATAAATAGTCTTAAACGTCTAGACAGGTACCAGAACGCAGTAAGAAAAATAATACATTTGTTTTAGATAGGACAAATTTCTTACGTAAACTTGTTTACAGACAGCAAAATTATGGGTTTTATATGTGATACAGGCGTGACCTTTAAAACAATCACGAGAAATTGTACAATCAGGTCCAGGTTATACAACCGAAATTGTTAGGTTAAATTTATCATAAAATTTAAAACTCAACCCTATGTATGTGCGCAAATGTCCAGTAGTTTTATGTAGAGAGAGGTAATTTATATGATAAATAAAACTAGACAATTTGATGGAAATAACAAGCATTGGTAATGATTCACATCACTTATAATTAAGGCTGAATGGCATCGCAGTCAACTCTAATGTATACAATTAAGGCAATAGCCCGTGAGATGCTGAGTCACTTAGACTAATGTCCAGATGACAAATTGATCTATCGAACTGGCTTCTCACTAATCATCAGACAAAAAAACACATTGACCAATACTATCCAGTGATCAATCATCTTCACTAATATACACCTATTTTTTTAAAATTTTAACTGGTATTATCAGCCGTTATGCACATAACATCTTATTGACGTACAGTAATGAAATCCAATCAGTCATGATTTATAAGGTGACACGAAAAAACCCATTTCTAGTGGTAATATGAATCAGTGTCAAGATATTTTGGTAAATTATTTCTGATTCAAAAAACATGTATTCAATTATTGTGTTGGGAAAAAGTAACCACAATACAAATAACTAGATGGTCACCTTCCTTTTATAGTCATAAAAAGATTGATAAAATTAAAAACAGTTGAAGATAAAGTTTTCATTTCAGCTTAAAAATCTCTGGTAACTTAGGATCATTCCATTCTATCTTGAACATCGTCACTGAGGTAGATTCACAATAAGTCTCACTGCTAGCTTAAATAAAAAATATTCAACTTCTTCGATTTGCCTGTTCTCATTGGTTTTTATTATAGATTTATTCATTTTCTCTTCAAAGTGATTTGCTAATAAGTAGTGGGTGGAGCAATCAAACTGGATTTTGGTATTAATGATAGATGGTGTTCTTTGTGGAATACTAGATCATATGATATACAAATATATCCTATTACTTCAAGGCTTTCACTAGTTTCTCAACAAGCGTCTTTTTGGCGTGATTCAGCCAACTCTTTAGAATTATCAGATAGTATATGAATGTGTATACATGTGGACATGTTATGACAATTGTAATATTAATGACAAATACCTGACAAACTTGGCTCTTGTTCGACCTAGTCTGGGTGGAAGTTCAGGCTGAGGCGCAGTTTGAGGCCGTCGACAGGACAAACCCGTTTCCGAGCTAGAGGAGCACGAAAATGTAGTTTGATGGCGGGGACGGCAATGTTGGTCATTTGATCGACAGGATGAGTCTAATTTACAGCTTTCTATACTGTCGATGGAACTTGTCCTTGAGGTTGCTGCTGTATATGAAGTACTTGGGTCACATGTTCCTGCACTTTCAGTCTCTCTTCTAGATACAGGAACAATGTCTTGTGTGATCGATGACAATTCACTAGAATCATGGGCACTTGGATTCATAATAGCACGTAAATGAAGAAAGTTATTTGTCTTTTCATGACGAATGGGCTGAGGAATGATTAGGCGTGTGTTTGATATTTCAGAGTTGATTAGTTTTTCTGGCAACTTAAGTGTTTCCGGTTGATTTCCTTCATTTTTCAATGTATTTGAGTTTCTTCTATTTTTAGTGTAGGACTGGACTAATGAATGACGATGATTGCGATACTTTTCAATCCAAAATTCAGCCTGGAAAAAATTTATACTCATAAATAAGTTCAAAATATTTTAAGAAATGTTTTGTAATCATGTACTTACAATTTGAAAGGTCACTATAAATCGGACAGCAAATCCTAGTTTGAAAGTAGTCAATCTTTAGGGGATCATTATTTCCATGAGAATTACAGACACACGTCACTGACTCATGAAATGTAAGCCTAAAATTTCCTTTTAAGTAACTTCAATTACCAAACATTATCAAGTAACATACTTACCAATGTCATTTTTACATTACTAGGGTGAAATTGTCAAATAGTATTTATTATTATAGTATTTTTATTATTAAACTAAGACCAGTAATAGATTAACGCAATTAAACATCGTTCAATATTGAGATGGATTAGAACTTAAGATTTTCAGTTGTTGATTTCTTGGATTGAACTAAACACATTCAGCTTACAAGCCTTTTATTCGCAACACTAAAACTCACTAAGTTGTGTTTGACGAGGCCTAAATAAAACATAATGTAGATTTGTGATTTCACGGTTTGTTATCATCCTGTAAAACTTAGAGCCGAATTACCGTACGTAACCCAATAAATCTACGTTTTATTGACAAGCGAAGTTTTTCAATGTAGGTTTGTTTATTCCGTTTCAAATGAGGATTAAAAATTATAAGATATCAAAAGTCCATAACCTAATTCAAAATCGTGATCAATGACACAAATTCATCAAATCTTCATCGTAATCCAATAGTTTCTCATCTTCATATTTCCTTAAATATTTCATTACCTAAATTACTCATTTTTACTCATTAGGATGTCACTGTTTTAAATTGAAAGCACCGACTAATTGATTGACATAATAAATACTCGTAGAAACGTTTTGTAGCTCAAATAAACCGTTTATAATATTAACGAGTGTAACACTGAACGATATGGATTCGAAACCTAAAAATGCTTTGATATTACGTACATGTTTAAATGATATTTGGCTACAAATAGGGAAATTAGACTTCAAGAATGGTGAAATATTCATTTCTTATTATAATCTGTCAAATAACATGACTTACTTTTGAACTAGGTAAAGGTATTGCTGTTAAATGTGGATCATCAATCGGTATTTTAAGAACATGCAACATAACAAACAATAAATGAACACATGGTTCAATTAACTTAATAGTCATTCCTGTTTCATGCATAATTCCATTTTGACAATTACATAATTGTGGTCCAATAACTACACGAAATCGTTGTCGTCGTTGACGACGTGAATGAGATTTTGATTGACAATCATTTATATTTATACTAGAAGAATTTAAGTTATCATGATGATCACTTTCTTGATGAATATTATGATCACTTTTATTATGTGTAATTCCTTCATTTTTTTGTATGATAATAAATGAATTTGGAGCAGGTTGATAAAGTACAATGAAATTTCCATCTAAAGCTTGTTTAATTTGAAGTTTGTATTTGTTAAATAAACAGATTTTAGTCATTGGTAAAATAGAAGCGATTGGAGGAGGACGAGGAGTTAAATATAATTTTGAGTTTTTGTTTTAATTGCTTTTTACTTGAAATTAACTTGTTATTCTGTTTACCCTTGTTTTCCACCATTAGAAAAAGCATAAGAGACCTAAAGAACAGAAAAAGGAGATGACTTAAATCGGTCTCAATTCGGTAAAATAATAAATATGTTAAGAAATGTAATGTTATGTTGTCAGTCAGTCAACCATCATCAACATAGAGCCTGACAAAGATAAGCATTGTCCCAAGATGTCATAACACATTGGCGCGACGGGATATAATTAATAAAATAAATTGGAAGATATTGAAATAATGTAGTAGAGTTAAACAACTAATCAATACGCTGCTTTTCAATAATAATTCAGTAGTTATCGATATGATATGTGGACTGATTTTAGTGTACTGGATAACGTCATATATACACGCTTTTTTTAGATCCAACTTGTTTTCCAAGGTTCTTTTCCTCCCTCCCCCACATTATCTTGAGTTTTAACGGTTAAACAAAGATTCTTTAGCTCACATTGGTTATTGCAATTAATTTCTAATCTAAATTTTTACCGTAAAGCTTCTGAGACTTGGATTGATCAACAGGTTTGGTTGAAAGATAAACTTTTATTAGGACAACTTATGTTGGATCGACGCTGGGATTTAGACCTGAATACTGATTATTCAAAAGTTCTGAGTAGTTTTTCAAAAATTCCTGGCTAAAATTGATAATAATCACTTGAAATAGACATGAAATTGGTGTTCACTAATTTTAAAATTTGGTTGTTGGTTAATCAGTGAATGACTCAAATCCACTTCACCTCCTGAATGCTAAACATGAGTGTATGTACTGATTTGGGTGGAATGTTCACTTCTTTTGTGAAACTACAGGGTTTTAAAGTTGAATAAGCTGTTACTAGTATAGTATAGCGTTGTGAAGATGTTGAATTTCATTAAAATCACGAACCGATCAGAAATAGATAATTATTGAAAACCTGAAAGCAGTTGAAGGTAAGACCGACCATTATTTGTTGGGTGGGTACACCTCCCTTTAGTGTACTGATGTGATCGATGTTTAAATATTTATTCCAAGTAGTTTTACGTTAATGGCGCCATTACTAGTGTCAGATTAATAATACTTTGTAACAGAAAAATTTTTTATTTCCAAAATGGTTACACGAATGAATATCATATTTTTTTTTAAAAAAAAATCAACTTACAACTAGCATAGATCTTGTATAGAAATGGAACTTTTGTTGACCTTAACTTCAAATTTCATTTTAATTGTTATATTTATTGATTATTATTGTTATTACGAATTAATAATGATGTTAATAAAGAGATAGTTATCATGACAAACAAAATTTAAAAAAAAATTTTTTTTTCATTTTAACAAGTTGAATGAGTCATGCATAGTTCATGAAAAAGAAAAATATTTAGATATGTGAAAAATAAAATCTATTTGAAATAACAACTAACGTGATTAATTAAACTGGAAACACTTCGATGTGTTTTTTCTTGTTTTTCGTTTTATCAATGAATAAAAGTGGTTATATGTTACTTTAAATAGTATTAATAGTAAAGTCCAGTATGTATACCTACCTTATCAACTCTCACTATAATCGTATAGATTGAGTAGATATATTTGTTCATATTCAAAAAATAAATTAACTTACTAATTGAATGAAGTAGGATGAAAGAAATGGTGATTAAGTCAAATTCTAAGTCTACCTAACAAATAACGGCATGGAGAATAAATATCTTGAATTCTAAGTTTCTTGGTTAATGTTCAAAAAGTAAGAAGTTGAAGCGATTAGAGATTGGATGACATAACCTTTTTGATTGAGATCATGAACCGATTGATGTTAGACCACTGTTGGAAACCTGACCTCAATCAAAAACTTAATAATCTCCACAACCCCTATAATTAACATGCGCTCACCAGTGACTAGCTTCGTGAGGGAATTCTCGGAGTTCTAGTGAGAAACCGTGACTAGTAGAGCTAATCCGTGTCGGGTAGAGACAGGTATTTACCTCAGTACAATGGAAGATGGTCGCGCAACTTCGTAGATTGGTTGATGTTAGACACTAACACCATTGGATGCCGGCTCATTGGTCTAGTAGGTTGAGTTCACGAGCGAGACTGAAGGCCTTGGGTTCAAATTCCGCGAGTGGGATCGTGGATGCGCACTGTTGAGGAGTCCCACAATAGGGAAAAACGGCCGTCCAGTGCTTCCAGGTTTCCAACAGTGGTCTAACATCAGCCGGTTCATGGTCTCAATCAAAAACTTAATACTCTCCACAACCCCTATACCGGCAGCTTATCAGAATACTGCAGATAATTTTACCCTGCATATTTTTCATACTATTTTGTAATTATCTGCACTTCATTACATCTATTACGGTAATAACAGCTATCGTTAACTATAGTTGATCTTCAGGCGCTAAGAAGTCCCAGGTTATTTTCTTACCTGAGATACATATTTCATATATTTCTGTTGTAGATTACACTGTTACAGTTCGGATGAATCCGGAAACTGTGCTTTCGGAAAAATATGTTTTTGCGTAGCAGGTGATAATTTAGTGCCATAGTTGCTAAGACCATTGTTCTGAAGGTTTGAACTTCACTTCAGTTTAGGTAGCTACGGGGTAGCACTCATCCTTATATCGGAAATGTGATCCAAAGGTAATTAGACAATCATGTACATAGTTACTCTTATTAGTTTAAAGAACTTACGGCTAATGTTCAAATTTCAATTGGGTGACATCAGTAAGTATGCCGCTGTTCATAAGAGAAAAATACTTCAGCTGAATAGAGAGGATTTCAAATACTTTAGGATGCAAGACTGGTTCCCAAAAAACCTTTTATCTAAATCATTTATATTTACTTCATGTTCACATAAATAGTTTAAATAAAGTATCGTTAGAAGAGGCCATATATATATATATATATATATATATGAAAACCCATTACAACTTTGTGAGAAGTTTTATTTTATGCTAACGAACTAAAGTGTGTTATGTTGAAGTTAATTTGAAGACTAATATTAATTGCTGATTATTAGAAAACATATATCCGAGAATTTCACTGGTTAATCAGATGAATTAATCATGAGAACCAAGACATTTCTAGTCTTATACTTAATATGGTTTTCAGAAATAAGTTCAGTGATATCAGTCTGATGTACTTTCTTTGAGTTTCACGTAGGAATAACATTAGCTTACGTAGACATTTAAGGCTGTACGACTCATTACAGAGCTTCATTGTGCCTCCTACTTTGATCAACTAAATCAAAATTCATGAAGACCAGATATCTGCATTTATTTGATTAAATTTATTTCTTTTGACGAGAAAAAGGGATCTAGCAGTGGAACGATCCAACTATTGGTACCTAGCTAACGATTAAGAGATAAAAATCATCTGACGCTATTTAGAAACTATTTAAGTCTAAATAAAAATGACCCGTAGTTAGAAAACCGATTCGCTTTAGTGATTTTCTTCAACACATGAGGAATAGGGTATAAGTTGATCATATATGAGTTATTCAACTCCCTCTATATCCTAAACCAAAATAACTAGTCGGCATATAGATACAACATGCGATGACACAAACAATTAATGGCAAGTTTTTTTGTCGGAAATATTTTAACGACTATTACGACTAGGTTTTTTTTCTTACACAGACAACCTTCTCCTAACCATTCTTTTATCCCTTATCGTGATTTGGTGGGACTTTCAGATTGATATAAATTTACGAATTTTTGAGTAGTTATATTTCATCCAATTGTGTACTTATCAACTTAAGGAAGAGTTCTAATGAAAATAAGTCACTGGTATTCTTTTTTTAAATAAAAATATCACTTAAGCCTGAATTATCCATGCTAAAATAAGTCATTCCTTTTTTTCGTTACTATTCAGAATAAAAAACAAACAATTATTTAGTCTAACGTCAATAGTCAACTTTAAAAATAATAAGTAAAACTGGATAGAAAGTGTAAGGAAAGCTTCAACTTCATATTTTAGTAATGTTAGGCCTATTTTAAATAAATTCATCAGTACTAAGATAGATATTACTAATTTTATGTGGATGACATTGTTTTGAAAGGGTAAAAGTACCTGTTTAAAAATGAATGAAAATTTCAAACAATGTAGGATTGATATGTTTACAAAAAGAAAACTGTTCAACATCTTATTGTCAGATAAATAGCATAAAAATTATTATTTGTTTTCTTTCTATGCAACTACTAAACATATTTTTCAAAAATGTCAAACGTTGAGAAAATGGCGCCGTATATAACTGCGCTTTTCTTGTAAATTTAGAACAAAACAAATTTCCTACAATTTAGTCCATAAAATGTAATTTTGTTCTGGGGTAGAATGAAAATTTTTGGAAGATATGTTAAACACTTCTGCTCTATGGTTATCCTTTGAAAGGAACTGAACTACCTTGACATAACAGTTTAAGAATGGTAGCAATAGGAGACAGTGATATATAAATAAAAATCAAAACCGACATTGATATATTAAATAATTTTTTACTAGTGAAGAAAAACAAAGCAATTACTAAATGCAGCATCCATAAACCACTAGTTTTGTTGAGATTTAGTGCCTATAGTTGTTTTCCTGCTGAATGAAAATTTTTTGTGTTAAATTCACATTAATTGTAAAATAACAACTGGGTTTTTTCGGCCCTTGGTAAAGATAAAAAATCTGTTGGTACGGAAATGGATTGCTAAATTAAGTTTTTTGAACGATCCATAAACTATACTTGATATTATGTGTTCGGAGAAAAACTTTACAAAATCATGAGCCCTAGATTATGTTTGTCTTCACTGTAGTAAGTGCGATGGGAATCGTTACAAGTCCTAACTAGACTCTAGATTTTGAATGAATACAGTAAAATGTGTATTATTTATCTTTGGAGCTCTGAATGAATATGTAGTGCGTTCAAGATCAAGATTGCAGCTTAGATCTAAGCATATGAACCTGTAGTTGACTAATGAGCTGCATGAGATTAAATCATAAATTAAATTACACAGGTTGAAATCATGAGTCAGTTGAAGCTAGACCACCATTGAAAACCTGGAAGCACTGGACGGCCGTTTCGTCCTGGTATGGGACTCTAGCTTCAACTGACTCATGATTTCAACCTGTGTAATTTCTAAAACTCTCCACAAAACCCATTCTCATAAATTAAATCTTTGGAGTGAATTGGTCGGTTGTATTTAAGTAACGCGCTAATTATTGAGTTATCTCTCACATTCAGTTCAATGTGTAATAATACTTAAATTGGAAAAGCATATTACATACATTATAAAAACTATCCCGTGAAATGTTATTATGCAGCCTTGCTGCCCCATAGAACCAGACAAAATTTTGAGCACTATGAAATGAACCATTAGATAATTAGTATACTTATAATAAACTTGCACATACATTTACCTATTACTGTAATTACACCGATAGCTGGTATTCCAAATATTGTCTGCTATAGTGGATGAGTCGATTGTTATATTTCACCAAGAGAAGAAAATGATGCAGTTGTCTGACTAAATGAGAAATTATCGTGTTATATTATATTTAATGTCAGAAATTAAGAGGTAATCGTCAAAGTCTTCAATAATTAGTTTCCATACGAATAATAGCATACTGAAAATGCAATTTTGAAGAGTTGAAGAAACCCATGCCTATTCAAGATTTACACCCAGCAATAAAGAATGGAGTCATAAATATTTGCAGTTATTTATTTGAATTGGTTACCCTAAAAATTTATCATCAATTTTAGCCGTATTACTACCTTTTAATTCCTAGATATGTAGAGTATTGCCGTAAACAACACCTAGCTACCAATCTGTTTACACATTTAGATATTACAAAGAGTGTTTGACTATCCTAAAATATCCTAATAAGAAAACCAACAAGGTCAGAGCAGTACAAAAATAGCGTAATCACTTATTCCTGATCTGATCTGTTTCTAAAATTGCTATGTTTGAGATGATTACGAGTTTACCTAATTTGAGAACGGAACGAAGACTCTGTGACACAATCACAGATAAGTCTAGCTATTCCGACCCGTCCCAGCCCAGCTAACTAGAGAGAGAAGTCTAAGTTTGGAAGAGGGAAACACGAACAACCACGACAAGTCTAGTTGGAAACACACTCATTTATATATTGATTCATACACCCATTTTTGATTAATAATTAGGATGAAATCACATATATGATAAATACTTGGGGTTATAAAAAATCATATGCTGAGTATAGTTCATGTTAACTTAATACAAGAATGCCGTATGTTATACAGCAAAACAAACCAAATACTACATTGAGTAATCATCACATTGAATTAAAACGGAAATAATGCTGACCAAAAATAATTAAGTAAATCAATTGAATTTCGACTTTTCTTCTCGTCATATCAGAATTACAAAAATAAGGCATTTACCAAGTGAGTTATGGGGATCTAACATCCCCAACAAAAATGTAGTCATTTTGAGTGGGGTTCGACAGATTTCAAAATTAGGCATTTAGGAATATTGATTCATGACTTGGAAATGTTCGCGAAGGTTTACATGCATTCGGTTTCATTTTTATTCCTAATCCAAAAAGAATTTTTTATATTTTCCTACATACTAAAGTACATTATAACATTTTTCACCTTTTGTTAATATTCTCTTTATGCTGTTGAAGTGAAAATAAATGTGACTGTCCCATCGCTATGAACATTTATGCTCTTCAATCTCATTTGTTTTTTCTGAACTGTTTCATATATTTGAGTTCCATTGGAAGTTATACTGTTTTTATTTCCATGATTTTCACATCCTATCCCAGTGTGTTGATGAGAGGTTACACACTCGTATCAGGTCCAACACTAACTGACTGACTGATAGAAGCGCTCCTTATCACTTACCCTTATAAATATATTTATAAGTTCAAGTGCTCTTGTGAAATAAATTATACTAAGGAAGCGCTGAGATTCCCCATATTTTACAAATAATCGTTTAGATTAGATAATTTAACACACGGATGAAGTCTGGGATTTTTAGTGGAATAGAAAACCTAAAGGTTTCTTACAACTATCTTTTGTCTTATGCTTGCATCAGCAGATGTATTGGTGATGCAAAGTGAAATCCAACTATTGAAATAATTTGCCTTGAATACATTTTGGAGCGTAACGTGCTCGATGTTGTGTCAAGAATCAAACGATAAATGTAAATATATAAATGATAAGATTCTTGACTGATATATGTATTTAAAGGACTGAAATATTTATTTATTTTCGACTACCCTTCAGTAGACAGGTATCACTTGTAATTTGTTGAACAAAGAATAAGGAATCAAAAATCATTTGGCTGACATAGGCGGTGAGACTATAGTTTATGGACGAACCAATCACGTATAAGATAACGGGTTTTGGATTTTGGCGCAAAATTCACTCATCCATTTGTCTTAATAGAGTCTTGGCATTATAGATGATGTCAGTTCGTGATGAAAACCCTATATCTAATTCCAAATTACAAACACTATAAATACTAATCCTAATTCCTCACGCCGGTTTTATAGCTCTCAAGGTCTCAGCATCGCTCAAATGTCGTCATTAAATTATAGTCTCACCGCATAGGCTCACTTTCTCGCATTCTGGAGGATAAATACTAATTACATAAAAACATAGAGTTAATGAGGCAGTTAGATATTGTTGATATCAGTTGATCCTTTGCAACTCAATCTTCAATGGAGAATAAAAAATAATTTGAGTTAATCAGTTTAAAGTAATTAATCCATAGTAGAAGTAAATTAGGCTGACAAATAAAAGCAGAAGCTAGAATCAACCTCTGCCACATAACTTTTGATGTAAGCTGTCAAACAAACAGCTTTAAATAAATTTCTGACAATGAGGAACCTTAATCAGCCTCGAGTCTAATCATTAACAAATCTGGCTACTTAATATTCTCAATTTTTGTACAAAAGGGTGAATGTATACTGAATATTATGGAAGTGTTGATAGCTTCAAAAAACTACATAGTCACTGAAAGATTTAAGTGACATTTACTAAGAAGTATGGCAGGTCCTAAGAGTTGGAGTACATTGATTATTAATGTAATAGAAAGATCATAAGTAATATGACAATAAGAAATAAACTAGAGGTTTGAAAAAAGTACTATTTATTCACTCAGTAAATACAACAAGATTAAGGTAAATGCCTAATATATTTAGATCAACAGATTGAGCTAAACCCCAACAAGAATAGAAACAATTTGTGACTTGGAATAACCCAAGTAAGTTAATAAACTGTTAAGGAAGAAATATTTTGTACATAATTTTTTTATCTTAAATTTTTGCCAAGGCAAAGACAGAAATATACATTACTTTTAAATGAACAGCTATGAAATTTGGAAATCGGAAGCCATATACATATGCTGGTCAAAACAGGAAATTTATTGCCAAGTGGTAAGTTATGTAAGGTCCGGGTAGCCGTAAAGACCATTAAAAGCAATACCTAAACCGGATGCTTAAATGTTTCTGGATGGTTTCTAGGTGTCAAGGGAGATAAATATGAACTTATACTCACACCACTTATTGCAAAGCAATAAGAACATGCTAACAACTGAGTTGGGGATATACCCCCGAATGCCCTAGTATGGCCGAGAGTAGGGAGGGCCCGCCCTCTTCGAAATGCTCTCACACGGCCACGCGTACACAGCCTCTGCCAGGGAAGTCCTACTCACTGCCTTCTCGTGGCGGGGGTGTTGTTTATGAAAGTGAGAGGACGAAAAGCGAATATCCGGCGCTTTAACTGGATTCCAAACCAATGGTGCACATGGGCTCCAGTATCCTGCGGGAACAAATGGCGTATCAACCAATTGTTGGTCACTGGCTTCCATGGGACTGCATCTCCTCACGATGCTCCACTGCCTTGTGGGTTAGACCTTTAGGTCGAAGGCTCGGGGTGTGGCCCCCTAAGAAGCCACCTGCTTCGGTCTGGGCACCCGGGCAGTATCACAGCCCACACACAAATGATGAACTGTCGATAATTATGGAAAATACTTTCCTCGCTTCGATTAACAATCATACGATTCACATTATTATTATTTACGTCATTTATTCACTCTCTTTTATTCCTACTCTGTCTATACTTACTTTTCGACTTATACAGAAGATCGCCTATGGTGGAAATTCGGCTCTATCTAAACGTTTTCGAGTCGCTGCCTGGTTGAAAATTGTATGCTACTACCAGATACGAATACTGAAGCAGTTTTCATGAAACCACGTGCACCATTCAAACTGGCTGTCTTCAACTTTCACACACTTATGCAGGTCGGACAACAGATAGGGCTGGCTGTCTTTGGAAAGTCTTAACATCGACATTTGTTGTCTATCCGAGACCCGTATTCAAGACTCCAGTGAAGTACTACAAATTCAATCTCCATCTGTCGCTTCAAAAAGCTTGTTTTACGTGCGTTTATCAGGGGACCCTGTGGCATCTTCGTTTGGTCTTGCTGGGGTTGGTGTCGCACTAAGCGCTAGAGCTAAGGTAGCACTAATAGGTTGGATCCCCATTAACAGTCGGTTATGTGCTGTTAGATTGGAAAGTTCCATCAAAGTGAGAAGAAATCGGCGTGAGAAACGATGTCTTTTCGTCATCTCCGCCTATGCCCCGACAGTCGGTCAGCTACAACGTAGGACCAGGCATATATATGCATCGGTCCAAGTTGTCCAGACAGATTGCAGCCCGGATGCAATCAAGGATGAATCCTACCACCTGTTATCTGTTCTTCTCCAGAAAGTGCGTTCGATAGATATTGTAGTACTAGCCGTAGAATTGAATGCTCAGGTCGGGCGTCTAGGCACAGAAGAGAGTCGTTTAGATGGCCGATGGTGACTTGTTGGTCGCAGGACTGATAACGGGGACCGTCTACTGCAACTTTGCACAGACCACAACCTGTTTCTGGTTAGCACTAACTTCCGGCAGTCGTCGCCGATGTGCCACCTGGCGATCTCGCTCTGTATCTCAAGCCTGGAATCAGAGTGGTCACATCGCAATTAGCTACCGCTGACGTGGTTGTGTAAAAGACTGCCGCTCATTTTTGAGTACCTATCTGGACTCTGATCATACCCTGGTCTGCTTCTAGGCTAGCTACCATTCCACCGAAAATTACAGATGAGCATTGGTTGCAACTTCATGTGTGTTCGGGCACAGAGATGATAATGCAACTGATATCACCATCTTGAAACACCGACTTCGGTGGCTTGGACATGTTCTACGAATGTCATCCCAGAGAATTCCACGTCGTGCATTATCTACGGACTCTGGGACTGGTCGGAAAAAGCGGAGAGGTGGTCGGTGAATGACATGGTGTCGTGGTATGAAAAAAGCTGCAAAGGGCTGGCTTCTGTTGGACCTTCACGACTCCCTGGCTAGGGTCCGAGAGATGGCGCAACACAGTGACTAGAGAAGTTATCAGATATGGCTCAGAATAGAAGCCAGTGGCGATCCTGCTGTAAACTTCTTTTACTTTCTTCATAAAAAAGTGGTTGCTTCTTCCTAAACTGAAAGATCTCTTCTGATTGTAAGTTTCTGTTCCCCCCATTCTTATTATTGTTACACTACCTTACACTAATCTGCTCGTCACTGTTCTTTTTTACGCTCCTTACCTTTTTTCTCTCTTCAATTTTCATTGTTTTGTGTGACGCATATATATTTGGTGCCCTCGTACCAATATTTATGTGTTCAAATAAATAAATAATAAAATAGTTGGGGATATTATAAATAGTTTGACAATTACCTAAGAAACTAAATGCTTATCACCTTGATACATAAAATATGCAGGGGTATTAAGATAAAAATATGCGGCTAACAGTTAGTGCATGACTAGTTTAGTCTTAAAAATCGCAAAATACCATATGACTGTTCGATACTTCATAACGTCTCTTCCCAGTCAAGTGTCATAACAAATCAGTATACAGCCAAAGGTCCCATAAGACAATTCTGTGGAACCGCGCAGTGATGTGATAATGGTACCAAACTCAGAAATGTTGAAATAAACTTAGAAACGTAAACTAAATTGTCTTAAAAGTATGTGGTTGCCTTGCAGACACACTTCCTGTCCTTCGAAAGTGTAGAACGAATGAAAGTTTGCGCGATAGAGCTGTATGAGAAGTCTACAACATGTACTATGAGGTTTCGAAATTCTACTTGGCTACTATGCGATTTGCCTAACAAAATATTCGCAGTTTGTGGAATAATAAATATGGAAACTAATCATTGGTAATGTGACAGATATTTATAAACATCATGATGTATATATACCAAAATGTTAGTCGAGGTCTCTCTGTATGAAACCAGAAATCCTTAACCTTTACCACAATTCTAGTTCTAAAAAGATAATAAATGATATGAATAGTGTAACTCAGAAGTATCAATTAGATTATCTGACACGACAAGTTTGTTAACAACCTTAGTATGTTAACTTACTCTATTCTGGGAGAGCAATGCATAAACCATACTTGGAAAACCAAAATTAACTGTCTTACAATCCTGGAATGTGCTTTGCTAAACAAAAATTAACAGATGGAAATATCCCAATTCCAAACGACGCAGGACAACCTTGACACACGATAACACAGTAGCAAGCAGATGATTTCAAAAGCGACCCATGAAAACAACACCCGTTAATTCAATTCCCAATAACCCTGTATATTCAATAATTTTTATGTACGTCGGATAAGATTATATTGACTGATTGATATCCTTACACTCACATCTTACCATTAAAATAGTGTTCCAGATGTTTAGATGCATCGGCAGTGGATCAATAGAACTGGATATGCAAATGGTGTAAACGTTTGTGGACAAAATATCAACAGCTTTCGATCAAAATGCCTCTGGGAATCGTGTTAACAGATCGTAAGTGTCTACATGTAAAGATACAGAGATAGAGAATAAGAAAAGACCAAACAATTCTCCATCGGCCAAAATGAAATGCTTAAGTAAGTCCATAAGTATGTATGAAGTCTCCACGTAAATGATTTCTGGATAGTTTTCTGAACCAAGTCGGATGGTAAGGAACTTCAGGACCTGATTACTCTCAAAAAAATTAGATAGTTAAATTTACAACTACTGTTTTCAGAGTACTCTCTTTATGGTTTTTGTGATCAAACACCAGCGTTTCCATATATCTCTATGATATTCTGTTATGATGGTTGATTATGAGGAGGCCTACTTAGTTTTTCATCTTCAAACAGGTGTAGAGTCAGCATTTTCTTTTGTCGTTTGAAAGATAAATACTTTATACGATAAACTGACTTGATGAAATGTTTTGAAGTCGCTGTAGGATATGTATTCTTCCTGAAGTATATGAGGAAATGCTACTTCTATTAGCTGAGGTGAGATCAAATAAGATTGTCTGAAACTGACTAAAAGTACCTATTATGAAACTGCTCAAGAATTTGCTTCGAATCTGCTAGTGTAAGGCTGCCAAAAGACATCTTCACATTTAATGTATGATTTTAGATTGTAATGAAACGAAATTTCAATAATCTTAAACAGATTCAGTACGCTGTTTGAAGTGAATAAGTATATTTTAAATTAGGTCTGTGAGAACTCTCAGTACACCCGTGATAGCAAAAAACAACCAGACGAAATCCATTTCAAGAGGGTACATCGGAGATTTATTGACAAGTACTCATGATTTCAAATCTGATAGCTATCATGTGAGAACCGTTTTAACACAACTGACAGGATGAGTGATCATTGACGTGTTTTGGGACTAAAATCCAGAAAGTCCCAGGCCACAAAATAGGTTCAGAAATGTCACATAAATTCAGAAATATGCAAATATTGGGGCCATCTGTTCCTGCTGCATGGATATTTCAACATGTTGTATGATTTTGTGTTTGGTTTAATACATGATAAGGTTTAATGGTCGCATTACCTATTCAGGTGCGCTTGTGAATTGTTTCCGACATTTCGCTGTACAAGTTATAAAACAGCCCAATCGGAGACATCATAGTTGCTGAGAATATGCGTCGAAAAGAATATACATTGATCGGATGCCTATTCCTGAACTGCTAACACCTAACTGGCTACCATTCAATATTTATCGCAAGTGTCGGCCAAGAAATAAGAAAAGGAAACTTGTTGGAATATTTTTTGAGAATTCCATATTGTACCAAAATACAATGTTGAATACAGCCACTGATAATAATAATAATGATAAGGCAAGTATAAGCTATTTGTTGACGGTAGCGTATTCATAGAGGAAGATGAGGCTATCGACCGCAGGTGTAATCGTTCTACCACTCCATTATCTTATATGCGGTACGCTGTGGTTTGGAGGTGAGTTAATTCTAAGAGGTTTGTTGCAACTCTATACAACTCGGATTTGAACCGATATCCACAGTCTGTTGTAATAACTTGGATGACCGTAACATCACGCCAATATTCTGTTGTCTGGTAGACGTAAAATGCAGTTTCTTTTGTGGGTAGACCATATGTTCTAATCACAACTGTTTGCTGTTTTAATATCGTGACTTTATGCAGACAGTCTTTGGTTTATACATTTCGCAAATACTATAGTACCTTATGGCATTATGGTCTACTGCATTAATAATAGACCGAACCCCAAAAATTGTAGATTTGTCATGACATAACTGCCTAATCTATAAGATCTTACGTGGTAGTCACATCAACGTCTACATTGCCCCATCGTATTGTAACAACCATCGATATATGATGAAGAACAAATTTAGGCTAGAGATAGGACAATATATTTAATCTGAATAAAGATTATTTTACATGAGTATGACCATGCTTGCAATACTGAGCCATGCCAGCCAATCAATTCGAACCACATAAATCCACCCTTCTCACCTTCTCCATCGTCCGATATTCTCCTCGTTGAATGTTGAATATCCATTTACCCGATTGTCTCGTGTTCAGCTTTGATAATTGTGTGGTTAGGGCTCACTGCCACTACAACGTCTCTAACCTTTAAGTTTGTCTACAGTCAATACTGTCGGGCTTGAATAATTTTTTCTGGTTAGAGTTTTCTAGCGAGTCAGTTTTCTACGGAATGTGGTCGCTAACCCCATGCCCAACCCTCCTAATTTATCCGGGCTTGGGACCGGCAGTAGCCCCGAGGGGGCTACAGGAGGATACACATTGAGGAAAGCACCCAACTGTGTCACAAGGCAAGCTCTCAGTTGGAATCCTGATGGTCAAAGTAGAAGAGGAAAACTAAAGAACACATAACGCCGAGAAATGGAAACAGACATGAGAAGAATGAACAACAACTGGATCGAACTAGAAAGGAAGGCCAAGGACAGAGTGGGATAGAGGATGCTGACCGGCGGCCTATGCTTTATTGGGAGTAACAGGCGTAATTAAATAAGTAATACTGTCAGGCCTTCTTAATAACTTAATTAACAGATGTCTGCGACATACTATCGAATTCATCAGATACAATGAGTGTGATTTCCATTGTAGTGGGCACGAACTTTTCGTCTTCCAAAAGTGCGGGTCAGTTGGCTTTAGTGCTTCTATATATCATCTTATATGAAATAAGTATTTGGTTGTTTACACCGACGTAACGTTTGGGCTCCCAATATACTTGTCTGGCAAGGCGAGTGTCGTACATAAATTAACTGGGTTGAACAATAACCACTGTGTTCTTTCCGTGTTGTTCGAACTCCGAGTAACTAGACAGGACGTTTTCACTTTATTTTTCATCTTTAGTAACCTTCAGTAAGAATCTGACTGATAATAAAACCACCCCACTGTTTGATTTAAGTATTTTGTATTCTTCTGGAGCCGTGTTTGTGTATTACTTCAAGTAGCCGGCACTTGATATGAGAGCGAGACATGGCGGAAGTAATTTTGGGACTAAAGTTCTCTCTTTTGTTCCACCTGCCTTGGCCGGCTTAGTTCAAACCGGTCGATGGCGTGTTTGTAGGCCAGATAACTATGTGGCATATACGCCTTTAGGAGTTCTGTAGATTTATGAAGACATGTGACAAGGGATAATAATGTGCACCATCGGTTTTAATCTATCTTTCAGCCAAATAAACTGGATTGTGCTCATTTTTTGTTGACTTTGAATAGGTGTAGGAATTTTGGACGTTTCTTTTTGCGGCTGTAACAACTCCATTCCTCGTTTAATAAATCGTACTAATGCCTTAGAGTTAATATTTTTTGGGGACCATAAGGCCATTAAGTCATGATTGATAACGTAGGTCTGAGTTTCATAGCTGCAAGTAGTTATTTTGAGTTCCCGTACATCGTCGGGTTTATATCGTAAGTTTTGTTTGAGATGGTTCACAGCTATCCGTGTCCTAATAGCTTTATGACACGCTATCCATGGACTTGACTTTGTCTAGCAATGAAAAAAACTTGAGATCCAAACCCTTACAATCTTTTGAATCTGATCAGCCATTGAAATTTGATGTGGACATTTTTCAGGAAGAAACAACTGTCATTGATTTTTAAGACATGAGTTCACTCAGAGTCGGCGTGTAGTGGCTTGATTTCAAGTTCGTTCGTCTCGGCTTGATGTGTTAAATGTGCTATAACGAAATGACACATAATTATTCAGAATAACGGAATTCGGAAAGCAGGTGCTTTGAATGTAAATAGAACATGAAATTGTTCGAAATATATCTGAAAGTGATATTGATATGTCTAGAACTTCTTGAGCTTTGACTCGGACAATAGTAAATGACATTTTGATAAGTTGACCCCATTGTCAGCTGTTATACCCAGAGCTACGATTACGGCACAACTCGAACGCCTGAACCCTTCAAGTAATAAGTTAGAAGACAAAAGAACGGTAGGAGAAAATCTTATTACAAACAGTGTCTAATATGGTACAAAACACTCAGTTATTTATAGTTACTAGTAAAAGTGCAATCATCATCACGGTCATCCAATCCGCTTGCAATGGCTTTTAGCACTTGCTCCATCGGGAAGCTACACGTCAAGATTCTGCAATATCCTTTCAGCCGATGATTGGATGGACTGCCTCCGGCTCTTTAATAGCTTCTTAGAGCTTCCTTCAGTTCGCCAGGGGGCGTCCCCAAAGATATCTACCTAGTTCAATACGCAACACCGATGAAGAAATATATATAAGTTACTTTATGAATATTGCTGTCTATACTGATTGTTTCAAAATTATATGACTGATAAGTGCAGGAGCCGTTGTTCTGTTATGTTTGCATAGATAAGTAATTAATTTGCTGTCGATGTTACATTTATTTTGAACACATTTACTTATCTAATGAGAGATGCATCTTATACCTAGAGCTTTGTAATGAAGTGTGCCAAATTGAAACCAATCGCTATCAGTACAACACACATGGACACCCTGAAATAGAAACCTTCTATTTCCCTGTTTGCTGGACGTCTCGTAAGAAGTTGAATGTGATTTCACATGCAATAGAACACCTGTACGTGGATACGAGATCCTCCGCTAACATCATGTTCATGTCGGATGACGAAAACGGAACATGTTACACGATAAAGTTTAATTTGTGATTATTATATGGCTTTAACAATTACAAACCTGTCATATCATGAATATTATCAAATGTCAGATAATATCTCGTGTAACATAACGTCACTTAAAAATAATTTATTCCTACTGCCTATTTGCTTGCCGAAAATTATTTATCACCACCAAGTAGTCTATTCAGACGCTGTAGGCGATGAGAGTGGTAATCGAATTTGAATCTTCCAACAAACAACACGGCCACTTTTCCGAGACCACAGAGGGTGCACTTCGATAATATAAAGTGTGACGGGACGAACTGCAAGGGGATTCCGCGAAAATTCCATACTATCTATAAATAAAGCTCAACAGACCGGTAAGCACTATGCTTTGCTGTAGCCAATGCTAGATGCAATACAGTGCAGTCACCGATTCAGAAGCAACATGCATGTACAAGTAATTTCCTTTACTAATAAAATTCGTCACTAGACTGGTCACTCACACACTTAGGCAATAACCAACGAAACTCAGTTGTATGACCGCATATTATAATAAGGTATAGGCGAATATAGATAGCACTTAAGAATAGGGATTGACGCAGATCGTCACAGGCAAATTGTTTAGCATCCATCTGTTAACTACTTAGACTGTAACAGGTAAGATGACACGGACTTCCCAATAACAGTTTGTAAATATCGTCAGTTGACTGTAAAATGCATAAGTTCATTCGTCTTTTATTTCCTAAGTCTGATCATTATTTATGGGATATTAACTTGCCGTTTTTAGATCAACTTTTCTTACGCAGGAATAACAGATGGATTTGCAGTAATTAATGAGCTTTCCAGAATAGATCACAGTCACATGGTTTCACAGAATTCCTTGATATGGAATATAAATTGATCTGCTATGTAGTAGAATAGAATGTATTTACAAATGAATGTTTCAAGGCGGATATTAGAGAATCTCCTCTAAACATAGCCTACTGTTCTTCAAAATGGTCGTTAGCGCTCCTCGTGTGGAAGACGACAAGAAAAAACAGATAAAGAAGTTTATATACTTTAAAAACTCCACTGAACTTTAACTACAGTAGTATGTGTGCATCGATTTTTACTACCGAGCCTCCTAGTTGTCTTACAGTTCTGCAGGCCACTTTTAGACTGAGGTTGTGTTTCTAATGAATGTTGAAGCTCTTCGGAAGATTGTGTAATTGTTTGATTGCATGCAGGAATCATATTTTGAGGAAGAGATGCAGTTATTTAAAACGTCATGTCAACAATGAAATGGTTTGTTCCTGATACTTTTACACTCGGAAAAGGCAAGAAAATAATAATGCGTCATTTCATGATTAACCTAGGGATTGTTTTGAGATTTCGATGGTGTTTTTACTTTTGAAGCGGTACATAAGCAATTTACCTGGTGCATTGCAGTAAAAGGAATATCGCGTCATTAACTTAGTGCGGAAAGAATGATCTGAATATAGATCAAATATTTGATCCGGCCAAAATATCTAACAACTCGAATGTCAAAACATTTGTTCGCTCTAAAGAATCTTTGGCAGGATACATGCGGATAAGATCAACACAAGTTAATCGAGCTAAGTAGATATTTACCATCCTCTTTACTTTCACTTACTAGTTACTAGTTCTTAAGACAAAAAACACGGTTACAGACGAAAAAATACAGTTACCTTTATCTACGACTCTGTAGCACCTGTTAATCTTTCACTACTCTAAGAATCGGATAAAAAGGTAAGTTAGTTCAGAACAGCATATTTCTAAACTTTTGCTACTAAGAGTTTTATTACTCAGCCACACAAATAGGATTCTTAATGACATTTGCCAACTAATTATCTCACGAACAGAACTGTCATTCTATCAATTAGTGTGGTGATTTACCATTGAACGAACAGTTATGCAACAGAAATTGAAAGTTGAATATAAAATTTAACTTCATTACCTGTTTTCAGCGATTTCAGTGAGCAACACGATAACTCATAAAATCAACGGGAATACCTTGTGCTGACTTTTGTATCATGTGGTTTTCTAGTGGCACGATTTTTGCTATGACCTAACTTTGCCTCACACGTCCATTTAAAAAAAATTTCGAGGACCATTCATATAAGATTATTGATGACACTAACATTCAGTATTATAGCTCTTAGTAGAAAATATTTTCTTGACCATAATTTTTTATTTTCTGAATGGTAAAATGGCAAGATATGTATTTCTTAGAAAGTAAGTACTCTATCTGAGTTAGTCGCGTTTACTGATAGGTTTTATAGATATTGTGCATAGTTTTAACATTTTCCATGCATTTGATGGCTGGTGCTTCTGGGATTTTCTGAGGTAAAGATCAAACGAGTGTCGTTACACTGTGTCGGGCCGAACTAATTTAGACAGAGATTTCGTCTCAAACGAGTAGTTTTTGTGCATATTAGTCCTTGATGTCTCATTAACTGCTATTGTTAAATACTTATCGACTTGTCTTACCTTGTGAATTTTTAAATGGGGTTTCAGCTAGTCGTTAGGGTAGGTATCAGTTAGGAATCAATAGTGAGCAAGCGCATACCATCAACTAAATTGTTTATGGTAGCTAGAGACAAGTCATGGGTTGTTGCGTACAAACGTCGCAAGATCAGGTAGTTTCAAAACAGTTAGCTAGCTCAAGAGAGCTAAATTATACCAATATCTGAGGCTCTTGAAGCACAACATAATTTAGCTGAAGACTTATTGAAGGTGACCGGACACATCGGTTTATATGACACATATGTGAAGTATAGATAGATGGGATACATACTCGTATATACACCTATCCCATGTTTTTCAGAAGACATATATAGGTACCGTGACCATATATAACAGAAACGAAAAAATCAAGTCCAAAGTTCAGTACATCAAGCAGGGATTGAATTCATAGGCTCCTAGTATAACACTTGCTACATTACTTGCTTCTAAGCAAAACATTTTCTCGTTACTGACGTACTTATAAATGTAAAACGAACCTGTATATTTAAAATCACTATACTGAGCTTAGCTACCCAATGAATACGCATCGATTTTTATGCTGCATACAGTGACTTACAGCACTTTTTAACGTACTGAAAAATTTCGCGGTTCGAAATGTCGTCCTTATCATCGTCCCCGAATGCCTTCAGTTTCAAGGTGACTTGATAGATATGGTATTCTTTGGTTCCAATGTCCCGTTCGGCAACGAGAATCAGTTACCAGGTGAAAGCTGGTGCCGATAATGTCTGAAAAATTCATACGTGTGAATAGTTGTTCTAAAATTAGGTTTCCATTGCAGCAGATTTATGTACCTAGTTTTACAAAATCTCTGATATTATATCTAGTTATCGACTTTCAAGTCATCCGTCTAACTTAAGGGATTCAGGACCGAAATCATCCATGGACAAGCCTGGATTCTTGTGTGTACGAATGTGTTCCCAGCACAGACAACGGTATGTCAATCGATACAGATTAGTTTTACGACATTCGTATCCACTGAGGTACCAGTGAAATGTGACGGCTAAATCACGCTTAAATGAGCCAAGACGACTAAAACCAGTCACAACCCTATGGTGACCATTCAGCCCAGAAAGGTTTATTAGAAAGAACAAGTGCCAACTAACTGGATAAGAAGATACTTCATCAAGATACGGGATAAAAGTGTTTTCAGTACATGTAAGAAATTCATAAAGGACCAAACTGTCGTCAGTTATACTTGTGAACTGAATCCCCCTATAATTAGTCACAACTCTGGTGGTTACGTCAGACACTTGAGAAACGAATCAATATGCAAAACATCGTAGCCGAAATTTCAAGCAAAATAGTAAAGATGTAGTTTTTGAAAATCAAAGATGTATGGTGGAAAGGTTAGAACAACAAACAGCATCATAAAACTGTGTAGTTATGCCCTAGACGAAATCAAAAACTGTTAGGGATATGCGTCTGAGGGGATTAAGCAACTAACATCACAATTAAAATAAAAACAAAAAGATGTGGTACAAAAGTGCATCTGTGGAATGATTTTCTAACACAGTTACAAAAAATGACATCAAGAATCGAACGTCCAGCACTAAACGGGGTTAATCATAGAGTCTTGTTGAGCCAAAAGAGTGATTAAGTAGACGTTTAACTTCCAGCTCATCAGCATGGACTTCCTAAGGACCGATCATGTACCGACTTAGTCCGAGTATTATGGACAACTGTCGAGTAATTGATCGAATAGAACTTATCACTATACGTCAACCTCCTTGACAGAGGAGAAGAATTCAACAGGTTGAGTGGGAAAACCCTGTGCAGTCTTTGTGACTATGGAGTGCCTGAGATCTTCACCATCGTATGAAACCCCTACGAAGAAGTGCAGACCACAGATGCGATCCAAGTGAAGGTTGGTGCCGAACAATACTGCCTTCCTTCACATTTTTTCCTTCTTCTGATGGTTGACTGGTTTGTGAAGACCACCACATCTCAAAAGAAGCATGGAAATGTCAAAAATCTGATACCGTATACAGTGTGTTGTGACCTAAGCTCCAACTTACTACTTGAGTGAAAACACAAGAGTGAGCGAGGAAATGTATCGGGATGCCAAATAAAATGCATAAATATTCACTTATATATACCACTCTAATCCTTAGGAATTTGATCCATTTCCTAACTAATGAAGTGCACTTGTCCTTTAGGTCGCTTTTGAGTGCCATCAGTTGAACTTCTCACTAGGCTACTTCTGATTGGCTCTCCATATGAGGAATATAGTTGAAATTTTGAACACAGCAGCTGTACATTTTGATCTTCGCGGATGATTTCTCTTTCCTATAGCATTAACGCCAACAAATGCACATGAGAAACCGTAGCAGCAGCCTATGCATCAGTAGGCCTCAACATGCATAAGGAACAAAGAGAAATCCCATAATGCAACGTAGTGAGCACACTTAGCGGAAAAGCTATGGAAGATGTGGAGTCTTTCACGTACCTGGGCAGACTAATCGATACACAAGCAGCATTTGACGAAGAAGTAAAAGCATGGATTAACAAAGCAACAACACCCCTACAATTGCGGAACACATGCAATTAAAACCGACTGTCAGAAAACATCAAAGTCGGAATTTTCCATACAAAGGTCAAGACAGTCTTACTGTAAGCTATTGAAACGTGGAGGAACACCATACTCATCGTCACAAAATTACAAGTATTTACAAAAAGTCGTCTTCGCAAGATACTCTAGATGCGTCAGCTAAATACTGTCAGCAACAAACTATGACAGAGAACAAACCAGCTTCCAACTATATAGGAGAAGACTCTTGAGGTGGGTAGGACATACATTACGGAAATCAAACTGTATCACGAGGAGAGCCCTAACTTGGAATCCTCAAGGGAAAATATAGAAAGAGACAGATTGACGAACATATTGCTCTGAGAATCAAAGGCAGGAATGAATAGCACTCGGAAACAACTGAGAATGAGAGCTTAGGATGAGGTTCTTTGGATAATCCTAACAGGTGGCCTATACCTCACGAGGAGTAAATGTTTAATTAGGTACCCAAATGGTTTTGTCAAGTCATAATATCTAATTTCTGATGTCCGAGTAATACATACCTTAACCTGCGCCTACCACTCACAGGATATGAAGTTATACGAGTAACATGAAATTAAATTCACTGAACTGGAGATTTCACTTATTAATTTATTGGAAATAAAAACCGGGTTTATTGAATAGTTCGCTATGGTAAGTGCAAGCATGGTTTGTAGACGTCGATCAAAGTATATTTTGAATTGCCTTAGCATCTCATTCACCTATATCCCTCAGTCCCCAGACTTTCTACACAATGTTTTTAGATGATAAGAATAATATCAACATAAATATTCAGAATTATTGAAGGAACGTGGCACATCTAAAACTCTGTGCTCTATATTGCATAATCATTACCAGTTTAAAACGTATTAACACGAAGCAACTGAAAATAATCCTTCTAAGATTTTTTGGTACCTTTTGTGGGGTTGCGACTAAATGTTTGGTGGATTATAATGGTGCGTACAATACATTATATATATATATATATATATATATATATATATATATATATATATATATATATATATATATATATATGATATACATTGTATGATGTCTTGTACTTGTCTTAACGCAAATATGAATTCACCGATTTTTCAGCCGTATATGATTTTAAAAGTTGTGTATTTGACGTTTAAAATCAACGGTAACAGCAGTAATTGTAGTCGTACATAAGTTACAAGGCGTTCATTAGTCACCATTGTGCCAGGTGAAATACTGTAAGCGGTGGGTTTGATGAAGTCAAATGAATGGGCTTTTTTAGCATCATATGAGAGATTTTTCATGTAGGGGTGACTCGTAGTAGACAAAAGTATGGCTGTACCTGAGTGTTCGCTGTGATGTGCGATTCTTCAGGTATTAAACATTTCGTAGAGTGCTTTAGCAGGGTTTAGACAAAATGCTTTTTTCGATGTGACTTGGCGTGCAATCGAGCAAGAAAGACTTAAGATGGCGAAGTCTGTTATGCTTTGCACCTCGGTCCGATCACCCATTTTTCTCATTTCTGTACTTAATCGTATGTTGAAACTTAGAGGAACACCATACTCATCGTCACAAAATTACAAGTATTTACAAAAAGTCGTCTTCGCAAGATACTCTAGATGCGTCAGCTAAATACTGTCAGCAACAAACTATGACAGAGAACAAACCAGCTTCCAACTATATAGGAGAAGACTCTTGAGGTGGGTAGGACATACATTACGGAAATCAAACTGTATCACGAGGAGAGCCCTAACTTGGAATCCTCAAGGGAAAATATAGAAAGAGACAGATTGACGAACATATTGCTCTGAGAATCAAAGGCAGGAATGAATAGCACTCGGAAACAACTGAGAATGAGAGCTTAGGATGAGGTTCTTTGGATAATCCTAACAGGTGGCCTATACCTCACGAGGAGTAAATGTTTAATTAGGTACCCAAATGGTTTTGTCAAGTCATAATATCTAATTTCTGATGTCCGAGTAATACATACCTTAACCTGCGCCTACCACTCACAGGATATGAAGTTATACGAGTAACATGAAATTAAATTCACTGAACTGGAGATTTCACTTATTAATTTATTGGAAATAAAAACCGGGTTTATTGAATAGTTCGCTATGGTAAGTGCAAGCATGGTTTGTAGACGTCGATCAAAGTATATTTTGAATTGCCTTAGCATCTCATTCACCTATATCCCTCAGTCCCCAGACTTTCTACACAATGTTTTTAGATGATAAGAATAATATCAACATAAATATTCAGAATTATTGAAGGAACGTGGCACATCTAAAACTCTGTGCTCTATATTGCATAATCATTACCAGTTTAAAACGTATTAACACGAAGCAACTGAAAATAATCCTTCTAAGATTTTTTGGTACCTTTTGTGGGGTTGCGACTAAATGTTTGGTAGATTATAATGGTGCGTACAATACATTATATATATATATATATATATATATATATATATATATATATATATATATATATATATATATATGATATACATTGTATGATGTCTTGTACTTGTCTTAACGCAAATATGAATTCACCGATTTTTCAGCCGTATATGATTTTAAAAGTTGTGTATTTGACGTTTAAAATCAACGGTAACAGCAGTAATTGTAGTCGTACATAAGTTACAAGGCGTTCATTAGTCACCATTGTGCCAGGTGAAATACTGTAAGCGGTGGGTTTGATGAAGTCAAATGAATGGGCTTTTTTAGCATCATATGAGAAATTTTTCATGTAGGGGTGACTCGTAGTAGACAAAAGTATGGCTGTACCTGAGTGTTCGCTGTGATGTGCGATTCTTCAGGTATTAAACATTTCGTAGAGTGCTTTAGCAGGGTTTAGACAAAATGCTTTTTTCGATGTGACTTGGCGTGCAATCGAGCAAGAAAGACTTAAGATGGCGAAGTCTGTTTATGCTTTGCACCTCGGTCCGATCACCCATTTTTCTCATTTCTGTACTTAATCGTATGTTGAAACTTAGAGGAACACCATACTCATCGTCACAAAATTACAAGTATTTACAAAAAGTCGTCTTCGCAAGATACTCTAGATGCGTCAGCTAAATACTGTCAGCAACAAACTATGACAGAGAACAAACCAGCTTCCAACTATATAGGAGAAGACTCTTGAGGTGGGTAGGACATACATTACGGAAATCAAACTGTATCACGAGGAGAGCCCTAACTTGGAATCCTCAAGGGAAAATATAGAAAGAGACAGATTGACGAACATATTGCTCTGAGAATCAAAGGCAGGAATGAATAGCACTCGGAAACAACTGAGAATGAGAGCTTAGGATGAGGTTCTTTGGATAATCCTAACAGGTGGCCTATACCTCACGAGGAGTAAATGTTTAATTAGGTACCCAAATGGTTTTGTCAAGTCATAATATCTAATTTCTGATGTCCGAGTAATACATACCTTAACCTGCGCCTACCACTCACAGGATATGAAGTTATACGAGTAACATGAAATTAAATTCACTGAACTGGAGATTTCACTTATTAATTTATTGGAAATAAAAACCGGGTTTATTGAATAGTTCGCTATGGTAAGTGCAAGCATGGTTTGTAGACGTCGATCAAAGTATATTTTGAATTGCCTTAGCATCTCATTCACCTATATCCCTCAGTCCCCAGACTTTCTACACAATGTTTTTAGATGATAAGAATAATATCAACATAAATATTCAGAATTATTGAAGGAACGTGGCACATCTAAAACTCTGTGCTCTATATTGCATAATCATTACCAGTTTAAAACGTATTAACACGAAGCAACTGAAAATAATCCTTCTAAGATTTTTTGGTACCTTTTGTGGGTTGCGACTAAATGTTTGGTAGATTATAATGGTGCGTACAATACATTATATATATATATATATATATATATATATATATATATATATATATATATATATAGATATACATTGTATGATGTCTTGTACTTGTCTTAACGCAAATATGAATTCACCGATTTTTCAGCCGTATATGATTTTAAAAGTTGTGTATTTGACGTTTAAAATCAACGGTAACAGCAGTAATTGTAGTCGTACATAAGTTACAAGGCGTTCATTAGTCACCATTGTGCCAGGTGAAATACTGTAAGCGGTGGGTTTGATGAAGTCAAATGAATGGGCTTTTTTAGCATCATATGAGAGATTTTTCATGTAGGGGTGACTCGTAGTAGACAAAAGTATGGCTGTACCTGAGTGTTCGCTGTGATGTGCGATTCTTCAGGTATTAAACATTTCGTAGAGTGCTTTAGCAGGGTTTAGACAAAATGCTTTTTTCGATGTGACTTGGCGTGCAATCGAGCAAGAAAGACTTAAGATGGCGAAGTCTGTTGCTTTGCACCTCGGTCCGATCACCCATTTTTCTCATTTCTGTACTTAATCGTATGTTGAAACTTAGAGGAACACCATACTCATCGTCACAAAATTACAAGTATTTACAAAAAGTCGTCTTCGCAAGATACTCTAGATGCGTCAGCTAAATACTGTCAGCAACAAACTATGACAGAGAACAAACCAGCTTCCAACTATATAGGAGAAGACTCTTGAGGTGGGTAGGACATACATTACGGAAATCAAACTGTATCACGAGGAGAGCCCTAACTTGGAATCCTCAAGGGAAAATATAGAAAGAGACAGATTGACGAACATATTGCTCTGAGAATCAAAGGCAGGAATGAATAGCACTCGGAAACAACTGAGAATGAGAGCTTAGGATGAGGTTCTTTGGATAATCCTAACAGGTGGCCTATACCTCACGAGGAGTAAGGGGCATAAGTATTCAAGTAAGCTCTCCGATAAAGAATGAACTTTCAGTTAGACGTTCTGAACACATGAATAATAACTACCTGTCCGTGAAATTTCAAAAATTATGTAAGTTCAATCTGGTAACACTGCTGATGAAGGTAAAAATTGTGGCGAACTGTCACCAAAGTTAATATTTCAAATAGTATTCGCCAAGGTTGTTCGCTTTTCCTAGTTTGTTCTTTTAATTTTGCTTAGACATTCAGCTATAACAGTCTTATAAGAAAACAGTCTTCAAACTGCTTCAAGCAACAATATTTGTATGTCTGTGGTCGGTTTCGTTTCCTCCAAATCCAAAATATTACTTCGAAACGGGCTTGCATGAACACCTAAACTGGTAGTGTGAAGTAAAGCAGCCGAGCGTCCCGATCACTTGATTTTTCTCGGAGGCATCTCATCAACCTTGATGAGGTGTTGTCTGATAGAGTCTTGTCAGGGATGATGGAAGTTTTTTTGGTTTTTTCAGTGTATATTATAACTTTTCAGCCTGACTGTACTACATATCCATCCACTTCAATTCAAGTACCTTGCACACAAAAAGTTTAGCTCAAAATATCCGAATATCCACTTGGTAAATAAGTCGCTCTGTTATCATTGGTATAAAATGTAACAATATTGCACGATAATCGAGTTCTGTGTCTAAATTATTCATTTAAGAATAAATAGACCTTTAGCTTAACATTCAAGGATAAATAATACAATTTGCAGTCACTTAAATAACTAAAACTGTACTTTTTTGTTTAAATATGATTGTTAATCATGTTCTTCTAACCTTTTTTGCTTTTTCAAGAAATGAATAACGACGACGTAATATGGCACACTATCAACCATTCATTCTGTTCTTTTGTTGTCAAAACTAAAACAGGAAGGTTTTGCAGAAATGATGATAATGTGACGGGATTGTGTAATCGACATTCTTGCCCATTAGCCAACTCACAGTATGCCACTATAAAAGAAAGAGATGGTATCATCTACCTGTATGTCAAGGAACCTGAACGTATACCTTATCCTGGTAAACAGTGGGAGCGGATTAAATTGCGCCGGAATAAAGAACAAGCTCTGAAACAAATCAAAGAGCACTTATTATATTGGGATAAATGGATAATAAGTCGTGTTAAGCAGAGATTCTTTCGCACAAGAGAATATCTTAAAAATATGCGGCGTTTGGCCTTATCAAGACAAAAGAAATTAGAACCTATTAATCGTACGGTTGAAAAACGTGAATTAAGGAGAGAAGCAAAAGCATTACGTGTAGCACGCATTGAACGTACTGTAGAACAAGAACTTTTAGAAAGATTACGCGCATCAACATCTTCCAAGGAAATATATAACATAGATCAATCTGCCTTTGAAAAGGCTCTGGAAGCTGAAGAAATAAATGAAGAAGAATCTGATGAAGAATACGAGGAAGAAGAAGAAGAAATCGCCTACACTTCAGGATCTGACGTTGAAGATATTGAAGATATCGGAGTGATCGATGAGGAAAATGAAGAAGAGGAAGCTGAACATAATCTTGTCCTGACAAATCCTAAAAAGAAGCGTAAAGTTACCATTCACTATGAAAAAGATGAATGAACAATTATCCCATTTTTACTGTATATATCTTGTATATTTAAGTGAAATAGACTGTGAGTAGCTTTTTAACTATACAAAAATTGGAACCGTTTGAATTCATTTGTTCAACAAGCTTTTCGTTACTTTTTATTAACCCAACTAGTTGTCACGGTGTGTTTGAATAATCACGGTAATAAGTCACAGATTTTTACGTCTCAGTATAAAGATATTGGCCTATATTATTATAGTAGAAAAAACTACCATTCATACCTAACCTACTGTCTTTGACTCGTATCTGCTTGCATTACATCCTAACCCCATGAAAAGTAATCATTCGTTGAGCATTCCAATTATGAGTAAATTAAAGTTGTTGTTAGTATGAAGTTTCCATATCGTGAGAACATAATGTGATCGATATTAAGAACCAAAAATGGCTGTAATCACTAGAACGTTTTCATATATATCCAAACACAGATACTGACTAGATTTAAGTAGAAGCAACCTGTCAGTGTTCAACCCAAAGTTTAACTGCTAAGTTGGAAATTGCAACACACGACAAATTCTTCACTTTACGAGGCTTAAGGAAACTCAAAGGATATTGCTACTTTCTGCACAGGATTGCTGTGATAGACGTTTTTGATATCCATCCATTTCACATCCCATCAATGGTTTACAAATATTGCCCTCACAGTCAGTCACTGTTTGGATGTCCCTGTGGCTGACATTATCATCCATCTGATGTGCAGCATGATTCTTTATCATAAACAATAAACTTATAACATAACGAGTATATATATATATATATATATATATATATATATATATATATATATAACAACTCACTTTAAACTTCACTGTTTTAATGTTTGTAATCCGGGTGAAAAGCTATCCACCTAATATCATAAACTAAGCGGAAGCCAGTCTACTTCGTTCTCGACAGATTATATCTGTATCATTTATTCAGCTTTCTCTGTTCATATAATACATATACATTGTAAAGTGCACAATTTGTAAGAAGTCGTTGGTCACAGACCTCTCTACAGTTGACTCACCATAAATTCGACCTTTCCTTTACTTCAAAGCTACTTAATTGCTGTAACATGTACCTATTCTCACACTTAGAAACTACTCACGTGATAAAAGAACCCAAAATGTTTGATGGCCTCCGAATTCCCTGGTATGGCCGAGAGTGGGGAGGGCCCGCCCTCTTCGAAATGCTCTCACACGGCCACGCGTACACAGCCTCTGCCAGGGAGTCCTACTCACTGCCTTCTCGTGGCGGGGGTGTTGTTTATGAAAGTGAGAGGACGAGAAGCGAATATCCGGCGCTTTAACTGGATTCCGAACCAATGGTGCACATGGGCTCCAGTATCCTGCGGGAACAAATGGCGTATCAACCAATTGTTGGTCACTGGCTTCCATGGGACTGCATCTTCTCACGATGCTCCACTGCCTTGTGGATCAGACCTTTAGGTCGAAGGCTCGGGGTGTGGCCCCCTAAGAAGCCACCTGCTTGGTCTGGGCACCCGGGCAGTATCACAGCCCTCACACATATCGAATGAGATTTGTGGCGCATATGTATTTGGTGCCTCCTTGTACCAATATGTGTTAAAATAATAAAATGTTTGAGGCATTTTTACTGAGCTTTTGTCATTATTTGCCATTGAGACACTAGGTTAGATTGACCTGTCATCAGGCAAAAAATGTCATCGGGGTAATGAAAACAACACAAGCATTACCGTAAGTCGAACTATTCAAAGCAAATAATTTACTTCCGCAATGCATATCCTACAATCTCTAGTGTTTGAATGACTTTGAATTGTGCTTACTTTTGTATTTATTATTTTTACCGTTTTGGAAGTGACAACCAACAGTTCTGCTCTAATAATGCGGTTTTGCAAGTAATAATTACTGCACCATCGCATGAAACCAACAATAGACCACAACATCAGTTGCCTACTGTGTTCGCATTGCCTATCTACTACATTATTGTGACTGGCTCTATGAAAAGTGCCGTAGTATCTGAAGTTATAATTCGTAATTTTCAGTCCTTATATTATTTAGTGCCTATTAGGGATATCTTCATTGGCCAGAAACCAAAAACTCTTATAGTACGAGTTTACACTTAGGAGTGTCAAGTCATGTTTCGAAGTAAAATCCTCGTTCCTACTATGCAATACATCACTTTCACCTAGATAAACATCATTTACAACGTACAACCTACGGCAGTATTATTGATGTTGAGAGAGCAAATGCCAGCTACTACTATGTAGTTTTACTGTCTCGTATTTAAACCTTTATACACCAGTCGCAAGACCTTAACTTCTAAGTATATATGTACAGTAATAGTGACATTCTTACGTTATATCGGATAATATTAAAACAAAACCATCGGAAACTGGTTTCCATGCGCTTTTGTGTAGCAAAAAATTGTGAATAAGTTTGATTGTATGCGAAACAGTAACGGTAGATTAATAAAGTTAATCTTAGCTGTCACTTCACTATAATCAGTTCGTTGCAAAAGCCATTTTAAAACCGACTCAGGTTCTGGATAGATATCGGTGCTGAGAATCTTGTGGATAACCGGTTCCAGCTATGCCGCTTGGCAGATCGTAGCTGACTATCTAAATGAATATGAGATAAGAGTGGGCTCAATATCTCCGCAAACAGCATCTCAGAATATCATTTGCAATCTACAGACGATTACACTATGTTTTGATAAATACTGTTTGAGGATTTCTAGTTATGCAGCAGGGTAATTGAGTAACTATAATATAAAAATACAGAGGCACAGCATAGTCATTAGTCCAATTTTTGGAAAAGGTCGGGATCCGTTAAAATTCCTTAATGACATATAAGCTTGCAATTAGTGTGCGGAAATATATCTTTCTTCATTTTAACAGGAATTTGTTGCTTAGATGTACACATGTTTCCTGGACGGTTCGCATTCAGTCTACTAAAAACTGCGTATTCAATTACTTGCACGGAGAGAAGTAATCTAATACTCTCGTAGAGAATTCACAAAGTCCATGTTGATGACTGAGAATCGCTTAGTCTTACGCACGATATGTAAATTATTTATATAGTAGATATGCTTCAGTAAAATTGAAATGCTAGGTAGTAGACTTAGAAAGGAGGCGTAAAATTCCAAAACATCGCAAGGTAACATGGGGGAAAAATCACTTTATAACACTACTACGAAAGGAATTACGAGAAATATCCTGGAAAAGTTTCTATTTTGAATAATAGGTCATATAATCTGGAGTTTTTGAAGCAGAAAGCTAAAACTGAAGCCGATTTACTCTGAATTGTCGACTCGCTGAATAAAAACTCGCATTCATGACTACGGGGAATTGTGCTATTCCTCCTGCTTTTATACTAAAATTAAGCACTTTGAAATGGTAAGAATGCATGTAGTCAAAATCAGTTTTATTATAATGGGAAGAAGAGAAATAAATTACAAGATATTGCTAAAATACAATGAATACAGTTAGATCATAGTTACAAACATTTGTTTTTCTGGTATTCTATGCGAGAAACTTTATGTTCATCATTGACTAGGGTGTACACATATAACTGTATTGCGGTTTCTTGAATATCCAAAAGAACAAATGAAGGTTGCGGGTTTCTATTTAGAAAAAAGAAACGAAAAAGGAAATATACACATATGATTCGTCAATATTGAACAGTGAAGCATGGAATTAATCCAGGTTGTTTAGATCATACGCTAGTTACCTACTGATTAATCACATTCATCAATAAATACTGAATCCCAATGCAAATCTCAGTCATTGGCGAACAAAGTAAAGAAGTAGTACTTACTTTTCAAAAGGGCTATATGCACCGGTAGCAGAACCAGGATTGATATAAAAGTGTCCAGCATATTCATAGGCTTCAAACTTATGAGTATGACCACTGATCAATATATCAACGTCTAACTCCCGTTGCAGCGTAGCTAAACTTTTTTGGTCTCCCCAAGGAACTATTTGATGTCCATGTATAAGTCCTATCTTAAAGTTTCCAACGCTTAAAACCTTTGTAAGAGGGAAATCTAAAGCCTTAAATTTCATGACAATAGCTTTCAAAACATACCTCATCAAAGTCGCCTTTCACAACATGTACATCTCCACAAATAAGTTTAAATAGTCAAACATATGTTTCGAAGTAAGGTTTCCCGTGCATAATATATGTTGGATTTTTCCAGGAGCTAAAAGAGTCTTAAAAGCAGGATGTAAAGAACGTTTCCTGTCAGGAATGTGGAAGTCACCGATCACTAGGACCAACTGAATTGATAAACCAACAAGAAAATTCTTACCATGTGAAACCCAAAGATTTCGAATGAGGCACCACTGCAAAATACAGACCTTTCCGACAAATTTGTGTAATCTGTGGGGATAGAAAACCAAACGCAAAACTAGAGAATTTATTTGCAGCGAATAACAAAAGACCGTCAAAATTAGCTAGCCTATAATATAAGAGCTTTCAGAAATTATCATAATAGTAAATATAAGGTCTTACGTGAGTCGGTAAGCTTCATACTTTATGTAATATTCAAGAAGTGACTTTATCAGATATTTCACAATAGCCTGAGATTTCTGCAATTATAGTGCAACAGTGAAGTCTCAAACAGTTGTTTGTGAACGTTTTGGGAATAACCTATAGTCCAGTCACACAACTTTGACATACGGTTTTTATAATCTTGATACTGTTCGTTATTATAAGACAGGAAAATCAGCACACTTATGATACTCGTAGGCATTTTGTGACTCGATGGTTTTCTGAACCACGAAAATCATTACTCTGCTCGTGAAACATGGTACAGGAATAAACTTCAAATCCAATAAATATGAAGAGCATATATTTTTAGCGCAAATAGAAAATACACAACAAACTAATACGTTTTCAGTTTGTAGGAAAAAACAAACGAAGTTAAAAGTAAAAAAAAGATTCCGGCGGAGAATATATATTTCCCAGGCTAAATAGCTTTGTTTTTGAGTGATAAAAAAGGCAGATCCGTTGGTCTGTGTTAATTATAGAGAAACGTAAGTTTCGAAGTGAAGTCATGTTACTGACTGTACTTAAGTATTACAGCTGCAAGGTTTCTTTCGAATAACCAGCATCTCTCCAGTAATGGTGCATTTCCAGAGTGAAATCAAAGGGTTCGAAAAAATAGTACACCTCACCTTGACCAACGGACTATTGCCACAGAAGATAAGAAATCAGAACCACCAAGCTAACGCAATCAAAAATACTGCTTACTGAAAACCCGGGTATAACCGACGTTCACCAATAATTCTTTGCGCCTTGTGGTTGAGCTCAGGAAAACAGCTACTAATCAGGATTTCTTTTTAAGTACCTGGAAATAGAATATCCATCGACATTGTGGACAGCTCCAGACCGTAGCATCTACCTTTGCACAACGGAAGGTGTTGCAGGTCGACCCTAAAAATGTCACCTCATCTTACTCCGCCTCCGACGGTAAGCTCTTTCGAAGTGCGGAGACAATACATCAAAATCTACCCCATTAAAAGGGCGTGGGCCATAGACCCTAAGCAGTCGTCCTTTGAGCTCTATGGTAACGCTCTCAACTCTCTACGGCTAATACCGACCCAGCTTCTTTATCGGATCCCTCAAAAAGAAATATCTATCCACAGTGTAGGAAGCCGATAAGTGACTAACGCTCTCATTACGTCTAACAGCACCGAAGATCATTTTGTTCACCATCGGATTTCCTCCGAACCTCTTAATAATTATCCTATACCCAAGAAAAACCACGTGCCACAAATGCTAATGATTTGGATTCACGAAATATCATTCCTGGTATTATGAAGCCACGCTATAAACTACATTTTGGAGCTTTTAGTGTTCGAATAGTGTGTCAAACAAGTCCACAGGCTTCTTCAGTTAGGACTCCAGAGTCTCGTGAGTATACAGAATCCAAGTACGGTCGTTTGTTTGACCTCACTTTGTCAATATAAAAAACTGGTACGATCTACTTTTGTGTGCGCTGTCCGACGGATCGGGGTACTAAGAACTCGATGTCATTTCCTACGTTTACTGAGAATATATTTAGATAGCCGTGTTTTTACCAATTTCAAGCAGAAGGAAAAGCATCACTTGACTCGGGGACGCCACAATTGACCTGGACTATGGTAACACTAATCATCGTTGGAGAGGCTCGATAGAAAGCTATCGCTCATTATGGAGCACACGTTTAGACTCGGATCATGGTCTAGTTCGAGCGCGTATTTGTTTGCATTTTTCTGGACGTAGAAATCACTTTAGGGTCTAACTTAATAATGCAAAGTTAGGAATATATTTCAGGAACAACTAAAGGAGTTAGACCAGGAATAACGATAGATGGTTAGAGACCTTGAATGACATGGCTCAAAATCGTTTACAATAACGCAGGTGCATCCACTCTTTGTGTTCTCCCAAATTCTAATCTTCTGAATTCTTTATATCCCTTTCTTTTTTTCTCTTTCCAAATTTATTTCACTGGATTATACTCCTTGAATAACATCTTCAAACCCTAATCTTTCCGATTACTGCTTCTACTTTTACTACCGCTACCACTACGGGATTTGAATCGACCACTGCATCTCTGTGCTAATGTGGTGTGGCAACTCGAACTGATGTACGTACGTATGAAGTTCTACGTTGTTACTGACTGACTGAAAGGAGTTAGACAACCACGTAAGCGATATCGATCCCGAGGTGGCTTGGTACGATATCCAAATAGTTTTGGAAACAAGTTATATCTACTACTAACCCAAAATAAGCAGTAATGAGAAATCAGTGGACATCAGCAGTGTCTACAGGAATGATAAATGCTCTAAAACTCATCCAGTCTAGCCGCGAACACGATGAGGAGCGGAGGTAAATTGAACATAGGCTAGGAAAAAGCCTATGCAGCGATTTTGATCAGTGGAGGGTAGCGAAAGTAGAAGAGATAGAAAAGGTAGTGGCGATAGGTAACTGTAGACAACTGTTCATACCTGTCAAGCAAACGGGTATTAGAAACCAATTGTTAGAGAGACCCAGATGAGCTACCTCCGGCTCTTTTCAAAGATGGTGGTGACTTTCTGGTTAAGGAAATGACTACGTTGTTTACAAAGGTTTGAGAGCTAGAGAGTGTTCCAACATCATGGGATGAGTCGATAGTTATCCCTATCTTTAAAAGTGTTCACGTTGTTTCTGTAACAACTATCGGGGGATAAGTCTACTATCTATCTCGGAAAAAAACAAAACTACTAATCACTCTTTATCCAGGAGATTTGACTGATGGGCAGAACACTTTAGGGAACAGTTCAACTGGGCTTTAGCCACCCACTATCTCCAAGAAACATGAATGGTAAATTGATGTAAATCCTTAAACTCTTTGTGATATTGAAGAGGCTATAACCGATTTGACGTATTGGGGAGCAAAATGGCCCGGTGGACTAACCTCTGAGATTGATAATGATGGTAGTCCAGTTTCGGCGGTTAGATTAACAGACGTCTTAGCTAAAATCTGAGAACTGGATGTGTAAAAAAAGAACAATAAGGAAGAGATTGGTGTAAAGTAGTGTAATAATTATAGTAATAATGGGGGAACGGAAAGGTACAATCAGAAGAAATCTTTCAGTTAAGATACAACCATTTTTTACGAAGAAAGTAAAAGAAGGTTACAGCAGGATCGCCACTGGCTTCTATTCTGAGCCATATCTGATAACGTCTCTAGCACCATTTATATTTAACATCGTCGGAGACATACTTTTGGAGAAATTCTCGGGAATGTTCGTATATTACTGGTATTCGATCATAAGTGTCATCGAAGAATCGCTTGTGCATTATGGGACCACAATTATCAATGCATGGGTTAGGGATACGGCCAATGGCAATTGGACTGAGCAATGTTATTAAATTTAGACTACCTGGTTGGAGTCAACGCGATGATCTTGGATTACACGATTCCAAATCGTTTGCAATGGCGCACGTGCAACTACTTTATGCCTCCTCTCAAATTCTGAGCTTCTGAATTCCTGATAACTTTTTTATGCCGTTAGTTCACTAATTTGAATTTCCTAGAATCGTATCTTTGATGCCAAATCTTTTCAACTAAGACCCATAGTTATATTTCCTTTACTATACTGGGATTTAGTCTGGAGATACCATCCCTACGTGCTAACGAACTAGGGTAACTTGAACCAATGTATATACGTATCGGGTTACAGGTTGTGACTGACTGGATAGGTAATATATGGTAATCCACCGTACACCTGTAATAGCACTGTTAATTCTTACAGGAAATAGTTGCCGTAATGCCAACTACTAAGAGTATTCAACGGCAGATTTGATACAGTCTGATGGGTAAGGGTAGTCTTGTCATTGATCAGTTGATGAGAAAGAAGAAACCCCATCGTGAGGTTCCTTAACCGCAGTTAAGAAATATGTGTTAGCGTCCGAAACGACTAATCCTGAAGACGCAGTGTCAAAGAAAGCCGTGCAAACGTCTTTAAGATGGCTTGATCAACAAGATGTTTGAAACAAGAATACAGAAAAAGGACAATAAAAGGCATAAATACTTTTGTCCCTAAACTAGTCAGATTTCAAAGCTTGCTTATGAGAAGATAAGTCACTGATTTATATTTTACTCAAGAAAAAGACCACCTATAAACATGGGCACTATGCTCTCTTTAATGTCTTCGGGAGTGTGCAAAATCAACATCAAGGACGCCCTTGGGTATTTCACTATTTTGATTACCTGAAATCTAAGAATAACCATGAAAAGGACAAGCTGAAATCTATATGAAACCATGGGATTTTTCAAGGAATAAAGGTGATAGTGAGAGATAAATAGAATATATATATATATCGCCCAACCTTAACGAACCTTTAGGTTTGAATTTTACGACAATAAGCACGTTCAATCTAGTGTCCAATATCGACTTCAGTTTCAGTTTTGAAAGGATAAGAGGCTAGATGGTCCGTGTTAGTCTTATCAGAGGTGGTCTCTCAATCGATTTTTGAATCTTACGGGGCTTCTCTGTTAGCTTTTCTAATAGCTTACTGTCTCTCAGCAGGCAAGAGGTTGGTTTCTTGTATGCAGTCCTCGAGTTTCGGACCCAGGAATACCATATACATGGTCAAAAAGTTTTTAGCATCGGGATAGCTAAAGGCCCTACCAATTGACCATAGGTTTCTAAAACCTTTGACGGCTATCGCACGGAAGTGTGCCATAGTTTCTGACTTATTGCTAACGATGACTATTGAGTTATTTTGTCTGGATAACAGGTAGTTCAATGTCATTCACCTTGTAGATATCTGTACCTTGGTGACTAATACGCACCACAAGGCACTTGGAAGCATTTGTCGGAAACTGCCGAACTTAAGATCAGTCAGATAATTTCTCATAAACATTTTGAAGCGATGAACTTTCACACTTACATTTAATCTCTCTCCATATTTTTACATCGATAGCATATACCAAAACCGATGTTGATCGAAAAGGAGGAAGGTCTTTACATACAGGATGATCAACACTGACATAAAAAATGCACACTAAGATGCTCTACCGAGCACTATTTCCTAGCTGGATAACTTTGAATTCACCACTACTCTTTGTTAGTCGTTTAACTATAATGGTGAATTACTTCCGACCCTAATACTACCTAACTTATATGGCCGTTGGTTGGGAGGAAATTTGTCAAAAGCTTTGCTGAAGTCAGTGTGTGCTAAAACTGTAGGTGACTTTTGATCCTTGCGCTATTAATATGTTAGTGAATAATCTGTTCTAAAGCCCTGCTTTTCTTCACGAAGAATTAGGTTTCCGTTGAGATATTTATACAACTCTCTCTGAACAATCTTTTCAAAACTTTCAACAACTACGTTAGTTGGGCTTAGGGGTCAATAATTCCTAGGTTTATATTTCGTACCTGTTTTGAAGGCAGGACTTACCATTGGCGTTCTCCAAGTCTTTTTGTAATCGACCCTCGGTTACATATAGATTGAAACATATACTTAAGCGTTTTGCGGATACATCTCATCGGGCCTCGTGGATTCGCCTGTTTCAAGCTCATTGAGCAGTCCAAAGACGTCGAGTTGTTTAATGGTCACAGTGTATAGTGTGTGGGGGGTTTGTACAAATTGAAGGGAAGGGTGCCTCTAAGCTACATACATTGTTAAAGATTGGAAACTATGTCGAGACAACTGAAGAAAACATATGAAGTAGGCTATCGACACTTCTCATTTATTTTCAGCCTCCTTGACAATATGACATTTAATTTACATGTATTGAAATACAGGTTCACTCATATCATTCTTATCTAATCGCTCAACAACAACATGGCTGTAATGTGTTTTCTGTTTCTTAAGGATTCTGATTATTCGTTTGATGCTTATGATTTTCATAGGAAGTTTGAAAGAATACTAAAGTCAATGTTAGTAACAAGCAGACAATAAAAATATTTGGTAGTTTTAACTATAAAACAGCTTTTCAGCAGTAGTTAACTGTAACATATTTCGTCAATAATTGCCAACTTGGGTCGATAATATTGAGGTAAATACATAGGCACCAATTTATGCGGCTAGCATAAGTTTGTTTTGAATAAGTACAAATAAATTTATTGCTTTTATTTTAAAACGGTTGAAATATCTGCATTATCTTTTAAAGTCTCAAGTTTGGAACACATGCTTACAAATCATCGTAAAAATATGTATGTATTTATTCTAGATCTTTGAACGAATTCGATGCGTTCTTTCCTCAGCATACTCTTTATTTCCGTTTTCTAGGTTGCGGGCGACTTGATCCTTTGAAGATAAAAATGGTATCAATAAAAAAAATTAGTAAGACTTAGGATATTTTTATAGGAAAAATAAATCATCAATAATACGAGCCCTTAATCGATATGAAGCAGTTCAAGTAAAAGGTTCATAGTAGTGACAGATTTATATTAATGTTGAGTCTCCAAAATGAATTTAACCTTATTTTAGTGAATTTAAAGTCAAGTAATTTGGGTGAATAAATAAAAAGGATATAATGTATTTCTATGGAAGTTATTGAAACTGAATACTAACATAACATGGAATAAACATAACGGAAGAACGAGTCGTTTTTTTGTAACCTTCTATCTGAAGTTTGTGCTGATGATGTCGTTCAGAAGAACGATGAAAGCTCCACGATCAAACCATCCAGCTCAGAGAACAAAACTCCACCAAAATTTTGTAACCTTCCACAAGAGCAATCGACATTGTCCTCACTTTTAATTTTATATGCTTCAAATTTTTACGTGTTTCACCTCAGTAACCAAATAAATATCTGTGTAGTCTCTTTAACGGCGCTTATTTTGTAAAAACAGGATGTACTTGTTTGATTCTAAACCAAAATAACTTTCAGGGAAGAAACAGCTTGTTTTCTCATTTTTCAATTCCTGAAACTGTATTTGAAGCTCAGATTGTTTCTTCAGAAGGAAAAGGTGTCACATTGGGCAAGTTAGATATATTGAAGATGCCACAAATACTTGGAGTTTGACAACGCTTTAACCAGTAACACCTTCTAATACGAATCATACCCACCAGGTGAAATCAAAAGACAGAATCGAGTAGGTTCGAAGATATATTTGATAGGCTATCAATATTCCGAGGATCGACTGATCTAGACTGGCTAGCGATTGCAGTAGATGTTGAGCACGCCGTTCTCACTCGTGATTTGATGAGGATGCATGACAGAGTACTTTCAGCAAGTGAGTCGATTAAAAATAATGTGGTCAGCATCCAATGTCGAAGACTTAAAGAGCTATTTATTTTGGGGATTTATTTACCGCTACAACATCAGTCCAAGGTCAAATTTAAAGTGGGGAATGCCGATGGGCGCGCACTACTGATCAGGCCTTGGCTTAACTTTCTGTGGAAACGGACACATTATTGGTTGAAAGTGTGACTTAATTTTCTGAGAAAGGCAGGTGTTTATTTATGGATGAAATGTGGATATGTTTTGATTTTAGTCTGCTTTTAAAACCTTTCTACTCACTCCTGGCTTTCTCACTTAAGTAAGAAGTTGGTTAAGCGCCTGGTGCGGGACTGATAGGTCCCGGGTTCGAATCCCGCGAGGTGAGGTCGTGGATGCGCACTGTTAGGGAGTCCCACAATGGGACGAAACGGCCTTCCAGTGCTCCCAGGCTTTCCTTAGTGGTCTAGCTTCAATTGACTCATGATGTCAACTGTTAAAATTACTACAATTTCCACAAAACTCCTTCTGATTAATATGTAAAAGGCATATCATATGAATGACATTCCACATAAAAGGCTATATTTGTCAAAAAACAACCTGGATCATTCATTTGACTTGTTCTTAATTAATCACGGGTTAATCAGAAAATTGTAATAGTTTACTCATTTACATTTTGTTCCTCTTTAATTGAGTCCTCTACGTGTGTGTAGAAAAATGAAATATCTAGTGTAAGAACACGAGAGCATAAGATTAAGGTATGACTTGCAAAGTTCAATATACAGTCGCTTCCACAAGTTCTTTCATTGCTTATTATACAAATAATGACGAAAATCACTTATATGAAATTATGAAATAACGTGATAAAGTAATAGAATACCTTTTCTTGTTGTACTTGGTCCAGACCATAATTGAATACTTGAATTATTCCCATTTACTTCACCGGAAATGATATTGGATTTTGTATATGTTTTTTGACGTATACGACTATGATCTTCTTTTACAGATTGATGATCTGATAAGATATTATCAAGTGATGAGATAGAATTTGGTCGAATAATACTTGTTGCATTATCATTATCATCAGTAATTAGTAAATGATCAATTTTAGGTGACCTGGAAAAAAAGAAAGTTAGGACAATGTATTATTATTCTTATTAAATAGGGTGCGAAATGTGTCTTGGATTCCATAATAGAAAAAAGTACATAAAGAATAAAATATTAGTTTCTTTGACACTAAAACTTCATAATACAAGTTTTAAGAAGATCATACAGGTCTATAAAAGCTACGGCGTATTTGAAAATACACTAATTTACTAATTAGGATGTCAAATATTGATGGATACAAGGATCCGGATCGCTGATGAGTCTCATACTCACACACAGATCATTGAGTCTCAACATTTATCTAAATAGTTTCAGTTTTGATAGAAATGATTACTTTCAAGTTATACATATTTTACTGAATGAAATGAATTAATTCTGTCTAAGAATTCCATATCTTCTGTGAATAGTCTAAGGTTGTGACGAAAATAAGTATAAGAATATAGGCTTGAGAGAAGGATTTCTACGAGTTTCTTAAAGTGAATGCTCTTAGTTGTATATCTTAAAGGAAGAACTATCCTCTTAAGTTCAATCTCTAGTTACTTGTTGGTTGGTGGATATGAAAAACTTCAAAATAAGTAACAGATAGTGTATGCCACATTTACTTCACTTAACAGAAGCTATTCTTATTCAAGTGTTTCCAACGCAATATATGTATATAGAAAAAAGCTTGTGAAATTATAAGAAAAAATGGATGGCAGTGATATCCTAGACGCGAGTTTCATCCTATTTGGGACTCGTCAGCTTGATGTACCTGCATCTCGGAGTTGATGTCCACTTTGGGACTCAAGCCCGATATCGTTCGCTTCCAACACCATCACGCTATCCACTTAGCTACTGAGTTCTGATAGCCACTTGCTTGTGCAATGGGGTGAAGTTAATATTCACTTGGCATTGTTTACTTGAATCTTCCCATTTATGACTGCAATTGATCAGTCTCTTATTGGCATATGTCCATACTGCGCGTATGGACTCGATATTGCCTTAATTCACATGCATTATAAGCAAATGAAGTGAACGGTACTGGGTTAGAGTCCAAGGGTGAACATCAACTCTAAGATGCAGGTAAATCCAACTGATGAATCCCAAATATGACGAAACGAGCGTCCTGGATCCCGTTGCTAGCCGCTATCTATCTTTACACTAATCTATGATAGGTAGCCCATTTCGTTATTATTTATTTAATCATAAATCAGCTTCATATTTAAATATAAAGTCAGTTATTCTAACTTAACGTTGACTCTTCTGAAGTTCGTTCTCATTTTTCTGTCCTTATTGTCTCCTCAGTTAGCTCACTTTTTGTGTATTGTCTTATACTACTTGTTAATATTCAGTAAACAATTCCATGTCTAATAATTCTGAAAGTATAGAGTGATGCTCGTTCATTTATTGTGTAATATCCTAAAGTATTTACATGAACCAATAACATTTACTGAATTTATTGTGATAACTACTCTCTCTCAACCCTTGTAATAATTATTTCTAGTTTCGAACATCCTTTGCATCTTCGTTTAAATGCAACGGCTTACATATTTGTGTGACCTTAATTCTCATTTTGGTCATTGATAAAATGCTGTTAACATTAGACACAGTTATCAGATTACATTTACACTACCGTATGCTGTAATTACCATTTGTGTTATTATAACAGGTAGACTTTCTATTTCCAGACATACAGGCGCGTTAACCGCCATAGATACCTCACGAATTGAGGCTTGTAACTAATTTATGTACATTTATAAATAATAGGACCGTTCTTTAGACAAATCTTTGTTTTTTTTAAATTTCGACCTCACACGTATTTCAACCGTGTAGCTGGATACATTGATAGAATTAACACACTTCTATGCTAGAGTTGATAGTTGATAAAGCGTATGAAAATTTCTGCAAGTCGTGAATTTTATTCAAGAAACCATCTTAAAATTTACACTTGAAAATTTATTTGTAAGGGTTTGTATATCCCATTATTGATGGTAAGAGGCTACAAAAGATTAGTCAAGTTTGGAATATGTGCACCTTGAGCAGATTACCATGATATAGTCATTTAAATTACAAGTTTCAGTTAGTGCCAAGCATTTTTATCCAGAGTACTCCTTTCATCCTGTTAGGGGCTAGTCAGTTGGTGTCAGTATTGATGTTCACACTGAGACTTGAACATATCATCTTTTGATTCAAATGCAGTTCAATTTTAGTCAAAACTTTCACTTTAAACTTTCTGAATAAGCCTTCATTGTTCCTTTATGTTTAAAGTTTTTTAAGTTCTCAATGTATATTTTAATTGATCTCAATCTATAAAATAAACTTTCTATCAAACGAATTTAAGAGTTCAATTTATAGGTATATCAATTATAATTTTTGTTTTAACTACTCACATTAATTCAGTAGTTTCGTTCATTAATTGAATTTCATTATTATTATTATCATTCATATTTTGTTTTTTATCATTTATCACTAATAATGCATTACGTAATCGTTTAGTTTGTTCCATTAAAAGAGTAATTCTAAGTTCATTTGCTCGTATTTGTCCTTCCAATTCTTCATCAACACTTTTCTCATCTTTAAAGTTGAATTTATTTTCAACAAAATAAATAATAAATCAGTTTTGTAATTAGAAGATAGAAAATTTCATGAAATATCTTCAAATATAAACTATACTGATTAGCTCATGTAGGACAGTCAGATGTAAGATGGAACCCTTTAGATTTTTGAACTAATATCAAAAAGTAATAAAAAAAACCGAATGTAGTTCAATAAAATCCAGGTAAAAACTGTCTATATCTAGTTTATACAATGATTGAAATACATGAAAATATCTTCTGCATAGCCTGTTAGTAAATGTGACATGATGTGTAAGTTAAACTTTAATTAATACCAACTCCTCATGAAGATTATATCTGACATATTTGATGAAGTTCAGGGCGTAGTCAATGGCGTTTTGTGAATAAAAAGTAATCTATCACTCCAACTACATATCTTAAAATTGACTCTTTAAACTAAGCATGAATCCTATCCCAAAAACTCTTAACACTAAACATAACCCTAGCCCAACATGTAATACCCCCACATAAGCACCTCTCGTTGACTATAATGAATAATTCAACATGTAGGAGATTGTTACTCATGTTACAACTATTTATTCACATTCATTTTATCACTTTCTTAGTTGACTTCTTCATAACTAAGCATTATTTTCTAACTATGTGATAATTCACTCAAGGTAGTCAGTAGTATTTGGTTTTACTGAAATATTTACAGTTTGGGTTTGCTCTATCAGTGAAATTGTGATCTGGTCTATGGTTATTTTTAAGATTATTTTCAGTGAAAATTCATTTATTTTAAGTATCCTATTTATTTAAAGTAAATTTAACTGTTTATTCTGATTTCTTTGAACCAAATGATTGGATTGACTTATCATTACTTTTGTGACATGATAGCTACTTATTCATGAATTAAAAAGCTAAGATTATTCAACATCCTGGTTAGGACAAAATATATAAGTGAACAATAGTGTTCTCGATTAGATCCTCATCAGGCTTTACTCGAATATATATGAATATCTAGATGCAGATCTAAAATTATTAAACTGATCAAGGTAGTTTATGAGGCAATGATAACAGTGGAATAGATTACACAAATAAGCATAATAAGTAAAAAGTAAGAAAAAATTGATAGTGTGATGTCAGGTGTACTAGTTGTGGTAAAAATAATAAAGGCTTGAATCAATGTTTCATAACAGGAAGTAGGTCGATGACTTGAAAAATAAACACTGAAATAATATTCATTAAAAATCATAAGATTATGCATCAAGGGATGTTCAGATAATTGGACAGTGAAGTGTATATTTGAGAAAAGAGGTTGGAGAAAAATCAACGAACAAAGAGTGTGGAAAATAATAATAAACGAATAAAGTCATTTATTAGATCTGATTCGGCCAAAGAAGAGATGAGGGTATTGAAAATTTATTATGAATACAAGAACTTGGATTGTTAGTTCGAATTCCTATAGCTTCTGCTATATGCAAGAAACGGGATCGAACATTATAAGGAAAACTGGTGGGGATAGGATATAACTCTTTAAATGACATATTTCTGTCTACTACATAAACGCTATCGATCAATGGTGATAAAACCGCGCTGCGTATTGTCTTGACAGTACTTTTTCCTAACCACAAATGGAGGTGTTCACTAACTCTTTGCCTCAGTTATCTGATAGTGCGCCCAATATAGCTTTCTCCATAGGATCAGCTGAATTCATAAATACACATACAAGTGGCATAACCGTAACTACCAATTTGTACTTTTCACTTATTATGTTTATTTATGTAATCTATTCCGCTGTTATCATTGACTCATAAACTGTTTTGATTGGTTTAATAATTTGATATCTGCATCTAGATATTCATAAATATTTGAGTAAAGCTTGATGAGGATCTAATCGAAAACAATATTGCTCGTTTATATACGTTGTTTTTTATTTTAATTGCGATTCGAATTGCGTGAGTTCATTACAAACGTTTTTATCACTGTCTTTCCTGAAATATTTGTTTTCATGTTACTTAATGAAACTATTGCTAATATCTTAAAACTATCATATCACTTGTTAATGAGAATTCTCTCAAACCTAACTCACCTGTACTACATGTACATTTAAAACAACCTACAGTTCTTTGGGGAGGAGGATTAATATAATTTCTTGGTCTCTGGAATCCAGCTTATATTTCAATTAGGGGTTTATATTGATAATCTTCAGTCATACTGTTAATGTCAGACGCAGTGCTACCATGAAACTTTCTGTACTGAAAGAAATGAAGTGAGATTCGAACCTGGAATGTATTTATTTCCAAGTCGAATGAGTCTACTAACTAACAACCATTCCGCTTTGTTAATTTCCAAGTTTATTTGGAATTTAGAATTAACGAAGCTTTTTTACTGTGAGACTAAAAAAACGAAATACAATGAATTTATCCTATTGCGTAAACACTGTTATTATTTTTTTGCTTAAATTCGATAAGAAAATCATTTACATAAAATTTATGTGCTCATTTAATTCTGTTAAATAAAAAGTTCAGACAAATCTAATATTTTAATAGTTGAGATCATAATTAAATTTAAACTAGACCTCCATGGAAAACCTTGGAGCAATGGACGGCCATTTCATACTATTGTGGGACTCCTCAGCTGTACGCATCCACAACCCCGTCTCGCTGGATTCAAACCCAGGACGTATGATTTCGCACACTAACGCTTAACTTCTAGACCACTGAGCCGGCATGAATCAATCGTATAGTGTTCACTTCTATCTTTTTTCCTTAATAATTTCGTTGTAATATTGAATTATTGTTTTAACTCGATCATAATTATATAATATAAAACTTACTATTTTCATTCTCAAATATGATTGGTCCATTTAAATCTGGATATTGAGCCATATTCAAAAGATCTTCATTTAATTTATTTAATTTTTCATGTAATTCATTATTTTCTAATTTAACTTGTTCAAGATTCAATTTAGTTGATTTTTGAATTTCTTCACTTTCTATTAACTTGCTCTTATTAACACATAGAAATAAGGGTAAGAAATAATGACACAAGTTATCTTACTTGAATGTCACGTAAGGAACCTTCTAATTCGGATACTTTTTGATTAGAATTAGTTAATTGAGAAGTTATATATTCAATTGAATTATTCTTTTCTATAATTTCTTCTTTTAATTGTTCATTATTATTAGTTAATTGATTTATTCTTGTTGAAAGTTTTTCATGTTTTGTAGTAAGCAACTAAGAATAAAGGAAAAAACACACATTAAAGTATAACGATGAAATCTATGTAAACGAGACATTGGAGAATATTCATAGATCATGTATATGATATTAGTAAAGTTCCATTCTTTGATCTGAATGGTTCAATCGATTAAACCAATTAGTTAAAATAACGAAACTTCACCGTAAACTGACTTACTCGTCTAATCTTTTTATCAAGTGCATTGTGATTTAATTTTATGATAAGGGAACATTAAGAAAGACAGACTTCTGCAATTCTAACGTTACAAATTTCTCAAACATGGAACAATTTATGTTGAATGCTGATTGAATGGAAAATACATTCAGAGTTTTCAAATACATGTAATAAGAGGAGAGATGACTGTTTACCTCAGATTAAAATTTATTGATATTATACTTCATAGAGTAAATTGCAAAGTGTAGTTATCTTCATTATTCCTTACATAGATTGTTGAAGTTCAATAGTGGTAAGTCGAAATTAATGAACTAGTTCATAACAAGTATACATGTTCACGTCGATGCTGCTTGGTACTTAAACAAGATTATGAATACAGTGTATCTATGTATGCTGACTAATAAATTTCTTTTCGAATCAACTAAAACTTAAGAACTATTTTAAACGTTGTTTTCATCAAATATCAGTATTAGTTGAATAAACTCTTTATATGAATGATTATTGAAAGCTTAATTCATTGCCTTATGGGATTTTTTCATACTGATTGCTTATGATTATTCAAATAACTAAGCATTTATAGAATTTGAAATACGTCCTATAGTTGTTGCTTGAATGAATTAATCTTGTTTGACCATTGAGTGTTAATTAATATATACAACCAAAAAGAATTGAAATTTATGAAGTATTTCGCTAAAGAGGAAGAATATGTATTTGAATGAATTCGAAGTAAATCGAACGTTACACCTGACAATCTGATCCAAACTTTTCAAAGAAATATAATTAAACATCAAAATTATCGAATATAAATAGATACATGGTTCTTCGGTTCTTCGTATACTGAATAGGTCATCCAATCAACGTTACGAATGTTTAAAGTAGGTATTTGCATCATCAAGGCAACTGAATGTGAGGTTGAAAGAACAAAAATTATGCTTAAAGTACATTCCTAAATCTTCAGTTGATGTAAGAAAACTCGAGAACAAATCAGCAATAGTATTACACTCGATAGAATCGCGTCATACAATCGATTTCAATTGCACAAGAATCCTTCAAAAAGGCTTTACTTTTTACATAGGGAGACTAACAGCCGAAGCCCTATATATATGGGCTAATCCAAATTGTATTAATAGGAGAGGTGGAGTACAGTTAGCTGTTCTATGGCAACTAATAATTGATAAGTAAACATGAACTCCTCACCAGAACTTACATTCAACGGTTCTAGTCAGTTAGCTTATCTGAATATGTTGAACAGTTGACTAGAACTTTAAAAATAACACAAATTTTCAATTACAAATACCTTCTTCCTCTTTGAATTCATTCCTTTATCTTGTCTATTTATCTTCATTTAATGCTTGTTTTAACATTTTTGATCCATATCATATATAAATTTTTATGTTTTCTTACTATTCGCCGACCCAAGGCAATATATAGTGAATGAAATATATTCTTCTCACTAACGTATACATACAATATGTTATCTTGACACTTTTCGTTTCACACTACATGTCTCTTAAACAATAATGCAAATAGCTACTTTAAACATTGTTAACGTTGATTGGATGACCTATTCAGTATACAGTGAACCTAGGAACCATGTACCTATTTATATTCGATAATTTTGATGTTTAACTATATTCCTTTGAAAAAGTTTCGATCAGATTGTCAGGTGTAACGTTGGATTTACTTCGAATTCATTCGCTAAGATTCTAGAAATACATATTCTTTCTCTCACATCAACTCGGCGCCCAAATAAATAAACAATATTTCGTTTATTTTAAAATTTACCAATAATTGTGAATTCATATTATGATTTTCCATTTCTTTCATTTCTAATAGTTTTGAAATACGATGACATTCATCATTAGTATTTTCTAGTTTATGTCGAAGTTTCAATAAGCAAGATTCAATGATACATGATGATTTCGAAGGTAAATTGATTTCATTTGATTGAATGGTATCAACATCACAAAGCTTTTGTAAATTTTCTAAAATAATTAAGGATCAAAATGGAAATGATGTTGTTATAGACGGTTTAAAAAAACCTAATCATGCAATTGTTAAAAACGACCACATAATCACTAGTCAGTACTATAGAAATGCGGTTAGACTTTAAAAAACTCCGGGTAATCAGATTAAGTGAAGTTAATTCCTTAGCTTATTTAGAGTCATCAGCAACGTTCTAACAAAACTCAAATCATATATGACGTGAAACTTAGTTAATCGTTTTATTATGAAGAGAAGTACGACACAGTGTAACGTTAATATATTCAGAAGCTAATTCTAAATTTCATGAACCGTGAAATGATATTTCACTAGTCGTAGTATTATTGCTAAGAATTGGGATTGAAACCGGATAAAAGAAGAGGGTTGAGCATGAAGTCAGCAACTACATCAAGTAGAAAGCAACTTTGCTAGAGAAACGCTAACCAGAATAAACAATTCAAACCATTTAAACTATGTCCTGGGAGCTGAAGGATGTTCAAACTGGACAGAAGAGGATAGATTCGGCAGAGATGCTGCTATATTCTGGTCACGAAGAAGAAAATGCTACTCACACTGAGGGAATCGCTCTGATGCTGTCCATAGAAGCACAAAATGCACTTATAGGATGGTTATTTCGTGGATCTAGAACCATCAAAGCATCCTTCAAAACAAAGAAGGAGGGAATCACAATGAATATTATCCAGTGTTAAGCAACAACCAATGGTAGTAACGACGGCAATAAGGATCGGTTTTATGAGAGAGGCTGCAGTCGATTGTAGAGAAGTGCTAAGGAAAGGAACTGACCATCCTGAAGGGAGACCTAAACGCCAAAGTCGGAATGGACAACACCGGTTATGAAGATATCATGGGATGACATGGTTGGGAGAAAGGAACAAGAATGTAGAGATTTGCAAACTTATGTGCATTCAGCAAAATGGTTATGGGTGAAACTATATTCCCCCACAAACGCTTACACAAGGCTACATGGATCTCACCGGACCACACTACAGAGAATCAGATCGACCATATTTACATCACTAAAAAATTCAGAGGGTCAATGAAAGAAGTGAAAACCAAGAGAGAAGCTGACACAGCTTCAGATCAGCACACGATTTTGGTCAGGATAAAATTGGAGCCAAAGAAGCACTAGAAAACTGACGAGACAGTGTTACAAATGTTTGATACAGCCCTTCTTCAAGACACTGACAAACTCAATGGATTCCAGATAGCTCTCAACAACAGGTTCCATGTCTTACAGGATCTACTTACAGAAGAAGAAACTACTATGAACGACAACCAGAAGGGGGTAAAAGAAACACCAACTCCGACGTGTTAGGAGGTTCTGGGCCGCAAAGGGCATCACCATAATAAACAGATCTCTATCGAAACCCTGGACTAGATTCAAGAAAGGAAGAACAAGAAGACCGCAATTAACAATAGCCGAATAAGAGCAGAGAAAATCAAGGCACAAGCTGAATACACTGAAGGAAACAAGCAAGTGGAGAAGAGCATGAGAGCCGACAAGCAGAAACACGTGGAAGAGCTAGCAACGACAGCGGAAAAGCTTCAAGAGAAGAAAATATGAAACAACTATATGACACGACGAAGAAACTGGCAGGGAAATATAATAGACCACAAAGACCGGTTAATGACAAAGGAGGCAAGCCAATCACTGATATTCAAGAGTCAGCCAGTCAGTAAGTAACAACGTAGAACTTCATACGTACGTACATCAGTTCGAGTTGCCACACCACATTAGCACAGAGATGCAGTGGTCGATTCAAATCCCGTAGTGGTAGAGGTAGTAAAAGTATAAGCAGTAATCGGAAAGATTAGGGTTTGGAGATGTTATTTAAAGAGTATAATCCAGTGAAATAAATTTGGAAAGAGAAAAAAAAGGGACATGAAGAATTCAGAAGATTAGAATTTGGGAGAACACAAAGAGTGGATGCACCTGCGCCATTGCAAACGATTTTGAGCCATGTCATTCAGGGTCTCTAACCATCGGTTGCTATCATCTCGCGGTCCCCAACCAGGTAGTCTACACCTACCAACATGACTCAGTCTACTTGTCAGTGACTTCATGGACTTGTGCCATGTTTTGGTCTGGCCGCCCCTAGCTTTCTTCCAACCTACTCCTATACCACTGAACATAGCACGTCGAGGCAGTCGGTCGTTGGGCATACGTAACACGTGTCCCAGCCATCTCAACTGATGAAGTTTCACTACTTCATCAATTGATTTGCCATCCTTACCTAGTACCCGTTTCCTAACAACTGCATTACTTACTCGATGGTCCCATGATATACGAGCAATATTTCGAAGACACCTATGATCAAATACTAGTAACCTACGGATATCCTCTACTCTTACCGGCCATGTTTCACTGCCATAAAGTAGGACGGAACGAACTGCTGCGCAGTAAACACGTCCTTTGGTTGATAGACGGATATCTCGCCTACGCCATAAATGACGCAAGTTGGCAAAAGCTAGTCGAGCCTTCTGTATCCGTGCTGAGATTTCGTCACACACCAACCACAAGGGCTGATGAGACTTCCAAGATAAGTGAAGCGGTCGACACACTCAACTACTTCACTCCCTATCACTAGTTCGGGTGTCGATGTAACCCAATCCTGAAGCAACATTTTGCATTTCGAGGGGAGAATCGCATCCCGAACATGCTTGCATTGTTGCTTAGAGTGGTCAGAAGACTCTGCATTTTGTCAGCGTCTTCACCAAATAAAACTATGTCATCAGCATATTCTAAGTCAACAAGTGAACCTCCCGGTAGAAGTTCAACCCCTGGAAATTTAGATGAGGAGAGTGTTATCTCTAAAAGTACGTCAACGACAAAGTTGAACAAGAATGGGGAGAGTGGACAGCCCTGACGAACACCACTTGAGGTAATCAATTCTGATGACAGTTCGCCATAAGCTCTCACTCGACCAGTTGTGTTCGAGTAGAGAGCCTTTATAAGGTTAATGTACTTCTTTGGTACTCCTTTCAGTGACAAACACTGCCATAGAACCTCACGATCAACAGAGTCGAATGCCGCCTTAAGGTCGAGAAATACTACCATTGTGGGGCGTCTGAATGTGTGTCTGTGTTCTAGAACCTGACGTAGTGTGAATATCTGATCTATACAACCACGTCCAGGTCGAAAACCGGCCTGGTTTTCTCTAGTCTGCTCTTCACGAGCTTTGATTAGGCGTCGAAGTATTATTGAAGCTAATATTTTAGACACTATATTAGTCAAACTGATTCCTCTGTGATTGTCACAAGAGGACTTTTGTCCTTTCTTATAGACTGGCACAATCAGTGATTGAGACCAGTCAGATGGGATTACGTCCAGTTCCCAAATTCTACCTAAGACCTCAGTTAATCTCATTGCTAATACTGGACCACCATCCTTAAAAATCTCAGGAGTAAACCTGTCAGGGCCTGCTGCTCTCCCTCGTTTCAGATTTCCTATGGCTTTTTCAACTTCGTAAAGAGCGGAGGACCTACATTAACTTGCCATTCAGGTTGACTGGAGATCGTGGGAAACCGAAGTGTGGCTGAAGGCCAGTTGAACTGATCCCTAAAGTGTTCTGCCCATCGATCCAATCTCCTGGATTGAGAATGAATAATATGTCCATCTTTCTCTGAGATTGTTTCGCTAACGGTCGGGTTCCTAATTCCGGTTTCCTTAACGAGTCTGAACAATTGTCTGCTATTACCTATTGCCGCTGCCTTTTCCATCTCTCTTGCTTTCGCTACCCACCACTGTTCGCGATCATTGCGTAGACTTCTTGTCAGCTTGCGCTTAAGCTGACTCCGCTCTTCATTATGTTCAGAGCCAGGTGGAATGAGTTTCCGAGCATCTATCAGTGAGATAGATGCTGCTGAGATCCAGTGTTGCTCCCTAACCTTGGTTTACCTTACTAGCAGATATCACTGCTGTTTCCACAGCTTTTCGGATATCATTCCATGCTGCATCGGGGTGGGCATCACATACATGGCTGCCTAACTGTTTTCCTAGTTGTTCCTGAAATATACTCTTAGCTTGACTATCATTAAGTAGGCCCTAAGAGGTTTCCTTGCAGCGTCTTTCCTACGTCCAGTAAGACGCAAGCAAATACGCGCTCGCACTAGAGCATGATCTGAATCTAGGCATGTGCTCCAGAATGAGCGACAGTCTTCTATCGAGCCCCTCCATCGGTGGCTGATAGCGATGTGATCTATTTGGGTCCAACGTTGGGACGAATTAGGGGGTCGCCATGTTAAAAGATGTTTTTCCTTATGCTTAAAGTTAGTATTTGCAAGGAACAGGCGGTTATCTGAGCATAGCTGCAACAGACGGTCGCCATTATCTGTTCTTTGAGCCACGACACCATAAGATCCACCTAGGTGTCTTTCCCTATCGCTTAGTTTACCTACTTGAGCATTAAAGTCACCGGCCACTATTACTACATCCGAGCGCCTAGCTTTTCGGAGAAGGTCGGAAAGCTTTCTGTAAAACTCATCTTTTACATCATCTGAGCTGCAGTCAGTGGGAGAATAGGCAGAGACGACGAAGAGGCAACGACGAGTGTCCCTATCTTTCCGGATTCTTACTGTTCCGTTCAGTCGGACAGCGCACAAACGACTGTCTACTGGGATCCACTCTAAGAGAGCTAGTTCTGCCCTAGGACTCAATGCTATACCTACGCCGGCGAGGCCACGGGAAGCAGAATCAGGGCTTCCAGATACACGAAGCGTAAATCGAGTCGGTTCTTTATTTTGGCATGGTGAGGTCAAATGAATGACGCTACTCGGATCCTGTATGCGCGTTTCGGAGACGCAGCACACATCGATGGCGCGAGATTCTAAAGTTTTAGCTAAGGAAGCCTGCTGTCCTATTTGGCAAAGTGTTCGTACGTTAAAAGCTCCTACGTGTAGTTTAGAGCGTGGTTTCAGGAGACCAGGAATGGCGTTCCACGTACTCGAATCGTTTGCCCTAGCGGTGCGAGGTGATAAAGAGACGTGAGGAGGGTTAGTCATGGAGATAAGAGAGGTATTAGGAGGTGTAGGAAGGATTTGAATGTGACCACCTTGGTCTCGTGTGCTGTTACGGGTATGAGGGCTGATGTCACTTCCCGGCTGCCCACACCGTGGAAGGGTATTTCTTGAGGAACCTGAAAAGGAAATTGGATTAGTGTTGGTCTTGACGACCTGGGAGCGTGACCGCAGAGCCCAAGGGACAACTGCTTGAGGCCGGTCGCGCACGGCCTTTTTGTGGAAGGTTTTTGACGTGTTAGCTCCGTTCTTCAAAGGGCCTTACCGCCGGAGACGGAAATCCGTGAGGTAAGGTGAGGTGTGACATTTTTAGGGTCGACCTTTTCTAACCCCACCCCTCCTTGTGGGAAGGCAGCATCGCTGTCATGCTGGTTGTCCGAGGGAAACACCTTACTGCTGTCACACCCCTATACAGTCAGCAGTACGACTTCGCCCTCAGACCTTGAGTTGCTGCTTTTAGTCTTACCGTTCTCCAATCGACCTGCCTGGCATGGTAGAACCTACAGGAACAAATGTTCCAGCCAATATAGCTCGGTTGGGTCATCAGGATAGGCAAGCCCGACCACCACGTCAAGGTAGCAACTTCGGTCGGGATGATATTCAAGAACAGAAGGACAAATGGGCAGAACACTTTAAGGAACTCTTGAATAGGCCAGCTCTACTGAATACAACGGAAATCGAAGATGCACACACAGACCTCCCTATAAATTTAACTCCACCGACGATTGGAGAAGTCAGGATGGCCATTAGACAAATCAACAGTGCGAAAGCAGCAGGACCTGACAATATACCATCTGAGGCACTGAAGTCACACATAGAAGTAACTGCAAACATGCTCCACACTCTGTTCAGGAAGATTTGGAAGGAAGAATAAGTGCCGATGGATTGGAAAGAAGGACACCCCATCAAGAAACCAAAGTAAGGAAATCTGAGCAAGTGTGGGAACTACAAAGGCATCACACTACTGTCAGTACCAGAAAAGGTTTTCAACAGATTGTTGCTGAACCGGATGAAAGACTCAGTAGACGCCCAACTTCGAGCTCAACAGGACGGATTCCGTAAGGATCTGTCGGGCACAGAATAAATCGTGACACTACGGATCATTATTGTGCAATCAATTAAATGTGATTCGTCACTATACATCAACTTCCTCGACTATGAGAAGGCGTTTGACAGTGTGGGTAAGAGGACATTATAGAAACTTCTTCGACACTATGGAGTACCTGAGAAGATCGTCAGTATTATCCGGACTTCATAAGACGGACTGTAATGCAAAGTCGTGCATGGAGGACAGCCGACGGATGCATTCGAAATAAGGACTGCAGTCAGACCAGGCTGAGTACTCTCCCCCTTCCTCCTTCTTCTAGTGATTGACTGGAATATGAAGACCTTGACATCAGACGGGAAGCATCATTAGGTCTCAACATACACGAAGGAAAAAGCAAGGTCATCAAATACAACACAGAGAAAACCAGCGTAATCACACTTGATGGAGAAGCTCTGGAAGATGTGGAATCTTTCACGTACCTGGGCAGAATAATCGATAAAGAAGCAGAATCTGATGCAGATGCAAAGGCACGGATTGACAAAGTAAGAGCAGCACTTCTACAATTGAGGAACATATGGAACTCAAACGGACTGCTAGCCAACATCAAAGTTAAAATTTCCAATGCAAACGTTAAGACAGTCCTATTGTAAGGTGTTGAAACCTGGGGGACTACCATAATCATCGTCAGAAAAGTGCAGGTATTTACAAACAGCTGTCTACACAAGATACTTTAGATCCGTCAGCTGAATACTGTTTGCAACAACCTACTATGGCAGAGAACAAACTAGCTTCCAACGGAATATGAAATTAGGAAAAGACGCTGCAAGTGGATAGGACATATATCACGGATATAATCAAATTGCATCACAAAGCGAGCGCTGACTTGGAGACCAGATGGGAAACAGAAAATTGGAAGTCCAGCGAACACTCTGAGCCGGGAATTGGAAGCATATATGAAAAGGATGAATAGCAACTGGAAACAGCTAGAATGAAGTTCCAGGACAGAGTTGGGTGTAAAATGCTTGTGGGCGGCCTATGCTCATCTGCAACGGGTAACAGGCGTAAGTGATATGTATAAGCTAAAACTCAAATTTACCTAGCATTTTTATGTGGTCGTAGATATTTAGACAAAAAATCGTACTATTGAAGTTATGGTTGTTACACATGGAATACACCACACATAAAATAGTTTTAAATTATTTGTAATATCTGATCCAAAAATTACCTATGCCGCTTTTCATTACTTCACATTGATTTTCTAATTCAAGTGTCCGAGATTCTTTAATCTTTATCATGTTATGTAAATTCTTCACTTTGGTTTTGATATTTGTGTTTTCTTCCTTTAATTCAATATTCTTCTTACTTAAATTTCTTATTTCTTTAGATAAATTTTCGTGAGCCGTTTTGAACTCATACTGGCAATTTTAAAATGGGATAGTGATAAAATGAATAATTTTAGTAAGCAAAATATGTAGACTCTTGTAATACAAATACACGAACTTCATATAGGCGATTTAATAGGTAGTAGGATGGATAGCACTGAAAAAAATCTTAAAGACGGTTGGTTTTTGTTTTTAAAGATTTTTAATTTTAAACAGAGTAAAATTGATACCGGAACCTTGGGAATGCAGTTCAAGAAAAAGCTAGAAATAAGAACAAGATAAACCAGATAATACCGAATATCAAGATCTATAGAGAGAGAAATGTACGAATGCGCCGGCGCTACTTCAACTAATCTCAAGCCATATCACATGGGTCCCCGGTAATTGGTCAGAATTATCAGGAGGACCTCAGTCCGAAAGTTCCCGATTTCTGTTGTCGGTAAAACCAGCAGGTAATGCCGTGTATTGGTCCAGCCACTCATATCTTTCTTTGAACAGAATCATACTGAAGTAAGCCTTGGAAAAAACTGGCTATTTACTCTCAATTTGTAAATCTTTTTGTTATTTAGGCTGAGATTTTCTTCCTCAAATAGAGGATATCAAGTATGAGCGATTGTTGTGAAACATTATTGCACCAACTCTAAAACTGAGCCCATCAATCTTACCTACGCTTTCTAACTTGGATAAAGGTGAATTAATGGGATAATAAGGCTAAGCATTGATCTGATTTTCTCGAACAATGTTTAAAATACTGACGACCGTAATTCTTTAATGCATTCCTTTACGCTTTGAATTCCAGTTTGTTGTGAGATCTGTGATCAGTTTACGGTTCGAATAATAAAGCGAAATTTATTACCCTCAGATTATACTTAGACGGGAACTTTGGTTTTAAAGGTTCTTAAACACATTTCTAGACTTAAGATGGGACAAATAAAGATTTAAAATAAATGAATGGAGTCTTGGTCTATCGTAGGTAGACCCGAGACTATAAGTTAGAACTTCAGAACACGTGAATTACTTATCATTATTTTTTGTAAAAGAAATATTTTTCTGAAAAAGAAAAACAATTAGAATGTATTTGATATAGAGTCCGTAGCTGTGAAGGTAGGCAGTTGACCCGAGTGGTTGTTCGACGTAAAAATATATGAGTAATCTACTGATATACAATCGGTATATCGCATACTATTAACAAAATAGAAAATTAATAATTTTGTATTAACAGATTAATATATCTCATACTTCTAAGTGTAATTGCACGGCTCTGAAATCTTTGGCCATCTGTGACAGTTCAAATCTGTGCAACCAGACTTGCAAACAATTTTAAAACACTAAATTAACGGGATTTTAATAGAGATATCTTCCATTTGAATAGCTTAATTATACAAATAATATTTTCTGAATACATACTATGGCAGTTATACAACAACTGTGAGTTTTGCTCTGATTTAAGGAGTATTTAATGAGAGCTGGAGAACGTATACTAAATCATCAAGAATTTCGAAAACCCTAAGTCACAAGCTTCTCTGAAACGTGCGATATCATTGCCTTTTTAGTTTGCCTTCTTCATATGGTATGGTTTAAATTTAGGTAAACATCAGTTATACAAAGAGCAATTTTTGTTATTACGCATTGGGTTCTCAATTGTTAGGCAAATTTGTATAAACAAATATAGGAAAGGTATTCCAACTGAATAGTTCTCAAGAGGTTTGAATCAGGCTGAACAAAATGGTCAGATTTATGTAAAACATGCTTACTTGTTTTTCAAAAATTTCTTTAGAAAGCTGAACGTTCTCTTTCTTCACTAAATCTAATTGTTCCTCCATTATTTTTATCGATGAACTGTTTGTTTCCAAGTGTTTGATCAAACGTGTAATGTCTCTTTCGACAGAGGAAAAAAGAGATTTCGACTCGTCTGCTTTACATCCAGTCCAACCTGATAAGTTCTTTACTTCATTTATAAAGCGTCCCGTTTCAGAAGGCAGATTGTATGTGTCCATTGGTTTTACTAAACATTTTGATAAAACCTTTAGTGGACTAAAATTTCACCTATATTCTCACTTGAATCACTAATGAAAACAGTTGCAGAGAGTTTTCGCCTTGGTTTTCGTAGATTGTAGCTTGAGTTCCTTGTGATCTAATTTCCAACTCACCATTCTTATTAGTTAACTCTGAAGGTGCTTGGGAAGAGGACTTATAATAGCGTTCGACATCGGCAATCCATTTAATGGTATCTGCAGCAATCTTTCTGCCCGTCAGCCTTTCAGTCTCATAAGACGTTTCTCGGTTTCCTTCATCATATTTAAGGAATACTGCTTCCTTTGTTTCAGTATCTGAAAAGTTTAAATGGTGAAAAACAAGTCTTACTATCACCAATCAAGCTGACCAAGTAAAATACAACTGAAACATGTTCATTGATGCAAGAACTTAATGAGTTTGAGTCTTCGTAAGATGAGCATAAGTGACGACAAACTGTCTTGCATAGATGGCTCAGGATTTGAAATATTAACAAACATCTAGCAGGATTACCACTCATTATTTAAAGTTCTAAGCTACCTATCGATTATCATCTCGAGCAAAAACACATGTAGCATTGCATTTGAAGGTTTGTTTGATGTAGAGAAATTGCATTTAGATAAAACAGGGAGGACTTTTGTTTCAAAGGCGGATTTCCCAGGAAACTTCCAGGAGAACGCTACTTTCATATTTGCGCGTTTATTAGCCTTTTCTACAACATCATGCAACAGATATACTTCTTCTTTGAGCTTTAAGATACAAGCCTCGCTACCGAGAGACATAGAATTTGAAAGCGTGAGACTCTAAATACTACACATAAGAGACGCTTTGATAATTTTAAACAAATTTACATTTGCTGAAACATTATGTTCAAAGTTCAGAACTTGAATAATTTAAGTGGTTGTGGACGAAACAGAAGAGACTAGCGCTCAACGGACTATTGTATATTGTAGCAGTAAATCACCGGTTTCTCAAGATATGTTTCTAGACATATTTAACCATAAAAAGTCAAATATTGGTAAATAGTGTTAAAATGCTGTCCCAAATTTCCGAAAAACCTCAAGCTTTCTCCCGAAGAACTCCTAAGAAGTCGCTTGGACCTTTTCAAGGGGCAGAGAGTTCCTAAATATGACTACGCGTTAAAAGTTGGTGTGGCTATTGTCCATTCCTTTGTTTCGTACCTGATTTCTGGGTGCCTTCCCGTTGGCTTGAGTTGGGACTAAGTCTAAGCATGAATTTAATGGAGTGCTAAGGACCAATCGGAGTGCTACAATTCGTGATATCACCTCCTATACTACCGTATACTTGTGCTTAAAGTTTAATTGGTTTGAGGCCCTCTTGATAAGGTCTATATTTCAAAGGGTTAAAATGGTTTTAAACGGAATAAAAGATTTCGCCTAACAGGCTTCTGTATCTAGAAGCAATGGACCACCGATACCTCAGGGTAGAAACCTGGATATATTATTGAATAATGAGGAAAAGAAAAGTTAGGTTGGTAAATCATAGTCCTTAGGTATATGCCAAGTTTTCTGTCGAAGGACTCCTGGGAAGTCGTTTGGACTAACTCAGCAGACAGCGAATTCCAGTGTTCGACTACTCTTGGGGATTAGAAGGTATGTCTGCAGTCCGTTCTGCTGTGTTGCGTCTCGACTTTCTGGGTACTGCTCCTAAGTTTTAAGTTGAGACTAAGCATATGTAAGTGTTTAAAGGGAAGTCCGGGTGTGTTTAGAATGTTGTAAGCCATTAGAAGGTTACCTCTCAAACGTCTGTACTCGAGTGAGTAAAGGTTAATTGGCCGAAGGGTCTCTTCATAAAGCTCGAATTTAAGTCCACGGACTGATTTCGAGGCTCGCCGTTTGATACGTTCCAGATTATCCTGATCCTACTGGAATGAGGGAGGAAATACTATGTTTCAGTATTCTAAGTGGGCATGAATAAAACTGTTTGAGATTATATGGAAAGTTCTTCCGTCAAACATGCCGAAAACGCGCTTCAGCGTTACCAGTGCAAGTATTGCCCGAAAGGCATTTGTCGCAGTTAGCGTACGACTACAAATGGTAGCGTACCAAGACTCATAGATCTCTTTCAACTTGGGATACCTTGAGAGGGGAGTTGCTTAGGTTGTAATTGTAGTTTGCAACATGTCTCAGATGGACCACTCTACTCTTTGAAGTGTTAAAGATAAGTTCGTTGTCATTTGCCCAACTTTGAAGCCAAATCATACCTGAACTGCCACTTAATCCTCTTGGTTACGTACTTCTCTTTAGGGTTTCGAATCATCAGCGAAGAACAATAAATCTGGCAATACCTGTCATGGAATATCGTCCATATAAATCAAGAAAAGAAGAGGTCCTAGTAATGAACTCTGGGGGAGGCGTGAGTTTTCCCACCTTGCTGATCTGCATGAGCCTTATGTGCATGGACTGGTAACACCCAGGTCACCCGAAACTGATTTTGTGACTCACCGTTGGACACATCCCGACGTATTCGTTTCTTGTTGTTGTGAGGGTATAGAAATTGTACTTTCATACTCCAACTGCGGTCGAATGAAACTGTTAAACGCTGAACGAGTTGTGAGGTTCAGTGTCACCAGAGTAACGCTCGCTCACAAGGCATTTTTTCACAACTAGTGCAAGATTTAAGTCATACGGCGCCAAGTTGTATACATAGTCTACATGTCTCAGAAGGACTATTGTACAACTTGAAGTGTTGCCTGCCTAACTTTGAAGTTATGCCAGATAATCCTGAGGTGTCAGCCTGCAGTTTTGGTCGTAAAGTTATTTCTACAGTTTCACGTCGTCAGCGAAAAGAAATAGCTAGGAAAATACTTTCTTGAAAACGTTATTTTTATAAAATAAAATGAGTGAACATTCTAATAATAGACCCTGAGCGATCTCATCAAACTCTTTCTTAGCATAAGAAAAAGTGACGTTTATATTGATCTTAAGATGTTGATTATCTAGATATGAAGTAACACAATATATTTACAGCGACTTGATACCCGTCGCCTTGAACTTATTGATGAGACATAATGAACCTATCGAACGCTTTTGAGAAGTCACAATTTACGATATCAAGTTTCCCTTTAGGATTAAGGACAGCTGTTTATCTGTTCACCATAACAGACGGATTATCAATGCAGGAGTAATCCTTATTGAAACAATGATGCCACAAGACAAAAGTATTCCTTTATCCTTAGTAAATGCCAATCTACAAATTTGATGGGATTAGTCTAGGTGATCTGTTTGACTAATCACTTTAGGCAAGGCACAGAACGTTTGGTGTAGGCTGAAATGAGAGCTCGGGGTACGGGGAAGTTTTTTTGAATGATTCTGAACTTAGAGCTCACTCACCTTCAAGACACGAACGCAATGTTCCCGTGCAATGCAACAGACGGTAATTTCAGGTCAACCTAACCTCTGTATGCTCATGACCAAACTAAAACTTACGTACCAGAATACCGATACTCGAAACAGCTTATTAAAGAAGTCCAAGTCAACCTAGAAAAGACACAAATCTCTAATGACACCTTCGCTGATCGTCTTACACAACAGTCTACAAGTGCCAAACACTCCTTAACCACAGTGGCGGCTGATGGTCATAATGATATTCAGTTACCCTTCGGGTTAGCTCAAGAAAACTAAAATCCTTGCGCAGACAAAGCCAATAGTCATCTTATAATCATATGACAGTGTGCAGAAGCTGGTATATCGCTGGTGTAGGCGCTCACCAATGTCACATCCAATATCAAGAGAACAGAGACAGAAAACTGTCTCTTAAGACTTCGTCAGTGTAGTTTAAAAAGGCCAACTGCGTAACACAAATAACATTGCTATCAATATATTTGAAGGTAATGAAAGGACTGGTCAATGGATAAATTAGGGAATATAAAGATTAACACGGGTTCAGAAAAGATAGATCCCGCGAGTCAGAACTTCTTATAGCATGAGACAGTTAAACAACCAACAAGGACCGTAAGAAACCGGTCTACGCAATATTCCTTGACTTTACAAAAGCATTTGACACAATGGGAATGTAGTTATCATAGGGAAACTTGCAAAGATGGGATATACTAAACCACTTCTATCTCGGTTCCGAAACTACTTAAAGAACAAAGTAAGCAACATGCATGCAAACAAGTGGTTCTTAACTTCATAATTCTCATGAAGTAAAATCAAAGTCTCACTTAACTTCCCGACCTTCTAGATGAAATTAATTAAGCAGCACTAGTCTATTCAGACAGCGCAAAGATCTGGAGGTCCTTAGAAAGCGGGAACGATTCACTTGGGTTTGAAGTGGACGTTACATCAGTAGTGTGGCAGATACTAAATAAGTATTTAAAACTTAACCTTTCGAAATTTTGTGTCATAAACATACCGCTCCGTTTGACACAAACGACTTACATCCTCCAAAAAAACTCGCTTGACTGTCTCATCAAGGAGTTATGTTGGGCTAGTAACCACAGATACATTATGAGCCAGCTCAAACTACAGAAGGGATGCAGTCAAGACAAGCACAACTCTACACTTTATTCGAAGACACCCTGGCGTAATCACTTTATAATTATTTTTTGCTCTCTTAAAACATAGGAGTGGCTTCATTTCAAAGTTCGCAATGTTTTTTCGCCCACTTTCATAAAATGAAATGCAAATCCGCAATACCAAGTTTAGAGACGAGGAACTAAATGTGTGACAGATTTGGAAAATAAATCTAGCGAAGACGGCACATAGGATTATTGCTACTGGCCTATGGGAGAATAAGAGGTGATTTGCTAGTAGCATACAACATATTAAGTTCTTCAAAACACTCTAGCATTAAGATACTTCCAGAAACTCACAACTGTGCCTCTTGAGACAACCTTTAATTTATTCTTCCACCTATTCTTAGGATTCAGTTTTCTCACATTGTTTTCAAAACTAATTAATTAATGCACCTGTTGCTGTGAACAAATCCTCAAAAATATTAGCTCTATAGGCCTTCGACATTCGATACTGACCTGACAAGTTTTACTAGACACACCTATCTGAAAGCGCTTGGTCACACATCCTCAACAGATTACGAGTGGATACGCTGTGCTACTCATCCCTTCCAAGTAATTGCCAGCTTAGACCAAAAGTTCCTTCGACATACTGATAGCCTTCCAAATTTATATTCGAACTCCATTCCTGACTTCTGATTTGACTTGGTTATCATACTTCGATTATAAAGACGGTACGTGTAAATGGGCTTTCGAACTATGGATACTTGTGGCATGTTTAGTGACAAGCCCGATATGATCTGGTACACCCATTCGTAAACTGTGAATCTGTTCGTTGTTGAAGCATTATACATTTTTTCTTGTTATATTTCGCCTATTGTGACATTCTTCCATATTTCATGATATTATTTTCTTGTTCATTTGTATGCAGCATAATATTCATTGCGGAACAGACTCTTTTATAGCTAATGCCATTTTGTCCATTTTGGGCTGGTTCTGCTACTCAGAACTCGTTCGAAGTAAAGACTGGTGTCAGGCAAGATTGCCTACTCTAACCATTTCTATTTCTCCTGGTGATCGACTGGATCATGAAGACGTCAACATCTGGGGAGTAGCACGGGTCACAGTGGACATCCATGGTGCAGCTGGACGATCTAGACTTCGCAGATGATCTGGCTCTTCTATCACAAACGTAACAACAAATGCAGGAGAAGATGGCCAGAGTGGCAGAAGAATCAGCATCAGTAGGTCTCAGCATACAAAAAGACGAAAGTAAGATTCTCCGATACAACACAGCATGCACCAATCCAGTCACAACTGACGGAGAATATTTGGAATATGTAAAAATCGTTACATATCTGGGCGGCATCATTGATGAACATGGTGAATCTGATGCAAATATGAAGGCGTGGATCTGCAAAGCAAGAACAGCATATTTACAAATGAACAACGTCTGAAACTCAAAACAACTGTCAACTAACACCAAGGTCAGAATTTTCAATAAAAATGTCAAGACAGTTCTACTGTATGGGATGGAAGACTGGAGAAATATGAAAACCATCATCCAGAGGATACGAGTGTTTATTAACAGTTGTCTAAGCAAGGTAGTTCGGATCCGTTGGCCTGACACTATCAACAACAACCTACTGTAGGAGAGAACAAACCAGATTCCAGCGGAGGAGGAAATCAGGAAGAAGCGCTGAAAGTGGATAGGACACACATTGAGGAAAGTACCCAACTGCGTCACAAGACAAGCCCTCACATGAAATCCTCAGGGCCGAAGGAGGAGAGGAAGACCAAAGAACACATTACGCCGAGAAATGGAGATAGACATGAGAAGAATGAACAACAATTGGATAGAACTGGAGAGGAAGGCCCAGGACAGAGTGGGTTGGAGAATGTTGTTCGGCGGCCTATGCTCCATTGGCAGTAACAGGCTTAATTTAGTCTGCTACTCAGAAGCTGACTTCCACGAACGCGGCGGGATTGGATCGCATGCACAATTCCTCGCAGCATTCAGAGCACTACCGCGCGATTTCAACAGTTACGTCACAATTTGTGTGTTTGCTAGTAGTGCTTCGGAAACCTGTGAAACCTTATGAAAGGTTATTCTAAGGCGTGGAATTCTAACCGACCGACAAAATTCGTATGTTTAACATCACTGTTGTGATGACCAAAGTTCGCTATCTCATCGACACTGGTTAGCGTTTTTCCTGCAAATTCTAACGAGTGACTACATGAAGCAGTTTTTAACTTACAGGCAGCAAATGGAAAAACTGTCGCTACATATTGTAAGCGACATGATTATCTTAACTTGGGTTTTAGCAAATCATCCACTGGATCTTCGTTATTGCAGATGTTTCATTGGTATAGACCTTTTGCAACAATATAATCTACTCATCGACATGCGTGAAGGAAGGTTAATAGACAGAAATACCAAGTTAACTGTTAGTGTAACGGCGAGACTCTAATTTAGCGACGACCTTTGAACGAATCTTAAATGACCTTGACAATTATTAGCCGATCAGAAGACAGTTAGTATAAAGTGAGAATATATTGTAAGTATTGAATTACAGTGGATATTCTTATTTTACATGATTTAAAACCTTGTTAAGGTGTGATAAAGGTTCAGAGGCTCTGAATTCATAATGCATATGGTATAGAAACTCGTTCATAGGGCTAGTGGTTAGGGCTATAGACTAGGGTTAGGGTGCTAACATCCGATCAGTTTACAACGGATTTTAGAGGTTAGGGTTAGAGGTGAGGGTTTGGGGTTATGGTTAGGGTTAGTCCTAACCTTAACCTAACCCTAAACCCTAATCTAACCCTAACCTTAACCTTAACCTAACCCTAAACCCTAATCTGACCCTAACCCTAAACCCTAATCTAACCCTAACCCTAAACCCTAACCTTAACCTAACCCTTAACCCTAACCTTAACCCCAAACCCTAACCCTATGGACAAGTTTCTATACAATATGCATTATGAATTCAGAACTTCTGAGCATTTATCAAACCTCAACAAGTTTTTAAATCATGTAAATGAAGAATATCCACTGTAATTCGTTACTTTCTTGTAATATGTTTTTTACTTTATACTGTCTTCTGATTGGCTAACAATTGAAATTGCTCAAACGCTTCTCATTGGCTTGTCCCTAAATTAGAGTTCCGCCGTCCCATCTGTTTTAACCTCTCATTAAGCACCTCCTCTCTAAAATCCGCTGTGAACCAACCGTATGTGGCAACGCTCCTAGGGTATCGTCCACTGATGAGGGTTGCGAGCACTCGAAGGTCAAACTGTCGCAAAATGATTGGTGCGTCACATCGACAATTCGTGAAAATTTTCAGAAGCGGTCAAATCAAGACATTTTTAGATTTGAATTGAGTTCAGCCACACCATGTTTAGTAACGTTCATTCTTCAAGTAACGAAGACGATGCCATCGTGATGATGCATGATATAGGTAATATGACTTCTGTGCTTAGTAATTATTTTTTTAGTATACACATACTAAGTACGTTATGTCAGTATACAAAGAGGACAGTGATGATCCAACTCTAAAGTACTTTTTCGTGAGTTATGTCTGTACATATGGACGTAAACGCAGTTCATCAGTCAGATGCTTGCGTTCAGGATGTAGATGATGATAATAATAATCATTCTTCTGAAGAGCTTACAACTTCTAACTCGCCAACACAACCTAGGCAAAGGAGACGACGTCGGTCATCTACGTATGCCTTACTTCAAATGAATTTATCCTTCAGGTCGAAATATTGCGTTTCAATGACTACATGCTGCCCTGTGGTCATATTTTGTATGCACATTCTAAAGGTATGTGTGTTCCTCTATCTCTATAAGTTTTGTAGACTTATTTCGACATAGCAACAAGTGGACAAGAAAATACATAATGGACCTGGTTCTTCGTGCGCTGGACAACATCTCAATCTCTACAGGGAGTGATGATCTGCTAGAGAAGTTCACCAGCAACTACCACTCAATCCATGCTCTTAGTGAACCTTTGGCAAGTAAACTCATCCGTTCATGCCTCGAAGCATCGGAAGACATATGCGCACAAGTGATGAGTTCAATCGGTGCTAATGACGAAGCTACAACGTCAGAATCCATTGTTAATACAGACCATAGCTATGCTTCTTGGTAACAAGAAGTTCTAATATTGTAATCTTTTCAGTTTTACAAAAATTCATTTATATGGCCATTGACTTATTCTTATAGCGTAACGGCAGGGAGTGTACTGTGCGGTCTTATGTGGCTGTGAGGCAGGGGTGTTGTTTCGCGTTCTTGTGTAATAATTACCAGTTTGGCGCACACGCGATTAGTCATACATACCGTTTACCAAATACTGCTACCTTGAACATGGTGTACCATATTAGTAGTTCGAATTCCGACCTGTCACGATAGATACGAATTGCCGTAATTAAAAGACTGGTGCGTTATAAATGAAAACGTTTATTAAAGTTTGAATCTAGCACAAATGATCCATTAATAAATAACTTCTATTTCTCAGGAATTGTTCCCGTTGCGTCTGTGAACACTTGCGAAGCTAGCTGGAAATAAGATAGACAGGAAAGTTATTTCAGTATAAATGTTTACCAGAAACTAGTATAAAAACGGAAACTAGTATTCAATTACAGACCGAAACTGCATTTAGCACACCCTTCCTTTGGATAGTCTATCACGCTTATTTCCTTTATCTCTTGCGTTGCTTAGGAAAGTCTGGGTCAAAACATACACGGATTGTATTATTTAATTATTTGGACAGGTTGCACTTTGGAAACTTAGACGATGAACATATATGAAGACTGCTGTGTGAATTTACTTTGAATCGTCCTGTGTAACCTGCAATTCTTGATGCATATTCCATTCTAGTCCCACGTAAGTATGAGTAATTATCATTTACGGCATCAGCACGTAAGCTAGACAGGCCTTGGTTGATTTCCGAAGATCATCACATAGGATCTCACACAATCTGGTCACCTTAGATCAAGATATCTTGACTATCGAGTCGTACTTTTCAGTGCTTTCTCGTGACAGCTTTATATCAGTACTTATTTCTGCTATTAGGTATTTTTGCAATAATACCGGCAGCCAAAACATTGTAGCTCCCCAGACAACCCAAAAAGGGGAAGTAAGGGGGTAAATGCTTTGGTAGCTAAAGGGGAAAACGCATCAGAATTTCGCCTGTCCGGGGGAAATAATGAGGATTTCCCCCTTTTTCGCCGTTTTGTCGATAAATTACTCACTTTTCGCCTAAATGTCCGCTGAATTGTCTACTTTTCGCCTAAATACACACAGAACTCCCTATTTTCCATCCATTGACATAACCCCAAAGGTCTCCTATGTTCGCCTCTATTTTCAACAACAGACCAAAATAAATCTGCAATGCAGTAGAAAACCGGCATGTTTTTGAAAAAATTTATTTAAAAGTTAAAGCATATTATTGTACAACACTAGAGCAGAAGCTTAAGCATCGATTATTTTGCATATCCAATGCAACTGCTAATTCATTGTTATTTTAAATTATCTGCAAAAGAAGGAACAAGTGATGTATTACTTATAAGGAATGTGCATTTAATCAAAAGTTTACTGACACTCAAACACACATTCTCAACACTTCTACAGTTTCCCATGTAAATAAGAAAGTAAGCTGTTTGAAAAATAATGTTTATTGAAATGTAGGTAGAACATCAAAACAATTGCACGGCTATTGAGAATTAAGGTAGTCGTCCCGTGAGTTCTGAATCAAAAACGGAAAAAAAGTCACAACCATATCTCAATGACATGCTTTGGTACAGCCAAATACTTGTGTAGATCTACACAAGAGGTAGTAATGCTATCTTAGCTTGGTCTCTGGTAAAATCTCCACATAATTATACCTCTTCAGCATGATTGTGATTTATTTCCTGCAATATAATCATCTAGTGGCTAATATATCTAACTGTAGAAGGTGATATTAACATATTGGTATGTGTTATTATCATCTATAGCACATACATAATATTTACAAAACTCGGGACACCTAATGTTTTCACTATCAACCTATTTCTGCCATGAAAGTCGGACAAAACAGTGAAAATCAGCCGAAATTGTGATAAAGACGGGAAAAACGATAATTTTTACCATGGTATCGTTAGTTGTAACGCAGTTTTGATAGCCTTGACGACAATACAATTTTTATGACGATTTATGCCTCAATCATGCTATTTCATATAAAAATAAAAGATTTTTCTACCATCAGTGTATACCTAAGTAGAAATAATTGCTAATCTGCGATGCAAACACTAAAAAACTATTATAGCAGCACCTGATTAATGAATTTTCAAGGACTTCGCGATACCATGTAACGCAATATGGAAAAACCCCTTTTCACCTAATTATGAAAACGGAAAATAGACTTTCAAATTTATTCATAATTAATTTCGAATTCTGGTTGTGCACAAAGCAGAAATGAAAAAGCAGCGCAAAAAAGTGTCGCGATACCCCTGGAGCGCTGCCACCGTATGTTGGCATCGCGTGTTGAACTTGGCTCCGTGACCTTGAAATTGCTCAAACGCTTCTGATTGGCTCGTCGCTAAATTAGAGTCTCGCCAAGCTTGCTTTAAAGCACTGCGTAATGAGTACAACCCCTCTATTATTGCTATATGGCATATTTTTCATAACAAACCCTCTGCAATAGATTGGTAGCATCTGTGACTTCATCTATAGTTGTCGGAAGTCTGGGTCATTTCGAAATCAATACCGATATACCCTACTGCTGGGCACTCTGTATTAGTTTGACTCGTTGGTGGGATAGTGTTGTCCATAATACTGAAGAAAAATAAAAAAACGCGTATTGTTTCTTTTCATTTTGCCGATAACATCATAAAGGACAGTTAGGAACGAACAGTTCGAGTCACAGGCGGCAGCAACAATGATTTTAGCTAACTAAAAACGAACTTCGGCTTTGGATATCTAGAAAACAAGGTAAAACATAACCGATTGTCGTTTAAAAACGTAAGGTCTTACGTTAGTACTAGCCAGCTTAGCTGAACAAATACAGTGACTTCAGTAGCAGCAGGTAAAACCCAGAAAACAAAACAAAATCAGGAAAAATTTTGCTCCAACGTTTAGAGTACTCTAAACGTATTACACTAACTTTGGGATTTTAGCACACTGAAACATTAAATTCTGTAGCTACACAAAAGAAATAGCGGAAAAAACACAGAACGAAGAAAGCCGGCCGACATTTTATAACACAAGACTAGCAAGATTGCCTGAAGAAATACGTTGAATTGAGTAGAAGCACAGAACAAAGAAATCCGACCGTCATTGCTTACAAAGATGGCGGATGTAATAATTCCCGCCTCATCCTGATTGGTTGCTAAGCTGAAAGGCACATTTACGAAATTGAGTTGCGTCTAATTGTAGCCGTTCGTCCACATGGTAGACTTGGGAATCATTCGACCATGAAGCGGCCCATGAACATTTCCATTGAACACGACCCATATAAAGGACAGAAAGAATTAGCGTCCAACTGTTGGCTATCGGCGGCTGAATGCGAAAACCGTTCCTGATCGACATCCGTTGCCTCACATTCACGATTTGGCAGCTTTCTTGAAAGGTAAAGCTGTTTTTTGAAAATCGTCTTGATTAAGGCGCATAACCAAATTCTCATGACTGCTGACGACATTCCTTAAACCATAATCATCACCCATTTCGGTCTTTATGAATTTTCGCGCATGCTTTTCGCTGCACAAACTTTCCAGAGATTGGTCGATGACGTTTTTCGAGGTCTCAACTCTGTACGTGCGTATGTTGACGACTGCTTAATTGCAATTCTGAGCACAGAATCTCATCTCCAGCGCCTGTACCATGTTTTAGAACGACTACAAGAACTGTAACTATTGAAGAATGTCAAATTAGAACCCTGCCCTCCCTTTAACCGATCGAAATCGTGGAAATGCGAAATCGTCAATTTGTACGGCGTCACGAATAAAGCATTCTCCACAGTTAAAAAACTGGTCCCACAATGGTACACTGAAGCACCCATTAGTATTGCAGTAGACGTATTTGACTCGGAAATCGGAGGAATCTTGCATCCATGTGTTAACTAGACCTGACAACCCTCGGCATTCATCTTTAGGCGCTTGCAATACTGAATCCACGTATGCTATTTTCGGTAGAAAATTCCTGGCCATAAATTGTGCTGTGCAGCACTTACAGCACTCTGTGGAGGGCTGAAAATTTAATGTGTTCATCGACCACAATTCTTTCACCTATTTAGGTATGTATTTAGATACGTTCTCTCCTCGAGTCTCGACGGCTGAACAACATTTCGCATTTTCCTTTAGATATATAACACACTTGTCTCGTATAACGGTTTCGAGGGTATCGACCTTCTCACACTGGCACAGCTTTAAAAAGAATACACTGGTGATCAGCACGAGAATTAAAACCGGTTAAACAAAATTTCTGTGTGACATATCTTCAAGTAGGGACAGTTCATTAGTGACAAATCATTATAGTTGCAACGTCTTCAATACGTTGCACGAGCTTTCCCTTCAGGGTGTTCGTGCAACCACTAAGTTAATAGCAGAGCAATTTTGCTAGTCTGGTATAAGGACGTGCTTGAGTGGGCACGCTCCTGAGCAAGCTGCCAGAATTCTAAGGTGACCAGTCGTATTAAATGTCTGTTATGCCCTTTCAAAACTCCCGATGCTCGCTTCGACCATGTTCATCTGAATCTGGTGGCCAACGCCTTCGTCGAACAATGGATAGTAAACTTTGGCTGCCCTTAAACTATTACTACAGACCGTAAACTCCAGTTCCTAATTGGGCTTTTCCGTTGTCCGACTACACTAATAGGAATCACTTGATTAGAATTAACCACTTAACGACAACAAGCAAACGCGTTGGTAGAATGCTCTCATTGACAGTTAAAAACTTCACTCTCAGCTGAAAATATTTCACAGTGGACCGACGGTCTTCCACTCGTCTTACTAGGTATTCGCAATGCAGTAAAAGCTGACATTGGATGCACTGCGGCTCAACTCGTTTATGGAACGACAATGTGACTCCTTGAAGAATTCTTGGATCGTTCGTCTTCTTCAATGAATATGGATCTAATCTCATTGACGAGCAAGCGTACAAACATCCTGCGTCTAGATAAACCTGTTTTGACACAACCGCAATCAACTTATATTTTCGTTCAGTTTGCCTCACTATACAGTAAACACTTTTTACATTGCGACTCACTTCGACGGCCTCTCGAAACGACATATGAAGGACCATTTAAAGTTCTTTGGCGTGCTCTCAAGCATTAAATCGTCGATAAGAACTGAAATAACAATAACAGGCGCGTAAATACTGTCCAACGTTACCTAATGTAGATGTAAAGTTAGTTTTCTGTACATTTTAAGTATGGAGGCCGATCAATATAATGGGAAGACTGTACTTGTTATTAACCATACACACATGGTTAGCTGTTTCGCCGGAGATGAATTAAACTTGGATGCAGGAGTTAAATTTGTAAACACAAAAGTGATATTTCAGAAGTCAATTTGGAGCAACCTTGTTGAAGCCGTTATATAGTACTGTCGTGTTGTATTTGATATATTTTCTACCGAAAAACCTATGTCTATATTAACCTTTGATGATGAGGAAAAGATTCACTCTATATGGCTAAATGAGGATCAAAATTTGGATACAATATGGAACATATTTTCTCAGGAAGGTCCACCGAAGATCTCTTCACTCAATTTTCTTGAACGTGGTTCACTTCCAGGTTTATCTTCAGCCTCTCATCTCTTACAAATGCTAACGCCACGTCAGAAGGAAATTAATTCTGGCGAGAACAAAGGCAGAGTAGTTGTCTTAAGCATGTCTATGGGTAATAAAGTTTTGTCTTGGAGTCCGGATATTTTATCGTCTTTAGAGAAGCCTATCGACACACCCGATCATATGGATGTTACTTCAAGTGAATGGGTTTTTGTTGACCTGTTTCCAGCTTCTGAATTCTCAGCAGATCTAAATGGACTATACCCTGAGCAATTAGAGCTACCTAATAATATAGATCCAAATGCCCGACATCGTTTTTTCTATCATAAACTTCTAGCTACCAGCCAAGAGTTGTATCAGGGTTTAATGCGTCTTGCAGAATGTCATTACAATCTTTCAAGTACACTTGTTCAAGATATTCCCATGAAGGAGGAAGCTAATGTTAATTCTGGTAGTTCAATGTATGGCGTCGAAATTCTGCATCGAGCTGAGGTACACGACATGTTAAAACGTCGGGGTATTTACGAGAAATTATTAGTACGTACAGATAGTGAAAACAATAAGTCCATATCACGACCACACTCTGGATTTTCGAAAACTTTGGGCATAAAATGGGTTACGCCGAAGACCTCGGATACTAATTTTCTGCGCTTTGCTGTCGCAACATACAGAGTAACTTTAGCAGATGTTTGCCATAGAGCATCTACCTGCTTAGCTCAATTTGTTTTAGGAGGTCGGTCTGTTGCGTTGGCTCATCGTCTACAGTCTTCATTCCCAGCGTTACCTAATGATTCTAACTTATTAACATCTTGTTCAACGGATGAAGCTCTTCTACTCACTTGTCATGGATCCGTAATGTATATACATGTTTTAGGAACAATTTTCCCAATGACTCATCCCCAGAATATTCCTTTAACTTCTAATCCTAATGTGGCCCCGGGAGATTATCGTATACAAGCCTTCATTGATCAAATCTTACGCCCTTCTCGTCTGGCTCCGGCATCAGCTAGATTAAATTATTCAGTGTATCCCAAAGAACGAGCCCGACAAGATATTGAACGTCAAACACGGTATTGGCCACTTATGGAATCTCAAACATTACTGGACAAAACTAAGCTAGCTGCTCCAATATTTGAAAATTTACCAAAAGAATACCTTGAACCTAGTGAAATATCTGCCTGTGAAGAATCTATAGTGAATATTGTAAACTCTATTAAACAGTACGTTTGCCTGTCCGATTCTAGAAAGAACTCTTCTAAACGAGGATCATCATCTCGAACTTTGCCTGTTGCACCTGCACTTCAAGCAGAAGCAATTGTAATGGCAACTGAATTCGATTATATTCTTTCCTTATATAGTGATATATCAACTGAACATGAACAAATTCGAAATTATTGGATACAAACTATAAGTTCATCAAAAACTAATGACACATTAAATGGACTAAACCGTTTGTCAAATGAAAATGACTTTAATTCATTAAATCTTACAGAAATGATTCGTCTAGCTAAAACAATAGCATATGATCAAACGAATATTGTTAATCCTACCATTCCTTTAGCACTTATAAAAATTATGAAAAGTTTAACAGTTCTATGTGAACGTCTCCATAGGCATACAGATTCTCATAACATCAACATTGATTGTCATACAGTCGCGTATTTACAAGTAGACTTTAATAACGTTGATTTTCCTTCAGTACAATCGAACGACACGAGTCACACAACTAAAATACCTCACATGATAATCAACAATCACGGTCACACTTCAGTGGTATCTGCCAACCGACTTAAAAGCAACGCATTATGGGAGAAGAGTAAGTTATCCAGAACATTTAAACCACTACGGCACGCACGATACCACAAAGCATCTAGTTTCGTTCCGATTTTTTCGAGTTTTAAAATTATCATACATACATCTATTTCTTTACTTCAAAAAAAGTTAAAAACCGAATGTTTTTGTTGTCAATATGCCTGTTTGTGTATTTTTTAAAACTCACCAGACTAAAATGTTTTCTCATTGAAATCAACACATGATTATTTTTGACACTGAATCCTACTAACTTCTTGTCTGGTAATGTGATGGCTCCTGGTGTTCAGAAACCGGGACGCCTGGTGACGAATTCACCCCATCGAATCCCGAGATTTTCAAACCCAATAAGTAACTACCAAACTGACTAGAACTTCCGCAATTAAATGGCTAGACTACCGCCCATTATACGATATCGAGGATTCAGATTCATGCCAAAGCAACAACAACCAAACGCAAAGATATCCCTTGGTTTTTGATAAGATTGGGTTTAAGACCCTTTGGGCTTTAAAACGGACATAGATACCACCATGTCCACTACATTATACACAACCTTAATGAAAACTAAGCTCGAGAACTGCGTGTAGGCTGAAAGCACCTGTTTAAAAGCTGACTCAGATATCTTGGAAAAAGTACAGATGGTAGCTAATCATGCAATCCTGGAAATTTGAGGTTTACTACGCAAAGAGCGGCTTGAGAAGTTAGAACCCTTTACACTGTCTTATCGCAGACTAAGAGGTGATCTAATTTTGATGTATAGAATACTAAGAAATGATTTTGGACCTAACACATTCTCTCTTTTTCTTCTTGCTAGATTATGACGTTTTAGAAGACATAGCAGGAGAGTATAAAAGCCAAGAACGAACAACATACCCGTGGCATAGATGTATTCAAATCGAGTCATCAGTTCTCGGAACCTGTGAATTGAACAAGAAGCTCGAACTTCCTAGAATAGAGCCTTTGACGGTCACCCGGCTCACTCGAGGAAAGGATTCTAAGCATCTAAATCACCCGAGGCTTCTCCGAGTAACACTTAAGAATGCTGCTGACGTAGAGGACGTCTTGCTAGCAAGTCACTTGCTGAAATCCGATGGTAACGTAAAAATATTGCCCGACATACCGTACTCTGAGCGCAATATCATACGGAACATCCCCAAAGAAACTCGCGATCAGTTTTTCCGCGGAAGAAACATAATTGTGCAAGGTATACCGGAAAATGCAGACCCTACTCAATCAAATTCTGACATCAGGGAATGGAAATTCATCAAACAGTCCTTGAGGCTCAAACACATACTGACTCAGCATGTGACGAGACTAGCCAAGAAGGACGGTGATCCTAGACCTCGTCTAATGAAGATAACCTTCCCATCTTCCCACATGGCGGCTGCAGTTCTGGAAGCATTTCGTGCCAACAGACGTCGATTGCCACCTGGAATCCACATGCACCCGGATAGGCCATATGAAGCTAGGACCAAACACAAAAGCAAGTTGGAGCTGACCATTCCACTTGTGGACTGTCTAAATGATAAAAAAACGTGTAAAGGACAGGGCCTACCACCTCGGCAAACCTCATATAGGTGGGCTACCTGTCCATTCACATAAGGCTCATACAGAAAAACAGGACGAAGCTCACGCGTTCCAAATTGAAAGCATAAACTGCTTATATATGAACGCCGCGAGTCTACCAAACAAACTGGATGAATTACGTGAACTTAGCAACGCTAATAAGGCCCATCTGATAGGAATATCTGAAACCTGGATATCTTCTCAGTTCTCGGACCAAGAGTTAGCATTACCTGGGATGACTTTGTTCCGCAACGACAGAAAAACAGGAATTGGGGGCGGAGTAGCCATATACATAAGCTCTTGCTTGGAGGTGCACCAAGTTCACAACCTCGAGTTTAACAATCTTGAGGAATCCATATGGTGCTCTGTAAGATTGTCTAGTACTTCGAGGTGTCTAGTCGGAGTCATTTACAGGAAGCCAACTGCCGACATCGAGTACGATAGTCGTATGCTGGAAGGACTATCCCGCTCTACCCGTCTCGGTTTCACACACATCCTGATTCTAGGGGACTTTAATCTCCCTAGAGTCAACTTCGCGGAACACACGTACACTGGAGGCGACAACTCAATTGAAGCTCGGTTCTTCAACCTCATCGATGACTTGGGCTTATATGAAAATGTGAGGTCGGCAACTCGTTGGAGAAACAGTCAGACACCATCGCGCTTAGACTGTGTATTCACAAACGAAGAATTCCTAGTTGACAACCTCTCAATCCTGGCTCCTCTGGGAAAGAGCGATCATGCCGTCATAGCCTTCAGTTTTGTCATCAAAACTAAGCTAAGGTATCCCAACAATAATTTGCGTTGGAATTTTAAACGGCTGAATGTGCCAGCTCTACATGACTATCTACAACAGGTGGTTTGGGATGTTCACCCTCAACTCGACATGGACGGTCATTGGGACTTCTTACTGCACACGCTCTTATGTGCTACAAACCATTCAGTTCCTCAAACGGTTCCCAAAAGCTGCAAGCCACCTACAGTAATCAAGAACCGTACCCTTCGCCTGCTAAGCCGCAAAAGGCACTGTTGGGCAGAATACAAACGAACTAATAACGACGGAGCGTATGGGCAATATAAACATATAAGGAACATATGCACGAAGGCTATAGAAGTCCTGGTGCCCCATGATTTAAAGTCTTACGCTAACTGTGACAAAAATGCCTTCCGAGCAAACCTTGCGCTTGTAACGTTGAAGCGCATTTTTGGACAGTTTGACGGACGAACTTTCCATACAATCTTCAATAGTTTCATCCGTCCCCATTTAGAGTACGGAAACATAGTACTCTCTCCCTCACTCCAAAAGGACAAGGTCACTTTGGAGCGTATCCAACGGCGAGCCACGAAATCAGTTCGAGGACTCAAATCTAAACCTTACGAAGAACGCCTCCATTCACTAGACCTTTACGCATTAGAGTATAGGCGTCTCAGAGGTGACTTATTAATGGCCTATAGTGTTCTTAACACTTCTGGACATCCTCTTAAACACCTACTTAAGCTTAGTTCGAATAATAACCTAAGGGGTAACACCCAGAAACTGGAAACACAACATAGCAAGACGGAATGTAGACACAACTTCTACTCCTTAAGAGTTGTCAAAAGCTGGAATTCGCTGCCAGCCGAGCTAGTCCAAGCAACTTCTCAGGAGTCCTTCAAGAGGCAACTTGACCTATTCTTAAGGACCAAGGACAGCATCACACTATGATTTACCAATTTCTTTTCCTCTTTTATTGTTAACATACCTAGGTTCCTGCCTGGAGGATTTGGTGATCCCCTGCTACTGGACACGGAAGCCTGTTAAGCGAAAGCTTCTTCTATTCCGTCCACAACCATTTGAACCATTTGAACCATTTCGAAGCAGTGGTGTTCGTACCTTCAGTTCACACATTCAAGAGAAGACTATACACTCATAGAAGCATGCTAGGAAGGGAATAAAATAGGCCATATGCATTCTGTCCTTACTACACAAATCTGAAATCTGACTCTGAATTATTGGACATTGCAAAAACTCTCGTTGACCTTGGTGTTCTATCAGCGCTCTGTTGGAGTGACAAGGAACATGAGTCGAGAGTTAGTTTGTTCCATTTTTAAGTGAATACTACTATCTTAAAAAATCAAGACCTCTCACTCTATAAGGCTAATTCAGACATTTAATTTAAGTTAGTTGTTGTCAAATAGCTGATTCGTATCTAAGAGAAGTCTATGGGCTTTAGTTTTCATTTTTTTTATGACGAGTGTTAAGATTGAAATTAGTAAAGTATTTTGGGTGAATTTATCCAATTTCTACAAGCATTAATTTTCACATTTTATCTGATTCCAGTTTTGATGGAAAACAAAGGAGTCCATTCTCAAACGTTTGGTATCCATGTTAAAGCTGCTTATCAGATAATCTTGTAGCATTTCCTGAAGGAACAAATCGTTTTTGTAAATAAACATCACTCGTTTGCTTAAAATTAGTTCAAAGTCATCCGTATTTGCTTACTCCATTGGCTTAAGTTCAAACCGTCTTTTTTTGCAAGAGTAAAAAGTACTTCATAACTTATATCAAGCTCGTTTCTTATGTTTCCATCGAGTAGTTTTTCCTTAGGCTTCTGCCTCAATCTCATTCGTCGTAGGCGTTAATGTTTAGCACAGTAAACAATGTCGATCGTAGTTTTAGAGCTTGAACAAATGTGGTCTGGAACAGTTGGACTCATGATTTTACGACAGCTCCTTTAGTAGACAGCTTCAAGAAAGTACGGCGAGACTATATTTTATGGACAAACCAATTAGCTATAAAAGTATAGGTCTCGGATTTGGGTGCGAAACTCACTCGTCCATCTGGCCAAATAGCGTCTTGTCATTTTAGCTGATGGTAGTTCGTGATGAAATACCGAAAGTCTAATTTCTAAGCATAAACTGTGAATCATAATCCTTATTCTTCAAACTGCTTTATAACCCTCATTTATCCCTAGTAAGTAGGTAGACACTCAAAAGGTCACTTTGTCGCCCAAATGTCGTCCATAAATTATAGTGTCACTGAAAGTACTTACGATTGTTCGCATAACCCTATGCCGTTTTGCTTCATCTGAGGTGCTAAACGAACGTGACATGGATATTTCACTCGCTGGATTCACTTTCCGTGCAATATTTTGTTTTTCGTATACTTAGTCGCCCTTTATTTACCGACCTCAGTATATTTCCGTTGCTTCCAGAAAACATAATTATCTTATAAACTACCTCTTTTTTCACAGTTTTGACTAGAAGAAGGTTTATCCGGTCTCGTGAAACCTGATGTCTTAGTAGCCGTATTGCCATAATTAAACCTCGTAAATCATTGCTGCAACACGTCGACCTTTGTCTAGCTGTTAAGTCCGCTGACACAATTTCGGCAGAGCGATTGTACTTTAAAAGTTTCGTTCCTCCAAGCATCTGAAACAGCCACACAGGATCACGATTAACACAGGAAAGATTCGTTATACTCGAGATTTACCCAACAGATATATAAGCTACCCAACGGTGACTTAATTTTGATTTATATACCATCTCTTGATATCCGCTCGTGGGATATTTTTTAGGAAGGGTAAGTCAATTATATATAAATTTTCTGCAGCCTAGTATTAATAACACGATTGTTAAGTCATAGAATTTTGAACTACGTCAAGATAAAATGCTTGAGTCAGTTTAAATTTACTTGAGGAAGTGTTTAAAATGCTTGTATATCATTTTAGCAATGTAAACTAATTTGTTCCATCAGTTAGTGTTAACGCACCATAACTTTCCAGTCGTTTTGCGTGATTAAAAGTATAGTCGTGAGGAATCTTGGATTTTAACTAATGTTGTTTTCCAAGGTTTTGAGTGTCAAAGTTATTTTAAAATTCCCTTTTTTGTTTCTAATTGCCAAATATGTATCAATATCAATGTAATTGTGCATATTTTTTGTGGTTTTATTAAGCTTTCGGATCAGTAACCGATACATCTTAAAAATGAGTGTCTTGCACCAACCAATGAAATGATGCATAAGTCAAAGTCTAATCAGGTACTGCAAGTTGAGCATATTAAAGAGCTCCACGATCATTGGATTAATTGCAAGTCATTAATTGATGAAAAGGATAATGGGGTTCTATCTACTTCCAAAATTGACACCGTTTTTCACCATGTCAGTAAAATTATACTGCTAGTTGTTGATGAGCACTCTTCCGACAGTAAGTCTTATATGCTCTAATTTGATCGTTAACTATATTAAGGGTTTATATCCAAATTACAGCACAACAAACCATCAAATGTGACTCATACATTTAGTAGCTTTTTGAATAACATATTCGCTTGTAATCTAACGCTATGGCATGACTTTATGAATAAGTCCAAAGTGATTTCACTTGTATAATTTGCATTCCCGATTTATAACTTTCACTAATTATCCGCATACTTCTGTTTTTATTATGATACTTGTCTAGTGTTGTTAGCGTTTTGAGGTTTGGTCCCTCCAAGATTGAAAATAAATCTTACTAATAATTACCAAGATCTAACAATATAAATCGTTATTTGTATTGTTTACTATTATAAACAATTTTTTTGCGTAATAGAATTGTGATATCAGTCTACCGTGATATTACACTCTTGAGAAGATTTAAGAAATGATTTATCTTGCTTACTGGCTCGAGTCACAGAACTATACAGCGTAGTTAATGTGTGCTAAGTGATATTCTTATTTTCTTTATATGACCAAGTATAAGCTGTTAAAGTTCAGAATCCCTAGAGACCTGCTAACTGTCAAGATAAATGACGGTTTAAAAGGTATACAATAGTTCCTTGATATCATATAGTTTGATTTTATAGTTTGGTGTAACGAATTTTCAATTTTTAAAGTGAAAGGAAAGAATAATTGACAGACAAAATACAATTATAGGAAATAACCGAGTGATAACTGATTACGGGACCAGATTATTGGTATGTCCCCGAATGATTTGAGATTGTGAACAATATCCTTAGCTATAATAGGCCTTTATTCTAATGAAAGAACATTTTTGTACAAAATATTAACAGAACAGCATGAATAAATATTAATAATGATTATGCTAAGTAAATTTTGTATATCTTTGATTCTCCAATCAATTCAGTTCCAGCTTTTACAACTAATTATAATCCTAGCTAACCAGTTATCATTGCATTTATGGTTAGTGCTATCGTGTGATGAACTCAAATAGTACTTATCTTCATAAGAATATTTCATGTTTTCTTTGTCATTGTTAATGGAACAGCTTACTAGGTTATTCCGGATGATAAGTAGGTCAAGGGGACGTCATTGCCTCCTGGTTAACTGTTAAATCCAGCTTATGCATACAGTGTGATTAAAATTGTGGTTTAATCTACATAATTTGAATAAAGATTTCTGATTGCTCGCTGAATAGTTTAAACCTCAAGCGTATGAAAGGTTATTTTGAAATCACTGTGTAGTCTGGCTGCTTCATCCGTTGGTTTTAGTGACTGGCCTGATAAGCTCTGCTTGAAAGCAAACGTCACCACTAATATTCTGTTAATTTGCACTTCGAGATGGAAATCTGAGAAAAGTATTGATGTATGAACAATACCGTCTTCAGAGTGGTATTCGAACTCAATAACTAGGTATTAGTAGGGTCATACCTAACCAAGTTGGATTATATAGTACAAAAGACGTGTGTTTGATTTTGAGTTAAAATAGATTTTAATGCTTTGAGAAAGCTTTTATTCTATGGCTCTAGGCATCTAATCGACATTACCTTTTATATTACCAGTCTAACCGGTTGCCTATTTCATGAATTTGCATATTGACTAGTGAACAACAGTCAAGACTTTAACGCTTATTGGTCCTCGAGCCTCTTCTAAACTAGTAGCCAGTTAGAAAATGCGGATAAATAGCAGATCAATTCTCTATTGTACTCAATTCGATTGTTACTCAAAATATGCAGTAATACACTTGAAATGCCTGATCACACAGTACATCAAATGAGAAATCACACTTTAAGCACAATAATATGAGTATTAGAAGGCAGAAGAAACAGTGCATAATTAACCAGCAATAGTTAGAGAAAAGTTAAACGTACAAAAACAGTCAATAGATTCACTGAAAGCTTACAATAAGAGAAACTTAGAAATACAATAATAAGGTTGTCTTCTAATTATATAGTAAAGACATAATAATGATCCGAAATTTAGGGCCGAAAACCTCAGCTCCCCCAATATTCGTCCCACCATAACAAGCCTTTTTAAACTTGTTCAATCTGTTTAAATTGCTTATATTTTTATACTATGGCTCCGTATCATCTGAGTCATAGTTAATGGGTTTATAAATCCAGTTTATTTAAGAGCCACCATATACTAGGAAGGAAGAAAGGTAATCTGAATCTTAACTAGATCTCGATAAAATATTTTATCTGTTTATTGCTGACTAGATTCATGGGTAATTAAGCTACTCAAGTTTAATATCGTAGTTTGGTGTCTGATGTTAGTGGTCAAAACAGAACAATCCAACCAATTTCGAGTTCTCATATTTGATGGTAAACTACATTTGTTTTATGAGGACTAGTAAACATGTATTAAAACTTAAGTGTGTTGGGCGTTGTTTTAATCTATGAGCTGCACACCTAAACAGCTGGGTCTCTGGTTCATGTTAAGGTCAGTCGGTTGATGTCGTGAACACTAATCTAAAGGTCAAAGTATGTATCATTTTTTAAAACCCATTTTACTTTTGTAGCCTTAATTTACCAATGGATTTTATTATTGGAACCTATTTTATGTATTTTTAAGCTCTAGAAAGAAACAAACTAGTAGAAGGTTCATATCTTGAAACAATAATAAGAAATAATATTTTTGAATTACTCCTCATTTGGATCGAAGGAAATCCAACACCAAAAGATGAAAAATCTATCAGTACTCGTGATGTGTTAAGAAGACATTTAATTACTGCTTTTGAACAGTTAATAACACAATCGAAACAGAATGTTTTGCTTTATAGACCGATTCTTCAACCTTTGTGCCAATTTTTATTCAAATTATCCTCACAGTTACGGCCTAGTTATGATCAAATCTATGGGCATTTATTACATGAAGTTTGCATCTTGTTATGTAGAAACTTTCAGTTGTTGGAGTTTAGTAAAGAAGTAAGTTCTTGATAATTTTATATTTACTTCTTTGTGTGTATATGTTAGAGATCAAATTGTTAACTTCTAAAGAGACTAGCTTTATGTCGTTAAAGTTCATCAGTTAAAACTCATTCGCCTTAATATGATGAGCATGTGGTAGCTGGGGGATTAGTTACAGATGCCAAGTCACCACCTAAATGAGTCTGTGATGCTTGTTGAAGTATAACTAAATTGGCATAGCACTGAAGATGAACAGATAAATCAGATCATTGAAACTAAAGTCTGTCTATTTAAGTAGGTAGACGTCATAGTTTCCCAATATGGCAAATCAGTGGTACTAGACCATGAGTGACATTGTTTAGAACGGATTCTCCTTCAGTCCTAATGATTTTAATATTCGTTTGTTTTTCCCTTCTCTCCTGCCCCCTGTTCTGAAATCCTTTTATTTCTGTATTCCTTAAATACTTATACTTCATTCCGGAGTGTGATAAATTGAACTGTGTTACTTGTGGGAGATATTCTAAATTATTATACCTAATATTATCAGTCCTTCACTTTTCAAGTAATCTAGGAAGTATCTTTAGCGCTCACATTATTAGGAATAGCTATCACTTGTATACGAATCTGTAAGTAGCTAATGAGTTCCTAGTAACCTACGTTTTTTAAAATTTTAACATATATAATTATGAAAAAAAATAATTTTAGCAGTCATTATAGACTTACTGATGCAGGAAAACCTTATTTAGCTGTTTTTTAGCCCTATTCATTTTCATATAGTTTTGATCACGGACTTTGATGAGCTAGAGAACCACTGTAAGTCAAAAGCATTAGATGACTGCTTCATCTTTGTGCTTAGTTTCTCAACCCCTTGCATCTACTTTCTTTACACGAAATCGAGCCTAGAACTATGACGTACAACCTGTCTAATGTTTCTTGGTTTCCAACAGAATTTCAGCTCGATTCTATATTACGGTACAAGTTACTGTTCATCTAGTTATGCTGATTGTTCTAGGGTAGATAGAACTATCAGTGGGTATTCTGTAAATTCCACACGTCTTCCATTCCTTATTAACATTCTTTCTTATTTATTATCAAAAATATTCAACTCTAGACTTTAACTTGAGACTATTAACTTAAGCGTTTGGATAAAAAAATCTGTGATCGGTTTAAATTCAGGTCTCATATTTCTGTCATCACTATTGGACAAAATCTAAATTTTAACAAAGACAGATCGACCATCCGTCGTAATACACTTCCACATTTTTAACATGAGTAGTAAATCAACCAAACTATTGTGACCAATGGATAAATTGGATGAAATAGTATTCATCTTAGTTTTCATGAATAAACTTTCAGTGTTTCATACAGTATACGCAAGTACACCTGACAATATACCATCTGAGGCACTGAAGTCACACATAGAAGTAACTGCAAACATGCTCCACACTCTGTTCAGGAAGATTTGGAAGGAAGAATAAGTGCCGATGGATTGGAAAGAAGGACACCCCATCAAGAAACCAAAGTAAGGAAATCTGAGCAAGTGTGGGAACTACAAAGGCATCACACTACTGTCAGTACCAGAAAAGGTTTTCAACAGATTGTTGCTGAACCGGATGAAAGACTCAGTAGACGCCCAACTTCGAGCTCAACAGGACGGATTCCGTAAGGATCTGTCGGGCACAGAATAAATCGTGACACTACGGATCATTATTGTGCAATCAATTAAATGTGATTCGTCACTATACATCAGCTTCCTCGACTATGAGAAGGCGTTTGACAGTGTGGGTAAGAGGACATTATAGAAACTTCTTCGACACTATGGAGTACCTGAGAAGATCGTCAGTATTATCCGGACTTCATAAGACGAACTGTAATGCAAAGTCGTGCATGGAGGACAGCCGACGGATGCATTCGAAATAAGGACTGCAGTCAGACCAGGCTGAGTACTCTCCCCCTTCCTCCTTCTTCTAGTGATTGACTGGAATATGAAGACCTTGACATCAGACGGGAAGCATCATTAGGTCTCAACATACACGAAGGAAAAAGCAAGGTCATCAAATACAACACAGAGAAAACCAGCGTAATCACACTTGATGGAGAAGCTCTGGAAGATGTGGAATCTTTCACGTACCTGGGCAGAATAATCGATAAAGAAGCAGAATCTGATGCAGATGCAAAGGCACGGATTGACAAAGTAAGAGCAGCACTTCTACAATTGAGGAACATATGGAACTCAAACGGACTGCTAGCCAACATCAAAGTTAAAATTTCCAATGCAAACGTTAAGACAGTCCTACTGTAAGGTGTTGAAACCTGGGGGACTACCATAATCATCGTCAGAAAAGTGCAGGTATTAACAAACAGCCCTTTTGAGCTTCTCAATTCCTGACAACTTTCTTTGTGTTTTTACCCCACGAATTTATATTTTCTAGAATTGCATTGTTATGACCTTGAATGTCTGGTTTCTCTATCACACGACCTATCTACCAATCCGAGTACGACTTATACGAATCTTCACACTAGGCCAACCAATGACGTTCAACCGGTGTGGGCAGTTTAGCGTCCTTATTGGTCCTATGTCCTCCGAGCCCTTCCACTTGAGTCCAGAACACAATACCAGCTTCCGAATCAGAGCAGATCAGACCAGATCGTTTATTTCAGACATACCCGGTTTATATATCAATCAGACAGACCTCAACGTCCATAAAATAGGAAATAATATTTGTACACAAATAAGCCTAAAAAGTGGCTGTGAATGTGGGAGGCAGTAGTTAATAAACTGAACATAGCTTAAGAACCGTAAATCGTACAATAATAAATTATAAGTCAAAATAAAGCTTATCATAAAAGGAATATAAATATACATAGTGTAATTGTTGAGTAGTTATACAATAAGAATATTTATAGAATATTAGTCCATGAATAGTCCTTGGAAGTTACCTGTAATCTAATCTTCACCGGATATAACAGTATCTTCGTTGCCTATTTTTTTCAATTACCACTTATTTATTTATTTAAAGACATAAATATTGGTACCAAGGGGTACCGAATACATATGCACCACAGAAGTTACTTGGTTTGTGTGTGGGCTGTGATACTGCCCGAGTGCCCAAATCAAAGCAGGTGGTTTTCTGAAGCGGCCATACTCAGAGCCTTCGACCCAATGGTCTGATCCACAAGGCAATAGAGAAACGTAAGGAGATGCAGTCCCATAATAGCCGGTGACCAACGATTGGCTCATACAACATTTGTTCCCTCAGGATTCTGGAGCCTATGTGCACCGTTGATTTGGAATTAGGGTTTTCCAACTTTCCTAGGTGGACCCTTCATATCGACCAGCCCGGTTAAAGTGCCTGACATTCGCTGTTTGTCCTCTGGATTTCGTAAACAACAGTAATGCCGCGATAAGGCAGTGAGTAGGACTTCCTCACGTCAGGTGTCGTCCAGTGAACCAATATACCGTGTTATTCACCACTCATACTTTTACTTCCTTTACTATTCTGGGATTTGACCTGACAATTTCGTCTATCTGTTTTAGTGAGATATGGACGCTTGAACCGATGTACTAAGGTTCTACGTTGCAACTGACTGATTTGTGATTTTAAATCATTGATCATAATCATGAATTTGGATATTTTTATTGTTTATTTTAGTTATGCAAAGAAATTTTCAACCAACCGTATATGATATTTTCATTGCTTGTTCCATTAGTACATCGAAATGACCCGTTGGGGGATTCGGCTAGAGATTCACTCTTAATCGTATTTGGACTTTCTAATAAAAATGATTGTCTTGGTCAGTATTTAGCATATGAATCTGATATATGTCCGGTAAGCTGGTTGTGGTTATATAAGGCGTTATCTCTGAACTCAGGTCTGTGTACTATTTGTTCATTAGTTGCATTTTTGTTTTTAGGAGGATCTATGGTGTGATGTCTCCTAGGGATTTAACGTTTCGTCTGTAATTCTTTCCTATATGTGCGATTTATTAACTCCAGATTTGTGTATGTATCTTTGATCTGCTTTGGATGAGGTGTAATGGCACTTTTCGGTTCCTCAAATCGAATTACGTGGGTCGGGGTTTAAAAAGATATATTTCAGCACATCATACAAACGGTTACGTTTTATTAGATCATATTTACTAGTTCATGAATGTACGAACACATTGAAGTTAGTGAGTGATCGTTCAAAGTATGCAGTAGTGACTGAAGAAACATAGGCCCATACCACTTCAGATTCACTGGGATTATGGAAATTCAATGAAGTTGGGTGACAGACAGTAATCCTTTTATAACTTGTTACATAGTAAAAATGGGTCGTGCAATTTCATTCAAAGCACAAATTTCCATATAGAAAAGAATTCAGGACTATATATGAAGTTTCACCAACCCTTTGTCAAAGTTATTCATTCTTAGCCCGAAGAACCTCCTTTGAGTCATTTTTTAAAATTTCATTCTGTTGGTAAAAGTGCGACATCTAAACATAGAATTCTTTTCTTATCATCAATACATATCAACGCACTAAGACTATATGCCTACTACTGGCTATTTCATGACGAATATCCTGAAGTTATGATGGAGACTAAATATTATATTGTAACCTTGTGTAGTGTTAACTTTACAACTAGTTAACAAATATCATGTTTGTTTAGTCCTTTAGTACTGATCGAATTATATCGGTCAACAAGTTACAATATGTCCACCAGTCTAAGTGACTTGACACATCGCCTGTACTATGTCAAGATGTTAGATGGTTGGAGGTATTCGACAGGAGGCCCTGTAGTATTGGCACAGGTTTCGTACCAGTTTGTAATCGTCGTCAAGGTGTACACGAATTCTTAAGGGACCTAATACTCTCTGTGGGCTTTGGACCCACATCAAGCAGTTGCAACTTGATCTCTGGTATTTGATCTGTGTCAAAAGACTAGTCAAACATGACATTGGCCACTACGTAGTAATCATCCAGTTTTAAACATCTCAGTTCTACATGAGGTAAGTCTTGGCCTGAATAGCTCAGTGGCAAGTTTCACTCTGGGAAAGTGGGTGGGTCTAGTTCTAGTTCCACGCGGAACACCATTTCCCTGAAGTCTGAAGACACACCTTGCTGACCTAGCACCAGGGTTACTGCAAATCATTTGTCAAGTATAAGCTTATGTATTAATCTTTAAGCCATTTATGCGCGAACCTCAAATGAAACTAACTAGCTGTTAAAACCTAAATGAGTCCATTATGTGTTTGACCTGAAAATGATGTGCGGATTAAGGGTAGGAATTATTGATCGGACAAAGACGCACAAACACGTAGAACGACCTAGGGTTCTGATTGGTCTCGCTTCCCTATCTAACCCAGCCAGTTGAGTCCAGAACACAAGTGACAGCCTCGGGGTTATGAATCCTTATATTTCAAACATACTTTGTTTATATACCAGTCAAACAGACCACATCGTACGATAAAATAGGAAATAACATTGTACAATAATGGCCAGTAGGAAAATGACACGTTAAATAAATATTGACCAATAAGATGATACCATTTCATGTCCAAGGATAGCATTAGCCTTAACAGGATAATTTTTGGGATATTTTCCTGAATATCCCAACACCTCCCTTTTTTGGAGATCCGGAGTTGATGTCCGGATTTTAAATTTTTTCCGCGTCTATCCTCCCCCGCGAAATAATGTTGGGTCTTCATAAACCCAAATTACAATTAATTTGGTTGTATTTAAAACATATTGCGCAGGGAATCCAGTAAAATCGATCAGATATTGAGGATAAACGCCATCCAATTCGAAGTCATCAGGGTTTAAATCTTTAGTAAGTAGTGGATCATTATGATAATCGGCGTCCAACAAAACTGTACCAGGTTCTTGGTTATTATTTGATGCGTGGAACACATTTTCTGGCAAAACAATGAGATCTTCTCGTGAGCTGGATATGTTACTGTCTGCACATGCTGTTTGGGGGATGATGGAGTTTGACTCCATTACCGGGCATGTTTCTGGGATAGAAAGTACTGGACCACTGGGCGCATCATGGATGACTGTTTCGTTTGAAGTACAGTTCATCGAGGATTCATGGAGGCTGCTGTCATTTTCCAGCTCACTGTGTATTTCAGATATCAATCCATCCACTTCCGTCGCGTCTTCATAGCATGAGTGATTTAGCAGCTGCGTGCGGAATTTGACTAATAAGTCCAAATGTCGTTCAAAGAGCAGCTGTAATCGGTCGGAAGGGAGAGTCATTTTTTCGAATCAGCACCTGTGATGAAAATTACTGTATGACTAATGACCAATGTGGTTCAAGGACACTGATGACAATCTGGATACTGATTGGTTGGATAATTAGACTGGATTTCGTCCAATTACAGAATGACTTTGGATTGTATCTTTTCTTCACCCCGTCGCCAATTGTTATAACGTGAAAATGATGCTGCGGATTGAGGGTAGGGAATTATTGATCGGACCAAAGACGCACAAACACGTAGAACGACCTAGGGTTCTGATTGGTCTCGCTTCCCTATCTAACCCAGCCAGTTGAGTCCAGAACACAAGTGACAGCCTCGGAGATATGAATCCTTATATTTCAAACATACTTTGTTTATATACCAGTCAAACAGACCACATCGTACGATAAAATAGGAAATAACATTGTACAATAATGGCCAGTAGGAAAATGACACGTTAAATAAATATTGACCAATAAGATGATACCATTTCATGTCCAAGGATAGCATTAGCCTTAACAGGATAATTTTTGGGATATTTTCCTGAATATCCCAACAACCTGCTAACTCAGTAGTTAAAAAATCAAGCTCTTTAACCAGCTAGCTTTTGCCTTGTTATGTAGAAGTAACTAAATTATTAATGTATGTGTTTACAAATAGGGTTGTTTTTGTTAGAGCCAGGTTAGTTTTCCAATAAAATGGTGCATACAATGTCACTTCTGTCTTATCGTAGTCCGTCTGTTATAATATTGATCATATTTTTCTTCATGTATACGTTCAGCCGATATTTGGGTGTGTCTTCTGTTAATCTTGTCATAGCACAATTAATTGGGTCGGAATTATGTATTGGCTGTTTTTTGTTTTGTTTTGTACTTCAGATTTTAGCTACTGGTTTAAGTGGTCTGTATTCTAGTCTACCAAAAAAGTTAGTTCCACGTTATGGGCTATGTCAAAATCATAACGGTAATATTTCATTAAATTCTCCCGGAGGTCCAGTTTCTGTAACTACGCCAATCTATATCCAATCAGATTTACTCAACCCATGTCTGTTGGAATTACAAGTCGGTGGAGCTGAATGGCATCAGATAACCGAGAATGAATGTTCCAATTCAATCGATCTACGCCGGTTTTTACATACATTACATTTTTGTAATCTGACTATTAAAGTAAGAAAGATGTATGCGTTTTCTAGTTTATTTTTTACTAACATTTTTAAAACCTTTAGCAATGTTTATGCCTACTGCATTGATGGCTTAGATTTCATTACGCAAGCGTTTCTCTTCCATGCTAGACATGATCCTGATAGAATAATTTTATAGAGAAAAATTAACTATCTCATTGACATTTATACCGTCGTCATTGTTAGTAACTAGTAGTCTTTTTTATCCCATTGAGAATGACCTAAAAGCCCAAATGTTTAAACTTAGATTAACTACTTTAGTGCTGTTACTATTATCACTTAGTTGAAAGCAATCGACAAAAAGAGACATTTCAAGTGTACTAAACAGTTAAAGAGTGAACAGACGTAATAAACAGAACTCAAACAAATGGCTTTAATTTGTTCACTACTAGAAATGCAATTATATGTTACATACATTTCGGCCCTACGTATTTGTGATTAAACGATAGCTCCTGTAGAGCTAGTTGAATAGACCGTACTCAAAGAGCCTTATCATTGCGTGCTCGTGAACTTGTTCTCGTATGGTTGGAAAAATGATTTACGAAATCTGTTAACAGCACCAGCCTTCCTCACTTGATAGACAGCGAACAATACATTAAAAGATTATTTCTTTTCGTTTTTATATTGACCCCCAAATAATTCACATAAATTAGCAAGATTACGGCTCTTCTATATAATGAAAGTTATCAGGATTAACTCAAAAGAATCAAACTTATGTATACATCAGAGGAATATTTAATCTTTCTTTTTGTTATGGTCCACCATTGCCTCATCAATCTTCGTTCTGTCCCATTCTTGATTTGTTCATTGATGTTTCTCAGTTCATATCAATTACTCTGACAACATTTCTCTTATTGCATGTTTTATTCACACGACTGAATGATTATTATTATTATCTCAATAAACCAGACATTTCTCTTACTGTGCATTTCCTCCACATGATTTATATCGATTGTAGCTCGACAGTGTACAACAAACTTACCTACTCCTTTTCTTAAATGACCTTTCAAATTTACAAATGACATTTTTAACGTATATGTGATGTAATCTATGCTAAAGTTCACATATTGCATAGTTCACTTACAACTTGTCTATATATACCTCATTTTTGACATTTGTATTACAATAATTATGGATTTATTACTGTAAAGTCTGATGATAATTTTATTAAGAGCGATCGTTTGTTCGAACATTTTTTGTCTTGGAATACTACTCTATAAGAGGAATCTTTCAACTAAAGTGACAGCTTCAAGTATAGATATCATATTTTGTTCATTTGTTTTTTTTTTTAAATATTTAGTCATCCCATGGTCACTATTGACTTCAGTCTCTGTTATTTATTTTATTTTATTTATTTATTTGAACACATAAATATTGGTACAAGAGAGCGCCAATATATATGCGCCTCATCTTTTGATATGTGTTCTTTTGGAATTATGTTTTTTAGATTGGAAGAAGTATAAAAGTGAGAATTATACATAGAGAAGGCGGAATATGTTTAAAGTTTTGTTATTTTCTAGAATAGCGACTGTGATAATGTTTAATGCCTTCGTACTAGTCATAGTGTTGTAAAATAAAATTGCTCCTTTTATGGTAATGTTTGATTAACTGATTAGCAGGAGATATATACCAATCCAGGTCCCAAATAGGACGAAACACACGTCCTGGATTCCACTGCTAGCCATCATTCATCTTTTTTTATAATGCTTGTGACTTAAGGCAATATCGAAGCAATCCGTACAGGATGCCAATAAGGAACTGATCAATTGAAATCCTAAACATCAATGGGAAGATTCAAACAAATAATACAAAATGAATATACTAATTAATGCTTACAACTTGCTAATTTAAATTTTTGGAAATTTCATTATTGGTTAGCAGTTTGTAATGCACTGTTGTGAACAGGAAGACAAGAAGCCCTGACAAACTACGAAAGCTGTTTTTCGGGACGTTATTCCATTTTATTCAAAGCTTGTAAAACACTGACATTTATTTTTGTCCCTAATCTATTCTACAGAACATAAGCTTTCGTTCGATGTATGATTCATTGCCATACCCTTTTTTGTTCCGAAGCTATTGTAATCTAAACAATATTTTGCACCCTATTTTCTACTCTAATTCCCAGCTTTGGACATAATTGTATTTTTCCTAATTATTGTACTTTATGGTCGGGTTGTTCACTTACTTATTCATGTTCCTTTTGACACTGAACTGAACTGAACTGAAATCAGGATATCGGGAGTAGATCGACTAGTGTTCTAGCTGTCTTGTCTTCTCTCATTCGCGTGCTTGTCAGCCAATCAGCTGATAGAATAGTTTCCTATCTACCCCACTTCGAACTCACGCGTACTAGCCTCAAGGTTAGGTCAGTCAGCCTATTGCGCCAAGGTCATAATCTGGATTAGATAAGTATCCTCAGCACCAAGAGTGGGTAGACAGAACAAAGGAAATGACATGCAACTTGTCCAATTGTTTTCTTAGATTATAGGATTTAATAGTATTGCGATACCTTAGTCAAAATGGTCAAATAATCTTTGCTAGAAATTACGAATACTTCCAGTTAATAACTTTTTATCTTTTGTAGTAAATGGTGTTAGTAGAACTGTTATTTGGCTCATACCTACAAAGTTATTATATTTACCAGTCAAGCTTATTTTTATATACCATTTTTTTTCTGTTTTTTTTATTTAGATTGCACATCCTCATGTTCGTGATCAATTACTATATTTTATTCATTCTGGATTCTTGGTTCCTGTTTTAGGATCTGCATTACATCAGGTATGTTTATTGTTGCTCATTCATTGTACAACGTACTGCGATTGTCGTAGCAGTTCGAACCATTAAGTAGCATTGTTAACATTTTTATAATTAATGTTGTTTACGATTTCTTACATCAAATCTTATATGGTTACTCTGCGTTGCATTTCGGTTGTACAACTGTTCAGTTGTAATTAGAAGTTAAGTAAACTAACATCTACAATTGACAGGATGTTATTTAATCTTGAACTATAAATTCCAAACTAATTATGGTTTTTTAAGTTACTGGTTTGTAGTGTTGATGAAAAAAGCTGAGATTCTTCACAATATATTCGATAATGACTGATATGTCTGATACTTGAATCTTTGACATTGACTTCCTTATTGCATCATATTCCTTCGGTAATCTATATAAGACAACAAGTGAGATTTTAGTTTTAACATTAGTTTTTGTAAAGAGAACAATGAGATTTCTAGGGTTATATGTAACTTTTCCTAAGTTTCTGGAAATATGTTAAAATAATAACAAAATTGGTAATTATTCAATCAGGATGTTGAGAGATATAATTCATTGTCTTTTTAGAACTGAGAATTTGTATTGAACGCTGATTGAACTAAGTATTTTCATTCATTCCTAGCTTTTAATGACTTTCTCGATGAATTCACTATGATTCTCGATAGGGAATGTAGTGAACAGTAACACGAGTGGGGACAATCGGATGTGTTTGGCACGAAATTGCAGAGCATCTCAATGAAATCTGAGAACCATATAGTAAATAATTAGTTTGCAAAATATCAATCCATCGCCTCAAACTTGATTGTTCCTTTGCAAATATCAGTCCATTGTTTCAGATTTATTGTTCATGCATTTTCATATCAATTGCGTTCTGTTTCTGTTCTTTCCTTATCGATCTTCTACTGAAATATATTCTGTGCCTGACCACCGTTATATACTACTTATGTGGTAATAAGTAACCCACACCACAGTGACTTTGAATGATTATAGTTTTATTCTCTTTCACTTAAAGTTTAGTTTCTTTTTTATACAGTGACTTATTGAAAGTGGTTTTCTAACTACTGTGCAATGTTAAAGTTGTTCGAAATAAATTAAAATATAGATCAACTTGTTATTTATTCCCTAAAGAGCATAATAAATGAATGGGAATTCAAACTTACATTATACCTAAAGCGGATTCTAACTGTTCTTTTTGGGTTTTACAGTGAACTCTTTGCTTTAGTTAACTAAGAAGAAGAGCTGTAGTTCAACTCAAATATTACCATTACTACTATTTACAATGTAGATGATTGCTATTTGTTGATTCTCTAGAACTTTCTGTTCTCAGTTGTTTCAGATTATAATGTGTACTTTTTCAGAATATCGTAATTTGACAAACTTACCTTTCTGCTGCTGCTGAGCCTTAAATTAGAATGAACAACAGTCTGATGCCTTTTATATTATCACTATACCCTATCTTAAGTTGATCTTGTTATGAATTAAACTTCTATCTTCTCACCGAATTTGTTTAAGCCTTGGTGATGAGACCGCTCACGTCAAGTAACACTAATGACATTCGCTACACTTGTTGTATCCACTAAGCATGTTAACTCAAATTTATATATATATATATATATATATATATATATATATATATATATATTATGACTTCCTACCTCCTAGCCCAGCCATCTGATTTACTTTCTATTATGTGGTCCAAAAGATCTTAATCATATGCATAAATTGCAAAAACACAATACGCCAACTAGTTCACGTTCTTAACATAACTTGGTCGTTCATGGTACCAGATTGAGTAACAGCTAATTAATTATTAGTTAATCCCGTCCAACTAAGTACGAACGCCTATCGGCTAGTCGAGAAAAGAAATATCTTTAGTAAAGATGTGCAAGACTGGAGCACTGAAGATAGCAAAGGTAATTGGCACGTTAGCAGCTTACTTTGGTACAGTTCATGTAGATTGAGGATTTCGATTCAACCATACTTTATGAAGGAGACGGACACATTACTTGTTTACTTCTGTATAGCTGTACTGGGGGCACCCTTATCAGAAAACTTTATAGTAATCCATGAGCTTTGTGAGGGATAATGTGTACATCAGTATGAAATGTGGATAACACCGCAAGTATACATTACATGCATACATATGATACATAAACCAGGGCCTATACACTCCATAGTATTGTAGTAAGCCCATCCAACCATTTTATTATTTGTCTACTCACTGTAATTTAGACACTTAATTCCCTATGTTAATTTCTTTGTGTGTATGATTGAGCGCGTGTCTGCACATCAATCTTAATTTATTCTCCCATTGGTTGTAACACGCAGATAATCAATAATTTATCCACACTTGATTAACACTCATAAACATATATGGATTTTTTAAACTCACACTCACACTCTTTGTTTCACTGTGTGCTTGCTTGCTGTACGCTTGTGGATTTTATTAATCTTTAACAATAAAATATCTCTACAACTGGTGTTCAGGCTTCTGAATAATCTCGAGTAAATCCATAATTCTACCAGGAGATTTAGCCCACCTTAAATACTGAGTTAACGGGATATCATTTATTGGAGTAGATAGAGAGGAAATTTGCATCTACAGTATACACACGGGTGTGGATCTAATTTGCTTTTGTTGCCTCCAGGCTAGAGCCCAGTTACGGTGGGAAATGATTAATGTACTTGCTTTCAAGTCACTTGATTAAATTAGTCTGTTTATGATCAACTCTATGCTCATACCACAAATAAGTTGAGTGTCGAATCTTGTGCTTTGGTTACGACACAGTTGATGGTCATCGCTCTGGTTTTTACCAAACCAAATGGGGCATCGTAGAGATAATCTGGTCAGGCGAAAAACGAGAAACTTATTCTTTCAAGTTCCGAATATCACATAAGCCTTTACCACAAGCCCTTCATGTAATCCATGTTTACGACGGAGTGAGGGACTCGTCTGATCTGCACTCAGCCACTTACTTTCATGGATTAAAGTTTCACTTTCTTCAGGGGGACCTCGAGGAAGTGTGAGTAGGATTTTATAAAATTGAGTAACAGGGGAATAATTGACTATAGCCTATGATTAACTACCTAGTTGGAAACTTGCAATTAGGGCGATATAAAAGTACCGTAAATCAAATATTTACCACATGCATCATAGAAATGTTTATTGTAATATATCCGTAGAATAGTTCTCAAAGTACCGTATGCCACACTTATTCATATGTAACTAATAAGTATGTGATTAAAATTGTATGTATATATCTATGTAATAGTTACTATCGCTTTTATTTAAAGAGTGCTATGGATGAAGTAATTGCAGCTACAGCTTATCTGGAATTGTTTTTACGTCGTTTAACTGAACCTTCAATGATTAAATTATTTCTGAAATTCATTATCACCGAATCACATGATTCTTATCATATACTCACATCGATTATGAATCGTTTAAATGCAAACGCTATGGTAAGTGCTTTTTTTGTTCACATTATGTAATTACACAGATATGTTGTTTTTGTTTATGACTGTAATCGAAAAAGTCTTTTTTTTATCACAGACTAGTATTAGATAGATGGTTGTTTCGTCCAAGTTTATAACTTCCTATGAGTGCATGCTTTTGCTATCCCTATGCACCAGAGTTTTTAAGTTTATTATTATTATGTTATTTCGTCGTTTACATTGCAAAGTGATCTTAGTTATACAACTATTAAACACCAGAAATCACTCTATGACTATTTTGTCCCAGCATAATACTCAGGAGTTGTCAGCACTTACTACTACCTCCCCAAGGAGTTCTAGTGCGAAACCGTGACCAAAAAGTCTCAATGTGTGCATTGTGAAGTTAGACACATAAACTAATGGGTGTCAGAATAAGTAACCTAAGGGTTAACCACTCGCAGCGCAACCTAAATAATCTACGTTTGACCCCCCACAAAGTCGTGGTAACTCATCAATTAGAAATTACATGCTAAGAATAAACAGCTGTCTAGTATTTTCTCGTTTCTAATGGTTATCTAACTAAGGTCAGTTCGTGATATAAAATATTTTATTCCCTGAATCAGTAGTTAACCCACACAGTAATGTTATTCAGATACCTGTATTTTTATAGAAGTGATGCCCAAAACTAATTATTCACAGATTATTTTCGGTCTCAATGTAATTGTGTAGTTTTCATTAGTTCTTTATTGTTGAAAATCAGGAGTCGTATGTTAATTATTTGTGGTAGCGTATTCTTTACAACTTGGCAGGTTAAAATTAATCGTTCTTTAAAAGAATACAAAGTCTTTTTGTGATAGTACTTTATATGGAATTAGAGGAAAATGAAAATATCAGCAAAAGTTAAATTGTATGTAAGAATATTCTACAACAATTAACGAAGTAAACAAAAATGAAAGATCTTTGAATTGTATTATTATTTACTTGCTTACACCTGTTACTCCCAATGGAGCATAGGCCGCCGAACAACATTCTCCAACCCACTCTGTCCTGGGCCTTCCTCTCCAGTTCTATCCAATTGTTGTTCATTCTTCTCATGTCTATCTCCATTTCTCGGCGTAATGTGTTCTTTGGTCTTCCTCTCCTCCTTCGGCCTTGAGGATTTCATGTGAGGGCTTGTCTTGTGACGCAGTTGGGTACTTTCCTCAATGTGTGTCCTATCCACTTTCAGCGCTTCTTCCTGATTTCCTCCTCCGCTGGAATCTGGTTTGTTCTCTCCCATAGTAGATTGTTGCTGATAAGGAGTATTATTATACGATATAAAATTAAAAAAAGACATTTCATCCTTAAGTTAATTTGTAGTCGAATTCTGTGTTTTGCAATTTATCTAAATCGGATAAATTTTGTTACCAACGGAAACTTAATATTGGATACTAAAAGTTTATTTGTCACTTTGTGCTTTTTCCTTATCTTTAACAGAAATATAAAAAAAAACATTTCGAATGGCAATTGTAATGTAATGAAATTCTATTTTTTATTTTTCTCAACTACGACGCATTACCATTTCAGTTACAGATATACAATTTTAGTCAGTTTAAAATCATTATCCATGTATAGTGATACAACCAATTGAATAAATCATTGTAAGAGCTTGCTTTAGGGTTGTGATCTAGGAGGTTGTAAATATTTATTTACTGAATTAATCAGTACACTATAAACTACTATCTGTCAAAATGTTTAATTCTCAGCCAACTTGGTAGATTCCCATTACGTTTAGTTCACGATATGTGACAAATGTTGTCAATAGTTGTTCTTTACTTTTCTATAAAAAGGTAGTAGTTCTTTAGTTATTTGAAATACATGGTTTGAGATACTTTATCTGACCTTGTTTGACACTGGTATCCTCTTCGTTGTCTGTGATGTGAAAAAGTTCATGATGTCTCAAAATAACCAAAAAGAATGAAACAACAGCCGAACTAACCAGTTAATACAGACCAAGAATGTAATCAAAGTCAGTTAGCTGCAACGTATGACCAGGCACATATATGAATCGGTCCAAGTTGCTACACCTCTGAAGCACAAGATGAAAACCAAATTCATAGAACTAGTTACTTCAATGATAGTAATACATAAAAGAAAGATTGTGTATAAGGGTATAATACAGGAAGAATGAATTAATTCGTATGAATAAAGGTATAAAGTAATTTTAAAAACGGAAACATAACATATCTGAGGAGAACACAACTAAGTGTATGAAGAACGAAAAGAAAAAAAAACTAAAAGAATAATTAAAGTGATGTACCGATTATTACATGTAAATAAATAATTAATTGACGTTAAATTCTATTTGTGCATATGAGTATTTGAGTTGCTATTGATCAGTTCAACCATTCAATTCTGTCATCTCTCCAAACTTTGAATTCTTTCCACGTTTGCTTCGTCAAGATGATCTGTAGTCAATCCGGTTCTGTTATCACGTACAGCTTCATCTAATTAGGCTATGAGTTACATCTCTTGTGCTGTAAGAGTTACTGACCCCTTGGCTACTCAAGTATTGTTAACAAAGAGGACTGCCTCAAACATTGGGTGTGTTCCTTTTAAAAATCGATTCCTTAGACCACTGAGATTTTTTTCTCTTAACTTAATTAATAATCATTAAATATGACTGACCAGTAAAATTTGCTAAGTAGCTAAGTAACTCGTAATATATTACTTTGACTAGTCACTTATAATATTGATAATAGACTGTGTATGATCGACTGTGGTTGATCGACCAAAGTTGTGTAGCTGATTGTTAAATTGCATATGTGTTGGTCAGTGCCACTGAGATTAGCTCCAAGTTTTACTTCACATCATTTTCCTCATTTTCGAGGACTTGTTATGAAAGGAGAATACCGTTTTGTAGTCGATTCGTATTAATAGCCTGTTAGTATTGATTTGACTTTTATCTGAATTCGTCTGTGTTGTTATTTGTGTACACTGATGTCATACTTGAGTAATCGAAATCCCATCCGTACATTTGTAACACATGTTTAATTATTACGTTTCTAAAACGGGATTTGTCAGTCAGTCAGTCAGTCAGTCAGTCAGTCAGTCAGTCAGTCAGTCAGTCAGTCAGTCAGTCAGTCAGTCAGCTACAACGTATTACCAGGCACCTATATGCATCAGTCCAAGTTGCTATACCTCATTATCACAGCAAGATGATCATCAAATTCAGAAAAGTAGTTACTTCAGTGATAGTAATATATAAAAGAAAGATTGCATTTGAGGATTTAGTACAGCAAAAAGGAATTAGAAAGAAAGGTATATTGTAATTCTAATCTCACGGTTTAAAGGAAGACATAGAGTGTATACATCTATGACATTGTGATCGATTCTGAGCCATGTCACCCAGAGTATCCAACCATTGGTTGCGATAGTCGCGCAGACCCCAACCAATTAGTCTGCATCTACCAACATAGCTCAGACGAGAAGTTAATGACTTCACACTCATTTAATAAAGAATCAAATTATTGAACTCTTATCGCGTGTATGCTTGTCAAAAACTGGATATACTGCTCAGGAGTTTATTGTGAAATACATTACATGAAAACAAGAGTTGTGTAAGTTGTAATTTCTTGATTATGAGTATCTTCGAGGCATTACTCGTATATAATAAATCGATACAGAGAGTAAACTAGCTAATGATTTTTTAAGTCACCGATTAAGTTGGTTGAAATAAGTACTACTCACATCCACTACAAATGAGATGACAGTCTTTTACTTTTCATCTTGTTAATCTTATCTCGTTAAAATTGAACGTCTGCAGTCGTGTGTACATATATAGATCAGGTCTTACACTGCATTTGACTATTTAAATGTCCAAAAACGTAAAAAAATTTAGCTATCGAGCACTTCTTAGTTTTCAACAGTTCTGCGGTTGATGTCATTTCGTGGTGAGGATTTCCTTTAAAACGTGATCACTGAAACGTAGAATGGTTTTGCTCGTTGATTGCAAAAAGTGAATTTAATTGTTCAAGTGGTGGAATGAGAAGATGGATTTCAGCAGAAGAATATAATGTTTATTAGCACAACATATCTTTGAACGATCTAATCACATATTCATTATATAAACAATAATAATGTCGAACTAAATGGTTGAGAACATGTGAAAGAACTGTATGAGTAATGAGGAGAAAATGCTTATTGCACCACCAGTGATATGAAAAAAAAGTTAAAATCAATATTGCCAATGTAGTTTAATGCAATTTTAGCTTGTTTTTTTTTAATAAATCTAAATAGACTACCTCTGTACGTCACCGCCCTTGATTATATTTTTTGGATTATGATTAGTAGTGGAGTAAAATATATTTGTTTTGTTTTATTTTGTACTCGTCCTCTGAATTTGCCTGTATTCCGGTATAGATGTTTATTACATTCATGCGCTAAACTGATAATATGTTTTCAACTCTGATTTCAGTACAGTGAACTAAACTTCCTCTATTCTTTTCTCTACTTTGCCGTTAACTAGAGAAAAAAGACCGGTTTCGTAATAAACGCTTCGTTGGTGATCACCCCACTAGAATTAAAAATACAATTTAAATTCATCGGTTATATATAAGTTACACCGATTGGGAGTTAATCGTTGTTATTTATTATAATCATCGCAAGAAATTATCTGAAAGTTTGTAAAGTAATGTAGTGAAAATGTTTTGAAAGTTAACTTTATGCTCGTCGTAAATCGACATTGGTATCCTTTCTCATAAGTTATATTTGGAGGATTGTACATCATCAACAATGTTCACAAAGGCTTATGTTTTCTGATTGTCGTTATTGGCGACTAAATTCTACTGCCAACCTTAATCCCCCCAATGATTGTTATGAGTTCAAAAGCAATAAATTATCATATTCATATGATTCGGCCGTGTATTATAGAAGCAGTTGTATTATCGAGCTGTCTACCAATTCATTTCTTTATTGCTTATGGGACCATGACCTGTTTAGCCAACAACACGATGATCTCCTGATCAATAACTCAATGACAGAAAATCTAATACATACTGGTTTACGAGCTTCTAACCCAGTTTCCAATAATATGACGAGGTTAGCAAACAGGTTCCTTCTACTGTCATCATAACTCAGACATTATGGAATTGTATACATTAATTACTTGACCACACATTAGCACAAATGAGAAATTATCATGTACACATAACTATGTCATACGTAATAAACAATCGGAACAATAGAGGAATAAACAATTAACGTCAATTTAGGAATGATAAAATATATACCTACAATTAATACATTAAACGAAATTTCATAAATAGGATAATATGGCAATACTTTACATATCTGGGCAGCATCATTGATGAACACGGTGGATTTGATGCAAATATGAAGGCGCGAATCGACATAGCAAGAGCAGCATATCTACAATTGAAGAACATCTGGAACTCAAAACAACTGTCAATCAACACCAAAGTCAGAATTTTCAATACAAATGTCAAAGCAGTTCTACTGTATAGGGAGAAACTTGGAGAACTGTGAAAACCATCATCCAGAGGATACGAGTGTTTATTAACAGTTGTCTAAGCAAGGTAGTTCGGATCCGTTGGCCTGACACTATCAACAACAACCTACTGTAGGAGAGAACAAACCAGATTCCAGCGGAGGAGGAAATCAGGAAGAAGCGCTGAAAGTGGATAGGACACACATTGAGGAAAGTACCCAACTGCGTCACAAGACAAGCCCTCACATGAAATCCTCAAGGCCGAAGGAGGAGAGGAAGACCAAAGAACACATTACGCCGAGAAATGGAGATAGACATGAGAAGAATGAACAACAATTGGATAGAACTGGAGAGGAAGGCCCAGGACAGAGTGGGTTGGAGAATGTTGTTCGGCGGCCTATGCTCCATTGGGAGTAACAGGCGTAAGTAAATGTAAAAACTGATGGTCTAAGTATTTAAAAACTATACAATGAAAGTATAAATAGTAATTTCGCGTGGGATAGTTCTGAAAGTTTAACGTTTTTCAAATTCCATTCGATATAAGATAGTGAAACCTGTAACTATAGGGAATATCCGCCAATCATGCTCCTATGACATTAGATATTAATGAAGTTCAGTTCTGAGTACCATCGGGACAACGCAAACCTTTCAGAATCTTTTTTTACATCAGTTCTCTAATCTTAGACAGCAATAGGTGTTTCAATCCTACTTAAATAATTGTAATTTATTTGTTTTAAACTTTCTACGCCTTACATAAATATCTTAAGTCGGTATACGCTTAAATTATTCAGAAATCGCATGACTTGAATAAACTTTATCTTCTGATTTTACATTATGTAAATTTATTGATGAAATTAATCGTTTTATGTTTCATATTGTTATGATGGGAATGTAATAGAAAGTTCTATTTATAATACAGAACAGTTAAATATTATTTCACCATTTATTGCTACCTATTTACTAACCGTAGATTCTATTTATCCCACGCTAAATAAATTATAAAAGTAGAAATTCACAGAACTGTATTGCCTGGTTAGTAATTGTAGTAGTGCAGTGTATTAGTGATACTAATTAGCCAATCAATCGTTCATATTTTTCAAGAATCTTTCCTTTTCTTATGGTCTTTTTCAATTTATCATGTGATTATTTATGTAAAAAAAGATGAAGCGTGATGTGCGTTGCATACATGTATACAGTATCTCAAGTATATGGGTTAATACGTTAATTCTGTTTATTATATGGTTAACGTGAAGTTTTAGGAAACTAATACAATATTGTTCCCTTTTATAAATTAACATTATTCATTATACGTATTGATTGTTTAACTGAAGTCGAAAGTGGGTTTGGTGTCAATCTCAAAAACCCCTTGGAAAAATATTCGCAATCTTTAATTCATAGGATACAAGTGATCAAATAGCAGTATTGATGACAGTTTTATATGATATATTGTTGTGAACAAAATCATACAGTGCTTTTGTAAAATATGGAAATCATGCATTGAATACATTATTTGCACATTTTCCATCAGTTGTCCTTTACATACTTCATAATTCCTCCAATTTTTGTTATTCCATTTACTTTATGTTTCTCTTCAATTCAATCTTTTGCTGTCAGGCGTTCCACTACCGATTGCTGTTGCATAATACTTATATCTGTCAACATAAGCAGCTTACACCATAATGTTGCTAGTAATTTACCAAAGTGTTGTCCATCACGTCTTTCAGTGATATGATATATATGTTATACATCTAGGTTACGTATTTCACAGTTCTACAACAATTACCAGCTTACCTTTATAGTTGAATTCATGGGTCTATTTAAGCTAGACCACCATTGGAAAACTGGAAGCACTAGACGGTCGTTTTAATCCTAGTATGGGATTCCCTGTCGGTACTCATCTACAACCTCGCATGCAGGACTCGAACTCAGGGCCTTCAGTCTTGCGCACGAATGCTTAACCTGTAGACCAATGAGCTGGTCGGCATCCGACGGTGTTAATGTCTAGCTTCAATCGATCCATGATCTTACGCAACTAATCGTCTATTGCCTGAGGTAGATACCTGTCTCTACCTGACACGGATTGGAATCCACTGGTCCACGTTTTCTCACAAGAACTCCAAGAAATCCTTCTTTATGCCAGTCACTAGTGAGCATATAATGATTATTATGAATTCAACTATTAAAATCACTACAATCTCCACAAAGCTCATTTTAATTGCAACTTACTTTAAACCAATCCGTTATGTTCAACCAAAGTGTGACTTATGATTGATCAAGAAGTATGTGTCTATTTATATCGTATATAATACCTCTAACGTTTGTACTTTTATGTCAATAAACTCTTGTTCTAGTCTATGTCCAGTGTTTCGCTATTGAATGCTCAGATTATTTAGTGAGAGTATAATACGTATTTCGTGAACACCAACTTTATAACAAAATCCATTGGTGACTCATTACTTTATCCAGTACAATGTCTGTTCGTAAGGATTATACTGTGCAAATTATAATTCCATGAAAATTATAGTTGCTGTGATGTATATACGTGATTAGTGATTAATATGAAGGAAATAAATCAACCAGCATTTTCCTAGGTAACAACCACGAAAATTCGTTCTATCATGTTTTCACCCGTTACTTTACGAAATATTGTGCTTTTTCATCGAAAGTTAGTCGTTACTCTTAAATTTTTTTGTATTTTTCTCTTCTAAACATGATTACTTCGAAGATATGTTGTGTTGTCTGTTACAACAATTCAAGATTATATAATGGTCTACATCTAACTTGTCTTACTAGGAAGCTCAATATTACTCAGTTTTAACTTTTCCAAACTGTTTTCCTTCGAAAAAGTAGTGTAAAATACGATAATAGACGGGAGGAACGTAATTTGTAGGGAGAAGTTACAAAATATTTACATAATACATATACATAGCCTTCAATCGTCCATTTTCATTTTTCGTCGTGTTTGCCATATGAACTGTCTTTTCGTCTACCAACACCTTGCTTTCGACGTTCACAAACTCTTCATTCCGTCTGACAATTGTTGCAACTTCGGCTCCACGTTCCACTATATACTACTTACAAAAAACCTGTAAGTAGCGTCCACTACCTCAGTACCTAATGATTCGAGTATCTTCTATGAATCAAAGTGTGAATAGAGAAGTTCAAGAGTAGAAACGGTTTAAATAGCGCTTTATCTAAAAAATGTCTTTCAGTAAATGAGTTGTAAGTGATGAACTAACTTATACAAAGGTATTTCCATACCTCAGTTGAATTATACAAAACATGGTTTCTCTTTCCCACATACTGTATTCTGTAAATATAGTCAGTTTATCATCAAGTTTTGGAAATTCCTCAAAATCATTTACTATATTGTTATGACCTTGGTGTCTGGCTTTTCTATCACACGAATTATCCATCAATCAGAATACGACTTGTACGAACCTTCACACTATGCCAACCAATGACGTTCAACCGGTGTAGGCAGTCTAGCGCCTTATTGGCACTAGATCCATCTAGCCCGTCTGCTTGAGTCCAAAACACAATACCAGCTTCTTCAATATGAATCGAATCGTTTATTTCAGACATACTCGGTTTATATATCAATCAAACAGAACACAACGTACCATAAAGTAGAAAATAATATTTGTACACAAATAAGCCTGAAAAGTGGCTGTGAATGTGGGAGGCAGTAGTTAATAAACTGAACATAGCTTAAGAACCGTAAATCGTACAATAATAAATTATAGGTCAAAATAAAGCTTATAATAAGGGGAATATAAATATACATAATGTAATTATTGAATAGTTATACAATAAGAATATTTATAGAATATTAGTCCATTAATAGTCCTCGGAAGTTACCCGTAGTTTAGTCTTCGCTCGGATATAACATTTATATTATATTTAGAGGCAGTTTAACGAAGTTAAAATTCTGCTATTGACAACAGCAATGCTTTTTTGTGAATGTTAACTCCTCAGGATATTGATTTTATATCCCTAACACTTGTTTCTTATTCATAATGTTCTTTACACTGTAGCTCATTTTTTCTCTTAAGGATTGTTCTTATTTAGAAATGTACGATCTATTATAATATATTGCTTAATATTTAGCTTATCACTGATAAACGATATCAAGTAAGTTGTGGTTCATGTTTTGTTATCATGTCCGGTATGTAGTGGTTACTTATCTCTCTCTTTCTAAAATGTGCATGTGACTTTCTAATGTTCATATTATACATATTGTCAATTTTACCTAGGTATTCTAATGTTCATTATCCTAGTATAACTAGTTTCTTTGTTGTTTACCCAGTATCTTTATATCTGATATTTTTGCATTATATATATATATATATATATATATATATATATATATATATATATATATATATATATATATATATATATATTCTGTTCAGTCTTTCTCCTCTTTTGAAATATTTTATATTGCTCGTTAGTGCGTCAGTCATTCAACTGAAGTTTTTCTTACATGAATGTCATACTTGTAAATAGATGCTCGCTTGCAGCATGCTAATGAATGAATTATTCATATTGTGACTAATGAACAGGAGGACCTTATCATTTAGTTGAAGAAATTATATTGTTCGACTAATCTTTTTTATGTCAGTCATAATCAACATAGAGCCTGGTACAAATGTTCATTGGTCCAATTTGCCATACTACATTAGCTTAATGAGATGAGATTAATAAGATCAATAGGAAAATAATAGAAATAATATATTAATGGTGATGACGAGATGTTGAATATGGAGAATATTCATCTAAAAGACAGAATAAGAAAGTATATATGAAGGTCATTGCAACTGAGGATCTAGAGTAAGGTAAATTGTGTATACATTTGCTTCATTGTAGCTAATTCTGAACTATATCACCCAACGTCTCCAACTACTGATCTCGGCTACTACACCGTCACTAGCTAGATAGTCTACATCTACAAATATAGCTCAGTTCAACAGTCAATAGGTTCATAGACTGATAACACGTTCCAGTTTGGCTACTCCTAACTTTTATTGATTTACTCGTACATCGGTTAACTAATAGTTTAAAACCTACTAAATCTACGATTTCTTGCCTTTATGGTCTTTATTAAATTCATAATATAAACTAATACTTCGTTAAAAGATTACCAAAGATTTAATAGAAATGAAAATGTTAATATTTCAACGCAAGTTGACTAGCTGCATGTTTTAGTTGATACTCATGATAATTTGACAATTCTGATTATTGTTGTAACGATTTTCTGTTTACTGTTCTTTCCCTTTATTCAACTGCATTAATATTATTGAGCATGTTTACAGTACGAATTATGTAAATGTTTTCTTGTTTAACGTACAAATATCCTTGTACCCATCTTACTTGACTTTGTTTTGGTATTGGTCACTTATTTTAGGTTAATCCTTATTTATAATGATGTACTGATAATCATCTGAATTGCACTTTATCTCTGGTTTTAGATATTAGTAGCTATGTTATTTTATGTAAATTTACATTTTTAAAAATCTTAATGATTAAAATAAATTAGCTTCATATTATCTTCCGGAGATCATCTGGTTCGAGACTCTTCAGGAAAATAATATATATCTAAGAACTAGAAATATGTCATATTTTTTCCTTAGTAATATTTACTTTCTCTTCTTAGTCCATTATAATCCAGGAATTTAAAAGCAATTAAATATTCCTAGTTTACTCTTTGTAAAATTGATAACCTTTCTTTGGTTCCTCTCCTTAGCAGGCTTTTATATTTTATTGTATGTGTTTTACCATTGTGATGTAACTAGAGGCAATTATCCGGAGACCCTTAACCTAAAGAGTTTCATCAGCCCTGGTAAGTTGGTGTCTGATAACATCTTGGAACGGATCTCGAAAGCTCTCTTGACTTTTGCCAACCAAAGGATGGATGTATTGCTCAGCAGTTCCCTCTGTATTACCTTATTGAATCGGAACGTGGTTTATGAATTTTGAACAAATAAGTAGGTTGTCGGCTTTTATTCATGGATATCTTCGAAACATTGCTCATGTATTATGCGACGATATAATGAACAATGAAACCTGTAGGCATAAGATACTGGGTAAAAATGCCAAATCAGTTGTGTTGTAATTAAATAAACGCCGGCAAAAAATGAATTTACGCGTTTTTAAATGTTTGTACTCAGGGTAATTCGTTTTCAGTTATTGAGTAATTTGTGGAAAACTAGATGTATCATCTTTGGATTTCATCGTCGTTACTGACTAGCTGTTCTGGCATGATTAGTGTTGTACAATAAATCAATTCGGTTTTAATCCATCCTATGTCTTCTTTAATCATTGATTGGATTCCAAGGAAACTAAGAGTTAAGGCGTCAATTCATTTCGTTTTTTCAGCCTGTGACATCAGCAATCTTTTTATTCGATTGTGAAATTCTTCTACTGAAACGTTAGCTGTTAGGTGATAGACTGTTGTTGTTATGTGCTGTACTCTTAAGCGTCCAGTAAATTCATTGAGAATTGTTGATTGAAAATGCGAATCACGGTCTTTGGTAGTGGTTATTAGGATGCCGATGTCAGAAATATAATGGTCGAAAAATAGTGAAGCAGTTAATTTTTGAATGTCATTTGCGCCTATCTGATGAAACAATTCATCACAGGAAACATGTGCGTTAATGATTTAGATAGTGGAAGAGGGCGGAAAATTTCTATGTTGAGATGTTGAAAAGGTCTATCAGATGTTTAAAACTTCCCAGATGTGATGAATTGTGTTGGTGGCCTTGCTTCGTTGACATTAGGTGCAAGTTCTTGTCCATTTTCTGATGCGTTCACTCGTCCTTGGTCAGATAAAACGCTTTGTTCTAAGTTTTACCAAAGCTCAGAAACCTAGATATAATAAAACATGAAGGTGCTAAAGCAATCTTTCTCTGCAAAACATTGTAAACATGTCGAGACTTTGAAATTTTGCTTGCTGTCTACTAAGTTTATTGTTTTTTTCGAAAATTCTGTTAAATGATCTGTATATAATCAACTGTAATTAAATAAATGTCAGTCCCAGAATTTTTTGAATATGAAGAATATCATGTGACAAAAAATGTACACACTGACAACTTGCCTCAATCTCCAAATATCCAAGTATTAGGACTACTTTGCGTGTTTCAAATTTGTTTTAATTCACCTCGAATGCTCCTGAATAGCACTAATTTACTGTTGCACTTATACGAAAGGCTTGGATTATTGTATCATAACTACATGCTGTGAAACTCAATTAGAGTGACATTGTTTTGTGCCCCTTTTCGTGTCAATCATATTCATCGTATAAAATAAGTTGAAATCTGAGTTTTTTTATAACTTTTTTCTGATTGAAAAAGCATGGTTCTTTACCTTTCAATACCACTAATCAATCATTAGAAGAAATCCTAGTTGAAGTATACGTCAAAGTTCATTGTCATAACACCCAAGTAGTTATTCATAATTTTCTAAATGTTGAAAACGTATGATTATGTATTCTCACTAGTTGAGATCATGATATAATTGAAGCTAGACCACCATGGAAAACCTGGAAACACTGGACGGCCGTTTCGTCCTGTTGTGGGACTTATTAACAGTGCACATCCACGCCCCCTCCCCGCGAGATTCGAACCCAGGACCTATCGGTCTCGCGCGCGAACGTTTAACATCTAAACCGCTGAGCAGGTGTTAATGTCTAACTTCAACTAATCCACCATTGTCATCAGTGAGTTACTATCTCACAATTTACGCGATTAAACTCCACTGGTCACTGCTTCTCACTAGAACTCCAGGATATACATCTGTATGCCAGTCACTAGTGAGCATATGTTGATTAGTATCAGAAGGGGTCTTGTGGAGATTGTAACAGTGTTTCCAGGTTTTCCATGGTGATCTAGCTTCAATTAACTCATGATCTCAACTATTGAAATTACTACAATCTCCACAAAACCCCTTTTGATTATCTATTCATGATCTGTTACAAAGTTTTAAAATCATCAGCTGTTTGTCTGAACTGTGTCGATAGTTGTTAAAGTTCATTAAATAACCGTGATCTTTTTTGAGTTATTTCATTTGAAATAACTCAAAACCAGTCATATTGACCAAGCTCAAATCAACAAATATTTAAGTTTTACACTGATTGTTTCTGTAAATGTCTGATTACCATTTTATAATTACCACGATGTCAGTATCTAATATATATTCATAAATTGTTAGTGTAGATCCATAAAGAGTGAATAAACTTTATTCATATCGCTGTGTTTAATGTATATTGCTGTTTAGAGTAAAATTACTGAGTATAAATAATGATAGAACACATGTAATTGTACTAAAATTTCTATTAAAAGGTGTACACTTATTTTTAATGTTATCTGTCAATCAGTAAAATCTAACACAAATCTGTATTGGTCCCAATCGTCACATGTATTACCTCAGAAAACAAACGAGAGTACAAATTAAAGTTCTGAAACCCCAAAAAGTCATTATTATAAGTGTATAGAACAGTTCAAAAAGACCAAATGATGAAATTGACGAATAAAATTAAAGATTTAGAAGAATATAAAAAAGAAATATAAAACGGTCAATGCTGTGCAGAATTCTTGATGGGGTTGTTATATTCAGTAATGAACAACTAACAAACTATTTTGAAACAGTCTTATTTTTATTTGATTTTCTATATATATTATAACCTTGTGGATTAGACCCTTAGGTCGAAGGCTCCGGGTGTGGCACCCTAAGAAAACCACGTGCTTCGATCTGGGCACCCGAGCAGTATCACAGCTCATACACAAATCAAGTGACTTGTATGGCGCATATGTATTCGGTGCCCCTTTGTACCAATATATGTGTTCAAATAAAATAATATAATGAAATGCCCATCTATCTTTCCATCTATTTAATGATAATTTGAAGTAACTCATATACTAACTATAAGTTTATGTACTCGACTTCGAGGTGCATTGTGTATTTGAGCTTTTACTTATTGTCCATTTGTCGAAATCAAAATAGGTATAGTGGATTTCTCACCTAAAATCTACCAGTCAATTGCTTTAATTAATAAGACACGGATGTCATACAGTATTATGTAGACAGTCTTCTGCTTTACCTGAGCGTTCAAAATGAGGTATAAGAAAATATTTATTCCTAATTTACTCTAGTATTCAATGAAGTTAATTTCCAGAAAAATGCATTACTAGTAGTAATCAAATCAGTAATTTCATGTTTGAATGTATGTCCTTTATCTTCTATGATAGTGATTGAAATAATTAAATTGAGAAAAGCAATCAAGATCATTAGATAATATGGAGTGACTGGCCTAGTGGTGAGAATACTCGCTTTTTAACTGACAGGTCGTAGGTTCAAATCTTTCTTCGCCTACTTCAGTTTTGCAAGTGCGTATTATCAATATATCTCAAGTAAAAGAAGTAGCTCATGGCCGAGTATATCTTGAGGGGACTGATGCTCTCTGCCAGATTCTATCCCGTGATCAATCAGTTGTAAATCTCTGTTATTGATTGTTTAATTAACCTGTGCATGTCTCTTTTCTTCCTAAGGATTATCACCAGATTTAGATTGGTAATGAAAAAAAGATAGCATGCAAAATAGTACTCTCATCAATAATATCCAACTTCCGATGAGTTCGTGCCTTGATTTAACTAAATTGTAAACTCTCTAGTTGCTTCATTCCTGAAACGAAGGTTTCTTACTCAATAAACACACATTTGGTTTAGTTTTGTCCTTTTTTTAAATCGTTGCTTCTCCACAACTGTTCATAAATTTTCCTGATTTTCCTTTTAATTCAGCTTGGGATGGTCACTTTATCCTTATTTCGTACAATATTAAGCTTTCACTGTGAAGATGTTATGTATGAGTTAATATTCAAGTGAGTTGATTTATTTATTACTCTTAATAGATTTCTTAACTATTATAACTTGTTGGTGAGAATACTAAGAATTCACCATATGAATTCTGACATTTTCATACCAAATGTTCTCTCTGGTCCATCAATAGACTCCATTGTTACAGACATTTATGCTCGTTTGTTGTTTACTCTATCAGGTGTTTGAATTTAAAGTACCACATCATGGATTCGAAATTTCCTGTAACTGATTTCAATCTTGTGTTATACGTAAATTTGCAGTATAGGGTTGTGGAGATTATTAATTTTTTGATTGAGATCATGAACCGACTGATGTTATATCACAATTGAAAACCTGGAAGCACTGAACGGCCGTTTCGTCTTATTATGGGACTCCTCAGCAGTGCACATCTACGATCCCGCTTGCGGGATTCGAACCCAGGGCCTTCAGTTTTGCGCGCGAACGCTTAACCTCCAGACCATTAAGCCGGCATCCAACGGTGTTAATGCCTAACCTCAACCATCTTCCAGTGCTTCCAGGTTTTCATTGGTGGTCTGACATCAATCGGTTCATGATCTCAATCAAAAACTCGTAAATTTCACCTAACATATGTATGACTATAAGTTTTGTGCACAAAAATCAGTTCAATGCAACTTAAGTGTCTATCATTTTGAATCATTAAATCTCATGATTAGATTTTTGCTTCATTTACTTTATTTAAGTTTTCGGAGTTTAGAAATAAATTGATGAACTTATCAGGAAATGTGGGTTTTCTTGTTGTTTGTTAATAAATGTTACTTATTTTCGGTAAGGATAACTTCGATGTTTACTTATTCTGTTACTTAATTTAGCATGCTTCCAGATGATAAAGATTGCTAATAGTCCTATAAATATGCTTGTTTTTTTGTACATTTATGAATCTTGAAGTAAAACTTTTCTCCTTACTTTGCGTCTTTTCTCTACCATACTGAGCTCAAGTGTGAGAGAAGTCTACAGATCTAGCAAGTCAATGTCAAGTAATCGAGTTGTGGACCTATCACATATCTATAATAATACAATCATAATTGATCATATCCATGATATGTAAATTTATATCGTTTAGCGGCGGATACAACACCAATATTACTCTTATGGTATTTCATATGGTTAATGAACTTGACCATGGAAATCTAGTTATATTTTGCTTCACAAAAGCAGGTGTGAGATCCACTTTACTGTTTGTACTTTAGTTTATTGAAAGTGATCGTCAAAAATAAACAACATATATATACGAATAATATTGCTTTCATAGATAACACTACTCGTTGATCTTCGTCAGATAACCATTAGAATCCATGAAGCACTAGACAGCGGTTTCTTACTAGTATGGGTCACTCACTAGTCTCCATCTCACCTGGGATCAAACCCAAGACCTCCCCATCGTGAAATTTAGAACAACGCATATTAATGTATGCATCAGTCAGTCAGCTACAACGTAGGACCAGGCACATGTATGCATCGGCCCAGGTTGCCATACCTCATTAGCACAGCAAGATGAACACCGGATTCATAGGAGTGGTTAGGTCAAAGGTGGTAATATATAGGAGAAAGATTGCAATAAGGATATAGTATAGGAAGAAAGAATTAGTTCGTAGAAAGAAAGATGTGAAGTGATCTTAATCTCTTAGTTTAAGAGAAGACAGAGAGTGTATACACCGACGCCATTGTGATCGATTCTGAGCCATGTCACCAAGGGTCTCCAACCATTGGTTACGAAAGTCACGCGGACCCCAACCAAGTAGTCTGCATCTACCAACATGGCTCAGACTAGAAGTTAGTGACTTCAGGCACTGATGCCACGTTTTGGTTTGGCCGCCCCTAACTTTCTTCCAACCATCCCCTACACCGGTTAGCATTGCACGTCGCGGTAATCGGTGTTCAGGCATACGTAATACGTGGCCCAACCATCTCAGTCGATGAAGATTCATAACCTCATCAACTGATTTACCATCATTCCCTAATACCCTGCGTCTAACCTCACTATTACTTACCCGGTGATCCCAGCAGATGCCAGCAATATTTCTAAGGCATCTGTGGTCAAATACTAGTAGCTTACGGGTGTCTTCTACTCTTAAGGGCCATGTTTCGCTGCCGTAAATTAAAACAGAACGGACTGCCGCGCAGTATACTCGTCCTTTTATTGATAGACGGATATCTCGCCTCCGCCAAAGGTGACGTAAGTTGGCAAAAGCCAAACGAGCTTTACGAATCCGTGCTGAGATTTCGTCAGACACCAACCCATTAGGGCTGATCAGACTTCCAAGATAAGTGAAGTTGTCAACGCGTTCGACTACTTCACTCCCTATCCTTAGTTCAGGTGTTGACGCAGACCAGTCCTGAAGCAACAACTTGCATTTAGAGGGAGAGAAGCGCATCCCAAACATTCTGGCATTGTTGCTTAGTGCTACCAGAAGACTCTGCATTTTGTCAGCGTCTTCACCAAACAGGACTATGTCATCTGCGTATTCTAAGTCGATAAGTGGACCTCCTGGAAGGAGATCAATACCCGAGAATTCAGTCGACGAGAGTGTTATTTCCATCAATAGGTCTATGATGAAGTTAAACAAAAATGGAGAAAGTGGGCAGCCTTGACGGACACCACTTGAGGTTGCAAAAGTAGATGACAGTTCGCCATAAGCCCTGACTCGACTAGTAGTGTTCGAGTAAAGAGCCTTCACAAGGTTTATGTACTTCTGAGGTACGCCTTTCAATGACAGACACTGCCACAGAGTCTCGCGGTCTACAGAGTCAAATGCTGCTTTTAAGTCAAGAAAGACCACCATCGTCGGACGCCGATAGGTATGCCTGTGTTCTAGAACCTGACGAATGGTGAATATGTGGTCGATGCAGCCACGACCAGGTCTAAAGCCAGCTTGGTTCTCTCGTGTTTGTAGTTCACGAGTCTTAGTTAGGCGTTTGATAATTATCGAGGCCAGTATTTTAGATACTATGTTTGTTAAACTAATCCCTCTGTGGTTGTCACAGGATGATTTTGACCCTTTCTTATATATTGGGACGATAAGTGATTGCGACCAGTCAGATGGGATAACGTCTAATTCCCAGATCTTAGCTAAAATATTAGTCAACCTAATCGCTAAAATTGGACCACCATCCTTAAAGACCTCTGGAGCCAATCCATCTGGACCAGCTGCCCTTCCTCGTTTCAGATTAACTATAGCCTTCTCAACTTCAGCAAGAGTTGGGGGACCTACTTCAATGTTCCATTCACTTTGTCTGGGAATGGAGGGTAGTTGTAGAGTAGCTGAAGGCCAGCTGAACTGTTCTCTAAAATGTTCCGCCCATCGTTCTAAACGTCTGGACTGGGAGCAGATGAGAGTATCATCTTTTTCCGAAATAATCTCACTTACACTTGACTTATTAATTCCAGTTTCTTTTATTAGTCTGTAAAGCTGTCTTGTGTTCCCTATAGTCGCCGCCTTTTCCATCTCTTTTGCTTTCGTTACCCACCACTGCTCACGGTCGTTCCTTAGACTTTTTCTTAACCTAGATCTGATTTGTTTACGCTCTTCATCATGTTCAGAACCTGATGGGACGAGTTTGCGAGAATCCATCAGTGTGACAGACCTTGAAGAAATCCACTGGTTCCTTGTAACTCTGTGGTTTAAGTCACTAATAGATGTCACTGCTGTTTCCACAGCTGCTTGTATGTCCTTCCAAGCAACATCTGGGTCAGCCTCGTCTTCACAACTACCTAAGTGTGACCTCAGTTGTTCCTGGAACCTACTTTTGGTTTTCTCGTTACTCAACTCAGTTCTAATGGGTCTTTTTAATGTGGCTTTTTTGCGTCCAGTGAGGCGCAAGCAGATGCGTGCCCGTATTAGGGCATGGTCGGAGTCCAAGCAGGTACTCCAGAATGAGCGACAATCTTCTACCGACCCTCTCCAACGATGACTGATGGCAATATGGTCTATTTGAGTCCATCGTTGGTTTGGTGTAGGGGGTCGCCATGTTAGACGATGTCTCTCCTTATGCTTAAAATTTGTGTTTGCTAAAAATAAACGATTGTCTGAGCATAGCTGCAGCAGACGATCACCATTATCTGTTCGCTGTGTCGGAATACTAAAATATCCACCTAAATGCCTTTCTGTTTGGTTTAAACTGCCTATCTGAGCATTAAAATCACCTGCTACGAGTACTATGTCTGAGCGTTTAGCTTTCTGAAGAAGTTCGGACAGCTTTCTGTAAAATTCATCTTTCACTTCATCTGAGCTGCAGTCAGTGGGAGCGCAGAAACGACAAAAAGGCAACGACGTGTGTCCCTATCCTTCCGAGTTCTTACGTAGCCGTTCAGCCGAACAGCACATAGACGACTGTTGACGGGGATCCACTCTAGCAGTGCTTGTTCGGCCCTCATGCTTAGTGCTATGCCTACACCTGCCAGTCCACGAGAACTTGCCATCGGGTCACCAGACACACGAAGGGTGTATCTCGTTGGCTCTCCGTCTTGCCGAGGTGAGGTCAAGTGAATGACCACACTGGAATCCTGTATGCGTGTTTCGGAGACACAGCATACATCAATGGAAAGAGACTCTAGGGTTTTAGCCAAGGAAGCCTGCTGACCGATTTGACATAGGGTGCGTACGTTGAAGGCTCCAATGTGTAGTTTGGAGCGAGGTTTCAGTAGACCTGGGACAGTGTTTTGCGCACTAGAATCGTTGGCTATGGTGACACTTGAGGTGGAAGCCGAGAGAGGAAATTTAGAGTTGAAAGTCGATGTAGGAGGAATAATAGGAATTGAAGAGGAGGTTGATTATGAATACAGTGGTCTTGAGTGCTGTTAGAAGTATGAGGGCGGTTATCACTTCCCGGTTGCCCACACCGTGGAAGGGTTGTTCTGGAGGTACCTGAAAAGGAAATTGGATTAGAGGTGGTCTTAGTGACCTGAGAGCGTGACCGCAGTGCCCAAGGGACAACTGCTTGAGGTCGGTCACACACGACCTTGTTATGGGTAATTTTTGTGTTAGCTCCGTACTTATTGAGACCTTACCGCCGGAGACGGATATCCGTGGGATAAGGCGAGGTGTGCATTTTTAGGGTCGACCTTTTCTAACCCCACCCCTCCTTGTGGGAAGGCAGCATCGCTGTCATGCTGGTTGTCTGAAGGAAACACCTTACTGCTGTCACACCTCTGTACAGTCAGCAGTACGACTTCGCCTTCGGACCTTGGGTTTGTTGCTTTTAGTCTTACCGCTCTTCAACCGACCTGTCTGACATGGTAGGACCTTGAGGAACGGTTGTTCCAGCCAGTATAGCTCGGTTGCTTCATCACGATAGGCAAGCCCGACCACCACGTCAAGGTAGCAACAACGGTCGGGGTATATTAATGAAAAACACTTCAATTAGATTTTTATCAGGCTTTGATGTATGAAGTTGTTGAGACTATTGAATGTTACTGAGATCACGAACTGATTTCAGTTAGCCAACGAACTGTTCAATGCTCTTAGTTTTTTAATGGTTGTTCAACTGTGATCGGTTCCTGATCCTAACAACGTTTGATATACAGTAATATATATATAGATACACGAAAACCACTGAACCCATCAAAGCAGTTTATAAGTCAATGATAGCAATGAAAAAGGTCTATTTAACTATTCACTTGCGATCAGTACGATTTCATAGTAAGATGGCAGTTGTACTAGTGATTAGAATGATGACAGTTTGAGTAGATATTTCAATATCCGAAGCTGACCAAAAACTGGCAAAATAAATAAATATAAAAATCATTAAGAAACATAAAAACTGCGTAGTAAGAAATATGCAAATAAGCAGTATAGATATATGGATAGTGAAGAATAAATAAGAAATACAGTGAAAAAAATAAACAAACTATGAATGTTTGAAGTAAGATCGTTTGTTAAGTTTTATCAGAACAAGGAAGAGACAAGCATATTACAAAGCTCCTCTGAACTCAGAATCAGGTTGTTGTCTTGCATCTCTTAAGCTCCTGCTGTATGTAGAATAAAAGATCGAACGTCGGCGGAAAACGAGGTTATATGGTCGGTTACTTAAATGATTTAGTCCCATCTACCACAAAACCACTGTCTGCCAATTGAGATAAAATGGGGTTGCGTGTTGTCCGTATTTGATTCCTTCCAAACCATTCAGAGAAATCTCTCATTTGCTGATAGTCTCTTAATACAGACTCACTAAAATACACGGTTAAATAGATGTGTTTCAGTGTGAAATTTGTGTACTCCATGATACGGTTGATGTCAGTTAATGTAGGGGTTAGACTGAATAGTTTTTTCGTATTACTACGTCACAATCTCATACCAGATCAAACTTAGTATCACTAAATCTTAGGATAACCACTATATTTGTAGAACACAGAGTTGAATATCAATAATCATCCGCCTTTTGTCAACGTCAGTCAATTGGCCATGGTATTTCGCGTTGATCATTTTCAAATTATATCAATCAGTCTTTAAAGGTAAACTAACTTGAAATTTATTTTAAACCTTCACTTGGTGAAATAAATTTGAATTACTACCTATTAAACTTAAAGATTACTAAATTACTTACTATAGAGTGTTGATATCATTGACTCATCTGAGAAGTCTCATACTAAAGACAATCTATTGTCTAGTGCTTCCTAGTTGTCTGATTAAGTTCAGTCATGTGAACTTTTTTTCTATTGCTAAGATTTTAATCTTACATTTAACAATATTTCAATGGTTAAGATCATGAGTCAGTTGAAGGTAGATCACCATGGGAAACCTGGAAGCAGTGGACGGCTTCAACTGATTCATGATCTTAACCATTGAAATTACTATAATATCCACAAAACCCATCTGATATTTAATAATATGCTTAATTATTAACGTAATTAATATCTAAGTGATGTATACATTGAATTGACAGATAATTCCCATTTAAACATTAAAATGACAACACGAATTTCAGCGAAGGGATCTCTTTTCAACGAATTTATTATCAAGCTGTACAATCGTATATATATGAAAATTTTTGTTTTTGTAAAAGTACTAATTCCGTGAGGAAATGTGAACACAGTTAATAAAAAGGTTATAATACTAGATTACGTAATATGAATAATAACAATAACAATAGATTTAGTGAATATAATAAGATGATTAAAATGTTTTTGATATAATAATTAAAGGTCATAGAGGTGTAAAAAAATAAAGTGATATGATGAGCATTTACGAATAAAACAATGAGGATATAAGACATAAGTAAAGGGGGAATGCAGCAATAATAATAATAATAGGATAATCAAAATAATTAAGGCCAAGGTAACGATAACGATAAGATGTACTTCTTTTGTACGCATAGTTCTGGTTTAAGCTCCTGGATGGCAAGAGCTTCGGCTATTTTTAAAAGTTGGATGCAAAGAAATCTGGGTAGATTTGAACGAATCATATAAACAACCTTAAAGTCAATTTGTGGATCTGTTGAATGGTTCTAGTCGATTAGGTGTTCAAGTATAGAACTCCTAACTGCTTTCCTTTCACCCTTATAGAACCAAGCTGGGATATGTTCTCGTATCCGAGTTGAAAGCGAGCGCTGGCTACGGCCAATGTACCTTGCTCCACAAGAGCAGGTGAACTGGTAGATGCACATGGAGGCGACCAGACGCGGAAGCTTATCTTTTATGGATACAGAAAATAAGTTTCTACTAGTGAAGGATATTCGCAGTTTTGACGCGTTAAATGTTCTTCTAATAGTTGTTGTTAGACGATTTTTGATTACGTCTGATGTTCGGTCACCTTTAAATTCCAGACTTATATAAAGGTTTTTCTTTGGAACGGAACAACTAGAATTCTTCTCGCGACTACTTTTATTCATATTCTTTTCTATGAACCGTTCTGGGTAACCATTTTCCGTCAAAGTCTTCTTCAGGAATGCGAGTTCTTCGTTAATGCATTCCGTACTGCATATGTGATGTATGCGATGGCATAAAGAATGGATAAGGTTTCTCTTCCTACTTAACGGAACCCAGCTATAGAAGTTGGTTAGCTGGCCATTCCATGTTTGTTTTCTAAAGATGGATCTTTTTAAAGAACCATTACTCTTTCTCATCAGACGTACATCGAGAAAAGGAATTGATTGGTCTTGTTCCCTTTCTAACGTGAAGTCTATGGAAGGGTGGCACGAGTTAAAGGTGTGTAGAATATCATCTAAATCAATATTATTGTCACAAACAACAAACGTGTCGTCCATGTATCTCACGTATAGGTGGAATCGATTGACCATTGAACGGGGTTGGTCGTTTTCTACTTTTGCCATGAAACAGTCTGCTAAAATTGGACCCAATGGAGACCCCATTGCGATCCCATCCCTTTGTCTATGTATTTCATTATTGAAACTGAACTGGACATTAAAAGTACAGCGTAACAATAGTTCTTTCAAGTGTTCAGTTGGCAAACCTAGATCTATATTGTTAGAATCAATATACTCACATATATAACATATTGTTTCGGTTAAAGGTACGCTAGTGAACAAAGAATTAACGTCAAGCGAGAACATGTGTTTTTCGGAAGTATTAACGTCCTTAATACGATCAATAAATTGAAAAGTATCATGAATAGAATGTTTACATACTTGCCTTCTAACCGGTTCCAATTTTTCCGCTAACCATTTGGCGATTCTGTGGTATGGTGAACTTGACATGTCCAAAATAGGTCGTAACGGTAAACCCGGCTTATGTATTTTCGGTAGTCCATATAAGCGCGGGATGATTGAACACATGGGACGTATGTGATTATATAAATCTTGGGTTATTATCCCCTTATTCTTAAGATTTTTAACAACATCTGTTAGCTGTTTTTCGATTTGTAATGTTGTATCAACTTCTTTAGGTTTGGAGAATTTGGAACCATCCTCTAGAATTAACTTCATTTTATCCAAGTATTCTTTGCGGTCGAGTAGTACTACACCAGCTCCTTTGTCAGGTTTACTTAGGATTAAATCCTCATTTCTTTTCAACAGTATTGGCTGATCCAAGTGGTTCTTAGTTAATAGGTTATTCTTACTATGTTGTGCATTAACGAATCCATGACTGCAGTCCAGTAATGTGGACTTAAAGTGCTGGAGATTTTATGGGGATGTCGGCATAAGATTATGAGTTTGATTTGATAAATTTCCAAATTGTATTTGTGTATGAAGTCTACTGGTTTTGGAGGTGCTGTTACAGAACTTGGGACCCAATAATAAGGCCTGTATTTGGACTGGTGAAATTTTTATAGAAGAATGACTAAATACATACTTTTCTGGATGTTCTGGAAACTTTTTAGTCACGTCTACGTGTTGCAATGTTTCCAAGTGTTTACGTTTAGCTTTTTGTGACTGTTTTTCCGTAATATTAGTAACATAGTCCTCAAATTGTTTACGTTCATCTAACGACAATTCAAACAATGCATGACTTCTTAGAGATATGTTGCGATCTAGTTCGACTTTTCGAGATTTGATGGCATCGATATAATTGAGTGCATGACGTTTGAGTGTTTTTGCATTGGGATGAATATGGTTTCGCCTTAATGCCTTCCAGAAACGTTTAGGATAATCATTATTTTCGATACAGCTTTCGAGAAAATTGATCTCACATTTCACTAACGCAAGCTTGACGGTGTAACGTAAGAACTCATTGAGCCTTTTCATCGTCATAAGGTCCTTGCATTTCTTCAGTTGACAGATAATTCCCATTTAAACATTAAAATTAAAACATTGAATTAAAATTGAATTCATTAATTGACTCACCAATTGATCATTCCAATTACAACAAAACCCTGTTATAGCGATTGACTATTATTAAAAAATAAATTGATTGAACGTTATTATGATCGTGATCATTGTAGATTATATACATAATTTGAATAAATATAGAATATCTAAAAAGATAGTTAGCAGCTTGAATATATATGGATAATTTTATAGCTTGTTAACTAATAATAATCATGTGTTTCTTACAAGACATGTGCTTTTTGATCAAACAGACTTTTATGTTCCATTTTTGTGATATGGATTTTGAAATTGATTTTTTTTCGCGCGTACACAAATACACACAGAGGGAGAGAGAGAGAGAGAGAGAAGGTGTTGTTTATATGTTAACATGTTTTCATTTTTCATGTTGATGATTTTATAAACAACTAATGAAAATAAACATGATAGTGTTATACAACGAGAACAAAAATGATAGTAACTTAGTTCAATATTGTTACATGTTTCATGAATGAACTCGATCAAATTGTGTTGAGATAATGGTGAAATAAATTAGATAGTTTGTAAGATTATAAAATGTAGTGGTCATAACTCATAACAGAAAAATGAAGTTATCCCCAACATTTTCAATGTTGATTCATTGTGTTGTGTCCATCAATTTCGTCAATTTTTTCGTTTATTTCGTCGGTGTGTGCTGCATGTTAGAGTGTAACTTTCACGAAAGATTTCACTTTAAGCGCCTAGAAGTATGTATCTGTCATTGTCATTGTAATCAGGGCTAGAAAATGAAGTCTTTAATGAAAATTAAACTTAAATATGCACAGCTCATCGATTAAGTAGACAAGAAAATGACTGAAAATACTGGATATAGCAGACTTATTGGACACTGAAAACGTTGCGAATAACCTTCAGCCGAATGAAAATAATGTTATCATTTTATTACAGCGAATAAAAGATTTAAAATCAACAACCAATAATTCTAAGCTGTTTTTTGAAATTACTTCGGGTGCATGTTATAGGGCTTCTCAAATATCTGTACCCACCATACAAAACATTTTCGAAATCAAGTGTATTTGTTAACACAATACTTGTTTCGTCCTACCTAATTGGTGAGTTCTTGTCCCCCTTTCAGGTTGGATACAACATCTACTGATTCTGGTTACTGACTAGAACTTCTAATTCATAACCAATCACATAATAAGATTAAATAATCTTCTGTTCATATTCTCATATCTATTTGTCATATTTTTGAAATCGTTAATTTTATTTTTTTACTCGCTAGTCTTCCTATTCACTTCCTTTCTTAGGCATTTACTAACTTTGAATCATTTAGATTCTGAAAGGTTTGATTCTTCATCAAATGGATTTCATAAAACTCTACTGACTGGATCTGCATTATGTTTATCCAACAATGGCACAACACAACAACCAAAACTACTTTGGTCTACTTCACCACGATCAACCGTTAAACATACTACTTATTATCATCCTACGGTGGATCAGTTAATCCCACATCTTGTTAAATCAGCTGAATTATTTTTATCATTAGCCAATACATCATCTTGTAGTGATAAATTTTCGAAATCCAGATCTCAGTCAACAACAACAGATAGTTCTGAAGTTGGCACTACAAAATTAAAGAATGAGAAGAGGCAAAAATCAAGTATATCCTACTGGTATGTTGACTTTTTCTGATGACATATACTTCTTTTTATTAAATGGTTCGACTTCAGCTACTACTTAGAGATGAGATTGGAGATTGTCTGTTTTAATGAACCAATCAAGTTATGTCGGTCGGACTACTCGTTCTTTTAAGTCCTACCATCTCAGAAAGGTCAGTTGCAGAGTTTTAAGACTGCAAGCAGAAAATTGAAGTTTGGGGATGACATCGTACTTCTGACTGTTTAAAAGTTTGACTGCAGTGAGGTGTTTCCCTTCTATCTAGCATCTGCATATTTGCTGCCTCCGCACAACTGAATAAAGTGGTTAGAAAAAGTGGGTTGTTAAAAAATAACAAACCTCATTTCATCCCTGCAATAAAGCCTTGAAAGTACGGAGCTAGGACATATAAAACTACTCATGAAAACGTCATATGCGATCAACGTCAAACAGTTATCCCTCTGGGGTCACGTTCCCAAGCAATCAAAGCCACCCCTATTTCAATTTTCTCATGTATCTCGATAAAAAGTATCTCTCTACGGTATGTGCGAATAAGAAGCGACAACTACTCTCACACCTCTAGCAGCACTCAAGATCATCAGCTCCAAAGAATTGGATAAGACCACTTCAATTATCCTTCCTACTCGAACAAAGACATGTGAGCTGAGTCATTGAGTAACTGCATAATCTAATTCTTCCAATAACATGCCTCGTTTATAATTTCCCGACTATCTTTTGACCCTGAGATGACATGTGAACACAAACACGTCAGAAGTTTGTACTCACCCAGCCTTTCAGACTTGAACTTGTTATCAAATGTCTTATACCGTTTTAAAAAATTAATCACCACCTCATTATAAGTGTGTCAATGTTTGACAAACAGATAGTGTTGGATCTCACTTTTTCACTTCTTAAGACACCTCTCTGATTACTTCATCATTATTTTAATAAGCTTATTTATTTGCCTTATTTCTGAAGAGGTTCTAATTACCGTTACACTCAATAGATGTTTGTCTAAGTAACATTCTCTTAGTCTGCAGAGCTTTTGGTGCAAATATGACCTTGCTTTCTGGGTTAGCTATGTCTAAGATAAAAAGGTGTCTATTTTCAACAGTTTTACTTCAGACAATGCTAATATAGACTAGACGATTTGCTTTATATATATAATGATATGTTCTCATTTTATAATCTTAAATCATTGTTTCGTCGTAATAGTCCTGTCGAAAAACTATGTAATGTTTCGAAAGAAGTCATATTCAGTGGTCATGGAGACTCTATACCTACAATCGATCCCTTAACAAGTTTAAATCGTTCAAACAACTTTAATAGCGAATCAATCGATGATGATGATTTGAACAAAACATTAAACAACGAATGGGTTGTTATTCGTACAACACCACTCCATCCTATTTTAGTGGCTAATAATTATCCAGAATTAATAAATTATATTAAAAATGCCAATTTACGTGTATCACGACGACGTCAAGCTTTTAAATCATGGCGTTCACAGTATTGGCCGAAAATGATTGAAAATAATAAAGGGAATCAATCTGCAACATCGTTAGTAAGAGATGATAATTTATTAGAATTACAAGAGAAACGATCACGTTGTGATTTGTATAGAACGATCCATTCGTCGAAATATACAAACAGTAGTGGTTGTGTAACACCGGACTCAATGCCTAATGGATTGTCAGCTAGAGATCGTACAAAATTTATGCCAGACATAGTCGACAGTGGTAGCAAAAACGAATGGAACAGTGTATGTGATGATATATCATTGTCATCGCCATTGTTATTACATAGTTTATCCAGGAAACATACTTCATCTTTATATCAATTAAATTATATAAATGATTCATCAGATGATGAAAGTAATCAAGAGAATATGAAACAATCTAGCAATTCAAATACTACTGATAATGACACGACTCTTATCGCTGCTAATAATGTTGAGTCGACTGTCTCTGAAACTGATACCCTTGATAAGACAATTAATTCACGTTCGCCAACTGATAAACAGTTATCCAATTCTTGTTCAACAGAATCATTTCATTCAACAACTATGGACAATAAACAACCACAAACACAATCATCAGTATTATCGACAACATTAAAAATGGACAATCATGAAGAAGGGTGTTATAACACAGGCTCTAGTGTACCATATAATCTCACATCCACAACTTCTACACCTTCGTGTACTTGTTTATCAACGTTACCGGATTTGCTAAGATTAGCTCATCTAGATCCAAGTATAGAATTACATAATAGTAATGTCGTTTCATGCACCACCACAGTGTGTACAAAAACTGATTTTAATGAAAGACAAGAATATGAATTAGAGAATTTTTTAGCTGCATTAGATTGTTTACCATCACCAGGACGTTGTACAAAACATTTTGGACATTTGCCACCATTTATTTCCTACAGCAAAATTGATGAGGAATTTTTTAAAAAATTGGATGATTATATACATGAATTTGAAAATTCAAAAATGGAATTTACTAAAACAGATACTGTGAGTAGTACAACAAAAATTACTTCTGTAACTAAGAATGATAATCTTAGTCATAATTGTAGTGATAACGAAGATGAGGGTGACAATAATACTGAGACAAAATCTAGACTCTTACAATCTCCTCTATTATCTTCGTTAATGGTTAGATCATGTAATGATGCTTTGGATTCGATATCATTAAACAGACTTGACTCAATACGCCAACAACAATGTCAGCATTCAGGGAGTCATAGTAGTTGTAGTAATCATTCACACGTAACAGATTTCTCTTCAACTTCATCGACGCAATCTGCGAAACATTATTCAAATTCAGTTGGTGTCGCTGGCGGTATAGGTAAGTGTGGTGATAATGATTGTAGTTCAAATTTATGTCATGATGTTAAATATCAAATTAATGACATGTAATTCAATACTCACTATAAATCTCCTGGATTAATCATATTTGAATCTTCCGACCATTGGTTAAAAATCAGACATTCAAACCACTGAACAACAAAGATACATTCAAGCGTGACTTTTAGTATATACCATTTACAATCCTCGATCATCGGTACACAATTGCCTTGCTTACATTTATGTATAAGGTTCGAGACAGCCATCTGAAACCTTATAAACTACCGTTGTCATATCCTAATTACGTAAGAGCTGTTCTGCTCTATTCCTCATGTTAACTATCGAAGTATAACGCGGTAATCGAAGGTTATGTATTTTATATGTCGTGGTTATTACAGGTGCGAAAATTTCAACAAATGATTTGTATCTTCTACAGAGCACTCTAAACAGCAGCACTCATGAGCTAAATAACTTAATAGTTGAGTTCATGGGTCAATTAAAGCTAGACCACCATGGAAAACCTAGAAGCACTGAGCGGCTGTTTCGTCCTAGCATGAGACTCCTCGACAGTGCGCATCCACGACCCCCGCGCTCGAGACTGAAGGTCTTGGGTTTGAATCCCAATATCCTTTTAAGTATACTTTTTCATTTTGCCTTTTCGTGCTATGTTCCTAATGTTTAATTTCTTTCATAGTCGTTTCTACTAAACTATTTAAATCTCGTGATTTATCTCGTTAGTTTTATCTCAGCATACCATTATTATATGACAGCTTGAGCTAGCGCATATTTGTTCAAAGTTCTATGTTGCTTATGACTAACGATACATTGAGGCAATCAGGAATTGTATAAATGACAACTGCACGTGGTTGGTCAAGAAACGACTTTCATTTCTGAGGAATGAGAAATGCATCTTTGGTAGCTTAATTTTCTCATCGATATGCCAAATCAGTTAATCAACAAATTTCCTTTCTCACTATCCGTAATTTCGCTTAAGTAATAGGTTGAACTTGTGGATAGGAAGATTTTGTATCACTGTCAACTCTCAGGCACCATATCTTACAACAAAGAAATAATGAAATATTAAAACTTTTAACTGCAAAATATTGTGGCGTATGCTACCTATGTTGATAGATATAAGTAGTACATAACAGCAATAGGAATTGAAATGCCTGTCAGCAAATTGAAATAAAGAAAACAGGAAGTAAATTGGAGAGCAATCGAAATAGCAACAGAACGAAGGGAATAATGGAGTATGTAAAGTACAACGCAAAGATGTGCAAATGATGTATTTAATGTGTGATTTTCATACTTTATCAAGTCATTATGTGATTTTGTGGTTTTTCTCACCTGAGTTTTCGTCTACTCCAACAGTACTATCTCAATATAAAATGGATTCATTCTCATTACTTAAGCATTATGCTTTTTGAATTTGTTTTCTTTTTTCAATTAAAATACTAGGTCCATTTTTGTCCATACTCTTAAATCGTTTGGCTAATATGCACAATAATTGTTTTTTCACTAATCTCCTTCTAACTGATATATTTGCTGCATTGGCCTCTTATCCATGTCCATTATTATATGAATACTTATTGAATCCAATTGGTTTAAGTATAAAACCATCTGTTAATACTCTTTATAAAGTATGTAATACCAAATATTTACTGTATTTTTCTATCGGTATGAATAAATGTAACTTTTTGTAATTGTGTGTTCTGTTTGCTCACAAAGGTAGTAAGTAATATAGCCTGAACTCGTAACAAACACACCTAAATATCATAATCTTATAACGAACCATCAACATTACTCCCACCTGTAACCATGAATTTGCAGTTTTTCACCGTTTTAAATATACATTTATTATTATTTGATGATCAATTCATCCAGATAGTTTATATATATATATATATATATATATATATATATATATATATATATATATATATATATATAAGATTGTACAGCTTGATAATAAATTCGTTGAAAAGAGATCCCTTCGCTGAAGTTCGTGTTTTAATTTTATTTATTCAACATTTTTCAGCGATTTACTAGGAAGGGAAATAGGCTGACTTAATAGTGAAGTATTGCTTTGAAGTTGTCATTCATCTGTACTTTCATTTTATGCCGTTTACTGAATTAATGATAAGGGGTGAAGTGGTTGAGTGTTTTGTCCCCTTTTATCTTGAGGGTTTCATTTTTCCTAATGGGCTGTTGTTTAACGAAGTTTCAGAAAGATCGACTGGTTTTTGCCGACTTACGTCACTTGTGGCGACGAATTTATTGTGTGGCAGTTCGCTCAGTTTTAATTTATGAGTGTAAAACATGACCACTAAGAATAGAGGATATTCGTGAGTTATTAGTATTCGATCATTAACGACTTCTTAACATTGCCCGTGTATTTTTGGACCACTGAGTAAGCGATGTCAGGGTTAGGGATAGGGTATTACGTTGAGTTGAACCATCTACCAGGTAATTTATACATCTAATTTCACTACAACTAGTGTTGTCTGAGCAAAGCCTGATACATTAGTTTGTACTTGGTAAGTTAGCATTAAGGCATAGCGGTTATTTAGTTAGTGTTGTAAGGAAAAAAGAATCTTTTTTGATTGATGTTCACTGGGACACTAGATGATCGTCATGCTAGATCACTTGGCAAACTCGACTCAATTATGTAGCCAATAATTAAGAACCAGATTAGATAAGAATGTAAATCTATTACTATAAAGTAAAAATCAGTAAACGTAGGGTCGCTCAACTTTACACAATAAAGTAGTCTCATAACTGGATATATCTACCATTACTTACTAGGCAATCATCCGGTGTTTTACATTTCTAAACTTTAACCAAATGTATGGCGATTTAGTATTCCAAGCATTTAGTTCTTGCTACAAGGCGACTGATGTTTGTTAAAATATTTTTATCAATCCAACTTCCTTAAATCTTTTTAAACTTTGTGCATCACTCTCTTCATTATCCATCGTGTTCAGGTGCTCCGATCTGTGCATAGTCAAATTGTAGTCGCTTCGGAATCTGTTGAACAATGGAAATCACTTGTGTTTCGTGCGCGTGTTTATTTAAATATTGTCTGGCCAGGTCCTTTCAAGATGACAATTGATCCAAATTTTTATACAACAAGAGAGAATTCACAACGTACTAAAACTAAAATGATGGCAACAACGACAGGATATAAATCAAATACTACTTATAATAGTAAAAAAGGTACGTTAGCAGTGTGTGGATTTGTGTGATTCAACAGCTTTGGTGTTCTTCAGAAATATATCCACCGTTTTAATATCGATAGTGACCACAACGTCTAAGTAATACTAGTGTGTTCTGAGCGATTTACAATTGTTCACTTTTTATTGCGAATGTATATTTTCCAATGATCTTTGATTAGTTGGTAGGATCTGATAGAAATATGCATCAACAGCTCGAGACGACAGACTCTTCACATCATATTCTGGTGAACTCTACACAGTTTAGGTTTCGTGCTAGTTTGTGCTCATTAGCAAAGCGTAACTGTAATCTTGAGGGGACGGATAACCTCTAGTCGGTTAGAACCCGAGTGATTTAGTTTTACACTCTGAGAGATTGTCACTGAGCTATTTGGAGAGTGACTAACGTCTTGTACGACTGAGAAATATACACTGACTAACCAACCTGCATAGATCATTACAGATATATAGAGAGAGGGGAGATCAACCAGACGAAATTGAATGACAGTGTCGAAGCAAATATTTGACGTATACTTCGAAACAAATTATGGATCATTAAAAAAATTAAATACAGTTAATATTCTCAAAATTTGGAAAAGAATGTACTTGCTCCAATATGACATTTCAAATCATATCACCTATGGTTTCTAAGCACAGCTTACAACTGTCATGATTCCCAAATATGTGGTTTGCTTTTTCTGACATGACTCGTTTCACTGTTGAACGAGTTTATGGATTGACGTTCACGTTTGATCGTTCCCAACTTATTATTATGCTAGCCAGTCCTACATGTTTGTAGATGGTGGCTGAGCCATGTCTAAAAGATATTGGAAATATTCTTTATCGTGAAACATTCACAAGTTTTTAGCAAAGTTGAATTGCAGCAAGAAGTGGAATCCGCGACGCACATTTCATCCCATTTGAGACTCGTTTGCTGTGTGTACCTGTGCGTTCTGGATATCACTACTTGTCTCATACTAAATATAATAAAACTTATGATTTAACTGTATACAACGCAGTTAGCTCATGATACTGTTAGCGACTGATCAATTGCAGTCCTTAATTACCAATAATTAAAAGTTGCAAACCCTTAATACTCAAGAAAATTGGCTTGTTGACAGACTTTGAGAACAAGACTATTTTAGTTTATAATGAACGTTTAAAAAGGTGGGAGAAAAGATTTGTAAGATTAAGGTAATGACCGTGGTTTAAGAAGAATTGGTTGATGGTTTTTTATACATAGATTTCCTATACTTACGGTAAAGGCTCTAGGTATCACTTAATTCCCCTTTTATTTAACATTTCATTTAAATATTTTTCTTTTATTCACTGTATTGGCTAAATACTTTATACATTATGCCTGCTTAAATGCGATTTACAATAAATATCAAAGTTGACAAACTAACACTAATTCATTATGTTTTTTTACTGTATTTAGGTGTATCTGAGGACAAGAAAAACATTTCTACCTGTTTATCACAAAATTGTCTTCCTACAAATTCAAATCATCATTCACCTTTGAATACTGTAAACAAAGATTCACTTCAACATGTTGTTCCACTGTTGCCTGTTACATATCCATTACCAGTGAATAATGATAATAAAACTAGTTCAGAACGTTTACATCGTAGTTCTGTCAGTGGTGGAAGTATTAATTTAAATTTACGTCATAGAAGTCGTAGTCGTGTAAATCAATTTTTAAATTTGACAAGTCGTATCGGTTTAAGTCCAGTATTAAAACGTGCATCACTTCATCAAGGTAATCGTACATCTATTCCTTCTTCTTCTTTTAATCGAAATTATACCAATAACAAATTTAAATTAACAAATTCAGGATCTGATGATGAAGTTGATGTAAATGTGAAACATTCAATGGATAATGAAAACATAAATAATAATAATAATAATAATAATCCATTTTATTCAGATCCAACAACAGATATTTCAATAAAAACACGAAATTTAGTATTTGCTTCAATTATTTTTGATGAATTCTGTTTTGAACTAGCTGCATTATGTTATGAGCATAGTTTAAATTCTGATATTCATTTAACTAAATAAATCAAACAAAATTATACTACTTATATAATTATCATTGGTTAGTAAGTAGTATTATACATCATTATTATTAATTGGCTATTTTAAGTGATTTTATTCATTGAAATTCACATTTACGCATATAATTCAGCTCAGATCTTATTCATTCATCCATTCATTTAAAAAGTATTGATTATACCTGTTATTCATCATCGTATTTTCTCTTGTTGTGCTTGTTTTTCTTTTCTCTTTTTTTTCGAATTTACCCTTTTTTTGTAAAAATTTCAGAAGTTATTTATCTGATTCGTTTAATTTCCAATTTGTACTTCTTTTTTTTTCTATTACAAAATAATGATGACTTGTTAATTACAAAATAGATTAAGGATGATGTAACATAATAAAGTTCATAGTTTACATTTTTTTTTAAGAAAAAAATTTTTTTTAATTTTTACTTTTCTCTGTAAATATGTATAATTCCTCGGTCATTTTTTTGTTCTCTTTCTGAACTATTTTCTAATGGTTACTGTCTATGGTATGTATTAGTAAGTTGTATTAACTTTGAGACCAGTTTTAAGAAAACGTACAAAATGCGCCATTATATATTTGTATTTGTTATGGAAAACAAAAAATCATCATCTTTTTTTAAAGTGATATTTAAATGGGAAATAGCATACTACATAGTCCACTTAGTAAAATCAAATAATTGAACTCATGAGTGTTTGTTCCGTTTCATGTCAACTATACTAATAATATTTCATTTAATCAATATCAATTAAGGGATGAGAATACTGCGCAGCAGTTTGTTCTGTCCTACTTTACGGCTGAGAAACGTTGACATTAAGAATAGAAGATATTCGTAAACTACTGGTATTCGACCACAGATTGCTTAGAAATATTGCACGCATCTGCTGAGAACATCAGGTAAGTAATGGCGAGGTTAGATGCAAGGTATTAGGGAACGATGGTAAATCAGTTGATGAGGTTGTGAGTCTTCATAGACTGAGATGGTTGGGTCACGTGTTGTGTATGCCTGAACACCGATTACCACAACACGCAATGCTAACTGGTATTGGGGATGGTTGGAAGAAATTTAAGGGCGGCCAAACGAGAACGTGGCATCAGTGCTTGAAGTCACTAACTTCTGGTCTGAGCCATGTTGTTAGATGCAGACTAATTGGTTGGGGTCTGCACGACTATCGTAACTAATGGTTGGAGACTGTGGGTGACATAGCTCAGAATCGATCACAGTGACGTAGGTGTATACACTCTCTGTCTTCCCCTAAACTATGAGATTAAGATCCCTTCACATCTTTCTTCCTACGAACTAGTTCTTATCACCACTGAATTAACTACTTCTATGAATCCGGTGCTCGTCTTGCTGTGATAATGAGGTATGGCAACTTGGACCAATGTATGTATGCGCCTGGTCCTACGTTGTAACCGACTGACTAACCAATATGCTCACTAAGTTCTCTGACGTCCATTGGTTGGTTCAAATCTTTGCTATCTCCAGCCTATCCAATCAGAACATAGGAAAGCTAGTCGACCTTCCTTGCAGTACTATGAATCATATGATACTATGCATCAATAACGACACTATAATGTACTGTAAATAAGCGATCACAATTTGTACATAAGTAAGTCTTCTGTGTTACAAACTGAGTAACAGATATATAATTGGTTAACTAGTTTTTAAGCACTAAAAGATATCTTAACAATTGATGAGCTGAATAAAAGCTTATAATGAAGACAATACCAAAAAATACCACAATTCAAATATCTATTTAATATACAATAAACATATATACATAATAATAATTCCTAGCATATTCTTTGGAATTCCACCTTTTCCATTTATTCGTCTATATCTAACAATTAATATGGGATTTCACTATGAATTTTCTCTAAATGTGAATGTTTAGATTAATCAGAACTTAGTGAACCTTAGGTTTAAATGCTTATTTTCGAACCATGGGCAAATAATTCTGATGACCAATTGTTTTATCATCAATGAATTTTTGTTATGTATGTAGAATAATCCTATTGACTAATTAATCCAACAGTTGTGACATGTGATTTCCTGATCAACCAACAAATATGGTTAGTTCTTGGTTGCTAGTCGGATAGTATAATATAGCTCGGTTATCAAGGAAATTCTTGTCTAATAAGATTTGTGCCGCGCGCTTTTTGTATCAAAGCTAGTAAATCGTGTGTGTGAACGGATTCTGACCTTAATTTATCCTTTATGCGAACATTACTATGATTAAACATGCAATCTTCTAGGAGTTTATACATCAGAATACTCGGCTCATTATTATAACGTTTACATATTATGTAATCCATAGGACGTTGGGACATGGAAGTGTTTCGAGACCTATTCTGTGAAGAACAAATTCTAGGAGTACCTAGTTTCACTACGGTAAGCAACTTACATAAAACTTTACCATTTATGGTAAGATCTAAGTTTATTGATGTATTACTGAAGCATATCTAGCTAAGTTAAGCTCCAACTGTTATTTCGAGCATCCCTGGGCTACCTTGTTGAGCTCCATATTTATGCAGTTTTGCATATTGTTCAGCTCATGAGGGGGAATGAATACACTACTTTGAGGTTATTTGCATACAAGAGCGATCGCAAATATCATTGATATAAACTAAAAATAGCAAAAGGCCTGAGACACTACATTGTATTACACCGTTTTTGACCGGAACAGAATCCAACAACGGGGAGTTCATTCCGGCTATTTGGTGTTGGTGGGTAGGGAAAATATGGTTCCAAACAAGCACAGGGTTTTTGATCCAGTTAGATACGAATTTGCCTATTAGCAGCTGGCGGTTAACCATGCCAAAAGCTTTAGAAATGTCAAAGTATATTTCTAAGACTATACATTCTCGGTTACCTTGAGTAAAGACTAAATTAAAGTGGTCACACAAGATCGATTTTAAAAAACCTATGTTGAGAATCACTGATGAGATTTTCAGTAAGTAAATAGTTCGTGGGTTCATCAAAAATTCTTTCCATAATCCTAGATATAAATGGAGCAATATTTATGGGCTGATAATTGTTCATGTCAGTCCTATCTCCAGATTTGTAGTGTGGTGTGCTATATGCCGTTTTCCAACAGTAAATGTAAGTACCTGTTTCCAGAGAGAGAGTGAACAGCTTTAGTAGAAGTGAAACATCTGATCCACTATATTTGTAGAGAAAGGATGAAATCCTATATATTTCTTGACCGCTTGAAACCTTAGGAGAATTTATAGATTTACTAATTTTAGGCATGTGGCGGTGATAGATTTTACTGATTTACTAGTCATGTGCATGACTTCAAAACAGTTTTATTTAGGAATTCATTATCGCTCAAAAAAAATCACTGAGAAGGTTTGCAATAGTTTTAGAGTCATTTATAAAAGCTCCATTGTGCAAGATGCATGATATATCGACATTTTGAGTTGTTCTAACGTGTGTATTGTCAAGGAAAATTAAGTTTTGCACTTTTGAGATATCATTAAATGTTTAAGGCTCCTCATTAATAGTTTTTAACCTGTTCTTTTCTTTAATTAGTTGAAAATTATAGTTAATGTGAATCGTTTGATTTAATATAACATTTCTTCTGGTGTCTTAATTTATTACGATATTTAGCTGGTACAAACAATTCGTTAGGTTTACTTAACCTGTACATATTAGGAGGTGCACAGGAATCTAAGCATGAGTTGGTGATAAGATAGAATGGTTCAGTAGCATCCACAAGACTACTACTTGAGAGGAAGGTATCCCACTCTGAGAATCTCACCAGGGAGTGCTAAAGATCCCAGTTAGCATGTCTGTAATCCCTATATCGATGGACTTTGTATGAGTTGGTTATATGAGGGAAAGAACAGGAGAGCAAAATTGCTATTAGATGGTTACTGCTTTCAAATTCACTGTTTACTAGTATATATAGTGGGATGATATCAAATATTTTATCTCGCCTTTTTGGAGTACTAACCCACCGTCAACAGCAGAGCATGTTAATTTTCGCTGAGAATCCATCAAAACATGACTGATAACTACCAGTACTTCAGTTTATTCCAGAGTAATTGAAATCTCATTTAATAACCTTAGCAGTAAAGTTTAGAGCAGATGCACGTATTGACGCATTAACAATGAGATCATTCATACTAACCGAAATATTAGGGGCTCTGTATATAATACATCACAGGTGTAGGCTATGGCTCAAGGTATTGTCGGAGCTAGTTAAACCCTTGTAGTTTATTCTAGCTTCCGGACAAGCCAGTCTATTAATTATTTTTAAACCACATTTACACCTTGTTAATTATTCGCTTTTCAACCTGGATTGTTTTTATTTGAGCGCATGTATGTGCATTTCCTATCTTATCCATCACATATCTTTAACTTATTTTCATCTGACTACAAATATCGATTAACGCTTGATAAAATCGAGTTGGCTCACATGCCTTCTCCACTGCACGTCATTTTGCTTCGCTTCGCCCCTCTAATTGTCTGTACAAATCAATGAGTATACAAAATATACGTATCCAGAAATCCATTGTCGTATTGACTTATTTAATTCCATTATTCATCAACGTGATTTAAGTCAATAAATATACGAGGATAACCTATATGTGTATTTCGATAACAGTCATTCATACGATGTGTTTTGTGCTTCAATTGGGCAAAGTACATTACTTTGATTTAGAAAGTGGGGTTTCGACAAGTCACCTATAGTAAGACAGTGCGAGGAACCAGCCTAATTAGGAGAGTGATGGGAAAGTGTGACTTGTTGGGGTTTTATGATTAGTCCAGGACAACACGTGATGGTGTCACTTTCCCGCGTTTCGTGTATCAAGGCTGGTATGGTTCTTCATCCGTGGGAGTAGATCACTTTGACCTTTTGTGGTTCAGAGATTAAAATAATTAGAAAAATACATGAATGTGAGTTTACTTGTTTGCAAACAAAAGTAGTGCCTAAATACAGACTCATCTATGATTTCGTTTTCACGTTTCATGGAAAGAAGATTCAATAAATTTGACGTATTGTAAATTTTGTTAAAGAATTTTACCAATCTGTGACCTATGTAGGATCTAATTTGTCCTACAGGTATACTACTAGACTGTTAAAGCTATACTGGCTACCGCAGAGTTTATGTGAAAGCTATACATACGCATATACATATTGACCAGTATTGCGTGTCTTATCGAAATGAATAAAAATTATGAGTTACACTAATAAAATAAGATAATAATGTCATTTAATTGGCAGGTCACATGCAACAAACATAGTCTACAGACGCATCAGACCAGACTGACTTGGTGAGCGCTTAAACAACGATTTGATTGGTTAGTTAGTTGTCATCTGAATCGAGTATTTGAACCTCAATGGCTCTGTCCTTTCGTCATAAAATAATATCTTTGGTCTTTTTGAGATAAGCCTTAGCACAATTTAGTTTATTTATTGAGTATATAGATGTCACTAATGATAGTTAGCTATCGTAGTTAAAATGTCTGTTAGTGTGAAGCATTAATTACAACAACTCTTTGGTTGAGTGTCAATGGGAAATGATAACGACGTAATAACAATTAAAACAACAGTGATGTAGAACCATAGCAATAATTTTACCTTTACTGAAAACGATGGAAAAACTGTCACCCCCTACACTTTAGGTTGCATTAAAGGAGCGTAATGATCTATTTTAGTTCACTTACAAATGCAAAACAATCGCTAACGACGCTGCAGTTGTCCTGGTTTAAAAGTTAGTGTTTAGAGCAGGAGAAGGTGAGAATTATTTTAAACGTACGTTTCTGGAGCATAAGTCTTATTCATACGACTTGTGGAGATAGGCCTGACAAGCTTATTTTGTAAATAGTTTTCAATGTTATTTGTATTCATTTTGTCAACCTTCCACTGTATGTATATTTAACATTAAATGACTGTAACTGTTGTTTTAGTGAATGACCTTGAACACACTTTCCGTTATGATTCTGACATAGCGTGACATACCGTTGCTGGCTAGCAAATACACTGCTTCTCACACATTCCTCGTTCTATTTTCATTCGTGATTGAGGTAACTGAGATCTAAAACAAATATTACTTACATTCATAGACTGTGAGCGCGAATACCTCATACCTTGCTTTGGATTACACCACTGGAGAGTTCGTCGACACGTTTGGAAATTACCCAGTATTTGTAATTGTGGATTTATTGTACCAGACTAAAGCTGAACACGCATCATTTTGGGAGAACTAAGTAAAGTCCCGTTTTTATTGTATTTGTTACATTTAACTGGTATATATTAATATTACTATTGATTTTTACTAACTTTGTTGATACTTTTGCGTTTATATAACGTCTGGTCCACAACAGACTGAATGAATAGGCAAAATTATATTCTTTAACTTGTAGTGACTCACATTTATCACGAGAACACGACTGGTTTAATAAAAACAATTATTATTATAACCAACTGTACCAGTGTTTGTTTTAACGTGCTTTTGTTTGACTGTGCTAATGACAGCTATTTTGTGCTTCCATTCTTTTACTTACACTTTGATTGTAACTTCGCGCGAATTCGGTTACGTTCTGTAACCAAGCTTGTATTCTGGCACGATCTCGGTATCCTTTCGATGCCACGAGATCGCCAGCGAATACATCTCGATTTGGTCCATTAACTGTCTTCTGATATTTGGCTTCTCGGGGATTTTATGGATCTATTTGGTTAAGTCCAACCTTCGCCTTCTGATCTACTTGGCACGTGTTTCTTTGTAGCGGTGTTCATAGTTAACCTCAACTCGACGCCACGCTACAAACTCATTGTGATCTTTGTTCAGAATTAATTACGTTTTTAATCCAATTTAATAAATATTCAGAGTAATATTTTTTGCTTTCCAGTGAATTTATTTATTATAACATTATTTTGTTGAAATGTAGTTTTATTTCAAGATACGATATTCTTGTATAAAATTGACATAAACTTTGATGAGCACAACAGGTAACATGTGATTTCGCTCTAACTCGGAATATTCTTCACATATGTGACTTTATTCAGATTACTAATCACAATAGGTGTACACTAAATATGTGTTGAGTGTATTTTCGACCACAGTCCTTATCATGTTTTGAGTTCAGTACATTTTCGGTTTGACCAGCCTCAATGTTCTTACTTCAAGTTTTGTAAATTATTATTATTATTATTATTATAAGAAGCTTTATTCAACATTATACTTTTCGTACAACATAGAATTCTCAGCATAAAGTATTTCAACAAGTTTCTTTTTCTTATATCTTGATCGATTGTGACGATAAATTTCGAATGATGACCAGTTAGATGTTAGGAATTCGATAATCCGCATTTGATTAATGTTTGTTCGTTTCAATGCATATTGCCAGCCACCATGATGTCGCTGATTGTACCTTTCTGTATCCCGTATAGCGAAAGGTTGTAAACTTTTCATAAACGCGCCCGAATAGATTGTGAGCACAATAGACATATTGATATGCTAAAACGAACAACAAAACAGATAACTTGAAGAAATATATAGATCGAAGGAACAGGTAGCCCAGATATTCAAGCAGGCCTCCGGAAAAGTGATTTCTTGTACTTTCGAGTATAAGAATAGGCTACTTGGGTACAACATGTCACTTCAGCCAATCTGAGTCATCTATGTGAAGATAAAAATGTATTAAAAGACAAACCTCTGTACTTGGAGGAACTTTTGATTCAGCACATTTTACTGAAAATAATTTGCTGGCATTCCAAAAGCAATCGGATAAGCATTCTCCCGAATCCGAGTCAAACAAGACAAACCGTGGACCGAGGTGCTGCCAGCGCGGTGGTTCACAGAATGCTTGAACTAGTATGTGGATGGAGCTCACGAACACTATATTCAACAGTAGCAATGGATGGGCATGGGCAACCACATCACCACTATTATTAGCTTGTCCGGGCTATCTCGTCCCTTACACCTCACTACATAATCACATCACTTGTCATTCTGTTATTACTGCGATTGGATACAACTGGTCTGTGACTCTGTCTGAAGTAATACGTGTGATTGGGGATTAACTAATTGTAATTGGATGGTGCATGACACCGAAACCGGATGGACTGATGAGGACCGAAGAATCTAAAATATATAGTGACTTGCGAGAACATGATTGGTTTAATGAAAGCAATTATTATTATAACCGATTGTACCTGTGCTTGTTTTAATGTGCTTTTGTTTAACCGTGCTAATGACTGACATTTTGTGCTTCCATTACACTCCATTACTTTTCCGCGGATTGTGACCTCGTACGTTCGTACTCCTGCCCGCTCATTCCACTTGTACTTCTTTTGGCACGATCTTGGTATTCGTTCGATACCACGAGGTCGCCAACGAAATGAATCTGGATACGTTCAATCTTCGCCTTCTGGTTTGGTTGGTACGCGTCTCACTGTAGTGATGTTCATGGTCAATCTCGACTCGACGCCAACCTACAAATAAATTCATGCAATTCCAGCAATTCATACACTTTTATTGAATTCATATTTGTGTCATTCGATGAATTCTTTGGATTATTGACGAATACCTGGTGTTACAAGCCTCTCATAAAGATATCGGATAAATGGAGAATTTAATGCTACTTGCGTTAAAAACGGAAACCACAGAAATGTAGACAAAAATGACAAGTTTAAGTCATTTAATTTTAAAGTAACTTCAATCTGACTGCAAACTGAACAAAGCAAAAAAGAGGATGAAATACCGCATTCATTTTGTGTTTCAGGATACTGGAAATAAAGTCGCGATTTCAACAGTCTAAATTCGGACCAAACATAAGGAAGCGGAGACTAACATTTCCACTAGTTTGTAAGCGATGTAGGTCGGCATGCCTCGCCCTGAGTCTTTTTTAGCTGATTTTTGATTGTAGCTTCTGCATTTTATACTTCATTGTGCCGAACTCCTGTAATTAATGTAATGCTCTAAACGTCTGTAGTAAAATATTTGAATAACTTTCGTTTTTCTACTACTACTTATGTCAGAGTATTCCTTCCAGCATACCTTAGTGTTTTATGTGATAATGTTGATGCGAATTTTTCGGGTATTTTCCGAAAATATCAGGAAACAGCCTGCTTTTTAGGCTAAAATCAATAATTCTGCGGCTTGAGATATTTCAACTGTAAGCATATTCCTTTTTGATTGTTCCTTATGATGAAATAAAACAATTTCCGGTTTGTTGTTCTACATAGTGTCATGGATATACCTCCCACATTAAGGCCCTTTTAGACGAAGTTCGAGACTCAGGTACAACAATATTCGTCTTAATATTTACTGGCATCACAAGATATTCGCTGTTGTACTAGAAGTTGAATTAAGCTGTTTCATCTTGTATTTGGAACGCAACTACCGATTACCATTGATGGGTGAGGTCTCTGATCATGACCTTCAAAATAACTGTTGTAACGGGTGAGACTTCAGATTTTGATAGCAGCGTTTTATCGATCGGTTACAGTGACACGTAAAACACGTAATGAACGACCTAGAGTTTTGATTGGTCCCGCTTCCCTGTCTAGCCCAGCCAGTTGAGTCCAGAACGCAAGTCTTAGCCTCTGGGATGTGAATCATTATATTTCAGAAATACTCTGTTTATATACCAACCAAACAAACCACATCGTACCATAAAATAGAAAACAACATTTGTACAATATTTAACAAGTGAAATAAATATCGACCAATTGGGAGTGTACTTTTAAAGTCCAAGGCCACCATTAGACTAAACATGATAATTATTGGTATATTTTTCTGCACATCCTAACAATAACCGCCTCTCGTACGCCACGAATAGAAATAACGGGATGCGGTTTTTGGTTGGTTCGGGGCAAAGTTACTTTTATACCAACCATCTCTCTTGATAAGCAAAACTGCGACCCCAATCTCATTCTCCAAGTAGATAATTGCTCTTGCGTAGATGCCTAGGACATGTGACACAGTACTTACCCTTAAGGATAAAACAGCACCACCCTGAAACCACATTATAGTTGACATCCGAAAGCCGATAATTTGTAAAATTATAAGTCTACAAGCGTAAAAACCTTAAGCTGCTGTGGACCATTTGTATAATTAACATTGGAAGAGCAATATTCACAAAAACATCTATTAATCTATGTGTCAATGTATAATTCAACAGGTACGTTATTTCTTACAGCCGACTGTTAAATAAAAGGATTTGAAACGGAGTGGGACACTACACTGAAAATGAGGAACGTCCAGCCTTCGCACGTCCCAGACATCTGGACCTTTTAAGCATTGCTCTTTACATGAGTGAATTGATTAGAATGAAAAACCTTGGCACCCTCCCACTCTTTGAAAGAATGAATCAGTAATTCCTGACAAATGTGATTTTTGGGAACACTCACTTGTCTTTTTAGGTCATTTGGTTGGCGTGAAATGTACCAAACAAATTCTCGATGTTATCCAAGTAACTACCGATTATTTACTACCTAACTCATTTAGAAACCTATGACGAATTTTGCAACTTGTTAACATTTGTCGTCTTTTTATTCCCATTTTAGCTGCCTGATTAGATTGTATCCTGTAACTAGTAGAGACAGTGTATTTCAACAAGGTGTGCGACATAGGGCTTAGATCAAAGCAGTTTCCATATACAGTATAAACATACGGAAGCCAAACATATGTAGTGACCTACTTTTACCAAGAGAACGCGATTGATTTAGTTGAAACAATTATTATTGTAACCAACTGTACCAGTGATTGTTTTACTGTTCTCGTTTGTTTAACTGTGCTAAAGACAGCCATATAATCACTATTGCATTGATTGTGACCCTGCACGGATTCGGTTACGCTCGGTAACCACGCTTGTACTCGTTTGGCACGATCTCGGTATCCTTTCGATACCACGAGTTCGCCAGCCAATACATCTCGACTACAGCCATCAACTGCTTTCTGATGTTTGGTTTACAGGGGATTCTATCGGTTAATTGGTACGTAGTCTTCTTGTAGTGGTGTTCATAGTCAACCGCGACTCAACTCCATGCTAAACATAATAAAGGTAATGAGGACGGCGTTATTGACCAGCAAACATTATTTTGGGGAGATAACCTCAATCCACTCTTGTCACTAGGGCAGGACATTCGGTTAAATCATGGCAGCTTATGGTCTAGCGACGTAACTAGCCGATGAAGTTAGCGCTAATTTTTTACGCCGAACACTTTGATTCATGCCTTTAACTTTGACTTGGTTCCACTTCCTACGAAGAGATCCTATTACAAGCAAACCTGGACAATTATGTTAAATAGGAGTCCACTCTTGGCTCAACAAAAATGATAACAATGAAGACGAGCTATAACAAATTTCACGAAAAAACAGTCAATATTCGAACTCTATGTTTTTGTAAATTTATAAAATATATGTAATACTAAACCTTCAGCACTTTTGAATCACCATCGTTGATACGGTCCTTTGTTCACTCGACACCATACCCTGGTTTGTTTTCTTTAACATGTTGAAATATATTTGCTCAAAAATCGACTTAATAGAAGAGGATAAGTCCAAGTGGTCATCCCTGAATTATTCCGTCACAGATGACTGAACTTCGCTAGTCATGAACATTGTCTGTTCTACTTATAGCTTTTTTCTTTTTCTCTCTCACTTTTTAGCATCCTTACGGTAAACTACGGAAGACATGTATCGAACACGTAACCTCTTTATTCATCATCATCAATGCCTTCAATATTTATCTGGAAACACTATCAAGAAGCACAATACCGCACGTCAAGGTTAACATTTCTGACTGACTAGTTATGCACTTACCACCTATACTCTTGTTATGAACAGCTCTGGACTTTACTTGCGCTAATCCTCGACAACAAGTTGCTTGTTTCAACGTGACTTTCGTAAAGTGCACCAGCTCTTATGTTGAAAATTATTATTTTAGTTTGTGAATATTTATCCTCTGTTTCTATGGAAACTGTGTTTTGTAACATATCAACATAATATATTAACTCATTAAAGAAAAGCCAATAGAATTTGTGATACGTTTACCTTGCCTGCAAACTGGTATAACTCACGCAGCATATTATTACTTGAGAATCAATTGTTATTAATGATCGCTTTATACTGTGGCCTCCATTTGATTGTCTATGCAGTCACTGACGTAAACTAAGTTTATTCCTCGATGCCATTCACTCGTTTGAAAATTCTGAAAATCTCTTAAGCATTCAGGTATAACTCTTGCATCGATTCAAATATGAACTTTTAGTACCCAAAACATGCATCTGATATTGCCGTTAGAGCAATACAGCAGCAACAAATGAGTAGAAACCTACAGTCGACTGACTTTTTATATAACATTTGACCCAATGCAAACCAGATAGAACACTTTCGGAAGAGAGTAACCAGCTCACCATTCAGACTCATGTTTCCAATTTTATGCTGGGTTATCCATTCTACTAAGACAACCTATAGCATGCTAACTCGGATGTTACTTGGTGAACAATTGATGAAATCAACATGATCATCAGACAAATCAAGGACGGGAAAACAGCAAGATCAGGCAACTCGCCGGGAATATCACTGAAGTCAGTCATAAAGGTAAACTCGAAGTCGTTCTGAATTCTATTCAGAAAGACCTGGGGAGAAGAACAAGCGCTGGCGGATTGATAAAAGGGATACCTATTGGATATACCAGTGAAAGGGGATCCCAGAAAGTGAGAACTACAGAAACATCATAGTACTATCAGTGCAAGTGAGCTTTTGACAGAGTGTTGTTGTACCAACTGAAAGATTTAGTGGATGCCCAACTTCGAGATTAACTGGTCAGATTCCGTGAGGATCAATCGAGCACAGACATTGTGGAACCTTCTTTAACACTACGGAGTACCTGAGAAGACTGTTGACATCATACGAAACTTATAAGGAGAACCGTACTGCAAATTCAAGCGTGAAGAGCAACCTGCAGATGTTGTTCAAACAAGGACCGGTGTCAGGCAAGGCATCTCGTGCTTGACTGGGTTGTGAAGACCCCTGTATTCCAGGGTAAACCTGGTCTACAATGGACAGCTTGCATGCAGCTAGATGATTCAAACCTCTATCCCATAAACATTGGCTAGGACAGCCAGTGTAGCGGAAGCCTCTGCATTAGTAGGCCTTAACTTGCACAAGGGGGATAGCAAGATTCTAAAAAAACACGGAGAACACCAACTCAATCACATCTAATGGAGATACTCTGGAAGATGTGGAATCTTTCACTTACCTGGGCACAATAATCGATAAAGAGGCAGAATCTGATGTAGATGTAAGGGCACGGATTGGCAAAGCAACAGCAGCACTTCTACAATTGAGGAACACACGGAACTCGAACGACTACCAGCCAACATCAAAGTTGAAATTTCCAATGCAAACGTTAAGACAGTCGTACTGTAAGGTGTTGAAACTTGGGGCTTTCTTGGAACAGCGTTGTTTGATCCGGAAATCTTTCTCAGAGTAACGTTCGATGATAAAAAGCTTTCCCCAACCGCGACTCGGTTAAGCCTCATCTTACTTTGGGGCTTTATCGAAGTATTCAGTGACCCATATTGAGTCTGCCAAAGGTTTATCAACCAAATGGACGCTGTTTGTGGTTATTCACTTTTCTGCGCGTCCTTTTCCATTCAGACAGGAATACACAGTAGTGTAGCGGTAAATAAATCCGCAAAATAAATAGCCCTGCAAGTTTACAACATTGGATGCTGACCATGTGTTTTAGTGGACTCATCTAGCTGAAGGCGCTCGGTCGGGCATCCGTACCAGATCACGTGTGGTAACGCCGTGCTCAACATCTACCGCAATCGCTAGCCAGATTAGATCAGAAAATTCCGATATATTGGTTATCGCCAAATATACTCTTCCGATCTCCTCGACTCTGTCTTTTGATTTCTCTGGGTGGGAACGAATCATATTAGATGGTGTTACTGGTAGAAGCGTTGTCAAACACTGAATACCTGCGTCATTCTTCAGTAGGTACATCTGGGGATGATGACGGTGTTTTCTTGGCCTTTAAGTACTACTTTAGGATTGTGGCCACCAATATCCAGTGGTATTTCTCTCTTTATTAGTTTCAAAAGAGACTTCTCTTTTGTACGTTGAGCACCCGAGTGGTTGGCTGGTCTTCAAACTGTACTTACTACTCTGACAAATCCTTGATTGTCACTGCTAATGTCACCAGTACAGCCCTCATCATCTATATTGCTGGCCAACGTTAGAATGCTAATTATCTCTTGGATCGGCGATTTTCTAGTCGAAAGGCGAAATATGCGAATTCAGTGAGATGCAGGTTTCGAATATATTTTGGGATTTAAACAGTTGCGCATCTTGTGGGGCCACTTTTTGAACTCATCATATTGCGTTCCTCGCTCCAGAGGAAGGAAGTAGTTTTATTGTCCACACTTGTGAAAATAGTCAACCATTTCAAGATAACTTATGGGGAAAAAGTCGACAAAATACACAAGATGACCACCAGTGTAATAATTGAACAGATAAAGAGTGTCACAAAACGGATTTAAGGAAAGTTCTAAACTTTGGCGGAAATAATTCAAGAAACAGTTGATCAAGCATGGTTTCGATGCAGTGAGTACATGAAAGCAAAGTTGATTCACAACAAGTACGAAATGAGTGAGAACAAAGTGTACTCTCGCTTTGGACCTTATATCTGGCGATCGACCCAAGTGAAGTGGGGCATTATCTTTTATACCATTATAACTGTGATGAGGGGCACGTCTATCGACCTATCGCTTTATTTACCCACATGAGAAATGCAAATGTTACTACGGCGAAAATTCCGCTCCATCATCGTACGGACGTTACTAGTGCTGGGCAGTAAATTGTGATGGAAGAAAAACTACAACATGCCAAAAGACATGCCTTCAGATAATCCCATTATAGAAGTTATTTCAAGGTCCAAAAATTGAATGAATAAATAACTGAAAACGCGAGCATAATTAATGACCAAGATATACCTAGATGACCTGAAAACATCAAGCTTATCCCCAGGTCATTTTTGCAACACCAGTCAACAAAGTTCTTAAGATAGCACCAATCATAGTCAATATGTTGTGCGACTCTAGGAAATTCAGAATTGTATGACTTAAAATTCAGTAGGATGATAGAAAAAGTCAAACATACACTGAGATTAAGACAAGGCACCAAGAATCGCAGTGTTGCGATTAATACACAAGATGTTCTAAAGTTCAACAGTGATTGAAACAAATAGTACTGAAGAATTCTTTGGACCTGTTAATACACCGAGAAAATTACTCCTCAATTTTTATTGGCTTTCAAAATTATGCGTTTCAAAACGTCGTGACCTTTGGACACCACCATCCGCATGATTTAATCGTTTTCTTGTTTTGCGAATATACATATCAACACTGAACTTTTGCTGCTTGAGTCTGAATACTATACGTCCGTACATTTAGATATAGTGATATATCTAACAGTTGTGTTGTACAGGTTTGCAAAATGGATTGCGTCTATTTTTATGATCATTTGGTGATGTACGTTTCCTATTATCAGTTCTTACTTTTTCAGATTTCGAAAAATTGATTATATCGAGTTTAAACTCAAAAAGGAAGTTCAGGGGTATGATTTAGGATCCCAAGCAAGCGAAAATACGCTAAACCTCGTATCCCAACTTCTAACTGAAGCTTTGAAAGATCGTGTATCGCTCGTTTGTCCCATCAGAGTTTGCATAAAAGGCAAAGTAACTTCCGAACATTTTTGTAATTTCAGAAAGACCTCCATGGCTTAGGACTCAAATATATTGGACAGCCCACTCATGCAATCCTCACCAAAGGTCCTCCAAGTAACACTCCGGCTGGTAATGAATTTCGCCAGTTTTGGGGCAAAAAGTCTGAACTTCGACGTGTTGATGGTGATTTATGTGAATGTGTTGTGTGGAATGGTAATTCTAATGTCTGCATGCAGATCGTCAATTTTATTCTAGAAGAGTAAGTTTCTTGATGTTTTCCGATTAAAAGTCTACGGCTCGTAATAACTTAGACTGAGAGCTGTTAGGTTATTCGCATAGAATTCTTGAGATTTGCTGCGCAATATGTCCCACAGACTTGGTGATAATGGGAACAAGCTTTTTCCCGAATTGATTTAATATTAAATGATTGTTTCCTGGTCGTCTTCCATTTTTCATTCTAGCTATCCTGGCTTTCCAGGCTTTTATATGTGGGAACCTTTGACACCTAGTTGTCACCTTCCATAATCCATTTTCATTTGTTAAATGAAATCAATCGTGGCCTAAACTATTCGGAATTTTCCTTACTGTTTCTTATCCCATTGGGATACTAGGTCAACCAGACATGAGCAACGTAGAGACTGGCGTTCATGTACATGGGTTGCTACACCATATCAATACATCAAGATAAGATTATCAGGACGAATTTCAGTGTAATATTACTAGTGATGGTAAGGAACATTAGGCTTTCCAAGTACCCGAATAAAAAGTACGAGGTAATTCTAAAACCTGTGCTATAAAGGAAGATATTGAATGCACGTGGTCTGTTGGGGTGAATTCTGAGCCATGTAACTCAAAGTATCAAACACTGATTACGATAACCTCGTTCGCTTATCAGTCTGCTTACGAAAGTCATGAAGTATGGCTGGCACAAGTCACGCAGCTTTTTGTATTAAGTCGTTTATTGTTAATCCTGGTAACTATCGTTTCCTAAACACTGGTGAGCGATTTATCTTACTCTACTTAAATAACATTTAAGTGTTTAGAAAGCTGTAGCATAAAACACTTCACTGTTGTAACAGAACTATGTTCAGTCATACACGGTATATGCATTAAACTGACCACATCTTGGTTCATGCGTTCACTGAAACAACTTCCTATTTGGCCACTGTCTATCTAGTGTGAGATTAGTAGTACAGTTCTGTCTAATTTTGTGCTTGTGATGCTGTTATTTGGACGAGTTTTTATCCATTTTTCTTCAGTCCTAAATTCAAAGCTTGATATTTGTTTTTATTATAAATAGATGAATAATAGTAAATTAACTTATTCGCCAGGTACTTGAATATAAGAAGCACTCTAGATGTGAGGGTTAATGATACCATGCGGTTCTCCAAACCGTAGTTTGCATTTTATGTAATCCATTTATCGAGTACATTGACATGTACTCGACTTCGAGTGGCTAAACGACAGTGGTTAGTGCGAAAGCAGTAGTCAACAATATGTAAAGGTGTTGGCATGTTATAGTGTTTCAGTGGGACTGAGGCATTGAAATTTTACACTTACTCAACTGAAGCTCCTACGAGGGTTATTTTGTGTTTAAAACTACATTTAAATGTTAAAAACACAACTGATTAGCTAACCTACCAAGTCGTTGAATTATTAGAATTTGTTTTATATAGTTGTCATTGTTAGAAATTTTAGCAGTCACCTACATGTAATAAATTTTTTATCTATTTAACCTCTTTTTTGTTTTACATACTGTATCTAATTTTTTGCTCTAGGAAACTCCATTTATCTTCAAATGTTAACGTATCAAAGCCGTGGTATCACATTTTGCCTAATCGTCTTGATCCATTTATAAGCTTGCATAGACGCAACCGAAAAGTCAACTTAGTTGCCGCCTCACCTCTTCGTCTGATTAGAGCAATGGATAAACTCCGAGCATTACTACGTGGATTAAATGATAAACTTCCCCTTAATATTACGGGGATTTTACCCTTATCGTCAGCTTTTCGTGACACTTCGGTTTTCCCTCCTGTATTGTCTTTTCCTATGGCTAACCAATCACATCACGGGATAAAAAAGTCATATTTTCAGACGGTTAAATGGTTATTAAGAAAAGCATGTTATCCTGTGTTCCCATTATATGGTGAGTAGTTTCGCGTCATTTAGTTTTATAACAGGAATTTATGAAATACTACATCGTCCTGTGCTTATTTTAATTTTTATTCACTAGATATCCGACCAAGTCATACGAACATAATAAATCACTGAACATACCAATTGAAATATCCTTTTATATGGTTGTTATATCCGCTAGAAATAGAAACGCTGTCTTAACACTTATCTACTAAAAACAGACTAAATTACTAAGTTACGGGTATTCATATAGTGGTCTACTGAAATCTTACATTCTGTCGAATAATAAGGGGAAAATGTTAATATTAAATGTTTCTTTCTATATAATGATAGCAACTCATGGGGTCAGAGTATTACAATATCTGACTGTCGACTAGTTAATCAATCTTCTAACAGATAAAAACTTGTGAGTTACAAATCTCTTGACTTTATTGTGGCTAAGTGGTGATTATCTACAAATCCGAATAAATGACCCAAGCCCACAATGAACAAATATTGAGAGATTAACTTGTCAGGAATATATACAATGAAATAACGTACAGAATATTTAACAGAGTAAACATTAAAGTGTAAATTATTATTGGATTCGGGCTTCATATTCTTTATTTATTTGGACACAAATATTGGTCCAAAGGAGCACCGAATACATATGCGCCACACAGGTCACTTGATTTGTGTATGAGCTGTGATACTACTCGGGTGCCCAGATCGAAGCAGGTGGTTTTCTTAGGGTGCCACACCTTGAGCCTTCGACCTAAGGGTCTAATCCACAAGGTAATAGGGCAACGTAAGGAGATGCAGTCCCATGGTAGCCGGTGATCAACGATTGGTTCATACTCCATTTGTTCCTTCAGGATTCTAGAGTCCATGTTCACCATTGGTTTGGAATGAGGGCTTTCCAACTCTCCTAGGCGGATCCTCCTTATCCACCAACCCGGTTAAAGCACAACATTCGCTGCTTGTCCTCTCAATTTCGTAAACAACATCCCCTCCGCGAGCAGGCAGTGAGTAGGACTTCCCTGGCAGTAGTTGAACGTGTGAGAGCATTTCGAGAGAGAGTTGACTCTCCCTACCCTCAGCCGTACCAGGGCATTTGGGGGCGGATTTCATATTTACAAAGTATTTACAAAGTACAAAGCATTATAATCGGGTTCATTTCTTCTCCTTTATAACAACCGACTTTCGGTATTGACGTGGAAAGACTTATTATATCCTTTTTTGTTTATGAAAAGCATATAAATGTCCACTTAGGCTATCAAACAAATTCGGATGAAGTAACAGGTTGTAATGCATTATTATGAAAATTCTTAAACGTATAAATGATAAACCAAGGTTACCGAATATTTTATATATATTATAAAGGCACAATCAGGCTATAAGTAATCGTTCGAAATGTTTTCTGAAATAGGGATGAGGGTTTATCGGTAAATAACTAGCTTTGCTGTTTGCTGCATATTTTTTTTAGGTTAAAATAGCTATTCCACTTACATTCAACCAAATTAAAGTACTCGGAGGATTATTACTACCATTTTTGTGAATGGACATAGTTAGAACATAACTTCACCCATAACACTCTCAAATCTTATTTTTCCACCACGGCATTTCAAGTGTCAGGATCAGTTGTAGATTGTTCTCGTTTTTATGAGCTTTTTATGAAAGTGTTTTATTTAATTGTCTGTAGAGTTTCAATAGAATTTAATTAAATCAATTCTGTTATATCTTAGTGAAGATTAAATTTCGAGTAATTTCCGAGAACTATTAATGGACTAATATTCTATATATATTCTTATTGTATACCTATTCAGTGACTAGATTATATATATCTACATTCCCCTTATTATAAGCTTCGTTTTGACCTGTAGATTATTATTGTACAATTTACTGTTCTTAAGTTATGTTCGGTTTATTGATTACAGTCTCCCATGTTTATAGCTACTTTTTGGCTTGATATTCTATAAATGTTATTCCCTATTTTATGATGTGATGCAGTCCGTTTGGCTGATATATAAACCAAGTATGCTTGAAATAAATGATTCGCATAGTGGAAGCGGTTATTGACCTTCCGGACTGACCTGGAAGGGCTAGGAAAACAAAGCATCAATAAGAATGTTAAGCTGCGCATACCGGTCGAACGTCTTTGGTTTGGCACAATACTACGATTGAATAAGTCGTATTTCGATTGGCGAATAAATCACTTGATAATTAGTCGGGCTTAAAGTCACAACAAACTCCTGTTGAGGAAGAATTACCATTCACTGATTTCGAACTCAACCCTCCCTACTTTAGTTTATCAGGCATTATGTAATTAACACAATTTATAACTCATTTACTGAGTTGTATTATTGGTTGTTACTGCTTAGTGAAATTCTAGATCGATAACGGTTCATTTTTTGCCTTTTTAAGTTATAATTCACTTGGAACAATCTGGAAGATGGCCAAACGACTTAGATGCATTCCGACATATGAAACGATTACTAGTGATTCGTATGCATGAATTGCTATCACCTAAAGGAATTCCATCTCATGTTACCGTCGATAATATGCTGGATATATTTTTAGTAAGTAAAGTGTGGAGTAGTATGAACGTTTTCTAATGAATAAAGTTAACAATCTAAGCAAATTTGTCTCTACTATGATGATGCCGATGAGAAGTAATAGAAGACTCAAAAAGTAAAATGGAAAACAAAGCTCAATCATCTCTGCAGCTTATAAAATACTCACCACTCACAGTAAAAAACGTGGTTACACTGTGTTTTGTACGAGCTGAATTCTATTTGATCATGTATAAAATTTAAACAATTATTTAAGTAAATTTATATTTTGACAGGATTGCCATTCACTGTGGTAAAGCTGACCATGTTAATCAAGAGGACTTGAACCTTTTCCTCTTGTATATGTGTTTACATGTACAAGTTAGTCAGCTGTTTGTAGACTTCAATAAAAGCCATGCTCTTATCAAGTCTGAAAAAAAGTCGCTATGTCGTACAATCTATTCAGACATTATCACTGATCTGCTTCATGGTTTCCGACAAGTCTCAGTCTCCGATAAAGCATAAAATATCGTAGGTGGTTTTGCTATGTTACTTTGCTGTCTTGTAATCGTTAGATGCTATGCTTCAGTCGAATTTATTCGTATCAGAATAATAATTGAGTATATACCCCAGTAACTAGAACAAAAAAGACAGTAATAGCAATCTTAGATTTCGCATAAGATTTCCTTAAGAATCTTCCATTATATTCTCGATACGTCTATTAGCACTGATTATTTTATTTATTTATTTGAACACAAATATTGGTACAAGGGGGCACCAAATATGGCACTGATTAGTTGAAAATGAACTAATCAACGTATTTCAATCTGACCCTGATCAGATCATTCAATAGTTAGAATTCTATCTTATCAACAGTTTGAGGACTTAGTCTTGCTCATCTAGGTTGGTGAAGATGGGATTAAAATTTTAATTTTCGTTTGCAATAGTCACCTCTGTTCAATTATCCATGATTCTGCAATTGGTGATGACACATCAAGTAACTTAAGAGAATTATGATTTTAGTGAAAGTCATCATTCACTTATTGATCATTGGCAATCAAAATGTTATTTTTAATTGCATAAAGTAATTACTTTGGGCGACATTTTGGCTATTATCATGTACTCCAAATGTTCCTTTTATAAGTCAGTGATGTGTTTATACAGGGTCACGCGTTAATAATGAAATCAGAATTTTATAGTATTTTTCCATTATTATTATTATTATTATTATTATTATTATTATTATTATTACTTGCTTTCCAACTTAAATGGATGCATACCTTTTCCCTATCAAACATGGATTATATCTGTCATTGTACTTGATCTATTTATCTTTGTCAATTGTTTTCTCCAAAAAGTTTTTGTAATGTCGGAATTATTGTTAGTTAATGATAATATATGGTCAGTGATATGATTCCAAAGTAGGTTTAGTTTAGTTTGTTGTGAATTGTTCGACCATTTCGTAATAGTCATCATTATTCAGCAATTCAATCTAGTGGAAATATCTTAGAGTTGGATTAAAACAACAAACTTTTATAAATTTAATAAAATATCAATTAGGTAGAAGTTGATCATTGATCATAAATCTATTCCCTGTCTATTCAACGATTGTAATTACACTTATTTATGTAAGCCGCGTCATTATTTCAAGTATTCTTATCAGTTGGAAACATCTTGAAATTACAAATAATAATGTGGTTAGAAAAAAGGTTTTCATGAAGTTGACGGAAGTTCAAAATGATGTATAAATCTATTCGGATATAGTATGGAAAATGAAGCCATAATTAGTAGTGACCACTGCAAAAAGTTTTTAGTTACTTAACTGAACAATATAGAACATAATCAGCTCAGTAAGTACTAATTAATGGATCGGCAAGAAATGAAATTCATTAATCATTGAATCCATCCCATGAAAAATATTTTTATCGGGGCTAAAAGAGTTTTACCACATGATCCTTCTATGTAAAAAGGTCATCTCGGCAACACTTCATGACCAACGGTCTCTGTAATGCAAAATAAACTAGGTACTCATTCTTCACTCATTATTTTAGTGATGGAGTCCAATCGATTTCTGAAATTTCACAAGCATCATACGCGTAATTAAATGTGGTGGTAAGCACCATTGATAACTTGAAGCTCGGTCATACTAACACTGTGCTATAAGTCACAATTTCTGTGTAACAGTTAGTCATATAATACTATGTGACAACCCATAAACGGCAGTAAGTAAAGAGAAATTCGATTGGGTTGTTTCCATTTTATTAATAGAATACTACACTGGTTTTGTTCTCTGAGCTGGATGGTTTGGTCATGGAGCTTTCATTGTTATTCTGAAAGACATCATCAGCACAAACTTTGGGTTGAAGTGAAGTGCACGAGTTTCTCTACATATGTCTCACAGCTTGTCCTGTAGACTTCGGTCTTGACTGGTTATTGTTGACCATTAACCTGCCATTGTTTACTTTTTTATTTTGATTGTATCTCCCGTTGATTTGATTCTTGGTCCTATATTTCTCCATAATTTTTCTGATTGGTTGATAAATTGGATAGATTTCAATGTGCTTATTGATGTCTGGTTGAACTGAGTGCCAAGCTTCTAAAAATTCCCTGGTGTTTTTAGAATTGATTCTATCCAAGATCTCAACGTTTTCCCAGTCCACTTTATCCGATGTAGTGTTTTACGCAGTTCGAACAATTTATTTTGTAGAGGATGTTCGGTCTTTCTTTTGTCATTTCGTTCTTTGGTTTGCGTAGGATCGATTGGAGTGATTTTGTTGGTTTGTGTGCTACACCTATCCCAAGAAGCTTTAACAATCTCGTTGTAATTTCTGATATGCCTTTTACATATGATAGGATGATCTGTTTGTTAGTTTCTCTACTTGGTTTTGTTTCTGCTGATGCGTTTGGTCAGCATTTTCTGATGAAGTTGATTGGGTAACCGTCCTTTTAAAGGTCAGTCTTTAAATATCTTTCTTCATTTTTCCGCGCTGCAAGTGTGTTGCAGTGTGTCCTCACCCTCTTAAACAAAGTTTGTACTCAGTTGATTTTGTGATCTCTTGGGTTGTTGCTACTGTAATTGAGAATTTGATCTCTGTGTGTTGGCTTCCAATATACTCGAGTCTCCAGTTTTCCTGTGTCGGTTCTGGTAATTAATACATTCAAGAATGGTATTTTGTTGTTTGACTCCTGTTCCATTATCAAAGACGTTAATCAGATTGTAGGTGTTTATGTTGTTCAGCATAACAATGAAAGCTCCATGACAAAACCATCCTGCTCAGGGAAGAAAACTCTACCAAAATCATATACCTGAGCTACAAATCTCCACACAGATTTATTTTTCAGCTGTGTCATCTTTCCATTTACTCTCTACTTGTTCTATAATAAAAACTTTCAAAGTAACTATAGCCTCATGTTTACTAGGTTCAACAGAAAGTATTTTGTATACCTGGTTTTTATTTGATGCGTACATAATTTTCCACGTATATAAATATTTATCGCTTTAGATTACTCTTTGAACGTAGCATAGACTTCGTAACAATTTAATGACATAAAATTTTCTATTTTTTTATTTTTAGCAAGGACTAGTATTCCGAATCGTAATTTCACAATCAAAAGAACTTAATTTAATTCAGAAATTAAGTAATTCTGAAATCAAAACAGATAATAAAAATAAAACACTTTCGGAGACTGGTGATGGTAGTTCATTATCTATTGAAATAAATTCCGAAGCTGCTTGTTGGATTCGTCTGAATCAAAGTTTACCAACATTAGCTGGTACACTAAGTGGTGTTTCACGTACTTATGCACATGTGTTTCCTATAGCATGTCGATTAGCTAAACGTTGGTTATCAGCTCAAGGGTATCCAGTGATTCTATGTCCATATGAAGCGGAATTAGATGGTCTACATAATTCATCAGATTTTTTTCCACAATCTGAACAATGTTCGTCTGCACTATCTACTTGGTGGTTAAAAGATGTTAATACAAGTACCAATGATGGACGTATGACTGAAGTGGCTGTTGAATTATTAGTTCTTTATGCTTCGAAGCTATGTGATTCTGTTGATTCAGAGTCGAAGGAAGCTAATCTTACTTCGATCGGATCACCCGTTGCTGCATTCCTACGATTTCTTGATTTATTGGCTACTTATGATTGGGAAAACGCTCCACTTCTAGTTGATTTAAATGAGGGATTTTCTGGTTGGTTTTCACTTCATTTTTTTCATGCTTTTCTTAATCTTCGGAGTTTTAGCATAAAGGTAGTCAGTTTCCCATAGTTAAAAATGTGTGTATTGTTTGATATTACAAACAGTTCTCCTGTCTTACAAAAAGAATAATTTCAAGACAAATTTGTTTACTGTTTTTACAAAATCAACTGTATTACATTATCTAATGGGTGATATCCACAAGGTTTTATCAAGGTTTATAACAAAATTCTGCTGTCCAAACGGTGGTATGTAGCAATATGTTTAGATTCATAATCTAGGTCACGATCATATAAATCGATCCCAATTTAAACATTATCAGTTTGTATTGTTCTAGTCTTCGGATGTCTTGGGATTGACTATAGTGTTTCATATTGAGCCTTTGCACTATAATCCAATTGTTTACGTTTTTCGACATCAGATAGGTCTCATTCTAAGCCACTTATCTCCAAAATTACTAGAATTCGTCTTTTTTGTTACTTAATCAGTCATAAAGTAGACGCCAAGTTAAAACTGTAAATTATGTCAGCGAAAAGTTCCTTTTCGATGATACCATTTCTTAATCTTTCATATTTTATTTCATTTTGACTACCATTTGGGTACTACCTAACTTTAAATTCTGACTAACTTTTAGTACTTTTGCTAGCAACTCAATAATTCTCTATTTTATTATGGACCACTCTATTTAGAAAGTAACTCCAAATGAGTGTGTGGGCCTATAGTAAGTGATATCGTCGAAAATAAAATCCTTTTCGTTGAAAACACTTTATTTTATTTAATAACTCAATAAGTTGTTTCTTTACTTTTTTAAAGGAAATTTATCAGTTATAGCACATAAAGTTATTTATTTATTTATTTAAACACACAAACATTGGTACAAGGAGGCACCAAATAGATATGCACCGCATAAATCATCCGATTTGTGTGAGGGTTGGGATACTGCCTGGGTGCCCAAACCGAAGCAGGTGGTTTACTTAGGGGGCCACACTCCGAGCCTTGAACCTAAAGGTCTGAACCACAAGGCATTGGAGCATCGTGAGGAGATGCAGTCCCATGGTAGCCGGTGACCAAAAATTGGTTCATACGCCATTTGTTTCCACAGGATACTGGGTCCATGTGCACCATTGGTTTGGGATCCGGTTAAAGCGCCGGACATTCACTTTTCGTCCTCGCAATTTTGTAAACAACACCCCCGCCACGAGAAGGCAGTGAGTAGGACTTCCCTGGCAGAGGCTGTATACGCGTGGCCATGTGAGAGCATTTTGAGAGGGAGGGCGGGCCCACCCCACTCTCGGCCATACTAGGGCATTTGGGGGCATCAGTTGTAGCACTTAAAAATATGTAGCTTTTGATGTAAGATGAGCACAGTTCATTATTTTCAAAGGTTGTGATATTATTCAGATCTACTACTTCTCACACTTCATGTCTTACATGCACTGGTAGTTTAGTATTGAGTAGTCAATGCTTCTGACAAACTAGTAAATTCAGATCGATACCGTATTGTAATGGCCAGATTCATTGTAGAATAACTCTTATAATGTAAAATTTTGTCACCTGTTTTATCCCCGTTTTTGTAAGTTGTTTTTCACTGCGTTTTCACTTTTCTTTAATTAGTGTGGTTCTTTTTTTCAATCTTTTATTTCCCAAGTGGATATCAACAAACGTCAACTAGCTCTGGATTTATTTAATCGTACACCTCGATGTAATTTACCCGCTTTAATCATATGTACTCCACTTGACACAACTGGAACAGAATGGACTGAAGTAGGACCAAGTCGAGGAGGTCTAAGTGATTTGAAATTGCTAGCGGGTCAGTCACGTGATTTACTAAGAGCTATGCTTGTTAGTAATGCTCCGATTAATGATCTACTGGTAAGTAGTAACCTATTATTATTTTATGTTTTGATAACGATCGTGGTGAATGATTCCAGTGTTCTTTGTTCGTTTCGATTTCGACAAAATTAGCGATAAGTCAACCGAATGGTGGTCTGTGCTCAGTAACTTGGGACTTTGATTATTAATTATCAGGTTGTAGATTTGTTGGGGATGCTAGATCCCCAGAAATTATTTGGTAAACGACTTATGACTGTATTTTGATTTCGCCTCTGAACCTACGTGAACACTCATTCTCGTATACCGTCCAGTCATTAAGCCAACAGTTTGCAGATAACTCTTCATTGTCCAACACATGTTATCTATGATTGAAGCTGGTTATGAATGGAGACGCTGATTTTCTTACGCATATGGGCATCGTCAACCGCGAATGCGAACGCTTCGGACTGAAGTTACTGACTGAAGACCAGTTTAAAGCCCTCATCCTCATCTGTAGTCTCCAATCTTAAAAGTTCAGTTATATTAGAACACGGTTTCTGTGCCGATTGGATCAACACCCCAAACTAACTCTTACTGATATTACAAATGAATATCAACGTTTAATTAATCTGCAACGCGACACTACAATGGTTCAGTGTGGTGGTTCCGGTCGCTCGGAAATTCATGTAGTTCAACAATTATCCAATACAGTCAAATCTGCCCCTGCTATTTCTATCCCATCTCACCTGAGCTCAGTCCAACGGACAAAGACTAATCCTCCTGCTCCCTGCTGGCACTGTGGTTCATGGCATTATGTACAAGCCTGTCCGTTTAAACAACATCGTTGCAGGAAATGTAAATCTGTTGGCTAAAAAGATGGATTTTGTCAAAAGAGGAATTTAAATCGGTCCATAAGTACTAGAAAGCCTGTTTCCATATCCTACACAAATTCGTTGAGCCTATTAGCATCCTTTCAAAGCTCAACCCCAGGTGAAATAAAATTTATTACCCTTAATATTAATGGGCATCCATTTGAAGTGCAAATATATACTACATCAGACATTCACATTCACGGAAATTTTGGATCAAAATGGGCAGCCCTCGTATAGCTCCAACAACACAAAAGCCTCGCACTGTATGTGCTAATTATCTGTGTTTACTGGGACAACTAGATTGCAAAGTGTTTTTCCGTAAATCGACGTTCACTGGGGTATGTTACATAACGCCAGCTGATCTTGAAAGGTGAATCAATAAAGTACGAGTGATTGAATTATGTTGTGCATTAGTAGTTATTCGGTTGTTTCAGATGTTCAGGGATATATATTTACAGTATGCGTCCGGTAGTTGATCTGGGCACCGTATTATGATGCAAGTCCTACAAAATAGGACTTGAATAGTAAGTTAAAGTTGCCAAACAACATTTTTTTAACCATAATGCAGGATTCACTCCAAGGAATCAAACACAAACTTGTAATGTATGGTAATTTTCGAGATGACTGCAAGTTCAAATCATTGATTGAATTTAATTTCTTACTGATCCAGGTCATTTTTCGTCCGGTCTTTAGTAAAACTGATATAGTACTCAATGTCAAAGCAAATATTGTAAATATTCGTCAGTCAGAATCGTTACATGGAGCGTTGAAAAAAACGCAGCTTGCTGTTCCTGAAACTAATAATGATAGTGACGTACCTATGGAATTCCCAGATCCTGGAGCCCGTTATTGGCCACAAAGATACTGTTATGATCCACTGAATTGGTTTGTCAAATTATTGCGAGTAAGCAATAATGTTATTACTTGATTTGACTTGTTATTTAGTTAACGTTGTCTAAATTCTGTCATTTCAAACTAGTAAAGTTTAAAAATGCTGAGTTATTAGCAGTGAATTATTTGTTAAAAGCGTTAAACATCTCATCGTCAGTAATCCATTAGGTCTTAAGTTCGATAACGAGCAAAAACCCGGTTGATGAATGTTCCTTGTTTTGAAGTGTCGGAGTTTCCTAATTGTCAGTCTTCTTTTCTGAAACATGGATTTATACATAATCTAAGGACACTTTAGTAAAGATTTGGAATCTGGATGGAGTAAGCCTACAGTTTTGTGGTAGCAGTGGTACACGAAATGTAGCTACGTCGCTTTGCTTATGCTGTTAGTTTATTGTGGTCTAGGATTCTAAACACTGGGTTGAGCGTACTGTTCTCAACGTCTAAGGACCAAAAATCGGGCTTATTCTAATTTGTTCTATGAATTTGCTGAAAATCTTCGCCATCATTATTAGATTTTTTAGTCAATAGGAATTTAGGCAACAACATCTGTACTAACCGTAATATTTGATCGCGTCGACTGATTATCACTTGAGTCTGATTATCTACAGCTTCACAGTATTTCTCATGTGTATGTTAAAATTCATGATGTAGATTTTTGAGGTTGATGCATCATTAAATGTAAGTTCGAAACTTTCAAAACTGAACTAATTAAGTTGCGAGGTGTTCACACACATCTGTCGTATACTTTATCATACGATTTTCCGTTATTTAGAAAAGTCTTTTGAGATATTCTTACAAACAGCATTCATGCATAAAGTTACTAAGAGTTCATCTATTTTATTTAAGGGAACTGCATGTTTAATAGTTATGGTTCACAATATATAGAAATCGGTAATTAGTTACGGACAATCCAGGTTTGATCTTTGTGTATTTGCTTTTTAATGTTTTGTTCTTTTGACTGGTTTTCATCCAGTAGTGTTCAAAAAGCTTGACATTTGAATTGGATACGCCATCGTCTTTCTGTAAGCCTAGAGGTAAAATAATATAGCTTATCGATTAGAAGTGGTCACTTGTTTACCTATAATCCTGGTTAGAAATTAGCGTTATTTTCATTGATATTCATCTCTGTTAAATTGCAAAGCTACTGTACAGAAAAATTCAGATTCAACGTTACACAATTAGTTTGTAGTAACAGATTTACAACACTACAATTCATGCACCTAAAAATGTAATCACTTTCACTTAAGAAATTAATCACCTTTTAGTATATTTGGATTATGGCTAGCAGTGGAATCCAGAACATGGGTTTCCTCTTATCCAAGAATCATCATCTGGATGTAGCTGTATCTTAAGGTTTGTGTTAACACTGAAGCAATAAGTACTGGGTTCGGGTCTCAAACGCTAACAGGGAACTACAAGCCCTCACAAATAACTTCAAACTAAGCGAATAAGTTACTAGCCACTTGGACTGAAAATCTTAGTGGTAACTTAAATGTTTAAAGTGGTGGGTACTGAGTTCGAGCCTTTAGCGTGAATGTCGTCAATATCAAGGTGCAGGTACATCCCGTATGGAATGGGAAGGGAATTCTGATTTCCACGGTTAGCCACAATCTTAATATATTAATAAATTATGCCTATGAAGTAATGTTGAAGCAATCTGTTATCGAGGAGGATTTTATAATTTTATGATCGGGTTTTAATTTGTTACATTGAGTGAGCGGATTGCAGATTGGTAAATAAAACATTTATTTAAAGTGGTCGAGTAATGACTGCTTATGAGACCATGTTACTGATTGAAACCCCCGAATGAAACAATATCAAAGACAATTACTAACTGGAAGAATAAGCTTTTTGTCTGAAAAAAAATTTAAGATAATCAGATGTCAAGAATCGTTGGTCAACATCAACTTTGTAGGCCGCTTACTTTCCAATGAATTGAAACGTAACTATTGGACTTAGCTCTTTCCCATAATATCACAGTCCGCTCAGTATCCACATATGCCAAAAGAAACTTATCCTTTTCTTTCCTTAATATTAACAGCAGGATAGTAAAAACCTAATCAGTTCAGCAACTCCTTCGATTTCTATTCCTATTTGGGTTCTAGTACCTTAAACTGTTGTGTATGATTATTTGCTAGTAAAACGAACTTACAAAGTATTTTGTCTTTGAACATAATTCGGTATTTTAAGGAAATACGATTATTTTGACGCTGAATGTCCAATATTTTCGATAATGTTTTATACTATTTGTTTGCCTCGTCAAGTTTCGTCTAGGCAGGTTTTTTGAAATCCGTTGGGATCGTCATGGCGGAAACTGGATAGCTCTACGATGGCGTCCACATTTCATCCAAACAATCGATTCAAAAGATCGAGTTACATTAGTCCAATCAATATTCAGTTCCGATTTGTTGGATGGTTTGACTCAACATGCAGACGGCGGTCAACTTACTGATTTGGTTTGTAGTAAATCATCTGATCTACCTCTTGTATATAATGATTGTTCATTGGTAAATTTATTGTCTGTATGGGCCAAGAAATTTATTGACTTGCCTATTAATTATAATAGTTTGACAAACGGTATTAACATCAGCAAAAAACGAAAACATAACATATCTGAGGAGAACACAACTAAGTGTATGAAGAACAAAAAGAAAAAAAAACTAAAAGAATAATTAAAGTGATGTACCGATTATTACATGTAAATAAATAATTAATTGACGTTAAATTCTATTTGTGCATATGAGTATTTGTCTAACTGGTGTTATTGAGTTGCTATTGATCAGTTCAACCATTCAATTCTGTCATCTCTCCAAACTTTGAATTCTTTCCACGTTTGCTTCGTCAAGATGATCTGTAGTCAATCCGGTTCTGTTATCACGTACAGCTTCATCTAATTGTTAAATTGTTTATGTGTTGGTCAGTGTCACTGAGATTAGCTCCAAGCTTTACTTCTCATCATTTTTCTCATTTCAGAGAACTTGATATGAAAGGAGAATACCGTTTTGTAGTCGATTCGCATTAATAGCCTGTTAGTATTTATTTGACTTTTATCTGAATTCGTGTGTTGTTATTTGTGTACACTGATGTCATACTTGAGTAATCGAAATCCCATCCGTACATTTGTAACACATGTTTAATTATTACGTTTCTAAAACAGGATTTGTCAGTCAGTCAGCTACAACGTATTACCAGGCACCTATATGCATCAGTCCAAGTTGCTATACCTCATTATCACAACAAGATGATCATCAAATTCAGAAAAGTAGTTACTTCAGTGATAGTAATATATAAAAGAAAGATTGCATTTGAGGATTTAGTACAGCAAAAAGGAATTAGAAAGAAAGGTATATTGTAATTCTAATCTCACGGTTTAAAGGAAGACATAGAGTGTATACATCTATGACATTGTGATCGATTCTGAGCCATGTCACCCAGAGTATCCAACCATTGGTTGCGATAGTCGCGCAGACCCCAACCAATTAGTCTGCATCTACCAACATAGCTCAGACGAGAAGTTAATGACTTCACACTCATTTAATAAAGAATCAAATTATTGAACTCTTATCGCGTGTATGCTTGTCAAAAACTGGATATACTGCTCAGGAGTTTATTGTGAAATACATTACATGAAAACAAGAGTTGTGTAAGTTGTAATTTCTTGATTATGAGTATCTTCGAGGCATTACTCGTATATAATAAATCGATACAGAGAGTAAACTAGCTAATGATTTTTTAAGTCACCGATTAAGTTGGTTGAAATAAGTACTACTCACATCCACTACAAATGAGATGACAGTCTTTTACTTTTCATCTTGTTAATCTTATCTCGTTAAAATTGAACGTCTGCAGTCGTGTGTACATATATAGATCAGGTCTTACACTGCATTTGACTATTTAAATGTCCAAAAACGTAGAAAAGTTAGCTATCGAGTACCGAGCCATACTGGCTGGAACAACCGTTCCTCAAGGTCCTACCATGTCAGACAGGTCGGTTGAAGAGCGGTAAGACTAAAAGCAACAAACCCAAGGTCCGAAGGCGAAGTCGTACTGCTGACTGTACAGAGGTGTGACAGCAGTAAGGTGTTTCCTTCAGACAACCAGCATGACAGCGATGCTGCCTTCCCACAAGGAGGGGTGGGGTTAGAAAAGGTCGACCCTAAAAATGCACACCTCGCCTTATCCCACGGATATCCGTCTCCGGCGGTAAGGCCCTTTGAAGAACGGAGCTAACACGTCAAAAACCTCCCACGAAAAGGCCGTGCGCGACCGGCCTCAAGCAGTTGTCCCTTGGGCACTGCGGTCACGCTCTCAGGTCACTGAGACCACCTCTAATCCAATTTCCTTTTCAGGTACCTCCAGAACAACCCTTCCACGGTGTGGGCAACCGGGAAGTGATAACCGCCCTCATACCTCTAACAGCACTCAAGACCACTGTATTCATAATCAACCTCCTCTTCAATTCCTATTATTCCTCCTACATCGACTTTCAACTTTAAACTTCCTTTTCGGCTTCCTCCTCAAGTGTCACCATAGCCAACGATTCTAGTGCTCAAAACACTGTCCCAGGTCTACTGAAACCTCGCTCCAAACTACACATTGGAGCCTTCAACGTACGCACCCTATGTCAAATCGGTCAGCAGGCTTCCTTGGCTAAAACCCTAGAGTCTCTTTCCATTGATGTATGCTGTGTCTCCGAAACACGCATACAGGATTCCAGTGTGGTCATTCACTTGACCTCACCTCGGCAAGACGGAGAGCCAACGAGATACACCCTTCGTGTGTCTGGTGACCCGATGGCAAGTTCTCGTGGACTGGCAGGTGTAGGCATAGCACTAAGCATGAGGGCCGAACAAGCACTGCTAGAGTGGATCCCCGTCAACAGTCGTCTATGTGCTGTTCGGCTGAACGGCTACGTAAGAACTCGGAAGGATAGGGACACACGTCGTTGCCTTTTTGTCGTTTCTGCTCCCACTGACTGCAGCTCAGATGAAGTGAAAGATGAATTTTACAGAAAGCTGTCCGAACTTCTTCAGAAAGCTAAACGCTCAGACATAGTACTCGTAGGGGGTGATTTTAATGCTCAGATAGGTAGTTTAAACCAAACAGAAAGGCATTTAGGTGGATATTTTAGTATTCCGACACAGCGAACAGATAATGGTGATCGTCTGCTGCAGCTATGCTCAGACAATCGTTTATTTTTAGCAAACACAAATTTTAAGCATAAGGAGAGACATCGTCTAACATGGCGACCCCCTACACCAAACCAACGATGGACTCAAATAGACCATATTGCCATCAGTCATCGTTGGAGAGGGTCGGTAGAAGATTGTCGCTCATTCTGGAGTACCTGCTTGGACTCCGACCATGCCCTAATACGGGCACGCATCTGCTTGCGCCTCACTGGACGCAAAAAAGCCACATTAAAAAGACCCATTAGAACTGAGTTGAGTAACGAGAAAACCAAAAGTAGGTTCCAGGAACAACTGAGGTCACACTTAGGTAGTTGTGAAGACGAGGCTGACCCAGATGTTGCTTGGAAGGATACAAGCAGCTGTGGAAACAGCAGTGACATCTATTAGTGACTTAAACCACAGAGTTACAAGGAACCAGTGGATTTCTTCAAGGTCTGTCACACTGATGGATTCTCGCAAACTCGTCCCATCAGGTTCTGAACATGATGAAGAGCGTAAACAAATCAGATCTAGGTTAAGAAAAAGTCTAAGGAACGACCGTGAGCAGTGGTGGGTAACGAAAGCAAAAGAGATGGAAAAGGCGGCGACTATAGGGAACACAAGACAGCTTTACAGACTAATAAAAGAAACTGGAATTAATAAGTCAAGTGTAAGTGAGATTATTTCGGAAAAAGACGATACTCTCATCTGCTCCCAGTCCAGACGTTTAGAACGATGGGCGGAACATTTTAGAGAACAGTTCAGCTGGCCTTCAGCTACTCTACAACTACCCTCCATTCCCAGACAATGTGAATGGAACATTGAAGTAGGTCCCCCAACTCTTGCTGAAGTTCAAAGGCTATAGTTAATCTGAAACGAGGAAGGGCAGCTGGTCCAGATGGATTGGCTCCAGAGGTCTTTAAGGATGGTGGTCCAATTTTAGCGATTAGGTTGACTAATATTTTAGCTAAGATCTGGGAGTTAGACGTTATCCCATCTGACTGGTCGCAATCACTTATCGTCCCAATATATAAGAAAGGGTCAAAATCATCCTGTGACAACCACAGAGGGATTAGTTTAACAAACATAGTATCTAAAATACTGGCCTCGATAATTATCAGACGCCTAACTAAGACTCGTGAACTACAAACACGAGAGAACCAAGCTGGCTTTAGACCTGGTCGTGGCTGCATCGACCACATATTCACCATTCGTCAGGTTCTAGAACACAGGCATACTTATCGGCGTCCGACGATGGTGGTCTTTCTTGACTTAAAAGCAGCATTTGACTCTGTAGACCGCGAGATTCTGTGGCAGTGTCTGTCATTGAAAGGCGTACCTCAGAAGTACATAAACCTTGTGAAGGCTCTTTACTCGAACACTACTAGTCGAGTCAGGGCTTATGGCGAACTGTCATCTACTTTTGCAACCTCAAGTGGTGTCCGTCAAGGCTGTCCACTTTCTCCATTTTTGTTTAACTTCATCATAGACCTATTGATGGAAATAACACTCTCGTCGACTGAATTCTCGGGTATTGATCTCCTTCCAGGAGGTCCACTTATCGACTTAGAATACGCAGATGACATAGTCCTGTTTGGTGAAGACGCTGACAAAATGCAGAGTCTTCTGGTAGCACTAAGCAACAATGCCAGAATGTTTGGAATGCGCTTCTCTCGCTCTAAATGCAAGTTGTTGCTTCAGGACTGGCCTGCGTCAACACCTGATTTTAATCTCTTAGTTTAAGGGAAGACAGGGAGTGTATACACCTACGCCATTGTGATCGATTCTGAGCCATGTTACCAAGAGTCTCCAACCATTGGTTACGATAGTCACGCGGACCCCAACCAAGTAGTCTGCATCTAGCAACATGGCCCAGACTAGAAGTTGGTGACTTCAAGCACTGATGCCACGTTCTCGTTTGGCCGACCCTGACTTTCTTCAAACCATCCCGAACACCGGTTAGCATTGCACGTCGTGGTAATCGGTGTTCAGGCATAGGTAACACGTAGCCCAACCATCTCAGTCGATGGAAATTCACAACCTCATCAACTGACTTACCATCATTCCCTAATACCCTGCGTTTAACCTCACTATTACTTACCCGGTGATCCCACCAAACGCCAGCAATATTTCTAAGGAATCTGTGGTCAAATACTAGTAGCTTACGGGTGTTTTCTACTCTTAAAGGCCATGTTTCGCTGCCGTAAAGTAAAACAGAATGAACTGCCGCGCAGTATACTTGTCCTTTTATTGATAGACGAATATCTCGCCTTCGCCAAAGGTGACGTAAGTTGGCGAAAACCAAACGAACTTTTCGAATCCGTGCTGAGATTTCGTCCGATGCCAACCCATTAGGGCTGATCAGACTTCCAAGATAAGTGAAGTTGTCAACGCGTTCGACTACTTCACTCCCTATCCTTAGTTCAGGTGTTGACGCAGACCAGTCCTGAAGCAACAACTTGCATTTAGAGCGAGAGAAGCGCATTCCAAACATTCTGGCATTGTTGCTTAGTGCTACCAGAAGACTCTGCATTTTGTCAGCGTCTTCACCAAACAGGACTATGTCATCTGCGTATTCTAGGTCGATAAGTGGACCTCCTGGTAGGAGATCAATACCCGAGAATTCAGTCGACGAGAGTGTTATTTCCATCAATAGGTCTATGATGAAGTTAAACAAAAATGGAGAAAGTGGACAGCCTTGACAGACACCACTTGAGGTTGCAAAAGTAGATGGCAGCTCGCCATAATCTCTGATTCGACTGGTAGTGTTCAAATAAAAGACTTCACAAGGTTTATGTTCTTCTGGGGTACGCCTTTCAGTGACAGACACTGCCACAGAATCTCGCGGTCTACCGAGTCAAATGCTGCTTTTAAGTCAAGAAATACCACCATTGTCGGACGTCGATAAGTATGCCTGTGTTCTAGAAACTGACGAATGGTGAATATGTGGTCGATGCAGCCACGACCAGGTCTGAAGCCAGCTTGATTCTCTCTTGTTTGCAGTTCAAGAGTCTTAGTTAGGCGTCTGATAATTATCGAGGCTAGTATTTTACATACTATATTACTTAAACTAATCCCTCTGTGGTTGTCACAGGATGATTTTGACCCTTTCTTATATATTGGGACGATATGTGATTGTGACCAGTCAGCTGGAATAACGTCTAACTCCCAGATCTTAGCTAAAATATCAGTCAACCTAATCGCTAAAATTGGACCACCATCCTTAAAGACCTCTGGAGCCAGTCCCTCTGGACCAGCTGCTCTTCCTCGTTTTTAGATTAGTTATATCTTTCTGAACTTCATCTAGATTCGAGGGAGGAATTTTCGTTTTACTTCCGTACTTGTTGGAGCCTTATTCTACTGAGATCTGTATCAATAGAGAAGAAATTAATCTTTCTATGATGACATCTACGTTGGAATCAAATTAAAAGGGCTAGAGGACTGTCCTGGAGATGATAGTCTTCCATAGGCGAAATTTTAACCAATAGTGGTAGAGTAGAGAGCCTTTACAAGATTGATATATTTCTTTGGTACGCTTTTTAATGACAACACTGTCACAAAGCCTGTTAGTTAACGAAGTCAAATTCCGTCTTAGGGTCAAAAATACAATCGTAGTTGTAAGCCGGTAAGTATCCTTGTATTCTAGAAGCTGAGGAAGGCTGAATATTTGATCAGTAAATCCACGTTCAGGACAGAGAGCAGGTTGGTTTTGTCAAGCACTAGATAATTATAGAGGCTGATATTTTAGGCACTATATTAGTCAAATGGATTTCCTCTATCATTGTCATGAGTGAATTTTAATGCTTTCTTAAAAACTAGGACTGTCAGAGATTTATTAACTCATTCACCAGTACTTGAGTATAAGCCACACTGTGTGAGAGCTAGTGATATTACTAGGTTGTCCAAACGGAAGTAGGTGGAGAGGAGTTTGATCCTGAGACTTATTGTCCGAGATTCTCTCAAGCTCTAGCTATACTACTAAAACTGGACCGACATTCTCAAAGACAAGTGGAGTCAGTGTATCAGATTCTGCTGCATTTCCTGAATTGAAGTTAGATATAGTCTATCTTCACTAAGAGTTGTAAACTTGTGTTGAATCCCTATTTAGGTCGTTTCGAGATAGCATGTAACACATAGTTCGGCTATTTCTTAATGTCCTATCACTCCTTTAAGTTCCTTGGATTGAGAATGGATAATTGCTCTATCTTCCTCCAAAACGGTCTCACTAATACCTGAATTCCTAATGCCATTTTCGTTGATGAGTTTAAACATTTGTCTGGTGTAACGTATTGTATTTTTCTTTCGTCACCCACTACTGGGCTGAATGCTTGGTTGATTCATCACTGAGTTCATTCTCGACGTTCGCCTATTCGATTTAATATCTAAGAGACCATTCTGTCGTAATATTTTTATGTCCAGTAGAACTCATAGAAATGCTAGTTCTGAAGTTGGTCACCATTTTATGTGCCGGGATGCTAAAAAACCCATCTAATCGTTTTTCAGCTTGATTTGGCCTATCAAAACGGTTGCTGAGATTACTTACCGGGATTATTATATCTAAGCACTTGGTTATTTAGAGGAGGTAGGAAATCTTCTTGTAAAACTCATCTTCACTCCATCTAAGTTGGATTCAGTGAAGGGACATATAAAAACAATGGGAAGTCAACAACATATATCTCCATCTTTCGGATTTTCTACTATTGGCCAGTCACACTGGGTTCTTTTGTCGGTAGTTCTAAATATATTAGTTTCAGACCTTACTGCTATTTTTTCAAAGTCACCTTCTTCTAACTTTTTCCTTCTGTTTTGGTAAGGCAACGACAATCGGTACTATATGTAAATTAAAATTTAGTGTTATCAATCACATTAGGAATACAGTTTATTATCATGGTAAATATTGAGAAAAAGAATTTCAACTCCTAATTAGACCTTTTATAATTTTATTTTTAACCATGATCATTTTAACTTATCCTTTTATTGATTTTATAGTTGAGATTATGAGTCAGTTGAAGCTAGACCACTGAAAAACATGGAAGAACTGGGCGGTCATTTCATCCTAGTATAGGACTCCTCAGTAATGTGCATACTAGGACGAAACGACAGTCTAGTGCTTTCAAATTTTCCATGGTCGTCTAGCTTCAAATCCTTTTCTAATAATAATCATCCTTTTATTTTATGATAGTTCAAATGATCTTCTGTTAGATTTTAATAGAATTTCATTTAAATAAACTAATTTTCTGATTATGATTTAAAGATTACCACATTTGAGTAAAAGTTCTGATTACTATGACTACAAATTGACCGATGTCTCATTGCTAGTAGAACTTTCTAATTGGTCAGTTAAAAATCAAAGCATAGAAAACAAACACAAAAATTTAGATTTTATATGTTGGATGTGTGTGTTTGTCTATCTAACCCCTGTTCGAAAACAAAAAAAACAATCTATTAACCAATCAAAATTTAAGTTGAATATGATTTAAATACTTTGATCATTGAATGTGAAAATATACTTTATGATAAAAGAGTTAAAAAAATTATTCAACAGTTTAAGATGAACATGATAAGACTTCGTTTATGAAAATTAAATTAGAGGAGTTATCTTTTTTCTCATATTGCATAATATAATTATAAATAATTGTATCTGAAATAATAAAATGGTCAGAGGAAGTGCACGAATTAAAGCTGGTGGTATAAATATGGTTCAAGATGGTCCACAAATGATCAAACCTCTAACATTAAATATGAGTTTATTTCAATTTTTAAGAACTGGTTATTTTGAAAAAGATCTATTAACTTATTGTGCTAATCGTCTTGCTGAATATTCATGTATATATTGGCTTGATCCTACAGTGAATGGAAATAGTGATTCAATGGAATCGAACTTAGCGTTTACAACAATGACTAGTAAGTTTTTAAAAAAAGATGTTTATTCTGAAGTTACAATGATTTGTTGATAGAATAAGTAGACAAACATTACTTTAAGTAAACGTTTCGTAGTTGTCCACATCATGAACTAACCGACTGAAAATCCAGGAACAGGAACCTGCTAGGTTACCACTATGCAACAGAGCTCACTCACAATTCTGTTTTTTTTATCAAACCTAAGATTTTCAGATCTTTCAGTGAGTAGGCTAATTTTAAGTCTCAAATGAAAAACGGAAGATGGTAGCATTCAACCATGTCAGATACGAAATAGTTATCTAAGATGACATTAGTTAATTATGCTTGCTCAGTTTGATAATTAACTGAATTTAGAAGTGAAGATAATTTGGATTGTTTTTCATGAGTATTCAAAGGTCGTCAGATCGATTTAACGTCTAATGAAGGTTTCACACTTTTACTTAGTATCAAAATAGGACAAACAACAGTTGAGAACTCTCTATCTGATTTACATTGACTCTCCTACCAATGACAATCCGTGATGTCTAACTTTAAACTTACGAATCTTTGCACTACCTCTGTACTAATATCTAAACTATCTTTTGATACAGTGTGACTTATTCAACTATTGTTAAGAAAACGTTTTAAAAGATAATAACTCATCTGATGTAAGAAAACTTTGTAAACTACCACGTAATGAATGTTAACCATAAACAATCTATTCAGTAGTTCCATATGACATACATAAACTCTGAATTTGATTCTAGGATTAAATGATAGTATTTTCTTGAGTTAAGTTTTACTACAGTTTCTTTTCCAAAACCATTTATTTTCTACAAAAGATATATATATATATATATATATATATATATATATATATATATATATAGTCAAGAGTAAGGACTACTTAATTATTGAAATTTAAGTAGTAATAACCTTTTTAGTAAACCAATGAGTTATTGTTATCACTCACTTAAAATTAATCTATTCAGAAATATGGATTATTTGTATTTTTGTCATGAAAGACGAATTAAACATGGTTGTTTTAATGTCTATGCACAAACTTAAAACGATAGAATTGCATATGAATAATTACCTGTTTTCAACTTGCTTATTATAATGACTTGAGTGTAACTTATAGATTTTATCATTCTACTAAATCCAATATCATTCATATTAGGGGATAAATTACATAGCGGTACATGTGATCTTGAGTTACTTAGATCGGTGACCGCACTACAATTTGATCAGTACTAAAGGACTAGATAAACTTGAAATTGGTCATTACTGTGATCAATTAGTGTAAATATCTGAGTTCTACAGGAAATCACTCACCACTCAGATGGCTTAGTGTTAACATTTCAGACTGTTAAACTAGGTGATCCACATTCAGATCTGTTAGGGAGCACCGGTTCCTCTAAGATTACAGATATACTCTACCGACAAGCACCGACTACCTCTAGCCACCTGAAATCAATACACAACAATATTACGAATTCAGAGTTATTTGTATCATTAATGGTAAAAGAAATATATCCAAGATAAAGTCAAGCAACATGTTATTCAGAAGTATTATTTAATAAATCATTTAATGCTTACCATTTTACAGTCAGGCAGCCTACAAATGATTATAGTGTTATCAACAGTTACGTTGGAAAATAGGAGCGATAGCTGAAAAATGAAGCGAATGACAAGTTTATATTAACTGTATATAGTTTATTGAATGAAGTATTAGATGAAAGGTTAATCAGTATTCTTGGCGGAGATCGTGAAGACTTATGGTTTAATTTTTGTTGAACTCAAAGATTTAGCTTGCTAAAATTGATTCAGTATACATATATAGAAACCATACAGTGAAATACATAGCCTCCTTTAAATAACTCAAAAAGCTTTACTTGGGTTACCTGTGTATAGTAAATTAAATTGACTTAATTGTCTTTTCTCTATACGCGAAGCAAGGAGTTTGCAACTTGAAATAGTAGTTGTACGGATTTTGTTACTGATTCTCATAGCACGTCTGGATCAGCTAAATTGATAGTTTTACATGTAAAAGGAAAAATCACTGAAGTTGTCTTTATTTCTAGTTTTTGAAACTGAATGATCGTGAAGTAGATGTTTGCAAGGAGCAGATATATTACCCGATAATTTAGCTATAATTGTTAGTTAACGCTGTTTAGTCAGTTAACGTTGTAAATTGTATACACATTGAATTATTAATGGTTTATGTTCACGGCTTCCAGTTCAATCCTTGAAAATCCGATCAACATATAAGAAAACATATTGTTTTCAATTAGACTTTCATCAACCTTTTATATGCAGAAACACTAATATGTATATATGAAAATGGCTAAACCAGTTAACGAAGTTTATTAGTTAGTGATAATTTGGCTATTGAATCAGTTGTGGACTTATTATTAGTACATAATAAAATCTTCGTTTGTAGTATCACATTTTTCCTTACATCAAACCATATCAGCCTTATTCAGTTTAGCAGCAAAAGTATTTTGTTCCAGTTACAATAGTTGGGTGTAATACTTGGACACGGTGAACGTCTGCTGAATACTTCACCGACAACATTACCTCCAATCTCTAGTCATTTGTTGTAATTTGTCAACTAATTCAAACTGTCGTTTTAAAGATGTTTTCTGTCTGATGGAAAGACATAATGTGTGTGTTGTTCAGAGGAAGCAGGTAGTTGGAGTACTACAACTATTTTTTGTGATGATTCACATTACCAGCTAGGTATTTTTTCATCCTAGTGGGAATTGATTTTCCAAGTAGGTTTCGAACGGATGCCATCATTGTTGTTTCAGCAGCGCCAACATCAAGGTATTCGGGTTGATACTAATGTCATTTGGGTTGATATATTTAATCCAATCGATCAGAAATACATATTTAATTAAATAATAAGTTTGAGCTCTCACAAAATCTAGATCTATGACCTTGCACCAAATACCTCCTACTATCCAACAATCAAAATTGTCAGAATGGGTTTTGTGGAGAATTTTAGAATTTTTCACAGTTTTTTGAAATCATGAGTCAGTTGAAGCTAGACCACCATTGAAAACCTGGAAGCACTGGACGGCCGTTTCGTCCTGGTATGGGACTCCTCAGTGGTCTAGTGGTTAAGTGCTCGCGCGCGAAGCCAGTAGGTCCTGGGTTCGAGCCCCGCGTGGTGCGGGATCGTGGATGCGCACTGCTGAGGAGTCCCATACCAGGACGAAACGGCCGTCCAGTGCTTCCAGGTTTTCAATGGTGGTCTAGCTTCAACTGACTCATGATTTCAAAAAACTGTGAAAAATCAAAATTGTGTTTAAATATTCTGTGTAATTTCAACTCAGTTTACCAGTTGTCGATATACTCGATTAGTCAATCTGTTGTTAATTCTTCCAAGTTTATGGATACAATTGATCGCGAATTTCTATAAAATTGTGCACTAAATTTTCCCTTGATTCCCATCTCTTCATCACCATTATTATTAATAATAAACCTTAATTCATTTTTGCATTCTTTGTCTAAATCTTCCAATTGATCTTTAGGATTTCAATTAATCAGTCTCTCATTGGCGTATGTGCATGCTGTGCGTATTGCCTTGAGTCACATGCATTATAAGCAAAGATGGATGGTGATTAGTAGTGTAACCAACTCTGAGATGCATATACATCCAGCTGAAGAATTCCAAATAAACGAAACGCGCGTCCTGGATTCCACTACTGTCCACTATCCATCTTTTCTTATAATAATAAACCTGTTTAGTTAAATCTAGAACAATTATCCAGTGAAGTGAACATATGAAAATTATTCCTCTAGTTTTTTTTCTCTCCTTGAGTAATTATTAATAAAATGCAGAACTGATTATTAAAAATACCAACCTCTGATAAGTATTTACTGGTTTTATGTCAATTCACTGCATAAAACGCGAGTCAGAATGAATGACTCTTCGACAGCGTGTCTGACGTCAGTTTGTAGTTACATAACAGCATGAAACTTTACAGCAGATGTGGTTTTTAAGTAGTGTTTTTGATGTTTTTCTTCAAACTACATACAAATATAGGCGAATGATGGCAATTCACGAACTAACATGAATTCATTGTACCACACGTTTTCAGTAATTATGTTCACTCTAACACATCATGTATGTGTAGGAAAAGGGTAAATCATTCAATACATTGTTATGAATGTTCATTGATTAGTGCATTACTATAATCTAGATAAGCTAGGAAAATATGTTGTTCAGTTGTTGGATAATCTAGATGGTTCGATTTTTGTTTTTAAAAAAACTTATCTCTAAATTTGATCTTTTCGTTATGAGAATAACCTTCAGAACGATATAATGGTTAAATGAATTTTGACTTGTATACATTAACTATCCTATGAAAACCTTATACATAATTCAACGTTTACATATAATATACATACAAGTGAGGCAATTTGGAAGACTCTCCCGGTCTCCCACATCGTACGAGCATTCCATGTACCTAAATAATCGGTTGCTCTGGTTGTCGGAAGGGGCATCAGCCTCGTGAATTCCGAAGGTACTCGGCTTTCACCATGGGGCGTCATAACTCTTCTAAATGAAAACTTAACTTCCAGGGCAGAGTTTAAATGATTTTAATAATTTTTTTTCTGGTAAGCGTGTTTTTAGCGAGTTAGCTTTCTACGGGATGGGGGCGATAACCCCTACCCAGCTCTCCTACTTTATCCGGGCTTGTGACCGGCAGTAGCCCCAGAGGGGCTCCAGGCGGAGTTATACATACAAGTACGTTACAGTAAATCACACACAAATTTGTAACTATACTGAGAGCTGAAGCAGATAACTTTTTATAGGATTAATCAATGAGGACCCGACCGTTGTTGCTACCTTGACGTGGTGGTCAGGCTTGCCTATCGTGATGAAGCAACCGAGCTATACTGGCTGGAACAACCGTTCCTCAAGGTCCTACCATGTCAGACAGGTCGGTTGAAGAGCGGTAAGACTAAAAGCAACAAACCCAAGGTCCGAAGGCGAAGTCGTACTGCTGACTGTACAGAGGTGTGACAGCAGTAAGGTGTTTCCTTCAGACAACCAGCATGACAGCGATGCTGCCTTCCCACAAGGAGGGGTGGGGTTAGAAAAGGTCGACCCTAAAAATGCACACCTCGCCTTATCCCACGGATATCCGTCTCCGGCGGTAAGGCCCTTTGAAGAACGGAGCTAACACGTCAAAAACCTCCCACGAAAAGGCCGTGCGCGACCGGCCTCAAGCAGTTGTCCCTTGGGCACTGCGGTCACGCTCTCAGGTCACTGAGACCACCTCTAATCCAATTTCCTTTTCAGGTACCTCCAGAACAACCCTTCCACGGTGTGGGCAACCGGGAAGTGATAACCGCCCTCATACCTCTAACAGCACTCAAGACCACTGTATTCATAATCAACCTCCTCTTCAATTCCTATTATTCCTCCTACATCGACTTTCAACTCTAAACTTCCTTTTCGGCTTCCTCCTCAAGTGTCACCATAGCCAACGATTCTAGTGCTCAAAACACTGTCCCAGGTCTACTGAAACCTCGCTCCAAACTACACATTGGAGCCTTCAACGTACGCACCCTATGTCAAATCGGTCAGCAGGCTTCCTTGGCTAAAACCCTAGAGTCTCTTTCCATTGATGTATGCTGTGTCTCCGAAACACGCATACAGGATTCCAGTGTGGTCATTCACTTGACCTCACCTCGGCAAGACGGAGAGCCAACGAGATACACCCTTCGTGTGTCTGGTGACCCGATGGCAAGTTCTCGTGGACTGGCAGGTGTAGGCATAGCACTAAGCATGAGGGCCGAACAAGCACTGCTAGAGTGGATCCCCGTCAACAGTCGTCTATGTGCTGTTCGGCTGAACGGCTACGTAAGAACTCGGAAGGATAGGGACACACGTCGTTGCCTTTTTGTCGTTTCTGCCTACGCTCCCACTGACTGCAGCTCAGATGAAGTGAAAGATGAATTTTACAGAAAGCTGTCCGAACTTCTTCAGAAAGCTAAACGCTCAGACATAGTACTCGTAGCAGGTGATTTTAATGCTCAGATAGGTAGTTTAAACCAAACAGAAAGGCATTTAGGTGGATATTTTAGTATTCCGACACAGCGAACAGATAATGGTGATCGTCTGCTGCAGCTATGCTCAGACAATCGTTTATTTTTAGCAAACACAAATTTTAAGCATAAGGAGAGACATCGTCTAACATGGCGACCCCCTACACCAAACCAACGATGGACTCAAATAGACCATATTGCCATCAGTCATCGTTGGAGAGGGTCGGTAGAAGATTGTCGCTCATTCTGGAGTACCTGCTTGGACTCCGACCATGCCCTAATACGGGCACGCATCTGCTTGCGCCTCACTGGACGCAAAAAAGCCACATTAAAAAGACCCATTAGAACTGAGTTGAGTAACGAGAAAACCAAAAGTAGGTTCCAGGAACAACTGAGGTCACACTTAGGTAGTTGTGAAGACGAGGCTGACCCAGATGTTGCTTGGAAGGATTACAAGCAGCTGTGGAAACAGCAGTGACATCTATTAGTGACTTAAACCACAGAGTTACAAGGAACCAGTGGATTTCTTCAAGGTCTGTCACACTGATGGATTCTCGCAAACTCGTCCCATCAGGTTCTGAACATGATGAAGAGCGTAAACAAATCAGATCTAGGTTAAGAAAAAGTCTAAGGAACGACCGTGAGCAGTGGTGGGTAACGAAAGCAAAAGAGATGGAAAAGGCGGCGACTATAGGGAACACAAGACAGCTTTACAGACTAATAAAAGAAACTGGAATTAATAAGTCAAGTGTAAGTGAGATTATTTCGGAAAAAGACGATACTCTCATCTGCTCCCAGTCCAGACGTTTAGAACGATGGGCGGAACATTTTAGAGAACAGTTCAGCTGGCCTTCAGCTACTCTACAACTACCCTCCATTCCCAGACAATGTGAATGGAACATTGAAGTAGGTCCCCCAACTCTTGCTGAAGTTCATAAGGCTATAGTTAATCTGAAACGAGGAAGGGCAGCTGGTCCAGATGGATTGGCTCCAGAGGTCTTTAAGGATGGTGGTCCAATTTTAGCGATTAGGTTGACTAATATTTTAGCTAAGATCTGGGAGTTAGACGTTATCCCATCTGACTGGTCGCAATCACTTATCGTCCCAATATATAAGAAAGGGTCAAAATCATCCTGTGACAACCACAGAGGGATTAGTTTAACAAACATAGTATCTAAAATACTGGCCTCGATAATTATCAGACGCCTAACTAAGACTCGTGAACTACAAACACGAGAGAACCAAGCTGGCTTTAGACCTGGTCGTGGCTGCATCGACCACATATTCACCATTCGTCAGGTTCTAGAACACAGGCATACTTATCGGCGTCCGACGATGGTGGTCTTTCTTGACTTAAAAGCAGCATTTGACTCTGTAGACCGCGAGATTCTGTGGCAGTGTCTGTCATTGAAAGGCGTACCTCAGAAGTACATAAACCTTGTGAAGGCTCTTTACTCGAACACTACTAGTCGAGTCAGGGCTTATGGCGAACTGTCATCTACTTTTGCAACCTCAAGTGGTGTCCGTCAAGGCTGTCCACTTTCTCCATTTTTGTTTAACTTCATCATAGACCTATTGATGGAAATAACACTCTCGTCGACTGAATTCTCGGGTATTGATCTCCTTCCAGGAGGTCCACTTATCGACTTAGAATACGCAGATGACATAGTCCTGTTTGGTGAAGACGCTGACAAAATGCAGAGTCTTCTGGTAGCACTAAGCAACAATGCCAGAATGTTTGGGATGCGCTTCTCTCCCTCTAAATGCAAGTTGTTGCTTCAGGACTGGTCTGCGTCAACACCTGAACTAAGGATAGGGAGTGAAGTAGTCGAACGCGTTGACAACTTCACTTATCTTGGAAGTCTGATCAGCCCTAATGGGTTGGTGTCTGACGAAATCTCAGCACGGATTCGAAAAGCTCGTTTGGCTTTTGCCAACTTACGTCACCTTTGGCGAAGGCGAGATATCCGTCTATCAATAAAAGGACGAGTATACTGCGCGGCAGTCCGTTCTGTTTTAATTTACGGCAGCGAAACATGGCCTTTAAGAGTAGAAGACACCCGTAAGCTACTAGTATTTGACCACAGATGCCTTAGAAATATTGCTGGCATCTGCTGGGATCACCGGGTAAGTAATAGTGAGGTTAGACGCAGGGTATTAGGGAATGATGGTAAATCAGTTGATGAGGTTATGAATCTTCATCGACTGAGATGGTTGGGCCACGTGTTACGTATGCCTGAACACCGATTACCACGACGTGCAATGCTAACCGGTGTAGGGGATGGTTGGAAGAAAGTTAGGGGCGGCCAAACCAAAACGTGGCATCAGTGCTTGAAGTCACTAACTTCTAGTCTGAGCCATGTTGGTAGATGCAGACTACTTGGTTGGGGTCCGCGTGACTTTCGTAACCAATGGTTGGAGACTCTTGGTGACATGGCTCAGAATCGATCACAATGGCGTCGGTGTATACACTCCCTGTCTTCCTATAAACTAAGAGATTAAAATCGCTTCATATCTTTTTTTCTACGAACCAATTTTTTCTTCTTGTACTATATATCTATATGCAATCTTTCTTTTATATATTACCACCTTTGACCTAACTACTTTTATGAATCCGGTGTCCATCTTGTTGTGTTAATGCGGTATGTCAACTTGGACCGATGCACATATGTGCCTGGTCCTACGTTGTATCTGACTGACTGAATTAATGAGGAAATTGTGAGTTGAAATTTATTGCACTTTATTACATATTTACAGGATAAACTTGCTTACTATGTGATGCCCTTTTCAGTTGTTTTTTGGTTTTGTACGCATGGATATTATAAGTGAACTAGTGAAAAAGTGAACCTGTGATGAAAGTATTTGACTAACAGCTAATATGTCATGAATTTTAAACCTTATCCATTTGTTTGGTTTCGAGAGTTGGATAACTCCATTAACTCTCTTACTAAATTTATGTCTCAAAGACAAGTATACGGATTTGTATCCTATAAATGAGTTAAGTTAATAAATCAACTGTGAGTGAATTTAAAACTTATTGATGGAATTTTTATATAAAGCATTTTGGTTCAATCAGTATTTTTATTCAATAAGATTATGAAGGTACTTTCATCACAGATCGATATCAACTGGAGAACCAGTAAAAGTAAAAGTCGTGGTGTCGGACCTCACGAAATTACATACTGATGACTTAGTTAATTAAAAGATAACACGCATTATGTACTGAATAATAATTTGCTTTAAGCTTAACACTAGTTATACTCAAAGCTCACCAGTTATATCTTAGGTTTATTTTCATCATTAAGTGTTGAGGATGTTAATTAAGGTTGACAATATTTCGCGCTTAACGTTAGGAAGCATTTGATTGAGAATCGTGCGCCTGAATTTGTTTTTTCTTTACTCAATAGTGAAATTTATGTGAAACCTTATAGGAACTTATTCTCCTGTGATAACGTAAATAAATGATAAGTATAGTCGAATGGATATACACAACATCGACTAATATAATATTGTACAGAGGATGTTTAGAATTTAAAGTATGGCATAATATAGTCGGTGTTAAAAATGCATAATATTTGTCTGTTCTGATATGTACATCATTTGTATCCTTCAGTTGAAATTAATGATTTTGTTATTGTGCTAAAATCTCAAACTTTAAAGAGTACAATTTCACTAAAACATCAAACAGATTACTTAAAAATATGCTTCTTACATTATTGGACTACTCCACTATGCAGCTTAGCATATCTTTTTGAATCATCGAAATTTCCATTTGAAAGTCATTTCGACGTTGTGAAATGAAATTTAACTTTTCAATATTCCAATATTCCTTAACTTTGTTTAATAAATTCCATAAATCTGCATTTGTTTTATTTACGAGTATTAGTCTTACTTTCATTGAAAAGATTCAGGCACTTCTAAATTAACCAAATGGAAGTATAGATCACTTGTATGATGAAATAGCAGGAAATAATTCAGTTTTTAACTTCTTAACATATTTCATGAGCTATAAGACTTTTATAGTATTATATATCTTGACTTTATGTTCGGCTAGTTATCACGTAATTTATTCGCCAATCGAAATACGACTTATTCAATCGTAGTATTGTACCAAACCAAAGACGTTCGACCGGTATGCGCAGCTTAACATTCTTATTGATGCTTTGTTTTCCTAGCCCTTCCAGGTCAGTCCGGAAGGTCAATAACCGCTTCCACTATGCGAATCATTTATTTCAAGCATACTTGGTTTATATATCAGCCAAACGGACTGCATCACATCATAAAATAGGGAATAACATTTATAGAATATCAAGCCAAAAAGTAGCTATAAACATGGGAGACTGTAATCAATAAACCGAACATAACTTAAGAACAGTAAATTGTACAATAATAATCTACAGGTCAAAACGAAGCTTATAATAAGGGGAATGTAGATATATATAATCTAGTCACTGAATAGGTATACAATAAGAATATATATAGAATATTAGTCCATTAATAGTTCTCGGAAATTACTCGAAATTTAATCTTCGCTACGATATAACATTATACTAAGAATCTCCTAGGCTTGATCATCTAAACATTAGGGAATGTATTAGTAAACACAGAGCTACTGGTTCAATTTCACCACAGAGCACCATTTGACTCAAGAATTCAGGTACTTCCTGTTGCTGATATGTACTAACTAACACGAGACCTAAGTCGAACTGGCTTTTTTGCTCATTATATTTAATCACTTAATCTCGAGTTCAAAAATCAATCAGCATTTTGTTATTTTCACTTGTCTTATCAGTTCCCATCATGATGAGGATGTTGATCGATCTCTGATAAAAATACTTTTGAACTAATGGCGATTTAGGTGCAATCAACATGCGATACACCTATCTCGAAAGAGGCTGATCAGTCGCTTTCGTAAAAGTCAATGGGAAGATCCAAACAACTAATATATATATATATATATATATATATATATATATATATATATATATATATATATATAATTTACGGGAAGTAGATTTTTGAGAAAAAAGTAGATTAGTCAACGTTTAAACTTCAGAGTGTGTATGCATGAATTAACAGTGATCTCTGAGTAGTGACAGAACGTCAACTTTGGTCAGTCCTTTGTTGCTAGTCAAACGTTATCGATCAAGTTGCCGTGTGGTCACTGGTTTAAGTGACTCGCTATTGAATGTAATATGTTGAGTTCGTATGCAATTGGACAGAGTTGGAAGGAAACCTGTATTAATTTTGATTTCGTGCAAGTTGGGACGTGTTCGCAGTAAGGGACACTTCAAATCTTGAGGGAACTAGTACTGATTGTCGGGTTCGAATCAGAGTCATTCAGTTTCATAGTCAGGGATTTCACCTCTGAGCCTCACTACTATTATGTGTGAATGTTTGTCAAATCAACAAACTGACGTTCTGAATGATAAAATATTATTTTTTATACAGGAATTAAGACGCCATGATCATATATCGACGCTTTCCATATTTCACTTAGATTTGTTAACTTCAAAGTAAACATTTGCTTGATTTTTAGTTACCATGTAAAGATTATTTTTTCCTTTTCCCTTCCTTTAAATCTTTTACATTGTTTTAAACCTTCAGACTTGCGTTTCGTGGTTGTTTTCTAACTCATCGGTTTCCGTGACAATGATAATTATGATTTTCATCTAAATTTTATTGTTACATTCACATACAACTGTGATTTTTTTCTTCATTGTGTATGACTTCTAAGACAGTAAATTCAATATCGAAGTTGTCTAGTGCCGTATTTAGAGATGGTTAATTGAATGACCTATGGCACATAAATAACAACTAGAAATCGCTAGAAATTAATTGACAGTTTCTGATTATGTACAGTCTTGTTTATACAGTGCGTAACATGAATCACCTACTCGTCAGTCAGTCAGCTACAACATAGGACCAGGCACATATATGCATCTGTCCAAGTTGCTACACCTCATTAGCACAACAAGATGAACACGAAATTCATAGAAGTAGTTGCTTTAATGGTAGTAATATGTAAAAAAAAGATTGTGTATAAGGATATAGTATAGGAAGAAAGAATTGGAAAGGAAGAAATAGAGTAATTCTAATCTCACGGTTAAGGGGAAGACAAAGAGTGTATACATCTATGACATTGTGATCGATTCTGAGCCATGTCACTCACAGCCTACGACGACTGGTTACGATAGTCACGTGGATCCCAACCAATTAGTCCGCATCTACCAGCATGGCTCAGACTAGAATTTAATGACTGATGCCACGTTTTAGTTTGGCCGTCCACCCGACCAATTAACTTATGGATTTTAAACACTGTGTCAAATAGTTAAGACTACAATTAATAAATTTGAATCCACCATATATGATGTTCATTATTATGAAACTTCAACGTATATTATCAGTACTGTTTATTTGAAAGCAAACTTTTAGGAGAATTGAAAATACATTCTACAGTTGAGTTTTAATCAACTGGTTGTGATTACTTTTAAATGACTAAGTAAACCGAATTGGGTTGCATTAAACAGATCATAAAAAGCAAATATATAGTAAAAGTCTAACATACGAAGTACTGTGTTGTTTGTTCTCAGATCACTAATTTCATTGTAATCTGCATGCCGTGATAGAGATATAACCGTCAACGAATTTGTGATCTTCATGTTAGTTAGACTAGAAATTTTATTTCCAGGTGACTTAGTTGAGTAGTATTATAAATAGCTTAGCTGAAAACTTGAGAATCTGGATCTACGATTTTTCCTAACTATGAAGTCGTTTTATTTCCTTACACATGTCGGCCAAGAACCGTCAACTGGCTGAATACGAAATAACACTACATGTTTCACAATCTGGTTATTGAGTTATGTACTGAGTTTTTTTCTCTAATTAAAAAGATTCAAAAATCAATGTTTCAGGCATTCGTAAATCACTTCTAAGTAGTCAATATTATATCATGTTTCTTTCTTTCTTTCTGACCGGAAGTTTACACATTTTGAAATTTCTATATTTCTATAAACTTTTACTTCATTCTAGTTATAATAATAACACGAACAACTGAGAAGTAATGTGTACACGATGGCTGTTGTCAATGACTTAAATCTGTAGATCTAAATAATACTATCCGAATCCTGTAATCGTAAGCTTTATTATTTATCAATGACCACCAAATAAAAACCAGTAATAATATATCTGGCCTTCATTCATAAGCTATTTTCGATTTGCTTAAGTGACGGATCTAATACAAAAAAATGATTTCAATACCATAATCTCTCAGTGATTAAAGATCATAGATTTGTACTTCATACAGCTGCAAGTACATGTTTATACTTATTTCTAAAAACACCAAATGAATCGAATAAATCTCATATACTCTTAGACAGTTAATTCTCTTCCTAAGTTTCATTGAATTCTAGAAGTTAGCGGGTTTATTTTCTTTGCCAATCGAACAACAAAATTTATGCTAATTTTGATAGCATTTGTAGAAGGTTCTAGAACTTTAGGTTGGTCACTGATCTATTGATCTGCATATCTCTAAGTTCGAAGAAAAACTTTAGTTGATGTTGTGACTGTGATGCAGATTAGATACGCAGCGTATTATCGATCGACTCAATGACACGTAAACCGCGTACGGACGGCCTAGAGTCTCGATTGGTCCCGCTTCCCTGTCTAGCCCAGCCAGTTGAGTCCAGAACACAAGTCTCAGCCTCGGATATATGAATCACTATATTTCAGACATACTCTATTTATATACCAATCAACCAGACCACATCGTACCATAAAATAGAAAACAACATTTGTGCAATATTTGACAAGTGAAATAAATATCGACCAATAGGAAATGTTCATTTAACGTCCAAGGACACCATTAGACTTAACAAGATAATTATTGGTATATTCCTCTGCATCCCTAACATTTGAGTAACTGAGTTAACACTTGTTTATAATTTTATAGTCTTAGATTGATAGGATTTGAAAAAATCCGATTCGGACGTTAGTGTCAAAAGTGCTTGGTGTACAAGGTATAACATTTAGCTAGAAAGTGAACGCTTGAATAGTTGGAAGTCATACTTTTGACAACCAAACAGAATAAATCCAAAAGGTCTTTATGACAAACATTTGGATCTACTAAATTCTATGGATCTCATAATAAAATCAACAAATAACTTCGTGAATTTTATTTTTTATTTATTCATGGGTCCAATATTCGATTCATAGTTTTAATAATTACAATACCGATTACACATCGATTTCATTAACTTCATTGTTAGAGGACGTTTAGCAACATAAAAAATGAACATTACCCTAAATTTATCTTTCAAAAAATAATTGAGACTTCAGTTTTAATGAGGCTAACAAACTTGTCACAAATCTCCAGAGATCGAATCCTTGATTATGAATAAGTAACTAATAGATCACTGCATATCACAATTTCGAATAATCAATCCAAACTGTGGTCATTTTAAACTCTCAATATATATATATATATATATATATATATATATATATATATATATATATATATATATATATTCGTTTATCTTTGGAATACATTCCATTGAAATTTTTACATAAGAATTAGATTGTTGTGATAAATAGGACATACTGTAGACAAAAATATATTAAACAGTAATTTTTGTTTATCGATCGAATCACATTTATATCTCTCATATATAACAACAATAAACTGGATAAACTAATTACTCAATTCTCTCCCTAAGGATTTCGAAAATATAATGAACGACAGGATACTTTGTTTTTCCCTCTACTTCTGGTAATTATTTTCTGAAACATTATATTCTAACTCTTCACTGAAATATGAATGCTTTTCACTGATGGTATGTATATATATATAGTTGATTTGCTTTGAGCAATCGATCCACTAAACAGGATTGTATTAGCCCTAAGTTTTATTTGTTTGTTTTGATTATATGGAGATGAATTTAAGCAAATTACTAGTGGGAATCTTGATGTTAATGACTAGAGTTAAAGACTGTCACTAGGTAAGTTAAAAATTAGTTTTCATTTTGTTTTTTACAAAAGTTGAAATGTATTCTATTTTACTAGTTACAGACTGACATTTATCAATTGTTGTATTTTTCAATAGACTTTCATCATATAACTTAAACAAATGGATGAGACTTTAAATTTGTTTCTTTTACTGTATGGATTAGTATACAACTAATCAGGTTCATAATAATTAATCGATTCACTATTTTCCATGATATATAGTTTACAATCAGTCGGATTATTGATGGATAGGTAAATTTTGACTGTCATTTGTCGATTAACTCACATTTATTATTTCCAAATATTTTATATATGGGTTACTGTCACCATTGATTGATCACTGGGTGATGATTAATGTCATGTATATCGGGTCTTTCTTAGTGTAGATCGAATCCTATCTACCAAGTTGTAATATGGCGACTAGTCTAGATGAGTCGACATTGAGTGCACTATTTTGAGATAGGATGGTGGTTGAAGGTAGTCAACAGTGATAACGTCTTTGACTTTGGAGCTGAGTGACACGGAATCGAATCCATCAGGGAGCATCTGTTCCCTCAAAATTACACCTTGAAGGTACACCTTACTGACAAGTGCCGAGTAGCACGAAACCTATGTTCAGGGTTTCTTGTTGACTATCTCCAACCAACATCTTGTGGGTTACTTTCATCATGCTATAGAAAAGAATGCATTACACTGTTCATATATTGTGTTTTATGGTTATTAATAAATATTTTGAGACCGATTCATCCATTCAACTAGTGTTTTTTTAAAGTGAATATATTGAATTTTTGTTTATATATACGTATGAAATAAACTGTCATTTTGTTTAAAAGATTATTCTATTAATGAAAACACTTGACTTTCTATTTCATAAGTCTTAGTGACAAATGATTGTAGTTTGTGTATCTGTTTTTTTAAGGAAATGTGAGTGAACGAATGATGATAAGAAGATAGAAAGTTTGTATTTTTACATTCTTATTGGTATTGGCTGCAATTACTCAGTCACTGTTAGAATATATACATACATACCCTGAGTGAATCGCCTTGACATTGTCACTTAGTTACAAGTTTTTCATTTATTTTAAATTTATTTAAATAAAGCTTCTTAGTAGTTGTAATAGAAAAGTAATATCATATTTCTAACAAATTTTTAGATCATATCGATATGTTAAAATGGTTTGAAAGATTATTTCAAATCTTGTTATCATTTGAATCTTACTTATCATCGGTAATCTTTGAAATTGCTTTCATCAAATAAATCTTAAAGTGACAATATATAAATAAATCTATATGGTTGAAATACAACAATTATGGAACATACTTAGATTTACATTTGCTTATTCTATACATAAAATATATGAAATATATTTCATGATACTCATCGGTAGCTGTTATTTTCAGAAATTTCTATTGTTCACTGATAAGATATAACATGAATTGGCAAGAAGAGAAGAGGAGCACACGTATAATCGTTATACATAGCTTTTATCATAACTCTTCCTTTTTGAATATAATTATTAAAAGGATCTTTATTTGAATAAATTGTTGTTAACTACTAAGGAATAAACCTTGTTTTACCTTTTAATCTATTTAAATATGCTAATGAGTAATAGATACATACTATGTGTTAGTGTTTTACAAGTGAAATCTGCATTCAAGCAAAATATATCAACCAAATGCTGTTTGGAAAAAGCCTTACACTCAAAGCAAACATTATACGTTACTTTGTTTTCATCTAATTGGTTCTCCCACTAAGGAAGGCTCATAAAAGGATTAAGATTTTAATGAAAGATCCCTAAAAGTTGATTATTTCTCTATCCTTGTTGTAATCTAACAAGGTCATATTGTAATTCGATATATATAAACTGCGTTGGAGTAAAAACTGATCAATAAGGATTAATTATTTAAGTATTTTTTCAGTTTGAAACTGATCTTCATCCTGAACTAATCTCAGCTGCAGAATTGTTGAAAAACAGGTAGCACGGGCAAGTTTTGTGTTATACCATTAAATTACACAGAGACGTGCACTGATGACCCCTTATTGAATCGCATCCAGAACCTAAAGGTCCATCTGCTGAAAAGGAAGATATAATTTAGCATACTGCCGTTTGTAGCTTTCATCATATTTAGATCTAACCTCACTATAAGTCAACAATGCCTGCTACTAACTCACTCATGATTTTCTGGGCTACTGTTACGATTTAATAATAGAAGTTCCAGAAACTGGTCTTAGAAATAAAGTCTCTAGTAAGTCTATTCCAATCGTTTTTGTTTGATAAAAATGAATGACAACCACCAATTTTCAACAGTACACATTCGTTACTTGACAATAAGTTTAATCCAGGAATATCAATTCTCAAGACCGTCCCTTTTTTACATATTAAATAAAGAATATACATATTGATACATAAGTAGCATCAAAACATCTTGATGAAGTTAGGCTTATAAACTATAAAAGCTAAAGTATATCCTTATCACCGATAACATTAGTTGATCATCAATACACTTATCCAAAATCTTATACTCTTAAATGAAACTAATATTGTTCGCGATGGCGTTTGAAGCGAATGCACTGGATTCGAGTCTCGGAGTGAACATCAACTCTGGGATGCAGTTACATCCAGCTGAACGAGTACCCAGCAGGACGAAAAGCGCATCCTGGATTACACTGCTAGCCACTATCAATCTTTGATTACAAAGCTTATGACTTAAGGCTATGTCGAGGCCATCCGCACAGGATGCATATAATCCAACATGAGACTGGTAAATTACAGTCCTAAAGAACAATGAGAATATACGAGCAAAACGACACCAAGTGAATTCATAAATTATCCATTGTCCTGAAATCCATTTTTCAGTAGTATTGACATGTTTACTTAATGGGATTATGTTTAAATTAAGATTTGATTCTTGATTCTGTTTATCATTATTGATAATGTTTATTAGTAACTATGGTGGAATGTCATGTTACTTCACTGTTTTAGTGTCAACTAATGATTGAATTGTTATATCTTAGTGAAGATTACATTATAAGCAACTTCTGAGACCTATTAATGGACTAATATTATCTATATATTCCTATGGTATAACTATTCAGTAATTAAATTGTGTATATTTATATTCCTCTTATTATAAGCTTCATTTTGACCCATAGACTATTATAATACGATTTACTGTTCTTAAGTTATGTCCAGTTTATTGATTACAGTCTCCCATGTTCATAGCTATATTTTGCCTTGAACTTGTATAAACGTTATTTCCTATTTTATGGTGCGTTGCGGTCTGTTTGGTTGATGTATGAACCCAATATGTCTGAAATAAATGATTCGCATAGTGGAAGCGGTTATTGGGTTTCTGGACTCAGTTGAACGGGCTAGGCGAGCAACGGACCAATAGGACGCCGGGCTGATCAGACCGGTCGAATGTCATTGGTTTAGTATGGTATAAGAGCGAATAAGTCGTATTTTGATTGGCGAATACATTGCGTGATATGCTAATTCAATAGTTTATTTAATGTTTTCATAATCACCAAGTTATTCGATGGATAACTCGTTTGTATCAATTTATTTTCATGAGTTAGTGGAGAGATTTTGTGGCTAAGATATGAGATCTTAAGGTGTTATTGCGTTTTATAAGCATTCCGTACATTGGTATCATGGTGGATATTATATTAATCTCAATAGTTGAGATCATGAGACAATTGAAGCAACATCACCATTGGATCGTGGATAATACACTGCAGTGCGAATCCATGATTACGCCTCGCGGGATTCGAACCCGGGACCTATTGGTCTCGCGCGCGATCGCTTAACCTGTAAACCACTGAACTGGTCGACATCCGACAGTGTTAATGTCTAGCTTCAACCAATCCATGAAACCGGTTGTTCCCTACTTGATTGTTCATTCATTACTGATGTAACATTACATAATTAGTATTTTTTTATTGTTGATAGATATTACAATTTTAAATCGTTAGATAAACAGCAATTATTTTCTTACTTACTTTTAAAGATAATTCTGTTAATTTATTCAATCTAATTCTAGTGAAGTTAATAGTAATATATTTTACAACTTATGATAATCACAAATAATCAACAGTTTCATGATATTTGAAGAAGAAAACTATAAGGCATTATTGAATGATGAAGAAAGTGTTAAAGAAGATCTAAATCATACCATGGATGGATAGGCAGGACAAATTAGCTTTCCTTTCATTTGCAATGCGTTAATAATTTTGAATGAGAATCTTTAAGTTTTATTTAAATCATTCAACCAGAATTTAATCGGTTTACAATTCAATTTCAATTATGATCGCATTGCATTAGCATTTTGATATGATTAAATCTAACAGTTGCCACTTCTAACTAAAACGTAATATGCTAATGAGAAAAGAATTATGATACATTTAAGACTTATACTACTTAAACAATTTTTCTATACAATAGGATAGTTTGAGGTAGTTATATAAGGAATGGGTGTGCATGACAAACAAAGATATTATTACAGAAAATGAATAATGACAAGACCTTAATAAAATATCATTTGATCTATATTATTATTATTATTATTATTATTATTATCATCTGAGACAATTAATGAACATTTTGCAAATGAAGTATTAACTGTATGGTTCTCAGATTCTACTAAGATATTCTGTAATATTGTGTTTTATTAAATTCACTTGTTTCCACTTATGTTCTCGTTCATTAAATTTACTGCCACTGCCAGGACTGGAACCTGGGTTAGTGTGAATCACATGTCAACCAAAAAAATCACTAAAATTCAAACAGATTAATTTTATATGCGAAAAGTATTGGTAAACTTACAAATAGGATTAATGACATTGAATGACAAAACAAAACAATTTAACAGTTGAATTCATGAGTCAATTGATGAAGCGAAACCACCATAGAAAACCTAGAACCACTGGATTAGTTTCAATCGACCCATGAATTCAACTATTAAATTACTATAATCTCCACAAAACCCCTTCTCTGATTAAAACAAAAAAATTACTGGAAATACACATATCCATATTATTGATAGATAAGTTATGAAAATAATTTTATATTATTTGAATTATTCACCAAGACAATAATCTTAAATAAAGTTTCTATGTGTTTAACATATCATATATTTCATGTTAATAAGCAATTTTGAATGACCTCTATTTCTTTCTTTCTCTTTCTTTCTTTCTTTCTTTCTCTCTCTCTCTCTCTCTCTCCAAAATGACTGTCATTAATATAAAACTCATTGGTTATTTTATAAATACACGATAGAATGATGTAAATTGTACAATTTAAACATATAACTGACAAATATCAGAAGGGGTTTTCGGCGGATATTTTAGTAATTTCAATCGTTGAGATCATGGATCAATTGAAGTCAGACCACCATGGGATCATGGATGCACACTGCTGAGTCCCACAATAGGTATTCTATGGTGGTCTAGCGTCAATTGACTTATGATCACAACTATTAAAATAGCAGAAAATATATAAATAAAAGCAAACATTTAAATCACTGGAAAAGTATTGAAGAAAATCAAGATTAAATAAAAAGTTTAATTATTCACCCGATAAGGGTATGTTGAAAAGAAAGCATGGATACAAAAAGTGGTGAAACGATTTTTTTGAATTATTCAGTAAATTCAAATAATTCGTAAGCATTTAATTCAAGTCCTAAAGTTAGTTATATACAATACGACTGAATTCATATTACGGAAGCCTTTACTTCACTGTCCAAACGCATTTCGAATTCAGATAATCATCTAAATCAGAATGCTCGTATTCTATCCACACAAAAAACAAAACAACACAAACATCGTTTACACCAACGATATAAACAGAGGAAACAAATGAACAGAAATTTGAGAAACATTGAAAATCATCAACCCCGTCGACCTGTTTCATTCTAGTTGTCTGATTAATTTATTAGCCCACAATTACTTTCTACCTCGTTGAGAGAATCAACACACAGCTATACATCGTATCCAATGAGATTGACTTTACATATTATTGATCAAAACGACACTAGATGAACACCATCTACCATGCTCAGTTTCATTTCCCTCATCATTCTGATTGAAAAATTAGTTCGATTTTCAACAAGATGTCGAGCCATTTTGTGGTATCCAAACTATTTCAACTTGTTCCGTGTAAACTATGAACTTTTTTCCAATCGACCAATCGGATGACATAAAAAAACAGTCCCAATAATCTGCACAATTCAACCCTTAGTGGTCAATATTTGTCATTCGATTGAGTGATCACCACTTCTACAACTGTTATCAATTCATCATTAACGCTTTTATATTAACGAACTCAAAAAGAATGTATCGTGTGGGTTTTTCTGAGTTCGGTTTCACCTTAAATTAGATGAATTCACAATATCAATCCTGCGATTTCATATTTCTAATTGTTTGATCCCCTCTATACATATTCTTTAATTAACCATGACTTTCCTTCGTTAAGGTATCTTAAGTCTTATGTATTTTTTACTGTTATATTTTCTCGAACAATGAAGTATACAATTAACAAATGTTTCCCAAATTATTATAGGTTTTTCAACGATAGTTTAGGTTACTTGTGAATTGGTTTGATTTCAGATATACAAACAAACTCATTTTGACGAACATCAATGACCCAATGTGAAATAAAATATACGTATAGATGTACGTTGAACAATAATGATATCAATTCGTTCATCCAATATTCATAAACTACTGTTTGTGATCGATACTATCTTTCCAGATATCAAGCAGTAGTTGATTATACAATATTAGATCAGTTTAAGTTCGCATGAAATTTGATTTTCATAATAATAAGGAAATTTATCTTAATTAACAATTCTCAAGATCCATTTTCACTAATATTTACCCTGACTAGTTCAAACACTAATTTTCGTACTTTGGTAATCTGGTTGACGATCGAATCGAACCTGAAGGTTAATCGGTTTTTCAACGTCGTATATTCAGATTTACTTATCAAACATATTTGCTGACAGTTAGTTTCCATCTCCATTTCTTAAACTTGTTGTACTCCCTCTATTGATACAAATTTATTATCTTGGTTGTTTTTATTCGAAGCAATAACAATCAACACTGTCGAATATCCTATATCATATTGTTTTGTTTCATTTAAGCAACAATGAAACAGTTTGAACTCGGATATTCAATACCGATCGAAGTACAGTTAGTTCACAGTTATTCAAATTCAAAATATTGTTCTTTAGAATACTTTTTTTGAAACTTTCACATATTAAGAGGGCAACATAAGCGTAAACGAATTTAATCATTGAAAATGACATGAATACTTAAGTCGATGTCAATAGATAACTTACTGAACAATGAGGTATGAGGAAAAAACACATTCTTGTCAAAACACCTGAAAAATGTAAGCAGGTTGGGATAGTTAAATGGAACAGGAGGAAAATAAGAATTGAAATGAATCATGTGTTGCTGAATCAGAAAGGTTTAGTCTCAGCCTTTAATTCCATTGGAGTGAGTAGACATAATCTCAAATAGGGTAAAAAACTTTAATATTTTAACTGTATAAATGTTTTATTGCTCAGTTCACTAAGAAGAACTACAAAAGTGGAACTCACTATTGAGCATCTGCTGACCGTATCACTAATATTGTCATTTCCATTCAAAAGTGTTAAGTGAAACAATTATTGTACGATCGTAAGCAAGAATGTAACTTTGACAACTCATTTGATGTGATGTGAAGTGTGAGTCCGCTTAATTTAATATTAATCAGTTAAACTACTGAAAAACAATCTAAGTATTTGATATATAAGTAGTACATTTGTATTTAGAATATATTTATCGAATTTGATAAACTATTTCCACGAATTACTTCGTCAAATAATAATAATAATAATAATAATAATAATAATAATAATAATAATAATATAGCAATAATAGTATTACGTAAACACACCTTTTTGTATTTGTTGCGAATCTTCATGTCTAATATGGATTTTAATGGTTGAGATCATGAGCCAATTGAAACTAGACCATCACGGAACACCTGGAAGCACTGTACAGCCGTTTCGTTCTGGTATGTGACTCTTCAGCAGCACGCATTTATGACCCCGCCTCATGAGATTCGAACCTAGGACCTATCAGTCTCACGCGCGAGTGCTTTATCACTAGACCACTAATTCGTGATCTGAGCTATCAAAATCACTATAATATCCATAAAAACCCTTCTGATATAAAATGGATTTTTTGAAAGTACTGATTATACATTACACAAGTTACTTAAGACTTTTCACTTTTCCAACAACAATGAGAATACAATGAGTTAGTCATTAATCTCGCTCATTCTAATTTTTTTTGATTGTATTTATGATATATTTTGAACTTATTTATTCAACATAATACAATATGGCAAGTCGTACACTATTGTTAACTATTCCTTCGATTGTTTTATCCAAATGGAACTAATTAATTTGTTTCACTTAACAGAAGTTCACTTAACCATGCCGATTATTATATCATTGTGATGTATCTTGGGCAAAACACCCTACAATCTGTCAATGTTTATTATCTTTGACTTATTGATACAAACAATTAATTATCTAAGTGAATTAGTTTTTTTTAATGAAGCAAAAGTTAACATTGATTGATGATAAAAAGGAAAATGGAGGAAAAACGAAAGTTAGAAGATGCAGTGACTTACGATTTCAAACTTATGGATTCTTCAAGGCAAAAACCTATCAAGGATATTTTATTCAATAGTTAATAATCTTCACAGATCGATCTTAGTTGAAATATCACTAAAAAACAAAGAGGATTAAACAAAATTTTGTACTAATACAGAACTTCTCAACAATACACACACAATTCCACTAGGGATTGAACCCAAGATATTTGCCACTCACAGTCAGAGCTTCACTATTTAAACATTAATTATGATCTTCGATATTACACACAACTTCTATAAAGTCAATTTCTGATATGATCTTGAGTGAGCACTTCTGAGGAGTTCTTTCATTAGAATGTAACACCTGTTCAGTGCGTTCTGGTTTTAAGTCGTACTTCAAATGAGGTCAGTTGATGACGAAGGTGCTTGTTTGTCAGAAATAATATAACAATTAATTCAGGTACTCAATAGTAATATAAAAATGAAAAGCAGAAGCGAATTACAAGTCGAGGTGATGGAAAAAATTGTATTTCACTGTGGTGGCAAGAGTTTCTGTTGTAGAAAATATTAGTCATACGTGATGTTAAGAATTTCTAATAAATAAAAGTTTCATTGGGAGAAAAGAAGTATAACAGATACCCATAGAGAAAGTAAATCGAAGTCTTAATTACACAGTCTATGAATAAATAGTATATGGATATTGAGATGGTGGAGAAGATTTGTTACTCAGGTGGATGATTTTGGTAAAGTTTTGTTCTCTGAGCAGGATGGCTTGGTCGTGGAGCATTCATCGTTTTTATAAACGACATGAAGTTTGTGCGATAATTTCGTTCAGAAGAACGATGAAAGCTCCATGACCAAACCATCCAGCTCAGAGAACAAAACTCCACCAAAGTATATAGATATACTCATCCAACATCGTGTTTTTACTTTTCATTACATATCGTCAATCTGCGTATATCATTATTGACTTAAATCGCGTTGGTAAATAACGGAATTAAACAAATTAAATATGAGAATGTATTTTCCAATACATATATTTTGTACAATCGTTGATAAGATAAGATAATCAGAGAGATGTATCAAAGGAAGCGAAGAAGAGAGAGCGAAATGACGAGCGGTGGAGAAGGTATATGAGTCCATTCCATTTAAACAAGCGTTAATCAATATTTATAGTCGCACAAAATCAAGCTGTACACATGTAATAATGGGATACGATGGGCACACACATATGAGCTCATATAAAAGTAGTCGAAATTGATAAGCGAATAATTAACCAGGTCAAAACGTGACTCAAGTAGAATGAATAGTTTGAGTTGTTCGAAAGCTAGAATAAGGTATATGGGCTTAACATAATAACTGACACTACAAATTCTATTGAAACTCTACTAAATGATTTTATTCAATGTTAATTCTGTTGAGGAGCGAAACTTTTGAACAAAATTCACAACACAATGCTTGATGTAGCAATAGTTTGGTCCATATGTTCATGATTCATAGTAAATATTACAGGAAATTTATATATAAGTTCAATAAGAAAGTTACTTTTAAGAAGTTCATTTTGTCAAATTTAGAAGGCAGTTAAAAAGTTCGACACTACTTATGTGCATAACAATATTAACTAGAGCTTAATAAGAATTCGTTAACAGATGGTATGCATATGAAATGGTTCAAATTGAACGTGTAAACCACTGGATCTCCGTTCAGTATTCCGAAGGTATAACATTTCGTCACATTTCAAGAGTGTAATTTGAAAAAAATAGTTAAAATAGTGAAGTAAAAAAGTGTAAAGCAATGCTTGGACTCCATATTTGATTAAAAATTCAAAAACACGGCTAATTTTGAGCTGTGCCACCGAAATTCCCCAATCATATACTATAAAAATTCTGCGATTACAAACTAGAAAGTGTACACATACCTACAGAAACAGTCTTTATGTGGTAAACTTGAATGGCTTAGAAATATGTATTTTAAATTAACACCTTTCTGATATTTCAGAGCCATATAATCTGCAAGCTACCATCATAAATAGATAAAATCTACTGATAACTGTCGTTCAAGGTGACTGCTATTTATTCTGTTATGAACACCTGATTGTCGATTGTAAGTTGTCACGAGGCGCTGTAAATTCAATACACCATCGGCCATGCACATTAATGCGCGACGATACGGCAACGGTTGAATTTGTAATAAAAGACTGAATTTTGACTTGTTGAAGGTACTTATACCGTAGATCCACAAAATTGTTTATGTCTAACTTTTGGAACAGACACGTTTCAATAATTTATTTGATAAACAATTTTAAATTATGTCAGTTGGTTAGAGCAGGTTGATAAGAAACTCCGGATCTAGGCTTCATACTAGTCGTCACTCATCATCAAGACACGCTTACAATTATGAAGAAAATGATGTCCTCTACGGGATACGGGACCGCATCATCCAACTCTACAGTCTGAGATGGTCATACTGAAGTAATTATCCCATTACAGACCAATTATAGGACTGAGATATTTACAATTAATTTATTTTTGATTAGTGACTGATCTCATATTTATCTTGGACTTTAGTATTGATTGAATTATACATGGCTCCACCTCACCTAAACTATTGTATTGATCATGCTTAGTTTGTAATAGTCAGTTATAGACTTGTAGATATCCACGACTGAGTATTTGTAGATTATAACAAAATAAATGTTTTACTTCATCTTATATTCAATGGTTCTCTACTTAATATACATACTTGATAAAAAGTACTATTACGTCATTATAGCTTTTTAACTGTCAAAATATGTTATCTTGTATGTTAATCAAATGAGTAATGTATGATTTTTGTATATATAGAAAATACTTCAATTTGACATAAGAAAATTTAATTTATTTTGATAGATGAAAAATCTACATAAAAAACAAACAAACAAACACTTCCCTCTTGTAATCAAGGTGGATGTTTATGTATATATATCCAATCCATGTATATATGGATATTGATTCTATTTCGTTGTACTACGTATTTCGTTGATTACATGATTTTGAGCAATCCAAACGTAAAAATTGGCTTAATCAGTTTTACTAATAAACACAAAAAGTTCATAGTTTACACGGAACAGGTTGAAATAGTTTGGATACCACAAAATGGCTCGACATCTTGTTGAAAATCGAACTAATTTTTCAATCAGAATGATGAGGGAAATGAAACTGAGCATGGTAGATGGTGTTCATCTAGTGTCGTTTTGATCAATAATATGTAAAGTCAATCTCATTGGATACGATGTATAGCTGTGTGTTGATTCTCTCAACGAGGTAGAAAGTAATTGTGGGCTAATAAATTAATCAGACAACTAGAATGAAACAGGTCGACGGGGTTGATGATTTTCAATGTTTCTCAAATTTCTGTTCATTTGTTTCCTCTGTTTATATCGTTGGTGTAAACGATGTTTGTGTTGTTTTGTTTTTTGTGTGGATAGAATACGAGCATTCTGATTTAGATGATTATCTGAATTCGAAATGCGTTTGGACAGTGAAGTAAAGGCTTCCGTAATATGAATTCAGTCGTATTGTATATAACTAACTTTAGGACTTGAATTAAATGGTTACGAATTATTTGAATTTACTGAATAATTCAAAAAAATCGTTTCACCACTTTTTGTATCCATGCTTTCTTTTCAACATACCCTTATCGGGTGAATAATTAAACTTTTTATTTAATCTTGATTTTCTTCAATACTTTTCCAGTGATTTAAATGTTTGCTTTTATTTATATATTTTCTGCTATTTTAATAGTTGTGATCATAAGTCAATTGACGCTAGACCACCATAGAATACCTATTGTGGGACTCAGCAGTGTGCATCCATGATCCCATGGTGGTCTGACTTCAATTGATCCATGATCTCAACGATTGAAATTACTAAAATATCCGCCGAAAACCCCTTCTGATATTTGTCAGTTATATGTTTAAATTGTACAATTTACATCATTCTATCGTGTATTTATAAAATAACCAATGAGTTTTATATTAATGACAGTCATTTTGGAGAGAGAGAGAGAGAGAGAGAAAGAAAGAAAGAAAGAAAGAGAAAGAAAGAAATAGAGGTCATTCAAAATTGCTTATTAACATGAAATATATGATATGTTAAACACATAGAAACTTTATTTAAGATTATTGTCTTGGTGAATAATTCAAATAATATAAAATTATTTTCATAACTTATCTATCAATAATATGGATATGTGTATTTCCAGTAATTTTTTTGTTTTAATCAGAGAAGGGGTTTTGTGGAGATTATAGTAATTTAATAGTTGAATTCATGGGTCGATTGAAACTAATCCAGTGGTTCTAGGTTTTCTATGGTGGTTTCGCTTCATCAATTGACTCATGAATTCAACTGTTAAATTGTTTTGTTTTGTCATTCAATGTCATTAATCCTATTTGTAAGTTTACCAATACTTTTCGCATATAAAATTAATCTGTTTGAATTTTAGTGATTTTTTTGGTTGACATGTGATTCACACTAACCCAGGTTCCAGTCCTGGCAGTGGCAGTAAATTTAATGAACGAGAACATAAGTGGAAACAAGTGAATTTAATAAAACACAATATTACAGAATATCTTAGTAGAATCTGAGAACCATACAGTTAATACTTCATTTGCAAAATGTTCATTAATTGTCTCAGATGATAATAATAATAATAATAATAATAATAATATAGATCAAATGATATTTTATTAAGGTCTTGTCATTATTCATTTTCTGTAATAATATCTTTGTTTGTCATGCACACCCATTCCTTATATAACTACCTCAAACTATCCTATTGTATAGAAAAATTGTTTAAGTAGTATAAGTCTTAAATGTATCATAATTCTTTTCTCATTAGCATATTACGTTTTAGTTAGAAGTGGCAACTGTTAGATTTAATCATATCAAAATGCTAATGCAATGCGATCATAATTGAAATTGAATTGTAAACCGATTAAATTCTGGTTGAATGATTTAAATAAAACTTAAAGATTCTCATTCAAAATTATTAACGCATTGCAAATGAAAGGAAAGCTAATTTGTCCTGCCTATCCATCCATGGTATGATTTAGATCTTCTTTAACACTTTCTTCATCATTCAATAATGCCTTATAGTTTTCTTCTTCAAATATCATGAAACTGTTGATTATTTGTGATTATCATAAGTTGTAAAATATATTACTATTAACTTCACTAGAATTAGATTGAATAAATTAACAGAATTATCTTTAAAAGTAAGTAAGAAAATAATTGCTGTTTATCTAACGATTTAAAATTGTAATATCTATCAACAATAAAAAAATACTAATTATGTAATGTTACATCAGTAATGAATGAACAATCAAGTAGGGAACAACCGGTTTCATGGATTGGTTGAAGCTAGACATTAACACTGTCGGATGTCGACCAGTTCAGTGGTTTACAGGTTAAGCGATCGCGCGCGAGACCAATAGGTCCCGGGTTCGAATCCCGCGAGGCGTAATCATGGATTCGCACTGCAGTGTATTATCCACGATCCAATGGTGATGTTGCTTCAATTGTCTCATGATCTCAACTATTGAGATTAATATAATATCCACCATGATACCAATGTACGGAATGCTTATAAAACGCAATAACACCTTAAGATCTCATATCTTAGCCACAAAATCTCTCCACTAACTCATGAAAATAAATTGATACAAACGAGTTATCCATCGAATAACTTGGTGATTATGAAAACATTAAATAAACTATTGAATTAGCATATCACGCAATGTATTCGCCAATCAAAATACGACTTATTCGCTCTTATACCATACTAAACCAATGACATTCGACCGGTCTGATCAGCCCGGCGTCCTATTGGTCCGTTGCTCGCCTAGCCCGTTCAACTGAGTCCAGAAACCCAATAACCGCTTCCACTATGCGAATCATTTATTTCAGACATATTGGGTTCATACATCAACCAAACAGACCGCAACGCACCATAAAATAGGAAATAACGTTTATACAAGTTCAAGGCAAAATATAGCTATGAACATGGGAGACTGTAATCAATAAACTGGACATAACTTAAGAACAGTAAATCGTATTATAATAGTCTATGGGTCAAAATGAAGCTTATAATAAGAGGAATATAAATATACACAATTTAATTACTGAATAGTTATACCATAGGAATATATAGATAATATTAGTCCATTAATAGGTCTCAGAAGTTGCTTATAATGTAATCTTCACTAAGATATAACAATTCAATCATTAGTTGACACTAAAACAGTGAAGTAACATGACATTCCACCATAGTTACTAATAAACATTATCAATAATGATAAACAGAATCAAGAATCAAATCTTAATTTAAACATAATCCCATTAAGTAAACATGTCAATACTACTGAAAAATGAATTTCAGCAAAAACTTTTTAATTATTTAATTGAAATTTTATCTTAATCTTCATTCGTTAAACTTTATTCATCATAAACTTATCATTAAAATATTCTTCATTTAAAGCAATTAGTCCCATTTGATAAATCTCGATAGTGTCATATAGAAGACGAAGATTATCAGAATTATGTGATGATATATCATAGCCCAATACATTTCGAACAATCTGATCACATACAATATACTGGTTAAGAACATTAATATATAGAACAATGAAAGGTCAAGTAGACTAGAAATGGAGGATAAGAGGAAACAATGATAATAATAGGAGTAATAATAATAATAATGTGCAAACAATTTGAAACTTCATCACTCTGGGTAACAAGCTAATATTACCAGAGGAGAAGAACGATTAGCTTCCCTTTCCAGATATACTTTTGAGTAGACGAGTAGATGGTTCAATCAAACGATCCAGTTTTACAAGACTAACATGGACAGGTCAATACCTTAGTTATTATAGTTATTGCAAACGGGGTTTGATAAGGTGCCTATTCAACAGGCTTGATCGTATTTGTACAAATAATGCCATTGATGATGATATTAGGTTGCTAAAAAAACGTTAATGGAAATTGGTTGTCCTCTGAACTTCATAAATATATGGAACGTTCATGGTACAATGACACCTACTATAGCTTTGGCAGAGAAAAAGCCTGTCTATATCACCTTAACATTTAGAGGCGATTCAAATAGCCTTTTATAGAAACAAAGCCTTAGATCAGTCATTAACAAGACATAGTGTGCAGTGAAGGTCATTATCAAGGAAACAACAAGATTCATGCTTCATCGAGAACCTAAAAGACAAGAGAACGATTGCCTTACATTCCACGGTGTTTACCAATTTAAATGTGTTTGGTCACACATACAAAGGTAGGAGTAATCGTGATCTGAAAATTAGGGTGTGTGGACATTTACGTAAATGGCTGCACAAACAAATATAATCAAATGACCTAATAAGAGCAGAGGATAAACATCTATCATCCTCTATTGCCAAACACATAATTGAAACAGGTCATAAGATCGATTTTAACTCGGCCTTTATGGTGCTGTACAAAAGTGTAAAAGGGAATATACTAAGGTTTATTGAAGCCTTAGATATACGAAAATTCAAACCCCATTTGTGTATTCAAAAACAGTTTGTTCTCACCTTAAACCTACCCTGGTAATATTAGCTTATTATCCAAAGTGATGAAGTTTCAAATTGTTTGCACATTATTATTATTATTACTCCTATTATTATCATTGTTTCCTCTTATCCTCCATTTCTAGTCTACTTGACCTTTCATTGTTCTATATATTAATGTTCTTAACCAGTATATTGTATGTGATCAGATTGTTCGAAATGTATTGGGCTATGATATATCATCACATAATTCTGATAATCTTCGTCTTCTAATTGTACTATCGAACTATAAAATCAAACCAAATCAAATAGTTAATTTCAATAGTTGAGGCCATGAGTCAATTGAAGCTAGACCACCTTGGAAAGCCTGGAGGCATTGGACGGCTGTCTCGTTCTATTGTGCGATGTCTCAGCAGTGCGCACCCATGACCCCGCTCGCGGAATTCGAACACAGGACCTATCAGTCCCGCGTGCGACCGCTTAACCACCAAACCACTAAGCCGGCATTCAACTGGGTTAATGTCTAACTTCAAATCGTTAATGTTGGGGCTGACTAATATAAAGTGTTAACTTGAATCAGCTTATGAGTGAAATGAGATTGTACAATGAATGATCAGAATAAATATGGTCAACATGGGGTGAGTGAGAGGGAGAATAGTGTAATTACAAATCAGAAATTACATAATATGTAAAAGAATATGAATTAGGTCAGATAAAGTAGATAGGGCTGGACGCTGAATAAATTTCTCAAAACGGTTAGCAAGTGTAATAATAATATGTGTGGATAAGTTTAACATTTAAAAATGAACAATAATCAAATTACGTCACCATATTATAAAATTGATTAGTAACTAGCATGCCCCGAAGTTGGCCAGAAAATTGTGTTGAAATTCACTTACATCATGGAATTATTACAGATAGAAAATTACTGAAATTGAATGACTCCTAGACGTGGTTCATCCTGCTCTATAGATTCTCAGTAGTACAGACTCATGACAAGAAAAGTCAGTAATACAGTTTTTCCATTCTTTGGGTTATCACAAATATCGATAGAACAATGAGAAGACGGAGTTGATCTGAAAAATGTGATGTATTTGCGCTATACATTTCGAACAATCTGGTCACACATATACTTGTCAAGGCATTTTTATATGGAAATTAATAAAGGTCAAACAAATAAAAGTACAATTAAAATAACTAAGGGGAGAGAAAGAATAAGAAATTGTCGCGTTATCCTAGGCCATAGAATGACTTAAGGATTACCAAGGTAAATTCAAGGTTACGACAAATTGTTTTTGTACACATAAGGGGGGTTTATCACAAATAAAATAGTATTTTAGTTCAGCTCGTATTGTTTCATCGAATCCATCTACCTTTGTTTACAATTAGTATTTTATCATTAACAATCCACCTTACGCCTAATTTATTTAAAAATATAAAGTTAAACCTTGAAAATGAGAATTAGAGTTGGATGGTGACAATCTGTGGAATGCAAGATGCACGTTTCACTCCATTCGGGATTCATCAGCCAGATGAAAACATCCATTATTTCAGGGGATAATGTACTAGGCATTCCAAGTTGGAGATACTGAATCCAAGTCCAATTATGAACACAAACATTGGGATCCAGGCACATACAACTGGTGGGCCACAAATAGGATGAAACTTACATCCTCGCTTTCACTGCTAGACACTATTCAATGTTACTCAAAATCTTGTGACTTGTTTGAAATATGGAGAGGATAGTGTCAGAATGCACATGTATGTTGTCCTACTTATTCGGACAGATATAAGTAATATATATCCAGATTGGGAAGTATGATTATTGCTGACAGTAGAGGAACATAAGGAGAAGATAAAGAAAAGCAATCCAGTTTAAGTTGCAACAGGAATGAAAGAAGGATGAAGCTTGTAAGAGACTATTCAAGGAAGATACACAAGTAATGAATTCAATGTATTAGTTTCATATTTTACAATTGCAATGTGTGATGTTGCTAAATAGAAAAAACTAGTTTACTCTAAGTATTTGTTCATTACACATATAGTAAAATGCGACTAATTCATTGCAATCATTAAGGGCTGTAATATTCAAACTGTGAGAAAATTAACTTGAGGTTAATATATGAGAGAGGTGAATGAACTTGATGTCCTGTTGTGCATCGATATGTGAAATACAGGGTTTTACTTACTTACTTATTTACGCCTGTTACTCCTAATGGAGCATAGGCCACCAACCAGCATTTTCCAACCCACTCTGTCCTGAGCCATCTTTTCTAGTTCCATCCAATTCTTGTTCATTTTTCTCATGTCTATCTCCATTTCCCGGCGTAATGTGTTCGTTGGTCTTCCCCTTTTCCTTTGGCCTTGAGGATTCTATGTGAGGGCCTGTCTTGTGACGCAGTTGGGTGCTTCCCTCAATGTGTATCCTATCCACTTCCAGCGCTTCTCCCTGATGCTCAGGGTTGTGGTGTTTATTAATCAACACAGTGGATTCGACTCAATCGGATTGATGTTGATGTGAATCGATAGCGTGTGGAGAATAACCGAAGTGATTGGCATTAGCTAATGTGTCTTGTTGAATGATTTGTAATTCGGTTTGAGAAGTGACGATCTGATTACATAAAGAACAGAACTGAGTGAATCTGCATCATGAGCGTCTGTTGATAGTCTATCGAATGGTTAGTGTTGTGTATGTGGGGTGAGAATGTGGTACCTGTGGTAGAGAGTGTAGTTGATGTAAGCAGATAGAGAGGGACGTAGGTATGTGTGTGGATATTGAGGTGTTGTGTTTGGTAAAATGTGTGGCGTCGCGTCCCGTGACCCCCATTGTGAGACGCGGTCAATAACCGTACACCTGAGGCTAGCGCCCATCCAACCAGGTCATCTGCTCAGCACCACATACAGCCATAGGGCCATGTGCAGTACTTCCCCGCAGTTATGACGTGGAGACTGGGTGGGAAACCCGCACTTGGCGGACAACACTCTCTGTCCAGTGCCCGGGGAGTTCTCCCAGAGTCAGTGAGTGACTGTTTGTTTTTCACGCACTCTTCAACGGACTCCGAAATAACCACCGGTCCGCGACAATCGCGTATTGTTGCATTTACTCACCTAAAATATACTGGTTGGTAATCGTTAGAAGGGCTTCATTTGCACATCTTCACACAACTTATTCTTATTCCCATCTCGATTTCGCTCAATCGTCGACATCCTAAATTCTCATTCACTTGTGCTTGCCGTATGTTGAGGTCTACTGATGCAGAGGCTCCTGCTTCATTGTTTGTCTCCACCTACATATGTTGATGTGTATGGGGTAGGAGGGTCAGATAACTTAAGAATTCTGAACGCAAGAAGATGAATAAATTGAAGCATATGTGGTAAGAAGATAAATAGATCGTGAATAATATTATCACCAATGTCAATATACTACTTAAATAAATAAGGGTGTAAATAAATGCGAAACGCTCAAGTTACTGTAGGAAGAGAACAAACGGCAAGCACAAGTGAATGAGAATTTAGGATGTCGACGATTGAGCGAAATCGAGATGGGAATAAGAATAAGTTGTGTGAAGATGTGCAAATGAAGCCCTTCTAACGATTACCAACCAGTATATTTTAGGTGAGTAAATGCAACAATACGCGATTGTCGCGGACCGGTGGTTATTTCGGAGTCCGTTGAAGAGTGCGTGAAAAACAAACAGTCACTCACTGACTCTGGGAGAACTCCCCGGGCACTGGACAGAGAGTGTTGTCCGCCAAGTGCGGGTTTCCCACCCAGTCTCCACGTCATAACTGCGGGGAAGTACTGCACATGGCCCTATGGCTGTATGTGGTGCTGAGCAGATGACCTGGTTGGATGGGCGCTAGCCTCAGGTGTACGGTTATTGACCGCGTCTCACAATGGGGGTCACGGGACGCGACGCCACACATTTTACCAAACACAACACCTCAATATCCACACACATACCTACGTCCCTCTCTATCTGCTTACATCAACTACACTCTCTACCACAGGTACCACATTCTCACCCCACATACACAACACTAACCATTCGATAGACTATCAACAGACGCTCATGATGCAGATTCACTCAGTTCTGTTCTTTATGTAATCAGATCGTCACTTCTCAAACCGAATTACAAATCATTCAACAAGACACATTAGCTAATGCCAATCACTTCGGTTATTCTCCACACGCTATCGATTCACATCAACATCAATCCGATTGAGTCGAATCCACTGTGTTGATTAATAAACACCACAACCCTGAGCATCAGGGAGAAGCGCTGGAAGTGGATAGGATACACATTGAGGGAAGCACCCAACTGCGTCACAAGACAGGCCCTCACATAGAATCCTCAAGGCCAAAGGAAAAGGGGAAGACCAACGAACACATTACGCCGGGAAATGGAGATAGACATGAGAAAAATGAACAAGAATTGGATGGAACTAGAAAAGATGGCTCAGGACAGAGTGGGTTGGAAAATGCTGGTTGGTGGCCTATGCTCCATTAGGAGTAACAGGCGTAAATAAGTAAGTAAGTAAAACCCTGTATTTCACATATCGATGCACAACAGGACATCAAGTTCATTCACCTCTCTCATATATTAACCTCAAGTTAATTTTCTCACAGTTTGAATATTACAGCCCTTAATGATTGCAATGAATTAGTCGCATTTTACTATATGTGTAATGAACAAATACTTAGAGTAAACTAGTTTTTTCTATTTAGCAACATCACACATTGCAATTGTAAAATATGAAACTAATACATTGAATTCATTACTTGTGTATCTTCCTTGAATAGTCTCTTACAAGCTTCATCCTTCTTTCATTCCTGTTGCAACTTAAACTGGATTGCTTTTCTTTATCTTCTCCTTATGTTCCTCTACTGTCAGCAATAATCATACTTCCCAATCTGGATATATATTACTTATATCTGTCCGAATAAGTAGGACAACATACATGTGCATTCTGACACTATCCTCTCCATATTTCAAACAAGTCACAAGATTTTGAGTAACATTGAATAGTGTCTAGCAGTGAAAGCGAGGATGTAAGTTTCATCCTATTTGTGGCCCACCAGTTGTATGTGCCTGGATCCCAATGTTTGTGTTCATAATTGGACTTGGATTCAGTATCTCCAACTTGGAATGCCTAGTACATTATCCCCTGAAATAATGGATGTTTTCATCTGGCTGATGAATCCCGAATGGAGTGAAACGTGCATCTTGCATTCCACAGATTGTCACCATCCAACTCTAATTCTCATTTTCAAGGTTTAACTTTATATTTTTAAATAAATTAGGCGTAAGGTGGATTGTTAATGATAAAATACTAATTGTAAACAAAGGTAGATGGATTCGATGAAACAATACGAGCTGAACTAAAATACTATTTTATTTGTGATAAACCCCCCTTATGTGTACAAAAACAATTTGTCGTAACCTTGAATTTACCTTGGTAATCCTTAAGTCATTCTATGGCCTAGGATAACGCGACAATTTCTTATTCTTTCTCTCCCCTTAGTTATTTTAATTGTACTTTTATTTGTTTGACCTTTATTAATTTCCATATAAAAATGCCTTGACAAGTATATGTGTGACCAGATTGTTCGAAATGTATAGCGCAAATACATCACATTTTTCAGATCAACTCCGTCTTCTCATTGTTCTATCGATATTTGTGATAACCCAAAGAATGGAAAAACTGTATTACTGACTTTTCTTGTCATGAGTCTGTACTACTGAGAATCTATAGAGCAGGATGAACCACGTCTAGGAGTCATTCAATTTCAGTAATTTTCTATCTGTAATAATTCCATGATGTAAGTGAATTTCAACACAATTTTCTGGCCAACTTCGGGGCATGCTAGTTACTAATCAATTTTATAATATGGTGACGTAATTTGATTATTGTTCATTTTTAAATGTTAAACTTATCCACACATATTATTATTACACTTGCTAACCGTTTTGAGAAATTTATTCAGCGTCCAGCCCTATCTACTTTATCTGACCTAATTCATATTCTTTTACATATTATGTAATTTCTGATTTGTAATTACACTATTCTCCCTCTCACTCACCCCATGTTGACCATATTTATTCTGATCATTCATTGTACAATCTCATTTCACTCATAAGCTGATTCAAGTTAACACTTTATATTAGTCAGCCCCAACATTAACGATTTGAAGTTAGACATTAACCCAGTTGAATGCCGGCTTAGTGGTTTGGTGGTTAAGCGGTCGCACGCGGGACTGATAGGTCCTGTGTTCGAATTCCGCGAGCGGGGTCATGGGTGCGCACTGCTGAGACATCGCACAATAGAACGAGACAGCCGTCCAATGCCTCCAGGCTTTCCAAGGTGGTCTAGCTTCAATTGACTCATGGCCTCAACTATTGAAATTAACTATTTGATTTGGTTTGATTTTATAGTTCGATAGTACAATTAGAAGACGAAGATTATCAGAATTATGTGATGATATATCATAGCCCAATACATTTCGAACAATCTGATCACATACAATATACTGGTTAAGAACATTAATATATAGAACAATGAAAGGTCAAGTAGACTAGAAATGGAGGATAAGAGGAAACAATGATAATAATAGGAGTAATAATAATAATAATGTGCAAACAATTTGAAACTTCATCACTTTGGATAATAAGCTAATATTACCAGGGTAGGTTTAAGGTGAGAACAAACTGTTTTTGAATACACAAATGGGGTTTGAATTTTCGTATATCTAAGGCTTCAATAAACCTTAGTATATTCCCTTTTACACTTTTGTACAGCACCATAAAGGCCGAGTTAAAATCGATCTTATGACCTGTTTCAATTATGTGTTTGGCAATAGAGGATGATAGATGTTTATCCTCTGCTCTTATTAGGTCATTTGATTATATTTGTTTGTGCAGCCATTTACGTAAATGTCCACACACCCTAATTTTCAGATCACGATTACTCCTACCTTTGTATGTGTGACCAAACACATTTAAATTGGTAAACACCGTGGAATGTAAGGCAATCGTTCTCTTGTCTTTTAGGTTCTCGATGAAGCATGAATCTTGTTGTTTCCTTGATAATGACCTTCACTGCACACTATGTCTTGTTAATGACTGATCTAAGGCTTTGTTTCTATAAAAGGCTATTTGAATCGCCTCTAAATGTTAAGGTGATATAGACAGGCTTTTTCTCTGCCAAAGCTATAGTAGGTGTCATTGTACCATGAACGTTCCATATATTTATGAAGTTCAGAGGACAACCAATTTCCATTAACGTTTTTTAGCAACCTAATATCATCATCAATGGCATTATTTGTACAAATACGATCAAGCCTGTTGAATAGGCACCTTATCAAACCCCGTTTGCAATAACTATAATAACTAAGGTATTGACCTGTCCATGTTAGTCTTGTAAAACTGGATCGTTTGATTGAACCATCTACTCGTCTACTCAAAAGTATATCTGGAAAGGGAAGCTAATCGTTCTTCTCCTCTGGTAATATTAGCTTGTTACCCAGAGTGATGAAGTTTCAAATTGTTTGCACATTATTATTATTATTACTCCTATTATTATCATTGTTTCCTCTTATCCTCCATTTCTAGTCTACTTGACCTTTCATTGTTCTATATATTAATGTTCTTAACCAGTATATTGTATGTGATCAGATTGTTCGAAATGTATTGGGCTATGATATATCATCACATAATTCTGATAATCTTCGTCTTCTATATGACACTATCGAGATTTATCAAATGGGACTAATTGCTTTAAATGAAGAATATTTTAATGATAAGTTTATGATGAATAAAGTTTAACGAATGAAGATTAAGATAAAATTTCAATTAAATAATTAAAAAGTTTTTGCTGAAATTCATTTTTCAGTAGTATTGACATGTTTACTTAATGGGATTATGTTTAAATTAAGATTTGATTCTTGATTCTGTTTATCATTATTGATAATGTTTATTAGTAACTATGGTGGAATGTCATGTTACTTCACTGTTTTAGTGTCAACTAATGATTGAATTGTTATATCTTAGTGAAGATTACATTATAAGCAACTTCTGAGACCTATTAATGGACTAATATTATCTATATATTCCTATGGTATAACTATTCAGTAATTAAATTGTGTATATTTATATTCCTCTTATTATAAGCTTCATTTTGACCCATAGACTATTATAATACGATTTACTGTTCTTAAGTTATGTCCAGTTTATTGATTACAGTCTCCCATGTTCATAGCTATATTTTGCCTTGAACTTGTATAAACGTTATTTCCTATTTTATGGTGCGTTGCGGTCTGTTTGGTTGATGTATGAACCCAATATGTCTGAAATAAATGATTCGCATAGTGGAAGCGGTTATTGGGTTTCTGGACTCAGTTGAACGGGCTAGGCGAGCAACGGACCAATAGGACGCCGGGCTGATCAGACCGGTCGAATGTCATTGGTTTAGTATGGTATAAGAGCGAATAAGTCGTATTTTGATTGGCGAATACATTGCGTGATATGCTAATTCAATAGTTTATTTAATGTTTTCATAATCACCAAGTTATTCGATGGATAACTCGTTTGTATCAATTTATTTTCATGAGTTAGTGGAGAGATTTTGTGGCTAAGATATGAGATCTTAAGGTGTTATTGCGTTTTATAAGCATTCCGTACATTGGTATCATGGTGGATATTATATTAATCTCAATAGTTGAGATCATGAGACAATTGAAGCAACATCACCATTGGATCGTGGATAATACACTGCAGTGCGAATCCATGATGACGCCTCGCGGGATTCGAACCCGGGACCTATTGGTCTCGCGCGCGATCGCTTAACCTCTAGACCACTGAGCCAGTATCCGACAGTGTTAATGTCTAACTTCAACTAATCCACAAAATTCAGCGAAACATCCACTACTGTGTTCAGTGAGTTACTATGTCATAACAGACCCAGTTGAACTCCACTGGTCACTGTTTTTCACTAGAACTCCGTGAAATACCTCTTGAAGTCAGTCACTAGTGAGCATATATTGATTAATATCAGAAGGGATTTTTGTGGATTTTATGTAGTAATGCAATACTTGAGTTCATGAGCCCAGTGTTTTCAAGTTTGTCATGGTAGTCTAGTTTCAACTGATTCATGATCTTTGATAATTATCATTAATTTGAATTATGTAGCATTATGTTGTCTTTTGATCTATGGAATTAATTTTGTCAATTCTATCAATATTTTAAATACTTAACAAAACTATACATGATCATGATGAACTCATAAGCTTAACACTTCCATTGATATTCTTTTTCTCATAAAGTTTGAATCAACTTTCACCAAACTTAATATTCAATTCCATAATAATAATAATAATAATAATAATAATAATAATAATAATAATAATATTATTATTATTATTATTATTATTATTATTATTATTATTATTGATGGCTTCATTCAGTATTATCTTTTGGTACAATATAGAATTCTCAGCACAACGTATTTCAAAAGCAACAAAAAAAGAAAGGAAAAACGTTTTAAAAAATCTGAAAAAAAAACTGTACAATTTTTCAAATTAGAGACATGTTAGGAATGCAGGTTATTGACTAGGTTAACTCTAACAACCTGTTCGTCACAGAGTATATTTGCTAGGTAAGGTATTATAGAACTTTTATACTTTTGCTTGAGTGCAAGGATTTTAATGTAATTTCGTCTCGTTCTACCAGAAGATATACCAGGAGAAAGATAAGAGTGAAGGGGATGGTTAATATCTGATAAATTAACACCTGCCAGGAGTTTGTATGACTTTAGATGTCTGGTTAGCTTTTTTTAGCGAGTTAGTTTTCTACGGGTTGGGGTCGCTAACCCCATGCCCAACCCTCCTCCTTTATCTGGGCTTGGGACCTGCAGCAGCCCTCGGAGGGACTCCAGGCGGAGTTTTTAGATGTCTATCCACAACCATATTAATTATGACCTCGAAAGATTCACCACACATCTTGCTAACTGCCTTCAGCACGCTCCGCAATACAGCAAAGTCTTTTCTCAAAAGCCCGGGAAAGAATAATGGAGAACAGTAAATAATAATAGGTAATATGCGAGAATTGACAAATTGTAAGAGTAAATGACGACTAATCCCAAGAGCATGCAATCTCTTTATGCAGTAAGTCAGACGGAAAACCTTCTTCAATAACAATAAAACGTGAGAAGACCAAGAGAGATCAGAGGAAAAGGTAACACCAAGATAATTGACCTTCGACACTGTGTTTATCAAAGAGTCTTCAATATCACAAGCATTATGGGATCTCAAAATGGTGTTTAGATGCTGTTCATGTCTCATGCTAAAGTTAACAGCTTGACATTTAGACGGATTAAGTATGAGACCATTACCAACAGACCAACAATCAATACGAGACAAAAACTCATTCATTTCTATGGGATGTAAAGAGGAAGAGATAGGCATACATACAGTGAGATCATCCGCATAGTTCACGAAAGTGTTTTCTGTGGAAGATGGCAGACCATGCAGAAAAAAGAGAAAGGAAGAGGTGAAAGAACAGCTCCTTGTGGTACACCTTCATGAGACAGTAGAGACTCTGAACACATTCCTCTAAATACAATGTACTGTTCTCTTCCAGAGAGGTAGGAACATAGCCAGTTGGTTATCCAGCTGTCAGTGTTGATGCTGATTAACTTGTTAATTAAACGTTGTCTTGGTATAGAATCAAAAGCTGAAGTATAGTCCAGAAAAGCACATCGAACATACTTCTTACCCTTTTCTAAGTTGAACACTATATTGTGATGCAGAACAGCAACAGCATCTAAGGTGCTTCTTTTGCATCTGTAAGCAAACTGATATGGATCAATATGCTCTTTTATCGCAGGCTGAAGTGGAAGTATTAATAATTTTTCCATTGTTTTGAGGAAGGGTGAAGTTATTGCAATAGGTCTAAATTTTACATTCTTATCACCAAATGCTTTCTTGGGTACAGGAATTATCTTCATCTTTCTCCACATTTTCGGTATGAGATTAGATGAGAAGGATCTGTTAAAGATAGTTGTGAACGGATAACATAGGACGTCAGCACATTTTTTAAAAAGGATGTTTGGGATACCATCAGGTCCCAAACATCGAGATGAATTAAGCGACTGGAGACATCTTCGTACATCAGTTTCAGTGAAACTGGGAACACAGCTATTTTTAAACCTGTGGATAAAGGGAGCATCACATCAGATGACTGACGTACAAAAGACTTATTTAAGTCACAAACATTCAGCTGGTTATCGGTCCTAATGTGTCTGTCACCTGTAAGTTCTTTAAAGAGTTACCACATACTTGGAGAGTTTTTGCAAGACAAGAGTTTTTGAGTAAACATAGAGTTGAAACGTCTAATCTCTAGGTTTATCAGACCATTTAGCTTACGAACTTCATTAGAGTTTTTCTCCCTGTACATTTTTCTTTCACCCTCCGTAGTCGTTTTAGTTGTGAAGATGTAAGTCGATCAAAACTTACAAAAATGGTTTCAGTGGGACAACAAATATCAAAACAGAATTTAAGGTAACAAGTGATAACATCAGTAGTGATTTCCAGTGAGTCATCTGTAAATAATTCCCAGTTAGTCGTATGAAACATGTTTTTCAGATTTCGGATATTTTCTTCTGAGTAATTCCTATATTTGACTTTCTTGGTTTGATGTAAGAGTGTACTCTTCCCATGCTTTCCATATACTTTAGGTAGAACACGAATTATACAGTGATCCGAGCTAGACAATGGAGCACGTTTACGAGTCGCATATATACCCACATCATTAATGAAAACGAAGTCTAAATGAGCATCCAAACGAGTAGGAAAATCTACTACATTTTGGTGACCTAGTGACGTAAGGAAGCTACAGTCACATGAATTGAAATCACCACATACAACTGAAAGTGAATCACTGAAGGCAGTAACAGCGAACTCAGTGAATTCATCAGCGAAAACAGATAGCGCAGATGATGTGCAATCTGGAGTCACGTAGATATTGGTAACATAAACATATTTGTATTTATTCAGATGTTTTGGACGACATCTTAGAGTTAGACAGTCGATAAAGTCATTTGAAAACTTGAAACACGCAAACGAAGATCGACACCAGTTTACGTTTACAAACGTAGCTACACCGCCGCCACACCTCTTTTTATTGTTTGATCGATCCTGACGATAAATTTTGAAGTCACGTAGTGATGCTGTGGTGCGTGCTACTTATATTGATGTAAGTAGTATATGACGCGAGTCAGGAACGTAATTTCTGGCAGCAGAAGATGGGGGAAGATCAAGGAAAGAAGAGCGATAACACAATGCAATTTGTAAGAAAAGGCATGAACAATGAAATTTGAGACAATGGATTGATAATTGCAACAACAACAGTCCGGTTTGATATGATATTTTGCAAATTAACGATTTGCTATATAGTTTTTTCTAATTTAGCACAACAATTTAGCATGATAAAATCTCTATACGGATTCAAAAAGCTCGTTTGGACTTCGCCAACTTATGTCATCTATGACAAAAGCGAGATATCCGTCTATCAACTAAAGGGTAAGTATGCTGCGCAGCAGCTCGTTCTGCTCTAATTCACGGCTGCGAAACGTGGCCACTAAGAGTAGAAGATATTCGTAAGTTACTAGTATTTGGCCACAGATGTCTTGGAAATATTGCTCGCATCTGCTGAGATCACCAGGTAGGTAATAGTGGGGTTAGACGCAGAGTATTAAGGAATGATAGTAAATCATTTGATGAGGTTGTGAATCTTTATCGATTGAGATAGTTGGGCCACGTGTTGTGTACGCCTGAACACCGATTACCACGACACCCAATGCTGACTAGTGTAGGGGATGGTTGGAAGAAAGTTAGGGCCGGCCAAACGAGAACGTGGCATCAGTGCTTGAAGTCACCAACTTGTGGTCCGAGCCATGTTGGTAGATGCAGACTAATTGGTTGGGGACCGCGTGAATATTGTAGCCAATTGTTGGAGACTGTGGGTTACATGGCTCAGAATCGATCACAATGGCTTAGGTGTATACACTCTTTGTCTTCCCTTAAACGATGAGATTAAAATCACGTCATATCTTTCTTTCTACGAACTAATTCTTTCCTCTTGTACTATGTTCTTATATGCAATCTTTCTTTTATATATTACCACCACTGAATTAACTACTTCTATGAAACTGGTGTTCATCTTGCTGTGCTAATGGCAACTTGGACCGATGCGTGGTCCTACGTTGTAGCTGACTGACTGACTGGGGCTTTCGGGGAATGCTAAACATAATAGCAGCATAAGTAGTCATTGAATCAGAAACGTGACATGTGATATTTCATTTTCTAGATGTTTCTGACAAAATTTCTATCGAATGTTGATTAGCTAAGATATTTCTCAATGTATTCAGAATCTTCTTGATCTCTTCAATAATATGATCTTTGTTTAATTCTTAAATTCATAATCTATATAGAATTAATTTAATATGAATCATTATATAAACGATTCAAATATAAATCTCTATAGAATGTATTTATAATAATCTGTTATTTCATTATATTTCCTTAATAGTTCAATGTTGATTGGAATGATTTAATAATGGCAAATTAAATCAATTCACCAGTTATTAGATAACTAATATGAAAAACAAAATATCCTTTTCATTCAACCAATAAACTGTGAATAAAAGAAGAGAAAAAAGGAAGAAAAAAAAGGGAAAGTCAATCGATTCAGTCGATTATGTAATAATCAGTTGTTAAATACATCTTCATAAACTGAATTGAATTCACATTGTATATCCATCCAATTAAATTACTATTCCACTTGTTGAAATCATGATTCAATTGAAGCTGGACCACCATGGAAAACCTGGAAGCACTGGATGGCCGTTTCGTCCTAGTATGGGGCTCTTCAGCAGTGCGCATCCACGATCTCGCACCCAGCAGGATTCGAACCCAGGACCTATCAGTCTCGCGCCAGGCGCTTAAAATAATAAATTACTATTCATTAGGCTTTCTAGTAATTATATATGTTGATTAATTTCAAATCTGTAATCACGAATATAAATTAAGTAGGTCTATATTAATAGTTGAGATCAGGAGTCAATTGAAGCTAGACTACTATGGAAAATGAGGGAAGCTTTAGACGGTTGTTTCGTCCTACTGTGGGATTACGATCTCAACTATTAAAATTGTTATAATATCCATAAAACCACTTATGATATTGATCAATATATGCTCAGTAGTGACTGACTTCAAGAGGTATTTCATGGAGTTCTAGTGAAAAACAGTGACCAGTGGAGTTCAACTGGGTCTGTTATGACATAGTAACTCACTGAACACAATTGTGGATGTGTCGCTGACTTTTGTGGATTAGTTGAAGTCAGATATTAACATCGTTGGATGCCAGTGAGCTCAGTGGTCTAGAGGTTAAGCGTTCGCGCGCGAGACTGACAGGTCCTGGATGGAATCTCACGAGACAGTATCGTGGATGCGCACTGCTGATTCGTCCCACAATAGGAAGAGACGGCCACCTAGTGTTTCCAGGTTTTTCATGGTAGTCTAGCTGCAATTGACTCATAATCTCAACTATTAAAATTACTATTATATCCACAAAAACCCTTCTGATATTAAGTCTATATTAATGGTTTTTCTCTTTATACTTCTAAACAAGATTGAAATTTCATAAAAAAATTATTTTTTGTTTAAAAGTTGTAGAATAAATGTCACCAACCTTCTGAGATAAATTAATTCTTACTTCTCTGTCTTAGATATCTTCAGGAGTACTTAATTAGATTTTAATGCTGAATAGTTCAAAAAGTTCGAAGAAGTGTAACTCATCTAAAGTGAATTTTTGTTTTGATCATATTATTAAGATCAATTTTGTGTAATCAAACAGTAACAATATCCAATCATATAGAGCAGACTATATACCTACCCAAGTATACTGTTCACCAGTTTGATCCTTTTTGTTTTACAGATGTGAAACATGACGAAATAAAAAGTGAAAACGGAAGTTTGCTATAGACGTCTTGAAAACATTGTTAGTCTACAGTGAAATTAAGGAATAACAAATGCTAACGTTTAGTATATAGTTTTAAGTAGAAATGGTATTTCAATTGATGAGACATTATTTTATGCATATCCAACTGCAATGTTCCCTGAGGATTATGATTAGCTGACATAACAGTAGGTTGGATAAAGTCAGCAGTCAAACGAATATAGTTCATTAGTACTTGGACTCATTTCCTGTTGGTCTATGGCAAATACGTAGGTGATATCTTCTTAGTTGAGATTTACGAATTTTCACTCACTAGATATTAAGTTTAGCATTACTTTACACATTTTCTTCTTTCATCTCATCTGTTACTTAACAAGATCATATCCTCTCATGTGGTTCGATTACTATTAATTTACTGTCTTGCTGAGCTGATTTACAAAATATGATCAGATGATGAGATGGAAAACTTTATGAAGTCATATACTGGTGACAGACTATTAAAAGTAAAGTAAAAACATTAACTAAATCATCATTTGTTTCCTTTAGAAGTGGTGAGGCTCTTCTTTAAGTTTTATAACAAAATGTTAGTTTAAAGAAAACTGATCAACATAGATTTAATCAAGCAATAAATCTTATCGTTTCGAAGTTAACCATTTTTGTTTATTCATCCAAAAAAGGTAGTTTTTGTGTGTTATGCAACCCACTGTAAAGATAATAGATTGATGACAGTGGTATGACGGCCTGCTTTAACATCTGGGCTAATTATACCTTGTCATTTAAATATTTCAATAGATTATTTAATTTCGTTTGTTTTAATGCATCATTATGGCTCTTAATCGTATAACGTATTCAGTTGCGTTTCTGAAAAGTATACAACTTTTCGTTGTACAAGTTACAAAAGGCTGAGTCAGAGGTATTGTGGTTTCTGGCATTATACATTTAAAAAGAATGTACATTATTTAGGTGTCTATTGACTGGACTGTTAATTTCTAACGGCTAACCATTTAATATGTCATCCTCAGGACCGTTCAAGAATTAAGAAACAGAAACTTGTTATGCTGAGAATTCTTTATTGTACCACAAATATAATATTGAATATAACCACTTATAATAATAATGTTGTGAACAAGAACACAAATGGGGACAATCGAATGGAGTTGGGCCTAAAACTTACAGAATATCTCACTTAAACTGAGAACCATACATTAAATACTTAATTTGCAAAATATCAATCAATTGTCTGCAAATGTCAGTCCATCGTCTCAGATTTCATTGTTTGTGTAATTTCATACCAATTACTTTCTGTTTTCATTCTTTCCTTCTTCAACTTCTACTGAAATGCATTCTATCTCTGACTATCGTTATATACTACTTTTGTGGATAAAAGTAGCTCACACCCCAACAATAATAATTAAAATGATAGTTAAGAGAATATAACTATTGATTTATTGATTTATTTTTAGCTACTTCAACAAAAACACAATTGACAAAATATCCAAATGACTTTATTAATCAAACATCAATGGAAAATATAATAAATTTAAAAAACTAATAAATTAATCAATCAAAATAATACATTAAATGAAACATTGATTAATTCATTCAATATACATAAATCAATAAAATCGATGAATTTGAAAATGAATCAATAATATTACATAATAATCAAATATTAATAAATCAATTAATGATTCCATTAATTCTATTTGGATTAATTATAAATTTTCTAATAATCAATACAATAATAAAAATATTATATAAAAAAATACCATGGATAATATTTTTATTTTATATTATTATACTGGATCAATTTGATTTATTGATCTGTATTATTGATCTTATTATCGAATCATATTATGAAATTAAATTATTTATTATCATACAATTTTTTGGACGTTTTTATTGTCAAATTATACCAATGTTATATAATTTATTAAAACATATACATTCAATATTATATATAATTTTTGCAATTCAAACAATCAAATTATATTTGTATCCATGGCAACAATTAAATAAGCCATCCAAACAAATAAAACAATTTATACAAAATACATTGATATTAATCATTGTTATAACAATTATATTAAATTGTCAATTTATATGGACATATGATTTATCAAAATTAGAAACATTTATATTACATGAACGTATATTACATAATATATATAAATGTGATTTTGCATTAACATGGATATTAAGTCCAATATTTTTAAATTATATATGGCCATTAATAGATCATATAATTGGTGATATATTACCATGTATCATATGTTTATTTAGTGGATTAATTAGTTATATATTATATCGATTTCAAGTAATCAAATATCAGAAAGAAATCAGTAATAAGTTCGATGATCATCATAATAGTAGTCAAGAGAAATATTTAACTATATTCATCAATGATAATAATAATAATGAACAAAGATATAATAAAAATTATTTGTCATATATTAGGTGGATTATGAAAATAATTCGAGTATTTAATTTAATTTGTATTATTCATGGAATATTTTTGATACCACGATGTTTATATTATTTAATGAAATATTTCTTTTTTATAAGTAAGTTCAACGTAAATTTTCTATAAATTTGTAGTATTACTGAAATGTATTTAAAGTAGCATAAAAGTTTAGTTGAAATTTTGATGCGACATTACTCATTATGGGATTCTATTATATCGAACTTATTCTTTAGTAAAAATGATTGTAAATGGAAGTTTGTTATTTAAAATTAAACAATAACAACACAAAAACTGGATGGCTGATAGCAGCAGAGATATGTGGAAACATACTGTCTAACAGACCTTATGGCCTTAGCCATAAATCAATTGGGATATTAGGACTGATACTCATGAGTTTACAAGACTTCAATAAAACCAGGTACGAAAGGAGTAGTAAACAATAGGGATTAAATATACAGTGTTGAGAAGTTCAGTAATTATTTATTAGTTTTGTACCTAACTGAAATTCTAATTATGACACATGTTCGTGGTCGATGAAGTTGTTGTAATTAAGAGATATTTCCAGTAAAGATATATTACCCGGAGACTAATATCAGGAGAAAATATGAAAAGAAATTAGATCATTGCGTAATACCGACAATGAATTGAAATTATAAATAAAACTCGTTGGTTTCTGCATCAATGGACTGAATGCTAAACACTCGATGGAAGATTTCAACATGTTGGTTTGGTCTCCAATAGGATCTTGGATGAACACTATTAAAATGTAGCGTACTAAGACGAAATAGCTTTCCAATGTTCCTTGATTCTCAATGTTTGCATAGGTTCAGTTCTTGATGTAAACTATAAGAAACATGAGACTGAATCAAAAGGATTTCCAAGATGTACACAAACATTTCGGAATATTGAAAATGTGTGAAATTCAAGAAAACATAAGATTACCAAAACTTTTACACTAAAACGAATATTCAGCAGTCACATGTTTCTTATAATCATCATGCAAGGAAGTTTAGAGATTTCAATAACTTGTCTAGATCTTCCAAGTAATTGTGTAAATTTGACACTTCTACAAGTCCTTTAGTTATCTCATATATTTTAGATTATCTGCTAAATTTTCGTGCAAAGATTCACTTCTTATCAACCAATGTACGTTTTTTATATCAACATAACTATATATAGTTTTGATATCGTCGATTGAATAGTCTCACTCCACTCAAATTATGATGTCAAACCAGCTTTAATTAATCATCTACAATATTTTGTCTTTTTCATTACTATTCAATCACTAAAATTATCTTCTTTACATATAATAGAAGGTCGTTAATCACTGTATTTTCCACGTATATTCATTGGTTTGTAAAGATATTTTCCTTTAAATAGTCAATATATCCACTTTGATCACGAATTATTATAATCAAATACATATATCAGAAGGGGTTTTGTCGATATTATAGTGATTTTAATCAACATATGCTCAGTAGTGACTGACTTCAAGAGGTATTTCATGGAGTTCTAGTGAAAAACAGTGACCAGTGGAGTTCAACTGGGTCTGTTATGACATAGTAACTCACTGAACACAATTGTGGATGTGTCGCTGACTTTTGTGGATTAGTTGAAGTCAGATATTAACATCGTTGGATGCCAGTGAGCTCAGTGGTCTAGAGGTTAAGCGTTCGCGCGCGAGACTGACAGGTCCTGGATGGAATCTCACGAGACAGTATCGTGGATGCGCACTGCTGATTCGTCCCACAATAGGAAGAGACGGCCACCTAGTGTTTCCAGGTTTTTCATGGTAGTCTAGCTGCATTTGACTCATAATCTCAACTGTTAAAATATACATATATCTATATTCTAACGCATTAATGTTCACGTTAAATTTTAGGTAGAGTAACAAATCGTATTAATGTACATAATCATGAATTAGATGATTTTCAAAATCAAACAGATCAAGGACTATTAAATACTATCGGTTATATTATGGAATTATTAAAACCTTATGAAATTTATTTAAGTAACTATGAGTCTGCATTACGTTTTATAAATTTTATTGAAATATATATAAGAGCTATTATTCTGTTATTTGGTATAAATGAATTTAAATCAAATCTTAATACACATTTAACTACAATCATAAATTATTGTAAACGATTATCATTATGTAATCTATATGATGTAATTCCGAAAAAATGTACAAACGTTCCATTCATAAATTATGGGAAGAAAGTATTTATCCAAAATTCTGGTCATCAAGCTAAATTTGTGCATAGAACTACTACTGATTTACCACTGAATTATGAAAAAGTCAATGAAGATGTTGTCGAAATGTCGGAATATTTCCACAAGAAAAACTGTAGCTCTGGTGATCTCAGCAATGCTAATACTAACAATAGTAATGAACAGAAGAAAATTCCTTCTTTTGTAGAATATGGCAACACAATGAATTCACAAACCTCTTTAATTACTAATACCCAGTTTAATCATACTACTTATAAATATAAATGTAATGAATCGGATACAATAAAAACTAATAAATTCACATCTAATCTTAATATTAATTCAAAATATGATTGGTATAATTTGAAAAAATATAAATCAAATTCAAAAAATCACAATTTTAATGATATTTCAAATTTTGAATTATTTAGAAAAAAATATCAGATTGTTTATTTATAAAATATGATTATACTACTTAAATGAATAAAAAGTAAACAAGTTTTACATTTCGAAAAAATGTCTATTATCTTCAAAAATATTTATGCACAATTTAGTGGATTTTAATAAATTCTGTTTAAATTGATTTTTTAAAATTGCTTCTGTTATAACTTGTGCCATGTATCCTATTAATATATGACGTAATGATACCACGAATTAGAGAACGGTATATTATCGACCGGACCAATGATGCATGAAACAAGTACGAGCAGTCTGGAATCTTTATCGGTCCTGATTCTCACCTAGCCTTACTTGTTAAGTCCAGAACAGCAATATCAGCCTCCGCGATATGAATCATTTAATTCAAACATACTGGGTTTACAAATCAACCAAGGAGACAAAGTCGCGCCATAAAATAGGAAAAAACATTTGTACAAGACTTAGCCCAAAGTGACTGTGAATGTAGGAGATGGTAATTGATAGAGAAAACATAACTCAAGAATGGTAAATCGTATAATAACACTTCATAAGTCAAAACAAAGCTTAGAATAAGAGGAACACGAATACGAATAGCTTACTTGTTTAACAATTATACAATAAAAATATATGTGTAGTATTAGTTCAGAAATGGATCCCAAAAGTTACCATTCATAATTCGCATCGGGACATAACAACTTCTCACTTAAGTGTTTGTATTAATGTGAGAATGTAATGTAAGTAAAATTATGATAAATATAGATGTTAAATATGAGAACTACTTATAAAGGAATTTAAAGATTAATAAATTTAATAAGAAGTAAATATTTGAACGTTATCAATGTAGGTAGAAATGTATAGATAAATAACTGAGAATAATACCATTTTAGAGGCTAGAAATCTAGCTAGTTCGTTGATTCATTATGAAGGATTATGTTCAGAAATATAAAAATTGTACTTGAGTATTTGTCAGTTTGCATGTGACTAGCTCCACAGGAGCAGTAAAACTGATAAATATATATAGAGCTTGTTGATTTTTTCTAATTAATTGTATGTTAACAAGAAGGGCCAAAAACGTTTAGTAGGAAGGAATGTAACCGTCCATCCACAAGACATTTAGATAAAAAAAGTCATTTGCATCTGTAAGGATTGCTTTTTGTATCTGCTAGATTGAAATCTGCGGTTGCTGAGGTTAAATGGAGGAATTTTTAGACAAATTGTAGTTTGCACGTATCCTTATGTTATCTGTTACGAAATCATATGCTTCATATTATGCTCGAAAAGTGGTAGCTCATTTGACAATTGGTTGAGCCAATATTAGGTTTTTCTAGCCATTAGTGCTGATTGAATTCTATCGATCTAATTGTAATAAGACTACTATTCTAAGTGATTAGCCATTGAGTGCACTATGTTGAAATGTTAATTGGGTGAGGATTTTCGACAGGAAACTGTGAACCTACGTTTCGTGCTGGTTGGTATCTATCAGCAAGGTGTACCTGTATTCTTGAAGAAACTGCTGCCTTTGAGGGGATTCGAACCCGTTTGAGACCGAACCAGTACATATGGTTTAGGCAAACGTGACATCGGTCACTACTTAGAGATTGATCAGTTGTATGAATCCTATTCCCACACGTCAGTCACAGACCAAATAGCTTAGCAGTTACCACCTTACTGTGATACAGGTTAACATAGTTCGACTATGTCGAACTATCTAACAAGAAGATTGATCAACGAACGTCAGCAACTATGACGTGAACACAATTATAAATGATCATGACCTTAGACTATCTCAATAGTTGAACTTGAGAACTATGTTAAACTATTCATTGATAGCCTACTAGCGCCACCTGCTTGATGTTATTAGAGGATTGACTGTTCCATCTAGAATTAGTTGCTTACCACAGAGAAAGCATATTCCAACCACCCTGAAGAAATAAAGTTTATTTAGTTCAATTTTAAACCTACATTGACTGAATAGTGAGAGGTAGCGAGTGTCATGCTTGTCTAGTCTTGCATATCAATAGGATTCTGTCGACCAAGTATTAACCTAGGTAATAGTATAAGTAACTCAGCAGTAGTAGCATCTCTAATTGCTTGACTTGGCAGATTTCGTCCTAGTCATACAGAAAAATCTGACTCTTTTAAGACTGAATGGAAGCTTTGTTGAAAACTGTCGACTTGGATGAAGCTTACGTTTAGGTTTTCCTCCCGAATGCCAGTTCAATCAACAGTATAAATCCCGTAGACACCTTCTGTTAAGTTCGAGCACATAAAAGTAATGATCAAAAGAAAATGATAAATAAATCACAAAAAGGCTTCAGTACCTTTTTGTTATACTTTTGAGCACTTTTCATTGAGTGAATCGAATTATCCTCGCTTTAACACCTGTGGAACTAGTGTAGCACAACTACATTACCTATGAGTAATTAGGATGAATTCTTTTTTCGTACTATTTTGATTAAACTGTTTCCTTATGTGGTTGATCCTCATTTGTTATTTCACACGTGGTGAATCGATCACTTTCATGCATATATGCGCTGAGATTTTGATATTGTTACTGTCGAGTTTATTATCTTTAGTGTACGCTAAGCATAAACTAATTATTGCTTGTTGTATTTTTCCATACATAAATAATCTGAAAAGCTAATACAATCTTCAAACTTCGTTTGACCCGACAAACCTAACAATACCCACATTTTCATTTATTGAAGGACAATATGTATTTTAATGAACATCTTCCCCAATACACAAACAACACTTAACGGTATGCATTATAAATAGGACTGTTTATGAATACACTCAAGTCTTTATCCAAGAAAGGCATGAAGAGAGGTGAGAAAATTAGTCGATATAATGAAGATAACTTAAAAAATACTAAATACTTAAGATGCTTTTGAATTTAGTGTAAATATACAGTTTATTAAGGATTTCATAGGGTCCGATTGATGTGTTATTAAAAGTCGATCATTCAACTGATCTATTTGTTCAGATGAAAAGGAATGTCTCCAATTCAATAGAAAACCAAGTGAATCAGATGATGGTAACTTATGAGTTGTCGTTGGCATTGAAGCTGACTGTTGTTTCAAATAGGTGAATTGGGATTTGGGTGATTTCAAGCTCTCAGTAATAAGTGGATTTGTAGAACCTAATTGAAATATTCTAATATTGGAATATTCATCGTCTTCATTCTCATCATTGATAATACCAGTAGTGTGTTCTGATGATTCGATTTCTTCTTTTCTGTTCTCTTTATCGTCAAGTTCATGAGAATAATCTATAAAAGTCTTCACTACAATTTCATCGGCAGAATCATAATTTTCAATGTCTGATGATGATGAGAGAGAAGGACTTGGGGTGAAAGGTTTCTTTTCTAGAGACTGATTACAATTACACTGAATAAGTTCATGAGTCCATGACCCTGATGATGTATTGGGAAGGAGAAATAATTCCTAAGCATTGAAAGGAAAAGGAAATAATGAACAAGTTACAATAGAAAATATGTATCACTCCATATTTTGTAATACACTTTGTACTACTTACAAATAATTAGTAGTGAAATACAGTCACAGTAAATAATCCCAGATAACATGAACCGTAGAAAGATGAGCAAATTTATGCTTTGAATAACACATGTCATTCTCTTCTCAAAGTAGCTTTGTTTAGATAAGAAAATGGCGTTAACCAGTTTTTAAATCATGATAAAGACAAATAGTCAGTAAACAAGGATAGGGTTCAGGTATAATTTTATTTGAGATGATAATTTCAAATGGTTGATTTACGGAAAGAGCTGACGACGGATTTTAAATTGAATCTACATTTGATTCTCAATTACAATGATTTTAATTGAAACAAATCACACAATTCCAAAATCCATCATAGCACTAAATCCAACAACAATTAACACATGTTCGTGGCTTACGACTGACTGACCAGATGGTTTACAGTTGAATGAGGTATAAAATCACTCATCTGATTTTAAGTAATCTAGATCTTGATTCAACGAGAATCTGTCTTCAGTTATGAAAACACTGAAACATACATTTAAACAAAGTAATCGACATGACTGATTGTGCTGATGACATGATAAGAACAGATTGAATAGAAGAACATGAATAAACAGACAATATGAATGGGTCCCCCTACTACATCATAGTACGATAAGACCCACTGAGCCCCAGTAATAGCTAAATATTGCAAAAAATTGTTACCTAGTGAAGAAATGACTCTTCATTTACATTTTGAGGCATCCTAGAACTACAGTGGAAAAAAATAGTTGAATGATTTATATAGATAAATCCAACGACAGAATAAGTTATCTAAGGAGATCTATTGAAACCAAGCAGCAGCATCATGAACTGCAATCTGAAACAGGAATTCTACCTCGTTGGTGGAAAAATTTTAAAAACTTGAGATCCTGTACAGGATCTTTCAACCCAAGCATTTGGAGATCAATTATGTAATAAAATTGAAAGACGGCTAACTTCAAAGCCAACAACTAACTTAAATGATAAAAAACATAATAATAACATCAGTAACACTATTTCAAAAATAATCAATATCAACAAACTTTCAACTCGTCACGAGTAAGAATTCCAAGATTTTTATCAGGTTTCTTTTTTGTCTCAATAAATTCGAAAATATTTTCATTATACATTGATGTATTGACTAATGTTTGACTGGTTAAAGCTAATTTAGCTGCTTGTCGTTGAAATATACGTTCTTCCATACCACTTGCTGTTACTAACCGTATAAATTAACCGATCTAGTTTGTCCCGGACGCCAAATACGAGCCATAGCCTGAAATAAAAGAAGAGTTTAACATGTAGAAATTTGAGTAACTGAAGTTTAGTAAAAGAAAAGATGATATGGTAACTTAGTATCCGTTTATTTGGGATCTTTCAGGAATTTATTGTTAATATTCGTAAGTAAAACGGATTAATGTATGACGATAATCACATGTAGACTTATTGAATGAATTTAGATGAACAAATACAGTTTGGAGAAGGCATGACAATAGATGAAAATGTAAATCTTGATTAGTCATCTGAGATAATTGGTTAATACTGAATTATAGTTTTAAAAAAAACTATGATACTTATTAGTGTAGGAAGCATACTACGTTGAATTTATATGAAATGTTTAAGTAAATGTATCTGGTTAAATAAGCTAAATGACTGGAAAACTCAACATATTGAAAATTAGTAGTTGGTTAATTAAAATCATATTTATGAGCAAATGAACACAGGTTAGCGATTAAGCGACATGATATACAGTTACCGATATCAATGCGTGCAGACAACTATAGACACGAATTCCACTGGAGAAACGTCACATTTTGTATTAAAGAAACTTCGAGGATGTCAAAGAATTCCTAGGGGTGTGAGATTAAGATCAATGAATAATCAACGGTGCATACTGATATAGAGCCAATCTATGAAGGAACACAAAAAGGATCGACCATTCACAAGGTCATAGGTCAACCAACAAGGGTATTCAACGTGAACACAAGGACAAATGATGACAATAAAAATTAATGAAGATAGTCAATCACAAACAAAGTCATTGAAACAAACTGATAAAACACAGAATAACTGAAAAGTTCATATCTATCCGGAGCAGAAACTGAAGATGTTGTCCAGAATAAAAATGAAGGCCCCGTAATTAAATCATTCAGCTTAAATTAGAGGACATAACATCGAAAGAAATTATGTATAAACCTATCATTGCATTATTGATAATCGCTCTCAAAAGGTAAGTATGAACTACATAAATACAATAAGAATCCGTAACTAGATTCATCCAGTAAACACTGGACACCAAATAAATATAAAAAAATTATTTTACTAACTATTCAAAAAATTTACTTCAACCTAAATTATGCATCGGAAATTTGGCTTCGAGATACAGAGAAAGCTATATGAATTCATCTAACTAAATAAAGATTATGAGTTCAAAAAAAGTTTCCACAATGTTTTCCCTTTCTTAATCATTAAATGGATTCTCTGAAATCGCTTTCAAGATAACTATCCCTTATCCAGTTGACATTTTATATTCTTTATTAGTATATTTACTGAATCACAATAAACACCCCAACCAACTGACTGATTGTTGCATTCATTGTATTATTCAATATATTAAGGAAATACGGAAATTTTATTCCACGTATAATCAGTAAATTTACTTGACTAATGACCATGAATTTTCAACAGTTCACTTCTCCGTCTAATTCGATTTACAAGGTTCAAGTCAGTCTATAAACCCATTCTTAGTAAGTTACATGATTCTAAAATACTTTATATTCAAGCTGAATAAAACTTATTATATAAACAGAATTTTAGGGAGTGAGGTTGAATTATAAGAACAGAAAATAAACAAAGAGTTACCTGTGCATCGTTTGCTGGATTCCAATCCATATCGAACAAAATTAAGTAATTGGCACCAATTAAATTTAAACCTACTCCACCCGCACGTGAACTAAGCAGTAATATACCTGAATAATTGATCAAATAAAAGGAACAGAAGCAAAGTTTTATATTTACTAAGATAGAAATCACACGGCTTGTTTTCAAGCGTAAAAATTCCCTTTGTCATTTATAAACCCACTCCATTTTTTTTTCTTTTTATCGCTGAAAACTTCCCATTATATTATGACACAATTATATGAACGAAGAATATTCTTTTCATTAATTTCACATCAGATTCTATGACAATAAATCCAAATTAATGAACCATGAAATTGACCAGGTTCAAGCCAAAGCACATCATTTAAAATTGTAAAATGCAAATCAAGGATTGCTGTTTGTCATATAAAAATAAATCAAATCAATAATGTTGGGGCTGACTAATATGAAGTATTAACTTGGAGCAGTTTATAAGCGAAACAAAATTGCGAGACAAATAATGATCAGGATAAATATGTTCAACATGGGGGGAGAGAGAAAATAATGGAATAAAAATAAGAAATTACCTACTATGAAAAACAATATGAATTAGGACACACAGAGTAGATAGGGCTGGATATTAAATAAATATCTCAAAACGGTATCAAGTGCAGCAACAAAAACAATCATAAGCACAAAAATAATAATGGCAAAGATAATAATACCAATCATAAGTTAAGGACATAAAAATGAACAATAATCAAATTATGTCACCAGATTCTTCGTTCACATGTGATTATTATTTATTATGAAAAATATTATAGTACTTAATAATATTCAGTAACTTAATTTATTTCTAATAATTTTTGAACACATTGCTCATATAATCTATTCACTATGTGATTGTTCCAAGTATTTACATGCATTTGTGACATTTAATCCATCCATTATTGTAATCATATCTTCTCAAGATTTGTTTATTTGTAGAAAATCCCCATATTTAGTGTTGCGTAGTTCACCTTTCAATTTCTTCTGCCATTTTTGAATTGGATACATAGTGTCATTTAATTTATCATACGTTTTTGTAAATTGCTATTAAAAAGTCATTGTGAAAAGTATTTCCATTTCGGTCGTGCTTTGAAAATATAAAGGCTTTAGAAATGTCACAGTTTGAAGTTAATGTAAACTTTATTACTTATGTTCATTATTATTATTACCAATATCGTTTTTCTAGGCAATTCTTTTACTTTAGACTTTAGTGACTTTTACATGTAACTCAATCGTTTCGTCGAAGTCTTTAAACGAATTCAATGGGTCTGAATAAGAAAGGAAGTGGTATCACAACCAGGATATAATGTGCTTGATCAAATGACCTCGTCAGGTGCACACATAAAAAACTTACATCTAGGTACTGACTTGGTATAAAGTAACAATGAACATTCATTAGTTAAAAATAATTTTGTGCAATGAATGTACAATGAATGAAGTAAGGACAATTCCAGTTTATTAATATGAGGGCTTCGACTTTATGTCCCGTTGGTTCGGTGACTCAACAAGAGACTCACAACGTCCTAGATTCCAATCGAAGCCGGAACATGTTGGACATATTTTAGTTAAACCAATCAAATAGTGTCATTTGCTTTCACCAAAAAATAGGTGGGTCTATTCATCCAACTACATCGCGTTATCTTATTTATAACCAACAAAATCCTGCTTCACCAAACGGGAAAATGAACAACTTTAGAGAGACTGAAACGAAGACCTAGGGAAATTGTATCCAGATAGTCGTCATCCCAAAGCTTAGATTTATAAAAATAACCCAATTCTTGAGTGTTTCAATGACAAGTTTTTCAAACGACTTACGATCATGAGATGTTGGATCATTGATTCTCTGAACAACTTCAGCGCGTTGTTTGTTCGTTGTCTGACCATCTAATCGAAGAGATGGTTGTCCAGTGACTAGGTTACATAATTTCTCCAAAAGATTAAGTGTCTGGAATATGGTAAATGTAAAAAAGCACAAGACTGATAAATTGACTTATATTTTGAAGTATTGTTTTCATAACATATATGTATGTTAAAAAGAAAGCTGCAAGATCCAACAATGTTTATGCATGATCAATTAGCCGTAGGCTAGTATGAGACCTAGTACCAATTTGTGTCATTTGACAAGCCATGTCAACACAGTGATATGCCAGAATAGCAGAAGTATCAGTGGTGGTAGTATTTCTTGTATCATCCAGTAGAGAGAAATTTAACAAGGTGAAAAGAAGTGAAGAGGAAAGGATAGTACTTATAATAATATTCATGGCAAAGAAGGAAGTTTTTATATCAGTGAAACTGTATGAATCCAGTTTTTACTACAAACTGTTATCATTTCGAAAAGCACTGAACATAAATACGTAAATCTATTATCTCAAGTGGCAGTGTTAACCTTCTGAGTATTACTGGGATAAAATAGTTGCCTCCTATAAACCGAAGTAATATAAATTGGTGCCCCCAAATGCCCTGGTATGGCCGAGAGTGAGGTGGGCCCGCCCTCCCTCTCGAAACGCTCTCACACGGCCACGCGTATACAGCCTCTGCCAGGGAAGTCCTACTCATTGCCTTCTCGGGGTGGGGGTGTTGTTTACGAAAATTAGAGGACGAAAAGCGAATGTCCGGCGCTTTAACCGGATCCCAAACCAATGGTGCACATGGGCTCCAGTATCCTGTGGAAACAAATGGCGTATGAACCAATTTTCGGTCACCGGCTACCATGGGACTGCATTTTCTCACGATGCTCCACTGCCTTGTGGGTGAGACCTTCAGGTCAAAGGCTCAGAGTGTGACCCCCTAAGAAAACCACCTGCTTCGGTCTGGGCACCCGGGCAGTATCACAAACCTCACACAAAGTGTGGCGCATATATATTTGGTGCCCTCTTGTACCAATATTTATGTTTTCAAATAAAAATGAAAATAAAAAAATATAAAATTATAGAGAGAATAGTATAACAACGTTTATAGTAATCAAGTCGTAATACTCACCTGAGTAAAATTGGAAACTAATACAAGACGATCATTAATATGTAAACTATTTTTACTATTACTGTTGGATAGTCGCGATTTTTTCTGGAAATCCACTGTGGACGAAGATGACAGTTGTTTGTCAAACAGTCGTCTCAGCATGATATAAAGAACATGCAACTTTCCAGATAATTTAATAAATTCATTTAGATTTGTAAAACAGAGATCTTGTGCCATTATTGAGTGTTCAGAATTCAACAAACGGAGCAAATCTGCAGTCAGTTTTGTAGGTAGCTGTGTGCGAAGGGGAAAAATGATGAAATGTACACAACTAAAGGAATTAGTTTAAATAATTTTGTTCGATGTAAATATTTGGAGGAAACTGTGCACTTACTTACATGGTATGGAGGATTGTCAGATTCTGTTCTCAAAAAGACCACTGCTTGCAGGACTGACAATTTTGTTGATTATTCGAACACTTAGTTTGGAGTGATTTTTTAAAAAACATGTTGAGAAAACTCAAAAACCTGTTAACACTTTTAAACGACAGTTGAAACAACCACCTGGCTATAAAACAGGGAATGATCTGCCATATTGTTTATAAGAGGTTTGAAATATTTGATTGAAGGTTGCTTGAAGGATAAATATTTCATGTCGTCAAGATATAAGTAAGTAATACTAAGATTAAATGCAAGCTACCGTGATAAACATGAGAAAAAGCAATTAAAAGAGTTTCGAGTATGTATCAAACGGTATATGTGTGTTTTCAAGACATTCGTTGTTATGAATTCAGTTACTAATTAATACGATTAATAATGTTAACTGAAATGCATGAAAAAGTGGAAATAACAAATGGCCGTGATGAGTTACTTATTACAAGTGTAAATCATACAAAAGGCTGAACAGTTTTAAGATATAAAAGACCACTGTGATTGAACATGTTAGATAACATGGCCTAAAATCTAGGCTACTGTCATAACCTATATCTAACTTTTTATGTTGCTCATTTTTGTAACTTTATGTGTATGGATTCTAGGTAAGAGAACTGATGCAACAAGGTATCAAGTTACGTTGTTATTAGTTCAGTAATACTAATTTCTCAAGTTTACCGAAATGATTTTTAAAAATTTGAGGAGTTGCGGATGCCCTACAGTGTTAAGAATGAAGCGAATTGACTTCTGAAGTATAACTATAAATATGTAATCAAATTAATTGAGATGTATTACAGTGCTAATATATAATATTAAGTGACTCTATCTGTCTAGGTGGTTTTTAGATTTATTACATGTAAAAGTAGTTTTCGACACAGACTGAAATACACTGATAAACAATCGTAAACCAGAATGTGCAGAATATTTATTTTTCCTACGTTTGTGACTTCCCAGGAATTCATATGAGACAAAGCCCAGAACACTCAAGCCTCACGAGGAACCCAATACTATAACAGTCATGTAACCACTAATGAGATGATCATCAAAATTGATTCAGCAAAGCCTTAGGAAGAGACTGTGACATATACGTAAGATGAAGAATTTCAAATTATGATAGCACCATTTAGTTCAACATCAGAGAGCATTTAAAAAATACAGAATAAAGACAATTAAGTGGCAGTCTTTTAAGTAACATTTTAGAATGGAGTAAATGGGTAGAGTATGACTAGGTACATATTCGTTTATTAGACAACAGGACCTTTTCATGCAAAATTTAGAAATATCACCTAGATAATCTAATTGAAACGAGTTGTGTAGACTTATGATTTAATACATTTGGAAGCAGAATGTTTAAGTTATGGAATCATTATACGTCTAAATGTCATTTATTTTTAATAAAATATAAAGCTCAAGTAACTAAATATATCAGACAATTATAACTAAGACAATTACGACCAAAAAACTATTCTGTAAAAGCTCAGCATTTGAAGCTTCTTAATTAAGAATGGTAACAACTTACACGATCAGCTGATTGATTTTGTGTAGAATTAGACTGTATTAAATAATTTCTTAATAGATATGGATGATTGTGAAGTTTTCGAAATGCTGTTATAATTGATAAAATGGAACTATGGTGTTTTGAACGTGATGACGATACGCTTTCCACAGATTTAACAAAATCTTCATAATCATCATCGTGTGAAAATAATTTGAGAGATTCACATCGACTTAAATTAAATTCATTATTCATCCACTGTGTAAGTATAGCTTCTAAATCGGTCTGCAGTTTACTCGGACGACAAAACAAAATATGTTCAGCTATATATAGAGAACAAAGCACGTTGAAAACAACCAAATAAGCAGACTGTTAGTAGAAAAATATCTATTCATGTTAGATGGTTGGAAGTATTCGAGAGTAAACCCTGTTTAACGTCAGTTTCGTACTAGTTACCACACGTAAGCAAGAAGTAGCTGAACTCTCAAGGGTTTCCTGCAGACTACATTCAACTATCTAATATTAAAGTATGATGAACATGATGTCCAGACACTGAAAATAGTAGCCAAATTGTAACTTGATCGTCAGAATTCGGTTGGGGCTAAAGGACTAGACAAATATGAAATATGTCACTACTCAGTGACCAATCAACGTATCTTTATTCGAGAAAGAGCAGATGGGATATTTAAATCATCATGAATAATTGATAAATCCATTAACACAAATGAATAATCAAGTACACGTTTATGTACACAGCTTCGAATCATATTATTTCTATGAGCAATAATAATACCATTTTCTTTCCTCGACTGAGACAGATGAAACGCGACTCCAACATGAGACCAAGTGGTTGAAAGTTATGTAGCTGTTCTGTATTCGTATAGGACTCTACAGTAGTGCCGACCCATAGATATACGAAGAAAAAAATCTAAGACGACCAGATCTCACAGAATCACGCCATCCTACTTCTGCTACTCTGGCATATCACTGTGTTGACATGGCTTGTCAAATGACACAAATTGGTACTAGGTCTCATACTAGCCTACGGCTAATTGATCATGCATAAACATTGTTGGATCTTGCAGCTTTCTTTTTAACATACATATATGTTATGAAAACAATACTTCAAAATATAAGTCAATTTATCAGTCTTGTACTTTTTTACATTTACCATATTCCAGACACTTAATCTTTTGGAGAAATTATGTAACCTAGTCACTGGACAACCATCTCTTCGATTAGATGGTCAGACAACGAACAAACAACGCGCTGAAGTTGTTCAGAGAATCAATGATCCAACATCTCATGATCGTAAGTCGTTTGAAAAACTTGTCATTGAAACACTCAAGAATTGGGTTATTTTTATAAATCTAAGCTTTGGGATGACGACTATCTGGATACAATTTCCCTAGGTCTTCGTTTCAGTCTCTCTAAAGTTGTTCATTTTCCCGTTTGGTGAAGCAGGATTTTGTTGGTTATAAATAAGATAACGCGATGTAGTTGGATGAATAGACCCACCTATTTTTTGGTGAAAGCAAATGACACTATTTGATTGGTTTAACTAAAATATGTCCAACATGTTCCGGCTTCGATTGGAATCTAGGACGTTGTGAGTCTCTTGTTGAGTCACCGAACCAACGGGACATAAAGTCGAAGCCCTCATATTAATAAACTGGAATTGTCCTTACTTCATTCATTGTACATTCATTGCACAAAATTATTTTTAACTAATGAATGTTCATTGTTACTTTATACCAAGTCAGTACCTAGATGTAAGTTTTTTATGTGTACACCTGACGAGGTCATTTGATCAAGCACATTATATCCTGGTTGTGATACCACTTCCTTTCTTATTCAGACCCATTGAATTCGTTTAAAGACTTCGACGAAACGATTGAGTTACATGTAAAAGTCACTAAAGTCTAAAGTAAAAGAATTGCCTAGAAAAACGATATTGGTAATAATAATAATGAACATAAGTAATAAAGTTTACATTAACTTCAAACTGTGACATTTCTAAAGCCTTTATATTTTCAAAGCACGACCGAAATGGAAATACTTTTCACAATGACTTTTTAATAGCAATTTACAAAAACGTATGATAAATTAAATGACACTATGTATCCAATTCAAAAATGGCAGAAGAAATTGAAAGGTGAACTACGCAACACTAAATATGGGGATTTTCTACAAATAAACAAATCTTGAGAAGATATGATTACAATAATGGTGGATTAAATGTCACAAATGCATGTAAATACTTGGAACAATCACATAGTGAATAGATTATATGAGCAATGTGTTCAAAAATTATTAGAAATAAATTAAGTTACTGAATATTATTAAGATGTTGCATAAAGAAAGAAATTGGAGTGAGATTAAAAGTCACAAAGGTAATCTTGATATGTGAAAACAAGCAGTCTGGATTCTAGCTTAGATAATATAAAATTTCGTTCCATTCATTGGTAATTTACGTAATATATCTTATGAACGCGAGTTTTTATATTGAAGCATACAAATTCGACAGAATGGGGATTACGCAATCGTCTATTATTAGTTATTAATCTAAAGCAAGCATTGAAAAGTCCTTGGTGGTTCATTTATGGAAAAATAAATTTAACAGTCTGAGTTACAACTGTTCAATATTCTGCACTACTCACAAATGGAATTGACTTGATCAATATCTGATACTATATCGGCTCTCTAGATGAATAATTAGATGTTGCTTATCTTTTTTACCTGATTATTTTTTAGAATGGGTGTAGCAGTTAAATGTAGGGTGAATATTGTAGTGACTAGCATTTTACACGCTTACACGATTTATCCTTACTTTTGGGCAGATGAATGATCCCAATCATCCCAGTCATTTCGTCACCCATATGTGAACTTGAGCGTGTATGAACGTACGTATCTGTCTATATGCTTGCTTGTATCTTTTGGTACCACAGATATTGAGTCACGTTTCAACTCAATTGAGTAGTCTGAGAAGCGTTTCTCCATGTTCACACATTCAATCGTGAATGGCAAACAAAAAATTCATCTAGTAGTGAACTGTGCAAGTCACGCATTCTGAATATCTTTCGACTAAAAAATTTGGTTTAATCTGTGACATTTTAATCCGTCCATAGGTAACAGGTATGACTTTTCATATGAAAGAAATTACTCAGAACTAATTAGTTTTTCAGTGACACTATTGTAATTTTCAATTTTCATTCACAATAACAGATGCTTAAGAATTATCTGTACCACATAAATAATATTTAGATATGATCCCTATACATAAACTAGTAGAGATATATCAGTAACCGATCAATAAAATTAAATTCACTACTACGATAAAATAATGAACTTTTATCATAGCACAAAAATACTAGAATATAGTGTTAGCAGTCAGGTGTGATAATAGGAAATTGGGTGGATGAATGTTTATGGCTGTATATGGGTGATTAATTATGAAGAATTTACATCAACTTCGAACTTCAGCTCAGGTAACTTAACAAGAAAAGGAACGTGAAATAATTTAAGAACACGATGATAGTTTAGATGTGTATAGACGTTTCACACGCTTGTGCTTATATGCTATCAAACGATATGTAAGAAGTTATAGACGAGCGACGCTATAGGGAAAGAGGTCAACCATACACCTATACAAGGTTTCACCCTGTGTCCAATTCTGAACCAGAAGGATATTTGTATATATTCCTGTGAATTGTGTACGTTATAAATACACTTCGCAATTAAACCTTCATAGTTATTAAAGCGTTTTTACTTGTATATTGGGTTTGGTATACATCAAGTAGTGTGCACGACAATTCAATAGGACTCGAACAGGGAGTTTCATGTCCACTAAATTTATATGCATATAATTACAGAGTTATCTCACACAAAAAGAATTTTTTAAAAGTTAGGAGTACTTACTTTTATCAGTTAGTTTTGGTGCAATGACATCACATGTGCGTCTTAAAAAGAAACTGTTCAATAGTCGGAATAATTTGGCTGATGGACTTTCTAAATCATCACAATTCTTCTCATAGTTTGTATAACTCCAAGAGTCACAATCATCATCATTGTAAAGATTGTTTTTAACATTTTGTACTAAGTTACGACTATTTAATAGTGGTATAACAAATTGACGACGAAACTCTTCTAAACTTGAAGTTAAACGTCCTGGTACACAGAAATTAGCCAATGACCATAATTCATTCAAATGATTTTGTAATGGAGTCCCAGTTAATAGTAAACGTCTACGTGCACGTAGTCGACAAAGTGCCTAAATTATAAAATACAGGAATATAGAATAAAAATATATTTCAACTAAGTAAAAATTGATGACGATGGAAGAATGATGAGCAATTTATTGAGGATTTTACAAATATCACAACATAAAAAAAATATGCACCAGCGACTTTATGTTATCCGACTAGTTCCTCCGAAATTGATAGCACTTTGTTGGTATGTTTGATTAGAGTGATCTTTGATTGGTCAAGAATTAAAGGAAGACATGTCTCGGTACATTTAGCATAAAAGAATATTTTATAATGTAAATTTCATTCTGTTAACTCAGTGCTTTGTACCTGCATCAACAACCTCGTGTTTGAGACCCGAACATGATCGAACGGTCGTTTCATTGAGTGATTGTGAGGATCACGTAATCAGGTAGCGTGATCTAGTGTTTATTGCTAGTAGTCTACACAAGCAAGCCTATGCGATAACAGACTGACGAATAACTTATCGACTAAAATACGTATATAATGATCCATCGTTATATTACATATTCTGTGTACCAATAAACAAAATCCAAACAACCTACCATAGTTGTATTGATATTGGAATTTTTTAATCTATGCCCTTCGTCACATACAACCATATCCAAGTCGGAAATTTCATAGATTTCACTAGTATGCTGTAGAAACATTTCATACGACATAAGAATAACCTGCGGTGAATCACTGGACATTGTTAGGTATTTCTGAAGGAGAAAAATAAGACAAAAAAGTCAGTTGTCGATAAAGAAAGGTGGAAAATAATGAAAAAATTTAAAAAAAATTGTTGTTTATATTACCATTAGTACAGGTTTTAGTTATCCCATTGTTGATACATAGAACAAAATTTTGATCAATCCTTGTTGGAATATGTGGATGTGATATATACAAATCGCCTTGATACAGTGATTTTGTCACAAGCCTTATAAAGAAGATGGATTTTGACTAGCAGCGAAATTCAGGAGGCGCGTTTTGTCCAGTTTGCGACTCGTCAGCTGAACGCACCTGCATCGTGGTTTTGACATGTACACTGAGACTCAAACTCACGATGCAGATATGGTAAGAGATTGATCCTGAATATCGACAACGAAAAATTACAAATGGTTATAAAGAATTTTTCTATGTTGTTATAAAAATGTTACTGCTTTTAGGATGCGTTACAGATGACATTCCAGTCAAATGTAAACAAAATGGCCAGTTGTCATAACGTGAGACTTTAGGACCAGAAAGAGACCAAAGTTATCAAATTAAAAATATAAATACAAACTGTTTAAGTAATTTATTTACAGTTCATGTGTTCGATTTTTGAACCATACTAAGCATGAGTGTTAATCATATTGCTCAGCTGCTCAAATCGAAGTAGATAGAGTAAGGATCAAACATGTAAATAAGTTATTGAAAGTCCGATTGTTTAACCGCTAAGCAACTGGCTCTACATATACTGTTTACATGATTCTCAATAATTATCAAATTATTCAACAAATAATGAAAAACAGAATAATCGGACATAATCAAGCAAAAACTCACTTTAACAGAATGATTTTGATCTACACAATACACGGGTAACTGTTCACGACCTAACCATTTGGAGAATTCCTTTTGCCAATTCTAACATGATGTAAATAAGAGAGGAAAGGCAGAATATATGATAAAAGCCAAAAAAATTAGTAAGATTAAGTTGTATTTAAAAAAAATAGACCAATTACCTGAACAAGTGTACCTGGAGTTACAATAAGGCAACGTTGAATAACCGGTCTACCTCCGTACGGTCCTTGTCTAATTAATAACCAAATGGTGGCAATAGCTTGAACCGTCTTACCAAGACCCATTTCATCCCTAATAAATTAACAAAAACTTATTACGAATGACGTTACCTTCTAATTTACATAATGAATATAAAAACGAAGGTAATGTGTTGTAGTCAAGATAGAAGTAGCGCACAGCAGGATAAATATAGCCTTAAGAATGTTAAGAAGATACATTCACATAGTCTAATACAAGTTAATTAAACACTACCAAATGTATTCTGTGTTATAAATACAGTAGAGCAGTACCTTACAGACCGAAAAATCTTAATAGAATAAGGCAATAATAAAGATATAAATCAGTAGTAATCACTCATTGATTTGTGTACAATAAAACGGTACTATACTTTTTATGTTGAGGCTAATTATGCAGATTGATTTATTGCACTACAATATTAAGTTCCCATTTATAACTTTTACGATGAGATTGTTGTGTATGCAATATTGATACTAAGTAACAATAGTTAAAATTCAAAATACGTAGTTCTATGGGTTTGAAAAACAATTTGATGGACCATTAAAGTGATTGTTGATATTTTCGCTGAGAGTTGTGTCACTTTTATGAATTCACACGCTGTGAGAGTATTCATGCAGATGGTGAGCAACACTAGATACGAATTTCGCAACGGGTATTGCCTGTTATTATGGTTTTTGCTTACCAATGTATACTTGAGGAACTCTATTTATCAATCCTAATTTAATGGGGATAATGAGTGAACACATATTTCATTGAGGGGATTAAGTTAGTATGAAATATTTATCAAGAATATGATGGATCTGCACAGTATGTTAATACTCTAATACAGGTTATTTTTCCTGCATGGAACAAGATCGACAAATGTTTATGTCAGTACAAAAATACAGATAAAGCTTGTCTTTGTCGTGGGGTCAAAACTTAGACCAAAAAAGTTCAAACTCACGCTAAAATACATCCATAAGTAATTTGTGCATCAGATTCATTTAAAGCAACATACGGTTGAAATCCCATTAAACATTTATACAAGAAAATAATACCTTCACATTGATGTGGCTGTAGACGTGAAGCAAACTTCGACTCTAAAACTACATCCACAATGGGAAGGTTGTCGGGATTCTGAGACCACTAAAATTATTTTTTTAAAATAAAACGACGAATTAATCTCTGGATAAAGTAGACTACTAAGTCAACGATTAACATTGAACCTGGGAATATTAAATCTCTATGAGTAACAATGAAAGTAAATTTTTTGTATAGACACTGTCTTTACTGCTAATATAACAACTGGTTTATTGGCTGCTCTGTTCAATACATTTACTCATATTAGTGGATATATATATATATATACTAATAGGGCTGCTGTTTACAAACAACCACCTTAATCTTAAGCTTCACTAATGTAGAATGTATGAGGATACATGACGTTTATTAGAACGATTTTATTTACGTTCAGTATTTATTCCATAGTTTAAAGAGTCTACTGACATTAGCTGTTGTGATTTTATGTAATAGAATTATTTTTTTATTCGCTACTGATAACCTGTGCATGATATTTGGTCATGAGCTTAGAGTTTACATGGATATTTGTTGCGATTTGATGCAAGGGATGTGGACGACGTCAAACGCTCAGTAAATATATATGTCATTAAGGAGTCTAATATCAATACAAAGACAACTTAAAAGGTACCCATGTCAAACAATTAATTTAATCATTTAGACTAAGTAAACTAACGAGAGATCAACCTTTGAAAAGTCTATACAAAAAAGAACGAGTTGATTAATTGATATTCATACTCTTCTTACCGAAATACAATTGAGCAATGTATGTATAAAGGTATCTCAATTATTTGTCTGGCTTTCTGATCATGATATGGAATCGAATTAACAACTATTTTTAACAGTGCAATGAAACTAGGTTTCTTTTTAGCCACTTTGAACAATTAACAACAAAATCAAGCGACAATTATCAATTTTATTAATATATTTTAATGAATTCCAACATCTACTGTTCATAATTTACAAAAAGAACTTATCTTAGTTAGACAGCTATTAAAAACAAAGAGATCGGATAGCTGTTTCATCCCAGTCTATAACTCCTAAGCAGGGTTCATCCACGAGACCACCACTGGAGATCGAACGCATGACACTAAGTTCTGGTGCCAAGCGTTTAACATTTAAACCACTAAGCCGGTATCCAACCTAGCTTCAATCGATTGGAGGCTTGATAGCGACGGTAAACAGACGCAACAGAGATTTTTTTACTGAGCTACGACTTTCAAGGGGCTTCGAGGCTTAAAGTCAGTCGATAAGTATCATTATTCGTCTGACTTCAAATACGAGAATTATACTTGTCATCATTATTATTCAAAAGAATGGATTTAATAGGCAGTAATCTTGTGTTAAAATGATCAAAACCTGATTGGAAATTATAAGCAGAGATGGATGGTGGCTAGCACTGGAATCTAGGACGCACGTTTCGTCCTGTTTGGGACTTGTCAGCTGGATGTACATGTATCTCAAAGTTAATGTTCACTACGGAGACTCGAACCCAGTACCGTTTTCTACAAACACCATCGCGTTATCCATTTAGCTACTGAGTTCAGATAGCCACTACCTTGTGCAATGGGGTGAAGTTTTAATTCATTTAATTCAGCCAATGAGAGATTGATCAATTTCAGTCCTAAACATCAATCGGAAGATTCAAACAACCAATACGAAATGAATAGGAAATGTACTGAGAATTCAATAAACAAATAATAAGTCATATACCTAAATTTCCATCAGACTAAATTATATCAAAATCTTGAAAACATGTAACATTAGATAATAGTTTGACATTATGAAGACCTGTATTTGACCGGTCATAAGTAGAAAAGTGAATAAATGACGAGGTTTAGAATTAAGTTACTACTCTTACAATGCAGTTAGCAGGAGGCTTGGGCATAACCAGATGGTTTGAAGAACCCCAGGACCCATTCAGTTTTGATTTGGAATTCGTCTACAAGACACCAAAATCGAGGTTATGTTGTACACAACGTGAGATATAATATGGAAATATACATGCAATTTATAAATCAATGCTAGAAAATTAACTAAAATATTTAGGATGTGTAAGACACAAGGCCAAAGTGAGAATCGTACAATTTAATTGCATTACTAGAGAAGAGATAACTAGTCCTTATCATCCAGAACTAGTATATTTAAAAAACTGATCACCAGACACTAGTCAATATTATGTTCATTAAATACTCACAAACATCCACATCTCTGCTATGTACTAGACACGGGTTGCTGCTGCTGCTGCATTCATTTTTAAAGAGCTGACAAATGCATGTAATAATCATCAGTTTAAAATTTATCAGTCGTGTCTAGAATATTCATTTCTGTAATACTCTGCAAACAGGTCTTAGTTTAGGTATAGATTGGTCGGTCAAATATCCAACTTCTGCCAATTCCTTGAAAACCATCATATGTATTCTATGTCGGAAATTATCTGTCTATACATCAAGGCTGCCCTCAATTCGTTTAGAGACAATGTTATTGAGGAAGCATTTATATGAGGTGAAATATAACTTTGCTGCGTTAAGAACATATCAGTATTGTTTAATAAACATTTATTTTGTTACATTTATTTCTTTACTGATTAGTTTTAAGTTTTCACGTTCTTTTCCCTACAATATTGTTAGCTCACATTTTGTGGGAAATTTCTCGATCTCCTATCATACCAGGCTTTTTCCTATGATAATAATACTATGTAAATATGAGAACAATCATAAATTATACACTAGTTTCCAGTAATTAGGAATGAAACTTGATAAGAAACGATAATATTCACGATGAAAGTCGACCAATCTCTGCCCCAAATATTTTTCTTCAAGTTTATCGAGCTCAAATTATTTTCTAATTCAATATTCCCTTAAACAGAGCAGATAAATTTTCTTAACGACTGAAACTAGACGGTGGAATGAAACAAATTTGATGCAGCAAAAACAGGAAAACAAACCACTTTGAAATGTGTTTATTATGAAAATTAGCATTTGACTCATTCATTCTAGATGCCATTCAGAATCCGACCGGTTTTTCTGTTTTGTTTGAAAATCTAAACTGAAATAGGACAGTATGATTTATCAACGGATAGAAGTAAGTATACGGCAATCTGTCACAAGAACTTACACAAAGAAATGACTAGTGAGTAACTAATGCTCACATGCAATCCCAGACAACATAACACTTTGTAAACGTATGTCAATGTCTCTTAGTATTTAAGTTTATCGAATAATTTTCTTGTAATATCTTGAAGTTATTTTCCTTGTTTAGATGGTCTCAGCAACTCCATCCGTCAAACTAAGGTTTTAAGGCAGAAAAATTAGTTTATACAACTGCAGATGTACCTTCAACTTCTGTATTTTAGAACGAAACGTCAGTGTAATCATTTATTAGTCTCCTAAGTTGATCTTAAGGGTATCAAATACGAAAGACTATTATCCTTAAAAGGTTTTAAGAGATTAAAGGATTGAGGTTAAAATGGACTCAAATAGAAATTATTCCGGAAATAGATATTATGTGAACGGTACCTTTGGTGAGAAACTGAGGTTTGTGCTTGGTTTGCTTGTCGAAATTTTTGCTGGAAATAAGGACAAAATAAATACAATACAATACACTAGTTACCCGGTGCATGTAACGCCTCAGTGCCATCATTTGATTTTGAGGAAAGATTAATTAACTGTGGCTTCTCTATCAGTGAAATAAGCTCTGCTTCATAAGACCCAATATGAACAACCGAACCAATATCAATTTCATTTAAAAATGCTAATTTATGACCAGAAGCAGATGCTATTCTATAGTTGGAAAATAACCGGTAAATTTACCTTCATTAAAAAAGTAGCACTTACACTTTCAAATCTTCATTGATAAGCTTTATGATTCGACCTTCGACCTCTATAAAACCTAAAAATTACGTAGAGACAAACAAGACTGGTGACTGCTTACCATCCCCTTCCCATTTTTTATGCTAAAATGCAAGCAAAACTGGTAAACGATATTCGCCATACCTTTTTAGTCGATGCTTTAGCATATACAGCCTCGAAATACCTGGAACATTTCGTAGCATGAGATAAATTAAAATTTGTAGGCGTATTGTTCATTTTAAGACTTGAGGAACAGTGTGAAACTGACTTGTACTCAGCCGTCTTTACGAGGTTGGAATTTATCGACAGATCTTGAGACTGACTAGTACGACTTGGTGCTGCAGATCTCCGCATATTACTTTCTAGATGAAACGTTACAATTATCAGTTTCAATTGAACGATTTTATTAATAATTTTGAAGAAGTAACTGCTAAGAACAACGTTTTTCATCATCTGATGCGAACAACTCATTATTCCCCACAGTTATTTGAATATACCCAAAAAACACTTTTGGACAGTTATCTTTCCTTTTACAAATGCTTGACTCACTTAAACTTATGCTATATTCCTCAGGACTTATCTCAAGCAAAAACAGTGATTATAAAGCAAATGAAATCACTGTTCTTTCGCTTGAAAACCTTACCTTTTGATCGTTCTGTTTGTGAACCTTTAATCCTAGTGGATGTTACATGAAAGGACTAACTAATAAATTGCTAAGGCTTTATCCAGCTTAGTCCGTTTTCTAAATTTATATCAAACAAAATATTTCACAAAGAAAACGCCACTATAGCTAATATATTTCTGGGATAAGGCATGTCGACAGTAAACATAACGCCAATTCGATCTATTTCTATGTACGGATATATAAACAACATAATGCTGGATTTATGACTTAGCTGAATAAATCTGAATACACAGTCAACAAACAGTTCAATTTCATAGACTTGAATGCACGTTAAATCACGCAAAGTGCAAGCTCTTTAGTAAGGTAGACTTTAATGAAACGTTTGAGCACATTTGATGGTGATAGTTTACTTTAGAGAAGGGAGAAGTGAGAAACGTGGAAAAAAAGTTACTATCTTAGTGTAAGTTGATGACTCCATAACACGTATAGGAATCCTCGGTTCCATATCTTTCGCGTTAAAGGGAGAATATACAGGGGTCTGTACGTATATTTAAGTACATCTGTGTATGTCCATTCTTCTCTCCATAAATCCCATTTGCATAATATTAAGACAATTACCGACATAACAATGAGGAAATGAGAATGCCAAGTAACAAGATGGTTGATGATAGCAATAGTAAAATGCATGAGCTACGGAGGAGCTATTAAACGACTCGAAACAGTATCAAAATGGAAATGGTTGGAGGTCAAACACAAGACCGAGCCTCTAGCTTCTAAAAGTTTGTAATTGGTGACTTTACGATAAATACATGAAGGGAAAAATAATTTCGGAACCAGTAACTTATTCAGCCAAGACAGCAATCTCAAAAGACAGGAGATAACAGGTATCACTGTAGTGTAGGACCAAAGCGACTGGAGTCCAGAGAACGAATTTCAGGCTCATTTAAAAGCAAATGACTTTCTATTACATCACATAAAGAGCCTCATAATAAGACTTATATTTTCACCCAAGATATAACTAGCGGGAAAATGATTCTGAATCGGTGAAAAAGGATAATGCTCATAACGGTCAGTCGGTAGGACCAGGCACATATATACATCAGTCCAAGTTGCCATACCTCATTAGCACAACAAGATGAACACCAAATTCATAGAAGCAGTTACTTCAATGCTTATATATATATATATATATACTACTTACGATAGTCGCGCGGACCCCGACCAAGTAATCTGCATCTACCAACATGGCTCAGACCAGAAGTTAGTGACTTCCAAGACTGATGCCACGTTTCGGTTTAGCCGCCCTTAACTTTGTTCCGTCCGCACCCAACACTGGTCAGCATTGCGTGCCGTGGTAATCGGTGGTTGAACATGCGTAATACGTGGCCCGATCATCTCAGTCAATGAAGATTCACAGCCTCATCAACTGACTTACCATCATTCTCTGCGTCTAGCCTCACTATAACTTACCCGGTGATTCGAGCAATGTTTCCAAGACATCTGTGATCAAGTACTAGTAATTTACGAGTATCCTCTACCGTTAATGGTCACATTTCGCAGCGTGAAATAAACCAGGACGAACTGATTCACAGTTCGTTAATTAAAGTGCTTTTTGTAAAATGCGGACTTTAAAGCAAACCACACCATTACTAATTCACTGAATAATAGGAATACTTATGGCTGAGGATTCTAAAACATATCGCTATTTCTATGCACACAGTCTTGTAGCCCTACTTTGTCTTTTCCTCAATGGTCTAGTCATAATAAACATTGAGATTGTGGTTTTAAAAAAATCGGTGAAGAGGTGTGTGGAGAAACACTAGCATACAACACCTGCATCTGAACCATATCACTCATCATCTATAACCAGTGTTTGGCATTATTGTGCGGATGCCAACTAGGTAGTCTACAAACATAGCTCAGACCAACAGTCAGAGACATAGTGAACTGACCTCAGGCCATTGTTTAGCTGTTTCTGGTGTTTTTCTAAGTTTGCCAAAATTGCATGGCGAGGTCGGTATTGGTTTGTTACACGTAACACATGCCGGCAACATCTCAACCGGTGAACATACATGGCCTCATCAGGTGATTCTCCATCTTCCATAGTACCCTGCGTATGACCTCAGCGTTGCTTACCTGGTCGTCCTGTAACACCTGAACAGTGTTTTCGAGACGCTCAACATCAGAAGCACGAACGCTACGTCTGTGTTTAACTCTTGTCGACCATGTTCCACAGCCATATTCCTGCCGTGTGAACCCCTTGATATTTAATCGGAAACCAATCCCTTACCAGGACTGGTGAGACCTAAGAAACGTGACGTATCTAACGCTCATTCATGATGTATAGCCAATCTGGGTGATGGTGCAGACCAGTCCTGACAGTGTTACGACAAATCGACCAGGCAAATAATCCCCAGTGGACTGTTCATGACTATAGAAAGAAAATCACTAGTTCTGTAAAATCTACAACAGTAGAACTGCATAACTGAAAACGGCGAGACTATAATTTATGGACGAACCAATCCGATTTACGATAACAGGTCTTGGATTTCGGCGGGAAGCTATCCATTTGGCTAAATAGCGTCTTAACATTTTAGCTGATGTCAGTTCGTAGTGAAAACCCTCAATCTAATCACTATCCCTAACCACCAACTGTAAATTACAATCCTTGTCCTTCAGACTGGTTTAAAACCGTTATTGAGCAATAGTCAGTAGGTGGACATCCTCAAGGCTATTTTAGCGTCGCCCAAAGGTCGTCCATAAATTATAGCCTCACCCTGAAAACTGTTATGAACTGATAATTGACTTTTATTATGCGTCCACAATTCCTAACTAATAGATTCTTCCAAATTTCATAATTTCTCAAGCTAAATATACTGACTTTTGTGAACTTTGCAATGCAGCAACGCCTCATTAAGGGAGAATCACAACTCCCAAAAATTTTGGGCGAATCCTAGGTTCATTAGTTGCATTTTCCCGAAATTCCTTAAAGGAACTTTAGAGGTTTCGCCGAAATTAGTCAATCTTGCCCCAGCTGGGGCGCTAGCGCTCGAAGCTCGAGGTGTGGGATATACTAGGATCGTTCATTAGAAATGGGAAGGAACCTAAATTAATAGACAAACAGCAACCACTTAGTAACTCAAATGGAAGAACGATGAGTGATAGCACAGAGAATTATATACCCAAATTGAATAACGCGGCTAGAAGTGACAAAATACAGTTCCGTATACCGTCTAGTGAGTTCAGTTCACGAAGAACTTGATTTTCCCCTCTGGAAAATTCACTCTTTGATACCGTGAAATAAAAAGAACATATCCACGTGAATAAAATCAGACAATAGTCTGGGCTGCGTCAAACTCAGAAACAACTTCAGCGCTATTTCCACCGTACAGGTATGTTCGTGCTAACAACTTAATGCAGTTAAACAGCAAAAGGACAAGCCATTTTAAAACTCAAATGATGCAATCACTATTTATATATCCTTATGCATTTTTATAGGACATAGTTTGTATTCAATTTGATTTGAATTCGAATGACTACAAAATTGCTGTTCCACGAAGCAGCTCCCGAGAGAGAAGGGCGATTATGTGCTATGCATAACCACAAGTCTTTCAGGGGACAAGAAATAATAATCATTGGACCATTGAGATTTTGATGGCAATAAATGCCTGATCTTACACATATACATATGTTGAGACGACTGGTGTCATAGATTCGCTCACCTGTATTTCCCAGAAAGTACTTTCCATCCACTGTAGTTGAATTTGATGTCCTAGGAACCTTGTCGGCTTTGTCTAGTCATCTTGGGTAGTTATTACGGAATGTGTCTAGAGTGATACTGTGGTACATGGAGGGACTTTAGGCTCAGGTGTAGGATTCATTTTGTATGGTTCTGCGAGAATGTGTAAAAGAATCTCGCAATGTGTTTTTTCCTGTGAATATTTAAATGTTTTTCTTGTTATGAAACGTTTTCGTATTTTTTTCTGAATTCATATAGTGTTTCATGTAATATTAACACTTTGGTTTACTGTGATAATCTGAAGCAGTCGAACTCAATATATTTAATCGTCGCAAATAGATAATGAGAAAAATTGTAGTATAATCGATAATATTTTATTTGCAATATCAGTTAGGTGCGCATTAATGTACAGGGGAATTATCGATCAGTACAAAAGTCATACTTGCCCTCATACGTAAGGTGTGGTACCTTTATTTGTAAGCTTTTTAATTTCTCTTATGACAATTGTCACTCTACTGGCGTATAAATTTAGATTACTGATCCTTTTACTTGATATTATATAACTTCTCGCTGACTGTCTTCATTTTATTCTATCATTAGACTTCGAGGGCTGACAAATTGAGTGACTGCGTTTTTTTGTTGTTACTGTTTGATCAGTAGAAATGTCTAGATCTATTAGATACAAACCAGGTTCCTTGTTTGTTAGAAACATGTAGATCACTAACATAGGTTATCTATGTTGAATGATTAAAGAATCTAACCGAGTTAGGTAGAAATGTTGTGACCAAGAGCACACCTCAAAGTCACACCTAGCAGTCAGCACCTCACACGGATTACTCCTTGATTGTATCAAGGTACTATGGTTGCTTTGAAAACCGTATAACACAAAGGATGTTGTTACAGAAACGTATTACTACAAGTAGGAACGAGGGAGAAGTTGAGGCCATCACCGCACGGACTAGTCCATGGCGTTGATTGTCCTTGACCTTGACAGGGACCAATGAACCGTTCGACATTCAGTGACTCGACTGCCTGATGATCTGGCTTGGGCTCAGTGATATTTCACTGGCCCAACAAACGTTCGTTACTTTTGGAAAGTTTGATCCTTCCTCTTATGAATGGATGGAACTAACTGATATTTACAGTGATAGACGGCGTAAATCAGCTCAATGGGTTGGACTGATCAGTCCATGATGGTTTTCCTTTGCCTTAGTAAAACTCGGCTGATGACTCAACATCTTGCGATCAATCTTCTAATATTAGAATCGCTCCACCATGATTGTTTGTTTGGCTGGCATTCAGCGTTATTTTAATTCACCATTCATCTTCAACAACTTCACACAATATCTTACTTTGTGACCACGTTTAAAAAATCCATTGCATACAGACTTAGCTGAGTTGTGTGTCCTATGACTAACTACCCTAGGCTGCGTCCTCCAATAAAACTGACCTAATTGGCCCTTTAAGTCATTCTTCTAGTTGCGTGCAGGCATACTAACCCAGACCTAGATGACCTGTGCTCTTTTTTCTACGAAGACAACCAACACTTGGAAGTTCGGTACCTTACCCTCATTCACAGTCTAGTGAGTCACTTCCTTCTGCATGTACTGTAAATCCCGTTGCAAATGTGTCGCAATTATTTCCGAATACCTGTCCAGTTAATAACGGAATTGCACCATATTTTTTCAGTGTCATATATATATGCAGCTTAATTCAGAATTCTGTTGATTCACGGGACCGAAATATTGGCCTAAATAGAATAGACATAGAAATTTCTGACGGTATATAAAGTCCCAATGATCGCCAAAAAAATGAAGAATTAAATTGACTGTGTTGATGAACCTTAAGTCGTATAAGTATTTCTGACTTTTGATTGAAACACAATAATTCTATTAATCCAAAACTATAAAATAATGAATTTCAGATAACACAAAAGACACGAACCCCAGTTGAGTAACTCAAAAATGTACGATGAAATCTGCATGTAAACATGGGAAGTTGCATAAGGCAATCTATACTAATAGTGCTGAATGCATAGGCATAATTGCGAATGAAACAAACTTTGTTTGAGCAGCTTATGCAGTTCCTGTTACAATAACAATCTTATAAGATAAATTGGAAACAGTAAGCAATTAAACTGTAGTACTGTTGCTACTCAACCTCACGATTTTCAAAGCCAAACACTTTGAAATTATCATATGTATTTCCCGGTCAGTTTCTGTTGCTTCCCTTTTAATTTATCTTTCAGTTTATCGATACCAGAGGATTCCTATTATTCTCACTGTTTTTGTTCTCAAACCAACGTCACATTGGTTCTGGTGGGATGGTATTGTAGTGTTATTGGTTCCTAACCACAGGATCTTTGAACCTGAACATATCATTACTCAGAAGATTTATATTCAATGTATAATACTTAAAGAGCGTTGTAAACGGTAGACATGTAAACAAAATCGAGATGTAATATCTCGGCCAGACAGGTGTAGTCACTATTTAACGTATTCCTTCTCATATCAAATGTTTTATTTTGTCCCCCGCTTAAATGTGCTCATTAGAAGTGCGAACGATCGTATTGCTGATTATCAAGTAGAATAAGTCAGTATAGACAAAATGTGAATTCCACGCAAAATTTCAAAGGTAAGGTAGTCACATTATGATAAATCTACAATTTTGGGATTAGTTCTATCACTATAGTGGTGAAGATAAACGTACTAATATCAAAGTGGACAATAATTCCACAAAACATTGATGATCGGTAGCAATAAATTCGGGAGAAATAAAGAGAATCTCGTCAACACAATAATAATGTTTTAACTCAAGAAGGGCAGGGTTATTCTCGACTGAGTAGCTCCAACGTGAGCTGCTTCCTGTTCAAGACAATATACTTATATAACAGTTAACAAATTAAATGTATATGCCACCTAGGATGGAATCATACAACCAAACCAAATTCAGCCAATTAATAAAACGGCTGTCTTAAATGGCAGCCGATACAAATTGGAATATTAGGTAAGCTGGGGATGGAAGATTTGTCAAAACCACAGCAACATCCAATAGTTGACTAGACTCCAGCAACTGTAAACAATATAGTTATGATATATAAGGACTTTCGACTAAATTTGTTCGAATAGTTTCACAGTATTGGGCGCCGAGTTGATGTGAGACATTAAAGAGGAAGAATGTATTTGTAGAATCTAAGCGAACGAATTTGAAGTAAATCTAACATTTTGCTCGGCAATCTGGTCCAAGCTTTTCCAAGGATACATAATCGAACATCAAAATCATCGGATACAAATAGGTACATGGTTCTCCGGTTCACTATATACTGAATAGGTCATCCAATCAATGTTAACAACGTTTAAAGTAGGTATTTGCATTTGTGTGTAGGAAGCTCATTTGGCTTTTGTCAACTTATATCACCTATGGCCAAGGTGAGATATCCACCTACCAATTAAGGGACGAGTATACTGAGCGGAAGTTCACTCTGTTTTACTTTGTGGCTGCGAAAGTGATTTTCAAAATGATCACAGGGTAATAGAGTAACCGATGAAATCACCAGAAATAAACTTGAATCCAGCCTCACCCAATCACCCAGAGGAAGTTGTCGCTGATGGTATCCGGCCAATGGATGTTGAGTATCTTGCGTAGACAACCATTTGCAAATACTTTTACCTTATTGATGGTGGTTGTTGTAGTTCTCCAAGTTTCAGCTCCGTACAGTAGAACTGTCTTGGCGTTCGTATTGAAGATTCTCACTTTGATATTGGTTGAAAGTTGTTTTGAGTTCCATATATTGTTTAATTGTAGGAATGCGGCCCTTACTTTGCCAATCCTTGCCTTTACGTCTGCATCTGAACCTCCTTGTTTATCGATGATGCTTCCCAGGTATGTGAAGGATTCCACATCTTCCAGAGTTTTACCATCAAGAGTGATTGGATTGCTGTTCTCCGTTTTGTATTTGAGGGCCTTGGTTTTCGCCTTGTGTATGTTGGGGCCTACTGATGCAGAGACTGCTGCTACACTGCCTGTCTTTACCTTCATTTGCTCGTGTGTATGCGATAGGAGGGCTAGGTCATCTGCGAAGTCCAAATCTTCTAATTGGTTCTGAGCTGCCCATTTTACGCCGTATTTTCCCTCAGATGTCGATATAGTGAATCAAATTTCTCTTGCTTAATTATGCGCACAATATATTATCTTAACACCATGTCTCTTACACAGTCAGTCAGCTACAACTTAGGACTAGGCACATATGTGCATCGGTCCAAGTTTCCATACCGCATTAGCACAACAGGATGAACACTGCATTCATAGAAGTAATTAATTTAGTGGTGGTAATATATAGAAGAAAGATTGCATATAAGGATATAGTACAGGAAGCAAGAACTAGTTCGTAGAAAGAAAGATGTGAAGCGATCTTAGTCTAATAGTTTAAGGGAAGACAAAGAGTGTATACACCGAAGCCATTGTGATCAATTCTGAGCCATGTAACCCACAGTCTCCAACAATTGGCTACAATATTCACGCGGTCCCCAACCAATTAGTCTGCATCTACCAACATGGCTCGGACCACAAGTTGGTGACTTCAAGCACTGATGCCACGTTCTCATTTGGCCGGCCCTAACTTTCTTCCAACCATCCCCTACACTAGTCAGCATTGGGTGTCGTGGTAATCGGTGTTCAGGCGTACACAACACGTGGCCCAACCATCTCAATCGATAAAGATTCACAACCTCATCAAATGATTTACTATCATTCCTTAATACTCTGCGTCTAACCTCACTACTACGTACCCGGTGATCTCAGCGGATGCGAGCAATATTTCCAAGACATCTGTGCCCAAATACTAGTAACTTACGAATATCTTCTACTCTTAGTGGTCACGTTTCGCAGCCACAAAGTAAAACAGAGTGAACTTCCGCTCAGTATACTCGTCCCTTAATTGGTAGGTGGATATCTCACCTTGGCCATAGGTGATATAAGTTGACAAAAGCCAAATGAGCTTCCTACACACAAATGCAAATACCTACTTTAAACGTTGTTAACATTGATTGGATGACCTATTCAGTATATAGTGAACCGGAGAACCATGTACCTATTTGTATCCGATGATTTGATGTTCGATTATGTATCCTTGGAAAAGCTTGGACCAGATTGCCGAGCAAAATGTTAGATTTACTTCAAATTCGTTCGCTTAGATTCTACAAATACATTCTTCCTCTTTAATGTCTCACATCAACTCGGCGCCCAATACTGTGAAACTATTCGAACAAATTTAGTCGAAAGTCCTTATATATCATAACTATATTGTTTACAGTTGCTGGAGTCTAGTCAACTATTGGATGTTGCTGTGGTTTTGACAAATCTTCCATCCCCAGCTTACCTAATATTCCAATTTGTATCGGCTGCCATTTAAGACAGCCGTTTTATTAATTGGCTGAATTTGGTTTGGTTGTATGATTCCATCCTAGGTGGCATATACATTTAATTTGTTAACTGTTATATAAGTATATTGTCTTGAACAGGAAGCAGCTCACGTTGGAGCTACTCAGTCGAGAATAACCCTGCCCTTCTTGAGTTAAAACATTATTATTGTGTTGACGAGATTCTCTTTATTTCTCCCGAATTTATTGCTACCGATCATCAATGTTTTGTGGAATTATTGTCCACTTTGATATTAGTACGTTTATCTTCACCACTATAGTGATAGAACTAATCCCAAAATTGTAGATTTATCATAATGTGACTACCTTACCTTTGAAATTTTGCGTGGAATTCACATTTTGTCTATACTGACTTATTCTACTTGATAATCAGCAATACGATCGTTCGCACTTCTAATGAGCACATTTAAGCGGGGGACAAAATAAAACATTTGATATGAGAAGGAATACGTTAAATAGTGACTACACCTGTCTGGCCGAGATATTACATCTCGATTTTGTTTACATGTCTACCGTTTACAACGCTCTTTAAGTATTATACATTGAATATAAATCTTCTGAGTAATGATATGTTCAGGTTCAAAGATCCTGTGGTTAGGAACCAATAACACTACAATACCATCCCACCAGAACCAATGTGACGTTGGTTTGAGAACAAAAACAGTGAGAATAATAGGAATCCTCTGGTATCGATAAACTGAAAGATAAATTAAAAGGGAAGCAACAGAAACTGACCGGGAAATACATATGATAATTTCAAAGTGTTTGGCTTTGAAAATCGTGAGGTTGAGTAGCAACAGTACTACAGTTTAATTGCTTACTGTTTCCAATTTATCTTATAAGATTGTTATTGTAACAGGAACTGCATAAGCTGCTCAAACAAAGTTTGTTTCATTCGCAATTATGCCTATGCATTCAGCACTATTAGTATAGATTGCCTTATGCAACTTCCCATGTTTACATGCAGATTTCATCGTACATTTTTGAGTTACTCAACTGGGGTTCGTGTCTTTTGTGTTATCTGAAATTCATTATTTTATAGTTTTGGATTAATAGAATTATTGTGTTTCAATCAAAAGTCAGAAATACTTATACGACTTAAGGTTCATCAACACAGTCAATTTAATTCTTCATTTTTTTGGCGATCATTGGGACTTTATATACCGTCAGAAATTTCTATGTCTATTCTATTTAGGCCAATATTTCGGTCCCGTGAATCAACAGAATTCTGAATTAAGCTGCATATATATATGACACTGAAAAAATATGGTGCAATTCCGTTATTAACTGGACAGGTATTCGGAAATAATTGCGACACATTTGCAACGGGATTTACAGTACATGCAGAAGGAAGTGACTCACTAGACTGTGAATGAGGGTAAGGTACCGAACTTCCAAGTGTTGGTTGTCTTCGTAGAAAAAAGAGCACAGGTCATCTAGGTCTGGGTTAGTATGCCTGCACGCAACTAGAAGAATGACTTAAAGGGCCAATTAGGTCAGTTTTATTGGAGGACGCAGCCTAGGGTAGTTAGTCATAGGACACACAACTCAGCTAAGTCTGTATGCAATGGATTTTTTAAACGTGGTCACAAAGTAAGATATTGTGTGAAGTTGTTGAAGATGAATGGTGAATTAAAATAACGCTGAATGCCAGCCAAACAAACAATCATGGTGGAGCGATTCTAATATTAGAAGATTGATCGCAAGATGTTGAGTCATCAGCCGAGTTTTACTAAGGCAAAGGAAAACCATCATGGACTGATCAGTCCAACCCATTGAGCTGATTTACGCCGTCTATCACTGTAAATATCAGTTAGTTCCATCCATTCATAAGAGGAAGGATCAAACTTTCCAAAAGTAACGAACGTTTGTTGGGCCAGTGAAATATCACTGAGCCCAAGCCAGATCATCAGGCAGTCGAGTCACTGAATGTCGAACGGTTCATTGGTCCCTGTCAAGGTCAAGGACAATCAACGCCATGGACTAGTCCGTGCGGTGATGGCCTCAACTTCTCCCTCGTTCCTACTTGTAGTAATACGTTTCTGTAACAACATCCTTTGTGTTATACGGTTTTCAAAGCAACCATAGTACCTTGATACAATCAAGGAGTAATCCGTGTGAGGTGCTGACTGCTAGGTGTGACTTTGAGGTGTGCTCTTGGTCACAACATTTCTACCTAACTCGGTTAGATTCTTTAATCATTCAACATAGATAACCTATGTTAGTGATCTACATGTTTCTAACAAACAAGGAACCTGGTTTGTATCTAATAGATCTAGACATTTCTACTGATCAAACAGTAACAACAAAAAAACGCAGTCACTCAATTTGTCAGCCCTCGAAGTCTAATGATAGAATAAAATGAAGACAGTCAGCGAGAAGTTATATAATATCAAGTAAAAGGATCAGTAATCTAAATTTATACGCCAGTAGAGTGACAATTGTCATAAGAGAAATTAAAAAGCTTACAAATAAAGGTACCACACCTTACGTATGAGGGCAAGTATGACTTTTGTACTGATCGATAATTCCCCTGTACATTAATGCGCACCTAACTGATATTGCAAATAAAATATTATCGATTATACTACAATTTTTCTCATTATCTGTTTGCGACGATTAAATATATTGAGTTCGACTGCTTCAGATTATCACAGTAAACCAAAGTGTTAATATTACATGAAACACTATATGAATTCAGAAAAAATACGAAAACGTTTCATAACAAGAAAAACATTTAAATATTCACAGGAAAAAACACATTGCGAGATTCTTTTACACATTCTCGCAGAACCATACAAAATGAATCCTACACCTGAGCCTAAAGTCCCTCCATGTACCACAGTATCACTCTAGACACATTCCGTAATAACTACCCAAGATGACTAGACAAAGCCGACAAGGTTTCTAGGACATCAAATTCAACTACAGTGGATGGAAAGTACTTTCTGGGAAATACAGGTGAGCGAATCTATGACACCAGTCGTCTCAACATATGTATATGTGTAAGATCAGGCATTTATTGCCATCAAAATCTCAATGGTCCAATGATTATTATTTCTTGTCCCCTGAAAGACTTGTGGTTATGCATAGCACATAATCGCCCTTCTCTCTCGGGAGCTGCTTCGTGGAACAGCAATTTTGTAGTCATTCGAATTCAAATCAAATTGAATACAAACTATGTCCTATAAAAATGCATAAGGATATATAAATAGTGATTGCATCATTTGAGTTTTAAAATGGCTTGTCCTTTTGCTGTTTAACTGCATTAAGTTGTTAGCACGAACATACCTGTACGGTGGAAATAGCGCTGAAGTTGTTTCTGAGTTTGACGCAGCCCAGACTATTGTCTGATTTTATTCACGTGGATATGTTCTTTTTATTTCACGGTATCAAAGAGTGAATTTTCCAGAGGGGAAAATCAAGTTCTTCGTGAACTGAACTCACTAGACGGTATACGGAACTGTATTTTGTCACTTCTAGCCGCGTTATTCAATTTGGGTATATAATTCTCTGTGCTATCACTCATCGTTCTTCCATTTGAGTTACTAAGTGGTTGCTGTTTGTCTATTAATTTAGGTTCCTTCCCATTTCTAATGAACGATCCTAGTATATCCCACACCTCGAGCTTCGAGCGCTAGCGCCCCAGCTGGGGCAAGATTGACTAATTTCGGCGAAACCTCTAAAGTTCCTTTAAGGAATTTCGGGAAAATGCAACTAATGAACCTAGGATTCGCCCAAAATTTTTGGGAGTTGTGATTCTCCCTTAATGAGGCGTTGCTGCATTGCAAAGTTCACAAAAGTCAGTATATTTAGCTTGAGAAATTATGAAATTTGGAAGAATCTATTAGTTAGGAATTGTGGACGCATAATAAAAGTCAATTATCAGTTCATAACAGTTTTCAGGGTGAGGCTATAATTTATGGACGACCTTTGGGCGACGCTAAAATAGCCTTGAGGATGTCCACCTACTGACTATTGCTCAATAACGGTTTTAAACCAGTCTGAAGGACAAGGATTGTAATTTACAGTTGGTGGTTAGGGATAGTGATTAGATTGAGGGTTTTCACTACGAACTGACATCAGCTAAAATGTTAAGACGCTATTTAGCCAAATGGATAGCTTCCCGCCGAAATCCAAGACCTGTTATCGTAAATCGTATTGGTTCGTCCATAAATTATAGTCTCGCCGTTTTCAGTTATGCAGTTCTACTGTTGTAGATTTTACAGAACTAGTGATTTTCTTTCTATAGTCATGAACAGTCCACTGGGGATTATTTGCCTGGTCGATTTGTCGTAACACTGTCAGGACTGGTCTGCACCATCACCCAGATTGGCTATACATCATGAATGAGCGTTAGATACGTCACGTTTCTTAGGTCTCACCAGTCCTGGTAAGGGATTGGTTTCCGATTAAATATCAAGGGGTTCACACGGCAGGAATATGGCTGTGGAACATGGTCGACAAGAGTTAAACACAGACGTAGCGTTCGTGCTTCTGATGTTGAGCGTCTCGAAAACACTGTTCAGGTGTTACAGGACGACCAGGTAAGCAACGCTGAGGTCATACGCAGGGTACTATGGAAGATGGAGAATCACCTGATGAGGCCATGTATGTTCACCGGTTGAGATGTTGCCGGCATGTGTTACGTGTAACAAACCAATACCGACCTCGCCATGCAATTTTGGCAAACTTAGAAAAACACCAGAAACAGCTAAACAATGGCCTGAGGTCAGTTCACTATGTCTCTGACTGTTGGTCTGAGCTATGTTTGTAGACTACCTAGTTGGCATCCGCACAATAATGCCAAACACTGGTTATAGATGATGAGTGATATGGTTCAGATGCAGGTGTTGTATGCTAGTGTTTCTCCACACACCTCTTCACCGATTTTTTTAAAACCACAATCTCAATGTTTATTATGACTAGACCATTGAGGAAAAGACAAAGTAGGGCTACAAGACTGTGTGCATAGAAATAGCGATATGTTTTAGAATCCTCAGCCATAAGTATTCCTATTATTCAGTGAATTAGTAATGGTGTGGTTTGCTTTAAAGTCCGCATTTTACAAAAAGCACTTTAATTAACGAACTGTGAATCAGTTCGTCCTGGTTTATTTCACGCTGCGAAATGTGACCATTAACGGTAGAGGATACTCGTAAATTACTAGTACTTGATCACAGATGTCTTGGAAACATTGCTCGAATCACCGGGTAAGTTATAGTGAGGCTAGACGCAGAGAATGATGGTAAGTCAGTTGATGAGGCTGTGAATCTTCATTGACTGAGATGATCGGGCCACGTATTACGCATGTTCAACCACCGATTACCACGGCACGCAATGCTGACCAGTGTTGGGTGCGGACGGAACAAAGTTAAGGGCGGCTAAACCGAAACGTGGCATCAGTCTTGGAAGTCACTAACTTCTGGTCTGAGCCATGTTGGTAGATGCAGATTACTTGGTCGGGGTCCGCGCGACTATCGTAAGTAGTATATATATATATATATATAAGCATTGAAGTAACTGCTTCTATGAATTTGGTGTTCATCTTGTTGTGCTAATGAGGTATGGCAACTTGGACTGATGTATATATGTGCCTGGTCCTACCGACTGACCGTTATGAGCATTATCCTTTTTCACCGATTCAGAATCATTTTCCCGCTAGTTATATCTTGGGTGAAAATATAAGTCTTATTATGAGGCTCTTTATGTGATGTAATAGAAAGTCATTTGCTTTTAAATGAGCCTGAAATTCGTTCTCTGGACTCCAGTCGCTTTGGTCCTACACTACAGTGATACCTGTTATCTCCTGTCTTTTGAGATTGCTGTCTTGGCTGAATAAGTTACTGGTTCCGAAATTATTTTTCCCTTCATGTATTTATCGTAAAGTCACCAATTACAAACTTTTAGAAGCTAGAGGCTCGGTCTTGTGTTTGACCTCCAACCATTTCCATTTTGATACTGTTTCGAGTCGTTTAATAGCTCCTCCGTAGCTCATGCATTTTACTATTGCTATCATCAACCATCTTGTTACTTGGCATTCTCATTTCCTCATTGTTATGTCGGTAATTGTCTTAATATTATGCAAATGGGATTTATGGAGAGAAGAATGGACATACACAGATGTACTTAAATATACGTACAGACCCCTGTATATTCTCCCTTTAACGCGAAAGATATGGAACCGAGAGATTCCTATACGTGTTATGGAGTCATCAACTTACACTAAGATAGTAACTTTTTTTCCACGTTTCTCACTTCTCCCTTCTCTAAAGTAAACTATCATCATCAAATGTGCTCAAACGTTTCATTAAAGTCTACCTTACTAAAGAGCTTGCACTTTGCGTGATTTAACGTGCATTCAAGTCTATGAAATTGAACTGTTTGTTGACTGTGTATTCAGATTTATTCAGCTAAGTCATAAATCCAGCATTATGTTGTTTATATATCCGTACATAGAAATATATCGAATTGGCGTTATGTTTACTGTCGACATGCCTTATCCCAGAAATATATTAGCTATAGTGGCGTTTTCTTTGTGAAATATTTTGTTTGATATAAATTTAGAAAACGGACTAAGCTGGATAAAGCCTTAGCAATTTATTAGTTAGTCCTTTCATGTAACATCCACTAGGATTAAAGGTTCACAAACAGAACGATCAAAAGGTAAGGTTTTCAAGCGAAAGAACAGTGATTTCATTTGCTTTATAATCACTGTTTTTGCTTGAGATAAGTCCTGAGGAATATAGCATAAGTTTAAGTGAGTCAAGCATTTGTAAAAGGAAAGATAACTGTCCAAAAGTGTTTTTTGGGTATATTCAAATAACTGTGGGGAATAATGAGTTGTTCGCATCAGATGATGAAAAACGTTGTTCTTAGCAGTTACTTCTTCAAAATTATTAATAAAATCGTTCAATTGAAACTGATAATTGTAACGTTTCATCTAGAAAGTAATATGCGGAGATCTGCAGCACCAAGTCGTACTAGTCAGTCTCAAGATCTGTCGATAAATTCCAACCTCGTAAAGACGGCTGAGTACAAGTCAGTTTCACACTGTTCCTCAAGTCTTAAAATGAACAATACGCCTACAAATTTTAATTTATCTCATGCTACGAAATGTTCCAGGTATTTCGAGGCTGTATATGCTAAAGCATCGACTAAAAAGGTATGGCGAATATCGTTTACCAGTTTTGCTTGCATTTTAGCATAAAAAATGGGAAGGGGATGGTAAGCAGTCACCAGTCTTGTTTGTCTCTACGTAATTTTTAGGTTTTATAGAGGTCGAAGGTCGAATCATAAAGCTTATCAATGAAGATTTGAAAGTGTAAGTGCTACTTTTTTAATGAAGGTAAATTTACCGGTTATTTTCCAACTATAGAATAGCATCTACTTCTGGTCATAAATTAGCATTTTTAAATGAAATTGATATTGGTTCGGTTGTTCATATTGGGTCTTATGAAGCAGAGCTTATTTCACTGATAGAGAAGCCACAGTTAATTAATCTTTCCTCAAAATCAAATGATGGCACTGAGGCGTTACATGCACCGGGTAACTAGTGTATTGTATTGTATTTATTTTGTCCTTATTTCCAGCAAAAATTTCGACAAGCAAACCAAGCACAAACCTCAGTTTCTCACCAAAGGTACCGTTTACATAATATCTATTTCCGGAATAATTTCTATTTGAGTCCATTTTAACCTCAATCCTTCAATCTCTTAAAACCTTTTAAGGATAATAGTCTTTCGTATTTGATACCCTTAAGATCAACTTAGGAGACTAATAAATGATTACACTGACGTTTCGTTCTAAAATACAGAAGTTGAAGGTACATCTGCAGTTGTATAAACTAATTTTTCTGCCTTAAAACCTTAGTTTGACGGATGGAGTTGCTGAGACCATCTAAACAAGGAAAATAACTTCAAGATATTACAAGAGAATTATTCGATAAACTTAAATACTAAGAGACATTGACATACGTTTACAAAGTGTTATGTTGTCTGGGATTGCATGTGAGCATTAGTTACTCACTAGTCATTTCTTTGTGTAAGTTCTTGTGACAGATTGCCGTATACTTACTTCTATCCGTTGATAAATCATACTGTCCTATTTCAGTTTAGATTTTCAAACAAAACAGAAAAACCGGTCGGATTCTGAATGGCATCTAGAATGAATGAGTCAAATGCTAATTTTCATAATAAACACATTTCAAAGTGGTTTGTTTTCCTGTTTTTGCTGCATCAAATTTGTTTCATTCCACCGTCTAGTTTCAGTCGTTAAGAAAATTTATCTGCTCTGTTTAAGGGAATATTGAATTAGAAAATAATTTGAGCTCGATAAACTTGAAGAAAAATATTTGGGGCAGAGATTGGTCGACTTTCATCGTGAATATTATCGTTTCTTATCAAGTTTCATTCCTAATTACTGGAAACTAGTGTATAATTTATGATTGTTCTCATATTTACATAGTATTATTATCATAGGAAAAAGCCTGGTATGATAGGAGATCGAGAAATTTCCCACAAAATGTGAGCTAACAATATTGTAGGGAAAAGAACGTGAAAACTTAAAACTAATCAGTAAAGAAATAAATGTAACAAAATAAATGTTTATTAAACAATACTGATATGTTCTTAACGCAGCAAAGTTATATTTCACCTCATATAAATGCTTCCTCAATAACATTGTCTCTAAACGAATTGAGGGCAGCCTTGATGTATAGACAGATAATTTCCGACATAGAATACATATGATGGTTTTCAAGGAATTGGCAGAAGTTGGATATTTGACCGACCAATCTATACCTAAACTAAGACCTGTTTGCAGAGTATTACAGAAATGAATATTCTAGACACGACTGATAAATTTTAAACTGATGATTATTACATGCATTTGTCAGCTCTTTAAAAATGAATGCGGCAGCAGTAGCAGCAACCCGTGACTAGTACATAGCAGAGATGTGGATGTTTGTGAGTATTTAATGAACATAATATTGACTAGTGTCTGGTGATCAGTTTTTTAAATATACTAGTTCTGGATGATAAGGACTAGTTATCTCTTCTCTAGTAATGCAATTAAATTGTACGATTCTCACTTTGGCCTTGTGTCTTACACATCCTAAATATTTTAGTTAATTTTCTAGCATTGATTTATAAATTGCATGTATATTTCCATATTATATCTCACGTTGTGTACAACATAACCTCGATTTTGGTGTCTTGTAGACGAATTCCAAATCAAAACTGAATGGGTCCTGGGGTTCTTCAAACCATCTGGTTATGCCCAAGCCTCCTGCTAACTGCATTGTAAGAGTAGTAACTTAATTCTAAACCTCGTCATTTATTCACTTTTCTACTTATGACCGGTCAAATACAGGTCTTCATAATGTCAAACTATTATCTAATGTTACATGTTTTCAAGATTTTGATATAATTTAGTCTGATGGAAATTTAGGTATATGACTTATTATTTGTTTATTGAATTCTCAGTACATTTCCTATTCATTTCGTATTGGTTGTTTGAATCTTCCGATTGATGTTTAGGACTGAAATTGATCAATCTCTCATTGGCTGAATTAAATGAATTAAAACTTCACCCCATTGCACAAGGTAGTGGCTATCTGAACTCAGTAGCTAAATGGATAACGCGATGGTGTTTGTAGAAAACGGTACTGGGTTCGAGTCTCCGTAGTGAACATTAACTTTGAGATACATGTACATCCAGCTGACAAGTCCCAAACAGGACGAAACGTGCGTCCTAGATTCCAGTGCTAGCCACCATCCATCTCTGCTTATAATTTCCAATCAGGTTTTGATCATTTTAACACAAGATTACTGCCTATTAAATCCATTCTTTTGAATAATAATGATGACAAGTATAATTCTCGTATTTGAAGTCAGACGAATAATGATACTTATCGACTGACTTTAAGCCTCGAAGCCCCTTGAAAGTCGTAGCTCAGTAAAAAAATCTCTGTTGCGTCTGTTTACCGTCGCTATCAAGCCTCCAATCGATTGAAGCTAGGTTGGATACCGGCTTAGTGGTTTAAGTGTTAAACGCTTGGCACCAGAACTTAGTGTCATGCGTTCGATCTCCAGTGGTGGTCTCGTGGATGAACCCTGCTTAGGAGTTATAGACTGGGAGGAAACAGCTATCCGATCTTTGTTTTTAATAGCTGTCTAACTAAGATAAGTTCTTTTTGTAAATTATGAACAGTAGATGTTGGAATTCATTAAAATATATTAATAAAATTGATAATTGTCGCTTGATTTTGTTGTTAATTGTTCAAAGTGGCTAAAAAGAAACCTAGTTTCATTGCACTGTTAAAAATAGTTGTTAATTCGATTCCATATCATGATCAGAAAGCCAGACAAATAATTGAGATACCTTTATACATACATTGCTCAATTGTATTTCGGTAAGAAGAGTATGAATATCAATTAATCAACTCGTTCTTTTTTGTATAGACTTTTCAAAGGTTGATCTCTCGTTAGTTTACTTAGTCTAAATGATTAAATTAATTGTTTGACATGGGTACCTTTTAAGTTGTCTTTGTATTGATATTAGACTCCTTAATGACATATATATTTACTGAGCGTTTGACGTCGTCCACATCCCTTGCATCAAATCGCAACAAATATCCATGTAAACTCTAAGCTCATGACCAAATATCATGCACAGGTTATCAGTAGCGAATAAAAAAATAATTCTATTACATAAAATCACAACAGCTAATGTCAGTAGACTCTTTAAACTATGGAATAAATACTGAACGTAAATAAAATCGTTCTAATAAACGTCATGTATCCTCATACATTCTACATTAGTGAAGTTTAAGATTAAGGTGGTTGTTTGTAAACAGCAGCCCTATTAGTATATATATATATATATCCACTAATATGAGTAAATGTATTGAACAGAGCAGCCAATAAACCAGTTGTTATATTAGCAGTAAAGACAGTGTCTATACAAAAAATTTACTTTCATTGTTACTCATAGAGATTTAATATTCCCAGGTTCAATGTTAATCGTTGACTTAGTAGTCTACTTTATCCAGAGATTAATTCGTCGTTTTATTTTAAAAAAATAATTTTAGTGGTCTCAGAATCCCGACAACCTTCCCATTGTGGATGTAGTTTTAGAGTCGAAGTTTGCTTCACGTCTACAGCCACATCAATGTGAAGGTATTATTTTCTTGTATAAATGTTTAATGGGATTTCAACCGTATGTTGCTTTAAATGAATCTGATGCACAAATTACTTATGGATGTATTTTAGCGTGAGTTTTAACTTTTTTGGTCTAAGTTTTGACCCCACGACAAAGACAAGCTTTATCTGTATTTTTGTACTGACATAAACATTTGTCGATCTTGTTCCATGCAGGAAAAATAACCTGTATTAGAGTATTAACATACTGTGCAGATCCATCATATTCTTGATAAATATTTCATACTAACTTAATCCCCTCAATGAAATATGTGTTCACTCATTATCCCCATTAAATTAGGATTGATAAATAGAGTTCCTCAAGTATACATTGGTAAGCAAAAACCATAATGACAGGCAATACCCGTTGCGAAATTCGTATCTAGTGTTGCTCACCATCTGCATGAATACTCTCACAGCGTGTGAATTCATAAAAGTGACACAACTCTCAGCGAAAATATCAACAATCACTTTAATGGTCCATCAAATTGTTTTTCAAACCCATAGAACTACGTATTTTGAATTTTAACTATTGTTACTTAGTATCAATATTGCATACACAACAATCTCATCGTAAAAGTTATAAATGGGAACTTAATATTGTAGTGCAATAAATCAATCTGCATAATTAGCCTCAACATAAAAAGTATAGTACCGTTTTATTGTACACAAATCAATGAGTGATTACTACTGATTTATATCTTTATTATTGCCTTATTCTATTAAGATTTTTCGGTCTGTAAGGTACTGCTCTACTGTATTTATAACACAGAATACATTTGGTAGTGTTTAATTAACTTGTATTAGACTATGTGAATGTATCTTCTTAACATTCTTAAGGCTATATTTATCCTGCTGTGCGCTACTTCTATCTTGACTACAACACATTACCTTCGTTTTTATATTCATTATGTAAATTAGAAGGTAACGTCATTCGTAATAAGTTTTTGTTAATTTATTAGGGATGAAATGGGTCTTGGTAAGACGGTTCAAGCTATTGCCACCATTTGGTTATTAATTAGACAAGGACCGTACGGAGGTAGACCGGTTATTCAACGTTGCCTTATTGTAACTCCAGGTACACTTGTTCAGGTAATTGGTCTATTTTTTTTAAATACAACTTAATCTTACTAATTTTTTTGGCTTTTATCATATATTCTGCCTTTCCTCTCTTATTTACATCATGTTAGAATTGGCAAAAGGAATTCTCCAAATGGTTAGGTCGTGAACAGTTACCCGTGTATTGTGTAGATCAAAATCATTCTGTTAAAGTGAGTTTTTGCTTGATTATGTCCGATTATTCTGTTTTTCATTATTTGTTGAATAATTTGATAATTATTGAGAATCATGTAAACAGTATATGTAGAGCCAGTTGCTTAGCGGTTAAACAATCGGACTTTCAATAACTTATTTACATGTTTGATCCTTACTCTATCTACTTCGATTTGAGCAGCTGAGCAATATGATTAACACTCATGCTTAGTATGGTTCAAAAATCGAACACATGAACTGTAAATAAATTACTTAAACAGTTTGTATTTATATTTTTAATTTGATAACTTTGGTCTCTTTCTGGTCCTAAAGTCTCACGTTATGACAACTGGCCATTTTGTTTACATTTGACTGGAATGTCATCTGTAACGCATCCTAAAAGCAGTAACATTTTTATAACAACATAGAAAAATTCTTTATAACCATTTGTAATTTTTCGTTGTCGATATTCAGGATCAATCTCTTACCATATCTGCATCGTGAGTTTGAGTCTCAGTGTACATGTCAAAACCACGATGCAGGTGCGTTCAGCTGACGAGTCGCAAACTGGACAAAACGCGCCTCCTGAATTTCGCTGCTAGTCAAAATCCATCTTCTTTATAAGGCTTGTGACAAAATCACTGTATCAAGGCGATTTGTATATATCACATCCACATATTCCAACAAGGATTGATCAAAATTTTGTTCTATGTATCAACAATGGGATAACTAAAACCTGTACTAATGGTAATATAAACAACAATTTTTTTTAAATTTTTTCATTATTTTCCACCTTTCTTTATCGACAACTGACTTTTTTGTCTTATTTTTCTCCTTCAGAAATACCTAACAATGTCCAGTGATTCACCGCAGGTTATTCTTATGTCGTATGAAATGTTTCTACAGCATACTAGTGAAATCTATGAAATTTCCGACTTGGATATGGTTGTATGTGACGAAGGGCATAGATTAAAAAATTCCAATATCAATACAACTATGGTAGGTTGTTTGGATTTTGTTTATTGGTACACAGAATATGTAATATAACGATGGATCATTATATACGTATTTTAGTCGATAAGTTATTCGTCAGTCTGTTATCGCATAGGCTTGCTTGTGTAGACTACTAGCAATAAACACTAGATCACGCTACCTGATTACGTGATCCTCACAATCACTCAATGAAACGACCGTTCGATCATGTTCGGGTCTCAAACACGAGGTTGTTGATGCAGGTACAAAGCACTGAGTTAACAGAATGAAATTTACATTATAAAATATTCTTTTATGCTAAATGTACCGAGACATGTCTTCCTTTAATTTGTAGCGTGGTGTCGAGTCTCAGTTGACTATGAACACCGCTACTGAGAAATACGTGCTAATAAAATCAGAAGGCGGAATAGAACCAGGTGTCTTTAATCGGCGATCTCGTGGTATCGAATGAATACCAAGATCGTGCCAAGAATTGGTACAAGCAGAAGCAGCAGAAGGGAGTTTTAATTAAATCAATCGTGTTCTCGAGATAAAAGTAAATTCTTACAAATTCTTGACCATTCAAAGATCACTCTTATCAAACATACCAACAAAGTGCTATCAATTTCGGAGGAACTAGCCGGAAAACATGAAGTCGCTGGTACCTATCTTTTTTGTTTTGTGGTATTTTTAAAACCCTCAATAAATTGCTCATCATTCTAAACCGTCATCAATTTTTACTTAGTTGAAATATATTTTTATTCTATATTCCTGTATTTTATAATTTAGGCACTTTGTCGACTACGTACGCGTAGATGTATACTGTTTACCAGGACTCCGAGGTTTTTTCAGTCAAAGAAAAACCTTAAGCGACGTTACGGAACTATGTCATACGCTGACACATTACCTTCGATTTCGTAATGACGGCAAATGGCCACAAATACCGCGCAGTACTTCACGTAAGTAACCTGTCTCTAGATAACCCCGAATAGTGCCGGTATCATAATCAGTACGAAAAGTCTTCTCGAAATTGCAGAAAACCCTGCAATTTACTGAACTCCAAACCGATCGACAAGGAAAGCGTTTTGGGAAACGTCCTAGCCGGCACCCGTTAATGGCGATCGTAGCCGGCGAACACAGCCGTCTGATATACGTCATTGATGTGGTTGAGAAGGTTCGCTACCTCTTCGACACTGGTGCAGAAGTCAGTTCTTCCAGCGAATTTTAACGACTGACTTCACGAACACGTTTTAAACTTACAGGCGGCAAACGGAAAACCTATCGTCACATATGGTAAACGGTACGCCTTCATTGGCGTGGGTGAAATATAATATGCTAATCATAACCACTCGTCTTGAGTCCATAGACAAGGATTGCCGCGATCAATTTAATTCAATTGATGAAAATATTCCAGTCGACCTTTATGATATCGAATAGCTTCGAGTGCTTGAGTGAATAAAACTTCCCAAACCAAAGATACCTAACTACTAACCTTTCAATTGAAATCTGCGACCCTACAAAGGAATATTTGACAATAATATCTATTGAGTCGGCTTCCGAGAACTACAACGGAGCCTCCAGAGGCCCTAAAAGAGCCGACGAGTTCCAGCCAATTAGAGCTCGATGGAGCTTTCTAGAATATCGACGTGGCATGATGTCATTGGTCAGTTGCATAATATATCTCTTAGTGGATTGGCTAAAATATAATGTTGATTTAACAAACTTCAATATATATAAATAATCGTGTTTTTCTGTACAAAAGTGAACTTTTGGAGTACAGTGCTTCTCGCATATTTTGCGTTTTTTCTCTCATGTTTAGGTTGCTGTGTAGTTCTAGCTTGAGGGTTACCAGAATAGCTTAGGAACCGAATAAAGCGTTCAGTTAGCAAGACTTATCAGTGGCGACGGAAAACTACAATGAATATTTCTTTGGAGCAACTAGAAGCTTATATGGAGCGTCAAGAGAAGAGGTTTGAACAGTCCCAAATCAGAATCATAGAAGCCCTGATGCAGAAATTGTGCCTGTCCCAGCGAAACCCTGCTTCTGGTGAATCACAAGTATCTCATACTGATTCAGTCATTAGTGCCATCCATGAATTTAACTTTGATGGTGCAGCAGGTGCAACTTTCGATTCTTGGTTTAAGAAATATGAAGATTTGTTCGACGTTGATCTCTGCAGGCCTGGTGACGCCTCAAAAGTCAAAATACTTCTAAGAAAACTTGGGACGATGGAACATGAACGCTATGTTAACTCCATTCTCCCGAAAGACCCACGAAACTTTAGTTTTGATGAAACAATTAAAACCCTGTCTCAAATCTTTGGAGGACAGTCATCTCTACTTAATATCCTTTACCAATGCTTGAAGATAACGAAAGAACCAGGAGATGACTGGATGAAACGTGCAAGAATTGTAAACCAAGAATGTGAGAGGTTCAAGTTATCTTCCACGACTGAAGACCAGTTTAAATGCCTAGTATTTGTCTGTAGTCTGCGTTCATCCAAAGATGCTGACATCCGAACACGAGTCCTAAGCAAGCTTGAACATTGTCCCAACATGACTCTGCAGGAAGTAACTACGGAATGCCAAAGGTTACTGAATTCGAAGCATGACACCTCGATGGTAGAGAACGGTAACCGTTTTCCCTACGTCAGTGCAGTCGAGAGAAAAGTCTCACAAGGTTCCAGCACGCAGAATTATCGTAATGACAGCGACAAACCATCATTTCCATGCTGGTCATGTGGAGGTTGGTACTATAAGAGGTCCTGCCCATATAAAGAACATTATTGCAGTAAATTTCATGGAAAGAGCCATATAGAAACCAGCTGCAGTAAAAGAAACCATAGACGATATTCTGCAAAACCCTACTTCAAGAAATACAGGTCTGGCGCATTAACAAAAGAATATTGGTATCACATAACTAAGCACGAAATTGCTGCCAAAGAAAGTACGTAACCTTAGATATTATTAAACACCGTACTCGCCTTCAGCTTGATACAGCTTCTAATATTACCCTAATCAGCCCAGGAACTTGGAGGAACATTGGGAGACCCACAGTTCTCCCAACAACACAACTGGCACACAGTGCATCTGGGGGGAAGTTAAATATTGTTGAAGAAGTGCCCTGCACTGTGTATAACGGTGCTGTAACAACGAATGCAACAGTATACCTTACAAAGAAGCTAGCACTCGACTTATTAGGGTTAGATCTTATAGAGATACTTAGACTAGCAGGCCATTCTATTAACAGCATCTGCAGACAAATCAGAACTGACAACCCCTTAGAGTGCAACCAGAAAAACGCCGTGCTACAAAGACACCAAGTTGTGTTTAAAGAAGGATTCGGAGAATGTACAAAGGCCAAAGCATTGTTAAACCTAAAACCTGGAGCTACTCCCGCCTTTCGACCTAAAAGACCTATACCCTATGCTCTTCCAATAGTTGGACAAGAACTACGACTTCAGAAAATGAATGTTATCGAACCTGTGAACTTCTCAAACTGAGCTGCACCAATAGTGGTGGTCAAGAAGTCGAATGGAAGCGTCCGTCTATGTGCAGACTACTCTACCGGATTAAAGGAAGCTGTAGAGTCTCACCAGTATCCGTTACCCTTACCCGAAGATCTTTTCGCTATTCTGAACAGTGGCAGATATTTTGCGAAATTGGACTTACCAGACGCTAATCTACAAATCCCGGGTATCTGATGAAAGCAAAGATCCGACGATCAACACACACAAAGGTCTGTTTCGGCATAACCGACCACCTTTTGATGCGAAGACGGCGCCCTCTGTTTTCCAGAAAATTATGGATACCATGTTACAAGGCATTCCAGTGGCAGCAGCTTATTTAGATGACATCATAATTATGGCAACAGACAAAACGGACCTGTAGAAGAAACTGGACCAGGTACTAGGACGCATAGCCGATTATGGTTTTCGCCTCCGAGCGGAAAAGTGTGACTTCTATGTGTAGCAAGCACGGTACCTCGGGTTCATATTAGATAAAGACGGAAGACGACCAGATCCAGAGAACATTGATGCTGTGAGAACAATGCCTAGACCTAGGGACATTCCTACCCTACGATCGTTTTGGGATCAGCCAGCCATTATGGTACCTTCCTCCTCGATCTTCATCGTCTACGTGCTCCACTAAACCACCCACTACAAAAGAATACAAGACGGAATTGGTTGGCGGACTATCAAGCATCTTTCAAGAAAATCAAGCAACTCTTAACTTCTAATCTCTTATTGACACATTATGATCCTTCGCTACCGATAGTCGTTGCTTCAGATGCTTCTAACTATGGTGTGGGCGCAGTCGTCTCACATCGTTCCTAATAGGTTTGGTAAAGCTATCTCCCGCGTTGCCATATCTTTGATGACGACCGAAAGGAACTATAGTCAGATTGAGAAACAAGCCCTATCAAATATCTTTGCAGTGCAAAAGTTCCACAACATGATATATGGTCGACATTTTACACAGATGGCTGTGTTCACCGGCTACGATCGCTATTAACGGGTGCCGGCTAGGACGTTTCCCGAAACGCTTTCCTTGTCGATCGGTTTGGAGTTCAGTAAATTGCAGGGTTTTCTGCAATTTCGAGAAGACTTTTCGTACTGATTATGATACCGGCACTATTCGGGGTTATCTAGAGACAGGTTACTTACGTGAAGTACTGCGCGGTATTTGTGGCCATTTGCCGTCATTACGAAATCGAAGGTAATGTGTCAGCGTATGACATAGTTCCGTAACGTCGCTTAAGGTTTTTCTTTGACTGTAAAAACCTCGACGTTAGTAGATTTAGTGTTCTCTAAAATGCAGTTGGCAGATGCAGCCAGCCTGTTTCTGCCGTTGTTTTGAAACCAACCAATCACAACTTGCACCTGTTTCGATATTTTGGACAAGAAAATTGTCTAAATAGGCCGTCATCGAAAGTTCTTTGGCCAAACACTTCTCTCCTTCCTAATAATATATCTGTGGCTGAAATGCGTAGCAGATCGTTATTATTTAAGAGTTGAACTAACCTTTGTCGATCGGTTAGGTCTCCGCGTTTAAGAGCTTCGTAAGTTCCCGAAACATCACTAGTAAACATACTAGGTTTTACGTAGCTGTTGAATTCACTCAATAGCGCCTTGACTACTTCGAGGAGTTGTGCACGTGTGTTATTCGCGCCGTGCTTGTGGACGTCGGCCTCTGAGTAGCAGAAGCAGGCTTTGGTGTTGTCTGTTCGGAAGGACATTAAGAGAAATGTTGAAAAAAACTAATTGTAAAGAAATTTCTTAGCTCAATTCGTTCCTTCTTTTACCGAACGTCAAAATGGGAATTTTCACTATATTGGAAAGCACATTAGTTGAAACGGAGATGGAGTTTTAGTGTGGCGTCGAGTCACGGTTGGCTATGATCACCACTACAGGAAGACTACGTGCCAGTTAACAGATAAGATCCCCCATAGGCCAAATATTAAAAGGCAGTTGATGGCTGTAGTCAAGATGTATTTGTTGGCGATCTCGTGGTGTCGAAAGAATACCGAGATCGTGTCAGGTTACAAGGGTGGTTGCTGAGCGTAACCGGATTCGTGCAAAGTCACAATCAACGGAAGAATGTATGTATTTTGGCACAGTTAAACAAGCAATTACGGTAAAACGATCCCTGGTATAATTGGTTATAATAATTGTTTCCATTACACCAATCGCGTTCTCTTGATAAAGGTTGGTCACTATAGAGTTATAGCCTTTAACTTAAGTACCTTAGGTGTCTGTTCCGTCATGGCGGATATGAAGCAAAAGGATGAATGAGGAAAATATATGTCCAAAAACTCTGAAAAATATCAAAATATATAAAAATAAAAATAAAGCAACGGTATATAGAATTCCAAAAAGTAATAGACTCACAGTTTGCAAGTTGGTGAAATAGATCACGTCAGGCTCACCACAGGTATTTGTAGTTTGACAACACTCCAACCAGTAACACCTAAAAATGAATCGTATCCACATTATGAAATCAAAAGTTAGAATTAAGGTCTATCAATACATCGAGAGACGATGATCGAAAATGGACGGCGATTGCAGAGAATGTTGAGCACGGCGTTCCCACTCGTGATCTGGTGCGGATGCATGACCGAGCGCGTTCAGCTAGGTGAGTCTATTGAAATTAACATGGTCAGCATCCAATGTCGAAGACTTACAGAGCTACTGATTCCGGTGATTTATTGACCGCTACACTTGGAGAAATGCATCGTAAAAAAGGAAGAGAAGAAGTAATAACTAATTAAAGGCATTCACTTATCAGAAGCATCGAATTTAAGCTGTCAGCTTGGGATTATTAACATATTAACACATCTATTTTTTGGCTATATGTATCCGTGTTTATATCGGTCAATGCAGATGATCTGTATAATGTGTCAAATTAAACGTTTGTCCTCTGCTCTGGCATTTTTATGTTTTTCATGTGTTACTGCATCTTACAATGTCACCGATGATATTATATTTGACTTTAAATGGCTAGGGGATTCTAAACAACCCAGGGAGGTACTTCTTGTTTTTTTTATCGACGGTCTTGATAGAAAAGTGATGTTGTGAAAATAAGAACAACAATTGGAGAGGATTACGAATGCTTTATACCTATGTTATTCCATAACACAGAAGAAGACGAGGCCAAAAACACAGATTCGGTTGATGAGGAAACTCTGCTACAGCCTTTGTTTACGGAGCAACCGTGTAATGTTAGATCAGAGGCATATTGGAGTTATGAACTTTGTCATAATCGACATATAAAACAGTTTCACGAGGAAAGGAGATTAGAAAAGGTTTGTTTAGAAAATTTCATATGATAGAAAATAGAATCCTCCTGTCCAAGAATTTTACCTAGGACACTATTATCCAAGTATGTCTTAACATTACATGATATTAATTGGTTAGATCCTAAAATGGGAAAAGAGCGACCAAGCAAAGACGTATGTCCACTAATTATTATTATTCTCTTTAGAATCCACCAAGTACAGTTACTCTTGGGGAACACTCATATCCTTACTATGGAATCAATTATATTGATGGAACTTTGTGTGATCTGAATCAGGAGCATCGTACAGCAACTGTTATGTATATATGCCATGAAAGTGTCACTGGACAGATCGTTGATGTATCTGAAATCCGAACATGTCAGTATCAAGTGGTTTTTGCCACGAAGTTTCTATGTTCAAGCCCTCTGTATAAGGTATGTCTTACTAGTGTACCGAGTACTTACAAATTACCCCTGTACAACTCTTGCTTCGGCTCAGTTTATCTTCTAGTCAGGTCTTTCTTTAAATAGAAGCCTAACGGTAACTCCAACAGTAAAAATGTGGAATTCTGATTCTATTACAGCTAATACTACGTTTGCTGCTCATATTATAACAAGTTCGTGACGTCTCACCTCGATTTCGTTCACTGTGATACGTGTTTATGCATTCGGCTCTAGACACACTTTCTGTAAGGAGTCGTTACCATACAGTTGTCTAAACTGAGGTGGGTGAGGATGGGTCCAAACCTGAAAGTTAGTAATTGAACGTTGAGAGCGCCAACTGCTATACATGTACCAGGTTATATGTTGCGTATGACTGATTGCGCTAACCACTAAGTCACTGCACCATCAATGTACTTATTACTTTCAGTTGTAATGATCCGAGTAAAACGTTAGTATTAACGGAGGTTCTTAGGGTTCAATATGTTGCAGTAAATTGGCGTACTCGTACTCTTTGAAAACATAATGGTGCAAACAGCTTAGAGAAGAAGAAAGTATAACGATGTCAGTTTTAGGCAGAATTACTTATTTAATGTCTTGGTAAGGCTGTGTAACTAACATTTACTTGACTTTGATGCAGCCGGAGTTGTTATGACAATAAAGTTAGGGACATTTTTGGTAACGCTCATTTATAATCAGTCAGTAACGTAGAACTTCGTACGTACGTACATCAGTTCGAGTTGCCACACCACATTAGCACAGAGATGCACTTGTCGATTCAAATCCCGTCGTGGTAGAGGTAATAAGAGTATAAGCAGTAATCGGGAAGATTAGGGTTTGGAGATGTTATTTAAAGAGTATAATCCAGTGAAAGAAATTTGGAAAGAGGAAAAAAAGGGACATGAAGAATTCAGAAGATTAGAATTTGGGAGAACACAGAGAGTGGATGCACCTGCGCCATTGCAAACGATTTTGAGCCATGTCATTCAGGGTCTCTAACCAACGGTTGCTGTCATCTCGCGGTCCCCAACCAGGTAGTCTACACCTACCAACATGCATACCTGTTACGTTATTGTTGTGTAATAATGTATTTTGTTCTATATACACTTGGTGTTTCTTCGAAATTTCAGTTGCGAAGTTGTTTTTAAGCATTTCAATAACTTTCATTATCTGTATCCCTCTGTGCACTAATTGTATTTTGGAATGGTCTTTTTAGCAAAAGCGTGCCCATACCAATCCAATTTCATGTCACTCAAAAAACAGTTCACCAAGTAAACCGTCGGCATTAGTTGCTTTGGAGGCAGAACGGAAGAAGTTTCAGTCTCGTAGCTTTACTGACCTAGCTGCCCTTCTTAGCAATGCTTTTAAATCAAAGGTTAAGGTAATTTAATAATTTTTTTTTATTTTCAATAATAAAGGAACTTAAATAACCTTGGTGTACCTGGTTCATGACTTTTATTAAACTCTATGTGGGTATCTTATTAGTTAGTTGTTGAAGAAAGCATATATTTAAATTGGTTGCTTGTTATCTAATAGCCATAGTAACACTGATTAGAGTACGTAAGATCAAAATTGAAATTCGGTCATTATACTAAGTAATGGATTTCCATGAATTATATTTAGTAAAAATAATTGAGTAGTTGATCCATTCATTATCCGTTTGTCGATGGTCATCGGCAGCAACTATCTGTTCTTTCAGATAGAATTTCTCGAAATTACGGAAGTAGGAGTTAGTGTCGTGTTGGCAACAAGTATATTTTGTCATTATAATGAAAGATAAAATCTCGTTCTTGTTCATAGAGAGGATTTTCGCACAAACGTTTAACGAGAAGTAAATTGTAATATGATTGTATTTGCTCTTTATGTCATAGATTTAATTTTAATAGGTTGTCGCTAAATTTAATTATTCAACTGTCAAAGGACTTGGTATCCTTATCTTTAAGTTGCTTTGTTGTAATGATTAAGCGTAAATTAGCTTCTTAGCATAATCATGATGAAGTGGTTATTTGCTTTCTAAAGTAAATGTTTATACAAAACTTAGTAACTCTTAATAGTTATTTAGCTAACTAGCTGCCGCAGTTGGTTCATAAGGTGAAACATGAACGCTGAACGGAAAATTTGAGCATTGTTAAACGTTTAATGTTTCTTGAATTTTACTCAAATCCTTTCCTTTATTTTTCTTTGTAAAACTTGTTTTATAGGCGATATTGTCTGCAAACATTCTGTATGATAGATAATCTCGATTTAACTAAAACGTTTAGGCGTGAAGCTGTATTTCAGTGGTTTAACCACTCGTCCTTCAACCTTTGCATTTCAGTGTGGTGTGATTTTGAGTCACTTGGCTTATTTGCCAAACTTTAAAGTTTGAATAAATTTAACAGCCTTATGGATGCTTTCTTGCTTTAGCTCTTCACATAACGTGACAAACTTTGTAGAAAGTGACAGGCAGATATTTATGTTACGTCATTGGACTTCAAGATCTTTTATCAATCCTTACTATGAAAAACTACTTAGCATAAATCTTTAGCAATTCTGTGCTGAAATGTTTTAAAACCAGTGAGATACGATATAATCTATCATAATACAGTTGACTCATTTCTTAACACGTATTGGCAATAAAAGAGGTCAGTAAAATGTATCGAGAGAATTCCAAGAGTTTATTTCAATAAGCCCTATGTTAACAGAGTACAATAGTCATTTAAGTAGCTTTTAGTGGTAGACCGAAACATTATCTATGAACGATTCCCTTTGTCGTCATTAAAGGTAAATGATCACTTAATTTCAAGTACGATATTCTTGCTTTTTTTCAAGTCAACAATAGTGGTAATGTGTATGAAATCCCTTGAGAAATGTTACTTTGAACAGTTTTAACTAGCTAATCATTATACATATTCTAAGACTCGAAGAAGACCCGAATATTAAAAAAATGCTTTATCTTAATTATTTTTGGTTAAATATTTATTTAAAATTATTCATTTACAGTTAATTGAAGTAAGTATTTATTGCATGTGCTTTACACAATGTGAACTTGTGTATTTATGTGGCCAAGTATTCACCACTTAGTGTTTGTTTAAAATCATACTAGTACTGCTAGTGTGATTTGATTTCCTAGCGTTTTCATTTTTGGATTGCACGATTATTTTTTTGAGAACAAAAGCCATAGATTTGTGTTTTATGCACTCAAATCCCATGTTTTTTATGATACAACAAAATCTTAATCTGTTCACAGAGGTGTGGACGACGGACATTGGTAACCTTTAAATAGTAGATATAATTCGTAGTTTAATCCATCAGTTTGCATATTCTTGCTGAGTTGTGCTATAATTTCATTATTACTCTACCGGATAGTATTGTATGACATAATTCTTCCTACTAACTTTACTCCATATTCCAATGGACAGTGATGTTTTTATTGAGCAATAAATAATTTGGAATCTGTTAACTTTAAAGAAAACAGAAAAATATGTGTTTGTGTTCACTGAGCCACTTGTTTCAATCTTTCAAATGAGCGTATCGGAGTGTTAAGTTGAATGAACTGAGTTTGAGTTCTATGAAGAGTAGGGTTTTCTCAGTGGTTTAATGACGAGTCATATAATGTTAAACTTAGGATAATCAACATTTCACACTGATTTAAACCATCGAATATAAATCCCGACCGTTGTTGCTACCTTGACGGGGTGGTCGGGCTTGCCTATCGTGATGAAGCAACCGAGCTATACTGGCTGGAACAACCGTTCCTCAAGGTCCTACCATGTCCGACAGGTCGGTTGAAGAGCGATAAGACTAAAAGCAAGGCTGTCCACTATCTCCATTTTTGTTTAACTTCATCATAGACCTATTGATGGAAATAACATTCTCGTCTACTGAATTCTCGGGTATTGATCTCCTTTCAGGAGGTCCACTTATCGACTTAGAATACGCAGATGATATAGTCCTGTTTGGTGAAGACGCTGATAAAATGCAGAGTCTTTTGGTGGCACTAAACAACAATGCCAGAATGTTTGGAATGCGCTTCTCTCGCTCTAAATGCAAGTTGTTGCTTCAGGACTGGTCTGCGTCAACACCTGAACTAAGGATAGGGAGTGAAGTAGTCGAACGCGTTGACAACTTCACTTATCTTGGAAGTCTGATCAGCCCTAATGGGTTGGTATCGGACGAAATCTCAGCACGGATTCGAAAAGCTCGTTTGGCTTTTGCCAACTGACGTCACCTTTGGCGGAGGGAGATATCCGTCTATCAATAAAAGGACGAGTATACTGCGCGGCAGTCCGTTCTGTTTTAATTTACGGCAGCGAAACATGGCCATTAAGAGTAGAAGACACTCGTAAGCTACTAGTATTTGACCACAGATGCCTTAGAAATATTGCTGGCGTCCGTTGGGATCACCGGGTAAGTAATAGCGAGGTTAGACTCAGGGTATTAGGGAATGGTGGTAAATCAGTTGATGAGGTTGTGAATCTTCATCGACTGAGATGGTTGGGCTACGTGTTACGTATGCCCGATCACCGATTACCACGACGTGCAATGCTAACCGGTGTTCGGGATGGTTGGAAGAAAGTCAGGGTTGGCCAAACGAGAACGTGGCATCAGTGCTTGAAGTCACTAACTTCTAGTCTGATCCATGTTACTAGATGCAGACTACTTGGTTGGGGTCCGCGTGACTATCGTAACTAATGGTTGGAGACTGTGGGTGACATGGCTAAGAATCGGTCACAGTGACGTAGGTGTATACACTCTCTGTTTTCCCTTAAACTAAGAGATTAAAATCGCTTCATATCTTTCTTTCTACGAACTAATTCTTTCTTCCTGTACTATACCCTTATTACAATCTTTCTTTTATATATTACCATCTCTGAATTAACTACTTTTATGAATCCGGTGTCCATCTTTTTGTGTTAATGTTGTATGGCAACTTGGACTGATGCATTTATGTGCCTGGTCCTACGTTGTAGCTGACTGATCGAATATAAATAGTGAAGTTTAGATCACATCGTTAACTCCTTATTTAATGTTTTTACAGTTCTTATAGATAGATATATAGAAAGACAGGCATAACTTAAAACGTTTCATATAACCTCACAAGTTCGAGTTGGCCTTTTTCTTGGCAGTACAGAAAAATAGCATCCATAAAATGTAAATTCAGCGAATTGGATCAAAGGGATGTATGTCAAGCAAAGAATAATAAATAATATGCAGTGAAGTGTTTAAGGTTTCAAAGAAGCTCAATATTAGATCAATCTTAACCCACTTTGATATATTCTAGAAGAAGTCACTCATACGCCTTAATGACTTATATTATCATGTGGACTCCATTTAACAAGTCTTCTACTTCCCTCTTACATGAGCCATGGGTTATCGACTTTGTTTACTGGTATCGTTCATTAATGTAGCTGCTTTTAATTCCTTTTCCAGTTATGTTGGGTTCCATATGTCTAAATTGTTGTGACTTTATGTCCAGCTCGTTATCACGTGATTTATCCGTCAATCAAAATACGACTTATACAGTTTTAGCACTGTGCGAAACCAATGACGTTCGACCGGTATGAGCAGCCTAGTGTCCTTATTGGTCCTATGTTCGCCTAGCCCGTCCACTTGAGTCCAGAACAACAATACCAGCTTCCACTATGCGAATCCTATATTTCAAGCATAATGGGTTTATATACCAAACAAACAGACCGCAACGCAACATAAAATAAGAAATGACATTTGTACACAATAAAGCCAAAAAGTGGCTGTGAACATGGGAGACAGTAGTCAATAAACTGAACATAGCTTAAGAACAGTAAATCGTACAATAATAAATTATGGGTCAAAATAAAGCTTATAACGAGGAAGATATAGATATACATAATCTAGTTCATGAATATTTATACCATAAGAATATGTAAATAATATTAGTCCACTAATAGGTCTCAGACGTTACTCGTAATGTAATCTTCACTAGGATATAACATAAATCAATCTCGAAATTCGCGTATCGATTAAAATGACTTTCACTTTATTAACTTTTAATGCATTTTCATTGTATTTCCTAATCCACTGTCATTTCGCACTCAGTAATTAATGATCATTTAATGGTTGATATATAATTTGAATAAGCTTGAGTGTAATTGAATTATTATGGGGTATCATCAGGAAAGCTTCTATACCAGCTTGAACTTCTTGCTCCAGTTAGTTTTTAGGGAAGAAGAGGATAGGAGCGGTTTCGTTCATTGTATTAAATTCGGAGTTGCAAACAGTTAGATTAGTTCAAAAATGTATCAGTCCTATTTTCAACAGCATCTTATATTTCCATCGACATGTTAATACATGACCCAGGTACAATGCCATTTGTAAATTTACCGATTTAATAGTTTACTTTGCATCATATAGAACTTGATGTCTAAACGCAACATTGCTCAAACGGTTTCCCCTGTTAACAATGCTTGAGTGAACAATTTACCATCCAATCAACACTTTTGCAATATATTTTGTCTCGACTTTAACTAATTTTTACTATTTTCCATCTCGGTTTTCTTTTATTTTGTCTCTGAGTGGTATAGTGTAACTTAAACTAAATGCACTCATATGAGGGCTGTTCATTATATGACTCAATAATTTTAAGATCTTAGTTTTTAACTATTGTGTCATAACTTTGCATTACTCTGAGTTTACTTCAGTTTGATAAATCGAGTATTATTTTTAATTTACACATCAAATTTATAACTCATTGCAGAAACACATCATATTCCAATCGTTCACTTGGCCAATGAGTGTTTGTTCTCATTCAAGTAGGAATATACATACATAAGTGCTACACCATAAAATTTTAATTATAACTTTAAAATATTAAATTCGGACCCCATGTGATCTAGTCATGTAGTTCTTGTGTACTACACGGCCTAATCATCATAGATCCACTTCGATGTACGTCTATGTAGACTTACGATTTTGAAACGACCGGACTGTGGATGTGAAACAATTATTTTCGCTAGTTCTCCTTTAGCTTTACACCGTTCCTAATAGTTATTTCTTTTATCAATTATGTACTTATTTTTCTACAAAACCTGACAGATACATATGTTTGTTTGGAAAATAATCTTTTTAGATCAGTGCAAAACATGGTAAAGATGTGCTTTTTTATCAAGTAAATCCGGCTGAAGATCCTGATGATGAAAGCACTTCTCAGGTCGATAATACAAAAACTGATGTAAGTGATTTGTGGATTCAGTATCTTTTCTACATGAATACTGCTTTCTTTTTAAAAAACTTTCCAGTAAAGTTTCATAGTTAAGATGGTATGATAGTTGAGATTACCTAAAGGACAGACTATTGTTGAGTTATGTTACAGATAGTGTATTACTGATATTTCGAATGTGATTTTCATTATGAAATAACATAAGCTGAAGAATTATTGTAATTTCAACTTACTTGTTCATTGGTGTTATGCTAGTTGTGAAACCTAAAGAATTTGAGTTCGATACTGTGTGAAAGGTTATGAGTATTCATTGCTGTTAAAGATTTGGAAAAACTGTTTGACGCCTTTTGATTTATAATAGTTCTTCAGATTATGTCAGATTTTGACATAAATTACAACGGATCAATCACTAAGTAGCGACTAATATCATGCTTGCTTAATTGTTTGGTGCTGATCGATTTTTATTGACCACGCTTAAACCTGTCCACTAGTGTGAGTGACGTAACTTTTTGTGTATTATGCTGAGATCTTAAGTGGTCGAATATAGTCGGTAGAAGACTCTGGATCAAATCACAACTTGTTTTATGAAATTCGATCAGCTCTGAAGAACTAGACAAACACGGCGCTAGTCACCACTCAATGATCAGTCAGTTGTAAATGCTTCAGTCCTCGAAATAAGTTGTTGGCGGAATAGCTCACTAATAATGTCTGAGACTACGAAACTGGGTGAGTCGAGTTCAAATCTCACAGTGAGTATCAGTTTTTTTAGTATTCCAGGTAAGATGTGCTGAAGAGTCTCATAAAGTATGAAATATAGGTTCATGATTTCCTACCGACTACCTCTACCCCTAACCATCTACGTTCAATCTACCTATACACAAAAAAGCTAAATTTCTTGAGTGCAATAACCATATTGTATTTCACTCAGTTAACTAATAATTGTTATTACTGAATTTTATACGATTTAGTGTTTACTATCATTGCACCAATGTGCTTCTGATGCAAATCCTTGGAAGTTTTAGATATACATAACTTTGTCCAATTTAATTATATGTAACTAGCTTCTATCATCATATAATGGTTTTGTAAACTGTAGGTTAATCTGCATTCCATTATACGTCCATTATCCTATCTTTTTTCTTTACTTAGGTCAATGATGGTGCTAAAAATAGTCACGATAGTTCAAGTTTTTCTGATTTAGATGTTGTAAATCAAGTGTCGTCTAGCTTGAAAACACCATCATCAACATCACCTAAGATTAACCCATCTATAATGAAATCTGTCAATGATAATCAGGTTATGGAATTTCTTCAAGGAAAACTTTGTTTAACTGGTAATTTAGGTTGGTGGACATATGAAATATGCTTCAACAAGTTTATAAGACAATATCACCTGGTAATTTTGGATTATCTTCTTTTCATAATTGTTTTTTTTTAACTTGTAACTTTTCGTTTTACTTAAAACTATTTCAGTGGTTGAGATCATGAGTCAGTTGAAGCTAGACCACCATGGAAAACCTGGAAGCACTAGACGGCCGTTTCTTCCTATTGTGGGACTCCTCAGCAGTGCGTATCCACGGGCGGCGGGATCGTGGATATGCACTGCTGAGGAGTCCCACAATAGGAAGAAACGGCCGTCTAGTGCTTCCAGGTTTTCCATGGTGGTCTAGCTTCAACTGACTCATGATCTCAACCACTGAAATAGTGGTTATGTTATTCTATTGTTTACTGATAATTACTGATCAGTAAAAAGAAAATTTGCATGTAAAATATTAATTTTTCCATAAAAGTTGGTTGGGGAACTGGGTTAAGAATATTGGGTGTGTAGTATCGATAAGTAGTTAAGTCCTCTCTAACAAAAAGCAGACTATAAAAATATGCATAATTAACACCCTAACTGTATAATATCTCTGTCATGACAAATTTTTCATAAATGATATAGTCCTACGATTGTTGACCATTTTAAGTTAATCATTTTAAATGTGAGGAAATCTGAAAAGTTGTTACTTTTTTTCATTTGTGTTGTTTGTCTGAATCTCCCCATTGATATTTGAATTGCAATTGATTCGTCTCTTCTGGCATATGTGCATGCTGTGCACATTTTCTCGATATTGCTTCAATTCACAAGCGTTATAAGTAGAGATGACTGGTGGCTAGCAGCGAAATTTAGAATGCGCGTTTTGTCTTATTTGGGACTCGCAACTCAGCAGCTAAGTTAATGATACGATGAAGTTCGAGGTAGACGCTACTGGGTTCAAGTCTGGGGATGGACAGTGACTTCGGAATGCAGGTACATTCAGTCGACGAGTTCCAAATAGGACGTAACGCGCGTCCCAGATTCCACTGTTACCCATCATCCATCTCTGCCTGTTATTACTATGTTTTTTTATGTCACTAATATATACTGACTAAATATTCTTTTATTTTCGATTCACTGTTAAAGGATGCAAATACAAAACAACTTCAAGAAATTCGTCTTGGCCATTGGGATTTAGACGCACATTTAAAATGGTTTGAAGAGAATAATGTTAAAAAACAAAAATCTTCCGGTAGTTCTAATAGGTAATAAATATCTGTACTTCTGATTTCACTTGTTTTCATCGAACCTTTGTTATCATTATATAGGGTTTTGTAGAGATTATTGAATGTTATTCCGATCACATACTTGACCCAAGTTAGAAAATTTTGAAAACTTTGGGGTACTGAACAGCTTTTTTGGTCCTTGTTTTCAATGTTTGTTTATCTAAGGTCAGTTCGTGATCTTATTAACATTCAACAATCTCCACAAAACCTTAATAATGACTATGACTAGTTGGCATCACGAATTGACTTGAATCAGGCATTCATTGACAAATAGGGTACACTAAAAGTTTTTTTTTGTTCTAGTATGCAGCTCTTCAGGAACTCTTACCTGTGACCTCATAGAGGACCGAACTCATACCCTTCAGGTCTTGTGACAAGCATTAAACCTTTTGCGAATTTAATTGATTGTACTTTCATTTAGTTACTTTTATACTGTATTTATTTTACAGACAAATTTCACTATACTATGGTCAAGGTGATTTGTGTACAGAAACTAACAAACTTCGAGAAGTTGTGGTAAAAATGAAGTGAGTCTTTACGTAAAACTACTGTTTATCTTTATTATGTTCTTGTATTTTGTTTTTTGGTGTATACTCTCAGACGCTTACGTACAATACACAAAGCTTCAATAAGATCTAACTTTGTATTCTGAAATGTTGGTCAAAGTAACCGGTGATTGTCCTGTATGAGAAGACAGACATATGTGGCTACACTGAATGAAAGAGACTATCTTATTTCTAAACTTAGTTTCAGTTTTGTTCCACTTTGACTTCTTCATCTGTTGACTGTTTTGTATTATGTATTATTAATCTCTTATTGCGACCTACATCTGGTTTTTGATCGTTAGTCGCATAATGAATTCGTGTGTATCATGTAGTTGAGTGTCGTAATCTCTGTTAATTTAGTGTTAATCTAGTCTATTTTCTTAGTCCTACTAAACTATCGATTTTCTAGTATAAATTGCTATTACCAGATCCAATTCTTACGAGTACAGCAAATACCTGTAAATTTTGTCCTTGATATGGCTAAATACTATAAGATCTATTGATAGTCAGTTCGTTTTAATTCCTTTTTTGCGAGATCAGGGAATAACTTATCAACTTTTTTAAGTGTCAGATGAGTTATGCTTAATACGGTTTCAAACAGGATCATCATTAAATTAAGTGGTCCGACTCATACCTCAAGGTACTCCCGGGGTAGTGGGACCTAATCCCATGAGCTAGTGTGAGAGGCTAGGTGGAGATCGGGCTCAACCCCAGTCTGTCATAAATTCGACTACTTTTTAATAATGACTTATGGGATGCGCAGAACTGGGAAAATATGTTATTTCTTTTTGTGTTGGACCGGATTATCCCTAGGAATACCCATCAGGTTTGGGACAAACCGGATCAATTGCCATAAATTATGCCGTAACCACTGCACAGGGGTGAAAACTAAATTTGTTTGTAGTATTGAGCGTGAAGGAGCTGATCGTCAATAGACAAGTTTTAATCCAATGATTTGAAGGCAAGTACTTCATTTCCTACTATTACTGGGCTCCGATTTGGTACAACGAATTCAAATCCTATCCATATCTATGTGTATACAAAGAGTGTATAGGCCTCTGTCTATGCATTCTATTTATTCATTTAACGTATGCTTGCGACCTCGAACATCTATGCCTATGTGTGTACCTTGGAATTTATCAGTCCCTGACTTTTATATTCTATGTGCATATATAACACATACTTACGATTATTTTTACCCACATCCTATACTGGTGTACAAATTATTGCTCTCTGCGCTTTTTGTTACAAGTTTTTCGGATAGGAAAGTCTAATGCAGCTGTGCAAAAACTCAGACTAGTAAAGTGTCCATTCGCTTCACAAAGTATAGTTCCGTTGAAGCCCCTAACTATAACACGAATTATTAACGTGTCCATGTGCTTTACTTACTCCAGTGCTCCAGTCTCGCAAATTTTATTAAAGCTTTTCTTTTTTCCTGAAAGACCAATCGCCTTTACAACTTATTTTGTCAGGATTAATTAACTAACTTATTAGCATTGCTTTTTTGGGATGTCGAATGATTGAATCGACAACTGGTAAAAAATAATTATAGTCAATATTGCAAAACCTACTTCGTAACTTAAATGAGGCTTTCTTTAACATCTATGCTGTATAAAAAAGTGGATGAGCTATGATCACTCGTAAACAATGTGTGATCTGACATGAATTTTTATCGACCCAAGTTATCATACTTCATATCAAACCATTAGGCCACACCACAGACATTCGAATCACATTTCAGTACATGGATCTATACTTCGTCCTAACGAGCCATAAATAAAAAATTTATGTATGGTACTTATTTAACTTTCCATGTAAAAAATCTCCACCATAGGTGTTTTGACTGTAACACTGAAAATGACGAACTGCAACTTTTTAACTTCCAGAGAATAAGTATGGTTCATACTGAATAGTATATTAACTTGTGTAGTGTTTCCGTATTGTATTATTGTTCTTATTTTTCATTTGTTATTGTTCAATCTGTTTTGTGTTCTCTGTCCTTATTCATTTCCCTTCAACTATTTTGCATATTGTTTTATGCTACTTATTGATATTCAGTAAATAGTTGTATTCCTAGCAATTTCTACGCTTATGTTGTAACACAAGTTTGTCGTGTGATATTCTGAAATATTTATCTGTACTTATAACATTTATTGTATTTATCATTATAATTACTTTATATCAATCATTGTAGCGGTTATTCTCAATTTTGTGCAATCATTTAACCCTTGTTTAAACACAATAGTTTCAATATTGCTTGCTCTTAGTTCAATTTTTGCTTGTTGATAGATCGTTATCATGATTAGACACAACCAAGGGCTGTCATGTTGCACTATTTAGCATTTTTTTATTTCAGACAAAAAGACACAGTAAACGCTACAAACACCTCAAAATTTGATGTTTGTAACTAATTTTTGTATATTATTCGATAAAGAATCGTTACTTCGTGAACTTCGATTTCGCCCATATCTCAAATGGACGCTTCGATAGACTTAACAGTTATTTTGTTCAAGAATATTCAAATTTGTTTTTACAGTTATTCTACATTGAAATCAAATGCAAAATTACGTACTTTTAGGATAACTGATAGAAAATCTGTAGCTCTTATAGATAATTTGTTGGTGTTGATTCGTTTAATCTTGATAGTTTAATTGTGAACTTCCACTGCTATTCTGCACAACATCCTCGCCTACTTGAAATAGGAAGTTTTTGGAATTTATTAGTTTATACTAGTGCCTTCAGTTATACAATTCTCTGTTTTGTGTTTTTTTTAGTTATATAGTGGTAGTTGTTACTGTCCATTCACTCAAACCATGAGAAGATATCACTAAATAAATTTAGGAACGTTATCTTTTGACCATAGAATCCAAGAGACTGCTTGTTGTGGCCGTTCATTCCTGATGTTTTTATGAGTACTTTACGCTGTATTATCTCCTCGCACTTCAAACCTTACCGTCGGAACCAGAATTCTGCGTGAAAAGTGGAGATGTTCTAGTTTTAGGATCATTTTTTTATAACCCGTTCTTTCGTTTGTGAAAAAAAAACACAGTAGCATTTAGGATTTGATTACTCTTAGGGAAAAACTTGGTATCACTATACCATAACACTGTCAGTAGTGCGGGTTATCCCTCAATACTTAAACTGACTTACCTGGTATAGTAGCCTCATATAGTATAAATATTCCAGTCAACTTAGATTAATTGCTGTAATTAGTGGTATGATGGGCAAGTCTTAACTCTGTTGGTGAGTTGTTGATTTAAAAAAAACTTTTAATGACCCGATATCTGACTCCAGTTATATCATATGATGATTGCTATCGAAATATTCATCCCGGTTTCCCTCGTTTATAATTATCGACTTAAATCACGTTACGGATTATCCGAGTTAAATAAGTTAAACACGAGAATGGATTTTGAATTCATATATTTCATTCAATCGTTCATCCAAACAGACAATCAGAGAAACGAAGCAAAGCGGAACGGATTGAAGAAGACATGTGAGCCCACTCGTTTTGACCAAGCTTGATTGAATATTTATATTTAGACAAAAAATAAGTTACAGACACGTAATGAATAGGGTAGGTAGTTAACACACACACATACGATCATATAAAAACAGTCAGGGCTTATAAACGAATTAGTGACAAGGTCAAAATGTAGTTTGAGTAGAATGAATAAATTGAACTGTTCAGAGGCTAGAATAACTTAAATGGGCTTGACATAGTTATCAGCCACTACAAACATCCTATAATCACTTGTTTGTTATCTAGTGGAAACAGAACTCAAATATAGTATTCTCATATTGATATCATAAAAAATAAAATATTCATTGTTTTTATATATGTGTATGATGTACATCTTTTATATTTTCTTGTTTTGGAATAATTCCTAGATGTTTACATTCAACAAGTAAAGATATTTACTTGTCATTCTCTGAGCCTACAAAGTGTATATATTCAATGTCGGTACGTTTAATGTTCTTAATTCTTGAATATAAACTGATCAATTAGTTATTTGTTTTAAATGTACAAACTAGGCGTTGTATTACTCAATTAGTTCTTAACAAAAAACTGAAATGAATATAATGAGTGAACTGATGATTTTTTGATGAACTACTACACAAATTTCAATCAAATAGATTTAAAGAAAGATAGGATCCCATTTTGAAGTTAGTTACTAGTGTGCACATGATTATTATTGTTATTACAGGTGTATCGTGGAGATTTTTGAATTCCCAAAGATTACATCGCTGATTGACTTTAGTCAGACAACCAATAAAATTTGGGAAGCAATATATAGCTGTTTCGTCGTAGTATAGGAATCCCTAGAAGTTCTCATTCACGACCCACCAGGGATTGAAACCAGGACCTTCAGTTACGCGGTCATCGCCTAACCTCCATACCACTGAGCCATCATTCAACTCTTGTTTAACTAACTAGAATCAAGGGGTGATATGATCTATGAAAGCTCAACAATCTCCATAAAACGTTTGTACAAAAAAAAGAATGCTTAGTCGAATAATTGAATATATTATGTAATTAGTGTCTTCATTTAGATATATACAAAATGCTTAAACAAGGTAGTATCTTAATGAGTCACTTATCATCAGATAAAAAATAATTGGCGAAGAGATGAAAGAACATAGATCACAAAGTTGCTTATATGGCTTCAACTTAATTTAGTCATATAAAGACAGAACATCTCAAAACTAATTTCATTACTTTTAATATCTTCATATCCTATGTGTTGTGTTCAAAAGTTTCAAATTTCTAATACATGATACTAATGTAATTTGATTATCAATTTCTGTATGTTACTTGAATTAGTAAAATGATGTTTGAGGTTATCATTAACTGGAGATGTATTAAATAAACCATTGAAATGGATTTCCGTTTTTATATTTGTTGGGGAGATCCAGAAAACTCCTCGCAAAAAAACCAAGAAAGGCTCTAAAAACACTGGGAAGCATCTTATCCAATCACCATTCATTAGAAGTTTGCACAAAATTTCTAGAAAGTGAAAAATCACACATCAAGTTTCTGATTAGATGATTGCTTATACTGCTACTGTTTTTAGTAGCATACCAGAATTTTCCGGAAATTCAAAGACATCTAAAATACCATAAAACCCTAGGTTTTCTGTATATAAACGAACCTTTGGAGTAAATCGTTTTTTTTTTTCATATATCGCACCTTTACTCTCGTCTTCAAGTCGCTGTGTAGATTGAGCGTGATGGTTAGTAGAAGAGCTTAGGAACCGAATCTAGTATTCAATTAGAAGACTTATCAATTTATACATACAAAGATCTGTGGCTTTAAGGTTCAATTTTTTTTGAAGTGTTTTTCAGATAGAGATGTTTCTGATTTACATTTAAATCATTGTTAAGTGTAACTGATATTATCTCTGAATCAAAAAGTATGTTTAAATGTTTAGTAGTATGTTAAGAATTTAAACTTTGTAGTAATTGTACATTACATAGGTGTAATTATCATCATAAATTGGCATCAACTAAGAAATCCATTAAAACGAAAACAGTGAAGAAAGGCAATATCATCCTATCATTTTAGGATTTTTCAATAGTATTTATACAATCGCATCAGACAGAATGATTTAATTAAAGATTCTTAGATGTCCTAGTGAAATTTATATAACTGTGAATTGTCTATGATTGGATCCTGTTGGTCTTTGATTTTCAATTTTAAGTCAGTTTGAGATGTGACATTTCATTTTAGGACTTCGTAAATCTGTTCTAAAGTTATTTACATTATTGAGGAGGTTACTTACGCCTGTTACTCCTAATGAAGGATAGGCCGCCGACCAGCATTCTCCAACCCACTCTGTCCTGGGCCTTCTTTTCTAGTTCCATCCAATTCTTGTTCAACAATTTACTGAGGAAATAATCATTATTTATTCATTTAGTTTTGTGAGCATTTTATTGAATTGTCATTTATGAATTTCATCAGTTTTAAAACAACTATTGATTACCAATAAAAATGTAACTAGGCAGGATTAAACGAGTGTACTTTAATAGTTGAGGTCATGAGTCAATTGAAGCTAGACCAGCATGGAAAACCTGAAAGCACTGGACGGCCGTTTCTTCCTACTCTGAGACTCCTCAGCAGCGCGCATCCACGATCTCGCTTCGCGAGATCCAAACACAGGACCTGCCAGTCTCGCGTTTGAGCGCTTAACCACTAAACCGCTGAGCCAGCCGAGATCACACGGTGTTAATGTCTAACTTCAACCAATTCACGAAATTGAGCGACATATCCACCATTGTCATCAGTGAGTTACTATCTTACAATTAACCCGGTTGAACTCCATTGGTCACTGCTTCTCACTAGACCTTCAGGATATACATCTTGAAGCCAGTCAGTAGTGAGTATAATATACTTTATCCTCATTTTGATTTTCACAACGTTATGCATTCACGACTTGGATTTCTATTCCTCACTAAGTTTTATTTTGTGTTTTACCTTTCTTTTGTTTTAGGTTGAAAGTTCTATGTTTTGTGATTTGATTCCATTGGCTGATGAGAATGATATTCTCCCGTTAGATAAAGTTTAATTTAAATATCTGGATTATTATCGATGCTGTTAATATGGGGGGGGGGTAATAAAGAAACATTGTCCTTGTCGTTATTATTATTATTATTACTGTTATTCTGTTTTTATATATTTTCCGTTTATTTTTTTTGGCAAACTTATAGATTCTAGTGTCTATTTAGATGTACTCCACACACACACACACACTGGCCTTATAAACTTTTCTTCATTTTTTTATCCATCAACTTTTCTTATTCATTTTGTTCTATTTTAAAATTACACCACTTAAGTAACAATATACTTATTATAACCTAAGAGCTTTCACTTTGTTTATTTCACTTCATTTAATTAACATGACATATTTCTATTTAATTTCATGATATAAAATAGTAGTTATTTTTCTTCTTTAACAACAATATATTTTTATTGATATATATTGGTCGATTGTAACCAGACTCAACTTTGCTCTGTTTCTCATTGAAATATGTCAATAATTAAAAATTATAGTCTTTATATATGTTCTAGTTGTTCTTTTTACTATTGTTATGAAGGTATATATATATATATATATCCTAGTTCACAGCAGTTTTATCGGAAATGGAAGTCAGTCTGTATAGGATAATACCTTGAAACATCACTTCAAAAGAGGTTATTAAAGATAAAACTGGATACTTAAGTGGGTATTTTCTAAAACTAATATTTTGCATGAAAATTTTGATTTTGAATTGAGGGTTGTATGTGAGCATCAAAGAGGAATTCATGAATATTACAAAATACATGTTCACTATTCTTTAATTTTCAATGATCCTTCTGTTGATATCACTTTACTATAAAAGTCTACAAATATGATTATTTGCAATGTTTATAACATTTTAATACATATACTTTTTAGTGGGAATGAAAATATGATTTATTATGTATATAACACTGTTGCATAATAAATCTTGGAAATAAGGTGTTCAGCTTAAACAAAATCCAACTAACACTATTGAGTTTATTTACGTGAAACCTCGAATTCTAGCTGTTGAAATGCGTTGTTTCACATTAGTAGTTCAGTTGTCTTGTTTGTGTTATATTAACGTACTTGAAAATGGATATGCGAATAATACCGTAAAATTTTCTACACGATCAGAAATATGGTTGTATAGAGAAATAACAGGAAACCTACATTTCAAATGCTTATATGATCTTAGGATTTTTAGATAGGATTATCTTTTATTGTACTTCATTAATTATTATTAACTGCAAACTACTTTCAATCGAAAATCAAATTTTTATTATCGGTGTCTTTTGATAATTGAGTACAAAGTTGTTACCAAACTCATGGCTTTATACATTCTGCAAAGCATACTTTCATCTGGGGTGATTTTTAGATTGTTAGAAAGAGTCAGCTATTCTTGTTAGTTATGAAGGTCATCACTCCTTATGATGGATGTATCAATCTAATTTTTGTAGACTGAAATATGTCATGTTACACTCATATAAATTCACAATAGCTTAGGGAAACAGACCTGTAAATGTGCGGTCAAATTACATTAGTTTCGATATTGAATTTATCAAGTAGCGATAATGATAATTAGAATATCTAAGGCAATTAGAAGGTGGATTTGATCTGAGAAATGTGATTTGCGCTATACATTTCGAATAATCTGGTCAGGGTATTTTTATATGAAAACTAATAAAAGTCAGTTAAATGTTAGTTCAAGTTGTTTTTGTACACATAAGGGGGGTTTAAATATACGAGTAGCCAAGGCTTCAATAAACTGAGAATTCGTCCTTGACAATTTCTATACAACGTTTTAAAAGCTGAATTAATGTCAATTATGTTTCACTATCGATAAACATGGTTTTCTACTTCCACATTGAATGGACCACTTGACACTAATTGGTTTTAAAGCCATCTAGGCACATGTTCAATGACCCTTGACTGCATTGTTCGATTACTCCCTATGTATGTGTGTCCACATAAACATGTAAATTAAGACTCTAGGTTACTGACAACTCATACATTAATGAATCTAGTTCTAAATTCAAGAAGTACTTTGCAGGTTGATGAAATTCATTTAGAGAGATATAATCTTGGCTCCCACTCTTCTGCTATTTGTATATCTCATAGAGACAAATATGCTCACAAAAGCTGTTGATTGGCCTTCCCAATGTGCTCATGATTTCCTAACAAATTAAATATTGAGAGAAATTGGCGAGAAAGATCTAGTGCATCTGTGCACGACTATCAAAAAGGATGACCTTTGTGTGTAGGGAAATTGAGAGCTTAATTTACTTGGATCAATTACCTAGGCAGTCTCAGTATTGTCACAATTGGGTTTATTTGTCCTCAGCAAGACTCATTCCTGCGACGTCCACATGTTCATCCTGGTAGAATTCGTACGAGTAAATTACCTCATCTGGATGTTACAGATATCGTAGTTCGTGCAGACCTATAGGGAGAATTTCAACTATAAGTATTGATGATACTTATTATCGTTTCTAATTTCCGGATATTCCTGCTCAACTTTTAAATCCAGTCCAGTTGTTACCACATGCAAGCTATTGGGGATTGTGATTGTCAACGAAATTTTATCCTGTGTAATTGTTTGTTCATCTTGGCCTTGGTAGGTTGAGCAAAATATTTTCTATTCTTGAATATAGGTCGTAAACATAACAAAAGGGATTCTGGTTCTTAAAATCTTTCTTAAGCATGTCGTTATATCATCGACTACTAATACATTTTTTAATCCTATCATGATTAACTGTAGGAAGTCTTTCAGGTATACACCACCTTTAGTGATAACACAATATCTTACATTTGAACATAATGTTCTTAAAATCCATCTTGGAACGTCTCTGTGAGAATATGAAAAAATCCCTCCATTTCTGATGTATGTACTGCCTTTTTATCGTTTTCAGTATTTGATATATTTGTTAAAATTCTTTGGATCCGTCGAGTCTTTTAATGAATTTTTTACATTTGTTTTACTCAATATGAGTCTTTGAAGGTCACCGCTCTGAATTGTGGCACTTTGATTGGTGCTTTGTAAACTGATTGCTTCTGTCCCATGTGGTTGATTTTCAAGCACACCTACTGTTTACTCTAGGGACATGTGCTTTTAGTAACTAGTAATTAACTGTGTTTCCCATATAGTTATTATTATTTAATTGATTGCTCACCATTAAAGCAGATTCAACTGACCTAGCCTTTTTTCTCTTGACAAGATATTTTTCGACTGATAGGTAGTTTTTTCCTGCTGTGATGATTGGGCTTTATTAAGCGTCTGCATCAGGTGGAAAAATTAGCGTTCAAGTACCATTATTTTTATTTGTATCTGCAATGTCCAATAGTACCTCTTCTGTATCTCTTGTGTACTGTTTTGAACCTCGGTTATGTTATCATAAGGAGGTTATTGATTATTATCGTCTTTTAAACTGTTGAACTCGAGGGATCGTATGTACCAAGCTATCATTTGCATAAACACACCGATGCAATCCAAAAATGGGGTTGAACAAAGTCAACAGCTTTGATCATTACTTCTTTGGTCCTCATGAAATTAGTGTCGTTTATTTTTCCAGCAGTATTCACTATTCAGTTCTGTTCCTGACATAATCTACTTTCAGACTCTCTTTCGTGTTCATATTTAACTTTATTACTAGACGTCTGTGGCTGACTAATTGTGTGGCCGTATTTGTGATTGTTACCATATGGTCGATAAAACTGGTTGTTTAAAGATAACAAAATTCACATGTTTTGTTTGACAGAAACGTGCGTTCTTAGCGATACAATTACAATCGTTTATTTTTGTTCTGTAATCACAAACACGCTTATTAAACTATGTACGTATTTTGCGTTTCCTTTATTTGTATTCCCTTAATTTCTCCCTTTCGTTCTTTAAATTCAATATTCTTCTCGATTACACAGAATCTATTTTTTAAATATGGCAAATATGCTAGCATCATTGAAACATGTGTATGATTGTATTTTTACAGAAACCCCAAATGGTTTCTTCACAACACTTATGTATCCATAACCTGTTTATGAATAATAATAAGCGTACTATAAATTCACATAACTGTACTAGTGACACGTTCCATACTTGTAGCGAATGAAAAACAAATATTTGATCTGAACGCATAACTAACGAACTAGCGCTTATTCGAAAATGCCAAACTAATTTTAACAAAAAGAATAAATAATATCGAAATTACAAACTACCTCAACCGGTACAGCATGTGCCATATAGTCAAAGGTTCCTCTAGAACACACTCAAGTGCTAGACAACAAAATAAATAGTTAATAAACAAGAGCTCGATGCCTCAGAATCAATAAAAATGTTCCCAACAAGATAGGATCAGACATTTATCTCCAAGGATCCCAGTAACCGTTTAAAGTAGACAGTCGAAGGTCAACAGCCATACATTGAACCACTCCGCGATCTTAAGTTTAGTCAAACACGACCTTATTGTCAATGGTCCGGTAACACAAAACAGTGAAATTAGTTAATAGAAGACAAATCACTCACCAAGATCAGATGGCGAAATCCCAGACAAGGAAGATTGAAGAACATGAAGTGTATTTATAAGAGACCTGAATAAAGGTTAAGGTGCATGACAGAGATGAGACAAATAAATAACAACACTGTGCAACAGAATTTGGAGAAGCCATTTGCATCGTGTTCTTTGCGTCACAGTCGTTCTGTCGAGTCCAAAATATCTCGCAAACACAGATAGTATTTTGTATCTTTGTTTCCAGAGAATAGTGATTATAGCACCTCGACTATGCCTAAGTCTACTTACGTTCCTTTTGTCAACCTTCAATCAACCCATTGAGAAAGGAATGTCATTTAAACGGTAACAAATTTTATATATTTGTAATATTATCAACATGCCTGTATGAACATGTGTGCTCGATCAATTGTTACAGCCCATACACATATTCCTTGAGTCGCACGATGAATCATGTACTTATTTATACATATGTGCTTGAATACTATCAATTCACTCGACTCTTAATTTGTCACTGTATTTGCTTGCTCTCAACGCCAACCGAGATCAAACAACAAAAGCCCCGACAAGGAAGATCGAAGAACAAAGTGCGGTTAAAAGAGGTCGAACAAATCAGCCCCGTTTGCAGTGTAGTATCTTCATGAGAGTTTACCTTATTTAGTGAGGTGTTACATTTCCTATCGCCAGCTTGTTGACCAAAGATGAACGGACCAAATAAGAGCTGAAAAAACAGTCTACCTGTTTAAGTACTTGGATGCTTGAAATATTTGACATGTTCAATGGTAATAAACAAGAACTAAGTACTATATGACTGAAGGGATACAACTAGGACGAAATAATTACAGTATTGTGTTATTTTCAGAATAATTTTTTATAGTAAGAAGATTTGATAAATATTATACTAGAAACAACAGCGACCGTATTAATACACAACAGTTTGTGTAGTCATTGAATTAGAATAAAGTAATTCCGGATGGGGTTAGACTTGTACAATCTGCATTGTATTAAAGTGTGTGCTAAATGTCAAGATTGTCACTTAGTCATTATATATCTAATATTAATTGACCAGTTTATTGCTATGATTTACAGAAGAACAGATAAGCAAACAACAAAGTATTGAAAGGATCCTTATATTGGATATTTAGAATAATCACAATACTGAGAAACATTTTGCCGATTGGGTTCTTCTGTAAACTACCAAATTTGAGGTATGGGTTCCAACGGTTGAAATGATCGAGGAATTATGATGTCATTCGTATATACTCTGCACCGAATAATGCATTTGTCATATGTCAGCACCTGCAGGTGACTCATGTTGAATAGTCTCATATAAATGAGACGTGAATATTGCTGCTAACCAAAACCAGGTATTATCGACATCCCATCAAATAATTCATTTGTAAAGGTTGTTTAATTCTTCCAGCTGTTAATGTCCGGCTGGAACTGATCAGTCTCACCATATTCGCATCCTGTGTAGATTGCCTTTGTATTGCCTTTAATCTACTAGCATTTTGTGCGGAGTTGGATAGTGAATAGCAGTAGGATCCAGGACACACGTTTCGACATATGCGGTCTGATTCATTCGTATATAAACTGAGTATGTCTGAAATGCATGGTTCATAAAGTGGAAACTTCTATTTCAGAAGGATGTTAGGAAAAATCACTGGAGGTGTATAGAACACACTTTACAGAAACCACGTAGCTGGGTCGCAAAGCGATTCTTAAGTTGAAATCCTCAAGACAGAAAGTAAAGAGGTATACCGAAAAACCTGATGTCTCTGAGATCTTCAGGAGACACGAAGACTATGAACACGACTTTGCAACATTCATAAAACAGCACAGATCAGAGTTGATTGGAGATCTGTAGTTAGTAGTCTGTGATTCGTGAGGTGTATGATACGTAATACGTAATCTGTGTAATATGATGCTTAGTAGAACTTTTACATATAAACACATATATAATATCAATTAATTTGTATTATTCAAGCTTAGATGCATTAGGTCTCGTTTCTAGAGAAAGTTGCTTATTCACGTTGATCTAGGCTTTAAAAAGTCATGAATTTTCTTAAGAAACATTGACCATTTCATTCCAGTTATCAATTTACTCGATTCTGTCATTATATTTCACAGAATGAAAGTATGATAATATTCTATATATTGTCGTAATTATTAGTGGTCAATCAGTAAAATACAGATATTTAAACAAAGAATATTCTTTTCAATAAGTTCTGACGAATTTCCACAGTTATATATCAAATCTGTAGTTATGTATCTAAATTAACGATATAAAAGAATGACCAAGTCCAAGACAAGTACGCCGTTTAAAGCGATAACGTATGAATTTAGAATCTTTGGTAAAATAAAATAGACAGTCTCAAATAAGAAGAAACACAGCTATTCCTGTATGGGCTTAAATATTCGACGCTTACTAAGACAAAAGAAGAAATGTTGAAATGTTGCCATCAGCCTTGGCACAGAAGGTACGACGGAACGCTACAGATCGGTAAGAAACACGTCTATAGTTAAAATTCGTTAAGCTCAGAGAAAATATGTAATCCATTTCACATAATCTGCACTCATGCAGCCTAAGAGAATATTCTCGCACATAAATTACAGAACAGAGGTGCATGATTGTATTCCCAATCGAATTAAGGAAGGAAGTGAATCTGATGTTATAGAGGAGGATCGGGAAAAAGCAGAAACTATGGATAACCATTTTGTGGCAGTTTTTCACTCAAGAACCTCTTCCAGACAAGGAACCAGACTCAAATACAGAGTTAACAAACCACCTGCACATCGTGGACTTTCATCAAGAGGATATACTTAGGGCTCTTAGCACCTTAGACATGGAAAAGTAAATAGGACCAGATGAACTACACCCCAAAATCTCGAGACATACCACACAACATATCGCAGCCTTATTTACTGTTATTCAATATGTCACTTGACCAAGGTGTATTACCTCTGGACTGGAAGGACGCAGTCGTCAACCCCATACATAAAAGAGGACCAAGACAACTTCCATCGAACGACAGACCTGTAAGCCTCAACAGTGTTGTAGTTAAAAATTTGGAAATAATAGTCAAACAGACCATAATGACATTTGTTGAAATCATTAATCTGTTAAACAGCAAACAAAATGGTTTCAAAAGGGATTTATATTGTACAACAAACCTCCTTATAGCAAAGGAATATTGGATAAAGGCGTAAGACAACGGAAAATAAGTGGATGTTGTCTACAAAGACTTCAGTAAGGCATTTGATAAGGTGCCAACTAATAGACTGCTATTGAAATTGGAAAATCTTGGAATTGGCGGACCTCTTTTAAAATGGATTAAGTATTTCCTAGTAGGTCGTAGACAGAAAGTAAGAGTAAATTCGAAGTGCTCCACCTGGAGACCAGCACTTAATGGAGTTTCTGTCCTATGTCCTTTACTTTTTATACTGTATGTAAATGATCTCTCAAGCATAGTACAGTCGCCAATGTTATTATACGCTGGCGATGTAAAAATATGGCGAGTAATAACCGGAGACGTAGATGCATGCACACTTCAGGCAAACTTAAATAATGTGATTAACTTGTCTATGGAGTGGCTGATGTCCATGAACGCGGCAAAGTGTGTCTACATGCATTTGGGGGATTCAAAGGTTAATAAGTACGACATAGGGGATGTCATTACCCGTAGTACGGTCTCATAAGGATATAGGGGTGACAGTGAGTAATGATCTTAAGACGACGGCCGATTGCCGGGAGGTCGCAGCCAAGGGGTTTCGAAACCTCTGGGCTTTAAAAAGGACATTCACTAAGTTAGATACTACCTTGTTCACCACAGTATACAAATCCTTAGTGAGAACTAAGCTTGAGAACTGAGTTCAGGCTGCGAGCCCCTGTTTAAAAGGTGGCTCGGATATCCTAGAAAAAGTACAGAGGGCAGCTACCCGTGCAATTTCAGAACCCCGGACTTACCATACACAGAACGGCTTGAAAAGCTGGACCTCTTTACTCTGCCCTATCGCAGATTAAGGGGAGATCTAATTTTGGTGTGCAGAATACTGAGAAATTATTTTGGACCTAACTTACTCTCTCTTTTGCTTCACACTAGATCGGGACATCTCAGAGGACATAGCAGGAGAGTGGAAAAGCCAAGAACGAACAAAATACCCGTGGCATACAGGTTTTTCACTCCGAGTCATCAATACTTGGAACCTGCTGCCTGAAGCAGTGGTGTCCGCACCTTCAATTGACACTTTCAAGAAAAGACTGAACACTCACGAAAGCCGCTAGAAAAGGAATAACATAGGCCGTAGGGCTTCTGTCCTTACTACACAAATTTGAATCGGAAATCATAGTAATGAGGATAAAATGTATAAATGGGCTGAAAAAATTCGAGAATGCAAAAGTCCCCTACCGGTATGCAAAAAAACACAAAAATAAAAATATGATGTTACAACAAGGAACAGATTCACATTTTATTGTTTGGTGTACCATTTCATATCGGTCTAACAATTAAATATGCCACAAGCTTAAATCAAAGTACAGATATATATCTATATCCAGCCATGAATCTTAGTGTAAATAATGTAGAAAAATCATGGCTGGATTCGCAGTATGATAATAACATGTACATAAGCTATTCTTTTTATGAGCGTTAGAAATTGGACATCAAGCAGCCTGATCATTTAAGGGTCAGTAAACATTAGCGGTCACTTAGGTTTGGCGTGCTTGCTTGTCGGCCATGGTGCAATCAGGAGCGAAAGCTAGAAGGACTGCCAGGAAAGGTGTTGCTACTCGTGAATATACAATTCATTTGCACAAACGAATTCATGGTGTTGGTTTCAAAAGGCGAGCTCCTAGAGCTATTAAAGAAATAAAGATGTTTGCTAAAAAGATGATGGGCACTGAAGATGTTCGAATTGGTGTGCGGCTCAATCAGTAAGCTCATATAGTTGTTCTATTATATATATATAGATTTATATGGTCCAAAGGTGTCCGAAATGTTCCATATCGTGTCCGCGTGAGGCTTGCGCGCAAAGCTAATAAGGATGCAGATAGTATACATAAGTTCTACACTTTGGTAACATTCGTGCCGTGTACTGATTTTAAAGGAAAGCAGATAATTAATGTTGAATCAGCAGAATGAGTCTGTTATAAATAAATTTATGGACTGGACTATTAGCTAATTGAATTTATTTTCTATATGTGGGAGGCTATTAAGAATAAACCTTGTCATTTCAATATGTTGAAGCCTTATATCCTGTACTAAAGCTTTATCTTAGGAGATTCGTAAAGAGACGAGGTTTTGTGAATACAAAATAACCTTAAAATCTCTGAAAAAGTACTTAGTCTGAGTTTCGTAAAATTTCAGTCCTTTTCCTTGTTGATTGGATCGTTTAGTTTCATCAAATACAGGATGGTCTGCGTAGTAATTAATTTAGATAGTTCTTTGTCGAGTTTAAGCACCACTTTTAATTATGCACTGTGTTACATATTAAGGACGGTCTTCATAAAACTAAATTCGGCATCTTAAGTCTTACCATGTAGCATATCTACTTAACGTTTCTGTCGTGGTTTGCTTTCTGGATTAAATTTATAAAGTCGAGTCTACTTAGAAGAGTCGGTTTTAAGTGTATTGAAGTGACAGTATAAATCTTCGAACCGCGACTAACTGCAGTTTCGTGTTAGTTGCTTTGTCCGTGTTCCAGGAATGGCTTGTCTTCAGATTTGTTGTGTTTTTGCTGTTTGGCAATAAAAGATACTAATGTATGATTTTCTAATGACTTTATTCATGTTGGTGACTACAGTTACAAGCACTTTCTTTGTAGCTACTTGATGCATGTCGACTTAGTCTACATGTCTCAATAAAAGCAAACATTTTGAATACTTAGTTCCTTTCAGCAAAGACCTAACTTGTTGACCATAGGTAGTTTGAACTTACTCAACTATGCAGGTGTTCTCAAACCGTCGAATTTTCCGTATCTTGTCCCGCAGTACCAGATAATTTCCTTTTCTTGAGATCTGTTATGTTAACGATTTGTGATATGGAAGTTTCTCGATATGATTGTAAATGCCAATCTTGCCTCCAATAGTCCCCACCATGTATGGGGCAGTACTGCCTCACCAAATAAAGGGCGAGTGTAAAGCCACGTAGTTTTCTCTGTTTCATTTGGGGCATCCAAACCTAGGAAACGCTCAAGCTACAATTGTTTGACCATACAATGGAACCAGCGGGTTGCCGAAGGTAAAAGAGATGTATCCTCATCTTCTGGTTCGGTTAGGATGCGTTTTGGTATTTTTGGGTACCTACTTAGATGTACAACGTCAAATGTCGCAAGAGGTCAGGAGTCTAGGGTTCATAAATATAAGGTCGGTCTGTTTAATGGTCTATTTGATTAGACATATGTCTTTTAACACTGAATACTCTCCCCGCTCGGGATTAGTAGACTAATTGCAACCTATGGCTATAGTCGTTGACTATCGGTGCTCATATCCAATCATTGGCGCAGTTGCATTCGCTTTTTAAATCTTGGATTGCTTTCCCTAGCTTTACGTTTTTTGGTGGCGTTTATACCTTTCGAACTGTACTTATGTTTGGATTCCCATTGCTCTCGGTGTAATTTTCCACAACGGTCGTCTCCATTCTGCCTACTCGGGGCGTGGCAGCTTGAACCGTTGCTATCTGGTGGGTAGTATAGTTTATCATCTAATTATGCCACTAAATTTGTCAAAGCAGATTGGAACTATTGTTGCATATGGTCATTGCAGAATAACGGTGATTACATGAAGCCTGATATGTGTATGTGATCGAGGTGATGTAATAAAATATTTCCGTAGGTTAATAAGAATTAGGTTTCAAGTGATTTATACAACTTGGACTGCGAACCAATATGACTTCATCTGAAAATGGAGCTCAATGTATGTTTTAACACACCATTCTCTTTAAAGCCATGTAACTAAGTAGTTCTGCAACTGGATTAATGCTCACTTAAATCGGTTATTTCAGACTTAGTTTCATTAATTGCTTTTACTGCCTTCGCCTCGTACTAGAATCATTTGTGATGATGACAGCGTAATTATAATTATATGGATTCTTCACATCCTCCTAGCAACGGGTTTTCCGTCCTATTTGTTGGCAGCGTGTTTTTGTACGTAGCCCGTCAACGGGAAGGTGTATACGTTTATTAGTTGTACGCCGTGAATGTTAGTTGTAATAATGATATTTCGTGTACATGGTAGATTAATGTGTTCAATAACTGCAAATCTGGTAATGTAATAGCGTGTAGTCAAAAGGCACTTGAGTATCCGATTTCTGACCACATGGTTTTCTCAGTCAATGCAAATGGTTGGTCAACGGTTCCAATACTCAACATGAAGAACTGGATTTTAAAGTTTTGTGGGGCCGGCGGGTTGTATTTGTGGTTTCGCGTAATAGCATGTTCATTGTTGATGTTACTATTGAGTTCTTACTCGACCATTGTATGACGTCCATTATTGTAGTTACTTTTATGGGATCAGTTCCCAATTCCATTCTTGAATATTTTAATTAAATTGCTTTAATTAAGGAAGATTTGTCTATATCAACCGTCACATCCTCCGAAGGATCCCCGTTAACAGTCGTTTATGTGCTGTTCGGCTAAACGGCTCCGTAAAAACTCGGAAGGATAGGGACACACGTCGTTGCCTTTTTGTCGTTTCTGCCTACGCTCCCACTGACAGCAGCTCAGATGAATTTTACAGAAAGCTACCTCGACTTCTTCAGAAAGCTAAACGCTCAGACATAGTACTCGTAGCAGGTGACTTTAATGCTCAGATAGGTAGTTTAAACCAAACAGAAAGGCATTTAGGTGGATATTTTAGTATTCCGACACAGCGAACAGATAATGGTGATCGTCTGCTGCAGCTATGCTCAGACAATCGTTTATTTTTAGCAAACACAAATTTTAAGCATAAGGAGAGACATCGTCTAACATGGCGACCCCCTACACCAAACCAACGATGGACTCAAATAGACCATATTGCCATCAGTCATCGTTGGAGAGGGTCGGTAGAAGATTGTCGCTCATTCTGGAGTACCTGCTTGGACTCCGACCATGCCCTAATACGGGCACGCATCTGCTTGCGCCTCACTGGACGCAAAAAAGCCACATTAAAAAGACCCATTAGAACTGAGTTGAGTAACGAGAAAACCAAAAGTAGGTTCCAGGAACAACTGAGGTCACACTTAGGTAGTTGTGAAGACGAGGCTGACCCAGATGTTGCTTGGAAAGATGTACAAACAGCAGTGACATCTATTAGTGACTTAAACCACAGAGTTACAAGGAACCAGTGGATTTCTTCAAGGTCTATCACACTGATGGATTCTCGCAAACTCGTCCCATCAGGTTCTGAACATGATGAAGAGCGTAAACAAATCAGATCTAGGTTAAGAAAAAGTCTAAGGAACGACCGTGAGCAGTGGTGGGTAACGAAAGCAAAAGAGATGGAAAAGGCGGCGACTATAGGGAACACAAGACAGCTTTACAGACTAATAAAAGAAACTGGAATTAATAAGTCAAGTGTAAGTGAGATTATTTCGGAAAAAGACGATACTCTCATCTGCTCCCAGTCCAGACGTTTAGAACGATGGGCGGAACATTTTAGAGAACAGTTCAGCTGGCCTTCAGCTACTCTACAACTACCCTCCATTCCCAGACAATGTGAATGGAACATTGAAGTAGGTCCCCCAACTCTTGCTGAAGTTCAAAGGCTATAGTTAATCTGAAACGAGGAAGGGCAGCTGGTCCAGATGGATTGGCTCCAGAGGTCTTTAAGGATGGTGGTCCAATTTTAGCGATTAGGTTGACTAATATTTTAGCTAAGATCTGGGAGTTAGACGTTATCCCATCTGACTGGTCGCAATCACTTATCGTCCCAATATATAAGAAAGGGTCAAAATCATCCTGTGACAACCACAGAGGGATTAGTTTAACAAATAGTATCTAAAATACTAGCCTCGATAATTATCAGACGCCTAACTAAGACTCGTGAACTACAAACACGAGAGAACCAAGCTGGCTTTAGACCTGGTCGTGGCTGCATCGACCACATATTCACCATTCGTCAGGTTCTAGAACACAGGCATACTTATCGGCGTCCGACGATGGTGGTCTTTCTTGACTTAAAAGCAGCATTTGACTCTGTAGACCGCGAGATTCTGTGGCAGTGTCTGTCATTGAAAGGCGTACCTCAGAAGTACATAAACCTTGTGAAGGCTCTTTACTCGAACACTACTAGTCGAGTCAGGGCTTATGGCGAACTGTCATCTACTTTTGCAACCTCAAGTGGTGTCCGTCAAGGCTGCCACTTTCTCCATTTTTGTTTAACTTCATCATAGACCTATTGATGGAAATAACACTCTCGTCGACTGAATTCTCGGGTATTGATCTCCTTCCAGGAGGTCCACTTATCGACTTAGAATACGCAGATGACATAGTCCTGTTTGGTGAAGACGCTGACAAAATGCAGAGTCTTCTGGTAGCACTAAGCAACAATGCCAGAATGTTTGGAATGCGCTTCTCTCCCTCTAAATGCAAGTTGTTGCTTCAGGACTGGTCTGCGTCAACACCTGAACTAAGGATAGGGAGTGAAGTAGTCGAACGCGTTGACAACTTCACTTATCTTGGAAGTCTGATCAGCCCTAATGGGTTGGTGTCTGACGAAATCTCAGCACGGATTCGAAAAGCTCGTTTGGCTTTTGCCAACTTACGTCACCTTTGGCGAAGGCGAGATATCCGTCTATCAATAAAAGGACGAGTATACTGCGCGGCAGTCCGTTCTGTTTTAATTTACGGCAGCGAAACATGGCCTTAAGAGTAGAAGACACTCGTAAGCTACTAGTATTTGACCACAGATGCCTTAGAAATATTGCTGGCGTCTGCTGGGATCACCGGGTAAGTAATAGTGAGGTTAGACGCAGGGTATTAGGGAAGGATGGTGAAATCGCTTCATATCTTTCTTTCTACGAACTAATTCTTTCTTCCTGTACTATATCCTCATTGCAATCTTTCTTTTATATATTACTACCTCTGAATTAACCACTTTTATGAATCCAGTGTCCATCTTTTTGTGTTAATGTTGTATGGCAACTTGGACTGATGCATATATGTGCCTGGTCCTACGTTGTAGCTGACTGACTGACATCCTCCGAATATTTGGGTTTCTAACATTACATAGTTGTTATAACGATAAAATGACACACGCTTCTAATATGTAGAGCAAATTAGTCCTTATAGTATTTCCAATATTCAGCATTTCATGTACATTAACTTTATTCATACCTTGTTTGATTTCGCGTACTTGCGTATCTACTGTCGTAAAACGCGACAGTAAATTGTTTACACCTATACTTTGTTGCTTAATTATAAATGATAGGGACAGAACGAGTCAGTGTTAGTAGTGGTGTCTTTTATGATGTAGATTAAATCATAAATGCTGGGATAATTTGTCATTCTTATTTATTTTTGGAGAGGTATTTCAAAACGTATCTGTTCCGGTTACCTCATTCACTGTATTCCAACTAGGGATAGTGTAAGGAATGAAAATAAGATTATCAACAATAGTGGAAAACCGAATGATAAAAAGTACGTAGAGAAGGTATTTATACACATGTGCTTGAATACTATCAATTCACTCGACTCTTAATTTGTCACTGTATTTGCTTGCTCTCAACACCAACCGAGATCAAACAACAAAAGCCCCGACAAGGAAGATCGAAGAACAAAGTGCGGTTAAAAGAGGTCGAACAAATCAGCCCCGTTTGCAGTGTAGTATCTTCATGAGAGTTTACCTTATTTAGTGAGGTGTTACATTTCCTATCGCCAGCTTGTTGACCAAAGATGAACGGACCAAATAAGAGCTGAAAAAACAGTCTACCTGTTTAAGTACTTGGATGCTTGAAATATTTGACATGCTCAATGGTAATAAACAAGAACTAAGTACTATATGACTGAAGGGATACAACTAGGACGAAATAATTACAGTATTGTGTTATTTTCAGAATAATTTTTTATAGTAAGAAGATTTGATAAATATTATACTAGAAACAACAGCGACCGTATTAATACACAACAGTTTGTGTAGTCATTGAATTAGAATAAAGTAATTCCGGATGGGGTTAGACTTGTACAATCTGCATTGTATTAAAGTGTGTGCTAAATGTCAAGATTGTCACTTAGTCATTATATATCTAATATTAATTGACCAGTTTATTGCTATGATTTACAGAAGAACAGATAAGCAAACAACAAAGTATTGAAAGGATCCTTATATTGGATATTTAGAATAATCACAATACTGAGAAACATTTTGCCGATTGGGTTCTTCTGTAAACTACCAAATTTGAGGTATGGGTTCCAACGGTTGAAATGATCGAGGAATTATGATGTCATTCGTATATACTCTGCACCGAATAATGCATTTGTCATATGTCAGCACCTGCAGGTGACTCATGTTGAATAGTCTCATATAAATGAGACGTGAATATTGCTGCTAACCAAAACCAGGTATTATCGACATCCCATCAAATAATTCATTTGTAAAGGTTGTTTAATTCTTCCAGCTGTTAATGTCCGGCTGGAACTGATCAGTCTCACCATATTCGCATCCTGTGTAGATTGCCTTTGTATTGCCTTTAATCTACTAGCATTTTGTGCGGAGTTGGATAGTGAATAGCAGTAGGATCCAGGACACACGTTTCGACATATGCGGTCTGATTCATTCGTATATAAACTGAGTATGTCTGAAATGCATGGTTCATAAAGTGGAAACTTCTATTTCAGAAGGATGTTAGGAAAAATCACTGGAGGTGTATAGAACACACTTTACAGAAACCACGTAGCTGGGTCGCAAAGCGATTCTTAAGTTGAAATCCTCAAGACAGAAAGTAAAGAGGTATACCGAAAAACCTGATGTCTCTGAGATCTTCAGGAGACACGAAGACTATGAACACGACTTTGCAACATTCATAAAACAGCACAGATCAGAGTTGATTGGAGATCTGTAGTTAGTAGTCTGTGATTCGTGAGGTGTATGATACGTAATACGTAATCTGTGTAATATGATGCTTAGTAGAACTTTTACATATAAACACATATATAATATCAATTAATTTGTATTATTCAAGCTTAGATGCATTAGGTCTCGTTTCTAGAGAAAGTTGCTTATTCACGTTGATCTAGGCTTTAAAAAGTCATGAATTTTCTTAAGAAACATTGACCATTTCATTCCAGTTATCAATTTACTCGATTCTGTCATTATATTTCACAGAATGAAAGTATGATAATATTCTATATATTGTCGTAATTATTAGTGGTCAATCAGTAAAATACAGATATTTAAACAAAGAATATTCTTTTCAATAAGTTCTGACGAATTTCCACAGTTATATATCAAATCTGTAGTTATGTATCTAAATTAACGATATAAAAGAATGACCAAGTCCAAGACAAGTACGCCGTTTAAAGCGATAACGTATGAATTTAGAATCTTTGGTAAAATAAAATAGATTTGTAAGGCTAGTAGTTTCGAGAAGATTGTCGAATTTTTTCGGACTACTCAGTTCCAGGAAACTGCGATCAGTGTTTCTTTGCATTTAATAGTGAAATCGAGACGAGAATAAGAATCACGTAGATTAAATACTTCGTTTTACGCATATAGATTTTACTGCTCTTGTGAAACAAGTTATATTGACTAAAGTTCGAGGAATTCGCATTTTCACATTCGTGAACATCTTTCAGTGGGGCGGATTTGTTGTTGTCAATACGGCGAATGATTTTATAATAGACCATTTAGTTCAAGTTGGTCATAGTCCAAGAGTATACCAATCATTTCTGATAGTCCATCTATTTAGTAGATTTCTAACAGTTTGTCAGATTGAATTCCGTCAAATGGCAGAATCAATAGCTGTTGGAATTTAAAAGTCTCAGCTCAATTGGAGACTTTTTGTCTGTGAGCTTGTATTTTCATGTGTTTAGCAGGATGATTTAAGAAAATTACCTGCACAAATCCACTCATCGTTTTTTTTGAAAGACTGCCTATAGGACCGAGAGTTCGTATCAATTGTAACAGAGTATATTAAAATTATGGAAATTACGAAACATAATAGGCAATTGTACTATATCCCTTAATGTTTCTCAAATATAATGGAGTCCTCTTTGAAAAATTTGACTCATCGATGTTTTTATATGTCTGAGGAAATACTGCGTAGAACCACTGAATACGAAAGGAAATCGTTAGGAATATCGAACAGACCTAGTCCAACTGATGGAGTGGACTCCACCGAATCACTTGTCTACAATTCATCTGTTCGTCTCTTAATTGACGGTCCTGTGTTTGATCGACTTAGTGGGGTTGTGTATGCACATTAGTGACAAGTTTCATACTAGTACAAAATAGCTGTCCAATGTTTATTTAACTACTGTCAGTCCTTGATTTAAACTAAGTAAATTCAACAACTTTCTTGAAACTATCATGCTAACAAATCTATTTTGTTTTTTCCCAGTGTTTCTAAATTCACATGCTATTACTTTAACATTGTATTTATTTTAAACTTAGTTTCACTTTATAGCACTAATTTAGATGTATAACTGTGGAAATTGATCAGTAGATTGTTAATTCATTCATTTGTGAATCTTATCATTGATAGGAATTTGTAAAACAATTAATAGGCAAAATCATAGGTCGCTCAATTTCGTGAATTAGTTGAAATTAGACATGAACACCGTTGGATCTCAGCTGGCTCAGTGGTCTAGTGGTTAAGCGCTCACAAGCGAGACTGATAGGTACTGGGTGCGCGCCGTTGAGGAGTCTCACAATAGGAAGAAACAGTCATCCAGTGCTTCCAGGATTTCCATGCTGGTCTAGCTTCAATTGACTCATGATCTCAACTATTGAAATTACTACAATCTCCACAAAACCCCTTCTGATACTAAAAAAAATCATTAAACAACTCTTCGAAGTGATATATATATATTTATATATACTTGTTATCTCAGTAGTTAAATAAAATGTATTTCACATTATTACGTAACATAGTTATTATTTCAAAGCCTTATTCATTGCAACTTTACATGAAATTAGTATCCATCTATAAATTGAATATCCGATATTTAATTATTATGATTTTTTCGTGTAAAAGTTATGTAACTAAACTACTTTAACTTTTTAGAATCACCAAAATTATTGATTTTTTTTTATTACAGTTTTTTAATTAAACTTTCGTATTGAATATTGAATGAAATAAAAAAAAATTATTCAATAATAATAAGAACCTTTTATGATAGTATCCATTTCGGAACAATAAAATGGTGGTCTTCCATCCTCTGCATATCTACCAAATATTTTATTATCATAATATACTCCAAAATTTGTTAAGGGTGTAAAAAATCAATATTTCTAGCAAGTGGTATTATACCAACAATAAATGAATATCTTGAATGTCCAGGACGTACATGTTTATCTGGATATTCTTCTGGACTAGGATTATATGTCTTTAACCAACACTAAAATTTTAGAAGAAAAAAAACACACATTTAAAATAGAAATGATAAATTTGATGAGAATGAGGTTTGTGAAGATTGTAGGAATTTCAATAGTTGAATTCATGAGTCGATATAATCTAGATCATCACTGAAAACTTGGAAGAACTGGATGGCTGTTTCGTCCTAGTATGGGAATTCTCAGCAGCACGCATCTACGATCCCGCACACGGGATCTGAACACAGGACCTTCGGTCTTGCGTGCTAATGCTTAACATGTAGACCACTGAGCCGCCATTCAACGGTGTTAATGTTTAACTTCTATCGATCCATGAGTGACTGAGAAACCATTCACCCATTGTCTGAAATAGATACCTGTCTCTATCCGGCACGGATTGATCTTCTCTGATCACAGCTTCTCACTAGAACTCCAGGAAATCATTTTGGAACCAGTCACTAGTGAGTACATGATGATTATGATCAGAATGAGGTTTGTGGAAATTGAAGTAATTTAATGGTTGAATTCATGAATCGACTCATTCTGACATTTTTAAATTTCACATGTCAAACTTGATATTTTTACATTTTTCATTTTAATAAAAATAATATATTTGTAACATCCTAATGACTAGAAAAAATTAAATTTTTTAACGTTTCGTGACTCAGTGTAGGACACTTCTTCAGAGAACAAATAAGTTACTCCAAGTTTAAATAATACGAAGGTTCCTTTGTAACCTGAAAATTTAATTTTTCTACTCTACAAATATAGTATTTTTTTATTACTAACAAACAACTCTATATTCAGTTTACTTCAAATTATCAAGTGGAACCAAGGTGATGACAACTACAAACTCAGTTTTATTTTTTAGTCAGTAAATTTGATATCTATTTAATCGCTTACTGGCTATACCTGACTACAACAGACATAAGTAGTATCTAACGCTAATCAGAAGTGGGATACCTAGCAGCATTAGGTTAAGAAGATAGAATTGAAGAGAACAGAAGCATAAACAGATATCAATTGCTATAATAACAGGAATTGTAATGAACAAGAACACAGGTATAGACAACCGAGTGTATTTGAACGAATCTTACTAAAACTTGAGAACCAAATAGTAAATACTTCATTTGCAAAATATCAATCAGTTGTCTCAAACTTGACTGTTCATTTTGCAAATATCAGCCCATCTCAGATTTCATTGTTCCTACATTTTAATGCCAATTGCTTTCCGTTCCCTTTCTTTCCTCCTCGATCTTCTACTGAAATACATTCTGTTTCTGACTATCCTTATATGCTACTTACATGGATATAAGTAGCTGACACAACGCAATGAAGAAATGATGAAGTTTGTCAGAGACAACTGATGGAAGATGTGCAAATTAAGTATATTATGTGTAGTTTTCATATTTTACCAAGAAATTCTATAACTTTGTATTACACACTAAGTTGGTTGTCCCCACCTGAGTTCTCGTTCACTACACATATATTTTATAAAAGTTAATCAAACTACTCAAATTAATTAAAATAGGAAACTTGAATTCATTAATATCATGGATCGATAACCGTTGAAAACCTGGAAACACTGGGCAGCTAATTTAATCTATTGTGGGACTTCTCAGGATTTTGTATTCAAGATTCGACCACCAGCGTCCAAACTTGTGAGCTTCAATACCGCGCGCAAATGCTTAACTTCTATACAACAACTTCTATGTACAAGTTTAACAACCTCCCGAGACCTAATTATAATAATCCTCATGGACTCAACGGTGGTTGGCTTCGAGAAAAAACTTTCTAAATTCTAGCTAAAAGCCATGGTCAATAGATTTCAACAATTCAAGGTGTGAGGAAGGTACTCACTGAACACAATAAAAGATGATAGCTAACTATCACAGATTGATTGTATTTGGACTTTTATACTATTGTATACCGGTTCAGCGTTCTTGCATGATGCTTAAGTCTATGGATCTGATCCTTGGTGGTAGAGTCTTACATGCTCACTCCAGAGAAGTTCCATCCTGTTATGAAGCGACAATCTAGTGCTTACAGATTCGCAATGGTTATATAATTTAGTTTAGTCCGCGCTCTCAATAACGTATAATAACCTGCACAACTCCTATGGTTATAATATAGATTCAAGTAATCTAATTATTGAGCATTTATGGAATCAATCAATCAATAATTACTCTGTAACTGGAAATTATTCTACTCATTTTAAAAATCTCATGTATATGTACCATTAAAATTTTTTTAAAAATGAGACAAATAATTTATTTGTAATCTAAAAATTTTCTTATCTATAAGTAAGTATAGATAGTGGCTAGCAGTGGAATTCAGGACGCGTGTTTCGTCCTATCTGGGACGCGTCAGCTGGATGTAGATGCATCTCAGAATTGATGTTCACTATGCGACTCAATAGGACCCAAATAGGACAAAACGCTCTTCCTGAATTCCACTGCTAGCCACTATTCATCTTTGCTTATAATGCTTGTGAATTAAGGTAATATCGACGCAACATAATCACCGAGACTCAACAACAGAGGAGCTCTTGAATACACCAGCTCCACTGAATGCATCGGACACCGAAGCAGCACCTACAGACCTTCCTATATGCCACTCCACCAACGGTCGAAGTCAGGATGGCCACCGGACAAATGAAGAGTGAGAAAGCAGCAACATTTGAAAATACGCCAGCTGAAGCACTGAAGTCATGCATAGAAGCAAGTGCGAAGATGCTCCATGTTCTATTCAGGAATATTTGGGAGGAAGAAAAAGTACTGACGGACTGGAAATAAGGACACCTCATCAAAATACTCAAGAAAGGAGATATGAGCAAATGTGAGGACCACAGAGGAATCACACTTGTCAGTACCGGGAAAAGTTTTTAACAGAGTGTTTCTGAACTGGATGAAAGACCCATAGACGCCCAACTTCGAGATCAACAGTCTGGATTCCGTAAAGACCGGTCGTGCACATGCCAAATCGCGATACAAAGTATCATCGTTGAACAATCAATGGGACTCGTCACTATACATCAACTTCCTTGACTATGAAAAGTGGTATGACAGTGTGGATAGGAGAACATTATTGAAACTTCCTTGATACTATGGTGTGCCTGAGAAGATCGTCAATATCATACGGAACTCATACGATGGACTACAGTACAAAGTTATGCATGGAGGACAGCTGACAAGTGTATTCCAAGTGAGGACCGGAGTCAGACAAGACTGCTTACTCTTCCCCTTCCCCTTTCTTGTGAAGGTCGACTGGATTATGAAGACATCGACATCTGAGAGGAAACACGGTATACAATGGATAGCTCGGAATCAATTAGATTTGGACTTCGCAGATCACCTGGCCCTTCTATCCCATGCACATCACCAAATGCAGATGAAGACAACTAGTGTAGCAGCAGTGTCTGCATCAGTAGGCCTATATATATAAGGAGAAAAGCAAGATCCCCAAATTCAACACAGAGAACACCAACACACTCACAGTTGATAGAGAAACTCTGGAAGATGTGGAAAGTTTCACGTGTTTGTGTAGTATCATCGATGAACATGGAGGATGTGATGCAGACGTAAAGGCAAGGATTGGGAAGAAAAGGACAGAGATTCCACAGTTGAAGGATATATGAAACTAAAAACAACTGTCAATCAATATCGAAGCCACGATCTTCAATACTAACATCAAGACGGTGAGTTCTGTTATACGGAACTGCCACAACCATCATCAAGAAGGTACAAGTATTTATAAGCAGTTGTGTACGTAAGATAGTGAATGTCCGTTGGCCGGATACCATCAGCACCAGTCTACTGTAGGAGAGAACAAACCAGCTTAGGGCTGAGGAGGAAATTAGGAAAAGACATTGGAAGTGGATAGGACACATACTGAGAAAATCATCAGACTGCATCACGAGGAAAGCCCTAAATTGGAATCCTGAAGGAAAACAGAAGAGGGGATGACCAAAGAACATACTGTATCGGGAATTGGAAACAGACATATAAAGTATCAATAGCAACTGGAAATAATTATCCGGACAGAGTTGGATAGAGAGTGCTGGTAAGAGGCCTATGTTCCTCCACGAGGGTTAACAAGCGTAAGTAAGTCCTGGCTTCAGTGGGTTTTGAAAAAAGATCATTTCTTAATATGAACTATGACATCCAAATGTCTTCGTAAACCCCATACAATTAAACGTAATATATTAGAGATTTTTTAAAGTGAAGTCTTTGCTATTTAATCGCACACTCTCTTTATCATTTATTTCATGAAAAACAAAACATGACTTATTTACATGAGAAAGACGATTATTCAATCAAGAAAAGTCAAATAAACTCAAGTTTAATTTGTCGATCTATTAAAACGAACTGATCAAGTTAATATTGAATATTTATATAATCAATTAATGAATGCCTACGACAAAACTATTCTCTGATACTACTGAAATGAGTAGACTTTAAATATTCCATCTAAATCATATTCACAAAATAAGACTTTTTAAAACTCAGTTTTATAAATTAACTTACTTCAAATATTTTATCTACAAATGTATGATGTAATATGAATAATGGATCATTGCTTGCTGTCGCTGTACAACACATACTTCCATCAATCAATACATGCATTTTATTATGAAACCATCTATGATTTGGATCAGCACCAGGTCGACCGCAAAATCCTTCTAATGCGATATTAAATGATAGACATACAGGACTGAGACGTTCACCAGGAACATAAAATCTATATGTATATATACATAAATAAAAATATTCAATTGGTGTTGTTTTGCAGCAAAAGTATGGTAAACCATTTATTTTTAAATATTATTAATGATGAATTAGTTACTTATTTCTAAGATTTAATTTGTAATTATTGGAGAATCTGTTTAATTATTAATTCATGACATTGATTATGCATTTATCTAGTTGATGGTTGTATAACACAAACTTTCACTTATCAATTGAAAAGTGAATATTTTGATGAGGTTTATTTTTCTCTGAATTGAATGGTTTGGTGATCGTGGAGCTTTCATTGTTCTTCTGAACCATATCATCAGCACAGAATTCAAGTAGAATAAAACTCCATCAAAACCATCCATCTAAGCTACAAATCTTCTTGACCATCTTGAAGTTAATATTATAGTAGCAGGGTTACAGCTTTACAAAATGATGATGTTATCAATTAATGAATGTTTACTTATTCAACTAAATAATATTGGATATTTATTTCATTAAATTAAAACAAAATTGAATATGGTATCTGATGTGTCTTCCCAAATAAACGCTACTTGTTATATCTGATTGCCACAGATTATTATGCCGCTTATCACTTGTGTACTTGTAAAGCGAGGAACCACTGCAATTCTCACGACGTAAAAGTAAGAACACAAAACTGGTAAAAATGAAGATTTACTAACCCCAATTCATTAGTCAATAGGTTAATAGTTTATATTCGCTTATAGAAACATCTATCAGTATAGGGTTGTGGAGATTATTAAGGTTTTGATTGAGATCATGAACCGATTGATGTTAGACCACCATTGGAAACCTGGAAGCACTGAACGGCCGTTTCGTCCTATTGTGGAACTCTTCAGCAGTACACGTCCACGACCCCGCTCGCGGGATTCGAACCCAGGGCGTTTTGTCTTGCGCGTGAACGCTTAACCTACTAGATCACTGAGCTGGCATGATGCCAGCCGTCCAGTGCTTCCAGGTTTTCAGTGGTGGTCTAACATCAGTCGGTTGAAGATCTCAATCAAGAAACATCTATGTTTATCATTCTGCTCATCATTTTGTATTCAGGTATTCTAAATGTTTTTTTTCACTTGTTATTTATGAAGTAGAAATTATTTTCAAAATTCTGAAATCATATCTTCATTCAAACAGTGTTGATTGTATAATAATCAGTTTGTTGTAGTTAAACGTAATGAAAATTGTACATAGAAAAGCAATTGGAAAATTTGTATTGAGTTATATAGAGAAATCTATACATGATGTTATAAACAAGAATTGACTACACAATGACATAATGCTCGTGACTTGAGGCAGTACCGAGGCAATCCGTACAGCGTGCTGCACATATGCCAATAAGAGACTGATCAGTTGCAGTCATAAACATTAATCGAAACATTCAAGTATACAATACAACATGAATTGAAACTTGATCACATTGCACAAGCCAGTGGCTATGACGACTCATTAACGGAGTGGATAACACGATGGCGTTTGAAACCAACGGTACTGGGTTCGAGTCCCGGAGTGAATATCAACTATGAGATGCAGGTACATCCAGATGACGAGTCCGAAGGGGACGAAACGTGCGTCCTGCATTCCACCACTAGCTACCATCCATCTTTGCTTATAATGCTTATGACATCGAGGCATTCCACACAGAATACATATATGTCAATAAGAGACTGATCAATTGTGCAGTCATGAAGATCAATGAAAAGATTCAAATAAACATTAAAAATGAATTAATAATCCTGAAAGTTATACAAGTAAATGATTGGTAAAAATGCTTTATGTTTTTCCAATAGCTTGTAGCTACTGGTCTTCTTATTTTTTTAATTCTGATTCAAAACCATTGAAGAGCTCGGTGCTAAATATTTTAAAGGAGTTTACACTGTTCAAATTAGTCAACCGAAAAAAAAACTTGTTCAAATGATACTAGATTAGTTGGAAGGGAATCTTTACGTTGTGTAACTTTTATGTGGTATATGCATAAGCATAAATATTTGTCTACTTACTGTTTTAAGCTTAAAACGAACTTCAAATCCTCTACATCCGGAAGGTTCCCTTTTTTAAATTCCCGTGTAATTATTCCTTTTCCACCTCTCTGACAACCAGAACAAAGCAAATCTTTCATTGGTTCATAGCAGTACTCAGTTAGATTACTAAATGGTGATCCAGATGATATATGTAATCCCATTTCACTGCGTCTACCCGGTGCGCCAATATATCTATTTGTACATATATCACAATGTCTTAAACCGATCCAATCCCAATATGGTGTTGCATAATCTGATATACCAAATACTTGTATCGCAATTTTTGTCATCAATCTCTCCCATAACAGATTATAATAACGATGCCAAGTTGGAAAACAAACACCATCATGATTGAAATTTAATATTCCATAATCTTCACAATCCTGAACATTTTTATACAATGTACTACGGCTACCATAACGATGTAAATAAGTAATGTAATATTGAACAGAAGCATGTTCTAATTTAGGTTTTGTCAATGGATCAACATTCCAGTTATCTGATTCATCAATTAAAAGATAACCAGATGGCCATGTTTGACTTAATACAACTAATCTTTTAAATATATATAATTCCCTATCAGTTAATGTTTTTATATCGCGTCGTATTTTAATTGAACGTTTATTACAATGTTGACCTTTCCATCCAAACCAACATTCATCACAAGCTGCACCAAAATAATTACCAAAACATTGACAAAAATATGTAAAATAACGTTTTGGCCAATCAATTCTATCATCTATTAAAAATACACTTGGTACTTTCTCTTTAGGTGTCCATATTTGTATACATTCACCATATTTTGGTCCACCGCATACTTTACCATTAATATTACTTAATGGACAACATACTGGTATACGTCTAGTTAAATTATAACCACATTGTACTGGTATCATTCCATATATTATAATGAATTGATTCAATAATGATAATATAATATAAATGAATGTTAATATTGTAATCATTTGTAATATAATATAATAAAATCTATGTAATATAAATCCAGATATAATTATAATTGTTACCAAGATAATAGAAATTAATTATGTGAATAATTTTCCAAGTAATATGTTCTGATCACTATTATTGATCATTAATAATCTATTAATTATTGATTTTTAAAGAAAAACATTTTTTTAAAAAGTAATGTGATTATTGAATCTAAGAAGAGAGGAATAGACTTATTAATGTTGATGAATAGATAGTAAGAGGAGAGTGCAATTCTAAGAAGATATAGTAGAAGTAATGGTAATAGTAGTAGTAATAGTATTAGTATTAGTAGTAGTAGTAGTAGTAGTAGTAGTAGTAGTAGTAGTAGTAGTAGTAGTAGTAGTAGTAGTAGTAGTAGTAGTAGCAATAATAATGATAATACTAGTAATGGTAATAGTAGTAATATAGTAATAATGGAAGAAGTAAGAACTGTTGTATAAAAATGCACTTTATAATCCTGCACCATTCTATTGATATAACTAATATAATTAATGTACTTAACAGTTTATTGTCTATATATGGATAGAATATATATGTGAATGAATTATCTAAATAAAAACAATAATTCTACGAGTATATCTTTACTACTAATAAAATGTTATTTGAAAGTACTAATGATTGCATTATTACGTAATCATTAGATACTAATCTTAGGAGTTAATATGAAATACAATTTGCAAATTGTATGACGCTTTGTAATTTACCATTGAACTTCTGTAAAGCTTTGTCTATTATATATATCATCTATCGTATTATATTCTTGTTGGAAAAAGTTCACAACGACTCCAAATAAAAATAATCCAAATTAAAAATGAGGGCGAAAGAAAAGAATAGAACATGTCACAACTGAATGATAAGTCGGTATGAAATAAACCTGCTGAAAAACATAAAAATGGAAAGAAATAACATTTGAAAGTACACAATAAAATATTCGTAAAATAATCAATGATACGTTAAATAACAAAACGAATGAAATAAATTGAATATAATTTAGGATACACGTCATAAATTCGCAAGAAAAGGAAGAGAAAAGAGCGGGCGAACATTTTGTAAAAACCAGAGGAAAAAACGAAAAAACAGCGAAGACAAACAGCAGAGACGAGAAAAAAAGAAAATGAATTCGCAAATAATATCAGGAAAACCTACAAGATTAAAAAATAAAAAAGAAAGAACAAAATGAAAAAACAGAAAGAGCAGAGAATACAGTACAGAAAGGTAAAAAAGAGTGACGAAAATAGGAATATTGGATGTGCAAAACTACAACGAGGAGTTCGCATACCAATGAGAAAATCCACTCAAAACGTCACTCGAATCCACTCGATCCACCAATGCAATAATAACCAACTATCATCAGAAACACTTTCACACGAAACACCAAACACACACACACACAAATATATACACACGCACACACATAATTGCAAGCAGACAGGCATGCGTGTATGCATGCATGCACACACATGCATACACTCAGTGAAGCGGAATCTTCGCCATATCGATCAACAAACTGACTACGAGTGAACACCACAGTCCACCAATGCCTATTCCAAGCATATACGAGTGTGATTGGTTTGTTTGGAAATGAGTGACCTATCGCTTTCTCACCAATCATAAGTGTCGCGTTCATCAGACCGATCAACTGTCAGGTTGTGCCAGTCATACTGGAATCATTGTGAACAACGGTGTTCAGATTGCCCTCTTCTCTATTCACCTCTCCCCTCCCCTGCTCACATCACGTCACTTCGCATCTCCTCCTAACTGATCCCCTCCCACCCTATGTTGGCTCGTCGCACGGAACCTCATCAAACCAGATTATATCTCATCCACCGCATTCGGTGGGTTTCGTCGACACGTGGATGGCAAGTCAGTTGTGGATCACGTCAACTCTCTCGTCTGTATGGGTCTCGCCAACTCGCCACTCCCATATTGATCTCATCGATGAGTGTGTTGTGCAGTTCACTTTGCTATGTATTGATCGAGAGGACTGGAAACGTCGGTCGATTATGTGTGCGTTTTGACTGTGAATGTCGGGTGCGTGTCTGTGATCGTAATGCACACAAGACTGGGTATGTGTATGTGGTGTGATGTGATTTCGGTTGTTGTGTGCAATGTAGTTAGAACTAGTTGACAGTGTATTGGGAAGACGAGACATGGGACGAATTCGGTCAGTGAGATGAGTGAAGTGGAGAATGATTTGCACCAGAGTTCAGGAGATAATGTGAGGAGTTGTGTGTGAAATTCACCGATGACGCGATGTTTACAAGCTTCTAAGCATCCGTATACATACATGCAAATATACACGATTGGTTACGTGACTGTATGTGGTTGCTGCGATGTTGTGGATTGAGGTGTGACAGTTGTAGACCTTGGTATGTGTGCAGATGAACGTGTCTCTGTGTGTTTTCGGTCAGGTGGGTGAACAGAGATACAGGAGAGGCCCAGTTTGTGCTTGTTGTTTGATGTTTTTGGTGTCGACTGAGTTGTTGTTTTATTCAGTGTTGTTCGTTGTGGAAAGTATGTGTCGGAGGTGGGATTCGAACCCACGCCCACATCGTGGACCAGAACACCCAGAAGAACACTCTTGAGTCTGGCGCCTTAGACCGCTCGGCCACTCCGACGTGCGGTGCTCCGCTCACCATCATCACTATCACATCATCCATCAACTAATATACAGCATCATCCTCATACTCCTCACACTCATCATACTAATCATACGCACAATCCTAATCCTCATCATCAGCATCAACTTCACAAACACCACCACAAACACCACCACCACCACCACCGACAACAACAACAACATCAACATCAACAAACACAAATTAATCACATTCATCACAACACATAAGCAAACTATGTCAAGCAGAACACATCAGAACAACACTAAACAAACCATCTACCTCATCAAACTCTCAATAAGTATGCACTCTACGATGTACAACTCGAACATCAAGTGTGTATGTCCATCGTCAACATTTGAGATGTGCACAATTACAACGAGGAGTTCGCATACCAATGAGAAAATCCACTCAAAACGTCACTCGAATCCACTCGATCCACCAATGCAATAATAACCAACTATCATCAGAAACACTTTCACACGAAACACCAAACACACACACACACAAAATATATACACACGCACACACATAATTGCAAGCAGACAGGCATGCGTGTATGCATGCATGCACACACATGCATACACTCAGTGAAGCGGAATCTTCGCCATATCGATCAACAAACTGACTACGAGTGAACACCACAGTCCACCAATGCCTATTCCAAGCATATACGAGTGTGATTGGTTTGTTTGGAAATGAGTGACCTATCGCTTTCTCACCAATCATAAGTGTCGCGTTCATCAGACCGATCAACTGTCAGGTTGTGCCAGTCATACTGGAATCATTGTGAACAACGGTGTTCAGATTGCCCTCTTCTCTATTCACCTCTCCCCTCCCCTGCTCACATCACGTCACTTCGCATCTCCTCCTAACTGATCCCCTCCCACCCTATGTTGGCTCGTCGCACGGAACCTCATCAAACCAGATTATATCTCATCCACCGCATTCGGTGGGTTTCGTCGACACGTGGATGGCAAGTCAGTTGTGGATCACGTCAACTCTCTCGTCTGTATGGGTCTCGCCAACTCGCCACTCCCATATTGATCTCATCGATGAGTGTGTTGTGCAGTTCACTTTGCTATGTATTGATCGAGAGGACTGGAAACGTCGGTCGATTATGTGTGCGTTTTGACTGTGAATGTCGGGTGCGTGTCTGTGATCGTAATGCACACAAGACTGGGTATGTGTATGTGGTGTGATGTGATTTCGGTTGTTGTGTGCAATGTAGTTAGAACTAGTTGACAGTGTATTGGGAAGACGAGACATGGGACGAATTCGGTCAGTGAGATGAGTGAAGTGGAGAATGATTTGCACCAGAGTTCAGGAGATAATGTGAGGAGTTGTGTGTGAAATTCACCGATGACGCGATGTTTACAAGCTTCTAAGCATCCGTATACATACATGCAAATATACACGATTGGTTACGTGACTGTATGTGGTTGCTGCGATGTTGTGGATTGAGGTGTGACAGTTGTAGACCTTGGTATGTGTGCAGATGAACGTGTCTCTGTGTGTTTTCGGTCAGGTGGGTGAACAGAGATACAGGAGAGGCCCAGTTTGTGCTTGTTGTTTGATGTTTTTGGTGTCGACTGAGTTGTTGTTTTATTCAGTGTTGTTCGTTGTGGAAAGTATGTGTCGGAGGTGGGATTCGAACCCACGCCCACATCGTGGACCAGAACACCCAGAAGAACACTCTTGAGTCTGGCGCCTTAGACCGCTCGGCCACTCCGACGTGCGGTGCTCCGCTCACCATCATCACTATCACATCATCCATCAACTAATATACAGCATCATCCTCATACTCCTCACACTCATCATACTAATCATACGCACAATCCTAATCCTCATCATCAGCATCAACTTCACAAACACCACCACAAACACCACCACCACCACCACCACCACCGACAACAACAACAACATCAACATCAACAAACACAAATTAATCACATTCATCACAACACATAAGCAAACTATGTCAAGCAGAACACATCAGAACAACACTAAACAAACCATCTACCTCATCAAACTCTCAATAAGTATGCACTCTACGATGTACAACTCGAACATCAAGTGTGTATGTCCATCGTCAGCATTTGAGATGTGCACAATTACAACGAGGAGTTCGCATACCAATGAGAAAATCCACTCAAAACGTCACTCGAATCCACTCGATCCACCAATGCAATAATAACCAACTATCATCAGAAACACTTTCACACGAAACACCAAACACACACACACACAAATATATACACACGCACACACATAATTGCAAGCAGACAGGCATGCGTGTATGCATGCATGCACACACATGCATACACTCAGTGAAGCGGAATCTTCGCCATATCGATCAACAAACTGACTACGAGTGAACACCACAGTCCACCAATGCCTATTCCAAGCATATACGAGTGTGATTGGTTTGTTTGGAAATGAGTGACCTATCGCTTTCTCACCAATCATAAGTGTCGCGTTCATCAGACCGATCAACTGTCAGGTTGTGCCAGTCATACTGGAATCATTGTGAACAACGGTGTTCAGATTGCCCTCTTCTCTATTCACCTCTCCCCTCCCCTGCTCACATCACGTCACTTCGCATCTCCTCCTAACTGATCCCCTCCCACCCTATGTTGGCTCGTCGCACGGAACCTCATCAAACCAGATTATATCTCATCCACCGCATTCGGTGGGTTTCGTCGACACGTGGATGGCAAGTCAGTTGTGGATCACGTCAACTCTCTCGTCTGTATGGGTCTCGCCAACTCGCCACTCCCATATTGATCTCATCGATGAGTGTGTTGTGCAGTTCACTTTGCTATGTATTGATCGAGAGGACTGGAAACGTCGGTCGATTATGTGTGCGTTTTGACTGTGAATGTCGGGTGCGTGTCTGTGATCGTAATGCACACAAGACTGGGTATGTGTATGTGGTGTGATGTGATTTCGGTTGTTGTGTGCAATGTAGTTAGAACTAGTTGACAGTGTATTGGGAAGACGAGACATGGGACGAATTCGGTCAGTGAGATGAGTGAAGTGGAGAATGATTTGCACCAGAGTTCAGGAGATAATGTGAGGAGTTGTGTGTGAAATTCACCGATGACGCGATGTTTACAAGCTTCTAAGCATCCGTATACATACATGCAAATATACACGATTGGTTACGTGACTGTATGTGGTTGCTGCGATGTTGTGGATTGAGGTGTGACAGTTGTAGACCTTGGTATGTGTGCAGATGAACGTGTCTCTGTGTGTTTTCGGTCAGGTGGGTGAACAGAGATACAGGAGAGGCCCAGTTTGTGCTTGTTGTTTGATGTTTTTGGTGTCGACTGAGTTGTTGTTTTATTCAGTGTTGTTCGTTGTGGAAAGTATGTGTCGGAGGTGGGATTCGAACCCACGCCCACATCGTGGACCAGAACACCCAGAAGAACACTCTTGAGTCTGGCGCCTTAGACCGCTCGGCCACTCCGACGTGCGGTGCTCCGCTCACCATCATCACTATCACATCATCCATCAACTAATATACAGCATCATCCTCATACTCCTCACACTCATCATACTAATCATACGCACAATCCTAATCCTCATCATCAGCATCAACTTCACAAACACCACCACAAACACCACCACCACCACCACCACCACCACCACCGACAACAACAACAACATCAACATCAACAAACACAAATTAATCACATTCATCACAACACATAAGCAAACTATGTCAAGCAGAACACATCAGAACAACACTAAACAAACCATCTACCTCATCAAACTCTCAATAAGTATGCACTCTACGATGTACAACTCGAACATCAAGTGTGTATGTCCATCGTCAGCATTTGAGATGTGCACAATTACAACGAGGAGTTCGCATACCAATGAGAAAATCCACTCAAAACGTCACTCGAATCCACTCGATCCACCAATGCAATAATAACCAACTATCATCAGAAACACTTTCACACGAAACACCAAACACACACACACACAAATATATACACACGCACACACATAATTGCAAGCAGACAGGCATGCGTGTATGCATGCATGCACACACATGCATACACTCAGTGAAGCGGAATCTTCGCCATATCGATCAACAAACTGACTACGAGTGAACACCACAGTCCACCAATGCCTATTCCAAGCATATACGAGTGTGATTGGTTTGTTTGGAAATGAGTGACCTATCGCTTTCTCACCAATCATAAGTGTCGCGTTCATCAGACCGATCAACTGTCAGGTTGTGCCAGTCATACTGGAATCATTGTGAACAACGGTGTTCAGATTGCCCTCTTCTCTATTCACCTCTCCCCTCCCCTGCTCACATCACGTCACTTCGCATCTCCTCCTAACTGATCCCCTCCCACCCTATGTTGGCTCGTCGCACGGAACCTCATCAAACCAGATTATATCTCATCCACCGCATTCGGTGGGTTTCGTCGACACGTGGATGGCAAGTCAGTTGTGGATCACGTCAACTCTCTCGTCTGTATGGGTCTCGCCAACTCGCCACTCCCATATTGATCTCATCGATGAGTGTGTTGTGCAGTTCACTTTGCTATGTATTGATCGAGAGGACTGGAAACGTCGGTCGATTATGTGTGCGTTTTGACTGTGAATGTCGGGTGCGTGTCTGTGATCGTAATGCACACAAGACTGGGTATGTGTATGTGGTGTGATGTGATTTCGGTTGTTGTGTGCAATGTAGTTAGAACTAGTTGACAGTGTATTGGGAAGACGAGACATGGGACGAATTCGGTCAGTGAGATGAGTGAAGTGGAGAATGATTTGCACCAGAGTTCAGGAGATAATGTGAGGAGTTGTGTGTGAAATTCACCGATGACGCGATGTTTACAAGCTTCTAAGCATCCGTATACATACATGCAAATATACACGATTGGTTACGTGACTGTATGTGGTTGCTGCGATGTTGTGGATTGAGGTGTGACAGTTGTAGACCTTGGTATGTGTGCAGATGAACGTGTCTCTGTGTGTTTTCGGTCAGGTGGGTGAACAGAGATACAGGAGAGGCCCAGTTTGTGCTTGTTGTTTGATGTTTTTGGTGTCGACTGAGTTGTTGTTTTATTCAGTGTTGTTCGTTGTGGAAAGTATGTGTCGGAGGTGGGATTCGAACCCACGCCCACATCGTGGACCAGAACACCCAGAAGAACACTCTTGAGTCTGGCGCCTTAGACCGCTCGGCCACTCCGACGTGCGGTGCTCCGCTCACCATCATCACTATCACATCATCCATCAACTAATATACAGCATCATCCTCATACTCCTCACACTCATCATACTAATCATACGCACAATCCTAATCCTCATCATCAGCATCAACTTCACAAACACCACCACAAACACCACCACCACCACCACCACCACCACCACCACCGACAACAACAACAACATCAACATCAACAAACACAAATTAATCACATTCATCACAACACATAAGCAAACTATGTCAAGCAGAACACATCAGAACAACACTAAACAAACCATCTACCTCATCAAACTCTCAATAAGTATGCACTCTACGATGTACAACTCGAACATCAAGTGTGTATGTCCATCGTCAACATTTGAGATGTGCACAATTACAACGAGGAGTTCGCATACCAATGAGAAAATCCACTCAAAACGTCACTCGAATCCACTCGATCCACCAATGCAATAATAACCAACTATCATCAGAAACACTTTCACACGAAACACCAAACACACACACACACAAATATATACACACGCACACACATAATTGCAAGCAGACAGGCATGCGTGTATGCATGCATGCACACACATGCATACACTCAGTGAAGCGGAATCTTCGCCATATCGATCAACAAACTGACTACGAGTGAACACCACAGTCCACCAATGCCTATTCCAAGCATATACGAGTGTGATTGGTTTGTTTGGAAATGAGTGACCTATCGCTTTCTCACCAATCATAAGTGTCGCGTTCATCAGACCGATCAACTGTCAGGTTGTGCCAGTCATACTGGAATCATTGTGAACAACGGTGTTCAGATTGCCCTCTTCTCTATTCACCTCTCCCCTCCCCTGCTCACATCACGTCACTTCGCATCTCCTCCTAACTGATCCCCTCCCACCCTATGTTGGCTCGTCGCACGGAACCTCATCAAACCAGATTATATCTCATCCACCGCATTCGGTGGGTTTCGTCGACACGTGGATGGCAAGTCAGTTGTGGATCACGTCAACTCTCTCGTCTGTATGGGTCTCGCCAACTCGCCACTCCCATATTGATCTCATCGATGAGTGTGTTGTGCAGTTCACTTTGCTATGTATTGATCGAGAGGACTGGAAACGTCGGTCGATTATGTGTGCGTTTTGACTGTGAATGTCGGGTGCGTGTCTGTGATCGTAATGCACACAAGACTGGGTATGTGTATGTGGTGTGATGTGATTTCGGTTGTTGTGTGCAATGTAGTTAGAACTAGTTGACAGTGTATTGGGAAGACGAGACATGGGACGAATTCGGTCAGTGAGATGAGTGAAGTGGAGAATGATTTGCACCAGAGTTCAGGAGATAATGTGAGGAGTTGTGTGTGAAATTCACCGATGACGCGATGTTTACAAGCTTCTAAGCATCCGTATACATACATGCAAATATACACGATTGGTTACGTGACTGTATGTGGTTGCTGCGATGTTGTGGATTGAGGTGTGACAGTTGTAGACCTTGGTATGTGTGCAGATGAACGTGTCTCTGTGTGTTTTCGGTCAGGTGGGTGAACAGAGATACAGGAGAGGCCCAGTTTGTGCTTGTTGTTTGATGTTTTTGGTGTCGACTGAGTTGTTGTTTTATTCAGTGTTGTTCGTTGTGGAAAGTATGTGTCGGAATTGGGATTCGAGGGGACACCGCCGCCACAACCATCACCACCACCGAGATCATCAAGAACAACAACAACATGAACATCAATAATGAGTAATCTATCACATTCATCACAACACATAAGCAAACTATGTCAAACAGAACACATCAATTCTTCACTAATTTCGTTTCTTTTATTTTGTGAATTTGTTATATAATTGTTTCTTTTAATGGTGAGTATTTTATTCATTCATATTTTTTTTCATCCGTTTACGCGAATGAATATTTATAATTACCTAGTCAAATTTTTCGTGGTAAATTGTGCTTATTTTTAAATTTTTCATGTTTTGTTCATATTACGGAAATTCTAAGCATGTCAAACTCGTGTATTATAGGCACCATCTTCACTGTATTGTGGTAATTGTTGTATTTAAATTATGATACGCTCGAGGAATCCACGAAATAGCACAATTCAAGTTAAACAGAAATATGTAAGGACATACGATCGTATTGCATTTGAAATTCGAAACCAACCACACTTTGAGTGCAAAGGAATGATTAGTTCTTATAAACACCATACTTTCTCCGACAATTTTGTGAGGAATCTCTCTTTTATATCTGTTGGCACTTGTTTTTTTCCCTAACTCTTCCTGAAGAGAATTTGAAACATTATCACATATACCTAGATGTCTGAATTTAATGGATAAATTAGAATGCTATATGGACCTTCTGCTTTACCGTCCCTGAATGGTCTGTTGATCATGCTGATTTCACCAATCATTAGCGGGTTACCATGTGTGATCAGATCTGTGTGTTACTATAGTGCCCAGTACCACTGAACACATGATTTATCCTAGCTTTCAAAATTACTTTGCTTATTAGGACATTCATGTCACTGTTAACTTACTTTTACTTCGGTAATAACTCTATGGTTTTCATGTAAATTCGTGAGCTTCTGCACATATATGCCTCTTACTTTCATTTCCTTATATTTCTGTGCTCATTAGCTCAGTGTGTACTCACGTATATGTTTGTCATTTGTTCTTTATACAACGTCTCTCTGTCACGCTATGTTTTATCTATTTTGAGCTATGTTAACGCTTGTGATAGGTAGTATTGGGTGTTGGCACGCATTCTTTCCCGTCGCTTTGTATTTGCGTCCCTCCTTTTTGTCTGCGTAAAGGAGTTCATAAAGTAAACTCATGCAACTAAGTCCATATTTGGCTTCTTATTGTCACCGTCAGACAAATGGGGTCAGTCTAGATATAATAAACGGAGTGAAAAGGAAGATTTATGTCCACGGCTTTTAATGCTTTTGAATGAAATAAGAATCTATTCAACAACTAGTTAGCGGGACTTTCAAGAATTTAGGTCATTTACTAGGCCAGCTCCTAAAACCTGTTCGTCGTATAGCATTTTTGCTAGATAAGGTATTGTAGGGCTTCTGTACCTTTGCTTGAGCGTGTGGATTTCGATGTATTGGTATCTCGTTCTAACAGAAGATACACAAGGAAAAATATTTGAATGAAGTGGATGGTTAGTATCTGATAAAATAAAACTAACCAGTAGTTTGCGATATTTTAGATCTTTATCCACAACTCTACTGATAATGAACTTGAGAGAACGCGAAGTTGTAGCAACGGGTCTAATTTTACATTTTAGTCGTCAGATGCTTTCTTTGGCATTGAATTTATCTTTACATTGCTGCACATTTTTGGTATGTAGTCATAAATGTCAGTGAACTGATAATGACGAAGGACAGTCTATTTCTTAAAAAAGAGGTTTGGAGTTTCGTCATGTCCTAAAAACTGGGAAAGGCAAGGTGACTGGAGACATATTCGGACATTAGTTTCAGTGAAATTGAAATACAACTGTTCTTAAAACTTGTGGTTATAGAAAACATGACATCAGATGATTGACGTACAAAACACATGTCATGAAAATTCAGTTAGTTGCCATCACTAATACGTCTACCACTTTTAAGCTCCTCAAATAGTTCGACCAGTTTGTTATATCAGAGTGAGGAATTAATAAGTGGTAACTGCTAGGAATTATTCATGGACTATTTTTACATATATTGTTGAGTTTGTCTTACATTGTTCCACTCGTTCCCTTTACACTCTTTTGTATATTGTTTTGTACTACTTATTTATATTCAGTAAGCAGTTGTATTCTCAACAATTTTTGCACCTATGTTGTAACACAAGTTGTAGTGTAATATTCTAAAATGTTCACGTATACTTATAACGTTTATTGTACCTGTCATTTTATTTATCATTTTAATTACTTTACCTTAATCACTGAAGCGATTATCCACAGTTTCGTGCACTTATTTAATTGCAACAGTTTCCATATTGTTTTGCTCTTGGTTCGGGTTTTGTTGTTCATAAACTGCTGTCAAATATAGACACAGCTATCAGATGTCTTTTGCACTATCGTATGTTATAATTATTCTTTATGTTACTGTTAACGGAAGCCTTCTTTATTTTCACACTTGAAGGACGTGTTTAAACGTCCCAGACACCTCACAAGTTGAGGTTTGTAACTAAATTTTGTGTATTATTCAGTAAAGAACCGCTATTGTAGACAAATTTTTGTTTTGGAACTTCGGCTTCGCGCGTATCTCAATCGGGTGACCTAGAAGCTTTAATAGATCTAACAAATATTCTTATCGGATTATTATCCAGTAACAAGATTATATATAGATTTGTAGTGACTCACTTTTATCACGAGAACACGATTGGTTTATTGAAAACAATTATTATTATAACCAATTGTACCGGTGACTGTTTAATGTGCTCTTTGTATAACTGTGCTAAAAACACCCATTATACCCAATTTGATTGTGACCCCACGCGAATTCGGTTACGCCCTGTAACCAAGCTTGTATCCTGGCACGATCTCAGTATTCGTTCGATACCACGAAATCGCCAGCAAATATATCTCGACTTGGTCCATTAACTGCCTTCTGATATTTGGCTTCCGGGGGATTTTATGGATTTATTTGGCACGTGTTACTCTGTAGCGGTGTTCATAGTCAACCGCAACTGGACGCCACGCTGCAGATTCATGTTTCGTTTATCATAGACTTTAATTTGGCCCACTGACTACGATTATACGGTTTACTATCAATTCCCAGTGTACTAGTTACAGTCACTTATGCTCACTCCCACCTTTGGCTTGGTTTTTTATAATTGTACGTTTCTACTTTATGGTGTGGTGCTGTCTGATCAGGAGATTGTGAGGTTCTGTCGACAGTTCTTTAGGATGTAGTGATCTTCCCTTGAGACCGACTATAGTTGAGAGGTACCGTTAGTGCGTATCACTTTACTTCTTGTAAAGCTTCAAGGAGGGACATATAGCCGCGGAGACATATCTGATGTAGATGAAAGGAAGAAAAGAAAGGGAAACTAAACTCAGTGCCTGATGTGGCTTAGACATGTAAAGAGCCTATGATGCCTGAGTATGGCGCAGATATGTTTACGCGTGCTAGATCAGTTCAAGCAAGGACTTCATCAGGATGTCCTTCAAACGTATATAATTCATCCGTCATACGTATTTCGAAGAGAAGGCTGTTTCATATTAACTCATACTTGATGAGGAAGACGTTTTACTGAGTTTTCGGCCTGCAGTTTTCAAATTTGACCGTAAGTACTTTGTTTCGAAAGTCATATATAAGTGGGCCCTGTATGAAAATTATGTTGCAAATGAACTAAGGTTTTAGAGGAGTATGAATTAGGAAATCAAATTGAACCTAAACCTTCTTTTCCAGAGGGATTCAAGTCCTAGGATATGGCATCATGGATGATAGTCAGTGAGTGAGTCACTTTCAAGCGTTTTGAGAGTAAATTCCCGTTGCATTCCTTCCACCTTCAGTGTGTCGGATAAGGGCAGGTTGGAAACTAAGAACTATCGGTACTTAACGATAGATCTTACATATATTTTCCGAACAATGGTTCATGATTTGTTTCTCAGGAAGCCTAGTAATTTCGGCATTCTAGATGCTTTGGTGGAGATATGTTCAGAAAAGTAAAAATTATACGAGTAATGCACCCCAAGGTTAGTTACTGACGTGCGTTTGGGCAGTATGTTCTTGTTAGTTGTTATTTTCACCTTAACACATACTTCTACAACACATAGCCAGCCGCATTTCTCTGTGTTCAGTTCTAAGCTCCATCGCTTACACCCGTTATCGACCTTGTTGTGTTCATCCTGGATTGCTTGCAGAGTACTACGTACATCGCGATTGCTAGTTTTAAAGATCACTTTCAAGTCAAACTTCACCTGCGTTGACGGATCTGAATATACTGTTGATGTAGATTGTAAAAAACGATGGATCCAAGATACTACCCTGCACAACACTGGTTACTGGCCGATGTGTATATGTTGTAGAATTAATTTTAGTCATTTCGTATCTGTTCGCGGGAAAAGATTTAACGCATTACTATGGTGGGTTAGTAATTCCAGCTGACTACAGTCTTTTGATTGGGTTGTGAGAAGACTTGTCAAAAGTTTTCTTGATATTGAAATACGGTATAACCACTAGTTGCTTTTGGTCACGTTTACGAGTAACCTCGTTAAAGAAGTCTCACAGGAGTCCTACAGGACTTTGTTCTAGTGAAACCATGTTGTGACGGGCCGGCCTTCCTTAAGTAGATGGTCAGACAGTTGATTTTTTATCACTTCTCCCATTATGCATGATATATCTGGGGCGATAATTATATATCTGTAGTTCTGGACCAGGTTTTTCGGTCCTGATTTGTGTATGCGGACAACATACGTTACCTTTCAGGTTTTAGAATATGTACCTGTGTCTAAGGATAGTGTGAATATTTTGAGCAATGTCGTTCTTATGTCCTGTCCTACCATTTTTTAAAGGATTCATGGGATGTCACCTGCAACAGAACTTACATTTGGCTTCAGTGTTTTGATGTCGGAATGTGTATTACTAAGATAAAAGTTAATGGTAATAAATTTATTTTTACTGTTATGCCTGATGTTATTATCTGGGGCATGAAATTTACTCACATTTTGGGAAAGCCATCCACTTAGCAGTTTACAAATGACAGCTCAGTCATTATACGTCACACCATCGTAGAGTATGAAGTGCATGTTGTGATCCACACTCTTTCGTATGAGTTTTACAAAGAGACGACATGCGTTTTTGAATTTAGATGAGCAGCACGTTCATCCGAATGTTTATGTTTTTTATGCTGACTTTGCACACCCTCAAGTGCCGTGTATATTTGGCGCTGGGCCCTGAATTCTTTTGATATACAATATACCATTTTTAGCTTAGACCTAGTTATTGGTTGATGTGTGGAGTAACAAGAAAAAGAGATTCCAGATCGAAAAATAGTGTCTAGTGAAGACATAGGAGTAGTAGTGAATATTTCTCGTATTTCTGGGGGCCTATCACTGGCGGAGAAACTGTTCCATTCAGAGCGCTTCAGTATGAACCAAAAGCTTTCCCAGTCAGCGTGTGCATAGTCTCTATATTTATTGTCTTGGGTCTGTTGCATTTCGGAGGAACCAATAGAGTGAAAAGGACTATTTTATGATCGCTGTTGTGAAACCTTCCGTCAACCACCACTGACAGTGACAGTGTGGCAGAATATCAAGTCAAAGATGGCGGTGTTTTGTGTAGGCAGGTGTAAATGTTACTGCCAACTATGTGTGTTTCAGGTACTAAGTATGGGTCATAGTATATCTTTTAGTTGATGCTCGGACGGTTCAAATCACAACAAACAGTTTTGCAGGCGAAATTAAGGGAGACACCCTTAGCGAATGACTTACTTATAGTAGTGCCACTAGAACTACGAGTGTCTGAAGCCCGATATATACATCCAACTAACATTTTACATTCATAGGAGTGTTGTCCTATTTTCAACTCTATTTTAATGACCCCTTTGAGCTTATAAATAACATTAGTATCCCATGTATTTATATCAATTTTAGCTCTCGTTAACGGAAAAGACATTCACCTTGTGGCTTTCGAGGAATCTCGAGTCACACCACCAGGGATTACAATTTCTTCGTGAAGACCCTCAAATTCCCAGGTCAGAGTTTCGGTGGTTAAAATGGTGTATTTTACTTAGTTTTTGTAAAACATTACTTTTAGAGAGGTGAAGTTGGTTTAGGGCCGGAGGTAGACAAAACGAGGCTCCAAAGGTAGCTATGATAAGTGTCAGATCAAAGTAACTGTTATGTAACAATATATAACAGCAACAATATCCCTCAACTCGATGTGGATACTCATTGGGACTTCTTACTGCACACGCTCTCATGTGCTACAAAGCAGTCATTTCCTCAAACGGTCCCCAAAAGCTAAAAGCAACCTACAGTAATCAAGAACCGTACCCTTCGCCTGCTAAGCCGCAAAAGGCACTGTTAAGTGGAATACAAACGAACTGACAACAATGGAACGTACAGGCAATACAAACATATAAGGAACATATGCACGAAGGCTATAAGAAAAGACAGGCTTCAGTACCAGACAAAGCTTATGGATAAACTTGTCTCTGATCCGAAAGCTTATTTCGTCATGGATCTTCTCTTCGTCAAGCCGAAACTGGAGTTTCCCAACTACTAGGTCCTAACGACGCGACCTATAACGACGGCGACTCCGCTAACCTTTTGGCTGAACAGTACTCTCGGACATTTAAACCGACCCTAATCAAATATACTGATGACAGCTTCATTTGCAACTACACAGGACTTTCCGTAGTGAACCTGAGAGCTAACTTGATGTTCCGGAAACTGCAGCACCTAACAAAAGACACTTCTCCTGGCCCAGATATGGTCCATTCTGCCATACTGAGGGGATCAGCCTCAATCCTGGCAACGCCGCTTAGCGTGATGTTCTCACATTCGCTAAGCCGAGGAAAACTACCGGAGAATTGGAAGCTGGCTCACATCACACCAATTTTCAAAGGAGGTCGACGCAGCAAACCTTCAAGTTACCGACCGGTGGCTCTTCTCTCTATGCCTTCAAAAATCATGGAGTACCTGATATGAGATGGTATATATAACTATTTAGTGTCCTTAAATTTCTTCTCACTCCAACAGCATGATTTCAGGAAGGGTCACTTTTGTATAACCAACTTGCTGACTTCGGTTGACAAATGGACAAGCATCCTTGATTGCAAGGAGGAAGGTTGATATAATTTACCTTGATTTCTCAAAAGCTTTTGATAGAGTCAACCATATATGTCTTGTCCGTATGCTCAAACGATTGGGTATCAGACCATTTCTAATCGATTGGCTCATTTCATATCTGAAAAATCGACATTTTAAGGTCAGAGTTAACTTCACTTTATCTCAGGATACGGAATGTCCTAGTGGGATCCCTCGGGGATCAGTACTAGGACCTCTTCTCTTCTTGATTTATATAAATGATCTTCCACAACAGGCACGTCAGACATATTACTTTTTGCTGATGACGTGAAACTTTGGAGAGAGATATGGAACCAAGAGGATTTACAGGTCTAGGTAACCTTCGTGCTATTGATAGAAGAAACCAGACAAGTAGTGAATAGGTCTTTATTTAGATCTTCGCGCAGTCACAATGGAGTGTGGGATTATTCGTTCAGACAAACAAAGCCTCTCAACATTCAATATAAGATAATAGGAAATATAACGCCTATACAAAATAAGGAAGTGAATGAATAATTGAACTATATTGTTTAGGCATATGCTTGGTTGTTTGAGGTCAACTCTCAACCAACCAACCTAAGCTGTTACACAGGCGCTTCAGAAGGATCTGACTCGACTTCAAAGTTGGGCAGACGATAACAGACTTACCTTTAACACTTCAAAGTGTAAAGTAGTCCATCTGCGACATGTCGCAGACTGCAGTTATAACTTGGGAAACTCCTCTCTAGTAGTATCCCAAGTCGAAAAAGACTTAGGAGTCCTGGTGCCCTATGATTTAAAGTCATGCTAACTGTGACAAAAATGCCTTCCGAGCAAACCTTGTAGTGTCAGTTATTATGCCAAGCCCATATACCTTATTCTAACTTTCGGACCTCCCATCTATTCATTCTACTTGAGTCCTACTTTGACCTTGTTATTTATTCGCTTATCAATCTAGACTGTTTTTATATGAGCGTATATGTGTGTGCCCTTCTTATCCCATTAATCACATGTCTGTAGCTTTATTTTGTCTGACTATAAATATTGAGTAACGCTTGACTAAAATGGAGTTGGCTTCCCAGCCATCTTTCCTGTGTGTCATTTTACTTTGCTCTGTTTCATTCGCTTCATATACACAAGATATGTATGCACAGGTCAATTCTCGTTATTTGACTTATTTCCGTTATTGACTGACGCGATTTAAGTCGACGTTTATATACGAGAATAGGCGACAGCACACATTTATACGATCTTGGAGTCAGATCCACGGGCCACTAAAACCTTGCACTGGTAACATTGAAGCCCATTTTGGCCAGTTTGACGGGAGAACTTTCCACATAATCTTCAATAGTTTTATCCGTCCCCATTTGGAGTACGGAAACAGTATTTCCTCCCTCACTTCAAAAGGATAAGAACACTGGAGCGTATCCAACGGCGAGCCACGAAATCAGTTCGAGGACTCAAACTTAAACCTTATGAAAAGCGCCTCCAGTCACTTAACCTTTACCCGTTAGAGCATAGGCGTCTTAGAGGTGACCTTCTGATGGCTTACAGTATACTTAACACTTCTGGACATCCTCTTAAACACCTACTTAAGCTTAGTCCCAATACCAACCGAAGGGGCAACACCCATAAATTGGAGACACAACATAGCAGAACGGACAGTAGACACAACTCTTACTCCTTGGAAGTTGTCAAATGCTGGAATTGCCTGACGGCCGAGCCAGTTCAAGCGACTTCCCAGAAGTCATTTAAGAGGCAACTTGATCTATTCTTAAGGACTAAGGATAGTATCATACTATGATTTACCAATTTCTTTTTCCTCTTTTATTGTTAACACACCTAGGTTCCTGCCTGAAGTTATTCGTGATCCCCTGCTCCTAGACACGGAAGCCTGTTAAGCGGAAGCTTCTTCGATTCCGTCCACAACTATTTGAACCATCTGAACATTACAAAAATTTTAAACCCACAAATAGCCCTTAAACTGTTTGATCGAGTAGCCAGACTATCGCTCATCGGAAATCGTTAAAGATCCAAAACCTTACTAAGGCAACAAGAAACCAATACAAAGAAATCAAGTGTTTCATACAGCTCATCATAAGGGTATTGAATATTGGACTTGTGTTAACATGTTTCGAAACTCCTTTGTAATCTGACCGCGACAAGAACAAAGCTGGTTCCTTAGTGAACTTAGTGATAGAGATGTTGGATTAAAGTGTGCGTTTATCTGGTTATATTCTATAGAAACTCAAACTACTCTACTAAATTCTAACTGGTCTCAAATATTATAACATGATATATTCACTATTAGTAATATCAAGTGCAAAAGTTTGAAAACACTTGGCTTATAAGCCAAGTTTTATAAAACCATAATTACCACCCAATATCTTCATTTTGGGGAAAATTTTGTCTGTTTTTGGGAGGCGCTATAGAAAACTTTGGGGAAATAGCACGAAACCCAAAATTTTCCCTAGGTCCGGAGATAATCCCCAAAGTATTGGAAAATTTGGGTTTTTTTCCAATATTTGCCCAAAATCCCACACAACTTTAAGGTTTTTCCCCAAAATTTGGGGGAAACGAACGTATGTTTTACGACTGCGAAAAACCCCAAGATCTACTCCAAATTTTTTAAAATATGGAGATCAGGCAGTTAGATTTTCGCAGAGCATCCAGTCTTCAGTAATAAGGATAGTAGGTTGATGAACCTGTGTTAATCCTGACACATTGCTTTCCAGTGAAGGTCCAGCTTTTCCTTGAAAGTATTCACTGATGGGGCTGATACCACTTGTTCGGGTAAGGCGTTCCAATGATTGACTACTCGATGAGAAAAACGGGATCCCACTTTAAGTTTATTAGATCGTGGTTTATGAACCTTCTTGCTATGACCTCGGAGATTATTAGTGCTGGAGGGAGCAAAAAGATAAGACATATTAACACCCAAATCATAATTAAAGATACGAAATGCCAGTATAAGGTCACCTCGTGTCCTACGATACGACAAGGGGAAAAGATTTAGGCGTTTTAAGCGCTCATCGTAAGGGAGACTAGAAAGACCCTTCACTAATTTCGTTCCCACACGCTGGACACGCTCAAGGGAGTTAGTATCCTTTACTAGACACGGGCTAGCTGCTTGGATACAGTACTCTAAATGTGGTCTAACATATATGGGGTATAAAATTCGAAACGTTTCCTCGTCAAAAGATTTGAACGCTCGGCGAAGTGACCATAACGCACGAAAACCTTTGACAGCGGCTGCTTTGCAATGCGCAGTTGTTTTTAAGTCATGACTTAATATTACTCCTAAGTCCTTATGCTCTTGAACGCATGGAAGAGGTTTACCCTCAATAGTGTAACGGTAACTATTACCGTGACCGACGTGCATTAGTACACTCTTCCTAGCATTAATTTCTAAGCCCCACTCTCGAGCCCATCTAACTAAATCGTCTAAATCAGCTTGAAGATCCACATGATCAGCCGCACTTTTTATTGTTCTCCAGATTTTTACATCATCTGCAAACAATAATGTCGACGACCTAAGTAACAGTGGTAACTCATTAACGTAGAGAAGGAAGAGCAGAGGGCCTAAGATGGTGCCTTGGGGTACACCACTTTTGACCGGCTTCCAATCGGATAGCGTTCCATTGACCCTAACTCTCTGTCTGCGGTCACATAAGAAATTTCCTATCCACTCATGTACAGTACCTATTATTCCGAAGCTCGTGAGCTTCTGCATAAGACCTACGTGTGAAACCTTGTCAAACGCTTTGCTAAAATCTATGAATATCACGTCGACAGACAGACCGTGATCTAGGGCTGCTGTCCAATCCTCCCTCGCAATAAGCAAGTTAGTCAAGCATGAACGCTTGTTACGAAATCCGTGTTGCTCAGGAGCTAACAGATTGTGTAAATCTATGTGGCTTAGCAACCTAACCCGAATTATCTTTTCGAGTAACTTAACGACTATGCTAGTTAGACTGACAGGCCGGTAGTTAGATACTATCTGTCGCTGACCGTCCTTAAATATAGGACTAACTATAGCGTCCTTCCAATCTCTAGGGAGTTGGGCGAGTGAGAGGGACATGTTGAAGAGTGTCGCAAGCGGTTTTGAAATAATGTCCGCAAGAGATGACAGCAACCGTGGATGTAACCCGTCAGGGCCCGGTATCTTACCAGGTTTGAGGTTAGTTATCAACGGAAGGACAGTTTCCTCAGTCACCTGTACGGATTCAATGGTTGGTATCTCGGTGTGAGTGGGACAAGTATTTGTTACAATAAACGTAGAGAAGACTTCGCTAAAATAATCTGAAAAAGTCTCAGCTTTTGCTCGATCTGATTCAGCTAGTAATTCTGAATTTTCGTGTAACAGCAACGGGGGAATACCATCACTACGTTTCATTTGCCGTTTAACATACGAAAACAATCGTTTCGGACAAGTACGGCTATCATATACTAACTGTCGTTCGTAAGTGGTACGGGATTTCGCTATGGTTTTCTTACAGATATTACGGTATTTTTGATACTCACGCTTAAATGGTGCATGACCTGTCAACAAGAATAAGTCCCAGAAATGTTTCCTACGCTTTAACAGCTTCCGGGTTTCCTTATTAATCCATGGAGGGCAATGTGATAGCTTACGTGCTGACCATGGGATAAACGGCGACGTTACGGACTCGAATGTAGCCTTAAACTTATTCCATTCATCTTCGATCAATCCATCCGCGTCGACCGACCAATCAGTCGAGATAGCACGGTTTCTGATTTCCGGAATATTAGCTCGCCAGATATTGGGACGGGGTGGAGCAGATACGAATTGTATACCATGTGTCCTAAACTTAAAGTGAATTACAACGTGATCACTGTTCACTAGTGGAGGAAGGTGCTGGATATCAAAGACATCCTCAGAGTGGTGGGTGAGGGCGAGGTCCAGCAGTGACGGAACATGATGCAAATCAATATGTGTCGGTTTTGTGATACATTGTACAAGTGCACACTGAATAACGGTAGATAAAAGGTCGCTATCGAAACCGCTACCTGGAGCTGTAAGCTCTATCCAGTTGATATGCGGTGCGTTGAAGTCCCCAATGATGAGACAACATTCTGCCATACTCCAAGAACAGATGTGTCTTAGGATAAAGTCGTCAGCCAGACAAGACGGACTACGGTATATTCCCCCTATAGTCACTAACCCATTTCTAGATTTAATCTTACAACATGCAACCTCACATGTGCCACTGATATGAGCCTCCGATATGGTTGATTGTATACGAAAGTGATCCCTAACGTAAAATATTATACCTCCCCCTTGCGACTTGAAACTCTATCACTTCTGATACAGATATAACCAGCAATGAAAGGAGAACAGTCTATATCAACGGTGAACCAAGTTTCTGTAACAACGATTATATCGGGACATAATTCTTGCACCATCAGACTTAGCTCGGACGTTTTATTTCTAAGACTACGAGCGTTCGTGTAGCACACACTTAAGGTGTTTTGGAAATCAATCGTTCTACCCATACAGGCCTCGGAAGCATTGGCTTCCAAGACCTGACTACCCGAAAACCCTTAATGGTAAGGTTATTTTCGCCATTTAATTTGCGAGTCCTCAACTCCGTAAGAGCATTCTTCCACTTGATTCGATCCTCAAGCGGCCAATCTGGTCGAATACGGATATTTGAGGCACGAGTTTTTTGTGCGCTTTTCAATAATATGTCTCTTTCTTCGAAACTCCCGAGAACCAGCTTCAGGATCCTTCTTGGTTGGGTCTCGCCTCCAACCCATTTACCAAGTCGTATTACTTTTGTAATATGTACCCCTGAAACCTCTTCAGGTAGTACATTCCTGACCACAGACTCCACTAACTGTAGGTCCTTTGTTAAAAGCCTCAAAAATGCCGCTTATGGTCGAAATTTTTCTCGTAAGCTAATGCACCTCGTACGTTAGCGCCCACAATTCATTAGTTTTTGGAAATCATTAGCTTTTTCCAACCATAAAACCCCTTTGCTTATCACGTCTCTCCATACTGTTCTTGTAACTCAGTAACTTACTCTTCCCTAACGTCATCGGACCTACTGGAAAGATTTCGCCGGACGCACAACATGTATCAGTGGTGCTTCGTAAGACGATGCTCAGTAAGAAAATTGCTGAAATAACTAGTATTTGTTAACTACAGAGTTGAAAACTAATGGTGGTTTACCGTTGCTAATAGTTGAATTAAGTCACCACTGTTTGATTTGTGTTCGTTATCTCCGTTCCTGATCATTCCTTTGTCGACTGATAAATTATACCGTCGTGATAATTGTGTTCAGTATTGTGTACATAACTGGTAGTCTCAATTTCCAGATATATTCTCACTTTCCGGCAGTTGATCAGTCGGTATGTCTTACATAGTTTTGAGTCATTTGACCGACAAATAACTAAGGCTTCGTAATATTAATGCAATAAAAATCAGGTTGTCTGTCTGGGTGGAGGTATATCATTCATCTCAGAGCTTTGCTAGACCATGGTAGAAAGATATGTTTTCAGGGTCCATAAACTGAACATTTTGGCAAATGATATTCGGAGACTTTATTACAGTAGCTTAAAAGTACTAAATAGTTATGTCATGCTACTAGAAGCGATACACTTAGATTTGCTAACTGATTCAGAGGCTTATTGTAATTTGTTATGCTAGGTGACGACGATTGTCATTCTTGTAAGGTACACGTAACTTTTATTTCATTATTGATGTATGTACCTCTGTGGGTAACTTTGCCTCCGATTTTTCACTGGTCAACTGCATTCTCAGAAGCCTCGTGGCCGACTTTAAACATTTGAGTGACATAGTCTCTTCACACAGAGTATTCTATAAGTTGTAGATGAAAGCCCAAGAGTTTACCATTGCTCGGTTCTATCAAGTATATGATAGTGATTCGAGTCAAATAAACGGAAGTTTAGTTAAAGAAAATTTGTCCTTAACTGCTAACAGTTCTTTACAACCTGTGGCTGAGACCATCTTTTATTCTTGATACGCTATGTTTTTTAGGAATTTGGTGAAATCCAAACAAAACGGATACATCCTCATCATCAGAGACTAAGAGATTAGGTCATCACTTCTGTTACACGGAAATTGGAGATTTGATTTGTGGAAACCATAGTTGCTGTTTAAGATAATGGATAAAAAGAAACTTGATTTTTACTTCACCCTCCTCGAATCGAGCATTTTATGTTATCAGGTATTTTCTGCGCTTTGGGTCTCAGTGTTTTTATAGCACTCTATAACTGGACTGATACCATCTTCTTCGAAAAGCTCACATGCATGGGTTAGAGATAACACATATGCTTCACTTTCTATCTGGGGTCTATCTCTGGTCTATAGGAAACTACCAGATGTTGATGAAGATCGTTGTCGGAGTTATGAGTTGGAAAGGTACTCTTTTACAATAATAAATATTTTCCTAGTGTGTAGTGAAGCTGATGCGTGGCATACTCATCTGCTATATGAAACAGTCTGATAAAGTAGAACTATTGAAGAAGACTCAAAATCCTATCCATTCATTACATGCAAAGTTTGACAGTACTTCATATAAAACTGTTGTTGGTGATCTTGAATGGGGTCATTTGCAAATTGATGCAATATCTGTCTTTCTTCTTATTCTTGCTCAAATGACAGCTGCTGGTAATTGTTACCAAGTGATTGACTTTTTCAGGTTTGCGCATTATCTGGACTCTTGAAGAAGTAGCTTTTGTTCAGAATCTGGTTTTCTGCATTGAACACGCTTATCGCATTCCTGTAAGGAAATATGTTTTAATATAAAAAAATTCTCAGGATTACGGGATATGGGAGCGTGGAGATAAAACCAATCATGGGCTTCCAGAACTTAACACGACATCTGTTGGAATGGCTAAGGTAGGTAACGTCTGCTTTTCGTTTCATTTTTGCGTTTATATGGTTTCTAAAAGTTCCAGATTCAACCTAAAATTCATGGTTCATTGATACTGTGGTTTAATGCTCTAAAACTCATTTGTTTTGTAAACGAATCGATCACCAGTTCATTGAAACTCCCCCATCTACTCTTTTCATTTCTGAACTATCGAAATAATATACAAAAGTCCAATTATATCCAAGCTCAAACTAAACTGCAGTGATATGACTTGTTATTGAGATAAAAGGGTTGCCGTTAAAAAATTATTATTTCGTGGTCTTGCTCAAAAATTACAGGTTAAGATGGCGAAATGACATCAAAAATTACGTTTTTATGACGGCCGGAGACCAGGGAAAATCTGTGCGTTATTATGTTTATAACATGACAGATTCTTAGTATTGATTATGGATAATCTTTTGTATTTTTATGTGATCTCTGTGCTTGCTTAACACAGTTTTAGCGAACGGTATGGTATGCTAAAAGTTATTATTACCTTTCCGGTTTACTTAGGCACCAGTAAATTGTTGGTCAATGATCTAAACACTCAACTTCTTACCATCTAGTCTTGGGTTCGAGCGCTAGTCTACCTGCTTCGATTTGAGAATGCAGATATTATCTCTAGCTTACACGCAGCAAACATGTTTCAAAACAAGGTTCGTAAACTTGCTCCTGATCCACAAACCAAGACAAAATTCAGTTGTCATACGACGAATAGCGGTTCTTCTTGTCAGTTAACCATTATTTCAAATGGTAAGACCTAAAGTACCATCCGATACTTCCGTTTTAGTTTAATATTGAAACAGACGAATGCCTTCAGGTGGTAGCTTTGAGACATAAGTCGGTCACTTGGTCACCTGGTTTGTCTAAATCATAAGTCGGTTGAACACGGACACTAGATACAATACTTTCTATCCTGTAACATGTTTTACGGTTCAAAACTGATTCTACCGATTCAGTTTCTCCTATTTTATATTAAAGTATCAAGTTTTCAGGGATTGTTGTTGCACTCGTGTATTTATCTTTTTAGGCAGGGTTGCCCAGTCACCATTGCTCTTCAACTTTGCCATCAATGGCGTTCTGGAAACAGCTCTGATGGATGTAGGTAGTGGTAGTGTGGATCTGTTGCTTGGAGAAAGGCTTTTTAATCTTTTCTAAGTGCAAAGCACTATGACGAGACCGGCAGGGCCATGAACCTGCATCAACTCTGGATAGTAAGTAGGTAGAAGTAGTCGAGAAGTTCGTGTATCTGGGTAGCTGCGTAAGTGCTGGCTGTTACGTGAGGGACGAGATCAATTCACGTTTAGTGAGAACCAGAGCGGCTTATGCCATTTTGATCTCTCTTTGGCGCCTTCGTGATGTCAGTCTGGCTGTAAAAGGTCGGATCTACAACACGTCGGTGAGAGCGGTTCTGCTCTATGCTTGTGAAACCTGGCCTCTCCGAGTTCAGGATGTTAGACGAATCTCTGTGTTCGATCATCGCTGTCTCCGAAGGATTGCTGACATTCAGTGGCAACATCATGTTAGTAATGCAGAGATTCAGCATCGTGTGTTCGGGCACAGAGACGACAGTCCAATTGGTGTCACCATCTTGAATCATCAACTTCGGTGGCTTGGACATGTCTTACGAATGTCGTCCCAGAGAATTCCATGTGCATTATTTGCCGACGCTGGGACTGGTCGGGAAAAGTGGAGAGGTGGTCAGTGTATGACATGGTGTCGTGATATGAAAGAAAACTGTATAAGATTGGCTTCTGTCAGTCTTTCACGACTCACTGGTTGGGGTCCTAGAGATGGTGCAACACAGTGGCTAGAGACGTTATCAGATATGGCTCAGAATAGAAACCAGCGGTGATCTTGCCGTAACTTTCTTTTACTTCATAAAAATGAACGTAACTTCTTTAATTGGAAGAATTCTTTCTGGTTATATTTTTGCTAGCGGAACTACTCCCATTATTATTATTATTATTATTATTATTATTATTATTATTATTATTATTATTTCACTCTCATACACTTATTTCTGTTCATTGTTGTTCTTCTTTTTATTATACTTACTTTACATCCTCCGTCTCTTCACAGCCTCATTGTTATTGTGTGGCACATATGTATTTGGTATCTCCTTGTACAAATGTATTCAAATAAATAACAAATAAAGATTTGTTTTTCGCGCCTAGAAATCCACCAATAAATGTAGTCTACTTTTGTTTTGTGGTATGTTATGACCTAATTGATGTTCTACTCAATAATCAAATTATTTTTGACTTGAACACCGATTACCACGACGCACAATGCTGACTAATGTTGGGAATGGTTGGAATAAAGTTAGGGACGGCCAAACCAAAACGTGGCATCAGTCCTTGAAGTCACTAACTTCTAGTCTGAGCCATATTAGTGGACGCAGACTACTTGGTTGGGGTCCCCGCGACTATCGTAACTAATAGTTGGAGACTAGGTGACGTGGCTCAGAATCGATCACAATGACGTAGGTGTATACACTCTTCGTTTTCTCTTAAACTATGAGATTAAAATCGCTTCATATCTTTCTTTCTACGAACTAATCCTCTCTTTCTGTACTATATCCTTACATAAAATCTTTCCTTTATATGTTACACCATTGAGTTAACTGCTTCTATAAATCCAGTGTTCGTCTTGCTGTGCTAATGAGATGTGGCAACTTGGACCAATGTATATATGTGCCTGGTCCTACGTTTTAACTGACTGACTATTTTTGACTTGGTTTTTGCTGTTTTATTATTGAGCTTCCATTATGCCAAAATTAATTCCTTTGGATTTAAAAGTGATCATAATAATTACGACATAAATAAGAGTCCACACGTTATAACCTATAGAATCCACTTTGTGTTTTGGACTATTAGCTCATATTATTTAGAATATAATTACTGAGTGTATATATAACCCTCTCTTTTAATTTCAGGCAGCTTTGGAGGCTCTTACAGACTTAGATTTGTTTGGTGCTGATGGAAGTTATCTATCAACAATTCGTGTTTCTCTCGACGAATGTGAACAGTGTAATATAGCTGTTAAAAGTATGCTTCCTCGTGAGTCCAACTCCAAAGAGACCGATGCTGGCTTGTTAAGTATACTGACATATCCTGGATTTGCTGTCACGGACGATGAATTAATTGAAAGAACACGTAGCGCAATCATTCGGAAGCTTTTGGGGAGGTTAGCAATCGCTTAAGACTATGATGATAATTTGAACGATTTTGTCTTGGTAAATAATTAGAATACCATTCTTTAAGATATTCCAGATTTACGTAATTGAAGACAATCTTCAAATGTAAACATTAAAGTAGCTGTTAGGTGATCGGCAATCAGTTAGAGCAATTGTGATCTCATTACTTATATCAAGGCATGAACTATTGGTTTGTATGAAGTCAGACAATCTATAACTGTGGAATGAGTCACTAGGCTAGAAGAGTTGAGACTAAATCAATTTTAAGTATCCTTGAAGTATGGAAAAGTAATGAAGTAAGTTGTGTGGAAGTTAGTTTACAAACGTCTGTGCAAAAGCGTGTAAGCCAGTTGATAATATAATCTATTGATTGAAGTGGCTCAGCTATCTTTCCACTATATCTATTATGAGTTATTGGTGAGTGATTATACTAAAATTAGGCATATGGAGTCACCTCACTATTGAAGTTCACATGAACCGAACTAGAAATCTCAAGTTAGCCATCTAAATAAATTTCTTCTGTAAAATGTATACGTTAATTTATTTTATCATGTTATGGTTATTTTATTTATTTGAACACATAGATATTGGTACAAGGGGGCACCAGATACATATGCTCCACACAAATCTCATTTGATTTGTGTAAGGACTGTGATACTGCCCGGGTTATGGACTCGAAATATTTTTCTTGTATTACATAGATTTATGCTGTATATTGAATTTTGTGTTAGTGATTCCAGCACACTGCCTAGTTTTATGTATTTCGAGCTGCTTTATATTATAGTGGGTAGAGTACTGAACGTTTATCGATTGTTTCATCTCTATCTGCCAGCTTACCATTATAGAAGGTATATCGATTTCATTCGTTTAATGTTTTGACCCTAATTATTTTCTCAAATGTATCATGACCAAACTGTTGTGTGAGAGTTTATTCAAACGACATCCTGGCCTAAACTACTTCCTTACAAAAGCATTTTGCAACCTGTTAACACTTTTGTTTTCGTATAAATTTGATACTAGATATGGTTGTCGACGTTTTTTACGTGATGGATTTCGTACTGCTAGAGAAGATGTGAACCGTCTGTATTACGAGCCTTGGGAGCTACGTATGTTTGATGGTATTGAATGTGAATGGCCAATGTTTTTTGCATGGCTTGTGATTGATGCAAGTTTCCGTGAAGATTTTGACGATGCAGATCGATATATGCAGATGCTTCAAGAAGTCGTTATCCCAGAGGTAATTGGTTTTATGAGCATGAGTGGTTTGTGGAGATTGTCAAGCTTCATAGTTAACATAACAGACTGACCTTAGTTAGACAACCACTGGAAATCAGGAAGCACTGTACGGTTGTTTCGCCCTATCACGATGCTCCTCAGCAGTGTGAATTCATAACCCACTAGGGTTTAGACCCCTGACCTACATGTTTCAACCTTTAGATTACTGGGCTGACTATTCAATAGTTTACGTGTTTGACTTCAACCACTGGATGCTGGCTTTGTGTTCTAAAGGCTGACCACTCCAAGCGAGATCTTAGGATCTTGAGTCATATCCCAGATGGGGTCATGGGCGCATACTTTTGAGGAGTCTCATACGGGGACAAAACAGTTGTCCAGTGATTCCTGGTTTTGAGTGGTTGCTTAACTAAGGTCAGCTCATGTTGTAAACTGCAATTGCTTTTGTTTGCTAGCATTTCAGTAAACTTTAAAGTATTACGCTATCAATGCAAAGTAATGCTAGCTGTGTCTGATTATGTAATCGTGAAATACACATGTACTAATGATCTTGTTTTTAAATATGAGAACAATAGTTGCACGACTGAAAAAACCCTACTTCGAGGAATACAGAAATATTGAGAACATTTTGTACAAGTCCTTCCAACTATCTGAAATTTAATTCAGTACCATTTTCCCAAAAATGTTCCAAGTTAACATTTCTCCTCATCATGTTACCCAATAACGTGTTCCACCAGATTTTCATTCTTTTATAGATTAGTATCTCGCCTGTAAAATGCTTACTTTGGGTTACTTTGACTATAGACCAAAAGTTGAGACTCATTCGTCGGTTGGGATAGTTTTCTGCACGTCCAGTTAGCCAATAAAGCACTTCGCATTCTGTTTTAATGACTTTGTGACTGCTTCAATGCGAACCAAGACGAATTCACTCGGAGCGGGATGTTTATCACGTGTTCTTGAAGGAAGTTAACATTAAGACAAACAACGTTTTACAGCTAAAATGAGGATTGTACATTGAACAAGATTATAAAAGATAAAAATATGAACAGAAATTATTTACAAATTGAGTTCATTTTAACTATTCCTACATTGCTGATCATAATCGTCATCTGAACTGAATTCTAAATTTATCCGAATCACTGTAGTGCAGTCCTGACAAATGTGATGCTACCCCGATTCAACTAAAGCATAAAATCTTAACTAACTTTAAATAATATATAAACGTATTAACTTCTGTTGTTAGTTTTACTGCCACGCCCATAGCCTTCTTAAGTATGGTTTACTGTTTACAAAAATTAAGTCATAGTCCATCCAATTATTCTGTTTATAATCAATACCTTTCAGGTAAAAGATTGAATCTAATAATCGGTGGTCCTCAAAAACACTAACTTCCACAGAAAGATTTGTAAATCATACTATCTGTGATAATGTCATAACAATAAAATCTGTCAGTAAAATATCCACACATTTCCATTTATCCTTGTATTCAGTTTGGATATTACATGATCTTGCTAGATAGAGAGACATGAAAATTTGACCAGGCTATGTATTCATTGTAAACTAGCTTGTTAAGTACAGTACCAATAATTTCAAAGTGATGACTTAATCTTTCAATCACTGGTTCTCGGAATACAAGCCCCGTTAATCCCATTTCTTCTGTTGTCATTTCGGTAACTGGATAATATCACTAGCTCTAACAACACCAAGATATCTTTCAACGTTGAGTCATTAATTACTGAGTTATATTTTAAACAATTATTCGTAGGTGTTTGGGTCGGATTGTATTGTGAAAACTTTTACATACAATTCCACCCTTATGTGAACGTTGAACTATCATAAATCAAATGTGGTATTGTTTTAAAAATACTTCTTGTTATTCATTTCAGTCGTCTCATTCGTTTACACCTTCTAACAGTAGTAGAAGTGCAAGTCGTAGACCAAGTGAAATAACAACACAGGTTCTTAGCAGAACATGTTGTTATGTACCAGAATCCTATTCATTACCTATAGACGCGATCGATGCAGAAATCGCTCATCCACATACACAAACACGTGTACCAGTCGGTGCATTACCACATATATGGGGTCAGTCATTATATATATTGGCAAGTATTATTTATGAAGGTCTTCTATTGCCTGGAGAAATAGACCCCCTTGGAAGACGTATGGTATGTGACATAGCTAATTGTTTTTAAAAATAAGTTTTCTCACTTTCACTCATACGAATATAATATCATTTAATATAATTCATTAAAATAGTTCACATCATAACGAATTTTTTTTACTTCAGGAAAATCACTGAAGTAATTTGAATGAATCCAACAAACTAAATGCAGATTTATACAGTACACAACAACTCATCTGAAACTATCTGTATTAACTAATTAAACGAAATGAATGTATGTTTTCTATCTTGAAATGGCCACGTGTTTATGTCCTTTGCTAGGGAATTCCTACTAACTACAATTATTGAGTGGTAATTGTTTTAACGAGGTTGAAAAGAAAAAAAGCAAACGTCCAGTGCTTAAACTGGACTAGCGGACACAGAGTTTTTGTGTAGGGGGAGTTAAAAAATCATGCTTCTTAACTAATAGTGCACACGGGTTCCAGGATCTTCAATGAACGAATGCATGTATGAAAATCTGAACAACGCTTACAAATTACCAATTCACAATCAAATACAGCTAAAAGGGTTTGCATCATAGAGATAAACTGTTATATCCTAACGAAGAATAAATGAATGGTAACTGCTAGTAATTATTTATGGACTATTATTACATGTATTCTTATTTGATACTCATTAAGTAACTAAGCTATATATATATATATATATATATATATATATATATATATATATATATATATATATATATATATATATTCGTATTCCTTTCGATTGACCTACTGATTATTGCGATACGATTTACCATTCTTAACTTATCTCCAATTTATTCGTTACAGTCTCTCACAATCACAGCCACTTTTGACTTGATCCTGTTATTTCCTATTTTATGGTGTGATGTGGTCTGGTTTGCTTGTATATAAACTGTATATGTCTGAAATACATGATTTATACAGTGGAAGCCGATATTGTGTTCTGAACTCAACGGACAGGGCTAGGCTAGAAGGATTAATAAGGACACAGCTGACTCTAGGCTTCTCGTTCTGGTTAACGCATCATCTGTTTGGCACAACGCCAATGTCGTATAAGTCGGTGTTCTGATTGGCAATCTTTTCACAATTGAGATATGTTTTTCTCCCTCTAAATCCGAAATTTTGCTGTAGGACTGTTATGAGTCAATGCCTGATCTAGTGAAAAAGAGTTAATGGAGCTCATCGACCACTTTCTTTCTCTTAAAAATCCTGTCATCCCTGTTGGGTTGGTTTCTGGCGAAACATCGACACAGATTACGACATGTAGCTTAGCTTTATCCAACTAGTCTTACTTGTAACATAGTCAAAATCTTTGGTATGAAAGAAAGCTACAAAGGACTGGCTTCTGTTGGTCCTTCACGACTCCCTGGTTGGGGTCCGAGAGATGGTGCTACACAGTGGCTAGAGACGTTATCAGATATGGCTCAGAATAGAAGCCAGTGGCGATCCTGCTGTAGCCTTCTTTTACTTTCTTCATAAAAAGTGGTTATGTCTTCCTTAACTGAAAGATTTCTTCTGATTGTACCTTTCCGTTCCCTCATTATTACTATTATTATTACTACACTACCTTACACCAACCTCTTCGTTATTGTTCCTTTTTTTTACGCCCCTTACCTCTTTTTTTCTTTCTCTTCAAATTCTCATTGTTTTGTGTGGCGCATATATATTGGCGCTCTCTTATACCAATATTTATGTGTTCAAATAAATAATAAATAAACAAAATCTTTGTCTCCCAAGCAAACGGCGTGTATACTGCACAATAGTCTGTCTTGTTCTGCTTTATGGCTGTGAAATATAGTCTATGAAAGTAGAAGAAAAGTTTAGGCTGAAGGTTTTCGATCATAGGTGTCTTCGAGTCAGTACTCATGTTTCGTGGAACGCTCGAGTAAGTAATGCTGAGTTAGAGATAGGGTACTTAGTAAAGATGGTAAATTGAGTGTGGTGGTAAGAACATGTGTTACGTATTCCTAATTACCGTCTACCTCGAGGGTGATGTTTGGTAGTACAGGAGTGGGTTGGAAGAAAGCTATGAACAGCCAAACCAAGACATGGCATCAATCCATGAAGTGATTGACAACTGGTCTGAGCCATGTTAGAAGATGCAGATTACCTGGTTATGGTCCACGTGATAACCGCGATTCGTAGTTGGAGATTTTAGACGATGTGACTTAGAATCATTTACTAGTGTACAGATGCACTCTTTATCTTTCTTTAGACATTGAATCTCAGTATCTCTTCATACATACCTTTTCACTTTGTCTTCTCGAACCATATTCCCAATGTTTAGCCTTTTTTATCATGGCTATTGCATTGTTTCGATCTCTTTTGTTGTTTCCATCTCGTCATGCTAATGTGGTATCACGACTTGGACCAACACACATCTGTTTCAGGTTCCGAATTGGTTTCTTTTTGTTTGTTTGTTTGTCTGTCTGTAATCTTGAGGGAACTGAGGGTTTTCCTAACTGAATTCAAATCCAGATTATTCAGCCGCACAGTTTGAAACATTGCCATTGAGCTACTCGTGTTGTGACTGACCTACAATTCTGTTCTTAGTTATTTTCACTTTCACATTATTTTTTTGTCTAACTAAAGGTTACTGAACCGAAACCAGACCTATCAGTGCAAGTTGTACTTGTAGCTGAAGATAACGAGATTAAACAACAGTTAATGGAATATCAAGTTGAAGTACAAACATTTGAAGAGATTTATAACGAAGCTGGAATAAACGTTTATCCAGCTAAAATTCTCGGTCAACTTTATCGACATCTAGGTAAGTCTTAATAGTTATTATCACCGAATAATTTTTTTTGTTGTTGTAAAATTAGTTTTAATGTGATTTACGGAATGGGATTGTTTGCATATCATTTTACTTGTCATAAAACTGTCTTCTAGGGAAGCTAAAAGCACTTTATTTGGTACGTAAGTTATTTATTGGCAGTGGACTCATCACGTCTTTGCCCCTATACTAAAATCAGTACTAGAATAATGCTGTAACTAAGGGTCTAGTGAGCTTCAAGCTAATATTTCTTTCATCATGACACAAAATACATACGATTAAATACGAAAGTCATTGATTTACAAGTAATCATATCACTGTCTTAAGAAAATCAATTATAAAATTCCATGCATCTGCACATACAGTTGATTATTGACCCTGAATAATAAAGAATCGAATAAAATATTCCAACACAGAGTGACCCATAAAAGAGGTGAAAAGTAAGTTGGTTCAGTAGGCCATGGCAAAAGTTTTGTATTGATAAGTAAGGATTTGAAATATGAAACTAAAAGGTCCAAGACTTTTGGACATTTCCAAAACTTGAATTTTACTCGTGGTGTAATGTATGCTAATTATGTTGACAGATATAAGTAGTATATATCATCAATCAGAATTAGAATGCCCGACAGCTGAAGATTGAATTGAAGGGAACACGAAGGGAAACAGAGAGCAATTGTAATGACAGTAAAATTGAGAAAAATCATGCAGCATGTAAAGGACAACTCAATGAAGATGTACAAATGGTGTATTTAATGTATGGTTTTCATATTTTAAGAAAGCACTGTATTTTTGCATTCAACAATAAATTGGTTTTCTTTACCTGAGTTCTCCTTCACTACAGTTATATTGTAATTTTGTGGAAAAAAAGATAAATGTTTGTAAATCAGTCGATATCAAGCGTAAGTTTGGCTTAGTACATTAAATATCCAATGTGTGCTATTTTTGTCCAATTATAATAGAACTTATACGGAGTATATTTGATCCCTGTAGCAAGAATATTTATATAAACTAGTTTAACGAGGTTGGTGTCTACTGAGCTTGTCAATTCAGTCAGTCAGTCAGCTACAACGTAGGACCAGGCACACATATACATCAGTCCAAGTTGCCATACAACATTAACACAACAAGATGGACACCGGATTCATAAAAGTAGTTAATTCAGAGGTGGTAATATATAAAAGGAAGATTGCGTGTAGTACAGGAAGAAAGAATTAGTTGGTAGAAAGAAAGATATGAAGCGATTTTAATCTCTTAGTTTAAGGGAAGACAGAGAGTGTATACACCTACGTCATTCTGATCGATTCCGAGCCATGTCACCAATTATCTCATAGAAAATAGGAGACAAGTGTTTTTTTTTACGGTAAGTGTCTTTAGAATAATTAATTTTAAGTTTAAAATGAAGTTCTCCCTGCTTCTATTGTGTTTGGTGGCAGAATGAAACAACGTAACACAACTCTGTATATCTAGAAACGAAGACATGAACTTCGAGAGTACAGAAATTTAGCTGAGAGCTATGGTAACCAATCAGAAAAAAGCAAAGGTCATGCGCAAAATCGATTTGGAAAAAAAGAACTTATAGTTATCATTTCTGCTAAGATTGTAGCATTCTTAACGAAATTTGAGTAATCTTATGATCGTCTTAGCAAGCGGTAACTGATTGATTCAGCTACTCAACTTTAAACTAGATACATCAACAGTTCTATCATCGTACCAATCAACCTTTATTTAGTACCACTAGTCCCCATACATTGAATGTAACTCCTTGTCTAGTATGCAAATTTGAAGGAAATAGTAGAGTTCTCTCTATTCTTCGAATTTGATTCTCATTCTACTACCATCAAATAATAAACTATTGTTTACCAACTCATTGTAAATATTTGATTAATTTTACTTGTAAAAATGTTCCACGATTTATAATTCCAAGTGTTGGCTATTGTTTTTTTTTCAGTGATTTATTTCATACTTCATTTGCTATTTAACACAGATGAATTATATTGTACATGATCCTAATAATCATAATCCATTATAACAAAATAATTTCTCATTAGTCTGTATAGTTTTTCAAAATATGAATGGAAATGCTTACTTACGCCTGTTTTTTTCTCATGAAGGAGCATAGGCCGCTCACTAGCACTCTCCATCCAATCCTGTCCTGAGCAATCCTTTCCAGCTCCTTCCAGTTGTTATTCATCCTTTTCATATCTGCTTCTATTTCCCGACGTAATGTGTTCTTGGCCTTCCTCTTTTCCACTTCCCTTCAGGATTTCAAATTAGGGCTTGCCTCGTAATACAGTTTGATGATTTGCGTAATGTATGTTCTATCCATTTCCATCGTCTTTTCCTAATTTCCTCTTCAACTGGAAGCTGTTTTGTTCTCTCCCACAGTAGTTTGTTGCTGATGGTATCTGATCAATGGATCTTGAATATGTTGCGTAGAAAACTTTATAAATACTTGTACCTTCTTTATGATGTTTGTGGTAGTTCTCCAAGTTTCAGTAGAACTGTCTTGACGTTGGTATTGAAGATTCTGACTTCGGTATTGGTTGAAAGTTGTTTTGAGTTCCATATATTGTTTAATTGTAGGAATGCAGCCCTTGCTTTGCCAACCCTCGCCTTTACGTCTGCATCTGATCCTCCTTGTTGATCGATGATGCTTCCCAGGTACGTGAAGGATTCCACATCTTCCAGAGTTTCGCCATCAAGTGTGATTGTGTTGGTGCTCTCCGTGTTGTATTTTAGGACCTTGGTTTTCCCCTTGTGTATGTTGAGGCCTACTGATGCAAAGACCGCTGCTACACGAGTTGTCTTCATCTACATTTGTTCGATGAATGGAAATAATGAATTCATTTTTAATATTAACATAGAAAACATATAATTATGTGAATATGTCATTTTAATTATAAGAAATGAATATTTCAAATATGTAAATTGCAAATTCATAATAGATATATTTGTTCCATTTATCATTTATTAGGTGCTTGTGAAAAACTTTCTCTAAGTGGTCGTTCAACTGGTGAAATAGGAATATTTTCAACAAGTCAATTCTATCGATTAGGTGATGAAACATTAGCTTTTCTTCCTCAGGTTAGTCATATAATCTTGAATATATTTATGTTTAAGTGAATTAATGTAACAACATATTTTGCGTTTTACAATAACATTTTATAGAGTTTAGAGATTTATTCATTATCATCATGCTTAAACTGTAGTTTGTTTTAACTTTTGTTTTATCAATCAGTAATAAATAATTTCATACTTTATTAGTTTTTGTACCTATGAAATTCGGTCAGGTGGCACATCGGCGATGACTGTGCCGGAAGTTAGTGCTAGCCAGTAACAGGTTGTGGTCTGTGCATAGTTGCAGTAGACGGTCCCCGTTATCTGTCCTGCGACCAACAAGTCCCCATCGGCCACCTAAACGACTCTCTTCTGTGCCTAAACGCCCGACCTGAACATTCAAGTTTCTGGCTAGTACTACAATATCTGTCGAACGCACTTTCTAGAGAAGAACGGTTAACTGGTGGTAGAATTCATCCTTGATTGCATCCGGGCTGCAATCTATCGGGGCATAGGCGGAGATGACGAAAAGACATCGTTTCTCACGCCGATTTCTTCTCACTTTGATGGAACTCTAATCTAACAGCACATAACCGACTGTTAATTGGGATCCAATTGATTAGTGCTGCCTCAGCTCTAGCTCTTAGTGCGACACCAACGTCAGCAAAACCAAACGAAGATACCACAGGGTCCCCGGATAAACACACATAAAACAAGCTTTTTGAAGTGACAGATGGAGAGCGAATTTGTAGTTCTTCACCAAAGTCTTGAATACGGGTCTCGAATAGACAACAAACGTCGATATTAAGACTTTCCAAAGACATAGCCAACTCTGTATGTTGTCCGACCTGCATAAGTGTGCGAACGTTGAAGGCAGCCAGTTTGAATGGTGCACGTGGTTTCAGAAAAACTGCTTCAGTATTAGTATTCGATGGTAGCATACAATTTCCAACCAGGCAGTGACTCGAAAACGTTTAGATAGAACCGAGTTTCCACCATAGGCGATCTGCTGTATAAGTCGAAAAGTAAGGATACACGAAGTGGGAATAAACGAGAGTGAATAAGTGACGTGGTAAACAATAATAATAATAATAACAATAATAATAATAATAATAATAATAATAATAATAATAATAATGTGAATTGTTTGACTGTTAATCGAAGCGTGAATAGAATTTTCAGTAAACATCGTCATTTTCATTTTATTTGTGTGTGGGCTGTGATACTGCCCGGGTACCCAGACGGAATCTGGTGGTTTTCTTAGGAGGCCACTTCCCGAGCCTTTGACCTAAAGGTCTGACCCACAAGGCAGTGGAGCATCGTAAGGAGATGCAGTCCCATGGTAGCCTGTGACCAACGATTGGTCCATACTCCATTCGTTCCCTCAGGATACTGGAGCCCATGTGCACCATTGGTTTGGGATCCGGTTAAAGCACCGGACATTCACTTTTCGTCCTCTTATTTTCGTAAACAACGCCCCCGCCACGAGAAGGCAGTGAGTAGGACTTCCCTGGCAGAGGCTGTATACGCGTGGCCGTGTGAGAGCATTTTGAGAGGGAGGGGGGGCCCACCCCACTCTCGGCCATACCAGGGCATTTGGGGGCTAGTGTTTTAACTAAATGGTCATCGATACCAATTGATGATCCTGTTCTATTGTCATGCAATATTGACTGTGTGTGACCAGTGATACACTTAGCTTAGCACAATTAAACTTGGGTTGAGGCCGAGGTAATTTTATTTCCCAATGGTCCAGAATGTACATCCATTTTCTGTCCCTCTTTCCAGTCTGATAAGAGAACACATCAGCCAAACTTCTACTTATCTATATTTCAGATACCTGGTTATTATAAATCAAACAATTATTAATGTAAACAGATGAATTATCAGACCCTTTAGTTACTTTGCTGTTTGATATATACAGTTTGTATCGCTTTCATTTTTTCTAATAGACTACATTGGTTTATGTTTTCGCACTGATTGTATTAATTACTATTTTCAAGACAGATAAAGCTTTAACAACAGTGTTTACTTTTTCTATCTTAGCTACATCACGACTGTATGCTCGACAGTTAAGGGACTCGTTTGGAAAACTTATTTATAGGAGAATAAAATCTTACAAGAGATCTTTCAGAAAAATTATAAATTAAACATTCTTAACTGATCATATATAATTTATCTTGGTGTGTATTTTTAACAGAACGTTCTCTTTCATTATGTGCTATTTCTCTTCATTATATATATGGATTATCTGATTTTAATCTCTTCTATTTCTTCACAATTATTATCTCCCCCTATTATTGCCAGAATATTTCATTACCAATAAAAATGTGGGTAAAATTATAGTGTAGGAAAAGAGCAATCAGAATCGAGAACCCGAACTTTAGGTTTTCTGCACGAAATTTAAACAACACGTATGATGAGCTGTAAAATTCTTTTTGCCACTACTGGGGTAAAAATCAGAGTGCTAAACAAACCGAACGCTCAGTTCTTTCTGTGTATGTTGTACATAACAGGCAAATCGATACTCCTTAAAAGCTTAATCTTGAAACAAACTGTAACCTGTTGGTATTACATTTTATTAATAAACTGATCAGAAAGCTCCTCTTGGATTTTTGTATGAAATTCATCCATAATACTACAAGCAAGTTCTGCATTATACCTAACTGCAGTTCAATATGAAAATCCTTATCCCTAAATCTTTACTCTAAATCCCTAATCTAAATTGAGAACGTGGGGACCTAAATATCTATTTAGGTTCTTATAAGGGTTTTAGGAGATGGATAATCTATGTCCACAAGGACGAATTATGTCATTTCTCGATTTACAAATAGAGTAACATGTAGGAGACTTTAATAAATTCACTAACCATATTAAATTTATTTACATTTTGTAATCTTATTGTTCTTTCCCACTGAGCATTTATAAAGGCTGTTTTCTGATTGGCTAAGAGCTGTCCAAAAGTCCATCGCGGTTGTTTTAATCTCTTCCTTATATTGTTATAACCATGTATTCCAAATTCGGTATTCAGGTTGGTATAAGGGCTAATTGTTGTATTACCAAGTTCAGTATATTAAAATAAATCACGGTGGTTGGAACGTGTGATTTACGTGTCAACGGTTTCAAGAAAAAGAGTTATTCCCATTGTTCCTATTTGTTATGTAATGTCATCCAATACTTAAAGTATACCGAATGTCTCGTTTGTTCATACAATGTGTGCACGTAAAGCTAAGGAGAATGTCATTTTGACAGGAAGTAATTTGTGAATTTTGATATTTCTTGTAGACTGAGAACTGTGCTCAAATCTCTGAATCAATTAGTGTCTAAATTGATTACCTTATGTGTATACTTCTTATTTCTGTAGTGTGTAAATAATACACACTTGTAGTATGCAAAAGACGGTTGGATAATCGAAAATATGGTGAATAATGTGTTTGTCAGCACCATTATTGATAAATTTTTACTTGGAATTTCACCAAGTGTGATTCTCTATAAGTTATTTTTTCAGACCTCAGTGATAAGGATAGGTTGGTCGACTTGTGTTAATATTTGAAGTATGCTTTCCAGTAAAGATCCAGTTTTTAAAAAGTGTACGCCAATAGGGTTGACACTACTCGTTTGGATAGGGTGTTCGGAATCCCACTCTGAGTTTATTCGACCGTAGTTTTTACACCCTTCTGTGATGGCCTAGGAGATGACTAGTCCTAGAAAAAGTAAAAAAATATGTTAACACCTAAATCATTATTTGATATACTTGTAGGGGCTAATTTTCCCTATATCTGACTCCAATAAATAGTATCCCGTCAACTGAATATTAAATTCAGGCTAAATCTTCTAGTAGAATTATGGACTTACTCGAGATTATTCAAAAGCCTGAACACCAGTTATAGAGATAGTTTATTGTTAAAGATTGGTAAAATCCGTAAGCGTACAGGAAGCAAACACAAAGGGAAACTAAGAGTGAGTGTGAGTGTGTGTTAAAAATCCATATATATTTATGAGTGTTAATCAAGTATGGATAAATTATTGATTGTCTGTGTATTACGACCAATGGGAGAATAGATTAAAAATTGACATGTGCTCAATCAGACTCATACAGAAAATTACATGGTGGATCAAGTGTCTAAATTACAGTGAGCAGATAAATAATACAGTAGTCGAATGGGCTTACTACATACTCACTCAATGCCAATATAAGATCACTTCACAGCTTACAACAAAATAGGGGAAAAACAGATGCTTACGTGTTATCAATTGTAAACTGTTTGTTCTAACCAATATACATGAGATGTTTCCATTCTACTGTACATTCACCATAAGAAACTTCAGAATTTCGAAAACAAAATAATTTTGTTGTGATACATATATAAACTAGTCAATAAATAATTGACCTATAGCGTTCACTACAAGTTCTCTTCGATAATTTCTACAAATAATATATACACCAATTACTATAAATTTCAATACTTGCTGGGACATGATTACATTAGAAGAAAGCTAAAATTATCCGAGCCAACACTTAACCAACCAAACATTAGATTTATTAATTTTTTATCGGAATTGCGTGTCAGAGTTATCATAATTCTTGTCATGTTCCTTATAATAATCCCATGTATTGGTTGAATCCGATAGGTGCGATGATCCAGGATCTTCTGCAGTGAAGTAAGTGAATTCATTCTTCACTTGCTCCTAGTCCCTGAGTTTCAGTATTAATTTGTACTTTTTATACTGCTTTTCTGATCATCCTAAATACTGGTATTACATTAATTCGATCATAATATATCTTGTTAATTCCATCTCACCATGCTAACGTAGTATCAGACCTTGATCCAATTAACATTTGCGTTACGTTCTACACTATTTTTGTTTGATTGTCTTGAGTTCTATGTGTAACCAAGAATACTGATTTTGTAGACATTAAACTTCACAATTTTGTTTGTTTGCTTTTGATTATTCAATGAATTACTTCTGTAGACTTTTTTCTTATATGTTTTTTCTTTCTTCATTGTTCTGTAGTTCTTTGATCATCATGCATTTTATTTAAATTTGGATATAGAATTTCTGTTGGATTGTTTTCGAACATGTATAGGTTATTTAAAACATGCATGGACTAGTCCTGGACGCCCATTACTTTTATTCCCAATATATCGCCGATATTTTCGTTCAGGTAAATGGGTTTTTTAAACATTTGTAATTATACAAGATGTAATTTAAACTTATCTCCAGAGAATCCTGCTCAAATAAATTAAAGCAGTGAGCTCACTAGTAAGTTACTTCAAGATATTTCCGAATTTCTAGCAAAAAGTTGTGACTGGTGGAGTCTAAACATTTTGGGAGTGAAACAATTGTCGCTAGTGGGACTGGATGGCGATCGCTCCTATGTAACAAATTAATTGAAGTTAGATTTTTTCGATCGGGCGTCGATGCAGTAGTCTTTATTGGTTCGTCTTGAGCCTGAAGCTTGTGGGTTCAACCTTTGATAAGGTCGTGTGTGCGCACTAACAAGGAGTCCCATTCTTCGATGAAGTATTTATTCAATAATCTCTGGTTTTCATTATTACCCCACATGAGATCAGTCTGTAATGAGTTGAAACCATTTAACCATTCAAAGGTTGATCTTCTTCTAGGAGCTTTACTCACTGACTTAGGATACATAGATAGCATAGTCCTGTTTGATGAAGATACTCACAAAATGAAGATTCTTTTGACCACCTTAAGGAACAATGCCGACATGTTTAGGATTCCTTTTCTCTTTCTAAATACGAAGTGTTACTTCAGAACTGATCTACATGAACATCTGAACTAGTGAGAGAGAGAGAGTGAAGTAGTTGAGCGCATCTACCATTCCCATTCTATTAAAAGTCTTATCAACTCTAGTGAGTTAGTATCTAAACAAACCTTTCTTGACTTCATCCAACTTGTGCTATTTGTGGAGTAGGCAATATGCTCATCTTCTATGTAAATCAAGTGTGATGTACAACAGTCCGTTCTGTTCTGCTTCATGACTATAAATCATTGCTTTGAATTACAGTATCCCTTCATACATACCTTTCCACTTTGATTTTTAAACCATATTCCTAAGGTTTAGTCATCGTCTTCAACATTCCTACTACATTATTTTCATTTAGTCATGCTAATGTGGTATGGCTACTTGGGCCAAATCACATCTGTGCCAGTCTCTACGTTGATCCCAATCCACCGAATATATATAGTATTAGTATAAAAGGAATATTTTTATTTTAATACCACATTAACGTAAACTAAAACGGACTCTTCTCAAATATTTAGGCTGTGTAACTGATAGGTCAAACAAAAGAAAAATATGTAGTTTATTGGTTAGATTCTAGGTTTGTAACGTAAATCATCTATCATCATTATGTTTCATAGGAAAAAGTGTGTGATTCATTGTTCATGAATTGGCAGACTGTTAAGTTGGATAGCTTTTCAGCATTACAGTAAATTTGTGCTATTGTTTATATGAAATTCGTTGGTTGAAGTCCACGTTTTGTCCGTTATCATAACTGCTTTATTTTCGAAATGGGATAAACTGTTTTTGATGTATTGGTCTTTATTAAATTTATCAAATTAGGCTACTATCTGTCTAGACAAACAGGTTAAAAGTAGTCTAAATCTTCTTACTGTTCGTACAGAATTATGATCGTTCTGTATCACCGACTGTCTGAAGTTCAATGAGTTCTGTAGATGCTTGACAAATGCTCTATACATATTGTTTAATATTTCATGTGATATCTTGGTTGCTCATTAACGATCTGGGTCTAAGTAGAATGATGAGACAATACTCTGTAATTTTTAACGATTGTTTATTGAATTATCAATACATGATAAAAATCCGTGTATAATTTAATGTTTATTATTTTTAATTCCTCACTGTTGCGTTAATTTATATTTTTTTCAGATGCTATTCCAACACCATTATCTTCAGCAATTAAAAAAATGGCTTCAGGCTATATGAATGCAACACGGTATGTATTCAACTAATAGGGTTTTTGTTACACAATATACTTCAAATGTAGATAAATATTTACAATCTTTTCATAATAAATCCTTAGTAGTGATTAGGAATAAAATCTAGAATTTTCATTTAGTCACTAGGCTATTGAGCCACTTATTCAATATGTTACTAGTATTGATAACAATTTGGGGTTTTCAGTTATTAATATTCAGTACCGAATTGATCCATTTTGCATCTTGTATAATATTTTGGCTCACTATTCCTTACAACTTCTGACTCCAAATAATATTGAGAAGTCTGTCAAATGAGTTTCTATCTCAACGCAGATTAATGCTTAGTCAGTCTTGAAAATCAACAAAAGTGAAAACAAAATAAATTAACCGTTACATAGTTAATATTTTATGTTTTGTTGAGCGGAAACTTGATAGTATCAAATTTGTAATGCGAGATTAATTCTGTTTTTTGATCTAACTGACTTTTTAAAAGAATAAAAAAAGAAAACTGAAATTTATCAAGAAAAGGGTACAATTGTCATATCTTCAAAAGAACAGACACTTTCATTGTATTGGGACCCATGTGATTAAATCGTTTATTGTGGGAGTAATTGTATTGTCCAGTTGTATTTTTAATTTGCTCGCCTATATTCTCCATCAGACTGATAACCAATGATAGTGACCAATAAACTGCGAACTTGACGCCTGTTAGCCAGTTTTGCTGAGCAGCCGATTCTTTTTCGTGACTCATACATTTATGTAAAGTAAATTCCTAACCACACATCAATATAAATAAGAAATTACAATTTGTGCTTAACTATAAGTGAAAGAAAGAGTAAGTGATAAGTCTGTAATTGACTAACAACAATATAGGGAAGATAAAACATACAGTGATAGTTTATATGTCTAAAATGTTTTCCCTTCAACCATATGTATGTTTGCTTCAAACTTATGGATTCCTTCTTATCTCCATCCACTTGTCGTCAACATTTGAATCTACTAGAAATTTTTAAATACTTGTAGATTATTTAAATTTGAGCTCTTATTTTGTAAAGTTTTTTTTTAATACAAATTGAGCATAGTTTTCATCACAAAGTAATGACATTAGCTGGAAAAAATCGTTTGAGACTAGATTTTTCAGTAAGTAATATTAGTTTGTGTGCTATAATAGTTAACTTATACTGCTTAACTCATTGCTTTATGTTGTATCACGTCTATTTTAATATAAATGTTTACACACTGAGGGAATAATGCTCAAGTGAGACCAAGAGAAATAGCCAAGCATGACAAATCGATTAGTCAGGTAGTATTACCTACATTCAATCACCACTTTCCTCAACGAGCAATTTTTGTTGGTTTAGGAGTAGGTTTGAATAAAGCTAAGGGAGGTGAAACCAAAACGTATCAACCCTTAGATTCTTTAACTGTTGGCCTGATTTATGTTGGTACTTTCAGACTACTCGGTTAGGGTCTGCCTAGTTATCATAACCAGTGGTCGATGACGTTGAGTGACTTTGCTCAGAATTGTTTGCAATGTCTTAGATCTATTCCCTTTGTCTTCCCTCTGATCTTGAGTTTTAAAATCATCTCATTTGTTTTCATTCTTCAAATTTATTCTTTCATTTCAAATCATTGTCTTCTATAACTAACCTCTTTTACTCCCACCAATCTGTTACTTATTCTACTACTCTGAGATTTGTCTGGACTATTTCATTATCTTTGTGCTGATTTGGTGTGGTGACTTCGACAGATACACATGTACGCTAGGTTTTACGTTGTTTATAATTGACTGGTTTGATTACAAACAATAGTTGTCTATAAATTTAGCTAATATGCTTTACGTACATTAGTATGTTTACCTATATGTTTAATTTCAGTGTCATACTTGGTACTCTTAGAGATTTTGAAGAAACATCATGTTTGAGGCAAATAGATTTCAGTGAATCTGCTCGTAAGTGTAGAATTTATGTAAAAATTTATTTGTTTATTATTTTAATGCATCACCATCACCGAAATGATTCATCAAAATTAACGTTACAACTATACGTTATGTTATTTTTTTGATGAGAACGTTTATTCGTTACTAGTTCAGAAACTCACTTTCCAAACTGTATTTTATTAGTGAAGATTTGCAGTTTATTATTATTGGTACTCTGGACTTCAATTGATTAGTCTCTGTTTTCATTGTTAAGTCTGCTACTAAAACGCTTATTTCTGCCTTCCTAATCAACCGCTTCCTATAACCCTAAGCTTCTACACGTCAATTAAAACGATTAAAAAGGAGTGCTCAATGAAATTATGGGCGTTTCCGTAAAGTCGGTCAATGTATGTAAAACCCAAAGTATTTATGAATTTATGCTTAACCTTGGGGTTCTAGAAATCCCTAAAAGCACTACATGTAGCAACAATATAGATGAATATCCAATTGAAAACCTGACATATGACTCCTTATTTCCCAGATGCTTCTGAGAAGCTTCTATCCAATGCTGATTGGATGAAATGTTCTCTGGGTTTCTAGAGACTTCGACGAGGTGTGTTGTGGGACGTCCGCGCAGTTAAATGGGCATCCTAAGCGAATTGTCTCAATATACCGTTATTTCACAAGTTTTAGCAAATTTGTCTAAAACTGAGGTCAGTGGGTAGGTTAGCTGGACTTCGTTCCTCAGTGGATAACGCATTGGCGTTTGAAAGGATGGGTATAAGGTTCGAGTATCATAGTGAACATCTGATGAGTCATAAGTAGAACTAAATGCTGATCTTCGATCCCGCTACTAGCCACATACCAACTGTACTACAACTTGTACTTTATCAGGTTCATGACTTGCTGTTTCCAAACTACTAATGTAGGCAACAGAACGAATAGCAGTTATTAGAATAGTTACCACTCTCGTAATTCAGTCTATGAGTCTACTCTCATAGTTGCTACGTTGTTACATTGCTAGTATTTTTGTTTTTAGCTAATTCGAAACACCATTTTCTCTCTACTGGGATAACAATTGCTTTTCCGAGTATGGAATTTCAGTATTACTTCCTAATATTTATCATATTTTCGAGTAGATTCCATTGTTTTGTTCTCGTATGATATGGTTGTTTATTTTACAAGAAGATAATTGTCGTGTCCACTTATTAACTACTTCGCCCGTAGGACTGATCAATAACCTATTTCACTAATGAATACCAACTGAGATCTTAAAGCCTATTTGTTTTCGAGCTCATTCCAACCCACTGTTCAATTAGAAGACGAACTTAGCATTTAGATATCTTCCCTACACACTTCTGATTTATATATACATGGGTTATCAGACCATAACTCACCTGAAATAGGGAATTTTAGTCTAAACACAATCATTCCATAAAATGTTAGAGAACAGAACAAAGTTTGAGTAACCAGTCAGCAATAATTGAATAGCAGTGGAACGTATTACCAAAATTAAAAAGTCCAAAAGAAATGTACAATACAATCAATGTAAAATAAACTAATCCAGTTTAATAATTTTATGCAATCAAAATGTAATAAGAATAATAATCATTTTAAAAAATTCCATAATTTACAGCTTTCTCGATATTCCCTACCGTTTAACACTATCCAACTGCTCTACATATATTTTTAATTTAAATCATGTACATGAATTTCACTGTATTACTCTGAGCACAGAAAAAATGGCTATAAAATCTTTGTTAGCTGAGTTTTATTCATGGTTGTCACGAGTGTAGTGAAACCCTACATAGTTTCGCATGACAAAAAAAAAACAGTCTTGTCGTGTATCCCCCTTTTTTTTCTATTTTTCTGTTTTCTCTTTTTTCGAAAACTACTTTATTAGTAGCTATACTTCAACGTGCAAAATCAATCACTAGCTGTACTTCACAACGTCGAATGACTTTGAATGTACGTACTGACAGTCTGACTGTAGATGAAAATCACTTCACAGTTAGTTCTGGTGATTCTATACTTACTGGTGGTGGTATATCACCAGTTGTCCCTGAATTAGACAGTTTTGAAAGACATACTATGCGACGAAAATCTATGGCTTTAGCTCATGCTGTTTCATTGGATTTGTTTAATCGTAATACAGGTAATATGATGTTCTTTAATAATTATGAATATTTCTCATGATGTTGAGTGTTACAGTGTCTCAATTTATAAAGTTTCTACGTAGCCTCATTTATTTTAGTTTTGAGCAAATGCGTAGGTAATATCTCCATTAGCTTTCATGAAACAAGTATATGGGTCAACACCGAGTACGTACGCAGTACGCATCCACGACCACACCGAGGATCGAACCTGGACCTTCAGGTTTCATGGAGAGACCTTGGCTGATTAGACCACTTAATCACGATTAAATGGTTCGGAAGTATCTAAATTGTAAATGGTGAACAAATATTAAAAATTCTCAGTAGGTTTTCTCAAACAGTAATGGTAATTTCTATTTATATGTTTTCATCAGTGTTTTCTATTTTCATTTAGTCGAATGGACAAGCGACAATCAAGGGGAGAATAATACCAGCAGTAGTTGGCAAGTTGAAATGGATGATCCGCTAGATGGCCAAACAGATGATGGTGAGTTGAATTAATCGGTTTTTTTGTGTATAACAAATTTGAAGAGTCTGTTATATTGTAATAATAGTAGTAGTTTCTTGTTTTATTTATGAATTAACAACGAACTGCTTAACTACCTACCATGGTAGACCACTGTTGTTGCATGCTCTGTCTAAGCTTAAGTCGGAACCATTTTCAATCAATCTGCGCTGGCGGATAAGTTGAGAAGCTACCAGAAAATCCTTCGACATAGACTCTGATGTTATTAACACTGTATATTTGTTATTTGTGTTATTGGAATCTACGTATTTATTATTTACCCTCAATTATTGTTCTGATTGCGAATAATCAAATGAAGTGTGGTGGTCCGAGCCATATTTAACCACAGTAAGTGAACTTAACACAAACTGACTGATCGGCTATGCTTTAAAGTGATTTTTTACAGGAATAACGTTAAAACCTTATTTAGCACACTAAAAACAGATAGATACGGCGGTAATGAATAGTAAGTAAAATGTTTGAGTATTTGGGAAAAGTGAATCCATCTGCACATTGTGATCATGTGATGTGACGTCATTTTCACAAACTGATATTTTACCAATGCTGCATTTTCTGTAGGAGTTACCTTTGTCGAAATAGTTTCTAAAGTTGATAAACATTTCAAAAACATCTATGACGTAATAAGACGTAGTTTGTGCGTATTTTGCACTGTTAAGTATCAGAATCACACAAGTTTACTGAAAGCACAAAAGGCGTAGTTATTCTTTAAAATTCATTCGAACATCCTGCCTTAACTTCAGGAGGCATATGTTGATGAACCCCACACAAGGCCTTTATCTATATCCTGGGATCATTACACTGGCGATTTTAGTCTTTTCTGGACTACCGCAATCCTTCTTACATAGGTAATGATCCTCAATTACTTTTCACCGCATTTATTGGTTAAACGTTATTTTTTATATAGGTGTTTATGTGCGTACTTTAGATAACTGAAATTTCCTGTCGGATAAATGGTTACTACCTGTTTTTATATTCTAAATCTTGCGATAACTTAAGAAGCAAATCTTAGAGTCCATTTCCTTGTCGTTTTGTCCTTTTTTCCATCTCCTATGGCATAAATCATTAAGTATTTGAATGTAGCTCGTATTACTGGATTTTTTTTACTCATGCAGCTTACATGTTTCCTGTTTTGGGTCCTATCATCAATTAATTTTTAGTAATAATAACCCATTGGTTCTAATATTTCTAGCTTTCACTGAGAGACCTGAAGGTCCTAGGTTCCACCACTAGTGGGGCTCCGGATCCTCACTACCGAGGAGCCCTATTGCTATACTTGGAGAGGTTACGAGTCCACCTAATCTGCGAACGAAACGAAGATTCAGTGACACAATGACCAAACAAGTTGACTATTCTGATGCGTCCCAGCCCCACTAACTAGAGAGAGAAGTCCAGGTTCAGAAGACGGAAATGTATTCCATAAGCAACCAGAAGCATGAACAACAACAACTCAAGCGTATATATATGCAGTATAAAAATGTCTTTGGGAAACGTTACAGAATAGCATATTAAAAGAGACAAAGAACCAATAACAGTTAAGGTCCTCCCTAGTGGGAAATGAAGGCGGAAATAAACGCTTTTGGCGCGAAAACAAGGACTTCAAATTTCCAAAAAATGAGACATTTCGTAAATAAAGAAGGAACGAATTGAGCGAAGAAATTTATTTTCAATTAGTTTCTCATCTTGGCTCTACACTAATATATATATATATATATATATATATATATATATGATTTACAATAATGATATAATAGTCATCGAGTGGATACGTTAAGTAATAGTTACATAATAACATTTAAATTAACATTGAGTAGTTGGAAGAAAGAGGATTATTAATATTCAAAGTAATTATTAAATCAAGAAGTTACTACGTTGCGTAATATATGAAAAAGAGAGAAGGAACAGAATTTTTTAATGGATGGTCAATAGGATAGTAGCTACGTAAGAATCAAGAGATGAATGTTTAGAAGTTATAAAGTTCAAAAGCAACAGAAACAAAATTACAAAAGTTAAAAAAATAAAAAAAAACAAGTAGAAGAGGTATGAAAATTAGTTCTTTTGAAGGAAATCTTATACTGATGGCCAGGGCAGAGAAAGTGATTGTACGAATTTCTTTTGAATGCAAAGGTCAGGTTTGTGAACATGGATTGCGATGGCTTCCGCAATGTGCAAGAGGCGCACTCGTAAACCATGTGGCCAATTTGACGGGATATTGTAGATAACCTTAAAAGCTTTATTCAATTCGACTTGATGACCTGTGTCAACCAAGTGAGAGAATAGAACTTTTAATCACTTTTACCTGTCCTTTGCTTAACCATGACGGATGATATTCTGTAATACGATGACGGACTTGCCGAATTGTACGCCCTATATAACTGTCTCCACAGGAGTAGTTGAAACGATAGATACACATAGATTTGGCGAATTCAGACAGTCTCTCTTTATTCGCTGTTCTTATTTTGGGATGGTTGTAGATGGCATTTAATGTGGCAGCATTAAATGTTTTTGTACGACTCTTCTTAGTTTCTGAGTCAAGATTTCTTCAATGGTGTCATTTATGAATTGTAGTTTTATGAATAGTACCTTCTTAGGGACGGTGGGTATCTTTGTCCTTGTTTTCTTCTCCATCATATGTTTGTCAATGAATTTCATGGGATACCCATTCGTACTAAGTAGGTTCCAAATATTATTCAATTCTTCTTCAATGGTGTCTTCATAGCAAATCATTCTAGCCCGATGAGTCAAGATTTTTATCAAGTTCCTTTTGTATCTGATTGGAACTGCACTATGGAAATGAGCGTATTGTCCTGCTGCAGACTTTCTGTGTACCCCTCTTTTTAAAGTTCCGTCTGCTCTTCTTGTTAGTTGGACATCTAGAAATGATATGCTATCGTTCTGTTCATCTTCTGATTTAAAATTAATTGATGGATAAACGTTATTAAATATATTAAGTAAATTGTCCTTATCATTTTCTTTTTCTAATACTATGAAAGTATCGTCTATATAGCGATAATAAGTTGGTAAATGGCTAATTATGCTTTTAAGTGGTCCGTTTTCCAGTTTTGCAAGGAAAATATCAGCCAGTAAAGGGCCTAATGGTGATCCCATGGCAACTCCATCTAGCTGTCTATAGTATTCGTTGTCAAATCTGAATTGGACATTCATTGTGCATCTAAGAATTAACTGTTTTATCGCGGATGCTGGAATTGGGGTTTCTATGCGCCTCTCTGTTAGTTCATTGCAAATAAAATCAACCGTTTCTAGTAGTGGAATGTTAGTGGATTTTCACTATAATGAGACATTTACCAAGTGAGTTCTGGGATTCTAACATTACCAACACCTATACGAGAAGCAAACAGTTTTCAAGTGTTTCCTGGTTTCCAGTATTATCTTAAACGAGATTAGTCTCAAATAGTTACTACTTACTAATGACAAAATTATTTTGCCTTCATCATTTGTTCTTATTTATCTTTATCAGCTTTTCAATCTCATTATTGCTTTATTTTAACGTACAACATCTTGAATCAATACATTGTTTTGTCACTTTATTATTTTTTTATTTTGTTTTCATCATATTATTTTAATATATTTTTACTATGTTATCTACTTACACAGATCTTACAAATTATCGTCTGCTCCAAACACAAAATGAAGATTTAACATCCAAAGCGTCACGTTTAGCATTAAAACGCATTATCAATCCGGAAAGTAACACTTCATCTACAGAAACATGTCAACATGAACAATCTTCTACTTCTCGATCTCATGAACACCAAAAAGTCGATCCAAATATTACTTGTCAAACTACAGATTCAAATACTTGTGGAGGTCAACAATCGCAACGTTCCCCATCCCATTTAATCAGTTCAGACCAAATTAATCCTACTAACAGTCCAAATTATTCTGGTACACATAGTCGTCGTACATCTGAGGGAAGATCGAGTACATGTGGGCTGGATTCCACAGATTGGTTAAATTCCTTATCACCGGATCAATTAGTTAAACGATTAAGATGTACTGATAATTTAGCTGAACAAGTTGAAATACTTGGAAGATTACATCAATTATGTGGTTTAGACTGGAATACTGGAATAGACCCAACACAACCAGCTACTGTTCGTTCATTACTAAAAGAGGTTTGTATTCATGACAACGAAACTGTGCAACTGTTTTATTTCGTCTTATATTTACTATCTGTTTATCTTATACTAAATTAAACTTGAGCTCTTACCGATTTACTCGATTTTCATTCAGCATAGTATGAAGACAAAGCTTAAATAGTGTATACTACTATTCTTTCAAGCAAATAGTTTGTCTGAAATCTACAACTACTGACAACATTGAATGGTATTCAAACTGTCGGTTATATCATTTTTGTGTCAATTGAGAGAAATCCTTCAGAAAATATGCTACGTCCCTTATTCATAGGTCTAATTAACCTTTGCATTAGTTCATGATTTTTTCTTTGAATAAACTGACTTTACTTTTTTTCCTATGGTGAATATGATGAGTTTATAATACATTAATTGAAATGATTATGTTGCGTAAATTTTGGTGTATGAGTTGTAACATCTAGAATTCTTTACTGTAGTATATTGGTTTCACAACTCACTGTTCAACTGTACACCTGATTAGCATTGATTATAATCTGATGTCTTTGTACAAACATGTGTGGGATTTGTGTAATATAATTTCAATACTTGTTGAACAACAATTAGCTTACCGTGCAATTTTCTTGCTCAAAATTCATTGGTTAGTGTGTATGAATATTTGTTTGATTTCTTTGAAATGATCATTATTCTACGCTCAATTCTTTTGGTCTCTTCAAATTAGGATTTTTATTACAGTTATGTGTTAACCAAAAAGACACTTAGAAACTCAGATATTCTTCTGGTATACCTTCCAGGGTAGTCCTACTCCCTTCATTTGTCAGATGTGCTGTGTATGGGAACTAAAAGACAGGAAACCATTGTCTGGTTTGTGGATATGAAGGATCCTCCTAGAGGGAATAGGAAGACTGATTCCAAACCAATGATGTACATAGGCCCCTTGATCCTTAGAGAACAAACAACGTACTAATCCATTTTGGTCATCAGCTACCACAGGACTTCATATTCTGACGTTGTTGCACGGTATTATATGTTTGGGAATCATTGTACTCCACTTATAAACATTATTCGTGCTGTGAATGTTGTTGGTACTGCCCAGTTGCGCCAGATTTTTGTGAATTTAATAGAAGAAATTATTGTTTTAGTGTGAATCTGATAGAATATGAAGTTTATCACAAACTATTTCATCCACCTCAATATCAGCACTTTTTTTCAACAGTTGAAACGTGCTTTTATGGTTGATAAATTTATACTATTCATAGGTTTTTGTACAAAAATTTGCTCATGTAAACAATATATTTTGTTTACGGAAATCTATTTTATCATCAAATTCTGTTTCATGTGAAAATTTAAGGGATTATACCTGTTTCTAAAATCTTTGCAAAATGTTTATATCTTCCCTTAAGTTACATGTTCAAATCTGGTTTTATCGACTTTAACATTTAGATATCATATATCATTATCACTTACTGTAAGCTCACTCAGTACACTAAGCTGTATGTAGAGTTACTGAATTAATCAGTAAACGTTCTCGTTGGCTACTGAGAAATACAACTTAAATCATTTAGAAACTTTCATGACTCAAAATCCATCGCGATGGCTCCGGTGCATTGAGTTTTTGTTTTCCTTTGGGTATTGAGTTCTTTAGATTCTTTTAAACCTTTTTAGTTCCCAAATTTAGCTTTTCCTCTTGAATCCTAATGTTTACATCTTGATGATTTCATGGACATATGCACCCAGACCCTACGTTGCTTATGATTGACCGATAAACTTTCATTATTCTTTAAGGACAGTTTATTTTATCTTGTTATGATTGGTTTGGACTTATCTTAGTGAATGTATGTAAAGATGAGCTAAAAAATATCAGTTCGTTTATTCATCACAAAAAGCAATTTCACGTTTTTATTTATATTTGGTGAGTACATCATAAGACAAATGAAACATTGCTATACGATTCTAGTAGTGCACCCTAACCCGATGCATCCAACCGAGAGAATTCTGGTCTGGTGATGAGCTGTTTTTACTTTAAAACTGAGTCGACATTCAATGGTTTACATGTCTAACTTCAACCAAGGCTATGCGATTAATGGCACTAATCTGGGAATTCCTTCTTGTTTTGATAAGATTAATCTGTTATTTGTTTTTTTTTTGCTGATAGTAATTTGTGAATATTGAGGCGATTCTCTAAATCACTACATAATCGCCTGTGTAACATAAAATTCGGACTAATTTTCTTCATATGGAAATGTGTGTTGTAGCCATTTCTAAGCACAAAAGTCTACCCGTTTGATCAGTCAGTCAGTCAGTCAGTCAGCTACAACGTAGGACCAAGCACATATATGCATCAGTCCAAGTTGCCATACAACATTAACACAAAAAGATGGACACCGGATTCATAAAAGTAGTTAATTCAGAGGTGGTAATATATAAAAGAAAGATTGTAATAAGGGTATAGTACAGGAAGAAAGAATTAGTTCGTAGAAAGAAAGATATGAAGCGATTTTAATCTCTTAGTTTAAGGGAAAACAGAGAGTGTATACACCTACGCCATTGTGACCGATTCTGAGCCATGTCACCAACAGTCTCCAACCATTGGTTACGATAGTCAAGCGGACCCCAACCAAGTAGTCTGCATCTAGTAACATGGCTCAGACTAGAAGTTAGTGACTTCAAGCACTGATGCCACGTTTTCGTTTGGCCAACCCTAACTTTCTTCCAACCATCCCGAACACCGGTTAGCATTGCACGTCGTGGTAATCGGTGTTCAGGCATACGTAACACGTGGCCCAACCATCTCAGTCGATGAAGATTCACAACCTCATCAACTGATTTACCATCATTCCCTAATACCCTGCGTCTAACCTCACTATTACTTACCCGGTGATCCCAGCAGACGCCAGCAATATTTCTAAGGCATCTGTGGTCAAATACTAGTAGCTTACGAGTGTCTTCTACTCTTAATGGCCATGTTTCGCTGCCGTAAATTAAAACAGAACGGACTGCCGCGCAGTATACTCGTCCTTTTATTGATAGACGGATATCTCGCCTTCGCCATAGGTGACGTAAGTTGGCAAAAGCCAAACGAGCTTTTCGAATCCGTGCTGAGATTTCGTCAGACACCAACCCATTAGGGCTGATCAGACTTCCAAGATAAGTGAAGTTGTCAACGCGTTCGACTACTTCACTCCCTATCCTTAGTTCAGGTGTTGACGCAGACCAGTCCTGAAGCAACAACTTGCATTTAGAGGGAGAGAAGCGCATTCCAAACATTCTGGCATTGTTGCTTAGTGCTACCAGAAGACTCTGCATTTTGTCAGCGTCTTCACCAAACAGGACTATGTCATCTGCGTATTCTAAGTCGATAAGTGGACCTCCTGGAAGGAGATCAATACCCGAGAATTCAGTCGACGAGAGTGTTATTTCCATCAATAGGTCTATGATGAAGTTAAACAAAAATGGAGAAAGTGGAAGCCTTGACGGACACCACTTGAGGTTGCAAAAGTAGATGACAGTTCGCCATAAGCTCTGACTCGACTAGTAGTGTTCGAGTAAAGAGCCTTCACAAGGTTTATGTACTTCTGAGGTACGCCTTTCAATGACAGACACTGCCACAGAATCTCGCGGTCTACAGAGTCAAATGCTGCTTTTAAGTCAAGAAAGACCACCATTGTCGGACGCCGATAAGTATGCCTGTGTTCTAGAACCTGACGAATGGTGAATATGTGGTCGATGCAGCCACGACCAGGTCTAAAGCCAGCTTGGTTCTCTCGTGTTTGTAGTTCACGAGTCTTAGTTAGGCGTTGATAATTATCGAGGCTAGTATTTTAGATACTATATTAGTTAAACTAATCCCTCTGTGGTTGTCACAGGATGATTTTGACCCTTTCTTATATATTGGGACGATAAGTGATTGCGACCAGTCAGATGGGATAACGTCTAACTCCCAGATCTTAGCTAAAATATTAGTCAACCTAATCGCTAAAATTGGACCACCATCCTTAAAGACCTCTGGAGCCAATCCATCTGGACCAGCTGCCCTTCCTCGTTTCAGATTAACTATAGCCTTTTGAACTTCAGCAAGAGTTGGGGGACCTACTTCAATGTTCCATTCCACTGTCTGGGAATGGAGGGTAGTTGTAGAGTAGCTGAAGGCCAGCTGAACTGTTCTCTAAAATGTTCCGCCCATCGTTCTAAACGTCTGGACTGGGAGCAGATGAGAGTATCATCTTTTTCCGAAATAATCTCACTTACACTTGACTTATTAATTCCAGTTTCTTTTATTAGTCTGTAAAGCTGTCTTGTGTTCCCTATAGTCGCCGCCTTTTCCATCTCTTTTGCTTTCGTTACCCACCACTGCTCACGGTCGTTCCTTAGACTTTTTCTTAACCTAGATCTGATTTGTTTACGCTCTTCATCATGTTCAGAACCTGATGGGACGAGTTTGCGAGAATCCATCAGTGTGACAGACCTTGAAGAAATCCACTGGTTCCTTGTAACTCTGTGGTTTAAGTCACTAATAGATGTCACTGCTGTTTCCACAGCTGTTTGTATATTTTTCCAAGCAACATCTGGGTCAGCCTCGTCTTCACAACTACCTAAGTGTGACCTCAGTTGTTCCTGGAACCTACTTTTGGTTTTCTCGTTACTCAACTCAGTTCTAATGGGTCTTTTTAATGTGGCTTTTTTGCGTCCAGTGAGGCGCAAGCAGATGCGTGCCCGTATTAGGGCATGGTCGGAGTCCAAGCAGGTACTCCAGAATGAGCGACAATCTTCTACCGACCCTCTCCAACGATGACTGATGGCAATATGGTCTATTTGAGTCCATCGTTGGTTTGGTGTAGGGGGTCGCCATGTTAGACGATGTCTCTCCTTATGCTTAAAATTTGTGTTTGCTAAAAATAAACGATTGTCTGAGCATAGCTGCAGCAGACGATCACCATTATCTGTTCGCTGTGTCGGAATACTAAAATATCCACCTAAATGCCTTTCTGTTTGGTTTAAACTACCTATCTGAGCATTAAAATCACCTGCTACGAGTACTATGTCTGAGCGTTTAGCTTTCTGAAGAAGTTCGAGTAGCTTTCTGTAAAATTCATCTGAGCTGCTGCCGGTGGGAGCGTAGGCAGAAACGACAAAAAGGCAACGACGTGTGTCCCTATCCTTCCGAGTTCTTACGGAGCCGTTTAGCCGAACAGCACATAAACGACTGTTAACGGGGATCCTTCGGAGGATGTGACGGTTGATATAGACAAATCTTACTTAATTATAGCAATTTAATTAAAATATTCAAGAATGGAATTGGGAACTGATCCCATAAAAGTAACTACAATAATGGACGTCATACAATGGTCGAGTAAGAACTCAATAGTAACATCAACAATGAACATGCTATTACGCGTGGTGAAACTTGAAGGGGAAGCCGAAAGAGGAAGTTTAGAGGTGAAAGTCGATGTAGGAGGAATAATAGGAATTGAAGAGGGAGGCTGATTATGAATACAGTGATCTTGAGTGATGTTAGAGGTATGTGGGCAGTTATCACTTCCCGGTTGCCCACACCGTGGAAAGGTTGTTCTGGTGGTGGTACCTGAAAAGGAAATTGGATTAGAGGTGGTCTTAGTGACCTGAGAGTGTGACCGCAATGCCCAAAGGACAACTGCTTGAGGTCGGTCACACACGACTTTTTTATGGGTAATTTTTGTGTTAGCTCCGTACTTGTTGAGACCTTACCGCCGGAGACGGATATCCGTGGGATAAGGCGATGTGTGCATTTTTAGAGTCGACCTTTTCTAACCCCACCCCTCCGTGTTGGAAGGCAGCGTCGCTGTCATGCTGGTTGTCTGAAGGAAACACCTTACTGCTGTCACACCTCTGTACAGTCAGCAGTACGACTTCGCCTTCGGACCTTGGGTTTGTTGCTTTTAGTCTTACAGCTCTTCAACCGACTTGTCTGACATGGTAGGACCTTGAGGAACGGTTGTTCCAGCCAGTATAGCTCGGTTGCTTCATCACGATAGGCAAGCCCGACCACCACGTCAAGGTAGCAACAACGGTCGGGCCCGTTTGATAGCGTAAAACAAGTTGTTTTGCATATTGACTTGAACTTTGTTTAACTCAGTCCTTAAAAATTAATGTTTTATGAACTACTGTGTAGCTACTAAGTTACACTTTACTATATTATCAATGTGAGTCTGTGTAATGATGAATAGAAAATATGTCTTGTAATGTGTTATGCACAACCATAATATGTTTTTGGAAATTTTTGTTTTCTTTCTGAGCAATATACAAGGTATCACACCACTTAACTAATGCAGTCATTATGTTATGCAAGACAATAGTCAGGAGAGGTGAATATATTTTGAGAAACTTCCAAGTATTCACATAATACATATACATAGCCTTCAATCATCCATTCCTATCTTTCAGTGTGTTTTACCATCTGAACTCTCTTCTCTTCCAGTCTCCAAGTTTTCTGCCAACGCCGTGCTTCTGATCCACTGAAACCCTTCACTCCATCTGATATTAGTTGCAGCTTCAACTCCACGTTCCGCTACACACTTCTTACAAACATTCTTGTGAGTAGCTCCCACTAAAACTGTAGTATCTTCTTTTGCCATTTTAACTAGAATATAACTAACTCATGTAACTGACTATGTGTATGTCTGCTTAATTTTCAATTACTGAGTTTCATGAAACGAAAGTCTTGAATCAGGGTTTATATATCTTTTCTGGTAGTTACAAGTCAATCACTTTAGCTTCCATATCAGTTTCTAATTAAACTTTAAGTACTGCAACTCGCAAGCAAGTACACGTTTATGTAATTGGCTCAGATGTTTGGACCAAAGCAAGTGTAGTTGAATCGAGACCAACAAAGTATAATGATTTCAAGTCGAGTTCCATAATTATTTAACCAGCGCTCATACATGTCACTTCCTAAGCATGGAAGTGTTTACTATGTAGAAAAGCGATTTTAAACTCATCTGATCATACCAAACAATGGACTGATTTTTGCTGTCTTTCTCTTTTTTTTTCTATTTTATTAGGTCTATGAACGAGCTACGCAAACAACATCATGGTTCCTACTACGTTACACAGCTGGTCTGTTAGGTAAACGTGCTGACAGTTTGGCTAAATCGTTAGCTGATATATTAGTCTTACAAAAGCAAGTAACTGTTGGTTTACCACCAGAACCACGTGAAAAAGTTATTGATGCACCGCTATCACCGGATCAATTATGCGATTTGATACAAGAAGCGTGTGGTGAAGACAGTTTAATGACAATACTTACGCAAGTAAGAAAATCACTGTTGTTTTCACTCATTTATTAATTATATCCACTTTATTGATGAAGCTAAAAATATTTACATTTAAAAATTAACAGTTTGTTGCTAAGATAAAAACTTGATTAGATTTGTTATGACTTGACACAGTTGACGAATAAAATCGTTTCAACAGTTATTTAGCTAATCGAATAAACGAAGGCAGAACAAATTATGAGCCTATTATGCTTAGTTGTTAGTAGTCAAGTACTCGTTAACTATTAAATTACTACCTCTAGACCTGAAATCCTTATTTTCTATTCTATTGATGAAAATTTTTCTGATATACTTTGTTAGAAATTAATCATTTGCAATGACGCAAGTGCATCCATTTTTTACCTTCACTCAGATTCTAAGCCTCTGAATTCTTCATAATTCTTTTTGTTTTTATTCTACTTATTTATATTTTCTTCTCCAGTTCTATCTTCAATATCTAATCTTTTCTATTACCACTGATACTGTTACTACCTCTAACCATCTTGGAATTTCTCTTGACAATTTCATTTGTGCTTATGGAGTATGGGAACTTGAACCGATGTACATACGTACCAGGTTCTATGTTGCGACTAACTGACCATATTAAAAATTATATTTGAAATAACGTTTCTTCCAGCAAACTTATCTGGACTTCTTCAGGGTAATAATCGAGATCAAGATCATCTAAAAAATATATTGGGTTTAACAGGCAAATCAAATATATATTGTGCCAATCTATCATGTTTCGATGCTGTCATTAGTCAATAGGATAACATGAGTCAGTTAAATGCGAATCATGTGAAAAGTTCACAATATGAAAATAAATGACTGAACGAATTGTGTGTATATATGTGTAAGATTGAGTTATTAATGATTGCTATTTGGTGTAATATGTTTTATATTAATAAATAAAATAAAATAAAAGTGCCAATTGAAGGTTGAAAAAAATGTTTTTGAATCATTGACGTACATGTAAAATGTGAATAATCAATTACATAATTGTATTGCTTAAAAAATAACTCACATTAATTTCAGTCAAAATAACGATACATATGAAATAAATAATGGGTCCAATTACTTGTTAGCGAATATTTGTCAAGTAGTCGCTAATTGAATACCATCCTTTCGGTTCAGGCTGTTCTTGTTCGCCCATATATACAGCGCTTCTGCTGTCAATCTTTCTTTATGAATGTTAAAACCTTTCTGAAGTATTTTGGTTCCTTCAAAATTAATCTTGTGTTCGGTTTCCAACACATGTAACGCTTTAGGTTAACTGAGGATTTGGGAAGATTTTTCAAACACTGTTTGCATTCCCTCAACCTCACATTCAAATTGTCTGAAAGTTTCTCCCACATAAGCTGCATTGCAATCATAATAGTTGATCTCATAGACAATATTTTGTTTTTTTCCTTTGGGAATCTATCCTTAACTTTTACTAATGCTGATCTCATGGTGTCACATGCCTGAAAATACACTCTTATATCATACTTGTTTCGAATCCCCTTGATTTCTTTCAATGTTTCACTATGGTATGGGATGACCACGATGGACTTACATTTTTTACAACTGTGACTTTCGTACAAAGCGCATGAACCGAACCATAATCTAAGTATCTCTCAGAATGTGTTGATTTCCTAAATACTTATATTTTCAAATTATTATTATTATTATTATTATTATTATTATTATTATTATTATTATACTAGTCTTCGTTCAACCAAACAATCAAGAAACACTAGATTGTGGTCACTGGATTATATTTCCTTTGTTAGCTTAATGCTCTCCGAAATGCTGGTTGCATTTTCAAACAATTCTTCTAAGCCATCCCGTTTAATGATAATAAAAATGTCATCTACAGTATGTAGATAACACACACTGGCTTCTAGGGAATGCATGAATAAATTCGCTACAATCGGAGAAACTGGTGAACCCATTGTTATACCTTCTTTCTGCTTGTAAAGGTTTCCTCGAAATATGAATAAGGTGGATTGTAAACGTAACTTCAAGCATTTAATAACTTCAAATGGATCTAATGGGCATCGTAAATTCAAATCTGAGTCAGATTCTAAATAATCATAAATAATATCCAACGCTCTATTGACAGGTACATTAGTAAATAAGGAAGAAACATCAAAACTTGCCATCATTTCATTGTCTTCTATATGGATGGTATCGATAATATTCTTGAATTCCATAGTTTCTAATTCCATAATTAATCAATTTGTCATACGGTTTAAGTATCCTAGCTAAGTATTTCACTAGATTGTACGTCGGTGAATTTGTAAAATCAACCACTGGTTTTAGTGGAATATTATTCTTGTGAATCTTTGAAAGTTCGTAGAATCTACAAGGGTTACAACTCAGGTATAATATAAACCATAATGGCGATCCCAGTTTGACCTTTAACGACTGTAAGGTTTTACTGGTTTTAGCCTTAAGTGTATTAAGCGTTGTTCCACTTTTCTTTAATTAGTTCTGTTGGGGACGACATATCCCAAAACTCATATTTTGTAATTTTATCATATCGATTAAATGTTTAAGTATTTGAATGGCAGTCAGTTGATGAACTTATCGATTAAATTTTTAAATAGCAGACAATTGATGACTCATTGATTATTGTTTAAAAATTTCCTATGACAAAATCGATATATATTTGTATAAATACTCTTGACTTGTATACTTGATCTGATCTGCCTGACCTGACTTGGTATCTACTGTTGCTTGTAGAATACACGTTCTACGCCTTACCAAGACTTCTTGATCGAGTTAGCTGAGTCGAAGACAACGGACAAGGATAGTCTATTGAGTCTCTGAATCCTGAGCTTTTGTTCCGTTCCGAATAAGTCGAATCAGTAGTATCCTCAAGGTTAACGAACCTAACAAGTTCATACGGGCTTTTTTCTCGTAGTCCGATTTGTTCATATTAACTGTCGTGTTCCCTTTATGTTCTCTTGTAATGATAATTGTCTTATCATTTCTCAGCTGTTTTGGTGCATATTATTACCCCGAAGGGGTCCAGACAAGTTTGCTGAACGAAACGTTGAAATTATTTACATTTCAATCGCTGAGATTATTTCAGATATAATTTTCACATATAATAACTTTTCTATACTCGGCGCTTAATTTTTGTCAAACTATTCGTTCTAATATTGACAAATATTCGTATAAATGACCATATTAAGATGTTGTTGATGAAATGAACACAATGAATGGGTCAATATTGTGTATATAGCAATTAATTGCATATTTTCCATACCACAATCTTCCCTTTTAAACAATTGTACTGTAATATATATATATATATATATATATATATATATATATATATATATATATATATATATATAATCTCTGTTTATCTCCTTACATATCATCAACGCATTATGATCACTGATTATTCCGTTGAAGTATTTATGTGTATGTATGTCTGGACATATGGTTGGTCAGCTATTCGCTCTTTCCCAGTATATATAGGAGTTGACGTATGTTAAAACTGAATCTAACGCATTGTATATCTGTGTATGTTGTATGTGTTATTCATTGTTAGCGCAACACAACGGAATGCTGCAACATTTTATTGATTTTATGTAGTTATTGATTTGATTTTAACCGCTTAATTGAATTCTGTTGTTTACCAATTTTTAAATATCAAGACCTTTCGAGCATTCACTGTCGATTTTTCTGTTGCTGATAAATAGATAAATACTTCATTCACTTTTCCCTCTAAACTTCATCATTATGTATATATGCATAGAATATGCTTTTTTATTCTATCTTGCATCACATGTTAAATGATGAATATTAATGAGAACACTACAGAATTATAAACATAACCCACACGTCACTGAATTTATGAACCCGATTAAAAAAGATTTCAGTCAAAGTTAATTACGAACTTTATACTTACTTTTCTAATCAATACGAAAAGTTACGTGGACAAAAATTTTTAAATTATCCACCAGGTCCCACCAAAAGTGTGCCACATTGTTCATATACATTTAAAGCTGTCGCATCCGCCATAACAACTTTGAATTTTGTGTTCATAAGGAATCTGTACAAGTGCTCTCCTTACTTTAGACATCAAAATAGCCAACATTAGATTGGGTTACAATCGACTTATTATACCTTCTCATTGACCAATGTCTTTCTTCGAAACTTTATGTCGTTGCATAACTGTAACGTTCTCTTCTTTTTATCCTTATATAACTTTTTTAAATATTCAGCTGTTTATCGAAGTCTCGCTAGTTCTCTTTTATTATATCATGGGATCTATAACCACTTGTCTCAGTTTTTCTCATGATGATTAATATCTTTGAATAATAATCGCTTTGTCCACTCGTCTTATAATTATTTTATTATTCATTCTCAATTATTTCCAGAGACATGCCCAATATCGCGAATTGGTTGAAGCTACATATGTAAACCACTAGACACAAGCTTAGTAGTGGTCTAAATTTTAGATGCTCACTGCGAGATCGAAGGTCCTAAATTCGTTCTCTTATAGTGGGGTCGTAAATGCATACTACTAAGGAGTCCTGTACTAGGACAAAGCGACTGTCCAGCGCTTCCTAGCTTTCATTGGTTGTCTAAAATCAGTCCGTGATGTAAACTCTTAAATTTGTAATACTGTGGTTTAACACTACTGCTTGAATGGTGTCGATTTTATTATTACTGAAAACCATATTTGTATTAGTGTGAAGTTATAATAACAAACCCATTACTTCGCTCTATTCGTCATATTTTTTTATAAATGTCTCAATAAACATCGTTGTGAGGACAACACAGTAAAAGACTGTCAATATGGCGAAGGGATATTGATGTATTATCAAAGAGGATTAAAAAGGCAAAACCCCCCAGTAGTTTATTTATTTAATATCAGTCAAAAGGTTTATTAATGCTATCTGTCTTTTGTCATCGTAATCTTCTATGAATTAGCCTCAACTCTTCACGATTTTTATGTAAGTGATATCTATGACTTGACATATTAAAACTGTCCACATATATATGGTGATTAGTAATTATATTGATCGATCTACCATCTTGATGTTAAATTACATAACTGAAAAATCGATTATACATTTGTCTTAACACATTCAGTAGCTCGATATATCATAACTACAAAGATTATTAAAGAGGAAGAATGTATTTGTAAAATCTCAGCGAAAGAATTTGAAATAAATCCAACGTTTCGCCTGGCAATCTGGTCCAAGCTTTTTCAAGGAAAATATAATCAAACAACAAAATTATCGAATATCTAATATAATTTTGTTGTTTGATTATATTTTCCTTGAAAAAGCTTGGACCAGATTGCCAGGCGAAACGTTGGATTTATTTCAAATTCTTTCGCTAAGATTTTACAAATACATTCTTCCTCTTTAATGACTCACATTAACTCGGCGCCCAAATATTGTGAAACTATTCGTTCAAATTTAGACGAAAGCTCTTATTTACAAAGATTATATTCGTCATGAAATGCAGATATCCCAGGTTCATTATTGTGTAGTCTTTGGATACCTAAAACTAAGTTCATTGCCTATCAAGGGAAAATGAACTAGGAATATTCAAGTAGAAGTGAATGGTTCTGTTGTATCCGGAGAAGAATAAATTATGGGTAACTTCTGGGAACTATTTGTGGACTGTTATTACATATATTCTTAATGTATAGTTGTTGAATAAGTAGATTATATATATCTATATTCCTTTTACCATAACCTTCTATTTGACCTATTTACACCATCGGATGCCGACTCAGTGGTCCAGTAAGTTAAGCATTCCCGCACGAGCCTGAAGGCCCTGGGTTCGGATCCCGCGGACGAGATCGTGGATGCGCACTGCCGAGGAGTCCCAAAATAGGACGAAACGGCCGTCCAGTGTTTCTAGATTTTCAATGGTGGTCTAACATCAATTGGTTCATGATCTCAATCAAAAGACTTTTATATGATCTACTATTCTTAAGTTATTCCCAATTTCTTAGTTACAGCCTCTCACAATCACAGACACGTTTTGGCTTGATATTGTATAATTATCATTTTCTATTTTACGGTATGATGTGATCTGGTTTGTTTGTATATGAACCGCGTATGTCTGAAATATATGATTCATAAGGTGGAAGCTGAGATTGTGTTCTGGACTCAACAGACAAGGCTAGGCGAGAAGGATCAATAAGGACTCTAGGCTTCTCGTATCGGTCAACACGTCATTTGTTTGGCACAGTACTAAGATTGTATAAGTCATTTTCTGATTGGTGATCTTATCACGTGAGAATTGAGAGGCCACAAGACATAAAAAGTTCCATATAGTGAGCTGTGCTCATACATTTCCCACATCTAATTCCGGTCTTTTCTATCCCAATTGTAGCTGCTATCTTGATATTGTGATGACCCAGTCTAGATGTATCGAGGGAAACACTCGTTCCTTTAGGTCTCAGCATACCAAGTAGGTTAGTTGAAGGACAATTATCTCCAAAATAGTAACTTGGGGTCTTAGGGCGAATTTGTACTTATGACTGTACTGAGGTATAATAGCAGTAAGGTTTATCCCTTAGATAATCATCATCCTCAGCGATAGTTCCTTCTGCTCGTATATAAACCACGTATATCTGAAATATACGATTCATATAGTGGAGACTGATATTTGTGTTCTGGACTAAACGGGGTGGGCTAGGTGAAAAGCTACTATATCGAGGATCAATAAGGATTCAGAGTTGACTCAAGGCTGATAGTACTATTTGACGGATCATTAGTTTAGTACATTGATGAGGTCACAGAAGTCAGTATTCTGATGGGTGATTTTGTCACGTGATATTTAACGCCATGAAAACCCCTAACATCACTTTAGATCGCTTTGTTCACTATCAAACTCCATCATTCGTGGTTTTTTAACGCTTCCTATTAAACTTTGCCGAGGACCTGAAAGTGAGTCATACATCTTTTTTCCGTCTGTCACTCGATATTTTTCCTGAAAGATATTGATCTTATTTGGTTTCTCAGTTCAACCTCTTCTGGATCCATTAATTCTCCATAAATTTGTTCGATTTATTTAAAGGAAATTCTTATTTATTTATCAATGTTTGCACGTACACAACCTCAAAAACTGGAAAATATTTTACGCTTACGTATTGGGCTAATAATCCAAATGATGGCTGCTGAATTAGCTCGTGGTTTGGGTTTAACTGTAGAGGATTCATTGTATGCTTTATTCTCAATGCGTCCAATCGATACGAAACGTTTGCTACATAATCTACTCAATGGCGAAGATATGCGTATTGTTAAGACAAGTAAGTAACATTTTCAGTGTTGGGTTGTGGAAAGTGTTAAGATTTTGATTTAGATCATGAGTTGATGAATGCTAGATCACTATTCAAAACCTGGAAGCACTGGACGACCGTTCCGTCCTAGTCTGGGACTCCTCAGCAGTGCGCATCCACGATTTCTCACATCAGTTGTATATTTCACAGCCGAATACATAAACCTGAATTTGGTTAATGAGTCATAAGAATTCCAGTATCATTAAAAAATCTTGTATCATAATAAACACTAGATTTTCCAAGCTATTTATTATTATTATTATTATTATTTTGATTGTGATTAATTGTCAACCTTTAATTTCACTCATGAAAAGATAATTAAAGTCATTGAAGTTCATTATTTGAGATTATTATATATTTTGGACATGAGTTAATATTTCTTAATAACAATAGTAATGGTTATAAGAGTATTATCACTCCATCTTTGTTTGATTGTAACCCTATTATGGTATGGTTCTTGATAGATTTATTAAGATGTCTATGATATAATAACGAGATATCAGGATGTCGCATCCCTAAAATCAATATGATGTTGATTTGTCTCGGATTTCTACATGGTTTACTCTGGATTTTGACTAGTATCAAATCTGTGGTATACACATCCATAAATGAGCAGTAAGCTATCGTTGAACGCGCTAGTAGGTATCGACATTTTGATAGGCATGAACAAACTTCACGTATAACCAAATTTTAGATAAATCACTACTGATTGATAGAACTTTTCTAATTGTTAGTAGAAAACTGTAACTTCTGGTAGAAGAATCTCACATATTCAAAGGTAAGTGTAGACACTTGTCAGTGGTGTCATTTTTACTGTCAGGTTTCGAGCGTAAGGAACAACAGACTAAAATAACAAATTAATAGTTGAAAGACCGGTACTTTATGTTAAAGAATATCTGTATGTAATATACTAAGTTAATCAGTTTTCTAACATTGCTGACACAACTTACGAAGAAGGTGAATCACATAAACGTTGCTTCAAGGCTTGCCTCTCTGCCTAAACTAAGATATCTTTGTTGAAATGTTCTCTGGTAGGATAGGAATGATTTCAAAACATTATTAATGAGAGTTTGAGCTATCTCTGTTCCTATTCAGGACTGAATTCGGATTAGTCTTTTTTTATGTATACGCATCCTGTGCTGATTGTCTCGATATCACTATTATGATACAATTTATTTAGAAAAAGTGGATTGTAACTAGCACTGGAATCCAGGACATGCTTTCTCTCTTAGTCTGGACTCGTCAGCTTGATTTACCTACATCTCAGAGTTGATGTTTACGCATGCCTAAATACTTATAACATAACAGCGATATAGAAGTAATCCTCTCATCATCCATATATGTTAAAAGGAGCCTGGTCAGCATTCATTCCTTAATATCAGTAAAGTAAGGATTCAAACACAAATAAATAATGCAAAGTTGATTGATTTTGAAAATGTGATGGATCGAACAATGTATCCACATTTACAATGTCACTTGTATGTTTATACCTTACCGAAATTTATCCTAATTAGTACTGTATCTTGGTCAAAATATTTATTCCTCATTGTCGTATTTACAGCATTTGTATTTGAATTAGGAAGTGCTAATTAGTTAGTTGGAGTTTTGTTGATAATATATCTGTCTTAAAATTTATTATTTTTACCTGTTTGCTTGCTTTTTTGTTTTTCCAGACCAAACTTTCCATCGTAAATCTACAGGGGTAAATTTAAATTTTTATAGATTTTTATTGTTATAAAAATAGGATTTTTCAAGTAATCATATAATCCTTAGTATTCAGACTTGTGTGTCAGTTATATATAGATATATTCCCAGTTCACTATCTCTAACCAATTAACATATCAACATACTGCATGCGTTAGCCAGTCATCTTGTATCCACGCTGAGGCTTAATCAACATTAAAGAACTAGACAAACATGTCATTATTCACTACTTATTAGTAAGTCGGTTATAGATTTCTCAGTCGCATAGGTCAGTCAGGTTTCAAATAGCTCAATAGTAACTTCTCATCAGACTGCGGAGCTGGTTGGCGCCGGTTCAAATTCGAAGAATTGGTTCCCCCAGGATTGTAGGTACTTCTTGTTGTGGATAAATGCTATTATCATTTCTTGAGAAGTTAGTTAGATAAAATATCGGAATAAAAAGTAGAATGACAAAAACCATTTGCTTATTTGAGTATGTTGTTTCAAAAAATGGGACCACTAATACCAACTGACTAAATATAAATGCTTACAAAATATTGAGCCAAGACATTGCATGACAACTAATATGAAAATAAATGATTGTTCAAGATTGATACAATAGCAGTCACAAAATAGCCTAATAACTTGTCACTTATACTTGCCTTATCAATACCGGAATTATTATTTTTTTCATCAATCTGTTATTCTTATTTAACCTGTCTGATAATAATTTGGAATAGCAGGCGCGTGTATAATGGTTTTTGTTGGCCTGGGATCTGACTCCAAGTAGATCGTATGAATGATTGTTATTGAAATATATATGTCGCCTATCCTCGTATATAATCTTCGACTTAAATCGCGTCAGTCAATAACGGAATTAAATAAGTCAAATACGAGAATGAATTTCGAATACGTATATTTCATACAATCTTTGATTCAGACAAAATATCGGAGAAGCGAAGAGAAAAGAATGAAGCGACGCGATGCGCAGTGGAGAAGACGCGTGAGCCAACTCCATTTAACCACGCGTTAATCAATATTTATAGTCACACAAAATTAGGTTATAAACATGTGATGAATAGTATAAGAAGTGTACACACATACGCTCATGTAAGAGCAGTCAGGGTTGACAAGTGAATAATTACCAAGGTCAAAATATGATTAAACTAAAATGAATAGATTAGCTAGTCGGGAAGCTAGAATAAGGTATATGGGTTTAAAATAATAACCGAGACTACAAAACCCCCTTGTAGAAAATAGCACATTTGAAAAAATGTCTGTTTTCGAAAATAACATTGAAGAGATGTGTGGTTCACGTTAACAATAAGTAGCGAAAAAATCATGCTACACCCGATAAAGTAGTGTCACAACAGGAGTGAGTGTAATATACGACAGTGTCGTACTTATGTAAAAGAATACATGAATATTGTAAAGGTACGGACAAAAATTGAAACATTAGCATGCGAATATGAGCAAATTGTTAAGCATTTAAAAAAAATTAACATGCACTTATGTTGTGACTGTCTGAACGATAAAATAACACGTTCGTATGAGCGATGTGTGGTATGATAACATAAAAATGACCTCGGCTAAGTCAATGAGTACAATAATGGACATTTTCGCAATCATATCACTCACCGCAAAAATTATAATTTTATGAACACTCCACGATATGACATTCAAAACTCACTGGACTATAATCTTATTATTCAATAACGTAAAGTTTGCCTGCTTTAAGTGAGTTCGTTCCAAATTTTTCATGTCATTTTTCCCCTATTATTTCACTCACTTAGCCGAGGTCATTTTTATGTTATCATAACACACATTTTTCATTTCGATATTGCCTCCTATTATGTCTGTTGATGCCTCTAAATCTACTGACTGGTTAGTAACGATTACGTTCATCTCATCTATTCGTCCACAAGTATAACTGCATGCTGCATCATTCATCACCCACTCTGGTCATTCTACTAATACATATTTAACGGTAAATCGATTCATTTGTCATAACGCAAACGACAACGTACACTGACTTCACATTTTATGATTATTATCGATTGCAGTACAACAATGAATATCATACATCAATGCAGTTATCATTTCACAACTTGATTATTCTTATCCTACAAACGGGAACTCTACGTATTTAAATTCGAATCCACTCATCGCTAATCGACGCTATTTACTCTACTGCGGCTCATCAGAACATGTTCATAATTCACTATTCTGTCAGCATCGCAGACCAATTTATATTATATTTTATCCTACTTATCTTGACGATTTATTTCGATGTCATACCCGAAAACGATTTATTACCGTTTTCACGATATTTCGAATCGCTCATACGAACGTGTTATTTTATCGTTCAGACAGAGTCACAACAGGTTTAGTCATTAAAATTTCATGGAACTATAATGCATATATATAATACTGTCACAATTCATTTTAGTTTATTGTCAAAGGTGATACTGTTACCTTAAAGTGTGGGAAGTTTATTTGTGCGGATTAGATCCGTTTTTTCGTATAATTTCAGATGTTGTGTTTATTTTTACTTTGGGGCCTTAACTGACCCTGCTACTTCCCCGTTCTCTATTTGTTTAACAGTACTGCTGATTTTTTTCTGTTGTTGGTTAAATAATGTTTATCGAGAAGTCTGTGTATTTTTCTGCAATGCCCAGTAGCTTTAGTGATTCTGATCTATTTAGTTCTTCAAAGTCTCTTACCCACTCTGTCTCACTGCTCTTCAACCTCAGTGATTGGTGCTCCTTTGTTTTTGACTGGTTGCTCTGATCTACTATATTTCTTTGTAAGCGTCCTGGTTGTATCATATAGTTCTTTCATATTTCCTTATCCTGCATCTTGTCCTACTTTGATTGCTAAGTTTTCTACATATTTCCATTTGTCTGTTATCATTCTCTTTACTCATTTGTTTGCTTCCATACATTCAGACCATAACTTGGCCTTCTCTACCTTCGTTCCTCTATTGTTGACTTCTGTTTTCCTACCTTTCTGTTCTTGAATCTTATCCAGAGTATCTATAGAGATTAGTTTCTTATTCTGGTGTTTGTTGTGTCCAGCACATGGGATAATGAAGTCATTGCTTGGTTAATCCTTTCTAGTTGATCTCCAGGGGGGTGTCCTCTTCTTCTAGTGGGTCTTGTGAGACTTGAAACTTGTTGCTGAGAGCTATTTTGAACTAGGCGAAACTGTTAACATCTCGAAGAAAGTCGGTATCAAACTTTCGTAGTCCTGGTTTTCCGATTGTCCAATTCTTCTTTATCCTCAGTTTTAGCCATCGACTATTGATCCGAACCAGGTTGGCTTGTGCAGTTGGAGTTTGCACTGTTACTACAGTCTCTGATTTGAGATGTTTGGTGATCTTAGTCAGTCATAATGTAGAACCTTTACTTATGTACATCATTTCAAGTTGCTTTACTCTATTAGGACAGAGAAGTTGTCATGCCAAGTCCCAGAACAGTAAAGGTACTAACAGTATCAGAGATAATAGAAAAGATTAGGCATCGAATATACGACTTGAAAAGAAAGTATAAATTTGGGAAATAAAGACGGAGAAAGGTATGAGGAAATTTAGCAATAAAATTCAGAAATGCCCGCGATGGTAGAGATGGATTTACTCTTTGTTTTCCCTTATATCTCGAACTATAAAATTATCTTGTACTTTTTCATATGCAATTTCATGCTTCTTGAATCAGATTATCAATACTTAATCTTTTGTTTATTTTCATTGATATTTTTAAGCACATAAATTACCACTTACATTGTTAATTGTTCAACTAATTTGGGAATCTTGCGGATATTTTGATCTCTCTGTACTGATGTCATGTTAGATAGACCTGATGGACACATTTCAAATGTTCTACGTTGTTTGGAACTAACTGACATGTTAAAATATTTTAGCAATATGTATACTCTTTGCTTGATGAATATACTTTCAAAGATTTTGTATTATTGTTGTTTATTTACCTTAAAATTGAATGAGAATCAACTTGCAAAATTGATAGATATTAATTTTTTAAAGGAAGAAAGCAATTTCCTCATGGGATTGCATAAAGAATACAAAATGTTGATTTTTTACTGCTCTACTTCTAGTTTGGTTGATGCAATGGGCATGAAATTCTAGGCTGAGCTTATGTTCTAACTGCTGATTGTCAGCAACACGTTATGTCTAGAATCTTGTAGAGAATAGGAGGTTTCTATTCACATCGTACTTACAGACACTATCAATGCAAACTATCGGTCTGTCATCGTTTTTAGTATGCCCTATTCACTTCCAACGTCTTTTCCTAATTTCCTCTTCAGATGGAAACTGGTTTGTCCTCTCCAACATTAGGTTGTTGCTGATTGTATGTGACCAACAGACATTGATTATCTTGCGTAAACAATTGTTTATATATACTTGTACATTTTTGATGATTATTATGGTTGTTCTCCACGTTTTAGCTCCATACAGTAGAACTGTCTTGAAGTTCGTATTGAAGATTCTAACTTTGATGTTGGTTGGCAGTTGTCTTGTGTTTCATGTTTTTTTTTAATGCTTAATAAATGATTGAACGTTTGAGTAGATTCATAGTATTAACGTTTTTATTTTATTGTCTTCTTCACGGGTGTCAGTAATTTCCCAAATTAAAACATATAGAGACCATGCTTGCTTTTCCATTTTATCCGTTAGCGTTTGGTGTTTTCTTTTGAGTTATTTTCCCAAGCATTTTTCTACAGTACAGTATTTTCTCAAGGATTTATGTGTATGTGATCGAAAAAGTTATCTTTGTCCTACTTGATTTTACAGACTATCAATATTCCTCGATTTCCAATTTAATAATTTTCTGTATTCTTATTCACATTGTATATGATGTCAGCGAAACATTGTTATAGTTTTCCTGATAAGCCCATAAATAGACAGGGATTTTAATAGTGAATTTACCATCAACTCTTCAAGGATATGAAGGAAACCAAGCAATTTAATCCCATTCGATTATTTAGACTTCTTACCGTGTGCTCAAATAACTTACGATATTACTTTCAAATTTACTAGTAACTTGGAAAATTCTATATTTTATTCATTAATCATAATAATATGTTCTGTTCCAAAAATCTGCTTATCTTCACAATTAACCAACTAAGCAGTTACTTTGTATGCTCATTAACTGGCAGATGCGTTCTAATAAACAGTTCATGATATATCAAGTTCGGTGTGTTTGAAAGTGTGAAATGTTAGTGCGGAATACTGAATCGTGAATTGATTAAATTTGAAACTATGGACAAAAGTATCTTGACCTAATGACCTAATTGTAACTTATTCTATGGCGTGATATTATCCAATATCAGTCATAACACAATTTTTTTAAAATATTCATCAGTTTTGTCTTTCGATTTGCTCTCCAGCCTTCATCTTATTGTTTGACTGATATTATTTGGAATGTCCCGATAACTGGTTTCTTGATTTTAATATTTCTGTCACTAAGTTTTTAATGGTATACAGTTAAATCACTAATAGTTGTGTCTTTTTTTCTCTCAAAGTTTCAACTGCAATAACTTTTGAGTATATAGTGGGAAGTCCTTATTCGTTTTTACATAGTATTTCAAAGAATTTACCTAAAGTTGTAACATTCAATTCGTTGGGTTTTTTTTACTGTAATTGCATCCTGCTCGATAATAGTTAAAGTTGTAATATTTTTATATCCTACTTACTTTTATACAGCAACCAATTAAACTTATAAATACAACTCTTACAAATCAAGATAACTTACAGGTTACGTTAGATACTATTTCTGGTTCTGTAAAGAAAAGATCCACTGCAAGTCGTCCATTGATTGCATCACGTAAACAGTCTATAGTCGCTAGTGTTACAACTGAGGCAGAAAATGAAAATTGTCAAACTGATTTACGAAGCCTTTGGAGTCGTCGACGTAAAATTGATGGTGCATTGAATCGTGTCCCACCTGGATTCTATAAACGAGTTTATGTCACATTAACTCATATGCAAGGTTTAAGCATTGGCAGTTTAATACTTAGTCATAATTTGACAAAAGAAGTAAGTTTTTTTCACTTTCGGAAATAATTAAAAAGATACAATTATTTGTATATCTTAGTTGCACTTTAATCACTTTGTTTGGGATGTTAGGTAGTTGGAGATAGCTAACAGGATACCCTGTATTCACCTAGGTTTTGTCCTGGTTGACACTCGTCCTCAGCAAGGTGTACCTTCAGTCGTCAGATAGCTGACACTCTCTAGTTGATCCTGACCCGTATCAACCACCTTCACAATCTGAGCATTTATCATTGAGCTATTCATTCTATTACTGCTCTGTAGGACAGGGATATTTACAATTAGTTAATGACTGAGCAATGACTACAGGGATCATCTGTTCCCTCAAGACTACAAGTACTCTTTTACTGATGAAGTCCAATAGTGTTTGCCCGTTATGATTTGGCTAATGTCTGGTTGGCTCAATTTATCGTTAAGCTAAATGTCGTGTATACTACTAAATAAATCATTTATTATTATTTTTAACTTTGTAATTTCTCAAGTCCTTGTTTTGTATTTTTTTTTTACGTTCTAACATTTTCAAAACTGCTTGTTATATGTGATATTTATTAGCTTAATTTGACCATTCGATAAAAACGAGGTATAGGTTTTGATTTAGACAACATTTTCCTATGTGACTCAGATCAGATTCGAGTGATAACTCCTTAGTCTAGGCATTCGTCCATATCATTAGTCTGTGACTTACCAATGCTCAAAAACAACTTAATAATTAAATATAATTTCATGCATTAGTTTGGATTAGTGATTAAACCACTCAGCTTTTGACCAAGTAGGTCAAATGTTCCTGCCCTATCCCATCAACCCCAGTTTATGTTCTTTATGTAGTATAAAACTGTATCTGACGTAAACATTATAGCCAAACGTTGAGTACAGTTGAGTACTTAATAAACCAGCCATGCTTCTTGTATGCGGTTTAGTGATACTACGTAACTGCTTAAATCGAAGTAGATTGAGACTCATGTTTGTAACCTGGTAGTTGGAAATTGTAACTTTCTTCACTATTCCATGGATAACCTAAGATTACAAATCAGTGATAACCAAAGTATTTTAAAACTTTTACCGATGAAACATCTTTCGACATCACTAGTTTTTTTTTCTTATGGAATCATTTTAAGGTATTCTGAGTATTCCTTGTTTTGAAGATTAATAATTTCTCCTTCAGTATTTTGACATCATATTATCTATTTGGAATTTAATGTTAAAAATCCTGTTAACAATGCTGATTTTATAAGAAAAGATTTATATTTCCTTATTTTTTAAAATAATATTTGTATCCTCTACCATCTTCCCCCCCCCTTCACTTAATCTAGATGACAATGGATGAACATAAATTTGCTTTAACTGTTGAACATGTATGCACGATGGTTAGTACACCAGAATATCGTCAATTAATTATTGAAGCAATTCACGTACTTGGTTCATTGATGATGCATGATGTTGACAATCGAATATTTATTGATTGTATTGTTAAAGTTGAAGATATCGTGGAGAAAGCAAATAATTTATTTTTAATTGATCAAGTAAGTGATTGCTTCGTTTGATTATATAGTTTAATTAAACTCTGTTCGAAACTGTAACTCAATTAGTTCAACATCAGTTGTTGGAAGTAACAGAAATCGTTAAACAGTTAACAAGACACCCTTTATTAGACTATACGGAAACCAAATCACTATTTCAATCGTTAAACCTTAAATGGTATTCTTACCTTACGTTGAATGATGCTGATAATAAGCCAGAATTTAAACAGTTCGACTAAGTAACTATGTGCAGTAGTTGTAGTAGTAGTATACAATTGTGGATCAATCGATTTCTGGCTACCATACCACTACATTTATTTGCGAAATTGCTGGTTTCAACTTCAAGTTCTCATAACATTTTGATTACACAAATTGTGGTAGTTTGTTCTAGATCATAATGTTCCTAAGAATAATTTGAATGTGAACAGTATTATTTGAATCTAAATATTTTTAACCTAAAGGTCATTGTTATATGCACCTGTTCAAGCAGTGTATTTAGCTCTAGAATACGAATACTCTCTGGTAGGATCCACCGTCTCGTCGTACGTTAAGCGATTATGGAAGATAATTACTAATCAGTATTTGTCCATACTCGTACAGCCACAGCTGATAAATTCTGTCATCATTCTAAGAATCCTTTTCAACAATTTGTCTTTATTAAAATCGTAACGAGAAACCTGTTACTCATAAAGCAATTTAGCTGTTTTATTGTTATGCTAAAGAGTTGCAAAACTAACCACCATCCAACACCAATGATGATGTAGTGGGTAACATTAGTCGTTATCTTCGACAACCACTTATATCCTACTGATTGAGGAAATGACTCAGTTCGGTAAATACTTGCTCGTGAAAGCAATCAATTGTGTACTGATAATGTTAAGTGATAGAGTAGTTGACAAGCTTCGTAATGTTTACATCTTTTTTTCTTAGATAAAGTATGGCGGAAACGCCACAGTGTGTTGTGCAAAAACAATGAAGCAATCTGGAGTCACTGACTCAACGCCTAGTAATAATAACCAAGCACGTAGACAAAGCACTTTAACGTGCAACGGATTACATAATATTTGTCAGCGTTTCTATGACACACCACCTGCCGGAAAATTCGGTACAATGTCCTATATGGTACGTGCCGTATCTGAATTACTTACGTGTAATAAATGTTTAAACCCAGATAAGCCTTTACCAATCAATTGCAATGTTCAATAATATTCATATTTGTTTTGCAATCGTATACACATGCGTCCTTCTTTCTTGTTTTACTCCTCATATTACGTAAATACACATAAATCATGTCCCTACTGAGTTTCTTATCCTTCATTTCACTGTCTTATGCACACTACACACTGGTGTATTCACCTATTGACATTGGTAGTAAACGGCTTTGCCTAGTCAATAATTTCTGCCCTTTATACAATCAAGTATAGACTCTTCTCATTTTACATTTCTCAATCATGTTTCATCTAGTGGATTGGAGAATTCATAATGACACTACTGCTTGTTTAATTTTTAATGATATCCTACTATTTTGTAATATCCTCTCACCTGTAGATACTGTTATTTATTTTATAAAATCAATTCCCTCTTGATTTTTGAATTTAATTAGTATCGAAATACTTTTATTATGATAGGATTACGTGTAATAATCTAATTCACTTTGAAAAAGATACTCGATTCTTATTTTCTGATGTCTCTGCCATCTTGAATTCCCCAACCATCTTTTCTTTAAATCATAATTTCAATTTAGTTCGATAGTTTATAGTGTGTCATGGTATTTCTTCGACATTTGGCCCTTTTCTGATTTGTTTAATCTAGTCCAATTGTACCTCAAATTATTTTAAAGTTGATATGCAGAAAAATACATTACAGTACCATTCTTCATGTGTATGTACTTTCTTAGAATGATTGCATGCATTAACTTATAAAAGTAAATGAATGATGATTTATTCCTTCACTTGTATAACTAAAAGGAGTACGTGAATTGGGGATTTCTGACTGTAATAAAAGCGACTTTTATTTACAGGAAATAAATATCAGCCTAACAACCGTTTAAAAATGAATTCACACTAAACAACTGCTTTAGGAGTAACATCAATATTCGATACTTGAAGGAAATCAGTACAAGAGGTCCTGTAATGTGGTTTCACGTTGCTTAAAACTCAACGTGTCTAAAATTCTGACACTTCGCTAAAGACATAGTCCAACAACACCTACTGTCAGTCAGGAGAGCCGCTAACTTAAGGTAGCCTAATGACGCACAGCAATTATACCATCCTAGATTTAATTCTGAAACCTAAGAAGCTTGCGGAATTCTAGTGAAATGTCCTTGATCATAATTACTTGAGAAAGTTAGCTTGTAAGCTTCAACTAGTTTGGAAATTACGAACAAAGCTGTGCAAATCACGACATAGATAGAACAACTGAGCTATATATAAGAAAGCAAACTTTTATCATACCAAACAATGTCAGTACAACTGAAAACTTGTGCACAAGAATGTGTCCAGTAAACTATGTTAAACGAAAATGATCTTAAGCAGTCAACCATATCAACGTTGAGTCGGACCTGTGAGATGGTGATTCAGTTGAATATATACTACTTGGCTTCACTCGTTAACATGATTAGTTGTAAGAACTTATCAAACAAGTAAAATGGTCATTTTGTAACTTTATCAACAAATTTTAGCTACTGGGCATTTAAAGTTGATTGGTGAAGTTGTAGCTTAATGGTTACAGTATTCCGTTTGCGACCATTTTGTTGTGAATTTGAACTATGTTATAGTTTAGGCAGTTGGAAATTATCATTAACTCTTAAAGTGTGGTAGTTTTAAATGTTAGTTAAATGGTTTCAACCTCGTTCTACTGGATAAAAGGGCAATGGTGTCGTGTACGAACTTGTACCTGGTCGCTAAAGTGAGTAATTTAACACTTAAATACTGAGGAACAGATACGTCTGTTTAAGAACACTATCAAAAAATAATTTGGCTATTGACTAATTGCACCAATTGTTCTCACAAAGACCGTTTTATGTTCACAATCTCATGATTTGCTATATAGATAAGACTCAAACACAACCATAATGATAGAAAACTATCTTTTGTAAAGAAAACTAGGTAGATTTAAAACCATACTAATCAGATCATTCTGTTTGCATATATGATGAAGAATCTAAAAGAAATCCAGAGTGGCAAAGATGGTGAGTGAAATAACTAGTTAAATTCTCAAACATCTTGAATTAGTACCTTACTTTTCAGAGATCATTAATGATAAGAAACTGGGATGTTGATTATTATCATTTGATCTAAAAAAGGTATACTAGTAAGTAGTCCAACTAAGACAAACATTTGGAACCACTGAATTAATAGGTAGTACTCAAACATAACGTTACGAAAGTAGTTCTCATGAACGCCTTTTCTCAACCTAAAAATCATAGCAAAATAAGATTTTTTTTTATACACCAGTAAATATACTTATCAAATTTAGGCGACAAAGAAAAACTTAAAGTGGTAACAAATTAAAGCTTTTCCATTTAGAACAAAACTGCAACCATGATTTCAGATTAGCTGGCAATACATCCGACAGTTTCAACTCCTTAATACAAACAAATAGATAACAATCAATGATTGATGGCAGTTCACGATTGAACTTCACAAAATATGGGTGGTTATTTAAAATATTTAATGACTTTTGTTTTACATCTAGGGAAGCGTTACGTATCGATAATCCGAGCAATAGTAAACTTGAGTCTATAGTAATAATAAGTGATGAGAGTTGGTCGAAATTGTGAGGTTCTAGAATTTTCCCAATCAATTGTACAAGCATACATTCTCCATACAACGTTGTTGGTGTAATAGATTTATCAAGGGATGAAACAGTAATATCAGGACAGCTTGAGTTCCATATAAAATGTAGACACAGTTTTGTGTCAATTTGCCAGTAACATGTGTTATTACTTGAAGAAAGGATTTCCATTAACTTTTTAAGTGATGCAGGAAGTTCTTTTACTGTTGAATGTACAAATGAGTTAATTGTTACTTTATATTGGTTACTAAGTAGTATGTGACAAAACAATAATACCGATAATGGAGAACTATTTGGATTACACTGAATAATAAGCGTGAAAGATTCTTTAGGAACAGTAATAGATTTATTTGAAGGTGTTGGAGTACTGTTTGTCATTGTGCTATTGATATGTTGAAGATGACAATAATTTGTAAACATACTAAAAATATCGTTTAACTCTAAGTCTAATTTACTTAGTTCTTTGTAAATGTCGTCGTGTTGTACATCTTTAACAAGATTTGTTTTATAATGATTTGAAAGATTTGAAATATGATATGTTAACTGACGAAGCTCAGAAATAAAGTCAAATTTCGATGCATTTTGAGCGTCACAAACATTGGCCTTATTTTTCGGATAACTTTTAAACATGTTTAAAAGAAATGATATATTATCGTCCAATTCGCCAAGCTCTTTAAGAAGACTTTTATCACGTTCATTCAATTCATTGGAAATAAATTCACTTGACATTTCAATACAAGAAGATGAATTATTTTCTTTACCAAGATGGTAAAAATTTTCCAATTTATACATTGTATCCGTATGTACAAAGTTAATTGAACTTGGTATTAAACGATCCAGTTTATACATGATTTCTAAAAAAATAAAACCATAACAAACTTGGAATAACAATGACTTTTAACATGATAAAGATGTGAGAACATTATCAAACTCCAAACAGTCTACATTTTCCTGGGTACTTTTGAGGATGAATTTATAAACTCCGAATAGAAATACCCTGGTACGGTTGAGGGTGGGGGAATCCGCCCTAACATGGTCGCACGTATACAGCCACTCACAGGGAAGTCCTACTCACCTCGCGGCGGGGGTAGTGTTTACGAAAGTAAAAGGAAAAAAGGCGAATGCTCGGCGCTTTAACCGGGTTGGTGAATATGGAGAATTCACCTAGTGGACGAAAACTGAACCTTGCAAATATAGTTCAAAAGAAAGATCGAAACAAAAGAAATCAAAACTATTACCTTAAAGGATTTATTCCGGAGAATCTTTTCATGGCTCCGATACATTTACAAAAAATCTAGGGTGTCACTAAATATCCTTATCGATAGACTTATCTATTTGCTCTACTATATAAGATAAATTGAAGGTGAAGATAATAGAAAATATAGACAATCACCATTCTAAATGATGCAAGTAGACTAAGTGACCGGCTATTTTTCATCTGAAACACGGTACCTAACTTTGAACTTGATAGTGGTTTGATTCAATATAAAATTGGGGAGCCTTACTAAAAATGCTTTGAAAGTATTTAGTTGGCCATCTCTTTCCTACACTTTCAGTGAGACAGAAACTTTGTAACTGTGTTATACATCCATAAAAGCAAACGATTCTCCTTCATGATTAGATTTACCTACAAAGCATTGGTAAAATATTTATGTTAACGTAGAATGGTATTCTGAATCGATTTTAAAAACTCCAATGCCCTGGTGAGGCGGAGGGTAAGGAGAGTCAGTTCTCCCTCTCGAAATACTTTCACATGGCCACGCGCATACAGCCATTAACAGGGAAGTCCTACCCAATGGCTTCTCGCACCAGGGGGGGTTGTTTACAAAATTGAGAGGACGAAAAAGGAATGTCCGGCAATTGAACCGGGTTGGTGGATATGGAAGGTTCAACTGGGGGAGTCGGGAAACCCTGGTTCCAACCAATGGTGCACCTGGGTTCCAGGATCCTGAAGAAACAAATGGCGTATGAACCAGTCGATGTTCACAGGCTACCATGGGATGGCATCTCCTTACGTCGCTTCATTGCTTTATGAATCAGACCTTTAAGTTGAAGGCTCGTAGTGTGCCCCCCAAGAAAACCACACGCCTCGGTCTGGGCACCCGAACAGTATGACAGCTCACACACAAACCAAGGGAATTATATGGCGCATATGTATTCGGTGCCGTTTTGTATCAATAATTGTGTTCAAATAAATAGATAATCTGAACGGATTCATGAAATCCAAAGCAACTACTGTTTTATGGTGCCTTCATATAAACCATTCTTTTCTAGTAATCAGTCTGGATGTCCAAAGAATTTGACGTAAATGCCGATGGGAGTAAAAATTTGTTTTGGATACAGAACTCACCACCATACACCCTATCTAGGTAAAAGTTTGCTAATCGCAGTGTTTCATAATACTACTAGTGAGCTTCAGCAATCCTACCTAATATATATATATATATATATATATATATATATATATATATATATATAAACTCAGCTTTCCATTTTTGAATTAAGCACTTGACAATCGTATTATACCTGTTTGCCGTGAATACACCAGACTGTGTCTAAAGGAACGCTGACGAGCTCAGCCTGGAAAGTCAGTTTCTCAATCACATTCGAGTTACCTGAACATAGATGCTGATAAGCGAGGAACAGGAAATAAAAGCACGTGCCTTTATGGAGTCGAGTACTGGATTTATGTACATCACAGTCGAGTAACACAGAATAGGTAACATATGTAACATAAAACTTATCATCCAGTGAAGGCTTAAGAAATAGTCGTGAACAAACAACGACTGAGATTACAGAGAAATTAAGTACATCATGTGATGTAATCTCATTATCCTTAATATGTACATCGTCGATAACACACGATCATTAATCCTGATAACTAAGTACATAGGTTAAATAAATTCTGTTCGCATCAGCCGGTAACAGTAAATCTGTTAATAGTTCCAAATAGAACTGTTACCATAGGTGGCAATAAAGGATGTTAGTTTGACTAAAGTGCTACTTGGGACTAAGTTTGTTATTCAATAATGTACATGGGAAACATACACAATTAATGGGTAGTTTTGAATTGGTAGCGTTACCCATGCATCTTGAAACACCGAGAAACGATAAGACAACAACAGGGAAAACCCACATTGCACATGTAAACAACCAACTCTAAACTCGCTCACGTCCAATATCCAATGTCTTCGTCACAACGTGTGTAAACCAATCGGTTTCTTTGCGCTCTCTTCTTGTTGTTTTGTTTCAGCTCCAGGTCATTGATATTGTCCAATTGGTGGTAGTCTAGCCACTTGGCTGCACTAATTCTAGTCAGTTTGTGTATCATGTAGTTCGATTGAGTGCGTTCGTCTCAAGGCAGTAGGGTCTTGGGATCCAACAGCTATTGCACTACCAGGTAGGGGGTCGGTTGGTTGCTATGTGGAAAACAGTAAAGAGAAAAATTCGAGTGCTAAGAGAGGTTGGTTGTGTCAAAAGGTAAATAAATTAATAGTTCAAACAGTATGAGGAGGTCGAAGTGTACGAATAAAAGGGGGAACGGTGATGATAAGAAACGAGGTTGAAATAAGCTGACGTGATGGTGGCAATAGTAGGTAGATTACAAAATATGCATCAGACACATTCCAAGTGGGAGATGGCATCCCATGGGTGAGTACATGTTTGTCGAGTCTTCACTTGAAGCCGTCCACTGAGATCTGTGGGCACTCCTGCCGGCAGAACATACCAAACGGGGAAAATCTTAGTAAGTAAAAGTGGGGGTGTGACTGAGTTTTCGGTCCTGGTAGGGTCTTCGTGTAGGGATGACTTTGTGTACTTAGCACGCCGTGTACCATTATCACGCCACTTCTTATTCCCATATAACTCAGAGAGGACTATTTTAGCTGTCGGAGTTCATCTTCGTAAGATTTCTTCCTTAACTCCATCACCCACTTCGTCGCTCGTCTCTAAGAAATTCACGTTTCCTTCGAGGAGAGGAGGTGAATGAACTTTGTGAACCTCGAGGTGAGGCCATAAGTTTGTCTTAAGCAATGTAAGGAACAACTTTGGTGTGATTGCATCAGGTTGTCTATATAAAAGTGGAGAGTTGGATTTGAAGTGTAGTTAGAACTGGCGTCCAAGCTCTCTGTGGTTGCTTGTCCTGTATCGCGCTGTGTGAAGATGATCGGGAAAGGGTTATTGTGGAGAACGTAAGTTCTGCCCATTTCCTTAATATTGTGAGGTCCTTCGACGCCCCAGTGCACCCCCGTCGCTTCTTATGGACCTCCGTCTCTTATGATCGTCAGTCTGAGCAAATGCTTGTGGGTCAATTTTTTCTAGGACGTTGTTTGTTAAAGTCAGGAAGAGTAGTGAAGTCAAGGTGATCCGCTGTGAGACTTTCGATGTTGAGACCCTCTAGTCCACAGGCATTTCATGTGCCTTGATACGGAGCATCCAGTTCTACAGGCGACTCTGGAACCAGGATAGAAGTGAGTCAGTGAGACTCGTCTTCGCGACTTTTTGGGTACTGTGTTTAAATCTTCTCCGAATCCATAAATATGGTTTAGATTAGTACCTTTCCGCTCTGGAAAGTTCTCAGGCTGCACAGTCCTAGAAGAAGGCCAGATGCTCAAGACTTGTCTTCTCTAAATCCGTGTCATGTCTCGCAACTGATCTTGTTTTTTAAGGCACAACAGTAAAACAGACCAGAATACACTCAAGTTTCAGTGGACCTCGATCAAACACTCGCAACACAGGAAACTACGAAGATAGTCATGGTGACTGTGTAGCAATCAACGTTAGTTGATTAAGATCTAGTCTATGACCTCCTACTAAGATTAAAACAATGTAGGTTTTACTCTTAGTTACTCCCTTGCTTTCTGTTGGGCTGTAGTTTCTACTATTCTTCAATGAATGGTAAACGTTTGTGAGTTTAAAATTAGAACTCCGTACTCCACTTCTTCCACGTATTGGGTAATTTATATCTATCACAAACACCTTGAATTTTTTTCAAGCTGTATACAAGTTTTGTCACAGTAAAACATCACGTGATAGAGTAAATACCTAACTACCTCTTGAGCGGCGTACGTTAGCTGAACAAGGAAGAACAGAAACACTCTTCCAGCTCAAACTGAAAAGCATAGTTAGGACTGAAACATGGCTCTCTACGGACTTCACGGGCGATGAAGTGAGCGTTCACGACACAGTGCTACACGACTGTGACAGGAAAAACAAAAGAGGGAGCGTGTGGCGATATATGTTGACAGCATTCTCAAAGCCACGATACCGTAGAAGACCAAGCTAGCTGAGTTATAGGGCTGCCGCTGATGTTGCTTCAAATTGAACAACGTGAAGTACCTGGTCGAGGAAATATATTACCCATCCCACACACAGAAGGAAAATGCACCCAAGATAATACCGATGCTATCAAGCCTGAGATTTGAACGGATACTCTTAGCCGGTGATTTCGATATCCCATCACAGAATTGATGATAGCGAGAGGGAGGCTTCACAAGAATTTCATTGGAGCCATAAAAATCCTCATCATGACTTAACATTAAGACGACTTTAGGAAATGGGGGAAAGACAAAAATCTTTCAAGACATGAATATCTGCAAAAACCTAGATATAAATATTCGGTTTGGATGCAGAACTAACGAACTAGTTTATTAGATAAGGCTAAACAATGTTAATCTGTATGACGTACGAAGCGTTTTTGAGTTACTCGTATTAAATTATATCAAAGCACAAATTCTGTATTCAATCTGGACGGTTCTGATTCGAGAAAGAGAATAAACTATGTAAAAAGTACAAAATACCTCAAACAGTACAGCCCGTGCTATACAACCAAGGGATTTTCTAGAATACTTTTTACATAGTTTATTCTCTTTCTCGAATCAGAACCGTCCAGATTGAATACAGAATTTGTGCTTTGATATAATTTAATACGAGTAACTCAAAAACGCTTCGTACGTCATACAGATTAACATTGTTTAGCCTTATCTAATAAACTAGTTCGTTAGTTCTGCATCCAAACCGAATATTTATATCTAGGTTTTTGCAGATATTCATGTCTTGAAAGATTTTTGTCTTTCCCCCATTTCCTAAAGTCGTCTTAATGTTAAGTCATGATGAGGATTTTTATGGCTCCAATGAAATTCTTGTGAAGCCTCCCTCTCGCTATCATCAATTCTGTGATGGGATATCGAAATCACCGGCTAAGAGTATCCGTTCAAATCTCAGGCTTGATAGCATCGGTATTATCTTGGGTGCATTTTCCTTCTGTGTGTGGGATGGGTAATATATTTCCTCGACCAGGTACTTCACGTTGTTCAATTTGAAGCAACATCAGCGGCAGCCCTATAACTCAGCTAGCTTGGTCTTCTACGGTATCGTGGCTTTGAGAATGCTGTCAACATATATCGCCACACGCTCCCTCTTTTGTTTTTCCTGTCACAGTCGTGTAGCACTGTGTCGTGAACGCTCACTTCATCGCCCGTGAAGTCCGTAGAGAGCCATGTTTCAGTCCTAACTATGCTTTTCAGTTTGAGCTGGAAGAGTGTTTCTGTTCTTCCTTGTTCAGCTAACGTACGCCGCTCAAGAGGTAGTTAGGTATTTACTCTATCACGTGATGTTTTACTGTGACAAAACTTGTATACAGCTTGAAAAAAATTCAAGGTGTTTGTGATAGATATAAATTACCCAATACGTGGAAGAAGTGGAGTACGGAGTTCTAATTTTAAACTCACAAACGTTTACCATTCATTGAAGAATAGTAGAAACTACAGCCCAACAGAAAGCAAGGGAGTAACTAAGAGTAAAACCTACATTGTTTTAATCTTAGTAGGAGGTCATAGACTAGATCTTAATCAACTAACGTTGATTGCTACACAGTCACCATGACTATCTTCGTAGTTTCCTGTGTTGCGAGTGTTTGATCGAGGTCCACTGAAACTTGAGTGTATTCTGGTCTGTTTTACTGTTGTGCCTTAAAAAACAAGATCAGTTGCGAGACATGACACGGATTTAGAGAAGACAAGTCTTGAGCATCTGGCCTTCTTCTAGGACTGTGCAGCCTGAGAACTTTCCAGAGCGGAAAGGTACTAATCTAAACCATATTTATGGATTCGGAGAAGATTTAAACACAGTACCCAAAAAGTCGCGAAGACGAGTCTCACTGACTCACTTCTATCCTGGTTCCAGAGTCGCCTGTAGAACTGGATGCTCCGTATCAAGGCACATGAAATGCCTGTGGACTAGAGGGTCTCAACATCGAAAGTCTCACAGCGGATCACCTTGACTTCACTACTCTTCCTGACTTTAACAAACAACGTCCTAGAAAAAATTGACCCACAAGCATTTGCTCAGACTGACGATCATAAGAGACGGAGGTCCATAAGAAGCGACGGGGGTGCACTGGGGCGTCGAAGGACCTCACAATATTAAGGAAATGGGCAGAACTTACGTTCTCCACAATAACCCTTTCCCGATCATCTTCACACAGCGCGATACAGGACAAGCAACCACAGAGAGCTTGGACGCCAGTTCTAACTACACTTCAAATCCAACTCTCCACTTTTATATAGACAACCTGATGCAATCACACCAAAGTTGTTCCTTACATTGCTTAAGACAAACTTATGGCCTCACCTCGAGGTTCACAAAGTTCATTCACCTCCTCTCCTCGAAGGAAACGTGAATTTCTTAGAGACGAGCGACGAAGTGGGTGATGGAGTTAAGGAAGAAATCTTACGAAGATGAACTCCGACAGCTAAAATAGTCCTCTCTGAGTTATATGGGAATAAGAAGTGGCGTGATAATGGTACACGGCGTGCTAAGTACACAAAGTCATCCCTACACGAAGACCCTACCAGGACCGAAAACTCAGTCACACCCCCACTTTTACTTACTAAGATTTTCCCCGTTTGGTATGTTCTGCCGGCAGGAGTGCCCACAGATCTCAGTGGACGGCTTCAAGTGAAGACTCGACAAACATGTACTCACCCATGGGATGCCATCTCCCACTTGGAATGTGTCTGATGCATATTTTGTAATCTACCTACTATTGCCACCATCACGTCAGCTTATTTCAACCTCGTTTCTTATCATCACCGTTCCCCCTTTTATTCGTACACTTCGACCTCCTCATACTGTTTGAACTATTAATTTATTTACCTTTTGACACAACCAACCTCTCTTAGCACTCGAATTTTTCTCTTTACTGTTTTCCACATAGCAACCAACCGACCCCCTACCTGGTAGTGCAATAGCTGTTGGATCCCAAGACCCTACTGCCTTGAGACGAACGCACTCAATCGAACTACATGATACACAAACTGACTAGAATTAGTGCAGCCAAGTGGCTAGACTACCACCAATTGGACAATATCAATGACCTGGAGCTGAAACAAAACAACAAGAAGAGAGCGCAAAGAAACCGATTGGTTTACACACGTTGTGACGAAGACATTGGATATTGGACGTGAGCGAGTTTAGAGTTGGTTGTTTACATGTGCAATGTGGGTTTTCCCTGTATTTCTTTTTGAACTATATTCGCAAAGTTCAGTTTTCGTCCACTAGGTGAATTCTCCATATTCACCAACCCTGTTAATGCGCCGAGCATTCGCGTTTTTTCCTGTCACTTGCGTAAAGAATACCCCGCCGCCAGGTGTCAGTGAGTAGGACTTCCCCCACCCTCAACCGTACCAGGGTATTTCTATTCAGAGTTTATAAATTCATCCTCAAACGCAGTCGGTATAATGTTTCAGTCCTCAAAATAATGCCATTCCTACTAAACCTACCGACAAATTCTTTGCCCATTGTGTAGCTTACCGGATTTGCCGCGCTTTTGTGACTTACTTTCGCCTGTTACTCCCAATGGAGCATGGGCTGCTGACCTGCATCCTCCAACCCAGTATTTCATGGGACTTTTTTACTAGTCCCATCCAACTTTCGTTCATTTATCTCATGTCTGTCCATTTCTCGATGTATTGTGTTCCTTGTTATTCTTCATCTCCACCTGTGACCTTGAGGATTCCATGTGAGGGCTTGCCTCATGACGCAGTTGGGTGCTCTACTCAGTGTGTGTCCTATATACTTCCAGGGCTTCTACCTGATTTCTTCCTCCGCCAGGATATGATTTGCTTATTCCAAAAGTAGGTTGTTGTGGTTGATAGTGTCCGGCCAAACGATCCGAAGTATTTCGCGTAGACAACTGTTAATACATACTTGTATCTTCTGGATGATGGCTTTCGTAGTTCTCCAGGTTTTCGCGCCATACAGTAGAACGGTTTTCACGTTTGTATTGAAAATCCTGACCTTGGTGTTGGTTGACAGTTGCTTTGAGTTCCATATGTTGTTCAGTTGTAAATATGCTGCTCTTGCTTTTCCGATCCGCGCCTTCACATCTGCATCAGATCCACCGCATTCACCAATGATGCTGCCCCAATATGTAAAGGTTTTCGCATCTTTCAAATCTTCTCTGTCAAGTGTGATCAGATTGTTGCATGCTGTTATATCGGAGAGTCTTGCTTTTCCGTGTCCCGCTTCACAAAACATTTATTACAGTGAAATTTCCCAACAAATTGTTCATAATTTCTGGAGATTTTAAGTAAAGGAAGTTTTAATAATGATAATAATAATAATAATAATATAATCGATTTTTGAAAATTTCTGTAGAAAATCTGAATTATGCACAGACACATATATATAAACATCATTCTTCCATCAAAAACAGACAAATTCACAATATTAAAGGAAAAAAGGGATTTGTACAAGGGAGTGCTATCAACAAAAAAAGAAGTAGTAATGCGAACTTAATAATTTACACAATATAATTAAATGATCAATCAAAAAGAATGATGGGCATCTAACAGTCTGTCATTTATGTTAGAGTATATATAGAGAATCAAATTATATGACCGTAACATGATTACAAAATTAACGATTCCTGATTAATGATATTTTATACTGAAGGAAAACTGAATAAGTGATAATCAATTGTGACTAATTACTTCAAAAAAAAGTTTATTATGAAGTGCATCATCTTAAATTAAACCAGTCGAAATGACTAGAATGTAAGATATTCGCAACTTGTGCAGAATAAGATGATGCAATGGACAGCAATAAAGGTAGATCTTCTGGCAAGCAACTACAAATAAGAAAAAAAAAGACAAAAAGCTACTATTTATACATATATATGCTTTCTAATTAATCAGTGAAAAATGATCAATGTAACTAAGTGACAGTGAAGATTTTATAATCTAGCGTTCAATCAAGAACTATGGGTTACTATCCACTCCAATAGCGAGTTTTAAGTGGTGTATACGAAAACATTATTTAACAGTCAAAGTGAAAATTGGTGAAGTACGATTATCAAAATCAATAACTTCACTTCCATGTTTAGTCGAATACAAAAATACGATCAATAATTGTCTCGAATTGTAGATAGAAATAATAGGATGTCTGGCAGTAGAAAGAAACAACAGGACGTTAAAGGAATGGTTAACCGCTAAATGAGGAAATTGGAAGAAAGAGTTAACATTGATTTTGCTGAAACATTGTGTCTCCATACAAGGAACAAGCAAGAAGTCACCTTTCCTGCTTATGTATTGTAGACAACCACGACTATCAATGCATAATAAGACCTGGCCACAACAACAGAAGTGGACGGTAGCAAGGTTAAGAAAAGAGAGGAGACAATAAGGAAAATGGAAAAGAAACAAATATCAGACAAAAAGAAGGCGGAACAGCAGAAAAAGACGTAGAATCCTTTTGCGGTGGAGACCTGGTAAACTGTAGAGAATGGAAAAGTGACATATCAGGGGGACCAGGGTCAGGAAAACTGATTCCGAAATGGGAAGGATAGTACAGTGTCACAGAGACGTGGCTCGGTTTACACGACCCGGAGAGAAGATAAGCAGAAGCACGTAAATTCCAGTTAACTGCAGAGATGGTTTCAAGAGCATCATGAGTGCAAGTCACGAACAACACCAAAGAAGACAGTGATACGGCGATCGGAAAAACTGCGACAACAGCTTATTAAAAGGGAGACAAGTGCAGTGTGTGTTACTTATGTTGACGTAAGTAGTGTATAACACTAATCAGGAATAGGATATCTGGCAGCAGAAGGTTGAGAAGATCGAGGAGGGAAGAACGGGAATAGAAATGCAGGAACAATGAAGTTTGAAACAATTAATGAAAATTTTGCAAATGAACTATTAGAGTATGGTTCTTCTATTTTATCAAGTAACTCTGTAATTTTGTGCTAAATATAATCGGTTGTTCTCACCTGCATTCTCTTTCACTACAGGGTTAGTGGCTACAAGCATTGAGATGAGATAAAGCAACGTGCACTGAAATACAAGGAATTCAGAAAACAACCGAACACTTCATAACGATGTTTCAAATTAGATGAAGTCATATGTTAAAAATAGCATCCTTATTATAGATAATGTCAAACAAATGTACGATTCCCAAGTATATGTTGGTTACCGGTAAATTTAGGGTTTTCTTACAACGAAGTCTTCCGCAAAATCTACTACTGAGCTAAATAATAGTAAATGTTAGAAAAATATTGACGCGCTTTCACACGTATACATCACTTTAAACGATTTTCAAAATGGCTGACATGGATTAACAGGTTGGATTAAGTAAACGGCAGAATTATACTGGAGTTTAGTGTACAGAAATCTTTAAAGTTTATCTTATCAACTGTGAGATTTTTTAATTTTCCGTTATTGACGTTTAAGAACTTCAACCGATTAATGTCTGTTGCCATATGTACATCTTGAAAGGATTGTCTCGACATAGTGGCTAGCAAAGAAATCCAGAACATGAGTTTTGTCGTAACTGAAAATTGTCAGCTGAATGTTTTTACAGATTCAAAGTCAGTCACATTGTGAAGTCGGCTGAGAAGTCTAAAATAGGCGACATGGATACTGCACTTCACTGCTAACCATATACTAAATATTCTAAAATCGTTTTGTTTGTTATTATGTGTAACAGTAAGATGGATTCACACTAGTTGTTATACTGATACTAAATTAATGATATAAGAATTACATTTCGCAATTCACATAGTGAAATAGAATAAGTTGGATTAACTGTTTAAAATTAAATATAATCGTAATTGATAATTCTGGAAATGAACTCTGTTAACTAATCATATTATTTTAAAACAGCATTATTAACTAAATGGAATTACGATGCATATTTTAAAACAAAATGCACGTGATTTGGAAATCGGAATGAACCACTCATTTTAATGTCAAATGTCACCACAAACACGTACATCACTGGATGCTTCTTGACAAAACAATATATTGAACAGAACAGACAACAATCGATATATATATATATATATATATATATATATATATAACAATGGAATAATCTAAACCCATACAAATAAATTCATATTCATTGAATAAGTTGGCGGACTAATTAAGTCGATGGACAACGCATTGAAGTTTTAAACAAAAAGGTTCGAGTCTTAATGTGGACATCAACACTAATGCAGGTAAATCCGGCTAATGGATCCAAGTACATTAAAATGTGCATCCTGAACTTCACTGTTACCCTAAACCCAAATATACTACATAGTATTGTTATTTATAAGTAATCAGTTTTTCAAAATACCCGGTCATCTCAGACAACCAGTTTAAAAAATGACCACAGCATTTCATGTTATCATCATATAACCCATCCTTTTAACTTTTTTTGCAACAAGTTTATATGCATGAGTTTAACGGAAACCGTCAACGAGAAAATTAATTTAAATGCTCAACCTCTCGAAACGTAGACAGGGCAGTAATCAAACCTCCAGTCGCTAATCATTTATTCAATGTTACAATAAGTGAATAAAAAAATTCTAAAAAATCTACTATATATCGTAAATTGTATGCATGAAAACTAATTTTAGTAAGCAAATATTAAAAATAATTATTGTCACTAACCCTGCAGCAATGGTCATCCGATCAACTCGGTGAAGCGTATTTGAGCCTTCTTTAACTAACAAATTTGTCAGTATTGAACTTTTAAGATAAATCAATTGCAGATTACCCTCCAGATGTTTCAGAGTCATCAGTGAACAGTTTGTTGCATCTAACACCATATGGATTTGTTCGATAAGACGAAATACCAAAGGAGCAGGTTTAATTGGTATAATACGCCGAGTAATACATGACCCAAGTTTACACTGTGGTGTCGTTAGAACTGATTGTTGTTCAAAGGGTTCTGTCTCATCCAACTTTACTTTTACACGATCTCGACCAACGTGTGTACCACTACTACTTCCAGCGCTAATAGTGAAATGATGACTTAATTTCAGATTTGCATCATCTGATTCCTTGCTTGAAATTGAATCTGTAGATTTGGACTGAATAAGCGTTAGGGCCTATTATATATTTTTTAAAAATACAAACAATTAGATTGTCTATTTTAAAACTGGGTAAATTTTCGAAAATTAATCCATCTTTTATCATAAGCAATACAAGGTGATATTCAGGAAAAATCACTGATTTCATAGATTACAATTACATCATGGTCAACCGAGGTTGTAATGATCAAAATGGATAGTTAGCGAATGAAATTCAAGTGTTAAATATTATTCCTAATGTGGGCGCGAGCAAATGGAGGTGTACAACTTTCATAATAACTATTCCATGGTAACTAACTCTCAAACACTATATCGATATGAAGAAACTCCTAAAAATCATATTTTTTTCTACTTAATAAACAGGGAAATAAGACAATACAGAAGCTCCAATTCTCACAATTTTCTAGAGTATCGGAGAAAAATACCAACATGTTTACAATGCAAAAACAACATATATGAGGATAAAGATGAAATATGAAGGGTGACAAAACTGTTCGAGGCTGAAATGAAGAATGAAAATATGTACGCGAACGTAATTAGTTTTCAGCTGTGACTGCAAATGTAGAAATTACAACCTATTAAAAATCTTACTAAAATAAATTACACAGCAAAATGATTGAATAAAGTTGGGAGTTATTCTTAGGAACTTGTATTTTTTTTAACCAGTTTTACATTGCAAGGTTGATAATAATTAGCTTGTGTTACTAACTGGCCTAACTACCCTAAATAGTACAGATTTGCTGTTGCTTTATCAACTCGCCCATCTTGTCAACAGTCTTAAATCTGACTTCAAAACAGTGAACGCAGGTTTACTAAATGCAAGCGACACTGAAGGAATCCATAATCAAGTACTATATATATATATATATATATATATATATATATATATATATATGCATTATACCCGCCCTTTAGAAAGCATTCAATTACCTACAGTAAGTAGTGGATTGGCAAAACATTTCGCAATTCATATTATGTTATTAGGAGAGACCCAACCTACCAAACCTTCTAGACTTAATCTTAAGAAATACTGAGGCAGACTAGTAATAGTAAAGTTTTAACAAGTGCAAAACATAGAACAAACATGCCTAAAATCTCTGCGTAGACGACTTAGTATTCGTTCACTTTTATCAATAAGTGGTACTTATTTTCTTAAAATACGGAAAGATGTCCTAGACACAAAAATAACTAGTTATCAGGAATACATATGTATATTTAGCAGTTAGAGGTTAAAAACAGGTTTGATTGATGCTATAGATAAATGAGATCCAATGCGAAAGCATTTTACAATGTGTATCTCTTCATGATTACTGTTCCATAAATCACAATTCATCAACAAAATCGATCACAAAATTATCCAGTTTATTAGTGTATTGATACACTAACCAACTATTGATGTCCATATAACGACTATAAACGATGGTAGATTGCATGACAGATTTGATTTGTTAGAACAAATAGACTAACAGTAGTTCTCTAACTTTTATATGCCCTACATAAAAAAGAGATACTCTAAAAATCATATCACTTATTCTAAAGGCCAACTACAAAAATGTTAACTATTTAGATAATTTTAAAACATGAAAATACACATACTAATCGGTCTTGAATACCATACCAGACCTATCAACTACTACCAAATACAACAGTTCATTTAATTTTAAACAAAATTTTCATTAAAAATTCAATAAGATAGGCCATATACAGAGGGTCTAACAGCTTACATAACATTAACTCAATTTGACCTGATAACACATAAAATGTATTCGTTTATTAATTCATATTAAATCACCGTGACAATATAATATTTAAAATGAACTAAAACAACAGTAATAATATTAGCCAGTTTAAAAGACTATTGCCAATCATTTCAACCCATTACGTACACAGTTATTTATAAGGTTTAGGCTTAATTAATTTATTTTTTTAAAAATTAAAAGTGGGTGATTCTAATAATAAATAAAAGATCAAAGCTGATACGTGTAACATATTGTAAATAATGTAGAGAGAAGTGATCACTGTCTTGTATACAGTCAGTTTTAAACATATGTATTAGAACAATTTACCATACTTCACATCAACATAGTGAGAAATTAACAAAATATACAATACATAAGCTGAAATAATGAAAACAAAAATAATTAAGAACTATGTACAAGTAAAATGATATCATTGAAATGAGAATAGAATGTACAAAAAATGACTGCTAAAACTCAATAATTAGGAAAAATGTGATGATGAGGATAATTGTGCTACAAAAACGAATTTGAGCCATGTCATTTAAGGTTCTCTATTATTATGATTATGGTGTATATATGGACTAGGACGTCTGCAACTTCGAACATGACTTAGAACAACGATTGATGAGTTTATCAACTGTCTTAGTCTTATTCCAAACCATTCTGTTTTAGTCAGCAAAGCACACCTCCCAACTATCCTGTTTGATGAAATTTTACGGCTTCATTACCGCATTTACTCTGTAGTATACAAAATATTTGAACATCTGTAAGAAATCATTAACTTGTTCAGACCTGTTTTTGATTGATCAAATATTATTCTTATTGTTCCGTTGTACTATTTAAACTTGGATTAATTTTAATTTGGTTATTTATTCTCTGAAGAAGTGACTTACACTAAGTCACGAAACGTCAGAAAATCTAATTTTCTACTCATTGGGATATTACAAATATATTATTTATTTACATCTGTAAGAAATATTGAGGTGAATGCAAATCATTTTGTAAAGTAGACTTGTTGTATGTTTTACGTAATAGATTTATCATTAATACTTTTGAAACAAATTAAAGTTCAGTAAACTAACGCTAAGCTTCGAGCTATATACATTGTAAAAGGCAATAAAAAATATTGCGTACAATAAACTGAGCACTTCATTACAATTTTGTAAAGGACTAGTTGGAAAATAACTAAACAATTAGGCTTTATATTGTACCCAAAGCAATCTAACATCGGTTGAAATTCTCAATTAAACGATGGAATCTCCAGTCTTATTCAATAAACCTATAACTCATGTCTTTAAAGCTTTCTATTCTAATTAGTTATACCAATTATCCAAACGTTCTTTTTGAAGCACAGTAAGAAGGAATCTTCGGTTATGTGGGTGGTCGGCGGGTTTTAACATCCAACACGACTCTAGCAGAATATAAGTGTTTATTCCACTATCATTGACTTAAATTTTACCTTCCGATTCAACTTTTATACCACTCTTAACGGTGTTTATGACCAATCTAAGAATTGTCATATACAATATTAAGGAATCAAACATGTGGCATTTTGAAGCTAGCAATGTTTATAATGTTTGTGAATAAAAAGGCAACAGTAGATAAAAATCTGATAACTTGAATTATGTATGTGCTATAAATTGACTTTTTTTTAAGTTACTACACACAGAGTACTCAAAAGAAAGAGCAGTTTAACGATGCTCTACTGGATGGAGAGACATAATTGACGTGGATTAATCTACAGTCTACCTGACATATGATTAAATGCAACTTAATAACGATGTATAAGTTTGTGTGCCGGAAATGAGAAGTTACAACCTAGAAATACTGGGAATGGGTGAAACCCACTAAACACAATCTGGACAAAACAGACTAACTTCGGAAGACCTGTTATCATATTCTAATCACGAAGAAAATGCCCCCCACACTGGTGTCCAAAGGCGAACAAAAATCCCTCATGGGATAAAAAATTCACGACTCCAAGTGCATCGAAAAATCCTTCAAAACAGAAGAGAGAATTAAAACCAAAGTCATATAGTAATACGCACCCACCAATAATAGCAACGAAGAAGATAAAGATCAGTTTTATGAGAGGCTGCAGTCGAGAAGTGCCTAGGAAAGGATCCTAATATCCTGATAGGATACCTAAACACCAAGGTTAGAATGGACAACATTGAGTGTGAACGCATCAGAAATGACATGGACCAGGAGAAAGGAACGAGAATGGTGAGACAAACAAATCTATGTGCTTTAAGCAATATGGTTATAAATAGCACTAGTTCCCCCTGAGAACACATACACAGAGCTACATGGGTTTCAGCAGACGACATTGAAGAATATCAGGTCGACTACGTACGCATTAGTAAAAAATCCGGAAGGAACATGGGGGATGTAAGAACAAAGCTAAAAACGAAGCAGTGTGACAAAAGTTTTGTACAGACTTTCTTCAAGATGTTAACAGTTTCGGCTAGTTCAAAATAGCTCTCAGCAACAAGTTTCAAGTCTCACAAGACCCACTAGAAGAAGAGGACACCCCTCTGGAGATCAACTAGAAAGGATTAACCAAGCAATGACTTCATTATCCCATGTGCTGGACACAACAAACACCAGAATAAGAAACTAATCTCTATAGATACTCTGGATAAGATTCAAGAACAGAAAGATAGGAAAACAGAAGTCAACAATAGAGGAACGAAGGTAGAGAAGGCCAAGTTATGGTCTGAATGTATGGAAGCAAACAAATGAGTAAAGAGAATGGTAACAGACAAATGGAAATATGTAGAAAACTTAGCAATCAAAGTAGGACAAGATGCAGGATAAAGAAATATGAAAGAACTATATGATACAACCAGGACGCTTACAAAGAAATATAGTAGATCAGAGCAACCAATCAAAAACAAAGGAGCACCAATCACTGAGGTTGAAGAACAGTGGAACAGAGTGGGTAGAACATTTTGAAGAACTCCTGAATAGACCAGCGTCACTAAACCCATATGATGTTGAAATATAACACATGGACTTCCCCCAATAAATGACACCCTACCACCATAGAAATCAGCAAGGTTATTAAACAAATCAGGAACAGCAAAAAGGGAGGACCAGCGAGCATAATGGTCGAACCATTAAATTCTGATACACGAGCAACTGCAAAAATACTCCGTCCTCTCTCCAGAAAAACTTGGGAGGAATAACAAGTACAAGCAGAGCGTAAAGAGGGATAACTCATCATGATAATAAACAAAGGAAGGGATCAAAATGCTTTCAGTACCTGGCGAAGTTTTCAACAACATTTCTGAACCGAATGAAAGATTCAGCACACGCTCAACTTCAAGATCAACAAACTAGTTTTCATAAGGATCGATTGTGTGTCAATAAAATCGAGACACTGCAAATCATTACTAGCAATCAACAGAATAGTACTCATCATTATACATAAAATTCCCTGATTATGGTATAGGATTCGAAAACCTATGGAATCTTCTTTCACAATACAAAGTGCCCAAGAATATCTCCACTATCATACGGAACTCTCACGACGGACTGAATTGTAAAGTTGTGCATGGAAGACAAATTACAGATACATTCCAAGTGGAGACTGAAGTCAGACAAGGCTGCTTACTCTCGCCTTTTCTTTTTCTTCTGCTGGTTGATTGCATTATGACGACCTCCACATTTCAGAGGAGGCATGAAATACGGTGAACGGCTTGGATTCACCTAAACGATTTGGATGTATTATCCCCTCTATCTCATGCACCGTAATAAATACAGGCCAAAACAGCTAATACAGCAGCAAATTCTGGAGCAGTAGATTTCGAAATTCACGAGGAAAAAAATATCTAGAAATACTACACAAAGAGCAAAAACAAATTCCTCTTGACGGAGAAGCCCTAGAAGCAATGGAATCCTTTACGTACCCGAGAAGTATCATTGGTAAACAAGGATTATCTGATGCAGTTGTAAAAACATGGAATGGTGAAGCAAGGGCAGGATTTCTACAACTAGAGATATGGAACTCAGAACGACTGTCAATCAATATCAAAGCCAAAATCCTCAATACTAACGTCAAGAGAGTGCAACTGTAGGGAGCTGAAACGTGGAGAATTATTACAATTCTCATCTAATAGGTACAAATATTTATAAGCAGCTGTCTACGCAAGATACTACATATCTGTTGGTCAGATACCATCAGCAACAACCTACTGTGTTAGAGAACAAACCAGATACCAGCTGAAGAGGAAACTGTGAAAAGACGCTGGAAGCGGATAAAACAAACTTGACGAAAACCATCAAACTGCATCACAAGGCAAACCATAACATGCAGTTCTCAAGGGAAAATGTAAGGAGATAGACTAAATAACACAGCCCCAGAAATCAGAAATAGACATCAAGATCATGAATACCATTAGGCAACAACTGAAAAGAAGAGCCCAGAACAGTTTATTGGAGATCTATAGTCGGCGGCCTATGCTCCAAGAAGGGCAACAGGTCTAGGTACGTAGTTATGTATTGCAGTTGTCTGGTCTGTTTAGTACTCATGGATCGCGCTCCGCATTAGAAGAATCTCCTGATCGTCTATTATTAAGAAATATTGCACCAAATCTCGGAATTAAAACAATTTTTGAAAAGAAGATTAAAACTACAAAAAATCCCTCCTAATCTTACCTCGACACTCTTAGCATCGCAATTAATCAATAAACTTGTAGCAGACCATTTAAGTGGTTTCAGTTGACAATCTCTTGATTTCGGATATGAAAGACTAGATTTAATTGATGGATTCAATTGGGTGGACGATAATAAAGATTCCTCTGGTCTAGTATTATTATTGGAGTTATTACTATAGACTGATAAGTTATTTAAATCGTTAATAATAGCTGGGCCATAAGTAATCCACTGAAGTAAATTTTCTTCTAAGCGTGATTTGAAACTTTCAGGGTGTTCAACAGTTGCTTGTAACACATGACCACTATGATATATATCAGTGACAGTACCGGAGATTAGTGAATGATTTGCAAGTGTTGGCGATGGAGAATGATGAACTGGATTGACAGCATGTGGTATTTCTTCTTCGGTATGATAAATCGATGACGATGGTGACATATTATCAATATTGAAGACATTAGATCCATCCGCTACTCTTGATGAGGATGAAAATGGAACCTCATGATCACGTGACTGCGGTGAACACAAATGCTTTGATGAACGGTCTGCAAACTGTGGATAGATTGGTAAACAATGAGTTTTAAAATTATCTAACGTATTACACGGTGAAGTTGGACTGCTGCTTCTTCCTAGTGGTAACGTCAAGGAACTAGGATGATTACCTGAGCCCTGAATAACTTCAATCGGTAAACAACTACACAACTCTTCATCACCATCAAAAAATTTTCTAAAAAGGTAAACAAGCAATGAAAAACAAAAAAATTACTTAAAACGCGGACGAAAAAATCAATCAATAGATAAAAACAAACAAATAAAACATATGATCTACATCACATGTTATAAACAAAAGGCCAAATTCTAACAAAACTGTAAATATATATACAGCAAATAATATCATATTACGCTTAGGCACTGATGGTCATTAAAATTCAGACTGGAAACTGTAAACAACGTCAACGTTTAATTATGCTTAAAGAAGTGAAGCTAACCAATGTAGTTTTTTTTAAATAGTTGATGAATTGGTTGATTCAAAAGTTTTCTTCGTAAAAGATTTATGTTCCACTGAAAAACAGTAAAGTATAGAACGACGACATTTACATTTTGAACGCATCTATGATGAGTAATTTCAACTTCTTCAAAGATAAAAACATGGAATTTTAAGTTTCGTGAGGAGTATAATTGGTGTATTAGTCTGTAATGTTAGGAGTATGCATAGGAATGGATTATCTGACTTCCAAATAATTATTTATTACACGAGGATAACCAAAAAGGCCATGAACATTCTTTTATTCAATTTGTATTGACAATTTCATTTCACTGTGACAATAGTAATATGGCGACCTGAACATTTATCCCAGGTTTTATTCTGCTTATGACTAATGATGGGCTGATTAATTTTAAGAGGGATATTATGTACCTCAATGGTAAATTAACCTGAAAATATACGACCTCAAAGCGGCGAAAAATGTGTAGTATACTATGATCTCAATCTATTTTATGAAGGTTGACAATTTCTTTAGAATTCATTTGAATAGCAAAAAGTATTGTATGAACGAAGTGTCTAGAGAGAGACATATATGTCAAAGAAATTACATAGCTACCTAGATAATAGCAACCAAAGGCGTAAAATAGAAATCATTCATTATGATGAACAATAATTACTTAGTGAAACAAATGCAGCGAAAACATCTGTCGATACTCTGAATTTATGATCGGATTCACAGATAAGAATTGTTAATTTTTTAAAGAAAAACTTCAGGAAATGATGATTTACTCACTCTATCAGCAAAGGAACTTCAGTATAACGAGATCGATAAGAACGAGGTGAGTTATTAGATGGACATGGTTTACTAGCAGCACTGCTACCGTCTACTAATCCAGATGACGTGTCAGTTGAACTGCAATTATCGGACGATTAAAATGAAAAACAATAATATTATAGAATATATAAAGGTGACGATAAACAACACGTAAACAGCATATGTACGATTCAAAAATTATCAAACAATTAATCTTATCTATGAACATGGGATACGAAGATGACATAATTCTGTTTGACGAAGACACTGATATGAGTCTTCTGATCGTTTTGAATGATAAAGAATGTTTAGGATGAATCTCTCTTCCTCTGAATGCAAGATGTCGCTTCACGACTGACTTATACTAACACTTTAACTGATGGTATAGAAAGAATTAGTTAACGCACCGATGACTTCACATATCTTGGAAGTCTCATTAGTCCTAGTAGGTAGTGTCTGACAAAATCTCGGAAAGCATTTACGATGTAAGATAAGCTTTGACGAAAGAATACATATCCAATCATCACCTACCTCGACAAGCGATGATTGCTGATTTAAAAGTAAGTTGGAGGAATGCTGAATGCTACCAAACCAAGACGTAGCATCAGTCCATGAAGATATTGACTGTTGGACTGAGCCGTGTTGGTAGGCCCAGACTGTTAGGGGTCAATAAGATTATTATTATTATTATTATTATTATTATTATTATTATTATTATTATTATTATTATTAATGGCTTTATTCAATATTATATTTTGGTACAATATAGAATTCTCAGCACAGGGTATTTCAACAAGTTACTTATGCAAACAAAAATAGTAACAAAGACAAAAAAATAAAGTTTAAAAAAAAAATCTGAAAAACAGTACAACATTTGAAATTAAAGTCATGTTAAGAATGCAGGTTATTGGCTAGGTTAACTCTAACAACCTGTTCGTCACAGAGTATATTTGCTAGATAAGGTATTATAGAACATTTGTACTTTTGCTTGCGTGCATGGATTTTAATGTAATTACGTCTCGTTCTACCAGAAGATATACAAGGAGAAAGATAAGAGTGAAGGGGATGGCTAGTATCTGATAAAATGACACCTGCCAGGAGTTTGCATGATTTTAAATGTCTATCCACAACCATATTAATTATGACCTCGAAAGATTCACCACACACCTTGCTAACTGCCTTCAGCACTCTTCGCAATACAGCAAAGTCTTTTCTCAAAAGCCCGGGAAAGAATAATGGAGAACAGTAAAGAATAATAGGTAGTATGCAAGAATTGACAAATTGTAAGAGTAAATGACGAGTAATTCCAAGAGCATGCAATCTCTTTATGTAATAGGTCAGACGGAAAACCTTCTTCGATAACGATAAAACGTGGGAAGACCAAGACAGATCAGAGGAAAAGGTGACACCAAGATAATTGACCTTCGACACTGAGTTTATCAAAGAGTCTCCGATGGTACAAGCACTATGGGATCTCAAAATAGTGTTTATATTCCGTTTATGTCTCATGCTAAAGTTAACAGCTTGACATTTAGACGGATTAAGTATGAGACCATTACCAACAGACCAACAATCAATACGAGACAAAAACTCATTCATTTCTATGGGATGTAAAGAGGAAGATATAGGCATACATACAGTGAGGTCATCCGCATACTTCACAAAAGTGTTTTCTGTGGAAGATGGCAGATCATGCAGAAAAAAAGAGAATAGAAGAGGTGAAAGAACAGCTCCTTGTGGTACACCTTCATGAGACAGTAGAGACTCTGAACTCTTTCCTCCAAACACAGTGTATTGTTCCCTTCCAGAGAGGTAGGAACATAGCCAGTTGGTTATCCAGCTGTCAGTGTTGACGCTGATTAACTTGTTAAGTAATCGTTGTCTTGGTATAGAGTCAAAAGCTGAAGTATAGTCCAGAAAAGTACATCGAACATACTTCTTACCCTTTTCTAAGTTGAACACTATGTTGTGATGCAGAACTGCAACAGCATCTAAAGTGCTTCTTTTGCGCCTGTATGCAAACTGGTATGGGTCAGTATGCTCTTTTATCGCAGGCTGAAGTGGAAGAATTAATAATTTTTCCATGGTTTTGAGGAAGGGTGAAGTTATTGCAATAGGTCTAAATTTTACATTCTTATCACCAAATGCTTTCTTGGGTACAGGAATTATCTTCATCTTTCTCCACACTTTCGGTATGAGATTAGATGAGAAGGATCTGTTAAATATAATTGTGAACGGATGACACAGAACGTCAGCACATTTTTTAAAAAGGATGTTTGGGATACCATCAGGTCCCAAACATCGAGATGAATTAAGCGACTGGAGACATCCTCGTACATCAGTTTCAGTGAAAGTAGGAACACAGCTAGTTTTTAAACCCGTGGATAGAGGGAGCATCACATCAGATGACTGACGTACAAAAGACTTATTTAAGTCACTAACATTCAGCTGGTTATCAATTCTAAACTTTCTGTCACCTGTAAGTTCTTTAAAGAATTTCCACATACTTGGAGAGTTTTTGCAAGATAAGAGCTTTTGAGTAAACATACAGTTGAGACGTCTAATCTCTAGGTTTATCAGACCATTTAGTTTACGAACTTCATTTGAGTTCTTCTCCTTGTACATGCTTTCTTTCATCCTTCGTAGTCGTTTTAGTTGTGAAGATGTAAGTCGATCAAAACTTACAAAAATGGTTTCGGTGGGACAACAAATATCAAAACAGAATTTAAGGTAACAAGTGATAACATCAGTAGTGTTTTCGAGTGAGTCATCTGTAAATAATTCCCAGTTAGTCGTATGAAACATGTTTTTCAGATTTAGGATATTTTCTTCTGTGTAATTCCTATATTTGACTTTTCTGGTTTTACGTAGGAGTGTACTCTTCCCATGCTTTCCATATACTTTAGGTAGAACACGAATTATACAGTGATCTGAGCTAGACAATGGAGCACGTTTACGAGTCGCATATATACCCACATCATTAATGAAGACGAAGTCTAGATGAGCATCCAGACGGGTAGGAAAATCTACTGCATTTTGGTGACCTAGTGACGTAAGGAAGCTACAGTCACATGAATTGAAATCACCACATACAACTGAAAGTGAATCACTGAAGGCAGTAACAGCGAACTCAGTGAATTCATCAGCAAAAACAGATAGTGCAGATGATGTGCAATCTGGAGTCACGTAGATATTGGTCACGTAAACATATTTGTATTTATTCAGATGTTTTGGACGACATCTTAGAGTTAGACAGTCGATAAAATCATTTGAAAACTTAAAACACACAAACGAAGATGGACACCAGTTTATGTTTACAAACGTAGCTACACCGCCACCACACCTCTTTTTATTGTTCGATCGATCCTGACGATAAATTTTGAAATCACGTAGTGATACAAGGCAGTCATCCTGTAAATCATTCAACCAAGATTCTTGAACTGTGATGACACCACAATTACGATACGTATTTTGACTAAGTAAGAATTGCAGATAGTCCACTTTGTTGATTAGTGATCGGCAGTTAGAATTTAGTAGCTCGGGGATTGACATATGATTAATGTTCATTCTCTTTAACGCATATTGCCAACCACCACGATGCCTTTTATAGTACTTTTTCGTAACTTGTGCAGCGGAAGGTCGTAGGCTTTTCATAAAAGCGCCTGAATAGGTTATGCGATTAATGGACATAATTATAAATTAAAACAAATGAAAAAACAGATAACTTGTTGAAATAATCAGATGGCAGAAACAGGTAGCCCAGATATTCAAGCAGGCCGCCTATGGAAGATACATTTACTCTCCATTTTCCTTACAGTCATGTTTAAAATTACCTTGTATGCTTTATTCCGCAAATTCACTTTCACCTCAAATTATATCTTTTATGCTTGATATTCTCTACTACCACTAACCCTGTTGCTACTTCTACTACTTTTTCACTAACCTTGATAATTCCATCTCGCTATGATGTGGTGTAGCACATGAATGGTCAGTTCTACCTTGCTTATAACTAACTGAATGAGTAATAAATGAATTGTTATCAAAAAATACATGAATTTCGAAAATCAGCCCAGATAGTTAATCATGTGGTAATCTTCAATGAGAGAATTTTCAAGTACTTATAAGAGAGAGAGAGAGTTTAAGCTATTGAGGTATCAACGATATGAAATCAGTAGAACTGTATGATCGGGTTAGTAAGAATCCACTGAAATTTTTAATAGTTTTCGTATGGTCACTCATATCATATCGGACGTTCTTCAATGAAAACTGAGGCAAAATGAACTTGAATAAACTACAGCACATGAAAAATGGAAGCACGTAGTTTCAAACAACTGGATTGAAACTACATGTAAATAAACATCGATTTTACTCGACACAATAGAAAAAACAACTCACACAATGTAAACTTACCGTGTTGTGCTAACAGAAGTTTGAGAATTAATTGGACCGGACGCTGCTGCCGCCGCTGCTGCTGCTGCAGCCTCTCGAGTAACCATAAAGTGAGCAGCTACTTCAGCCATTCGACATTGGTCACGAGTTAGTCGATGTGTCATACACAACGCCATACCAGAAACGTGTGTAGGAGATGATCCAGTGCTTGCTGAATAAAATGCAGAAGTCAAATCTTCCTGGGAACTGATACCAGAATCATGTGCATCACCACTGTGACCAGTTGAGTTACTACTGGTTGCCGATCCAGATTTACGACGTGATTTAGCACCTAGACGAGTCTTTTAAAAGTAAAGATAAGTTTTTATTTTCAACGGGCCGTTCGTTGTCTAAATCCTAAAATAACAGGCCCTATGGTTATCAAAAACAGATTTACATCCAAGTATTGTATCCAAAAAAAATTATCACGTAGGCATGACTGTATCAACATTGAACATCAAAGTATATAAAGAACTGTCTTGATCTTCACGATCAACCTAATATTCCAATTTACAACGTATGAGACAACCACAATTCGACAGGTATTAACAAAAGTACAAAATAAGTGAAGAGTACAAACGCTTAAAGAATCAATATGAACTAGTATGGAATCGAGTCCATAAACAGTCAACGGAAAAACATTAATAGCACACTAGACAATTTTGGGAAGGGGAGGTTGCAATACTGAAATAAATCCACATTGATAATTCCTGCTTTCCGCATTATCAAAACATTTTTCCATTTTCACCATATAACATGCATTTCTGTGAAATCGTGATTCATAACTTTAGAGGGTTAGTCTACAACTAGTGGGTCATATATTCAAATATCATTTCATTTCGGTTGTAGTATCCACTAGCTCTCTCACGCAGATGTATCTGAGTTGCTTTCTATTCTGACTATCGGGTGACGGAGCGTGGAAAATCACATTCTGGACCAATGGTCTTTTAGCGTTACTCTCGGCTGTTATTTCACATTTAGCGTACCATTGGTTAGTCGGTCATTGGTATTAGATAATCTAGGAGAGCCAATCAATACTCAAACTAGATCAATACAACTGCTCTCCTGTCTTTTGGTCCAATCTCAAAGGGCCAACAGCCAAGCATATATATATATATATATATATTTTATAATGGGTTGACACATCTGTGTGTGATTGCTGAACTGTGAACAAGTGACAATTATTTGTCTGGTTGTTGTTATTCATATACTACACTTAAAGCAACAAAATACTAAGATATTTGTATCCATACAGCAGTATGTTATAAAACATTTTAGGTTGCTTAAGAGACATCTTTTCCAGTTTTGGCACCCGGGCAGTATCACAGCCCCCACACATATCGAATGAGATTTGTGTGGCGCATATGTATTCGGTGCCTCCTTGTACCAATATCTATGTGTTTAAATAAATAATGAATCTTTTCCAGTAACAGTTTCGCAGACTAACGTCGTACACTCTAGTCTGAATATTCTTTAACCTCCTTCATGGTATATGGATAATTTTACAAGTGTACCACAATTTCAAGTGAAAAACAGCATAAAGCTAGATATGCATATAACCATTACCAAACGTCAGTACGACAAATAATCTAGAGATGCACATTCTTGATTAATTCAGTTCAACTGAGTATGAAAATGTAGTATGATAGACTTTGATCATTGTTCTAATCGGTATCCTTCACCCTCATCAAACGTGAACGAATACAATTATAAAGCAGAACAAAAAAGTCATCAAACAAGTTACAGAGGCTATCTTTGAAATCTACAAGCTTTTTGATACGGGAACACTAACATCGAACAAATTGGCAATTTGTAAGCTAGAAAGAAAAAGGTTAAAGAAGACACTAGTGGAAATACAATTACCATAAACCTTCACTATCTTATAAACTTATTTATTTAGGAACACTTATTAATTCGCATTTCTCGTCGTTGGTTACGCTTGCAATACTATTCGACAGTTTCATTAATCAAAAGGATACACTATAATACAAAGTTCAATACAGCTCTTTGAATCACAAAGAATAGATCTATATGTGACTAAACTGAAAACATTAAGACCTAAAAGGAGCACAGTAATCCAGAGGGTCTGGCAGTTCAAAATGAAGTGGTAATTGTTAAATTTGCCATAAATTTATTTAATAACCATTTAGTCTCGATATCCAATGTATCTTTGCCTACATTACACTAAATTAATAATCAACCCATGTCATAAGGCTAAACCCTTAAGTAAGAATTATGATAGTTATTATTTACTAAATACAACCTAAATGCATCGGTAAGGTCTATAATTCTTTTGAGGAACTGAGGATCACATAAAGAAAACAAGTGTAAAGTTGATAAAGAGCGATAACCTACCCTAGTGGACGGCATAAAAGTATCAACTCTAAAAATTAATGTGATCACCACCTACCCGCCGTTTCTGTTGTTCTAATTCAAACAGATCAGCTGGTCCAAGTTCTGGGAGGCATTCCTGTGTGTGAATCAAGCACATGAATCTCAAGAAATACGTAGCGAAGTGAAGAAGAGCCATTAAATAAGCACGAGACTGGCCAGAAATTACAGTGCAGTTAAATATACTTCCGAATGATACTGAATCTGTTCCTATGGTTTTAAAACCTGTTTGTGTAAGTAACTGATCCAATAAACTGACGGGCACATTCTGTTTATTAGATATTGATGAATTCCCACAACTGACCCCCTAAGATAATAAATTTTAGAGAACAAAAGCAAATAATTATTCTAGGATAAAATGATTTATAGAGATTCGGTTAATTTGACGTTTTCTTTACGGTAAACTTACTTACGCCTATTATTCCTCGTGGAGGAAAATAGGCCGCCCACCAGCACTCTCCATCCAACTCCGACCCGGACAATCATTTCCTGTTCTTTCAAGCTGTTATTTATCCTTTTCTTAACTGCTTCTATTTTCCGACGTAATGCGTTCTTTGTCCTTCCTCTTTTCCGCTTCCCTTCAGGATTCCAAGTTAGGGCTTTCCTCGTGATACAGTTTGGTGATTTCCTCAATGTGTGTCCTATCCACTTCCGTCTTTTCCTAATTTCCTCCCCAGCTCGAAGACGGTTTGTTCTCTCCTACAGTAGACTGGTGCTGATGGTATCCGGCCAACGGACATTCAGTATCTTACGCACACAATTGTTTACAAATACTTGTACCTTCTTGATGATGGTTGTGGCAGTTCCGTACAACAGAACTCACTGTCTTGATGTTAGTATTGAAGATCGTGGCTTCGATATTGATTGACAGTTGTTTTTAGTTTCATATATTCTTCAACTGTGGAATTGCTGTCCTTTTCATTCCAATCCTCGCCTTTACGTCTGCACCACATCCTCCATGTTCATCGATGATACTACACAGACACGTGAAACTTTCCACATCTTCCAGAGTTTCTCTATCAACTGTGAGTGTGTTGGTGTTCTGTGTGTTGAATTTGGGGATCTTGCTTTTCTCCTTATATATATATAGGCCTACTGATGCAGACACTGCTGCTACACTAGTTGTCTTCATCTGCATTTGGTGATGTGCATGGGATAGAAGGGCCAGGTGATCTGCGAAGTCCAAATCTAATTGATTCCGAGCTATCCATTGTATACCGTGTTTCCTCTCAGATGTCGATGTCTTCATAATCCAGTCGACCTTCACAAGAAAGGGGAAGGGGAAGAGTAAGCAGTCTTGTCTGACTCCGGTCCTCACTTGGAATACACTTGTCAGCTGTCCTCCATGCATAACTTTGTACTGTAGTCCATCGTATGAGTTCCGTATGATATTGACGATCTTCTCAGGCACACCATAGTATCGAGGAAGTTTCAATAATGTTCTCCTATCCACACTGTCATACCACTTTTCATAGTCAAGGAAGTTGATGTATAGTGACGAGTCCCATTCGACTGATTGTTCAACGATGATACTTTGTATCGCGATTTGGCATGTGCACGACCGGTCTTTACGGAATCCAGACTGTTGATCTCGAAGTTGGGCGTCTATGGGTCTTTCATCCAGTTCAGAAACACTCTGTAAAAAGCTTTTCTCGGTATTGACAATAGTGTGATATCTCTGTAGTTCTCACATTTTCTCACATCTCCTTTCTTGAGTATCCTGATGAGGTGTTGACGTACATTTATTTGCAAATCTGTTAACATTCTCGTCCCGTCTTTCCAGTCCATGTCGTCCCATGATATCTTCATATCCGTGAAGCCCCGTTTACTCTTATTATTTTAATCCATTTTCTAGAGTCACTTACTAAGCGTTCTTCCAGCCTACTCTTATATCAGAAAACATCACCCACCGAGACAGGCGGTGGTTGGGCATACGTAACATGTGTTCCAAACACTTCAGTTGATGAATATTTACTTCATCATCAATCAATTTAGCATCTCTACCCATTACCCCATGCCTGACCATGGAACTGTCTACTCGGTGGTCCCAGAATACACGAACAATGCCTCGAAGACACCTGTGATCGAATATTAGTAAGCTACAATATTGTCTTACTGGGCAACGATACCCAAGCCATGCAATTCGCACTCAATTAGTAGGCAATTAGTGTCCGTAGGTATGGCATGTGCTTTGCACTCTCGAAGTGCAAAGTACTTTTACAAGATTGACAAAACCCTGAACCTGCACTCACCCCGGGTAGCGGACAGATAAAATTAATGAAGCTATTCGTGTATCTGGGTAGCTTCGTAAGTGCTGTTTGTAGCGTGAGTGATGAGATCGATTCATGTATAGTGAAAGCCATAGCGGCTTATGCCAATCGAGTCCATCTTTGGTGCCTTTATGATGTTAGTCTGGTTGTAAAATGTCGGATCTACAACGCGTCGGTGAGAGCAGTTTTGCTGTGCGACGATAATTTGATCGGTGTCACTATCTTAGAAAAGCGGAAGTAGTCAGTGTATGACATGGTGTCGTTGTATGAAAGAGTGCTGTATAGGACTGGCTACTGTTGGTCCTTCATGACTGCCTGTTTGAGGTCCTAGAGATGGAAAAATATAGTGACTGGAAACGTTATCAGATATGGCTCAGAATAGAAGCCAGTGGCGATCCTGTTGTAACTTTATTTTATTTTCTTCATAAAAAATGGACGTAACTTCTTTAACTGGAACAATTCTTTCTGGTTGTGCCTTTGCTAACTGAACTGTCCCATTGTTATTGTTATTATTACTTCATTATCACACACTAATTTCTGTTCGTTATTGCTCCCCTTTGTCTTATACGCACCTTACATTCTTTTCTTTTCACATTCTCATTGTTATTGTGTGGTGCATATGCATTTGGTAACCCCCTGTACCAACATTTATATGTTCAAATAAATAAACAAAATGATAAGAACATCCATTATTCTTAATGGCCATGTTTTACACTCAGAAAGTAGGATGGATCGGACTGTTGTGCAGTAAACTCGCAATTTGGTCGACAGACGGATATCTTCCTTATGCCGCAAGCGACGCAATTTGAGAAAAGCCAATCGATCTTTCTGAATCCGTGTCGAGATTACGTCGGAAACCAGACCATCAGGACTGATAAGACCAACAACATAAGTAAAGCAGTAGACACGCTCAACTACATTACTCTCTGTCATTAATTTAGGTGCTGACCCAGGTCAGTCATGAAGCAACATTTTGCATTGGAAGGGAAAGAATCTCATCCCAAATATGCTTCCGTTGTTAATTAAGGTGGCCAGAAGACTTTGGGTTTTGCCAGCATCATTGATAAACAGAACTATATCATCTGCACATTTTAAGTCAACAAGTGAATCTTCTGGTAGAAGATCAATCCCTGGAAATTCAGACGATGAAAGTGTTATTTGTAGAACCATGTCTTTGACAAAGTTAATTAGAAGTAAGAAAATCAGACAACTCTAACGAACACTAATTTAAGTTATCGATTCCGATAACAGTTTCCCATAGGCTCTGACTCGACCAATAGTGTTTAAATCAAGAGCCCGTACAAAGTTAATGTACTTCTTTGGTATATCTTTCAGTGAGATACCGAAACAGAACCTCACAATCAGCAGAGCCGAAAGTCGCCTTAAGGTCAAGGAATGCAACTGTTGTCGGACGTCGAAAGTATAGCTGTTTCAGAACATCCTGGATGATGAATATTTGGTCTATAACTAACCGGGTTTTCACAGGTTTACTCGTTACAAGCTCTAGTTAGACGTCAAAGTATTATTGAGGCTGATATTTTAGACGTTATGTTAGTCAAATTGATTTATGTGATTTTCACTTTCTATAGACTGAAGCGATCAGTGGTCGAGACCAGTCAGATGGGATTACATCCAGTCCCCAGATTCTAGCTCAGATCTTAGTCAATACAACTGCCAAAAATAGATCACAGTCCTTGAAAATCCCAGGAGTTAATCTATCAGGCCCTGCTTCCCTTCCTCGCTTTAGAATGCTGAAAGTCTTTTCAACTCTAGAGTACAACAATTAAGGTTTCCTGATATATTTCTGTCCCTTACATACAAAGACAATAAATGAATGTCGTGTTGACTAGATGTACATGAACATCTGTAAAAATTGCTTCCAATGAGATAATCCGAGTTGGTAGAAGAGAATTCAAAGCACGAGAACAATCTAAAATATGTTTTACCATCAAATTAAGGCGAAATATAACAATTCATAACGCTTAGTTATACTTGACAAATGCCATTACAGATGATACCACATAAATTTGTCATAATTTCTTTACTTCTATGTTGCAACGAAAACTGTCAGTTGACTAAATTCACAGATTAACTACAATGAGTTCCTGAAAACCTACCGGATTTGAACGTGATCCTGAACCATCAATCCAGCCAGTATGGAACATAAGAATACCAGTAATCAACCGAGCAAGAAAGCTACAAAAAAAATCAGCCAATACATTTTACAAATTACTATTACAACACAGCATAGCGTGTATATATGTGAAAGCTCGCGCAATCCTCAACAAACAAAACAGGTCTATTGTATTTTGACTTGTCGAACTTATGGCTACCAAACGAATAGGAACAACTCTACCTGCGACTACAGGAATGTGACGATATGGTTTATTTTTCATGATGACGCATTCGAACAGCACTACTTAGAGCGCTTGCCTATTGACTTCCTATCATGATGTGATCACGTGGTGTATTCAGATTCCTCTATAAAAGTGATCAAGACAATGACTTTTAGCCAATAGTTACAGTAAGTGAATTTCTAGAATCCCATTAAAACACACTGGTGTGTTTACAAAGTTGGTAAGTCAGAACCAACGTAGGATCTAGCAAAAATGTGTGTCGGTTCAAGCCGAAACATAACATCGGTAAAGTTAAATGGACTTGACACGAAGAATATCAAAACTGGAATGATAGTATCAACAATGGTAAGAAAGTTTAAATATTGGAAAATATGGTTCAAAAAAATTTATTGGAAGCAGATTCAAAGTCGATAATTATAGTATATTTATCTTCAAAGATGGTACGATAATCGCCTTATCACAAGACTATTGAATACCCAGACTGCCAAATCATCCAAAGCAACTCAAACAAACTCCTAACCAGAAATTCACTTTTATTCTTCAAACTAACCTGAAATGTCTGTTGAATCTAAATGCCTGAGCAACTTCGAGATTCTTACGGATCTTTACCTCTTTGGGTGGATTGGCAGTCACTAACCAAAGCAATGTGGTGGTAAGTGATGCAAATTTACATCAATCCGTTTAGGATGGATGTTTTAACCTCTAAAACACAAGATATGTGGCGCGTACTAGTGTATAGTCAGAGTTAAGAAAAGAGCTTGTTAATGTGTTTATGTACTCTACCGGGAAGGGTTACAATCGGAAACACTGTGAACACTCCCGGTGGAATGCTATTTGCCATCCTATCGATAACGTTTCAGTTTCCCATAAGGTCTTCTACATAACCTCTAAATGTTAATAAAAAGGACGAAGTGACATTTTTGGTGTTCTGAACTAGTTGTTGAAGCTTCAATCCTAGCACCTTTTATTTATTAGTATAAAAATACAAAACAAGAGAACTCAATGCTGTGGATGTTTATTAACCAATCTTGGATATTACAATCAAGTTGGTTAACTGAAATCAGTAACTACGTATACGTTAGTATCCTACGCCTTGAGTAGCACTCATTTTGTGAAGACTAGAGGTAGCATCTGCGTTCCTAAACGAAGACTAACTGAACCAAAACTATACTTTGAACCAGAAAATGAACATTCACGACCTTATCAGACCAATAAATCTGCAATAAACATCTTATGGAAATTTAGGGACAAGTTGAACACTTGGTCGGCCAGTCATGTTCAGTGTACGACTGGGCAGGAGTTAGAATTACAACGCCAAGGGTAATGCAAAGAACTAAGTATGAGAATGATCCAAAACGAGAATGAAATAAGGAAATAAATGTTTTCAGATACGGACCTGAAGAACACGTGCATATAGCACTATTATGAACTGAATGCCGATCGATTGAATAGCACTGGCTAAGTATGGAGAAACTAAACTGCAGTTTGTTGCCTGAATATATATTGTGTGGAGTGTTAACGACTACAGAGTAAAACGAAAAACTCCTATTGAAGGCTTTAACTTCATAAAAAAAACCTAAAGGTCGCATTAAAGGACAACAAATAGATTAGCAACTGTATCCTGATAAGCACCCAATTGCAGACATGACTAAATTTGGGTATTAAAAGTTACACTGTGATGTGAAAACCAGTGAAAAAGATTCAGCAACTTCAAAAGACGTCATAATTTTACTAATCAATAAAAGAGTATCCTGATTTCGACTCCTAGTTATTCCCATTTATGACGAAGGACAGAAGTCATGTCACAACTGCGGAGGAATCAAATTGACTTATTTTTTAGAACTAATGTTCTACAATCATTTGACGTCTATGGCATTGAAGCGAACTTGGGAAAAAACAGACTTTTTTGCCAGTAAGGAACTTGTTGACCGGACATTTCGCCTCGGGTTCTGGAACACAAATACAGACGTCAGATCCACGCCATAATTTTTACCATCTAAAGGCGACATATCGCTCCATCGATCCGGAAGCTTTGTAGCAGTCTCGCTGAAATAGATTCTCCAGTAAAGACTTTTTACTCAAAAGTGACACATTACTAAGAGCTACCACTTGAATCAACTCTTATAGTGTTCTCTATGTTTGTATATGCCTATAATTAATTTTCAATCTTGCCATATGCATGCTTCAATTAAACGTAAACCACTCTGCCAACAGGAGTAGTCGATTTCCGGTTCGTATATAATGCAGTCCCGTTGAATATACGGTAAAAATGTTTTTAACTCGGTGAGTGCTTGGATTGAGTATATGGAATGAAAAACGACTAGACCATACCTACTGGACTTTTAAATAATCTGAAGTAAGGACGCTTTTGGCTAGCATATACTGATTAAATCATGGTGAGCGAAATTCGCCAAGACTAATCTAACAGAATATAATCAGAAATATATACGAATTTATGATTCAAAAAATACGCTGAACTGAGTAACATTTTTACGTGAATAAGGTGAGTATATTTCATGACTCTTCTTTACTAGCAAATATAAAGATTCATGAAAAAAGTTCCCAACCATAGCGCATCACGAAGTAGTTGAACTACCTAAGTAGACAGATGGCGAAACTTTACATAATTCACATAGTGACCCACAAGAATCTCGAAATTTGTTGCTTAGTAGGAAGAAGTCAAAAGAACAGTTTAGCTGGCCTGCAGCTACTCGACAACTACCCACTTCTTTTTTCCTGCAGTCTTTCTTTTACATATTACCACCACTGAATTAGCTACTACGAATTCGGTGTCCACCTTGTGCTAATGATATGGCAACTTAGAACGATGTATATATGTGCCTGGTCCTACGTTGTAGCTGATTGAAAAGTTAGAACAAGTTGACATTAGTGATATTGTAGAAACTGAAAGAAAACCAATAGGACTTACTACAATGTTACAACTACGCTTTCTCAACAATAAGTTCAATTGATTATAAATATCCCTGGAATAATTCTTGTCACAAGTACTTATGTAAAGAAATAAACCAGCCATACAGAGACGTAAAATATTCTTAAATGACAGCACATCAATATGAATTGCTTCCTAACATAAAACACTACTAAAAAACATAAAACCGGTAACAGGAATACAAGTGACAAAACGCAAAGGAAAATTACCCGACAGACACTTGGTAAGTAAGGCGTGAATACTCATTCCAGTGCTTTTTATTCACCTAAAATCGAATGCTTCTAAGAGAATGATAAACCTGAGGTACTGTTTATAGCTTTGTCCAGTAGTGGTTCGATAAAAAAGTGTGTATCAGTCACCCTTTTAACGTTAGGGTGTGAATAACTAGCTAACTAAACAATCCCTACATGCTGTATGATCTAAAATCCAAAAGAAAAACTGAAATCATAACTACGTATTGTACGGATAAACTAGACGGCTACAAACACTTTTATAATGCAGCTTAAGCGTTAAAGGTGTATCATGTAAAGCTCACTTACCTACGATGTTCTTTACTATTACCTTTAATAATTAAAGGTGCCAGACAGGATCTCACAAACACATCGAGTAGACTATCTTTGGAAACCTGGTTAGAATCGGCAATCATTGACTGAGAATAACTAGGGTCCATATTAAGCCAATAAGCAACACAATCAGCTCGCGATCGATCAGAGCAGGGTGATAATGAATCAAAATCGGTAGATAATGTGACATTTAACGTAGGCCAAATCGGAAAATATAATTTGGGCAGACACAGATCTCGGAAATAATTCAGAAAGTTGCTGAAAGCTTTTGCAATGGTTTCTGTACAGTGTGACTCTGGAACAAGTTTGTGCGTGCCCCAATAGCTCTTAGCACTGCTGCATACGGCTATTGCACATTCATTCGACAATGTCTCTATTATTAGGCTCAGCTGAACCCAGTGTTCAAAGAGCATATTGTAAAAACGTCTCGCAGTAAAGGCCGATATTTTCAAGCTAGTATCCGCGGACGACTGTGGAACTAGTTGGTTGTGATGGGAAACATCAGTGTTGAATAGATGATAGAAATTCCGACGGCTATGTGACTTTTGTGAACATGCTTTGTTGGGACACAACCCACTAATAGGTGAACACCACTCCAAATTGATAAGTAGGCAAACTGCCAAGGTTTTGTAACTTTTTAAGTTCTGTTTCTTTACCTATGGGAAAATAAATTTAGTAAGTTGTCATACCAACTCAGGATTTCCAACACACGTATCCTGCTTTATCCCCTGGTTGTGTTCGCTTTTCGGATACAGCTTTCGCCTGAAAAGTATTTGCTTCAGAATTTTTTCGTACTTACCACTCGTCAAACTCATGAAAAACTCGAGTAAACAGAACCTGCCCAATGGAACTACAAGTTATTATTAGTTAGGGGTCGAACTCACCTCATATCATGAATTTTCATTGAATGCAAGAGCGGTTTTCTGTTATTCAATGAATAAGACCCAAACGCCATATCACTAAGATTCAACTGTTGACGACCAACATTAATGGTTGGAGTGGGTTTCACAGGATCCTGAGAGTAAAATTATAATTTTTGGCACACCTTTAGCGCTGAAGAATCAAATATGACACTTGAGTCTTCATTTTTTAAGACAAACAACCGGACTGCTTTTTTTCTGAATAATTTACTCAATTGCCTTAAATGTCGGTCAGAGCAAACTGAACTACAAACCCAACATGGACATCATTGACGTCAACTGCCTTAAGAAAGTCGTCAAACTCCCGGTCGTCGATTGCTTTTCCAATACCGAAGGCCTTTTTTAGGAGGGCAAACGACATCAAACCGTACGTCTGTGGAGCCTTAACGAAGGTTACGGTAATAAGAGCACCCCAAGGTCACCATAAGGTATCCAATATCCAATGTCGTTTTGATGAACTTTTATAGGCCGATCGAGTTCTTTACGTCCGTTTGTTGGCGAGTTGTTTCCTTCAGTGGTCAGATGTAAGGATAGGAAGTCGATTCCCAGCACCATCTTTGAAATTTGTAATACTGCGGAAATCCAAGCACATTTTGAATTTATAAGCCGATGCTCATAATACGTTCTTTGATAAACTCCCGGATACTAGTTCTTCCATGCAAAAAACCAAACTCTAAATGTAGTCAATTTGATTTCGTGTTTCTAAGCTCTCGAAATGTCCTCTCAGATGTCGATGTCTTCATAATCCAGTCGACCTTCACAAGAAAGGGGAAGGGGAAGAGTAAGCAGTCTTGTCTGACTCCGGTCCTCACTTGGAATACACTTGTCAGCTGTCCTCCATGCATAACTTTGTACTGTAGTCCATCGTATGAGTTCCGTATGATATTGACGATCTTCTCAGGCACACCATAGTATCGAGGAAGTTTCAATAATGTTCTCCTATCCACACTGTCATACCACTTTTCATAGTCAAGGAAGTTGATGTATAGTGACGAGTCCCATTCGACTGATTGTTCAACGATGATACTTTGTATCGCGATTTGGCATGTGCACGACCGGTCTTTACGGAATCCAGACTGTTGATCTCGAAGTTGGGCGTCTATGGGTCTTTCATCCAGTTCAGAAACACTCTGTAAAAAGCTTTTCTCGGTATTGACAATAGTGTGATATCTCTGTAGTTCTCACATTTTCTCACATCTCCTTTCTTGAGTATCCTGATGAGGTGTTGACGTACATTTATTTGCAAATCTGTTAACATTCTCGTTCCGTCTTTCCAGTCCATGTCGTCCCATGATATCTTCATATCCGTGAAGCCCCGTTTACTCTTATTATTTTAATCCATTTTCTAGGGTCACTTACTAAGTTTCCAGATCTTTAGATAATCCCGAAAATTTTAGGACTTATGTTATGACTTATGGCGACTTTCCAATATAACGTGACAAAAAATACCAATCAAAATCGATAGAGCATCAATAACCTTAAGCCAAGTGCTAAGTTTTCACTGGCTCAAAAATCTCCGGCTTCACTCTCTGTTGTGCTTGTTTAGCTCAGAACACAGTAATCAGCTTTCACCTTGCGAATATTATATTTCAGAAACAAGTATATTATGTGTATACGTGATCAACCACATCATACCATAAAGTGAAGGGTAGCAAGTATACATGATCAAGCCGAAATTGGTTATGAATTGTAGAGGTTGTGAGCAATTAAATGGCAACAGATTAAGTGTAGTAAATCATGCGACAGTAGTTAGTGGGTTAATCAAAAGCTCACGATAAAAGGAATATAAATATATATCACAATCTAGTTAATAGTTGTCCAATGAGAATGTGTGCAATAATAGCCTATAAAATAATCCTGGCAGTTACCATTCCTTTAGTCTTCATCGGAAATAACAAGTATACAGTAAGTCACTATCAAACCACCACATAAGTAGATTGGAGCGTCTCACCCTGTTTTCATAAGTTAAGTCAATAGTACCTTGTACCATTTTAGTGCCCCGCCGTTGAACTCTAAGCATATCCGCTTCATATTTTAAACCAATATTCTCCGTTTGAATTTTGTATTCCAAGTGCGGTCTCACAAAGACTAGGTATAGTACCCTTAACTTTACCTCATCGAGCTGACGAAACGAGTTCTGAATAGTCCATGAGACCCCAAAGCTTTGGGCAGCGGCAATCTTATATTTACTCGTAGTCACAAGGTCGACTCAGGCTATGACTCCTAGATTTTTATAATCCATCACTTTGTGTAATTACATTTTGTTTGTTCTGTACTTATGTAAACTGTTAAAATTATTTATATGCACTACTGCACTCTTGCTAGAATTGATTTTCAGTGAGGCCCATAATTTTGTCGTCATTTGGACTGAACGATGTTGTCGAAAGGGCTCTCCACTTTAGTGGCCCGTGGATCGGACTCCAATTAGATCGTATGAATGTTTGATATCGAAATAAGTATGTCGTCTATCCTCGTCTATAATCATCGACTTAAATCGCGTTAGTCAATAACGGAATTAAATAAGTCAAATAACGAAAATGGACTTTTCAAAGAAGCCAATTCGGTGAGTCTATAGTTTATCTATCCACGTCTGTCGTATATTTTCATATTAATTTTTAATATATAATATACACGACATGACGGATAGCGACAAGAATTCTATTAATGTTATAGACTCAGACGTACAGGCCATTCACTTTCGACCTGTATCATTCATCCCCCACGACCCAGAGGTTTGGTTTGCTGCATTAGAGTCCCAGTTTGAGACTCGTCGCACTACGAGCCAAAGGCAAAAGTACGCCTTCGCTCTCGAATCATTACCCGGGGACCACTTAGTAGCTGTTCGTGAGGTTGTCCTCAATTATAACGTGCCTAATGTTTAGGATCGCCTCAAAGAGGCAATTCTCCGACATTTCCTCCCATCGAGGGAGGAACGATTGAGGACATTGTTAGCACGTCAACCCCTGGGTGATGCTAAACCAAGCCACCACCTCACGCGCCTGCAATCTCTTGCAGGACCAACAGCATCTGACTCGGAGATAGTTAAAGAATTATGGCTCGAGTCACTACCAGCTCATATCCAACCTACTGTGACGGCACTGCTCGAGGACTCACCGCTTAACCAGGTAGCCCTCATAGCAGACAAAATTTTAGCGAGGACTATTAATAGAGACAGCTATGTAGTTGCTTCAACGGCACGTCCTAAAGTAGACTTGGACGCCGGTCATTCCTCAGCTCATGGCGACAGGGACGGGTGTATTCACACACGTCTTAGTTTTCGAGACCGTTGTAACGTACCCCAACCCTACGCCCCCCGAGCTCGCTCAAGTTCTCGCAAACGCGTCACCACTCGACCAAAAAGGGCATCTTCCAAGCCACGCCGAAAGGCAGCTACGGAAGCGAGTGACAGTTGGTGCTGGTTCCATAGGTCCTTCGGGTCTGGCGCCTGCCGTTGTCGAGCACCATACTCATACAAGGCGGGAAACGCCAGCGCCGGCGAGTAAAAGCGGCCGTACTCGCCGGCCCTTCACCCCAGGTTGGTCGCCTATTCTATGTGCACGATTACCGCACAAACGCTAGGTTCCTAGTAGACACTGGGGCCCAAGTTTCTGTCGTACCACGAGGTAGCAGCAAGTCACAAGCCACAGTGCTTCGACTACGCGCTGCGAATGGCTCAGTCATTCCTACCTATGGTACACGACAACTCGCGGTCAACCTGGGCGACCGACGACGGTATCTGTGGACGTTCATCATTGCTGATGTTCCCACAGCTATACTAGGTATCGATTTTCTACAGCACTATGAATTGCTTGTCGATTCACGTAGGCTGCAGCTAATCGATACTTCGTCGAATCCTCGGCACTTTTTACTCGCGTGACGATAAATTCCACGCTTTATTCGAGAAATTCCCCGTAATCACTAAACCACTCGAGGAGCTTCCATCGGTGACCAATCGTGTGGTACACCACATAGTCACCCGCGGACCGCCAGTCACGGCACGACCTCGCCGACTGGCACCGGACAAATTAGCTTTTGCTAAGCGTGAGTTTGACAATTTACTAGCTACTGGTATTATTCGTCCTTCTCACAGTCCATGGGCCTCTCCTCTACACATGGTGCGCAAAAAAGATGGGGTTAGTTGGAGACCATGCGGCGACTACCGAGCTCTAAACGTAGTTACGCGCTTTGATAGCTACCCCATCCCCCACATACACGACATCACGGCATCGCTCAAGGGCACGACTATCTTTTCTAAGATCGATCTGGTACGAGCATATCATCAGATCCCAGTCGCTCTTGAAGACATCGAAAAGACTGCTATCACGACTCCTTTCGGTTTGTTTGAGTTCCTACGAATGCCATTTGGATTACGGAATGCTGCTCAAACTTTTCAAAGGTTTATCGATAGCATTGTACGAGACCTCGATTTTGTTCACGTCTATATTGATGACCTGCTAATCGCATCATCAAACGTAGATGAACATTATCAACATCTTACGCTATTATTCCAACGCCTTTCGGATAATGGAATAGTAGTTAACCCAGACAAATGCGAGTTAGGTAAACGAGAAATCATATTTCTGGGTCATGTTATCAAGCAAGAGGGTATTCTACCTTGTGAGGACAAAGTGCAAGCAATAAAGGAGTACAACGTGCCGTCCTCACTCAAGGAACTGAAGGCTTTTCTCGGTTTGGTTAACTTCTACCGTCGTTTCATCCCACACGCGGCAGAACGGTTACGACCACTAACCGACTTACTACGCGGCAACCCACGCAGATTGGAAATGAACGATTCTGCACGTACTGCATTCACTGAAATCAAAACGGCTCTTGCGCAAGCCACTCTTCTCGCCCATCCCGATCCATCAGCCACGCTTAGTATAGCGGTTGATGCATCCGATGTTGCTATAGGAGCAGTCATGCAACAAAACATCTCCGGTAGTTGGCAACCTCTCGAGTTTTTCTCACGACGCCTTACTACCACGGAGACGAGATATAGCGCTTTTGGTCGCGAGCTGCTAGCAGCCTACTGCGCCATCAAACATTTTCGGCACGCAGTAGAAGGACGTCAATTCATTTTATTCACCGACCATAAGCCCTTAACGTATGCTTTGCATACCAAGTCTGACCGCTACTCACCACGAGAGTGCAGACATTTGGACTATATCTCCCAGTTCACGACAGACCTTCGTCACATCCAAGGCAAGTCGAACTGTGTTGCCGATGCTCTATCACGAATCCAAATGAATGCAGTTACTCTGCCGGTGCTCGATCTTCCTGCTATGGCCGCTGCCCAAGCAAACGATCCCAGTTGTCCCTCGACTGTCACGACTGACCGAGGACAACAATTCGAGTCCGCACTATTCTCCTCACTTACTCGGCGGCTTGGTACGGAACACATACGCACTACCGCCTACCATTCAGCTTCAAACGGTTTAGTTGAAAGGTTTCACCGTCAACTTAAAAGTGCTCTTCGAGCACACGAAAACGACGACTGGTACGAAACCTTACCGCTCGTTCTTTTAGGTATCAGAACGAGTTTAAAGGCAGATATCCAATGTTCCGCCGCTGAACTTGTATACGGCACGACATTGCGTCTTCCCGGGGAATTCTTCACACCACGGAGCAGACATAATTTCGCTAAGTCAGACTACGTCCAACGACTGTCTGCATTTATGCGAACGCTGTCTCCGGTGTCAACTCGAATACAACATCGACAGGTCGCTCTCCCTCGAGAGTTATCCACCTGTTCACATGTTTTTGTACGAGTAGATTCGGTACGCAAACCTTTGCAGCAACCTTACGAAGGCCCTTTTCGCGTGATCGCTCGTCACGAAAAGACCTTCAAGGTTGATCGACACGGCCGCGTCGAGATCGTCAGCATTGATCGTCTCAAACCAGCACACGTCGATGACAGTGCCCTATCTGATAACCTGAGATTCAATGCTAGACCTAGCAAACCTACTAGCGGGATCCTCAAACCATCTTCAGGTCCCACGCTAGATACACCTGAGACCTCATTCTCACGTCCCAGTCAACAGCACGCGTCATCTGCACCGTCTACGGACGAGACGACAGTCTCACGTCCAGATCAGCAGACCACGCCGTTTCTGACCTCAGATGAGATTGCACGCTCACGCGACGCGAACGAGACTGCCGTCTCACGTTCCGGTCGCCGAGTACGGTTGCCCGTACGCTTCCGCGACTAGTCGCACAATCAACAACCGATACGGTGTAGGGTTATTCCTATACTACACGCATGCTACACTCTTCTCTTTTTTGATTTTCCTTTTGTTTCCTGAGCTCACGCCTCCGACCATCTCCGTTTGGTTCCGTCGACTTCAGTCAACTTTGGCGAAAGCTGGCCTGATCACCCACACTCTTGTCAACGTACTCAGTCGATATCTTCGTTTCGAATGTTTGGCATACGCTTGGTCTCGAACTTGGTCGTTATGGTCGCTTCTGGTTCATCGGATCAACGTGGTTTCGTCCTACGTCTGCAGCGTTTCTGGTCCGGACCCCTACGAACGCCATTTTCAGATTCTGGATACAAACCACTCTGGTGTAGCATGCCAACTCAAGCAACAAATACAGCACATCGCTCCTGGTACCGTTCTCCGAAAACGACCTTCGTTGGCAACTCGACGATCAACGATCGCTTTCCTGTTCGCCAATTCTTCCGTCCTACAATCGCTCGTCAGCCGATCAGTCCCACGATTCAAACCGCTATTTATCGAAAGTGTAAACCCTTTCTAGCGGGGGGCTCCTGTAGTGACTCACATTTATCACGAGAACACGACTGGTTTAATAAAAACAATTATTATTATAACCAACTGTACCAGTGTTTGTTTTAATGTGCTTTTGTTTAACTGTGCTAATTATAGCCATTTTGTGCTTCCATTACCTTCCATCATTGTTCCGCGGTTTTTGGTACTGTTCGCACGTACTCCTGTCTTCTGCTTCCACTTGTACCATTTCTTGGCACGATCTCGGTATTCGTTCAGTACCACGAGATCGCCAACGAAATAAATCCGGTTACGTTCGATCTTCTCCTTCTGATTTATCTGGCACGTGTTTATTGGTAGCGGTGTTCATAGTTAATCTCAACTCGACGCCACGCTACAACCTTGACATTAAGTCTACTTGGGAGATATATATAACAGTACTGGCAGGGTTTTAGAAATAATATACATCAGAATTTCCATGATCCTAGGGTGAATATGATATCTTGAAATTTCGCTGTTGTTACTGTAGGAGTTTGTATCACGTTTCGAGATGCGATGTGATTTTCCTCGCCCTTCATGTATTTCGAAGTTTCTTTCAGTGTTAAGCGTTGTTTTTTAGTGTATGTTTCTCGACTCAGCTCAGTTTTATTTTGAGGGATGATACTATGAGCAGCGCCAGTATCTACCAAGAATTTCAAGCCAGAGTTCCTGTCTCTAACATAAAACAAGCAACTGTTTGGGAGCCCCTCCCCAGGTCGCAACCTGGAGAGGGGTTACTCGTTCCCCGCTGTCTTGGGATTTTGCTTAGGCCAGGCCCATGGCTGCATGCACTTGGTTGAGTTGACACCAAACTTCCAGTGATACCAACAGAACTGCCCAGGTTGTCTGGACATTTGTGACCTATTTTGTGACTTGGGTCTTGGTCGTTGTGGTGACCTACCCCTGTTTCTATGACCCATTTGCGTTCTGGCGACAGCCTCAGTGAGACTTTTAACATTCGCAATTAATCCTTCTATGGCAGGGTCTTCTGCTAGCCCCTGTTTTTGTGTGATTTATCGTGTGTGATCCAGTTGTAGGACCTCTTTGCATTATTTGGTCGGCTATGCGCGCTAAATGGGATAAAGAGGTTTAGGAATCTTGTGTATTCGAACAGTGTTAGACGTAGCATGGGAGGGCTTTTATCCATCCTTGTTTTAGGACTGCTTCATCCACTGTATTATCACCCACTACGACTTGGAGGTGACGTAAAAACTGTGACGGAGATCTATCACCTAGTGTTTCTCTTTGGAAAAGCCTTTGGATTCTTTGACTGTCTGATAATAATAAACGGTTCATCATCTCTCGTCTTAAGATGATGTATGGTTGTGGTGGGCTTAAAGTCAAATCCCGGGCTTCTTTGGCGACTGAAGGAGGAATGATATAACATAAGTCTCTATAGCGAATTTCTTCAGATTTGATATTGTCTCGTGACATAACGCTCTAGTTGAACAAACCACAACTCAGGGTCACTAAGATCAGGTTCTGGAAATCGGGATTTCGTAGTCATAACAGTGTCTATCTCAACTGGTGACAAATCCTCCAGGTTTTTGGTCTGTATTGAGACTGACACGAGGCATATGACCAATACAGCACAAGAAATGACTACTACAACACGAATACTTCAAGACAAAAAATAAACTATGTATAAATATATATATATACCGAACTTCGATTACGGATAATCAGAAGGTCTACTTTTACGACTTAGTAAAAAAATAAATTTTATAATAAAGAATGAAATCAGATTTGTGTTTCAGAGGGCTCACCAGTTTCGTGCCTGTAGGTGACCCTCGTGCTATTGATAGAAGAAACCAGACTAGTAGTGAATAGGTCTTTATTTAGATCTTCGCGCAGTCACAGCGGAGCGTGGGATTGTCTGTTCAGACGAACAAGGCCTCTCAGCATTCAATATAAGATAATAGGGAATATAACGCCTATACAAAATAAGGAAGTGAATGAATACTTGAATTCTGATGTTTTTACATATACTTAGTTGTTTGAAGTCAACTCAACAAATCAACCTAAGCTTGTAGTGGCGTTGGGCCCTAATGCAAGACAATGTGGGAAATATAGAATCAACATTTAACACGGAGTAAAACCCAACGATGTAGAGGGTGAGAAGAATGAATTGAATTAATTGGACTTGATCGTATGACATGGTTCGGTCATGCAGGCGTGGTCCCTGTTGAATGTTACCTTATATCTTTTGTTCATATTAAATATATTGTTCTATCTGTAGCCTATGTTTGTTCTCTATCATGTAATTGTTACGATGTAGTGAGTTGGTGTAGACGATGACGTGACTTCCATGTAAGATCTTATAGATTAGGCAGTTATATCATGGCAAATCTCCAAGTATAGGATTAAGTCTATTATTAGAGCAGTACTAATACCATAGTAGACCATAATTCTACAAGCTGTTACATGTTCTCGATCATATATTGGTGATTGTTACAATAAGACGAGTCAGTGTAGACATTGCTGTGACTTCCACGCAATATCTTGTAGATGAAGCAGCTACATCATGACAAATCTACAATTTTGGGATCGAGTTTATTATTAGAGCAGTACTAATGACGAAGTAGACCATAATTCAGCAGCTTCACTTATTCGACTCACATTATTAGTTCATGAACTTTATTTCACACAATATGAGAGTTGGTGCACAAGACTCCTAAAGAGGATAACCTACCCATGCAAGTTTTGTTCGTATTCTCTCCCAAGACCTTGATATTTGGAGATCCACCAGAAGATGGTTTTCTTCACCATTCTTTTGACAGATTTCTAGTTCACATAGGACTTTTTAATCCATCTTTTAGGGACATTAGGTTCAACATGAGTGTTGTAATGATAGTGCTTTCGACCGCTTTAACAACATCTCTATTCGGTCCTCTGACCCTAGGATCACCTTCAAGAGCATACGTGGTTGGGTCCAATATTTCCCTTAGTCCCCTTGACCATCTGTAACAGTTTTACGGTCCGAACTCCCGTAGAATGTCTGGGTGATATGTTACCAATAAATGTTCCGACCTTCCCTAAGTCATACGTAAGTCTAAATACTGGATCAACGTCCTTTGATTCTCACATGAATGTTCGGTGAAATTAAATTTGTTTCCTACCCAAGGGTTAAGAATAGTGTTAATTCGGAAATTCGGAGGAATATTCTGTGACTCAGAATGGGAACATACCGAAGGTTCGTCAGCCAACCATTTATGGTTAGTGGAAGTGGGTTTTTTCTAAACTGCTGTCTATTTCCCTTCACCAAAGACACACATCAAATGTACTTGTAACGGTTTTCTAGGTCTTCAGATACGGCTTTAGACTCATGTAACCCGACATGCAGTGATGTGTTAATCTTTATTTGCCTCGGAGATTTTACTTATTTAGGTTTCTCAGTCGACTATTTAGCTTCTCGTTTATCTGAGCATACAGAACTGGCAGAATTTTCTGTCAGTCCAGTTATCATCAACCTTCTTACTGACCAACGTCAGAGAGCTCATCGCCTCCTGGGCCAGTAAAGTCCTGCTGCAACAACAGCAGATTAAGAGATAATGGAAGTTAGGCTATGGACACCCCATATTTTGTAGGTTTCAAACGCTTGCATATTTTATGCAACCACTTGTTGTACCAATCACACTGCGTTCTTTTCTCTATAATAAAGAAACACTCATGCTGTCCGAATTTATGAGAATAGCCAACCACTGCAAAAAGAGCTGTAAAAAATTTGTCACATATATATATATATAACCTAAGACAATGGAACAGTATAGAATCTACTAGATTGAAAAACCCGACAAAAATACGCAAGATCCCAGCAGGTGCGAAGATTGGTGAAAAGTCAAGAAGGGCATCACAGAAAAATTTGTAAGCGCCTGATAACTTTATCCGAAATGTTTCAAGCTAGAGCTGATCTAGTAAGCTCTTGATATCAAACACACAAAAGCAAGTTGATTCATAAATTAGAAAATCACTACGTTTTTTATAAACACGCGTTTGGTTGCACAAAATCATTACTCATACACATTAAAACTTACAAATGAACAAATTGAAGGTGATATTTACTCTGCTAAACTGCTCTGTAGTAAGATAACTATTTTTGTTTAACCTGTCTGTTTTTCTTATTTAGGACGACTCCATTTTGGTTGGCTCGTTGAAGTCTGTCTATTGTGTTATCCGTTTACCAACGCTGGATCCCAATATCTCAGAGTATCCGGAGAAGTTTTTGAATTTTCCACATGCAGTTGGCTTTCCTTCCAAAACTCCAATGAACAGGATGCCTTCTGCGGTTGCGAGTGGTGGGTCTCAGCCTCTCCATATGCAACCAGTTCACTCAGGCCCGGTGATATCAAGTTCTCTAAATTTGCCAAACACCCTCCCACCTGGTATGAAACTTTTGGTTAAGAAATAATTATTCAGGAATGCTCCATTCGGGTCATGGTATCCAAATGTCTGGTCCTCATGACCGTGAGCCTGCTACACCAGCTTCAGGTTCTGGACCAATACCAGGCCATTATTTCTCCACTCTTGGTATGAATCCTGGTTCCCCTCATCCTATCCCAAATATGGTCCCACATGGTCATCCTAGCCAGTTCCATCACCATCCACTACTATCATTGTGAGTCTATAATATTTTAACTGTCCTAAAAGTGTATCTAACCGTTTTGAATGTTTTTTCAAACAGTCGTGGACCTATCACCTAGTACGACAATATGTTTGAACCTAATTTTTTTGCATGGTTAATGTCCGTGTGATGTGGTCTTGGGCAGTTTCTGCGTTTTGGTTACGCGTCGCCATAAATACATAGTTTATCTTGTCCGTCTTTCTCTTATCATTTATTATGTCATGGTCGGACCCATCAAGTTCTCGTCCTCATGCACAGCTTGGTAGTATCTTCACTGGATTTAAGGCGCTAAATCTCAAAAATCTTTGTCGACTAGCAGTCCTGATTTGTTTCTATTCATGTGTGGTTGGGGCGTGGTTCACCTTTGCTCTAGTACCTACAGTTCCGATTGTTCGCCACAAATGATTTGTCATTAATGATTGTGTCCGACCAAGCAGGAAATAGTCGAGAATCGTTCACGTGTGCCTTCGCCACGTGATTTCAGGCTTTTCCATTTGATTTGAAGTTGTACAGTGGTATCTCATCGTTCAACCACACCGATTTAAAAGTAGATTCTTGTAAATCTTAAAAAGTTAAGGTTTCGATTAACGAAATGGAATGGTTTTCTGTCGTCTCATCATAGTGTTCTTATAGCTGATGCAATAGGTTTCTCCAACAATATGCTGCAACCTTACCCAGCCGTAGTTCTGATATCCAGTCGTCATATGCCTCGAATTATTCCTCTTCATTGACGAGTCATAAACGGTGGGGTAACTTTATCCATCCTTACATCGCTAATCAAAATGTTGCATATCTTTCGCATTGATGATAATCAATGGAACGAATATTGTATATGACATTAATCAACCAACGTGTTCCATATATCGTGATACTGACCTGAAATAAGCATCCTTTGATGGCGTTCGGCATCCATTTCAGCTCTTCTAGTACCTGTGTCACGCACGTAGTGCCTTCCTGTCTATAAATAATTTCCACAATTTATCCCCATGACATTCGTTTAATAATTGAAGGGTTCGTAAGTCAGGTAATGTGTGACACTAAACCCAAGTTTTTGTTGGGTCAGATGGGTTGCTTCTTATACTAGAATTCCGTACCGTTACTCCTCGGCTTGCTCAGTAAATGGTGCTGATGTGCAGGTTTTCACAAAACCACTTGTTCTTAGAGGGATTAAAGCACCAATTAATGATGTGTAGTGTTTTGCTCTAGTTGAATATGACCCTAGTATCCTGGTCATAAAGTATAAAACGTTAGTCAATCACCTGAGTTGAGACTCATGTGACCCAGGAGATGCATACGGGAAGTTTTACTATTCATAGAACAGTCTTCAATAAACCTTTAATCCTGTGTTAGTAGTAACTAAACAACGAGTAGGTGACAGCTTTCAACATTGGACATTATATCTGCGGTTTAGGCGAAGTTAGTTCATTTTCGTCAGTGCTAGTACCTATCAAACATGATCACTAGTCTCCTAAGTAAATAATGTATTCAGTAACCCTGTCATTAACGTTTAATCAGGCATCTGTTCCAACTGAACAGTTCGTGCTTTGAGCAAATATCTTTGCAACTCCGACCTCGATAATAAATAAAAATATTAACTTTCCCTCCCCCACTGACTGGAGAAAGAGGTCAGGTTTCTTAATGGGAGCTTTGTTGGTAAGGTTTCTAATAGAACTAAAAACACATTTTAAGTTAATTGGTTACATATCAGATACAATGATTTAAAGTTGTAAACCGAGCGATTGTCATTAAACAAAGTTACAATAAAAATCCTCTGAAATTTCACAAAGTAGTACAACAGAAGTGCACTAACCTTACGATAAACTTAAATCGATGTTGGTTTTCCTCAAAAGTTGTATTTTGGGACTTCACATTCCCAACAACACTATAACTTGATATCAACGACATACTTAAGTGTAGCTACACCAACCCTATCAGTCCCAGTTTTTATCTGCACCTATATTACTTTAAGTAACAGCTTTTGAGGTCTATATAACATTTTTTACAATAATTTGTAGAGTTAGGGTTTTCCAAACTTCCCCTCACCGGTGCTAAGTGGTGAAGGTACTTTGACATTTTACTTGTGACTTGAAATGGTGGGAAGGATCAACAGATTTTTGCACTGATAGACACTGAATCAATCATATCGAAACTGCTTTAACCTCGAGATCAGACCTGAGTCGTATTCTTCAGATTCGTCACACTTCTAAAGCAGCATTGTAAGATAGTTTGATATCTTACTGTGTATATCGATATCCTGTGTATTTTACCACGTTTAACTGGCCAACAATTGGATATGAGGATAAATAAATAAAATGTTCACTGGTAATATTTTAATCTAAAAAGTTCACATGACAGATTGTTGCATTGCGATCTAAAACCATCGTTTTTATTCAATACTAGCTTCAAACAGTAATAGCGGTTGTTAGAAAGTAATGAATAACCAAATAATAGGATGTGATGCAGTTATTTCCACGGAAGCTCTGTCCCATGTGTTCTGTTGTAAAATAATCACAGTGGTTATCTAGTTTAGCTTAAATATTACGTAAAAGTATGTGAGCCTTCTAAATATTCTAATTGAGAAAGTTTATGCTGGATAAGTTTTCATGTTGGTGAAACCAAGTATCTAAGATCATGCTTCAGACTTGCCTATACGTAAAGTCGGCGATACCATTGACTGTGTCATCAAAGCCGTCATGTGGGTTTTCCTACACATCCATAGACTTAATCTGGTTTCCCAACACGTTTTCAAGTTTATCTGCGTCCATCTTAACGGCTCTTCTCGTCTTCACTTAGTGATTTCTGATTGCTAAAATTATTGAGGGAATGCTAATCAACTGATGATACAAAATAGTACATAGCCAAGCGAAAAATTTCGTAGCTGAATCTAGTGAGTCGTTTTATTCATCACCAATTATGCTGTCAGGTTGTCGTTCAATTGGCAACCGCTGAGGAACTGAGTCTTTCGAAAGTTAACAGTACGATATCTCAAATCTAATATAAACAGAATTGAACACAGTCCCACTGCAACCGATCTGAAACTTACATCGCCTAAAAATACAGAAATTTCTTTATCGGAAATCTTAAGAGGATTCAGTGTTGTTCTTACAAAAGATCTTGATTATTTCACTAGAACAAAAGTAACTCCAATTTCCAGTCTAAAATAGTTATACCATACACTGCCACTATTATATTTATATTTCATGACAGCTTTTCCTTTGTTTTAGGAATCGACTACCGCATTTGATAGGTCAACCAGAGCTACGGATATTTGAAATGAATAAGCGATTACAACAGCGCAGCGACGTATGTCTGTACATGTTTTCCAAGACACTAACCTATTTTCAGGACTGTGATAGTTTGTGGTGGGAGTCATTTGCTACTGACTTTTTTGAAGATGACGCAACACTTACTCTTGCCTTTTTGACGGAAGAGGGTCCAAAAAGTTACAGTAAGCCTATCTTATGTCACATTTCTCTCTTAGCGATCGGGCGAACGCTCATTCCTCGTTATTTTCGCAGTATATTTGAAAGTGGATGCGGTGAACTTTATTACAATCTTAGATTAAACCATGAATATTTTCATCATCCAATTTTAACTCTGGATTCAGAATCTGCAACGATGACTATGACTATGGTTAGATCTATTCCTGTTACGGTTGTTGTGGAAGGTCGATTAACACTCGATTTCGCTTTTGATGATTTAATGAGGATTCGATCATGGATTTTTCTCATCCGAACTCATCGTGAAATGATAATGCGCTCAATGCTTGGCATTCAAGTAAGTACATTTCCTTTAAGTAATTATGAATTCACACATTACTAAACTGCTCAAATTAAGAAACTAAATGGATTTGAAGTATATATATAATATAAACTAAAGACTAATGCAGAATATCAGTTGAGTAATAGAGACTAACGTTTATAGCTGGAAAGTTATCTCAGTTCATGGTTCAAAACATAGCTCGCGACTTTGTGCTTGGTTTCTGAGTTTTGTTGCCTGAAACTTCCGTTTAGTATTAGCCGTAATTATATTTCATAGGTAACTATCCTTTGCGAAATATAATTTAACAATTGTATTGTTACTTTTTCGGTACAATTTTAATGCTTTTGTTTGTTTAGGACCCAGCTTTTTTAGATCAACTATCCAAGAACATTACCAGATACGGCATGACAAATACCACACTCAATTTCTTTCGATTATGTATAATTCTGGAACCAATGCAAGAACTGATGTCGCGTCAAAAGGCATATAGTCTTACACCCCGTGATTGCCTTAAAACCACTTTATTTCAGAAATGGCAGAGAATGATGCCCCAAGGTTTGTTGAACAGTTTTCTCACTGATCATTTGTATTTCCATTCTAAAGACAATAATTGGCATATTGGACAGGTAAAAAAGCGCAGCATAACTAAATTTCAGTAGTATGGTATAGAAAAGGCAAAAACGCCATTCCGCGCTGAAGTGATTGAGGTGGACAGCATAAAAAAATACCATTAGCTTATGAAAAAAAACACATGTCTGTTTCCTAGCCTGGTTATTTGACTATATAAACCTCACCATCGTTACTGAAGTCAATTCTAAGCCACCCATTATAATGAGTTGCTTGTTATTCTAGACTTCAATTAACGTGTTTTGAAACCCTAACAAGTGTTAGTCTAACATAACTCTCCTTTATGCGATCAACTTCCATGAACTATCACGCTTCCTATAAATGATTTCTATTCCAAGCTTTCCCAGTTGATTTTTTATGAAAGGACTGAGACTGATAAATGGTGTCCTCCATGTTCACATTTTCCTTTTGACCAATGTCACTTGAAGTAGTATTGCAACGGACTACAACTGATTTTATGGAGATAATGGCAACTCACTACCCTCAGTTTAACGTCTCGAAAGTGTAAACTAATATTAATCCACCAAAACTCTTGTGTTTGTTGCCTTACATGAGCAAGTACGCCTCATAGTTCAAAGTAACACATTACAACCAGATAGTTTCAAGTAATTCTTTCCTAAATCGTAATCACTAGCTTCTTAAATTATCTTAAACAGGCAACTAAGTTCTCACAAAATTCCGGAATACCGAGCTAATGGGTTCTCTCCTGTACTACATTTTGTTACGTATTATTGAAAAAGAAAACATTCTTATAAGATAGGTTTGTCATTTGGTCTTATTTCACCATATGAATTATTGTCGTTCATGATGAATTTCCATATATCGATTTCCCTTTGTTTAGAAGCTACACGCCAACCTAGCAAACGACGTAAGCGTAAAGGTAGTTCAGCAACAACTGAAGGTGCAAATAATACAAGTCGAACATCAAAGCGCAAACAGTCACCTATTCCGCTACAATCCCACCATATTGCTCAACCTGGGGTAAGTTTTATGTCTTACAATGAATCATATATATGACATTGTGGCATACTATTGTCTTTTTTAAACCAGCACAAATCGAACCTCGGGTAAATTTTGGTACAGTTTGCGTCTATGTCATAGTCCAGTGTTTTTTTCCACTGCTTGTACGTGTAATTGTCTTACTAGTTTCGTGTGTATTTCTCTTTGAAAGGATGTGATGATTGTCGGTGAACCAACTCTTATGGGTGGGGATTTTGGTGATGAGGATGAACGTTTGATAACTCGGTTAGAAAATACTCAATATGATGCCGTGGCTGCTGCTGCAGCCAATTCAGGCGTTATGGCTTCTCATATAAATTCTGGTCCTTTTCCCGGCTCTGGCGATTCTCCTGCTGGTATTATATCTTCCCCATTAGGTTTAAGTTCAGGAGGAAACATGTTAAATTCTAACCAACCACAGCAACAGATAAACTCCCTTCAGTTTCGTGGGGGTCCAATATCTTCAGGTGGATCAAATCAGAGTATGCCACATGAAGGTGTTTTTCCCGGTAATCTTACTTCTTTGCAACAGAATCAACCAGTTTCTATGCCTCCTAGTCAATCGTTTTATTCAAGTTCAGCGCCAAATAGAAATTTGCATCATCACTCTCAAATGATGGGACAACAATTTATGCCAGTATTTACCAAAGCCCAAATGTCAGCTTCTAATATGCTTAATAGAGGTGGTGAGTTACTATTTCCATAAAATGGGTCGTTTCTATACAGACTGCACTATTAACCACGAAGTGTTGTTGTGTGATTAAGCAAATAATAGCTTCAAACTGTCATTGAACATAGTTTATGGTTTGCTTTTTATGTAAACATATTACAACTATCAAATGATGCGGGAAAAATACAAGATAAATTATTTCGTTATTGAACTGTAGGTGTTAATTCACTTACTATTATTATACGTGGGATATACCTTAAGAGAGAGATATCTTTTCACAGCGATTTCTATGGAGTAATTAAATGCCGCATATATATTCGGTGCCCTCTTGTACCAATATTTATGTGTTCAAATAAATAATAAAATAATTAAGTGCCTTGCACCTATTATATTTTACTTAATCATGCAGAAATATTAATCCTTCATTCATGGTTGTTCCTGTTATTTACGTAAATATACTTAGTTGTTTATGATGCGACATTGGTATCTTCTCAGTGCTCAAACTTCCTCAGTTTGGATATGTCAGCTTATTCCTAATCAAAGTTATCCCGTAGTCCTAGTGTTTGGTTTTCGTTGCCCATCTAAACATTACTACAAACTTCTTATGAGATCCCTCACATAAGTTTTATTTGATGTTGAAACAGAAGTTTAGGGAAGCTTGATTTCTTACTCGTCTTTTAGAATTAGTCTAAAACAAGTGTTTCATTACTCGTTTCTTATTTAGATCACTATATGCCATCAGGAAATGGAGATGCCATGCATCAACCAACTCGGTCAAGTAGTGCTTCGTCTTTAGTTGACGGTACAAATGGTTTAAGTGGGTTCCCTCACTGTGCCTCTCCCAGTCTTCTTCCCTCAAGACCTCCTGCACGTTTCACCCCGCCTTCTCTTCCGAATGGGTTAGGTTCTTCGGTTGTATCATCCCAACAGTCAAGCTTTATGATGCCAAATGAAGTGATGGGCAGTGGAGGTACGCAAATGGGACATGTTTCTGTTCCCGGTACCCCTTTGACTTCCCCACTGACCTCCTCCTCTTTTGCAATGGATATGATGGATAATCAAAATGTTCTTCATTCTGCACCCTCAACTTTGATTTCTACAACTATCAAGTCAAATAATTCTCCTATGCTGTACAATTCAATCGGAACAAGCTGTAGTGGAAATCAGTCGACTCCAGAGTGTAAGTATTTGTTTATCTGTGTGTTTTTATGAAACGTTACCTAACCAAGGATTCTATGATTTCAGAGATATATTGCCTTGTGTAGAGTGACTTGGTTTTATATTACTACGATTTTTCTGTTAGTAAAACCATTAGCCGTCAAGTACTATCGATCAGGTGACATTCAGACATGATTTTTTGGGCTTTTACCCTGAAGAAGCACTTTTGTTGCTTATTAAGAACAATATCTTAAAAATGAATTCATTTTTAACTTCTATACCGAAAACAAACACCTTTTTTGATTGTCGTATAGTTTCGATCTTGATTGCTTTATTATGTATTTATCCGTGCACCGAGTTGATATAAATCTAAAGTTTTAAAAGCATCTTATCAAACTAGACGACCAACAGAAGCACATGTAGTTGTATCTTCGTGAGTTTATTTTACTTAGTTGATCTGATCACCTCATATATCATACAAGAATATTATAAACTAGTTTGTTAACCCGTGTTAACAGAATGTGTTTATCCTATGCTTTTTCGGTAGTGTCTCTTCATCTGTCTGTATCATTACTACCCCTCAATTACATTGATGAAATCGGTGAGATTGACACTGACTAATAAAATTAAGTTTTCTGGTGGTGATGCAACAGATCTGTGTGCTTGGTTTGAAGAGATTATGTGAGAGCTAGTGGCATTGTCCAGCTGTCCAAAATGGAGTCTGTGGGACCGTGACTCGAACATGGAACCTAGTAGTTGAAAGCCGAAAACCTTAACCACTAAGCCAACACTTCACAGCTGAATGATAGTCGACTGTTCATACGACAACATTTCTCGATTAGAAAATCTGTCATTCATAAGAAGTTGACTTTTTTGATACTGGCTTCTATTAACATCTTACCTTTCAGCTATAATGCACCCGACAATAAGTGGTATAGGATGCGATGTTTCTTCGGCTGTGATGAATGATAATGAAGATCTTAAGATGATTAATAATAATGGCGCACCCTCACGTCCCACTGCTGCTGAATCAAGTAAATTTCCTTATGCACTTTCTTTTTTGATGATTTACCTATCATTTGACGCGTTACGACTGTATGTTCATTTTATTTTCTAACCACATAATAGATTTTGAAGTTAACTTGGTTACCTGTTATGAAAACTTGTTTCTTAAACAGTTAGTCACTGAATCTGTTCCATCTTTGTCTTACGACTTTGGGTCACTTCGGTAGTATTAACTCTTACGAAATATATAGCTTACATCTTGTGACGTACAAACTACGATAGCCTTATTGCTACGCCTCACTCAGTAGTTTGATAGGAATGGGTCTTGCCTAATGACATGAGTTTAAGAAATCAAGTCATAACTCTTGTAATTGTTCCCTTCATATGTAGAGTGATGGAAGAATTATTGTGATTATTTGGAAACTAAAGGGAGCACATGTCGGTTAGTGTTTTATTTCCCCAACAAAAGAAATGTTGTGTCACTTCAGGTTATCAGGTTTTGAATTTCTAGACAACCCAAAAGGAAATCGCTTCTTATAAATAGTTGTGTCAAACTCATATCTTTAAATATTGACACCTGTCTCTGTGAACTTGCCATTTTGTTCCCTCCTTTTTGAATCATTATAAATTTTCTAACATCGAAGTTTGAAAACAAATACTTTGACTGGTTAGAAGGCGAGCAACTGCAAGTCGGTCTAATTGTTTCAACAGTCTGTCTTAATAACGTACCATTTAACCATCCTTCTTGATGATAAAATCAAATTAGATCTAGTAACCACTATCGTCAACTGATAGATTCATTGTCTTTCAGTTTGACTGTACGTAACTGCGTATAATCATTCGTCAAACCTATAGCTTCACTAAAGTTTGGATGAAATATAAAAGAAAGCTTTAGTGTGATATAGATGAAACTTCATATTAAAAGTCCTTACGTGCCAAAAGGATACACTTCAATTGATAAAAGAAACCTAACCTAAAATTACAGGTTTGAAGTTAGGAATCCTATTTCATTATATTTAGCATATTTTGAAGTAAAATTCGCCTAATACTAAAGCCTGTTTGCTCCAGTTAGTTAGTATGAAATATCAGTTAGTCTGTAGTCTGAATAAATACAGTGGCCAGGAAAATGCAACTACTGTCACTATTTCGTACTAATATCACTAGATCAACTCGGTCTAAAGTTTTTTGACCTAACAAAAGTTTAAGTCTAAGTTTCATTTTAAATCATCGGATAGATAGTTTGGTCCCAAAATTTTAATATTTGAAATTCTAGATCGAAAGGTGTAAAATCTTATATTTTCTGAGTGATATTTCTTCTTGAGCACATGACTCTGACCATTAATAAAGAAATAAATAATTAACTTTGTATGAATTTATTAACTAAGTTGTTAACTATGGATTTTCTTGCTGCCCACGAAGACTTATTTAGATAAACAATGTGTATTGATGCATGTGTTCACCATATTGTAAACGGTTTATTATTTAAATAGCTACACCACATTTCCACATTTGTGGTATTTGTTTTTTTTACTCGATAAATACTATAAAGCATCAAACGAGATGATAGTGTCATGCCCCCCCCAATAAGAGGAATTTTTTTTTTTCAATTTTAGTGTGAATTGAGATCTCTGGAAAAAAGCATCACAATGGAGCTATACTGCATTTTACAAAGTGGATATGATTTCCATTTTCTCCACTGGCTATCAAGCGAAACTAATTACGAACTTTGCACAAAGATAAACGATACTCTACAACTCCAACTGATCCATCCAAACACTATCTTGTTCATTGGTATTTTTTTGTCCAACGACTAATTATTCACTAAGCATATATATATATATATATATATATATATATATATATATGCCAAATCGTGAGCTCATTTTCTTCTACAAATGTCTAATTTACAACCTCTTTCATTGCCAAATAAGTAACTATTCCTTTCTCTACACTTCCCCAAATCTTCAGTAATTCTACTTCATATTTTCATTTGTACATATTTTTTGCATATGTACCCATGAATATATATATATATATATATATATATAATATATATATATATTCAGATCGTTTCTTGTATGTTATAATTATATTTGAATATTTGATTCCATCTGAGATCTTCAGTTATCCTTGTTATTGACAACTTGACAGTTGGGGTATTCTTTTATGCATCAGTCCAGATTTTCAACCCATTTCAGTCCCAAAAGACCTTTAGTCCTGGTCACATTTTGTCGGTTAGGCAACAAACGTAATAACAACATCCAACTGCTACCTCAATCCATTACCCTAGTTATTTTGTCAAGACTTAGATTCACGTAGTTTATGTCGTGATCAAATGCATTGGTATCTGTCTTTTTGGTTAACCATACATATTATTTGCGGCCTGTCGTTGTTTGTCTCTACTGCTGTATACATACATATACAAAAGTTGTTTTTCTTGTCGATATTATTTCTGACGGTTTCGCCTAACCAATAATATATTGATCGTATTTGAAGAATGTTATGAATTTGAAGGTATCATCCTTAACAGACTATTTGCTCATTCAGTAAAAATAAGTCCCAGTGCAAGGGATTCGGTTAAAATGTATATCTTGTAACAACAGTTTACAGGTACAACTGCAAAATCTTTACATTAAAACAATTTTCTTATGACAAGAAGTAAGATCAGAAGTGTTAAAATCATTTCAAAGCACAATTTTAACTTCTAATGAGCTGAGTGATATATCTCATAATCGTTTATTGTTGTATATTGAACCATAATCAACACGATTATCTGTTAATCCTATTGGATCGTATAAGCCAAGAACTACATTTAGTTTCTTTAGGCTAACACGATGATGGGTATTTTTAGTTTCAGATATTTGAACTATCTGAAACCATATTCATTGACATGTTTCAATTTCCTTTTTGTACCTGATGGCACAATTCAAATATATTCACTTTTTTAAAAGTTCCGTTTAATATGACTGATGCATTGATCATAATCTTTGAAAAACTGGTAGTTGTTGAACTAATAAGATATTACTACTTACAGGAGGGAGTGTTTTTTTCTGACTAACAATTGCATCAATTAAATATATGTATATATATTATATATTACAGGATATATTTAAATAGTCCGTTCGTTGTTATGTGTAGGAACTCTTTGTCCATTCCATCTCAAACCATTATGTATATTTTGTCCAACAATGGTTTTCAGCCAGTGTATGTTGCCTGTATATAAGTATCTCAACAATTCAAAATTAAGCTTTATCCTAATTACCAAAGAGACGTCTCTATTTTCGTACGTTTTTCGAGCCTTAACTGTATGTTAACAGTATATAAAGGTGATATGTTGGTAATGTTATCTTGTGGAACAATACAACTGACATAGTATGAGAAAGCATGATTAACTAACTGATAATTTATGGATGCAACTTCAAACTAATCATTTTACGAGTTCCAACTTTGTTTATCTACTTTTGTTTGTTTCACGACAATGTATTCCAAGTGTCATTCAAATCACGTACATAGACGTAATTCTCTTCAATAGGTATTGTCATATCTGGTATTACTTCATACCATTCTGTTTAATACATTTTATGTTTTCAATAAGTAACAATTTACTGCTTATTATGTAACTTCACTCAACATTGTAGACATTCTAGGGAATGTAGGATTTTTGCTTTGTTCACTATCTTACTGGTATCATTTGTAAATGTACTGCAATTTAATATTTATAAACGTGAACGAAAAACTTGACCAAAATGAAATTTTTTTATTGTTGTTGAATCTATTGTCTGTTAACGGAACTTGTCTTAATTTTTACCGAATATAATCTTGTACAAACTTACTGTTCATTGGTCACTTTCTAATTTCTCATCAATGCCTGTCTATCATCTTCTTGTATACGTGTATTTTGTTTGCCTACATAATACATAGACAACAATCCACAATGTTATCGTCTATGCTGTATGTATGTCTATCTAACCATCCTTTCCTAGTTACACTTCTGTATCTGTACTTATCGATTTTGTTTAATACGCAAATGTTTGTTTTCCTCTTCCCTTCCAATGGTATTCTTTTTTTTTATATCTCGAACATTACTTTGATTGAATTTGAGATAGTGACTAGCAGTCATATCCAGGGCTAGCACTTCATCCCACGAGAAACTTCAAATTGGTATAACTGTAATGCACTATTTGTGTGCTTAATAGTATTGAAACGTAGACTTTTTATGTCTATGAGGACCAAGATTCACTGTATATTTAAAATATGCAGATTTGTAGTTCGGTAGCTGCTTGTGGTAGTGTCGTGTTATGTAAGCTGGATGTAATCATACTATCAACTCTAACATAATCCTTAAGAACAATGTTCGATGACACAGTTTCACTTCAATAAGTACAAAACTCTAGAGATATCTTATCACGACCCGGGAGCTACTAACATCTCGTAATCTATGAAACTCAATGATCACTTTGAAACACCTATGGTCTACAACAATTTGAATAGGATTGTTCGTATTGACTACATTAGCATGATGTGATGGATATAAGAAAAGGGATGAAAATGTAGTACGATTGATAGTAAGAAACTCTAAACTTTGAAACTGTTTCACGGAGAAGGTATGGTAAGGTGTGAGGAGTTGAAGGCATGTTGGAACTCAAGATTTAGAGTAGGGGTGGTTGCATTTACATTATTTATTTAAACATAAACAGGGCATAAACCATTCGATTTGTGTGAGGATTGGAATACAACCCGGGTACCCAAATCGAAGCAGGGCTACACCGGAGTCTTTGATCTAAAACTCTGATCCACAAGACAGTGGAGCAACGTCAGGAGATGCAGTCCCATAGTAGCTGGTGACCAACGATTGGCTCATACGCCATTTCTCCCTTCAGGATCCTGGAGGCCATGTGCACCATTGGTTCGGAATCAGGGTTTTCCAACTCCATATCCAACAACCCAATGGAAGCGCCGGACATTCGTCTTCGTCCTCTCAATTTCGTAGACAACACTAGTGCCGTGAGAAGCTAGTGAATAGGACTTACTTGGCAATGGTTGTATGCACGTGGCTGTGTGAGAGCATTTCTAGAGGGAGAGCTGACTCTCCCCACTCTCGGTCATACCAGGGCAATGCATCTACATCAGTGTGACTGATTGTAAGCCATAATTCCCAACCTCAACTCGGAAGTCTACATATCCCATCACAGTTAAGTCCATAATTTTGTGGACCTATCCCACATTCTGATTTGATTCTCTGTGGCACTGTTCTAACTTACTCCGACACCAGTTAACATCGCCAACCGAAGTAGGTACCGTTTGGGTATACGTAATTTATCTTCCGATTCCCTCATCCAGTGACGATTTACAACCCTGCCAACTGTTTTGCCATCTTTGCATGATATCTAACTCAATCTTAGTAATACCCATTTATTCGTTACACCAAACTGTCCAATGCTCCCAAGATATGCATTGTAGAAAAAGCTGCAGCCAACGCATGTCGTCTAATTTCTGAGATCACGTTTTACAACCATAGAGTAATATAAAGCTGATCGCTTGTCAGTATACTGGTGTTTTGGTTAGCAGACACATCTCACCTACACTACAAGTAGATGGGAATCAATACAATACAAAATATTTTCATACTATAGATTAACTTTCTGAACTGGTATCGTTGTTTGCCATAATCAAAATAGTGCATGGGAACTTAAGATGCTAGTGGAACTATCCTTCTAGATAAGTGCAAAAAAGAAATAGAATTTTCAAATTTCATCTCTTCAATTCAGCATAAAATGTAAATTCTCATATTTCTCACGTTTTGCAGTAGACTTGTCAATGCAGTATATGCTTATAACAAATAGGGTTGCTATAGTTTGATAATATTTCATACTTAACTTTATAACAACATCAGTAATATTCAATAAATGATAATAATGTATTGAGAAAAAAGAAAAGAAATTTAAATCCTTTAGAGATAACAAGAATATCATAGTCAACCAATGACCTTGAAAGCGGAAATCAACTGTTGATACATAGTTACTAAAATAAATAATCATATGACTCGTATTTAAAATTTAATTTTGTAAATGACGTCAGTTTTAAAACAATAAATGGATAATGAAATTGAGTTTTAAATAAAAACAAACTTGCTTATAATCAGAAAATGTATGTGTTGATTTTACTTATTATTAAGTTATTTAATTAACAATTAATTGGAGTAAAATTTCATGAATATTAATTAGTGTACTTTTTTTCCTCTCTCCCTTATTACGGTTGCAATTAAACGCAACTCGATTTCGTAATTGTGGCAATCTGCTTAGCAACCAATCTGAATAAAGCGGGAATTATTATATCCGTCATTTTTGTAAGCAATGGTGGTCGGCTTTCTTCGTTCTGTATTTTTTTTCCTCTATTTCTTTTGTGTAGCTACATAATTTAATGTTTCAATGTGCTAAAATGCTGCAGTTAATGTAATACTCTAAATGTTGACGCAAATTTTCTTTGATTCGATTTATGTGAGAACTGGGTTACTGCCTGGTTAAGCAAACCGAAACAGGTGACAAGTGTATGATATAAAATTACATTGAGAATAAATAGAATAATACCTTCTTTAATTTGTTTTCTATATATGTATTTTTTCAATTGATTTAATTATGTAGTCAAAATTGTTGGTCAGATTATGGGAACAAATTTGAGGGATTATTAAAATGATCTCGAAGTCATTTTTCAATTAACCAACAAAGAACTTGTACAAGTCGAAAGTATTTCACAACTGATATAATTATAAAAAAATGACAGAGTCTAATAGTTTTAGAATACATAGCAGTTTTTCAAAATTCATGATCAGTATTCCGACCTTAATATTGTAGAAACATGCCCACAGAAAATAATTGATCTTATTCCGACTTTATTCATAATGAAGTTTTCTTTCCGGATTTTGTTTTTCACAGCCAAAATTATTCATAAATTTACTGAAGGGTTATAGAGATTAAATTATGGGTGGATCATTGTTGTCGTCATATGAATAAGAGAAATTTATGTGTAACAATCGTTTTCCATCTAAATATTTATACTTCACAATCTTATTTGCTACTTATTGACCCACTAATAAAGTGATTCATATTCGAATCTACTGTTAAGTAAGTGAACTGAAACGAAAATTGATTGATTCACATGTTTTGTAAAATTTCCATATCAAAAACTGAACACTTTATATGTTTGAAATTGTTATTTTTACTCTATAAGCACTTCCTTAGTTACGCCTGTTACTCCTCGTGGAGGAGCATAGGCCACTCACCAGCACTCTCCATTCAACCCTGTCTTGGGCAGTCCTTTCCAGTTGCCACTGATCCTTTTTCATATCTGCTTCTTTGTCATTCCTCTTTTATGCTTCTCTTGCCTCGTGACGCACTTTGGTAATTTCCGTAATGTATGCCCTATCCACTTCCACCGTATTTTCCTAATTTCCTATTCACTTGGATGCTGGTTCGTGCTCTTCCACAGAAGGCTGTTACTTACTCGATAGTAAAAAATAATTTTTTCCTAAAAATTTCTAAACATTCTGAACATTAAACAAAATATTTCCATAGAGCATTTTATGTAACATGAGAAAAAAGTCTACCATTTTCGAATTTCGCTCAAAAAACTCGAAAGTAATGTTCTCAATTCTGGTTAGCTCGTTCCTACTTTCTACTTTTATCAAATTGTTTTCCAATATCATTAAAATCTTTTTTGAGTATGTAATGTGAATAAAACCATTCAATAAACAGTTAATAATCATTTCAGTGGTTGAGATCATGAGCTAATTGAAGCCAGACCACCATGGAAAACCTGGAAGCACTGGACAGCCGTTTCGTCCTATTGCACATCCACGATCCGGCGCGCAAGACCATGGGTCCTGGGTTCAAACCCAGCGGGCGGGATCGTGGATGCGCACTGCTGAGGAGTTCCATACTGAGAAGAAACGGCCGTCCAGTGCTTCGAGGCTTGCCATGGTGGTCTAACTTCAATTGACTCATGATCTCATCCATTTAAATTGCTATAATATCCACGAAACCCCTTCTGAAGCTAATAATCAGTTGATTAACTTAAATTTGAATAACCAGTTGGTTTTTAATAAATGTAGAACTACCAAGTTGTATGTGAACTTAGGATATGGAGGCAATTGGTTTAGTTGTAATGTGCATAATTGTCATGAAATAAACATGAATTTTATTTTAACGAATCAATTTATATCCACATTCAGGGGAGATGAAGACATATATAATAAAATCTGTTTGATATTTTTTACCTTGAACATCTGAACGTCTTTATGCTAAAATTGACTAGAATCTTTTTAAACGAGACATTTTTTCTTCCCATCAGAAGGGAAGTTTTGTGGAGATTGAAGTAATTTAATAGTTGAGTTCATGAGTCAATTGAAGGTAGACAATCATGGAAAACCTGAAAGCACTGGAAGGCCGCATGGGACTCCTCAGCAATATGCATCCACAATCCCGCGCGTGAGATTGAAGGCCCTGGGTTCGAATCCTGAGGGTGTGATCGTGAATGCTCACTACTGAGGAGTCCCCTACTAAGAACGAAACGGCCTTCTAGTGCTTTCAGGCTTTTCATGATTGTCTACCTTCAACTGACTCATGACTCAACTATTAAATTTTTCTTTCTACTCGTTTTCTCTTATTTTATAATCAATTGCTTCTCTGTACTATTTCAGTTTGGTCCATATTTCGTGTAGTTGCCATGTAGCTTGTCAGCCAATTATACTACTAGATTATTCTAGAAAAATACCGTTTTAAATGAAATAAGATCATTCTTATACCTTCATTATCTTACAGAATGTATTTAGATTGAAGTTTATTGACCATATAGTATATTCTGAAAATCTTCCGCCATTTTTTTCATGAAAAAAAAATCAGTTTTCATTTGTAAATATTCAGGTGAATAAATATTTAATATTCATTTAAAAGAACAAAATTTATTCAATATCATAGTTACTATGCCATCGATTAATTCGCTTGTCATTAGCGCAATTTTTAAAATAAGACATAACTTAAGAGTTAGGCACTTGGTGTTTCCGTGGATTTCTATATGTTACCATGATGTTTTTCTTTTCTTTTTTTTTTATTGAAATCGTTAAAACAAAGTGTGTACTGGAGTTAGTGATTACATGTAGAATTTTATTTTTCTAATATAAACGATTATTTAAATATTTTCTATTATAACTTACTGTACTATATGTAGAATGATTGTACTATCAATCTGATGATTTATTGATGAATGTCAAATAGAATATTAGTTTTATAGAGAAGTATTTTTGCTATTAATGAGTCTTAACATTTTAATTTTGAAATGTATCATTATCACTGACATTATTTGACTGAAATAGACTATCTGAAACTATTTTATACTTTATTGTGATACTCAGAGTAATGATATAGTTAACAGATGATACAAAGTTGTTGACGAAGAGAATTGAGTTCCTTTTTTCGTTTACAACCGTAGTTCCTATGCTATGAACTGGTATCGAACGAGTAAATTCCATAGTTCACTCCTTCAACTTACAGTCAAAATTGTAAAGGCTGCTATAGCTCTATATACATACGCTATACTTCCAAATTCTTACGGAGCCGTTTAGCCGAATAGTACATAGACGACAGTTAACGGGAATCCACTCTAATAGTGCTTGTTCAGCCCTCGCACGTAGTGCTATGCCTAACCTGCCATTCCGCGAGAACTATCCATCGAGTCGCCAGATACACGAAGGATGTTTCTCGTCGGCTATCCGTTTTGGTGAGTTGAGGTTAAGTGAATGACCACACTAGGATCCTGTATACGTGTTTCGAAGACACAGCATACATCAATGGTACGAGATTCTAGGGTTTTAGCCAAGGAGGCCTGCTGAACGGTTTGACATAGTGTGCGTGAGTTGAAGGCTGAAATGTGTAGTTTGTAGCGAGGTCTCATTAGACCTGGTACAGTGTTCCGCACACTAGAATCGTTGGCTATGGTGACACATGAGGAGGAAGCCAAAATAGGAGGTTTAGTGTTGAGGGTCGCTGTAGGAGGAATAATAGGAACAGAAGAAAGAGGATGATTATGAATACAGTGGTTTTGAGTGCTTTTAGAAGTATGAGTGTGGTTATCACTTCCCGGTGCTCACACCGTGGAAGGGTTCTTCTGGAGGTACCTGTAAAGGAATTAGAATTTTGGAGAACACAAAGAGTGGATGCACTTGCACCATTGCAAACGATTTTGAGCCATGTCATTCAAGGTCTCTAACTATCGGTTGCTATCATCTCGCGAATCCCAACCAGGTAGTCTACATCTACCAACATGGCTCAGTCTACTTGTCAGTGACTTCATGGATTTGTGCCATGTTTTGATCTGGCCGACCCTAGTTTTCTTCCAACCTACTCCTATACCATTGAGCACCGCAGTGGTTGGGCATACGTAACACGTGTCCCAGCCGTCTCAACTGATGAACTTTCACTACTTCATCAATTCATTTACCATCCTTACCTAGTACCCGTTCCCTAACAACTGAGTTACTTACTCGGTGATCCCAGGATATACGAGCAATGTTTCGAAGACATCTACGATCGAATACTAGTAACTTACGAATATCCTCTACTCTTACCGGCCATGTTTCACTCCCCTTACTTTTTCTATTTCCAAATTAATTTCGCTGGATTATAATCCTTGAATAATATCTTCCAACCCTAATCTTTCCAAATACTGCTTATACTCTTACTACCTCTACCACAACGGGATTTGAATCAATAACTGCATCTCTGTGCTAATGTGGTATGACAACTCGAACTGATGTACGTACGTACGAAGTTCTACGTTGTTACTGACTGATTGACTGACCTGTAAAGGAAATTGGATTAGAGATGGTCTTAGCGACCCGAGAGCTTACCCGCAGTGCCCAAAGGACAACTGCTTGAGGTCGGTCACACACGACCTTTTTGCGAGTAGTTTCCTTGTTGGCTCCGTACTTGTTGAGATCTTATCGCTGGAGATGGATATCCCTGGGATAAGGCAAGGTGTGCATTTTTAAGGTCGACTATTTCTAAACCCACCACTCTTTGTGGGAAGGCAGCATCGCTGTCATGCTGGTTGTCTGAAGGAAACACCTTACTGCTTTCACACCTCTGTACAGTTAGCAGTACGACTTTGCCCTCGAACCTTCGGTTTGTTAGTTTTCATCTCACCGCTCTTCAACCGATCTGTCTGACATAGTAGGACCTTGAGGAACGGTTGTTTTAGCCAGTATAGCTCGGTTGCCTCATCACGATAGGCAAGCCCGACCACCACGTCAAGGTGGCAACAACGGTCGGGTTAGTCTGCCTGAAAAATATTAGGTATATAGCGTGTCACGTGAAGGGAGTTCTGCTTTATGTAAAATACAGTGTCACCAGGCTCATGATGTTGTGTCTTTTCGTGAGTCTACTATCGTTGTCCCTATCGTTGCTTATATATGATGGCAACATAGTGTACAAGGTCGATATCCGTCAATATTTGTTCACTTGTTTTACAGCCTGGGAGTCGATCAGTTCCATATTTATTGGAAAGAAGCAAATAGTGGAAAAGCTATAATTTTTAAAACTATTTTACAGAGAATTACTATATTTCTATGATATAACTGTAGAACAACTGGTCATGTTTCTTGGGTTTTTCGATCTCAAGTGACAGATAACGAATATATTTAATGAGAACTGGAATAATAATATTATTGTGAATGAGAACACAGGCGGGGATAAGGAGATGTTTCAAAATAACATTAGAGAACTATAAGCAAAGCCATCGCGTTATCCACTTAGCTACTGAGTTCTGATAGTCCCTTGATTGTGGAATGTGAATTGAATCATCACCTCATTGCACAAGCAACTGGCTATCAGGATTCAGTAGCTAAATGGATAACGCGATGGCGTTTAAAGCGAACGGTACTAGCTTCGAGTCCCAGAGTGATAATAAACTCTGAGATGTAGGTACGTCCAGCTGACAAATCCCAAATAGGACGAAACATACGTCCTGGATTCCACTGGTATCCACTATCCATCTTTGCTTATAATCCTTGTGAATAAAGGCAATACCGAGGCAATACTCATAGTACGCACATATGCTAATAAGAAAATGATCAGTTATGCAGTCCTAAACATCAATTGAAAGATTCAAGTAAACAATACCAAATGAATTTAACGTTACAGAATGCCTTGGTAAAATCTAACAACCCTACAGTAAATCCTTCATTTGCAAAATGTCAATGAACTATCTCAGATTTGATTGTTCCTTCGTTTCCCATCAATCGCTCACCATCCTTGTTCTTTTCTCTTCAATGTTCTTAACCTTCTGCCTCCAGCTACTTCACTTTCGGTTGGCGATACATACTGCTTAAATCTGTCGCCATCAGTAGTACATACCACAATATTACTGAATGTGGATTTATGTTATTAGACCAACTAACTGATTTAATAATACCAAAACCCTTATGTTATTATCCGAATGAGTTTCTGATCACTTGAAGAGTGTTTAAAACCAGCTAAAAAATGATTGATATTTTAGTTAAAGTCAGTATGAATTATTTTCCTGTAGCACAGGTTAGTAAATCTTTACTATGAAAGATAAAAATTTCACACAAGCAATGATTAAATGGAAAATAACAAGATTTAATAAAAGATACACTTCAATTAAGTCAAACAATCTAGAGAGATTTTGTTTAGTTATTAAAGATCATCTTACTTTTATGAATACAGTAAGAAACTGTAGGATGAAGTGACGGATCAGTATATACAAGTCATGCACAACAATCATTTATTAAATTACCCCAAGTAATAATCTGAATACCTCTCTCTTCATTCGTACCATTTCCAGCATTAGAAAATAATGCAAAATGTGAATGTAGCCAGATGAATTTATATAACACATCTTAGACAACAGAGGCGGTGTTTAATGATCCTAATAAAATTTGAATTATCACTAAAACTGTCTATTGACAGTTATTCTGAGATAATTATGGTAAACATACAGATTCACTCCACATTCTCTCGAGGTACTGTATTTCGAAAACACAAAACAGAATTCCCCTTTAATGGTATGTTGTATACCTGATATTTTACATCCAGGCTATTAAATGTAGTTCAGATTGAAATAAGCTGTTCTTACTGTCATTCACTATAAATAGATTGATTTCACCCAGCATACTACTATTAACACTCACGTAACTAAGAACACTTACCTTTCAGCTGGTTAAAACAGTTCACTACAAAAAGGTGATTACAGATAATTTACTACTGGTCTTGAAGAAGTACTTTAGACTTATATGACGTAACATAAACCCCATACTTAAACACAAGGGGGGGCTGATTGTTAACTGATTATTTATGATCTGGGTTTCCTCCGATCTCTGAATTGTTTTTGATTAAACGATAAACCATTATTCCTATAAAAGATATTTAGATGGAAATACATGTAGTAATCTTAAATGAGTTTCAGAATCTCTGCTTTGATAAACTTACCTCTATACTTTTGTACAGAAATAATCAAGATATCTCGGTTTGAACATTTAGAAAGTAACATTGTTACTAACGCACAAGGTGTATTTAATAATGCGGAAAATATAAATACACCTTTTTTCTAGACATCCAAATTTGTTAATACATAATAGAAAAATCAAGTTTATCTAAACAGTTGCATTATTATTCTAACGTTATATATCTCGTTTTGAAGTACTAAACTCAATATCTTAGTATTATGAAAATAAGACTAAAAGTGAATCGGCCCACATATCAAAAAAAAGAAAAGAAAACAATGTTGAAGCATCTCAAAGTGATCGTTTTAAAGTCAATTGAACTAAAATAGTCATAGATTGTTTTTTCAGTTCTAATCTCGTATTTACTGAATAAATTTGTTATTAGTTTGTTATATTTCGATAAGAATAATGAATGGTAACTGTTAGAATCTATTTCTGGACCAATACTATATGTATATTTCTTATTGTATAATTGTTAAGTAACTAGTCCATTCATATTTGTGTTCCTCATATTATGAGTTTTATTTTGACCTATGAACTATTATTATACGATTTACCATTCTTGAGTTATGCCCAGTTTATTAATTACTATCTCTCATATTCATAGCCAACTCCGCCTGTAGCACTTCCTGAGTTACTGCTGGTCCCAAGCCAAGGCAAAGGAGGAGGGTTGGGCATGAAGTTGGCGACTCCACCCCGTAGAAAACTAAATCGCCAAAAAAGCGCTAATATTCATAGCCACTTTTGTCTAAATCTTGCACAAATATTATTTTCTATTTTATGATACGATGTGGTCTGTTTGGTATGTTTAAAATACATGATTCATATTGCAGAGTCTGAGATTGGTGTTCTGGAATTAACAGGCAAGACTAGAAGTAGGACCGATAAGGACTCTAGACTACTCTTATGGGTTTTATGCATCATTGGTCTGGTCGATAAATCACTATTCTCGAATTGGCGGTATCATTACATTAACAGGGCACACAGGCCACAAGTTATAACATATTTACAGTTTAACAATGTACTATTCAGAAACTTATGAATGTAAATATAACACAGATTCATCATGACATAACAAATCGATAATAAGTTGAAAGATCTATCAAGAACTATTTAACAATTAAAAGTAATCAATGGAACGAGGAAAACAACATTAGTAGGACAAGAATTCATTACCATAAGAAAAAAAACACAACACAAGAACAACTTTATGAATATGAATAAATCTCATAATTGTTGTGTAGGTTGGAATAAATAATTCTCCAATACAAAAAACATATAAAAGTTTAGTTGTGGGTTGATCATTTAACACCTTTATTATAGTATCAATGACTTATGAAGTTAGAAATTAGAAAACTCGAGGGTGTAACTCAAAGTATCTGTATATAGAAACTTAAATTAATTGATCGGTCAATAGAGAATATTCCCACTAATGTTTATTATAAACAGAGACCTACATTTACTATTTAAACACGTAGTACTTCTGTAGATACTCCAAAGCTTCAAAACTATAACATGTTCTATTTTATCATAAATATTCCATATACTTATTCCTTTGAAGAAGCTAAAATTTATTTACTTTTCAGTATGTTTCGTTTATTAATAACTACAATCAGAATGTTTTAATTATTTAGTTGATTATTAGTAGCATTATGATAGTTTGCTGACTTGGAAATTTGAAGGTTGTAGGTTTTGCCTTGTGTTGGTCCACTGGTATGACCATGATAAGTCCTGAATAAGCTACAGTTAATCTTTCAGTTTTTGGTGATTTTAAGTAGTTTCGCAATTGAGGTCAGTTTGTAATGGAAATTATTTTGAACATGCACAAAACTGCTTAAGTAAGTAAAAAGAATTATATGAAGGGAAGATATGAAAATCAGTATAATTTGTGGGTAGTAATCATCCAAGATTGAATTCATTTTGTAGTATTGTAATGATCAGAACGAGGGTGGGGACAATCGAATGTATCAAGCACAAAATTACAGAGTTACTTGGTAAAATCGAAAAACCAAATAGTAAATCGTTAATTTGCAAAATATTATTTCATCATATCAAACCAGACTGTTGCTGTTGCAATCATCAATCCATTGTCTCACATTTCATGGTTCATGCGTTTCTTTACAAATTTCATTGCGTTTTCGCTCTTCCTTTGTTGATCTTTCCCCATCTTCTGATGCCAGACATTACGTTCTTTAACTCGTATCATATACTACTTATACCAATATAAGCAGTACACACCACAGTATTATTAAAAACTAGGATGCATTAAAAAAAGTTGTTACGTCCTAGTATAAAGCTCCTCAGTGGTGTGTACCTACGAACCCGTTAGGTCGCTAATTTCAGAGTCTCATAATAAAACGAAACAACTGTCCAGTGCTGTTTGACCTTCGATATTACCCCAAATGAAGTCATCCTGAGATAAATGTTACCGATAAAAAGATTTATTATTTGAACCATTTCATTTTCTTCTTAAATTGTTAAGAAGAATACTACCTCTTTAAAACAAGATTTTATCAGTTACCTAAGGGATTACGTTTTTCTTATAATTCAATACTAACTCATGATAAGATCATTAATAAGAAAATATAATCATTCACACTCAGATTTCTTTTTTTTTTTGTTCTCATTTACCATCTGAAGAAAAATTTTTAAAATGCAATCACAAATGGTTGGTCTTAAAGTTTTATGTTTTACACTCACACTTACTTCCATCATCTATTTAAATTATAAACTATAAATGTTTATGATGTTTTCTAAAATAGTAGCGTAATAAAGTACTTTAGAAGAATCATATGATTTTGAGATGGTGGAGAAGATTTGTAACTCAGGTGGATGATTTTGTTGGAGTTTTGTTCTCTGAGCTGGATGGTTTAGTTGTAGAGCTTTCATCATTCTTCTGAACGACATCATCAGCATAAACTGTGCTAGTCATTACTAAGAGTCTATGGAATAGGCTCTGCTTATACATAGTTAACTTATTAACCATTCTGTTTTGTTTATTTTGAGTAGTTTTTTTCTTTTAACTTATATTAAATATATATCGTTTGGAAAATGAACTAGACAATAGCCGAGTTTAATCAATTTCAACAGTTGTGAGTCAAGTATGAAGTGCTTTCATTCTTCTATGTATTTGATTTTAATTATATTTGGTTTGACGCTTGGATAAACCCTTTTGATTGTTTTAAACTACATTGAATTCATTTGTGTTACTTGTTTGAATCTTCCCATTGACGTTGAGGAATACAATTAATCAGTCTCTTATTGGTTTATTGTGAATCCTAAGCGGATTGCCTTGATATTACCATTAAATCACGAGCATCATAGTCAAGGATACCGTGGACATTAACTCTGAGATACAGGTGTAGCCAATTGACGAACCCCAAGCAGGAGGAAACGCGCGACCTGAATTGCACTGCTGACTACTATCCACCTTTGCTTAGAATGCTTGTGAATTAAGGTAGTACGCACAATATGCACATATGCCTATAAGAGACTGATCAATTATGCAGTCCTAAACATCAACGAAAATATTTATGTAAACACTACCAAATGAATTTAAGTTTTATTCTGTTTAAATTCTATGCTTTCTTTTCTTCATGTTTATTTGATTTAGTTATTGTCCAAAGCATTCAGACGAAGTTTCCATAAATTGATTTGCATTTCATTTAATTGAAAGAGATCATATGGCTTATTGTTATTTTATGTTCATGTGTAGTTAGGTGAAGTGAAGTGTTCATTTCATACAATAAGTGTACTGATCACAGTGACAGAGAATTTACGAGGACACTCCAAAAAAGTTCAAAAGCCCAGGACAAATTACTTGTCAGTTGAATATCGAATTTCCCATGGAATCAGCAACGAGTGAAATTCATTACCTTAGCACGTGGTTGAGGTTCCATCCGTCGACTCTTTCAAAGGGAAGTTGAATCAACTTAGAAACCACCATTGCCAGGTTTAGCACAGGCCATCAAGCCTCCTATTCTTTCCAAACTGAAACTGAACTGAAATAATTTATGTTTATAATGGAATATTTCTTGATGCTTAAAAAGTATTAAGAATTTTTTACGAGACAATTATGGAATCTCGATAGAACAATGAGAAGATGAAGTTGATCTGAAAAATGTAATGTATTTACGCTAAATATTTCGAACAATCTGGTCACACACATACTTGTCAGGGCACTTTATATGAAAATTAACCAAGGTCAATTAAATGAAGGTTCAGGTAAAAACGTAACAAAGGGAAGAGAAACAAATTTACATTGTATAGAAAGAATAAGAATCAGTAAGATGAACATATAAAAAAGAGATCTGTAATTCCTTTCAATAACCTAATCTATTCAACTTTTATATTACTTAATATATTTAGACTTACTTTGATCATCACTTGTAATTATTGTAATGTAGGTCTTAATATACAGAAAGGAAAAAGCAAGATTGTCCGATACAACACAGCATACAACAGTCCAATCACAACTGACGCGGAAAATTCGGAAGATGTAAAAACCTTTACATATTTGGGCAGCACTATTGACAAACACAGTGGATCTGATGCAGATGTGAAGGCGCGGATCGGAAAAGCAAGAGCAGCATATCTACAACTGAAGAATATCTGGAAATCAAAGCAACTGTCAACCAACACCAAGGTCAGGATTTTTAATACAAATGTCAAAACAGTTCTACTGTATGGAGCAGAAACCTGGTGAACTACGAAAGTCATTATCCAAAAGCTACAGGTGTTTATCAACAGTTGTTTACGTAAAATACTTCGGATGCGTTGGCCAAACATGGTCCGCAACAACCTACTGTACGAGAGAAAAAACTAGATCCCAGTGGAGGAAGAAATAAGGAAGAAGCAATGGAAGTGGATAGGACACACACTGAGGAAAGCACCCAACTGCATCACAAGACAAGCCCCCGCATGGAATCCTCAAGGTCAGAGGTGGGGAATAGGAAGACTAAAGAACACATTACGCCGGGAAATGGAGATAGACATGAGAAAAATGAACAAGAATTGGATGGAACTAGAAAAGAGAAAGAATGCTGTTCGGCGGCCTACGCTCCATTGTGAGTAACAGACCTAAGTAAGTAACTTTATTACATTTAGTTATACTTATCTTAAAACCCAACAACAAGTTTATACTTAGGTTTGATTTTTCATATCATACCAACTTAAGAATATGCCACAACATACATTTGAATCAGTTTAATAACTTAGAACAAGTGTTATGTAGAGTTTACATGATCCTTGACAAATTTAGAAAGAACTTTAATGCTGTTAAAAAAAAATCTAACTGCTCTTTCACTCCGAGTTAAAGATGACTTATTGTTTATCAGTAGTGCTGGAAAATTATCTTTCATAATTTCATTCATATTACTCTTTTATTATTATAGATGGTTGAGGGTGATTAATATGTTGTATAGTTTACATCGCTGATTCAGATTAGTTAAAAAGCGATTATACATCAGAAAGTATTGGACGTATGTTGCGTCCTTGTATGAGAATACTGACATCGATTATGTTGTAAAGGCGCTCTAGTAAGCGGCCCCATGCCAAGAAGGGACAAATTTACAGTGAGTGCTGGTTTTCATTAGTTGTCTGATTAAGGTCACTCAATGACTTATATTGTGAAGTTCTATTGAAATAAAAAGTAAGTAGGTATTACAAAGTATACTGAATATAAGATGAATTCGTCTATATAGTTTACTAATTTCATTTCTTGAGCTAAACAGAAAATATCATTGGATACATTATTCTAGGTGCTACAAATAACGTTTGTTGATAGATGATGAACTATCTGTAATAATTTATATTTAACCAAGCAGAAAATTGAAAATTGCGATGAATTTACCATACTTAGTAGACTGTTGCATTTTTGAAAATGTACGAATAAACATTGGAACTCAAGGTCTAGTGTAAAATAAAAAAAAGACATATATCTGCCCCACTATGACGTGAAGAATTCAACAATTTCCGGGATTATAAACAGGATTAATTATCATTTTAACCTTTCAGTATAAGGACAAATTATGTTTACCACTTAGAAATTATATTCTAAAAGTTTCATGTACTACTTATACTATTTATAAGTAGACGGTATTTTTCAGGAAGTTTCACTAGCTGGTTCTTATTTTCATACTGCGTGATTTAGAATTGGATGCTTCTCATGGGACAAAACAATGTCTGAGGAAACACAAAAATGACTAGATTGAATCCTTTTAATGTTTTTCCTGCCTATTGTATCAAAGCACTAAACAGATATGCGCCACACAAGTTACTTGATTTGTGTGAGGACTGGGATACTGTCCGGGTGCCCAAACCAAAACAGGTGGTTTACTTAGGGGTCACATCCGGAGCCTTCGACATAAAGGTCTGATCCATAAGGCAGTGGAGCAACGTCAGGAGATGCCGTAACATGGTAGCTGGTGAATAACAATTGGTTCATACACCATTTGTTTCTTCAGGATCCTGAAACCCATGTACACTATTGGTTTGGAATGAGGATTTTCCAACTCCCTAAGGTAGATTCTTCGCTTCCACCAACCCGGCCAAAGCGTCGGACATTCGCCCTTCGTCCTCCCAATTTCGTAAGGAACACCCCCCCCCTTATCGAGAAGGCAAACCGAATTGTTCTATCCTTTATCTGTGGATAGAGTACTGCTTTTGTTTATTAGGAATACATTTCCTTATTTGTTAGGTAATCCGTTCATATTCTTAACGATTTAATCTCTCAATTTCACATAGTTTGACTGTAGTAGATGTTGTTCTAACGGAAAAATTTATATGTTGAAGAAAGTATTGTTCAGGAATACTTTATTTGTTTTTTATCAACATTTGCTTTGACAGTACCGCTTTTGTACGCTTTAATAGTATTTTGTACACCGTTCTACATTATACGTAATTTCCGGCAGTTATCACCCCTTGATGTATTCGAACTAAGAAGCGTGTGACTAAAGAATCTGTGGTTATGAAGATATTGAGTTTCCTCAAATTTTCTATCTAGTAGTAAGTATTCGTTAAATCCCAAGACTATAAATATCAGGCAATTCCAAATTTTTTTGAGATTGCGCAAATGTGACACCCTACTGTAACAAACATCAGAGTCCAATCTACTGATGTTGTATGTTTTAAGTTTACAACCACAACTTTTTCCGCTGAATCTGCTTTGAATGTTTGTCACTAATACGAAATAATAATTATCATTACTATGATGATAATGATTTGAACGATGATGATGATGATTAGACGGTAATGGCAATTTCAGAGAGCAAAGTAATTTGTTATAAATGAATAATACAACACTAGGTGTTTCGGGAAATTCAATTAAATACTTTTTCAAAACTCAATCAGATATTAAATTCACTTGGTGTTGTTTTACTTGTATCTCCCCATTGTTATTTAGGACTGCATAATTGATCAGTCTCTTATTGGCATATGTGCATCCTGTGAGGATTGCCTCGATATAGCCTTAAGTCACAAGCTTTTTAAGTGAAGATGAATAGTGGTTAGCAGTGGAAACCATTTTGATGTGTGTTTCGTCGTATTTGGGACTCGTCAGCTGGATGTACCTGCATCCCAGAGTTGATGTTTACTCCGGGAGTGACTCGAATCCAGTATCGTTCGCTATCAGGACTCAAAAGCTAAGTGGATAAGGCGAATTTCTTTAATTTTGATAATTTAACTTACTAATTGTTATCTACTTCATTGTTTATTATGAATATAATTTCTTCTAGGTTGATAAATTGCTTGAATTATACCAAAATTATATATGTATTATAGTGAATTGTGACCTAACCTATGATTAAGAATAATGAAAATTATTTGAATCCATTAGGTTGTCTTTTGATTTCAATTCTTTCTGGTGTTATCTCTTTCATTTTATTGATTTTTCGGATGTTAGTTAGTCTTTGAAAATTCTTTTGATGTATCTTTGATTCGTTGTGCCTCTCAAAGAAAGATTCATAGTTGTACGGAGTTCATCTGTCATAGTAACTGTATACAGGATTCAGTATTTTTCCGACCTCTGCAAAATCTTTTTTATTTCTTGAACTTGATCGGAATAAATATGAATTCTTTAGATTTACATTCTGGAGTTTTTGAATATCACTTCAATTCATTCTAAATGAATCCAAATACCTTTAACGTTATTATTTGTTGAGATTTGAAGCATATCTAGTTTTTTAAAATCTTATTCAGTTATCGTGGTAACAATTCATGACCGAATCCGGGATTTATTGACCATTCGGATGAGAGTTTTGTTTATTCTGATGGCTGAAATACCTCATTTCGATATATGGGGGGAGGAACTGTGCATTTATAATTTACGAGAATAGTTTTTTTAGTTTCAAACCCTCTGATCTGTTTGATTTATACTTAAAGCTTTCATTATTTTACCACTTAAATATATCAACAGAACCGACTAGCAAAATTGAGTCAGGTGGATGTTCCATCAGATTTACTTTACTAACACGAGATCTAGTTGATTGGCGAAAGGGTTTTATTATTTCTACCATTTATCGCTATATTCCTATTAGCCTGCTTTTTTGAAATTGTTCAAATGTACAGTAAGAAGAAATACAAGTCTATAAATTGACGATATAATCTCTGAGGCCACAGAAAATCCGGACAAAAAGAGCAGACAAAAAATAAAGCCGAAATTTACTAATGCTTATTGAACCTCTCCTGTTCCATATTGTCTCAATATAACTAACGTGATCGGCAACAGTTGCTGAGCATCAGTTGTAGACTAAAAATGAATATTCACGTCAAGCCATTTTACTCACATAACTTGTGCTACTTATAAGTAGCTTACAAATGTATCATAAACTTTACACTTTTGCTAATAGTATCTGAATAATGATAGAGATAACGATATCATAATAAAATAGACCAACCGAACAGAAAGATTAGGGGTTCACTTCATTTAGCAACAATTATTCAGCGATTCAAATTGAAAATTAATGAATTCAAAGTTGTGATAAAAGTTTAATAAAAGAAAACCTAGTTGAGATAATGCTTGAGTCCCGGAGCGAACATCAACTCTGGGATGCAGGTACATCCAGCTGACGAGTCCCAAATACGACGAAACACACGTCAAAATGGTTTCCACTGCTAACCACTATTCATCTTCACTTAAAAAGCTTGTGACTTAAGGCTATATCGAGGCAATCCTCACAGGATGCACATATGCCAATAAGAGACTGATCAATTATGCAGTCCTAAATAACAATGGGGAGATACAAGTAAAACAACACCAAGTGAATATTCATTCTAATATTGACCACTATTCATATAGAAGGTTTATGTTCATTGGATTAGTTTACACAATAAGTAAGCATATATCAAATGACCTTAAAGATACTACATAGTAAACAGATAAATATTTATTATCATTTATTGAAAAAGAAAAAGAAACGTAGATCCAATAAACAAATGCATTAATGAAATCAGCTCATTATTATTATTATCATTATTTATTTAATTTATATTTTCAGTTTGGGGCGAAATTAAAAATCTTTAACTAATTTGAAAATCAAATTCAAAAGTTAAAATAATTTAGAGAAAAAATAATAATGGATTTAATACAATCAAACAAAGAAATTATACATAATTTCATTGAAGATTATGATGATGATTTTAAAGGTGTTAATAACTCCACCATTACTACTACTACTACTACTATTACTACTGATGATGATGAGGAGGAGGAGGAGGAGAAGGAGGAGGAGGAAGAGGAAGAAGAAAACAAAGAAAGGAAAGACAGTGATATAAATTTTATACAACGACTTGGCATTGAATTACAAAAACGTATTGGTCTATTACCTAAAGTTGAAATATTTTCATTTATATTACGTAATATACCTAAAAAATTAATAAGAATATTATGTGTTAAACCAAAATCTTATACAGAAATCTCACGTACAATAAGAGCAGCAAGAACAATGAAATTAATTATTAGAGCTTATAGCCATTTATCATCATCATCATCCTCATCCTCATCATTATCATCATATAACTTATATGATACAAATAATACTGTATTCATTGATTTATCAGATTTATCTGATTCACCAAGAATTGAATTCATCAATAAAAAATGTCCAATTAATGGAAATGAATTAAATGGTTTAAAATTATTATCATGTGTTACTATGAATGAATTAATTAATTATCAAATTAATCATAATATTGAAATTAATCAATTTATTGATTCATATTCAATCAATAATACAATCATTGGTACCATTTTATCAACACAATCAAATTTATATAATCCATATAATGATTTAATGAATGAAATAATTTCTATACGTATAATTAATTGTCATGGTGATTTAATTGAATATTCAAATCAAAATGAAATTTTAGCAGCTATTTCAAATTTAGGATTATTAGGTGTTGTTTATGATATAACACTTAGATATACACCAATTACATTAACAAAAGTAAGTAATTTATATTTATTATACATTATATTAAAGATAGTTATGTCATATCACAAATGGAGTATGGTTTGTTATTTAACATAAATATTACTACTATGGAACAATATATAGAGTTAGAACAATTCAAATAATGTTGATTGATGTTTGTTTCATAAAGCTTTAGACTTTCACATTAGTCACTATAGTTTATTTTTCTTCTGTAGATTTTATCTTCACGAAGAAGATGTAGAAAATACTGACCATTTTTCGTATGGTGTTTCTTTTGTAATATATATATATATATATAGTTCTATATCGTCATTAAATGTTGATTAGATAGATTTACTCATCAATATAGACTATGTTTATTAACCTTTTAGTTTAATTTCAAATATATTGAGTCAATATGATAATTGGAAGTATTTGAATTATAGTATGAACTAAGAATCCCAGAAATAACGTAATCGGATCAAGAAGTACTAGATAAGCACGAACGAATGTACTGTATTTAGAATTCGAAATCAAACATTCTACAAGTACAAAGAAACCATTAGTTCATTCAAACACCACAGTCGAATAGCATAATCTGTTTACTTGCATAGCCATTATACGATATTAGCAGACAATAAATCTTATTATTGGTATAAGGGTTTATGGAAATTGTTTAATTTTATGTTTTACGTTATGGAATGATCTTAGTTAGACAGCGATAGGAAACCAGTAAGCTTTGGGTAGGTACTTCATCTTAGTATGAGACTCCTCAACAGTGAACATCCACCAGTGATTAAATCTGGAACCTTCTGATTTCACTACAATCTCTAGACCTTTGGATCATTGAGTTGTCATCCAAATGTATAAATATCTATTCAAGGTCAGTTTGTGATGGTAACAATAAAATCCAACAATCTGAACAAAATGTTTACGCTAATAGTAATCACGTTTTCACTAGTGACTAGTTTCAAAAGGGAATTCTCGGAGTTCTAGTTAGATGCTGTTACCGTTGGACTTCAGCCATATCTGTTGTGAAGGAATTGCCCAACTATGAAATTTTAAGATGGTTAGGCTAAATCGCGAATCGATTGAAAATAAATGCATAAACTATTTGATGACAACTTAGTAATTTAAACGTTGAATACCTACCATAAGACCTGATGTTAACGGACTCAGTCCTGGTTATAAGCATGGTGATACACTTCTGATAAATCCCATGCAAGGACGAAAAAACCATCAAGTACTTACTAATTTTTTTAATGGTTGTTGAAAGAGCTCCCGTTCGTGATATAAACACTAAATCCTATTATCGTGTTCACTTGAAAACATTATCATTCACATATTTCAAATAGCATACAATGAATACAATAAAGCAAAACATTGGATAAAATTATATTTTATGTGTTAAATAAACCAATATAAGGATTTAATTCATTATTTTCATGGGATTATATGAATGGCTTTCATTATTTATTTGGTAAATTGATACTTTTCAAAGTTGGGAAATATCCCACTTTATGATGTCATATATATTTTTTTTGAAAAATGTTTCCTTTCAGGTGAATTATCGATTTTATAAATGGTCATATTTATTGAACATTGAGAATAATATACTAAAAGATGCTATAACAACTAATCAATCCATTGAACTAATCTATTTACCATATAATAGTTGTCGTACTATTTCTATTAAACCATCAAATCTTGATTCAAATCAATTGAGTACTAATGACAATAATAATACTGTTGCTGATACTGCTGTTGTCGATGATGACAATGATGTTGATGATGATGATGATAATATTGATGGATCCGTAGATTTAAAAAATTGGAATATTGAAGAAGATGAATTATTGTTACGTACAACAAAACGTTGTTCACAAAATAATTATGATGATCATATTACTAGAGAAATAAAAAATAATAATCATAGTAATAATAATAATGGTAATAATAATGATCCTTCAATTTGTTATGATTCTGATCCACAACAATTTGTTTATTTGTTGGATCAAGTATTTGGACCATTCAGTGAAGAATTTATTGAACAACCAGAAAATACACCAAAATTATTGAAAAGAGCACATCATTATTTAAAGTGTAAATATTGTCCACATCCGACAATTATTCAGTATACACCATGGGCATTAAATTCATTTGGTAAATTTAGGGAACCACTAAGAATATTAAAATTTACTATGGAAACAGACTTTGAATTAAATCGATTTACATTAGTAAGTGATATGCTTAGAAGTATATTGACTTAATGCATTCAGTAAGTAAATAAACAGTGTAACAATGTCCAGTTTGATTTTGACTCAGTGAACCTATTTTCTATAAAAAACTGTGTGTAATGTATTGATTGATAAGTAAAATATTAAAAAGAAACGATAGATGACCAAAGTAGATGATCTATATCGAATGATTGGAGGCCTACTCGAGTTAGAGGGGAATGATGTGACCAGCCAGCTAACGTCGAAGTTATACCTCCCGGTTAGTATCTAACCTGGTTCTATGGCTACTTTGTTGACCGTACAACACAAACGAAGTTATCACAGAATATATTGGCAAGAGTGGGTACAAAAAACAGTGTGATCATCACCACATGGACTAGTGCATGATGTTCAACTAACTGATGCGCGTTGGTTGCATTTGACCTTGACGAGGATCGGTGAACTGTTAGATGTTTGGTGATCCAACTGCTGGATGATTTGGTTAGGGCCCAGCGACATTTCACTGGTCCTACAAAACTAACGAGCTAAACGTATGATCTATCATTTCCGCAAAACTAGAAGTAAATGGGTTAGGTCTCAAAGGGAGGTATTAGTACATCCTTTACTAAGGAGCCACCATTAATAGGAAATAGCTCTTCAACACCTATCTGTGATTTATTATACTCCAATCGGTACAGTTTGCGATGAACTCAAACTATCAAATGACGCAAAAATTTCTAAAAGGCGCGTTAGTGGAAACATAATATAATCTAACGCAGAATTAATTTGTGATTATTACATTATTGATGAGCTAACAAATATGTATTCAAGATTTAAATAAGTAATTCTGTATTAGGATTTACAAAATTTATTTACTAAGATGATTTCTTTGCATCTGTATCAACACTGGAATCCAGGTACGTCCAGCTGATAAGTTAGTAATAAAGAGGAACTTATGTTCCAGATTTTACCGCTAGCTAGACGCGATCCAAATACATGAATACTTCGAAGAACTATTCAACCAGTCAACGATCATTCTTTAGTTGGTCACGATTCCTATACAATTAACGAACGAATTATATGCAAACCCACAACCCGCCAGATCTTAGCGAATTGGAAAAGCCTTTGGATAATTAGAAACGATGGAGCAAGTCCAGTTAGGTTAACTTCAAGTGTCATTAACAGCACCAGAACGTAGCTTCTGGAAGCTAGAAGAAATCCCATTTGGCTGACTTTGATTGATGGTTGTCTCAGTCCGTAAGAAAGAATAGATACCCACTTGTGATAATCACATAGGAGTCACTCTGATTAATGCTTTGTCTATGTTTAATGGTTAACTGAGACGTGTAAACAGAAATCGAGGGAGAAATTAAGACAGTTTCGACTACATTTTCACACAATGTTTAGGTTTTCAAACATAGGCGTACTTGAAAATCTCCCATCTATAGTTTATTTCTTGAATCTATTAGGAAAAACGTTTTACGATATTGTTTGACATTGAAAGGTGTAATAAAGAGGTACACAAACTTTCCGAAGCCTCTTGAAACAAAAAAAACATTGTCAAATCAGACGGTTACCAGAAGTGGATACATAAAATGTCGTTCATCATGTTTGCTCTCTATACTCTGTTTTATTTGCTCTCATCACAGATATTCTCCTGTTTACATCTTTTATTATTGTCTAGTTTGTGTGTTACTTATCAATTCTATTCTCTTCTTCTTTGACATTATTTTACAAACCTCATATTCAGGCGATTCATACAATCTTAAACATACTTCATAAATTAGCCAACAATGAAATGCCAAATTATTCAGTTAATCTTGGTCTACGAATACAATTTACACGTGGTACTTACAATGGTCATCTGTTAGGTGTTGGTTTAGAAAGTGATGAACAAAAATTAGGTCGTAAACATTTACTTTTAGCACATATCACATTTATGGGTTTAACAGGAAATGGACCAAACAAACTATGGAATGATGCAGCTAAACAAATTATTTTAACTATGTTAACTAAAATACCAACTTGTATGCCACAATGGAAAACAGAATGGCATGCTAAACAGGTAAGATTTAATTCAATGTCATATGAGGCTTATATTTTAGTGATAATTTCTTAAAGACTCTTCGATAATGGACAGTAACGAATCTGTGTGGAAATGAATTCAAGATTTTTAAATATCTTGATAGGTTTAATTTAGTTGATCCATGAGACCTATAAATTACATATACAGAGTCATGTGTGGTAATAGGTGTATGCTTCTACTTGTTTGGCTGACATTATATCATGATGAAACTGACTTCCACGAAATGAGTACACATAGGCTAACATTAATGTATCATATACTAGATAACGTTAGTAGTTTGCCATATAATGGTTCGAATGTAATATTATAGTTACGTTAATCCAAGCATATGTAGCATAAAAACTTTATTTTCTTATTTTTTTAAATTAATCTATACTAGAGTTGTTATTCTTCCCGTATTTCCAGTAATATTTCAGAATCATTAATTACCAAATGTATTTAATCTTCCATGTTTGCTTTCCTTGCAAAATTAAATACACATGCCTGCTGAATTGTATAAGTGATAATATTGTTATCATGACTAACCTACTTTTTAGTGTCAAAACCCAACCACTGAGTCATAAGTTCGAATCCAGCTCACTGGTATCACAAATCCTAATATAGTGTATATGTACCATTTGGTAGAGAATATAAACCTGTACTTGTTAACCGAGTCACATATTTAAGTTTCCATATGTAAGTAGATGATTTATGGATGGGTTATGTAACATATTTCACTTACTTTTCCGTCATGACTTATTCATTGAAACCCAGCGTAAATATAGCACCGGACACTTCATCACGCATATACAGAGTAGCAATTAATGTGTCATCAATATTTATCACAAATCTATTATTCCTTATGGCAGCTTGGTATATGATTACAGTGAAGTTAGTTCAAGATTTATTGTAAAATGAATAGTATTAAACGGTCGTCTTAACATCATTTAGAACATAATTGCTATTCTATACCAGATAAAGTTCAGAGCTCATAGATTTAATGTTTTAATACAACCATAAGAGAAGTGAAACCTGAAAGTTCTGAATTCTACTGCAAGTGGAATTGTAAAAACACACTGTTGTTCAGTTCTAAAATAGAACATAACAATTTTCATGATCATCAATACTTCCCCAGATAAGATCATTTCTTGATGACAACATCCTCTTTTCATTTTTTAGAAGTTAACCTATTAAAATTTGAAGAATTGTTATATCAGTAAGATATAAACATATGTTCAGAAAAAAAATCTAATAAGTTATGTTTTACATGGAATGGAAAAACCTAGAAGCATTGCACGACCATCTCGTCCTAGTGTGAAACTTCTCAGCAATGTCCGTTCATGACCCAGCATGTGAGACTCAAACTCAGAACCCCGGCTTCGTGCGCAAACCCCTAACCTCTAGATCACTGACCCGGCACCCAATGGTGTTTATTGTCTAACTTCAATCGATCCATGATCGTGAATGCACATTGCTGAGGAGTCTCATACTAGAATCAAACAGACGTCCAGTGCTTTCAGATTTTTAATAGTGATCTAGTTCACTTCGACTCATAAATTCAACTATTAAAATCACTACGATTTCCGCAAACCCCCATTCTAATATCTAATTGTTTTCTTTTTTGCTTACTAAGTTAAAAAAAAACTATCTTTAGTCATCTTAATGCAATACTTTCATATTCCCAATTCTTCCGGTTTATATATAATTGGTTTATCTTAAAATCGATAGATATTCAATGTTGTTACAGTTATTACAACCGTGTTTAATCGGGTAAATTGCCTACAGTCATCCACACACACACACTCACATAAAAACATAAACATACTAAAACATTTCCAAATTTATGATGATACTGACAGAAATAAAATCTTACATAATTTGAATTCGTTATAAAGTTGTCTTAATACCTCAGTGATTAACTATTTTTTGATTATACTAAGCTACAATGATCATGATCTTTTAGAATAAACGATCAATAATATTGATCAATAATATTCACAATTGTGGTGGTCTAAAACCAATCGGTTCATGATCTCAATCAAAAACTTAATAATCTTCACAACCCCTATACTAGTAATCAACATGTGCTCACTAGTGACTAGCTTCGTGAGGGAATTCTCGAAGTTCTAGTGAGAAGCCGTGATCAGTGGAGCTAATCCTTGTCGGGTAGAGACAGGTATCTACCTCAGTACAACGGAAGTTGGTCGCACAATTTCGTGGATTGGTTGATGTTAGAAACTATCACCATTGGATGCCAGCTCAGTGGTCTATTTGGTTAAGCGTTCGCGCGCGAGACCGAAGGCCCTGGGTTCGAATCCCGCGAGCGGGATCGTGGATGCGCGCTGCTGAGGAGTCCCACAATGGGGCGAAACGGCCGTCCAGTGCCTCCAGGTTTCCAATTGTGGTGGTCTAACATCAATCGGTCCATGATCTCAATCAAAAACTTAATAATCTCCATAACCCCTATACTTGTAACATGTAAATGGTTTACTCAAATAATAATTATTAAATTTGAGTGAATTAGATTGGAAATTATTTTTCGTCATGAAAATCGATTATAATACTGTGAATTTCTTTATAGAAAACATTTTTAAAAATTGATCAGATGTTTGTTTACAAAGTCATAGTTTCATAAATTTACTTACGCCTTTTATCCTTCATAGAGGAGCATAAGCCTCCCATCCCAGAATCATCCACAGAACTCTGTCTTGGACAAAGTTAGTTTTTTTGAAAAAAATGTATTTTCTGAGTAAAAATATAGTGACCAGGGTGATCAGCAGAATAATTATATTCATCAGATGATCTAATACATCGATTGATGTTATTATTTTATATAATTGTGTGATTAGAATCAACACCGGATTGATCGAACAACACAATATAGTTGAGATCATTAGTTAATTGAAGATTGATCACCATGGAAAACCCGAAAGCACTGGATGGCCGTTTCGTCCTATTGTGGGACTTTTCAGAAGTGCGCATCCACGATCTCACCTCGCGAGATTCCAACCCAGGACCCATCGGTCTCGCGCGCCAACGTTTAACCACTAGACTACTGAGCCGGCCGATATCCAACGGTGTTAATGTCTAACTTCAACCAATCCAACAAATTGAGCGACACATCCACCATTGTCTTCAATAAGTTACTATCTCACAACAGACCCGATCGAATTGCACTGGTCACTGTTTCTCACTAGAACTCCATGAAATACCTCTTGAAGCTAGTTACTAGTGAGCACACGATGATGATTAATATCAGAAGGGGTTCTGTGGAGATTTTAGTAAATTTATAGTTGAATTCATGTGTCAATTGGAGCTAGACTAGCATGGAAAACCTGGAAGCACTGGATGGCCGTTCCGTCTTGTTGTGGAACTCTTCAGCAGTGAGCATCCGTGATCCCACCTCGTAAGATTCAAACCCAGGAACTATCGGTTTAGCGCGCGAATGTTTAACCTGTAGGCCGTCCAGTGCTTCCAGGTTTTCCATGGTGGTCTAGCTTCAACTGACTCGTGATTTCAACTATTAAATTTACCATAATATCCACAAAAACCCCCTCTGATATATCAATGAATTAAACTTGATCAACGCAATTAAAGACTGTTATAGAAATCACTATATGTATTGGTGGATGTATATGTAGGAAATTAAGTATAAATAAAAATAGTGAAGTGGGACAACTTAAAAACTTGGAAATGTAGAGAAAAGGAGTAATTATTTGGCATGAAGCATAAATTAGATATTCAGATAATGAAATAAATACACAGTTTGATATACAAATATATATGACAGTTTAATGAATGTCATTAAGGTCAAACAATGAGAATCACATTTCTTCAATACAGAAATTAATTAGGAAGTGACTGAAGAAACTATTCAACTATAAGACTTAACAGTAATAAAATCGTTACGAAATAATTTAGAGATGTAAATTGCCGAACAGTATAAAACCAGTGGGAAGAATCTGGAGCTTCTAGAATGATCACATAATGGAAAGTGTAAAATCTATCTACTTGAAAAATAATCTATTTTTAAAACAACTATGATTACAGTATCTTAACATCTATGTTTGATAGAGCTTATTTACCACTGAATTATGATCTAAAATGATGAGGGTTCATAACTCTGGTGTATATTTTTTTGGTTGCGCTATGATCGCAGGATTGAACGGTCTAACATTTTAAAGATTTGATTGTCATTCTGGACATTATTACTTCCTTACTTACCTACTTACTTACGAACATTCCATGTACCTAAATAAATGGTTGCTCTGGTTGTCAGAAGAGACATCAGCGTCGTGACTTCCGAAGGAACTCGGCTTCCACCATAAGGCTTCATAACTCTTCTAAATGAAGACCTTCTGACTCCCAGAGCAGAATTTTAGTGGTTCGAATAATGTTTTTCTGGTTAGCTTTTTTAGCGAGTTAGTTTTCCACGGGATGGGGTAGCCAACCCCATGCCCAACCGTCCTTCTTTATCCGGGCTTGTGACCGGCAGTAGCCCCAGAATGGCTCCAGCCGGAGCTTACTTTTTTTGTAGAAGTAAGATGTTTAGCTAATCCATCGGTATTCAGTCCGACTTTTCTGATGACCTTGTTTGTGAGTGCTTGTTTTTATCAGTTTAAAAGAAGGTTAGTTATTTTTACAGATGGTTTTATTCATCTGGAGAATCATAGAAAAACGGGAAGAAGTTGAAAGCTTAGAACAATTTCTATTTTACCAAAAAAAAAACAAATTCAGGGCTTTTGGATCTATAAACTTTCAATAAATTCATTTAGTAAATAGCAGTTGTGTGATCTTCAAGTGACTAAAATCGATATGTATTACCAGAAGTTTTAGACATATACCGTGATCCATGAAGTTAATGAATTCAGTAATTAAACACCAAGACAGGTTGATGATGTTTAATCATGATCAACCTGTAATAATACACATTGACTAGTAGCAAAATGATTTAACAGCAGAAAAAGAACACAATTGAAAATGGTCAGATTTTGTAATCATTACCACCTAGGAATTAAAAAGTAGTCGAAAGTTATTCATTAACCAATTCATTCCCAATATAGTACATTACACTCAATTTTTGAGTGGGATTCTTACTATTTACACCTCTGTAAATACATGTTGAATGTGATATAAAATCAGTTTAACTGTATTTCAGTCATAGTTTAAGAAATTCACCATTATATACAAGATCAAATCTAAAACGGTTGACTTTCGTAACAGTCATGATTATAAATCCATTTTGTATTGTTTGCTTGAAACTTTCTATTGATGTTTAGGACTGAAACTGATCAGTCTCTTTTTGAGATATGTGTATCCTGTGTGGATTGCTTCGATATTTCCTTAAGTCACAAGCACCATAAACTAGTGGCTATCAGGACTTCGTAGCTGAGTGGATAACACGATAGCGTTTGAAACGAACGATACTGGGTTCGAGTCCTGAAATGAGTATCAACTGTGGGATGCAGGTACATCCAGCTGACGAGCCCTAAAAAGGCGAAACGTGCGTCCTGGATCCCACTGCTAACCACCATCACTCTTTGCTTAAAATCGTCATCATATTTCAAACTATTCAGTTGGGATTCTCAATAACCTTCATTCTTAACTTCAGTCAATTTATGATCTATGATTATTCTTATTCAATGACACTCTCTTGATCTGATGATAAGTCGTGATAAAAATTCCGATTTCAATTAAACAGTCATCACAAATCCCCTATTTTTCTTTTGATACATCAAATATTGAATACAATAATAACAGTGTACAAGTGAATTTGAAACCATTTGACATCATCCATTTTTATGATTAACAAATTTTTGAATAAAACACGCCGCTAGGAAAGCCCTACTCACTGCCTTCTCGTGGCGAATGTCAGACGCTTCCATCGGGTTGGTGGAAACGAAGAGTCCACCTAGGGATTTGGAAAATCCTCATTCCAAACCAATAGTGTACATGGGTTTCAGGATCCTGAAGAAACAAATGGTGTATGAACCAATTGTTATTCACCAGCTACCATGTTACGGCATCTCCTGACGTTGCTCCACTGCCTTATGGATCAGACTTTTGGGTCGAAGGCTCCGGATGTGACCCCCTAAGTAAACCACCTCTTTTGGTTTGGGCACCCGGACAGTATTCCAGTCCTTACACAATCGAATGATTTATGTGGCTCATATCTATTTCGTTCCTCCTTGTACCAATGTTTAAATAAATAAATGACATTAATAACACCTATGATCTAAGATAAACCTATATTCAGTAGAAAATGAATCAACAATATATATATATATATATATATATATATATGAGGTCATCTAAGGTCACTCCTAGCTACAGAAGCATACATACATACATACAGATACATAGATATGGATATATGCGGGTTTATGAGTTCTAATATAAACCGTTTGAGTTGAAATTTCTCTAAATCATATTTGTCGAATAAATGAATGGTGTCTAAGAAAATTGAGAAAAAACTTCTTCTCTTTTTATGTATATCATCTAGTTTTTTAGGAATGTTAAAATGAATGAACAAACGATACAAGTAGGTTTGAGAATGCTTTACCGATAAATGTCCATCTCCTAAAAGGTTTTCAATTATTTAGATTAAATCTATGGAGAGCAATCAATATTGATAAAATTAATCAAATGAGAAAGTTATTATGGATGATCACTGATAAAAGCGGATAATATTGGTCATTTATCATTGAGTTCTGATATAACAATCAAACTCATTTTAATATTCACCCAAGTTCCACTCGTTGTGAATATGAACAAATAGTAGAAGTAAAAAACAGTATGTATAGTTATTCTCCATAGATTTTACAGTCTTATTTAACTGAACAGTCCAAAAACGAAGTACCTGAACTGATTTCTGGCTTATTACAACAAGTGAACCGCGACCATAAGAATGCAGAACGATCCTTCTGGTACTCAAAGAGTAAATCATCCTAATTCTTTAAGTTAGTTAGATAAGGTTCAGTAAATAGTAGCAGTTCAGTCCGTTATGCAAGTCTTAGAAATATAGCATGTACCATATGTTAGAATCTTGGTTAGCAACATCTACTACCAGATTTGAGACGTAGTTCAAATATTAAAAGCATCAACATGTTAGTTGAAATGGGATTTAATGAGACCGAAAATAGGATTTCATGAACCCAGATCCTTAGAACCGATTGTTTATAAGGTGATGATTAGTCAGAAGAGAATCGGTTGCTTACAGAGATACATAGAAATTTAGAAAACAAGGAGGACTAAGTTGAAAAAACTTAAATGTTACTGGAGGAACACAGATAGTTGTTATGTCCTTGATCTGTCTACCTACTACAATGCAGAGGATAACTCGCCTAAATCGAGATTAATACCTTGACGCGATAAGCTGACTGGTTTAATCTTGAGGCTAGTATACGTGAGTTCGAAGTGAGACCAAATGCTTCAGGTAGAGGGACGAAAACTATTCTGTTATCTGATTAGCTGACAAGCGCTTGGGAGAGAGAAGACAAGTCAACTAGAACAATACTCGATTTATTTCCAATTCCGATCTGGTTACGAATTCAGATTACTGTAAAAAGATACACGAATAAATAGATGAATAACCAGACCATAACGCATAAACAATCAGGAAAATACAATCACGTTCAAAACTGGGGATTAGTGTAGAAAATAGAATACAAAAGATTACGTTTAAATTACAATAGCTTTGGGACAGAAAAGGTCTATTACAGTGAATGGTACATCAAAAAAAGCTTATGATCTGTAGACTAAACTAGGGACAAAAATAAATGTTGCTGTTCTACAAGCTTTGAATTAGAACGAAATAACGCCCCCCCAAAATAGTTTCCATAGTTTGTCCGGGATTCTTGTTTCTCTGTCCACGTCAATAGTTAACATTTCGAAATTACCAAAAACTATCAGATGATACTTTCTCGAAAAAGTAACTGGATTAGAATTGATTGACGTCGTGAACTGAGAGCTCAACCACACAACACCATAAACAACTAACTAAAGAAGGTGATCATTTAATATTACTAACCTTATACCATTTTAAATCATACTGGCGTTTAGTAAGAAAAGCTTCACTCATACCTACAAACCTTTCCAGTCAACAGTACTACTTAACTCTTGAACCTGTAAATTGTTAAACAGTCATAGAATTCTGATATGGTAATCTTTTAAATTTATTCAAAAGTATTGTTTTACAGGACTTTACAGTTTGATTTTTAACTCAATATAAAGGAAAGGTTACTCATTGTTGGTTAGTAATAGATTAGCTAAAAGACATGATTTATTTTAAGCTTATTGATTTTCATTAGCTATTTAGTTACTATTCTATAATCGATTACAAAGTTTCTGATTAGAGACGAAAGTCTACTAGGCAATTACTTTCATTTTGGAATCGCTACACTCTGTTACATCGAGGTGAATAATTAGAAGAGATAGAATTTTATGAACTATTCAACAGATGGATGATTGTGTACAGTAACTTTATAATGGCTTAACTGTAAGCTACCAATTAACTATTGTTATATGTTTTATCGTTCCTAAATTACCATTAATTTATTATGGACTTATCGCTCGATTTTCTTTTATCACATTGGGAGTTTTATTCGTGGTGATTTGTGGTCATGTAACTGATATATTTAATCCTTATAACTTTTACGTCAGATTAATAAATAACAAGTAGAGGGGATATCGGTTTGTTATCTTTGTGTTCTAGATGACATATAAGGATAGGAGCTGTATAGATTTCTGATTGTCAGTTTTGTTTTTTGGCCGAACGTATCATCAATGAGCTATATTATCTAGTGACTCAACCAATGGAGCATAAAAAGCTGAAATCTTAACAATTTGAATTTTATATAATCAATCTAAAAGAGTTGGTTACAATATTTTTCTTTTCAATCTACGAAAGTTTTTGAAATAGAATTCAGTCATTTAAGAGTTAAAAGATAAAATAGTGTTTGGAGTTAGTCAAAAGGAAACCCTGGACCCAGGTTTCGTGCTCTTTGGCACTCGTCAGCAAGTCGTACCTGTAATCTTGAGGGAACCGATGCTCCCTGACGGAATTAATCCCGTGTCACACAGCTTCACAGTCAGAGACATTACCATTGGGCTATCCGGGCCGCGACCGACCTTCTTAAGGACTAAGATGTATTCACAATTGATTGATCACTGAGTGGGGATCAATGTCATGTGTGTCAGATCATTCTTAGTGCAGATCGAATGTTATCTCAACATAATACGCACAATGTCGAGTCACCTAGATTGGTGGCCACATTAAAACTTGCTCGATAGGATCCGATCTGTACTAAGAATAACCTGACACATGTGACATTGATCATCACCCAGTGATCAATCTATTGTGAGTTGAAAGATGTTGATAGACTGTTGCTTGAACACTGAATACCACACTAGTTAGTATTCTTTCGTAAAAAATTAATTATATTTAACGACATCAAACTCGGCTCATTTTTTTTGTTTCTTTTTTCTAAATTATTATTACTATTGAAAGATTTTACTCAATAAATTTCGTGAAGCATTTAAACAAACAAGTGAACCATTTAAACAATTAATTACTTTGGCCGATCGTGATGGAATGTTTATGAATAAATATTTAGCATCCATTTTTTATTCAAAATCAACATTCTATCATAATTTATATCAATCTCAAAGAAATGATTACTTGGCAACTATTTAAAAAAAGAACAATATAAATCCATACATATATGAATGGATGGATGGATGGATGGATGGATGGATGTATGTATGCGTATATACGTATTATTTGATGTTGAAAAAAATTATAAAAGAAATAAACAAATGAAAAACTAAATGCAATTATTTCTTTTATTGAACATTGAACATGAATGGAATTGTTTTAAATTTAAAATAATTAGTCTCTTTGATAAATTTCGATAATATCAGAAGGGGGTTTTTGTGGATATTATAGTAATTTTTATAGTTGGGATCATGAGTTAATTGAAGCTAGATTATCATGGAAAATCTGGAAGTACTGGATGTTCGTTTCGTCGTAGTATAGGACTCCTCATGAGAATCGAACCCAGGACCTATCAGTCTTGCGCACGAACACTTAACTTCTAGACCATTGAACCAGGATTTAACGGTGTTAATCTCTAACTTCAACTAATCCATCAAATTGAGAGACACATCCACCATTGTCCTCGGTCAGTTACTATCTCACAACAGACCCAATTGAACTGCTCTGGTCACTGCTTCTCACTAGAACTCCATGAAATACCTCTTGAAGCTAGTCACTAGTCAGCATATGTTGAATAATATCATGAGTGGTTTTTTGGATATTATAGTAATTTTAATAGTTGAGATCATGAGTTAATGAGAAGACGCAGGTTATCAGAATTATTTGATATATTTGCACAATACATTTCGAACAATCTGATCACAAATATACTTGTTAAGACATTTTCATGTGAAAATTAAAAAGTCAACTAGACAGTTGGAAGGTAAGTTGTAGCAAAGAAAAATAAAGTACACATAAACAATGTGATAACCACTCTAGAAACACGTACATGGCGAGGAGCAATCGTGATTTGTAATTAAGGGTGGCAGAACATATATCCAAGTAGCTGCAGAAACAATCCTTCTGTAACTAACTCTAAACGTTTTTAGCTAGCAGCTAGTTATAGTTAATCAAGCTTCTCAGATCAATGAGGAAGAAAATAAATCGAGTCACTTTACATATTCGTTACATTACATCAAGCGTGGTAATAGAGCTGCTATGAAATGTCATGCATAATGTGAACATTTTTGGAATTCTCCCCGAACTGTTTACTTTCATGCTTTTCCTTGAGTGGATTATATCAACTTTTGAGTTTTCTCTCAAGACTACAGGTTAAAAAGGTAGACACTCCTTCGTGTATGTATATAGCTTCGTTTACCATAATTCTAGAGACTGCCTTCATGCATTATGAGTGTCTCTGTTAAAGTGAGAGGGTGGAAACAAAAATCCATTCCTGAAAATGGCCTGATTAATAATCAAGATCTTCTTAGAGAATTCGAGAGGATTTTCTCCTAAATCAATGTCACGTGTGGGACTAAGTATCCCCAGATATTAAATGATTTATGATTTATATGCAGCAGCTACTATGAAGTTTTATCTCCTAACTCTGCTCCACTGTCTTTTAGTACACTAATCTTATAAGATATTTTACAACTATAGTTTTGTTAGAAACATGTACAAAGGGATTCAGTTTACGGGTAAAAATATTCATATAGACTTACTACACTCGCGCAGTATATATTTCTCAGTTAATATACTTACTAAAGATTACGAAAATTAGTCAAAACTACAAGCGTATCCATATATAATATTAGTTGATAGTCGTATAGTATTAGGTGGAGTGTTATAAACCGATTATGACAAATTCGAAGTGCTCGATTCTGTGATGGAAGATCTGAAATTAGGGGACAAGACAACTGTTTATCGATTCATAGTTTTAAAGGGTTCATCAGTTAACGTTAGTTCATGACGGAAAATATATCATATTAGATATTGGCAAACCCTCTTCCAAGTCTTCTAATATTCATCTGATAAAGACTTTATGATTAATTATTACATTTAACATTCTTTTCTAGTATTCCATACTGGACAGTAACCTAGTGAGAACAAAGATAAAAATACATTTAATATAGAAGGGTAAAAGTATAAAATTGAAAGAGATAGTGTTTACGCATCTCATGCTTTTGAGATTTATGTTTAGCTTGAAGTTACATTGTGTACTGGAAGAGTGTGAACAGTAGAGTTTTCAAAATAATCTGAAAAGAAAAAGAACAAGAAAGAAAAAGTCATCCAACAATTGAATAATTACATAAGATACTCTAACGTCTAATAATCAAACTAATCAACAACAATTAGCATTGACACATCAGTAAGATTAAAACAACCTGATAATCAAAACTAGAAGTTAATAAGGTAATGCTTTGAATACATTACATACAAGTAATTTAAATTATGTGCTATTCCGATCAGTTTTAAAAGTTTCTATCTCTGCAACACAATAAATACATTGAATCATTTGAAATTTGATTTTATTTTATTTTAATAATAAAAAAAATAACACAATAGAAATATTTCAAGACTTGGCAACTGTTAAGGAGATTCAGAAAACTCCTCGAAAAAAAACTTAGAAAAAGCTCTGAAAACATTGAGAAGCATCTTATCCAATCATCATTCATTAGAAGTTTTGCACGAAACATCTAATAAGTGAAAAATCACACATCAAGTTTCTAATTGGATGATTACTGTTGTGGATGCGGAGGAATAGACCAATAATTATCATGTTAAGTCCAATGGTGTCCTTGGACTTTAAATGGATATTTTCTATTGGTCGATATCTGTTCACTTGTTGTATATTGTACAAAATGTTGTTTTCTATTTTATGGTACGATGTGGTGTGCTTGATTGGTATATAAACAAAGTATGTTTGAAATATAATGATTCATATCTCAGAGGCTGTGACTTGTGTTCTGGACTCAACTAACTGGGCTAGACAGGGAAGCGAGACCAATAGAGACTCTAGGCCGTCCGTACGTGTTTTCCGTGTCACTGTACTGCGATCGATCAATAAATACGCTGCTTATCAAAACCTGCAGTCACATCAGTCATAACAATTGGCGACGGGGTGGAGAAAAATTTTGAACCTTGTAATTGGACGAGATTCAGGTTAATTGTTTCGACCAATCAGCATCCAGATTGTCACCAGCGTCCTTGAGCAACATTGGTCATTATTCCTACAGTTAATTTTCATTGCAGGTGCTGAAAAAAAAATGACTACCTTTTCCGATCGATTACAGCTTCTACTTGAGCAACAACAGCAGTGCTTCAAAAATAGCCAGTTAAATTTTTTAGAAAATTTACGCACACTGTTGGTAAATGTTCCATGTTTCGGAGGTGCAACAGAAGTTGGTAAATTCATTTCTCATCTGCAGACTGAGCTGGAAAACAACTGCAGAACATATGAAGCTGTTTATAAAAGCCTCTGTGAATCCCGGACGACCAGTGATGTAAACGAGACAGTTATTCATGGTCCGCCCAGTTGTCCAGAAATGTCAAATTCCGAAACGTTCCCTGTCGTGGGTTCAAATCCCACTGTTCCTGAAACGTGTACAGACAGTGATGTACCCAGCTCACAGGAGGATCTCTTATTAAATGCTCATAAATTAATTGCAGTACCCGCCCACAACGGAACAGGGAACAAATCGTGCGGTACACTGAATCCAGCTGTTTCAAATGGTCCTCATCATTCAACAACAGGAGATTCTGACGAATCTTATTATCTAGATCTTTTTGTACCAGAAAATGTGTTAAATGCATTAAATGATGATCAGAAATCTAATACAATTTTGATAGATGTTGATTATCGCAGTGATCAACTGTTTACAAATGAGATTTTCAACAAATCCCGTGACAATGTTCCAGAAGAATCAAACGTTGGTGACCTCATATCAAGCGACATTGTTCCCCACTATTTAATCACTTTCAGTGACTCCCCTGTTCAATCTGACAATTATGTGTTAAATAAAGTCAAATTAATTCTAACTTGGGAATATGAGGACCCAACATTATTTCGTGGGGGAGGATGAACCCAGAAAATTTCAAAATCCGGATATCAACTCCGGATCTTCAAAAAAAAGGGGAGGTGTTGTGGATGCGCAGGAATAGACCAATAATTATCATGTTAAGTCCAATGGTGTCCTTGGACTTTAAATGGACATTTCCTATTGGTCGATATCTGTTCACTTGTTGTATATTGTACAAAATGTTGTTTTCTATTTTATGGTACGATGTGGTATGCTTGATTGGTATATAAACAAAGTATGTTTGAAATATAATGATTCATATCTCCGAGGCTGTGACTTGTGTTCTGGACTCAACTGACTGGGCTAGACAGGGAAGTGGGACCAATCGAGACTCTAGGTCGTTCGTACGTGTTTACGTGTCATTGTAATCGATCGATAACACAGGGTAGAAATCAACCGCAACTTAAAGTCATAACAATTACCTATACTGGTATTATGTTTAGTAGCATTCCAGAATTTTCCGGAAGTCTAAAGCCATCTAAAATACTGTAAAAACCCTAGGTTTCTTGTAAATAAACAAACATTTGGAGTAAAGCGTTTCTCCTATAACTCACGTCTTTTCCCTCGTATTCAAGTTGCTGTTTAGATCTAACCTAGAGGTTACTAAAAGAGCTTAGAAACTGAATCTAGCATTCAAATAGAAAATTTATCGGTTTGAATAATTTTTCTGGTTGGCGTTTTTTAGCGAGTTAGATTTCTACTGGATAGGGTCGCTAACCCCATGCCCAACCCTCCTCCTTTATCCGGGCATGGGACCGGCAGTGGCCTCAGAGGGGCTCCAGGCGGAGACTATAATTTGCGGACGACTTTTGAGCGACGCTAAAGTGATCTTGAGAGTGTCTACCTACTTACTAGGGCTAAATGAAGGTTATAAAGAAGTTTGAAGAGTAAGGATGATGATTTACAGTTGATGACATCAGCTATAATGCCAAGATGCTATCTCGCCAAATGGGTGAATGAATTTCGCGCTAAAAACCCAGACCTATTATCGTAAATCTGATTGGTTTGTCCATAAATTATAGTCTCGCTGGTTTATCAGAGAATACTAAAACATTTATGTTATCCTCATAGAAATACCTTTATAACCTAATGTAAAACACAAAAAAATTTTCACTCTATCTTATTCTAATTATTTTCATTAATCAAGCTAAACGTTTTAAACAGATTCTTTCTTCTCTCCTTTTTTTCTCTGAATTCTTGTAACGTTCTGTATATCACTTGATACAAAGAGAAGATTTTCAAGAAAAAAAACTGACATTGGAATTGTAAATTTAAGTTTGTTTTTTCTTGACTTTTTTTCCTTCTGTACTTGTATTATGACAGTGTTATGAAACTAATAAGGCATGATTATTTACACATATATAATAATTTTTTCTGGTTAGCGTTCTTTTAGCGTGTTAGTTTTCTAAGGGATTGAGTCGCTAACCCCATGCTCAATCCTCCTCCTTTACCCGGGTTTAGGACCGGCAGTAGCCCCCGGAGGGACTCCAGGCGGAGTTACACATATATAATGATGAATATATATTTGTACAATTAATGAGTTGATGTTAGTATTAGCTAAATTTTTAATTTAAATTCACTTGGTGTTGTTTTACTTGTATCTTCCTATTGTTATTTAGGTTCGCACAATTGATCAGTCTCATGTTGGCATATGTGGATCCTGTGCGGATTGCCTCGACATAGCCTTAAGTCACAAGCTTTTTAAGTAAAGATGAATAATGGCTAGTAGTGGAATCCAGTTTGACACGCTTTTCGTCTTATTTGGGACTCGTCAACTGGATGTACCTGTATCCCAGAGTTGATGTTCACTCCGAGAGTGACTCGAACCCAGTACTATTCGCTTCAAACGCCATTGCGTTATCCACTTAGCTACTGAGTCCTGATAGCCACACGCTTGTGCAACGAGGTGAAGTTTAAATTCACTTGGTGTTGTTTTACTTGTATCTTCTTATTGTTATTTACAACTGTAATCGATCAATCTCATATTGGCATATATGCACCCTGTGCGAACTACCTCGATATAAGTAAACAACATCAAAAGAATTGAAAACTTCACCCCATTGTACAAGCAGATGATTATCAGAACTCAGTAGCTAAGTGGATAACGCAATGGCGTTTAAAGAGAACGGTATTGGATTTGAGTCACTCCCGGAGTGAACATCAACTGTGAGATGCAGGTATATCCAGCTGACAAGTTCCAAATACGAAACGCGCGTCCTGGATTTCACTTCTAGTTACTATCCATCTTTGGATTTTTAATTGTCCTTATTTATTAGCTGACAACAACAAAAAATATAGTTCTGTACATAGAAAGTATACTGTGTTTAATGTTACCTAAGATTTAAAGATATAAATGGATGGCTTTCATGTCCTACTATAAGATTATTCATCAGTATAACTTGATTGTTGAAATGATTCTATTCAATAACATAGTGACCTATATATTTCATTTTCAATCAATGAATAGAGCGATATTAATTTAGTACTATTATTGTTAATGTTTTATTTCTGACGTGATTAAACTTCATAGACTTTGGATTATCACTGGAAGTTCGAAGAATTCATTTAAAATTTAGAAACTAGTGGCAATATGACTATCATTCAGACAAGGAGTTTGCGGAGACTTTTCTAATAAAATCAACATTAGCTAGATAATTGCTAAAAAAACAGAAAGGACTTAACAACTATTTTTATTCTTTGTTTGAGTTCGTTGTTGACTGAGATTTCGTATACACAACGTATGGTTGGAATATAAATACCTAAGCTATGACAAGGTTCGGACTTGAGATCGGTAATTTGTCTCAACAGTTCTCTCTAAACTCAGTTACTAGACTTGACAATTTTATAACCGGAGTAGATATGTTTAGGAAATCTATTAAAATGTTTCAGCAAATATCTACTCTTGGTTCTGTAACTCAGAACCCAAAAACTGTATTTAAAAGTAACTTCTGGATCAGTGACAGTTAATGACCAGTTAGTGAATCGGCATTTTTTATATCCTATCCTGGTCCTTTTACAACTAGTCAGCATATATTTTCTTATCATTTACTATCTTAGATATGGGATATGGCTAGCAGTGGAACCCAAGACTCGCGTTTCAGCCTATTTAAAATTCGTTAGTTGGATATTCTTGCATCTCAGAGCTAATGTTTAGTTTATGCCTCGAACACAGTACCGTCGCCTTCAAATATCGACGCGTTATCCACTTAGCTACTGATTCTAGACAATCAGCCACTTGTACAACGAATATTAATTTTAATTTAGATTGTAATGGTTCACATTATCCCGTTATTGATATTTTGACTAAAATATAATCAGTCCTGGATTCCACTGTTAGCCACATTCCATCTATACTTCATCAACTTGTATTATAATAGGTATATCAAAACAGTCCTCACAGGATCCACATATATCAACCATGACTGATCGACCTTTAATAAAAGTACCAACAACAGGATAATCCGAACCATTATAAATTAATTTAAATACAAAATATGTCACATGATATTTCCTAGTTAGCGCGTTAATTAGATTTTCTTACAGTTTGATAATGGGTTCAGATCATTTCGAAATGTATGAGCTAACACTGCGGATAAATTCTGATTACTTTTTCATATACTATTATCATTTAGTGCTAAATCATGTAACATAAATGATATTTGGTTAGTTGTGGTAAATTTCAAGTAGTTGGTAGATTGATTTACAAGTTTAAATACTTATCTGATCATAAATATAATCAACAGTATACTTACTTACTTACGCTTATTACCCCTCGTAGAGGAACATAAGCCTCCTATCAGCACTACTGTAAAATAAAATAATTCATACTACTTAATAAAGAACATGTACATTAGATGATTTGTACATATTAAAAAATGTTACTTACTTACGCCTGTTACTCACAATAGGGCATAGGCTGCAGACCAGCATTCTCCAACCCACTCTGTCCTCCGCCTTCCCTTCCACTTCTATCCAATTGTTCCCCATTCTCCTCATATCTGTCTCCATTCCCCGGGGTAATGTGTTCTTTGGTCTTCCTCTTCTCTACCTCTGACCTTGAGGATTCCATATGAGGGCTTGCCTTGTGACGCAGTTGGGTGCTTTCCTCAATGTGTGTCCTATCCACTTCCAGTGCTTCTTCCTTATTTCTTCCTCCACTGGGATCTGGTTTGTTCTCTCGCACAGTAGGTTGTTGCGGATCGTGTTTGGCCAACGCATCCGAAGTATTTTACGTAAACAACTGTTGATAAACACCTGTATCTTTTGGATAATGACTTTCGTAGTTCTCCAGGTTTCTGCCCCATACAGTAGAACTGTTTTGACATTTGTATTGAAAATTATGACTTTGGTGTTAGTTGACAGACAGTTGTTTTGAGTTCCAGATATTCTTCAATTGTAGATATACTGCTTTTGCTTTGCCGATCCACGTCTTCACATCTGCATCAGATCCATCGTGTTTATCAATGGTATTGCCATAATTTAGCAACAAAATAATGCATATTTATATAAATTTCTATTCACAATTGATTGATCACTGGGTGGTGATCAATGTCGTGTGTATCAATTCCTTCTTAGTGCAGATTGAATGCTATTGACCAGGTTACAATGTGGTCAGGGAGCATCAGTTCCCTCAAGATTATAGGTACATCTTGTTGACGAGTGCCAAAGAGCACGAAACCCGGGTCCAGGTTTTACTGTTGACTATCTCCAACCACCATTCTATAAATTTCTATACGCTACACGTTTAGGATAGTGAACAGGAGTAGAAAAAAAAGAAAATAAAGAGTATTACATAGTTTAGACAAATCTGTCATCAATATTATTACTATAAACTATTTCTATATTCTTTTTCCTCTTAAATTATAATTCTATCTAGTGCCTACCTTTCAGACCAATATTCCCTTATCTTATTGTATAAGTAAACTATTGATAAAAAAGGGTAAAAATTTACTTCAGCTTAAACTCAAATTCAGTCTCATATTGACTAGTTAAATAAAAATAATTCATAGTGATTGGTTATGAATATTTTTTTCCATACTTTAACTAACTTCATTCTTATAGGCTATTAGAAAATGATTATTATTCTCTGCCCGGGTTAATATAATGAAATTGATAATATTGAATACTCTTTATAAGAATCAACCAAAAATACCCATTAACCATATGCATAGAACTCATAAGGAAGAAGAAAACAAACAAATATATCATATAACATTATCATAGTTACTAAAAGAATAATAAATATTCTTAAAGGTAAATATTTATAGTGAAATAGGAATTCATTTTATATTCTGGTAAGTATATTATTATTATTATTTATTTGAACACATAAATACTGGTACAAGAAGGCATCAAATACATATGCGCCACACAAATCTCATTTAATTTGTGTGAGGGCTGTGATACTACCTGGGTGACCAAACCAAAACAGGTGATTTTCTTAGAGAATCACATTCGGAGCCTTCGACCCAAAAGTCTGATCCATAAGGCAGTGGAACATTGTAAGGATATACAGTCTCATGATAGCCGGTGAACAACAATCGGTTCATACACCATTTGTTTCTTCAGGATCCTAAAGCCCATGTACACTATTGGTTTGGAATGAGGATTTTCCAACTCCTCTAGGTGGACTCTTCGTTACCACCAACCCGGTTAAAGCTTTGGACATTCGCTTTTCGTCCTCTCAATTTTGTAAACAACACCCCCGCCACGAGAAGGCAGTAAGTAGGACTTCCGTGGTAGAGGCCATGTGAGAGTATCTGGATAAAGAGAGTTGACTCTCCCCACTCTCGGCCGTACCAGAGCACTTGGGGGCCTTGGGGTAAGTATATAATCATGATCATTTAGTAAGTAGAATCATATAATTAATATTTTAACAATTGAAATTCTTTTAATGTATAAAAAAGTTTTTTAGGCTATTTTAAATGATAACTCAATCATTATAGATATATTCGTATTTTTCGAGTACCATTTAACAAGATGAAACTTTGAAAGATCAATCTTAAATATTGATCTATTGATAAATACATTTAAAAGATAGAAGGTTATTGTGAAGTTATTCTCTGAAGGATAAATGATTAAAACTTGATAATGCTCTGAAAGGTTATTTTCTTCTATATTTCTGAATGTTGAACAGTCGCCAACTTCTTGTTGTTTCTATTTCTTTGAATACAGGTAAACTATAATTAATGTTTTTCACAAATCTAATGGTTACTTCAAGGTTCAAAGATAAATTGCTTAGACTAGCTACCTATCTCTAACTATTGATTCAAATACTAAATTGACCCATGCAGAACCCAATGGTTTTTTCTGGAAGAAATTATAGATTAGCACAATCATAAAGTATCATAGTTATTTCCAAATATCTATTTAGTTCCTAATCCATTAAACAGAACAACATTCATTCAGTATTCAAATTACTCTGATCTGTTTAATAGAATCAGTAAATCGGTGTAAATGTTTCCTAATTACTAAAATCGATCAGTAGCACTTTTTTTATTTATTTTCAATGGTTATCTTCGTAATAATAATGTATTTAAAGTATAGTTTAAGTGATAACTTCTACAATTCCTCACGAAATACCCCAGCTTCTTTTCTTTCAACGTTATTTTATTATTATTATTATTATTATCATTTAAGAGCTATTAGAATGTTATTTTGTGAGTTTTCACAAGTGCTTAACTGAGTTACACAGTACTAACGCACATTGACTATTGACTTTATTAGTTAATCAATAGAGAAAAGTTGTCAAGTACACAACTTGTATTCAGGTTTGTACCTACAGTCCTCTTATTTACGTCTAAATAATCAGCTGATAACAATAATCTTCATACAAAGATTGTATACATTGAACTGATTACACTAACCATTAAACATCTCATATAATACTGTAATTATTTTTGTATTTTCTATTGATAGACACAAATACTCCACTATTGCTCCGTTACTGTTACAATGTGCACATGAAATCATATGAATTCCCTCTTTCTAGAAATTCTAATTAAAATAATCCAAGATCATAAGTACTTTCTATCGTTATTTCACTACATAGTTTACAGGATTAATAAACTATATATACATATATAGCCAGTATATTCATGTTTTGACAAATGAACAGTGAGATGAAACGACCGTCCAGTGCTTCCAGGTTTTCAATGGTGGTCTAACATCAATCAGTTCATGATCTCAATCAAAAAAAAAAGAACAATAATCAGTTTCATTGATATACAGTTACTAAAAGTATCTGAAATTGATTTATTGAATAAAAACATAGAAATCATTAAATAACTGAAATGGATTTGACAGAAACAACAATATAAAGAAAAAAAAATGTATTTGTAGAAATCTCAGCGAAAGAATTTGAAGTAATTCCAATGATTCACTTGATAATCTGGTTCAAGGTTTTTCAAGGAAATACTTGAAATTACTTCAAATTCTTTCGTTGAGATTTCTACAAATACATTTTTTTTTCCTCTTTAATGTCTTACATTAAATCGGTACTCAAATATTGTGAAACTATTCAATCAAATTTAGATGAAAGTTCTTATTTATTATCCTGTAATATAGTTATTAGTTTGCTGAAATACTGAATCAATCTATCTGATACATTAAAAGTTATTGTATATAGATTTAAATACTTCATTACTAACTAGTGAACTTTATTGTTCATTTATTGAATATCACCTGAAGCATGTGAAAATGAATAAAGACCATGTAATTATTCAATGAATATTTATTAAACTTTTAGTATATATTGCACAATAATGTGAATAAAGATTAAGATGGAAATATATTTTGAATTTTAGATGTGTTTATTTCAACAGTTTGTGTATTAACTGAATGATGTACAAAATTGATCTTTTGAAATGGATTAAACCATTTAAAAAGTGATAATAATAATTAATGTGACATGTGTTGTGAAATAATTCGAATATATATTCTCACTGAATAGATTCACAACCTAATTGATGGGTTTTACAGTTTAATACTTAGAAAAAAGTAGGAATATTCAGTAGTTCATTCAACATAGTATAGGTATGAACACTTTTGATGGTGTTTTGTTCTCTGAGCTGGATGGTTTGGTCATGGAGCTTTCATCGTTCTTCTGAACGACATCATCATCATCATCACAAACTTCAGGTAGAAGTGAAGTGTTCGAATTTCTCCACCATCACTAAAGAACACACTACAGAATCTACCTCCCCCCCCAAAAAAATAATAAGTGTTAAAATTCCTTCAATATTGTAGGTAAACCTTGTTGGTACATGCCAATTAGTACAAAACCTATCAGATGAGATATATTGATAATTAACTTCATCAAGCGTCAGCTGTGTTATTACTCTCTGATAGTTATTGTTTCTAGATCTTATGTCAGATTGTAACTAAAATTATATCCGAATATTTCAATCGTTAAAGTTATTGATGATAATACACTTAGTAATGTAAAACATTTTTATTCAGTAGTTATAATTTATACGATACCATGTTTTAATAATACAAATCTTCATAGAAAAATTGAAATGAAAATGTGATGAGTATTTTTAAACATTTCATTGATTAACTATAAATAAACAATTATTTTTCCCCTAATGGTTGTTAAGGCAACTAATTGAATTTCTCCTATTTATGTATACATATCATATGATCGATCGGGTGTATCATAAAAAATAAACAAAAAAAAAGTATTCAGAAATGAATTATTATATTAAAGGTAATTTAATGAATGTATTTGTACTTTATCCAGTTGGATATTGTTTACAGTGAGCAGGATATTGCTATTATTATTATTATTATTATTATTATTATTATTATTATTATTATTATTATTATTATTATTATTATTATGACTTTATTCGTGCATACAACTTATTATTGACTGTAATGACAATGAAGTGACGTCAGAGTGATTTTATATGCATTATGAATAAGAATACTCAAAAGATCATTAACCTTTATTAATGCATGAGTACTTCTAGACACTGTCAATATACAAATGTATTAAATAACTAAAGATTTTAAGCATGAATTCATCAAATTTAACTTCTTATCATTAAACCTTTAGTACGTGTATTGATAATTTCAATAAAATAAAAATCTACTTATTAGATGGGAACTTTATACATTCTTTTTTAACTGAGATCACAAATCGATGAATTTTAGACCACCATTGTAAACCTGGAAGCATTGGACGGCCGTCTCGTCTTATTATGGGACTCGTGAGCAGTGTGCATCCGCGATCCTACAAATGGAAATTGAACCCTAAACTTTCGGTCTCTCGCGTGAACTTCTTGTTTCGTTAGATTATAAGGTGCTGTGGTAGTTGTTGGATATATTAGATTACATTGGTAAAAGATCTTGATTAGATAGTGAATGAAACTATGAAAGTACTAGACAGTCGTATTATCCTAGTATTGAACTCCTTTCAAGTGTTTACTCACAACTTGACTGAGGATAGGACCCAGAATCTTTAGGTTTCGAGATTAGTTTTAAACTTTTAGACCACTGAGCTAGTATTTATTGATTTACATCACTAACATTAAGTAATACACAATACTGAGGGATCATTTTCCATTGTCTTCAGTGAGTAAATGATCAAGTCAAGAGTTCATTGAATATCTGAATAAATCTTTTGAATCACTGAAGTTTAAAGATTTGTGTACTCAGTATTCTCATCCTCTACATCCATTTACTAACCGATGTTTTAATAGAACTGGAAATTTTTACAACTGTAGACATAAACTCATACTTCAAACTATTCAAATATTAGATTACTGGGGTTTTTTTTCCACATTTTTCCTATTTCCACTTATCAGTAAAAATATGTTTCTTCTCTTTTTTTCTTGTAATTTTTAGCAATGACTTGATTGTCATAGTAACCATTTATGATTTATATAACTGATTAAGCAATCAAATTTAACTATGTTGAGAATGAGTCGGTTACCCAATAAAGACATAGAGATAATCAAGTAACATTCTGAGTTAATTTGAATTAAATATGTAAACCATTAGATGCCAATTCATCGGTCAAAGGTTATGAGACCTAAACATCTTGGAGTCGATCACCATTAGGGTTGTAAATGTTCACTACTGAGGAGTTCCAAATTGTTCAGTACTTTATTTTCACTGATTGTCTAAGTCCGATATGTGAACTAATAATACTTAACAGTCTTCACAAATCATGTACATTATGAATAGGAAATTATGTTGTTGTTTCTTTTTTTAGAATTATAATTAAATGCCACAGAAATCAAGAACTGTGGAATTAAAATAGAAAGTTAAAACGAACAGTATAGACACAAATCATATTAGAAAAAGGTGAATAAAAAGAAGATCAAATCTTCAACGAACATCATATATATCTTCTGATTTCTCCTAACAAAAGTATAATTTTAAAAAATGGCAAGTTTTATTGCAAAACAACTAATCGGAAATCAATTGGATTCAGTAAAAGGTATGTATTTTTGTTTTGAATAATTGTCATGTTTTAAACCTGGAAGCACTGGATGGTCGTTTCGTCCTACTGATGGACTCCTCAGCAGTACGCATCCATGACCTCGCCTCGCGGGAACTGTACCCAGGACCTATCAGTCTCGTGAGTAAACGCTTATCCTCTAGACCACTGAGCCGGCTGGCATCCAACGGTGTTAATCTCTAACTTCAACTAATCCACCAAATTGCGACACATACACCATTATCTTCAATGAATTACTATCTCATAACAGACCTGGTTGAACTCCACTAGTCACTACATCTCACTAGAACTCCAGGAAATACCTCTTGAATCCAGTCACTAGTGAGTTGGTCACGTGAGCCAGTCACGTAGCGAAATTGCTGCCATCTTCACAAAACCCATTCTGATACTTATCTAAATTCATTTTTGTATTGTTTGTTTACAAAGAGTTCAATCAAGTTGTCCTTTAAGTTCACGACTAATTGATTAGGTACAATCAATTGTGAATAGATGCCAAAGATTTTTGCAAAGATTCTGAACTCCCCAATAATGGTATAATTTGCTTACTATAATTTTCGAAGAACATATTTTCTATAGGGAATTCGATTATGTAATATGGCATATGTAATATATTTCCCAGTCACCTTAGTCAATAACAGTTCACTACTTCCTCAATGTATCACACTGCATCAAACTTCAACACTGCTAACTCAACAATTATTCCGTGTAGGAATTGACTTAATTCAACCTAACCAGAAAGCAATATCCTTAGTTTACAAAAATCTAACCTATTAAAAAAAGGTTCATATAAATTCCTCTTTAAGGTTGCTTCACATTGCGGATAGTAAAATTTCAACTGGGTCCAACTTATTATTAAAACTTCAGAAATTTCCGCCTGAAGTTAGCCTCTAGTGATTAAATGACAATTATCAGTGTGATGATTTGTGCAGATCATTGAATGTTATTGAAATCAAGAGCTGATTTAAGATACTAACCGAAAACAACGGAATAAGTTTGAGCAATATCGCGAATTGGTTAAATTTAAGTATGTAAACCACTGGATACCAGCTCAATGATAAAAACTTAAATATCAGTATGGGAGTTTTGGAGATTATTAAGTTTCTGATTGGGATCATGAACCGAATGATGCTAGACCACTGTTGGAAACCTGGAAGCACTGGACGACCGTTTCATTCCATTGTGGGACTCCTCGGCAGTGCGATCCACGACCCCGCTCGCAGAATTCGACCCCAGGGCCGTCCAGTGCTTCCAGGTTTCCGACGGTGGTCTGACATCAATCGGTTCATGATCTCAATCAAAAGCTTAAATGTCTACTACGACACCTGAATTTCCTACGTTCAATTTCCTTTGAGGCACTGGATACTCACTTCCTTGGAGTTTCATACTAGGACTAAACAGCTGTCCAGTGCGTCCTGGCTACCACTTTAGAGATTTTTATACAACATTTTTCTAGTTGTTTATAATACTAATTTTCTATTTCTTGTTTGACATCAATTTTCAAGGTGCATTAGGTGATAAGAAAGACGAAGGTGAAGGTGTTTTAGGTGGACGTAAAGAAATTGATCCAGAAGTTGAAGCGGCATTACGTGAGGCAGAAGAGAAAAGAGAAGCTAAACATCGTAAAATGGAAGAAGAACGAGAAGTGATGCGTCAAGGTATCAGAGATAAAGTAGGTTATCTTTTTTGGTATAGTATCATATTTATTACTTAGAGGTTGATTTTTTGCACCATAACTATGCTAGATTGACAACCATAAGTGACCCTCAACGAGACTTTAAATAAAAGCGTTTTGAATACAGAGATCAATAGTATGAGTTTGAAGTGATGGAGAAAACACGTAGTTCATATAGACGCCTCTAGTTATATTGTATTCTTTGGTCTGAATGACTTTATTGGGAAGTCTTCATCATTAGTGTTAATTTCATATAAAAGTGAACTGTTTTGTTGGCTATTCCACATATGTTAAAACAGTTAGTTCTGATGACCTTATTTGTGATTGATTATTTCCGTAGGTTTTGTTGTCATCATTTGTCTTTGCATTTCATTCCTTTTATTTGGTTGACCTCTAACCAAATATTTGATTGGCTCTTTTTGTATGAGTTAGTACATCGTATCTATGTAAGTATGTAGATTGACTTAAATGGTATGTTTATAGATATTCTCAGGGATTTTTGAAAGTTTATCGATTCACAATGTTCACGTTTTCTGAAACTGAATTCATGTCCATGGTTATCTTAATCCACTGGTGCATTCATATGTAAAAATATACTATACATTTGTACTATTATTTTTGATTAGATATGAAGAGGAGTCCACTTTGTCCTATGAAATATTTTTCGTAGTTTATGGAATTTATTTTGTACATAGTACTGAAATTATGAGAAGGGGTTTTGTGGATATTATAATAATTTAGTAGTTGGATTCATGGGTCAATTGAAGCTAAACCACCACGGAAATCCTGGAAGCACTGATGGTCGTTTCGTCCTACTGATGGACTCCTCAGCAGTACACATCCATGACCTCGCCTCGCGGGAACTGTACCCAGGACCTATCAGTCTCGTGAGTAAACGCTTATCCTCTAGACCACTGAGCCGGCTGGCATCCAACGGTGTTAATCTCTAACTTCAACTAATCCACCAAATTGCGACACATACACCATTGTTTTCAATGAATTACTATCTCATAACAGACCTGGTTGAACTCCACTAGTCACTACATCTCACTAGAACTCCAGGAAATACCTCTTGAATCCAGTCACTAGTGAGTATATGTTGCATTAATATCAGAAGGGGTTTTATGGATATTATAGTAATTTAGGAGTTCCAAACTAAGACGAAACGGCCGTCCAGTGCTTTCAGATTTTCCATGGTGGTGGTCTAGCTTCAATTGACTCATGAATTCAACTACTAAATTAGAATCCAAATGTTTTGTAATACAATCTTTTAATATGGTTTCATTCTATCAGTTTAACAAAACGATTGAATAAAACATGTAAAAATCTGTAATGGATTGTATCTAATGGTTATCTACTAATTTTACGTAATAGCTAAGATTGGAATTTGTGCTAAGGATTATACAAATTACCTCAAAAGTCTGTTTTTATTTTCCTCACTGTATCAAACTAGCATATAATACAAAAAATTACGAGTTACTGAACTAAATTGTTATATAACTTTCATTCTATCCGCTTTAGCTTACAACTGTAGGACTATGGTATAGAATCATACATAGGGGCTTCTGCTTAACACTTAGTTTAAATAATGAGACCGAATAAGAATATTAGCCTAATGCCATCATTTGTGCTGTAAATGTTTTAAGGAAATATCGGCTAGGACTGATGAATTACTAGCTTCCAAATTTAACTTTCCCGCAAACCATATTATTACTAGTGGTGTTTTGAATAACAGGTACTTCCGTGGTCTGCAGATATCAAAATACATCTGAATATGATTGCTAAATTGCTATCCATTTATGTTGATTACTTAGTGCTTTAGCAACTGTTAACGCAAAAGATTTGGGATTTTTAGTGAGTAGTCAGAGCCATCAATATATTTATTGAGATCTGTGGTGGAAGCCACGGCTTGTGTAACTGTCAGCGACTCTAATCTATGATTTGTCTAAAGAACTGAAAAAAATGTCAAAGAACCTGATTAGACCACATGACTAATGTACCAGCTCCAAAAAAGTCCTAGCAGATATAAAAAAATGCTATTAAACAACGGCGAAATAATAATCTCAACGCCACAGTTCTAGTCTCCTCAGTGTGTACGAAACGCCTTGAATATATAATATCATAACTGCTCAGCAACGAAGAACCCTGACAATATACAAAAATGCTAGTGTTCGAGTTCGATAGAATTTACATATCAGTACTTCATAGGGTATTTCCTATTCCATAGTTATATTCACAAGCAAATCAAACGGACCAATAATCAACCAAAGATTTGAATACATTGCGTAGATGACCTACGTGCTATCTCCAAGAGATACAAATTTGATAATACACACAAGTTTATCAACTATATTTCCACTGTCATAGAATTTACTATAGAATAAATATCAGTAAACAAAATTCTGTTCTTAAGGGTATTAATCACTGAAACACATACAAGACCTTGAAAACTATTGGTATAGAGAAAGCCGAGCCTGAGATTAAGCATTAAGTTATAACCATCAAAAGCAGAAATGCACGAAACGAGCTGTGTGACATGTTATTCAGAAAACCGAAGTCCTCTTCAGAAATCGAATGTTTGAAAATATGAAGAAATCTCTCTTCCTATTCACCCTATCTTCATGTTTATTTTCTCAACTTTGTCAAAAATTACCTAACTAGAAGAAAATCATCCCCAGGAACAAGAACACAGAGTATTCGATAACGTGTAAAAAAAGATCTTAGAAAACGTGATATGGATTTCGAAATCACTCGAAATTAAAGTCAAATCAAAATAATCACTACTTCATTTTACGTAGGCTGAAAATTATAACTATAAATGAAGACAATTTCAGTACTTCACTAGTGAAATTCACGAGTCAATTGAAGCTAGACCACCACCATGGAAAATCTGAAAGCACTGGACGGCCGTTTCGTCTTAGTTTGGAACTCCTAAATTACTATAATATCCATAAAACCCCTTCTGATATTAATCAACATATACTCACTAGCGACTGGATTCAAGAGGTATTTCCTGGAGTTCTAGTGAGATGTAGTGACTAGTGGAGTTCAACCAGGTCTGTTATGAGATAGTAATTCATTGAAGATAATGGTGTATGTGTTGCAATTTGGTGGATTAGTTGAAGTTAGAGATTAACACCGTTGGATGCCAGCCGGCTCAGTGGTCTAGAGGATAAGCGTTTACTCACGAGACTGATAGGTCCTGGGTTTCGAACCTCCTGTGGGCAGGATCGTGGATGCGCACATCTAAGGCGTTCCATACTAGGACGAAGCGACCATTCAGTGCTTCCAGGATTTCCGTGGTAGTTTAGCTTCAATTGACCCATGAATCCAACTACTAAATTATTATAATATCCACAAAGCCCCTCTCTGATTTGGATTTTAACTATTATAATCGGTTATTATGGTTCAAATAAAATAAATTTGATTTAAATTCTTTTTCTAAATCCGATGATAATTTACATCATATACCAGTTAAAAGAACAACAATTTTTTAGTTTTAGCAATAAGTTTGACTTTCTTTCATCGTTATTTATAATTTAGTTTACTTTTAAAATTACGATTGGTGTAATCCATATGAATAAGGTTAGGTGGGAAATTCTTTTGGGATTAAACGTATGTCAATTTATGTAACCATTTATTGTATACAATTCCGCATTTTGACGTATTTTCTCTATACATTCATTTATGTTTCTAGTATGGTATCAAGAAAAAAGAAGAAGAGGTTCCAGCTGATTTCGACTTTTCTAGTCCTGAAGGTCGTCTCGGTCGTAAACGTAAAACACCAGCTGAACTAGCGGCTGAAGCAAATGAAGCAGAAGATGAAAACATTTTAACAAGTAAATTTATGTATCTGTATTATGCTACTGATGTATATGTTAGTAGTACGTTGAATGGTGGGGGGGTTCTTATTATTAACTAAAATGTATGGGAAGGGGTTTTGTGGAGATTATAGTAATTTCAATAGTTGAGATCATGAGTCAATTGAAGGTAGACCACCATGGAAAACCTGGAAGCACTTGACCACCATTTCTTCCTAGTATGGGACTCCTCAGCAGTGCGCATCCATGATCCAGCCTCGCGAGAATCGAACCCAGGACTTATCGGTCTCGTGCGCCGTCGTGTGCTCCTACGTTTTCTATGGTGACCTAGCTTCAATTGACTCACTATCTTAACTATAAAAACGTATGAGTCGAAATGCGATTGCCCAAAAATAACTACTTCCATCATTCTAGAACTTACGGGATTTCCCACAGTAGACGACGATTTAGATTAAAATCAGTTTTTTAATATTTCAACTTTAGTTTTCAGATAATTTACACCATGCTACTCTCTAGTTCTCATTGAAATTTAATACGTATTCGCAATCAGAAAAAGAGGTTTCAGCAATTTTAGGGAAACACATGATATGTTGTGGTGAGTAGAATAAATAAGTAATAGAGGGAGCCAATTATTTCGGCTGGAGTGAAGCTATTGTAATCCTGTAAAAACTTACTGCCAGAAACTAGCCATAAATATTAAGGCGGGATATTTCTTCACTGCCATAGAGTAGCTTAATTTTAAAGAATCATTAATCAGTCGTTATATAATAAGCCTTAGTGTTCGCAAACTTGATGCTTCTACGTGGACCCAGTGGCAAGACTATAAACACTTCTCTCGGGTAGACTTTAATGTTACATGAAGTCTAGTATCTAGTATATCAAACGCTGGAGTTGTAAGAATAAATATCAATAGAAGGTCAAGAAATAAACGATCATATCATGAAAGTCTATTGTCCGTATAATTATCTCTGTAAAACTGTTTTGTTGAACGTCTCATAAGGCACTCAGATTCTCAAAAGTGAATATAAAGTATTGAGGTAATTGGATCGAAAATGAGACTGATGATTAGTATTGAATAAGGATTGTACTATAATTGAGTGAGTGGTATCATGTGCATTCATAATACTACAAGTTGATGGTTCCAGTATCGAACTATCAATGAAAAATCCTGAGGCTTCAAAAACTTGAATGAAATGAGCGGACATTTATCCATCGTTTCTCCTTCCGATATCAGTATATGATCAAAGCTATTCAAGAACATTTTTCACCTCAGAACTGTCACTTTATCCTATGATGTATCGTGATGAATTTCCAAAGTTAGTTATGTGGCTATGATCTTTGACTATCGAGTATACTGTGATACTATCTAACCAACTCTATTTACATCATTCTGAATAATGTGACACTTTTCACTTTAACCTACAACATACATTAAGTTAATCTCTCAGATTGATTAAGAAACCATCATTTAGTTATCAGTATAGGGTTGTGGAGATTATTATGTTTTTAATTGAGATCATGAACCAATTGATGTTAGACCACCATTGAAAACCTGGAAGTACTGGACGGCCGTTTCGTTTTATTGCGGGACTCCTCAGCAGTACACATCCATGATCCCGCTAGTTGGATTAGAACCCAGTCTCGTGCGCAAACACTCAACCTACTAGACCATTGGGCCAGCATTCAACGGTATTAATGTCTAACTTGTATCAATCCAAATTGCACGACCATATTCCATTGTACTGAGGTAGATACCTATCTCTACCCGACACGAATTAGCTGGGTTCGAATCCCACGAGCAAGATCGTGGATGTGCACTATTGAGGAGTCCCACAATAGGACGAAACGGCCATCCAGCACCCCTGGGTTTTGAATGGTGGTCTAACATCAATCGGTTCAAGATCTTAATCATTATCTAGTTTTTGAATTCCATTTTGTAGTCATATTGTAGTGAACAAGAACACGAGTGGGGACAATTGGATGTAATTGACAGTAAATTGCAGAGCATCTCAATAAAATCTGAGAACCATGTAGTAAATCGTTAATTTACAACATATCAATCCATCATATCAAAATTGACTGTTCCTGTTGCAATCATCAATCCATTGTCTCAGATTTCATTGTTCATAGGTTTTCATATCAATTACGTTCCATTCTCGTTCTTTCCTCATCGACCTTCTACTGAAATACATTATATGCCTAACCACCGTTATATACTACTTTTGTGGATATAACTAACCCACATCACAATATAACGGTAGATAAATTATTTTTATCAATTCATTGATGATGTTCTCATATATATATATATCCTTACTATCATCATTTGTAGGTATGTTACCAGAAAATATGAGAAATATGGCTAATAAAGTAACTGAAGTTCCAGGGAAAATAATTTCAGAAGCTAGTGAAAAATGTCTTCTTATGTGATTATTATCATCTACAAAACAAAAAAGAACAACTATCATATACTTTTAAACAAATATAAACATGTATAATCATGTCAATATAAAGTAATTCTGGCATAGTCAATATATATATACATGTCACTATATAAAAACAGACCATGGTAATGATAACAAGAAAGAACTCATTATTCCTGATTGAATCATCTATTTATTGATTTATTGATTTATTTTATTCTAATATTGTAATACAAAACTGTGTGACCATTTCAATACATTAAATGATTAATTAACTCCTTCTACTTATATATATATAAATTAAATTAGTGCCTGATATTGAAGTTATTCATGTATGTTTGTTGTATACATAGAATTATCAACATAAATACAAAAAAAAGAACAAAAACAATTATTAACTTTATCTGCACATATATATTCCATGTGTTTAATCTTTGTTTATTAATAGTCTATTTGTTTAGTTATATCATAACAAATTGTATGTAGAATAATAGATATTTCATTGATTACGTAACTAACTAATTAATTAAACAAATAAATCACTTTTCATTAATTTTAATTAATTTCTTTAATTGATTTCTTTAATTACATAATAAATTAGTAATAAACTCAATTATAATTTAATTAATTCATTAATTGTATCATTTATTCATGCATACAAATATACATTCAAAAAAACAATTAAATAAATAAATAAATTGTAATCATTTAATATATTACATCATTATATTCATATTTAATTTCATAATTTTAATTATTTTCTAGATTAATGATTACATAACAATTGATTATTGATTTTGTTTATTTATTTCATTTATTTATTTGTTTATTTAATTATTTATTGATTTAAACTATTTGAAACGTTTATTATTCACATGACAACCATAAATTAATTGAATTTAAAATCAATAAAAAAAAGAAAAAAAATAATAAAATAAAACTATTATAAACTGTGAACCATGCATAATTCGAAACAATGGTGGATTCATTCTATTTTAAATTTTAAACAAAAATGAATGACCCATTGTCTGTTCATAAACAAAAATATATATTTATTATTATTATTATTCATTATCTTATATTGTATTTTTGAAATAGAAATATATATATTCCTCATAGAATGAATAGTTGAAAGTGTGGAATTAATTGTTTACTTATATTGATTTTGTTTTATATTTGTGAGAGTAATTTAGTAATTAGTATCAGAAGGGGTTTTGTGGAGATTGTAATAATTCCAATAGTTGAAATCATGAATCAATTGAAGTTAGATCATCATGGAAAACCTGAAAGCATTGGATGACCATTTCGTCCTATTGTGGTACTATATTAGTGCGCATCCACGATCTCGTCTCGCAAGATTCGAACCCAGGACTTGTAGATCTCGCGTGCTAGCGCTTAGCTTCTAGACCACTGAGCCGACCGGCATCCAACGGTGTTAATGTCTTCATCTGTAACTATCTCGTAATACCTGTATCAATCAGTCAGCTACAACGTAAGATCAGGCAAAAATATGTATCGGTCCAAGTTGTCGTTACCTCACTTGACTACATAAACTACAAAATACAGTTTCTAAAATAACATATTTTCCATCAGTTTAAATAATCAATACCGTTAATTCTATTTATAATCAGCTTAATCCAACACGGATGAGTTTGTTTCAATTCTATTTTAAACTTGCGATTGTACGTATGAATATCTTACCTGTATCATTAAGGTATCTGATATTGTCAACCTTTACCGTACCAGGCTGATGAAATTTTAAAGACAAATGAATTAGTTAACGCGCACCGTTGCTTCATTCTCTCTGATCAGATTAGACATTAGTCCAACGTTTGAATTAGAAGGATGATAAATGCATTTCAAATAAGCTTACGAGACTGTTCAAGTAGTTCAGCAAGTAGATTTTTTGATAGGATTTGATTTTTGGGAATATCTGATTGTTGGGGTGATCCGGTAAATTTCTAGCAAAATACAAGCAAGGAGCAGGAAAAACTAAGAATCGTTTCCTCCAATCAGCGTCCATTTGAAGTTTTAGCCAAAAATATCAAGTGAAACGTCATATGTAGAGGTTCTGATTGATGATTGCTATGCTGTTACTATGTTTAGTAGCATTCGAGAATCTTCTAGCAACCCTAGGACATTTAAAAACATTATAAAAACCCCATATTTTCTGCGTTAAAGTGAACCTTGGAGTAAAGTACTTCTCGCATATTTTGCGTCTTCTCTCTCGTTGTTCAGGTCGCTGTATAGTACTAGCTTGGAGGTTACAGAATAGCTTAGGAAACGAATATAGTGTTCAATTGCAAGACTTATCACTGGTTCGTTCAAGTTCAAGTAGAGTGCCTTCAGGAAGTATATGTGACCTTTTTGGTACAATCTTTCTCTCGACGAAGTCAATAAATATACTGAAGTTAAGCGCCGGTGAAAATCCTTATGCTTAAAAAGGTGACCTTGCATAAGCTTTCTGTCGAGGAATCTACGTCTAGACCTAGAACGTTCACAAGTTTTCCCATACATGGTGTCTCTGAGTTTCGTTTGAACATTGAGTAACTATAGAGACCAAGATTATAGATACTTCACCAGTTAAACCGATACCTATGTGAGTCTTTTTTAACACAAACTAGGACGATTGGACATCGAGACAGATCAAATCGGCTTTTTACTAATTCCTGAGAAGCAAGTGATTAGAATGGAGCTGGAGGCAAATTCAGTCATTTCTCAAAGTGTCTGATACACAGTTCCGGTAGGCTGACCTGAGGGCAGATAACAGTTCGTATATTTCAGAGGATGTCTTTTCTAATATTTGTTTTATGATATTGTTGTACATGATAATTCTAAACAGTTGTCGAGTGTTACCTATGTCACAACCTACTCCATGTTTTCATTTTTGTTATATAACACTACTGATTATTCTGGAAAGTTTTCGAGGGCCTACAAAATTTACTGTAAGCTTCCAGAACCCACTTGTTTTTTTAAGTTTTTGAGACAAGCTGCTAACTGAGGTTATTCCCATTTGTACCACAAACTCCTAATAATTACAGGCTACCTTTGAATAAAAACACAGTACATAGTCAGTTGGTATTCCACTAAAGGGACGTTTACATTTTCAATTTCGGAGTTAGATCAAAGAGGTCATATTATTTGGAATTTTCAGAAACTAGTATATTGTAAATTCTAACCAACACCAGAGAGTGGTTAGAGTTTTAGTAATTTTTCTGTGAGAAAGGATAGACTTTACTGACTCTCTGCAACGATCAATAACATTGTTATGGTTCATTTGTGAGTTGCTATTACAGGTCACAACGTTGAACTATGTCTCGCTTCACCCTTCAAGTTTGTGATTGCTAAGAATAAACAGTTCTCTGAACATAAATAAAACAGAATTTCGCCAACATAATTTTATCCAACTAGAACTCCAGAAAGATAGTCTGGTGTTATTCGGTCTGATTTAACTTCTGTACATGGGAGCCACAATGACGCATTACAATTACTACCATTTAGAACTTATATTTTAATTTTCCCTAAAAAACATTTAGTATAACTTTTCATCTATTCTTCTGAAATTCATTTGATGGAAACTTATGCAGAAACAACCAAAGCTAAATCTGATCTTCTAGTTTTTACTGATTTATTAAGTTAGCCGACTCCAATGCGAGTGGCAAATGGATAAAGTCAAGGTGTGGTAGTTACATTCTCGAACTCAATGCTGTTTTTACATTGAGACCACCAGGGTCAAACAATGGTTCTCTAAATATGGGAAGGATAAACTACGTTAGCAAGCTATCTTTAGATAAATAGAAGTGCTCGGGTCCTATTCTGAAACTTAAGAAAAATAATATAAATTTATACTGTAGTGCTTTGTTGTTGCCCTTTGTTTTATTTACCTGAAGGTTTGAAAAATAAAATCTCCAACATGCAAGTCACAGTGCATTTTCAAGAGATTATGCATAAAATTTGAAAGCTTTCAATTGTTAGTTCACTGTTTATATAAGTGAAAGAATATGAAACCAAAAAAGAGAAGCTCTTAGCTAAGATGTGATTGAATTTCTCGGATGTAGAATGAACCTGTTGAGAAACTTTACATCCGGTACTGGGAGGCCATACGTGTTTTATTTCTAGGTTAAACGCTTTTAGTTTCTTTCTCCCCCTTGTGAAAACGCGGAATCTACAAAATTTTATCATGTAATGTTGTCTCAGACGAATAATTTGATAAGCAAATACAGAAACATTGTCAACATTATCCACAAATTCCCATTCTGAAAACCTGTTATTGTTTACTTCAAACTTGATTTCGCCATATATGTATCTCTTACTACTTAATAAAAATAAGTAGTTAAATCAAACATAAATATGTTCACACCTATTTGAAACTGTAATTTAATTCATTTGTATTGATTACATGAATCTTCACATTGATGTTTAAGACTGTAGTTGATTAGTCTCTTATTGGAATATGCGCATCCTATGCGGATTGCCTTGATATTCCCAATAAGTTACAAGTATTATAAGTTCGGATGGATGATCTACAGTGGTGGAATGATTGTAATGATTGTAAATCTATTGTTGATCATGCGACCAAATGAAGGCGTGCATAAATCAAATTTAATGTTTTCATACCGTTTTTACTTCCAGTATTATTTCTTATTGCTATAATCATTTCGATACTTCATGTACCCAGATTTTCAGACATATCAGACATACACATTCACAAAGTTGGTATTGAACGTTGGAAAATTTATAAGAGAAATATGCGAAATTCATCCTCTTTGTAGAGAAAATCAGCAGTTAGATTGGCTTTTTAAGCTACTTATATTGTACCCCTTCTGTCCTCTTCATCAAACTGACAAAAATATTAAAAATATACTAAATGAATATGCATGCATTGTATTTTGTGTTGTTTTATTCAACTACGAGTAGGCTAAATTGATTTTAATGTGTCCAATGAATACCTAAATATGAGAACAATAAATAACTATGCTAGCCCATAGGTACATTACCAACCTAAGACACTTCAGATTGTGGTTATTTTCCGTGAATTTAGACACTCAAGGTTGTTGAAACGAAAGGTAAATTCCATCCAACTCATCCCTGTTCCTGCCGCTAAACTGAACATGAGATGAATGAAAATTAAAGGAGAATGGACAACGCTGTTGATTTAGTTAAGTAAAAATAATAAAATAGTGACGTTACTATATGAATTAAAACATTCTCACTCTCAGATGATGTCCGATAAAGTCAACTATGAAAAATTAAGTGGTAACAAACTGTTTCTTCTTGGTTTCATTTATAAACTCTTGATAGTGGACATCGAATGATATCAAACTCATGACCCTTGGACTTGAAAGTAGGCACCTTAGTCAATATCAAACTGAATAAGTCAGCAGTCAACTTAATTGTAAAATCACCTCATTTGTGTTTTCATCACTAGGATTCATCTCATCCAGAATCCAATAATATTATCAACCTTGTAATTATAGGAAAGATTTAATCAACACTCGCGTCACTTCATTATAACTCCACCTGGAGTCCCTCCGGGGGCCATTGCCAGTCCCAAGCCCGGATAATGAAGAAGGGTTGGGCATGGGGTTGGCGACCCCATCCCGTAGAAAACTAACTCGCTAAAAAATGCTAACCAGAAAAAATTATTCAAACCACTTAAACTCTGCCCTGGGAGTTAGAAGGTCTTCATTTAAAAGAGTTATGACGCCTCATGATGAAAGCCGAGTTCCTCCGGAAGTCACGAGGCCGATGCCCCCTCTGACAACCAGAGCAACCATTTATTTAGGTACATGGAATGCTCGTACAATGTAGGAGACTTGGAGAGTCTTCAAGTTGCTGCAGAAGTGAGGAGATCCAGCCTAGAGGTGGTTGGGATCAGTGAAACACATTGGACGCAAGTTGGTCAACAACGACTAGCTTCAGGGGATCTTCTGTTATACTCCAGACATGAAGAAGAAAATGTCCTCATATACACAAGGAGTTGTATTGATGCTGTCCAAACAAGCACAAAATTCATTTATAGGATGGGAATCTCATGGACCAAGGATCATCAAAGCCTCCTTCAAAACAAAGAAAGAGGGCATTTCAATGAACGTCATCCAATGCCATGAGCTTACCAACGAATACAATGAAGACGCTAAAGATCAATTCTACAATAGGCTGCAGTCAGTCATCGAGAAGTGCCCAACAAAGGACCTGAACATTCTGATGGGAGATTTAAATGCCAAGGTTGGGATGTACAATACCGGATATGAAGACATCATGGGAGAAAGGAACGAAAATGGTGAGAGATTTGCGAACCTATATGTCTTCAATAAACCGGTCATAGGCGGCACTATATTCCCACATAAACGCATTCACAAAACCACATGGACTTCACCGGATCACACTACACAAAACCAAGTCGACCATATCTGCATCAAAAAAAAGTTCAGGAGGACGATGGAGAACTTGGGAACCAAGCGAGGAGCTGATATAGTATCAGATCATCACTTGCTGGTCGCCAAGATGAAATTGAAACTCAAGAAGCACTGGACAACGGAGCGGACAATATCACAAAAGTTCAATAGGGCATTTCCTCGGGAGACCGACAAACTCAACAAACTCTAGATAGCCCTCAGAAATAAGTTACAAGCCTTCCATAATCTACTCAATGAAGAAGGAACTACTATGGAGAGCAACAGGAAAGGGATAAAAGAGGCAATCACTTCAACGTGTCATGAGATTCTGGGCTACAAGAAGCACCATCACAAGGAATGGATCACTGTTGATACACCGGATAAGATTCAAGAAAGGAGGAATTAAAATTAAGATTTACAGTTGATGATTAAGGTTGGAAATTAGATTTAGGATTTTCATTACGAACTGACATCAGCTATAATGCCAAAACTATTTATCCGAATGAATGAGTGAATTTCGAGCCAAAATCCGAGACCTGTTATCCTACACGTGATTTTTTCGTTCATAAATTATGGTCTCGCCGTAATTTTTCGTTCATACATTTGTGCTTTAAAATTCAACACCACTGATTACCGTTTGATTTGATATTTACTGGTTTAGGCCTTCACATTCGAGTAATAAATTATAAGCCTGTACAACAAGCCTCACTCCGTATCATCAACAATGTGTAATTGATCTCACGCTTAACTTAGCTGACATTTTTTATTAATCAGAGCTTTACACTACAATTATTATGGTTTATGCTAATCATACAGAGAGATATAAGTAGTATGTATCCGGAATGAGGAGTAAGACTCTTTATGATATAAGAGGAACACCAGAAGAAGAGAAAAAAGATAGAAGCAGTCCAGGTGGAAACAGAAACGAAAAAGCGATGGAACTTGTAAGAGATAATTCAAAGAAGATATCTAAATGTTGTATTCAATGTGTTGCTTCCAATTTTACAAATACAATGTGGGCTTATGCTTGAGACAATAAACTGGTTTACTCTATCCTAATCTCAGTTTATTATATTACGAGATCGTCATCCCAAGTTTTCTCATTATCAAGCACATCAACTATTATTCGCTGAAATATTTCGGTAATTTTATAATCAATAAATATATATTTATCAGTATTGTACATTTGAATCGAACTGATTTTAATTTTACATTTGTAAATTATGTTTAATCCTAATAGTTCAAAATGTTCTCACTGATCCGATAAGCTCATTTGCATTCTCTGTCATCTTTCCCATCTCACTCATTTTGTGTATCACCTTACACTACTTATTAATATTCAGTAAACTGTTTCATTCTCTCATAATTATCGAGCTTATAGTGTGGTATATCTGTGATCAACTGTTCTCGGGGATTTACATGAGCTGATGATATTCAGTTTATTTATTACATCAATTGCATTCTTTTGATAATCCCAACAGTATTTTCACTCCTATTTTCTTAATCGAACGTTTGTTTTATTGTAACAGTTCCCCTATTTCGATGTTTTTTATTCTTATTTCGACATTATCTGGGATTATCATCTTGACACATATATATAAGCTGTCGTATATCATATAACACGTTGTCACAGATTGGTAAACTGGATCGAATTCATTGTGCTTATTGGTTGCTGACTGACCTGAGTGCCAAGCTTCTAAAATTTCCCTGATGTTTTTGGAATCGACTCTATCCAAAATTTTCACATTTTTCCAGTCCAATGTGTGTCCACAGATGTCCACGTGCATTGATATAAGTGAAGACATGTCATGGCGTTTGACTGCTAATTTATGCTCGTGCAGGCGAAGATGAAGAGGGCGTCCGCTTTGTCCGATGTAGTGTTTTTCGCAGTTGACACAATTTATTTTATAGATGATATTTGGTTTATCTTCTTTTGTCATTTCGTCCTTTGGTTTCCACCTGAGCTACAAATCTCCACCATCTCAATGCCATTATTTCCTTTTATAAATCTGAATCAAGCGAGTGTTTCGGTCCTGGCTGTTTGATTTGTGGTTAAAATCCATCTAAAGCAAATTATTATTATTATTGTTTTATCGACATTATTAACACTATTTAGTTGGGTGAATTACGAAGTTTCGTTCAATATGAAGATCATTTAGACCATAGAAAAAAATCATTGAGATCTCTTTTTAAAGGATAGATCCTCTAGACATCATGAAAAGTGGATTTTCTACAATCATTAAATGATTATTTGTTTCCCTTTGATCTGGTGATTGATAACTAGGAGATTTGCATATAAATAAAAAAAAATGCTAATTCAAGTTCATTTGTCCTATCAGAAATCACTAGAAAATGAGGTTTGTTTTCTCGAACTACTCACAAGTAGTCAAGCCTAAAATTTATAACTTAATATGTCAGGCATTTGAGGCACACGAGCAAAAGTTGTGAAATATACGAATCTTGGAGGAAATGATACTCTACGCTGAATTTTTTTCTCTTCACTGATCGACCATAAACATCACTTCATACTGATAATGCTAAAATATCCAATTTACTTTTAATATTTACTATATACTCTTACTATTTTGATCCTCATTTGAGATTAAAGTGAACCAATGGATTAATTAAAACAATATTAATTTAATAAACTTGTAAACAGGGTACAGTGTTAGAAATGATAAAAAGGAAACTTTGTTTATCCGAGATTTTAAGCTAATCAACAAACTTGTTTTCATACTCGAAAATGCTATTTGCCCTTGATGGATCAGACTCACATTATTAAGTTTTGTAGTCAGTAGAATTGGAAGTTAAAGTGTTTGATTTACAATTAATAATACACGTCGTTTCGTTAGTAGAAATTAATTAATAATATTTCGATCAGTAGTTTATGCTAGCTAAATCGTATTGACAACTACACAACACAACTTGAAACTAATGAATCACTGAGTAGTGACTAGTGTTATGTACTTCTAGTCCTTTAGTGCTGATCGATTTCTTCCATAGTAATCTGTGTGAATTGACGCTGCCTGCTTTATGTTTTGACTTCGAGTGATTGATCTAGGTTTTGTGCTAGTTAAAACTAGGTCATTACAAAGTATATTTGTAATTATTAAGCAAACTGTGATTCTTGTAGGATTAAAGCACACGTCATCTCAAATTCACTTGTTGTTGTTCTACTTGTATCTTTCGATTTTGTTTAGGACTGCACAATTGATCAATCCCTTGTTGGCATATGTACATCCTGTGCGGATTGCCTCGATATAGCCTTAAGTTACAAGCTTTTTGAGCAAATATGGATAGTGTCCAGCAGTGGGATGCAGGACGCGCGTTTCGTCCTAGTCGGGACTCCTCAACTGTATACACATGCATCCCCGAGTTGATGTTCACTCTGGGATTTGAACTCAGTACCGTTCACTTCAAATTCTCAGTAGATGACTCTTGAAGTCAGTCAGAATTCTAGATATCTTTGTAATTAACTAAGAAAAGCATCTATATCATTTGGATTTACATTTATTCAAGTAAAGACTTAGTAATTGGTCTTATTATTAAGATGAAGGAAACAGATATGTATTTATACTCTGTTTTTTCAAATAATGCTTATTATTATACTGCATATATGATTTTTTCCTTTGATTGTTAGTTGGGTCAATAAAATATCCACACTATGTAGAGATATGATTAAGTGTAAGATGTCTTTTATCATGGTCAACTTCTAGATCTATTAAAACCTAATTAGTATTAGATAGTTGTTAGGCTCTATTTGTAACTATATGGACTGCATATTCTGACGTCAGTCAACTGAATCCATGGTATGATAAACACTTGATAATGTTATATGATGAGATAATAGCAGTGAAACATTGGAACATAGTTGAAGAAGAACACAGTTTTGAAAAGCCAGTGCTTGATAATAAGTGGCTAGGGGTAATTGGTGGAAAAAACTGGTTGGTTTAAGTTCCATGCTAGTTTCGAACTTTCGGACCAAGGCATACCTGCAATCTGGAGGTAATTAGTGCTCCCTGGTGAATTCGAACCAGCATTACACAGTTCCACATTCTGAGCAGTTATTACTGAGAAGTTCGATCTGTGATTTATCTTCTGTAAGAAATATATTTACACTGACTGGTTACTGGATGGTGACCGCCAAGCATCATTGTCTTCAATTATCTAACATCTATACATAGGGTACGCGATATCGAGTCACTTATGACAGTGGCCAGATTTCAACTTGATCAACAAAATTCTATCATCACTAATAATTAGATAGATATAATATTAGTATCTATTCAGTGATTAATTACTAGCCGATCAGATAATCCTACAAATATCACCCACACCCATCAACAACAACGAAATGAAGTATTGTGGTTAAAAAAATAAATCATCCTAACACATATATGGGACATATTAGACAGATGAAGTTTGGATTAGGCGAAGCGCATGAATCAACAAAATCATTCCAATCTTTCTTATGCAAAATAAAAAAAAATGGAATGGCAATAAAAGTAACGCTATACATCATCTCCGTAAACACAAAACCATACAATATGATCAATTTCTTCATCTTCACCTTTATGAATACTAACTAGATGCCAAACATCATGCTGTATCTTCGCCAATATCAATGCACATGTACAATTGCGGACATAAGTTCAATTGACGATATATTGAAATAATGAACAGAGAAGATAAAAAGAACCTTTAGAAGTTAGGCTCTCCCTTCAAGAAACGATTATTAAACTGACATTAAAACGACTGCAGCTTTTTGTCTTTATCCCCAACAATACATTTTGGTGGTATGACCGTAAATATGAAAAAAAATAGTGATTGATCTAAGTATTATCGAAATATATGCTCAATATATCTATTTAGATGGAAAACTATTTTTATCAATCGATCGAAAAAATCATGGACAAATGAAGAATTCAACTATAAAATTACTAAACTTTCCACAAAACCCCTTCTGATATTAATCAACATATGCTCACTAGTGACTAGCTTCAAGAGGTATTTCCTGGAGTTCTAGTGAGAAACAGTGACCAGTGAAGTTCAATCGGGTCAGTTGTGAGAGAATAACTCACTGATGACAATGGTGGGTGTGTCTCTCAATTTGGCGAATTAGTTGAAGTTAGACATTAACATCGTTGGATGCCGACTCAGTGGTCTAGAGGTTAAGCGTTCGCGCGAGAGACTGGTAGGTCCTGGATTGGAATCTCACGAGGCGGGATCGTGGATGCGTACTGCTGAGGAGTCGGGTAGTAGGACGAAATGGCGGTCCACTGCTTCCAGGTTTTCCATGATGATCTAGCTTTAACTGACTTATGAATTGAACTTTAGAATAAAGAATCAAAAATTAGATTGGGTAGACAAAGGCAATCTCAATAAATATGCAGAAATCAACAGATTAAAGTCACCAGTAACAAATCTCGATCAAAGTTGACCGGACAAGTAGGAGGAATTCAAATACCTTATTTCTACCTGAAATTTATACTGATGATATTTTTCAGAAGGATAATGAATGCTTCACAATAAAAAATAATAGTAATCACACAGGCCAAATCTCCTAGTAATATTATGTATATGCTCAAGATTATTCAAAAGGCAGAACACCAATTGTAGGGATAATGTATTGTTAATGACTGATGAAACCAGCAAGCAACGCAGAAAGCAAGCACAGAGGGAAGTAAGTGAGAAAGAGAGAGCAAAGCAAAACGAACTGGCAGAAATGTGATGAGTAGTATGAGGAATGTACACACATACACTCACATAAAAAATCGTCAAGTTGACAAGCGAATAATTAACGAGGCCAAAATGTGACTCAAGTAAAATAAATAAATTAGCTTGTCTGGAAGCTAGAACAAGCCACGTGGGCTTTTGACATGACAAGCGACACTATAACGGTTTTTTGTAAAGATACTGATTACTTATCCATAAATTCATCTATCCAATCGAGAATTCATTTATTTGGTAGTGAAATGTGAATCACATGATATTGGTGATGGAGAAGAACGTTTTCCTACTGAGACGGTGTCACATCGAAAGTGCACCCTAGTGAAACTATGATTTCATCAGAACTGAAGACGCTTTAAGTAGATACTTTACATCCTGGACCCACCCTTTTAAGCTTATTATCACAAAATTTAACCTTTCTTGTTAGCTTTCAATTAGAACAAATTGAAAAAAAAAGTTGAAAAGGGTTTAAAATTTCCAATTGTTTGTATTAAGAGCTGTAATTGGTCAGTCTCTGTTGCTATACATGTATCCTAAGCTACTTGACACAATATAGAGTCACACCATAAGTTTAAATATATTTGCTACATAGCTAGTAATGATATCCGTAGCACAATTGTGATGATTAGTAATGCCTAACTTCACTCAATAGCTCAGTGTATAATCCATTGTTATTTGAAGCAAAAGTTACTGTGAAAATCATTGGGACATAGATAAATCCAGGTGATGAGTCTATAAAGGGATAAAATGAACATTTTATATTCAACTAATAGAAACATACTAAACACATAAATTGGAAAAACGTAGATAAATTCACAGGTATTACTACTTCATAAATTTTTAATGCACTTAGATTTAACTGTACATGTGAAATTTATTCCTAGAACAAGGCTGTAATTCATTGAAGGCATTTTTGTAAACTGATTACATATGATGCAATTCTAAACTTTCTTGATTGTTGTCTTTAGTCAAACATGCTAGTCATGATCTTGTGGTGTTTGAATTAACTAATGATTCTTTTGTACTTGTTGAATGCTCGATTTCGAATTCCAAATACAATACATTCGTTTGTGCCTGTGTCTTCTTAATTCAATTGCGTTAATCCTGGAATTCCTAATTCATACGACAATTAGTATACCATATTGGCGTCGCGATGGAGCCTGCAATGGAAAAGTTAGATATTCATTCAACTTCGGACGTTTTTGAAGATTACTTTGAAAGGTTCGAAATCTGGGCTATGACCAAGGAAGATGATGAGGATGTTAATATTGTGGCACACTTCCTCACATTCATTGGAAAAGAAGCATACAGCTTATTAAGAACTCTGGCTATGCCGGAAAAGCCCATTTCGCTTCCTTATACAGCTCTCAAGGAACTGCTGCTAGACTATGTTCAGTATACAAGTTTCGAATGCGGTAAAGGAGGGAGATCTCGTAAAATGATTCATGAGGATATAAAAAATTCCACTACATTACGTCATTCCAACTCAGTTCATACTCAAGATTATGCAGACAATTCATTGAGGAGATGCAATGCATTTCACGAAGATGGGCACAAGTTTAGTCAGTGTTTGTCCTGTGGCAAGTTCCACTCTTTGAATTCATGTAAATTTCGTAATTCTAAGAGCTTTAAATGTGGTGATATTGGACATATTCAGTCAGTCTGTAATACTAATGTTCATCTGATTGCAACTAATATTAAGACTTGTAATTCTGATTCTACTGAGTCGAGTATTCATGATGATCATTTATCTTTATCAACGATTTCAAAAGACAGTGCAGAGTCATATGGCAGTTCAGAGTTAAATGAAATCCAGAATTCTTGTGAGACAACAGTTCCTAATCAACCGATTTATCAGAATTCTCATGCTATTGTACCAGGTATGACTTTTCCTAATGATTCACATATTTCTAATGAAATTACTTGCAATTCTGAGGAAAATATGTTAAATGTACCTAATCATGATCGAAAACCTGATGTGGTTTGGATAGATGCTGATTTTTCTAACGATCCTACGCTCTGCAATGACAGTCCTAATGAATTTCATAAGAATATTTCAGAAGAATCAAATCCTGATGTCATATCATATATTACCTATCCTCATAATGCATTTGATCCTTGTGAAAAACCTGCTCAATGCGAAGCACGAGTACTAAGTGACCTCGAGTTTGATTACATTTCGGATGATTTCATATCAACTGCTGTTTACCCTTATCACAAAAACAGTTCTAATGTTTACTCTAAACAATGTGAGAAATATGTTTTAAATGAAGCCACATTACTCATAACTTGGGGATATAAAGATCCAACATTATTTCGTGGGGGAGGATAGTGTTGAAAAATCTATGGTTCGAATTCTAGATATTAATGATTTCATTACAAAACCAACATGCTGGTTGTATACAATTCCAGGTGAGTCTGTTCCGATTTCGTTTGTTAATTCCAATACTAATGAGCACTTTCTAGATACTACAAAGTTTTATATTATACAATGTCGGACAGACTCAGGATGAACTTAACAGGAAGACGTACAACCGATTACAAACACTTATACTTCTATTTAAGCTGTGGCGGATGTGGTGTTTGAATTAACTAATGATTCTTTTGTACTTGTTGAATGCTCGATTTCGAATTCCAAATACAATACATTCGTTTGTGCCTGTGTCTTCTTAATTCAATTGCGTTAATTCTGGGATTCCTAGTTCATACGACAATTTGTATACCATAGATCTCTTTCATATGACTTTGAAAAATTACATGGTTACATAATGTTTGCGAATGATTTCCAATCTTGATAAGTTTATAATAAATTCTCACTTGACTACATAAACTACAAAATACAGTTTCTAAAATAACGTATTTTTCATCAATCTAAATAATCAATACTGTCAATTCTATTTATCATCAGCTTACTCCGACACTGATGAGTCTGTTTCAATTCTATTTTAAACTTACGATTGTATGTCAGATCAGATCAGTCAGTCAGTCAGCTACAACGTAGGACCAGGCACATATGTGCATCGGTTCAAGTTGCCATATCTCATTAGCACAGCAAAATGAATACCGAATTCATAGGAGTAGTTAATTCAGTGGTGGTAATATATAAAAGAAAGATTGCATATAAGGATATAGTACAGAAAAAAAGAATTAGTTGGTAGAAAGAAAGATATGAAGCGATTTTAATCCCATAGTTTAAGGGAAGACAGGGAGTGTATACACCGACGCCATTGTGATCGATTCTGAGCCATGTCATTCACAGTCTCCAACCATTGGTTACGATAGTCACGCGGACCCCAACCAAGTAGTCTGCATCTAGCAACATGGCTCAGACTAGAAGTTAGTGACTTCACTGATGCCACGTTTCAGTTTGGCCGCCCCTAACTTTCTTCTAACCATCCCTAACACTAATCAGCATTGAGCGTCGTGGTAATCGGTGTTCAGGCATACGCAACACGTGGCTAAACCATCTCAGTCGATGAAGATTTACAACCTCATCAACTGATTTACCGTCATTCTTAGATACCCTGCATCTAATCTCACTATTACTTACCCGGTCAGATAAGCTGACATGATTTTGAATCCACAAGCCTTATGGTTCGGGACAAATTCGGTCACCAACTAGTAACTTTAAAAAAATGGTTATCGTTTTATTGTAAAGGCTTTTAGATTGGGGTAAATACTTTAGTGAGATAGAACTTACAGAACCGTCCCAAGGATAATAATCATACATAATTTTATTGTAAGATTACTAAATACATGGTTTGTTGTAGTTTTATGGTAATTAGCCTAATTCTAAGCTTTTATCTAAGTCATTAGTTGTGGTTGGATGTTTTGCCGTTCATAAATTATCGTTTATTCATTATAAACCTATTGCTTTTTTTACGTCACATATGACTTGATTATGTACATATTATGATTTCTTATTTATTACGAATTGTGATTATGTAATTGATATCCATAAGTCCTATGAAGTTATGAGTCAGAATGACAATATAAAGATAAAAAGAACTTCAGTTTGCCGTCTTTGTATTTTGATTGACTAATTGAAACAGAGAGGACAACGGGGCAAATAGTAGTTGGGACTAAAGTCATTATGCAACGTCATTCATGGTATTAGTTGGAAAGGAAGTCATTGGTCATACACCACAGTACTAGTAAACTGAAAGTTATTAATGTATAACAATTTGTAATTTCAAAGATGATGACACCATTGCATGATTGCTCTTTGATATGTAAGAAGAAAATATAATGAACCACTAAAATTTGTAAGATTTCTCGAAGTGACATATTTCTTATTCAATATAAATCATTGACAATGCTTACCATATAAGCAGAATTTCTACAAGCCAAAAGAAATTTAGGTCATTTTATTCCAATTCACTGACTCCATAGTAATAAATCTCCTACTTTAAATATGAAGATTATCATTTTCAATTGTATATGTGTATGTATAGTGAGGGTTAAAATGGATAGAATGAAGCATATTTAAGTGTATTTTGAAACAAGTACAAAAAAAAGTGTTATACATTAGTTAATGCTTCGATGAATAGTGCTTGTTCGTTGATGATAGTACTTTCAAGATGTATACAATTTCCAAAGAACTTTTTTACCTTAATAATATATGTCCAAATTCAAAGACATATTAGATGATGAACTATGTTAATGATGTGTGAAATAAAGATCTTTTATTAGGTCATTCATTTCAATAGATTCTAATAGTTTATATATGAAGTTTTATTCTATTAAAAAGAATGAGTTGTATAGTTATATCAAATTTATAAATCTACGGTTACATCACAACACATTTCAAAGCATAAAGGATAACAGTTTGTTATTAAGAATACACTAGCAGAATATGTAGTGGATCTATCAACAAAGAAAAAGAAGGCTAAGAGGTAGTCAAGATAATAAACTAGATACAATAATGTAACAAGATTTGAAATGAACTCTTGAATTTATATGACACGTGTAGGTCAACCATATCAAGACTAAGATAGATATGGTTGATGATATCGGATATTTTTGCATAACGCTTACAAACTAATTGAACTTGGGAATAGAAACTATTGAATTCTGATCAAATATTCTAACAGTATTATTATGTAAGGCATCACGAGGCAAGCTGTAATCTGGAATCCTGAAGGGAAGTAGAAAAGAGGAAGGCCGAAGAATACACTACGTTGGAAAATGGAAGCAGATATAAAGAGAATGAATAGCAACCGGAAACAACTGGAAAGGATTGCCTAGGACAGGTTTGGATGGAGAGTGCTGGTGGGAGGCCTATGCTCCTCGACGAGGGGTAACAGACGTAAGTAAAGACATAATGGTCTTAAATATGACCTTTAAAATCAGTCAAGTTGAAAATGAAGTAGTTGCTTATCGAGTTTATTAAATGATAATCACAAACTATTGAGACTTGATCTTATTACTTTAAAATACACTTTTTTTCATGATAATGATTCATTGAAATAACAAAAACTAAGCAATTTAACCATTCAGCTTAGAAAATTCAACACCACTTGAAAATATTTGATGATATACGTATGTTACATAAATTAATATTCTGTGATTCAGAATTTGTGATTCCCTGTTATTGATATTGAGGACTACAATTAATTAGTTTCTGTAACACAGTTCCAATAAGAGCATTAACAGTGGAATGTAAACATATCCAGATGAAGAGTATCAAATAGGACGAAATATGAGTTCTATATTCAATTGCTAGCTATATATCAAATATATAAGGTTTTAGAATAAAATCTTAAACAAAATAAAACGACAATGAACTTTGATTAAACTGCATAATGATGACAGTTTAGTTCTATTTAAAATGTGACATGGAGAGAACCAAAACTATGTGGTTAACATGCACCATTTTTGCGTCAACAGAATAAACTACGTGGACATATTGGATGATAAATTACATGGATTATTCAATGAGTAATAACCAATATCACTTTCTTCTAGTTCTTGGTAGTGATCGAGTTCTATTCATCAAGTTTCCGTTTGACCACTAGTTTGAATGGTTCATTATCTAGTACACTGTATTGAGATGTTCAATGAAGTTGACAGGAAACCCTTCTCGACTTATTTTTCATGCTAGTCAGCACTCATCGATAGGAAAGTGTATTTGGAATCTTTAAATATCTAGTACTTATCACGTTCGAACTCTTATCATCCAGTTTTACGGTCTAAGACACTATCACTGAGCTATTCGTACAACAACCGAGCTCTTGTAGAACCCAGCTATTTAAAATAATTGATCACTGAGTATCGGTAACTTTCACTCAGGTTCGAATCCTACTAGAATTTTAGTCTTCGCAATATTTCGAGTATTCATTGTTAACGAGTCCCAACTGGTGCAAAACCCAAGTTAATACAGTGTTCCCTTCCTACTCTTTACATACATTTAGACAAATAAAGACACAACATATGGTTACTTACTACATTTCATTATTATTTGGTAACATCCGTTTGAATGTAGAAATTATTTTTCTTATTTTGATTACGTTTATGAAGCGAATCAATATAGAAAATGATATGTTTCTTTTTGATGAAATGTTTAAACTAAAACGTATATAGAGATTAGTGAACTACGTAAATTTCTATGCTTATTATAGAGATTGCAAAGAATATCTATTATTTATTAATATTCACGATTGATTAGTTAAATCAATATTGATTTTCGATATCATAAACCCTGAGTATCTTGGTGGAGTTTTGTTCTCTGAGCTGGATGGTTTGGTCGTGGAGCTTTCATCGTTCTTCTGGACGACATCATCAGCACAAACTTCAGATAGAAGTGAAGTGTTCGAATTTCTCCATATGTGTTTCACAGCTTGATCTGTGCACCTCGATGTTGATTGGTTCTTATCGACCTTAAATTTATCATTGTCTACTTCTTTGTTTTGGTTGTGTCTCCCATTTGTTTGATTTTTGTTCCTATATTTATGCATGATTTTCCTGATTGGTTGATAAATTCGATTGATTTCAATATGTTTGTTGATTGATGATTGACCTGAGTGCCAGGCTTCTAAAAATTCTCTGGTGTTTTTGGAGTTTCCTCTATCTAAGATTTCTACATTTTTCCAATCTAATGAGTGTTCGTAGTGAAGGTGAAGACAAACCTATCTAGATTCACTACAGAAAACATTGAATAACCATCATTGATTGTCTTTTATTTTCATCCATAATTATTATTATATTTTATTATATGATTAATAATCCATAATTACACTCTTTTGGCTAAATATTTAGTGTATGAGTAATAAATTTTTATTTCTCAATACACTTTCATATTATCCAGTCTGTTCGATTGGAAGTTCAGGTATCCTTTTTGTGAGAAAAACTGTTGGTACAATTACTTCATCTATCCCAATATTTCAGTATGCCCGATAAAGCTATCAAAATAACACTGAACAGTATGACAGTAACAAGGGTAAGTGTTAATAGAAACTAATCAAATTTAATGCTGACAAAACATACTGTTACTTACTCGTAGAAGAAAACCTAATAGCTCACTTCTACTTTAAGTTTATGCTGATAGTGTCTAGAAAGATAATGAAAGATTCACAATTGGACCCCTGAGCTTAAAGATCACAAATTCACCAGAAAAAAATAAATTGTTTCACGACATTTTTATTCTGATATTATTTAATTAAGGCTAAACCACCATGAGAAACCTGTAAGAACTGGACAGCCGTTCCGTCCTAGTATGAATCTTCTCAGTGAGCAGTGAGCACCAATGATTCCGCATATGGGATTCGAACCCAGGACTTATCGGTCTCATGCCTCAAGGTTTTCCACGCTAGTCTAGCTTTAATTGGTTCATGAATTTATTTTACTCTACATTCTTTGAACAATTTATCGTTAAATTGAAACAGAATTAAAATTATTTACAAAGCTGCATTTCATAACACACTCATATATAAATGAATCAAACTTATTGTTTGAGTCAGAAAATTTTTCAAATAGAAACTCAAGTGTTTTTCACGAGTTGTTTACAATAAATGAAGCATAATGTGAGAATAACATTCTATTGAAATCGTTGATTAGGAAAGAATGATAACAAGGGTAACAATATGGTGGTGACCAAAAAGTGAATTGATGTTTACTTTACAACCACTCGAATAGGTGGCATTCATGTGTAATGAATAAAGTTGACAATCTTCAAACTTGAGAGTGATTCATTTATTAAACAAATTTCATATACAGAATCATTGAAAACTACAAATTATTAGAAAGTAGTTTCATTTTAATTAAAGACATTTGAATCTCAGATGCTTCAAATTATATAGCGAGTATAATAGACTTTGATTACGAAAAAGCATTTGATAGCGTGGACAGAACAACACTATGGAAACTTCTTCGACACTACGGCGTGCCTCAGAAGATAGTCACTATCATACAGAATTCCTATGATGGATTAAACTGTAAAATCGTGCATGGAGGATAATTGACAGACTCGTTCGAAGTGAAGACTGGTGTCAGGCAAGGTTGCTTACTCTCACCCCTTCTCTTTCTCCTGGTGATCGCCTGGATCATGAAGACGTAAACATCTGATGGGAAGCACGTGATATAGTGGACATCTAGGATGCAGCTAGACTTCGCAGATGATCTCGCTCTACTGACGCACACACAACAACAAATGCAGAATATGACCAGGGCAGCAGCAGCCTCAACAGCAGTGAGTCTCAATATACACAAAGGGAAGGGCAAGATTCTCCGATACAACATAGCATGCAACAATCCAGTCACAATTGACGGAGAAGATTTGGAAGATGTAAAAACCTTTACATATTTGGGCAGCATCATTGATGAACACAGTCGATCTGATGCAGATGTGAAGGCGCGGATCGGAGCAAGAGCAACATATTTACAACTGAAGAACATCTGGAACTCAAAACAAGTGTCTGTCCATCAACATCAAGGTCAGGATTTTCAATACAAATGTCAAGACAGTTCTACTGAATGGAGCGAAAACCTGGAGAACTACGAAAGACATCCATCATCCAGAAGGTACGGGTGTTTACTAACAGTTTTCTACGTAAAATACAACAGATCCGTTGGCCAGACACAATCAGCAGCAACCAATGTGGGAGAGAACAAACCAGATTCCAGCAGAGGAAGGATTCAGGAAGAAGCCTTGTAAGCGGATAAGACACACATTGAGGAAAGCACGCAACTGCATCATAAGGCAAGTCCTCATATGGAAACCTCAAAGCCAAAGGTGGAGAAGAGTAAGACCAAAGATCAGATTAAACGGGAAATGAAGATAGACGTGAAAAAAATGAACAAGAATTGGATGGAAAAGGACGGAGTGTGTTGGAGAATACTGGTTGGCGGCCTATGCTCGATTGTGAGTAACAGGTGTAGGTAGGTAAGTAAGTAAGTAAGTAAGTAAGTAAGTAAGTAAGTAAGTAAGTAAGTAAGTAAGTAAGTAAGTAAGTAAGTAAGTAAGTAAGTAAGTAAGTAAGTAAGTAAGTAAGTAAGTAAGTAAGTAAGTAAGTAAGTAAGTAAGTAAGTAAGTAAGTAAGTAAGTAAGTAAGCAAGTAAGTAAGTAAGTAAGTAAGTAAGTAATTATAATAGACTTTAAATCACTTAGGTAAAATTCAGTGGTTTATGATTTTAAATTCAGTGATTTGATGATATAACTGGATCACTATACTGTACCGTAAGTGAGTTTCTGTCTCTATATCGACTTGATTTTTTCCGTGAACCACAGCTTGAAGTGTTTCAACAGATATCGAATTTCAACTGTACTATAGAATAATTTAAATGATTTAATGTCACCCGTCTCCGTAATCACAAATTTAATTTGCACTTTCGTCAGGTGAATCAGGGAAATATAGACTCAAACACGTATAAAATTTGAATAAACTTCACAAAATGATGGAATACATGTTACATGAATATAATACGTTAATATATATACAATAGCCGAAATGATGTAGAGTAGTTTGAATTTTTGAAATGTCTATCATTGGCTGGTTTAGGTAACCTAGTTTAAGCTATTAAAAAACGCCAAATTAACTTCAAATCGAACATCGACTAAATCACATGAAATTTCAACGTTTATCGAAAAACGAATTAAAGAAGAAGTTTCTTCATTACTTTGTTAAGACAACAAATTTAAAAGAATCACTGACGAGTCATTTATTTTCATAACAGATTACATTCACATTGAAGATACTATTATTTATTTGAACACATAAATATTAGTACAAGGGGGCACCATATATATATATGCGCCACACAAATCTCATTTGATTTGTGTGAAGGCTGTGGTACTGCCCGGGTGCTCAAAGTGAAACAGGTGGTTTACTCAGGGGGTCACATCCGGAGCCTTCGACCTAAAAGTTTGATCCATAAGACAGTGGAACATCGTAAGGAGATGAAATCCCATGGTAGTCGGTGACCAGTAATTGGTTCATACGCCATTTGTCCATTCAGGATACTGGGGGCCATGTGCACCAATGGTTTTGAACCAGGGTTTCCCAACTCCCCTAGGTGGATCTTCCGTGTGCACTGACCCGGTTAAAGCTCTGGAAATTCGCTTGTTGTCCTCTCAATTTTGTAAACAACACGCCCACCACGAGAAGTGTTGGGGATGTCAGATCCCCAGAACTCACTGGGTAAATGCCTTAATTTTATAATTTTATTTTGGAAATTTAGATTCCTTTGTTTTCGCACCAAAAGCACACTTTTCACCTTCATGTAGTATTTCCCACTTGGGAGAATCTTTAACCCTATTGATCCGTTGTGTATTTTTAGTATGCTATTTTCGCAACGCTTCCCGAGGACAGTTTTATGCTGTATACATACGTTTGATTTGTGTCTGTTATTATTCACTCGTGCTTCTGGCTTACGGAATATATTTTCCCGTTCCAAACTTGAACTTCTTCCTCTAGTTAGCGGGGCTGGAACGCATCAAGAAGGCAGTGAGCAGGACTTCCCTGGCAGAGGCTATATACGCGTGGTCATGTAAGAGCATTTGGTAAGGGAGAGCGAACTCTCCCCACTCTCGGCCGTACCAAGACATTTGGGGGCTATTGGAACTGTCAGACAATTTCATTTGAAATATCTGAAGGATAGAATATTATCTGTAGGAATAAAAGCAAAAAATCACTACAGATATTGAAAGTTGTACAGTTGAAATAGCTTATTATCATGACAAGCACTTTAAGATAAATTGTTTGCAGCTTGATGTAATCTGTATCGTTGCCTTGTAAATCAGAAATGTAGTTCATGGAACTTGGAAAAAGTGATCTAAATACATCACATTCATTACTAGTGTAGTGTATGAGAATACAGGCTGCGACAAACAAATTACAGAATCTCTTAGTAAAATCTGAGAACCATTAAGTAAATAATTCATTTGCAAAATGTCAATCAATTGTCTCACACTTGATTGTTTCTTTATTTCCACACCAATCACCCTCTTTTCTCGTTCTATTCTCTTCAATCTTTTTAATTTTCTGCTGCCAGACATATCACTTTCGATTGGTGATGCTTACTACTTTTTTTATATGTCAATATCAGTAACACACACCACACTAGATATGAAGGTCATGTATACATTTGTGACATAGTACTACTGAGAAGTCTCATACTAAGATGAAGTTACAGTTTAAAATATATAAACCTTAACAAATCACATATTTCAATACGATATTCTCCTCGTTCACAATGAGGTGACTTTATCACAAATGCAATATACAATATAACGTTCGAGATTTCAAAGCCGTTTTTTAACCAATAGGGAGAATACCTGTTGTTATTAAAAGTATTTTGCTTGGAAATTAAGGAAACCTATCAAAGTATATTGTATCTATGGGAGGGGGAGGTCATTAATTTTTTCAAGGTTAACTATTAGTTTTCTGATAGTACTAAAGAATTTCACTAATCTAAATGTGAATAAACTTCTTTTATGGACCCATTCCGTTGTTATTAACAGGTGTACGGAAAATTACTAATTGTCAATACTATCTTTATCATTGAATTCACTAAATGAATGGTCAACAAGATTAGGTTATATGATGATGATATGAATGTCACACATAAAATCGTAGTACATTATGCATTTCTACTCTGTTGGCTCGATATAATGTTTTGGTTGAAGGTTTAAATTGTATAAAAACCAGTAAAACAGAACCTTTCTACTTTATGTATGACATAAAAACCTGGTTCATAAAGAATGTATTACTGGTGGTTCCTTTCCACACTGTCATTTCCTGTCTATGATGGTAGAATAATTTGTTTTTGTCAATTAAACGTTTTTTCTCAATGCTTTTTTATCTGAGAAATTAAAAAGAACGTATACAATCATGGAAGTAATATCTTTTCACGAGTTAATGAAAACTAGACCACCATGAAAAATCTGGAATCACTGGACGACTCTGTCGTCTTAGTATGAAACTTCTCATATCCCGTGAGCCGGATCGTAAATGCACACTGCTGAAGAGTCCCATACTAGGACGAAATGGCCGTTTAGTGCTTTCAGGTTTTTTTTATAGTGATCTAGTTTTAATTGACTCATGAATGCCACTATTCAATTACTATGATCTTTACAAACCCCTTCCCCTTTCTTTTCGTTGAATCCAATATACATCATCATTATAACGGTAAGAGTAATCTTTTATTTCAATGGTTAAGATCATGAGTCAGTTGAAGCTAGACCACCATGGAAAACCTGGAAGCACTGGACGGCCGTTTCGTCCTACTGTGGGACTCGTCAGCAGTGCGCATCCACGACCTCGCTCCCTGCGAGATTCGAACCCAGGACCTACTGGTTTCTCACAGGGGGCGAGGTCGTGGATGCGCACTGCTGACGAGTCCCACAATAGGACGACACGGCCGTCCAGTGCTTCCAGGTTTTCCATGGTGGTCTAGCTTCAACTGACTCATGATCTTAACCATTGAAATGACTACAATCTCCACAAAAAAACCCATCTGATATTAATCTTTTATTCTTTTCATTCAAAAGTATTTCAATTTCAATGATAATTTTACGAAATTAAAAAAAATAATTATCTAAATAAACATCAATATGTTATCATTACTGAATATTCAACATATTCAATAACACAATAAAGTTCTTTAAACTTTACTTCGATTCCTATTGGATAGATAGTCCATTTTGAAATGATAATAACAAGTTACAATGTACATTTGAATAAGAAACAAAAGAAAAAAGGGAATATACAAATGTATTTAAGTGTTTATCCTTTTTTTTTAGAAAAAAACCCCCTGTTCTTATTCAATCTTGTTTTATTTTAAACAAAACTAGCTTCTCTAATTGTTTTATAAGTATATTTGCCTACATCCGATTTTGATAATCTATTGACTGTGATTAAATCTGAATCATAATGTTCTGATTTGATAATTTCTTTTGAATGAATTGAATTATCGGTCATTTGATTATCATGATGATGGTGATAAGGATGATGAAGATGATGATTATTATCATTAATATCAACGATCAATGGTAATGAACTAGTTATAGTTGGTGAATATTGAAATGAATGATGAAATGTTCCATTTTTATTTGATCATTACAGATAAGATTATCAATATAATCAGTTTCATTATCAATAGACATGTTGATATTATTATTTAAAGGTATAGTTGAATTCTTAGATTTAACATAAATCGGTAATTCCTCTAAATGATCTACGGTTATTGTTGTATTAATACTATCATTATTGATATTGTTATTGTCAGTGTTATTTGATGGTTCATGATTACCTGATATGACATTCTCATCACAAATATGATCATTATCTTTACTAATATCACCTTGATTTTTTACTAATAATTGTTGACATTCTTGTTCATTTTCTAATGGTAAAGGTGATTGATGATGACGGTGTTGGTGATGGTGGTGTTTAGTCTTGTTTGGTAAACATATCTTTAAATTATCCGTATATATTATTCTAGGAGATATAAGAAGATCGTCATGATGTTGTGGGGCATGAAATGTTTTATAATGAATCTGATCCCTTGAACAAACCAACCGATTTGTATCATGATGATGATAAGTTAGCATAGGATTTGGGTCAGTATTCATGACAATTGATTGATGATTGTGCCGTCTTAATGTTGCTTGTAGTAATGAAATATCCTGGTAAGAAGAAAGCGGATGTTGTTGGTTTCGATGTTCCTGCTGTTGTGGTTTGAAGCGATGATGAAATGATCTTAAATTTGTGGGATTTTGTAATTGATTTATGGGATAAACTGGTAGCGAATTACCTCGAAAATGCATTGGATGTCTATTCGGATTAGGTGACATAGCATAGATTAATGTAGGCGTTTTAGATGACATTTGTTCACTTCCTTCATTATTCATTGTTGATTCTGTATAAATGATTGACTGGTGACTCATACTCACTGGAGAATTCAATCGTTGTAGACTCATTGGTAACCAATTACGATTATTAGTGCCTATATGGTTTAAGCCAATGGCTTCAACATTCTGGATAGTTTGATGTGACCTTTGGTCAAAAAATGGAGTTAAACAACGTGAAATATGTGATATTCTATTATCAACTGTTGGAGCTAAACATTGATATTCATTATCGACATCGAAACGTGAATTAATTGGATGTTGTACACACTGTGGGCTATATGTGCATTTATTTAGATTGCTCTGTAATTCCGATGTAACCAAAGCAGATTGATGTGTTGGTCTATTCAATGTGGTATTAAATAGAAGTCGAGGTTCAGAATTTCTTTGAATAAGAGGGTAAGAATCTGAAAGAAAAGGTAATCGAAAAATATTACACATTATACTGATTGCTAATTATTTCTTATCAGAAGGGGGTTTTGTGAACATTATAGTAAGTTCAATGGTTGGGATCATGGATCACTTGAAGCTAGACCTGCTGAGGAGTCCCACAATGGGACGAAACGACCATCCAGTTCTTCCAGATTTTCCACGGTGGTCTAGCTCCAACTGACTCATGATCTCAACCATTGAAATTATTTTTTGAACAAATAATTAGTTAATGCTTTTCAGACACGATGTGTCGCTTTACTTCAAAATCACTACCGATTTTATATGAAAAAGCAACTCAATTTAAACAACAATTTTATGTTGCCTTGAATAAACTCTTGGTCAGTCAACTACATCGCATAAAAACGAACTACGTCATTGAAAAACATGTTACTTGTCAGTTTTCATGATAGTACTGAATTTGTTCAAAATACTGAAAAGTAAACAACATATTTTGATATATAGGCTAACCACTGTAAAAACCAACATGCTCAAGTACAAATACAGTAGAGGATTGTTTTGTTTTTCAAAAGTCAGAATATATACAGATACTGATCGATATACCTTTGAATAATAACAGCGATGGAAAGTACTCGAACTCTCTCAACTTATCAGGATTTGCAGAGGTATTCCTTTAATAAAACTTTTGAGAGTCTACGCCAATTCTTCAAAAGAATCTTTAGAAACTGAAAGATGCTTGAAAATATTTCGTTCAATAAGCGTTCTAGAAACTGCCTGTCCGAAGCCCTGGTAAAGTAGGAGGGTTTGGCATGCGGTCAACAACCTCACCCCTTAGAAAACAACCTTGATTAGAAAATGATAACCAGAAAAAAACAATCAAAACCATTTAAATTCTGCTCTTCGAGTGGAAGGATCGTCATTCACAAGAATTCCCACGTTCCATGGCGAAATACGAGATTCTTAGGAAGTCACGAGGCCGATGTCCCTTCTAATAAGCAGACCAACAATTAATATATGTACATGGAATGTCTGGACGATGTGGTAGACTGCGAGGGCCAATCAAATAGTTACAGAAATGGGGTGATACAAGTTGATGGTTCTCGGAATCAATGAAATCCATCGGACCAAAGACGGACAGAAAAGGACAGATTCAGGAGACATGTTGCTGTACTCTGATCATGAAGAAGCTGCATAGATTTCACTGGATTACACTACAGAGAATCAGATAGATCATGTTCGCATCAAGTAAAAAAATTCAGAAGGACAATGGAAGATATGAGAACCAGGAGAGGAGCTAACAGCTTCAGATCACCACCTGATTGTGGCCAAGATGAAATTGAAGCTAAAGAACCAATGGGCAGCTGGAGAAACAACACTACGACGGTTCAATACAACCTTCCTACAACATACTAACAAACTCAACGAATTCAAGATAATTCTCAACAACAGGTTCCAAGTCTTACAGCATCTAGTTAAAGATGAAAGTACTATGGAAGACAACCAGAGTAGGATTGAAGAAGCAGTAACTTCAAAGTGTCAGGAGGTTCTGGGTCTCAAGAAGCACCAACATAAAGAATGGGTCTCTATCAAAACCCTGGACAAGACTCAGGAAAAGAAGAACATGAAGACAAGAATTAACAACAGCCAAACAAGAACAGATAAAGTCAAGGCACAACCTGAATACACAGAAGTAAACAAGCAAGTGAAGAAGAGTATTAGAGTCGACAAGCAGAAATACGTGGATGAGCTAGTAACGACAGCGGAAAAAGCTGCAAAAGAAGGAAATATGAAACAACTATATGACACGACAAAGAAACTGACAGGGAAATATTGTAAGTCAGAGAAACCGGTCAAGGACAAAGGACGCAAGCTAATCACTGAGATTCAAGAACAGATAGGTGGAACATATCGAGGAACCATTGAATAGACCAGCTCCATTGAATCCACCGGAAATCGAAACAGCACCTACAGATTTTCCTAAAGATGTCACTCCACCAACGACCGAAAAAGTCAGGATGGACATCAGACTACAGAACTACAAAGAAATCGCATTCCCATCGGTACCAGGAAAATTTTTCAACAGTGTTGCTGAGCCGGATGAAAGACTTGACACGACGGGATGAAAAGTCAAAACTAGACTGATTTACTCATCATGATTTTTATTCAACATTAATTCCGTCTTTTTAATCCAATGTATTGATTACTCAATGTAGTATTTGTTTTGTTTTTCTGTATAACATACGGCATTCTTGTATTAAATTAACATGAACTATACTCAGCATATGACTTTTTATAACCCCAAGTATTTATCATATATGTGATTTCATCCTAATTATTAATCAAAAATGGGTGCATGAATCAATATATAAATGAGTGTATTTCCGACTAGACTTGTCGTAGTTGTTCTTGCTTCTGGCTGCTTGTGAAATATATTTCCCTCTTCCGAATTTAGATTTGTCTCTCTAGTTAGCTAAGCTGGGACGCGTCGGAATAGCTAGTTTATCTGTCATTGTGTCACAGAGTCTTCGTTTTGTTCTCAGATTAGGTAAACTCGTGATCTCTTCGGTAGATACCCAGTTTCGACAGACCGGATTCCGTAAGGATCGGTCGTGCACAGAACGAATGGCGACACAAGGGATCATCGTTGAACAATCAATCGAATGGAACTCGTCACCATACATCAACTTCCTTGACTATAAGAAAGAAATTGACAGCGTGGATAGGAGAACCTCACGGAACCTTCTCTGAAACTATAGAGTGAGTAGCTGAAAAGATCGTCAAAATCATATGGAATTCCTACGATGTGCTGCACTACAAAGTCGTGCATGTAAAACCGCTGACAGACGCATTCCAAGTGAGTATCAGAGTCAGAAAACGCCACTTACTCTCCCCCTTCCTTTTCCTTCCGGTTGTTGACTGGATTATGAAGACCTCCACAGCAGAGAGGAAGCAAGAAATACAATGGACAGCATGGTTGCAACTGGACGATTCGAACTTCGTAGATGTCCTGGTCCTTCTATCACATACACACGAACAAATGTGGCAGAAGTCTCTGCACCAGTGGGTCTCAACATGTATAAGGAAAAAAAGCAAGATCCTCAAATACAACACAGAGAACACCAACTCAATCATACTTGAGGGAGAAAATCTGGAAGAACTGGAAAATTTCATGCAACTAGACAGCATCATCGATGAACAAGGAGGGTCATATGCAGACGTAAAGGCGTGGGTTGGCAAAGCAAGGGCCCCATTGCTACGGTTGAAGAACATGTAGAAGTCCAAACAACTGTCAATCAATACCAAAGCCACGAGCTTCAATACTAACCTCAGGACAGTGAGTTCTACTGTACGGAACTACCACAACCATCATCAAGAAGGTACAAGTATTTATAAACAGTTGTCTACGCAAGATACTCAACAACCATTGTCTGGATACTATCAGCAGCAGCCTACTGTGGCAGAGAACAAACCAGCTTCGAACTGTAGAGAAAATTAGGAAATACATTGGAAATGGGTAGGACATACATTACGCAAATCATCAAACTGCATCACGAGGCAAGCGATAACTTGGAATGCTGAACAGAAACGGAAAAGAGGAAGGCCAATGAACAAAGTGCGTCGAGAATTGGAATCAGACGTAAAAAAAATGAAAACAACTGGAAACGATTGTCCAGGACAGAGTTGGATGGAGAATGCTAGTGGGTGGTCCGTGCTTCTCCATGAGGGATAACAGCCATAAGTAAGTAAGTGTTTAAGTACTAGGTGTCCCAAGAATTTTGGGCAATCAGTGTTTATCGACATACTTTTCAAACTTCAATGATAAAATCAATTAAAATATGACCTAGTCCTAAAACGTCAAAATATCAGATATTTTTGACTATCCAGGAATGCTTTAGACAATACAAACAATTTGTAATTTTATGCGCTTATGTTTTTCTGTTGTTGACATGGAGGACTGCAGGTGATCAGTCTCCAAAGTGGATTACCTAGGTTTTCATTTGTTAAAGTTAGAAGTAACCAGAGATGGTATTCAGGATGTGCATTTCTTTTTATTTATTACTAGTCAGTTGGGCGTACCTGAATTTCAGTGCTGGTTTTCGTAATAAGACTCGACCCCAGTACTTTTCGGATTGAATGCCCGAGACTCAATCCTTGGTGGAGTATTAGGTATGCACTGCCGAGGGGTCACATACTAGAATGAAACAATGTTCAATGCTTTCTGGTTTTCAACAGTACTACAACTGAGATGATTCCGTGAGGAATCTTCACAGAACCCGTTGTTCTTTCTTATCTCTTAGAAAGTTAAACAGCTTAGAGATAACCGTTATCATGAACTAAAAACAGCTGAAGAACTACTGCAAACCTAGTTGTCTATTATTGGTCGGTAGCTCCTCATTATTATGCACTTCAAACCCCCCACACCAAAAACACATTTCATAAGGAGTTAAAATACAATGATCTATAATTTTATACCAAATCAATTTATGATGTAGAGTAATATTCAGTTGATATAGCCTGTAGATAACCATTTAACTTCACAGTTTGCAACTCCTTAGAAGAATTGCTGGAAATCCATCTCCAGGCTAGTTACTTGTAAATGAATCGTATAATTTTAAATGAATAAATTCACTTTGCTGTATCAAACAAAAAATTGTCCAACAAAAGTTGACGACTAGTTTCTATAACGAAGACGTAAGAGCAACTTACATAAGATTAAGATTAGAAAGAAGATTGAGGCTTTGAGATTAGAATTCATATAGTTTAGGATTGAAGTTAAATATTAGAATTTAAGAATAAAATAAAGGGATTAAGTTACACATAAAAGAACTTTGAAATCATATCCTAATCTTAAACTTGAAATCTTAACTGATAACCTTAAATGGGGAGACTATAATTTATGGATGACCTTTGAGCGAAGCTAAAATAACCTTGAGAGTGCCTACTTACTAGGACTAAATGAGGGTAATAAAGCAGTTTGAAGAATAAGGATTATGATTTACAGTTGACGGTTAGGGTTAGGAATTAGATTTAATGCCAAGACCCGATTTAACCAAATGGGTGAATGAATTTCGCGCTAAAATCTAAGACCGGTTATCGTAAATCTGATTAGTTCGTCCATAAATTATAGTCTCGCCCCTTAAATTGTGAAACTTAATCCCACTACTAAATCCTTAATTTGCAAACAACAAAAACATTAAATCTGTATTCTAATTGATTAAAACAAGGTCAAAAATTTGTCCAAGTAGTTTAAAGTGTCACTTAAACTCAATCCCCTTTATCATATCTATTTAAGTAATATATACATATGTCAATGGTTAAGATCATGAGTCAGTTGAAGCTAGATCACCATGGAAAACCTGGAAGCACTGGATAGCCGTTTCGTCCTATTGTGGGACTCCTCAGCAGTGCGCATCCAAGACCTCGCCCTCTGAAAGGTTCAAACCCAGAACCTACTGGTTCCGCGCGCGAGCACTTAACCACTAGACCACTGAGTCGGCATCCGACGGTGTTAATGTCTAACTTCAACTAATCCACGAAATTGAACGACACATTCACCATTGTCTTCAGTGAGTTACTATCTCACAACAGACCTGGTTGAACTCTACTGGTCATTGAAAATACTACAATCTCCACAAAACTCATCTGATATTAACCAACATATGCTCACCAGTGATTAGCTTCACGAAGTATATCCTGGAGTTCTAGTGAGAATTAGAGACCAGTGGAGTTCAACCAGGTCTGTTTGGGTTTGAACATTTCAGAGGGCGAGGTCGTGGATGCGCACTGCTGAGGAGTCCCACAATAGGACGAAACGGCCGTCCAGTGCTTTCGGGTTTTCCATGGTGGTCTAGCTTCAATTGACTCATGATTTCAACCAGCAAAAGTTATTTATTTATTTATACAGTAACCACGTGAAATGTAAAAGTTTTAGTCAAATTTTAATAGAAAATTCTGTTACAAAAACATACACACCTTGCTGACGAGTGCCAAGTAGCACGAAACCCGGGTCCAGGGTTTCCTGTTGACTACCTCCAACCACCATCTAATCTCAATATATAGTGACTAAAAGCGGAATTTAAGACACATGTTTTATAAATCACTGCCTTTATCGTCTATGATTAATGCGTTTAAAGTAGGATGAAATTATTTGATATTCATATCGAAATTTTACTCTTCATTATGGAGTAAAATAAGTTGGAAATAGATAGAAAATCAAAAATCATTAAGATCTTCTTTTCAGTCTCCTAAGAAACACGAAGTCAATAACTATGTTGTTGTGAACAGTTGAGTTGAACCTAATGAAAAACAGTTATATTTATAGTTGATTTTCATTACTACACTAACATCATCCAGTTAATATCAACCAATGGTGTGAATTAATTTTCAGTTACAAAAAACTTCAATAAGTTCCTCATCTCCATATCATGTTACTTTTTCACTAATTTTGGGCGACCAGCTAGTGTATAGATTATCATTGTACAAATGCCACCTCTACAGTTCGGTGGTAACTTATCTGGTTGAGGTATAGATCGATGAAATTTTCAAATCTTTGATGATATTTAAGTTCTCTTGAGATCACGGATATGTCTTCGTAATCAATATCAGTTAGCATAGAGTTTAAGCTTACGTTCTCATTACAGCTGTCTCCGACAAATTAACATTAGAAGTATTGAAATCTCATAATGAGTCACTTTGATGACCACACTGTAGAGTCAATCAACAGAACTCGAGTAACACTAGGAATCATATGTTATGATTTTGCTTAACAATTGACGGCTGATAAGAAATCGGGACTATTATTAACGTACTAGAACGGTCGATTATAGAAACAACACATTCATTTTCTCACATACCATATCAGAGTCAAGCGGTAAGTAAAAACTTTCAAATGAGGTATGCCATTGAAAGAAATAGATTATGCCCCTACTTGAAGTCTCAGTCTACATATCATTGTCTTAGTCAGAAAAACAATTGCATAAACACACGTGACTTATCTGTACTATAGTTTGGTTAGGTAATTGAGTTTTACTACATATTTCAGTCTTTTTATTCTCATGATGGGTTTAGTATACTTTAGGAACTGAATCAAACGACAGAATACTACACAGTCACTAAATATAACTGACGATTCCAAACAAATCTAGTTTCATTTCAATGAACAGAAATGACCTGATTCAAAATCATATGTTACCAATACAAAGAGCTTTATTTCGCTACATAATGAAACGCATAACACAACTCTGCAAGGTGTTGTAACACTTTTATATCAATTTAAATTAAATCTAAATGTATAAGTTTAAAAGATGTCTAAAAAGATAACACTTACCATGTGGATTTTGAAGCATATCAGTTGATAAAGTTATCGATTTCTCTGTAGCGCCAAGAGATCTATCATTAATACATGACATTTCATTAGAATTTATTGTAATGTCTGTTGCACTGATCATATTATCTGGGATTGCACGATATAATGATGCAGTATTTCTTGACAGTTCAATTGGCTATATTTTTCAAAAGAACACAATGAATGAAAATGTTTTTTCAGTGAACGGGAAATTAGTTTCAATTGTTAAGATCATGAGTCAATTAGAGCTAGACCACCATGGAAAACCTGGAAGCAATGGGTGGCCGTTTCGTCCTATTGTGGGACTCCTCAGAAGTGCGCATCGACAATCCCGCTCGCAGGATTCGAACCTAGGACTTATCCCCCTCGCGCGCGAAATTAATTAATTGAATTAAGCCTCCTCATTGGATAGATATTGCTTAGAATAAGAATTTATAGTACAAGCAGTAAGCTTATTTTTATGATAGCATTGAAGATCAACGAACGATTCAAGATCTTACTTTATCTGTCTTATATATATATATATATATATATATATATATATATATATATATATCAAATTCACTACCTAAACCGTGCTTAATTCAGTAGTTTGCAATAATTCACTAGTCAATAAGATCATGGTGTAGTGAAATTATCATCGAATTCACAAAATACCGACAGATCAATAGCTAGTAAATCCATTATCAGATATAGACGGTTGAATCATTTCAAAAACGTCTCATAACAGTCCATGTTTTAAAACAACTACAAATTTCGGTTAACGTTTAACTAAAAAAGGAAGAAAAAACTAGGGAAGAATATTATTGTTAATGATCAAAGCCTATATAAAGATTAACCAAACTATCATTTAATTACCAGAGGGAGATTGTTCTTGTGTAATATCATAGACTAATCTTGACTAAATAACATAAGTAAACCAAGAAGTATTGAACGATTATTTCATCTCAGTATACTACCAGAGACCAAACACATGACTTTCGGTCTTGTGCTCGGACGTTAACTTCTAAACCACTAACTCAGCATCCAAGTATGTAGTTGTCTGACTTCAGTCGGTTTATGATATTATTTAATAACCTTCTAATGTCAGTGTTGTATAACTTCTTCATACTCGATTTGGTTGAATTCCACTACTAATGCTTTCTCATCAGGACGTCTGGGATTATTTAGTTGTTTCAATTAGCACTTTAACATTTCAGTGGTTCTATAAAATAAAAATTAGTTTTTAGTCATGATCGAATTGATGAAAGTGCTATAGATAACGTTGAATGTCAATGGTACTAAAAGAACAACGTTAACTTTGTAAAATTCATCGTTTGAAAATTATCAGTTTTGAATATCCCAGAGAAAACACAAACCTACAAAGTTTATAATCTTAGAAATTTCTCATAACTGTATTTCTGTTTGTGTTATAGAAAGATGAATTAATAAGTGATTATTTATATCAATATAAACTTGGACGGTTGATTTGCCTGTAACCGAAAACTTTCAAAGAACAGTTACTAAAAATAGTAAGCCTGTTATCAACTGATAAAAAATAAATTAATCCATAATATGTTCTCGAGCGGGACCGATAGGTCATGGGTTCAAATTCTGTGAGGTGGGATCGTGGATGCACACTGCTGAGGAGTCCCACAATAGGACGAAACAGCTATCCAGTGCTTCCAGGTTTTCCATGGTGATCTAGCTTCATTTGACTCATGATCTCAACTAATAAAATTACTACAATATCCACAAAAACCTCTTCTGATATTATGTATTTATTGAAAATGAATATGTTTGCTTTGATTGTCAGTAAGAAGAATAGTTATTAGCTACGATACGATAGTGAAGTAATTAAACCTAATAGCTGAACATTTATTCTGTAGGAAAGTGAGTAACCTGTAGTTACCATACCCGCCAATCATTACCTGTTAAACAACTTATCACTTTTATTCTTGTGTTCATTATTTTGTATATAGATGCCGTGGGTGTGGATTTCCCCCAAATGCCTTGCTACGGCCGAGAGTGGGCCACGCGTATATAGCCTCTGCCAGGGAAGTCCTACTCACTGCCCTCTTGTGGCATTACTGTTGTTTACGAAATTGAGAGGACGAAAAGCGAGTGTCCGGAGCTTTAAACAGTTTGATGGAAACGGAGAGTCCACCTAGGGGAGTTGGAAAACCCCGATTCAAAACCATTGGTGCATATGGCCTTCAGTATCCTGAATGGACAAATGGCGTATGAACCAATTATTGGTCACCGACTACCATGAGACTGCATCTCCTTACGCTGCTCCACTGCTCTATGGATCAGACCTTTAGGTCGAAGGCTCGAGCTGCGGCCCCCTAAGTAAACCACCTGCCTCGGTTTGGGCACCCAGGCAGTATCCCAGCCCTCACATAAATCAAATAACTTGTGTGGCGCATATGTATTTGGTCCCTCCTTGTACCAACATCTGTGTTAGAATAAATAAATAAACAATAAATCATTATTTTATATGCAGATGCATTATAAAAGATGGTGGTTGGAGATAGTCAACAGGAAACTTGGTTGATAGGATTTGATCTGCACTAAGAAGGACCTAACATACATGACAGTGATCACCACCCACTGATCGACCAATTGTAGATGAATTATATAGTTAGGAGAAAAACTTTTCTACCGGCCGACTGTCTTATCGTCTGTTATTGATCACATTAACAGTTTTCACTCAGCCATATAGTATAATTGCATATTAACAATCAATAAGATCATTTCATTTATTAATTTAACAATATACATACATCTTTTGACTATAAACCTGTTAGTTCCCGATAAACATAATGAATGGTAACTTTGGGATCCTTTTATGGACCAATAATAAAGGTATATGTTTATCGTATAATTGTCAAATAACTAAACTATTCATATTCATGTTCCTCTTATTATAAGCTTTATTTTGACTTATGAACCATTATTAAACGATTTACCATTCTTGAATTATGCCCTGTCTATTAGTCACTGCCTCCGACATTCACAGCTACATTTGTCCATATTTTGTACAAATGTTATTTTCTATTTTATGCTACGTTGTGGTCTGTTTGATTGGTATATAAACTTAGTATGTTTGAATATAACGATTCATATTGCAGAGGCTGAGATTGGCGTTCTGGACTTAACTAGCTGGGCTAGGCGGGAAGCAGGACCAATCAGGACTCTAGGCTGCTCGCGCGTGTTTTACGCGTCCTCGGTCCGATCGGTAATTCCCTGCATTTGATTGGCGGCTTTGGGTATAATAAAACCATAAACTATTAATTCACAACAATGACAATGTGGATAAAAGTTGATTGTTAGAATATCCATCGTATTGAATCAGATTAGCTTACTACTTTAATAATTCAATCTTGTCGAGTTGAAACAATTTGATCACTCCTAATTATTACATAATGCCTATTAGTTAATAATGAACTTGATTCATATTTGAAAATAGAGAAGTTTTCCATAATCAATTAAAAATAATCAAACTTACTGCACATATTGTTTCATTATTGTCTTGATTACTTTTTAAGTTACAACTGTTCGGATTCGATCTAAAGGTACCGTCTAAAATTAATTATCATAAGTAGTTAAGAAAAAAATGTGGTAAGTAGACTTTAGTAAACAATATTTAAATTATTGGTTAGAATAAATAATGTAAGTTATGTAGTTTAGGTGTTTACTTAAAACAATTGAGTTCAATTAGATTTCGTAAATATCTCTCTGTCCTACAGGAGGTCATTCATAGTTCGGATAGTTAGACAGTAACGTTTCAAACAATAAAACAGGGTTAAGCTGGTTTGAATCTAAGTAAAACATTAGTTACCATGGCTTCATGGGTATTAGTTGCTGACGTGTGCCAACTAGTACAAAACTTACGTCAAGAATGAGGTCCTATCAGCTACATCCAACACCATAACATCTTAATTTAAGTTGTAGTGGCTGGCTCTATATCGAGCCTACATAGTTTATTCTAGCTTCCGGATAGGCCAATCGAGTCACATTTTGACCTTGTTAATTATTCGCTAATCAACCTTGACTGTTTTTATGTAAGCGCATATGTATGCATTTTTTATCCTATTCATCACATGTGTCTAACTTTCAATTGAATTTCATTGAAATCATGAACCCACCAATGTTAGACCACTATCAAAAACTTGAAACAACTGGACGGTGTTTCATTCTCGTATGGGACTCCTCAAAAGTACGCATCCACGATTGAATACCCAGAATACTAATTTAAGCATTTCAGTCTCACGAGAACGCTTAAAGACGATATAGATGTTCACTTTCATCAGTGTTATAAAGTATTTCTCAAGTTATCGTATCGGACTTAATTCGGTTTTAACAAATTTTATTAACTACAAAATGTTATCTAGTAATCATTCTTATTTATCTTTTTCAAATAATTTTACTTGTGAAAATCCGTGTTCTCATCAATTATTCAATATCAAGGGATTTACGTACAAGTTAATACATGATTTTATAATTATAACCTAATGTTAAATTCTATCAGTAAATAGTTGTTTTTTCTTAAAAGTGTAAGGATGGTAAAGATGGATAGTGGCTAGCAATGAAAGTTAGGATGCGCGTTTCATCCTATTTCGGACTCTTCAGCTTGATGTACCTGCATCTCAGAGTTGATGTTCACTCTGGGACTTGGACCCAGTACCGTTCACCTCAAATATCATCACGTTATCCTATTGCACAAGCAAGTGGCTATGAAAACTCAGTAGCTAAACGGATAACTCAACGGCGTTCAAAGCGAACAGTACTGGGTTCGAGTCAATCCCGGAGTGAACATCAATTGTGGGATGCATGTACATCTAGATGAAGAGTTCCAAATAAGACGAAACGCATGTCAAACTGGATTTCACTGTTACCCACTATTCATCTTTGTTTATAATGCTTGTAACTTAAGTCAATCTGTAAAACTAACTGTTTATAAGTTTGTGTCAAATTTTTTATTTTCTTTCAATTACAATAACAATTACTTTTATGTATAAACAAACTGTTTGTTTTATTTACGATTTGAAAGTTACCAAGTAATAAATATATGAGTTATGAAAAGAAAGAACTTGGCTATTTGTTTCTTCTTTCTCCCCCCCCTCTTTTTTAAAAGATTTATTTATTAGATATATGCTTGTGTTTATTGATGATTTATTTACTTTCTATGATATAAACAAATCATTGTTGATATCAATGTAAACAAAACAATGAAATGATCCATATGTATGATCTAATAATTCAATGGATATGTTTATCATTAGTTTTGTCAATGGTTATCTTACTTTGAATGATGTACTTACATGCAGAGCTGATTTGTAAACATAAAGAAGTTATGGAAGGATATTACGACAGTCTTTATGATATTTACTGTCAACCATTTACTAGAAGTTAATGTCTATCTTTTTTTTAAAAATCATAAGTTAGGCTTGTTCCAGTAGGTTTAAAAAAATTCAAATGTAGCTAGTACAATAGAATACCAGGAGTCATTGTAGAATGAATAAAAGATCTCGAAGGATTGTTACGTAAGCACAATTCCTTGTTAAGAGTTAACCCAAGAATGACCATTGAAGTTAAGTTTGACAAAGGGCATAAAGTTAACTATGCTTCGGCATTTTTATTACGTTTGCTAAGGAGATCAAAGATCACTTGTTATTTTGTTGTTGATAATGCTAAATATTTACCAGTAATCTAAAAGGCATTTGATTTTCTTTCTACTTCATTCTTTTGGATGACGTTTGGTCTTTTGTAATTAGATATCACTACTTTTAGTACGCTAACTTTCTGTGTGACTAATTTGAAGTTGTCCTACATAAATTTTATGCTTTTCTTACATTTTATTTTCTTCTTATGTTGGCGATTAATCGTTGAAATGTCGTATGTCAACTGTAGTTAGAGAGTCCCCAATAGAACTATGCGTATAGGAATAGATTAGTATCTTTTTAATACGCAAGTATTTTAGGCCAACCGGAAACCATAACAGCATATAGTATTATCAAAACATAATAATTCTTTAAGCCCATACTTAGGTATTCGGAAATAAAATCACCCAAATTTGTTATTCATTTCATACTACTGACCAAATCAGTTTCATCAACTGATTTACTATAGTCATAAAGTTATCTTTTGGCTATTAGTCAAACGTCATGGATTCAGAATTCTGAATTGTTGATACCACTTGTTAATATACGCTATAAACCTTCTTCGATAAATTTATGCTCATTTCGTTTGGTTGTAAACACATGAATAGTGATATTTGATTTTGTAAACTTATACGAACAATGAAAATAGAAAGTGATCTTCTATCATGTTATCAGATTGATATATACATACCTTACACGTCAATAATTTTAACAAGTGTAATTTTACTACTAAAAACCTATCTGTTAGTAGATAATAAATAAAGTTATATCAAGATTAGATGGTGGTTGGAGGTAGTCGACAGGAAACCCTGGACCCGGGTTTCGTGCTACTTGGCACTTGTCAGCAAGGTGTACCTGTAATCTAAACTGGTGGCCACATTGCAACATGATCGATACCATTCGATCTGCACTAATAATAAGGACTAGACACGCATGACATTGATCGCCACACAGTGATCAATCAATTGTGAAAGTTATATCAAATTGAACTCACCTTTCAAATAGGATTTAGAAGTAGGCACTGATAATAAAAGTGTTTTCCGCCTAGTCAAATAAATCAATACCATTATAGCGATCAATAAAATGATAAATACGATTATTAAGCAAACTACTGCAACTTCACTGATGACAAAACTGTTAGATTGATTATTTCCATGATTATTATTATTATTATTAGTTATATAGTTTTCATCATTTCCATTTAGATATTGTTGCATTATACCTGGATGTTTTCTGAATTTTGAATCAGATAACTGTTGATAACTTGAAGAGTATTGATTTCTAACATTTTTATCATACGGTTGATGATCTAGTGAAGATTTTATATCCCAAATATTTTTAAATTGAGTAAATGTTGGTGGATAACGTTTATTATTACTAACTGGATTTTCTTGTCCATGAAAATCACCATTAGTTTTTCTATTTAAATCAATATTATTATTGTTATTATCATGATTGTTAATATGTGATTTAGAATTAACATGTCCAGGTAACATTGCTGTATTAGCCTGTTTCATGTAACCAATGAATTGTTGATCTACTGAAGAAGATGGATCATTTGATTTTTTATGGTTAGTAACTAAAGATGGATCTAAGTAATTTGTTAAATGTGGTAATCTAACAAGATGTGGAAATTCATTTGGATCAATTACTAACTGTACCCAAATAGGTGAAGCACAACGTTTCGGTAAACCGTGATCACAAGCTTCGAAACGTAGAACATACGTGATAGGATTTATAGGATTTTGATTCAGATTTGTATTTTGTGATAATGGTTGTATAAAATGGTCAGATTTTGAATAAAGATTAGGTGATAAGGACAGAATCCCAGTATCTGAATTCAAAACAAACAAACTATCTGTATTTCCAGCTCCAATTTCATAAGTAATTTTAGCATTTTCATCAATATCAGCATCAGTGGCTTCAATTTGTAGCAATGGTCTAGATTCGGTTAAACTGGAAGCTTCACCTAAAGAAATAATGGGGTTAGATTACTGACTAAGGTGTTTAATGAACAGAATGATGTACATAGTTTTCATCACAAACTAATAGAAATTCACAACCTGTTGAAACTAACCTTCAGTATCATTCAGCGTTAAAACGTTGAAATTGCCGTTGATTATTTCAGTAAATAATTCATCACGAACTGATCTCAGTTTGATAAACTTTTACAACCAGAAAACACTAGATATCTGTTTCGGCGTAGCATGGAACTCTACAGAAGTGTACCAATTCAACTCCATCGGGGACCAAAGTCGTATGCAATGCAGTTACCCACCAAAGATATCAGGAGATGGTTGTGTAATATAGTAAAGTTGATTGAACATAAAAACGCAGGCCTTCAGAAGTTAGTTCAGCAATCTAAAGGCCAAACGCTCTCTGTAGCGACTGAAAGTCATGTTTTCGATCTCAGATAGGGTCGTAGATGCCTAACACTGAGGAGTACCATGTAGGACGAAACAGTTATCCAGTGCTTCTTGATTCTCAACGACTATCTAATCTAGATTAGTTGATTATAGATATCTATGAAGTTCAACAATCTCCACAAATACCAGTATATTCAGTTCAAAATGAATAATAGTTCACTTTAAGCAACTAATTCAAGGATATTTATTTCCTCAATATACATTTTTCAACTTTTGTTTAATCTTATTAAATGGTGGTCTAACATCAGTCGACTCATGATCTCAATCAAAACCTTAACAATCTCTACAACCCCATACAGATAATTACCATGTACTCACTAGTGACCAGCTTCGTGAGGGAATCCTAGGAGTTCTGGAGAGAAGCCCTGACCAATGGAGCTAATCCTTGTCTGTTGTGAGACAGTTATTGACTGAAGACAATGATGGACGGTCGCATAATATCGTGGACTGGTAAAAGTTAGACATTACCATGGTTGGATATGGGCTCAGTGGTCTACAGGTTATTCGTTCGCACGCTAGATCCAAGACGTCCAATGCTTCTAGGTTCTCAATGGTGGTCTAACATTGGTCCATTCATCATATCAATCTAAACTGAACAATCTCCACAACCTTATTCTGATAAAATAATATTATCAATAACCATACGTATCACATATTAGCCATTGGATATTTGTTTAATAGTCTAAAAGCTTAAATGCTTTTCGAGAGATCTGATGTTTTTAAATTCAATCCACAATCTGATTATGGATACAAGAAGTTGAATAACTCTTTAGTAGAATGAAACAGTTTTCAATTTCTTGTTAGATTTAAATGATTTTTTTGAGTAAGATCAGTTTGTTATGTAAATTGTAAAATATCTGTATTGCAAAATTACATTGGTATGATATGGATTTAACCAGTATAACTCGTCAAGTACTTAAAAAAAAACTAAGGAAACGTAACATTAGTTACTATCTAAATGAGATGGAAAAATATCCTTACTTAACTACTTTCATTATTAAAATGCATTTTAATTACCTTCACCATTAATGAAATCATTAGTTTTTTCTCTTCTATGAACTAATACAACTGGTATATTTGATTTATCATTATGATTGAATTGTATAGTTTGTTGTATTAGATTATTGTCATCGTTATTATTGGCACCTTGATTCATTTGTTTCAATGGATTATTGTCATTGTTATTATGATCATTATGGGAGGCGGGCCAATTAACTTTAAATGATCATTTTGTTTTGCTTGTAATTCATTTTCTTTTTTATCATTAATTAGTGAATTGATAGAATATGGTTTATGAATATTGTTTGTAAGTTCATTATTGATTGAGTTTAACGTTGATTTTGATTTAGATGATAATGTTGTAGTAGAAATAGCAGGTCTAATAAAAACAGGATCATTGTCATTCTCATCCTTATGGAAATTTCATTTTAGAAAGGAAAAGAAAAAAATGAAAAGGGGAAAAAATTTCAAATAATAAATCAATAATTACAGTACATCAGTATATGGAACAAAAGATCATTCCATTAATTATCAATCATACTGCAATAATGTAATTGACCTCGTTATACATCATAATAATGAAAAGAGCTTAACTCCCTAACGTAGTGTCAGTTTCGTTCAAGATTAGAAGCAACTGTTTCTTCAGTGCACAAATTATTACTAAGCAAAATACCTATGGTCGCTTAAGATTTATCGGTGAATTATCTCAACAATCCTTCACCAGGTACTATGATATTTATCGTCAGTATTATTTATTCGTGATCCAGATTGTTACTATTTACGGGATCCAATTCAGAAGCATACGTTCCCTATACTCTTGCCCAATCAGTTTTTTAAGTGAAAAGACCGAGAAGCAACTAGGAATTTGTCATTGATAAGGTATATAACTAAGATAATAAGTCATTGGCGTACATACAATTGTTCCTCTGTTTCAGAAGGGATATGTAAGCCAAAATTTCCCTATATTTTAATTTTTCCTCCAGCGTTTTGGAATTTAGATAACTTCAGACACATAAAATCAGTAGAAATCGCACTAATATGTAAATCATTCACCCATTAAATGAACTGAAAAATGCCGAAAATGCTGGATAATGTGTACTTATCGGACATTGTAAAACGGATGGATAATCTCACACCTTATATAGACATGGTTATAGGAGATTTTCTAATATGAATAAAAAATGAAATAAGTGTTTATAAACTGGCGATAAATTTGAACTAAAACTTAATCAACTAAAACAAGTAGTATGTAGCAGGAATTGGAAGTTGAATGCTTATCAGCAGTAGGTTGAAATAAAGAGAACAGAAAAGGAAATTGAGAACACTAGGAATAACAACGGAATTAGAAGAATGATGGATAACTGAAGTAAGATCTATGAATAATATATCTAATGTATAACTTTTGTATTTTACAAAGGCACTGAATTTAACTTTGCACAAAAAATGTCTTCGTTGACCACACCACTAATATTAATGCTACCATCATTCGCATACATACAATAAAATAATTATCCACTGATGTCATAAATATCTCAGTTCATTTTGAAGGAAAACTAAACCATAATAAACACTAACATCCATCTTTTCAATTGATAAATACATGACTGCACAGCCTACATTTCGTCACTTCCCTATTTTTTTTTAACCGTTTCCCTCTCAATCCATAAGCATACCCCCATACTGTTGAACTAATCAATGAGACGTATATATAGACTGTAATTACAACGTTTTAGTAATGTATTTAATAATTACTTCATAAGGCAAGGTACACACAAGATAAACAAAATTTACAGAATCTTTGGTAAATTATTATTTAATGCCTTGTTAAGGGGGAGGAAATCTCTTTAGATAAGTAAAATATCTGTGTTATTAAACATAACTAAGAATTTATGTTTTATTAATTGCTGTAAAAGCCTCATTTAAGCAATTTTTACATACGTATCTATTAAAGTACATTGGTGTTCGTCAGCAGTGGAATTCAAGATATATGTGTCTTTCAGTTCGGGACTCATCAGAAAAAACTGATCAAGTTCGTTCTTGAATATGAACAAGAGAATATAACGTACAAGATATTGAACTATGTATTTGTTCGTATATAGCTAACTCCACTTAAAGGTTTTCTAGGGTTACTGCCGGTTCCGAGCCCATATAGAGGAGGAGGGTTGGGTGTGGGGTTATCAACCCTATCTCGTAAAGAAGAACCTTGCCGAAAAAACGAAAATCTTCATAATCTAAGATTCATTAGACGAGATATAGCTTGACTTTGATTTTCAACCGTAGTGTATAAACTAGACACTCATACACCATGAGTTAATATAATGTTGGAAAACACTAAGTTTTCTCCAAAGGTACCATAAAAGATTGATTAAAATCCTTATACCTAGTAATTCATTTGTAAGCTGTGATTATTTAATTGACTGATGAGGTAACGAAATTTTTTATTATCGGTCTGTGGAATGACTGAGACGGTGGGACTATAACTTATGGATGACTTTTGAGCGACGCCTTAGTGACCATGAGAATGTTCACCTACTTACGAGGGCTGATTGAGGGTCATAAAACAGTTTGAAGAATAAGAATTATGATTTATTAACAAGTCCTATAAATTTGTGTCAAATAAGTTTGATTTTCCCCACTCGTGTTCTGTTCACTACATTATTACTGAACATATGAAGATAGTATCATCCTGTCTCAAATCACCAATCATTAGCTATTTACATAGTTCAAATTCATAAGAAAAAAGAAAGATAATAAGCCATCAGTACACAAACTTTTTAATAATAAGTTTTTATGGAACCTATATTGAGCTAATATCTAAGGTATACAATTAATTTCGGTTAACGATGTATGAAAAAGTATCAATCTCTAAGAGTAGTGGGTCATAGGTATTGCTTATAATGTTGATGTGTGAAGATGGATAATGACTAGTAGTGGAATCCAGTTTGACGCACGTTTCGTCCTATTTGGGACTTGTCAGTTAGATGTACCTGCATCGCAGAGTTGATGTTCACTTCGAGACTCGAACCCAGTACCGTTTACTTCAAATTAAGACAATACCGAGGCAATACGCACAGTATGCACATATGCCAGTAAGAGATTGATCAATTGCAGTCCTAAACATCCATGGGAAGATTCAAGTGAAACAAAACCAAGTGAATTGATGTTTCTATGTCCCTAAATTATTGATACTGAAATGTATGAGGATCGATATCAACGTCATAGGAAACTTTAGTAGGTATAACATTGTCAATTTACCAGACTATATTTACACAATCATATAAGAGAATATGTTACGGATAAGGTCTTGATAAGGAAAACCATACATTAAATACATTAGTTGCACATCTTCCATCAGTTGTCTTTTATTAACTTCATCGATCCTTCATTCCTATTGTCATTAAAAATTACTCACTGTTTTCAATTCTCTTGTCAATCTACTTTTGATAACCTTTCCAATTCCGATTGTTCGTGCATACTACTTATATTTGTCAACATAAGTAGTATATATCACATATCAGAGATTTTCTCAATTTTTTGTTTAAAAAGAATTGGCATCAATTATTCAATCAAAAAGGCAAATAATAATTACGATAGATATTTACTAGAATTTATGAGAATCTTTTAGAAAAAATCTTTTCACAGATGTTCCATAGTTTATCCATGAATGATGTCATGCATTTTGTATTCATTTATCAATTTTATTTTTTTAGATTTGGCGGTTTATTTGAAATTTTGCGTTACATGTTTTATTTAAATAAATAAATATATTTAGTCTGTTTTAAATTTTTTTTATATTATCAACTACATCTGTTCAGTAAACATGATTCACTTTCATGTTGGATGTACATTTACATTTGTTTGTTTGTTTTTAATAGTTAGTTTATAAATGAATCATATCTGTATTGTTATATTTCAAATGAATTATATCTTATAATTGACGTATAATGATGCTGTTGTTGTTTGTCATTTTTTGTGAGATTGACGGGTTAATTATAAAGCTTTGATTATCAGTTTAGACAAAAGCGCTCGTGCGCGAGACTGATACGTCCTGGGTTCGAATCCTGCGAGGCAGGGTCGTGGATGCGCACTGATGAGGAGTGCCACAATAGGACAAAACGACTATCCAGTGCTTCCAGGTTTTTTATGGTGGCATAGTTTCAATTGACTCATGATTTCAATCAAAAACTTAACAATCTCCAAAAACCCTAAACTGATGATCATTTAAAGTTTCTATAATTACAAGACGTTCATAAAACATCAAATGTTTAACCATAATGCATTTCATACCAATATGAGAGAATATGGTAATTCTGCCATACTGAATAAATTAAAGTTTAGTTGATGTATCTACAACAACAAGGAAGCAACAAAAATAAATCATTCCAATGAAGTGAAAGCGAGGATACATAGATTTATTTAACAAACAAATGAAGAACACTTGGCTAGACAAATATATACATAACTACATAAGAGTGCAAATAGAATATGTTTAGTTAAGTTCAGTTTTACAACTGTACATTCATACACAAGTATACATTGTATTCACACTAGCTCATCGTTTCTGAATGGTCAGATATGTGAATCTTTCATCCAGATGATTTTTGTCATACTTAAAAGTATTTATTATGTCATTAGGGTTCAGTAACTGTAATATAACACTATTCAAGATAATGTATTTTGACCGACTTATCAGAATCCATCGTAAATTATTTATTTTAAGTAAACGTACTGAAACCCATAGTTGGAATACGTCGGTTCAAAAATCGATAATTTCTTTATTCGATGATTTAATGATGTCACTCTTTATCCATGCAAGACATATTAATGATAACTAAAGGTATATACTTTCTTACAGATTATCGCTTTATCTGAGTTAGTCAGCCTATTTAAGTATACGTGCTATTCGATCTGAAACAGATACACACATAGTACACTTTTATATGTCTGTCTAATTATTTATTTTATTTATTTGAATACATAAATATTGGTACAAAGGGGTAGTGAATACATATGCGCCACACAAGTCACTTGATTTATATGTAAACTGTGATACTTCCCGGGTACCCAAACTGAAGCAGGTGGTTTTCTTAGGAAGTTACATCCCAAGCCTTCGACATAAAGGTCTGATCCATAAGACAGTGGAGCGATGTCAGGAGATTCAGTCTCACGATAGCCGGTGACCAATGATTGGTTCATCGTCCATTTGTTCCTTCAGGATTCTGGATCTCATGTACACTATTGGTTTTGAATAAGGGTTTTCCAACTACTCTAGGTGGACTCTCCGTTTCCACCAACCCGGTTAAAGTGCCGAACATTTGCTTTTCGTTCTCTCAATTTCATAAACAACAGTAATGCCGTGAGAATGCAGTGAGCAGGACTTCTGTGGCAGTGACTGTATACGCGTGACCATGTGAGAGCATTTGGAGAGTGAGAGCTGACTTTCCACACCCTTGGTCGTACTAAAATAATTTCGGATAGATTTGATCAAAATAGTCTCATGAAATAACATTTCTGTGTAAAAGAACTAGTTGATAGATTTGTCATAGCGACTGCTTATTTGTTGATTAGTGATTAGCCAGTTGACTGCATAACTTAATACGTTTGTATAATATTCAAAATTACAGATTATCTGTCTTTTGATATTTATTATTGAACAACATAATTTTACCAAAATAACAGAGATCGCGATAACTATTTATGTGAAATATAAAGTCGTTTAGTTATGCAACCAATGATCAAGAATATGAAATGACCATAACAAGTACAAAACAGTCAACAAGTGGAATCAAAACAGGATTTTAATAGAATGATGTTTGGGCACAACATGATCTCCCATATTTAATCTAGTTAGTTATATTTGTGTTTGTCTCTCATTCAGTTATGGACTATTTTCACTAGATACATTGTAAAAGAAATAGGTTTCTATGCAATGCACTTCTATTTAAAGTAATCACTAGTAATATTGTCAGAAGGGGTTTTGTGCAGATTGTATTAATTTCAATAGTTCAGACCATGAGTCAATTGAAACTATACCACCATAAAAAACCTGAAAGCACTGGATAGTCGTTTCGTCCTATTGTGGCACTCCTCATCAGTGCGCATCCACGACCCTGCCTCGCAGGATTCGAACCCAGGACGTATCAGTCTCGCGCACGAGCGCTTTTGTCTAAACTGATAATCAAAGCTTCATAATTGGGCCGTCAAACAGTGAACAGTACTGGGTTCGAGCCCCGGAGAGAACGTCAACTCTAGGATGCAGGTGCATCCAGCTGACGAGTCTGAAATAAGATGGAACGCGTATCTTAGATTCCACTGCTAGCCACTATTCATTTTTGCTTAAAAAGCTTATGACTTAAGGCTATATCGAGGCAATCCTCACACGATACACATATGTCAACATGAGACTGATCAATTACAGTCCTAAATAACAATGAGAAGATGCAAGTAAAACAATACCAAATGAATTTCATACATAGACTATTGAGAATATTATCGATTTAATTCAGCTGTAATACACAATAAAAAAAATGATAATTGAAGATAATGAAACAAACAGTTCATTAGACCTTTTATTGTTCTTCTTTTCGTTTTCGTTTTTCTTTTTTTCTTTCTTTTCAATCATTTTATAGTTAATAGAAATAAATAAGATTAAACTGTTAATTATTATTGTAATACTATTAGTATAATTAGTGTTATTCTATTTAGTGGATATAAATTCTATATATAGTAATAATGATTTTCTTTTAGTATCTATCTTAGTAACCTACTTATAATAATCACTTAATTCTAAGATGGTATAAAGATACAAATTTCATCTTTCGCAATAATATATCATGTTAACAATAGTCTATTTAATTCCGTCAGACTGAGAATCCTGTATATGGCTGAAGTAATTGTTATGCGGTTCAGAAAGCCAGAGTTTTACATCCAAAAGAAATATGTTCAGCCTTTCCTTTTACTATGGCCAACTAGTTAATATCAGAATGGGTTTTATGGAGATTTTTAGAAATTTCACTGATTGAAATCATGAGTCAATTGAAGCTAGACCACCATGGAAAACCTGGAAGCACTGGACGGCCGTTTCGTTCCAGCATGGGACTCCTCAGCAGCGCGCATCCACGATCCCGCACCCCGCGAGATTCGAACCCAGGACGTATCAATCTCGCGCCAGGAGCTTAAAGGATCATGTTTAACTCAATATTAAGTATCAGTTCATGACTTGATATGTGTAATCAAGATCTAACCAAGCTTATATGAGTAAACAGTATGTACTTTCAAGCCGAATAAAAATATTTCAATTCACATCTATGAGTCAAATAAAACTATCACAAACATTTATATATGCAACCATAACCTTGACAATTGATTTTTAGATTAAATTATTATGTCGTTATGCAATCGCAATTGTATGTTTTTATTTTACTCATCAGTCATTGTTTTGTCATTCACAATTTAAAAATTATCATAAATTTAATATTAATATGTTAACTATTTTTATCAAAAATCCACTTTATGTAGAGTAAACATCAACTTTGCGATGCAGGTACATTCAATCGACGAGTCGCAAATAGGACGAAACGCGCGTCAAACCGGATTTCATTGCTAGTCACTATCCATCTTTGCTTAAAAAGCTTTTGACTTAGGGTTATATCGAGGCAATCTGCACAGAATGAACAAATGCCAATAAGAGACTGATCAGCTGCAGTCCTAAATAACAATAGGAAGATACATGTAAAACAACACCAAGTAAATTCCACTTTATGTGATTTATTATTTTTCACATGTTGTTTATATATATGACAAATATAATCATTGGTTTAGACTTTCGCAATTCTAATCGACAGATTCCGAATGTTAGATTCTTACAAGAGGCCAACAACCATTGAGGAAACAATCAGTGAAATTCTTATTTCATATAATTTATATTACATATAGGGTTTAATTAAAGTGGAAACAACTGAATAACCTAACACTTATCACAACAGTACAAATTTACCTTACTAAGGATCTAACCCAGCACAAACAATTCTAGGTAGGAAATACAACAGTCCAGACGTTCCGTGTCACTAACCTCATATATTTTATTCTATTTAAAATGCCATTCTGCAGCAATTCGAAAGACTATCCCGGTCTCTCAAACTGTACGAGCATTCCACGTGCCAAAATGAATGGTTCTTCTGGTTGTCAGAAGGAGCATCATCCTCGTAGCTTCCGAAGGAACTCGGCTTTCACCATGCGGTGTCATAACTCTTCTAAATGAAGACCTTCTGACTCCCAGAGCAGAGTTTAATTGGTTTGAATAATTTTTTTCTAATTAGCGTTTTTTTAGCGAGTTAGCTTTCTACAGGATGGGGTTGCTAACCGCATGCCCAACCCTCTTCTCTTATCAGGCTTAGGGCTGGCGGTAGCCCCAGAGCGGCTCCAGGCGGAGCTCTATTTAAAATACACCTTACTTTTCTTAATCACAACCTCTGTGCAAAATATTAGATACTTGAGTATGAAACGATTAATTATTATGATATATATTTTCATTCATCTAAAAAATAGATCTGTCTGAATACATTAATATAATAAATTCATTCATATTACTTACGTCTACAATTACAGTTACTGTAGCTGTTGATGTTTGTGATGTTACAGTAGATGGATTACCATCATAAGCAATGACATTAAATATATAAATATTTTGTTTTTCACGATCTAATGTCATTGATGTTCTTAAATAACCATTTGTAGCATGTAAATTAAATGTTCGACGTATTATTAATGGTGAATCATTTGATATTCTTAATGTAATATATGATAAAGATGATGAAATGAATGGTGTTTTAGATGGAGGAGATACCTTGTTTATATTATGATTATTATTATTATTATTATTATTATTATTATTATTATTATTATTATTATATGTCATTGCTTTACTTTCAATATCTAAATCAATTGCCATAATTCGTCCAACTAACCAATAAGCTGGTTTATTCTCTTTTATATGAAATACATAATTATTAACAAAATGTAATTCATTTTGATAATGATTATCATAATAAAATTTTCATTTTTAAATAAATTATTAAAATATTGTTGTTTATTTTTCATACTACTTATATTATCCTTATTATTAGTAGTAGTATCTGTATTATTAATATTAGATTGATTTGTTAATATAAATAATGGTGGCCAATCATTAACATCTGTAATTTTGATTTCAACTATAGCTGTTCCACTATGTCGAATTGATGTTAATTGATTTGGTTGATCTAAAGCGAATACATTAAAACGAAACATGTCGACATTTTCACCATCAAATTTTTTCAATGCATATAATATACCAGTATGTGAATCAATACGGAATAATTGATCAACTCTGACTAGTTCATGACTATGTTCATTATTATTATCATTATCATTATTGTTATTATTATTGTTTTCATTATGATAAATAAATAAGTTCTTATCTTCTACTCTAGTTTGTTTATTAATCAATAAATAAGCTGAAGGTAAACTGAACTAACTGATGATCGTATTTCTAGAAAGTACTCATCTAGATAATATTCAACACGTGCATTTTCACCTTGATCATTATCTTCTGCTAGTACACGACCTATTCGATATTCATAACGATCATCCATTCCTTCAGATTTATATTCTTTCCGTTCATCTACAATTTCTTTTATTAATGATGTTTGATTTGTTAAATAAGTATTACTTGTTTTATTCAATCGATAATATCCTAATGGTTTCAATTGTTTATCACTATTCTCTGGTAGATCAAATCGATATATTGATTTTTGAAATCTTGGCTGTTCATCATTCATGTCTAATACACGTAAGCGAATAATTTGTTCATTAAAATTAGACGCTTGATCAATACATTTTATACGTACATAATATAAAGGATTTTTTTCACGATCTGGTTTAGTAATTAAATTTAAAATATAATCATTTTTTGTAGCTGAAATTGATTGTGATGATGATTGTAAATCTAAATGATTATTGATTTCATGATAATTATCATTGTTTTGATGAAATTGATTCATTGAATTAATTGGTTTCAATGAAAAGTTCACATTGTCTGTTAAAATACAATTAACTTGATCATTTCCATCAAAATCTGGATCACGAACTTGTACATAGGCTAATTGAATAGGAGGTTGAACATTTCTTTGACAACTCCTAGAGTAATAAAAATAAAGTTGACTGACTAATTATTTGATCTACTTTATATAATTGAAATAATCTGATCCATTAATGTGTTAAGTAATATAAAACAATTGACTTTAACCTTCCATGATTGAATAATAATATATTTGCTATGAAATCAGTATCTGTTGTGATCCTGTCCACTTCAAACGAAAGAGGCTATTGTGTAAAATTTTGGGTTTAAATGTAATACTCCTCACCTTGTCCCGTTGATTTCAGTCTCAAGCAGTAAGACCTCTAAATTGAAAGCTAATATATTAAGAACTAATCAATAAAAGCCCGTATATAATCTGTCCCGTGTGCTTGAAGGTCACACCCTTAGGTTGTCAAAATCACTCCCAACCTGGTTTCTTTTCCAGGTACTTCAAGAAGTACCCTAGAATTGTTTGGGTAACTTAGATGTGACAACCTTCCTCATACCTGTAACATCATTCATGATCAATTTATTTACCAGCAAGTGTCTTATTTACATGAATATCAAATGAACGAGATATACACTACAGAAAAGTCTGAAACTTACAGCAAAAACTAATGAATTTACCCTGTTTTTTGAAGACAAATTAAAAATTAATACAAGGTAGTAATTTTTTCTTCGAATTTTATTTGATTAATACATAAATAAACGGATGCGCACTGTTGAAGAGTCCTGCAGTGGGACGAAATGGTCGTCTAGTGCTTTCAGGTTTTCCATTGTGATCTAGCTTCAGTCGGCTCATAATCTCAACGATTAAATGAAATTATTAATTATTGAAAAGAAAATGTGTTTTTTTACTGAATAATGTATAAATATAAATGTCCAAATTCTATGTGTACTGGTCTACAATAAGATATAGAGTTGATATTCATATATATATACCTATCTACTTGAAGTAAATCCAAATGTCATAGTCTAATCAAGATAATAATAGTTATCCCAATTCTATATCAGATTAAAACATGGAAATTTAATTTAAACACTTAATAGTAAACTATTGGAATTCAAATAACGATTGTAAATAGAAGACGATTAATATCGATTTGGATTACTTTTTTTCTTTTTATCTAAATCAGTGAAGTGTTTGTTTGATTTTTGTACTTGCTGAAAACTTTGAAAAATCATTGTGAAATGATTCTTACTTCTAAAGTGTATAAAGTTTCAGTCAGTCAGTCAGTCGGTAACAACGTAGAACTTCGTACATACTACATCAGTTCGAGTTGCCATACCATATTAGCATATAGATGTAAATGTCGATTCAAATCCCATTGTGGTATAGGTAGTAAGAGTATAAGCAGTAATCGAAAAGATTAGGCTTTGAAGATATTATTCAATGAGTATAATCTAGCGAAATAAATCTGGAAAGAGAAAAAAGGAAGGGACATGAAGAATTCAGAAGATTAGAATTGGCTAGAACACAAAGAGTGGATACACCTGCGCCAATGCAAAAGATTTGGAGCCATGTCATTAAAGGTCTCTAACCATCGGTTACTATCGTCGCGCGGATTCCAACCAGGTACTCTACATCTACCAAGATGGCTCGGTTTACTTATCAGTGACTTCATGAATTCGTGCCATGTTTTGGTCTGGTCGACCCTAGCTTTCTTTCAACCTATTCGTACACCATAAATTTTAGTTAGAAATAATGTATTTGAAGTGACTGATATATTTAACTATCCTAAAAGGTTCATACTATACTATACTAACAATATTTTTTTAGTTGCGATCAATGACACTCTCTTTGACTTAGATAACGGAGGATCAGTCAATGTTTATCTAATCACAAAAATAGGCATTAAATATAACCTTTGGTAATAAAGACTAGCGTTATTTGTAGTCTTAAACATAAACGAGTAAATAAGTTCTGTATAAACAGTTAACATCGTAGCAAAATTAGAAATATCATACAATGCAAATACTTTGTCTTTGAGCTTATTTTAAAGAAAATATAAGTGAAGAGAGATAAGATTCAATGAGAATTGGTTGTTAGCTTTGAATATAGTAAACGTTGTTTACATACTGAGCCAATTAACATTAGTATCATTGTATGAATTTAACAAAATAAAAAGATTTAGTGCAATGATATCCGATTCATCAGGTTGAGTGTTAGTTTGCACACCAATAAATCATTTGGCGTTAGAAACTAAATATCATTAGTGTGAACTGAGACAAAGTACAAAGCTACTGACCTCATATAAGATCTGACTGAAGATCCGAACAATGTGAATGTTCAATAGTTGACTTGGGATTTACTGATTTACAATTACAAACTTCTTTTATTCTAGCAAAATAGAACAGATATCATTGGATTACGTTGGAGAGCAAACGGTTCACTATTTGTTTTATTGAGTTACACATGTCATAGATTTTCACTAAAATCTAGAGTACCTGTCTTGCATTTCGTTATAGGTAAGCATCTATATATTAACTGATTTACTTCTTGTAAAAGGTGAAAATTCTAGACATGATCCTGTACACAAGACTGTGGATGAGCATTTTCAAGTCCAAAAAAAGAGTTCAATTACCAGTTAACTGAATAATTGTAATTAGGTATGTAAACAGTGAAATGTTATCACACTAGAGAAGGAAGCTTGAAAAACGTGAGAAATTACCACATCGTCTATAGTCTCTGTTCTGATTCATTTTAGTGTCATCAGTAATTTATGCGTTAGATGATTGGACGTAGTCTACAGAAAACTCAATACCTAGATTTTGTTCCAGTTAATGGTCGTCAACATGTCGCACCTAATCTGTTGAGAGAACAGTACTCCCTGATGGATTTTAACCCAGATTATCTAATTTCACAGTCTGAGGAGTTACCAATGAGATATTTCAGCCGTAACTGACCTCCTAAAGGACAAACAGTTATTTTGATTAAACAGTGAGTATTTGAAAACCTCAACCTGGTTCGAATCCACCATACAGTCTCATTTCGTTTACGATGCATGTACACTTTGAGGTCGGGTGCTAACTAGCAATACATGGTTTTCTGATGATTACCTTCAGCCATCCAGTATCAAAACAAACTCCATACATTGTTGAGTGAATTAGACTAGGACCATATTATATCTTAATCTATAGAATTCAGTCAGCAACAAATGACTAGACAAACAATACAATGGTCACTATTAAGTGACCAATTGATTATAACTTGTTTACAATATACTTATCTAAATCAATCAAACCTTATAATCAGTTAATGAGGTTCACAATTTATCAACTCCATTTTGTAGTTAAGTAATGAAAAGAATATTATAACTTAATTATACCATTTATCTACCTGTTTCACCATAACTTGTCATTTCTGATGTACCAAGAAATTTCACAGTTATAATTGGTGCTTCATCATTCTCATCAATTACAGGAATAATAACTACAGCAGTACTAGTAAGTTCATATGGTTGAGGTGCAGAATCGACAGCTTTCACTTGAAATATAAATTGTTTTTTATATTTTTGATTTGTATTAATATCTATATTATTATTATTATTATTATTATTTAATGGTGTTGTTTGTGTTGGTTTATTAAACAATAATGAATTTAATATAATTTGATTATCTATTGTACTTGTTTCCATAGTTTCATAATCTAACCAACGTTTTAATATAATTAAACCATTTGATTGTACATTAAAATAATTCATAGCTAATGTACCAGGAATCATTGTATAATGTATACGATTATTTATGAAAGATACATCTTGATCTGTTGCTGTTAAATTTATGATAATTGTACCAGGTAATGTTTTTTCAGTAATAAATTGATTTAATGGATAATATATTGATTGATTAAATATTGGTGAATGATCATTGATATCAATAATATTGATTTTAATTAATGCTGTACCAGTTCGTTTAGGTAAACCAGAATCTATAGCTAATAAATAAAATTCATAATTTTGTTTTAATTCATAATCTAAATTTATAGTTGGAATTAATTCTAATGGTCTATTAGGTATATCTTCTATAATAAATGGAATATCATCATCATTATGATTATTGGATTGATTAATATCATAATTATGTTTATAATCTAATGATTTCTTAATTGATTGAAGATGATATGTTAATTGACTGTTAATTCCTTCATCAGGATCATAAGCACGTGGTAAATTGATTCGTGATTGTTGATATCGTTGTTTTATACTTGATGAATGATCATCTATTCCATGCATTGTTTGTATATTATTTGGTGTCTCTGATATTTGTACAATGATATTTGGTATATCATTATGATTATTATTACTATCAGTAGTTTGTAGTAGTATAATTATAGTGATGATTATTATTATAATTGATTCCATTATTAATTGATAACCATATTGGATTATTATCATTTATATCGATAATCAATAAATTGATAGGTATTTTCTTGATATTGACTTCATTTAATTCTATTATTTGTATTGTTGATAAAATATTCAATGTTTTAATACATTTTTTATTTAAATTACTTGATATCCTATTCACAGGATTATTATTATTTTGTAAAGACATTGATGGACGATTATTCAATGGAAATTGTGAACTGCTGATATGACTACTACTAATACTACTACCAATCATAATGTTATTGTTGATACCATTGCCGTTTACACTACCACTACTACATATAGATTCACGGTCAATACGTTTTTGAATTGTTAATTTACCATTAATTGAATTTAAATGTAAAGCATTTGTTAAAGGATCATGTATATCGAGTAATTGGAAGTTAAATTGAAACTTATCATTATTTAAGAAATTATAATTATTGACATCTATTTTTATATTATTCATTGTAAGAAACTGTTGTAAACTAACTGAAATATATTGATGTAAATATTTAGATACACCAATAATCTCTGTACCATTTGGAGATTCTTCAATTAGATGGAATAAATTTAATTGATCTTGTTCTGTAGATGACGAAGACGACGACGACAAAGAAGAAGAAGAAGAAATAGGTGATGGTGGAAGGTGAAGTGAATGAGAAGAATCATATCCAGATGTAAGATACATTGTGGTATTCGTTTGATGCACAGCCGAAGCGGAAAAATTAACAACGTTATAAATATGAATAAAATTATAGAAAAATAGATTGAATAATAAGTAGGATGATTTTTTACAAATAAATGACATTGTTTCCTTTATTAGCTGATTAAACAACCATAAGATAGGTGATTTCTGAAAAGAAAAATAATAGAAATACATAACATATGTTATTGAAATTTATTAATTTTGACAAATGGATAAAATTAAATTCGACTTTCTTTATGTTAAAGGATAGAAATTCGATTTGGTAAGGTAAACAATGGCGAGACTATAATTTATGGACGAACCAATCAAATATAAGAAAACGAGTTACGAATTTGGGCGCGGAATTCATTCATAGATTTGGCTAAATAAAGTTTTGGCATTATAACTGATGTCAGTTCGTGATGAAAACCCTAAATCTAATTCCTAAACCTAATCATCAACTGTAAATGCGAATTCTAACTGCTTTATAACCCTCATTTAGTCCTAATTAAAAGTTGTTCACTCTCAAGGTCACTTCACCGTCGCTAAAAGGTCGTCCATAAATTATAGTCTCACCTAAACAATTTTAAGTGGACATTGACGATAGATTGTAAAAGACCCTAGCAAACCTAATAGTTGTAAATTTCTTCAAAGTGATGAAAAATGAAGTGGTTTATTTATTTATTTGAACAAATAGATATTGGTACAAAGAGTCACTGTATACATATGCGCCACATAAATCATTCGATTTGTGTGAGGACTGGGATACTTCACGGGTGTACAAACCAAAGCGGGTGATTTTCTTAGGGGGGTCACGTCCCGATCCTTCGACATAAAGGTCTGACCCATAAGAAAGTGGAGCAATGCAGTTCATGGTAGCCAGTGACCAACATATGGTTCATACGCCATTTGTTCCTTCAGGATCCTGGATCTCATGTACACTATTGGTTTTGAATAAGGGTTTTCCAACTACCCTGGGTGGACTCTCCGTTTCCACCAACCCGGTTAAAGTGCCGAACACTCACTGTTCATTCTCTCAATTTCATGAACAATAGTAATGCCGTGAGAATGCAGTGAGTAGGTCTTCCCTGTAAATGGTTATATGCACGTGGCCATGTGAGAGCATTTGGAGAGAGAGAGAGTTGACTCTCCTCACTCCCAGTCGTACCAGGGCATATAGGAGCATTAAAGTGGTTACTTTGGAAAATTTATGATAATCGAGGTAATAGTACAATGTGAGGTGGGATGAGTCAGCCGGGTTGCTAGGATCCACTTTTGAATGTTTTGTGCAAAATTCAAAAATGAATGACTTTTTTCTTGCACTATATAGATCGAGAACCAAAAAATATCTTTCTATAGCGTTAAGAATATTTGTAATTTTAACGAAAGATTAATTGTTGTCATCAATATAGTAAAAGTGAAAGTTTTACACATATCAACTATTCAATTCTTTCTACATATAAGTTGTATTACAATTTTCAACTTGAAAGATGGATATTCTATAGCTATACAGATCTTTATCAAGTTTGAATCATTGTCAACATTAATGAACTCGTTCAGATATCCAAAGTATAAATATAATGTCAATAATAAGAATTACTCTATCATTCTGAAGTAAATAAATACTAATTGTATCACCATATGTTTTTTTGAAAAGTAAAACCTTATTTTCAGATTTTCTCCTGAGAAAATTATGTTATTGTATAGAGATTTATCTCTACCTGGAGTCACTCTGAGGTTATTGCCAATCCCATGTCAGGATAAAGGAAGAGGGTTGAGCATGAGGTCAGTGACCTCATCCTATAGAAAACTAACTAGCTAAAAAATACACTGACCAAACATGTAGAGATTTAAAAATTTATTTAAAATTTATTTAAATGATAAAGTCAATATTTAACCACATGATAATAATTATAATGCTGAAACACACAGCAAAGCAACTCATCCTTGTAAGGAAAAAGAAGGAGAACAAAAGATTAATCTTTTAAGATTATGAAACAGGTGTTTAATAAGTTCTGTCTGCCATTAACCAAATGGTCATTTCATTAGATACAAACAAATGAATTATTTTAATTAATATGAATAGTTTATCATGGATATTTTGATATCATAGTTAGATAAAAGTAAGCAGTGAAATCTCGGAGGTTCATTCAATCTTATCTAGAGTTTATCATCTGGACATACGTGCATTGCAATGGTGATATGAAAGGATGTAGTTTGTTCTGTTGCTATTTATTATATAACGAAATGCCTTTTCTGAATTTCACTGAAAGTCATATATCAAATAGTTGATTCAAATAAAAAGTATGGAAGGTATCACTCACAAAGATTGTAAAGTTAGTGTCAGGTATTCAAGTATCAAGTCATTAAATGTTCTTTTGCTCAAAAGATTCTTCGAATCGAGAAAATATTTTTTACATCGTTAGATTTATTCATACAGTACTAGAACATGGAAATATTAGTTTTTCTTTTTAGGAATTTTGACCAACCAACAGTAGCCACCAGCTTAAACCTATACAACTAGATCCTAAAAGGTATGAATAGAAAGGCACAAAATGTTTTCTACTTGTTAGCCTTTTCTACATGGTAAACATTTCATTATTAAATTGGGCAATATGATTAGAAACGGCTATTCAAAAATATAGTACCATGAAGCAATATTCGTTTACATTTATTTCAGTAGTATGCAAGGCGTACTATAATTAACTGATTGATAAATGACTGTGATTCAGAGAACAAAAAGCCTAATCTAATTTGGGATAAAAATATTTTCATGGGAAAAACATTTTGATCATACTGAATCTACTTCCACTTCAATAAGTATTGATGTTATTACAAAGATCGAAATTTATTATCAACATATTTGAACAAGAAATCCGTACACTAAAAGAAACTCTATAGTTCAGTTGTAAAAACAAAATGCATTCATTAATTATAATATTATCAGTTTACGGGTTGTGGATGCGCACTGCTGAGAAATCCTACAATAGGACGAAACGGCCGTTCAGTGCTTCCAGGTTTTCAATGGTGATCTAACATCAATCGTTTCATGATCTCAATAAAAAAAATTATAATATTGACGAGCTAGGCTAATCAAACATATACCAAAATACAAACGCACACCATTGGTCAAGTTTCGACTACATTTCTGAATAAAGAGCACATTAAATTGTCTGAAATGTAGCTGTATTCCCTAAGGGAGAAAGATATGTATTTATGGATGAGCATGTATAAATGTTCACAATTTGGTTTTAATTAATAAAGTCTTCTCATTTAAACAAATGGTTTGGGCTGGCATTTAGCAAGTTTGTTTATCAGCGGTTGACACAGACACCACATGGCATAATGAATGTATGATGATGAAATCAATGAATTTCGACTAGTTTGAGATATAGTTCAACTATCTGAATACTTAACTCAAACCTTATAAATGTACTTTTTTCTAAAACTGCATTATGAGATAAAGACATTTATAACAGAGTAATTTACTTATTGAAGCAATTTATACTTGCAACAATTCAGAATATCAGCTAACCGTTAAATCTTATTGACATTTGTTCGCTTATATCGAAAGATGTGAACAACTGGTGATATGAATTTGACTAGGAAAACATTCAAAATATTAAGTAGAGTAAAACTAAATCCCTCAATTCAATCACACATCAAATAAGACATGATTTACCAATCAAGAAAAATGAAATGACAGATACCTACTACCTTAAAGATCAAATGAAAGTTAAAATAATATACAGACAGCAGCAACACAAGTAAGTAAACAATCAATTTAGTCCCACGTAGACAGAACAGGCTATTGTGAGACAGGGAGAATTCTAATAGTTCACATCTTTTTGAGGTATTTATTAATGATGTTGTCTGAAAAGACAATGAAAACTTAAAGATCAAAACTTGTAGCTCAAAAAAACATAACACTACTCATAAATGAACAGATTTAGTAAATTTGGTTCATGATTCATTTAGGATTTGGAACTGAGATACTTATTGCTCATTAACTATATATCAGATGGGACGGGTTATTTAATATTATGGAGTTCTGTGGTCTTGATGCCAAGTGGTAAATATGTTGATAACTGTAAGCTTCATTTGAATTACGATATATCACTTGGATAGACAATGCTGGTGAGTGGCCTATATTCCTCCACGAGCGGTAACAGGCCTAAGAAGGTAAGTAAGTAAGTAAGTGAGTACTTGGGTTCTCCGTTCTTCATTTTCTGGTCAATTTGTAACTAATTGAGAATTCATTGAACAGATTCCATAATTTCTTTTTATATACACAACTTTTAATGTTATCTAATAGTTGAATTCATCAGTCAGTTGAAGCTAGACCACCATGGAAAACCTGTAAGCATTGGACGGCCGTTTTATCCTAGTATGGGACTCCTCAGCAATGCGCATCCACGATCCCACCTCGTGAGATTCGAACACAGGACCTATCAGTCTCGTGCGCGAACGCTTAACCTCTAGACCACTGAGTCGGCATTCAACGGTGTTGATGTTTAACTTAAAATAATTCATGAAATTGAGCGACACTCCTACCATTGTCTTCAATGAGTTACTATCTCACAACAGACCTGATTAAACTCCACTGATCACAACTTTTCACTAGAACTCCAGAAGATACCTCCTAAAACCAGTCACTGATAATAATACAATTACCAATTTTTAATTTACAATCCTCCCCTGTAGTGTATAGTCTTGAATACAAGAAACAAAAATCTAGAATTTCCCAATTAAAAATGTTATTAAAGAAGAATAGCTCTTTTTTAAACAATTCAATCAACAAATTTTCAATTTACATCAAGATTTTATCTTAATCTAATAACTACTACTAACTAATGTTGTATTAAGAAACAATATTTGCATCAAACTAATATTTAATTGGCTGTAACCCTTAAAATAGAATAATAATGTTGTGGTGTGTACCATTTGTATAGGATAGATTGTAGTGAAGAACACAAGTGAGGACAACCGAATTATAATTAACACAACATTACAGAGTTACTTGGTAAAAAAGAAAAACCATACCACAATACCTAATTTGAAAAATGTTCAATAATTTTCTCGGACTTCATTGTTCTTGCATTTCTTTACTAATTGCTTTCTATTCCCGCCCTTCCTTTCTTGATCTTCCCAATCTTCTGCTGCCAGCCATTACATCCCTGACTCGTGTTATATACTACTTATGTCAATATAAGTAGCACGCACCACATAGATAGAAGTAGTATGTATCAGATAATAAGTGTAAAATTCTTATAAACTCCGTAAGAGATAAATGAAGAACAAAAGAGAAAGGAAAATAGAAAGCAATTAAAATAAAACCAGGAATAGAAAAACAATGAAGGTTTAAAAGGATAACTTAAAGAGATATGTACAAACATTGTTTTTTATATTTTACAAATGCAATGTGTAATTTTGTACAAAATTACCTTAAACAAGGCCATATCCATTACATTTTGACCAATCAGATAAATTCAAAGTAAATATTCCTCAAATTAGAACAAAAAATGAAAAGTTGCAATTTTCTAATTTCTCAGATGTAAAGTAAAACTGATTAATTGCAGTCCTAACAATTAATAGGAAGATCCAAACAAACAATGCCAAGTGAATTTAAACTTCACCACATCGCACAAGCTAGTGGCTATCAGGACTCAGTAACTAAGTGAATAACGCGATGGTGTTTGAAGTGAACAGTACTAAGTTCGAGTTCCGGAGTAGACATTAACTCGGATGCAGGTACATCCAGCCGACAAATCCCAAATAGGACAAAACGAGCATCTTTCATCCCACTGCTAGCCACTATCCATCTTTACTTTCAATGCTTGTAAATTAAGGCAATATCAAAGCAATCCGTACAAAATGCACATATACTAATAAGAAACTGATCAATCGCAGTTCCAAACATCAATGTGAAGATTCAGGCAAACAATACCAAATGAATAGTAGATTTATTTTTAAAATAACTATTGGGAAAAATATGTACACTATCATTAGTTTGTTACCTCTTTAAGTTTAGCAATTACCATAAGCTATTCATGTTGTGACTAAAGCCGGTTACTTATCACGTGACTTATTAGTCAATCGAAATACGATTTCTTCAATCTTAGTATTGTGCTAAACCAATGACGTTCAATCGGTATGAGCACTTTAGCGTCTTTATTGGTCCTTTGTTCTCCTAACCCACCCAATTGAGTTCAGAACACCAATAACACCTCCCACCATGAGAATCATTTATTTCAAATATGCATGGTTTATATACCAACTAAACAGACTAAATCATATAATGAAATACGAAATAACATTTATACAAGATCAAACCAAAATGGAGCTGTGAACATAGGAGACCGTAATCAGTAAACTGGGTATAAATTAAGAACAGTAAGTTGTATCATAATAATCTATGGGTCAAAATGAAGCTTATAATAAGAGGTATATAGATATACATAATCCATGTTACTGGATCGTTATACAATAAGAATATAAATAGAATATTAGTTCGTTAATAGTTCTCAGAAGTTACCCATAGTTTAATCTTCAATAAAGTATAACAATTCACTTAGCTTATTACCGAACCTATTAGACCACATACATAAAAGAATAATCTTAAATCTTTAAACTAATATTTCAGGATTATTTAAATTGTGAAATAATCGAAATTAAATTAACATCTTCTCACACCTTTTTCATTTATCATTCCCAAACAATCCACATTGATAATTGAACCTATTTATTAATGAACATTGAAATTAAAGGATGACAGATTCTAACACTTTATTTTTGTTCCCATGCATTTTAATTGTTTTTTTATTATAAAATATGTTTGTTTAAATTAGTTACATTATAAAATATTTTGTTGCTAACTCAATGATGCACTTTCTTTGTATGTCGATAAGATTATTTAATCAGACAAATAAAAAAAGATGTATCTAAGATATCAGTCAGTCAGCTACAACATAGGACCAGGCACATATGTGCATCGGTCCAAGTTGCCATTACACATTAGCACAGCAAGACGAACACCAGATTCATAGAAGTAGTTAACTCAATAGTGTAATATATAAAGGAAAGATTTCACGTAAGGATATATTAAAAAAAGAAGAAATTAGTTCGTAGAAAGAAAGATATGAAGCGATTTTAATCTCATAGTTTAAGAGAAGACATAGAGTGTATACACCTACGTCATTGTGATTGATTTTGAGCCATGTCACCAAGAGTCTCCAACCATTGGTTACAATAGTCACGCAGACCTCAATCAAGTAGTGTGCATCTACCAACATGGCTCAGACCAGAAGTTAGTGACATCAAGCACTGATGCTACGTTTTGGTTTGGTCACCCCTGACTTTCTTCCAACCATCCCCAACACTAGTCTAAGATATGGAATTGAATGTTAGTATACTTCAAGGATAATATATAACAAAACAGATTGGATAAATAATAAAGGATTTTTATGAGTCAGCGTTATTTTAATGAGATGGAGTTGTATGTATACGATAACTTTTATCCTAATTCTCTTGGTTTATGCTTTTCTGGTCAGGTTTCGTCTGGAAGATATTTCAGTGTTATGTATAATGAACATCTTTGAATTCAATTTCATATGAATATCGATATTATAAATAAATTAATATATTTGTAAGATCCCAATGAGTAAAATAAATTCTCTGAAGAAGTGGTTTACACTGAGTCGCGAAACATAAAAAAATTCTAATTTTTCTACTCATTGGGATATTACAAATATGTTAATTAATTTATTATAATTTACCCAATGCTCAATTTATTCGAAATTATCAAGTCAAACCTTGGTTATGATACCTAGAATATCAATATTATCAGTATAGGGGGTGCAGAGATTATTACGTTTTTGATTGAGATCCTGAACCGATTGAGTTTAGACCACAATAGGACGAAACGGATGCCCAGTGCTTCCAGGTTTTCAGTGGTACTCTAAGTTTACATTCAATGGTTTATATTTGCAACTTGAAGCACAATGCATTCGTATAAAGATGTACTAGCTAAATTATTTTAGAGTATAAATTCGTAAACCAATCAGTAAATGTTTATCGAATACATATGCTCCATATAAATCATTCGATTTGTGTGAGAACTGGAATATTGCCCGTGTGTCCAAACAGAAGCAGGAAGTTTTCTTGAGGGGCTACATCCCGAGCCTTCGACACAAAGGTCTAATCCACAAGACAGTGCGGCAATGTCAGGAGATGCGGTCTCATGGTAGCCAGTGGCCAACATATGGTTCATACGCCATTTGTTCCTTCAGGATCCTGAATCCCATGTTCACTATCGGTTTTGAATCAGGGTTTTCCAACTCCCCTAGGTGGATCTTCCGTCTGCACGGACTCGGTTAAATTGCTGAATATTCGCTTTTTGTCCTCTCAATTTTGTAAACAACATTCCCGCCACGAGTAGGACTTCCCTGTTAGTGTCTATATACTCGTGACCATATGAGAGCATTTGGAGCGGTAATCTATGTAAATGTCATTTACCATTATTCTGAGCGCAAATGTTTAAATCTATCGCAGTTGGTTCATTTTTCATATAATAAATATGCAATAACTGAATCTCGCGGGGAGCGGTATCGTGGATGCGCACTACTGAGGAACCCCATCTTAGAACGAAACAGCCGTCCAGTGCTTCCTAGGTTTTCCGTGTTGGTCTAGCTTCAATTGACTCATGATTTCAACTATTAAAAATATTTACGTTATTAATTTCGTGAATAGAATAATAATTTGGAATAAAGAATGAAAATAAATGGATTTATAAAGTGATGTAAACATTTAACCTTCAGACATAGGAGGATATAAACACTTTTTCATGATTAGACTGATTCTTTTATTTCTCACCTTTTTTTAACACACTTCAGTTATTAATGATCGTTTTAGCAAATGATAATTATACCGAATACTAATGTATTATGATCCCATATTTTTTTCTAAAATATACCTTCACATATACACATGTACATACATGAATAAAACCCCATGGTGATCAAAGTTAGCTAGTTAGTTATCCATCATGAAAATCTTTCTACAAAAATCATTTTACTAAAAATAGTAACAAAATGTAGACTTTACCCGGTTGACACTGATGACAAGTACAAAAAAAGAAAAACAGTTGTGTCATTTATCGGCATTCATACTAAACTTCGAAAGTTCTTTAGATTAACGCTGGTATGTAAAACAACAATCAAATTGAATAACAATAATGGGGAGAGGGTCATACAACTAGGGATTACTATTTACAGTAGCTTAGATAGTAGTAAGTACCCAAATAAACTTGTTTTGTTATGAAATATTGCATTTTTAAATAGACTATGCATAAATGAAGGAAACATTCAAATATACTAACTGAAACTTAATCGAATATTACCATAAGTGTTAATCTGATATTTATAATGAGGTCATAGTTTTATCACTGTCCAAATTTCTAAGATATGAACATTAATAAAGTTAGTATGTTGTCAGACTTATGATTCGAACCCACTCCCATTTCATGTACCAGTCAGATGCACCAAACTGATCGACTACTCCGACATGGGGTAACCGACTCACCTGTCTAACTATCACATTACCTATCGATAAAATATCGTCATCACCACCATACTAACCACACTCATCACAATATTTAAACAAAGTATGTCAAACGTAATTCACCAGAACAACATTGAACAAACCATATCAAACCCCGAATAAGTAATATACTATACGACATACAACTCTAGCACCAAGTATGTATATCTGTCATCAGCATCCCCATTCTATACACAAGCATATGTGATACGTGATGCACTCAACTGAAGGCCTTCACCATGACAATTAACATAGTGAGCACGAGCCCACTGACTTATTGCCATTAAGCTGTCATTTATTATATGAGTTCTTAAAATATTTCATTGACTAATCGGTGCTATTTCTATTATTTGTCTCAGTTAACAACTCATAGTTGTATTTAACTACATAGATACATAATTAATTAATCAATGAAATCACATCTTTATGAAAATAAAACTTCTTTTATTAAAGAAAAAGAATGTATTTGTAAAATCTCAGTGAATGAATTTGAAGTAAATCCAACGTTTCGCCTGGCAGTCTGGTCCAAGCTTACTCTGAGATTTTACAAATACATTCTTCCTCTTTAATGCCTCACATTATTTCGGCGCCCAAATATTTTGAAACGGCGAGACTCCAATTTATGGTCGACCTTTGACCGGATCTTAAGTGACCTTGAGAAATATTAACCAATCAGCAAACAGTCAGTATAGAGTAAAGATATATTATACAAAATCAAATAAATAAAGTGGATTCACTTCCTATACATGGTTCAGAAACTTGTCAAGGTTAGAAAGAGGTTCAGAGGTTCTAAAACCGTAATGCATACAGTAGAGGAAATCATCCATATGGCTACAGAATAGTCGACCTCTAGAGCCATAATAAAGTCTCAAAAACTCTTTCAGACTCGACCACATAGCTTCAATATTGTTTATTTGCACACCGGTTGTTGAGTACACAAAATGCCACTTGTGGATAGCGACACGATGCACATAACCTAGCCTATGTTGGAATCTGTACGCTCTCCAATCATCCGTATATATTGTAGTAGGTGGCTGCAGCCAGTGTTACTGGTGCTTTTATTATCCAGTTCGCAATAATTGTCGTAATTTGCCTTAGTTAGGACTTATATATGGGATTTTCATCACGAACTGACATCACCTATAATGCCAGAAATTTATTTAGCCAAATGGATGAAAGGCTTTCTCGTTAAAATCCGAAATCTATTATCTTATATCTGATTGATTCGTCCACAAATTATAGCCTCGCCGTTTTATTTGTTATAGCCGCTCAATTATCACTTTTTGTACAAAATTCGTTGTGAACCGATCGTACGTTAGCACTAAGAACTGAAGCTCGCGCTGTAACCTTGAAATCTTTAAAACGCCTCTGATTGGCTCGTCCACAAATAAGTTTCGCCTTTGAAACCATTCGATCAAATTTAGACGAAAGTTTTTATTTATTATTCCGAAACATCTTTTAGTTTGTTGGCGGTAATTGATGGGAAACTTCACAAAACCTAGCTACCGTTTTAGCTAACACTTATTAGCAAGACATACAGACTGATCGATTACAATCGTGAATATCATTGAAGGTAATATATAAACCTCCACAAATGATGTGTACTATTGTGTGATATATATATATATATATATATATATATATATATATATATATATATATATATATATATATATATATAATACTATTTTCGCACACATACACACATCCGTATTTCACACAACTTTTTTCACAAGGTATTTGTAATTTACAATTTAAACTCTTATGACATATACTTTAATAAGAATTTTCACTTATCAAAAACTAAACATTCAAGCTTTTACATAATGAAGTACTTCAAAATCTATCCTAATCAATATTTAATTCTGCCATCCACCTTATTTCAAGTTTTCCACGAAAAAAAAAACAAAGGAATTCTGTCCTTAGTCTCTAAGCTCAATGGTAATCTAAAACAAAAAAATAATAATTTCAACGGTTGAAATCATAAGTCAATTGAAGCTAGACCACCATGGAAAACCTAGAAGCACTGGAGTTCCAGTGCTTCCAGGTTTTCCATGGTGGTCTAGCTTCAATTGACTCATGATATCCACAAAGACCCCTTCTGAAAAAAATAATCATTCCAGATTCCCTAGTTCGATTTACAAAATAATTATTCATTTAAAGAATTTCAAATGAAATAAAACTATGTATCATATATGTAAGTAGCCTGGATGTGTATACTACATTCTAGTTTACAATTCACTAATAACCGTTGTAATAAATAATAGAGATTTTTTTCAATCTTATTATTTATACAGCACAATGGAAAAATTGATTGATTTCATTGTTTAATGTATGTATATATATATTCCAATTGTTCACAACACTCTTGGAATATTTCGTGTATCCATATTATCAGAAGTTGGTTGAATGCAACTATAAATTTACATATGTTAATTTTTATTGTATATGGGTGGTGATTATTCAAGTGTACAACGAATATATATATATATATGATAATGCACAAACAGATTGGTGTCTATACATATGCACATAATATTATGATGTAACTAAAACTTATAAATGATATCGAATATCTTATTCAATATCCTGAAAACATTGGTACAATTATTGGTTTGACTATTATTATCATTACTAGTAGTAATAGTAGTAGTAGTAGTAGTAGTAGTAGTAGTATCGGTATTGATATTAATATTAGTATTAGTATCAATGTCATTGATGATCATCAATGTTACTGTCATTTAATACACATAAAAAAGGTATATAAATTACTGAATAATCCATTTCGTTTTATTAATATAAGTAAAAATTTCAAATGTTCTGCTTCAATAATGTAGTAATGTTATTACCAGAAGGAAGGAACAAAGGAAGGAGGGAGGAAGGGAGGGAATGAATGAACGAACGGACGAACGAACGAACGAACGAAAAAAGGAAGGGTGGAAGAGAGATAGGTCTAACGGTAATTGTTTGGAAAAAAGTGTATTTTTTCTTTAAAAAAAAAGAAATCTAATAGTTTCAATGCGTACTAGTTAAGTATCAAATTTTATGTCTGAATTATTCAATAATTAAATCTTGTACAATCTTGATTCACTTCATTATTAATAACTAATAGATATATGATGTAATCAATTTCTGTATGTTTTAGGTTTTTTTTAATGTATGATAATGTATATAAATACATAAATGTGTTTCTCTCGTTGTTGGTGAATTGAATCTAACTCTACATTAGTTACATAATATTAGATTTCGACTTGGATACATCAAGTACATCAACACTTGATGACATGCTCAGTTTGTTTGATTAGATTTAAATAGAGTGATCCATCATAAATGAATCTCACTCGATAGTTGAAATGTAAAATCATGAACATAGATCTGCATTTCATTGTTAAATATTATCTATCTGATGTTCACTATTAAGTTAAGATTAAAAATGTATAACCATTAAATTTAATTCCAGTGTGGTGTGTGCTACCGATGTAGACAGATATAAGTAATATGTATGATCAATTGAAAGTGAAATACCTGACTGTACAATGTTAAGAAGATCGAAGAGAAGAGAACGAGAACATAGAGTGATTAGTATGGAAATGTAGGAACAATAATGTCTGAGATAATTGATTGACATTTTGTAAATGTAGTATTTACTGTATAGTTCTCAGATTTCACTAAGAGACTGTAATCTTGTATTCAACTTCATTTGATCATCTCCACTTTTGTTGTCATTCACTACACTAGTACATTAGTAACGTACATGCTACCGCGTTTTATTCTTTAACGATTCAAGAGTGAATACTATGGTCAGGTAATTTCAATTTGTATCTAATCATTTATTGATTTACTATCGATTATTCAAATTTTCATTAAAAAACAGAATAAACTGATCTTAATAGTATGAATATTGTTGTACTGAAAATTATCTCTGACACTTAAAAAGAACAAAAAAAGTAACTGTGTCTCTCTTTTATTAAAGACAATGATGTACTCATTTAGATAAGGTCATTCAAAACTTGTTCAGTTTTCCATAGGTTCCCTATCATACTCAGCCATTTCAATCATTTCCCCCTTATATACTGATTGGATACTTTATAATTAAAGTCTAAGTTTCAGTAAACATTACATTTCAACAGTATGCAGTTATTCTCAGCTATGTGCTATGTATATGTCTAATATACCAAATAAAAAAAACCTTAGTAAACTTGAGGGCTTGACACGTAATCATTATTTGGATTATATTTTAATACACAGTACTTACCCACTACATGAAAACAAAAGAATTAAAATTACAAAGGACAATTCACTTAGCCAAGATTGAAATGTTTTCGATAATATTAGCTTGTAGTAAACGAGAGCTCAGGCGGGAAAAGATCAATTTATTTTATTGCATACTACATTACAGAATGCCTTTGTAAAACATTTTCCATCAGTTGTCCCTTACAAACTTCATATCACTCCTTCATTCCTATTGTGACTACAATTACTTTCTGTTTAAATTCCTATTCTCTTCAATTCAATCCCCTTAATTTTCTTCTGAAAGGCATTTCACTTCCGACTACTGCTACATACTACTTATATATGCCAACATAAGTAGTATACACTATTAGCCTATTATTTTTTTAATCAATATTACTTACATAATTATGATTGAAATTTATTATTCAATTTTTTGAACAGTTCTAATCATTGAAATATAGATTTTATTTAAATCCGATTATCAGAAAGATACTAACATCTTAACATAGTTAAGGTGTTAATATGCAAGGCCTAGTACTATATCAAATCCACACAGGTTATTCTAGCTTTCGGACAGATCAATTTATTTATTCTTCTCAAGCCAAGTTTTACCCTGTCAGTTATTTGCTCATTAGTTTACCTTGATTGTTTTTTATATGATCGTATGTATGCTAATTTCTTAGCTCACTCATCATATGTCTGTAACTTATTTTTGTTCGACTATAAATATCGATTCACACTTGGTTAAACCAAGTAGGTTCAACTCGCCTTCTCAATTGAGCTTTCTGATTAACGATTGTAAGAAATATGTACTTATTCAAAAATCCATTCTCGTACTTCACCTATTTGATTCCGTTATGCACTAACGCGATTTAGCTCGATGATTATATACGAGGATAACCGACTTGTATACATTTCTTTAGGTATTTTGATAGTATGAAGTTTTAGATTATAGTTCGATATGATGTCATAAGTGTAGAGCTATGACAAGTTCTGAACTATTATTTGCTTGGAAATAGTTGATGAGAAACCAGGTACCGACCTAAATCCCGTCTTATTTGACACTCATCACCAAGATGTACCTGTAATTTTAAATGAAATAATATTTCCTAGTGAATTCGAACCCGGATCAGTCGGGCTCACAATCTAAGATGTTAGCAGTCCAATCGTCGACCAACCTCCTGTTCAGCTGAAATATTTATATTGACTGATAATTGAAAGATAATCAGTTTCATTCATGTTTGAATCCACTACGAAGTATCATTACCTTGATGAAGATGAATGTTAACTAACTAAGGTTTTCTCTCAACTACCTCCATCCATTTAACACTTCAATATTGTGCACACGAAGTCAAGTCAGTAATACTAATAACCACACTAAAACTTAATCTGTAGAATCTGATCAGCAGTAGGGACTGGACAGATGAGATATTGGTCACCGCTTAACGACGAATCATTTGTGAATTTAAAATTAAAACGAAATACTTGTCTAGAATTTCTTTTTCTATGACTAAAATTTGTTTGGGCTAGAAAATATCTTCAAAATATCTTATCAAATAATAATCACTAATCGTTGAATTTATTTACAAAACCACTCAACAACAACAACAACAAGAATAACAAATGAATTCCTGTTGTGTACTATGGTAAGCTTTAAAACAAAAATAATCAATCGATCACAGTTGATGAGATCAATAAGTCATTTCTTAATTACTGTGATAAAATGAAAGAAATCAATAATAAACTCTCTACCTAGATTTCATAAATTATCATTCAAGATTAAAATAAAATGTGCAGTTGTTTTTGTTATCGTTTGAAGTCATTCAACATTTTGAACCAATGACCACTTATATACACCCAGTACTTTGCTATTATATCATAGTATATTAATGGAAAGGGGTGACACTTTTTATCATTATTCTATATGAATTATTATACATATTTTTGTTGTATATCCAATATTTTGGCTTAGGGTGCTTTTATATTTCCCCTTTATATTTCTCTACTTTTGTTTAAATTGTTAACTGTTGATAAGTTGAACTGTCTCGAAATTACCATCAATTAATTACTTGTCTATTCCTCTGTTTTGTATCACTTATGACTGAATAATGACTGAACAATATAATCTCATATATATAGTGAGGTATTATCGTGTAATTAATGTTTATAATCCTATGGATTTTGAGTCATAGTAATAAAACATTTATCGGTTTCTTATGTATATCTTCAAATTGGCTATTGAGGATAGAAGGAGTTCAGTTTTAAACCGATAAGAATTAAGATTTAGCAGTCATAATTCACAGTCGTTTTGTTAATGGTCAAAAGAGTTACTCATTGATCAGACAGCCCCCAAATACCCAAGTACAATCGAAAGTGAGGTGAGTCAGCATTCTTCCTCCAAATGTTCTCACATGGCTACGTGCATACAATCACTGCCACAAAAGTCCTACTCACTGCATTTTCGAACCACGGGTATTGTTTACGAAACTGAGAGTGTAGTGTCGGTCATTATATTAAGCCCATATACCTTATTCTAAGCTTTCGGACAGCCCATTCTATTCATTTTACTTGAGTCACATTTTAACCTTGCTAATTATTCGCTGATCAATCTTGACTGTTCTTATATGAGCGCGTAGGTGTGTGTACACTTCTTATCCCATGACTCCCACATGTCTGTAACTTATTTTTGTGTGCCTATAAATATTGATTAGTGCTTGACTGCTCGTCGTTTCGCTTCTCTGTATTCTATTCGCATCATATACAAAGTATATATATTCAAAAGTCCATTCTTGTTATTTGACTTATTTAATTCCTCTATTGACGGACACGATTTGAGTCAATGATTATATACGAGGATAGGCGATAACAAACATTCATATTGGAGTCAGATCCACGGGCTATTAAAGTGGAGAACCCGTCAACAAACACCGTCCGATCTAAAATACGACAAAATAACGGGCCCCGGAAAAAGATGACGAAAAGTGAACGAAAGACGCTCTAACGGGTTGGTGGATATGGAGAGTCCACCTAGAGGAATTGGAAAACCCTCATTCCAAACCAATGATGCACATGGGCTCCAGGATCTTGACATTGCTCCATTGCCTTGTGGATTAGGCCTTTAGGTCGAAGGTTCGGGGTGTGGCCCCCTTAGCAAACCACCTGCTTCTGTTTAAGCACCCTGGCACCCTCACACAAATCAAATGATTTATGTGGCTCATATCTATTTGGTACCTCCTTGTACCAATTTTTATATGTTTAAATCAATAAATAATTGATCAGAAAGATGTAAAATGAGCTAACAATTAATAGACTCTTTAATCGAATGATTCAATTAAGTGAGCATTATTAACAATTAAAGTTCATGACATCTATTTTCAAGGAGGATCTAATTAAATTAGTTCACATTTCCAATTTTTTGTCGATTGTAATTATAAAATACAATCTTTACTTAAACTTTAGATCATGGCTTCATAAAAAAAAAAACGAGTAACTTTATTATAATTACATATAATATATGAATGAAAACACTTTTAAACTTACCATATTATTAAAGTACACATTAAAGACTGTTTATTAATGATAGTTATAATTCTTTTTTTAAAAAATTAATAGATTAAATCAACTTCATATCATAATTTTGTAGCCATAGTTACTAATGATTATTGCATTGAATAGGATTGGAAACAAAAAATAGTTTGGTTAGTTTTTTTTTCTAATTTTATTAATAATTATTAGTATCCATGTAAGTAACAAATGTGAGTAATTAATTTAAAATTACATAATAAATAAACCAGCATAAATTTATTTCTGCTCTATGATAATAATACTTAGGAATAATATCAGATATAATTCGAAGAATATTTATTTATCTGGCATAGATTTATATAGGTACATGAATGGAATACATTCACCAAACGAAATATAGATTGGTTACAACTGATTTTTGTTTTTAAATAAATGGCTTGTATGAGACTAGCATATGCAATGATGTGTATATTACATCGAACATACTATGCTACGTATTTACATATATATATATACAGACATTGATTTACTGGACAGATGGTGTGGCCAATCCGAAATGGAATATATATATATATATATATATATATATATATATATATATATATATATATATATATATATAATATATATATATATAATCAGTCAGCTCTGTTACTACACCACAATTACTCACTCAATTATTCTATAATTCACTCATCATTTTCTTGTCTAAAATATTTATTTACTAAATCATAATTAGAATTCATTACCATTTTTGTTACAATCTCATATCGATAAAAATTCACTAACCTAGAAACATAAACGAGTACACAATAATCGATTATTTGATTGTGTACTTCATGTAAATTGTTACTGGATTAATACATTTATTAAAAGGTTAAATATTGAAAATTATTACATTTGAATTAGGCAACTTCTTGAAGATCATTGAAATAAACTTCAAACCATGTCTTCTTACTGCGACTTGAAAGGGTTTTGATGTTCTAGTGCTCAGTTATACGCGGTAGTATCAAGAAGAATCAGTTTTCCAAGATATAACAATTTCTAAATAGCAACACTTGGCAGCACCTGAAAAAGTGAACTCAGGAAAGAGACACTTGGAAATCTCTCGTCGATGGCCTATGCACAACAATTAGTGGTAGACTTAGGTAAGTTTATTTCTTTGGATTACTGAAATGGTAAAGAACTTCTCAATCAACTAAATAAGTAAATTTTTTGCTAAATCATTGTTTGCAATTTTTTATTGCTCTGTATACTAATAATGAAGTAATATATAACCAGATTAGTATATATATGAACACAATTGAGTATTTAAAATTCATAGGTGATAGTTAGCTAACTGATGACATACTTTAAAACATTTCTGAAGTTTTAGCGAGCAGCTATGACTGATGGAGATCAAATATGTTGTGTGTGGAACGTTTGTCTCAAATAGCATTGGATGATCTTCGTTCTGTATGATTAGTTGTTTGAACATAAAATCATACCATTGAATGACGTCTTATAGTTTCCAATGATTACGTGTTCGTTGCATGACCTGGAGGTTCCGAGTTTGAGGCCTGGTGGATTTGTGGATGTGCACTGCTGAGGAGCCCCGTACTAGGACGAAATAACTACTCACTGCCCTTTGATTTTCAATGGTATCTCAAATGAGATCAATCCGTGATAAATAGTAACTAGATATTCGAAGTCAATTGGAAAGCATCATACATATTGTGTTGCATACTACTTATACTAACAGATATAGTAATATGTAACGGCAGATGGAAGCGGAATGCCTGTCAGAAGAAGACTGAACTGAAGGTAACAAGGGTGGAAACAAAGAGCAACTGTGATAGAACAGAATTGAAAGAATCATGAAGTGTCAAAAAGTTTAGTTTTCATATTTTATGAAGACACTCTGTAATTATATGACCCAGTGAATCGGTTTCTCCTAACTGAATTCTCTTTTACTTTAAGATATATTGATTAATTGAAGGCAGCCATGGGTTTGACTTTGAGTGATCGTCAGCTGCTGTTATAAGTCTATATTAAACTAATAGTATGGATTTCGTAGTTTATGTCACAAGACTGACCTAACATGGACAAAATCAAAAGGAGCACAAGACAGCTGCTTCCTAGCACAGAACTCCTCAGAAGTATGCACCAACTATCTATCTGAGGACTTCGCATGGTAGTACGTCCGGTTGCTCATCTACATTCACAAAAAAGAATAAATTAGGAAATCAGTAAAATGAAACAAGGTAACATCTTGTATTGACCTTAGACATGTTACATAACTTTTGAAAATGACGATTAAAGATTATTTTAATTTCACTACAACATTAAATGCTTGCTATTAAAGCTTTTCAACAGGAAAAAAACTGTCTATACAATTGAACTGAATTCAGAAATTGAAATTCTTTTGCAGTAATTGTCCACATTCTTTTTGACTCCGACCATTCCCACTAACATTATCTGATAAACAGGGTCTGATGAATGGAAATGAATCCTTCATGATATTAATTTAAGAACTTTACATAGTAAGTTACGAAAAATACCTAGTAAAATTTAAATCCGAATGAAATATTTGACTCAGAATTGTGAACCTTTCAATCAATTTGATTTACATCAGATAAAGTTCCGTTTACAGTAATCATCTACTCATGAGTAGTTTAAATACGACAATATAATTTCATCACAATATTCTGTCGTTCAAACATTCAAACGTAATTTTTGATAAAGTGGAGTTTATATTTATTGATTAAATACGGCGGCAAATGTCTGTATTGCTTGAACAAGTCCTGAAAATCTAGATTAAAATGTCTGAAATGCTGCGTTCAGTCTTCTTTCAACAAAAACTTTCCAAGACTGGAGTATGATAATTATGTTATTTTGTGATCGGATATTTTCTGATTTTGTTATTGAATATTGCGTGTTTCTAGAAGCTTCTATAATATCAAGGTTACTTTTAAACCTAGAAATATTTTTATTTCCTATACCATAACTAACAATGGAACTAAAGCTTCTTTTCATGCTTCTGTTCTAGATTCATATAAAAGAGATTTCTACAGCAATTTAAGAAGAGATTAGAAAATCATTGTCAAACGTTAGAGCATCATACCTATTAGCCAAATACATATATAGAATCATGTAGATAATAATCGCTGAAAAAAATCGTAAATCAATAAAAACAACTGTACTCACAAAAGTTTGCATATATATTAAATCTGGCAAATCCGCTGTTTATGTATTGAAGCTTGCAAATCCAATGCTCAAACACATTTCAAGTATTGGAATTGATCAGTGGGTATATAGCTCATTTAGATTCACGTTGAAGTAAAACGAACGTTATTTTTGATGAAAAGATTCTGATATTGGATTATTATTAGTATTAGTATTGTGATGTGTGCTACTTATAAGTACTTATAAGTAGTACATAACACTAGTCAGGAATAGAATATTTGGCAGCAGAAGATCGAGAAGGAAAGAATAGGACAGCAAACCAATTGGTATGGAAATGCAGGAACAATGAAGTCTAAGACAATTTTGGACTATTTTCTAAATGAAGTATTTATACGAATATTCGTCAAGATTAGAACGAATAGTTTGACAGTAATTGAGCGCCTAGTATAGAGAAGTCATTATATGTGAAAATTATATTTGAAATATTCTCAGCGATTGAAATTTAACTAATCCCAACGTTTCGTCCAGCTAACTTGTCTGGACTTCTTCAGGGTAATAATCAAAATCAAAATTATCAAAGAAATATATAGCTTTTAACAATCAGGATTATACTGTGTTAAACCAATCATATTTGGATGTTGATTTTTTGTAAAATAGGATAAATGAGTCAGTTAACTAGAAATCATGTGGATGAAATTCAACTACATGGAAATACTTAACTGAGTAACAAATCGTATGTGTGTGAGTGTGTAGGTATGTATGTATGTGTGAGAGATTGATATGAAGGAATAAATAAAGTTCAAGTTCAAAGATGAAAAATTGATAATGAAACATCGATGTACATGTCAAAACATAAATTGTATTATAAGCAAAGATGGATAATGGCTAGCAGTGGAATCCAGGATGCGCGTTTCGTCCTGTTTGGGACTCGTCAGCTGGATGTACCTGCATCTCAGAGTTGATGTTCTCTCTGGGACTCGAACTCAGTACCGTTCGCTTCACACATGCCAATAAGAGACTGATCAATTTCAGTCCTAAAACATCAATGGGAAGATTCAAGTAAAACAATATCAAGTGAATAATAAATTGTATTGTTTAAAAAACTCATTGAATTCTTTCAAAATAATAACGATGCATGTGATATTAAAAAACAGGTTTAAACAAGAGATAGGTTCCAAATTTACTTGTCAAACGAAATTTGCCAGGTAGTTGCCATCTGAATACCATCTTTTCGGTTCAGGCTGTTCTTGTTCGCCCATATATGCAGCGCTTCTGCTGTCAATCTTTCTTTATGGGTGTTAAAACCTTTCTGAAGTATTTTGGTCCCTTCAAAATTAATCTTGTGACCTGTTTCTAACGCATGTAACGCTATCGCTGACTTATTTTCAAGTTTCTTTAAATCGACCGAGGATTTTGGAACATTTTCCAAGCATTGTTTGTGTTCCTTCAATCTTACATTTAATTGCCTGGATGTTTCTCCAACATAAGTAGCATTACAGTCATGACAGTGAATCTCATACACAATGTTCTGTTGTTCTTCCTTTGCTAACTTGTCCTTAACTTTCACTAATGTCGATCTTAATGTGTTATTCGCTCTAAAATACACTCTTATATCATGTTTGTTTAGAATCCGTTTGATTTCTTCTGATGTTTCACTACGGTAAGGTATGACTACGGTTTACTTCCGTTCTTTTCGTATGCTTTCTAGTCTATTTTTTCCTTCATTTTTAGTAATCTTCTTTAAAAACCCTTTTGGGTAGTTGTTATCCCTAAGAGTAGAAAATACTTTATTTAATTCGGTTCGTTGGTCTTCCTTGTCTGTAACAATCTTAGTACTTCTGTTCATTAGATTTTTTACCACATTAATTTTCGTGCTCTGTGAATGGGCTGAATTAAAATCCAAGTATCTCTCGGAATGTGTTGATTTTCTGTAAACATTTATTCTCAACTTCTTATTATTATGTCGACGTATTTATTTCGATAATGCAATGAGAAGACGAAGTTTAGCAGAATTATGTGATATATTTGAATAATACATTTCGAACAATCTGATCACACCCAAAAAGCCAGTTTACACATTGTTACCATTTAGAAGCGACACAAATAGTCTCATTTTGAAAGAGATGTGCAGATAGGCATGACAACCTTATTTTATAAATAGTTTTTAGTGTTATTTTCTTTTATTTTGTCAACCTTTCACTGTATGTATATTTTATCATTAAATGATTGTACCTGTTGTTTTGGTAAATGACCTTGAACACACTTTTCGTTGTGATACTGACATAACGTGACATACTCTTGCTGGCTGACAAATACACTACTACTCACACATTCCTCGTTCTATCTTCGCTTGTGATTGAGTTAACTGAAGTCTAAATCAAATACTATCTACGTTTATAGACTGTAATTGGAATATATCACATCCTACGTTGGATTATATCACTGGAGAGTTCGTCAACCAGATTGGAATTATCAAGCATTTATAATTGTGGTTTTTTAGTACCAGACCAAAGCGGAACATGCATCAATTTGGTGAACTTAAGTAAAGTCCCAACTTTTTATTGTATTTGTAATAATTAACTTATATATATTAACATTTCTATTGATCTTTATTAACTTTGTTGATACTTTTTGCGATTATATATCGTCTGGATATTTTATGCAGCCAAACTTGTCATTGACGGCCTATGCTGCTCCACAAGGAGTAACAGGCGTAAGTAAGTAAATAAGTAACTTGTCGTTACTGAGAAGACAAGGTATTTTTTACCAAGAGCCCAAACGGCACGTAAGCGATTGTGACACATCCAATTGTGTCTATCAATTTACATGTATGTGCAGAAACACGTTCATAGGGAGTACCAATCGTAATTTGCTATTAAGGGTTGATGAACACATACAAAAATGGCTGCAGAAGCGAATGAATTTCAATGGTCAAATAAAATCACAAGATAAGCCGACATCATCCTCCATTGCGAAACATTTGATTGAAACTAGTCATTAAGTCAGCATTTGTAGTGTTATACAAAAGCCTTCAAGGACATATACTAAGGTTTATTGTAGCATTGGCTATACGGTAACTGAAACCCCCTTTGTGCATTCAAAAAAACAATTTGTACTTATCCTTAACCTACCCTGGTAATACTGATTTATTATCCAGAGTAGTAATCATATTGTTCTTGTGTACTTTAATATCATTATTTCTTACATTTAACCTGTCTAGTTGACCTTTAAATTTTCATATATAACATGTTTTAACAAGTATATTGTGTATGATCAGATTGTTCGAAATGCATTGCGTAAATATATCATCACATTATTCTGATAACCTTCGTCTTCTCATTGCATTATCGAAATTTATCATAGGGATTAATTGTTTTAAATTTCTGAAATGAAGTATTTATTGTATGGTTCTCAGATTTGTTATATTAAAATATGTTCGATCATCCCCACTTGTATTCTTGTTCAATACATTACTAGTATTATATGTGAAAATTATATTTGAAATATTCTCAGCGATTGAAATTTAACTAATCCCAACGTTTCGTCCAGCTAACTTGTCTGGACTTCTTCAGGGTAATAATCAAAATCAAAATTATCAAAGAAATATATAGCTTTTAACAATCAGGATTATACTGTGTTAAACCAATCATATTTGGATGTTGATTTTTTGTAAAATAGGATAAATGAGTCAGTTAACTAGAAATCATGTGGAGAAATCAACTACATGGAAATACTTAACTGAGTAACAAATCGTATGTGTGTGAGTGTGTAGGTATGTATGTATGTGTGAGAGATTGATATGAAGGAATAAATAAAGTTCAAGTTCAAAGATGAAAAATTGATAATGAAACATCGATGTACATGTCAAAACATAAATTGTATTATAAGCAAAGATGGATAATGGCTAGCAGTGGAATCCAGGATGCGCGTTTCGTCCTGTTTGGGACTCGTCAGCTGGATGTACCTGCATCTCAGAGTTGATGTTCTCTCTGGGACTCGAACTCAGTACCGTTCGCTTCACACATGCCAATAAGAGACTGATCAATTTCAGTCCTAAAACATCAATGGGAAGATTCAAGTAAAACAATATCAAGTGAATAATAAATTGTATTGTTTAAAAAACTCATTGAATTCTTTCAAAATAATAACGATGCATGTGGTATTAAAAAACAGGTTTAAACAAGAGATAGGTTCCAAATTTACTTGTCAAACGAAATTTGCCAGGTAGTTGCCATCTGAATACCATCTTTTCGGTTCAGGCTGTTCTTGTTCGCCCATATATGCAGCGCTTCTGCTGTCAATCTTTCTTTATGGGTGTTAAAACCTTTCTGAAGTATTTTGGTCCCTTCAAAATTAATCTTGTGACCTGTTTCTAACGCATGTAACTCTATCGCTGACTTATTTTCAAGTTTCTTTAAATCGACCGGGGATTTTGGAACATTTTCCAAGCATTGTTTGTGTTCCTTCAATCTTACATTTAATTGCCTGGATGTTTCTCCAACATAAGTAGCATTACAGTCATGACAGTGAATCTCATACACAATGTTCTGTTGTTCTTCCTTTGCTAACTTGTCCTTAACTTTCACTAATGTCGATCTTAATGTGTTATTCGCTCTAAAATACACTCTTATATCATGTTTGTTTAGAATCCGTTTGATTTCTTCTGATGTTTCACTACGGTAAGGTATGACTACGGTTTACTTCCATTCTTTTCGTATACTTTCTAGTTTAGTTTTTCCTTCATTTTTAATAATCTTCTTTAAAAACCTTTTTGGGTAGTTGTTATCCCTAAGAGTAGAAAATACTTTATTTAATTCGGTTCGTTGGTCTTCCTTGTCTGTAACAATCTTAGTACTTCTGTTCATTAGATTTTTTACCACATTAATTTTCGTGCTCTGTGAATGGGCTGAATTAAAATCCAAGTATCTCTCGGAATGTGTTGATTTTCTGTAAACATTTATTCTCAACTTCTTATTATTATGTCGACGTATTTATTTCGATAATGCAATGAGAAGACGAAGTTTAGCAGAATTATGTGATATATTTGAATAATACATTTCGAACAATCTGATCACACCCAAAAAGCCAGTTTACACATTGTTACCATTTAGAAGCGACACAAATAGTCTCATTTTGAAAGAGATGTGCAGATAGGCATGACAACCTTATTTTATAAATAGTTTTTAGTGTTATTTTCTTTTATTTTGTCAACCTTTCACTGTATGTATATTTTATCATTAAATGATTGTACCTGTTGTTTTGGTAAATGACCTTGAACACACTTTTCGTTGTGATACTGACATAACGTGACATACTCTTGCTGGCTGACAAATACACTACTACTCACACATTCCTCGTTCTATCTTCGCTTGTGATTGAGTTAACTGAAGTCTAAATCAAATACTATCTACGTTTATAGACTGTAATTGGAATATATCACATCCTACGTTGGATTATATCACTGGAGAGTTCGTCAACCAGATTGGAATTATCAAGCATTTATAATTGTGGTTTTTTAGTACCAGACCAAAGCGGAACATGCATCAATTTGGTGAACTTAAGTAAAGTCCCAACTTTTTATTGTATTTGTAATAATTAACTTATATATATTAACATTTCTATTGATCTTTATTAACTTTGTTGATACTTTTTGCGATTATATATCGTCTGGATATTTTATGCAGCCAAACTTGTCATTGACGGCCTATGCTGCTCCACAAGGAGTAACAGGCGTAAGTAAGTAAATAAGTAACTTGTCGTTACTGAGAAGACAAGGTATTTTTTACCAAGAGCCCAAACGGCACGTAAGCGATTGTGACACATCCAATTGTGTCTATCAATTTACATGTATGTGCAGAAACACGTTCATAGGGAGTACCAATCGTAATTTGCTATTAAGGGTTGATGAACACATACAAAAATGGCTGCAGAAGCGAATGAATTTCAATGGTCAAATAAAATCACAAGATAAGCCGACATCATCCTCCATTGCGAAACATTTGATTGAAACTAGTCATTAAGTCAGCATTTGTAGTGTTATACAAAAGCCTTCAAGGACATATACTAAGGTTTATTGTAGCATTGGCTATACGGTAACTGAAACCCCCTTTGTGCATTCAAAAAAACAATTTGTACTTATCCTTAACCTACCCTGGTAATACTGATTTATTATCCAGAGTAGTAATCATATTGTTCTTGTGTACTTTAATATCATTATTTCTTACATTTAACCTGTCTAGTTGACCTTTAAATTTTCATATATAACATGTTTTAACAAGTATATTGTGTATGATCAGATTGTTCGAAATGCATTGCGTAAATATATCATCACATTATTCTGATAACCTTCGTCTTCTCATTGCATTATCGAAATTTATCATAGGGATTAATTGTTTTAAATTTCTGAAATGAAGTATTTATTGTATGGTTCTCAGATTTGTTATATTAAAATATGTTCGATCATCCCCACTTGTATTCTTGTTCAATACATTACTAGTATTATATGTGAAAATTATATTTGAAATATTCTCAGCGATTGAAATTTAACTAATCCCAACGTTTCGTCCAGCTAACTTGTCTGGACTTCTTCAGGGTAATAATCAAAATCAAAATTATCAAAGAAATATATAGCTTTTAACAATCAGGATTATACTGTGTTAAACCAATCATATTTGGATGTTGATTTTTTGTAAAATAGGATAAATGAGTCAGTTAACTAGAAATCATGTGGAGAAATCAACTACATGGAAATACTTAACTGAGTAACAAATCGTATGTGTGTGAGTGTGTAGGTATGTATGTATGTGTGAGAGATTGATATGAAGGAATAAATAAAGTTCAAGTTCAAAGATGAAAAATTGATAATGAAACATCGATGTACATGTCAAAACATAAATTGTATTATAAGCAAAGATGGATAATGGCTAGCAGTGGAATCCAGGATGCGCGTTTCGTCCTGTTTGGGACTCGTCAGCTGGATGTACCTGCATCTCAGAGTTGATGTTCTCTCTGGGACTCGAACTCAGTACCGTTCGCTTCACACATGCCAATAAGAGACTGATCAATTTCAGTCCTAAAACATCAATGGGAAGATTCAAGTAAAACAATATCAAGTGAATAATAAATTGTATTGTTTAAAAAACTCATTGAATTCTTTCAAAATAATAACGATGCATGTGGTATTAAAAAACAGGTTTAAACAAGAGATAGGTTCCAAATTTACTTGTCAAACGAAATTTGCCAGGTAGTTGCCATCTGAATACCATCTTTTCGGTTCAGGCTGTTCTTGTTCGCCCATATATGCAGCGCTTCTGCTGTCAATCTTTCTTTATGGGTGTTAAAACCTTTCTGAAGTATTTTGGTCCCTTCAAAATTAATCTTGTGACCTGTTTCTAACGCATGTAACTCTATCGCTGACTTATTTTCAAGTTTCTTTAAATCGACCGGGGATTTTGGAACATTTTCCAAGCATTGTTTGTGTTCCTTCAATCTTACATTTAATTGCCTGGATGTTTCTCCAACATAAGTAGCATTACAGTCATGACAGTGAATCTCATACACAATGTTCTGTTGTTCTTCCTTTGCTAACTTGTCCTTAACTTACTAGTATTATTACAATTATTACGTAATCTAGGTTAGGATTGGTGTTTAGATATAGTCCATTCATCAATTGACATTATAAAAAGAAACAGTTTTCTTTTTAAAGATAAGAAGTACAATAATAAATTGTTTTAGTTAGTCCTGGATTCCACTGCTAGCCACTATCCATCATTGCTTACAAAAAGCTTGTGAATTAAGGCAATATCGAGGCATACGCACAGTATGCACAAATACCAATAACAGACTGATCAATTGCAGTATTAAACCTCAATGGGAAGATACAAGCCAAGCAATACCAAGTGAGTTTTAGTTAATAGTTTTAATCAAACAATATTTTGTACTAAATTTCAGAATCTTGCCCTAATTTTTAAAAGTTATGAATCCATGGCAACTTACATGTACAATAGGTTATATATATATGGTAAACTAACTTAAAGTTATGCTTTTCTGAAGCAGACATTCTAAGCTAATTTACAGATAGTCAATTTTAACCAGTTATCAATCAGTGTTTATTTTTAATAGTTGAGATCATGAGTCAATTGAAGCTAGATCACCATGAAGGACCTAGAAGCACTGAATGACCGTTTCGTCCTATTGTGGGACTACTCAATAGTGCGCATCCACGATCCCGCTCCCTGCAAGATTCCAACCCAGGAACTATCAGTCTCGCATACGAGCGCTTAATCACTAGACCACTGAGTCGGCCGATATCCAACGGTGTTAATATTTAACTTCAACTAATCCACCAAATTGAGCGACACATTCACCATTGTTTTCAGTGAGTAACTATCTCACAACTGACGCGACTGAACTCCATTGGTCATCACTTCTCACTAGAACTATATGAAATACCTTTTGAAGCCAGTCATTAGTGAGCATATGTTGATTAATATCAGACTCATAGGTCCTGGGTTCGAATCTCACGAGGCAGGATCGTGGATGCGCAGTGCTAAGGAGTCCCACGATAGGACGAAATGGCCTTCTAGTGCTTCCAGGTTTTCCATAGTAGTTTAGCTTCAATTGACTCATGATCTCAACTATTGAAATAAAATTACCACTTTTAAGCTTTACATTATCATACTATAAATACACCTTTAAACATATTTTTGGCTATGATAACAGCATATCGTTTAATCAAATACTTAAGTATTCAGAAGTTGTTTTTTATGTACTAATAAATGATTATTTGTATGATTTATAATCTTTGTTAAATAACTCATTATTCTTTCCCGCCCTCACCTCCCCGCAATTATAGTTTATTAGTTGATATGCAATGAATGCACAAAATTACATAACAGGTAATACGAACCTTTTGCTTGGTATTTTACTAAGTAATAATAATAATACCACAGAAGATAAGGTCTGATTCATTCTAGTTATGAATCATTATTAGAACAATGTCTAATCAACCAATAATGATAATATTCTTTTTGTAATAAATATATCCAGCCTCCGAGTAATAAATTGTTTCATAGAATGTTTTAAAATATAAATTAGTATAAATCAATATAGAGAGGAACCCCATTTACTACACCGGTCGATAATCTAAATTACTAATATTGGATGAAATCTATATTTATTAAAAGCCAAAATGGATGGTGATTAACAGTGGAATTCAGGACGCGCATTTCGTTTTATTTGGGACACGTCAGTTGGATGTGTCTGCATCCCATAGTTGATAATCACTCCAGGATTCAAACTTAGAACTGTTCACTTCAAACATTATCGTGTTATCCACTCAGTTATTAAATCCTGATAGTTACTTGCTTGTGCAATGTGGTGAAGTTTAAATTCACTTGATATGGTTTGTTTGAATGTTCCGATAGATGTTTAGGACTGCAATTCATCAGTCTTTTATTGATATGAAGTTACATTCGGATAAATAAAGTATGACCTAATTTCAGGTAACTAACTATTTAAAAGGTTTAAATTACATCTTATATAACAGGAAAAAAAATAGTACAGTTTAAAAGACATACATTTGGATCCCTTATTATATGGTAACTAGTAAATTCTATGTTTGAAATCATTTATAGTCTTGTTTAATCAAATGCTTTAAGTAAGACTAATAATTTTATGCATAAAGCAGGAAACGCTTTTTATTCCTTATTACTCTAAATTACTCTGTCATGTTTACTTTTCACATAAATATGAAGGGGTTTACCATTTCAAATAGTACTCCTCATATACGGTGACGATTACTGTTATTACTTATGCCATATCAAAATACATTCTATCTAAACGAATCTCAACAACTATACATATATACTCAGACTAAATAAATGCATAGTATAATAGTATGCAGATACGTGTATGTACTTACACCTGTTACACCTTATTGAAGAGCATAGATCGCTCACCATCATTCTTCATCCAACTCTGTCTTGAGTAATCTTTTCCAGTTCTTTCCAGTTGCTAACTTATATATGTAGTATTAATAAACTTTTGTAATTCATTCATTATGATGCATTATAAAGCTTGTCAATGATTTCTTAGCTGGAGATTTGCAAAGCAATTACAAGAGTATTTTATTTAACATGATATGAATGTCATATCATCAAATAGTAAGCCTACTTACTTTTTAACTCATAGTTTAGTTTATTATTTAGCATTAACACAAAAGATTCATTCATTCATATAAGTAGGTGCCTGTTATAATAACCATTACATCGAATAATCAATAAATCCAATAACGCTAATCAACTTTTTTTGTCAGCCAACAATCAGCTGAAATATTTGATTGTAAAGAAACAGAATTCACAGTATAGGGGTTGTGGAGATTGTTAAGTTTTTTATTGAGATCATGAATCAATTGGTGTTAGACCACCGTTGGATGATCTCAATCAAAAACTTAACAATCTCCACAACCGCTATACTGATAAGTAACATGTGCTCACTAGTGACTAGCTTCGTGCGGGAATTCCCGGAGTTCTAGTGAGAAGCCGTGACCAGTGGAGCTAATCCGTGTCTGGTAGAAACAGGTATCTACCTCAGTAAAATGGAAGTTGGTCGTGCAATTTCGTGGATTGGTTGAAGTTAGACACTAACACCATTGGATGCCGGCTCAATGGTCTTGTTGGTTAAGCGCCTGGCGCGAGACCGATAGGTCCCGGGTTCGAACCTCGCAGGGAGCAGGATCGTGGATGCGTACTGCTGGGGAGTCCCATACTAGGACGAAACGGCCGTCCAGTGCTCCCAGGTTTCCAACGGTGGTCTAAAACCAATTGATTCATGATCTCAATCAAAAACAGAATCCAGTTGAATGGCTCAATAGAAAATAATACTACTGTGTTAATAATTGACTAACTCTTGACTATTTAAGTCAATTTATGAGCTGAACTAAAATTTATTAGATTCTAATAAAGTTCAACTATTTTAAATTGTTTTAACATTTAAAAACATTGAATCAATTGATCATTTGTTTTAATAACTTATTAGTTTATATAAAGACGAAAAGGTGCTTTTCAATTCATGGATTGACTAAAAGGTGAAGCTATAAAGATCAAAATAATAATGGTGTAGCACACATCTTTCAGAGTTTTTCCATCAAGTGTGATTAGGTTGATGTTCTCCATATTGTATATGAAAATTATAAACGAGAAAGCAATATCCTCAAATACAATACAGAGAACACCAACACAATTACACTTGATGAAGAAACTCTGGAAGATATGGAAACTTTCACGTACGCGGGAAGCATCATAGATGAACAAGGAGGACCAGATGCAGACGTAAAGGGAGGGGTTGGCAAAGTAAGAGCAGCATTCATACAATTGAGAAATATATGGAACTTAAAACAACTGTCAACCAATATCAAAGTCAAAATCTTCAATATGATCGTCAAGACAGTCCTACTGTACGGAGCTGAAACTTGGACAACTACCACCATCAAAAATGTACAATTATTTATAAACAGTTGTCTACGCAAGATATTCAATATCTGTTGGCCGGATACTATTAGCAACAGGTTACTGTGAGAGAGTACATATCAGCTTCCAGCTGAGGAAGAAATCAGGAGATGTTGAAAGTGGACAGGACATACATTACGGAAATCATCAACCCGCATCACTAGGCAAGCGTTCACTTGTAATCTTGAAGAAAAATGGAAAAAAAGGAAGGCTGAAGGACACACTACGTCGGGAATCTGAATTAGACATGAAAAGGATCAATAGCAACTGGAAAGAATTGGAAAAAATTACCGAAGACAGAGTTGGATGGAGACTGTTGGTAGGTGGCCTATACTCCTCCACGAGGGATAACAGGCGTAAGTAAGTAAGTAAGTAAATAAGTACATGACAACCGTTAAAAGTTAATTCAGTTCAAATAAACTATTATTTAATTATATCGTTTAAAAATTATTCACATTTGTAGTACATTTCTGAGAATAGCTGACTAATTTAATCAATAATGATCATTATTTCTAACACGGATAACCGTAATAATGAGGATCCTTTCTCATGGAAAATTTGACAGAATTTTATTCTATCTCTAATTAGCTTGGAGAATTCACTGAATTTAGCTAAAAAAAATCTTTATAGGATTAGTGAATCATCATGTACTACGGTTGAAATAAAGTTTATCTAACTAAACACTTTAACTAGACATGTTTACTACTTATTTTTGCATAACTTAGTACTTTCTCCCTCTTTCTCCTTCTCTCTAAGTTGTTTACAACCCAAACTATTTAGTATATAAACAGTCAATCAACCTTTCTTTCGTCTCTCAACTATATAATATGAGAATTTATTGAAATATGTGAATAAACATACTATATAACATGATTGCTATCATTCAATCAGTATTATGCTTACTGTTTAAAAGTCAGTCTGTTTAATCGATTTATTCATACATAAAATCAAATATGACACAATTTAATGACTGTTAACATTTAAGATCAGATTGATGATATAATAATCGTGAATGAGCACCGTTGAGGAGTACCACAATAGGACGAAACGGCCGTTCAGTGATTCCAGGTTTTCCATGGTAATCTAGCTTCAATTGACTCATGATCTCAACCATTGTAATTACTGCAATATCCACAAAAACTCTTCTGATATTAATCAACATATGCTCACTAATGACTGGCTTCAAAAGGTATTTCATATAGTTCTAGTGAGAAGCAGTGATCAGTGGAGTTCAACCGGGTCAGTTCTGAGATAGTAACTCACTGATGACAATGGTGAATGTGTCGCTCAATTTGGTGGATTAGTTGAAGTTAAATATTAACACCGTTGGATATCGGCCGACTCAGTGGTCTAGTGATTAAGCGCTCGCGTGCGAGACTGATAGTTCCTGGGTTGGAATCTTGCAGGGGGCGGGATCGTGGATGCGCACTATTGAGTAGTCCCACAATAGGAAAAAACGGCCATTCAGTGCTTCCAGGTCTTCCATGGTGATCTAGCTTCAATTGACTCATGATCTCAACTCTTGAAATTACTACAATGTCTACAAAACCCCTTCTGATACTAATAAATAATAATAATATAATTTTAAATAATTTAGTGATTAATTAAAGTCACTTCAATGATCAAGTTACTTACTATTAAAATAAAATTATGATAATAACTTAATTCAAATGGTTCTTTCTTTTGAATTCGGGTTCAACTATCAATCAGTATTCATAAAAAATGAAACTTTATTATCATTAAAAACAAAATTATACTAAAACTGTAAATTATCCATTAAAAGAAAAAAACTTTTTGTTGTTGTTGATTGATAGAAATCATTTTAGATAATTAATTATAATAAAATGAATTTAATAATAAACTAAATTAGGTCATGGATACTATAAGTTTTTATTGGGAAATCTATAAAAGAGTTATTAAGTCCAATTATATATATATATATATATATATATATATATATATATACCTCACGAACAGAATTTAATGTGGTTTACCCCTTTGGTGTAATTCCGCCTGTAGTTCTTCCAGATTTACTGCCGATCCCAAGCCCGGGTAAAGGAGGAGGGTTGGGCATAGGATTAATGACCCCATCTCGTAGAAAACCAACTCGCCAAAAAATGAAAACGCTAGCCAGAAAAAATAATCCTGGTAGGAGGCCTATGCTCCTGCACAAGGAGTAACAGGCGTAAGTAAGTAAGTAAGTAAGTAAGTAAGTAAGTAAGTAAGTAAGTAAGTAAGTATCCCTTTGATATATTAGTGTACTATGGCTGCTTTGAAGACCGTATAACACAAAGGATGTTATTATGAAATGAGTACAGAGAAGATAAAGAGACTACCCCCGCATGAATCAGTCCATGGCACAAGATTAACTGATGTGAATTGGTTTTCCTTGAATTTAACAGGGATTGATGATGTGTTCGATATTCGATGACCCAATTGACCGATAATTTGGCTAGGGCTAAGTGACATTTTACTGGCCCTACAACCACATGAATAAACCAATGTGATATTCTAGAATCTAGATAAACAAATATAAGATGATAATAATAAACAATGATAAAAGTAAGATATAAAATGTTTAAACTAAACGAGATACAATAAGAAGAAAATATTGATGAAAATATAGTAATATTATTATTATTAATAGCTTTATTCAATATTATATTATTGGTACAATATAGAATTCTCAGCACAAAGTATTTCAACAAGTTTCCGTTTCTTTCTTCTTGGTCGGTCCTCGCGATAAATACTGAGTGGTCGCCAGCTAGATGTTATCAGTCCAGTAAATGAACATGGGAATGATGTACATTCCTTTCGTTGTACATTGCCAGCAACCATATTCTCTCTTTTTGAGCTTTTTGTAACTTTAATAACGAAAGGTTGTACATTTTTCAGAAACGCAGCAGTATAGGTTGTGCGATTAATAGACATAATGATATATTAAAACAAACAAAGATAGATAACTTGTTGAAATATCTAGATGGCAGGAACAGGTAGCCCAGATGCTCAAGCAGGCCGCCGATGACATATTGATTCAAAACAAAAATTCCAAATATTTTTCTAGTTTAATGGAATTATTTATCACTTAATAGTGAATACGATAATAAGATAATCTTAGAGTTATCTTTAGTATAAGCATTTCTTCATTAATTACCTTCATCAAGTGACTTATTCGTAGTGTGATGTATTGACTAACGGTTCACCCTTCCCCCCCCCAATTGAATATCTAGATACTATTGTAAAACGAAACTTAAACGAAGTTTAAGAGTGAAAAGTATACGAATTAAGGACTTGTTATTTAATTACAAATAATATTGGACTTCTTAAATAATCCATACGAAATTTAAGAAATTTATCGACTAGACGTTTTATCAAACGAAAGACAAACTCTAAACATAACGAATAGTCCATATATCTTTTCATAGAATATGGCTTGTTCTGAATGTTTATAAACCGTTACAGATGAAATGAAATGTTGACTTAACAGATCCAAACTATTGATAGCTTTTCTCAGTATTAAAATTGTCATTTCGATTTCTCCAATATTTACCTCATTACTTCTGTCATAATATCAGTGTTCAGTTCTTGCATTAAACTATACATCATAGATTGATAGTCATGAGTTTATAAGTGTAGTGAACTGGTGCAGATTGTTGAGCTTCACAGCTTGAATCACGAAATGACTTGAGTCACACGACAATCAAAAACCAGATAACACTAGACAGTTTTTCAACTCTTGTATGGGACTTTTTAGCAGTGCGTATCCATAACCCCGAAACGGACGGAACACAAGACATTAAGGTCTGGAAAGGAACTCTAAACCTAAGCTGAGTCTTTATTTCATTCTTCACATTTTGAACTACAATAGTTCATCCAACTCCTTAGTAACTTCTAGCCATAACCAAACACAAGGACATACAACAGAGTTTTTAGGTTACAGAAAGAGCACGATGTCAATAATTCGCTGATTAGGAATTCCAGTGTTTACGTTTCAACTTCAACTAATTTGTGACAATATAGAGAGAGCTTTTTCTAGCAAATGAAGTAGATTTCCGTCAAAGAAAATAAGTTTCTTGTCCATGAAAACTGTTATTACCTTAATTTAAGAAATAAAAATGTACGCCTACACATAGAACTACACAACATTATGAGCAAATATAATGTTGATCCAAAGCTACCTACAGGTTTACAACGTTAATCATTTTTTCTACTACCTTATTCTTTAATTATTATGATAAGATGAACTGTATCAATTTGGACCAACTCTGTTAGTTGAGATCATGAGTCAATTGAAGCTAGAACACCATAAAAAACCTGGAAGCACTGGATGGCCGTTTCGTCGTATTGTGGGACTCCTCAGTAGTGCGTACCCACGGTCCCGCCTCTTGGGATTCGAACCGAGGCATATCAATCTCGCGCTCGAACGCTTAACCTCTATCATATATTTGAAATGCCATTCATTATATTAGTTTAGCTTTAAATGTGTTATAGTTCTATGGTGAAAAATAACTCAGATTCATTGTCGATTTCAATGTGACGTTTGTCTGTTACTCTCTGAAGTCACTTCAAATTAAAACAAAGTTGGGATTAGTGGAATTAATCGAGACGAATGTGAAACAGTAATTCATATATTATAGTGAATGATTGTTACGCTATATCATAAAAACTGACTAAATTGAAAGTCATCAATATAAGGAGTTTGTAGAGATAGTTAAATTTTTTGGTTCACATCATTAACTGACCTTAGTTAAGCAACTGATGGAAACCAGAAACCGGTGGACAGTTTTTTCTTGCTAGTATGAAATTCTTCCAACGGCGATCAAACAAACAGGCGAGACTATAATTTGTGGACGAATCAATCAGATATAAGATAACGAGTCACGAATTTTGGCGCGAAATTCATCCATACATTAGGCTAAATAGAGTTTTGGCATTATAAGTGATGTCAGTTCGTGATGAAAACCCTAAACCTAATTCCTAAACATAACCATCAACTGTAATTGAGAATTCTAACTGCCTTATAACCCTCATTGGGTCCTAATCATTAGGTGTCCACTCTCAAAGGTCGTCCATAAATAGTAGTCTCACCAACAAACTTTAGATTGCCAAATCAAAATATAGTAGTCCTCATTTTATGTACACGTTAAATCGCTCCCGGAACAAGCATTTAACTTGACAAAAGAGACTTCAGTTTAAAATCTGACTCATTTTATAAGAATAACTACTGGTAAATATTCAACTTAGTGGTCACCATCATTACGTTATTCCATCATTACGTTATTACTATAGTTTAGCTTTAAAGAAAGTGTGTTACATGCTAAAATGATGAATATAATCGCAAAATGTAAAAATACAGGTACTTAGTTACTATTAGAGAAAGGTACAGATTCATTAACTCTACTGTCAGAGCCTCTGGAATTATCGGCAAAGAAAATGGTTGTTGGGCTTAGGGAAAATAGGTAAGTAACAAATCGATTACATGCTATCTGAAGTAATAATTGATTAAAAAGAATTTCACTTTTATCAACCAAAACATTGATTCACTTCGTGAAACCGTTGTCTTAATTTTAACTAACCAAATAATCATAGTGATTGCAAGCCTTATGTTGTACGACTCATAGTTAGTCGCAGTAGTACACAAACAGTTTTTCGTTTCAGTCAACTAGTAATTCAAATTTAAAGCATTTGGTCACACTTTAATAAATTTCGACAGAACAATGAGAAAAATCTCCAGAGTAGATCAGATAATGTGATCTTCCAACCCGACAAAGGTTCTGAAGTGGTTGTTATAAATAAATGTGACTATAAGGCAAAAATGTTATCTATACTTAATGAACAGAGTAAGTTCCTGGAGGACGTTTCATCGAATATTAATGTTAGAAAATTGGAATCCAGAGTAAATTCCAATCTAATGAAGCTCCTTAAAATGAATGTCATGAACAAAGAAGATTTTAATATGCTGAAACCTACCGGTTTTGTTCTCCCGGATTTACATGGATTGCCTAAAATTCATAAACTTAATAATCCATTACGACCAATATTATTTATGTGTGATTCACCTATACATGAACTAGCAAAATGGTTAGCTAAGTTCCTCAACCCAAATCTTAATAAACTGTGTAAGTTCTCCTAGAAAGATACATTTGAATTAATTGATCCTATCGATGACGTTAATATTAAAGGAAAGAATATGCATTCTTTTGATGTAAGCTCTCTTTTTACGAATGTACCTTTAACTAAGATGGTTGATTTCCTTTGTAACTGTATATCTAGTAATTTCACTTTTTCCTATTGGGTCAATACTGTTGAAAGAACTACGCTTGTTATGTAATTCAAAAGTCCAAATCAAGTTTGGATATGACCATTTTCGACAAGTTGATAGTGTTTCTATGGGTAGCCCTTTGGGGCCTTTCTTGGCTGATTTATTTATGTCATATGTTAAAAATATAACGAGTGAGCTCATCAACAATATAACTCTGTATAGGAGATATATGGATGATATATTAGTTATATGTGATCAAGGTTTCGATACTACTCAGTTACTAGATAAACTCAATAGCGTACAGAATGATATCGTAATGACCTGTAAGGAAGAAAGTAATAACCGATGAACTATTTTGGACATATTTCTAGGTCGAAAGTAGGCTGGAACCACAAGGCGGTCAATTTAAAGGAAGCCAGGTTAGTATTTAGATCTCCACAGTTTCTGTCCATTGCAACACGAGTGGGGCTTAGTTAACTGTCTCTTCAATAGAACTCAAAGAATATGCACCACATATACAGTTGAAAAAGACCCAAAACTGGTGACCAATACACTAATATCAAATGGTCATCCACCAAAGCTTATAAATGGGTGCAAAGGTCAGTCAACACCAAAACATCTCGTCCATTCTATCCCAAATAAAACTGCTTGTATCTCTCTACCACTTAGAAGTGAATCGAACGGTATGGCTTTAAGACAGAGACTAAAAGCAGCTACCGAGAAAAACTATTACGTTAATAAACTGGTTGTGATTGAAAGAACTAACCCCATGATTCCAAATAGACCTAAACAATGCACAAACGATTACGTTATACCCCATCGCATTTACCAATTTATATGTTTGTGTGGACACACATACATAGGGAGGTGTAATCGTACAATGCAATCAAGTGTTATGAAAAATGTGCCTAGATGACTTCAAAACCAGTTAATGTCAACTGTTCCGATCAACATGGGAATTAGAAAACCATGCTCATAGATAGCAAAGCACATAATTGAAATGGAGAACAGAATTGACATCAATACAGCTTTCAAAACGTTGCATAAAAATTATCAAGGACGAATCATCACGTTTATCAAAGCCTTGACTAATCATAAATTTAGTCCCCCATTATGTGTACAAAAGCAAGTTGCCACAACCTTGAATTTAACCTGATAATCCTTAAGTCATATAATGGCCTAGGGTAATGCGACTCTTTCCTATTCTTTCTATACGATGTTAATCTTTCCTCTTCTTTATCACCTTCTTTACTCGAATCTTCGTTTAATTGACCTTTATTAATTTTCATATAAAATGCCTGACATGTATATATGTAACCAGATTGTTCAAAATGTATAGCGCAAATACATCACATTTTTCAGATTAACTCCATCTTCTCATTGTTCTGCTGAAACTATTACTTCAGAGAGCATACTAACCCACTAGTGATGAAGTATGAATATCATACAACTTAACCACTTTATTAGTTGAAATGATTCCAATCAGCATCTAAACATCCCTCATCTTAGATACACTAAATTTGAACGAAAGTCAAAATAGTCTCTTGGTATACACAAGTTATACTACTGTTTAGTTCATCAAAAGTCATGTTACGCCTCAAACTATGTATCGATTCAGATTATTCGTTAAACATTATTAGTAAAATGTAAAACATGTGTCGAATATTCAAATTTTGTCTCAATAACTAAATAATCGATTTTTTGCAGATATTTATTTGTGGTAGTCGTTAATAGTAACACTAGTCGCCCGAATTGGAATAGCCGAAATGGAGTTCCAGTCAGTCAGTCAGTCAGTAACAACGTAGACCTTCGTATGTACGTACGTCAGTCCGAGTTGCCAAATGTCGATTCAAATCCCATTGTGGTATAGGTAGTAAGAGTATAAGCAGTTATCAGAAAGATTAGGGTTTGAAGATGTTATTCAATGAGTATAATCTAGTGAAATAAATTTGGAAAGAGAAAAAAGAAAGGGACATGAAGAATTCAGAAGAGTAGAATTTGCAAGAACACAAGGAGTGGATGCACTTGCGCCATTGCAAACAATTTCGAGCCATGTCATTCAATGTCTCTAACCATCGGTTGCTATCATCTCGCGCATCCCAAGTCAGTCAGCTACAACGTAGGACCAGGTACATATATGCATCGGTCCAAGTTGCCATACCTCATTAACACAACAAGATGAACACCGGATTCATAAAAATAGTTAATTCAGAGGTGGTAATATATAAAAGAAAGATTGTAATAAGGATATAGTACATGAAGAAAGAATTATAACGTAGAAAGAAAGATATGAAGCGATTTTAATCTCTTAGTTTAAGGGAAGACAGAGAGTGTATAGACCGACGCCATTGTGATCGATTCTGAGACATGTCACCATGAGTCTCCAACCATTGGCTACGATAGTCAGCGTATCCCAACTAGGTAGTTTAGTATCTGTGCAACATAATAATTGATAATTGAATTTGTTCTAAGGATACAAATTCAACAAAATAATTAATGAAAGGAAATTTCACTTCATTTAAGAAATATTCTAATTTTTACGCTTGATTAACTAGATTACATGATCATATGTGACCTTAAGTTGTTTGATGATCCTTTCAAAAGCAGAAAAAAAATTACAAAAAAAAAGATTTGTTATTTCCGAAAAAACTCTGTCATTTTTTCCCATTTCTATTCTCAGTTCATTGAATTAGTCCTATAAAAAAAATAATAAATAAGCCATTTCTGTAAATGGATCCATTCAATGAAACTTATTACTGACTTTATAATTAGGTTACAATATTTGGACTGTTTGGAGTAATTATGATACAAATTCATAAAGGATATTTGTTATTGAAATTATTTTTATTTTCATGGTTTTTTTTTAATCTGTAACTTCGTTTCTTCAAAAGTAGAAAAAAGAAAACAAATCAACTTAATTACAATTATAATCAGAATGTGCACTGTTGAGGAGTCCTATATTAGGACGAAACGACCATCCAATGCTACTAGGTTTTTCATCGTGATCTAGCTTTAATTGATTCATGAATTCAACTATTAAAAATAATTACGATTGTACACTATGTGATATATCACCATAATATATTTCGAACAATTTGACCAAATATATACTTGTTAAGAACATTTATCTATGAAAAATTAAAAGGTTAACTAGACAAATGGAAAATAGGAGGAAACAAAGATTATACAGCGGAATCATGCGAGGAACATTGTGAAACTCAACATGTTGAATATTAAACTAATATTATCAGGGTAGCTTTATTCTCACCTTAACAAGTTAATGCGTAATCATATTGTTCGAAATGTACTGTGCTAATATATCACTGAGTTTTCAAGATCTTTGTTTTCTCATTAAACTGTCTAAAAGTTTAACAGAGGAACTAACTGCTTAATGATTGTTTTATAATTTGTATCAACTGTTTCGTATTTTATTTATGGCATACAAGTACTTTACATTATATATCGATTATCAGTATGGGGATTTGTGGAGATTCTAGTATTTTCACAGTTGAATTCACGATTCGATCTAAGCTAGACCATCAGTGAAAACCTGGAAGCACTGAACGGCTTTTCGACCTAGTATAGGACAACTCAGAAGTGCACACCCACGATCCCTTAAACGGGACTCGAATCGGGAATTCATCTGTGAAAATACTACGATCTCCACAAATCCCCATACTGATAGTAATCATGTGCTCACTAATGACTAGTCTAGAGATGGATCTCCTGGAGTTCTAGTGAGAAGCCGTAACTAATGGAATCCGATCCGTGTCGGATGCACCTCAGAAATAAATGAAGTGTGGGCCAAGGTCATGGGGCAATTGAAGCTGGACATTAACAACGCTGCCAGCTCAGTGGTCAACAGGTTACGCGAATCCCACATGGGGATCGTGGGTGCGCACTGCTGAGTCTCACAATAGGACAAAATGGCCGTCCAATGTTTCCAGGTTTTCAACGGTGGTCTAGCTTAGATTGACTTGTGAATTCAACTGAGAAAATATATCGATCAGAATCTTTTTTTGCAGAGTTGATATATCATTTTGTTTACAATCGTTCTCCAACTAAAAACAAATTACTAAAGAATGAGTATAATTCTATCTACTACAAACACTTAGTTTCATGAATTTTTTAATAGGTTTTCTTTGTTTTTCCCAATGTCGTATAAGTAAAACCGAGACAGGATTCGAATATTCATTTATATTAAGACATGATCAAAATAAAGTACAACAGACTGATTTAGAAACGTAATTGTAAAGTTAGCTAGCTTTAATTTTTGCTAATGAATCGCTAGCCACTTCGTACAACACCAGACTACACTTCAACTCGAACAATGGAAGAAAAGCGCAAAATATGAGCGAAAGCTCGATTCTAAGCTTCCTCTATGTACAAAAAGTCAAGTGCATTTATAAGTTTTCAGATAATATTGATCTTCTAGAAACCTCTGCAAACACGCCGAATATGGTAATAAAAAGAGTGATTATTCAATTAAAACATGATACATAACCCTTGACTTTTCTAGGTGTTCCTATAAAGCATCTATTGAATACTGCTTCGATACGCTTTCAGATTAGTTCTCAGCTTCCAGAGACTTCATTGAGGGATCTTTATGGATTCTGGGCAGTTATGAAGGCTTAGCCACTGCTTACAGAAATACACTGTTAGTTATCATTACTTAATCAGCGTGACTTATCAAACAAGATTTAGAAAAAAACAGTTTCACTCAGATACAATTTTACATTTACGGTTAACAGGTTCATCTAACCTAATAGTGTGTGCAGGGAATCTTAGTATCAAAAATTTAAAACAGTTCTTTTGATGAATGTGAATAATGCAATCAGAAGTTAATCAGAACTACGTGATGTAACGCGAACGCATTTGAAGCGAACGGTACTGGGTTGGAGTCCTAAAGTGAACATCAACTCTGGGATGCAGGTACATTTAACTCATGAGTCCTAACTAAGAGGAAATGTGCGCCCTGATAACCATCAACCATCTCCGCTTATTATGTAATGTACTGCCAACAAGAACAAACCCTCTCATAACCAATAGAGATAACCTCTCAAACCATAATGTCAACACAAGCGGAAAATACAGACAACAAGCATAACATACACAAATCCCTCTACAACGGATGGATGATAATACTACCAGCAAAAAAAGGTGATACATCACTCGTTTGTGGTATACAGATGATTGGGAACAACTAGACGAGGAAAACCAAGAACGCAAAAAAAGGAAAGCTATCGTGCCCCAGGAGCTGTACCATGTCTTCTATGAGAGAATGTAGAAAAGTCAAACAGCCTCACCAACTTCTATGGCTGTAAGGAACACCTAATTGGTTACAAAAATAAACGAATCCCAATGGTTAAATAAGAGCACATGATAGACAAATTTCTTTCTTCATCACGGATCATTCGGTTGAGATGGCTCATAGGGACAATAGGGAATCAGCCATTGTAGTGTTGTATGTGTTCAGGGCCGTATACTGTTAATTGAAGCCTTGATCATACGGAAGTTGAAACTCCCTTTATGTGTTTAAAAACAGTTTGTTATCGCCTTGAACCTACCCTGGTAATATTGATTTATTATCTAGCGTGCCAAGTTTCACATTGTTTTCTTTATTATTTTCATTTTTCTCTTATCCTTCAATATGTCTAGTTGACCTTTTATTTTACATATTCAAATGCTTTTAACAAGTGTGCATTTATATGATTAGACTGCCCGGAATGTTTTGCACTAATACATCAAACAGCTCATATAAACAGACAGCATAATTAACACACATACAATATTGAAAGAATCCATAGTAGCCTGAAAATAATACTTTACAACTAAACAATTACTTCAAAAGAATTATGTGACCAGCAGTCGTTCCTACACAATAATTCTACTAAAAAAAATAACGATGTAGAAACCGTGTTAAGTTCATAAAATTATGTACAAACTAGAAATCAATCAAAAAAACCTAAAATGTGTTTTGACTTCATGATCATTAAGTAACCCAAACATGCTAAGATCTCTCGAAATCATACAACAAGATGTACTATGTTAAACAAACTATTGTTTATAAGTAATCTTTTTTAGAATTAATAACAGTTGTGTATAGTTTATACGAATATTCGTCAAGATTAGAACGAATAGTTTGACAGTAATTGAGCGCCGAGTATAGAGAAGTCACTAAATGTGAAAATTATATTTGAACTATTCTCAGCGATTGAAATTTAACTAATTCCAACGTTTCGTCCAGCTAACTTGTCTGGACGAAACGTTGGAATTAGTTAAATTTCAATCGCTGAGAATAGTTCAAATATAATTTTCACATATAGTTGTGTATAGTGTTTGTCAGCCTGGTCAAACTTTATAACTAGATATTATTCAACTATGTGAATCTGGCAACAAATCTTATAGTTTGAGAGATTTTCCAACAAGAAAGAGAATTTATGTAAGCTCAATAGATCAGAAGACTAATACAAAAACAGTACATCAATAATAATCTTCAATATGATAAGAAAGAAACTAGAAGTTCATTAAAAAGCTTTATATTCAAAAAAAAAGAAGTCAGAATTCTTAAAGAATAAATCTATTCATTTTTGTACCATATATGATCTTAAAATACATACAAACTAAAAATGACAGCAACTAAACAGATAATAATAAAAGTTAATAAATTCAAAAACAATTATCAACGACTTCTTTGTGTATCCAAACTGTCATTTTATAAAAAAAAAAAAAAACGACTATATAGTTTGAGATCTTCTAAATAGAAGTATATTTTTAAAAAGAAAAAAAAACTACCCAACATTGATTGATAAACTCAAGAAAACCAAAAGGAAAGAGTAAGTTATCCATCATACACACAAACATGGACACATTTGAAAATAGAAAACCAATAGAAAGACTATAATTCGTTCTTCTTCCCAATGACTTTTCTATACCTTACACATAATACAGTACAACAACAACAACAACAGCAACAAGGAACAAACAATATAAATAACACTATTTTGTGTATAATACATACTATTAATTATAATTATCACTATTATTATAAATATTAATAACAGTAGTACTATGAAGGCAGACAACTTAATTAGTGTTCATATAAACATATGAACAAGGTAACACATACTCCTTCTATAAACAACGACAACACCACCACCAACAACAACAACAAAAAGGGCAACAACTAAATTGATGAATTAAACTTTTTTTTGTTTTCCCAAAAAGTACAAAATGAACAATACAATAATAAACAAATTGCTATGAATACATTAATATTTTTGAAGAAAAAAAAACGTTAATAAGAAACCGGAAATTGACCTTTGAAAGTTAGTAATAAAAAAACAAAACAATTTTACCCCAAATGCAAACGGTATTTTGCACACAGTTATATCATTAACTTGATAGTGTCATAAATCAGTAGTATAATGATTTATGCAGTAGATATATGTTATTGTTGTTGTTATTATTATTATTATTAGTCAATTGGATACGCAATGGTTAAAACTTAAGTTTTATTCATAAGAAATATTAAGAAAACAAAGTAGACTTTGAAAGAAGAAGAATAACATGAATACACAAACATACAATTTGTACAAAATAATAACAGTTAGTTAATTCAGTCTGAAGATATACAATCAGGTTGATGATATACAATATCACGTGGAGGACTGGAATAACGTGGAGTTGATAAATCACTATCAAATATATTATTTAATGAATAAGATCGTTGAGAAACAAACTGAGGCATTTTAGATGGTATACATTTTCGTGGACCTCTTAAGAAAATGTCAGTAGGGGAATTTACATTGACTAGTGAAGTAACCCGTGAATGTCTAGGCCATCTAACCAGACTAGATGATGCTAATGATTGACAGTCAACAGTCCAGCCTTTTAATTTTGTTGGTTTCCATTTATGTAACCAAATTACACTACATGTTATATTATCTGATGCACCATTTTGCACAGCTAAATTAACTAAGAATTCAGAAAATGAATGGTGATTTTTACAGTCCTTTTTATGATAAATATGCTCTTTATACCAATGCCATGCCATTAGTGAAATCTCTGGACCAGAACAACAAGGTACATCCCATAGACCATCACTTGCCATAATCAAGCATAAAGGCATTGATGTTGTTGTCTTATTACGATGATGCGTTGATTGTTGTTGTTTAGCTGCTGACCAAATTGTTATGGATGGTAAGGCGTTCAAGCCAACCGCTGTTTCATCATCACCAATTGATCGACTTACCGACGATAAACATCCAACTCTACAATCGACTAAACTTGGATTATCAAGAGGTGGTATGGAAATACATTTACTAAAACAATTATTATTAGGTGTATTTTCTTTGACACCACGAGTCACAGCTAAATTGATCATAGAATCTTTAGGTGAATGTGAATAGAAAATTTTATTCTCCACAGATGAACTATTTTCAGAGCCAACTTCAGTTAATATTGAACCTCCAGTTCGTAGGATAGAAACAAATTCGGACTATAAAGGAAAAATAAAAAAAGAATTATTTAAGACAGGAACATAGTAAACAAAAAACCAAATTTTCAGATCTTTCAATATCAACTTCAATTTAAAACAATTAGTCCATTTGATAAGTTTGAATACTGTAAAGACGCAGGACGATTCCCATTATTACTAATATGATATAATTAAAGCAATATATTTCTAAAAATATAAATTGTTAAGGTTTCTTTGTTGAAGATGGATTGCACTCCTAGTGTTAGTGATCACACTGGGACTTAAACTCACTACCTTTCTCTTCAAACGCTAAAGCGTTATTTATTGAGCTACGACGCCCAGATAGCCACTGACTTGGTCAAAGGATATCATGTTTATATCATTGTTACCAAGTGACTTCATGAAGTCCACTAACCCTTTCTTTGACAATCGTATGAAAGCGGTTCAAAACAGGAAACTGTTCGTACGACCACGATCAAAACCGGTTATCAGTAGAGAGTAGTTTTTAGATTCATTGAAAGAAAATTACTTCATGTCTCAAAATACTCCTTGGATCATCAGTTCACCAATTGTAATAGAAATGTTCCATGGAAAGAAAACTGTAGATAAACAACTAGGCCCTTTTGACAGTTTCTAAAATGCTAGTTTCAAATAGTATCACATTATACAGGATAGCTACAAATGAATTGTTCTCTGACTGAACGAACTCATGAGTCAAATTAGAGTATCTAATAAATTTGTAGTTTCATTAATATCTCTTAGAAAAAATTAAGATGACAGTGATGTTGGAAAATATTTTTGTGATATAAGTATTTTATGAGCTTTTTGATTCTCAAAATATCTTACATTAAATTCAACATCAGCCCTACGTAAAAAAGTGACTTTTACTCTGAAAAAGGAGGAGAAGTTGTTCACACTTTAGTTAGTTTTCAAATAAGCCGCGATCAGCAGAGTTCAACCATTTCGAGTGAGACGCTTATCAATGTCAGGCAACGGAAGATAGTCGCTCAATATCGTGAGATTAGACATGTAAACTATTGATTGTGAGCTCAGTGGTCTAGAGGTTAAGCACTGACGCGAGAGAACGAGGGTCGTGAGCCCTATTCCCAGTGGAGTCCGGGATAGGATCTGCTGAGGAACCCTGTACTAAGACGAAAAAGATATCCAGTGCTTCCTCGTTTTTAGTGATGATCTGTCTAAAATCAGTTCGTGATTAAGACTGAGAATAAATAATAGATTGGAATATTTAACAAATATTTGATAAACACGATACAATTATTGTTGAGGTGTAGAGATTATGGTGTAGACTTTTACTTGGTGACCAAACAGAACATGAAATTAAGTTCTACAAATTGGTGATAGAAGCCTAAGTAGATGAATGATTGATAACGACTCTGAATGAGGGAATAGCAGTCCCTCTGTAGTTGCATTCATCCAGCTAAAATAAATATAGTACTCAATAAATCAAGTTCGGAGACAGATATTTAAAATGAACTTGTGACATATCATTTTTTTGTATAATACTGACTATCAACTGAGGGTATATATATATACACTTGTGAAGTCCAATAATAAGTGTTTTGAAACTATGAGGAAAAATTCGTAGCTAAAGTGGATACATTTGGAGAGGGTTTTAGACTTCATAGACTGAATGACTTATATTTAAGCTATCGTAATCATCTTATATATTTTTCTGGTTAGCGTTTTATAGCGAGTTAGTTTTCTACGGGATGGGGACGCTAACCCCATGCCCAACCCTCCTCCTTTATCCGGGCTTTGGACCATCAGTAGCCTCCGGAGGGACTCCAGGTCAGGATTTTCAATACAAATGTCAAGATGGTTCTACTGTATGGGGTGTGAACTTGGAGAACTACGAAAGCCATCATTCAGAAAATACAGGTGTTTATTAACAGTTGTCTACGCAAAATACTTCGGATCAGTTGGCCGGACACTATTAGCAACAACGTACTGTGGGAGAGAACAAACCAGATCCCAGAGGAGGAAGAATTCAGGAAGAAGCGCTGGAAGTGGATAGGACACACATTGAGGAAAGCACCCAACTGCGTCACAAGACAAGCCCTCACATGGAATCCTCAAGGTCAAAGGAAAAGAGGGAGACCAAAGAACACATTACGCCGGGAAATGGAAATAAACATGAGAAAAATGAACAAGAATTGGATGGAACTAGAAAAGAAGGCTGAGGACAGAGTGGGTTGGAGAATGCTGGTCGGCGGCCTATGCTCCATTGGGAGTAACAGGCGTAAGTAAGTAAGTCATCTTATATGACATTATCAGTCTACTTAAAATATAAGAGAAATAATTATGTTTAGTGAACTGATATATTCGACAGAGAATTAACGGAAACATTCTTTTTTTGGAAAAGGAACAAAAAACGGACTACAGTATTTACTTGACTGAAAGAAAATATTGAACCAATAGTGTAAAAATTCATTCATTTAATTTCAGTTCGACTTACAGGTGATTCTGGGCGATGTAGACAATCAGTTAATGCAATGCCTAAATATTCATTTATATCCATTTCATCATTATTATTACTATTATTATGCATGGAATTCTCCTGATCCATTAATAATGAGAAAGAGTCTTCAGTGAAATGTTTCACTTCAATTGCCGACTGTGGAGTATTTTGTTTTTGATGATGACGCTTCTCGATGATTGAAGCACTTTGACTAGTAGGCATACTTCCATTACATAATGATGATGATAAACGATCGGGCATAATATTCAACGATGTCGACTTGATAACACGTGTATTATTACTATCAATGAGATTTTTATCCGATGACGGGATTTCCATTAATACAGACATTCTTTCCGGTGACTCATGAAAACTACTACTACTAATAGTATTAGTAGTACGATCATTGTTTTTATTCTCTTGTACGCTACTATTGCAACAATTAAAATTACTTTTTAATATATTATGATTAATAATACCATCATCACTAATATCATTTGTATAGGGAAAAATAAGCCAAGCTTGTGAATCACCGACCCAAGCTGTACATATAGTATCACCAGCAAATGCACATATTGTAGCTGTTGTACCAGAATTCCAAAACTGATAAAAAAATAAAAATAAAAATGAGAAATTAGTAATAGCACGCTAACAATAAGCTATACTTGGTAGATCTCAGTAGAAGTGCGTAGTATAAGAATTACGACCCATGGTAAAGGTAAGGTTATGAATACTGCTACTAATGCTACCACTGTCAAAAAGCTGCGTAAAACTACCATTATAACTGGCGCATATTTATAGATGTTCAGGCTGACACCGACAAAGTCATGTGGGAAATGACTTTGGATAGAAAAAACACACTACTCACATATGGCCCTGAGACATGAGATGATTTGTCTCGTTTCGATTAGCACCCACCATTTAAATGATGAGAAAGTAGGTGGCTCTTCTAAGCTTAAATTTCACGTTTTATCATCATCCTTCAGTTGGTAGACAGCAGTCTGAAAGTTTATTTTTCTGATATCTGAAAGTTTGAAGAATTTACGGTCGCAAAATACGCTAAGTTGATGGAACTTAGAAGTGCAAATCATTTGATACCAACTCAGCAATCCAAAAGTTAGGCGCATGTTGAAAGACCTGAAGGTCCCGGTTACGATCCCCGTCAAGGTCATATCTATGCATTTCTGGGGAGACACATCCTAGAACGAAACAGATATCTAGTGCTTCTCATTTTGTAATGGTTATTTAAGAAATATTTGTGACGTAAACTATGAGATTTACGATAGTCAATAATTCACTTCCTGGCAAGAAAAAATCAGAAGACAATGAATTGTGTGTTAAATTGTAAATACATAATACCTGTTACATAATACAAAGAGATAGTTATATAAAGTTGAACAATATTACCTGGTTGCATCAAAAAAGATCATTGCTTAGGGTTAAAATATTTAGAACGATGACCATTTTGTAGTGGGATGATCAAGTGCTTACTAAAGTATATAAATAAACTTCATTCCGAATGGTGAAATAGATTTCTAAATGCATTAGTGTAAAAAAGCACTTTTAACTGTATTGGTTGTCTGCTTTCCAATGAAGAACAACAATTTTCAAACCTGTGTCGATGATCGAATTGCTGGTTCCCAAATATTGTGGTACGATCGAGGGTAAATGAAGTCCTCTATCTCTAAAATGCTCTCTTGTAGCCATACGTTCATAAACTCTTACAAAGGGGTCATATCAGCCATCTTTATGAGGTATGTTGCTTACGAAAGTGAGAGGATGGAAAGTGAACGTTCAGGGTTTAAACTAGGATAGTGGATACGGAAGGCGCAGTTAAAAAGACCCTAACTTCAAACCAATGTTGTACATGGACTTCTAGATCCTGAGGGAACGAATGAGGTATGAACCACCAGCTGCCCTGGGACGGTACCTTCCTACGTTGTTCCACTGTTTTGCGCATTAAGCCAACAGATTGAAAGTTCAGAACGCTGTCTCCTAAAGTGATTTGTTGACAAAGTGTATACGAAGTAACCGGGATATACATTGCAGTAGAGTCGATATTATACAATAAAACTGGGATGAGACGGGTACTAAATATCACTTGTTAATTTGAATTGTGAAAGAATAGCGTAACTTAAAATAATCTGTTAAATATAGCGAATAGTTACGTAACAATGAGATTAGGAAATAAGTTTGAAATTAGGCAATGGAATATAAACGTACGTTATTTTTAAAAATAACAGTGACAAGTAGATAAAACAGGACCAAAGAATATATATATGAATGGTGCATTTTCGTTATAATCAAAGTTTTACTGTGTTCACGTTAGTAATTTGGCTAGAGAAAATCAAAAGCCATTTCAAATTTTTCGCATTTAGAGTTTTCATATCAGCTCAGGGAAAAATCACTCCTACTGAGATGGTGTCAGACATAATCTCAGGATATATTCAGAAAATTCAGTTAGTTCTTATCAACTTGGATAGTCTGTGGCGTATGCGAAATATTGATCTACCAACTAAGATGAAGGTCCACTGCTTGTCACTCGAAATGTGAAATATGGGCCATGAAAATGGAAAACGCGCGGTGGCTTTAGACTTCGTTATATATATAGTGTTGAATTTATGTTTTAAGTAAAGACTAAAACCACCGCTATCCCACCCTTGCGAACTTGAAAGCGGAACGATGATAAACATACTTTGGACAAAACACTATATTTTATGATGTATTACGGAATACGATGGAAAAAAGCTACTACTAAACTAATTGAACTGATTTTGTGCCAAAAAACAGTCACAAATGTCACATTTGTTTAGTTCTGCTTAATAGTTAAGGAATTCCATCGACCAAAAAGTTGAAAATGTGACCCCTAATTATCTAAGTAACCCGATATTACGTACACTGTATTGAGATGTAAGATGGTTGGAGGCAGTCGTCATAAAACCTCAGACCTATATTGATTGTGACCTCTTATTTCAATCAGATGCAAATCATTATTTTCTTCACATTCATCATTAGTTGTGATAATAAATTGTATCAGTTCATTTGCTTGTATCATTGATAAGATCTTGATATTTAGAAAATGGGTGGTTTCAAATAAAAATTACAAATGTACATTTTTATAATGTATTATAATTGACTAATCACTGAATAGTGATCAATGTCATGTTAGCCAAATCGGTTAGATTAGTTTTCATATTGTAACTTGATTGATAGAATTCGATCAGCATTAGACAAGTATGATATGACTTAGTGATTAATCAAAAGTATAGTTATATTAGAAGACGTCTGATTTGAGTTGATAGATAATTTGACTCTTTCAATTACAGTTATTGTTATACAAATTTTGTTTTGTTAATACCGAAAGATTGTAGATATAAAAAATTTGTCAAAATTTTAAATAACTTCATGACAATTCATTTTTGATTTGAATCTCCTCATTGATGTTTAGGACTACAATTGATCAGTCTCTTATTAGTATATGTACATTCTGTGCGGATTGCCTCGATATTGCCTTAAGTCACAAGCATTATAAGGAAAGATGAACATCAACTCTGAGATGTTACATCTAGTTGACGAGTCCGAAATAGGACGAAACGCGTATCCTGGATTCCACTGCTAGTCACTATCCATCTTTGCTTATAACTTCATTACATCTGCTCCCAATCCAGACGTTTAGAACGATGGGCGGAACATTTCAGAGAACAGTTCAGCTGGCCTTCAGCTACTCTACAACTACCCTCCATTCCCAGACAGTGTGAATGGAACATTGAAGTAGGTCCCCCAACTCTAGCAGAAGTTCAAAAGGCTATAGTTGATATGAAACGAGGAAGGGAAGCTGGTCCAGATGGGTTGGCTCCAGATGTCTTTAAGGATGGTGGTCCAATTCTAGCGATTAAGTCGACTAATATTTTAGCTAAGATCTGGGAGTTAGACGTTATTCCATCTGACTGACTGATACCGTACAAAAGTTTGTTTACTCTATATGAGTAGTAATAATAATAATAAGTAACTTTAGATTTCAAATTCCTTGAATGTCGAAAATTGAACATATTTTAAAATGAAAACATATGATGTACTCTTTTCTGTTTTGTTTGTTTAAAAAAACAAGTAGACATGTTCATGTTTCAGACTGAAACTGAGTACCATTGGCTTCAAATGCCGACGAGTTACCCACTGAACTACTGAGTTCATATTATTACTAACTTTTTCAATGAGTATATTGTTTAAATTATTACTAATCAGCGTTTAGATTACCCCACTGCTGATATGTACCATTTAAATTTGATTTAACAAGTTCTATATAGGACGGAACCAACATCCTGAATTTCTAAATTCACTAATTCAAGAAACTCATTTGATAGCCTGGCTTTTCGAGGACAAAGAATACAAAACAACTTTATTCACTTGGTAAAGGATAATAAAATATTAGCAGTAATAAAAGCGCTGTCAATGACACATATTTAAGTGAGTAGGACTTTTCCATGGACATTGACACACACAGAGAACGTAGATTATTACGAATTCTTTCATAAATATAAGAAAAGAAATACATAAATAAAAGAATATGCATAGGGAGACATAAGGAAATAAAATTGAAAAAACAAAACCTGTTCATCAACCTCTATCAAACAACATCCTTATGAGGAAGTGGACAAAGAGAGAAAAATAGAAGCGACTTAATAAGAAAAAATAACTGGAAAGAAATGACGGGGAAAATAACAAAGACATCGAACAATGTTGCAAACATTTCGAGAAAGCATCTATGAGATAAAAAAAGGAAGAATCATCTTGGCCTGTCCCCGTTCTTCCCATACAAGTGGGCACACACAAACACAAACTCTCACACACATTTAAGTACTATCTTTATCTAAGCTGTCAATTACAAAGCTGTTACAGTGGAAATATAATACAAAGATTTATTGATTTTCTTACAGAATATAACCAACACCAAACAAAGAATAACCACACAGTGAAGTTAACAGAAAAACTAAGATTCAATGGATAAGTATGGAAAGAATAGAGACACATTTATTTCAAAGTATTTGTTTATATGAATAAATTTATTAATATACCATTTTGTGTGTGTGTGTGTGTATTATTCGAGTGTGAGTGATTCAGCTAACCAGTACTAAATTCAATAATTAGAGGAAAATAACAAACGAATACATTTACTTAATTATGACCGATTGCCTCGAGTTGTATCAGAATTGTTACATGAGTTTTGTGATAGATATTTTTGAAGGAAAAGAAACTCTTGTGCAATGGAATCATTGTGAACCATGAAATTCTGGCAACAAAGATGGAAGTTCAGGAAGAAGTTTTGACTATTGTATGCTCCGATCAGATTCACGCTAAAACGCGTTGATTCATCCCTTTTTAAATAATCAGAGCCAGTGGACAAATCAAGATGCTAGAATATTCTGATGTACATTTTAAATAAACCCTGGTGTCTTATACTAATGTATCTCAGCGTTTCGAGTTTATTGTTCCCTTTCAATTCGTGTCTTGATATGACGATAGTTGAGTGAAGAATAGTTTTTAATAAATACTATGCAATTAAATAATATATAAATACTGAAAACTCGAAGTGAGACAGCCCTAAATTAAGCATCAAGATGCTTTTTATTTGTTGTGATCCTTCTAAGTCTCTGTTTTAGCATCCAAGTACTGTTTAAATTTTTTTATAATAAAAACTCAAACTGATGCACATTAGTAAGTTTACATGAGGGATTGGTCTTAGACAACCATTAAAAATCAAGAAGCATTGATCAGCTAGCTTTAGCCCTAATGTAGAACTCCTCAGCAATGAGAACCTGCGGTCCCAATGGGGACTGAATTCAAGTCTCGAGGTCAGCGCTTGATAATGGCTTTTTACTCACAAATAAACATAGAAACTCAAACCGACAGTCCAGTAACTTAAGTCACAATGACAATGCACAGCAAGAGCTAAACAACAAACTGGTTGAACTTTTATTCAGTACAATAAAAGAGATCACTCTATAACAGACAGAATTATTTTGCATACCGAGACACTAAGAAAACAATATTAGTACTACCTAACGTAAATATGTATTTACATTTATATAGTCAGTATCTAGTAGAATGAAGACACGTTCAATTCACTAAAATATGAAATAATAAAATGTGCATACCGCCAAGACAATATCCTATACAACAAATATCTATGATGCAAAAATAAATACAGACGTACACACACATACACAAATGACCATACATACATGCATAAACGTGTACACAACATACCTCGATTACTTTTCATGCAAACGATATTTTGATTATAAAGACACAACTTTCATTAATAAATATGAACAAATTCTTCATTGAAAAACAAAATTTCAGTTGTGTACTGCCTTTATATTTATATACATACCGACATATTAAAAAACTGTTAACTATGTACAATCGTTCTAGATATCATTTACAAAAATAAGTAATTTCCGTTCCTTCCCCACCTCTCTTGAGTTTCTGTCTAACAGGAAGAATGTGGTGACGATAATCACATTAAAAGGTGAAATAACCACTTCTTCAAAATCAAGAATTAAATTAGACATTATTAGACACTTGTTTTGCTATTTGCATTTATGTAGTCAAGTGATAAACACACAAAAATACGTACATACGTGTTTCTGTTATGAATATACACCGGTGTGTACTCAGTAGTGCATACTCAGAAATCTCATGGGATCCAACCCAAAAATTTTAGGTTTGTGAGGAGCACGGTATTGAGTCGATGAAATTTACCCTCAAAACATACAAAAATATTCACAAAATCACCATATATATGGGTGGAAAATTTCGAGGAACGGTTTAACTAGTTTCCAGTTAGCCTGTTGTTATCAATCAAGGTTGAGAAGGGAATACCTAGTATACAGAGAAGGACAAAAGTGAGCTCTGATACATTAAGCCCGGAGATCACTAAAGCACGTGGTCCAGCTGTTGTGGTTAGATTCACTATTAGCCATTATCCAACTTCAATTATCTTGTAAAAACTTGTGATTAAATAGTAATATCGAAGTGATCTGCTCACGATGCATACATATTAATAGAAACAAATCAATCCTAGGTCTTAACATTAACAATGGCAAAATACAAACACTTGTACAAACTAAAAATGGTAATGCTATGTAGGTGGAAGTGTAACAAATAAACAAAACTAATAATAATAATCAATTGGAAATAATCAAGTTAGAAGAGAACAATGAAGAACTAATGAGAACAGGATGATTCGTGATAGATTTAAATGAAGTCATGTAAACAAATAAAACTTGTGTTATCACTCAATCATAAACGTCTTCTTTTTGTACATGTGCATATCGATACAATTGTCTATGTATGTGTGTTGAGTAGTACATGTATGTTTATAACTAAAGGTACACATATATAGATTTGCATGATATCAGACATACTAAAATTATATTATGAGTACATTTATTTTTCATGCATCAATATGCTTATGAAAAAAAATAATAAGTAATACAAATGTGGTTCTTTTTTTGGAAAACAACGTCACAGACTAAATCTGAATGTGATTAAATTACGTAAACAAAGGCATACAGAGAGAAAGGGAGAGAGAGAGAGAGATGTATATAACTGATTCATCTCGTTCGTTCAATCATTTGACCACTGATTAAAAATATCAAACCTATATAAGTTAAGAGGGCAGCATCAAACGACAGATTACACATCAGAGAATTTATTGTCAATGATTATAAGATATAATCATTTATTTTTATGAAGATTTCATTATGTAATAATGAGGATAACTTTTATTATGATTAATAAATTCAATGTTAAAAGAATCGAAGTTAGAAGTGTTTCATTGTATAGTCAAAGCTTAATACTTTCGTTCACTACAACCCACTTTTCGATTAAATGAATAAATGAATGACTAATTGGTATGCTTTCGACACAAGAGAAGATCATTATAACAAAAACGGCTATATAGTTACTTAACAAAAAGAGATAAATATTGATTACATAGTGACAAAAAGTTATTTAACAAGGGAAAGAAAACTAGAAATCTTTTGAAAATATAAATATAAAAGTGTCGTATTCAATCACTGATATGGTGTAAACCAAAATAAAAAACATTGAAAAGTAGAAAGGTAATAATAAATAAAGTATCACATATCTATAACATAGATGAAGTTCGAGGGAGTATGAATTTACTAACAACAACAATTTTATTAAACCAGTTATTGAATTGTAACCTATTAGAAGATGAATATTTGAAATAGGTAATTGCCAAGTTTTATTTACTTTTACCATAGTTACGCCTTCAAAAGTTATACCGAAGTTATTCGACATGTACAGGATTAAATAAGCTTACTCGAAGATTTTGCTGATCGATCTTAGGTACATACAAATGATACAATGTTGTTAAGTGATGATGCTGAAGATATCAGAATTTATTACTCATTAACTATGAACACTGCTTCACAGCTAATCTGTGTCGATGTCTAATTTGACAACAAACAAAGATGAAGTAGTTGATCCCACTGACTATTACACTTACCCTAAGAAACTTATAAAATCTAGTGGTCTAATAGTTGATAAAACCTCAAGGAGTCATACAGAAAAGTGGTTTACTTATAACCAACTTATGCCATTTTCAGAGTGAAAACACGATGTTCCATATTGTTCTCTATTGTTTGCGGGTGTGGAATATGTCCATTGAGGATTGAAGATATGATTAAGTTGTTAGTGAGTGGCGACAAGTATCTTTGGATGTATAATGACGTATGAGTATGTATAAACTTTAATTGGTTGAAACTATTGGGTCATATATATTATGAATATTAACCAACCGCCTACCCTAACACGCTACGTTATTTGTCATGGAATCGGATCGGAAGAAAGGCAGAGATACTCGACCGAAATACAACATTGGTCCACGAATAAAATGACTGATAGTCCGAACCATGTAAAAAAATGAGTAAGTGAAACAAGCTGGACGAAGAACAAGTCAAGAAATCGTCAACTAATTAAGAATATCACCGACTGATTTGATTTAGAGTGATATTGCTGGGAAAACCTCAGTTATCAAGTCATTTGTAAATAGATGTTACTTATTTCCTGTAATGATAGACAGAGTACATTTTTTCGAATCCATATTTCCGCTCGACCTTTGCAGTTTCTGATTGGCCGTTATCGCCTTTAGTTTACTAATTTTCCTATGTCCCACGTTCTGCTGCTAAATGCACAGAATTATTTTACTTCAATTTTGTCCTCGTTGAATATCAAGCTTTTTCTGCATACCTATCTTCTTGGGTCCCGTTGTTTGAGGATTACTGCTGACACTGTGTCAGTTGCCATTCTACCGAGTCCGCTATAGAACACAGTTATGTATTATGAGGATCTCGATCGTTCGTGATTAGACAATTACTGTAGATCTAATTGAATCAATCTCAAGACACAATAGATATAAGTAGTCTTTACATACTTGTTATTCAGTAAATAATAAGGAAGCTATCGTGACAAGAAAAACTGAAAACACCAATTCCAAATACTTCACCTACTTTTAACATTATCCACTTTAGTTTTGTTAACTATACATTTTATATTTGCTTTCTTAGATCATACAACATATCTGTTTGATCCAATTTATTTATAAAGTCGGATACGATTTTTTCTCTCTCTCTTAATGTTAGTTATGAAAAAAACAAGTAGATGAACTGGAATGAATAGACACTTCTGTACAACGACACTATTGCTCTATTGAACAAGACAATATTTATTCATTTGTTTCACACATTAATAGCAACATAATGCATACATTAGTCTCTTTTTCTCGTGCGCATACACACAAACTTTTATAGAACTACACATATATCACAGTAAGAAAAATGTACCGATATTCATACAAAAATAAGCACTGAAACAACATATATATATACATATATTTGTTAAGCGAAAAGTGTATTCTATTATTACCTTTTGTGCTCTTCCACTGTTGACTGATTTATTCAATCGATGAAAGATTTCGGCTAATATATCTGGTATACATTTAGAATAATTACGATTAATACTAGATGACGATGATAAAATATGTCGTTGTAACTCTATACTAAGTAAATACGGTGTAAGGTGAGAACAGTGTTCAGCCACTTCTGGACCATTATGACCATCGAAAATACCGAATGCCGTGATTGGTGAAAAATCTGTAAGATATGATTGGTCAATCTGTGTAAAGTTAAAGAAAATCAAGCAAAAAGAAAATAGATGAAAACTATACTAAGTGATGAATAGAATTGAAAATCACTAATTTTTGGCAGATTTGTTAAGTTCCCTGTTAAACGATGAGCAGTAAACTGATATCGTGAATTGATTAGACCTAGGTATGTAAACGACTGGACGGCAACTCAGTGATCTGAAGGTTAAGCACTTGTCGCGAGACTTGAAGGTCCTGGGTTGGATTATTGGTAGGGTCTTGGATGTGTACTGATGAGGAGTCCTGCACAAGAATAGAACAAATGTCTAGTGTTTCGTGGTTATCAATGATTGTGTGACTGTTGTCAATTCGTTATCTAAACTACGAAAAATGACCGTCTTCACAAACCCTACATAGTAATATTTAATGTTGTTTAAAATGGAAGGAAAGAAAATGCATTTAAAATAATTGAAAGCTTAAAAGTGTCGTACAGACATTTCATTTATAGCATAGAATGCCTTGTTAGTGTTAAAAAAAAACAATAAATTTTAGATGAAATATTTCCTAAACATGATTAAGGTATAAAATGTTAACTGAAGAACATGACACTTTTGGTGTGAGTTGAAAAGTTCCGAAATAGATGTATTTAGAAGAGAGCAGGCGTAGGTCAAGACATGATAGTTGTTAGATTGTCTCTCACACACAGTTTTTTAGTGATCGCAATGAACTTTCTCCATTTAACAAGCTTTTGTCAATTGGAAGTTCGTTTTTATTTTCATGCAACGTTTCCAATGAGTTTGGAGAATAGACTTGAATATCATCAAGTACTTCACTGTATACGAATCAACCGGTAGTTGAAGTCAACCAGTTGTGCCATCATCCTCAATTTCGCAATTTTAACGTACACACACATATTTATACAAAACTAGCTTTGCAGTCCACAGGAATATGTTATTTGTATTTCCAATGGTTGAGATCGTGAGTCAGTTGAAGCTAGACTACCATGGAAAACCTGGGGGTACTGGATGACCGTTTCGTCATATTGTGGAAATACTCAACAGTGCGTATCCACGATCTTGCCTCGCAAGATTCCAACCCAGGACCTAACAGTCTCGAGCGCGAGCGCTTAACCACTAGACCACTGAGCCGGCCGGCATCCAACGGCGTTAATATCTAACTCCAACTAATCCACGAAATCGAGCCACACATTCACCACTGTCATCAGTGAGTTACTATTTCACAACAGACCTGGTTGAACTCCACTAGTCACTGCTTCTCACTAGAACTCCAGGATATACCTCTTGAAGCCAGTCACTAGAGAGCATAGGTTGATTAATATCACAAAGGGGTTTTGTGGATATTATAGTAATAATATCCACAAAACCCCTTTCTGATATTATTTGTATTTGTCAAAAGAAGGCATTCATTGTTACATCAGATGACTGGATGTCTTAGCCAATCATGGAAACTGATTATTTCTTATGAATTGTGAAACGAATAAGGAGAATTAGAAGCCTGTTTACATTCATATAATGATAACGTTTTGACAGCTTAACAAAGGGATACAGAGAGAGCGATTCTTATAGTACTTGTAACTAGTTAATAGAGATTGATCAATTCAATATGAAAATAAACAAATGGAAATTTCTGATCTTCAAGAAGCCAATAATATATCATATCCATGTAACAAATTTTGATTATTGTAACATTAGCCTGGTAGACCAAAGTCTAATATCTGAAACTATGAATAATGAGTTTGAATCTCAGTAGGAATATCATTAGGAATTCCAAAAGTACTACCTCAGCTAACTGAATAAGATTTTATATTATTGCACCTATCTGTCTATCTATCCATCTATCAACATGTTACGTTATCTTATTTCACAACACTTTCAACCAAATATCTAATTAACAAATCCTATCAAAATCACTAAACGTTTACTTTACACATATTTTTAGCTAGATTATCCCTAATCATTGAAAGATTTTTCGAAAATATTTCCTTAGACAACATTTTTAACAATCAAAACAATGGTTACCCTACTAACAAAATAGTTTGCATTTTTTTCTACAATTTCAATCGGAAGCTAAGTGTTTACGAGACCATACTTACCAAGTTGTTTACATATAAGTCGTAAATAGGTTCATGTGTAAAAATACTTCCCTGAATGATTAAATGAAACTATATCAAATGGAACTACATTTAAGTGGATTAATAAATCGTTTAACATAGAGAATAAACATCTAGGAAATCTATGCATCTCTAAACAGCGTAAAACTGCAGATCATGGAATCAACCATGCTGAAACTATCGAATAATGGTCGTGTCATACTACGAAAAACTGTAAACTATTATATTCCAGCTCAATGATCTGAATGTATGTTGGGTGATTGGAAGTAGTCAACATGAAATCCTGGACCTAAATTTCATCTTAATTTTCACTTGTCAGCAGGGCGCACCTGCATTCTTGTGGGAAATTGATGTTCCCTGTAAAATTCGAACTCTTATCAGTTAGTTTCACAGTCTGAAGTATCCTGCCCGCCATAAGGCCTAAAGGCTCTGTACCCGATTGTTTGTAAGGGCCCATGAGTAGGCACTATTGAAGAGTCACGACTCAGGACTAAAGAATTATTCAATAATCTCCAGTTTCCAACCGATTGTGACAGAAATTACTTTCACACATTAAACAACAAGTTACCATTTACTATGTCTTATAACTGAAGGGAATGAAACTAACTGAGCTACTCATTTAGTTATCGACCAGCTGATAGATCATAAGAAAGATATGGACATGCAATAAATTTTTTTGTATTTTTTTTATTTTCAACAAATTGGTCAGACAAAATTCGCTTGGTTTTATAGCTAGCTCCCAATTATCTATATTAAGATTGAAATCGAGATCAATCGAGAATTTTGATAGGATCGCTTTCATTGAGCTTTGGAATTATTTTTTTTATAGCTGTTCCGTCTACACTTGAGAATTATCAATAGTGGAAACTTATCAAACATTCTTTAATGGACGACTATAGATCATGAAGTATGTTTCCGTGAAACAGTAAACTAAATGTGAATTTTAAAAAAATAAATACTTGCAATTTATTACACATTTATATACATAACTGTGATTTGGTTGTTATCTGTGATATATTCATTTAGGAATCGATTGAACTTCAAATAACTAAATCGAAATCAGTGGTTGAAAAGTCAATGCATCTACACTGTAACCCATATGTGAAATAATATCTAGAATGACTAAAACACCTGACATTCACAATCACTAAATCACAGGTTAATAACTCACTACTACATCCTACTTACTTTGCACTTTGTGAATCCAAGTACCATCACTGGCGCTCAGATACAAAATTGTAGCTGAAAGTCAAGTACATTAAGTTTTACTGTGCTGAAATATAGTTTGCTTAGTCCAGAAACTGAAAACAGTAGCACGATTGTATATAATTAGCTACTTACTAGAATGTTATTGTTTAATATGAGAGAATAGTTGAGCAAGTTAGAACTTTTAGAATTATTCTGCAGAAAATAATTACCAATATTTCTAATTGTAAGCTTTTAGTTAACTGGCTAACTGTTGATGCATATTCTACCATTAATTGATTATTCACCTATTACTCAAATTTGTATCATAAATAACTTAAATATGTACAAATCATAATTTCTTATTTGTGGCATGATCTTATAATTAGTCAATAATATGATGTGAATTGTTGAGTCATGGAACAATACAGTTATAGAGAGTAAATCAATTGTTCGCTTTTCTGTCCAGACTCATCATCGGGGATAGAAGGAACCGCATGAACTAGTAGGAGTCAGGATATCAAGTAGTTGTTGATTATCCGAATCAAGTAAAGGTCACTGATCTTGTTGGAGAAAACCCAACTCCTCGTTAATGTCGACTATAATTGAGTGATTTTAATGCACGGGCATATTTAGTAGGTATATAAAAAGTTGAATTCATAACAGTAATGACAACAATTGGCAATTTTAAAAAGTACTTATTTATTAGTATGCTTACATGGCTTTTATACGAGGGAACATAAGACAGTAAATCCGCAACAGCAAACCAACGGTCTTCTTGACGTCTACGTCTGTTCACAATTGAATGTGTATCCAATAATAAATTTAATGAATTCAGTGAAGCACGTGAATAATAATATTGACATAATGTTTTGTCTATTGTATCATGACATAGCTTAATAGCTTTCTTCAATGATTCTAAAGCGACTGTTTGTATATAACCAAAATCATAATTATCTAATTGTAATTATTAGTTGGTTCGGGTGAGACGAAAGGTGAAAGACACCGAGCAATAAATGAAGAAAAAAGAGAATAAACAGAGATAATTAATTGTAATACTACGTAAAAAACATTGAGAATATTGATATAATACGAAACACTAAATATGCACTCAAAGTTGTTGACAAGGAGGATAAGCTAACCAAATAAAATTTATGTGCACATGAGGAATGATGAAGTCGGTCAGTAATCATCAACATAGAGATTAACAAAACGTAATTTACCCCAAGTTCCCGTACTACGACAACACGACGAGATGAAATTAACGTGATGAAGGAGTTGAAATAATGTGATAACAATGATAATGAGAAAGACTAAATATTGAAAATATGGTTCCAAAAAACGGAATGAAAAGGTAGGTATGAAGGAATATTAGAATTCAAGATCGAGTGAAAGATAAAGAGTAAATGAATCTGTGTCACTATGACCGACTCTGACCCATGTCACTTAAAGTCTCCAACCACTGACTGTGGTTACTATGAGGACTCGGACCAAGTTATCTGCATATACAAAAATAGCTCAGGCCAACAGTCAGTGGCTTAGAGGACTGATGCCATACTTTGGTTTGGCCGCTTCTAGCCACGTCATCAATAACGCAAGTTAGCAAACACTAACCGCGATTTCTGACTCCGTGTCGAGACTTCATCAAGTACCAACCCACCAGGACTGAGACTTCCAATGATAGTGAAACAGTCAATACACTCAACTAATTTACTCCATATCACTGGGTTAGGGATCGACGCACACCAGTACTGAAGAAATATTTTGAATTTGCAGGGAGAAAAGTGTACCCTGAAAATGCTCATACTGTTGCTTAAAAAGATAAAAAACTCTAGATCTTGTCAGCGACTTCACCAAGCTAAACAATTTTGACAGTAATAAAATTGTGGTGACGGAATAAAAAGGATAAGTTTACGTAAAAAATTACAGTCATATATACATTGATGTGGTGGTTAGTGTATGTCACTTGACCCTTGATTGATGAAGTAGCCGTTGAGGCAGGGTCCCAACCTTCTGTATAACAGTCGAGATTCGAGTCCATTCATCTCCTCAAAAATAAAAACTATCTCTTAACACTTCGAATAATTCGAAACCTGTTCACATGAGACATTATTTACTTTGTAAAACCTAATCGATCATTTATTGTCGTCATATTATATAAGGGCATGATGAGTGAGATACCTGTATAAGCAGTCCATCTCAATAAACAAAGAGAATTGGTTTGCTAAACTCGATAACCAACAATTTGTAACATTGTAGACTAGGCCACTAACTATGAACGATGATACTAAGATTCGTAAGAGTTTGTATATTCTTATTGTTGACGCTTAGAAGCACGGAATACAGAAGGACATTTCAAAAGTCAACTCGTCACAAGATACAATTACTTCTAGATGTATATTCCAATTGGGATGCATCAATACATGTTTAAATCGAAGATTTGGATAACTACCTTTAAAATGATAAGTCATACGTTATGGGTTCTATCGACAACCGCTACTTAATTAGCACTAAAACCGAATTATCTAACCTGGAACAAACTTTACTATTATTAGTATTGATATTATTACTGGGGGATAGTCAGAAAGTATTCATTCATTCCTAAATAAATATTTAAGTTAATTATTAATTTCAGAAGCGACCTAAATATCTTATATTAAAATTATTGAATAGAATTTCAGAAAACTCGATCAGGTTTGTGTTGTGTGCCATAAACGCCACCTGTCGGATGATGATGACTAGTGACTTTAATCGACCCCATCAACTTCAGTAGACGATGAAGATTTCGGACTAATTTCTCATTGGTTAGCTTATTGGTCCAGCTTAGTCCAAATTGTGCTGCTGTACATTACTAAGCTAAGAAAAACAGTAGTGTACAGACCGACAGAAAGAATAATACAAAGTCTGAACTATTGATATCAAGATTTCAATTAATAGATACAAAAAGGGATCGGAACAAGAAATGAAGTAGTCAATGACTGAGATTTAGCTAATTTATTGACCCTGGGATAATTTTCATCTTACTGTGTTCACAAAATCCACTGATTGACCAGCAGCACAAAATAATGAAAACGTAAGTGATAGAAAAACGTTTTTGGTGATGACCACGTAACGGTTTCTTGAAAAACGGATTGAATAAACCTTATCCACAAACCGGCCATAAGCCATACCCAATAAGATATAATATAAGCATTGTCACTTAGTTAAAAAAAGTCAGGATTGAGCCAGAGCTCTTAATATTTGAAGTCAATTGTGACAATCACTCAATACAAAATAACAGGTAGTAACTGCATTTAGTAACTTAACTTTGTGCCTTACTTCACCTCTAAGTATAACTAAAGTATCAGGAATTTCACAAACAATATACACAAACGCGATTGTAAGTCCGAATGTGAAAAGAAGACTTTAGGTATTAAAGAAGTTTGTCAATATTGTTTCGTAGGAATTAAAATGTAATATCTTGAACCTTACTAAACAAATTACAGATAAGCCTGATAAATATCAATTGCAACAATTCGTGATGCTAATGCCAAACAGGCAAAACTCACAGAAATGTCTGAAAGATTTACGTTATTTTTTTTAGCAAGAAAACGACAAAAACGAACTTAGGAGCTTTCTTTGCTCACCACACCTTCATTGAAGTTCCTCTTCATTAATTACACAGATTTCCAGGAGTAATAGCATCGATGTCTGTGAGAATTTCGAATGGGTCATTCCCTACTTTCTCCCAGTGTGATTCCTATTATACCTTTTTCCAATTATTATTCTTATTGATGTGATCGAACATTAAAAACTTGGCTTTATAAGCTGCACTGAATTAAATTTTCAATATTACCCTGATTGAATGAACATGTATAAATCACTACCGTTAAAGTTTGATTGCTTTTTTAATGATGAGTGAATAGAAACGAGAAAGATTAGAAAAGAACGCCTTTGAAAAGTGGTTGTCTTATTATTTTTATTGATTTAATAGGAATAGATAAATAATAAACAAACTTAAGATGATTTTATTTCATCGTAGATATAACTACATATGAAGATGTGCGAAATGATGATCGAAACATAGTCATCAATACATACTGACCTCCTAGAATGAAAAAATCTATGCATAAAAGCTAGATTTAGTTTTATTAAAGAATGGTCGGAATTGGATAATTAACACCGAGTACCGAGTACGAGCACTTACCTGTGAAAATGTTCGTTTAACAGTAAATAATTTCAGAAATAAACTTAAGCGAATTCAGGACAGTGAAAACAACAGATCTATCGGTCAAGAGTATTTTAAAATAGGAACCCTAAGATTGAAACAAGTATCTTCTGTTAAACACCAGGCTAAAAAATATAATCCAACACCAATAAGATATATTTGTGACAGTTAGTGGTTCACGTCATGTGAACAAAGTATTTTTTAAGGACAAAGCACAGTAGAAACACTTTGATTTAGACATGAAATAGGGAAGACGAAAATTCATTACTGCATAGTGCTGTTGACTTTTACGAACAAGTGAATATGGTCAAAATTAATAAAAACAAGCGTATATTTGTAATATTCTAATGAGAAAATCAGATTTTTTTGACGTTTTACGACCCAGTGTAAGCCACTTCTTCAGAGAACAAATGATCAATATATTCCATCCATTTTTTTCATTGTCCACAAATGATAAATGCATGCCTAGTTATCGAGTTCAAACAAATTGCCTTTTTTTCATTTTTTTCTATTTCATTATTACAACAAACTTAAAAGGTAAAAGAAATGTACATTTTGCTTATCTAGACAATACAAAAACAATATTATAATCAACATCACTTTTGAAAGTAGTGTTTGTCTTTATGTGTGAGGGTAAATATGGTGTAGTAACTAAATAAAAGATGATAATCTAGTTCCAAGTCTGTGGGAAAGATGAATCTAATTCGTAAAAATATTATAATGACAATTTCTTTCGACACACTAATAATCACATCTAATTTACTACAGAAGCTTTAGGATTAAAGATATAAAAGGCAAGTACTCAATCTATTGACATCAGTGTTTAATTGATAGTAAAGTTTGATTTATTTGGAAATTGTTCTGGCAACAATTTTTAAAAATTAAGATATGAAAAAGTGGTTATTTTATTTTCAGATTTTTTGTCAGTCTCCATGTTTAAACCCTTTTCGGAGAGTGAACTTAAAACTTCAGGGCTTTACAATGAGAACAGTGTCTTCCAAGTAGTTGGTGATAAGTAACGAGTAACATCTGTTTATTCCGGATCACACTACACAAAACTAAATCGACCATATCTGCATCAACAAAAAGTTCAGGAGGACGATGGAAGACGTGAGAACCAAGAGAGGAGCTGATATAGCATCAGATCATCACTTGCTGATCGCCAAGATGAAATTGAAACTCAAGAAGCACTGCACAACGGGGCGGACAATATCACAAAAGTTCAATACGGCATTTCTTCAGGATACTAACAAACTCAAAAAATTCAAGATAGTCCTCAGCAACAAGTTCCAGGCCTTTCATGATCTACTCAATGGAGAACGAACTACTATGGAGAGCAACTGGAATGGGATCAAAGAGGCAGTCACTTCAACATGTCATGAGGTCCTGGGTCACAAGAAACACCATCACAAGGAATGGATCACTGTTGATACACTGGATAAGATTCAAGAAAGGAGGAACAAGAAAGCAGCAATCAATACCAGTCGAACAAGAGCAGAAAAAGCCAAGGCACAAGCTGAATACACAGAAGTAAACAAACAAGTGAAGAGGAGCATCGGAACCGACAAACGTAAATATGTGGAAGATTTAGCAACGATGGCGGAAAAGGCTGCAAGAGAAGGAAACATGAGACAATTGTATGACATAACAAAGAAACTCTCCGGAAATCGCCGCAAACCAGAACGACCAGTGAAAAGCAAGGAAGGCGAAGTAATCACCAACATTGAAGAACAACGAAACAGGTGGGTAGAACACTCCAAAGAACTCTTGAATCGACCAGCCCCACTGAAACCACCCAACACCGAAGCAGCACCCACGGACCTCCCAATCAATGTTGGCCCACCAACAATTGAAGAAATCAGCATGGCCATCAGACAAATCAAGAGTGACAAAGCAGCAGGACCAGACAACATTCCAGCAGAGGCACTAAAAGCAGACGTAGCGGTAACTGCAAGGATACTCCACATTCTCTTCAATAAGATTTAGGATAAGGAAAAAGTACCAAAAGACTGGAAAGAAGGACTTTTGGTCAAAATACCGAAGAAAGGCGATCTCAGCAACTGTGATAACTACAAGGGCATCACTCTTCTCTCAATACCGGGAAAAGTCTTCAACAGGGTGTTGTTAAACAGGATGAAGGACTGCGTAGACGCCCAACTTCGTGACCAACAGGCACGATTCCGTAAGGATAGATCGTGTACAGACCAAATCACAACTCTACGGATCATTGTGGAACAATCAATTGAATGGAATTCATCACTCTACATCAACTTCATTGACTACGAAAAGGCATTTGACAGCGTGGACAGAACAACACTATGGAAACTTCTTCGACACTACGGCGTGCCTCAGAAGATAGTCACTATCATACAGAATTCATATGATGAATTGAACTGCAAAATTGTGCATGGAGGACAGTCGACAAAATCGTTCGAAGTAAAGACCGGTGTCAGGCAAGGTTGCTTACTCTCACCCTTTCTCTTCCTCCTGGTGATCGACTGGATCATGAAGACGTAAACATCTAGGGAGAAGCATGGAAAACAACGGACATCTAGGATGCAGGTAGACTTCGCAGACGATCTGGCTCTTCTGACGCACACGCAACAACAAATGCAAGAGAAGAGGACCAGTGTGGCAGCAGCCTCAGCAGCAGTAGGTCTCAATATACACGAAGGGAAAAGCAAGATTATCCGATACAACACAGCATGCAACAATCCAATCACAGTTGACGGAGAAGATTTGGAAGATGTAAAAACATTTACATATTTGGGCAGTATCACTGATGAACATGGTGGATATGATGCAGATGTGAAGGCGCGGATCGGCAAAGCAAGAGCAGCATATTTACAACTGAGGAACATCTGGAATTCAAAGCAACTGTCAACCAACACCAAGGTCAGGATTTTCAATACAAATGTCAAGACAGTTCTACTGTATGGGGCAGAAACCTGGAGAACTACGAAAGCCATCATCCAGAAAATACAGGTGTTTATTAACAGTTGTCTACGCAAAATACTTCGGATCCGTTGACCGGACACTATTAGCAACAACGTACTGTGGGAGAGAACAAACCAGATCCCAGAGGAGGAAGAAATCAGGAAGAAGCGCTGGAAATGGATAGGACACACATTGAGGAAAGCACCCAACTGCGTCACAAGATAAGCCCTCACATGGAATCCTCAAGGTCAAAGGAAAAGAGGAAGACCAAAGAACACATTACGCCGGGAAATGGAGATAGACATGAGAAAAATGAACAAGAATTGGATGGAACTAGAAAAGGTGGAGGACAGAGTGAGTTGGAGAATGCTGGTCTGCGGCCTATGCTCCACTGGGAGTAACAGGCGTAAGTAAGTAAGTAAGTAACATCTGTTTATCAATGTGCAGAATTTAAATAGATATAAAAATGAAAGAAACATATAGAGGTGAACATTGTGGGATAATAAAACTCCAAATACAAATGTGAACAGATTAACTTAAGAATAGCATGCTTTACAGTCATTGTTAGGAAAATTAACATTTCAAACAGGGTTTTGTTGTAGTAAGAAATCGATGTTGAAAATTTTATTGCTTGATAAGAATAAAGAAAGGTTTGATACTTAAGTATACCTATCAGTGATTATTTAATCAGTGAAAATTTTCAAATTAATTAACACTTAAAAAGCCATTTAAAAGTAAACAAATATTTTATAACTTACCGGAATTCATAGATCTAATAACATCAACTAGGCTTGTCCACACTTCTGGAACATAGCTCAAAAACGAAAAACTTTCTTTCTCACTAAAAGTCAATACTAGTAAGAAAAACTAAATAAAAAATAACCTACAGATTCAAGCATTGCTTTTGTGCTAATGATAAGATATATGCCATAACATACCGTCTAGGAATGTGCTTCACAACATGACGACAACGAACAGTGACAACTTCTGCATTACATAGTGGCTTTGAGTTATGTACAGACAATTTTGTCGCCATAAGAAAAACAGCGTTTTGAAGATCGTCCATTAAGTCGTACTTTCCAAATTAAGAGGTTAACTTGACTGTTATCCAAGAATAATTATGATCAGTTGTATACAGTTGAAAAAATGCAAAATAATCCCAGAACAGCAGGAAGGATCTATAAAGAGAAATAAGGGGGAACTTATCACTAATGTTGAATGTGTTAGTGAAATTAATCTGCCCAAAAAGTGTGAATAGATCCATACTTTTAAAAAAAATGCAACATTTTGACCAAATATGGAGGTTTATGTACTAGAATTTGAGCAACACCTTCGGATTGATGACACACCAATTTGCTCTCGTAACTGGTTGTTAGGGATGAGTTCTAACTCAACATCCACATGCTGATAGGTAAGTATCAAACGACGTGGAAACATTCTATCCTTATTACTGAAGACTGAAGATTATGATTATACTTTGTGTCAACAGAAATTTTCGCGTTGATGTTAATGAAAAGCCGGATGAAAGTCACTTCCGTGAACATGTCTATTATATTACTACATATATTTGGACGAAGCGCTAGTCCTTAAAGAATAATAATCAGTACATTTCTTTCCGACAATCTTGCCGTTTAAGCCAAAATACAAAATCATACTTGGAAGTTTGATGTGAGTGAATGAGGTCAAGAAAATCAGGCTGGGGTAATGTCGGATATATTCCTGACAGTGTAATGAACCAAGTCACACAAATAGAACGAAACCGTGTCTTCTTGTTGAAAATGTCTAATTAGTAAACAGATGTGAAGAATCCTATCAATCACAGTATTAGTTAATACGATCGATGTTATTTTCTCGATCGAGGAAAGCCATTGCTTTGGTGTTGAGGAGGAATCCTCAATAAAGTGAGATATTAGTACAGCATAACAACATTCTCAAGGAAAATGGCTATCATGATGACTAAAAAACCATCCACTAAATATCTATATAAGTAGTGAAATTATATTCCTTAAAATGGTATTTGTGTCGCTAGCAACTAATTTCAACACCAAATGACTTACACGTTTTGTCAAAATGTGACTAAAATAAGAAATCTCCAATTCAAATCAAACAATATTATTACTAGACCTGAGATCTCAACAACAATTGCAGGAACTCAAGGTCAACAAGTACCTTGAATGACCGCTACATTCGGTTTCAATATGCAATATCCATTGTCATCAGTTATAAAGACAGTAGATGGGTGGACTTTTGTTATTCCCTACAGTTTTTCCTTCAGTGAAGGTCCAGTTTCTCCTTAAAAATGTTTAGTAATGGGGCTGATAGTTCTAGTTTGGGTAGGGCGTTGACCACTCAATGAGAAAAACGGAACCCCACTCTGGGTTTACTAGATCTCGGTTTTTGAACCTCCTTGCTATGACCTTGGAGATTATCAGTGCTGGAGGGAGACAACAAGATTAGATATGTTATCATCCAAATCGTAGTCGAAGATACGGAATGCCAGTAAAGGGTCACTTTGCGTTATTCGATACGACAACGACAAAAGGTTTAGGCGTCTTAAGCGCTCGTAGTATGGGATTTTGGAAATGACCTCTACAAATTTTGTTTTCACATGCTGAACACGCTCAAGTGAGCTAGTATACTAATTTGACATGGACTGGCCGCTTGTATACAGTACTCTAAGTGTGGCCTTACTGACAATTTATGTAAGCGTTTGTATGTCCCTTTCCTATCCTACTCATCACATGTCTGTAACTTATTTTTTTCGACTATAAATATTGATCAAGGCTTTAGTAAATGAAGTTGGCTCACAGTCCTTCTCCACTCCACGTTATTTCGATTCGCTCTATTCGCTTTCTTCGCTACGTTCCTATGAATGTCTGTCCAGATCAATGAGTGTATAAAATATACGTATTCAAAACTTCATTCTCGCATTCAACTTATTTAGTTCTGTTATACATTAACGCGAGTTGAGTCGACAATATTATACTAGGATTGACGATATGTATGTTTCAATAGCAATCACAAACGATACAACTGGAGTCAGACCATAGGCCCCAATAAAGCGGTGAGCCGGCCGACAACGAACCTAACGCAACAAAATATGTCGTTGATAAACCTTCTGCACTTCATTCTTTCTACGAACAAAACTCAGAGAATCCGGCTCAGTCGATAAACAATGCAGTTTTGACCATACAACCGAATCAGAAAGAGTTCATGGCACCACTAAAATTTGAATGCTCGGCGAAGTGACCATAACGCACTGCGCTGCAATGAGTAGTTATTTTCGAGTTGTGAATTACTATAACCCCTAAGTCTTTATGTTCCTGAACACATGGAACAGGTGTGGCATCGATAGTATACTGATAACTGTTACGCAGCACGATGTGCATGAGAAATATAATTGGTTCAAAGTAATATAAAATGTGGTTTGGACTTAAATGGTAATAAAGATAAATATGTGTGAGAAATAAAATAGAACGTACATAGTAACGTCGAAATGACAAGAAAACAGTGGTTTCAACGTCATTTTGCGGCTAAACACACAAACAGAGTGTGTGCCTGCACTTTCTGGTCACATCATATTGTTTAGCCGTCCCATACAGAACTTACACGTTATCTGAAATTCTCTGTTGTTTCCAGTGTGAACCGTCATCAGGAAATTGGTTGAAATTTCGATAACTTTGACAGTGTCGAGTGAAAAGATCGATTTGTGATAGAATGGGCCTTATCTCCCCTCTCTCCCAAAAATTTAAAAATGGATTGTTCTCATTGTTTTTAGAGGTACTGTGTCTACGGTGAATACTTCACTTTTATCACCCTAGATTTGCTTAGATCATACACACACTCATGGTTTAATTTTTGACGATATGTCTAGTTTAATTATTCATCGAAAAAACCGCAATAAAAATTAGACCGCGACTGTCTTACCCAGAATCAGAAGACTGTTAGAAGGTACAAATTGTAGTAATAAACAAATCCCCAGATTCAACAGCTCTATAAGTCTTCGACGTTTTATGCTGACCACATCAGTTTTACTAAGCTCACCTAATTGATATCGCTCGGTCACGCACCTGCACGAGATCACGAGTAGGCACGCCGTGATTCACTCTTCCCACAGCCACTTGTCAGCTTAGATCGATTACTTCCCAAACTATCGATAGCCTATCAAGTATGTCTTCGAGCATTTTCGCTACTGACTTCTGATTTGACCGGGTTGTCATATTTCGATCATAAAAGTTGTTACAGGTTAAGGAGTTGTCAAACTCCGAATACTTGTGGCAACTTTAAGCTGGAGAGATCAGGAAGAATAACTTGACATACAGAAGTAAGGCAACGAACTGCAGTACCAAAGCGTGTACGTGAAGGAACTTACACACACAATCACAAAACTACCAGAAAAAGCCTTATAACTGAAAGAGCAATATATTTCTTATGTAAGAGAGGGGAATTCAACTAGTCCAACCATGCAGTCTGGACAATCGTTCTTATGTAACCTTCACTTTTTACGTCAAGCATTCATCGCCCAGCAAGAATCTTCCAACTTAGTGTATGTTCAGTACTAAAAATGATCTATGGTGACGCTCCGGTGCCATTCCATTGTATCAAACTTCGAGCACTACCAAACAATTTGCGCACCAGTAAAGGTGGAGGTTTTTAAAAACCGTAAATCTACTACCTATGAAGGACAAGTCGAATCAATCAATTTCAACAGCAGCAATCAAAATGTTCAAAACCAACATGGTAGACACTTAAGCATGATGTTTGGTTAAACAAGTGAGCCACACTAGGGAAAAACAACAAAAATTGAAATTGTGTAGAAAGCGTCGAGTAAAACCTCTACTAAGCCGAGGAAGAAACGTCATTCACGTGAATAAGTAGATTTTTTGGAGTAATATGTCATGTGCTTCTTTATTTAATACAGGTATCATACTACCGCTATTAATACTTAAATAATAACTGGGTAGTGTGTGTGTTCGACCCGGAAAACTGTTTCCACTGGTTTTCTAACGTGTTACACTTAGGTAAACTAACTTTTCGTGTTTATTTTATCTTCGTCACATGTATATAACTGATGCGTGGGCGAGAATGATAATGATTGGTTGTCTGCTTAGTCAGACATGTAGATAGTCTGACAGGTGTCAGATGAGTTATATATTCCCCTATCTTTATTATTATTACTCTCTTATTATTGATTGTTCATTGTTGTCGGGTCGTGTCGGCTTTTGCTGTGGAAATATATTCACGCTGTGATCAGGCTAATCACGTGTTCTTGATCTGAGTTGTGTTGAAGTCCTGTAGAATAGACACTGGAAGGGAATCTAGTGTAGATATTCGTCTAAGGTAAATTAACCTCCCATACGCGTAAACGTGGAAACCCAACTGTTATAACATTCGGCGAAGTAAAACCGAGCTTTATAACAATAACCTACACAAATTGATATTCGATTATCGTGTACAATTAATCGATACTTACGAATCCGGGTGGATGTTTCGATGGCAACCTGCTATCAGCCATTATACTGTGCACACTTGTACAATGTATTTCTTCATTACTGTTGCACGAAAATCCAGATATACTTGCTGAATCAGATCTCGACAAGGCTAATAACTTATCAAACTATTCTGGTGGAGCCTACACTAAGGGTACCATTGAGATACCAATTACAAGGTCTGTACATTTGACTGAGGAAGCTGTTCCTCAATTGACCATTAACCTAGGACCTAGGGAGACACCGGGATTTGATGTTTTATGAACACGATTGTTGTCATCTCTCGCAATTATTAATTTAAGGCCACATATGACAGAGTATATCTGACTGCCAACAGTATAATATGTGGCGACCGAACTGCCAATATTCGGTTTGAACGTAGAACCGACGAGCCAAAGTTTATTCCATTAGGCCAGACTACGTTCTTCCGTATAGCGTACGAAGCGTTTTTTAGTTAATAGCATTAAATTATATCAGAACACAAACTCTGTGCTCAATTTAAATGGTTCCAACTTAAGAAAAATGGAAAAATATATATCAAAATACAAAATATCTCAAATGGTACAGCCTATTCTATGCAGTCAAAAGTTTCTCCGACACAAAGTAGCGTGCTAAGCAACAAAAGAAACGGTTAATACAAAAGAGTTCAATACCTGGGAATCTAAAAAATATTCATAACAAGATGGACTTCCAGCAATCTTCCCAAGCAGATAGTCAAAGCTTAACAGTCACACACTGAATCACGCCGTGTCCTTGAGCTTAGTCAAACACGATCTTACTGTCAATAGTCCGGCAAAATGCAATAGAAAGTTAGGTAACAATAGATAAGTCTTTAATCAAAATAGCATAATAAAGGGTAAAAACACGACAGGGAGGAGAAACAAATAAATGACGGTACTGTCCAACAAAAAAGCTGCGGAAGGATTATCATCGTTCTCTTTCCGTTACATTGTAGTTATGTTACTAGAAAAAATAAGTTCGTGCTGAATTACCAAGTCACATAGAACCATACAGAATATTAAATAATGAACAACACGGGTTTCGTGATGAGTGTTCATGCTTAACCAACTTACTAGTTGCTAGAGAGGAGTGAACAGTAGCCGGAGATATCACTTTGTCTATTGATGTGATATGCATAAATTTAGTAAAGAATTTGATAAGGTTTCTCACCAAGGTGACTCCTAACAACAGAATCCAAGCCTTACAGGATCTACTGAAAGAAGAAAATACTATGGAGGACAACCCGAAAAAGGATTGGTGAAGCACTAACTTCAACGTGTCACGAGGTGCTGGGTCGCAAGAAGCATCATCAAAAGGAATGGGTGTCCATGGAAGTCCTGAACAAGATTCAAAAAAGGAAGAACAAGAAGACAGCGATTAACAACAGTCGAACAAGAATAAAATTGGCCAGGTTTAAAGCAGAGCACATCATTTAAAATTGTAACATGTAAATCAAGGATTGTTTGTCACAAATTCAATTCGAATCGTTAATGCTGGGATGACTAATATGAAATGTCAACTTAGATCATTTTATAAATAAAATAGAATTGGAAGATAAACAATTATTAAAATAAATATAGTCAACGTGGGGTGAGAGAGAATAATGTAATTACAAATCAGAAATTACATAATATGTAGAATAATATGGATTAGGTCAAATACAGTAGGTCGAGGTGGATGCCGAATAAATTTCTCAAAATTTTGGCAAGTGTAATAACAATGATAATGGTAAAATGTGTGAATGACTTTAGGATATAAAAATGAACATTAGTCTGATTACGTCACCATATTATAAAATTGATTATTAACTACCCGGGTTAGAAGTTGATGATGATAAAAGAAGTGGCTGAACATATTCCTTTTGGGTGAAAAGCTCTGGCTTCAGCCATCTTTAGGATTTTCAATCTGACCGAATTAGTTAGACTACTGTTAACACAATATAGTATTCGGAAAGATTTCTCCATGTTGACTGTATATCCCGTCCGAATTAGATCGGCTAAAATGGAACCGTTAACAGTTTTAACTATACGTTTGCCTAGCCACATTGAGAGGTGCTCACGAGCCCAAATATACAAATTCCTGGGACATCTGCCAATATAACTTGTTCCACAAGAAAAGTTGAATTGATAGATACAGAAATAAGTGGCTGGTTTAGGCATTGCCTCGGAGTGACCATTGGACGTATGGAAAACAGTAAATGTCGTTTAACGGCATTGAAAGTTCTCTGAATTGATTTGCGTAACTTCCATTTTAGCATTTCCCTAGGTGCATTGCCTCCGGATTGTAAGCGTATATACAGAGGCATTATATTTACGGTTAGGCATTCTACATGCTCTCTATTATTGGCTATGTTTTTATTTATCAATTTCTCTGGATATCTATTTTCTTTCAAGGTTTTGTACAGTGCCTTTGTTTCGTTTTCGATCGCATTTATCGAGAATATGTTCTAGATTCTATGATGCAGTGTCTTAATCGGGTCCCTGTTGTATCGTAGAGGAGCGAAATTAGAAAAGTTTGTATATTGACCCGTTCAACTAGTTTTCTGGTTTATGTTTCTCCCTAACGGTCTGTCTTTTCTCCCTGTAAGTAGAGCAATTAGAAAGGTTATTCTATTTCAATTTTCTTTCTCACGTGTGAATTTCATGGACGGATGAACTTTGTTGAATTGCTCAAGTGTTTCTATCAAGCCAGTATGGTCGTTACTAAGAATAAACCTATCGTCCATATATCGGCAATCTGTTGTGAAAGTAGGCCGTTTTTAGTCTAGAGAGAAAAAATTCAATCAATATGGAACCTAGGGGTGAACCCACGACGATACGGTCTACTTGTCCGAATATTTCATCATTGAATTTGAAATGTACGTTCACACTACATTTTAATCATAATAATTATTTGGTGATGAACTACATTGCAAAGTCGTGAATGTAGGGTAGATGCATTCCAAGTGAGGATCGGAGTCAGACGAGGCTGCCTACTCACCTCTTTCTTTTTCTTCTGTGAGTTGGTTAGATTATGAAGACCTCGACATCTGAGAGGAAACACGGAGTACAATGGACAGCCCAGAGTCAATTAGACGATTTGGACTTCGTAGATGACCTAGCCCTTCTATCTCATACACATCAACAAATGCAGATGAAGAAAACTAATGTAGCAGCATTCTCTGCATCAGTAGACCTAAATATATACAAGGAGAAAATCAATATCCTCAAATACAACACAGAGAACACCAACACAATCACACTTGATGGAGAAACTCTGGAAGATGTGGAAAGTTTCACGTGTCTGTGTAGTATCATCGATGAACATGGAGGATGTGATGCAGACGTTAAAGGCGAGGATTGGCAGGAAAAGGACAGCGATTCCACAGTTGAAGAATATATGAAACTCAAAATAACTGTCAATCAATATCAAAGCCACGATCTTCAATACTAAAATTGAGGTGGACCAAATAATATATGAACTCAAAAATGATGACAGAGTTATTAAGTACAAATGGTAACGTTAATATATATAAGTTAAATGTTATAAACACAACCAAAATTAGAGACTTTACTTAGTTCAGCAAAGTTGGTGCGTGTTCCGATTGAGTCTGGTACCATATCCACAATTATAGATTATTGAAGATTCCAGTGAGATTGATGTACTCCAAGTGGTATAACCAAACGTAGAATATGGTATAATTTGGTTGTAGTCTGTAAATGTAAACGGTAGTTGATTTAGAGTTCAGTTAACACAGTCATGAGCAATGAAGTATAAGAGGTATGTGTATAGCAGTGTATTTGTTAGTATGTAACGGCGTGTGTCGTGCTATGAGTGTAACACGACGGAGAGAAGTGCGTTCAAGGTCACACACTTAAACAACATGTACAATCATTTAGTGGTAAATGTACAGACTATGAAAAACCAACAGAATAAATACAAATAACATAAAAGCTACTTACAAAATAAGCTTGTCATGCATATCTCCACAACATAAAGTTAGTGAGTTCTGTTATACGGAACTACCACAACCACCATCAAGAAGGTACAAGTATTTATATACAATTGTGTACGTAAGATACTGAATGTCCGCTGGCCGGATATAATCAGGAACAACCTACTGTGGGGGAAAACAAACCAGCTTCCAACGTATGTTGGAAGTGGATATGACACACATTGTGGAAATGATCAGACTGCATCATGAGGCAAACGCTAACTTGAAATCCTGAAGGGAAACGGAAAAGAGGAAGACCAAAAAACATACTTTATCGGGAATTGGAAGTAGAGATGAAAAGGATGAATAGTGGCTTTTCGAACTGGAACTTTAGTCCTAACGTAATTTGCATTTACCAACCTTTTGCTGTGTTTTTACTCAACAAACGTACCATTTCGGTTCTAAAGAATCTATCCTGAGCTATACGTTCGGTAGATTACTTTTTTTCGAGTTTCATCATGTTTAATAGTTAACTGTGGTTTTGCCGCAACTTACTATTCGGTTTTTTTCACGTAAAGACTAATTCAGTTTATCTCACTCGTTTTTAGCCATTTTTGTCCGTTTTCAGTGTGTTTTTAGTGTATTTTTACGGTCTTAGACTTTTGTAAGCATCTTTAACATAGTTTGCTTCATGAAAAACTTATGCAAACGTCCGGGATGCCATTTTGCTGTTACAACGGGCGTGCAGTGCAAAGGTTGATTCCACGAAGCGTGCACAGGTCTGACGGCAACTGCTTACAATAGACTCAGCAAAACGGACCAAAAGTGGGCATGTGTCACGTGCAGCACGGACGCCGTAGCCTTGCTGAGTAACATCATCGTCCTACTGACAGGTCTTCGGAACAATTTGTCAGCAAACTTGGATAAGGACAGTAAAAAAACGGGTAAACAAACAAGAGCGCTCAATGAACACAAGATTATGGATTTCGACAGGTATACAATCGATGGAGCATCCATTAGCACTAATGATGACGTGTTGAAGCTCAGCACCACCATTACGTCGACGGTATTAGACCCCCTAAGTAAGCTCGGGTCTCCCAGCTCAGGGTCCCTGAGCACATCAGTGCTTCCCGAAAACCCTGTAGGTGATTCGACCCACGTTAGCAGAGCCCAAAAAACCAGGTATCACCGCCTAAGCTGACCATCCCAAGTGTTGTTGTACGGAAAACAACTGTTGATCTGGTCGCACAGTCTACCCCCAAGAATGTTCGTCCGGTCATCAAAGAGCCAAAGATTCAAAAACGTGCCTTGACCTCCGAATAACAAGGTATTAAACCTGAACCCATCGTGAAACCTGGTAAATCAACGACAGTTCGTGACGACTCTCTCATAATCATGAATCTCATTGACAATCCTGACCTTCCTCTCAGTCTGCAGGACAAAAATGATAGGATGCTCTGGGGTGAACTGAACAAAAAGCTCGAACTTCCTAGAATAGAGCCTTTGACGGTCACTCGGCTCACTCGAGGAAAGGATTTTAAGGATCTCAATCACCCGAGGCTTCTTCGAGTAACACTTAAGAACGCTATCGACGTAGAGGACGTCTTGCTAGCCAGTCACTTGCTGAAATCCTATGAGAGCGTAAGAATATTGCCCGACATACCGTACTCTGAGTGCAATATCATACGGAACACCCCTGAAGAATCTCGCGAGAAGTTTACCCGCGGAAGAAACATAATTGTGCAAAGTATACCGGAAGATACGGACCTTACTTAACCAAACTCTGACATCAGGGAATGGAAATTCATTAAACAGTCCTTGAGGCTCAAACACCTAGTAACTCAGCATGTGACGAGTCTAGCCAAGAAGGATGGTGATCGTAGACCCCGCCTAATGAAGATAACCTTCCCATCCTCCAACATGGCGGCTGCAACTCCGGAGGCCTTTTGTGCAAACAGACGTCGATTGCCACCTGTAATCCACATGCACCCAGGTAGGCCGTACGAAGCTAGGACCAAACACAAAGGCAAGATGGAGCTGACCATTTCACTCGTGGACTGTTTAGATGATAAAAAACGTGTAAAGGACAGGGCCTACCACCTCGGCAAACCTCATATAGGTGGGCTACCTGTCCATTCATGTAAGGTTCATACAGACAAACAGGAAGAAGCTCACGCGTTTCAAATTGAAAGTATAAACTGCTTATACATGGAAGCCGTGAGTCTACCAAACAAAATGGATGAATTACGTGAACTTAGCAACGCTAATAAGGCTCATCTGATAGGAATAACTGAAACCTGGATATCTTCTCAGTTCTCCGACCAGGAGTTAGCAGTACCTGGGATGTCTTTGTTTCGCAACGACAGAAAATCAGGAATTGGGGGTCGAGTATCCGTGTACATACGATCTTGCTTGGAGGTACACCAAGTTCATAACCTCGAGTTTAACAATCTTGAGGAATCCATATGGTACTCTGTAAGACTGTCTGCTACTTCGAGGTGTCTAGTCGCAGTCATTTACAGGAAGCCAACTGTCGACATCGAGTATGATAGTTGTATGCTGGAAGGGCTATCCCTATCTACTCGTCTCGGTTTCACACACATCCTGATTCTAGGGGACTTTAATCTCCATAGAGTCAACTTCGCGGATCACATGTATACTGGAGGCGATAACTCAATTGAAGCTCGGTTCTTCAACCTCATCGATGACTTGGGATTATACGAAAATGTGAGGTCGGCAACTTGTGGGATAAACAGTCGGACACCATCACGCTTAGACTGTGTATTCACAAACGAGGAATTCCTAGTTGACAACCTCTCAATCTTGGCTCCCCTGGGAAAAAGTGATCATGCCGCCATAGCCTTCAGTTTTGTCAGCAAAACTAAGCTAAGTTGCCCCACCAATAACTTGCGTTGGAATTTTGAACGGTTGAATGTGCCAGCTCTACAGGACTATCTACAACAGGTGGATTGAGGTTTTCACCCTCAACTCGATGTGGACGGTCGTTGGGACTTCTTACTGCACACGCTCTTATGTGCTACAAACCATTCAGTTCCTCAAACGGTTCCCAAAAGCTGCGAGCCACCTACAATAATCAAGAACCGTACCCTTGCCTGCTAAGCCGCAAAAGGCACTGTTGGGCAGAATACAAACGAACTGACAACGACGGAGCGTACAGGCAATATAAACATATGAGGAACATATGCACGAAGGCTATAAGAAAAGACAGGCTTCAGTACCAGACAAAGCTTATGGACAAATTTGCCTATGATCTTAAAAGCTTATTCCTTTATGCAGCCTCTCTTCGTCAAGCCAAGTTAGGAGTTTCCCAACTGCTAGGTCTTAACGGCCCGACCAACAACGATGGCGACGCCGCTAACCTTCTGGCTGAACATTACTCTCAGACATTTCAACCGGTCGACATCACCTTTACTGATAAAAGTTCAACCTGAGATTCCATAGGACTTTCTGAAGTGAACCTAAGCGCTGGCTTGGTGTTCCGGAACTTGCAGCACTTAAGAATAGACACATCTCCTGGCCCGGATATGGTCCACTCTACCATACTGAGGAAAGCAGACTCTATCCTGGAAATGCCCCTTAGCGTGATGTTCTCAAATACGCTGAGGTAAACTACCGAAAAAAAATTGGTAGTTGGCCCACATAACGCCAATTTTCAAAGGAGGTCGAAGCAATAAACCTTCAACTTATAGGCCGGTAGCTCTTCTATAAATACCTTCAAAAGTCCCTGATATGCGATGGTATAAATGAATAATTACTGTCCTTAAAATTCTTCTCATCCCAACAGCATGGTTTCAGGAAGGGTCACTCTTGTATAGATGACCTGCTGACTGCGGTGGACAAATGTACAAGCATCCTCGATCACAAGGGGAAGGTTGATATCATCTACCTAGATTTCTCAAAAGCTTTTGATAAGGTTAACCATACATGTATTATCAATAAGCTCAAACGATTGGGTATCGGACCACCTTTAATCGATTGGCTCACTTCATATCTGAAAAATCAACATTTTAAGGTCAGGGTTAATTTCACTTTATCTCAGGCTATGGAATGTCCTAGTGGGGTCTCCCAGGGCTCAGTACTAGAACCTCTTCCCTTCTTGATCTACATAAATGATCTTCCTCAACAGGTAACGTCAGAATTATTACTTTTTGCCGATGATGTTAAACTTTGGAGAGAGATACGCAATCAAGACGATATACAGGCACTTCAGAAGGATCTGACTCGACTTCAAAGTTGAGCAGACGATAACGGACTTTAACACTTCAAAGTGTAAAGTAGTCCATCTACGACATGTCGCAGACTACAGTTATAACTTAGGAAACTCGTCTCTGGTAGTATCCCAAGTCGAAAAAGATTTAGAAGTCCTGGTGCCCTACGATTTGGAGTCTTATGCTAACTGTGACAAAAACGCCTTCCGAGCAAACCTTGTACTGGTAACATTGAAGCGGATTTTCGGCCAGTTTGACGGAAGAACTTTCCATATAATCAATAGTTTCATCCGTCCCCATTTAGAGTACGGAGACATAGTATTTCCTCCCTCACTCCAAAAGGATAAGGACACCCTGGAGCGTATCCAACGGCGAGCCACGAAATCAGTTTGAGGACTCAAATTTAAGCTTTATGAAGAGTGCCTCCAATCAAACTGGAGACACAACATAGCAAAACGGAATGTAGACATAACTTCTATTTCTTAAGAGTTGTCAAATGCTGATACTCACTGCCGGCCGAGCTAGTTCAAGCGACTTCCCAGGAGTCCTTTAAGAGGCAACTTGACCTATTCTTAAGGACTAAGGATAGTATCACACTATGATTTACCAGTTTCTTTTCCGCTTTTATTGTTAACATACCTAGGTTCCTGCCTGGAGGATTTGGTGATCCCCTGCTACTAGACACGGAAGCCTGTTAAGCGGAAGCTTCTTCTATTCCGTCCACAACAATTTGAACCTTCATTGACGGGCAATGCCACTGTGTAATTTAGGCGGGACTATAATTTCTGAACGAAACAATTAGATTTAGGTAAGTCTTGGATTTTGGCACGAGATCCATTCATTTGTGCGTATAAATAGCATTCTGGCATCATAGCTAGCGTCAGTTCGTGATGGAAACCCTCCCCTAAATTTGGGGAAATTACCAACTCACCCATCGGTTGGGGTTTTCCTTAGAATTGGGAGCCTGGGCTAACTCCTATCCCTAACTTTAGTATCCAACTCTAAAACGCTAATCTAATTCCCCACATAAATTTAGAACCATCTGTTTTGTCCCTAGTAGAAAGGTGGATTTTTGAAAAACCCGTTTGGCATCTCTCATAAACCATCCATAATTTTGGGTGATTTAAATAATCGTTAACTGTAATTATTGATAGCTTATAACTTGTAGCGTGTTAACTCCTGAGTAAGAACCTTTCATTATATAATGAAATAAAACAAATAAAAATGAGATTTGTTTAGAATTTTGACATAATTCGTGGACTTTTCATCCTACCAGTTCTTTAAGTCTCAAGACGAGAAAAACAAACTTAGGTATTCATTTATATACCTACAATATGTTCTTCGTTCGGTCTTAACCGTTAGACATGGCCTACTACAGTTTCCTACAACTAATTTTCTAAAATGCTGTCTACCTTCTAAGTGGCTGATATCTAAGTAAAATTTGACAAGATCACTTTTATAGTCACTTGACATCGATGGTTCAGTATAGTTCTCTTGGTCATTAAACCCAGAACATCGATTACTTCGACATAAGTCATGAGATCACAACATACACCATTTTGAGTCGAGTAGTATAAAATATGACGAAAATAGTGTGCTTTTGTATATCTTTCATTGTTTAACCCTTGGTTATATATGGATTAAATTTACATAAACTGTGTGTATAAAATAAGCCTTTGCAACCTTTCTCCTGTGAAATTACTTAATAACGATGAACATCATAGCCTTCATTTCGATTCATCGTTTAGGTTTTCATTTCCGTTTCATTTATTTCTTCAATATCTTTCGCATATTATACAACTGTTTGTTCGACCGTGTTTTCCCTGCATTAGCCTCAACGTAACCCTTCCACTTTAAGAAAGCAGATACGTACGTATATAACGTTGCTCAAGGAACAAGACCTAGATATACTACAACCAGATTAACTGGATCGAAACACTAATTTATGGGTTTTGTTTGTCCTGATGATTAGTCAAGTTTTGAGGCAACTTTGATTTAGTTACACGACTAGGATCAAAATGTTACAACTGACAAGTGTAAGTAATTGATTTTGTAGTTTCTAGATCAGCTACATATTCCTGTTTGTCAGCTCTAATATTTTCTTCACTCACTTGTTTCCTTCTGTATATTCGACCTGTACTCTAGCTGTTTCTGTTCTTGTTTAGCTGTTGTTGACTGTTGTTTTTGTTTTTCTTGTCTTGAATCCTGTCCAGACTATGAATTAAAAGTCATGTTGTTAACGGATGCTCCATGAGCCCCGGCACTCGGTATGTTGAGGTTATTTCCTTTTTCCTTCTCAATTATTGTCCATATGGGTTTCTCTTCGTAGTAGATCTTGAAAGATTTGGAAACTATTGCTGAAAGCTATTCCTAATTCGCTTGATTTACTGGTATCTCGAAGGACTGTTTAATTGAGTTTTTGCTGAGTTGCTTGTCCGATTGTCCTATGCTTCATTAACTTCGATTTCAGCTTGATCACCACCAAGTGTAAACCTGAATTCATATTAGCTCCTCCCTTTTCCCTACGTCTTCCATGGACCTTCCGAATTTTCTGTTGATCCAGTTGCGATCGATCAGTTTCTCCGTAGCGTGGTTTCGTGAAGCTTTGTGTGTACGTTTTGGAGGGAAAATTGTACAAACCATAATCATTTTGTTGAAAGCACATAGACTTACTAGCCTCTCAGCAACCTTGCTCCTTTCTCCCAGTCCATGTCGTCCCATAATATCATATCTGGTGTTGTCCATTTCAACTGGCGTTTTTAGAGCTCCCATCAGGATGGTCTGATCTTTTCCAGGGCAGTTCCCTACAATGAACTGTTCCCTCTTATAAAACTAATTTTATCGTCCTCTTTGTTATCATTGATGAACGCATGTCATCAAATGACATTCATTTTAATCCCTTCGTATGTTTTTAAGGATCCTTTAATGACCTAGAATCCATGAGATTCCTATCTTATAAGTGCTTCTCGTAGTTCTTTGAACAGCATCACTGCAACTCGTTGCGTGTGTTAGCAGTTTTCCTCTCCATGTACAGAATGCAACAGCACCTCTTTCAAAGCTAATATTTTCTGTCCAGCTTGGGTCCAGTCGGTTTCAATTATTCCAAGCACTACCATGGTTGTATCTGATCATTTTCGCCGCTATTTGAATGGCCCTTGCGGTCTCCCACATTGTGCGGACAACCTGCGCGTCTATTTTTTATTCGTTGCTTTAATTATTAGAAGGGACATCAGCCTCGTGACTTCCGAAGAATCTCGGCTTTAACCATGAGACGTCATAAATATTCTATATGAAAACCCTCCGACTATCAGTGGAGATTTTTAATGGTCTAAATGCTTCTTTTTGTTAGGTGCTTTTTAGTAAGGTTCTCCTCTACGGGGTAGGGTTTGCAACTCAGACCAGCAACAGTACTAAAAGGGGTCAATGTGGAATTGATTTGTGTACTTGCTTCTTGATAATCTTCCCCCGTTGTAGTTAAATTGGTCCTCTGTTTACGAAACTATTGTCCTCTCATTCATTACCTTCATAGTTCATTTAGAATATGACTTAATCAATGTAAAATTAAACCTTTCAGAATCATTGTTAATCTGGTTTTGTTGTTCATATAAACTTTCATCTGCCTGCGTCTTGTGATCTCAGTTCAGGTCAATGGTTCACTTCAACGATACAGTTATAACACATAACCCTTAAGTCTTTGTTTTAATATTAGCTATCTTCGTGGTTAACAAATGTTCTATATTCAGATACTTTTTTGTTTTGTTTGAAAATGGGTCATCAAGTTTTGTGTGGTAATTTTCAGTCGGCCTAGCAACTTTTTCCTACCTGAAGAAAATATCCTAGTTGAGATTCGTGTTGCTAAGTAGCTGTGTGAGTGGTAGGTATGTGATAAGGTCAGTTGACGTTCAATGAAACGAAAAATGGCTGTATAAGAATGATGCATGTTGGCTCGTCACGATTCCTTGAGTGTGTCCCTAAAGACTACAACTCAGTAGCCATATATTTCGTCATTGATCAAAATAGAGGCCAGAAACAATCATGTAGTTTCCTGTTTCATTCTTCTCAAACATAAGATCGACATTGTTAACTGAAGAAAATATGCTTTTGTATGATGTTTATCTTTTGTCAAATGCCAAGTTGTTTATTTATTTTGTGACCCCTCTTCTTTTTTTTCAATACTACTATCCCATCTTGTGTACCACAATCTTTTAGTGTCCTACTGTACAAAAAAGTGTTGTGTTTTGTCAACTTATGGTTGAGGGGTCATGGTGTATTTATGTATTAGATCAATGACACAGTTAACGCCCTTGGCTTTCCATCACTGGACGTTATGTCTGTTTGAACAGGTAAGTGGCAGTAGTACGTTAACTATGACTGACTGACTCGTATCCAGAAGGATTCCTCAAATCAATGTACAAACATGTATATTTTGCGAAGCGAGAAAAACACTGACTAACTTTATATTTACAAACAATACGTTTCACACTTATCCACACATCAGTAACACCTAAAAATTCATTTCACCTCTAACCTTGGTCGTTAAGTAATATAACGATACATGTCACTACTAAATTATTCCAATCACAACTGATGTTTCTCAAGACAGTTGTATGTATTAATTAGTCCTCGAATGGCAACTAATCTCATTTCTCATAGAATGGTGAAGGAGCTCTGATTCTCAGTTCTAAACTTCTTTTGATCTACCTCTTTGAGTAATTGAGCACTATCACTAGTCCTCACACAAAACAGTCTCCTTAGACCTAGCATGCAAACTTACATCCGGTTGATGATGTCCGATTATAATATCTATACGCAATCTTCCTGCAAACAAACTCAACTGACAACTCTAGTACAAACAAAGCTTGTTGACTAACCATAGTTCTGGTTTCAGGTACTTTTAATATAAAACAAGAATATGAAATTCTTGCTTTTTGTATTCATTAAACGGATAATATTCTTATTTCTTTTTACACCCAGTATATGACCTTTAATCACATTAGTCATTTCAATGATGATGGTTTCAACTTGTTTCATAAATAATATCGTTTACTTCTCTATGAGCTTTAATCACATTAATAATAATTATTATCTTATTACATTTATAGCGACTCACGTACAATTGAGTTTATTCTCATTTACCTCAGTTAAGCCGTTTTGTTAACTTATTCAGTGGACAAAGTCATCCATACTATAACAACTTGTTGTACTCCTATTATTATTGTACTTGTATGAAATATTTGTGAATGAACATGTTTACACCCTACGCATATATTCATTCTGCCAACTTCATTATTAGCTGCTTAATCTAATCGTTGACTCATCCATTTCCCTATATATATATATATATATATATATATATATATATATATATATATATATATATATATATATATATATATATATATATATATATATATATATATATATATATACTCTGTACGCACACTATTAGATTAGTGTTCATTAGATTACCAAATCTTGTCTAAGTTTTCTTAACCTTTATATCTGATGAACGTCGGAAACGAGTTTACGAATAAATGAGCTACAATGGCTTATCAATGATTAATCTATAAGGCATATCTCAGTTCGTTAGATATTAATGGAAAGAAGTTGAGAAGACATTATGGAAATCAAATTGTGGGTGGCCCTGAAAAGGGCCTGTACTCGTTCCCGTTTTAGTTTGTAATGGCGCCACACATAGGACAGTGGACTGCTCGTACGTTCGGTGATGGGTCATAAGCACAGAATCTATGAAACATTGCTTCACATCTACAGAAAACCCAACCAACCGCATCACCGGTTTCACATGGAGGCTGCGCAAGATTACAGATGTCGCAGAGTCGATTCTCGTCATCCTGTTCTTCATTTTCGATGTCCCGTTCAGTTAACTCTTCGGAGTTAATAGAAATTACTTCCTCCTCATCGTTACTGAGCGTTTCATCCAAATCAACAGTTCCTCGTTGTATAAACGGCACTGCTACGTTAGTCGAGGTTCTTGAAAGGGTGTACGAATGCTGTTCTACATGCAAGTTTACTGGCGTTGTTGGTAGTCTACCGTGAACTATGAAGTCATGAAGTGAACTGCATTGTTCCTCCGACATTCGCCTGATTAACGCTATCACTGCATTCTTCATGCTTGGCTGACTCAATTGCATTGGGAAATAATTTTCAACTGCAATATGAGTCAGATAACCATCATAGTGTAACCACCTGTCACAAATTGACTGTACGTTCACATCGGTGTTACTGTGTGTGCAGTAAGCCAATATGTGACGGCATGGTAATCCGTTTTCAATGAAGAATGGACACGAGCACCGGCTAGTATCGACGTGTACGTAGTACGTCCCCGTGGCGTCCATAGCGGTGAATAAATCTTCCGTCAATGCAGACTGCGTTATAGGAATGCGAAGGTGTCGCTTCAGTAGTTGACAGGCAACTGGTGTCAGTCGTTCCTGAAGTCGACGTACTTCCGGCTCCTCACCAATATCGGCTTTCCCCCGACAATCCATTGAATATTTATGTAATCTTGCTTCCATCCAATATCCAGTACGAAGCAGCACATTGAAAATGGATCTGAGAACCGGTGTTTTTCGATTAAGGTGATACATCTTCAAGACTCGGTGACTGGTCTCGACGAAGTTAGTATTGCTCAGTTCAAAGAGAGTGGATGGCGGTCGAAAAGCAGTGGACCATTTGTGTTTCCGTGGTAGAAGGTGGTCTCTGACGTATCTGCCAAACGTTCCGTCCGACATTTCGATTAACGAAAGTACGTTGTTAAAACTACAAAATCATGTTATGTAGATTTTGATTTACCTTTCAACCGTTCGAGTGAACATGAGGCGAAAGAACAGTTGTACAATTTCTGATCGCACCCTCTACAATAACGGTTACTGGGTTAATGTTAATGAACGAAACACTTACCCTCTTTATCACATTCCGAACAAGGTGTACGCGACACAGAATATGGTGTGCATCCGGATACACCTGCGTAATAGCAGCAGCAATTGCAGGTGAATCATCGGTCACAATGCCTACCAGTTGTCGACTGTTGGAAAAAATGCAGGAAGGCAGAAATTAATGTTGACGTTTCGCGACTTAAAAAGGCAATGCACATGGGTATTGCTTTAAAATTCATATCCAGGGCAACGACTTGATATAAATGGACGTTCTCGTTATTCGTTTTGTACGTCCCGTCAAAACCAATTACGTCACAAAAGTGACCGGCCAAATTCACTTGTTCAGCAGTCATGAAGAAGAAATACGATAGACAGTTCTCATCGTCCAATTCGTATTCGCAAAGCCCACCCAAGGATGTTATGTGAGCTTTCAATTTCCCGTAATCACCTATAGTGTACATTATAAATTGGCAAATTCCGTACCAGGAAGGTTCGCGTGTGAGAACACTTTGTACCGCATATTGCAGACATCTTGAGCGGTCAGACATTTCCCATAAGATTGGTAAGCAAAATTCTTTATGTGGAATGCAGCGGTACCGGAAATCAGCAGCGGTCTCACAGTTTCAAACTCCCCATCCGTTAACCTGCGCACCCATGAATTACCCTGGTACCTCAGGGAATTGCACTCGTGATTGTGATGTACATTCCCACGTACAACAGTCCAATAGCCGTCTATAATCTTACAAAACATAAATGCTGGACATTGGGTGTTCATAGAAGCCCTTCGTTCAAAAAATTATAAAACAATTTACCAAATTACCTCCTCCGTCTAATACGTTGTGACGAACCGCTAGATCTTATACGCCCATTTCGCCAACACACAAATTTAATGTAGGATTTTTGATCTCTGCCAATATGCGAATCTCTCACTACATAATGACTGTAAGTCGATCTTTCAAAATTTGTGATAGTGGTCTTTAACGCTTCAACCGATGGAAACGCAACCAGAAACAAGGTAGTCAAAAAGACTTCCTCCATTTCCGTTACGTGAGAAACACCAGCGCTTGTACTCGGCACGTTACTCTGCTCCATAATGACGATTGAGATTGTGCTTCGTCGACAAGTACTGATAATTTATAACAATTTTCAAGACATAACTAACCAATTAAATCTAATTTTTGAAACTAGCCATTTCATTGGACGAAACACGGGATGAAAGATATTGTAATTTGGGGGTGGAAATTTTTTTTTTAAATGGCCGGTCGGACAATATTATTCCACACTCACTAACAGTAGGATTGCACTGAATAATATTGTCCGACCGGCCATTTAAAAAAAAAATTTCCACCCCCAAATTACAATATCTTTCATCCCGTGTTTCGTCCAATGAAATGGCTAGTTTCAAAAATCAGATTTAATTGGTTAGTTATGTCTTGAAAATTGTTATAAATTATCAGTACTTGTCGACGAAGCACAATCTCAATCGTCATTATGGGGCAGAGTATCGTGCCGAGTACAAGCGCTGGTGTTTCTCACGTAACGGAAATGGAGGAAGTCTTTTTGACTACCTTGTTTCTGGTTGCGTTTCCATCGGTTGAAGCGTTAAAGACCACTATCACAAATTTTGAAAGATCGACTTACAGTCATTATGTAGTGAGAGATTCGCATATTGGCAGAGATCAAAAATCCTACATTAAATTTGTGTGTTGGCGAAATGGGCGTATAAGATCTAGCGGTTCGTCACAACGTATTAGACGGAGGAGGTAATTTGGTAAATTGTTTTATAATTTTTTGAACGAAGGGCTTCTATGAACACCCAATGTCCAGCATTTATGTTTTGTAAGATTATAGACGGCTATTGGACTGTTGTACGTGGGAATGTACATCACAATCACGAGTGCAATTCCCTGAGGTACCAGGGTAATTCATGGGTGCGCAGGTTAACGGATGGGGAGTTTGAAACTGTGAGACCGCTGCTGATTTCCGGTACCGCTGCATTCCACATAAAGAATTTTGCTTACCAATCTTATGGCAAATGTCTGACCGCTCAAGATGTCTGCAATATGCGGTACAAAGTGTTCTCACACGCGAACCTTCCTGGTACGGAATTTGCCAATTTATAATGTACACTATAGGTGATTACGGGAAATTGAAAGCTCACATAACATCCTTGGGTGGGCTTTGCGAATACGAATTGGACGATGAGAACTGTCTATCGTATTTCTTCTTCATGACTGCTGAACAAGTGAATTTGGCCGGTCACTTTTGTGACGTAATTGGTTTTGACGGGACGTACAAAACGAATAACGAGAACGTCCATTTATATCAAGTCGTTGCCCTGGATATGAATTTTAAAGCAATACCCATGTGCATTGCCTTTTTAAGTCGCGAAACGTCAACATTAATTTCTGCCTTCCTGCATTTTTTCCAACAGTCGACAACTGGTAGGCATTGTGACCGATGATTCACCTGCAATTGCTGCTGCTATTACGCAGGTGTATCCGGATGCACACCATATTCTGTGTCGCGTACACCTTGTTCGGAATGTGATAAAGAGGGTAAGTGTTTCGTTCATTAACATTAACCCAGTAACCGTTATTGTAGAGGGTGCGATCAGAAATTGTACAACTGTTCTTTCGCCTCATGTTCACTCGAACGGTTGAAAGGTAAATCAAAATCTACATAACATGATTTTGTAGTTTTAACAACGTACTTTCGTTAATCGAAATGTCGGACGGAACGTTTGGCAGATACGTCAGAGACCACCTTCTACCACGGAAACACAAATGGTCCACTGCTTTTCGACCGCCATCCACTCTCTTTGAACTGAGCAATACTAACTTCGTCGAGACCAGTCACCGAGTCTTGAAGATGTATCACCTTAATCGAAAAACACCGGTTCTCAGATCCATTTTCAATGTGCTGCTTCGTACTGGATATTGGATGGAAGCAAGATTACATAAATATTCAATGGATTGTCGGGGGAAAGCCGATATTGGTGAGGAGCCGGAAGTACGTCGACTTCAGGAACGACTGACACCAGTTGCCTGTCAACTACTGAAGCGACACCTTCGCATTCCTATAACGCAGTCTGCATTGACGGAAGATTTATTCACCGCTATGGACGCCACGGGGACGTACTACGTACACGTCGATACTAGCCGGTGCTCGTGTCCATTCTTCATTGAAAACGGATTACCATGCCGTCACATATTGGCTTACTGCACACACAGTAACACCGATGTGAACGTACAGTCAATTTGTGACAGGTGGTTACACTATGATGGTTATCTGACTCATATTGCAGTTGAAAATTATTTCCCAATGCAATTGAGTCAGCCAAGCATGAAGAATGCAGTGATAGCGTTAGTCAGGCGAATGTCGGAGGAACAATGCAGTTCACTTCATGACTTCATAGTTCACGGTAGACTACCAACAACGCCAGTAAACTTGCATGGAGAACAGCATTCGTACACCCTTTCAAGAACCTCGACCAACGTAGCAGTGCCGTTTATACAACGAGGAACTGTTGATTTGGATGAAACGCTCAGTAACGATAAGGAGGAAGTAATTTCTATTAACTCCGAAGAGTTAACTGAACGGGACATCGAAAATGAAGAAGAGGATGACGAGAATGGACTCTGCGACATCTATAATCTTGCGCAGCCTACGTGTGAAACCGGTGATGCGGTTGGTTGGGTTTTCTGTAGATGTGAAGCAATGTTTCATAGATTCTGTGCTTATGACCCATCACCGAACGTACGAGCAGTCCACTGTCCTATGTGTGGCGCCATTACAAACTAATAGTGACGACGTCCGACCGCGAGAACGATAAAAGGCCCTTCTCAGGGCCACCCACAAATTGATTTAAATTCATTTTTCCTAATATTCTTTTTGTCCATGGCAAAGGTCAAGTGATTAAGCACTTTTAAATGTCAAATGCATTTAGATATACCTTAGATATTAATAATGGAAAAGCGATTATCGCTCATGTATTCGTAAACTTGTTTCTAATGTATATTAGATAATAAGGTTAAGAAAACAGACAAAATTTTGTCATTTAATGAACACTGATCTAATAATTTTAGATTTAAAATAATGCGATTACCGTTCATGTTTTAGTAACACATTTGTAAACTATCTAATAATAGTACATTTTAGTCAATTTTAATAGGAATATTGCAATATAGTGAAAATTCTAATTTGCTCGTTAGGTCAATAAGTTTATGAGAACATTTATTAGTGATTATCATTACGAAGATGAATGTGATTAAAGCTCATAGAGAAGTAAACACAATGAAGAAAATTAACTTATTTATGAATAAAATAATGACATTAGAAAACAAGTTGAAACCATCATCGTTGAAATGATTCATGTGATAAAAGGTCATATAGTAAGTGTAAAAAGAAATAAGAATATTAGCTGTTTCATGAATACAAAATGCAAGAATTTCATATTCCGGTTTTATATTAATAGTACCTGAAACCAGAACTATGCGTACGTATGAATTACATCCAATCGTCAACTAAGCCTTCATTGTTATTCATAACTACTGATTATATCACCGTATTCATTTGCACACCTCTTTAACTATTAATTACGGCTACAATGTGATTGTAGCAGTAATAAAAATTCTCATAGAATATTCAAAAATAAAAAATAATGTAGCGAACAATCGTTTTCATTAACTTCATCATCACACTATACAGTTATAAGCCCATAATTTTTATATTTTATAAAGTCCAAAAATAAGGCATGGCATTAATGAATTTGACAATGTAATGTGCTAACAATGGTGAACGTTAACATCTGTTACTTACTTACTTACGCCTGTTACTCCCAATGGAGCATAGGCCGCTGACCAGCATTCTCCAACCCACTCTGTCCTGGGCCTTCTTTTCTAGTTCCATCCAATTCTTGTTCATTTTTCTCATGTCTATCTCCATTTCTCGGCGTAATGTGTTCTTTGGTCTTCCTCTTTTCCTTTGGCCTTCAGGATTCCATGTGAGGGCTTGTCTTGTGACGCAGTTGGGTGCTTTCCTCAATGTGTGTCCTATCCACTTCCAGCGCTTCTTCCTGATTTCTTCCTCCGCTGGGATCTGGTTTGTTCTCTCCCACAGTACGTTGTTGCTAATAGTGTCCGGCCAACGGATCTGAAGTATTTTGCGTAGACAACTGTTAATAAACACCTGTATTTTCTGGATGATGGCTTTCGTAGTTCTCCAGGTTTCTGCCCCATACAGTAGAACTGTCTTGACATTTGTATTGAAAATCCTGACCTTGGTGTTGGTTGACAGTTGCTTTGAGTTCCAGATGTTCCTCAGTTGTAAATATGCTGCTCTTGCTTTGCCGATCCGCGCCTTCACATCTGCATCAGATCCACCCTGTTCATCAATGATGCTGCCCAAATACGTAAAGGTTTTTACATCTTCCAAATCTTCTCCGTCAATTGTGATTGGATTGGTGCATTCTGTGTTGTATCGGAGAATCCTGCTTTTCCCTTTGTGTATATTGAGACCTACTGCTGCTGAGGCTGCTGCCACACTGGTCGTCTTCTCCTGCATCTGTTGTTGCGTTTGGGATAGAAGGGCCAGATCATCTGCGAAGTCCAGATCGTCCAACTGCATCCTAGATGTCCATTGTATCCCGTGCTTCCCTTCAGACGTTGACGTCTTCATGATCCAGTCGATCACCAGGAGAAAGAGAAAGGGTGAGAGTAAGCAACCTTGCCTGACACCGGTCTTCACTTCGAACGACTTTGTCAACTGTCCTCCATGCACAATTTTGCAGTTCAATCCATCATATGAATTCTGTATGATATTGACTATCTTCTGAGGCACGCCGTAGTGTCGAAGAAGTTTCCATAGTGTTGTTCTGTCCACGCTATCAAATGCCTTTTCGTAGTCAATGAAGTTGATGTAGAGTGATGAATTCCATTCAATTGATTGTTCCACAATGATCCGTAGAGTTGCGATTTGGTCTGTACACGATCTATCCTTACGGAATCCTGCCTGTTGGTCACGAAGTTGGGCGTCTACGCAGTCCTTCATCCTGTTTAACAATACCCTGTTGAAGACTTTTCCCGGTATTGAGAGAAGAGTGATGCCCCTGTAGTTATCACAGTTGCTGAGATCGCCTTTCTTCGGTATTTTGATCAGAAGTCCTTCTTTCCAGTCTTTTGGTACTTGTTCCTCATCCCAAATCTTATTGAAGAGAATGTGGAGTATCCTTGCAGTTGCCGCTACGTCTGCTTTTAGTGCCTCTGCTGGATGTTGTCCGGTCCTGCTGCTTTGCCACTCTTGATTTGTCTGATGGCCATGCTGATTTCTTCAATTGTTGGTGGGCCAACATTGATTGGGAGGTCCGTGGGTGCTGCTTCGATGTTGGGTGGGTTCAGTGGAGCTGGTCGATTCAAGAGTTCTTTGAAGTGTTCTACCCACCTGTTTTGTTGCTCTTCAATGTTGGTGATTACCTCGCCTTCCTTGCTTTTCACTGGTCGTTCTGGTTTGCGGCGATTTCCAGAGAGTTTCTTTGTCGTGTCATACAGTTGTCTCATGTTTCCTTCTCTTGCAGCCTTTTCCGCCGTCGTTGCTAAATCTTCCACATATTTACGTTTGTCGGTTCTGATGCTCCTCTTCACTTGTTTGTTTACTTCTGTGTATTCAGCTTGTGCCTTGGCTTTTTCTGCTCTTGTTCGACTGGTATTGATTGCTGCCTTCTTGTTCCTCCTTTCTTGAATCTTATCCAGTGTATCAACAGTGATCCATTCCTTGTGATGGTGCTTCTTGTGACCCAGGACCTCATGACATGTTGAAGTGATTGCCTCTTTGATCCCCTTCCAGTTGCTCTCCACAGTAGTTCCTTCTCCATTGAGTAGATCATGAAAGGCCTGGAACTTGTTGCTGAGGACTATCTTGAATTTGTTGAGTTTGTTAGTATCCTGAAGAAAGGCCGTATTGAACTTTTGTGATATTGTCTGTCCCGTTGTCCAGTGCTTCTTGAGTTTCAATTTCATCTTGGCGACCAGCAAGTGATGATCTGATGCTATATCAGCTCCTCTCTTGGTTCTCACGTCCTCTATAGTCCTCCTGAACGTTTTGTTGATGCAAATATGGTCGATTTGGTTTTGTGTATAGTGATCCGGTGAAGTCCATGTGGTTTTGTGTATGCGTTTATGTGGGAATATGGTGCCGCCTATGACCAGCTTATTGAAGGCACATAGATTTGCAAATCTCTCACCATTTTCGTTTCTTTCTCCCAGTCCGTGTCGTCCCATGATGTCTTCATATCCAGTGTTGTCCGTTCCAACCTTGGCGTTGAAATCTCCCATCAGAATGGTCAGGTCCTTTGTTGGGCACTTCTCGACGATTGACTGCAGCCTATTGTAGAATTGATCTTTAGCGTCTTCATTGTAGTCGTTGGTAGGCGCATAGCATTGGATGATGTTCATTGAAATACCCTCTTTCTTTGTTTTGAACGAGGCTTTGATGATCCTTGGTCCATGAGATTCCCATCCTATAAGCGCATTTTGCGCTTGTTTGGACAGCATCAATGCAACTCCTTGTGTATGTGGTGCATTTTCATCTTCATGGCCGGAGTATAACAGGAGCTCTCCTGTAGTTAGTCGTTGTTGTCCAACTTGTGTCCAATGTGTTTCACTGATCCCAAGTACCTCTAGGTTGTATCTTCTCATTTCTGCAGCAATTTGGAAGGCTCTCCCGGTGTCCCACATTGTACGAACATTCCATGTACCTAAATAAATGGTCGCTCTGGTTGTCAGAAGGGGCATCGGCCTCGTAACTTCCGAAGGAATTCGGCTTTCATCATGAGGCGTCATAATTCTTCTAAATGAAGACCTTCTGACTCCCAGGGCAGAGTTTAAAAGGTTTGAATAATTTTTTCTGGTTAGCGTTTTTTTAGCGAGTTAGTTTTCTACGGGATGGGGACGCTAACCCCATGCCCAACCCTCCTCCTTTATCCGGGCTTGGGACCGGCAGTAGCCCCCGGAGGGACTCCAGGCGGAGTTGTTTACATCTGTTACGATATATATATTTATATGTATACTTACAAATTGTAATATTTTCTAATTAGAAAGGTCATTCAATAAAGGTCTGGATTATTTACAGTAAAGTGTTCAGTCACAATAAGTGGAAGAGCATTATAGGAAAATTTAAAATACAACAAATTTTGTGTCAATGAAATACATAGTATGGGAATTGAATCTTGTCAATTGACATAATAATGATCATAAGCACAATAAATAATAATAACATTGTAAATGTTCATTGATACAGTTGACCTTATTCATATTTATACGTTTAATGTCGATAGATGTTTGTTGAGTCAGTCAGACGACGTAGGCTTGTTCATTTACACTTCATGAAACTGATATTTCAAATGCTTGTCAAAAATGGTTACATTCATAATGTCTAGATATAGTTCAGGTTTCATATTACGGCGGTTAACAATATTCACACATGACTGATTAAACAAACTAGTATTTATAACGACCAAAAAATTAATTTTAAATTACGGAACTGCAAATAATTTACAAGTGGAAATAATGAACCGTTTCAATGGATTTCCAAATTAACCACATTTAAATCTAACTTTTTCTAATTCTCATTATGAATGACCATTTACAAAATAATCGTTTACTAAATATTAAGTGTCTATTTCGGAAAATTTATTACTACTTTCATATACTGTCAAGGTCAGCTCATTAAATGATGGTCTATGATTGCTTCACCTGAATTATACATATTGCAATCAGTAATTTATCATGATGATTTATTGATATGTTGATTTATTTCTCCGATTAACAGACCATGTGTTATAAAAAAACCTGTGCACACACTTTGGTGACAGTTTGTTTATTAATTGGGTATTCAGCATTAGACTACCGACCGAATTCAGTAATCACTATTATCAAATATTCAAACCGGTTTTCGGTGGCTTTTTCCCAAAAACTTTCTTTTACTGAGATACATATAATTATTCGTGTTCAGATAATTAACGACTTCAATTCAAGGTATACTTGATCGGAAAACAAAAATTTATCCCAATACACATTCACTAACAGTAGGATTGCACGGTAATGGAATTAAGTTGGTGTCTTTTTCTTCAAAAGTCTAAATTTTTTTCAAGACTAAGATTACACAAAAAAATTATTCATTATCATTAAATTTCAAACGTAAAAAATGAAAATTCTAACATCCAATCACAGCTTCAGATGCGATTTCGATTTCAACTAATCAGATTACAAAGATGAACAGTTTACGACCAATAACAAAATTATTAAAGGTAACAAAATGTTTGTTCATTATCACTTGAGCACACACTTGCAAAACAAGTACACCAATCAACGATACCTAAATTTTTCATTCACACCCCACAATTTTTTTAAAATGGGTAGTAGGAAATCATATTGACCGGTCGCTTAACGTCAACCATCAATAAGTCATCATGATAAATTACTGATTACGAAATGTATAAATCATGTGAACGAACCCCATCGGTTAATGAAGCGACTTTGACGGTAAATCAAAGACGTAAAAAATTTTCAGAAATAGGTAAATTATATTTATTAATGGGTTATTTTGTAAATAGTCATTCTGAATAAGAAATAGTTGTTTACTGTCGCTTTATAAACGGTTTCCATTAGAAAAACGTTAGATTTCAAGACGGTTATTTTTATAATCCATTGAAAGGATTTATGTTTTCACATGTACAAGGAGAGAACTGATTTTCGTCTTAGTATTTCAATGAAGTATTTAAATATAACGTTTGAGCTTTTAATGATAGTTTTATCTTTTTTAAAAATATGAGTAAATCAATATGATAAGATAATGTAAAGAAGTATATTTAATTGACCTTAAATGTAATGAGTTAAACATTGGTGAATGAATAACAACTTCAGAGAAATAAGCCCTTAATATTTATATTAAAGGTGATATCTCTTTTTATCTCTATCTATTAACGGCCAGTGGTATAATATGGTGATTAAATAGAATTGATATGTCATTTTTTCAGTAGTTACAATTTCATATTACACGATAATGGAACCGTCTGACAGATATTTTAAAAATAAAATTCAAATGTAAATTTTAACATTCAATCAAAACTGTTTATGCTACATTGATTTTAACTAATCAGAATACGAAAATGTGTAATTTACAACCAATCTATTACAAACGAAAAGTACTTGTTCATAAATACATGACCATACATGTTGGAACTCAACCAATCAATAATTTTTTATTTTTATAATCATATCCAAAAAATTTCATTAAATAGGGGTCAGGAATCACAATAACTGTGCAATAAATGTCAACCAACTGACATAAATGTTCAAATCGCAGTGGGCAAATAATAATAAATATATTAAGCTTACTAACAGGGTTGACGTCAGATTCTCAGTTAGAAACTGAAATATGAACGTACTATTGTATCCGTCATACCAAGTTTTGGGATGACGATGTCTTCCGTAATTACACCACATATTGGACAATTGAATCCAAAGTGTTGTAGTTGTGGATTCCAACCACAGAACGAAGGAAACATAGCATTTTGGTGACAAAACAATTCAAGTTGTTCCTTCAGTATTTTCATTTGGTTGCTGAGCATGATGGCATGTCACTCAGTCCGTTGAAATCAGAATCTTCGTCTATGTTGTTGTTTCTGTCATGAATTCTTCATAGTTTATTGAAACAACATCATCTTCATGACGTAGCATTGCATCCAAACCGACGTTCGTTCGATAGTTGGCACAGTTTACAAACTGGATTCCTGGAATTTCTTCATCTATAAAATTGGAGGCTTCTGTATGAGGCTCAGGCGTTGCTGATAACGCAAAGCCTGTATTTCGGCATCCTTTGTAGACAAGTTATACGCGAAATTATAAACGGCATTACATTGTTCTTCTGAAATACGCCGGACTAATGAATACATTTTTTTCTGGTTGCTTTCTGTTTTAGTTGAACAGGGAAATAGTATATACAGTTAAGTTATGGTTGTTGTTGTCGTCCGATAGTAACCACTGACACTAATAATTTCTGTGTTGACATATATGTTAGTGCGTGTGTAATAGGCCAAGACATTACGGTACATTAATCCGTTTTCGGTGAAAAAGCTGCAGGGACAATTGACAGAACTGCCGGAGACTATGTAAGTGCCTGTAGCGTTAACAACCGTGCACATGTCGACTGATTTTATGACATGTTACAGGTAAATGCAGGTGACTCTTCAATAACTGACATGCAGTAGGTGTCAGTTTATCTTGAAGACTACGTATTTGGAGCTCACGGCTAATCAACCTGACACATTCTGAATTGTTTTTCAACTCGTGCTTCCATTCAACATCCAGTGCTAGGAAGCACACCAAAAATCTTAACACGGGTATTCTTCTTGTCAGTTTGTGGAGCTTCAAAATACTATTTTTTGCCTCGACGAAGTTGGTATTGTTTTGTTCAAGAAATTTAGCAGCTAATTGAAACGCATTAGACCATATGTGTTTGTTTCGTAGGCAACAACCGATCTCGTATATACCGTTTTGCTTCTTCAATAACTGATAGTTTCGGGAACTAAAAAATACTGTCAGGTCTGAAAACCTTCATTTATCTGTCCACGTTTCAAGTGATTTCAGATCGCAGCCTCTACAATTTAATCTCTTTCGAATTATAACTTACCCTTATAATAACATTGCGAATGAAGCGTACACAACATAAAATGTAATGCGAGTTCGGATACATATCCGTTATGGCAGCAGTCATCGCCGGCGAGTCGTCCGTGACAATCCCAACAAACTCTCGATTATTAGTTGACAGCCTACATTAATTACCTAGGAAAATCATCCTGTAACAACCATAGAGGGATTAGTTTGACTAACATAGCATCTAAAATACTAATCTTAATAATTATCTGGCACCTAACAAAGACTCGTGAACTGCGAACGCGAGAAAAATCGAGCTGGCTGCATCGGTCACATACTCACCATTCGTCAGGTCCTAGAACACAGGCATACTTACCGGCGCCCTACAATGGTGGTCTTTCTTGACTTAAAAGCGGTATCTAACTCTGTTGGCCCCCGACCGTTGTTGCTACCTTGACGTGGTGGTCGGGCTTGCCTATCGTGATGAAGCAACCGAGCTATACTGGCTGGAACAACCGTTCCTCAAGGTCCTACCATGTCAGACAGGTCGGTTGAAGAGCGGTAAGACTAAAAGCAACAAACCCAAGGTCCGAAGGCGAAGTCGTACTGCTGACTGTACAGAGGTGTGACAGCAGTAAGGTGTTTCCTTCAGACAACCAGCATGACAGCGATGCTGCCTTCCCACAAGGAGGGGTGGGGTTAGAAAAGGTCGACCCTAAAAATGCACACCTCGCCTTATCCCACGGATATCCGTCTCCGGCGGTAAGGTCTCAATAAGTACGGAGCTAACACAAAAATTACCCATAACAAGGTCGTGTGTGACCGACCTCAAGCAGTTGTCCCTTGGGCACTGCGGTCACGCTCTCAGTTCACTAAGACCACCTTTAATCCAATTTCCTTTTCAGGTACCTCCAGAACAACCCTTCCACGGTGTGGGCAACCGGGAAGTGATAACCGCCCTCATACTTCTAACAGCACTCAAGTCCACTGTATTCATAATCAACCTCCTTCTTCAATTCCTATTATTCCTCCTACATCGACTTTCAACTCTGTATTTCCTCTCTCGGCTTCCACCTCAAGTGTCACCGTAGCCAACGATTCTAGTGCGCAAAACACTGTCCCAGGTCTACTGAAACCTCGCTCCAAACTACACATTGGAGCCTTCAACGTACGCACCCTATGTCAAATCGGTCAGCAGGCTTCCTTGGCTAAAACCCTAGAGTCTCTTTCCATTGATGTATGCTGTGTCTCCGAAACACGCATACAGGATTCCAGTGTGGTCATTCACTTGACCTCACCTCGGCAAGACGGAGAGCCAACGAGATACACCCTTCGTGTGTCCGGTGACCCGATGGCAAGTTCTCGTGGACTGGCAGGTGTAGGCATAGCACTAAGCATGAGGGCCGAACAAGCACTGCTAGAGTGGATCCCCGTCAACAGTCGTCTATGTGCTGTTCGGCTGAACGGCTACGTAAGAACTCGGAAGGATAGGGACACACGTCGTTGCCTTTTTGTCGTTTCTGCCTACGCTCCCACTGACTGCAGCTCAGATGAAGTGAAAGATGAATTTTACAGAAAGCTATCCGAACTTCTTCAGAAAGCTAAACGCTCAGACATAGTACTCGTAGCAGGTGATTTTAATGCTCAGATAGGCAGTTTAAACCAAACAGAAAGGCATTTAGGTGGATATTTTAGTATTCCGACACAGCGAACAGATAATGGTGATCGTCTGCTGCAGCTATGCTCAGACAATCGTTTATTTTTAGCAAACACAAATTTTAAGCATAAGGAGAGACATCGTCTAACATGGCGACCCCCTACACCAAACCAACGATGGACTCAAATAGACCATATTGCCATCAGTCATCGTTGGAGAGGGTCGGTAGAAGATTGTCGTTCATTCTGGAGTACCTGCTTGGACTCCGACCATGCCCTAATACGGGCACGCATCTGCTTGCGCCTCACTGGACGCAAAAAAGCCACATTAAAAAGACCCATTAGAACTGAGTTGAGTAACGAGAAAACCAAAAGTAGGTTCCAGGAACAACTGAGGTCACACTTAGTTAGTTGTGAAGACGAGGCTGACCCAGATGTTGCTTGGAAGGACATACAAGCAGCTGTGGAAACAGCAGTGACATCTATTAGTGACTTAAACCACAGAGTTACAAGGAACCAGTGGATTTCTTCAAGGTCTGTCACACTGATGGATTCTCGCAAACTCGTCCCATCAGGTTCTGAACATGATGAAGAGCGTAAACAAATCAGATCTAGGTTAAGAAAAAGTCTAAGGAACGACCGTGAGCAGTGGTGGGTAACGAAAGCAAAAGAGATGGAAAAGGCGGCGACTATAGGGAACACAAGACAGCTTTACAGACTAATAAAAGAAACTGGAATTAATAAGTCAAGTGTAAGTGAGATTATTTCGGAAAAAGATGATACTCTCATCTGCTCCCAGTCCAGACGTTTAGAACGATGGGCGGAACATTTTAGAGAACAGTTCAGCTGGCCTTCAGCTACTCTACAACTACCCTCCATTCCCAGACAAAGTGAATGGAACATTGAAGTAGGTCCCCCAACTCTTGCTGAAGTTGAGAAGGCTATAGTTAATCTGAAACGAGGAAGGGCAGCTGGTCCAGATGGACTGGCTCCAGAAGTCTTTAAGGATGGTGGTCCAATTTTAGCGACTAGGTTGACTAATATTTTAGCTAAAATCTGGGAGTTAGACGTTATCCCATCTGACTGGTCGCAATCACTTATCGTCCCAATATATAAGAAAGGGTCAAAATCATCCTGTGACAACCACAGAGGGATTAGTTTAACAAACATAGTATCTAAAATACTGGCCTCGATAATTATCAAACGCCTAACTAAGACTCGTGAACTACAAACACGAGAGAACCAAGCTGGCTTTAGACCTGGTCGTGGCTGCATCGACCACATATTCACCATTCGTCAGGTTCTAGAACACAGGCATACCTATCGGCGTCCGACGATGGTGGTCTTTCTTGACTTAAAAGCAGCATTTGACTCTGTAGACCGCGAGACTCTGTGGCAGTGTCTGTCATTGAAAGGCGTACCTCAGAAGTACATAAACCTTGTGAAGGCTCTTTACTCGAACACTACTAGTCGAGTCAGGGCTTATGGCGAACTGTCATCTACCTTTACAACCTCAAGTGGTGTCCGTCAAGGCTGCCCACTTTCTCCATTTTTGTTTAACTTCATCATAGACCTATTGATGGAAATAACACTCTCGTCGACTGAATTCTCGGGTATTGATCTCCTTCCAGGAGGTCCACTTATCGACTTAGAATATGCAGATGACATAGTCCTGTTTGGTGAAGACGCTGACAAAATGCAGAGTCTTCTGGTAGCACTAAGCAACAATGCCAGAATGTTTGGGATGCGCTTCTCTCCCTCTAAATGCAAGTTGTTGCTTCAGGACTGGTCTGCGTCAACACCTGAACTAAGGATAGGGAGTGAAGTAGTCGAACGTGTTGACAACTTCACTTATCTTGGAAGTCTGATCAGCCCTAATGGGTTGGTGTCTGACGAAATCTCAGCACGGATTCGTAAAGCTCGTTTGGCTTTTGCCAACTTACGTCACCTTTGGCGGAGGCGAGATATCCGTCTATCAATAAAAGGACGAGTATACTGCGCGGCTGTCCGTTCTGTTTTAATTTACGGCAGCGAAACATGGCCCTTAAGAGTAGAAGACACCCGTAAGCTACTAGTATTTGACCACAGATGCCTTAGAAATATTGCTGGCATCTGCTGGGATCACCGGGTAAGTAATAGTGAGGTTAGACGCAGGGTATTAGGGAATGATGGTAAATCAGTTGATGAGGTTATGAATCTTCATCGACTGAGATGGTTGGGCCACGTATTACGTATGCCTGAACACCGATTACCACGACGTGCAATGCTAACCGGTGTAGGGGATGGTTGGAAGAAAGTTAGGGGCGGCCAAACCAAAACGTGGCATCAGTGCCTGAAGTCACTAACTTCTAGTCTGAGCCATGTTGGTAGATGCAGACTACTTGGTTGGGGTCCGCGTGACTTTCGTAACCAATGGTTGGAGACCCTTGGTGACATGGCTCAGAATCGATCACAATGGCGTCGGTGTATACACTCTCTGTCTTCTCTTAAACTAAGAGATTAAGATCACTTCACATCTTTCTTTCTACGAACTAATTCTTTCTTCCTATACTATATCCTTATTGCAATCTTTCTCCTATATATTACCACCTTTGACCTAACCACTCCTATGAATCCAGTGTTCATCTTGCTGTGCTAATGAGGTATGGCAACCTGGGCCGATGCATACATGTGCCTGGTCCTACGTTGTAGCTGACTGACTCTGTTGGCCAGGAGGTTCTGTGGCAGTCTGTCATTGAAAGGCGTACCTCAGAAGTACATAAACCTTGTGAAGGCTCTTTACTCGAGCACTACCAGTCGAGTCAGAGCTTATGGCGAATCGTCATCTGCTTTTGCAACCTCAAGTGGTGTCCGTCAAGGCTGTCCACTTTCTGCATTTTTGTTTAACTTCATCATAGACATGCTGATGTAAATAACATGCTCGTCTACTGAATTCTCGGGTATTGATCTCCTTCCAGGAGGTCTACTTATCGACTTAGAATACGCAGATGATATAATCCTGTTTAGTGAAGACTCTGATAAAATGCAGAGTCTTTTGGTAGCATTGAGCAACAATGCCAAAATGTTTGGGATGCGTTTCTTTCCCCTGATCCCAAATAGATTGATGAGGTAGTAAATCTTCATTACCTGGAGTGGTTGGGATATGTGTTACGTATACCCAACCAACGCCTATCTCGATGGGCTATGTTTGTTGGTGCAGGAGTAGGCTGGAAGAAAGCTATGGAGGGATCAAACCAAAACGTAACATCAGTTCGCGAAGTCACTGATAATTGGACTTAGCCACTTAAATAGGTGCAGACTACCTGGTTGGGGTCCACGTGATTATCGTAACCAATGGTTACAGACTTTGAGTTTTTATTTAATTATTATTAGCTTTATTCAATATTATATTTTTGCACAACATAGAATTCTCAGAGCAAAGTATTTCAACAAGTTTCCATTTCGTATTTCTTGATCGGTCCTGAAGATAAATATGAAGTGATCCCCAATTAGATGTCAGAAGTTCAGGAATCGACATCTGAATAATGTACATTATTTTCTAAGTATATAGCCAGCAACCACAATGTCTCTCATTGTGCTCTTTCCTAACTTGTACAGCGAAAGGTCGTGAACTTTTCACAAACGCAACTGAATAGGTTGTGCAATTAATTGACATAATGATCTGTTGAAACAAACAAAAGACAGATAACTTGTTGAAATATCTAGATGGCAGGAACAGGTAGCCCAGATATTCAAGCAGCTCGAAATCGTTTGCAATAGCTCAGGTCCATCGATTCCTTGTCTTCCTCCAAATCGTGTGATTATGAATTCTTCATAATATTTGTTTTTATTTCTCTAATTTACATTTTTTCGAGTCATATGTTCGATGCCTAATCTTTCCTATTATCACTTATACTGCTTCTACCTCTACTATTCTGGGATTTGGCCCGTCTCAGTGTGCTAATGAGATATGGTAACCGATGTACATACGCAGAGGTTCTACGTTGTGACTGACTAAAGGAATTACCCAATAAATGCGAGGGAACAATAGCTATTAACGTATAGAACTAGTGCTCATTTTTCTTCTCAACTAATCATTTCTCCTGAGTTGGAGATCATCAAACTGGTATGATTCTTAAATATTCTATTATTTATTACCATATATTTACTGACTGTCTTAAGCATTCTAATTCATCACACTTATACTATCCATAAGTCGAAGCCTAAATTTTGCGTACAAAAACAGTATGTTCAGTCCCTCATCCTTCTATGGTCTTAATCTTCCTTTTAATCTCTCATAGTCGCTGGTTTTTTAAAATATTTATTTGTACTCTTTTCGGATTTTTATTACAACTATTAATGAGCCATTATTACAAATTATTATTATTCTGTTCTTCACAACTTTCAAGTGGACAATTATCTTCATCTTATCACTTCTCACTAGCCGTTTTTTACATGACTTCCTTTGAGTAACATATTTTCGTAAACATTCTGGGACTAGATACCGCTTCATGTTTTTTTTCAAGTATTCAATTCCATTCTATTGTACTAGAGACTACTACGTTTGCGTATAAAATTAACTATAAATGCGACTATACATAATATTTTTAATAGCTAAATTCACGAGTCTATGTAAGCCAGACCACTATCGGGAACCTGGACGGCCGTTTCGTTCTAGTATGGGACTCCTCACTAGTGCGCAACCACGACCCCGCATACGTGACTCGAACCCCAGGACCTTCGGTCTCACGCGCGAACGCCTAACCTGTAGACCACTAAACTGGCATCCAACAGTGTTATTGTCTAACGTCAGTCGATCCATGGTCTTGTGTAACCATTTATCCATTGTCTGAGGTAGATAACTGTCTCTACTCAACACATATTTGACTCCATTGGTCACAGCTTCTCATTAGAGTTCCAGGAAATCCATCTTAAAGCCAGTCACTAGTGAGCACATGATTACTATTGTCATTAGAATGGGCGACATCTATGTCAAAAAAACGTCAATGTTTTGGATGGAAGGCTATCTAATATTACCTACCAAATTTCTTATTACACTTACTGTGGTTTACATATTTGTGTCAGTTTGACTGAATGCAGGTCTGCACCCATATCTTCATTTATCCTCTCATTGATTACAAACTCAAACAATCATTAACTTTACTCACGTATCGATTACCACCCATAAAACTCTTTTTTACTCACTCGCTTTGCGGTGTGCTTGCTATCGCGCGCTCGTGGATTTTATTAATTATTAACGATACACCATCCCAACGATCCGTGTTCTGGCTTTTAAACACTAACCTGCTTCGGTTTGGGCACCCGGGCAGTATCACAGCCCTCATACATGTCGGATGAGATTTGCGTGGCGCATATGTATTTGGTGCCTCCTTGTACCAATATCTATATGTTAAAATAAATAAATAATTTTAAATACTATCGAGTAATCTCATAGTGATACTAGGAGAATTGGTCTACTAAAATACTCAGTCAACGGGACATTATATTTTTCTGTTTTAGGGCTTACACCTTATCAATACGCCGAGAGATTTGACCGAAACTGAGGTGTCAGTGATTTTAGTATAACCAGGATAACTTTTACGATAACCTTTACGATAAATACTTGTCATTTTGTTGTTTATACTGAAATTTTCTTATGTGGATGGAATAATTTCGTGTTTATTATGCCTATTCACACTACACAATGTGATATTTTCCTTCTGTACCGAAACTTTTGTTAACACAGTATGTTTATATTATAATATAATCTAACACTTAATCCTTTGTGTTTCCAGTATATTTGTCAAGATCGAGGTTTAATTTGGTCTGAGTAGGAGAAGCTTGTTGTATTTCCGTGAGCAAACCACCACACTACTTAAATGCCATAGTTATTCGACCCTCCGCTATCCCTAAAAATGTGGTGAGCAAACAATATTAACGATTCCTTCCTACCCTATCAGCTACTATTATTCTACACATTAGCTACATTCATTTAAATCACCAGTAAACTTTTACTTATATGTTGTCAGTAAATTTTAGCCTGCTATAATAATGAAATGTTCTGAGAGTACAACGGTTTGTAAATATTTGTTTTCCTCAGACATCCAACTAAAAAGTTGTCGTACTCGGAAATAACAAAGTAACGAAAGTTTCACGATTGTTATCATGTATTTAACCGCTAGTTAAGATGTTTATTTACAAGCGCCCTGGTACGGCCGAGAGTGGGGAGAGTCCGCCCTCCCTCTCGAAATGCTCTCACACGGGCACGCGTATACAGCCTCTGCCAGGGAAGTCCTACTCATGGCCTTCTGGTGGCGGGGGTGTTTACGAAATCGGGAGGACGAGAAGTGAGTGTCCGGCGCTTTAACCAGGTTGGTGGATACGGAGGATCCACTTAGGGGAGTTGTAAAACTTTGATTCCAAACCAATGGTGCACATGGGCTCCGGGATCCTGAGGAGACAAATAGCTTATGAACTAATTGTTCACTGGCTACCATGGGACTACATCTCCTTACGTTGCTCTACTGCCTTGTGGATCAGACCTTTAGGTCAAAAGCTCGGAGAGTGGCCCCCTAAGTAAACCACCTGCTTCGGTTTTGACACCCGGGCAGTATCACACCCCTCACATAATTAAAATGAAATGACAATAACTATTGGGTAAACTACTCGCACTCCTATTAAAATTCAAATAACCCATATCCATTTGAAAACATTCACTTTTATTTTTTGTGCCACGTCACTTTTCCACCCTCTTCCATTCTCACTTTGCGTATCCTTACCTTTCAACTTGTGTGGCGCACATATATCTGATGCCCCCTTATACCAATATTTGTGTTCAAATAAATAAATAAGGGAACACTATAGTAACATCCTACAAATGATATAACTAAAACTTTCCGGTCTTCATATTGTACATATTAACTTTGAACAAATTCGTTAAAAAAAGTTTCAATTATCAACACTCAAATTACACATCATTGTAAAATATAAACAATAGATCTATTTCCAATGAATTAATTGTATAATATTCCGGTGTATGTATGTTTAAAAGTAGGGGGGTATGTTTTTCACATTTATACTTTTAAAGTAATTAAATACTTTTTTTAATTAAACTTTCTAATATTTCTTCTTATTTACTTTAGACTTCATTCGTTTCTTGCTCACAATATCTACACATTTATGTGTAGATATTACACAGAATGAATAAATCCAATAATAATGAATACGATGAGTTGACAAAACGTATAGGTTTTACATCAATAATGGAACTTATTTGTATTTGTTTATTTCCATTAATGCTACAATGTTTACGATCACTGATATGTATACATTTTAATATATTATCGAAAAATCGATTTTATTTATCTTAATTATTGATTATTTCATTATTCTATTACCAATTATTTTATTATTAACTTTATTATCTTCTTATATTATTATAATTGTAATAAGTTGTTTTGTCATATTTCTATTATGGTTATTATTACCAAACTATAATCAAATGAATTCTTTTGGAAATTTCCATTTTTTTCCAACGGATATTTTAATTGCCTATTTACGAACCACCATATATATACTTTCTTGTATTATGATTTATGCTATTGATTTACCAATCTGTCCAAGACGTTTTGCTAAATCTGAGTTAAATGGTGTTGGTTTAATGGATGTTGGTACAGGTTTATTTATATGTGCATCTAGTATATCCGGTTCTAAATTAGTTTGGTATATGAATATTTACAGAGGTAATAGTAAAAGGTTTCTAGATTGTACATTGAATTCTGTAGTACCATGTTTACTTTTAGGATTATTACGAACATTATTAATCCAAATGTTAAATTATCATCAGAATATTGTAGAATATGGTGTCCATTGGAACTTTTTTTATACTATTGCACTGATACGTGCCATATCACTCGTTATGACCACTGAAAATCCTATCAGTAGTTATTTGATAACATTTTCATTGAAAAAACAAATTCTGTTCTATTACATTGTATCCTCTATATTCTTAATATTCTCTGAATTTTTGCCAATAATAATTTGTCCAGAGTATTTTCAAACAAGATGGCAGTTTAATCCAAGAACACTACACTATATAAATGATAATCGATCAAAATCTTTATGGATTGCTAATTTTGAAGGTGTCACCTCCTTATTTGGTTATGCATCAATTTACTTCTTCAATTTGAGTTCATCACTTGTATTTCGATCTTATTTGTCAACAGACACCAATAATGACAGTAATAATGGAGTAAGTTCATTGAACAAGAGGGAATTTCCGCGTAATATTCCGTTATTCAGATTACATTTAATCTGTGCTTTCATTATCCTATGCTCAATAAGTTGTTTCCACTCACTAGGTGGTAGTCAAATGACATCCAGACGTTTTGGAAATTCTAACTATGTATTACTCATTATACTTCTCTCAGTCATCTGCTTTCTTTTTCTCTCTTCGATGATTTCATTACTGATACACTTTAAATCACTTTTCAACCTAAATTTAAGCTATTCTCCATTATCCTTGATAATTAATGATAAAGGCTTGTTATATTTCATCATTTCGAATTTATTGACTGGTTTCTTCAATGTGTTTTGTTTGAATATTCTACATTTGTTGCCTGAACGGGCAAAGTTAAATGTTATCACGGGTATTTATGATGATTTGAGTTGGGCTTCGTCACTGTTACAATTTTTAGTGCTCTTAACCTATTCGAGTTTATCAGTTATCTTTGTTTTAATCGGTTCCTATTACGATTGTCTTAAATTTCTTACTTCTAGTGTGTTTGGTATTTTTAAATAAATGATTGGTGTGAATCAACGGTTCTTCTAAATACATTCCTTAAGTAATCGGCGGCTATACCTAAAAACTTCTGCACGCAAGTTTGCATTCGGTTTTAGGCAATTTATAGACATTTTAAGTTGACCTAATTTATTTTCGACTGACATTCATACTTAGACCTGTTCAGTTGTTGCATCTATAAGTTGTTGATGGTTTTTCCTGATGTCTCTTTTTCAGAAACCAATCACGTTATGAATGAAGACAGAAGTGCCTATCAACGACATTGGTCTAGATTAAATGAAAACTTCTTTAGGCTTAATAGAACATGAGTTATAATATTTCGTTTTCTCAACCGGATTGTAAGATGATTGACTTTAAGCCCTAAGATGCTATAGACTCAGGAATGATAATCAACTGCTTACTAACCATGAATATGCCTAATTAGGTGGATCAAATGGTATTTATAGACTAGTCAAAACTGTGTAGCACAGTCTTAATTGTTCTCCAGAAGGTGTAACTAGCACAATTCACTTACTTTACCGGGTGTCTATCGTCATACAAATTAACACAGTATTTTCTTCATGCTCAGAACTTTAGAGTAAACATTAATTTCTTCTAGATACATTTCGTAATAGGTGTCAAATGTGCATGTAACTTGAGTCAAATAAAATTGCGATAGATTGTCTACAGCTAATTCCCACTTAATAGTTGGTTTATTGTATTTTTGGTATTTATCAAAATAAGGTTAGGGTTTCCATTACGAACTGAAATCAGCTATAATGCAAGGATCTTAAATTGTATCCTAAGTCATAGTATATTGAACCATTGACCCACCCTTCACGTCTCTTGATTAACTAGAGCGATTAAGATCCCAGCATGGTTCGGTGATGTTCATCTTTACCACGTTGTACAATATAAAGATGCTAATTGCACCAATTTATTCCATTTTACTGATGGCAAAACGAAGATAATGTTAGAAGCTAATATAATTAGGTAGTGCATTCAGTCATAAACAACATGGGACAAGTTTGCAGTAAACTAAACTCTGATAATATCACCACATTGGAGGGGGACTGTCTTATAGTTCATATAATTTTACCAGTGATATCAAGAACTATATGTAGATAACATAGCAATAAAAAGACGAATGTAGTGTAATGATAAGATTTGAAGTGATGAGAGATCTTAGAACCTCTAGGTTCTCTAACACAACCGAGTAGATTGGGATGCGTTACGTATAACTTCCCCATATCCTAATGTAGATTTTGCTGCTCGGTTTACTCACGAGGAGAATTTTTAAGAACAGGTTTTTATCAAGTCGACTGATTTCATTTACTGTTGAAGTGATTTCCATCACGAGATGATATTGGTCCGGGGGCTAGACAATCAAATGGGAATCGTGCGTACCACAGGTTTACTGAAGTTTAAAATATGAACCCCTGGATCTTGACTCTGGTCAGAAGGTGTTGTCAAACTTCACCAATAAACTTACTGATCTTCATTTTGATATCATATAAAACTTGTGAGTGTTTACTGCTAAGTAGTCAGAAAATATGATGTAATGGTCTTCCGGTGTTCCCTAAGCTTTTATTTGTACTACAACTGACCTCATTTCGTTGTTCAATATCATCTACAGAAGTGGGTTGATTTGACGTTGCTTTCTTCACCCGATAAAACGTGAACATTTAATTATTAACTAGTGGTTTCCGTAATATTTGTACTGCTCTTTCCAAAACTGACTTTTCATAGCTAACAAAATCAATCGAAGAGCCTTTCTTCCAAGTTTAGTTTCATGAGAAGATTGAATTATCGGGTAGTTTTTATCATTAGTGAAGTGAATAAATGAATCCCTTACATTCAGAGTTATGGGCAGTTAACCTTTGTAGTTGTATAATTCGTCCCAACAACTAAGATATACGCTCGAAAACGAAATATGGGATTCGCTAAACATAATTTTAGTGAAATAAATTAAACTCCTCAGATTGATATCATGAGTCAGTTGAAGCTAGACCACCATGAAAAACCTGGACGGCCGTTTCGTCCTAGTATGGGACTCCTCAGCAGTGTGCAACCACGATCCTGCGGGATTCGAACCCAGGGCCTACTGGTTTTGCGCGCGAGCATTTAACCATTAGACCACCGAGCCGGCACCCAACGGTGTTAATGCCTAACTTCAACTAATCCACGAAGTTGCGTCACCGCATACCATTGTCTGCAGTGAGCTGATATCTCACAACAGACCTGGTTGAACTCCACTGGTAACGGCTTCCCACTAGAACTCCTGGAGTATCTCTTGAAGTCAGTCACTAGTGAGCAGATGATTATTATCAGAAGGGGTTTGTGGAGATTTTAGAAATTTCACAGATTGAAATCATGAGTCAGTTGAATCTAGACCTTCATGGAGAACCTGGAAGCACTGGACGGCTCACTGAAGACAATAGTATGCGGTGGCGCAACTTCGTGCACTAGTTGGACATTAACACCGTTGGGTGCCCGCTCTGTGGTCTAATGGTTAAATGCTCGTGTGCAAATCCAGGAGGTCCTGGGTTCGAATCCCGCGGGATCGTGGTTGCACACTGCTGAGGAATCCCATACTAGGACGAAACGGCCGTCCAGGTTTTCCATGGTGGTCTAGCTTTAATTGACTCAAGATTTCAATCTGTGAAATTTCTAAAATCTCCACAAACCCCTTCTGAAAATAAAATAAACGTCTAAAATTCAAAAACCTCGAGGCAGTCAGTCGTTGGGCATACGTAACACGTGTCCCAGCCATCTCAACTGATGAAGTTTCACTACGTCATCAATTGATTTGCCATCCTTACCTAGTACCCGTTTCCTAACAACTGCGTTACTTACTCGATGGTCCCATGATATACGAGCAATATTTCGAAGACACCTATGATCAAATACTAGTAACCTACGAATATCCTCTACTCTTACCGGCCATGTTTCACTGCCATAAAGTAGGACGGAACGAACTGCTGCGCAGTAAACACGTCCTTTGGTTGATAGACGGATATCTCGCCTACGCCATAAATGACGCAAGTTGGCAAAAGCTAGTCGAGCCTTCTGTATCCGTGCTGAGATTTCGTCACACACCAACCACAAGGGCTGATGAGACTTCCAAGATAAGTGAAGCGGTCGACACACTCAACTACTTCACTCCCTATCATTAGTTCGGGTGTCGATGTAACCCAATCCTGAAGCAACATTTTGCATTTCGAGGGGGAGAATCGCATCCCGAACATGCTTGCATTGTTGCTTAGAGTGGTCAGAAGACTCTGCATTTTGTCAGCGTCTTCACCAAATAAAACTATGTCATCAGCATATTCTAAGTCAACAAGTGAACCTCCCGGTAGAAGTTCAACCCCTGTAAATTTAGATGAGGAGAGTGTTATCTCTAAAAGTACGTCGACCACAAAGTTGAACAAGAATGGGGAGAGTGGACAGCCCTGACGAACACCACTTGAGGTAATCAATTCTGATGACAGTTCGCCATAAGCTCTCACTCTACCAGTTGTGTTCGAGTAGAGAGCCTTTATAAGGTTAATGTACTTCTTTGTCAGTGACAAACACTGCCATAGAACCTCACGATCAACAGAGTCGAATGCCGCCTTAAGGTCGAGAAATACTACCATTGTGGGGCGTCTGAATGTGTGTCTGTGTTCTAGAACCTGACGTAGTGTGAATATCTGATCTATACAACCACGTCCAGGTCGAAAACCAGCCTGGTTTTCTCTAGTCTGCTCTTCACGAGCTTTAGTTAGGCGTCGAAGTATTATTGAAGCTAATATTTTAGACACTATATTAGTCAAACTGATTCCTCTGTGATTGTCACAAGAGGACTTTTGTCCTTTCTTAAAACTGGCACAATCAGTGATTGAGACCAGTCAGATGGGATTACGTCCAGTTCCCAAATTCTACCTAAGACCTCAGTTAATCTCATTGCTAATACTGGACCACCATCCTTAAAAATCTCAGGAGTAAACCTGTCAGGGCCTGCTGCTCTCCCTCGTTTCAGATTTCCTATGGCTTTTTCAACTTCGTAAAGAGACGGAGGACCTACATTAACTTGCCATTCAGGTTGACTGGAGATCGTGGGAAACCGAAGTGTGGCTGAAGGCCAGTTGAACTGATCCCTAAAGTGTTCTGCCCATCGATCCAATCTCCTGGATTGAGAATGTATAATATGTCCATCTTTCTCTGAGATTGTTTCGCTAACGGTCGGGTTCCTAATTCCGGTTTCCTTAACGAGTCTGAACAATTGTCTGCTATTACCTATTGCCGCTGCCTTTTCCATCTCTCTTGCTTTCGCTACCCACCACTGTTCGCGATCATTGCGTAGACTTCTTGTCAGCTTGCGCTTAAGCTGACTCCGCTCTTCATTATGTTCAGAGCCAGGTGGAATGAGTTTCCGAGCATCTATCAGTGAGATAGATGCTGCTGAGATCCAGTGTTGCTCCCTAACCTTACGGGTTACCTTACTGGCAGATAACACTGCTGTTTCGATTATGAATCCCAAATAGCGGACTTTCTCCACGTAGAAATCACATTTTTCGGCGAGTAATCCGAAACCAAAATTTGCTACGCATCTGAGAACCATATCCACCTTCTTTTCTAAGTCACCATAGCTCGTACCTATGATTAGTATATCATCGAGATAAGCCGCAGTAACAGGAATAACTTGGAGTATATTGTTCATAGCTTGCTGGAAGACTGAAGGAACGATTCTTACTCCGAAAGGGAATCGGTTACACTGGAATAAACCTTTATGCATGTTTACTGCCAGGTAATGTTTGTACTCTTCGGCTACTGGAATCTGTAGATAAGCTTCTGATAGACCCAGTTTTGCAAAATACTTCCTCTTATTCAGTTTCGCAAATAAGTCTTCTGGCAACGGCAAACAGTACTGATGAGCTTCAAGTGCTTCGTTTAATCCAGTCAAATAATCTGCACATAGTCGGATACTTCCACTAGGCTTCTTAATCACTGTTGGTGCTGTCCAATCAGAAACATTCACAGGTTCTATTATTCCACATCTTTGCAGACACTTTAATTCTTGTTCAAGAATCGGTAGCGCTGCATAGGGTGCCGGACGTCTTGGTCTAAATACGGAGGCGACTCCCGGTTTAAGAATTAGTGGTGCTCTTACCTTTTTGCGCCCCCCCCCCATTTCTTCCATAAACACTTGACTCTGTCTTTCCAACACAACATCCCTGAGATTCTTTTCGCTGGTTTACTGGTTCTCACGGAGCCGCATATGTGGTTAATGGAGTGATTTGCTAATTGTAGTGTTTCTGTTAGGTCTAGACCCAGCAAATCTAGTCCCAGATTCTCTGTGAGATTTAGTGTTGCATTTATTTTTGCATTTCCTTTTGAAACTGTACAGCATACCTCTCCAACAATATTAAATTTCACTCCGAATGCACTATCAGCTAACTGGGTTGTTGGCAGCATCTGGGGTTTCCCAATATGTTTCCAGGTTTTTCGGCTAATAACTGTGGTGTCGGATGCTGTGTCGAGATGCAGGTGGGCACGGTGACCGTCAACCTCAATAATTGCATATTTTCGTCGACTATGGCTTGATCGCGTATGTACTACCACTTTAAAGAGCTTCAACATTTCTTTGAACTCCCGCTCACCAATGAGGCACTTTATTACGGACCGCCTAGTATCTAGACAGAACAAGAATATAATAAGCCCGACTGTTATTAATATGAATATAACCAAATCAAAGAATACATGGCTTATTCTTTCCTATTATTCATTGTTTATTAATCACGGCCTTATGCTCCTAACCCTCCTTTCCAGTTCCCAAATCTCTCTACAGGTTAAATGTACACTATTCTTCCTAATATTCAAGCCTTTTTTCCTATTGCAAGTAGACAGATAACTCACTAATCTTATGGATGCCGATCTACTAACGCCGACCATACAACGCTCAAAATTTGGCCAAAAAGTCTTGTGAGTTTCTCAATGTTTTATTTTTCTTACCCTGAAATTTTTTGTCTACAATTTTATACCCTCTCATATTTTTTGTTTTGCTATTAGTCCTTACTTCTTTAAACCATTAGTTATCTTCATAGCAGTGTGATATACTATGTGGACATCTAACCCATAAAACAAACATTTTAACTATCTGATTTGCTTGTAACATGGACCTAGTAGAGACAGTGTGTTCCAACCATGGGCTTTAATTAAAGCAGTATTCATACTTACCACAAAGGTAAGAGAGCCTAACATCACAAAACGAAGGAGGGTAGCGTTACTGACCAGCAAACATGATGGTGGGGAGATAACTTCAATCTACCCATGTCTGTAGGGCAGAACAATTTGTTTAATTACGGCTCCTTATGGTTTAGTGGGATGTCACGAACTTAAGGTCTTAATGCTGATTTACCATGCAAAATACCTCATTAAATCGTGTTACGAACGTTGAATTGTTTTCACTTTCTACCCAGTAATCCTATTACAAGCAAACTAGACAATTCGCTGATATACGAAGCCTACTCAAGACCCTATATGATACCTGAAAAAATTAATACAAAAAATGAAAGGAGCTCTGATAGCCTCGATAAAGAAGGAAGATAGCCAATTGTATATCACAATACTGTTTCTAGCACTATATTTTACTTTATAACCACACAATCCCATACTCAGCTCCTTTCTGAATCGCCCCGATTTGTCAGTTGTATGTCCACTCACACCTTGTTAACACTTATTTTCTTTAACCTATTAAAATGATCTTTCTTAACAAATACCTTAATAAAAGAAAATTAGACTGAGTGATCATACGTTAAACATTCCTTCATGAATATTGGCTACTCTGCCCCTCGTGTTTTCTTTTACTCGCTCCCTCTTTCATCCCCCTTGTGATATGGGACGAAAGATTTCATCCTGCATTATCCTCAAAGATTTAGACATTCCAAAGGGACATATGGTTGCGACTTTTAGAAGCTCACACCTTCAATGGACTTATCCTTGACCATCAGTTGCACATTCGCAACGCAACCTTCATGACGCGCGACAACTGTGATACTGACTAAAACTATCAACATTCATATCTTATAAATTATCAACCCAGCTAAGTAATTTACTACAGTGGATATTGTATCATTTGTAACAATTTGATCTTGCCTGTAAACTGGCATGCCTCATGTAACAAACTGTTATTTGAGAACAAATTATTATTATTATTATTATTGTGATCGATACATTAGGTTTATATCTCCTGAAAGGAAATCGAAGTGGGTGACGGTACATCTTTTTACAAAGAAATTCCATATGTATTTTATACTAACGTTCAGTACAACGGTAGTTTTACATGTGTAAAACATCTTGTAGTGCCGCTCACCGCATAACCAGCAGGAGGATGGAGGTTATTTGTTTTAGCTGTCCTCCTTACGTGCAAAAGAATACTTCTGGCTATTTATTACCTGTACGTACGGTGGCCGGTCACTGTTTTAAACTATAGAATTGTCGTGTTTTTAGTTCACCAACCTCTGACATTCACTAGTCACTTCTTGTAGCGTTATATTTGGATACTGTTCAATTTTACGCAGAATTGTGATTCTGGTGTCGGCGTCTTCAGGTGTCTGCAGGCTGAATGCAAAAACAAGACATTTGAACTGTTCTTCTATCATTGATGATAATGTGAAACGCTCACACTCGCCGGCATGTACCCAGTCTCTAGCTTTCGTCAACTTAAGACGTCGGTAACGAATATTAAACAAAGATGACCGTCCACCAAAAAGTTGCGACAAAATTACAGCTGTCGCAATCAAGATCTCTAGGATTCTTGATGATAATGAAGTTGGAGTAGCTTTCATGTTCAGTTGTGCCAAGTTTGCGTAGCAGTACTCTGACCTTTTTCTTGACGTTCCAGCAAAGCTTCGACTTGGTCAAATGTCAGTGACATTTTGATAAGTTAACCCCGTCGCTAGTTGTTTTATCTAGGGCTTAAATTCTTAATATACCAAGTATGACTTGAGCACTCGGAAACTAAAACCCTCTAAGTCGCAAATGTGAATACAGAAGACAAGTGAAAGAAATACCATTTCAAAACAGTGTCTAATATGATACAAAACTATCAGATATTTATAGCCTTTTAGTATTATAGTCATACAGTCCGAATACAAGAGGTTTTAACATTTGTCCGATAGGGAAGCACACGTATAAATTGTGAAACATTCTTCCTAAAGATTATTGGATGCAATATATTCGGCCCTTTCAGAGCTTTTAAGAGCTTCTCCTAGTCTACCTGTGAGCCATCCTCACATGTAAGAACTGTTATCAACTGTTAGTTTGTTTCCGGAAACCTTGTTCGTCAATTCACATAGAAAACTGACAAATTGCGCCGAAAAATTTGAGAATTATTTAGTAGGATTTTTGATTTGCTGAGGTGGAACCTAACCGTTTTTAGTAAATTTACTAACTTGTCACCGCAACAGTGTATTACAGCTAATAAAATCAAGTTCCAAAACTTCTTTGTGATGAAATCGTAGTATGTGGGATTCGTAATCCCATGTTGAATCCGATGTGTCTTTTCAGTAAGCTACGAAATGGATGCTAACCCCTGCATCAGTAATCACGAGATAATGAGAATTCTTTTTGTTTCGTTCGTATACGACAAGCAGCTGCTGTCATTAGTTAGCGCTGGAACTAGTTCCCGTAGACAAGATTTCATATTGGCTAACCAAAATTATTTTAGATAGCTGCCAGACAAATAACCGCACGTATTCTGGCATCAACGCCCTTCAGATGTAAGAGCGTCGTTTTCATGAAAACCATTTGTGCATCCTTGGTGAACCTCGAATACCTGTAAGTGTCATGTAGTTCTATATCGGTCCATTAGCAGTTTTATTTCTCTCAAGTTTATTTAGATATGCTGTGGCATCTTCATTTACGCTTGTTTGCGGAGGTGTAACTTTATTCACTGGTACACAGCTATCAGAATTTCGCTGATTCACTCATAAATGTCGGATATTTGCTATTTAATTACAGTGCTCCATCATATTGAATACAAATCACTGAGAGAAACCATGTCTTTATTATCGCCTACACGCCAACATATTGTAGACTTATTCTGTCGTTGTAATTAAGTACTTTGGCATTTCTGATGACTTCATGATACAAACGTTACGTTATTACAGAAGCAAATCAGTAAGAAGACGTTCAAATATCAGCGTGTGACCACTGTCATGTGCCCCTATTCATAGCAAAGCTATCTTTGACTTGGTAAGAGTTGATATATTGTTCGGCATTCAGTGACCGGCCTACTAGATAGTTTGACCAGAGACTAGTGACATTTCGCTTTCCCTATACAGCTGTACTATATAAAGTTCTAATATGACATTTCGCACCCAAAGAGATGCAACATTCTTTAATTAATATCCTAAACTTCTTGATTGTGCTCGAAGAACAGATAAGTAACTAACCTGATTTTCTAGAACAATGGTTGATTACTCGACTTGGCCCTTTATTCTATACTGTGAAATTTGAAATGTAATAAACTCCGCTTATACCCCATTTAGAGCTACTGACGATTCAAAGCCCGGATAACGGAGGAGCGTTGGATGTGATGTCAGCGATTCTATTGCCAATAAAACAACAATTTGATGCGCTTGAACTCCGCCCCAGGAGTTGAACAATCATTATTACACTTAAAACCATGATTCTTCCGGAGTCACGACACCTATGTCCCTTCTGACAGCCAGGTTAGTGACTAACATGAGTAAACTGAAGGACTGAAAAGTTTTGCAGACTGTGTGGACCAGTCAAAAAGCTGCAGAAATGAGGAGATACAACATGGCAGTCCTCAGTGTGAGTGAAACCCGCTGGTACTAAGCTGTAAAGATATGGTTAGATCATGGGGAAGCGCTGTTGTGCTCCAGTCATGGAGAAGACACTGATATATACACAGGGATTAGTACTGATGCTGTCTAAAGAAGCATGAAAATACCAGTCATGGAACAGAAATGTCCTGAATGCTAAGTCACCAAAGCATCCCTCAAAACAAAGGGGAGCATCACAATGAATGTTATTCAGTGCCATGCACCTAACGATGATAGCAATAAAGGCGATAAAGACCAGTTTTATGAAAATCTGTTGTCAATAGTGTAGCAGCAGCATAAAAGGCCAAGAAACAGACCGAATACACAAAAACGAACAAGAGAGTGAATAGGAGATTAGAGACGATATGCAGAAATAGTAACAAATGCGTGGAAGACCTGGCGGTTACAGAGGAAATGGCAGCATGGGAGGGAATTGTGAAAAAACCATACGATATAACGAAAACACTATCAGGGAAGTATAGTAAACTAAAACGGTTAGTCAAAGACAAATAGGGCACAGCAATCACTGAAATTCAAGAACAGACGAACAGACGGTTGTAACAGTATGAGAAGCTCTTGAATAGGCCGACTCCGTTGAATCCACCGAATATCAAAGCAGCACACGCAAACCTTCCTGTAGATATCACTCCACCAACGATCGAAGAAATTAGGATGACCATCAGATAAACCAATTGTCGTAAAGCAGAAGGACCTGACAGCATACCACCTGAAGCATCGAAGTCAGACACAAAAACAATTACAAACACCCTCCACATTCCATTCAGAAAGATTTTTTTGGGGGGGAGCAAGTACTGGGGGACTTGAAAGAAAGCACCTCACCAAGATAAAAAGGAAAGGAGATCTGGCAAATGTGAGAACTGCAGAGGCATTACATTATTATCAGTACAGTGAAACGTTTTCAACAGATGAAAGATTCAGTAGATGCTGAACTTTGAGACCAGCAGGCTGGATTCCGTAAGGATCGTTCATGCGCAGACCAAAGTATGTCGTTAAGGTTCACCAATGAGCAATCAATCTATGGAAACCGTCACTATGCATCAACTTCCTTGGTTATGAGAAATAATTTCACTGTATGGATAGGAGAATCTCGCGGCAATCTCTACACTATGGTGTACAAGAGAAAATCGTCAGCCCCATACTGAATTCACACAGAGCACTACATTGCAAAGCCATGAATAGAGGACATCTAGGTGATGCATTTTAAGCCTAAAATATAAAATAGAAGACCAGTTCAATCACACATGGAGGAGAAGCTCTGAAAGATTTGAAAATTTTCTTGTGGCTGGGTAAAATCATCAGTAAGATGTAAGGGCCTAATGCAGCTGTGAATTGGATTGGCGAATCAAGGGTAACGTTCCTACAACCGCGGAACATATGAAATTGAAATCAAATGTCAGTCAACGTCAAAACTAGAAGCGTCATTACGAACGTCAGGATAGTTTCACTACACTAAGCCGAAACTTAAAGAATTACTACAAACAACATCAAAGAATTAATGGTATTTATGTACAGTTGTCTAGGCTAGATAACCCAGATCTGTCAGCTGTATGCTGTCAACAGCATTCTACCATGGAAGAAAACTAAGCAGTTTCCAGATGAAAAATAAATTAGGAAGGAACACTAGGGGCAAATAGGACATATGTTACATAAATCATCAAACTACATCCCGACTCCTGAAGGATAAAAAAAGGAATACTCATGAACACAGTGTTCTGTGAATAGGGAGCAGACATCAAAATAATAAATACCAACTAGAAAAAACTGGGAAGGAGAGCCAAGAACGAGGCTGGTTAGAGGATCCTAGTCGGCCGCCTGTGCTTCTCCAAGTAGTGTAAAAGGCATAAGAGAATGAGTATGTCGAATACGATAAGGTTATGTAGAGCAGCAAGCGTATTTACTGACTGGAGTGCTTGTGAAAGTTTTCTTGTGTTAATGCCCTGTAATCCAGATAAGGACTACCGTGTTGAGCAATTATAGTAGTATCATATGTGATATACAAGCTAGTGGTCCCCAGAGCCATCCACTAAGTGCCTTATCAATCCCGCCTAGACCAAAATAAAAGTAAAATTTAAGGCAGTGTATATTTGTGAATTTATTGTATTCAAATCAGAATTTCGCAGTATGCCAGACAAAATTGTGATATTTGATGCAAAAACCATATGTACACAATCACAAACTTCACACAAGTTTTCCTAGCTATCCCGAGTTCTTAATACTGCCTCTAGTCCCCTTGGTCCAATTCCATTATGATTAAATGGTATCATTTTTGATGGAATTTACATGTTATATAATTTATGCGAACTCTACAGAATAATCCCTTCAATGACAACGTAGATATAAAATGTCATATTTCGAGGAACGTGTAGTGGCATTAGAACATAACCACACAATCTTCAAAGCTGAACACAAGACTACTCAGAAAATAGATATTCAATATTCAACACGGAGAAATACCTAACAATGGAGAAGGCGCGAAGAATGAATTGAATGAATTGGAGCTGATCGGATGGCATGGCTCGACCATGCAGGCGTGGTCCATCTGAATGTTACCTTATATCTTCTATTCATATTAAATATATTGTTCTTACTCTAGCCTAACCTTGTTCTACATCATGTATTGGTAATTGATACGATACAGTGAGTTGGTGTAGTAGATGATGTGACTTCCATGTAAGATCTTATAGATTGGGCAGTTATATCATGACAAATCTACAAATTTAGGATTAGGTCTATTATAAGAGCAGTACTAATGTCATAGTAGATCATAATTCTACATTGGTGAGCCCAACTAAAGAAACGCAACCTATTATTGTTAATCCTTACTTCCACCTTAACCTTCTCAATCGGTTTTTATTTTTGTAAATCCAGTATTCTAATAGTCCTTTGATTAATGGTCACATATATTATCGTAATGTTATATCTATTAGTTCTTATAACTTAATAGCTCAATCGATAATAAAAGTTGATCATCTATATCAACTAATTAGCTTTGATGGTTCGTTAACAAGCTTTAATAGCATTTACATGCTTCAGCGACATAGTCTTGTTTAAACATCAAGCTCTAGCAAATATGACCTGTTAATAGCGTAAATATACATTGACTAACAATGCAATCAAGGATTGAATAGTTAAATTTAATAGTTTCAGGATATCGTCATAAAACATTGTCAAGACTTGACAATCACGTAATATGATTGATAAAATTAATGAAACTATTAACAAAATCGGTCAGCGAATTGACTTAAAATTAAATGGTGTTGTTTTCTTGGTATCTTCATCCATCACAGATGATTACAGTATGATTCTCTATCAGTTGCTCATTCAGTAAATATCTCAAAACCTTGTCAGTCTAATTGATGGTTTAGCGACACAATCATGCATGCAAATAATCAGTATAAGCAGTCGAGCAAATCTCCTGCAAACTGAAAACATCAATGTCGAATTTACCCCAACACTGACTAAGGTTCAAGCCATTATCATAGACATGAGTTGGGAGTGTACTCCCCCTGGTTACAACTTATGTTCTCCCTGATAATCACATGAGCATCACTCACTATTAATCATCTTGTAAAAACTTATTTAGCTAAATACATCTTGCAGCACCACATCACTTCGTAATACGACACATAGGCTTAACTGATTTTAATAACTTATAACCACTATATCTCAATTAAATCGTATTCCGCCTTATGATAAACTGCATACTTGCAACTAACTTGTATGCCCAATCAGCCGCCAGATATAAATATGTATAAATAGTCTATGGCAACGCAGAACATTGAGTGTAGAGCATGTCTCTAACGAATACACTCATGTTTAACGATTTGTTCCTAGCTATCTGTCCAAAAATCATATAATTATCACTCATGTATTTAAATTTTATTTTGATAACCATTCATGTGTATTAGTAGTATTACTAAATTCTATCACGGTCAAGTAAAAATGAGGTTGAGGAAATCTCCCCGTAACTAAATAAACCGTATCAAACTAACTGGAACACTAGTTGGAATTCTTCTCCACGGTATACTTCTGTTCCTTCAGTTAGCCTACTAATACAGATGCAATTGGAAATCAATTCATATGGACAACTTACCGGCATAATCGTTATTTGATTTCATAATTTAAACCAAAACTAATACCAATATTAACATTTCTACAATATTCATTATTTTAATATTTCTAAACACAAAATACTTACTACCTATACGTTAAGTTATTAACCAACGGCTATTAACACGTAACGTTTTATTATTATTGTAATCCCATTTTTTATAGTTCAAATAATCTTCAACCAAATTTTTATTTCAAGCATCTTAAGCATAAAGGCAGATATTTCAAAATTACTGCATGTATTTCCCGACCAGATGCTGCCGCCTTCTTTGATTTATCTTTCAGCTTACCAATACCCGGAGGTTCCTTATTATACTTGGTAACCTCCGGCGCGCGACGATCCCATCCAATTTGGTATCGAGCCAACATCAGGTTGATTCTGGTGGGAGAGTAGTGTAGTGGCATTAGACCATAACCACACAATCTTCAAAGCTGAACACAAGACTACTCAGAAAATAGATATTCAATATTCAACACGGAGAAATACCTAACAATGGAGAAGGCGCGAAGAATGAATTGAATGAATTGGAGCTGATCGGATGGCATGGCTCGACCATGCAGGCGTGGTCCATCTGAATGTTACCTTATATCTTCTATTCATATTAAATATATTGTTCTTACTCTAGCCTAACCTTGTTCTACATCATGTATTGGTAATTGATACGATACAGTGAGTTGGTGTAGTAGATGATGTGACTTCCATGTAAGATCTTATAGATTGGGCAGTTATATCATGACAAATCTACAAATTTAGGATTAGGTCTATTATAAGAGCAGTACTAATGTCATAGTAGACCATAATTCTACAAACGTACATTTCACATATTCGACGATGTAGACAAAAAATTAAAAGACAAAAATAAGCCAACATGAACTGTGGGGTATTAAGACCCATCTCAGTGCGTGAAAGTTGACTCAGTTATTATAAACATGAAAAATATATGATCATGTATGCTATCAGACTCACTTACCTAGACTATAAGATAATATAAACTCACCAACGACTACCAAACTGACCAGGATATGTGTGGTCGTGTGTCCAATCAATCACACAGTGAACATCACAAAAGACCTGTATCCGTGCCGAGACAACAAGAAGCAAGCGCTAATAAACCAACCGGTTCATACAAACTCGTTCGCTTGCACATGCTAGGGAAGCTTGAACAAGAAGAGCTGTCTAAACAGGCCGTCCTCTAAGGTCCGTTGATCAGATATCTTTCGAATTCGAAGCAACATATCTTTTGGTAAGCCATGTTGGAGTTCGATGTTTGGTAGACTTGACCTAACTTTCTTCGGTAAGTTTGGTCTTCACATTCAAGGATAGCCCTCTTCAAAGAGTAGTGATTTTCAGAAACACCACTAGTAAACATACTACGTCCGACTTACCCGTTGAAACGACGAGAGAACACTCTCACTTTTGCAAAGAATTGTGAACATGGGTCTGTCAATCTGTAATCGTGAAGGTCAGCTCTTGCATAGCAGAGCCAGGCCTCGATATTGTCGGGCCACAATGTCATGAGTTGAGGGTTGGGAGGCGAAAGAGGTTTGATTTTAAGTAGCTTAGGTATCTGTCCTATAGCAATGAGGATATATTGTATCATTTAGCGAGAAAAAATATCCGAAAATATGAAAACAATATCGCATTAGATGAACATAAAAAGTAATGAATGATGTATGACGCTTCAACAAGGAACAAATTCAGTTTACTAATTGGTGTACCAGGCCACGACTTGCTCATATTTGAAGATGCCGCGAGTATTCAGAGTTTGACGACGCTTTTACTTGTAACAACTTTATGGTCAAAGTATGTCAACCCAGTCAAATCAGAAGTTAAAAATGAAGGAGTTCGAAGATGTATTTGGAGGGCTACCCCCTTCAGCTACATGTGCCCATTAAAACCAATTAGGTCAGCATCAAAACTTGAAAACTTACAACACTATCTACTTTTGGGTTTATACCATGACACTCCTACATGAGTCGTAATTCACACATTCCAACCTTTTCGGTTATAAACAGATGACCTCAACTATTTTGTATGAACTTGTGTATAATGTTCACTCCTTTCTTCCTGTGTCTTTGGCTAAGTTTTGTATGTATAATGAGTCATGCTTTATTAAATGGAATTGTTGTGGTTTCGTTCTATATAATTCGTTTTTTTATTGCCTGCCCATGATCACGAGCATATAAAAAACGGGTGTCATGAAATCTGTCTTGTTTAATGAACTGAAAAACCAGCACAGCTCTTAGAACAGTGATTGAACCGCTTACGATAGTGAGAACTTGAAAACTTATAGCAAAGTCAACTAATCACCATCCTCTCAAGTAAAACGAGGTTCGATTTATTCTGTCCAGCGCAAAGTAGCATTAACATTGTGAAACTAGTATAAATAAGAATATACAAGTCATTTTAATGGTCGACAACCTCAGTAAAACTGCGAATGAGGCAAAACAGAATAATGTACGAAATAGAAAACTTCACGATTTGTAAATATAACAAGAATGGATCATAAACCATAGGAAAATGGCCTTGATTGGTTGTCAGAACAATTAAAGCCTAAGATTGCAGCGGTTGTTTAAGTAAACTTTGAACTATATTGCGTAGAGTGGCTAATTTGAAGACGAGGCGTGAATATGTTGGTTCTTTTCGAGACAGCTGCAGGTTATGCAGTATTTAAGGTCCATGATGAAAAGGGTGTTCGTCAAATCGACGATTTGGCTAAGGCATTCGAAGATACAGCCACAATGAATCAGCTGTAAGTTTATTTTTCGAGAATACTTCATGCTCCAGTAAGAATTCAGCTTGAGCGCTTTGTCCAGTTCAAGGATACGAAGGATGCATTAGTAGGTAGGTTGACATAGAGCGTTTATTATTGTGCGTGAAACCTCGGGCTGCAGTTTAGTTATCCAATTTGATTATTAGGAAATTTATTGGACAGACTAATTGCTATATCTTTTCCTTTAGCTGCTTCGGACATAATGGAAGGAAAATTGTCTAAGAAATTGAAAAAGCTTTTGAAAAAGTTGTACGTCAAGGAGCTAAGAGACGATGTGCTTGCAGTTGCCGATAAAAAGTTGTCAGTGGATATTAATGTAAGTATGGATACAGCTTTAACATAGTTTCAGACAAAAATGAGTATACCAACAGTTAGTGATTCTCTAGTGCAAAACCTTATGCGAGGAATCCGGACACATATCGATAACCTCCTTCCTGTTGTTGAAGATAGTCACATGATGAGGATGCGTTTGGGTTTGGCTCACAGTCTTGATAGATATAAACTGAAATGTAACCCAGACAAAATTGATACCATGATAGTTCAGGCAGTCGGTAAATTCACGTATTGTTTTTATTATGTAAGGCCTCATGGATGAGCTAGATAAAGAAATAAACAACTATATAATGCGTGCTAAAGAAATGTACGGGTGGCATTTTCCTGAATTGTCGAAGATAGTTTTGGATAATGTAACATACGTCAAAGTAGTCAAACGAATCGGTGAGTCATTTAGTTTCTATCATTTCCTCAGGTCATAGGACAAATTCAAGTGTTGACTTATCAGACCTCGTACCGGATGAACTAGCTAGTCAAATAAGAGAAGCTTCTATCGTCTCCCTAGGAACAGAAGTAATCGATGAAGACATTAATATGATCAACGAACTGTGCGATCAGGTACTTGAAGCTTCTGCCTCCCGTATTCAGCTCCACGATTATCTTATCAAGCGGATGGTGGCAGTAGCTCCAAATTTGACAGCTCTCGTCGGGGAACTTTTGGGTGCAAGGCTCATAGCTCGGGCAGGAACACTCGTTAACCTAGCTAAACATCCTGCTTCAACAGTACAGATACTGGGCGCTGAGAAGGCATTATTCCGAGCATTAAAAACACGACATAACACTCCAAAATACGGTCTATTGTATCATGCCACATTAGTAACACAATCAGACAATCAATTCAAGGGTAAAATGTCACGAATGTTAGCTGCAAAAGCATCATTATCAGCGCGTCTTGACGCTCTTGGTGAAGAGGGTGTTGACACAGAAATGGGGATACGAGCAAGAGCATACTTGGAAAAGAGACTTCGACAGTTAGAAGCTGGAACTGTAAGTTCAACTTACCTCACTAACGCTTTTATTTAGTTTAACCCGAGATTATCGGCGATTAAGCGGGGATTAAAGTCAGAGGACGGTCAACCGAAATCGAAGAAGATGAAGGTGGATGAGTGAATCATGCCAATTACAATGTACATACGTTGCAAAAATACACAGTATTAAATGATTTGCTCCTAATATGCATAGTCATATGATGTAGTCAAGGTTTAATCGAATAACGTTTATGTCGACAAAAGTTTCATTACTCGATTTTCTCATGCTATCTAGTCTGGCGTCAGTTCATAGTAATTCCCCAAACTTTGTGTCCACATCTTTTTAAAAAAATTATGATACGTTAGATGAATGCTTCAATTATTGATTTAGAGGTGCTCGATACGTGTTATTGGGTTTGTGGCACATTTATAGTGGATCAGAAAACGTCAGAACTTTCTAACAGTTTCTAAATAATCGTGACTTTCTTAATAAGACTCGATATTTTAATTTGTGTCCTAACGTAGAATTCTGAATTAGTTCCGACTTTGCCGGAAAGTGTTTGTTTTCAAGAGATCGAGGTCTAGTTAAACAATCCAAGTAAGAAGTTTGTCCGTTCTGGGTAGATTTCGAGTAAGCTGCAGTAGAAACTTGTAGGAAAATGCACAAGAAGCCTAAAAATTTCCTAGGTTTTGTGAAAATCTCATAAATGTTTGAGGGTATTTAGTGTTTTCCCCAATATTTCCACAAAATCTTATAACTCTGAGGTTTTTCTCCAACCCAAGACTTCGGGGAAATCCACAAAATAGTGAAATTGTGTTATAACTCCTGTTTGCGTTTAATTTCACCATTAATGTCTTTGAGATGGCATCACACTAATTTTCTAGATTTATCATCGATTTATAACATGTAGATATATCCAATTTAAATAGAGACCGTTCTGTTGTCGTTCACGGCTGCGAAACGTGGCCTTTCAGAGTAGAGGATACTTTTGAGTTACTAGTATTTGATCACAAATGTCTTAGAAATATTGCTCGCATCTGCCGGGATCACTGGGCAAGTGATAGTGAGGTTAGACGCATGGTATTAGTGGATGATGGTAAATCCGCCGAGGAGGTTATAAATCGACTAAGATGGTTGGTTACGTGTTACGTATATCTGAATACCTTTTCACAACGCGCAATGCTGACTAGTGTTGGAGACGCGTGGGAGAATGTTAGGAGCGGCCAAATCAAAACGTGGCATCAGTCCCTGGGTTCACTAACCTGTATTCTTAGACATTTTGGTAGATGCACACTACTTGGTTGTGGTCCGTGTGACTCGAAACCAGTGGTTGGAAACTCTGGCTGATATGACTCAGTATCTTTCACAATGGCGTGTGTTTATTCCCTCTGTCTTCCATTACACCGTGATAATTAAATTTCGTTATACCATTCTTTTTACGAACTGGTTCTTCCTTCCTGTACTATATCCTTATACACTACAATTGATATGACTACTATGAATTTAGTGTCCATCTTGTTGTGCTAATGAGGTGTGGCAACTTGAGCCGATGCATATATATGCCTGGTCCAACGTTGTAGCTGACTGACTTCATCTACAGTTGTTTGATGTTTTTGAGCAACTACTATTATCTTCAGAATGCATTTCTGTCCCTTTGTTTGAGCAGTGCCTATTTTCGAACTATCTTTGCAAACCTTACTCTCGAGGTTTAATCTCTCAGTAATTGTTACTATTCTTTATCAATCTCTTTTGTTACTTTTATCTCCTCTGATATGACTGCTCATCTACATACTTGTCTTTGCCAGGCTCTACCTTGTTGATATCTGGTTGGTTTCTCTGCAAAACGTAAAAGTTTTTACCCAGTGACCCAAGTAAATCGACGTTTGCAGGTGTGCCGGGGTTTAAAATTCTATGGAAGACTACTAATTTGTCTATTCTTCTTCTAAATAATCTTATAAGCAAGCATTCGGTCGTTAAACCTCGATAAATAATTACGAATAAGGATGGGGTCGTGCAGTCTTATCACGCTTGTCATTATTTTCCTTTCTATTTAATATCACGTCAACTATAGCTATAGTAGTACCAGTATCTATAATTGATAGGCTTTTGTATAGTTTAATTTTCCGATAAATTCTGATATTTGTATAATTAAATACCTTTAGAACTACATTTAGGAGGAATGTACTATTGGATCGTACTATGTACCACTTAAGGCGTGTGTAAATCAGGAATGACACCTATTTAAGATACTTTAAGACGGAACAATTGCGTCTTCCAGACTACGTTTTGTGAAGATATAGGACATAACTAGTTTGTAGTAATACGCAATAAATTCTTAGTACCAAAAAATCCCTTCATTCGAAAGAAGGAATCAGTCCAGTTCTAGTCGTACCACATATTAATGACCTAAGGTAGTCATTATTATATAGCACATAGGTTACGGAGTTTCTTGCAGTTTGTGATTGTGATTAGTTGTTTCATGAACTTCTAGTTCCAAATAAAGGATATCCAGTTGCTGTAAAGTGTTGGACCCCGCTGAGCGTGACACTAGGAAATGCAATTCCCAGTAGTATTTATCACCAACCTAACATGTATCTACAACGGCAAGACGCTTTGTTGATGTTATTACAAAAACATCGACACAATACTTGAATTAAGTGTATTAGAGCATTCATTTGTGTAAAAATTCTTAACTTGAGTACGATATTACCAACCCCATATGCAAAGTGATTTATTAAAGATGGAGATCTAAACTACGGAGCAACAAATGAAACCTTCGTCTTGTAAACTAGCGTTATGGCTGATATATGAAGAACACAATCGCACTTCCCGTAATACACACCTGAGTTTTCAAGGTTGAGTAAAGAAATGGTAATTTGGGACAACGTACACAATCGTGTAATTACGAGTTCAGAATAAATTACTTCAATACGTACAGTGATAGTTTAAAGGGCCAAGGTGAAGAGCTGAACTAATCAGATTTACGTACAATTCTTCACGAGATTTGATTTATAGGGGTTTTTATCATAAATTGTACATTCGCTTTTCAGAACTAAAAAATGAATACCGCCCTTTCCACCTCATAATATCGAACTGATGCTTTTCTGGATGAGTTACAAATTTCAGTTTTCATTGATCGACTGCCTTATAGTTTGGTTAATGGGGCACTCTACACAAAAAGCAGGTGTTTGTTGTGGAATCATAAAATCGGGAGGATCATCCCAGAAGACCTAATGATTGGAGCACTTACCTACAGTTTAGAGCTTAGAAATGTCTAATTAAAATGAATACTGGTACTAATCCCCATTTAAGATGTGACACTTGTCCAAGCACGCAAAGTATAAGATAAATGATGAGTTGCATATCGTCATAATTATTATCTCGCTGCACTTTTGGAATTTCATTTGGCCTTTCGTATTAGAATCATAATCATATAGAGATACCGTAGTTTGTTATTTTTAAGGACTGATGTTATCAGTTCACTCGTTATACACAGGATTCAAGAGAAAAAGCAGCTGATCGCTGAGATCTAGATACATATACGTTGGTTAATTATGGATTCACTCCTTCCAAATAAGCAGTTTTACTAACGGCTCTAGTGTTTCGTGATGTGAGTTAATTAGTGTGTTATACAACTACAAATACTAGTCATTGGTGCGCCTCTAGTTGGAACGTGCTTTCTAATGTAGATTCCTAAAGGTATCCATACATCAGTCTTAAGTGTTTAGAACGAATGTTGCTAATGTAAACTGCAGTATTCACCCTAATAAACGGACAAAGACTGCCATATATTGGTTTAAAGTAATTGACTCATTATTCAGTGATGCTACAATTACATGATTAAGATGATCGGCTTGAGGAAATCATGATTTCCTCATATGTCTGGATCTGCAGATCCATCATGAAGGGGAAGTTGACATTTCTTTAACCAGCCGATGGTTAGTTGATCAATTAGTTTCACAACCTCCAACTACAATGGTGAATCAGACTCTAGTTGGACACTTATGAACAAAACATCAACAAAATAACTGATGTCTGGAACCATTGATTATTATTTTTCTAGTTTGATAAGAGGGAGAGAGGATATATCAGACTCGACATCATTTGTAAGTATTTCATGCTTCAAAATTGCTCAACAATATCTGAGTCACATTTTGAACAGGGGCTTGGGCGCAGGTTTCACATTTGTAACATGCTTGTATCCAACTTGGTGAGTGTCTACCCTAAAATCCATAGGATTGTTGGCTGCAATCACATGGCAGTGGGCTGTGGTCTTATGATCGTGGCTCACGATAACCCTTAAACCATTGTGAAAGAATTAAGGGCATTAACGCATTATAAATGCAGTAGCTGTTTATTTTTATGTATTCATTGAGCACGTGAAAATATTTAGACCAGCTAACTGTAACGTCTAAGCCGACCTGGAATGCACAAGTGTCCTACGTTACTTCTCGTCAAGCTTTGACGTCCACAGCACTTGAAACTTAACGATAACCAGAAATTCATTTAAGTACAGAATAAAATCTAAAGGATCAAGAACAGCCTTCGGGCAGTCGATTAAATACTGGTTACCATGACGAACATTCCCAATATATTCTCACTCTACATCCATGAACTACAATAAAGACTTTCATCTTATCTAAGTGATACCCAGAAACCACCACTAAGCTGACCAGTTCGGGATTAACGGCATGATAATCCGAAAAGGACGTAATTAACAAGAAACTAAACAGTCCATTACTCAAGACTGAAAATGTACAAGTGATACAACGATATAAAGAAAACCACAAGATACTCTAAACTTGTAGAATGACTTAAACGTGCACAAGACCTTTGACCTATTAAGTGTGTAATCGCCAACGTCTAAAAGACATTATTCGTGTAGCACAAACATTTCCACCGAGCTAAACATGATAATTACATCATTGGACCAGTGTCATAGTGTAAGTAACTTGGTTGTACATCAATATTAGTAGCACACATCCGACCGGAATGTCCACAATCTGTATGACTGACTTACTTGTGGACTTCATTAACACATTGTCATCTTAAAGATAAAAAATTCACTCACACACCCCTCAAACATAAACCCGAAGCTCGATGTTTGTAAGCGCAGGCTAAAGCTGTCTTCTTATATTACGACAGTTCCTTTACAAAGATGCAATACCCAACTCGTTTGTTAAGAACATTCCTATTAGGGACATGCAACGGGGAATCCAAACACATGTTCAAATACTTCACTGAACAAAAATTCCAAAGATTTACACGAGTGGGGCTTACTTGCTGAAAAGACATTACCACTTATATCAGATTGTCTAAGAACTAGTTAGGCCATTCTGCAGTGATAGTAATGAATAGTGAAGTAAATCTACGCTGATCCATTTAATTTGAAGACAATCAGCTTGCTTCGCAATCATAGTAAAGAAAAACGAGTTTTTCGGTGACAATAACCGTCGAGTTTACGTGTTCCTGATAGTTATGCAGTCGTAAACGACAGCGTTGTTGTCAACCAGCACTATTAGGTGCAGCCCTGCATCAGGCCTCAAAGGTTTTAGAAACAAGGCTGAAGAAGCCGACCCTTGCGAAGGAAACCTCGACACCGGAAGCGCTGTAAAAACATGCCAACAGGACCCTGTTGTCGTAGTTACATTGCCAAGACTTTGGTGCTACCAGAAAACCAAATGATTCCACATATAATTTATTACTACCTTATGAGAGAACCGTAAAACTCAAGTTACCACCACCTCCCACAGTTTGAAATGAGGACACAGACAATCAAATTTACCAGCCAAAAACAGCATGTAAGAGGATGACTTGCAATACTAAGCATCCACATGTGACCATTCCAAGACGGCCTTAACGTGACAGATTAGTACGCTGGACAACCATACTTACGTCATATACATAGACAAGCAATAAGTCGTAACTAAGAGAGTTTCAAACAAGTTATTTATTTTCAAATTATTTATAGCTACCATCTGACAGAAGGTAATCGGAACACTTGCAACTAGATGCAGTTATCCTCCACAATGTTCCTTCAATCAGCTACAACGTGGGACCAGACACATATATGCATCGGTCAAAGTTGCCATTCCTAAGGTATGAAAAATCCATTGCGATTCAGCGACATGAGTTGGATCAGCGCAAAACAGATCAACGAAAAGGTTGGTCGTTTCCTTGATGACAGACATGAAAAGCGCCACCGCACTTCATTTCTGGACACGCTGAGGACAGATAGCCATCATAGAACTACTACTAAGCATCGGACGCGTTACACTGAAAATAAAAAACAGAAATCGTTAGCCGCATTAAAAATAAATTAAGAAGTATCAGAGGGAGATTTGACAGTCACATCGGGATATGAGACTCTAGTCCACAGTTTCATCACACCATAAAGCCCATACACATACGACACTTACCAAGCCAAGCTACAGGAATGAGGAGCATGGGATGTACTTATATACTCCATTAGACATTCCCGGAACGGCACATTGTTCAACCTACTTAAACAAACAGCATGAACCACGGATAAACATGCTTATTATACATTTATCTGTGTGATATATGGTTATGAATCCCATTGAATTCTATGTGCTATGTGAATAACGTTTTGTACTCGCATTCCATTGTGAATTCATGATTCTCGAAATGCATTGACACAACCTTAATATCTGTATAAACTTTCCAAAATCCTTAAATATTGTATCTCGTGAATAGTATTGAAACTATTGTGCACAATTTCATATGTACGGAGACCCTTAACTGTTCTTCTTAACAATTAGGTATGAATAGTTGTAGAGTACTCAGTTAATAACGTGAGAAAGTGCTCTCTCTGTGGATGCATTTGCTGCGGTTGTTTCGTGATAATCTTCGTATTATGTTTATGCATTTGCTTTAGATCTACTTGTATCGTTCAGCCTCATCTGCTGGACTAAAGCCTTTGTGAACTTTCTGGCGTCTTTTATTTTGTCACAGTATACATTGATGATGTCACAGGTATTCAGTGTTTCACAACGCTTCTACCAGTAACACCTTCTAATATGTTTCGTTCCCACCAAGAGAAATCAAAAGACAGAGTCGAGGAGATCGGAAGAGTATATTTGGCGATGACCAATATACCGGGATTCTCTGATCTAATCTGGCTAGCGATTGTGGTTGATGTTGAGCACGGCGTTACTACACGTGATCTGGTGCGGATGCCTGACCGAGCGCCTTCAGCTAGATGAGTCCACTAAAACATATGGTCAGCATCCAATGTCGAAAACTTACAGAGCTATTTATTTTAGGGATTTATTTACCGCTACAGATCACTCCCCCCCTAGTGGGGCAGTGACGACCCTAAGACGTGGCCAGCCAGAAGTTTAAACCCAACGAGTTTGTCGTTGGTAAACACTCTTCTGATAGCTTACTAAATTTAGCAGCGTCTGGTCGTCTTTCCTTACTATATGGGACGGAGGTACAACATAGTAAAAAAAGAAAATGTACAATGAAAATTTCGGATCCTCATAAACGTCATCGTTCTTTTCCAGCCGTCCTGGAAAAGAAAAAAGAAAATGTAAGTGCATGTCGAAAATACACTCGTATATGCGTAAAAACACAAGGTCGGCGGAAAAAAAATGGAAAATAAACTCATGAGCACGTAATAGCGTTAAAAAATTGTTTTTTTTTTTTTTTTTTTTTAATAGAAATAAAAATATATAAGCATATTAAAATTGTTTTTTTTTCAAAAAAAAATAATATAAAATGTCGAGAAGTGCCTTACGTGCAATAGTCGTTTAAATGTTCTGGAAATCTCACCCTTCTTCCAGAACGCGTCGTTTTAAGTTTATTTTCGGATACTGTCGAAGTATCTTCGTGTGCGTTGGTTGTCGGATGAGGTATTATTAGTGTCTGAGTCGTGTCGTTCGATTGTACCGAAGGAAAATCGACGTGGATAGGATTTCCTTCTAAATACGCTGCTTTTAAGCGATCGATGCTGATGCTATCGTTGGTTCCGTTCTTATCGACTATATAGTACTTAGATTCACGTTGAAGAACTTTGAAGGGTCCTTCGTATGCTGATTCGAATGGTCGTCGATGCGAGTCTCGACGAATGAAAACGTGTGTACTATATGGTAAGTCAGGTTGAACGAAAACATCAGTTGATTGAGGTCGAGTGGAAGCAGGTTTAACTGAACGCATTGCGTTTGTAAGCCTGTTCGTGTAGGAGGTTAGATCCATGTTCATCGAAGAGCACGAAGGATCCACGAATTCTCCTGGAAGTCGAAGTGTCGTTCCATAAACGAGTTGAGCCGCAGTGTATCCAATGTCAGCTTTCACTGCATTGCGGATACCTAGTAAGACGAGTGGAAGAGCGTCGGTCCATTGTGAAACGTTTGCAGCTGATAGCGAAGCTTTCAGTTGTCGGTGAAAACGTTCTACCAACCCGTTTGCTTGGGGATGGTAGGCGGTCGTTCGGAAGCGAGTGATTCCTAAAAGTGTGGTCAGACGACGGAAAAGATCAGATTCAAACTGACGTCCGCGGTCTGTAGTGATGGTTGAAGGGCAACCGAAGTTTGCTACCCATCGTTCGACGAATGTGCGGGCCACTGTTTCAGCAGTGCTGTCCTTGATAGGTACTGCTTCTGGCCATCGAGTGAAACGGTCTACGCAGGTTAAGAGATAAGAGTATCCATTTGAATCTGGTAAAGGTCCTACCAAATCCAGATGAACATGGTCGAAACGAGCATCGGGAGTTTTAAACGAGCCTAAGGGACATTTATTGTGTCTGATAACCTTAGATTTTTGGCAGCTTACACAGGAGCGTGCCCACTCCCTCACGTCTTTATTCATGCCAGGCCAGCAAAATCGTTCTGCTATAAGCTTGATGGTTGCACGAACACCTGGATGAGAAAGTTTGTGCAATGTGTTGAAGACATTGCGTCGATAATGTTTCGGCACGATTGGGCGATCCCTACCTGTAGATGTGTCACAAAGTAAGGTTTCCTTACCTGTTCCCATCTGTTTGATGCGTAGTTTAAGTGTTGTGGACGATAACTCGTGCTGAAGATCAGTGTCTTCTTTTTGAAGCTCGGCGAGTTTAAGAAGGTCGATTCCTTGGAAACTGTTCAAGGAAGTTATGCGAGATAAAGCGTCTGCAACTACATTGTTTGCTCCAGAGATGTGTTGAATATCTGAAGTAAACTGCGAAATGTAGTCCAGTTGTCGAGACTCACGGGGAGAGTACTTGTCAGAAGGAGAGCTTAACGAGAAAGTGAGCGGTTTATGGTCCGTGAAAAGAGTGAATTCACGGCCTTCGATATAGTGTTGGAAATGCCGTACAGCACAATACATAGCTAGGAGTTCCCTACCGAATGTGCTGTACCTCGATTCGGTGTCTAGCAACCTTCTAGAGAAAAATGCCAAGGGTTGCCAGGAGTTGTTAACCCATTGTTGTAAGACTCCTCCGATTGCTGAGTCGGATGCGTCTACTGCGATGCTAATGGGTGCTCGGGTGTCCTGATGTGCGAGCATTGTTGCTTTAGCAATCAGTTCCTTAACTGTGGAGAATGCTTTTCGTGCGGTGTCGTCCAAATTAATGGATTTCGCATTTCCACGAAGTTGGTCGGTCAGAGGTTTCATAAGTAATGCGCATTTGGGTATGAAACGTCTATAGAAACTTACCAGGCCGTTAAACGTGCGTAATTGCTTGACGGTGGTCGGTTCTGGGTAATCCAGAATGGCCGCCACTTTGGTCCTAAGGGGTCGAATGCCTTGAGCATCGATAGTGTGTCCTAGGAAGTCTAACGAGTCGGTTCCGAATTGGCATTTCTGAACGTTTACAGTTATGCCATGTTTTTGTAATCGTTCGAAAACAAGATCCAGATGCTTGAGATGTGTTTCTCTGTCCGGACTTGCGATTAGACAGTCGTCAACATACGCGTGTACGAAGTTGAGACCTCGAAAAACGTCGTCTATGAATCTTTGGAATGTTTGAGCAGCATTCCTTAGACCGAAAGGCATTCGCAAAAATTCATAGAGTCCGAAGGGAGTTATGATAGCCGTTTTCGGTATGTCGTCAGTAGCCATAGGGATTTGGTTATACGCTTTAACCAAGTCGATTTTCGAAAAGACAGTTGTACCTTTCAAGGTAGCTGTCAAATCGTGAATGTGAGGCAACGGGTAACGATCGGGAATGGTTTTCGCGTTCAATCGCCGATAGTCACCAGTTGGACGCCAATCGTTGCTGTCCTTTTTAGGGACCATGTGCAACGGAGATGCATATGGGCTACTTGACGGTCGTATGATTCCTAAGTCCATCATGTGATCGAATTCGTTTTTCGCTAACCTTAGCTTTTCAGGAGCTAGTCGTCGTGCTTTAGAAAATACAGGTGGTCCTGTAGTCGTGATGTGATGTGTAACATTGCTGGTTACACACGGTAGTTTCGGTTGAGTTTGTTGTATCCCAGGGTACTTATCGAGTAGTGGTTGATAGAGTGGGTCTATCATATGTTTAACTGTGACTGGGGATACTCTACAACCAGTAAAAGAAGTTACGCAAACGGACAAATTAGTGTTTCCGTCTACTAGCCTCCGTTTGCGAGTGTCGATGATCAGATTGTGGTGTTGTAGAAGGTCCATACCAATGATTGGCATAGAAACATCTGCAACGACGAAAATCCAGTGGATGGGTTTGCGTAAACCCACGTTAAGGTAAACGTACCTTTTGCCATACGTAGCGATCGGTTTTCCGTTTGCCGCCTGTAAGTTTAGGGTCGATTCGTGAAGTCGGTCGTTAGGATTTGCTGGGAGAACGCTAACTTCTGCGCCAGTGTCGACGAGGTAGCGAACTCTCGTTGTCACATCTGTGACGAATAACAGACGGCTTTGTTCGCCGGCTACGGTTGCCGTTAACGCGTGCCGGCTTGGAAGTTTCCCGAATCAGTCGGTTTCGTGTTGGGAAAATTGCAGGGTTTTCTGCAATTTCTGGAAAACTTTCCATACTGGTTATGATACCAGCACCAGTCGGGGTTATCTGTCTCTCGTGGTCTAGAGACAGATCGCTTACGAGAAATGCTTCTACGTGGTGTGCGCGATCTCTTACGGTCGGTACGAAGACTAAGATAACGCGTGAGTGTGTGACATAAGTCGGTTATGTCATTCTGAGTCGTGTGAGGCTTTTCTTTGACTGAAAATACCTCGGTAGTAGAAGGTTTCGTAATTTCTAGAATGCGGTCGGCAGATACAGCTAGTTCGTCTAAGGCGTTGTTCTGGAACGAGACCAGAACTGCTTGCACCTGTTGGGGAAGTTTTGACAAGAAGAGTTGTTTGAATAGACCTTCGTCGAAAGTTCTTGGGCCTATAACCTCTCTCATCCGTTGCAACATGTCCGTCGCAGAACCGTGTTGCAGGTCGATATTGTTGAAGAGTTGATCTAACCTTTGTCGATCGGTTAGGTCTCCTCGTTTAAGAATCGAGCGTTTTAAGATTTCGTAAGGATCGGAAACATCACTAGTAAACATACTAGGTGTTACGTACCTGTTGAATTCGCGCGGTAGTGCCTTGACTACTGCGAGGAATTGTGCACGTGTGTCGATCACGCCGTGCTCGGAAAGTCGGCTTCTGCGTAGCAAAACCAGGCTTCGATGTTGTCGGGCCAGAAAGGCATCAGTTGAAACGAAGGTGGGGACAAGGTCTTAAGCTTGAGTACTTTAGGTGTCTGTTCAGTCATGATGAAATATGAAGTACGATAATGAACGAGGGGAAAATATATATATATATCCAAGAAAAATACGAAAAAAAATCACAATGTTTAAAAAAAATAAAAAATAAGGCAATGATATATAAAAATCCCAAAAAGGAACAGACTCACAGTTGCAATAAGGTGTACCAGATCACGACGGTCTCACCAATGATGATGTCACAGGTATTCAGTGTTTCACAACGCTTCTACCAGTAACACCTTCTAATATGTTTCGTTCCCACCAAGAGAAATCAAAAGACAGAGTCGAGGAGATCGGAAGAGTATATTTGGCGATGACCAATATACCGGGATTCTCTGATCTAATCTGGCTAGCGATTGTGGTTGATGTTGAGCACGGCGTTACTACACGTGATCTGGTGCGGATGCCTGACCGAGCGCCTTCAGCTAGATGAGTCCACTAAAACATATGGTCAGCATCCAATGTCGAAAACTTACAGAGCTATTTATTTTAGGGATTTATTTACCGCTACAACATCAAGTGGTACATTTAACTACGAATGCATTCATTCTTCTTCTTGAGGAATGCCCAGATAATGAACCAGTGGATTATTTGGTTGTGTATATGGAGAAAGTAAATTCGACTGATAATTCACATTCGGTTCTCCAAACTTCAGTTGATGCTGTATAGTTGATCACCTTCCATCAGTTGGATTGTTAGCTTAGAAGATTAAAGCAGTAACAAACATTTTGACTGAAAAGTTCAGCCGGCTTCTCAAGCTCTTCTGATTATCGCAGGCTAAATCCACTCGATAAATTGTACATGAGAGAAAAGTGCGAAATGTGGATCGAAGGCTTTACTCTAAGGTCAGTTTATGTACAGAAAAACGAGAGTAAGGATATCACAAGTATTCGGAGTTTGAAAACCCCTGTACGCCCAACGCCGTTATAGTCGAAGTGCGTCAACCCATTCAAATCGAAATTTGGAAATGAAGGACTTTGAAGATACATTTCAAAGACTATCGGTATATCGAGGAACATTTGATCTAAGCTGACTAACAGTTGAGAGGGATGCACAGCACGGTATACACTCTCGTCATCTTGTGCGGTTGCGTGACTGAGTGCCTTCAGCTACATGTGCCCATTAAAACTAGTCAGGTCACCATCAAATGTCGAAGACTTACAGAACTAGTTATTTTTGGTGATTTATTTATCACTACAATTCACGTCACCCCACTTGTGTGGTAGAGGTGACCCCAAGACGTGGTTCGCCAGAGGTTTGGGTTTAACGCGCTTGCCACTGACAGACACCACCCTGATAGCTTGCTATGTTCAACAGCGTCTGATCGTCTTCCTCTAATATAAGGGGTCATGAGATACATAATATCGATGAATAAATGTCAGTGCGAATTTCGATTCGTCGTAAAATTCGTAGGTATTTTCAATTTTTCCAGCCCTCCCGTGAGACAGAAAAGGAATTGTATGCTCATGCTGAATTACACTCGTACTCTCTCAGAGACACGAAATGAGAGAAAAAGGAAAATAAACGGATTCACATGCGTTCTGCTGACGTGCATTAAAGTAGAGACAATTTTCGTACGATTAATCTTTTGGATTTTCCCTTTAGGGAATATGTATTTGTATATATTAGGCATATTATTAGAAATTTTCTTGGTTGTTTTGTTTTTAAACACAACAAAAATCTAGATGAACCAAAATGTCATGTCTTACGTGCAGTCATTATTCAAGCGTTCCGGAAAACTTACTTTTCTTCCATAATGCATTGGTGTAGTTCAGATGTCAGATATCACCGACGTTTCTTTGTGACTGTTGATTATCGTATAAGATATAGTAATTGTGGGGCTTGTGCGGTTCAACTGTACGGGAGAAAAATCAACATTATTAAGGTATCCTTCTTAATACGCGGCTTTTAGACGATCAGTGTTGATGTTATCGTTAGTTCCATTCTCATCAATGATATAGCACTTAGGTGTACAACGAAGGACTATGAAGGCTCCTTCATGTGCCATTTCGAGAGGTCATCGCAATCAATCGTGACGTACAAAATCCTGTGTACTATACCCTAAGGCAGGCAGATCGGAAATGTGAGTTGATTCAGGTTGAGTGGAAATAGGTTTAACTGAGGGTATCGTGTTTGTAAGCCAGCTCGTGTTAGAGTTTATATATATATATATATTTAAGATGAAAAATCCACGAATTGAATATATAGTAAGAATTCACGAGGAAAATTTTCTTTTCAACGAAATCACTTACTAGAACTGTACATTCGTATTTTAATTGTGTGGTAAATAAATGCCTGTAGGAGGATAGAAAATGTTTCAGTATAAATTCATTTGAGAGCCTTATCATCAACTGAGATAACGCAATACTCAGCGGACAAGAGGAGGAAATAATTAACGGGTCAGAATTCTGAAGGACGATTGTTCACTTGACAGATATGATGAAAAGTGAAAAAACTAAACTTCATGATAATAACTGAATAATAATCATGGGAAATTGCCGAACGATAATAATAACAACTGATTACCGTCTAAAGTTACAAAATACTAATTTAAAAAAATTAAAAAAAGCAGTAACAATTATTATGAAATCAAAAGCAGGCCAGAAAAGGGAATTTAAGACCAAGGAAGTGTGAGAGGTTGGACTTGTCGTCTTTGCACGCCGAGTTCGGGCTTGAGTTCGTGGATTACCAATGTTTCAACAATCCATAAACTATTGATTCGACATTCCTTCGATCCGATTCCTTAGACCGTATGAAGATTATTTCGAAAGAAGTTTCCTTTGGAGCGATGTGTTCACAGTTGACTAAATGTTCCTGTATTGAACTGGTAATTGATTTGCATTCTCCTTTTAAAAACCATGCCGGATAGTGTTCTGAGATGAGCTTGGAAAGTGATCGCTTTGTGCAGCCAATGTAGTCTGCCCCATATGAGCAAGTAAATGTATGGATGTACGCTGCTGTGGCCAAAAGCGCAAGATTATCTTTTGTGAACAGGGAAATAAGAAGCCCAGACAAACTACGAAAGCTATTTTTTGGAACGTTATTTCATTTCATTCAAGCCTTGTAAAACGCTAATATTTATTTTTGTCCCTATTTTATTCTACAGAACATGAGCTTTCGTTCGATGTATCAATAATTGCCATACCCTGTTTTGTTCCGAAACTATTGTAATTTAAACATAATATTTTGCACCTTAATTTCTACCCTAATTCCCAGCTTTGGACATAATTGTATTTTCCCAAATCATCGTACGTTGTGGTCAGGATATTCACTCATTTATTCATGTACCTTTTTGCACTAATCCGAATTCAGAGTGTTTCAGCTGTCTTCTCTACTCTCTCTCTTGCGTGCTTGCCAGCCAATCAGGTTCTAGAATAGTTTTCTCTCTACCCCATCTCGAACTCACGCGTAATGGCCTCAAGGTTAAACCGCTCAGCCTATCGCGTCAAGGTCATAATCTAGACTAGACAGATCAGGGTCAAGTCATAACAAAGTATCGACGGGGTAAAAGAGATCCAGGGTCATAACGTTATCCTTAACACATCCATAGATGGTAAGCCGGCTAGCGAAAATAATACGGAGCTTAGCCGACCAGAACGTTCGATCTAACGATTTTGAAATGCGTTTATTCAAAATCTCAACAGCCGTATCTCCTTTGAATTCCATATTCATAAACAATGTTTTCTTCTGTATTGTCGATGATTCTTCATGATGAAGTCTAGGTGTTAAGGTGCTATGAACGAATCTCGGTGGATGACCGTTTCTAATGAGAGTCTTTCGAAGTTGAAATAGTTCCTCATCTATTGTATCGGTAGAACATATTCGCCTGATCCTTGAAGATGAAGAATGGATTAACTTTTTTTTCCACTCAGTGGGACTCACCTGTGGAAATTCGTGTACTGTCCATTCCAGATCGGTTTTCTATATTTATCTCTGCAAACTTCAAAAACCGCGCCTACTCTTATATTGACAACAGGAGTCCCACTAGTATATTTTACACTCATATGTGAGGGTTGTTATTCCCTCCTAGTTCTATGACCAATTTAATTGATAAAACATCAACTTGTGTAACCTCCTATATTGTAGCCTGCATCACCATAATAGCGTGATCTTGTCTGTAGACTTACCGTATACGGGTAGATGATCCTGGTGTTATTATGCCTTATCTTTTCCTTCCTCCTACAACTGACTGTCTGATAATATATTTCAGAAACCGAGATCAAGACGTTTACATCTGGAGTTACGTGGCTTTGTCATGGAGTAGTGAATTCTTTGAATTCTCCACTAAAGTGGTCAATATCTGTTAGTACATTTAAAGTATGATTCGATCTTTACGGGACTGAGAATTATAAGGATCAATATAGATTGACTGACTTATCATCCTTACAACTAGAGGCTGACAACCAAGAACATAACTTACGCGGACGCTTTTCGAATGGGAAGTTTAGTCCTAACGTGGTTTGAACTTCCCAAACTTTTGCTGCGGTCTTAAGCAACAATAGTACGATTTCTGATCTAGAGAATCTATTCTGAGCCATACGTTCGGTAAATTACATTTTTAAGTTTCACCCAATTTAATAGTTAACTGTGGTTTTGCCTCAGCTCACTATTCTTTTTTAGTTTTTCACGCAAAGGCTAGTTTCATTTAATCGTAATCCGTTTTTATCAATTTTTGCCTGTTCTGAGTTTACTGCTTTTTTACGGTCTTAGTCTTTTGATAGCATCTATAAAACAGTTTACGTCGTTATAATCGTGAAAAATTCATACAAACAACATGGACGCCGTTTTGCTGTTACATCTGGCATACACTGTAAAAACTGAAAAGGCCACGAAGTGTGCACAGATCACACAGAAACTGCTTACAACCGACTCAGTAAGTCGGTTTATTGGTGAGTATGTGTGATGTGCAACACGGATGCTGAAGTTTTGCTGAGTAACATCATTGCACAGGGATAAGTTGTCAGAAAACTTGGAAGAAGACAGTCACAAAACGGGTAGACAAATGAGAGCGCGCGATGAAAACAAGAAGAGGGATCTCGACAGCGCTACTATCGATGGGGCATGTAATAACACTAGTGGTAACATGCTGAAACTCAGCGCCATCATAACATCGACAGTAATAGACTCCCTCAGCAGACTTGGTCCTCCCAACACAGGGTCCCTAAATGGAACGGTGGTTCCCAAGAACTCTGTATGTGATTGGATTCCCGTTACCAAAATTAAAAAGGACCAGTCGTCAGCGTCTAAGAAGCTGAAAATCCTAAGTACTGTAGGGAAATCAACGGGTGACTTGGTCGCACAGTCTACCCCAGGAATGTTCGTCCGCTCGTCAAAAAGCCTAGGAATCGGAAGCGCACTTCGACCTCCAAACAGCAAGGTCTTGAACCTGAACGCCCCGGAAACCTGGGAAAACAATAAAGGTTCGTGACGATTCTCTCATAATCATGAACCTTAACGACAGCCCTGATTTCCTCTCCAGTTTGCAGGATAAAAATGACGGGAGTCTCTGAGGAGAGTCAAACAAGAAGCTTCCCAGAACAGAGCCTCTGATGGTTACACGGCTCACTCAGGGAATGACTCTAGGCATCAAAATCACCCGAGGCTACTTCGTGTAGCACTTACCAATGCCACCGACTTAGAGGATATCCTACTAGCTAGTCACTTACTGAAATCTTATGGGAACGTAAGAATACTACATGGCATACCGTATTCTGAGCGCAATCACATCCCGAACATCCCTAAAGAATCTCGCAGAAGAAATATAATTGTGCAAGTTGTACCGGAAAACACGAACCCTGTTCACACAAATTCTGATATTAGTGAATGGAAATTCATCGAACAATGCTTGAAGCTTAAAGACATACTGACTCAACAAGTGATGGGATTAGCCAAGAAGGACGGAGATTCTAGACTTAGGTTAGTGAGGATAAATTCTCTATCCTGAAACTCTGCAACTCTGAAGCATTCCTTGCCAAAAGATGTCGGTTACCAACTAGAATCCATATGCATTCGGATAGACCACATGACGCCAAGATCAAGCACAAAGGCAAGTTGTAGCTGACCATTCTTACTTCTGAACTGTCTTGATCATAAGAAAACGTGTAAAGGATAGGGCCTATCAACTCGGCAAACCTTGATTAGGTAGGCTACCTGCCCATTCAAGTAAGGCTCATACAGACAAACAGGAATGAGAAGCTCACATGTTCCAAAATGAAAGCATAAATTGCCTGCACATGAACGCTGCGAGTTTACCAAATGAAACGGATCAGTTACGTGATCTTAACAACGTTAATAATGCTCATGTGATAGAACTATCTGAAACTTGGATGTCTTCTCAGTTTACGGAAGAGGAGCTAGCTAGGATGTATTTGCTTCGCAATGACAGAAAAACAGGAATTGGGGGGTAGCTGCCTGAAGGCATATCAAGTGCACAACCAAGAGTTTATCATGCTTGATGAATACATATGGTGCTCAGTAAGGCTGTCTACCACCTCGAGTTGTCTAGTTGGAGTCATCTACAGGAAGCCCACTGTTGAAGTCGAGCAGTCTGTTCTTCAAATGGTCCCAAAATCTACAAGCAACCTACTTTCCTCAAGAACCGCACTTTTCGTTTGATAAGTCCCAAAAGGCACTATTAGGCAGAATACAAACGAACTGATAACAACCGCTAGTACAGACAATACAGACATACGCACAAAGGCGAAAAGAGAAGACAAGCCTCAGTACCATAAAAAGCTTATCGATAAATTTGTCTCCAATGAGAAAAGCTTATTCCGTTATGCAATATCTCTTCGACAGGCCAAAACTGAAGTTTCTCAACTACTAGGTCCTGATGGCCCAACCAATAACGACGGCGATGCCGCTAACCTTTTGGCTAAACAATACTCTCGGACATTTCAACCGACACACATCAGCTATATTGATGAAAGCTCCAATTGCAACTGCACAGGACTTTCCTAAGTGAACCTGAGCATTGACTTGGTGTACCGGAAACTACAGCACCTAACAAAAGTCACTTCTCCTGGTCAGTATATGGTTCATGCTGCTATACTGAGGGAAGCAGCCCCAATCTTGACAACACCGCTTAGCGTGATGTTCTCACACTCGCTAAGCCGAGGACAACTACCGGAAATTTGGAAGCGGGCTTGTAGAATTATGGTCTACTATGATATTAGTACTGCTCTAATAATAGACCTAATCCTAAATTTGTAGATTTGTCATGATATAACTGCCTAATCTATAAGATCTTACGTGGAAGTCACACCATCGACTACACCAACTCACTGTATCGTATCAATTACCAATACATGATGTAGAACAAGGTTAGGCTAGAGAAAGAACAATATATTTAATATGAATAGAAGATATAAAGTAACATTGAGATGGACCACGCCTGCATGGCCGAGCCATGCCATACGATCAACTCCAGTCCATTCAATTCATTGTTCGCGCCTTCTCCATCGTTAGGTATTTCTCCGCGTTAAATATTGAATATCTATTTCCTGAGTAGTCTCGTGTTCACAGCTTTGTGGATTGTGTGGCTATTGTCCAATGCCACTACACTACTCTCCCACCAGAATCAACGTGATGTTGGTTCGATACCAAATTGGATGGGATCGTCGCGCGCCGGAGGTTACCAAGGATAATAAGAATCCTCCGGGTATTGGTAAGCTGAAAGATAAATCAAAAAGAAGGCAGCAGCATCTGGTCGGGAAATACATGTAATAATCTTAAAATATCTGCCTTCATGATTAACACGCTTAAAATGAAAATTTGGTTGAAGATTATTTGAACTATAAAAAATGGGGTTACAATAATAATAATAAAACGATGCGTGTTAATAACTTAACGTATAGGCAGTAAGTATATTGTGTTTAGAAATATTAAAGTAATGAATATTGTAGAAATGTTAATATTGGTATTAGTTTTGGTTAAAATTATGAAATCAAATAACGATTAGGCCGGTAAGTTGTCCATATGAGTTGAATTCCAATTGCATCTGTATTAGTAGGCTAACTGAAGGAACAGAAGTATACCGTGGAGAAGAATTCCAACTAGTGTTCCAGTTAGTTTGATACGGTTTATTTAGTTACGGGGAGATTTCCTCAACCTCATTTTTACTTGACCGTGATAGAATTTAGTAATACTACTAATACACATGAATGGTTATCAAAACAAAATTTAAATACATGAGTGATAATTATATGAATTTTGGACAGATAGCTAGGAACAAATCGTTAAACATGAGTGTATTCGTAAGAGACATGCTCTAGACTCAATGTTCTGATCTGCGATAGACTATTTATACATATTTATACCTGACCGCTGATGATGCATACAAGTTAGTTGCAAGTATGCAGTTTATCATAAGGCGGAATACGATTTAATTGAGATATGGTGATTATAAGTTATTGAAATCAGTGAAGCTTATGTGTCACATTACTAGTTGATGTGGTGCTGCAAGATGTATTCGGCTAAATAAGTTTGTACAAGATAATTAACAGTGAGTGATGCTCATGTGATTATCAGGGAGTACATAAGTTGTAACCAAGGGGAGTACACTCCCAACTCATGTCTATGATAATGGCTTGAACCTTAGTCAGTGTTGGGGTAAATTCGACATTGATGTTTTCAGTTTACAGGAGATTTGCTCGACTGCTTATACTGATTATTTGCATGCATGATTGTGTCGCTAAACCATCAATTAGACTGAAAAGGTTTTGAGATATTTACTGAGTGAGCGTCTGGTAGAGAAAAATACTGTAATCATCTGTAGTGAATGAAGATAAAAGAAAAACAACACTAGTGATAGTTATAAGTCAATTCGCTGACCGATTTTGTTAATAGTTTCATTAATTTTATCAATCATATTACGTGATTGTCAAGTCATGACAATGCTTTATGACGATATCCTGAAACTATTATGTTTAACTAGTTATAGTGTTGAATGAGGATTAGTCAGTGGAAAAATAGGTATTGTTGCTTGAGGTGATTCGAAATTATCAGAAATTTATAACGTTAAAGAATCCGAGACGCCTAATTTAATTATAAATTTTAATTCAGAAATATTCGTTTAGTTTTAATTCTAGTAGGCTACGGAGTTTTGATTCTAAACGTTTGCTTAACCAACAGCTACCTGAGGATTTAGTTATTTTGCTAGTGCAGTTGATAGTACCTAAATTTTTAATCTTATTATCTAAACTGTTCGCATTTTAGGCTAATCCATAAACCCAAATACGATTAGCAACAACGACTATGATGGGTTTATCGATAAATGTTAAAGGTGATTCAAATGATTTCTAAATTTAGAAGACATGAAGATATAGTGCAACGCATGTATGGGCCAGGTTAACATGCAGGTTGTTGACGTATATGACAATTTGAAAATAATGAACATGATCAGAAAGATAATTTTAAAGTTAAGACTGCTTATGAAACTTCAGGCAAGAATATGACGCGTTATAAACATTCCGTAAGAAGTTAATGCATTTAGCCTAGGGACACTTACAAATATATGGCAAAAGCAACTAGAAAACATATACATGTTAAGTACAAAAAGTCATTAAGTAAAATAGTTGAACTCGCCTGGGTTATTTTTGAAAATTAGATTACTCAGTGGACGACATATATAACGCCATTCGTGAGTAGTAATGATCCAAAAGCATCCAGAATAAAACATGCAGTATGGCAATCACTTCCAGGGTGCTTGATGCTGTCGAGGTTTTTGGGACTCACTCTGATCAGAACAACTGAATGAATCCAGATAATTGTGTGTGCCATTGAATCAGCCATCTAAAATGAACTCATGATTGCAGAAAACTTATAGCTGGAACTCACCGAATTTTTTTGGAGAAGTGTCACCCTTGTTGTTTGGCAATGGAACTCGAGAATATGAAATTAGGCAGGCAGTGGTCGGAAGAAAAGATATTACAGGATAGTGCATAGTTTAAAACAGGACGAGGTGTTAAGCGAAGGAATTAGATCCAGATAACTATTCAATCCTTGATTGCATTGTTAGTCAATGTATATTTACGCTACTAACAGGTCATATTTGCTAGAGCTTGATGCTTAAACAAGCCTATGTCGCTGAAGCATGTAAACGCTATTAAAGCTTGTTAACGAACCATCAAAGCTAATTAGTTAATATAGACGACCAGTTTTTATTATCGAATGAGCTAGTAAGTTATGTGAACTAATAGATATAACATTACGATAATATATGTGACCATTAATCAAAGGACTATTAGAATAGTGGGTTTACAAAAATTAAATCCGATTGAGAAGGTTAAGGTGGAAATAAGGATTAACAATAATAGGTTGCGTTTCTTTAGTTGGGCTCACCAATGTAGAACTATGGTCTACTATGATATTAGTACTGCTCTAATAATAGACCTAATCCTAAATTTGTAGATTTGTCATGATATAACTGCCTAATCTATAAGATCTTACGTGGAAGTCACACCATCGACTACACCAACTCACTGTATCGTATCAATTACCAATACATGATGTAGAACAAGGTTAGGCTAGAGAAGGAACAATATATTTAATATGAATAGAAGATATAAAGTAACATTGAGATGGACCACGCCTGCATGGCCGAGCCATGCCATACGATCAACTCCAGTCCATTCAATTCATTGTTCGCGCCTTCTCCATCGTTAGGTATTTCTCCGCGTTAAATATTGAATATCTATTTCCTGAGTAGTCTCGTGTTCACAGCTTTGTGGATTGTGTGGCTATTGTCCAATGCCACTACAGGCTCACATCACACCAATTTTCAAAGGAGGTCGACGCAGCGAACCTTCAAGCTACCGACTGGTGGCTCTTCTCTCTATAGCTCCAAAAATCATGGAGTCACTGATATGCGACGATAAGCACGACTGCTAATTATCCTTAAACTTCCTTTCACCCCAACAGCATGATTTCCGGAAGAGTCATTCTTGAATAACCAACCTGCTAACTGCAATGGACAGATGCACAACCATCCTTCATCGCAAGGGGAAGTTTGACGTCATTTACCTTGGCTTCTTAAAAACGTTTTATAGTGTCAACCATATATGTCTTATCAATAAGCCCAAACGATTGGGTATCAAATCACCTCTAATTGACTGGATCAATTCATATCTAAAAATAGACATTTTAGAGTCAGGGTTAACTCCACTTTCTCTCAGGCTATGCAATGTCCAAGTGGGGTCCCCACAGGGTTCAGTACTAGGACTTCTTCTCTTGATTTATATAAACGATCTTCCACAACAGGTATTGTCTGACTTATTACTTTTTAGTGATGAAGTGGAACTTTGGAGTGATACGCAACCGAGAGGACACACTAGCACTTCAAGAGGATCTGACTCGAACGGACTTGCCTTTAATACTTCAAAGTGTAAGGTAGCACATTTGAGACATGTTGCAGACTACAGTTAAAACTTAAGAAACTCCTCTCTAGAAGTATCCCAAATCGAAAAAGATCTAGGAGTGCTGGTACTCTACGATTTGAAGTCTTACACTAACTGTGACAAAAATGCCTTTCGAGCCAACCTTGCACTGGTAACATTGAAGAGCATTTTTGGACAGTTTGACGGAAGAACTTTCCATATAATCAGTAGTTTTATCCGTCTCCATTTAGAGTACGGAAACATAGTATTTCCTACCCCAGTCCAAAAGGATAAGGACACTCTGTGGCGTAACCAAAGGTGAGCCACGAAATCAGTTCGCGGACTCAAATTCAAGCCTTAGGAGGAGCGCCTCTAACCGCTAAATCTTTACTCATTAAGCTATAGGTGCCTTAGATGTAACCTTTTAATGACTTACAATATCCTTGACACTTCTGGACATCCCCTTGAACACCTACTTAAGTTTAGCTCAAACACAAACTTAAGGGGTAACATCCAGAAAGTAGAAACGCAACACATCTGAACGGACTGTAGACACAACTTCTACTCTGCCGGCTGGTCTAGTCCAAGCGATTTCGCAGGAGTCCTTTAGGAGGCAACTTGACATATTCCTAAGGACTAAGGATAATATCTTACCATGGTTTACAGATTCAGATTCAGATTTGTGTAGTAAGGACAGAAGGCCTACGACCTATGTTATTCCTTTTCAAGTATGCTTCTGTGAGTGTCCAGTCTTCTCTTGAAAGAGTCAATTGAAGGTGCGGACACCACTGCTTCAGGCAGCAGGTTCCAAGTATTGATGACTCGGTGTGAAAACCTGTATGCCACGGGTATTTTGTTCGTTCTTGGCTTTTCTACTCGCCTGCTATGTCCTCTGAGGTGTCCCGATCTAGTGGGAAGAAAGAGAGAGAATAAGTTAGGTCCGAAATCATTTCTCAGTATTCTGTACATCAATATTAGATCTCCCCTTAGTCTGCGATAGGACAGAGTAAAGAGGTTCAGTTTTTCAAGCCGCTCTTTATATGATAAACCCGGAGTTCCGGAATTGCACGCGTAGCTGCCCTCTGTACCTTTTCTATTATGTCTAAGTCACCTTTAAACAGGGGCTTGCAGCCTGAACACAGTTCTCTAACTTAGTTCTCACTAAGGATATGTATAATGTGGTGAACATGGTAGTATCAAGCTTAGTGAATGTCCTTTTTAAAGCCCAGAGGGTTCGAAACCCCTTAACTGCGACCTCCCGGCAATGGGCCGTCGTCTTAAGATCATTGCTCACTGTCACCCCTAGGTCCTTATGAGACCGGACTACGGGTAATGACACATCCCCTATGTTGTACGTATTAACCTTTGAATCCCCCAAGTGCATGTAGACACACTTTTCCGAGTTGATAGGCATTAGCCACTCTTTAGACCAGTTTATCATATTATTTAAGTCCGCCTGAAGAGTAAATGCGTCTTTGTCTCCAGTTATTACTCGCCAAATTTTTACATCGTCAGCGTATAATAACATTGGAGACTGTACTATACTTGTAAGATCATTAACGTACATTATAAAAAGTAAAGGACCTAAGACGGAACCTTGGGGTACTCCACTAAGTACTGGTCTCCAGATGGAGCACTTGGAATTTATTCTTACTTTTTGCCTACGACCTACTAGGAAATCCTTAATCCATTTTAAAAGAGGTCCGGCAATACCAAGGTTTGCCAACTTCAATAGCAGCCTATTAGTTGGCACCTTGTCAAAAGCCTTACTGAAGTCTATGTAGACAACATCCACTGAGTTTCCGTTGTCTAGCGCATTAATCCAGAGCTCCCTAGCTATAAGGAGGTTCGTTGTACAGGATAGACCCTTTCTAAAACCATGTTGTGCCATGTTCAGCAAGTTATTGGTTTCCATAAATGCTGTTATGGTCCGTTTGATTATTCTTTCCAGTATTTTAATTACAACACTGGTGAGGCTTACGGGTCTGTAATTTGATGGAACTTGTCGTAGACCTGTTTTATGTATGGGAGTGACGATTGCGTCCTTCCAGTCCATAGGTAACACACCTTGGTCAAGTGACATTTTGAATATCACAGTCAGTGGGGCTGCGATATATTGGGCAATATGTCTCAAGATTTTAGGGTGTAGTTCATCTGGTCCTGTTGACTTCTCCATGTTTAGGGTGCTAAGAGCCTTAAGCACATCGTTTTGGTCGAAGTCCACGGTGAGCAGCTGGTTTGTTGACTCTGTAATTGGGTCTGGTTCTTTCTCTAGAGGAGGTTCCTGAGTGAAAACTGCCCCAAAGTAGTCAGCCATAACCTCAGCTTTTTCCTGATCTTCCTCTATCATTTCAGATTCACTTCCTACTTTAATTAGGTTGGGAATCCAATGATGAATCCTTGTTCTGTAGTTTATGTACGAGAATATCCTCTTGGGCTGCTTGAGTGCAGATTCTGCCAGCTGCATTTCATATTTTCTTTGCGCTTCCCGAATTTTAGTTATACACTCGTTTCTTATCGATCTGTAGTGTTCCATCGTACCCGCTGTGCCAAGGCGGATGGCAACATCCCAGCATTTCTTCTTTTGTCTTAGTAAGCGTCGAATATCCCGCCCTATCCAGGGATGTCCGTGCTTCTTTTTCTTTGGGACAGTCCAGGGTATGTATGGTTGAGTTACCCGATTGTATAACTGCCTGAATAGAGTCCATGCCTCTTGTACTGATGCCTTTGAGTCAATTTCCCAGTTCTCAGCCGATGCTGCGGAGTTAATTGCCTGCATATCTGCCTTCCATATGTTAGGACGGGCCGGCGCAATTGTTTGACAAGCAATCTCAGCCATGAATTTGAATAAGATGACTGCATGGTCACTTCTCCCAAGTGGTGGGAGAAAAGCCGTTTGACCAACGTCATCACCGTGTGTGAAGACTAAATCTAAAAGAGAAGAGTTTCTTAAGTCGTATCTTGTGGGATCTCTAATGTGTTGGAATAATGCTAGTCCAATCGAGGTTTCTAACAGTTTGGAGTCGAACGACGATATGGATGACCCTACTTCTAAGTTAACCCAGTTTATATATGGTGCATTAAAGTCGCCTACTACAAGGCTTTTACCGTTGTTACACCAGGACTTAAGTTTACTAAGGAGAAAATCATCTGCTACACATTCTGGACTGCGATAAACTACAACTACTTCAATATCTTGCCTTCGGCATTTCAACTTACATCTCACCAGTTCACATGTCCCTGAAACATGTGCTACTGTCTCAGCTAATCTTATGGTTAGGGTACTTTTGGTGTACAAATAACCCCGCCTCCCCTTCGGTTTAATCTATCAGCCCTACTGGTTATGAAACCAGTCAATTGGATTTCACTATCTAATACTTCTGACGTTAACCAAGTTTCCGAGACAGCGATAACGTCCGGTTTTTCTTTGTCCACCACTGACTTCAGCTCCGCCATTTTATTTAGTAGGCTGCGAGCATTTGTGTAGCACACTTTTAAGTCTGTGGAGAGCTTTCCCTTGCCACCCAGAGTGGCTTGGGGATCGTTTTGCTCCGAACTTTTACAATCTGAAAACCCTTAAGAACGAGGTTTCTTTCACCGTTTCGGCGACGCTCGTTTATTTCCGCTTCTGCAGCTCTTCTCTTAATACGATCAGCTAGGCTGAGGTCCTCACGGACATATATTCCGGATCCAATCAGTTTACGTGAATTACTTAGAATCAGGTTCCTTTCTTCCACCGTGTTGAATGTAACCTTTAGGAGGCGGTTTTTCTGAGGACTTTCGGAATCCACCTTTTTTCCTATTCTATAAAGCTTACAAATACTAACTCCTGAAACTGTATCTGGGAGTAGTTTACTTAATGATGTCTTAATATGATTGAGATCATGTTCAAATCTTGCCTTTGGTTCAGTATCTGAAGATTCTCTTATCTTATGAAAAATGACTGATCTATCAGAGAGATCTGTCTTTTCACGCGGTGAGGATTTTTCTTCTGATAACATCCCTTCCAATGTCTTGCTGACCAGCTGCGTTTTGCCTACAGCCTTTTTCTTCTTATTTTTTTTCTTCTTACCGAAGTCCATTTGTCACCACTCAGAACAGCCACACCTGGACTATGTGGAACGGTGACAGTTTTATCCGGATCTTCTATTTCGACTAGAGGTGTATGACTGCCGATGTCATTATCAAGCGACACTTCATTTCTCGTTAATGTCAACGGAGATTTCACGTTCCCGTCAACCGCAGTCAGGTGTTTAATGGGTCCAGTAGCAGCACTTACTACACTGACACATTCTTCATCGTCAGTGCTCCTGTTATCAGTGCTTCCGCCATCGTTTTTCTTGCAGGCCAAAGCCAATAGGCCCATAGCCTCCTGTATTAGTACCTTTTTATCCGTACAGCAGAACATACAAAGCCAATGCGAGTTAGGCTTCGAGCATCTTTTGTAAGCCGTCGGACTTAGTCGTGTACACATTTTGTGATACCACTTTTTACAGTCGTCACACTGCATTCCCTCCTCAACGGAGAACAAACAATTTGGTTGCCCACATTTGTGAGTCTTACCAACCATTGTAATTCGATTTAAAAGGTTTAAAAACAAAAAATGATAACAATGTGAACACAAGTCTTAGTCAAGGACTAAAAACAGGTACTCAGGACAAAATTTAGCAAAAAATTTCAAACTTTAACCAAAGAACTCTTAGTTAAAGTAGACCAAGAATGCTTTTTAGTGCAATAAGTACCAAAAGCAAATATAATCACAACAAGTACAAAAATCACTGCCCTTTTTGAAATTAGCGCGGAAATTTTTCTCTGTTATCTTTAGTATACCTAGGTTTCCTTTGGATGTATTGGTGATCTACTGCTGCCAGACACGGAAGCCCGTTAAGCGTAAGCTTCTTCTATTCCGTCCACAACCATTTGAACCATCTGAACATTTCATTTGGAGTGTTGCGGTTCATACGTCTTTTGCGCTACAAGTGTGTTTTTCATGGGTTTTGTTGTTTTTATAGTAGCATTTATTTCTGGGCACACCATGAAGTAAATTAACAAAACGAGATAACGTTTTGCTACTTGGACCGATGCATATATGTGCCTGGTCCAACGTTGTAGCTGACTGACTGATAGGCTATCAAAATTAGAGTAGGCGGAGCGGTATATGCGGGAACGTTGGGTAATAATGACAAAGTTTCTAGCCTCAACTTATCAGCATTCTGCAGTCCGATATTGAAGTAATCTGCAATCATGAACTGGTTACGGTCGGTCAGTCATAAAACCGTACGCAAACATCTGCCAGACCTTCAAGTCTAGGGCTCCGGGGCGGCCCTCTAAGGGAACCACCTGTTTCGGCCTGGGAACCCAGGTAGTATCACAGCTCACACACGAATCAAGTGACCTGTGTAGCGCATATGTATTCCGTGCCCCTTCGTACCAGTATTTATGTGTTCGAATAAATTTTAAGAGAGCTAGAATATTAGTAGCAATAACAGCGTAAAAGAATAAACATTGGTCAATGCAGTTCGTAAGAGGTGAGTTTGAGGAATAAAATGTAAGAAGTAGCTTTAAAGCTAAATACTCGGGAAAAAATAAAGAATGAATGTACCTCTTCCACTATGACTGATTCTGAGCCACATCTCGTGGTTGAACTCACCGAATACAATGCTACATGTATGAAGAGGTAAGTGATGCATCGAGTTGTTTGATTCTGGACTATCTAGTAACTTGTAGTTACCTTTCGTCATCGGTAATATAACTCGCATTTGACACACTGGATCGGTCCATTAAACTGCATAGGCATCTGCCGTTTCAAACAGTAACGAGTTTTCAGCCATACTTCTGACATTTGGCTAAGTCACTTTTTATGAATGATGATATATCCATATGTCCTAATAATTCCTCAGCTTAAAGATCATGCTTTGGATTTTGACAGATTATGCAATTTTCCTTAAGCTTTAATAAGGTACTTCTAGTTATTGTTCATAAAGTTGAAAATCTTTGAATGAGTATCCAGGATATACCATTTACTCCATATATCTCGACTGTTTTTTTTAATGAAGAGCATCCAAAATACATCACTTTTCAAGATTTCCAGTTTAAAAAGTGCTCGTTGTAATTTAGAATGAAGTTACGCATTAGTCTGTTTCAGGTTCTGCGTAATAATTTATTGTCGGGAAATTCTCTATTCCGATATTCCGAAACCAATAGCCAGAAGACCTGGAATTTTCCACAATTTAGTTTACCACATCGACTTTGCAAAATAGCGTAATGAACCAATTTGGCCACTATAGTGCCGCTTATATTCTATTTCTACCCCAAAGGTCATTCCGGTGCATAATCTCATTAGTACCTGTTATTCTCACACACACTGATCATACTTCGATGGCTGATTATGCAGTACTAATAGTATTTCTGCTTTTTCTATTCCCAAAAGTCCTAGTACCATGAGGACAGCTGTAATAAATACCATACTTTAAATGATCATTTAGATAACTACTTGAGTCTAAATTCATTCAAGTTTGGAAAAGACAAGTAACTTTTCTGTGTCGAGATCAGGATTCCTTTTATCATCAATCTATTCCAACTGAGTTAACACATTAGGTAAGTGGATTTGTTAGATCATTTAATTATTTATAAACGACAGATATATATTTAGCAGATTCATAACACATCCCTTAAATTCCCAAGTAAGCTTAATTCTCCTATCACATCACCATAGATGATCTGTTACCCAGTAAGGTCAAAGATGACGTTATTAGAGAAGGCATTAAAAAAGATATTCGAGCAATAAAAAAGTCAGTCAAATTCCATCTCAGCTGAACGAGTTGTTCATTCGTAGAGAAGTTTCAATATCTCACTTATTAAAGTATGTGCTAATGATGTTGCCTGGAGAGACAGTAAAATATTCACTTTTAGACTATCGAGGTCAAACAACACACCACCTCTTGACCTTTTTCCTGAGGAACAAGCCTTCACCATCATCTCATCGGTAATTAAAATCTAATATACCAATCCGTGATTTTTTACTCAACTATGTTTAATACCAGTGTGATATAAGCTAATTAACTTATGAGAGATCTCGACACTAAATATCTTGACGTTTATAAGTTAAATAAGTGTTCACTTTACTTAGACACAAATCTTTGGAGTTTGCATCATTTTTGGAACAATTTTTGGCGAGACTATAATTTATGGACGAACCAGTCAGATTTACGATAACAGATCTTAAATTTTGGCGCAAAATTCACTCATCCACTTGGTTAAATAGAGTTTTAGCATTATAGCGGATGTCAGTTTGTGATGAAAACCCGATATCTGACTCTTAACCCTAACCACTAACTGTAAATATTACCTAGCACCCGTTTCCTAACAACTGTGTTACTTACTCGGTGGCCCCAGGATATACGAGCAATGTTTCGAAGACACCTATGGTCGAATACTAGTAACCTGCGAATGTCCTCTACTCTTACCGGCCATGTTTCACTGCCATAAAGTAGGACGGAACGAACTGCTGCTCAGTAAACCCGTCTGTTGGTTGGTAGACGAGAATATCTCACCTACGCCATAAATGACGCAAGTTGGCAAAAGCTAGTCGAGCTTTCTGTATCCGTGCTGAGGTTTTGTCACACACCAAACCAAAAGGGCTGATGAGACTCCCAAGGGAAGCGGTTGACACGCTCATTTACTTCACTTCCTATCATTAGTTGGGGTGTCGATGTCACCCATTTTTGCATTTCGACGGGGAGAATCGAGTTCCGAACATGCTTGCATTGTTGCTTATAGTGGTCGGAAGACTGCATTTTGTCAGCGTCTTCACCAAATAGAACTATGTCATGGACATAAGGACTATGTCATCGGCAGCTCAATAGTTAAAGCGTCCGACCTTCAGACACCAGGTCACAGGTTTGGGCTCCATTCTACTTATTTCGAATTGCACAACTGAATAGTATCAATAGTTCTCATACTTCTAGTGTTGCTTAAACCCAAGTACGCTAATGTGTAAGTGACGAATAATTCGAATAAAACATATTTTGACCATTGTAATACAGTAATTATGGGTTTGTAAATGTAGAGCTTGATGATGAAGTTATAAAAAACAATTCTTTGCTCAAATATCTGTTGAGTTCGAAATCCCATACCTTCTTATTTATTACAAACTATATGCATGCATATTACTCTTAGTTGTCATTATTATTATTATTATTATTATTATTATTATTATTATTATTATTATTATTATTATTATTTTAGAAATGAGTACTGAGAATGCTTCAAAAAATTGGGAGCTTACTTTGTATGAATTACATCGTAAACCACAAGAGCCTATTACCGATGGAACAGTTATTGCTGTTAGTCCACGAAGCTTAAAGAGTGAACTAATGTGTCCAATATGTTTGGATATATTAAAAGTGACTATGACAACGAAAGAATGCTTACATCGTTTTTGCTCTGAATGTATTATCACCGCTCTTCGTAATGGTAACAAAGAATGTCCAACATGTCGTAAAAAGTTGGTGTCGAAAAGATCGTTAAGAAGAGATCCAAATTTTGATGCGTTAATTTCAAAAATTTATCCAAGTCGTCAAGTAATGCTCATTTCCAATTCCTTTCATAATTTGTTTACTGTATGTATATTGTAGGTTATATCAGTGTGAAAAGCTAGAGCTTAAAGCACCTAACTCGTAAAGTTGTTTTTCTTAACAATATTCCATGTATATCGGTTTGCGCGACTATCTGGTATCACTAGCACTTAAAAAATGTGACTCGTAGTCGACTTCAGAATTGTGTAGTTTGTCACTAAATAATACTGAAAATAGGAATTAATTGTGTGTTCTCTTTAAATATCAGAGTGAAATAAACATTTGGCGATTGTTTCACGATTTTTATACAAATCTAAACAATAATACATGTTGTAATGTTCAGCCTAAATATTGTCTATTTATTAAATTTTAATCAGTTATTTGTGGTTATCGTAGGTGAAAATCTTTAATATTTTTGATTTGAATGGCTACGCTTTAATTTTTAAAGATTTTAAGGCCTGACTACTTTTTTGGGTTTACTTTTAACATGATATTTTATTGAATATGGGTGAATAGTGTTGTGTAGTCCATGTTAACTAGATTGCCTTAACTAACCCTCTGTCAAATTATGCTGCAAGGTTTTCACGATCTTTCATGCTCTTGTACGGCCAAAAGTAGAGAAAGTCTGCTTTCAAAAAATGCTTCCACCGCCATGCGTTTATGCCACCTGTCAGGGAAATCCTCTCTGCCTTAAACTGAAGGCCCCCAAATGCCCTGGTACGGCCGAAAGTGGGGAGAGTCCGTTCTCCCTCTCGAAACGCCATCACATGGCCACTCGTATATAGACTCTTCCAGGGAAGTCCTACTCACTGCCTTCTCGTGGCGCGAGTGTTGTTCACGAAATCGAGAGGACGAAAAGCGAATGTCCGGGAGTGAGGAAACCCTGATTCCAAACCAATGGTGCACATGGGCTCCAGTATCTTGAAGGAGCAAATGGATGGATATTCTTTTTGATAGGTCTGTCTACTCTCTTTGTAAGTAGAACAGCTAAAAAGTCATTCCATATACACATATATTCTCTTTTTTTCATATGATTGACTAAGTGTGTTTCATCAAATTGTTTGTAGACAAATCTCTAGTTAACCTGTGTCATTTCATGTAATTTTTTTAAAAACGAAAAGATTAACAAAAACTTGTGACCAAATACCAATATCGAGGTAATCCACTAACGATGCATGTACACCAATAGAGATTGATCAATTATAGTCTCTAACATATCAACAGCCTGAAAATGTAAACCCATGCAAATAAAATACATTTTCTTCCAAAAAATGGACAAAAAATTCAGAATTGTAATTAAGCTGTTTTAACGATATATTTGAAATGCTAAAGTTTAATGGTGGCTTTCAGTGAAAATTTGAAGCAAAAGGCATTGGGCTTGAGTTTGTGTGAGAACGTCAACACTGAGATGTAGTTACATTCAACCAATAAGTCTTAAATCGAAGGAAATACACATTCTGCATTTCACTATTATCCACTATACAACTTGAATAAAAAATGTACTTGGCTCAAATCGGCTATCCATCTTCAATCATTAATTTGAATGTATTAATATCTGTCGTAGAACCTGTTAAGAATTTATCAGAACTTGCAATTTTATTTAATTATTTGTGTGTGTTTTAATATAATGTAAGAGTCTTTCTTTACTCTTCATTGGTTTAATCAATATATAAACTGTCTTTTTAGTTTCATTTCATTAGTAATTATTTCATTTTTTGGTTTTTATCATCAATCAAAAAAGGAGTATGAAGCACATCAAGATAAAATTTTAGCACGTTTAAATCGTCAACATTTAAGTGCAGCATTGACAAGATCACTGGAACAACAATTAGGCTTAAATGGCAACAACAATACTACTGCCAATAGTAGTAATGGCAGTAGATCACGAAATTCAACCAACACTGGACGTAATCAAACACTAGTCAATAGTAATGCTGGTAATGGCGGAACAAGTGAAGTACATACAGATGCTGGAATAAGTGAAGAAGAAACACCGTCAAATGTAAGTTTTATTTTTTGAAGGGGCTTTGTAGAGATTGGTTTGATTTGTAGATAGTAGTTATCACAGATCGATCTCACTTGGAGCACTATTCAAAACAATTGAGGACTAGACAAATATTTCCTTTCAGTATGAAGCTCCTTAGCAGTGCGTACCCATGAGCATAGGGCTTTCAGGTTTAAACTATTAGGACCACTATGTCTGTGCTCAGTGGTAAAATTCCTATTTTTTATTAACTTACAACATGATGCGATGGCAATCCAATGCTATCGGTACCAACTGTTTCGTTTTCAAAATAACTGGGCTCTACCAGTTATAACTTTTTGCTAGAACTTCAAGAAGATCTTGAAGTAAGTCACTACTGAGCTACTTTTAATTATCATATGCCTATTCAGATTGAATTACGTTAATTCTGTAAAAGTGTTTGATGACAATTGTTAGTAGGCCAATACGGCTTTAACGTTTCTTCGCTTTCTTTTGAAAACTAGGGGAAATGGGTCATTTACTGGAGACGGAATAAATAAATAAAATTCCGAAAATGATTGTGGTACAGTGAATAATGTGGCATGTAAAGTAGATATAAAGTTAGAATGTTTGAAAGGAGGACAAAATACAGTATTCTGGAAAATATGAGCATGGTTTTTTTAAAAGCAATAACATTTTCTAGAAAGGGATTCATTCAGTTTTGATCAGATTGGAACATCATTCAGACTTGAGTCGGTTAAAGTTCTCAAGCCACTGGTGATACTGAGACCGATTTTAAATCAAGTTCCCTACGAGCTCTAATCATTGATCACGATTATCATGTGGATCCATACTGTATAGTTTGCACTTATCATCATAGCTCAGGCCAACATCCATTGACCTCATGGATTGATAGTATATCGTGGTTTGACCGTCTTACAATGTCATTAGTAATTGTCCTAAACACAACATGACTGGTATCTCCTCTGGTTCAGTTTCGTCTTATGTCTAAAACTCACTTAGTTGCTTAAGTATTATCGTCTGTGCGAACTAATAACCGAAACCAGTTATTAGTTGGTGAAGTTTCCTTGTTATCAATTAACTAGACGGAAATTGATTGGCTTTTAGTACGTCTTAGGCTTTTTGCGCATGTGTTTCGATATTACCACAGTGAGTTTCATTCTTCTAATGCTTGTTAGCAATATATTACAGGATACACCTTTCTTTGTAGAAAATCTTATCAGAATCGTCAGCTGGATTTACTTGGATTCTAATAGACAACTGAAAATCAAAATTTTTTTTGTGGTTTTTCATTTTCTATGCTGGATAGTATATTTGCGACCTTTCATTATCATTCTAAACAATATCATCAGAGCCCTACTTCACTTCTACTTGAATTAGGCGCTGTTAATGTTGTTCAGATCGATACTGAAAACTTTGAGATTAAACCCTCCAACTTAGACAATGTGAATATCACCTAAAGTATCCCCTTGAACTGCAAATCTCCATCATTTCGTATCAATAACTATTTTACAATAGTAATAATGAAAATAATTTAACTTTCTTTAATCCTAACATTACTGTCTATTTAATATCTGTGTTTTATTTCTGATTCTCTATCATGTTGGTAATTCCGTTTTTCTTCAGTTTATCAGTAATGGTGCTTGTTCAACACGACGTGTCTCATCTACATCGCATCAATTAACTAATAATTCCGATACGGAAAGTGGAATGGATACAAATTCAATTGGCGAAAATAGTTCTGTATCCGATTTACCAGTTTTACATTATCGTAATAATACATCAGCTACTTCTTCTATGTTCACTACAACTGCTGGCGGTGCTGGTGATTCAAATCATCCTCATACTCAATACAATTGTTCCATGGATCGTAGTATTATTAATAACAATAACAATAATAGTAGTATTCTGCATAATAATAATTCAACTTCATCTATGTTATCACCATCTGTATTTCCTGAAATTGAAGTTTTATTGAAACCACATCCACGTTATTCTTCGCAGTATACCACTTCCACTGCTATGGTGTCATCTACTTCATGTAGTCCATCTACATCAACAGGACATCGTAATAACAATAATGCTAACAGTAGTAATGGTAATAATAACCCTAATAGTAATTACAATGATCAAGGAAATGGTTTAATCAAATATCTTAAAGCTCCGACAATAACTACAGGTTAGCCGTACCTTACAGTATCTACATTTAATAACTTTTATTCATTAATTTACTATTTCTGTCTTATTTGTAACTTGTCTATCAAGTACAGGTTTATGTACACAGATACTGAGTAATACTCTTGATTGAGAGATACTAATAATAACTATAATAATACCTGCTCACCCAAACCTAAGTAATCGGTAGCTCAGTTGTTAGTCTTTGATTTCTGACCCTACATCATAGATTTGTACACCGCTCCACCAAATTCGATTTGGTTAACCGGATCGCATCACTATCCTTCACATTTATAGTGTGAATTCAAGCCATGTAAACGAATTTGTATGTCTTATATTGCAAACAGGCATCAATAATTTACATTTAGTTACGTTTTGCTCTGATAAAAATATGTATAAATAACTTATAACGCGAATGATTACATTCTTTTTGTTGTTAATTTGCAACTCATGGACTATCCATCTGAAAGTTATCAATTGAGATAAATGAGAAAGAGTAGGGTTCTGTTTATGTGTACTGCAATACAAAAAAGGTTTACATCTACCCTACTGCTATCGATTTTAGACTATGTCACTTAAGGTTTTACCTCATAGACCTCAATCAAAATGTTAACACTTCCCAACATTATTCACATATACAGATGTCATAGAATTATGCCTTGTTATGAGTTGGTCTTAAGTAATCTTTACCCAGTCTACTTCTACGCTGGTTAGTATAGCACGTTAGCTTTGACATTGGTTGGAGATGTATCTCGTACCTCTTCAACCAAACCTACTCAATGGTTTTATCAGATGTAAGTATTATCTCGAAAAGATGTTGACCAGACACTAATAAATCATCCATATCTTCTTATGATGCTTTTTACAGCCATATATTTATTAAGAGCAAATTACTGTTTGATATACCAATCCTGTATTAAACACAGTCTCTAGAGTAAACTATTAAGCCGTTTCATTGAAATAAAACTGAAATTTATAAGTTAATTTTGACATTTTTCAACATAATCCTTTCCTAGCTACAGTTTATTTCTTTTTTGTTATTCTTATTCACCTCCAATTTAGTTGATCATTTATGTAGATATTTAACTGTACGTATTAATCTTCAAAGAATAAACAGAGAAGTATCTGGTAAGTGCAGTCATAGTTATATAATCTTTACTATTGTATGAATAAAATGACTTATTATCTTAGTTAATTTAAAAATATAGTTCAACTATTCTATTCTTTTAAATATTTATTTGATTTTGTCTTGATTTAGAATATTATATATGGTCATATTGACTTTACTTCATTTTATGTCATACATTCTGCTAAGGATGCTTCTTGATAGATTCTGATCTATGTCAATCAGTTTCACTTTCTGAGGCGTTACCACTGATTTATTTGATCTGAAATTGATCTCATGTAAAGTTCGATTTCACCAAGAATCATAATCTCCTTCCGAATTGCAAGTACACCTCGTTGTTACGAGTACCGATACGCACTAAACCTAGGTTCAAGGTGTCCTACTTATTATCTCTAACCACTTAAAATCAAAACATAGTGTACTCGATATTAAGCCTATTAGACTAGTGATCAAATTCAAATTTCGTCTATCGAATTTGATTTGTACTAAAGGAGACTAATCAGAAATGAAATTGGCTACTACTTAGTAGTTGATCAGTAAAAATAATGACCATTTAAAAAAAAAGAAACTACCTGTTCGATGATCATATAAAACGATATATATTTATACATATTATACTTAGTCCACTTCTCGCTTAATAATAATTATAAAAGGATTATTTAGTAGAAAAATTATAGTTTCCTATTTAACGATCATTTTCTCATCCATTTTATACACAATAATATTTTTCTTAAAAATTAAGTTTTGGTTACTTCGTTTAACATAACAAAACCAAGACAAAATTGGTAATCTCTGAAAAGTCAAATTAATGTTATATTCAAACTAATTCACCCCATTGCACAAGCAGTGGCTAATTGGATAACGCGATAGAGTTTGAAGCGAACGGTACTGAGTTCGAGTCCCAGAGTGATCATAAACTTTGAGATGCAGGTACATCCAGTTGACAAGTCCCAAATAGGACGAAACGCGTGTCCTGGATTTCACTGTTAGTCACTATCCATCTTTGTTTATAAAGCTTGTGACCTAAGGCAATATTGTGAGGCAGTCCGCACAGGATGCACATATACCATCAAGAGACTGATCAGTTGTGCAGTCCTGAATAACAATGAGAAGATACAAGTAAACAACACTGATTGAATTTAATTCATAATTTAATTTATATTCAGTAACGCAAACTGTTAATGATAATAGGGAATTGAAAAAGAAAGAAAAATTGCATTCTTTTACTTATTGTGATTTTTGTGCAACATTGTTGGCGTCTTTTTAAAGAAAAATTGAACTCGATGATTATTCAGTATAATATTTATTTTGTTTATCCAGTATGATAATTTATTCGGTATAATATTAATTCAATTGAGTGTAATGATTGTTTAAGATACAATATTCTTGTATTCAATTAACATGGACTATGCTCAGCATGACATCGTTCGTTATAGCTCTGGATATTTGTTTTTTATTTATGTGATTTTATTCTAATTAATAATCAAAATAGGTGTACAAACCAATATATAATAATGAGTGTATTTTCGACTAGGGTTGTCGTCGTGTTTTGTAGTGAATAAATCTTCATTTGTACCAGTCTTCTTGTTCTTACTTCGTGTTGTGAGAATTGCAGTGGTTTCTCGTTTTTTTTCAAGTACAAGTAATAAACGATTCCGATATAACAATTAGCGACGACAACCAGTTATAACAAATTGACAACGAGACATATTAGTTAAGTATAAAGGAATAAATATTTCAATGGTTAAGATCATGAGTCAATTGAAGCCAGACCACCACGGGAAACCCGGAAGCACTGGACAGCCGTTTCGTCCTATTGTGGGACTCCTCAGCAGTGCGCATCCACGATCCCGCCTCGCGAGATTCGAACCCAGGACCTATCGGTCTCGCGCGTGAGCGCTTAACCACTAGACTACTGAGCCGACCGTCATCTAACGGTGTTAATGTCCAACTTCATCCAATCCACGAAACTGAGCGACCCATCCACCATTGTCATCAGTGAGTTACTATCTCACAACCGACCTGGTTGGACTGCATTAGTCACTGCTTCTCACTGAAACTCTAGGAAATACCTCTTGAAGCCAGTCACTAGTGAGCATATGTTAATAAATATTTCTTTTTATATATTTGTTCATCAAAATTCTTATACCATAATCCTATTGAGTTTTAGTTTCATATGATCATATTACACTGAATTATCTATAATCTCAATTAATATTTATCGTTTCTGTTTTGTTAATTTGTTTAATTTCTATTCATTCTTTTTTTTGGATCAAGATGAAAGTGTTCGATTCATCTTATACAGTTATCATGAAAGTACAAATACTTATCAATTATTAGATTCCCATATGTCCATTGAAGAAATTAGTCGTGATCAATTTCATGGAGTGAATTGTCTTGATTTATATTATGCACGAGATGATATCTTAGATGATAATAATAATAATAGTAATAATAATAATAATTGATAAAGAAGTACAAAGAAATACAAAATTGGATCATAATTCACAATGAATATTGAACTTCAGAATTCATTTAAATAATTGTCTATATATGTCATTCATCAATCGCTTATTAATATTGACATCCATAGTTATAACAACAACACCAACAACAACGCTGTCTCCCATCAATACAGTTATAAATTATTTTTAATGATATATTTCTCTCTCATTAATGCTCCTCATATATATTTGTTTGTAGTATTCGACCTTTTTGTTGTGTTATCTCCTTTGATTTGATTTCTTGGTTTTAGTTTTGTTAATTTTCATTTTGTTTGTTTTACTATTGTGTGTTATATGTGTTTTGTGTACTACCAATCATTAGTAGATGATTGCCTACTATTAAAAGCGACGTGTTGCATCTAATTATTTAAAAAAAGATGTAATTATGTCTCTTATCTAAAAAGTTGTAAATATATTTACTTTTGCACGGATCATCTTGGATACTACTGATAAACTAAGTCTTAGTAATCTACAACTGATACTGAAAAGATTCTAACAAAATATTTATGTATTATTTATAATGATGACTAATTTCTGGAATATATTTATTGTTTTAATTTATGAGGTATATTCATTAGTCTTTGACCCATGGATCGTTAACTCATAATCTTACCTCCTTTTTTGTATACCTCTTTTCCGCATACACATTATAGCTGCTTTGTACAGAATTATTTCATTTTAAAATCGAAAATGTATAAATTTATTGTTATTATTAATATACAAAAATGATTGTTTATTAAGCGTATCTTTCTTGTTTTTAAATGATTGTGTGACTTGGGGTGAGATGTTTGTGAACAGTTTTGTAGACTATCTACCAACAATTGAAGAATAGCAACTTAATTACGGATGGATCGAGGACAGAATTTAACGGGTCCTGAAAATAGATGTGATTTTTTAAATTAATCTAGTGAAAGGTAAGTTTTCATGATATCTTGATTCTTAAGTATATGAACCGAGAAAATAAGAAACTACTTTCCGAGTTCACATTTTGCCAGACTAGTTGCTTAGCCGTATTCATTCAGCTTTTCAAATAGTCTTTTTAAATGAGTTAGACTCTGTCTCGTCTTTACTAGCCATTAGCAGCGATTCCTTATATGTGTATACAAACGATGAACCCAGCAGAACCTGATTGACAAAATGCTGGAATGTCTTCTCTGAGTTTTTAATGCTGAAATGGGAGGTGATAGATGTCTTCGGAATATAGTCAGGGTGAATTTGCATATGACGATACTCACTTACAAGGTCAATTTTCGACAAAATATTTGAATCAGGTAAATTGTTCATAAGGTATATATATATATAGTCTGCTATGATTACTCGAGAATACGTTTCTTAGGGATGTTTTAAGCTACTTAATAGTAGTATAACTTTTAACTAACGAAATATTCCAATCTAATTGATCACGTTTTTTGTGTAAATAAGCCTAGTTTGAAAGATAAATTTATATGTTCTAAGTTTTGCTTAGAACTATATCTTAAAAAAGATAATCAAACATATCCGAATGATAAGTTTCATCAGATAAAGAACATGGTATGATAAAATAGGTGTATAGATTTGATTTGACACCCAAGATAGAATTAACAAAGGTTATTCCATTCAAGAGTACACCCGGAACCTCCAGTTCTTATGGCAGACATGGCAACTGTAAGCTGCTAAGTAGAGATTCAATGAATAAAATTCAAAACTCTGGTTTCTTTGTTACATAGCGTGGTTCTCATCTCAAGTCATCGACATTTATTGTGTTGGGCCTTTTGAAGGAAGTCAGCAGGAATCTTCGGATTTAGGTACCATACTAGTTGGTACCGGTCAGTAAGGCTCACGTGTAATCTTTAGGGATCGAATATTCCATAACAGGCTCAATAACGTATCATCCAGCTTCACAGCCTCAGACGTTATCAATGAGCTATTCAAGCCAATAATGATCTCCTGTAGCACTGAGATTACTTACTTACTTACGCCTTCTACCACTCGTCGAGAAGCATAGGCATTCAACTCCATCCTGAGAAATCCTTTCCAGCTTCTATTAATCCTTTTCATATCTACTTCCCATTCTGGACTCACTGTGTTCTTTGGTCTTCCTCTACCGTTTCCCTTCAGGATTCCAAATTAAGGCTCGCATCGTGATGCAGTTTGATGATTTTCGTAATATAAGTCTTATTCACTCACAGCATCTTCTACTAATTTCCTCTTCATATGGAAGCTGGTTTGTCCTATCCCATAGTAAGCTGTTACTCATGGTATCCGGTCAACGGAAATTGAGTGGACAATTAATTATAAATACTTGTACTATTTGGTTGATGGTTGTGGTAGTTCTGGAAGTTTCACCTCCGTACCACAGAACTATCTTGACATTCGCATTTAAGATTCTGACTATGATAATGAGAAAACGAAATTACTGTATTGTTAATAATACCATTGGCACTTGGTTGATATCAGTTAACAAATCACTGGAAGGAAGTGAGATATTTTTCACACGTATGTGTTATTTGAATAGAATTGATCAATGGTTGCGTGTTTTTTTGAAAGAACTGACATAAAAATAAAATGTCCACTTGACAGCTTCAGGAATTCATTAACCGTCTGTAGTGGACACTTCATAAGTGTGTACTAATTACCTGGACGTTTGTGGTAGTGTTTTTGGAGTAGATATATATTATCATCGCCAACTCCAAGCAAACTATGGCGGTCCGGGTAAATCCAGCTGACAAGTCTATCATAATGTGAACCAGATAAAAGACTCAGTAGACGCCCAAAGTCCAAATTGACAAGCTGGATTCCGTAAGTTACGATCATGCATGGACCAAACTGTAACACTACGGATCATTGTTGCGCAAGTGAATGAAACCTGTCACTATACATCAACTTCGTTGATTATAGGAAAGCATTCGAGAGTGGATATAAGAACCTCATGGAAACTTCTTCAACATTATGGTGTACATGAGAAAATCGTCAACACCCATTTCGTGCTTCTTTGAACAGCATCAGAGCAATTCCCTGAGTGTTCGGAGGATTTTTTTCTTCGTGACGTAGGATTGAGATATTTACAATTAATTGGCCACTTAGTAGGAATCGAATTCATGTTCTACCAGTCCTTAAGTGCTTAACGAATTCTATTGACTATGTTATTATATAACCAATGACTTGATTACTTCCATAATTCACAACTTTGGAGTAAAGAATTTCAAGGAGTTCATTGAGTAACTGGTCAGTAGTAATCCTGTGATAATGATAATACATCGCAATATACAATTGTTTTAATGTATATTTCAGATAATTGAATAAAATATTTTAAAATAATCATTTCCATATGAATTGAAACAAGTGTTCTTTCTAAACTGTTGTGATAAATAACATTTTAAGTCAATCACTTGTTTCATATAAGTTTGTTTGATAGATGAAGTGAATTCTTCTAATCATTTCATTATGCACTAACTTGGATGGTTCAGTAAAATGTTTAACAAATCTGGTGTCTGTGTGAAACATATAAATTTTAGCTTATTAATAAAAAATAAACAATTATAGTCGCTTACCATATTCATGTTAATGTGATTTCTAGACAAAACGGAATAAGCAACAGAGACATGGTAATATGAGTGAGTACAAGAAATGTGATTATGGTGAATTCGTCAGCTGGATTTATCTGCACCTGAGTTGATGTTCACCCACCCACACACTCCACCAACTTCAACCCAGTAACGTCGTAGTGTATGCTACTTATATCGCCAGATATAAACAGTATGTAACATCAATCAGAAGTGGGATGCCTGGCAACAGAAGGTTGAGAAAATCGAATTGAAGAGAACAGGGATTTAAACATGAAGTAATTGTAATAGTAATAATAATAATAATAATAATAATAATTGGAATGAAGGAACAATGAATTTTGTAAGAGACAATTGATGGAAGATGTGTGAATGAAGTATTCAATGTATGGTTTTCGTATTTTATGAAAGCATTCTGTAATTTTGTACTAAACAATGAAATGGTTATTTTGCACCAAGTCTTCCTTCACTTGACCATTTGCTTAAAACGTTACCTCGTTTCTCTTTCAACTACTAATTCCACTATACCACTAACTTTTGAAAAGTGCATCAGTTTTAATTCAATTTGAAATAATCTGAATTATCCCATTATTGGTGTTTTGATTGAAATTATATGTTAATATTAATGATGGTTGAATATGTTACCATAGAAACAAAACAATTTCTCGAAAAGTTGAAATGAGAGTATCAAACATCTGAATGAATAGTATCAAAATCATAAGATTAGTTATAATTAATCTTAAATTAAAAATGACTTGATTATAATGAAGAATTTTTGCAAAGGATATAAGTTAAACAAACAGAACTCAGTATGAAATATCTTGGAAACAACATAAGAATAAAAACAAAGGTAAAGATATTAATAAACTGTTTGCTACGTTAGTCTTGTGTGGCTCATCAGCTGATTGTACGCAATTTAAAAGTTAAACGTTCTTTTGTCTATATTCCACTCAAAATGTAGTATTGTAGCGAACGAGAACACCAGTGAGGACGATCGAATGTATTTAACACGAAATTACAAGACTTGTTAATAAAATCTAAATGTCATGAAGTAAATGCTTAATTTGCAAAATGTCCATGAATTGTCTCAAAATGACTCAGACTTCATTGTTCTTGCATTTTCATACAAATTGCATTCTGTTTCCATTCTTTACTGTTCGATCATCTTGCATCTCTGCTGCCAGACCTTCTGTTTATGACTAATATCATATACTAGTTATGTCAATATAAGTAGCACACACCACAGTATTAGCTTCTACTGAACAACTTGTATCTATTGTATGTATTCTTATGATGATACTTCTGGTTAGTTTAAATCATTCACAACCAAACTGTTTGACATATGTTCTGTCAGTTTATTAGTACAGTTCTCTCAACATACTTGCTTACACAGGTACAGTTCAATAAATAAATGCATTTAGAAGTAACTACAGAAGATCTCTTATCAAAGTAAGATTTTTTAAGTAATATTTCATTGATTTTTCAATCCAATAACATAACTCTTAACCCATGATTTTTCGAACTTATTCAATAACTAGTGACTAAACTACTGTTGAATGTTGTTTTCTTCAAGGAAGGATAAAGCGATGAATTACAATCAATTCAAATCAAACTAAATTAATAGAACAGAGCATTTTATTCTTTTTGTCTAATAGTTCTTACATTGGTCTCAGTTACAATGTTAAAATATGAATTCAATATGTAATTAATTAAATCATATTTGAGTTTTTGATTTGATTTGATAATTGTGTAGATTATGATCGATTGCGTGAACAATGACCTAAAATGAACGAACTCAGGTGACTTAACTGGTTCTTTTGTTTAGTTCAGTTTGTTTAAATAATAAATTACCCCTTTTCATTAAATCAATTCGACCTATTTGAATCAAATATAAAATGTGACAAATTAGATTAAAACAATCCTTAATGAAATATAACCGGATCATAATTAAATCATATTAGATCTGTACAGAAATGCCTCGTAAGATAAAGTATATATATATATATATATATATATATATATATATATATATATATATATATATATATATATTCAAAAGTTAGTGGTATAGTGGAATTAGTAGTTGAAAGAGAAACGAGGTAACGTTTTAAGCAAATGGTCAAGTGAAGGAAGACTTGGTGCAAAATAACCATTTCATTGTTTAGTACAAAATTACAGAATGCTTTCATAAAATACGAAAACCATACATTGAATACTTCATTCACACATCTTCCATCAATTGTTTCTTACAAAATTCATTGTTCCTTCATTCCAATTATTATTATTATTATTATTATTATTACTATTACAATTACTTCATGTTTAAATCCCTGTTCTCTTCAATTCGATTTTCTCAACCTTCTGTTGCCAGGCATCCCACTTCTGATTGATGTTACATACTGTTTATATCTGGCGATATAAGTAGCATACACTACGACGTTACTGGGTTGAAGTTGGTGGAGTGTGTGAACATCAACTCAGGTGCAGATAAATCCAGCTGACGAGTCCACCATATATATAAAACTTGTTCATATCCAGTTAATGAGGAACCGATTGTAATCAAAGGTTACTTATCAATTAATATTGCATGTCAGGTCTAACTTTTTGTTTTTGTAAATTGTATCATAATTACATGAAACAATTGTGGCACATTTTAGTGTTATGTCATTTTGCAAAAATGTGAATGTCTATTTGAAAAATGAACCGAAAAGTTCTAGTCAGAAGACATTACATGTGAAATCAATCAATTGGAGATGTGACCAGTAACTGGTCGATAACATGGAGTTAGTAACAAGCTATTTGGTGAATTGATTGAATTCAAGTTGGTTACAGCTTTAATGACCCAAAGATATCATGCGACCTATCAGATTCGAAGGTTTCATACATTAAATAATATCACATATATAGGACTTTCATTTCAAGTTATCATTATGGTATCATACGATTAATTGATTAAAATTCAATATTCTAGTTATCTTATTAATGATATAAGGGAACTACATGGATATTCTGTAGATGATATCTTCACACTAGAACTTGAGGATATTCATTTGAAAAAAGCAGATTATTGTCAATGATTATATTTTAATTTCATTAAGTGATATATAGATATTTGATTAATTTAATGTATTGACATAGGTGTAGGTGAAGATAAATGGAAATAAGTGTCAGTAGAGCCCTGAAAACGCTAGGAAACATTTTATCCAATCAGCACTGAATAGAAGCCTATCACAAATTTCTAAAAAGCGAAGAGTCGCGTGTTACATTGTCGGTCGGATGATTACCTATCCTGTTACCATGTTTAGTGGCATTCCAGAAACTTCCAGAAGCCTAAGTCCATCTAAAATGCTATAAATACCCTAGATTTTCTGTATATAAACGAACCATGGAGTAAAGCGTTCTTTCCATATTTTATGCCTTTCCTATCTTTTTCGAGTTGTTGTGTAGATTCTGAATGAGGTTACTAGAACAGTTTAGGAAATTTAATCAGGTGCTCAATCATAAGATTTATCAATAATAGGAATGGAGATTTAGCAAGTAGACATTTCTGTACAGTACCAATCTTGAGAGTGATCCGCTAATATATATGAAATGACCTGTGGAAAATATTAATGCAAATATAATCACTTTCAGTATAATTAGAGCTAAAACACATCCATTCATTGTCAAACTGACTAATTGTTAAGTTCCACTGACCAATTCACTTACGACACACATCCGACGATGTATCAAATCCACTATTGAAATGAAAAGATAGGAAAGATTAATTACCAAGCTGAATCAAACTAGAATATACGGTCTGGACTCTTCAGTAAGGGTATGTTCGACTTCTAATGGTGTGTTTCATTTAAAATATCTTGAGTAATATTTGACTTTGAAATTTCTTACGTACACAAACATGTGATATATGTGTACTCATCAAGCCTATCAATAATTTGCATCCTTTAAACTTGTAATTTAAATTGGTAACACGGTAGTAAAGTCAATTTGAACGTTTTTCCCATATTACTGAGGGTTTTTAGAATGCTTATTTCTCAGCTCTATGGGTTATTACACTAAACAGTGTCTGAATACAATTTATTATAAGAATGAATATTGATGTCTACTAGTCATTCTTTATTTACAGATTGATTTTATTTCGGTAGTATATCGAATACTTTCCTTGTGGACAACTTTAATGAATCCTAATCATTGTTGATGTTATTATATGCCCATAAAACTGATAGATTATTATGTTATTTATCTGAGAAAGAAAAAAGAATAATACTAATAACAATTTTCACTGATAATTTATTCTTTACAGATTTTAGACATAAGCATCAATTCTATGTAACAATACTCCAGTGATTTCAGGTTTTCCCCGGTGGTCTAGCTTCAATTGACTCATGATCTCAACCATTGAAAATACTGTAAGTGTTCATGTAAGTTATTACATTTTTTTTCAACAAACATTTTTTAAGAGATCTCGTCATGAATGTTGATTCTTATTCTGTTTCAGAATTCCATTGATGAAAGTAGAGCATCTGATTGAAGGTGGGTAAGCATATAGTCTGGATGTTTATTTTGTCTTAGTCTTTGATACTGTTAAGGAATTGTTTTTAATTAAGTGCTTTTACACACACACACACCAGTATCCACAATTAAGTCTGCTGAGTTCAGAAAAGTGAGAGAGATATCTGGGAAACGTTTGTATGACTTAATATTTCGTTGAGAATAGGAGGCAACCTCAATAACTATTTTGTTTTGTGAAAATGGCTTAAATTGCTCAATTCTTTTTTTTCAGATTTCAATGGAAGTTAATAATACCTGTTAGTTACAACGGAGATGTGTAGACGAGACATTAATGGTGTGAATATTTTTGTAGACTGTAATGAAAATTCCTATTGATAAATGGTTTTTCATTCATGAACCACTTCTCTAATTCGGATCAATTATGTAGAAAAGTTATTTTCCCCGAAAAAAATTGTGTCAAATATCGGGGATAATTAGACCGGAAGTAGACTAGTTGATGTAAATTTTTTTAATGGAAAATGGAATGTTTTAAACAAATTTAGCTGAAAAGTAGACTTTTTTGTGAATTTAATGGGGGAAATGAACTAGTTGACTTCGATACAGAAATGTCTTGTAGTGTCTAGTACTATGTCAAGAACACATAGCTTATTCTAGTCTCCACAGGCCAATTTATTTATACTTCTTGAATCGATTATGCACTTGATAAACTTGACTGCTTTTATATGAGCGTATGTGTGTATCGCTTAACCAATGCATCACATATTTTTAAATTATTTTGATGTGGCTGTAAATATTGAATCACACTTTATCAAAGTGAGTTGGTATATTCGCCTTCTCTGGTCTGTTTCTCCACTTCATTCCTCTGATCGTCTGTCTCGGCCAACGAGTTTATGAGATGGATATACGTTTTCAAAATTCATCCTCATATTTGACGTATTTTATTCCGTTGTTCCCTGACGAGAATTAAATCGATTATTATAAATGAGAGTAGACGGCGTGCATATTTTGCTGACATCATCATTCTATTAAATCGAAGTCAGATCAACGAGCCATTAAGGTTCCTTCAAGGAAGACATTTAGATGGAAAATTCCACTATTTCCCTGAATTTACACCGAATTCCTCTTAAAGTATGACTTTTATTTCCTTCCAAGCCTCCCTATGTATTTATCCATCATAGTTTGCTTGGAGTTGGCGATGATAATATATATCTACTCCAAAAACACTACCACAAACCTCTAGGTAATTAGTACACACTTATGAAGTGTCGACTACAGACGGTTAGTGAATTCCTGAAGCTGTCAAGTGGACATTTTATTTTTATGTCAGTTCTTTCAAAAAAACACGCAACCATTGATCAATTCTATTCAAATAACACATACGGGTGAAAATTATCTCACTTCCTTCCAGTGATTTGTTAACTGATATCAACCAAGTGCCAATGGTATTATTAACAATACAGTAATTTCGTTTTCTCATTATCATAGTCAGAATCTTAAATGCGAATGTCAAAACAGTTCTGTGGTACGGAGTTGAAATTTACAGAACTACCACAACCATCATCCAAATAGTACAAGTATTTATAATTAATTGTCCACTCAATTTCCGTTGACCGGATACCATGAGCAACAGCTTACTATGGGATAGGACAAACCAGCTTCCATATGAAGAGGAAATTAGTAGGGGATGCTGGGAATCGATAAGACTTATATTACGAAAATCATCAAACTGCATCATGATGCGAGCCTTAATTTGGAATCCTGAAGGGAAACGGAAAAGAGGAAGACCAAAGAACCAAGTGTATCTAGAATGGGAAGTAGAAATGAAAAGGATGAATAGAAGCTGGAAAGAAGTGGAAAGGATTTCTCAGGATGAAGTTGAATGCCTATGCTTCTCGACGAGTGGTAAAAGGCGTAAGCAAGTAAGTATGTAAGTAATTAAGTTTTCTCTGAACTTCAAAAAATTACCTGAAATTTGTGAAACAGTTTCTTCGTTGCCTTCAAACGTTTTGCAAAATTGTAAAGTGCAATATGTAAGGATATCATTATGTACCAAAAGATATTCAGTGTCTTTATTTGCATTAAGTCAAACTTTTATATAAACATTCGATCAAGCTTCTTTAGAAAGATAATATCAGTTAACATTATCAAAGGATATATAAGGTTTAACAAGAAATCACAACACAGACATGTTCAGTCATGAATATGGAAAAGTATATTGAATAACATTGTACGAGTTGAGGACAACTATGTTTGATACTTAAAACATACATTTCTTTATCTAGTAGTTTATTTGTGAATGTAACAACTATACATGGTCTATTTACTCTTCGTATTGTGGAAATGGTGTACTGTAAACAAAAAAAAACATGCAACACATCATATTCTTCGTAAGTTTCATGATGCTTTGTAGCATTTTACGCTTTAAATCATGCTAGAATTCATCCGAATATGTTATCATCAGGAATGTGACATGTGTACAACGCAATATTTTCATAAAATTCGTAGACTGATTTGATAAACTTGTTTATTGTGCCTGTGACGAAACATTCGTCTCTTAATTACGGTTGAAGTATACTAGCACTAATAATGTTTTACAGTTTTATGAGCTATTGTTGTTTACAACAACAGAAAGAGTAAAAGATTACTGCCTGATGAAATCTACGTAACCTAATTACGAGTCCATAAGTGTTCCTATTATGACATTAAATTGTCTCCAAGTGTAATTGAATCACCATCTGAGAAAGATCTTGGTCTATCTTTCCTAATTACATCAACTGTTATAAGTTTTTTTAGTTTGTTTACACATAACAATATACAAACAATACTAGTAGTAATCATAGTAATAATCATTCCAAGGAACGTTGTTGAAAAGATAAACACTTACCTTTTTTATCTGTTCTAATTTGTATGAGAAGCGAATAATTGAACAATAGTTTGTAACAAGAAACATAGTTTAGGTTAAAACGCAATCAGGAAGGACTTCTTTAACTGAATATAGTTATCTCTCTTACTCCCATCTATTTATAGTCTATACCACGTCAGATAACTCTGGAAGCCACTGAACTGCACCGTCTATAGGGCTGCACCAGCACTTACATAAGATTCTTGTAGAAATCCAAAATACCGCTTAATCAGTAAGTTAGACATCTCTATAATTAACTACATATATCTGTGAAAGTTAATGTCTTTCAGATTATAGTAAAAGATATAATGAGATATTTGTATAGCTGCAAACGAACATCAAACATTTTCTGAGAATTTCGAAACTTCGTAACTTGCTCTTACCCATGAAGATTATAGTCTTTATAATTTTTTTATATCTCTGACAGTGATACTGTCGATTTGCTTATGCATACGCATAATCACTTCATCTTCGAATGAAGTGATATCACTAGCTTGCTATATTTATCATCAGCTAACAACCTTCTAATCAATAGATGACAAACCATGTACAATCAACTAACGGATGTAAAGATACATCCTTCCAGTTGCATGATGTTACGGAATAATGATTAAAAATTCAGAAACTTAGACCTAGATTCACGTGATTTTCAGAATGAACGTAATAGATGTGAGTAGTTTACAAAGACAATAGTATGATTCTTTTACATGTTGAAATTCACTCAATGCATTATTGAGTCCATCCCAGATTTAAAAAAACACCTTCTGAGGAACAAGGAAATGAAACTTTCAACTAAAAAAATGTTGTTTGTCGGAAATTTTGTGGTTTTCTAATATCAACAGACTAGGCAGTATGTGAATACCAAAAAATTATGTTAGTCTACACACATAAAACCAACCTCAAGCACTTCAAACACAAAATGCCCTCTATGAACCAGCTGTATAAAGCCATTGAAACGAAAAAGTGAACAATTTTTAAAATGATTAATTCATCAATCGTGTCAGCTTGACTATATCTCCGCTCACTTCATATACACTATTAATCATATCTGCTTCATAATATTAAATAGGATTACTTTTATTTCTGATAATATAGACCACAGTGCACAAGCACGTGGCTACCAGAACTCAGTAGCTAAGTGGAAAACGCGATGACGTTTGAAGCGAATGGTACTGGTTTCGAGTCGCTCCCGGAGTGAACATCAACTGCGGGATGCAGGTACATCCAACTGACGAGTCCCAAATAGGCCGAAACGCACGTCAAACTGGGTTCCACTGGTAGCCAATATCAATCTTCTCTTAAAAAAGAATTTTACGAAAGTTTCAAAAAATTAACGATCTTGTTGAAAAACGTTTCTGATATGAAGAAAAAACGACAAACATAAATGGTATAATAATAATAAACTGAATAATAATCAAGCAAACTTCTATGAAGTAATAATAATAACAGATTAGAGATTAAAATTGTAAGATCGATAATAATCAAGTAAAAGTGACGAAGAAAGGAGGAAACTCCGAAACACACCAATAAAGGGAATTAGAGCTAAGGAAGGATGAGAAGTTGAATGAATCGTTTATTCACGCAAAATTCGGGATTGAGTTCGTGGATTGCCAATGTCTCAACAATCCATAAACTACTGATTCAACATCCCTTCAATCCAATTCATTTGACTGTGTAGATTACTTTAGAAGAAGACTCCTTTGAAGCGATGTGTTCACAGTTGATTAAATGTTCCTGTATTGAACTGGTAATTGATTTGCATTCTCCTTTTAAAAACCATGCCGGATAGTGTTCTGAGATGCGCTTGGAAAGTGATCGCTTTGTGCAGCCAATGTAATCTGCTCCACATGAGCAAGTAAATGTATAGATGCACATTGGTGTGGTTAAAAACGCAAGATTATCCTCAACACATCCATAGATGGTAAGCTGGCTATCGAAAACAATACGGAGCTTAGCTGGCTAGAACGTTCGATCTAACGATTTCGAAATCCGTTTATTAAAAATATCAACAGCCTTATCTCCTTTGAATTCCATATTCATAAACAATGTTTTCTTCTGTATTGTCGATGATTTTTCATGATGAAGTCTAGGTGTTAAGTTGCTATGGACGAATCTCGGTGGATGACCGTTTCTAATGAGAGTCTTTCGAAGTTGAAATAGTTCTTCATCTATTGTGTCAGTAGAACACATTCGCCTGATCCTTGAGGATGAAGAATGGATTGAGTTCTTCTTTCTACTCAATGGGACACAGCTGTGGAAATTTGTGTACTGTCCATTCCAGGTCAGTTTCCTATATATAGATCTCTGTGAAAACCATCCAGCCTTATTTCCAATCGGACATCAAGAAAATGAAATTCCTCGTTTGCCTCTGCTTCCAAAGTGAATTGTTTTGAGGGGTGATAATTATTGAAACTATTCGAAATATCATTGAGGTTCATATCTTCACGAATAATGAAAATGTCATCCATATATTTCTGATATAAATGCCCTGGTATGGTCGAGAGTGGGGTGGGCCTGCCCTCCCTTTCGAAATGCTCTCACATGGCCACACGTGTACAGCCTCTACCAGGGAAGTCCTACTCAGTGCCTTCTCGTGGCGGGGGTGTTGTTTACGAAAATGAGAGGATGAAAAGCGAATGTCCGGTGCTTTAACGGGATTCCAAACCCATTGTGCACATTGGCTCCAGTATCCTGCGGGAAAAAATGGCGTATGAACCAATTGTTGGTCACCGGCTTCCATGGGACTGCATCTCCTCACGATGATCCACTGCCTTGTGGGTTAGACCTTTAGGTCAAAGGCTCGGGGTGTGGCCCCCTAAGAAAACCACCTGCTTCGGTCTGGGCACCCGGGCAGTATCACAACCCTCACACAAAAGTGTGGCGCATATACATTTGGTGCCCTCTTGTACCAATATTTATGTGTTCAAATAAATAATAAATGATCGAAGTACCGTATTTTCTAGATTGACCATGAAACAATCAGCCAAGAGGAGACCTAATCGAGAATCCATTGCAACTCCATCTGTTTGTCTATAGAAATCTTCATTACATCTAAATTGTACATTGAGGCTATATCGTAAAAGTAGCTCTTTTAGATAATGTTTTAAGATGGAAATATCAGGGTCACATAAAAAGCATATAGTTTCTGTGAGAGGAACATTCGTAAAAAGAGGAGTGACATTCAATGAGATAATTTTCCTACCACTTACATTGATATTTCTAATTGAGTCAACAAAGTCAAAGGAATCACGAGAGTTGTATCTATTGATATGATTTTTAACGGGTTGTAAAATATCAGCTAACCATTTAGCAACCAGGTGATACGGAGATTTGCTCATATCAAGTATAAGACTTCGATGTGTATTATTTTTATGAACTTTTGGTAGTTCATATAGTATTGGTATAAAGGAATCCGATGGTTTAAGATGTTCATATAGGTCACAATTGATAATAAACTCATGTTTCATCTTCCTTAGAATTTTAACGATCATCCATTCCGTTTTTTCAATTGCGTCATTTTGAACGGTTTTTTTTGGAGAATTTGACAGAATCAGATAATATCGAAGACTGTTTGGTAATATAGTCAAGACGATTCATAAGGAAAATTCCTGAACTCTTGTCTGGGTGACATTACACTAAGTCCTGATTTCTCCGAAGATCAGATAATTATTAGAAACTGTTCTGAATTAAGATGATCATTTAACATCTAATGAAAATATCAATCAACAAATTGAGAAATACAAACTGATATCATAATATTTAAAATGCTAAAAACACATGGTATTGTTTGGCTTGTATCTTCCCATTGAGGTTTAAGATTGCAACTGATCAGTCTGTTATTGGCATATGTGCATTCTGTGCGTATGCCTCGATATTGCCTTGATTTACATCCAGCTGACGAGTCCCAAATAGGACGAAACGCGCGTTCTGGATTCCACTGCTAGCCACTATCCATCATTGCTTACAAAAATATGCTAAAAACAGTTTATATTACATATTGAATATCACCTAAGAAATAATGACAGCCCCTATTCATTGAAGAAATTTATAATAGAATTAGAAAATGATAATTTTTGGCATACCACTAAAAGGATTGGTAATTGATTTAGTTACATCACTATTTAAGTACTGTCTATTTAAAAGTAGTGTGTTCACTTCAAAATCCACAGTACACGTATTAGGTTCTTACCAGGCATGATATATATATCCAATTTCTGAATAGTATTTGTAAAATAGTCTTCAAATGTATTATCAGATTTGATCTATTAACAAATTAATTTGCAGGATAATAAATACCAATGGTAGTGTAATGAACGAGTGTACAGGTGGTAATAACCACTTGAGTTTTAATACTTAAAATTACTGAGTATTTTCATAAAAGACGAAAATCATACATTCAATACTTCATTTGCAAATCTTCCATCAATTGTCTTTAACTTTGTCATTCTTTCATTGTTATAACAATTACCCTCTGTTTCCATTCCCTTTGATTCGATCTTCCCAACCTTCTACTGTCAGGTATTCCAATTCTAATTGATGCTATATACTGGTTATGTTGATGTAAGTAGTATACATCACAATAGTTTAACTCTAAAATATTTAAGTTAACTGTTAAATAATAAATAATGACAGAATAAACTTTGTATTTATTTGTTTTAATTTCATTGAACTAACTGTTTACAAGCACAAATATTGATGTCAGTTGAAACTTAATTTCCCGTAAAACGTTACAAATGAATGGAGTTTTTTTCAAAATAATATTTTTCATGCTATGGATAATTTTAGAAATAGGAAACTTTCAGAACAACAACATATTTAAAGGAAGAATTAATTATATGATCAATTACATTCGCTCTGAATAAGTTTCGATCATTTCGTCTGACAGAAAGTTGAAATTATTTCAATTTCAATCTCCAAGATTATTCAGATACAATTTTTACATGTAGTGTCTTCATTATATGCAATTCTTAATTTCTACTGAACTGTTTGTTGAGATTTTAACGAGTGTTTGTACTAAACTTGCTTATATTAAATAAAAGGGCTGAATTATTGTATCTAAAGAATCTGTTGGGATATTCAGAAAAATATACCAATAATTATCCTGTTAAGTCTAATGGTGTCCTTGGACTTTAAATGGACACTTCCTATTGGTTAATGTTTATTAAACTTGTCAAATATTGTACAAATGTTGTTTTCTATTTTATGGTACGATGTGGTCTGTTTAATTGATATATAAACAGAGTATGTCTGAAATTTAGTGATTCATATATCAGAGGCTGAGACTTGCGTTTTGTACTCCACTGCCTGGGCTAGACAGGGGAGCGAGATCAATCAGAACTCTAGGCCGATCTTACGTGTTTTACGTATCATTGGTCCAATCGATAATTCGCTTCGCTACAATCTTCAGTCACAAGACACAACAGAATCAAAGAGATAAAATCTACATAAAATGGTCTTGTAGAGATTACTTTTAAATGGTAGACGATATTCGTCATAGATTGACTTCAGTTGAAGTACAAATTATAACACAAGAACATTAGACAGATGTTTTGTCTCAGTGTGGAACTCTTCAGGGGCATAAACTAGCAACCCGACAAGGGATTGAACCAAATAACGTTTAGTCTCTCGGATAACTTTTAACAATTAGATGGATGTGTTGGCGTCTAACGGTACACTCTCTCAACTTCAGTAATAATGGAAAGAACAAACTATCCAATGAGGCTAAACTTTTAGTAGTATACTCGAAAAGACCAATCTGCGACAAGGATCACTAAAAATTAACTAGTTATGAATCCTTGAATGATTTCAAGACAGAAAAAAGACAGAGATTTTTAATAAATACGTTAAGTACAAACGTACTGTCTAACGAGTAACAGAAATTTGGTGTCTACATAACCGGGAGACAGAAAGAAAAGTTCCAAAAACTTCTTTCTCTTAGTATAAGATTTCAGATAGTATCTTCTTGCAATGACATCAACCTATGAAGACAAAAATCTTTGAATTACTACTGTAGTGAACAAGAACACCAGTGGAGAACCATATAGTAAATCGTTAGTTTGCAAAATATCAATCCATCATATCAAACTTGACTGTTCCTGTTGCAAACATCAATCCATTATCTCAGGTTTCATTGTTTATGAGTTTTCATACCAATTGCATCCCGTCCCCGTTCTTTCCTCATCGACCTTCTACTAAAATACATTCTATGTCTGACCACCGTTATATACTACTTGTGTAGATATAAGTAACTCACACCACACTATGAGACGCGGATTGGGTGAAAAGATAGTTCTGATTTATGATAGCATGCTCAAACTGTTTGCCCCCCCCCAAAAAAAACACACACAAAAACTGATCATGAATGACCTTGAAAATCTATGCCACACATTCACATTTTGTTTGGTTGAGTACGTTGCTTCATTATATCATTTACCATGATTAATAGAAAATCATGTATATTTGTAATTAATTCGAGTGATCAATTATATATCCATAGATACATAACTACTGTATACCTCGCTATGATAACCTATAATTTACATAAATAATACACTAATATAATCTAATGATACTGTCTCTTCGGATTTTTTGTTTTAACAAAATATAATTGATTAAAAATGAGAAATTAACTTTATTTAATCTATACAATGCAGTACACAACATGGTCTCATAATGAATATTAATAATAATCATTGACTATAATGCAAAAAAATAAGAAAATATTGTTTGTTTGTTTTTTTGAAATGTAAAAATTGGCTGCAATTAAACTCAACTTCATTTCGTAATTATGTCAGTTTAGTTAGCGACCAATCAGAATGAATCGGGAATTATCGTATCCGCCATCTTTGTATACAATGGCGGTCGGCTTTCCTCGTTCTGTGTATTTTTTTCCCGCTGTTTCTTTTGTTTTACTGCATAATTTAATAATATTTCAGTATACTGGAATTCCGCGGTTAATATAATACTCTTAAGTGTTGGCGCAAATTTTCATTGAATCCGCTTTGTTTTCTCGGATTTTGTTACTGCCACTCAAATTCATATATTTCTTTATGCAAGTTCAATTGTTTTATCTTATAAATTGTTATTTAACCATGTAAATACCGCTAATCCATACATTTATGTTACTAATATAAATACATTAAGCCTCTAGTAGTGCTTTCAAAATATCAATGATTAAATGACTATTCATTTCAGTAGAAATGAACGTAATTATTGAAAACAAAATTAGATTTTTATTTGTGTTTTTTTTCGTTCACCTCTTTTACTTTTTCTTCAATTATCAAATCCTTTATGGGTTTACTTTCTATTTAATTATTTATATTTGTAACTAATTATTCTAACATTAGAATTTTGTATTTCATATGTACACGTTTGAAACTTCCTCTCTTTGATGTTAAGAATTGAGATCAATCAGTCGATTTTTGGCTGATATATATTCTAAGTGAAGATCCTCGGTATTTCCACTAACTTATAACTGCTTTTAAGTAGAGTTGATCAGAGAACTAACAATGGAATTCAGAAAGCGTATTTCATCCTATTTGGAACTTATCGACTAAATATACTCAAATCCAGTTCTTCTTGGCTCAAATATCCAACCCATTACATACTTGGAATTTCTTGTTATGCTAAACAACTACAATGAAAAGTAGTTTGAACTAAAGCATATTATGTTTGTATTATATTTAGGGCGAATTATAATTCGCATGTTGTTTAGTAGTGAAATTAAAGATGAATATTTTGTTGCATTTAGCATCCACTTTTGACGTCCACAGTGAGATTTCAAGCCACTAGCCATAGTTTCAAAGGAGAGAGTTAAAAGTCATTATAACAGCTACTATGATTCTAAACGAGTATAATAACTGTAAGGATTAATGTTTTTTTTGTGATTTATTAGCCTAGTAGTTAAAACTATTTCATTTGAATCTATAGGTACTGTGTACAATTCTAAGTGTAAACAGCAACAATTTGATTCAAGTTTATCCTGCTGACGAGACTTTATAAAATGAGTATTCCAGATTCCACAGTTACTAACTATCCAAAATATAAATAACTTGCAAATGCTAAGATGCTCAAACAGTTTGTTTTAAAATCTGATTGATTATGATTAAATTCAATCATACGTATTAATAGCTTACAGTTATGAATCATTTATTTTTTGCAAGTGCTTTTAACAATGATGGTAGATGGTAGGTTACTTTCAGTTGCTTAGTTAGGTAATTATGACTAAAGATGTTTTAGCCTGTGTAGAAAAATCCATTTAAAAAGTTGCGACTTATTTTGATGTGAATTTTTGAATTTCTAGTGAGAAGTTATATCTAATGAAGTTCAACAATGCTGTATGAGGTAGCTATATTCAATGGTATCAGATGATTAGTATGCTAGATCAAATGTTGAATAAAGTTAAGAATATAAACTATAGTCTAAAGTGAACATACTTCTCAGTAAACCTTAAAGTCTCGGTTCGATCTTACACAGATTATTGGTTGAATATAACCAAAGTGTCTTCAACTAGATTAAAATACCTATTCAGAATTTTCTTGTCTTTAGTATCTTACCAGCTGATGTCATGTTCATTTGTTTATAAACAAATAGTAGTTGAAAGTATGTCAATATTAAGATATAACGTTATTGGTTTAATCAAGTAGTAACAAAATATTAATTCAATATGATGATTTAATGAATATTTAGAATCAATCACTTGTGCATGCTCGCATATATTGAATTCTACCATGCAGAATATATATTCAACCATAGTATGAATGTAATTAAGGTCAAAGAGAATACTGTATTTTTATTGTATTCAACAATATACATAGATGATCATGAATTTATATATGTATCTATAACACATATCAGATCAAGTTGTATATGATTCTCTGACTTATTCAATTCGAGTTGTGGTAAAAATAAGGCTTTCGTATATTTTAGATTCGGTAAGATCCAACATTACAGGGAATAATTCAGTCATTTGTATTTGATGATAAGTGTAAAAACCATCATGAACAATTTGAATAGGCTTAACATCATTATGACCATCACTATAAATACTATATACAGCTAATCTTTATTTGATTTATTGCAGGTTAATTCCCGCATGATTTGTAAAAAGTACAGTTGTACATACTATATACTACTCAAAATGGATTAGATTCATGATAAAAGACACTATGATATTAAAGAATATAAATGAAATAATCGAATACGGAAACTCAGTTCTATATTCATATAAGTGTACCACTAATGTAAACGATAAAGTTTTTGAATGCGTTGTGTTTTGTATCACAATTTAATTGAGTCATGAGTTTGGCTACTGTTGAGATTGTTCAATCCGATGTTAGTTGGTTTTATGTCCTATGCCCCTGTCAACTATCACGTGGCAAAATCTCCAATCAGAATACCGACTTCTATGGCCTTGTTCATGTGTTAAACCAATGATGAGTCAAACAGCACTAGGAGTTTTGAGTCAGCTGTGAGTCCTTATTAGTCCTCCGTATAGAAGCTTCTCGTCTAACTCAATCCGTCCAGTCCAGAACATAAATATCAGCCTCCACTGTATGAATTGTATATTTTAGAAATACAAGCAAACCAGACAACATCACACCATAAAATGAAAAAGAATAATTTAAAAATGTCAAGCCAAAAGTGGCTGTGAGTGTGAGATACGGTGACTGATAAATTGGGAATAAGTTAAGAATGTTGAGTCTTACAACAGTGGACAACAGGTCAAATAAAAGCTTATGATAAAGGAAATATATATAATATATAATCTAGTTACTCAATAATTATCCAACAAGAATATGTGTAATAATAGTCTATAGTAACTCTTGACAGTTACCATACATTTGTTCTTCGTTCAAATATAACAGTTAGCAATTTTATTTGGGATTTATCTATAGTGCTAATATGCTTAATTCAATTGAGTTATACTGAAATGTAGCCATAACCTCACCTCCTGAATTGCACGGATTCATATATCGGTTGAACAAAATATCTCTCCATAAAAATACATTAACTGGGTAAATACTTGGAAACTGTGTTGCTGTAAAATGCCTTCCATCTCTTAATTTGTCTGCACAGATATCAGTCAAATAAAAAGTATTACAATATATTTACTTTTAAATGAGGCTAACTGAAGGTGCGGACTTAATTTGAGAAAAAGTTAGAATCTTAAATAGAGACAAAACAACTTAACTCATACAACTCTCAGAAGCCTAATACTAACGGAACCTGACAATAAAAAAACATTGAAATCGACTGAAGCTGATGCTTGAAAAGGAAGATGATAGCCGTCCGTTAAGACAGGCAATGAGCGATAAAAAACAGATTTGTCAACATAGACCGTTATATTACCGACGATAACCAAACATTTACCATAGCTATAGAACAATTTGTTAACCACAAGTGACTACATTTCATTAACTTACATCTTTTTTTCAAGTTTACTCTAATATAATGTTTTCCAGAAAGGCTATGAAAACTTTACAATTAAGCCATTTACCTTAGAAATTAATCATTCTAGCTAGCGTTTATTCTTTGCAAGGTTGTTTTTTTACATAATTTATTTGTTGACCCCACACTGAAATCACCAGACTACATCATGAGGCAAGCCTTGTCTTGGAATCCTGAGGGAAGAACGAAAAGAGGAAGACCAAAAAACATATTGAGTCAGGAATCAGAAACCGACATCAAAAGAATAAATAAAAACTGGAAACAATTCAAAACGATTGCCCAGGACAGAGTTCGATAGATGCCTATGCCTAAGAAGATGAAACATAACACATTTAAATGAAGTTTCAAACAACCGACGTTAGAGTAAATAAAATCTACTTACCTACTTACTTACTTACTCCTGTTACTCCCGATAGAGGATATGCCGCCGACCAGCTTTCTACAACACACTCTGTCCTGAGCCTTCCTTTCTAGTTCTATCTAATTGTTCTTATGTCTGTCTCCATTTCTCGGCGTAATGTGCTCTTTAGTCTTTCTCTTCTCCTTGGGTCTTCTTTAGATTCTAAATGAAAGCTTGCATTGTGATGCAGTTAGGTGCTTTCCTCAATGTGTGTCCTATCTACTTCCTGATTTTTTCCTCCGCTAGAATCTGTTTTGTCCTCTCCCATAGTAGATTGTTTCTGACTGTGTCTGGCCAACGGATCCGAAGTATTTTGCGTAAACAGCTGTTAATAAACACTTGTATTTTCTTGATGATAGTTTTCGTAGTTCTCCGAGTTCACACCCCATTCAGTAGAACTGTCTTGATATTGGCATTGAAAATTCTGACCTTGGTGTTGGTTGACAATTGTTTTGAGTTACGGATGTTCTTCATTTGTAGATATGCTGCTCTTGCTTTGCCGTTCCGCGCTTTCACATCTGCATCAGATCCACTGTGTTCATCAATGATGTCACCCATACATGTAAAGGTTTTTACATCTTCCAAATCTTCTCCGTCAAGTGTGATTCTATTGGCGCATGCCGTGTTGTATCGGAGAACCTTGCTTTTCCCTTTGTGTATATTGAGACTTACTGCTGCCACACTGGTCATCTTCTCCTGCATTTGCTGCTGCGTGTGCGACAGAAGAGGCAGATCATCTGCGAAGTCTAGATCGTCCAACTGAATCCTAGCTGTTCGTAAATAAGAATAATAGAGTATTTATTTAATATAATTACTTATTGATAATACAGACATTGTTATTAAATTATTGAGTTAATGAAATTAAAACGTGTTAAAGTTACAGAAATTCAAACCATGTGACATTGAACATACTTTATTTTCATCACTCTGTAAAGTGAATTTTTAGAATGTATTATACTACTCACAAGTAGTTTGTCAACATTTTAATGACTCATTTTATTAAACATTTGAAATATATTTTGAATTCCATGTAATAGTTTATTAGGTTTTATCACAATAATCTATATTTTAATAGCCTATTAATTACCTACTGAGTCTATAATTCACGATCTCATTTTGTTTTAATCAATTCTGTGCAATTATACTTACTGACCAAGTTAATCATATGCTGTATATCTAAACTCGTTTGATGTTAATGCATTTATAGACTGTCCTCAAGATTCTTTAACGTTATTAACCGAAGATGGTTTAAATAGTAATTTTAAAAGTTGATTGTAATGATTAATAAGTTGGAATCCTTTGGTCTATATTGTTGACTTATATGAACTTGAGAAATGATGTATCCATCGTTTTATGGCATGAATGACATTTTTATTAGACTAAAACGGCTTCTCAGTGTCTCATGTTTATCACTTAATCTCTGTTGTTAACTATCCATTTTGAAAACTAACATCGGATTGCACAATGTCAACAGTAGCCAAACTCATGACTCAATTAAATTTTGATACAAAACACAACACATTCGAAACCTTTATCGTTTACATTAGTGGTACACTTATATGAATATAGAACTGAGTTTTTTCATTTATATTCTTAAATATCATAGTGTCCTTTATTATAATTCTAGCACAAAATTACCAAGTTACTTGATCAAATGGAAATACCATTCTTCAATACTTCATTTACAAAATGTTCATTAATTGTCTCAGACTTCATTAATCTTTCATTTCTATACTAATAACTTTCTGTTCCTCTTCTTTCGTCTTCGATCTTCTCAACTTCCTTTTACCCAGCATTCTGTTACTGATTGGCGTTACTTACTTACGCCTGTTACTCCTAATAAAGCATAGGCCGTAGACCAGCATTCTCCAACCCACTCTATCCTGGGCCCTCTTTTCTAGTCCCATCAACTTCTTGTTCATTTTTCTCATGTCTATCTCCATTTCCCGGCGTAATGTGTTCTTTGGTCTTCCTCTTTTCCTCTGGCCTTGAGGATTCCATGTGAGGGCTTGTCTTGTGACGCAGTTGGGTGCTTTCCTCAATGTATGTCCTATCCACTTCCAGCGCTTCTTTCTAATTTTTTCCTCCGTTGGGATCTGGTTCGTTCTTTCCCACAGTTGGTTGTTGCTAATTGGCGTTATATACTATTTATGTCAATATAAGTAGCACATATTAGATTATCATGAATAAAATGGACATTTCATAGTTACTAACCTTATTTCCTTCTTTATTACGTATATGTACTAGACTAATTGTGGTTTCCTTATCTTCAAAATTTACATGACTAATATATTGTATCGTAATTATTTCTTTTTGTTAAATTATGCACATTCAAGTTATTGATCAACCATAACCATGTTTACAATTTCCTTCTTGTATTGTTCTGGTATTAGTTCCTTTTTTTAAAATTACCTCTTAAAGAAAATGAAAAATATTTGACTTTATCATCTCAATGGAATTGTAATGCCAAGTTGTTGATGTTTTCTGTTGTGATTTTTTTATTTTATTCCCATATGAATGTTTTATGGAATTCTTCTAATCAATATATCTGCTAAATCTTTAAAGCTTGGGCAAACATCTATGTAAGTTTTATTTTAAAGAAAGGAAAAATACACATGAATTTAAGCATTATAGTTACTACTGAAATGATTAATAAGTAATATCACATTGTAAAATATTAGTATCCAACCACAGCTATTGCTATGAAGATATTTAAAGGTGGGGGTAACATGTTTGTAGAATAAATGAATGTTGGTTAGCAGTGGGATTAGTGATGTGCGTTTTAACCTATTTAAGACTCATACAAATGAATGTACTTTTATTCTAGTGCTGTTTCTTTTATTGTTGACATAAAACTTTTCATTTTAAACACTATTGTGTTATCCATTTAACTAGCATGTCTAGATAGCGTTTAACTTTTTTCAATGGGTATGAAATTTATATCATTATTCTTAACAGTTTGAAATACAGAAATATCTAGTTATTGGGTTTCAAATTGAACTAAATACGTATCTTGTATTCCAGTGTTATTCAAGAATCCACCTAATTTATAAGAAGTGTGACATAATGGCTTTATCGATCCAGTCAATATACAATACACAATACGCCAACTAACTTACATACTTACGCCTGTTAATCATCGTGGAAGAGCGTAGGCCGCCTACCAGCACTCTCCATCCAACCCTATCCTGGGCAAACCTTTGAAGTTCTTTCCAGTTGTTATTCTTGTTGCTCTGGTTTTTAGAAAGGATATCGGCCTCGTGACTTCCAAAAAAACTTGGCTTTCATCATGAGGCGTTATAGTTATTCTAAATGAAGACCTTCTAACTCCCACGGCAGAGTTTATATGGTTTGAATTATTTTTTCTGGTTAGCGTTTTTTTAGTAAGTTAGTTTTCTACGAGATGGGGTCGTTAATCCTATGCCCAACCATGATCCTTTACACAGGCTTGAGACCGGTAATAACTCTGGAAGACATATAGGCGGAGTGAGTTCACCAACAAAGATTTATTAAAATTTCATCTTGAATATTAACAACCGAATAACCTAACTCCCTAAGAATCAATCTCCAAACGATAATCATTTGTGATCATTTAGTTTATTTAAATGATAAAATGATGTAGTATCACTGAAATTATTGAACAGATTTTATTTTAATTTCTTGTTAACTAGGTAGATAGACAGGTATTTGGAAGAAAGAAGAAAAAGAAAGACTTATTTCAGTAACATTATCATTTGACAGTCAATTCGGGTACTTTGTCCTGGATATTAATTATTTTGTGATTTTTATCAAGGGGTAAAGAGAAAGAAAATATTTCACATCACAATAGAAAAATATCATTAGATAGATGAATTTAATCAATATAAGAAGTTTTGTTATACAAAATATGTAATTTCCTACTTCTTTGAAGTACTATCTTGTATACAAAGTAAAAAGGAATTAAGTTTATTAATGATGCAATTAATTGTTCGATTGTATTTGATGTTTATGTAAAAATATAATCAGGTACTGTATTAGTTTAAGAGTTATGGCAATTGATACTATCTAGTTGCCAAAATCTCAGAAGATCTGGTATGGTTAAGACTGGCAGTTAGATACTAAAGATTAAAGCACTTTCATTCATAAATTATCGCCCTATGACTTTTCTAAGGTAATATTTAAGAAATGTAACTAATAAAGGGATTTAAACGATATTTGATATGAAAATTTTTAATGTACTTTATTTGTTTTACATTTTATAATATACAAAATAGATATGCAGCAACATTTTGTTGTTCCTGAGGTGAAGGATGACCAATTTTCTTTTATCGATCAGTTTTTTAAATAGCTTATTTGATGATATTGACCTTTTGATTGAATTGGAATACGATTTTCGTTCTTTTTCCTATCAAAAAAATAATTTCCAGTATACGATGATGATGATGATGATGATGATGATGATGATGATGATGATGATGATGATGATGATGATGATGATGATGATGATGATGATGATGATGATGATGATGATGATGATGATGATGATGATGATGATGATGATGATGATGATGATGATGATGATGATGATGATGATGATGATGATGATGATGATGATGATGATGATGATGATGATGATGATGATGATGATGATGATGATGATGATGATGATGATGATGATGATGATGATGATGATGATGATGATGATGATGATGATGATGATGATGATGATGATGATGATGATGATGATGATGATGATGATGATGATGATGATGATGATGATGATGATGATGATGATCTAATGTAAGAAGAGTGTGGTGTTACCTAAAAGCATCTTCACAGATAGACATTTATTTGATCTAAAACATGAATAGAGGAGAATCATAAAAGTTTAATAAATGTGATACCAGAAAAATTCAATGACAGAATGTATCATCCTTAATGGATTCAGAGAAAAAGGCATCTGTAAAATGAAAAATTCTCTAATAGACAAAAATAGAACCAAATTTTTAGAGATAATTTTTGTCATAGACTGACCTTAATAAGGGAAACATTTGTAACCAATGATCACTAATCAGGTGTTTCGTCTCATTAAGTGATTGTACTGAATTAAGTCGTTTAAGTTCACAAAGAATAAAAATAAGGACACTTATTCACCTTTAAAGTTAAACTATTATCATTGAAGACTAGGCATGATCAGTGAGTTATATAAGGAACTTATTAAAATTAGATATATGAATAACTAATCAAACTCATTTGCTGCAAGATCTGAAATTTCGAGGTTCGATACCTCTTTCAAGTGGTTCATTGACTTCATTAGTTCCTCGATTAAAGTCAATGTGTGACAGAATCTGCCTTCAGAAACTAACCTAGTTTATAGAAATTTTTCAACGAAATACACCGATTATTAGTTGTGAGTTTGATAAGTGTATTCAAAGAAAAGATTCAATTCTCTACACTAATATTAATTAATCCATACATAGAAATACTGTATTTTGACTAATTAAAGAATAAATATAAGGGATCAGTTGTTACGCCTACATACTTGTAAAACATCATTGAAGAAAAAATAGTACACTTACACTATAGAAGTGTATAAGAGAAATGAGTCTTTTATATTGGGAAACATAGAGGGAATATAGAATAAGAACATAAGGCAAAACAGTATGCTGAGTGAGTAGGGGTGTTAGAGTGAAATGAATAAAAGAAAAGTTTGGAGGCTACTTTTTGAGAGACTAGTATTTACACTTTCACTATGTATTTATTATTTAAACACTTAGTTTATCTAAACTTTATACTGTCCTAGTTACAAGCTTCCATATGGCTCATCCACTACTGTTGTCTTTTTCTGTTCTTAGGTTGTAATAAAGCGAACAAAAACATCAGTGAGGAAAACCACATGTATTTGAATACAAAATTACAGAACGTCTTAGTAGAATCTGAGAGGCATACAGTAAATGTTAAACAATCGTCTCAGACTTCATTGTTTCTTCGTTTCCACACCAATCATCCTCTTTTCTCGTTATCTTTCATTAGATCTTCTTAACCTTCTGCCTCCAAGCATTTCACTTTCGAATGATGATACACACTATTTATATGTGTCAACATCCGTAGCACACACCATAGCAATTTAACTGTAAATCTATTATTCATATGTTCCGTAAACATTTGTGATTTCTGGGTATCATTACCACGGTTTGACCTGATAATTTCGAATAAATTAAGCATTGGGTAGATTGTTATAAATAAATAATATATTTGTAATATCTCAATGAGTAGAAAAATTAGATTTTCTGACGTTTCGTAACTCATTGTAGGCCACTTCTTCAGAGAATAAGTAACAAAATCAAAATTAACCCAACTTCAAATAGTACAAGGGAACAACGCAAGAATATTATGTGCGATCAATCAAAAAACAGGTCTGAACAATTCAGTGTCATGTCATTTCGGTCAAATTTACATACATGTCGCTCATAAATCACCTTGACCGAAAACCGGATTGTAATTTGAAAACAACTTTTAGTTAAAGTTGAAAAGTGGCTAACATTGAGTTCAAGAACATATGCTTCCTCCTATATTAGGCTATTCAGTTGGATGTACCTAAATCCCAATGTAAATCTTCGCAATGGGACTTGAACCCTATACGTTTTTGGAGGAAAGATCTTTGCCGAATCAGTTTTGCTCTTACTCATCTTATTGATGATATATAGTACTGAGTCAGTAAGTCATAACTGAGTAGTGACTTATATTACTTTAGTGTAATTTAGTACTTTAGTGTTGATTGGATTATGTCTATAAATTTTCAGTACAGTCAATGGTCTTAGTAGTTTATTTTAAAATGTCAGATGACTAGAGATAATCGAACCCCATAGGTGTTCAGGCACTCCTTATTAATGAATTCTAACTAGTAGGAAACTTAGTTCAAGCAGGTTTTCCTGCTGACCACTTCTAACTATATAACCATCAATAAGTTATAATCCACTGGTATGCATATTTTTCATCTTCAGTAAGTTTGTTTATTATAGAAAGGTTTGAAATTATCCTGTAATCACTGATAATTTTCCAAGTAATATAATGTGAATATTATGAAGACCCGGTTTTAATACTATTTTATTTATTGATATTTTTTGCTCTGAGTTGTATTGAGGTCAGTGTCAACGAATTATTCATTCATATTTCAATAATAATAGAACATCAGTAAAAGAGCTTAGATAAATATACTACTATTATAATGCTCTCACATGGCCACCTGCATACAACCACTGCCAGGGAACTCATACTCTCTGCCTTCTCGCGGCATTATTGTTGTTTACGAAAATGAGAGGATGAAAAGCGAATGTCCGGGGCTTTAACTGGGTTAGTGGACAATTAGAGTTCACCTAGGGGGGTTGGAAACCCTGGTTCCAAACCATTGGTGCACATGGGCTCCGGTATCCTGAATCAACAAGTGGCGTATGAACCGGTCGCTGGTCACCGGCTACCATAGGATTACATTTCCTTACGGTGCTCCACTGCCCTGTGGATCAGACCTTCAGGTCGAAGGCTCAGGATGGGGCCCCCTAAGAAAACCACCTGCTTTGGTTTGGGCACCCGGGAAGTATCCAGGCCTTTACACAAATCGAATGATTCATGTAGCACGTATCTGTTTGGTGCTTCATTGTACCAATGTTTATGTGTTTAAATAAATAAGCAAATAAACTATAATGAGCTGTTTAATTACTTCAGATAAATGAACCAGAACATTTGTAAAGTAATTTGTCACTCAAAAAAGAAAACTAGTTTATCTGAAAATAAATCCTAAAGGGAATGATGATAGTACATAAAACTGTATAAGAACGAGTTACTGTTTAGCCATTGTACATAAACTAAACACTTAATCAACTTAACGAACAAAGGAATTCGTTGAGAGCTTCATTAGAATTTGTGCTGTTAAGAACTGAATAAAACTAGTCACAAATGATGTATATTTATAGTGACCAGATTGATTCAGTAATGTTTATCCAGCAATTTTGGTCAAATAACTATTTTGCTTGTTGTCTAGACTTATAAATTACTCATTAAGTGACCTTTGGAGATCGTCTCATTTGATGGTTTGGCTAGAGATATTGAAAAAATAATTGAGTTGACTGGTTTTTTTTTATTACTCGTTAACAATATCTTGGACACCATTGAAGATTATAAGAAACTGAATAAAAAATGTAATCCGTTGAATACAAACTCTATAATTTACATTATGACTTTCATGGTAAATTTGTGTTATAATGAGACAAGTCCTGAAAATTTGAAGCTTTCGTAAATGTTTTCTTGATTATTATTATATTTTTACTGCATGATTAATAGGCAACTATATTTTCATATATATCTATATTCTCCTTATTGTAAGCTTCCAGTAGATCTAATAACTGTCGTTAAACTTTCTACTATCCTTTATGGCTGCCGACTTCTCTTTGAACTCAAGGCATGGGATAGAGAAAAGCCTGAGGATAGCAGATCAATAAGAGCATAGCTTGTGTTGGCTCAAGATATCTATACAGATTAGAACGTATAACTGGTCAAGTCTAAGACTCTTAACTATAGAAAGAATAGTACACGTAATATAGAAAAAATTATAATCGGAATTCTGGTTAGTGAGTATGCCACTTGATATCGATTGATGTCTTTATTCATAACAATTGGATTAGAAAGCATGACATTGGTTAATGCTCAGTGACCAATTTGCGTAAATATTTCGGTTCAACAGCAAGCTAATTACAAGTGATTGATAAGGCCTTTGAATGTGAAATAAGTTCGAACCTCAGTGAAGGTATCAGTTACCTTAATACAATTAATGAGTGTCAATTAGCATGAAGCTGAATTCCATACCTCATTGCTAACTATTTCCAACCACCTGACATATTCTAAATAAAAATATCACTTTAGTATTAAGTACACAAACGGATATAGTTAACAATAAAATGAGTAGAAAAAAATCAACAGGCGGTATATACTATCGATTAAATACGCTTGGATATTGAAGATACGATTCATTGGATACTGAACATGGGGGGTGCAGTTAGAAATTTCAAGATTAATTCAAACTTCTAAAACAATAAGAAAGATAAATTTTACCGACAGATTAATTAAAGAAAAAGGTAACAATGATAACCATCATTCAGTACTTGAAAAATAACTTTAACGATTCATTGTACAAAAGTGATGTAGACATAAGAATTACAAAGGAAATCCATCTTAATTCCATTAATATGAATAAATGAAATGAATGACTTGGAAAATCTGAAAATATACCATACTATTGTGTCTATCTCTCTTGTCAATTTGGCTTGTTCACAAAAATATCTATTATCTATAAATATACAATATTCTCAATTGTCTTAATATCAGATAAGTGAAATAGATTAATAGAAATTTGTATATAACCGCCGTTTTAATTTCACCGGTACCTATTTGAAAACACATGTTTTCAATATCGAAAAGACTGATACTGTAACATAAACTGAAAATCATAGCAACACTTTATAGAGTAAATGATCATTGGTTTGAGCGAATATGTAAGTGCAAACTATCTAATTGGGGCAATGTGCTATTACTGTGACTAATGGTTGAAAACTTTAAGTGACAGTGCTGAAAACAGATTAAGAATGATGCTGTGTATTCATTTTGATCTTCCGCTAAATCTTGAGTAGTGATACTCTTTTATACATAACCCTTAAAACCATTTTATCTATTTCAAATGGATTGAATTATCTCGCTGTTGATATTTTGACTGAATTTCAAACAGTCTCAGTTTGCACATATGTATCATATATAGGTTATTTCGATAAAGAGAATAATGAGACATGTTACTATAGAATCGATGGAATGTGGCTAGTAGTAGGAACCAGGACGAGTTTCGTCCTATATGATGATTCTACTGCTAGCCACATTCCATTTCCTCAACACGAAATTATCCTGACTACTACTGATACAATCACTATTTCAACTCCTGTGTTATTTATCTTGTTCATTTTATCTAGTCGTGAAGATTTTGTCTGAAAACTTGAGCTTACTCATAGTTGTGACAGATTCTACGTTAATTATGGCTGAACAACACTCCGATCAAAATTATTCTGGACGTGTATAACTGGAGTTAATAATGAATGTCAAGCCTTAAACGATATTAGTGTATTTCGCACCAGGTAACTGGAACCAGCTTGTTTAATTTGTGATATAGTTTCGTACCATTCATATAAAATGAAGACTTGTTCAAAAACTTAATTTCTAATCAAGAGATTACATATGTTCATTATATTCTGTTTATTAAGGTTTGGGCAAGCAAATAGTATCGTAGAAAAAAAACATATCAATCCCAATATAATGCATTAACATTCATGTTTAATGAAACACAAGTTACGTTATATTGAATGATTACAACAGTAACTAAACCGTTTAAATAGTCACTTTACAACGAACAGCATTAGGTTTTCCGTTCAAAACTCCATTTACTTCTGTATTAATAATGAAAAGAATCATCAGTCTTACAAAAATATAGTTGGTAGATAAATTGAGTTCCAATGAGGTTTATATTATTTTACGGATTAAATGGTCTTTCCGGGAAAAGTTCTCTGAATTTTATTATCAAACTCATTTTTCAGGAAAACTATTACAAATATTATTGTTGAATTGTGAAAAGTACCGTAAGGATGAAGTACATGTTCCATTTTTTACAATGTTTATTAGTGTGAGATGTAAACTACAAAAGTAAACAATCTTCACAAGGCTCATGTATAAAGTTATATAAACGCGAAATTCCTTTAAGATCCTATTATTTTAGATATTTGAACTATCTAATTGGTGGAGAAAAACCACAAGACGTTTACTTAACAATATATCCAGTTAGAAGGTAGTCAGAAACAGCATATGCAAAAGTGTTAACGATTACCTCCTTCCAGTTTAAGTAGAACAAACAACTCACTTGATGCGCAGAAAATCGCCACATATCTCTTTAAGCTCTAGATTGAGCCTTTGACTGAACTAAAACGTTATAATCACAGCTTCCTTAAAAAAGGGGAGAAAATTACTCGACTGTTCCACTGCAATCAACTTTCAGGATTAAATTACTCAATGATTAGTAGTCAGTGTAGGAATAAGCGAATATTTAGTCATATTTTCATATAAACAGATGTATTTATTTGCAATTTTCTTAATATATTTATGGGGTTTGTGATGATTCACGTAATGTTTACAACATCAACAAGAATATCATCAGAAAGAGTGAATTCATAACCTGTGAAGTCGACGGTGTTAAAAGTGAAACAGTGGTTTAATGGTAAAGCAGGATTAGCAGTTCAATATCACAAACTGACCGATGTTTAAATTACGCATAAATGCGGGTAAACTCATTGATTTAATCTCGATGAGCTTACCACGAGAACCAGATGATTTCGGTAATGGATGTCGTATGAATTAGTAGGTGCGCATTGCTGAAGATATCCAATCTAGGACGAAACAGTAGTTCAATGCTTTCTAGTTCGCTAATGAAAGGAAGTACTGTAATTATACGTATGATAAGTGCACCAAGTTATAGTAAGTTATGTTTGTATATTTATTAGTACAGACATGTACAGAACATTCCACTACCAAATATTTGGTTACAGGATTTACCTATTCAAACTACTTTCGTTTTGTAAGTTGGGGAATATTGCTAATCATCACACTGAAAATATGAATAGATATTTTGGTTAACGAGATGAGTTCGTTAATTACATTATGAAAAATATGACTAATTTTCGATTTGTCTGACTCTTAAAGGATTAAAAAAGAAATATGAACTGAAAAATCGTCTCCTTCAAAAGAAGAAAGATTGATTGTCACCAATCGCATATGATGAGTTAAGGGATTTTAAAACTATTTACATTCTATACATCGATTGTAACACATCAATTGACAAGCTTATGAATAGTCATATTCTTGGATGCCTTCGTCTGACATCGATTTTTCCTGTAATGAATTTAAAAACCAATAAACATTTAAAACTAGTATACTTTTCAATATTCACAGAATACTTTTCTTCTTTGGAAATATTCCTAGATTTCATGCCTTTAACTAACTGGGGGGGATAAAAAAAAAGACGCAATTCAACACAAATTAAGTAGCATGGTAAAGATGAAAATTTTTTTTAAAAAATACTAATGATGAAAAGGTTACATATAATACTTATATATTTTCAATAGTCTGATAAAAAATATGATGTAGAAAAAACAAAAATCAAACTTCATTCTTTTATCTCCTTCCAATTTTAAACCTCATCATTATGACTATCTCATCTAAGTAAGTGTAAATAATAAAAACAAAAAGTGATGAAAATTAATTCCGTCCATAAAGAAAGTATTATCGAAGAAAAATGCGCATAAAACCAAAACATACATACATTTTATAATTTTAAGAAAGTGAATTATTTTTTCGAACTATAACAATACAATGAATGTCAATCATCGGTAATAACAAACGGGTACACAAATCAATGTATGTTAACCCTAAAGTCAATTAAATCTAACAAGTTTCTAATGGAGAATAAATCCATAAACTGAACAATATCGATAGTGAATGAAAAACAAATGCAAATAATAAAAACGTTAAAATAAGTCAAATCAATGTACTATATTGAGAAGGTTCCAATGAAAACACTCATACTATCTCCTATATAAGTGACCGGGTAAAATGAAGTAAAAACAAAAAGAGGGAGAAATAACCCTAAATAAATAGATGGCGCTTCTTTAACCTACCATAACACATAAATGTATATTTGAGATATCAAAAAGAAGAAAAAAAAGGTTCTTGTCCAAAAAATCATTAGTAGGTTGTGTGCTTCATAAAAGTTGATTATTTGGCGCTTTCCTTTTGAATGAAATTTAAAAAAAAACATGAAATAATTCAATTGAAACATTCAAAAAAAATTGTTGAAGGAATTATTTACTACTCGTTAATATACACATTATGTTAATGAATTGCATGAGAACAAGAAAGTGGTCATGTGAAAATAATAATATTATCATTGATTTGATTGTTGAAAGTACACACACACACACACAATGATACGATTACTTGGCGCCAAAAACTGAGCGAACGAAAGATAAAACATGGTTTGATTTCTTTGCATTCTAACTAGAATACCGCATTTGTTGTTGATTGTTTTACGAGAGAACACTGCATATAAACATATTAATGATGGAATAGGAAGAAATTGATATTTGAAAAAGAAAGAAAGAAAGAAAGAAAATAAGGAAACGTAGGAAATAAGCAGAAAAAAATATAACCTTAGAATAAATTTTTAATGAAAGAATACACATGTGCTATTTTAATGTATACTTCATAAGAGTATCAATAGGTCAGTACGCTTTAAAAACATATGAGAAAACAAAATTTAAAAATGCTTCATTGATGATGATGACGATGATACTGATGCTGTCGGTGCTGTTGACGAAGTTAAAGCAGACAACATATTCATACAATTATTATTACTATTATTGAAAGGAAAATTTTGCAAAAACTCCATGAAATAAGCGGTTGGATTAGTACTACTGATATTAGTAGTAGCAACGTTGTTATTCTGACTACCAGATATTATTTGTCTTAATGAATCCGTATTATTAGTATTAATGTTACTGTTACGCATTAATGTTTGCAAAAACATTGACCAGTTATTAGCAAATACATTAGGGTCAATTAGGCTATCAACTTTTAATTCAGTAGGAAGAGATGTTGTACTTGGTTGATGTTCTTGCCGTACTTGTTGTTGCTGAGTGATTTGATGGTGGTGTATATGAGATGAATTCGGCAACGTTGATGCGGATGGTTGGATTAATGATGTAGGTGATGACGACGATGTTTGAAATATGGGCACTGGTGTTACAGTCTGATTTATTGGGAGAAATGATTTTCTGAATAATTCTGTTTGAGATTGATCATTGTTGGTAGTATTAATATTGTCACTAGTGCTACTAGAATTATTTGTAGCCATGGCACTGAACAACGATGATAAAACATTTGGCGGTGGTATACATCCCGGTGGGAATAATGATAAGAATGAAGGAAGTAAATCAGATTTAGCAAATGCACTCGGAATGACTGAGGACTGTAGAGTACTCCCAACACTACCACTGTTATTACCAGATATCAATCTATTATCTACCATTGATGTATTCCAATTACAATGAATGCTAGAAGTAGTAGGAGTACCCATAAGTTTTGAAATATTCGATGTATCTGAAGTGTTGCTATTGTCGACACTATTATTGCCAATATTGTTATTAGTATCGTTTATTAAAGACACCGGGTTTGTTACAGATGCTGTATGTGAATGCGGGAGAGATATTGATGGTAAGCCGCCGTTTGATGATGGTGGTGGTGATGATGACAATGATGATGATGAACTGACATCAACCAAGCATATACGTAAATGTCTTTCTGGCCAACGAAAAACTAACGGCAAATGCAATTCATTAGGATATAATAAACATGAAAATTGAAATTCCAACTGTTCCAGAAAATCGTCTGTCAATAAGATCTAGATAAATTTCAACAAAAAAAATAACAAATAAACAATAAAAATACAATTTGATATCAGTATTATTAAAAACCAAAATAACATAACACTGATAAAAGAGGAAATTAAAAAGAAAATAAGAGTGATCAAGGTGACTCGTCATATTCCAGTATAAAGTTTCTCAGAAGCAAAAAACCCAGTTATTTTCCAGATCAAATAAATGCAGTTTGTTTATGGATTAAAATAACTCGTCTATTTAATAAATTATTAAAACTGATAGAACACAAGTCGAATATGTATAACTTGATAATTGGAAGTTAATTGTCTTGTAAAATCTAGTTATCATTCAACGATTGTTTGAAGCTGATTATTACGTGTGATGATACAGGATATCTTTTGCTGAGAACCTCTTACACCAGAACAAAATATAGAATTCATGAATGCCTGGTTCTCAATGAATTACATGAAAGGGAAGATGACTAGACCATCCAACACTTAAAAAGTGGCAACTCCAGTAAAAGAGGGGGATTTGAAGAAATGATTACAGATTAGTAAGTTATAACCAACTACGGGATTATAACTTTTTGTAAGTTAATACACTTCATTTATTGCATTGATTCTTAAGAATAACTACTTATTTTAAAAACAATTCATTCAAAATTTCTCTTACTTGTAACCATGGTCCACGGGCAACATAGGGTGTTTCTTCTGTAACAAAAGCTCCAGAAACACCAGATGGCACTAACGTAATAGCATGATCTGGATAATTTGCATTTAAAAATGTAAAATGTCTTCCATGACGTAGTCGATCATTCACTGCTAAAGGAAGCATTTCACCAGCTTCACGACATAAATGCACATCTAAATAATCGATAATCCGTGTTGGCATCATATCCAAACTTGCCGGAGAAAGTGATAAATGTGCTAAAGGTGTACATGGTGCAGAACCATCACCAGTAGTACTACTACTACCACCACCAGGTGTAAGATTCCCACCTTTAGGCTCAATACTGGTATCTATAAATTTATCTGTAATCATATTAGATATTGGTAGTTCTGAGTTGAATGTTCGAAAACCAAGCGCGCCGCCAACTACATTAGTCAGTTCTGTAGGTGAATTGATCAAAGTACTTTTGAATATTCCACCACCTGTAGATGAAGTATTAGCGCCGACTTTGTTTATGCTTTGACGACCTACGTAAAGTTGAAAAAATGAATGAATTAAAACTAAGAGTGAATAAATAAGACAAAAACTCTGCATAAATCTTGAGTTTCCTGTTTGTATTTCTGCACTTCACATTTTTCTATAGAAAACTTAGTTAAATAATATGTGATTATGGAAAATGTTTAAGCAAGTCCTAATATAGACGCAGGTAGTTGATATCTGCTGATACATAATCAAAGAAGACAACTATGAATTACTTTTCGGCTATATATATATATATATATATATATATATATATATATATATATATATATATATATATATATAGCTATGATAATATACCTAGGTAGATAATATTAAAAATATCCAGGTTATGCATCTAACTAAAAACAAAAAGTTCATATAAAGTACACTAATGTGAACAACTCTTTGAAACGTGAATATGTAAAACATGTCTACAATGAACAGTGTACTAATAACTGATTCTGGATATTGTTGACTAATTACATGTAACACCTAATGATTTTAATTGAAATCATGAACGGATCAATGTCAGACCACTACTGAAAATCTGGAAACACTGAACGTCCGTTTCATCCAAGTGGGAGACTCCTTAACAATGCGCACCGACAATCGCACACGCAAGCCTTGAACCCATAATCTTCAGTCTCATAGGAACGTCTAGCCTTTAGACAACCGAGCCAGCATCCAGTGGTGTTGGTTGATGTTAGACATTAAAACCGTTGGATTTCGACTGTGGTATAGAAGTTAAGCGTTCGTGAGAGACAGAAGGTCCTGTTTCCGGCTGATACCTAATGATTTATTTATTTATTATTCAATGAGAATAAATCAATGAAATTTATTTACCAACCATTAATTCATTTATGCATATGGTCTTAAGCCAAACTTTTGTCTAAGAAATAGCGATACTGTTAAGTAAACTAAATCGAAAAAGATGGAGTGAGGTTTGAGACTGTAATCAAGTAATGAACCCTAATTGACTGTTAAACTAAGCCGTGTTGATGGGTGTAACGCAATGGATTACGGTCCGCGCGATTATCGTGATGGTTATACAGAAGTACAGCTTAAGTAAATGGTTTCGTCGAAAAGAAAATTCTCTTTGTGGAATTCTCTTTTTCTTATAGAAATGGTTAAGAACTAAACGCAAAGGTTCAGGTGCATTGTTCCCGTTAGAGTTCCAATTTTAAAATAATCTTATACCTTTTTGCTCCGCAAATTTTTTTTCTTTTCAAATTACATTGCCTAATAACAAAGCTTTCAACAACAACTGAAACTGATATCATTCCAACCATTATAGAATTCATCTTAACGCCATCTGGAACCCTTTAGGATTACTGCCGTTTCAGAGCAAAACCCCTATGGATGATACTCCATCGTCAATAGGAATTAATACGATTATCAGACAAATCAAGAATGACAAAGAAGCAGGACAAGATAGAACACTAGCTGAACCACCGAAGTAATATATGGAGGTAACTGTAAAAGTGACTCTTTTTCTATTTAAAAAGGTTTGGGACGAAAAGACAAAAGAGAATGGAATGAGATACTTCACCAAGATATCAGAAAAAATCTTATTAAATGTGAGGAATACAAAGGCATTACGTTGCTATTGGTACTACGCGAAGCTTTCAACAGTGTTAATCAACCAAACGAAAAATTCAGTAGACGTTCAACTTCGATATTAACAAGCTAGACTTCATAACGACTGATCGTACACCGACCAAAATGATTGTTGAACAATCAACTGAATGGAACTGGCTATGTTCCTACCTCTCTGGAAGGGAACAGTACATTGTATTTAGAGGAATGTGTTCAGAGTCTCTACTGTCTCATGAAGGTGTACCACAAGGAGCTGTTCTTTCACCTTTTCTTTTCTATTTCTTTCTGCATGATCTGTCATCTTCCACAGAAAACACTTGTGAAATATGCGGATGATCTCACTGTATGTATGCCCGTCTCTTCCTCTTTACATCCCATCGAAATGAATGAGTTTTTGTCTCGTATTAATTGTTGGTCTGTTGGTAATGGTCTCATACTTAATCCGTCTAAATGTCAAGCTGTTAACTTTAGTATGAGACATGAACGGAATATAAACACCATTTTGAGATCCCATGATGCTTGTACCATCGGAGACTCTTTGATAAACTCAGTGTCGAAGATCAATTATCTTGGTGTCACCTTTTCCTCTGATCTCTCTTGGTCTTCCCACGTTTTATCGTTATCAAAGAAGGTTTTCCGTCTGACCTATTACATAAAGAGATTGCATGCTCTTGGAATTACTCGTCATTTACTCTTACAATTTGTCAATTCTTGCATATTACCTATTATTCTTTACTGTTCTCCATTATTCTTTCCCGGGCTTTTGAGAAAAGACTTTGCTGTATTGCGAAGAGTGCTGAAGGCAGTTAGCGAGACGTGTGGTGAATCTTTCGAGGTCATAATTAATATGGTTGTGGATAGACATCTAAAGTCATGAAAACTCCTGGCAGGTGTTATTTTATCAGATACTAACCATCCCCTTCACTCTTATCTTTCTCCTGGTATATCTTCTGGCAGAACGAGACGTAATTACATTAAAATCCTTGCACGCAAGCAAAAGTATAAAAGTTCTATAATACCTTACCTAGCAAATATACTCTGTGCCGAACAAGTTGTTAGAGTTAACCTAGTCAATAACCTGCATTCTTAAAATGTCTCTAATTTGAAAAGTTGTACAGTTTTTCGGTTTTGTTTTTAAAAAAACTTTTTTTATTTTATTTTTTTGTATTTGTTACTGTTTTTTTTGTTGTTGTGTAAGTAACTTGTCGAAATACCCTGTGCTGAGAATTCTATATTGTCCCAAAATATAATATTGATTAAAGCCATTAATAATAATAATAATAATAATAATAATAATAATAATAATAATAATAAATTCATAATAACTTATCAGAAAAGCTTTCTAAACGAAAGACAAAATGGAATTGAGTGGATTGACATACAATAATACTCAAGGTAAGTTAAACTTACTCATAGGTGATTGGTTAAACTGATTGATAGGTCCTACCCGATTACACCAGGCAGAAAAACCACCAGGTGCACTGATAGTTTGTCCATCGATTACATTTCGATTTCCTAATGAATGCGGAAAACAATCTGAAGTTAAATGTCCGGAGCTCAACCTATTGCTTAAAGAAACACGAGATTTTGGTTCAAAACGAGAAATTTTTAGTGAATTAGGTTCAGCAGACACTGAAGCCAAAGCACTAGTAGATGAATTGATGTAACTTTCTGCTGTCAACTTCTGCAATGTCTCGTCGCCACCCCCGTTACCACCACCGCCAACAACATCTATAAATTCATCATCTTCAATTCGTTTTTTTACTGCAAACGACACCAATGTATCATCTGTGTCCATGGCCACAGTTTTAGATCCAATATCAGTATCTGATTATGGGTATTATAATCAGTTGAAGGGTTATGAAACAATACAGCCTTAGATCCAGACTGAACTTCTGATTTAGAATACAGACAACTAGTTGAAGATGAATCACGTTTCTGTGTTTGACGACGTAATCGACGAGATTCCACTTCACCTGGTAGTAGCTCACCTAAAGTGACCATAGTTATAGGTGCCCAAGCAAAATAGGATATTGTGACACCAGATAAATTCGAACCTTCACGTTTTAATTTATCATTGATATAATCCACTAAATTTGGTTGCAATTCAAAAATATTTAAATTTCTTTTCATATCGGTGACAAGAAGACCACCTCCAGTTTCTAGTGAACAACTCATTAATTCGGCAACATGAGAACCAGTCCAACGTTGAACCAAACGCAGTTCCTCATCGCAAAGACCAACCAACTAAATAAAAAACATAAAACTTAAATTTAATCTTAAGAAGCATAACTGATAGTAGAAAGTAATTTATGAATAAGCAATCTAGATGATAGCTTGACAGGTTAATCGTTTGGATTACTATCAGAAAATGTCAAAAATACTGTGTTGAAATCAACAACTAGTTGACCATCTATTATTTTAAATAATGTGCATTTTAAAATAATCATATTGCATACTGTCCAAAGTGTTTTCTGAAAGATATTTACGAATTCAGAGAGCCTCCAATGAACTAATATGTCATTTTTGTTATTATACTGATGACTTTAAGACAAAACACAACACTAGAGGATTATAACTAATTAACGACCACTAAACCTATTAGATTTCAAGGGACCACCAAATGATCGTTATGGAGTTAGATGTAGGTAACGGAAGTCATTATTCACTAGTGTATACGTGAAAAATATGAACCAGTCATGACATGCTTTACGCAGTCATTTTATAAATATAGATAAGTAGGTAGGTAGATAGATATAGATAGATAAATATTAAGAAGACTATTAACAATAATTTTAATCAGATCATAGTGATAATATTAAAATACGTTTAGGTTTATGCAGTCAAGTGAGTAATAAATTACTGAAACCGGTAGAGTGGGATTCAAACCCGCAAGCAGATATTCGAAAACCGGGTTTTTACAATTAATTCACCGTTTTGCTTGGTAGAAGTTAAGCTATCCACTAACTGGATGTCAAATTATATGTAGCAAAAAATTTAGATTGTGTTACCATTCAAATTAATTGTTTTAGCGGAATAGATAGTGACATAATTTATTTATCATACTAACTTAGCTTATACCAAGTTTATACAGTAATATTTCATATAGACTTTTTAAACTGACAATTTCTATTATACGCTGCTGATCGAATAGTGAATATTTTCGGACTCCTAGACAAAGTCAAGTTAAAATTCTGTACTTTAACTGACAAAGGCCTATAATAGGCATTTGGTTGTTTTGACCAAACAAAATTCAATCCTCCTAGTTTATTTAGTTCTTACAGAAATCACAAAATGTCAGTCGTAAAGATCATTTCACTACCTAGATACTATGTTGAAATTCACTCAATCATTTTTCCAACTTCAGTTTATTTCCGAGATACAGTGTGACTGTCCATCTTGATAGAAGTTAATAATGAGGACAGATTCACTTTTCTCTCGTAGCCTGATTTATTTACTTGATATTGTATGACTGACTGAATGGTATAGCGCTTACCGTGTGACTAAATTTATTACTGTATAACGTGTGGATATGTACTGCTGAGTTTCAAAACCTGTTGATTCGTTTGTTGACATACATTTATGATTATAAAAAGACCACCTTTATTTATTATTCATCAGACCATTTTGAAAACGAACTGAAATCTGATCATTCAAGAGATAATGTTATCTTTGATGCGATGTTCATGACTTAAAATCTATACACATAAACAATCAACCATAAACCCATACATGGTATATTTTAATTTTGTTTTTTTCAGTCACTGTTTCTGTATATTGAATAACAATAATAATTCATAATATACCACACCTCGACTAACCTACCTACCTGACATAAAATGAAGGTGGGTATCAATTCTAAACGGTCACACAAAGACAATTACGTATACTGCTGTCGAAAGTTTAAAATTTATGAAACGAATACAATTTATTAAAAAGGACCAACAAATAAATTTGGTCTAGCATGTAAATATATTTATAGTAATTATCATAATCAGTTGCAGTTCACGTACACAGAAATTGTCTGTGGTTGTTCCGTAGAAGGGAATAATGAGAAAAACACGGATGACCTTGGACCCAGTCTCGTTTAATGAGAAATCAAATCAATACAGAGTGTCGCTGAATATGTGGAATTCTTTTTCAAGAAATACAGTCGACTATGATCTTTATATTTAAAAATGTTTGGGTATTCGGAAAATAAAAGTGAGTCCTACGGTTAATTTTGTAATGAATGGATAAAGGTAGTTATCAACTAGATACTTTTGTGCTTCTATATTATAATTTCATACTGTCTAATTGCATTTCATCACATTTATTGAGAATAACAACATTGAAGAGTAAGAATAAAGGTTAAAAATAGCTAAAAAGAAATTCGTTGAAAGACTAAACTTACCAAATTTCTACCAAATACAATAATGTGAAAATAAAGATTTTATTCGCAACATGATTAGTTAAATGGTAACGTCCTAAACCGTGAGACAAGGCGATGAGCGTTCGAATCCTATGAGCAGAATCGCCTCTCTCAAATACACCCTACCTTAAACCAGTAAAAATAGAATAATGATCAATTTAAAAGTGGTTAAACTCATGGTGTACAAAAAATGGGAAAGTATTTATACAAACATATGTTGTAGAAAACTAATTACTTTACACACTTTAACATTATTCGTTTTGTAAAATCCAATAATGCTACTTAAGACTATCTACTCCTTTAGTCGTTCGACAATTGTACTATTTTTAACCGAATTTTCACTTATTCTAGTATACCTTTGCGCTACTATTATTAGAAAGTAAAATTCATAAGAATTACAAAGAAAAGTAATAACCTGTAAGAATTGAACATAACCATATGGTGTAGTGATTTTCTTCAGTTGAGGATCTTCTACCAGTAGCATATGATGAATACGTGATGAATTTGTTGAATTAGTTGTTAGTTTATCCTTAGTTTCATTCTGGCCAACTGGATCATTCGAGTTGTTATTATTGACAGCGGCTAGAGCAGCCGCGACCATGGATGCATAAGTCGAAGGATTGGTTAATGCGGATAAAGCAGCCGATGAAGATCCCATACCTGTTTTAGCACTGTTTGCAGCTAATATGGAAGCTGCAGTTGCTGCAGCCGCCATTGCAATGGATTTTCTTGCATTTTCCAACTCTTTCACATTTGTTTCTTTATCCGTCTGTTGTTGCTGGTGGTGATGATGATGTTGATGATGCCGTCGTCGTTTTTCCGACTGTTGAGATGAAAAATTAGGCTGCTTATCTAAAGCCGTAGGCCATGGAATATGATCGCCTGCCATTAATTGAGCTTGTGAATAGAAAACATAACGTGCTAAGCTTTGTAGTAAATGCGCTGGCCATGTTGGTGGATTTGTTTCACCTGCTTCACGTTTCACTCGAAATGTTAACTCGAAACCGAAACCACTTGGACCATCAGTTGAATGACAGTGGCTACAATTCATATATATATATATATATATATATATATATATATATATATATATATATATATATATATATATATATAGTAGAAATTAACAAACAAAAATCTTTTATTATGAAAAAGTAAAATGGAATTTTTTTCACATTATGATGCTGAAAACACAAACTAGGAAAATTATGGTGGAAAGGAGAAATTACGACAGTCAGTCGGTTGGATGTAACGTAAAAACTGAAACATGTGCGTGAACTGGTTATTGGATAGCATGAATGTTTACACGTTGACGGGTTTCAGATTCCTAGGTAGTTTACGTAAAGTGTTTACGGAACACCAAAATGAAATAAACAAGGCGTGTGGTATGTCTTTCATATTAATACATGATAAAATATAAGATGCGGTTGTGATGAAAACACTTGAAAATGTATCATAATCCTCAGATTATTTTTGTGAAATAGATAGTCAGAGTTTGATAGTGACTTGTTCGACGACGACCAACCTAAATTTCTGACGTTATTTTGAGTAATCAATTGTTCTGATATTTACATAAGCACAATAAAACTAGTGGATTAAAATACCATATATACCAGTAATCAAATTCTATATGACACTGGAACCATTTTAATGTCTCAATGAGTTTAAGGAAGTAAATACACTTTATGGAAGCTCTTTGTCTGAAAACTACTGATACAGGTCAGGTCATCTCACTAGCCCATTTTAGTCAATCCCCTCATACATATCATTCTGGCAATCACACTTTATTCATGTAACTTTTTAAAAACCAATCTCCTCGAAAATTTATTCATTTATTTGGATGAACACACCCACAAAATGCAGTCTTTTGAACGCCTTAAATAACAATGAAAAAGTATTAGACATATGGCTCCGTCTAAATGCAAATATTGCTTCAGCGTCAACGCCTAGATTGATCATAAGGAGCGAAATAATCGAACACATTAGCCACGTTGCTTATTTCGGAGGTCTCATCAACCTTGGTTGGTGACTGACGAAATCTCGATACAGATTAGTACAGGAGAGTTGTCCGTTTAGCGAACAAAAGACAGGTATGCTGAGTAGCAGTCAGTGTTGTACCAGCGTTGTACAACAGCATACGAAGGTAGAAAACATGGGTAAACCACAAGTCATTGGTCATGCTGTGGAACAATCAAGTAAGCAATGCTGAGGACGGGTGTAGTGTATTATCTAAAAATTGTACACCGGTTGACGAAGTTGTGGATCTTTCTTTACTGAGGTGGTTGAAACATGATACCTAGGGTAATAGTATTTCTTTATATATATCTTCTTTTCACACAACATTCTCAATTTCAAATCTTCCCACTACAATTCATAATACTAACAATGAGACTTCTTTGATAGTCATTTTTTATTAATTTTACCTCGCAATGATTCAATATAGTTACCTAAGCTAACGGAAATTTGTGCTAGGCACTATGTTGATTAGTACTGACGAATTGACTCTTTGATTTTAACGTTTGTCACAAAAAATGTGAGCTTTATATCTATTACAAAGAGAGTGGGTAGTGTAGATCACTGGAAAGTTGAAAGGACTAGATCTTTAGAATACTTCTGAGTTTTTAAAGTTTCTCTTACTACGATTGATTAATGACGGAACACTACCTGACAATTTATAACATTTATAGCTAATTAGAATTTATTGAAAAAATGAATCAGTAATATGGAAAAATTCCTGGTATCAATAAACTTAGAGTTGATTCTTTGATATCTCCTGGTAATTAATGTATTGCTAGATGATGGAACTAAACTTGTTACTGGAAGATCATGAGATATATCCCAATAAACCACCAAAAGTTCATTTGTATTACGTACCTTTGCACAATTTTATTCTATCATTAGTTAAAGCTAACTTCCACTATTGAAAGTCAATAAATGATATCAAGTAGCAGAGTATGTAAGTTGTAGCAATAATAGGTAAATAAGTACAACAATTCACTTACGTCATACTCTTTTGTGGTGTTCTGATCTAAGCATCTACACTTTTAAACAATTTTTAGTTCAAGAAACATTCCACAATAGTGTGTTATGTTGGTTACGTAATAATGATAACCATAATTAAATGAGTCTTACAGATGGTACACTATAATACTGCTGTACGGTTACTATTTCCATGATAACCAAAGAGTCGGAGTCCCGGTTCTGTAACCTAGATACGCCGCCGGTGCAGCAGAATAAACTTCAGTCAGAATCACCAGTACTATTGTCAATTATGATGAAGAACATGTTTCTTTGAAACCCGCAAAGAAATAAACGAAGCAAAAAAGTACTAATAAACTCACCCATGAAACCTCGAGTCACCATACAAATCTGATAAACCGTTAGTTACGTAATGCCAGTGAGGAGGGCTTTGCAGTTCAGCTGATCCTGGATTTGCATACATATTGATAAAATCCAAAGGATCTGGTCCACCCATCCAGAACTTTCGAACAGCTGTTACTTGCAGTGGAGTAGGTTGATCAGGATACAACAGTCGACAAGCTGCATAAATAGCTTTTAAGCCTAAGGCATGCTCTTCTTTAGCAGATGGAACACTGCCTAAATTAGGAGCAGTCCCTGAACTTAAAACTGGTCCAAAAGCACTATTCGACATTTTTATTTGGTAATAATGAGTATTAGTACATTTTTCTTCTAAAATAGAAATAAGAAACCGGACCTGAGTTATATATATTCAACTAATTACACACAAACTTACAACCCTCTAGTTATCAAAGGCATCCTCTTTGAAACAAACATGTGCACATTGACATTTAATAAGACATAACCAAGTTTAGAGGGGGAAACCCTGAAAACATAGCGTTACGCAACTTAGTCGTGAATCAACTACACTTTAAAAGCTATTTGTACTACACAGCAGATCTGTACAAAGTATGTACAGAAAGATACGAAACTATAAACTAACTCATGAGTGCTTAAACTATTCAGCAACAATTCAACCTTAAATATATACCTATGTGTTGGAAACAAATCAACATTCAGGTTAAACTACGGATTTTGTGATACACACGTGATTTACTTAAATATTTAAACTTACTGAAATCATTCAACTCAAAAAAGCAACCATGGTGTATGCACAGGATCATGAGCAGTAACCCACTTCGTCGTAGTCGAGATACTGATATTATAAACAAAGATGGAATTTTTAAGGTGAATAGGAACTGAAGGTAATCAAGAAAATTGATACGAACACCTTATACATAAGACCAATCATGCAATGCAAAAATAAGCAAAAACTGTAGATTAAACTAAACAACAACATTCAGAAACATATAGTAGTCTTTCAAAATAGTCAAAACTGAGTCGAACACAAGTAGTCTGAAGGTCATAAGGGTTATTCCAAGTCCTTAAAGCCGGATAAAGGAGAAGGGTTGGGTATGTGCCTACCAAACCCACCTCACTAAATACAAAGTCGTTGGAAAAACGCTAACCAGACTCAACCAACTAACTCACACTCTCCACTAGTAGTTGAAGGATCTTGATATAGAAGAGTTATGAAGTTTCAGGGAAAATCCCGAGATTCTTTGAAGGCCATGGAAACGGTGCTCCTTCTGACAACCAGAATAACAATTAATATATGGACACGAAATGTCTGGACAATGTGAGAGGCTAAGAGGACCATTCAAATGGTGGCAGAAGTGAGAAGATACAACCTGACCTTCATTGGGATAGGTGATTCCCAACGAACACAATCGGAGCAAAATAAACCAACTCCAAGACAGATGTTATATTCTAAACATGAGGAAGAAAATACCCACACACACACATGAAATTGTTCTGACGCTGTCCAAAAAAGCATGAGAATCGCTGACTGGATTGATTGGAAACTCACGGCTCTAGGATCACCAAAGCATTTGTTGAACTAAAGAGGGGAAGGATTACGACGAATGTTGTCAAGTGCTACGCACCAACCAATAACAGTTTGGTGGCACGTTCAACGGACTTCGATTTCATAGAATGATGATGTCAACGAAATAAACACGCCGTCCACTCTCATTTATAATAGTCGATTTAATTCGCGTCAGGGAATAACGGAATAAAATAGGTCAAATACGAGGATGAATTTTGAAAACGTATATCTATCTCATAAACTCGTTGGTCGAGATAGACAATCAGAGGAATGAAGTGGGGTTTATGTGCTCTCAACATGGTCATAGGCGGCAGTATTTGACTCGCAAACGGACACATAAAGCTACATATGTTTCTCCTGAACACGTTACAGAAAACCAGATCGATCACATCTGCGTGAACAAAAAATTCGGAAGCTCAACCGAAGAAGTAGGGATAAAGAGAGAAGCTGATATAACTTTATATCACCACATGGTAATAGACAAGCTGGAACATAAGCCAAAGGTATATTGGACAAATGAGCAAGCAACACCGGAAAATTTTAATACAGCCATCCTTCAAAACGCTAACAAACTCAGTCAGTCCAACATAGATCTCAGCAACAAGTTCTAATTGTTACAAGACCTACTAGTAGAGAAAATCCCCACGGAGAGCAACTCGAAAAGGCTTAAACGAGCAATAACTTCGAAATTCCAGTGTGTTTCGGCCCCAATAGGCACCAGAATGAAGAACAAGTCACAGTAGATAGTTTGGCCATGATTCAAGGAAATAAAACAAGACAGCAGTCAGAATAAACCGACGAAAAGCAGGCACAGGCTGAATACACATAAGTAAACAAAAGAGTGAAGGTTGTTTTGGTTTTGAGAATCTGAGGCCAACATTAATGCTGTGAATAACACTTGATAACAACTGGGAAGAAGAGTTTAGAATGGAGCTTGTTAGAGACTCCTGAATGGTGCTACGGCAAGAGGGGTAACTGGTGTAATTATTTAGGTTCGGGTAGAATGAGCACTGAGAAAATATTGAAAACTAGAGCATATTGACTCAAAGAAAATAGGTAATTCGGTAGATTCTTAAGTTATCAATAAACTACAACTGATCATACTTAGACTAAGGCCAAATGTAACACGGTATTGTAATCGCTTGCGCAGTAGGCTTAAGTAAACATTAAATGCTAAATAATTTGGTTTATATTAAGACTGCAAAAGAGTGAATGAAGAATTTTAAATTTTTCTATTCAAATACTAAGGAATAAAAAGGCCCACAGTAGTTAGTAGACGAGAACCCGGCCCTGGCTGACATTAAGATGCATTTGAGGGCGGGCCTTATAAAAAAAAATCGGGAAACCGAGCTGCTTGATCTAAAAGTTCATCGTACCGTTTCGATTACAGGTTGCAGAATTGCTTAGGTTACTGTTTTAATCAGGCGGATTAACGTAAGCTGATGGATAATGTAAATTGCAATCGATACGCGTGCAATTATAGTATACATTGTATTAATCATGTGGCATCAGGTAAGTTGTAAACGACCTCAGTATTATTACTCTAGGTCAACTTACAGTACTTATATAATTCCTTTTGTTCTTTGTACAGTGAAAACTTCAACATCTGATCTCTATTTATCTTCGTTTATCAGTTAATTATTAGTTTATCACAAATAATTTTACATTTATCTGGTAAAGAATTAAGAGCTTTCAGGGTTATACCTACAATTCTAACCGTAACATAGAGCCACGGCAGAGAATCTCAAACAAGTGTATCAGTTCAAGATATCCCTTTTGAACCAAGGCTGTCAAAAAAACGTGTCAAATTAACAAGACAATCACTGATATAATCAAAAAGACGCTACACAGCATGAACAACCAAAACTGAAAAATTTAGAACAGAATCTGTACACAATTTAATTTATTTCAATATTAACAATTTTGTGCATTTTCAAGAAGTTTATACCAGGAAAAAAAAGAAAGAAACCGACAGTGAAATCATCCAATGAATAAATATTTGTTAGAAGATGCATGAGGAAAACAGATCCACAAAGCATAACTGCAAGACAAAATTATTGTCCAAAAACGCTCAGAATTCAAATGTCGGTCACGTGGGTAGGTATTTGTAGTCCGCCTATAAAGATGAGTATGTGCATATTACCAGCTCTAAATCGAAAGGCACTGTATAGTTGGTGGAGATATATGCGAAATTATTAATCCACATCTTCAAAACACATTTCCTCTGGTGAATTTACATCGGTACTCCCATTCAGTGCACAACGACCTAAGTCATCACTTGACACAGAATCTTCCATTTTGTCTCCATCATTAAACATTTGCATTATCCGTGAAAAAAAATTATTCATTTCATTTGCAGGAGGTTTAACACCGAAGTATAATTGGCCAATTTTATCCAAGTATTTTAAATAAGAAGAGTCTCTGTTCAGTTGGGGACTGTATTTTTCACATAGTACTGAAAATACAGCTAGACTGCACTTCTTTTCAATGGCTAACATCAAAAACCATAGGAAATTTAATAAAGGAAAATCCGCAAACGGTGGCCCAGGCTCTAAACGAGGGTGACGTCGTGTATATGTGTAAAACGTCAATATGGCAACTGAGATTTGCTTCATACATAAAAACTGAAGGACAGCTTGTGCAATAAATAAATCGATTTCTGATCGAAGCCCGTATCGCTGATGTAAAGCAACAAGGAAGACACCAGCCGCATAGCCATTAGAAGATAACATGATACGCAACCTTGCTTCACTGAAAGATCCTTCTTGCCACAATACACGAGCGAGATATCCATTGAACACAGCCAGAAGATCTTTTTGCTTCTGTAGAAGTTGAAGTGTCTTTTGGACAAACGTGTCCTTTCTTCACCAGGACACATTCGTATCAAAAGTTCACAAATTTCATCTAGATGAGATTCAGTCAAAACTGTTTCACTCTGGCTATACACTTCAAGTACAAGGCAAGCTAACTCAGTACCACTTTCCCACTGTTCATTATCAAGTAAAAACTCAGAACCTAGTTTCAAATATTTTAATGCTTCCTGATAATTTTTCCGCATAATACAACGGAAATGTATGGTTTTGTATAGTTGATGAGCCTCATAGAAACGTCGTTCGCTGACAGCCAACTTCAGTCGTTGATCTAACTTGGATAATTTTAGTTCAACCGTTGACATCTGAACAAAGTTTAATAGAGGAGTTATACCTGTTGATGAAAACACCAAAGAGAAATGCAAAATTAGGAAATTGTCGAGAAATATTCGAATAACATTTCAATGAAATGTATCAAAGGTCAACAGTATCTCAGCACATGAATACACATTTGTACTACGTACCTAACTACTTCGACTGAATTTGTCATAACATAATCTTTTAAAACGTGTCCAAAGTAGAACGAATACAAGCTTTTACATCAATTCAGTTCACAGAAAGAACTATTAGTAGATTTGGGGTAGAACAAAGTAGGAGAAATTATCTGTCGGTTAATTAATGAAATTTTAATAACAACCAACTACTCCGTTCTTTTAAAAAAACCGATTGCTGAATTACAATCGATTATAGCAACTAGGGTGTGTTACTAGAAGATAACACGATTACAAGTGTTAGCTTGGTGCTTGCACCAGGATAAAAGCAACTGTTGATGAGTGATCTTTTTGTCTGTGAAAAAAACTTATCTTGCATTGTATGATATCTATCCTTTAAATCTACCTACATACAGCCTAATAATGATTTGTTAAAACGTTTCAATATCTATTTTTATTGATTTGACCCGTTGGGAAATGAGGCGATATGATCGAATGTAATCGAGTGAAATAACGCATCATTAGTTATTGGATGTATAGTAGTCTAAGCAATGTGAATTTAATATTTTTACGCAGTCATATATATCATCAGCATTCGTCATTATTTTAGCTGTGAATTATTATCCAACCATTTGGTATTGATTCAGGCTTTTATTTTAAACAGAGTAAATGCAATTTCAGTCAGTCAGTTACAACGTAGGACCACGCACATACATGCACCGGTCCAAGAAGCAATTTAATAGCCAAGTACAACATTTAGTACCCGAAAATGGGCTACGATTCGAATGTGTCAAACAAAATTATTAACCTCCTCTTACCAAAGCAAAACTAAGTTCGGATATGTAAGTCGGTCAGTTACAACGTAGTAGCAGGCAAATATATGTCATACCTCATTAGCACATCAAATTCATAGAAGTAGTTACTTCAATGGTATTAATATATGGAAGAAAGATTGCATATAAGGATATAATACAAGAAGAAATAGTTAACTTGTAGAAATAAAGGCATAAAGTAATTTTAATCTCACTGTTTAAGGGAAGATGAAGAGTGTATACACCTACGCCATTGTGATCGGTTCTGAGCCATGTCATCCAGTCTCCAACCATTAAGTACGACAGTCGCATGGACCCTAACCAAGTAGTGTGCATCTACCAACACGGCTCAGACCAGAAAATAGTGACTTTATGGACTGATGCCACTTTTTGGTTTGACCTCTCCTAACTTTCTTCCATCCATCCCCAACACTAGTCAGCATTGTGCGCCGTGGCAGTCGGTGTTCAGGCATACGCAACACGTGGCCCAACCATCTCAGTTGATGTAGACTCACGACCTCATCAACCGAGTTACCATCATTCCCTAATACCCTGCATCTGAACCTCACTATTACTTACCCTGTGATCCCAGCAGATGTGAGCAATATCTCTAAGATATCTGTGATCAAATACTAGTAACTTAGTCAGTCAGTCATCAGTAACGTAGAACTTCGTACGTACGTACATCAGTTTGAGTTGCCATACCAGTCAGTCAGCTACAACGTAGGACCATGCACATATATGCATCGGTCCAAGTTGCCATACCACATTCGCACAGAGATACAATTGTCAATTCAAATCTCATTGTGGTACAGGTAGTAAGAGTATAAGTAGTAATCGGAAAGCTTAGGGTTTAAAGATGTTATTCAAGGAGTATAATCCAGTGAAACAAATTTGGGAAGATAAAAAAGGGACATGAAGAATTCAGAAGATCAGAAGTTGGGAGAACACAAAGAATGGATGCACCTGCGCCATTGCAAACAATTAACCTAAGAGTATCCTCTGCCCTTAATGGTCATGTTTCGCAGCCGTAAAGTAGAATAGAACGAACTGCCGCGCAGTATACTCGTCCCTTAATTGATAGACGGATATCTCACCTTCGCCATAGGTGACGTAGGTTAGCAAAAGCCACACGAGTCTTTTGAGTACGTGCAGAGATTTCGTCAGATACCAACCGATTAAAGATGACCAGACTTCCAAGATAAGTAAAGTCGTCGACGCGTCCGACTACTCTATTCCCTATCCTAAGTCCAGGTGTTGACGCAGACCAGTCTTGAAGCAACAAGTTGCATTTCGAGGAGGAAAAATGCATTTTAAACATCCTAGCATTGTTGCTCAGTGCTACCAAAAGACTTCATTTTATCAGCGTCTTCGCCAAATAGAACTATGACATTTGTGTATTCTAGGTCGATAAGTGGACCTACTGGAAGGGGATCTATGCCCGAAAATTCAGTCGACGAGAACGTTATTTCCATCAGTATGTCTATGAAGTTGAACAAAAATGGAGATAGTGAACAGCCTTGACGGACAACAATTGAGGTTGCAAAATCAGATGACAGTTCGCCATAAGCGTTGACTCGACTAGTAGTGTTCCAATAAAGAACCTTCACAAGGTTCATGTACTTTTGAGGTACACCTTTCAATGACAGACACTGCCACAGAACCTCTCGGTCTAGAGTTAATTGCTGCTATTAGGTCAAGAAAGACAACTATTGTTGGACTCCGATAAGAATGCCTGTGTTCTAGAACCTGACGAATGGTGAATATGTGGTCGATACAACTATGACCAGGTCTGAAGCCAGCCAATTTTCTCGTGTTTAAAGTTCACGAGTCTATTTTAGGCGTCCGATAATAATTGAAGCTAGTGTTTCAGATGCTATATTAATCAAACTAATCCCTCTGTGGTTGTCACGGATGATTTTGATCCTTTCTTTTTATTTGGACGATCAGTGATTCAGACCATTCAGATGGGATTACATTCGATCCCCAGATTTTAGCTAAAATATTAGTCAACCTAATCACTCAAACTGAACCACCATCCTTAAAGGCTTCTGAAGCCAATCCATACGGACCAGCTGCTCTTCCTCGTTTCAGATTAGCTATGTCTTTTCGAACTTCAATTAGGGTCAGAGGGTCTACTTCAATGTTCCATTCAGGCTGTTTGAGAATGGTGGGTAGTTGTAGTATTGCTGGAGGTCAGCTAAACTGTTCCTTAATGTGTTCCGCCCATTATTCTCAACATCTAGGTTCAATGTCGGCTTTTTCCGAGATCGTATCACTTACACTTGACTTTTTAATTCCAGTTTCTTTTATTAGTCTGAAAAGCAGTCTGATGTTACCTACAGCCGCTGCCCTTTCCATCTCTTGCTTTCGTTGCCCACCACTACTCACGTCGTTCCGTAGACTTTTGGTTTACCAAGATCTGATTTGTTTTCGCTCATCATGTTTGAAGCCTGATCGGATGGTATTTATTTATTATTTGAACACAAATATTCGTACAAGGAGGCACCGAATGCATATGCGCCACACAAGTTACTTGGTTTGTGTGTGCGCTGGGATACTGCCCGGGTACCCAAACCGAAGCAGGTGGTGTTCTTAGAGGGCCACACCCCGAGCCTTCGACCTAAAGGTCTGATCCACAAGGCAGTGGAGCAACTTCAGGAGATGCGGTCTCATGGTAGCCGGTGACCGATGATTGGTCTATATGCCATTTTATTCTCTCAGGATCCTGAAGCCAATGTGCAACATTGATTTGGAATCAAGGTTTTTCGACTCCCCTAGGTGAATCCTACGTGTCCACTAACCCGGTTTAAAACGCCAGACATTCGCTTTTCGTCCACTCAATTTTTCAAACAACGGTAATGCCGCGAGAAGGCAGTGAGTAGGACTTCCCTGGCACCTGCTGTATACGCACGGCCATGTGAGAGCTGACTCCACCCTCGGCCGTACCAGGGCGTTTGGGGGCAATAGACCTGGCAGAAATCCACTAGTTTTCCATGACCCTTTGGTTCATATCACTAATAGATGTCACTGCTGTTTCCACAGCTGTTCGTATATCTATCCAAACAACATCTGGGTCAGCCTCGTTTACAGAACTAAGTGTGAACTCAGTTGTTCCTGAAATCTACTTCTGGCTTTCTCGTCACTGAGTTCAACTCTGATGGGTCTTCTTAATGTGGCTTTTCTGAGTTCAGTGAGGTGCAAGCAACTGCATGCTAGTATTTGAGCATGATCAGAGTCTAAACATGTACTCTACAACGAGCGGCAGTATTCTATCGATCCTTTACAACGATGACAGATGGCAACCCGGTATAGTTGAGTCCATCATTGATTTGGTGCAGGGGGTCGCCATGTTAGACAATGTCTCTCCTTATGCTTAAAATTAGTGCTTGCTAAAACAAACGATTATCTGAGAACAATTGCAGCAGATGGTCACTACTATCTGTCCGCTGATCTGGAATACTAAAATACCTACCTAAATATCTTTCTGATTGGTTTAACCTACCTGCTTAAGTATTAAAGTCACCTGCGACTAGTACTATGTTTAAGTGTTTAGCTTTTTGAAGTTAAGAAAACTTTCTGTAAAATCCATCTTTCAGTTTATCCAGGCTGCAGTCAGCGGGAGCGTAGGCAGAAACAACGAAAAGGCAACGACGTGTGTCCCTATAATTCCGAGTTCTTACGGAGCCGTTAAGCCGAACAGCACATAGACAATTGTTAACAAGGATTCATTCCAAAAGTGCTTGTTCTGTCCTTGTACTTAGTGCCATGCCTACACCCTCCAGTCCACGAGAACTAGCCATCGGGTCGCCAGATAAATGGAGGGTGTGTCTCATCCGCTCCCCGTTTTGGCGAGGTGAGGTCAAGTGAATGACTACACTAGAATCCTGTATGTCTGTTACGGAGACAGCATACATCAATGGAACGAGACTCTAAAGTCTTAGCTAAGGAGGCCTGCTAATCGATTTGACAGAGTGTGTACATTGAAGGCCCCAATGTGCAGTTTGCAGCGAGGTTTCAGTGGACCTGAGACTGCTTTGCGCACTAGAATCGTTTGCCATGGTGACACTTGAGGAAGAAGTCAAAAGAGGACATTTAGAGTTGAAAATCAATGTGAAAGGAATAATATGAATTGGAGAGGAAAATTGATTATAAATACAGTGATCTTGAGTGCTGTTAGAGGTATGGAGGTGGTTCTTACATCCCGGTTCCCCACACCGTGAAAGGGTTCTTCTAGTGCTACCTGTAAAGGGAATTGGGTTAGACGTGGTCCTAGCGACCTGAGAGCGTGACCGCAGTTCCCAAGGGACAACTGCTTGAAGCTGATCACACACGGCCTCTTTGTAAGCAATTTTCGTGTTAGCTCCGTACTTGTTTAGCAGGACCCGACAACATACCAGCTGAAGCACTAAAGTCAGACATCGAAGTAACTACAAACATGCTTCACCTTCTATTCAAAAAGATTTGGGAGGAGGAACAAGTGCCGATGGACTGGAAAGTACACCTCATCAAGATTCCAAAGAAAGGTCTGAGCAAATGTGAGAACTACAGAGGCATCACACTACTGTCAGTACCAGGGAGATTCTTTAACAGGGTGTTGCTGAACCGGATGAAAGACGCAGTAGACGCTCAACTTCGAGATCAACAAGCTGGATTCCGTAAGGACCGGTCGTGCACAGACCAAATTGCGACACTACGGATAATCGTCGAACAATCAGTTGAGTGGAACTCGTCACTGTACATCAACTTCATTGATTATGAAAAAGCACTTGACAGTGTAGATAGGAGGACGTTATGGAAACTTCTTCGACACTACGGAGTTCCTGAGAAGATTGTCAACATTATCCGGAACTCATACGACGGACTCCAGTGTAAGGTCGTGCATGGAGGACAGCTGACAGGCGCATTCCAAGAAAGGGCTAGAATCAGACAAGGCTCTCTACTCTCTCCCTTCCTCTTTCTTCTGGTGGTCGACTGGATTATGAAGACCTCAACATCTGAGGGAAAACATGATATACAATGGACAGCTCAGAATCAATTAGACATTTTGGACTTCGCAGATGACCTAGTGCTTTTATCTCATACACATGAACAAATGCAGATAAAGACAGACAGTGTAGCAGCAGTCTCTGCATCAGTAGGTCTCGGTATACACAAGGTCCTCAAATACAACTCGGAGAACAGCAATCCAATCACTCTTGATGGAGAAACTCTGGAAGATGTAGAATCTTTTACATACCTGGGAAGCATCATCGATGAACAAGTAGGTTCAGATGCAGACGTAAAAGCAAGGATTGGCAAAGCAAAGGCCGCATTCCTACAATTGAACAATATATGGAACTCAAAACAACTTTCAACCAATACCAAAGTGAGAATCTTAAATACGAATGTCAAGACAGTTCTACTGTACGGAGCTGAATCTTGAAGAACTACAACAACCACCATCAAGAAGATACAAGTACTATTAAATGGTTGTCTACGCAAGATACTCAACATCCATTGGCCGGATACCATCAGCAACAGCCTTCTCTGGGAGAGAACAAACCAGCTTCCAGCTGAAGAAGAAATTAGGAAAAGACGATGGAAATGGGTAGGACATACATTACGCAAATCATTAAACTACATCACGAGGCAAGCCCTAACTTGGAATACTGAAGGGAAACGGAAAAGAGGAAGACCAAAGAACACATTACGTCGGTAAATAGAAGCAAATATGAAAAGGATGAATAACAACTGTAAGGAGCTGGAAAGGATTGTCCAGGACAGGGTTGGATAGAGAATGCTGGTGAGCGGCTTATGCTTTTTCACGAGGAGTAACAGGCGTAAGTAAGTCTGTACTTTTCGAGAGTCCCCAAATGCCCTGGTACGGTCGAGAGTGGAGAGAGTCCGCTCTCCCTCTCGAAATGCTCCCACATGGCCACGCGTATATAGCCTCTGCCAGGGAAGTCCTACTCACTGCCTTCTCGTGGCGGGGGTGTTGTTTACAAGAATGAGAGGACGGAAAGCGAATGTCTGGCGCTTTAAGCGGATTCCAAACCAATGGTGCACATGGGCTCCAGTATCCTGCGGGAACAAATGGCGTATGAACCAATTGTTGGTCACCGGCTTCCATGGGACTGTATCTCCTGACGATGCTCCACTGCCTTGTGGATCAGACCTTCAGGTCGAAGGCTCGGGGAATGGCCCCCTAAGAAAACCACCTGCTTCGGTTTGGGTACCCGGGCAGTATCACAGCCCTCACACATATCGAATGAGATTTGTGTGACGCCTATGTATTTGGTGCCTCTTTGTACCAATATCTGTGTTGAAATAAAAAAACTTTTCGAGACCTTACCTTCGGAGATGAAAATTCGTGGGATAAGGCATCTTTAGGGTCGACCTTTTCTAACACCACCCCTCATGTGGAAACGCAGCATCATTTTTATGCTGGTTGCCTGAGGGAAACACTTTACTGCCATCGCACCTCTGCACAGCCAGCAATATGACTTTGCCGCTTTCAGTTTTACCGCTCTTCAACCGACTCGTCTGGTATAGTCGGACCCCGAGGTACGATTGTTCTAGCTAGTATAGCTCGATAAGCAAGCCCGACCGCCACGTCAGAGTAGCATCAATAATAGGGATTATAATAAATCTGACCAGAACAAATTAAAAATATTGGTTTTCTATCCTCGCTTTTGTTAGCACCTTAATGTGCTCACTAAACAGATGCTTTGAGGCCTTAAGAACGCGACACTGCACTTCATTTCACAGTATGGCATATTAATCAGCGAGGCATAAGTAATATTTTCCTGTCAAGATTGACTGTGGTTATCAAGTTTCATCTATTTAAGGCACGTATGCAGATGAAACCATATGAGATGTTCAGAAGGAAGTTGATAACTGGTGTTCTTTTACATTTTACCTTATTTTCACCAATCAAAACCCTTAAAATGACTTATGACAGTATGAATGTTGTTGGGACAGTATTGTTAACAGACTCTTCTACTCAGGTATACCGTGGAACAAATTGTGGTGAAACACAATATATGTGCTGCCAAGCCATACTTAATTGGTGACTCAATTTGGTGAGTGCTATCAATTTCATTGGTAGAGTGATAAAATGGTCGCACTAATTCTCGGCGAGATATCAGTGAGTACCATGGAAATTTCGGCGAGACTCTAATTTAGGGACGAGCCAATCAGAAGCGTTTGAGCAATTTCAAGGTCACGGAGCCAAGTTCAACACGCGCTGCTAACATACGATCGGTTCACAGCGGATTTTAGAGAGTAGGTGATTAATGAGAGGTTACAACAGATAGGACGGCGAAACTCTATTTTAGGGACGAGCCAATGAGAAGCGTTTGAGCAATTTCAATTATTAGCCAATCAGAAGACAGTATAAAGTAAAAATATATTACAAGAAAGTAATGAATTACAGTGGATATTCTTCTTTTACATGATTTAAAAACCTGTTGAGGTTTGATAAAGACTCAGAAGTTCTGAATTCATAATGAATATTGTATAGAAACTCGTCCATAGGGTTAGGGTTTGGGGTTAAAATTAGGGTTAAGGGTTAGGTTAAGGTTAGGGTTAGATTAGGATTTAGGGTTAGGTTAAGGTTAGGGTTAGATTAGGGCTTAGGGTTAGGTTAAGGTTAGGGTTAGATTAGGGTTTAGGGTTAGGTTAGGGTTAGGTTAGGATTAGGGTGCTAACATGCGATCGGTTTATATCGGATTTTAGAGATGTGTCTACTTACAGGCTACAACCCTAACCACTAACCCTATGGACGAGTTTCTATACAATATGCATTATGAATCCATAGCCTCTGAACCTTTATCAAACCTTAACAAGTTTTTAAATCATGTAGAAGAAGAATATCCACTGTAATTCATTACTTACTTACAATATATTCTCACTTTATACTAACTGTCTTCTGATTGGCTAATAATTGTCAAGGTCACTTAAAATTCGTTCAAAGGTCGTCCTTAAATTAGAGTCTCGCCACCCTAACCTTAACCTTAACCTAACCCTAATCTAACCCTAACCTTAACCTAACCCTAAATCCTAATCTAACCCTAACCTTAACACTAAACCTTAATCTAACCCTAACCTTAACCTAACCCTAAATCCTAATCTAACCCTAACCTTAACCTAACCCTAAATCCTAATCTAACCCAAACCCTAACCTTAACCTAACCCTTAACCCTAATTTTAACCCCAAACCCTAACCCTATGGACGAGTTTCTATACAATATGCATTATGAATTCAGAACTTCTGAGTCTTTATCAAACCTCAACAGGTTTTTAAATCATGTAAAAGAAGAATATCCACTGTAATTCATTACTTTCTTGTAATATATTTTTACTTTATACTGTCTTCTGATTGGCTAATAATTGAAATTGCTCAAACGCTTCTCATTGGCTCGTCCCTAAAATAGAGTTTCGCCGTCCCATCTGTTGTAACCTCGCATTAATCACCTACTCTCTAAAATCCGCTGTGAACCGATCGTACGTTAGCAGCGCGTGTTGAACTTGGCTCCGTGACCTTGAAATTGCTCAAACGCTTCTGATTGGCTCGTCCCTAAATTAGAGTCTCGCCATCCTAGTAACTATCTCTTACTAATCTTCATTGATGATAGCGTTTTTGTTTTGGGTAATATTACATATGCACATATATGGGAAGTATTTAACGACACTATTTTCAAGTAGGTAGCCGATAATAAATTGTGAAGTGGGTAAACTATCACTCTGCTGTTGCGATCGTGGTTCTTGCTAAACTCAAAGATGAAAGCAGAGGAAGAAAGTTGTCTAATTACCTTATTTATTGATATATGAAGACATACATCATGGCAAAACCAAAGATGATATACGCTCCCGATGTATTTAATTGCAATAGATTGTTGCACGGCGCTTTGCAATATTATTTAAAAAGCAGTAAATACGAAGACAATCCCGGTACAAGAAGACGAGCAAAATCCTAAAGCAAACAGTGTATCTAACTAGCATCAGTGAATGACATATTAAACCACATTCCCAGTTATAAAAGCAAATTTTATCCACCTGAAAGCGTTAACTCAGGACCGTTGCACATCAAAGTTGGTTATAACCAGTTGTTTGGACTGGCTAGACAGATGACTGGGTAGATCATGCCATGAAACGAAGTCTGAAATCCGTAAACCTTAAACATAGTCATGAAAAAGAGATAATTCTGTGTTTGTATAGTCAAAATGTTGAAAATATTACAAAAAACTGAACAGCTCCACTTACGTGGAAATCCAAACAGAGCCAACAACCAATATGACCGCGCCACGTATTGTTAAATCCCGGTCTTCGTAAAAAGCTACATTGAGTAACTGAAACAATTGCGACCCATACCAGCCGAGTAGAATAGAAATAGTAAAACAATCCGGTTAAACTTCATTTCATGTCAAACAACTGGTCTGTATGAATAATTGAAGTATATTCTCACTAGTTTTCAAGTTTCGAGACACTTGGAAAAGAACAGAAACTGTATGGCACGAATTCAAATTAACTGAACGATTATACTGTAAATTTCAATAACCGAAATGTGTGCGTGAACAGGCTGATTTCTCCACGCTCACTTCTCGAGGTCTGTTGGTATGAGTCGACATAGGTAGCTTAGTTGCTCGGCTACATTAGTCCTCATGTATCTAACGGTTATTAAGAGGTTAGTGTATTCGAGTAAAAATGAATGCCTTTAATTCAAAGAAATGAGATCTTTATACTCAAGAGCTATTAAATTACGAAGCATTCAACCAATGATCGTAATGAGTAAGATTTTTCATAGGAAGGAGTCGAGGGAAGATAGCAAACTATTTCTTTACATGAATAAATAACTAAGAAAATAAGAGAATGTACTAAAATGGCAGCTGATAAGAAATGACAAGTGATAAACTGGACACGCAAAGTTATAACAGTGATTGATAAAATATAAGACAGTGAAGAGGGTCTGATAATTTCAAACAACGTGACTTCTCTTTGTTTATTGTAGTCAGCTTCTATCCCGAACCGAAGACTATAATCCATGGGTTCGTACATGACTGTTGAGCCTCTTCTCATTAGGACAACCGGAAGTACTGTAACCTCACCAACTGGGAGGACGTTAGAGATGGGCTGACTCATGATGAAAAGCGTTATCATACTCAAGTGTTCACTATTTAATGTATTATATATCAGGGGTCACCTTGAGGCTAAGATTCCAAGTTAGAGCTTGCCTAAATAAACAGTTAGGTGATTTTCACAACTTACATTCATTTCACCTCCAGCGTATTTCCCTGATGTCGTCATCAACTGGATGATGATTTGTTCTCTCACACAGTAGGCTGTTGTTGAGTAACTTGCGTAGGGAATTGTTTATAAATACTTGTACATTTTTGATTATGGTTGTGATAGTTCTCTAAGTTTCAGCTTCGTACAGGAGAACTGTCTTGATATTCGTGTTGACGATTCTAACCTTGTTGTTGTATGTCAGTTGTTTGCTAACTTTTGTCACTGATGACGTGGCCAGAAGCGGTCAAGCCAACGAATTACATCACAACACAAGCCCTAATCTATAATCTTAAGGGCAGGACGAATGAGACAGTTTAAAGCACAAATGTTAAGAATCAGGGTTCAACATCCCGACCACGATTGGTACTTGACAACGGCTATAAAGAATATTCCACGAATGAGTTGATTAGAGACTCCTGCATGGTGTTGCTATAAAGGTGGATAGCGGGCTTTATTATGTTATTCGACGTGATGCTAATAGTACGGACTTTTTAATCAGATAAGCTAGCATTCTACAGTCGTCGCAACCTGTGGAGTATTTGTCAAGTAGTCAATGAAAGAAACGACGAAGTCATTATTTTTGACGAGATTGATACGAAAGACACTACTAGAGTCCAAGGAGTTAAACCTACTTTTACTCGTGATACAAACATAGGTAACAGAAACTGCATTCTCACATCGCAATATATTTGGAAACTTACTATAGGAGTCGAATCAGCTGCAATACATCTTCCACCGAATAGAGAAGAACGGTGAGATTTTTCAGACACCTTCATTAGCCCAAAATACTCTCTGAAACTATTATGCTTAATTGATATGCGCAATTCATGCACCTCTTTCACATGTATATCTTATTGTTCTCAGATTTGACATGAATTTGAATATTAACATCGTACATAAGATCATACCAGAAAGTTCATACTCTTCCTTTGTGAAGCATGATGCATTCTACGATAACTCCCTTTTTCGTTATTTTTGTCTGCTTTTTCACAATATTAAAATTCTCCCCTTGTAACCGTTTGCCGATTACTAAGTAATTGTTTACATATATAGTGACTGTCACACTACGTTTTTTGGACCATTATTGTTAACTTCGAATGCGTACTCATACATTTTTATGCATAGACCTTATCATTGAGTAAGAACTCTATTCTTACGAGCTTACTAGCATTGCAGGTACTGCATTAGTCGACAAATCCGTTTACACCATACTGTTTAATACAACGATGAGTTTATTCAACACCCATCAAATATTCGTATTTTATGTTGACGCATAAACTAGTGATGTCATGTACACGCAAGGTGGCAGCAACATGTATTGTAAATATATCGTTATGTTTAAAATGCTCTTCTGTTAGCTATGCCAGGTTAACACTTTTCTTAAACCGTTAGACTGTTTTCTGACGTCTTTATTAACGTAGTGCTAACATGATCAACTGAAAGCATCAAAATGCAAATCTACCTGATTCGACTAATTCTAAATCTAATTTTTGAAATGACCTTATCGCAAAATAGATTAAACGAATACAAAACATCAATTATCACACAGATTGACTGAATAATTCCCCATAGTTCTTGTAAGAACTGTGTTTAGTTACATGCTGCCTCTCCCTTTATAATATCTACAGTTGTGTTTAATATCATTGTAACGAATGAGAATACGATTGAGGTCAATTAAATGTACTTTAATACAAAATTACAAAATCGCTTGGTTAAATATGAGAACCTGACACTAAGTACTCCATTTACTAAGTTCATTAATTTGTCCCTCATATTCTGTATGGCTCTTCTGATTCACAATCCCTTACTTATTCCATTTCTGTTTTCATCAAGTCAACCTTCATAGCCTTCTGCTGTCAGGTTTTCCACTCTCTGTAAGTGCTGCATACTACTTATGCCTGTCGACGTAGGTAGCCTACACCATTCTGTCACTCAAATCACAAACCATTGCAACGTTTAGCACTTGGTGGGTTACCGTACGAATTGGAGATAGTTTATGTACTGTGATTCAGTCTGGTATAGAAAAATTCGTCCGAATTTCAGTAAGCTCATAAAATGCAGTTACTTTTGATAATGAAGGCAACGGACAACGATTAACATAGATCTGAAACGAAGACAATCTGATAATATGAGTCAAACGTTGTTAGCATGAAGTCTCCAGTGCGTTACACAGCATACACCGATGATATTGAAGTACCTACAACTCCAGTTCCCTAACCGTCACATGACCATCACCATTGCAACCCTTCTTATACATACTCACTCATCCATAAAACTTCCACTTTCTCAGTCCATCAACAGGCACATTACAGGGTCCAAACCAATCGTCATGATAACGTTCTATATCCCAGATCTTATGGCAGTCATTCTAGTGAGTACAAGAAATCGTCCATTTGCAATGTAAGGTACAACGCCAAGCCCACATGAGTTATTCTAGCTCCATTACAAGCCAATTTATTTATTGTCATGTCACATTTTGGCTTGGTTAGTCAATCGCCTCATAATCTTCACTGTTTTTATATGAGCGTGTAGAATTATGGTCTACTATGATATTAGTACTGCTCTAGTAATAGACTTGATCCTAAAATCGTAAATTTGTCATGACGTAACTGCCTAATCTAGATAGGTTAATAATTTCATCAATTTTATCAATCATACTACGTGATCGTTAAGTCATGACAGAGCTTTTATGACGATATTCTGAAACCATCATCTTTAACTAGTTGTTGTTGATTGAGGAGTAGCCAGTTGAAAATGGGTATTGTTGCTTTATGTGCTTCTGAAATAACAGAAGTTTGAAGCATTAAATAATCCGAGTTGTCTAATTATACCATGATTTTCAATTCAGGAACATTCATCTAGTATTAATTTTAGTAGTAGGTTCCGGAGTTTTGATTTTAATTGTTTGTTTAGCCAACAACTACCTGAGAGTCTAGTTATTATACTAGCGCAGTTGATAGCACTTAAATTATGTTCGTCTTTTTAGGTTACTAATATGGCAGAAAAATTCATAAACATAAATATGTTTATCGATAACGACTATGATGGGTTTATTGAAAAATTTTAATGGTGATTCACATGATTTTTAAATTTAAAAGACATGGAGATATAGTGCAACGCACGTACGGGCCAGGTTAAAATACAGATTATTGAGTTATATGACAATTTGAAAGTAATAAACATGGCCAGAAAAATAATTTTATGGTTAAGACAACTTTTGTAACTTTAGGTAGGAATATGATGCGTTATAAAATTTCTACAAGAAGTTCCTGCATTTAGCCTAGTGATATTTTCAAATATATGTCAAAATCAACGAGAATTAAGGAATATCTTTTAAAAAACACTTTTTCCTAATAGTATGTTGTAGTATAAAAATACTGACTATTTCTACTAAGTCTTGGGAGTGGCTTGTATGAAATATATACAACCAGTCTGATGGAGAAAATTTATATAAATTAAGAAGTACTTAAATCACAGTAAATGAACCAAGGAAGAGAAAAAGGGCAAAACTCGCCAAGGTTATTTTTGCTTCCAAGTGATGAGAATTTGAATTATACAGCAGTTCGAATCTGATTAAAATATGAGGCACTGTTGATTAAATTCTTGGACTAACACAGTATTGTAGACTGAATTTGTTTACATCTAAAATTAATTGAAACCGAATACGCAGTATTCCCTAACGAAAAGTTTACATGAGATCTAAGATTGCAGGACATTTATAGTTCAAACTCATCGCGAATTTCTAGCATTCGTATCCTGAGTTTGGCTACGGAATCCAGCAATTGGAAGTTAGGCATGCAGTGGTCGAAAAAAAGATATTACAGAATAGTCCATAGTTTAAAACAAATTGAAATGTTAAGTGAAGAAAGAATATGAAGAATTAGGCCCAGATAACCATTCAGTCCTTGCTTACGTTGCTGGTCAATATATATTTACATCATTTACAGGTCATATTTGTTAGACCTTGACGCTTAAACAAGTTTATTTCGCCGAAGCAGGTAAGTGCTATTAAAGCTTGTTAATGAACCATCAAAACTAATAATTAGTATAGATGACCAGTTTTTATTATCGATTGAGCATGTACAACTATATACTTTGCGCCAGAAATAATCTTTGTACCCAAAGTAAACTGTGAAATGTATCTCAGTAACGAACACTCATGAGGAGAATCCTTGTCAGTCAACGAATTGAAGGATTGCTTCAAGAGTATATGATTGTTAGATATGGTGAGTTATAGACCTTTCTGAGCTTGGTAAGCGTGCCCCTTAGTCGAAACTGCCATACTTTCGTTCAGTATCTTGCAATCTTCTAGGGAAGAATGCTAAAGTTTGTCATACTTCTCTTACCCAATCCTGTAATACTCACCCAAATCTTGTATCACATGCACCAGATGTCGATGAGTGCATACATGTGGTGACCTGAAACTAGAGTCAAACGGAAAAGAGTCGTTTTGTGTAGAGAATCGGGTTATTCAGTCCGACTATTTTGTGTTCGATCCTTGTTGATCTTTCAATGATCTCGTAAGAGAGACATAGCTGCCAGTGAATCATAGTAGAACCTTGCCGGTCTGCTGATTGTTTAGCTGCTCAAAATTGGTGAATTGTGGGTATTACATGGTAAATATTACCTTATTTTTCGGAGAGAAAATGTTTTGAGCGCTCACGGTATGCCCAAGAATTCTAGAGTTTGTTCAAATTTTTCATTAATATATGTTTTAGTTAATAAAATGGTGTTGAAGTCGTTGAAGAACAAAGTCCTGATGACGGAGATAAGTACTCTGTCTGGATTAGCTATAGGAATCTCTTTAAAACTATGCATGCTCAAAAGTGAGACATCCGAAGTCGTTATAAATTGTACGTTGAAGAGAGTTCATGGTGTTTAACAATCCAAAGGATATGCAACAATCGATAAGGTTCATAAGAAGTGATTATATCCATACAATTAATGCACTTGTTAGTAATCAGGATTAGGCCGTAAATTTTTTGCAAAGTCGCTTTGAAGACGATCATACCTCTAAAGTTAACTGTCAGTTAATGAATGTTGGTTAGAAGATAATGTTCTGTATTGGTTTTAATGATAAAATGTCATTGTTTGGAGTTAGTATAGTTCATTGTTCGGATTATTCTCATGTTCACTATGCTGTCGAGTTCTGTCTTTGCCAGTTTTTGGCTCTCAGGAACCAGTCAGCATGCTTTCAAGAGTACAGGTGGTCTCGTGGTCGTGGGATTATTGGTAACACGGCTGGTGACACAGGATTATTCCGACTTGTAATTTGTAGAGGTTTGAAGTCACCAGATAACTGTGTGTCTGACTCAATTTGGAGGTTACTTGGATCCAAAAAACAATGCTCTGTACACAGAAAGTTTGATGATTTCATCTACTAACTTACGCTTGCCTTGGTAGACAAGTAATCTACGAATCTTCACCAATTCTGTGTCAACAATGGACAATGAAACATCTTAGGTGAGGTAATTCAAAATTAATATGTCTAGTTAAACTCATTTTCAAGTGATTGAACATTTTGCCGTACACCGTGAAAGGTTTTCAACTAAACCCTCGCAGGATATTGTTGACAGTTGTTTAGGTGTGTCGGAAGAATAATAATGTCAGTGTTAGTGACATAAAGAACCTCCGTCACACCCATAGAGCAGGCAGACATGTCCATCGGTTATGATCATCTTTAAGGCGTGTGAGTTGCGTTGTTTCCTGAAAAACGAAAAAACAACATCAGATTTCAGGTTAAGAAAAGTGCGAAGTTTTCCGCAGTTTCTAGATTTTAAACCGTAGCTATTGAGTTGCTAACGTTAACGAGGGATTTCTTTTTCTCGTGGCTGAGATATCTTGCTCAAAGTATTTTCAACGGTGTTTTTGCCTGTCCAAAAACATTCTGAAAGTTAAGAGGGAGCAAGACGTATCTCAGAGATCTGAAATTTCCCTCAGAGCCGTATGAAGCTTACTGCTGATGGATCATATATGATAGTAGGGAGTTCTGATGACAACGTACAGGAAAACAGAGATGGGTACATATAAACAAAAAACACAAAAATGTATATGAAGATAGCGATGTTAAATAAATAATGAAAATTAAACCGAACAATCTATACGACCTGAATGACTCGTCCATTCAGCAGCTAGAAGAAGCTGCTTTAAGCGTTGTAAAGCACTATTTAAAAAGGACAGTGGTATTTTTCCTCACTGAGTAAGTTTCATTGTTTTGATCGTTTATTACGTATCAAGACTACTGTTTTCACTTTAATTGAATTAATTTCAGTTAAAGTATTCGACTATAGTACCGTTTTTTTACCATTCTCTCAATTAGTTTTGTCGTTGGTACTCTTGAGTACCTCATTTTTCAATTGTATCTGTTAGTACTTTTGGTCCTAACAATCTACATTTCTTCACCTTTTGATCATTGTTTATTTTTTTTGTTTCTGAGTATCATCGCATCTCGTCCCTTTTTGAAAAGGATTTGTAGAATTATTGTCTACTATAATATTGATACTGCGCTAATAATAGACCTAATCCTAAAATTATAGACTTGTCATGATATAACTGCATAATCTATAAGATCTTACGTGGAAGTTACATCATCGTCTACACCAACTCATTGCATCATAACAATTATCAATACATGGTGAAGAACAAGCTTAGGCTAGAGATAGGACAATAAATTTAATATGAATAAAGGATATAAGATAACAGGGAACACACCTGCATGCCGAGCCATGCCATTCGATCAACTCCAATTCATTCAATTACTTGTTCGCGCCTTCTCCATCGTTAGGTATTTCTCCTTGTTAAATAGTGAATATCTATTTTCCGAGCAATCTCGTATTCAGCTTTGAAGATTGTATGGCTATTGTCCAATGCTACTACAGATTCCTTTTAAATGACCGAACAGTGTAAAAAAAGCAGTTGCTAACGTCCGGGTTGTCGTTATCCCGTTGAAAGCGGCATGCAGTGCGACGAGTGCAAAAGCTGGTACCACGAAGTTTGCACGAACTTAACGCCTGCGGCTTTCAAACGGTTCAGTAAGAAGGGTTACGTATGGCTTTGTCAACAGTGCTGTTCGGATGCAAACAGCCTGTTAACCGAGGCCATCTCACTGGTTGATGCTGTAAAGAAGTGTTTTAGCAAGCGTAGTCGGAACACGTCAACACAGCACTCGATCTGTCGACACACAAATCGACATGAGGTAAACTAAGTTTAGTTCGATAGTAGATGACTCACGCCGGTCAAAGAAGGAAAAGCAGTCTCCAAACGGGCCTGCCTTAAACAAAAGCTCAAGGGAAGTAGGTTCTTCTGTTCCCCGTCTCCCAGATGGGATCCCACAGGAAACGCCTAGAAGCCGCAATCGCGAGGCTCGATCGGTTTCAAGCGGTAAACATAACCTGACCTCTCAGGTCGTCGATAACCCTCCAGAATCCAACACTAGGTTTGACGCAACTGTTGTTGCTTCTCCCAGCACCGTTGACGAGTGGGTACAGGTTGTAAGGAAGAAAAAAGTAGCGATAAAAAAGGTAGTCCTACCACCGCGAAAGTAGTCGTAAAATTGAAAGCTGATCATAGCGACAGATCAGCTATTTTTCATAGAATCAAGGAGAGCGAGAGCTTTGAACCTAAAGCTCGTTTTGAGCATTACATTGTGCTGATCAAGCGGCTGCTCAATCAACTCATGCCGTAAAATATCACCGGGGTCACCTTGCTAAAGGTGCACAGACTAGGGAGTCTAGCGGACTTGAAACCGAATCATTCCAGACTGCTTAAATTAGTATTCAACTCTTCGAACGAACGTGACCTAATTTTTACAGAATGGACACAAATTAAAAGGTTCAGGAGTCTTTATACGAAAGGCCTTACCGTTGGCAGACCGTGTAAAACGATGGGAAGTCGAAAAAGAACTACAACTTAGGGTAGACGCTGGTGAAAAGGACCTAAAAATTGTAAATTTTTGGGTTGTAAGGCTTCGACAGAGAATGATGCGGAAGCCACTCTGGGTGAAGCACGAAGCCACTTAAATACGAGGACACTCCAAAAAAGTTCACAAGCCGAGAACAAATTACTTGTCAGCTGACTATCGACTTTCCCATCGAATCATCAACGAGTGGAACTCACTACCTCAGCACGTGGTTGGGGCTCCATCCGTCGACTCTTTAAAAAGAAAGTTGGATCACCTGAGAGGCCACCATTGCCAGGACTAACATAGGCCATCGAGCCTCCTGTCCTTCCCAAACTGAAACTGAAAGTGCTACTACACGTCTCAAAATTACGCAACATTTTAATTTTCTCTCAAGGCCGTCAGTACTTCACCAAAGAACAATGAACTTGTGCTAAGTAAGTCTCAGACCTATCAGAAGCAATTATCAAGTGACTGAATAAATACGGACAGTATGTTTCACTTTGATATACGATCCGGACACTGAATCATCCTTATTAGATCTTATACTGACTCACTATGAGGATGATGTTGCGAACCTCCATCATATGCCACCCTTAGGTAAAAGTGACCACGCAGTTTTAACTTTCGACTTCCATATAACTGCCAGTCATGAGGGCGCGTCAGTCCAGTCCAGACCCAACGTCTGGAAAGCAAACATACCAGACATCATGCACTCAGCATCGTTAATAGATTGGACAATAGACCCAGAGTCCTCCATTGAAACGGCCTGGGACGCATTTCGAAATTCATACTTAAAAGTTACCACACCTCACATCCCTTGGACTATACCAAAGGGGCCGAAAAACTCACCACCATGGTTCAGTAGGGAGGTCCGTATCCTTCTCCGTAAGAAAAGGAAAATGTGGGATAGATTTAGGTTACTGGGGACTGATGAGTCAAAATCTCAGTATCGAAAGGCTCGGAACACTTGTGCCTCGACCCTCCGTAAGTCTAGAAAATTGTACGAAGAAAAACTTGTTAAGGAATCCATAGAATGTCCTAAACGCTTGTATTCCTATATAAACCAAAGGACAAGGAGAAAAGGAAATATTCCTGCTCTATGGGGAGACAGTACTGCTTCATCATTAGTGGAGGACGACTTTGGTAAGGCTCAAGTGTTCTCGAACTACTTTAGCAATGTATACACCATAGAAGCACCCTTCCCGTCAGCGTATACAGATCCCCCCATACATACACTGGATAGCGTGACCATTAAAGAACTCGATGTCTTTGGTCTGCTAAATAAGCTTGACATAGGTAAATCCACGGGGCCCGATGAATTACATCCTAGGCTACTGAAGGAATTATCTAACTTCGTTGCGAACCCTTTAAGTACATGCTTTAACCTATCCGTTACGCAGGGTCGCTTACCGAAAGACTGGAAAAACGCCATAGTAAGTCCTGTCTTCAAAACAGGTACGAAACACAAACCTGAGAACTACCGCCCCGTTAGCCTAACTAGTGTGGTTGTTAAAATCTTAGAAAAGATTATTCGGAAGGAGCTGTTTAAGTATCTCGATAAAAACCGGATCCTCTCGGAGAAGCAGCACGGCTTCAGAATAGGTTATTCTTGTCTCACTAACTTATTAGTGGCTCGTGAAAGCTGGTGCGCTCTTAAGGACCAAAAGCTACCTGTAGACGTCGCCTTCATTGATTTCAGTAAAGCTTTTGATAAAGTTCCGCACAACCGGCTGTTATATAAGTTAAGAAATGTCGGGATTGGAGGCAATTTATTGATGTGGATAAAAGACTTCTTAGTTGGGCGTCAACAAAGAGTAAGGGTGAACTCAAAGTTATCTAGCTGGGAAACTGTGCTTAGTGGAGTGCCCCAGGGTACAGTTTTGGGGCCAGTGCTATTCCTCTTGTATGTAAATGACCTTCCTTGTCTCCTATCATCATCGGTCTTGCTATATGCTGACGATGTCAAGATATGGAGAACGATACGATGTAAGAGTGATAGCTTAGAACTTCAAAATGACCTGAAGAAGTTATCTGAATGGTCTCAAACATGGCAGTTGCCGATAAATACTTCCAAGTGTGTTGTGATGCATATCGGTCATCAAGGCACAGATACATACACGATGAATAACACTGAGCTACCTGTCGTCCAGACATATAATGACTTAGGAGTTATCGTTAGTCAAGACTTAAAGACTACTGCACACTGCCGTGCAATAGCCGCCAAAAGTTTTAGAACGTTATGGTCAATACGTAGGGCTTTTAGTCATGTCGACGCTAAGACGTTTTTGACTTTGTATACAGTGTTCGTTCGTCCTAAACTTGAGTACTGCATACAAGCGGCTAGCCCCTGCTTAAAAAAGACAGTGAGCTTCTGGAAAAGGTTCAGAGAACGGCGACTAAGCTGGTTCCCGGAATAGCGAAGCTTCCGTATGAATCTCGACTGGCCAAGCTGAACCTTTTCCCGTTGTCATATCGCAGAACTAGAGGCGACTTGATTACAGTCTACAAATTGCTTAGTGATAAATTTGCACCTAACATGCCCTCATTTTTCTTGTCTTCCAAAACAGAGAATTTACGAGGACACTCCAAAAAAGTTCATAAGCCGAGAACAAATTACTTGTCAGCTGACTATCGACTTTCCCATCGAATCATCAACGAGTGGAATTCACTACCTCAGCACGTGGTTGAGGCTCCATCCGTCGACTCTTTCAAAAGAAAGTTGGATCAACTGAGAGACCACCATTGCCAGGACTAACATAGGCCATCGAGCCTCCTGTCCTTCCCAAACTGAAATGAAATGCGTTGCTCGAAAATAATTGTGTTATTAAAACCCTGTAGGATTTTTATGTATCCAGCTGAAAAAGGATAAGTAAATGCGGTCATAGTAAATAAAGGTTAAAACGCACCGAAAAGTCTACTTTTTCATCCACCATGGGGGAATCCTAACGCCTGTCACTCCCAATAGAGCTTAGGCCGCCGACCTGCATTCTCCAACTAAATCTATTCTGGGCCTTCTTGACATTTGTATTAAAAATTCTGACCTTGGTGTTGGTTGACAATTGTTTTGAGTTCCAGTCAACATTGCACAAGTTCATGACGTCACTGACAAGTGGACTGAGCCATGTTGGTAGGTGTAGACTATCTGGTTGGGGACCGCGAGATGATAGCAACCGATGGTTAAAGACCTTGAATGACATGGCTTGAAATCGTTTGCAATGGCGCAGGTGCATCCACTCTTTGTGTCCTCCCAAATTATAATCTTCTGAAGTCTTCATGTCCTTTTTTCATCTTTTCAAATTTATTTCACTGGATTATACTCCTTTAATAACATATTCAAACCCTAATCTTCTCGATTACTGCTTATACTCCTACCACCTCTACCACTACGGGATTTGGATCGACAACTGCATTTCTGTGCTAATGTGATGTGGCATCTCGAACTGATGTACGTACGTACGTACGAAGTTCTACGTTGTTACTGACTGACTGACTGAGTTCCAGATTTTCTTCAGTTGTAACTATGCTGTTCTTGCTTTGCCGATCCGCGCCCTCACGTCTGCATCAAATCCACCGTGTTCATCAATGATGCTTCCCAGATATGTAAAGGTTTTGGCATCTCCGAAACCTTCGTCAAGTGTGATTCAATTATTGAATGCTGTGTTATATCGGGGAATCTTGCTTTTTCCTTTGTGTATATAGAGACCTACTGCTGCTACACTGGTCGTTTTCTCCTGCATTTGTTGTTGCGATTGCGATAGGAGGGCCAGGTCATCTGCGAAGTCTAGATCGTCCAGCTGCATCCTAGATGTCCGTTGTTTCCCATGCTTCTCCCCAGATGTAGACGTCTTCATGATCCAGTCAGTCACCAGTAAAAAGATAAAGAGTGAGAGTAAGCAGTCTTGCCTGACACCGATCTGTACTTCGAACGAGTCCGTCAGCACTACTTTGCAGTTTAATCCCTCATGGGAATTCCGTATAATATTGACTATATTCTCAGGCACGCCGTAGTGTCGAAGAAGCTTCTATAGCGTTTCTCTGTCCACGCTGTCAAATGGCTTCTCATATTCAATAAAGTTGATGTAGAGTGATGAATTTCATCCATTTGATTGTTCCACAATGATCCTTAGTGTTACGATTCGGTCTGTACAAGATCTATCCTTACGGAACGCAGCCTGTTGGTCTCGAAGTTAGGCGTCTACGGAATCCTCCATTCTGTTTAACAATACCCTGTTGAAAACTTTTTCTGGTATTGAGAGAAGAGTGATGCCTGTGTAGTTCTCATACTTGCTAAGACCGCCTTTCTTTGGTATTTTGACCAGAAGTCCTTTCCAGTCTGTTGGTACTTGTTCCTCATCCCAAATCATATTGATGAGGATGTGGAGTATCCTTGCAGTTACCTCTACGTCTGCTTTCGGAATGTTGTCTAGTCCTGCTGCTTTGCCGCTCTTGATTTGTCTGATTGCCATGCTGATCTCTTCAATTGTTTGTGGGCCAACATCGATTGGTAGGTCCGTGGGTGCTGTTTCGATGTTGGTTGGGTTCAGTGGGGCTGGTTTATTAAGGAGCTCTTTGAAGTGTTCTACCAGTCTGTTTCGCTGTTCTTCAACGTTGGTGATTACTTTACCTTCCTTGCTTTTCACTGGTCGTCCTGGTTTACGATAATTTCCAGAGAGTTTCTTTGTTGTATCATACAATTTTCTCATGTTTCCTTCTCTTGCAGTCTTTTCCGCCATCATTGCCAGATCTTTCACATATTTACGTTTGTCGGTACTCATGCTCCTCTTCATTTGCTTGTTTACTTCTGTGTGCCATGGTTTTCTCTGCTCCAGTTCGGCTGGTATTGATTGCTTCCTTCTTGTTCCTCTTTTCTTGAATCATATCCAGTGTATCAATAGTACGAAATTTACTCGTTTTGTCGAATTGTGTTTGGAATATCGCCTTTATTTCGATTACGAAACAAATGTTTGGACACCAGTCAATTTGGTTAAAAAACGGTACGTGGTCAAAGACATTGATAGGAAATAACTTCATAGTTTACAAGGAGATTAATGACGGACAGACGCTCGTCACTCACAAGTACAAAGTTCCACTGTTGTTTGAGGTCTACAAAAGGAATAACAGGTAATTCGTAATCTTTTAAGAATGTGTCCTAAATGTTAAGTCCATGTAAAGTCAAACATGTTCTCACCACATACATTTAATTATTCTCGACAAAGCACATGTAAGTGAGAAAGTAAATTCATGTCAAGAGAAAGCTTTATTATAAAATTAAGTTGGACAGAAAAATGTATTCTGAGAATAAATCCTTTTTTGAATCTTAGTGTTACTTTTCCTAATCAGAATACTCTGTTTGTATGTTCTGAACTTTGATTTGAGCTGTCTAAAGGGGATAGTTCGTCTACATGAATGCGTAATTTCAATAAATCAACATAAAAGTGTCCAACCAAAGTTTGACATATCTTAACAGATTGGTTTCCAATCCTAAATGGTGGTAAACCCACTACTGAAAGATGTTGCATGCTCTCAGGACACTTTAAGTGCTTTTTAGTAAATCTGGTACAAAATCTCGAAACCCATCAATATTGAAACTAGCATCTCTGATGGTTTGACTGCTATTTATCTTCAATTTCATCAGTAATATATGTTGATTTTTTCGTTTCGGTTTATCGAAATCTTGGGACACATGTCAACGTTATTACACTCTAAAATGAATTGTTGATTTCACTTCGTTAACGTACCGCTGTTATCTAAACGCTTTTCATTGGTGTGGCTAATGCATGCCACTACGGGGTATGAACTCTCCAAATTTATTGTCCTGTTAAACCTAGTTTTGTAATAAAGCTTTCTCTTGACATGAATTTACTTTCTCACTTACATGTGCTTTGTCGAGAATAATTAAATGTATGTGGTGAGAACATGTTTGACTTTACATGAACTTAACATTTAGGACACATTCTTAAAAGACGAGCGTCTGTCCGTCATTAATCTCCTTGTAAACTATGAAGTTATTTCCTATCAATGTCTTTGACCACGTACCGTTTTTTAACCAAGTTGACTGGTGTCCAAACGTTTGTTTCGTAATCAAAATAAAGGTAAGCATGGAAGGCAATTGGAGCTAAGTGGAAAGTAGACTACAAGGCGACAAAACGAGTAAATTCCGCACTATTTCCCCATGATGGGCGATAGTATCGACTTTTCGGTGCGTTTTTCCCTTTATTTTCTTTCGAACTGTTCCCTTTATTTTCCGTTTTACAGTCGCTTGTTTAAGCCACGCAGAGTATTAGGATCTGTATTTATTGAGTTTAGACTGTTAACCCGTAATTCTAACATTTTAATAACTTTCGGATGTTTTGCACGTAATTTTATTCCCCTGATAGACATTTCCCTTCATCGAACAATTTCGGGTAGACAGGTTTTACTGATGCATGGACAACATGTAAGTTTGTTTGTTTCCCGTGTTGATTAAAACTTTTGTTTAAGAATTCAAGATGAATTGCAATTATTATATGAAATGTTTCCCGGTGAATTCAAAGTTGACTTTGAGTAGGTTATTTTGTCTAACTATACTTTGATAGTCTTATTTAGTTCAAATCAATATACAATCACTTTCGTAGTAACTCCTGGAGTAGGATTTAATAATCCCGTAAACAAGTTTATAAAATTTAACCTGAACTTGAATGTTACTTTGAAGGTTTGTTTATAATTACAGTTTTTCTATATTTTAATTCGTTAATTGAATATTATTATTTACAGTATCCGATAGAGTCACCTACAGTCTCTGTAGAGTGTGTTCATGGTCTGAAAGAAAAGGATATCGCAAAATTACTATCCTTTCTAAGAGATTTAACTTTGGAACGAAACGGCGATCCAGTTATTTTTGATCTTGTGGATGTACGTAAGTTTATTATTGATTAGGAATAGTATGTTATGATACATCCATTAAGTTTAGTTTAAATAAAGTTGATTGTCAAAATTATAAAATAGATTTATGTGCCATATGCTATTGTGTAAAGCTAACATATTCACTTGCACAACTCCAGACCGCTGAGTCCTCTAAACGATCTTAAATATATACAACTGATGGATAACAAGCTCGCCAAAACGTAAGTCAGGTGCTTCATACTACTTTTACTCAAAAAACTGAAATCAATACAAAAGGTAACAGATTACATCCCCTCGCTTAGTGGCCTTATCTAAAACTTAGTTACGACCATATTAGACGTGGTAACAGCACCATATAGTAACTGTTGAAAGATCATTTAGATAATTCAAAGTTTTTTAAAGTAACTGTATCTGTGTACCGTAAACAATTTATTGTTTCATTTTATTATGTTGCATAAAATATGCTCCTAATTCTTCTACATTTAGTTTTGTCGTGAATTTATTTCATCCAACATCCCAACTGTTGAGTGTGCAATATGCTTGAATTGCTTCCAAAATGAAAGTGATGTCTATTGTACAACAAATTTTCATTATTTTCATACATACTGTATTGGTGAGTATATGAATCGTAGACGAGTAGAATATGAAGAGGAAATAAGCGAATTAAAAACCAAGGGCCCATACACTGAATTTCCACCACTTGAAGTAAGTATACACTCTTTATTGTAAAATGATGTTTTGTTTATGAGTAATTATCTAAACGATCTCGAGTCACTGACTGGTCGAGAGTTGAATTGCTACCACCAAATACCAATACTGAAACAGCCTTTCTGAAACCACGTATACCATTCAAGCTGGCTTCTTTCAACATTCACACAATAATGCATATCGGACAATAGATAGGGCTGGTCATGTCTTTAGAAAGACTTAATATCGACGTCTGTTGTCTATCCGAGACCCGTATTGAAGACTCTGGTGAAATACTACAAATTCGCTCTCCATCTGTGGCTTCGAAAGACTTGTTTTATGTGAGCTTATTCGGGGACCCTGTGGCATCTTCGTTTGGTTTTGTTGGTGTCGCACTAAGGGCTGAAGCTGAGGCAGCACTAATCGATTGGATCCCAATTAACAGTCGGTTATGTGCTGTTAGATTGGAAAAATCCATCAAAGTGAGAAGAAATCGGCGTGAGGAACGATGTCTTTTCGTCATCTCCGCCTATGCTCCGACAGATTGCAGCCCGGATGCAATCAGGGATGAATTCTACCACCAGTTAACTGTTCTTCTCCAGAAAGTGCGTACGACAGATATTGTAGTACTAGCCGGAACTTGAATGCTCAGACCGGACGTTTAGGCACAGAAGAGAGTCGTTTAGGTGGCCGATGGGGACTTGTTGGTCGCAGGACAGATTACGAGGACCGTCTACTACAACTCTGCACAGACCACAACCTGTTTCTGTCTAGCACTAACTACCGGCACAGTAATCGCCGATGAGATACCTGGCGTCCTCCCTCTGTATCTCAAGCCGAGACTCAGATTGATCAAATCGCGATCAGCTACCGCTGGCGTGGTTGTGTACAAGACTGCCGCTCCTTTTCAAGTACTTATCTGGACTCTGATCATGCCGTTGTTTGCGTTAATCTTACATTACTTTTCAGTGGCCAAGAAATTCATCGCCCTAAACAAATTGATGTCAGTAAATTGGTTGCAGCTTCTGTTGCAACTAAATATCAAACCAAGCTAGGTTCAGGGCTAGCTAACATTCCACCGGAAAGTATAGATGGGCATTGGTTCCAGTTGCAACACGCCATGGAAACGGCGAGTAAAGTCTCTTGAGGCTTCGCGAAACGTCCCTCTTATAAGCAGTGTTTCTTTAGGTTTCTTACAACTCATCGGTCTACTCTGGGTGACCGTGAGTTTGACCACAAATGAAGGATGTTGCGTAATGAAATTGGACAAAGCTTGTGTAAGGATCGAGAAGCCTGATGGTCGGAGCGTGCCTATAAGTTGGGAGCAGCAACTGCATCTGGTAACTGCCGTAAGTCCTTTCAACTTATCCGAGACACTGGCAACAAGAAATCTGGTGAGAGCGAGACAATCTGTGAAGATGACGGGATACCAATCACTAACATCTATCGATGTCTTGGACGATCTGCAGAGTTTTCCGAGGGGCAGTTCAAGTGGTTTGTTGTCCCGCCAACATCGATCAGACTGTCCTGCACTCCATGGCCTGTGACGACTGATCCACCAAATGAGGCGAAAGTCCGCGAGGAACTACAACTCTTATTTATTATTATTTATTTTAACACAGATATTGGTACAAGGAGGCATCAAATACATATGCGCCACAAAAATCTCATTCGATATGTGTGATGGCTGTGATACTGCCCGGGTGCCCGAACAGAAGCGGGTGGTTTTCTTAGGGGGCCACTCCCCGAGCCTTCGACCTGAAGGTCTGATCCACAAGGCAGTGGAGCATCGTCAGGAGATGCAGTCCCATGGAAGCCGGTGACCAACAATTGGTTCATACGCCATTTGTTCCCGCAGGATACTGGAGCCCATGTGCACCATTGGTTTGGAATCCGGCTAAAGCACCGGACACTCGCTTTTCGTCCTCTCATTTTCGTAAACAACACACCCGCCACAAGAAGGCAGTGAGTAGGACTTCCCTGGCAGAGGCTATATACGCGTGGCCATGTGGGAGCATTTCGAGAGGGAGAGCGGACTCTCCCCACTCTCGGCCATACCAGGACATTCGAGGGCGACCATACCACGTTGAAAGCACCGGTCCTCGTTCGATCACTCTAACTCTTAAGGCGCTACAAATCACCGGGCTCAGATGACTTACTTCCGGCCCTTCCTAAAGATGGTGGTGACTTTCTGGTTAAGGAACTGACTGTGTTGTTTACAAAAGTCTGGGAGCTAGAGAGTGTACCAGTCATGGAAAGAGTCGATAATTATCCATATCCTTAAAAAGGGTTCACGTCGTTCCTGTAACAACTATCGGGGGATAAGCATACTTTAGACTGCATCCAAACCATTGGCTTCTGTCATTCTTCGTAGATTGTTCGAAACCCGAGAAAGATTGACTCGCGAGGAGCAGGCTAGTTTTCGTTTTGGTCGATGATGTATTGACCATTACTTCACCCTCCGCCAAATGTCCTCTGGGATTGTCTATTGAAAAAGGGTGTGTGTGGGAAGTTTTTTAACATCCTAAAAAGCCCTATATACAAACACTTCAGGCAGAATGAGTGCATACAACTACATCTCTCCATTGTTCCACTCAAGCAGTGGGGTTAGACAGGGTTTCCCAATCTCACCATTCTTCTCCAACTATGCCATCGATGAAATTCAGGAAACAGCTCTGATGGATGTAAGTAATGTTGGTGTGGATCTGTTGCCTGGAGAAAGACTTCTCGATCTCGAGTATGCAAATGATATTGTCTCACTGTGCGATAATACCCAAGCCATGCAATCCGCACTCAATCAGTTGACAACTAGAGTCTGTAGGTATGGTATGTGCTTCGCACCTTCGAAGTGCAAAGTACTTCTACCAAACTGGCGGGACCCTGATCCTGTACTCACCCTGGGTAGTGAGGAGATATAAGTAGTCGAGAAGTTCTTATATCTAGGTAGCTGCATAAGTACTGGTGGTGGCGTGAGTGATGAGGTCGATTCACGTTTAGTGAAAGCCAGAGCGGCTTATGCCAATCTGGGCCATCTTTGGCGCCTTCGTGATGTTAGTCTGGCTGTAAAATGTCAGATCTACAACGCGTCGGTGAGAGTAGTTTTGCTCTATGCTTGTGAAACCTGATCTCCAAGTTCAGGATGTTAGACGACTCTCTGTGTTCGATCACCGTTGTCTCTGAAGGATTGCTGACATACAGTGACAACACCATGTTAGTAATGCAGAGGATCTGCGTCGTGTGTCCGAGGAAAGCGACGGTAATGCAATTGGTGTCACCATCTTGAAACATCGACTTCGGTGGCTTGGATATGTTCTATGAATGTCGTCCCAGAGAATTCCACGTCGTGCATTATTTGACGACTCTGGGACTGGTTGGAAAAAGCGGAGAGGTGGTCAGTGTATGACATGGTATCGTGGTATGAAAGAAAGCTGCAAAGGGCTGGCTTGTGTTGGTCCTTCACGACTCCCTGGCCGGGGTCCTAGAGATTGTATTTTAATCCAACTGTTTGAAATCTCCAGCTTCAGTCTGAAGAACCGAGTATTTAAACCTATACTCGTTTGACGAATTGGATTCAGTATAATGACTGGTAATTCCAGGAGTAAATTATACACTAGTAGTCACAAATGAACAGACACTCAATTCAAATAGAAAGCGGTAATCACACATATTTATAATTCACATCGGGTGCGTAATAATTAACAAAGTAAAAATTAATGAGCACAAAACCATATCTTGATTTGTGAACAATAATCTGTTACTCATTCAATAAGTCTAAATTCTACAGTGATATCTGTATATTTGATTCTTCTCTTATAGTACAATTAATAGAATCAGTAATTTATCATATTTCTGTCGCTAATTAACTGATGAAATTTCCGTAGCTATATAGATAATCAGGTTAAAATTCACATATGAATTCACTTAATATTTCCAGAGGGATGCCTCTGTTTTCTCCAGATTGAGTGTACACGTATCATTCATAAACATAACGTTCCTGTCAGGGTTAAGTAGAGGTAGTGGCTACTAGTTATGTCTTATAATTGATTTCTTCTTAACTGATCTTGTATGTTTTCAGATTTCTTACAAACAAATATGTGACAAAAGTAAAATGTCTAGGACCCTCACCAAAATTACGACAGTCTATTACTATTGATAACCACACAATATAGAACATAGCCCAAAATACTAACCTGATTTGGATGAATAAGCTCCCACTAGTCAAATAGTTTGTCCTCTGCCAGAGTAGGTTGTTGCTGATAGTGTCTAGTCAACGGATCCGAAGTATTTTGCATTAGGCAACTGTAAATAAATGCTTGTATCTTCTTGATGATGACTTTCGTAGTTCTCCAAGATTCCGTCCCATACAGTAGTTCTATTTGGCGAAGACGCTGATAAAATGAAGTCTTTTGGTAGCACTGAGCAACAATGCTAGGATGTTTAAAATGCATTTTTCCTCCTCGAAATGCAACTTGTTGCTTCAAGACTGGTCTGCGTCAACACCTGGACTTAGGATAGGGAATAGAGTAGTCGGACGCGTCGACAACTTTACTTATCTTGGAAGTCTGGTCATCTTTAATCGGTTGGTATCTGACGAAATCTCTGCACGTACTCAAAAGACTCGTGTGGCTTTTGCTAACCTACGTCACCTATGGCGAAGGTGAGATATCCGTCTATCAATTAAGGGACGAGTATACTGCGCGGCAGTTCGTTCTATTCTACTTTACGGCTGCGAAACATGACCATTAAGGGCAGAGGATACTCTTAGGTTAATTGTTTGCAATGGCGCAGGTGCATCCATTCTTTGTGTTCTCCCAACTTCTGATCTTCTGAATTCTTCATGTCCCTTTTTTATCTTCCCAAATTTGTTTCACTGGATTATACTCCTTGAATAACATCTTTAAACCCTAAGCTTTCCGATTACTACTTATACTCTTACTACCTGTACCACAATGAGATTTGAATTGACAATTGTATCTCTGTGCGAATGTGGTATGGCAACTTGGACCGATGCATATATGTGCATGGTCCTACGTTGTAGCTGACTGACTGGTATGGCAACTCAAACTGATGTACGTACGTACGAAGTTCTACGTTACTGATGACTGACTGACTAAGTTACTAGTATTTGATCACAGATATCTTAGAGATATTGCTCACATCTGCTGGGATCACAGGGTAAGTAATAGTGAGGTTCAGATGCAGGGTATTAGGGAATGATGGTAACTCGGTTGATGAGGTCGTGAGTCTACATCAACTGAGATGGTTGGGCCACGTGTTGCGTATGCCTGAACACCGACTGCCACGGCGCACAATGCTGACTAGTGTTGGGGATGGATGGAAGAAAGTTAGGAGAGGTCAAACCAAAAGTGGCATCAGTCCATAAAGTCACTATTTTCTGGTCTGAGCCGTGTTGGTAGATGCACACTACTTGGTTAGGGTCCATGCGACTGTCGTACTTAATGGTTGGAGACTGGATGACATGGCTCAGAACCGATCACAATGGCGTAGGTGTATACACTCTTCATCTTCCCTTAAACAGTGAGATTAAAATTACTTTATGCCTTTATTTCTACAAGTTAACTATTTCTTCTTGTATTATATCCTTATATGCAATCTTTCTTCCATATATTAATACCATTGAAGTAACTACTTCTATGAATTTGATGTGCTAATGAGGTATGACATATATTTGTCTGCTACTACGTTGTAGCTGACTGACTAACATATGACTATCAAGGCATGTGACTTTCAGCCCATAAAACACAGATTCGAGCTATATACCAGCTGGTTTGTTTTGAGCAACTGTTTAGTATCTCTAAGCCTTACACTTGAGGTTGTGGCTTAGAGTCAAGTACATGTATCCGCACATAATGTTTAATTCAACAAGAAATAAGTTCGATCATATTATGTCCAGACCGAGGTGACATACTTGCGTATGTAAATTATTGTAAAAGATGTGATATTTTTGATTGAAAAGATTATAGCTGATTTATTTATTAACTAAGTAAAATTTGAAGGGATTAATTATGATTGTTAAGAAAAAAATGTTCAAATTGAATGAGTATTTAGGAATATTACAAGTATACTATTAATTTATTACTATATCGTAACTGATAGTTTAGGTCGTTAGCTCACATAATTATGCAGTTAGCTATATGGAATTAACACATAAACACTTGCAAAAAAGACTCGTTTTCGTCATGTATTTCTTGTCGTATGTTAAATCATTCCAATGTCTTGAAAACATTCTGGATGAACGTTATTAATTTCCCTGCTTCAGTTAAATGATAGTGAATAACTAACAAAAACTAAGTAGATCAATACATAGTCTATATATCTCTTCTTCACTCAATATCGTAACAAGTAAGCATACTTGCAATATAAATAATAAGTGGTCAATTATTTGGGATATATAAATCCGTGTTTAATTCTGAAGTAGGTTTTCTAAAAAAAAGCAGTCATCTGATTAACAAAATACTAACTACATATTTTTCCATTCCTGTAGGTACCGTGTCCATTGTGTCGTGCTGAATTCCTACCATTCAGTGAAGATCTTGTTAATCTAGGACATTCACAGAAAAATACCGAAAACAGTGATAGTTCAAAGTTGGGATAGATTTGTTTAGAAATGTTGACTTTATAACTTTACTGCAAATTATCTGTATATTCATTATTTCATTTATTACAACTTTTATTTAAATACTAGTGAAACGTCTTCAAAAAGCTTGAAATGTTTAGAATTTTGTGCTAAATATTAAGTACAGTACAGTACACTTTCATAATTGTTGTGATCATCGTCAGGTTTCCACTTATCATTTTACGCCAGTATATTTCATTGTTACCATCTCAATTCGAAACTCGCCGCACTAGGAGCCCAAACCAAAAGTATGCTCTCCCTCTCGAATCTCTACTCGGAGACCATTTAGTAGCTGTACATGAGGTCGTCCTCAATTCTAATGTACCCAATGCTTACGATCGCCTCAAAGAGACCATTCTTCGACATTTCCTCCCATCGAGGGACGAACGACTGAGGACATTGTTATCACGTCACCCTCTGGGTGGTGCTAAACCAAGCCATCACCTCACGCGCCTGCAATCCCTTGCAGGACCTACGGCAGCCGGCCCTGAAATAGTTAAAGAATTATGGCTCGAGTCATTACCGGCTTATATTCAACCAACCATGACGGCTCTGCTCGAGGATGCGCCACTTCATCAGGTCGCCCTCATAGCAGACAAGATTTCAGCGAGGACTAATAACAGAGATAGCTATGTAGTTTCCTCAGCGGCACGTCCTAATGTAGACAAGGACGCCGGTCATTCTTCGGCTCACGGTAACAGTCGGTGGACGTAGTCTGATTCACCGAAATCGTTACTGCTCCGTGGTGTGAAGAATTCCCCAGGCAGACGCGATGTCGTGCCGTATACCGGTTCAACGGCGGGACATTGGATATCTGCCTTCAAGCTCGTTCTGACGCCTAAGAGGATGAGCGGTAAGGTTTCGTACCAGTTGTCGTTTTCGTGTGCTCGAAGAGCGCTTTTAAGTTGGCGATGAAACCGTTCAACTAAACCATTTGAAGCTGGGCGGTAGTGTGTATGCGTTCCGTACCAAGCAGCCGGGTAAGTGAGGAGAATGACGCGGACTCGAATTGTTGTCCCCGGTCGGTCGTGACAGTCGAGGGACAATCATATAGCGCTATCCATCGTTCTACGAAGCGGTGGGCAACTGTCTCCGCCGTAATAGACGTGATGGGTATAGCTTCAGGCCATCTTGTAAAACGGTCGATGCACGTGAGTATGTAATCATACCCATGCAATGATGGTAGTGGTCCTACAAGTCTATATGAGCGTGATCGAAGCGAGCATCAGGCGTAGCGAACATGCCGAGGGGGGCGGCTATGTGCCTGTGCACTTTTGACCGTTGACATCGTAAGCATTGCTTTTCCCACATACGGACATCTTTATTCATGGACGGCCAGACGTATCGTGCAGCGATGGGACGTAATGTAGCTGCGATACCTGGATGAGACAATCCATGCAGGGCATCGAATACGAGACGGCGGTAAGAAGAGGGTACGATGGGTCGGGGAAGATTGGTAGAAGTATCGCATAGGATAGTATCTGAGCTCGTAGCTAGTGGTACTTCCTGGCACTGAAGGGACGTAGATTGTGGTGCTTTTGTACAGTTGGGATCGTTTGCTTGGGCGGCTGCCATAGCAGGAAGATCGAGCACCGGTAAAGTAACTGCATTCGCTTGGATACGTGATAGGGCATCGGCAACATAGTTCTACTCGCCTTTGATGTGACGAAGGCCTGTCGTGAACTAGGAGATATAGTCCAAATGTCTGCACTCTCGTGGTGAGTAGCGGTCAGACTTGGTATGCAGGGCATACGTTAAGGGCTTGTGGTCGGTGAATAAGATGAATTGGCGTCCTTCTACGGCGTGCCGGAAATGTTTGATGGCGCAGTAGGCTGCTAGCAGCTCGCGACCAAAAGCGCTATATCTCGTCTCCGTGGGAGTAAGGCGTCGTGAGAAAAACTCGAGGGGTTGCCAACTACCGGAGATGTTTTGTTGCATAACGGCTCCTATAGCAAAATCAGATGCACCAACCGCTATACTAAGCGTGGCTGATGGGTCGGGATGAGCGAGAAGTGTGACTTTCGCCAGAGCCGTTTTGATCTCTGTAAATGCAGTACGTGTGGTACCGTTCATTTCTAATTTGCGCGGGTTGCCGCGAAGTAAGTCGGTTAATGGTCGTAACCGTTCTGCCGCGGTAGAAACTCACCAAACCGAGGGATGCCTTCAGTTCCTTGAGTGAGGACGGCACGTTGTACTCCTTTATTGCTCGCACTTTGTCCTCGCAAGGTAGAACACCCTCTTGCTTAATGACGTGACCCAAAAATATTATTTCCGGTTTACCCAATTCACACTTGTCCGAGTTGACTACTATTCCATTATCCGAAAGGCGTTGGAATAATAGCGTAAGATGTTGATAATGTTCATCTACGTTTGGTGATGCAATTAGCAGGTCATCAATATAGACGTGAACAAAATCTAAGTCTCGTACAATGCTATCGATAAACCTTTGAAAAGTTTGAGCAGCATTCCGTAATCCAAAAGGCATTCGTAGGAACTCAAACAGACCGAAAGGAGTCGTGATAGCAGTTTTTCGATATCTTCAAGAGCGACTGGGATCTGGTGATATCCTCGTACCAGATCGATCTTAGAAAAGATAGTCGTGCCCTTGAGCAATCCCGTGATGTCGTGTATGTGGGGATGGGGTAGCTATCAAAGCGCGTAACTACGTTTAGTGCTCGGTAGTTGCCGCATGGTCTCCAACTAACCCCATCCTTTTTGCGCACCATATGAAGAGGAGAGGCCCAGGGACTGTGAGGACGAATAATACGAGAAGTTAGTAAATTGTTAAACTCACGTCTAGCGAAGGCTAATTTGTCCGGTGCCAGTCAGCGCGGTCTTGCCGTGACTGGTGGTTCGCGGGTGACTATGTGGTGTACCACACGATCGGTCACCGATGAAATCTCCTCGAGTGGTTTAGTCAATGTGAGGAATTTCTCAAATAAAGCGTGGAATTTATCGTCACGCGTATAAAAATTACCAAGGATTCGGTACACGTTCATGTGGGCTTTGTAGCTCATGAATTTATTGTTCGACGAAGTATCGATTAGCTGCAGCCTACGTGCATCGACTAGCAATTCATAGTGCTGTAGGAAATCAATACCTAGTATGGTTGTGAGAACATCGGCAATGATGAACGTCCACAGGTACTATTGTCGGTCGCCCAGGTTGACCGCGAGTTGTCGTGTACCATAGGTAGGAATGACTGAGCCATTCGCAGCGCGTAGTCGAAGCATTGTAGCTTGTGACTTGCTGCTACCACGTCTTACGACAGAGACTTGGGCCCCAGTGTCTACTAGGAACCTAGCGTTTGTGCGGTAATCGTGCACATAGAATGAACGGCCAACCTGAGGGAGAGGGCCGGCGAGTACGGCCGCTTTTGCTCGCCGGTTTTAGAGTTTCCCGCCTTGTATGAGCACGGTGCTCGATAATGGCGGCCGCCAGACGCGAAGGACCGATGGAACTAACACCAACCTTCACTCGCTTCCGGAGCCGCCTTTCGGCGTGGCTTGGAAGATGCCCTGGTTGGGCGAGTGGTGACGGCTTTGCGGGAACGTGAACAAGCTCGGGTGATGTAGGGTTGGGGTATGTCACAACGGTCTCGAAAACTAAGACGTGTGTGAATACACCCGTCCCTGTCACCGTGAGCCGAAGAATGACCGGCGTCCTTGTCTACATTAGGACGTGCCGCTGAGGAAACTACATAGCTATCTCTGTTATTAGTCCTCGCTGAAATCTTGTCTGCTATGAGGGCGACCTGATGAAGTGGCGCATCCTCGAGCAGAGCCGTCATGGTTGGTTGAATATAAGCCGGTAATGACTCGAGCCATAATTCTTTAACTATTTCAGGGCCGGCTGCCGTAGGTCCTGCAAGGGATTGCAGGCGCGTGAGGTGATGGCTTGGTTTAGCACCACCCAGAGGGTGACGTGATAACAATGTCCTCAGTCGTTCGTCCCTCGATGGGAGGAAATGTCGAAGAATGGTCTCTTTGAGGCGATCGTAAGCATTGGGTACATTAGAATTGAGGACGACCTCATGTACAGCTACTAAATGGTCCCAAGTTTATTTCATTGGCGATCTCGTGGTATCGAATGGATACCAAGATTGTGCTAAGAAAAGGTACAAGCGGAATCGGCATGAGAAAGTACGTGCAAACGGGGTGACGAACCGCGAAACAGTAATGAAGAATAATAGAAGAGCAATGTGACTGTCTTTAGCACAGTTAAACAAACAAGCACAGTAAAACAATCATTGGTACAGTTAGTTATAACAAGAATTGTTTGCATTACACTAATCTCATTCTCTTGATAAAAGTAGGTCACTAAGGTTATCATCTAATCCTTTCAATATAATCTTGAATTCTCTAATTGTTCAGTAATTTACACCGCTAATCACAAACCTCAACCATTTGTTTATTCATATTTATGAAATTTTATAAGAGCTCTGCTTAGCAGAACAATTATATTGCTTTAAATTAAACAAAAAAAATAAAGAGTTTTGGTAAGTTATCGATTTCATCTGTTGGTTGATATGAAATCTTGACACAAAAATAACAGTAGCAAATTGTAAAAAATACTATTTATTCAATAATGGTTTGAATAAATCCGCATGTATATTAGATGTAGTTTAATAACTAAGCATATATAGTTCTTTTTTTTCTTAAATATTAGTGTGATATTAATTCCATCTTTCAAATTTAATACTTTTTATGTTCAAGAATTTAAGAGTCTAATTAAAGATTACTTCTCTAGCTAAACGGATTTGCTTAAAATCGATTCACTAAATTTCAGGGTCATGAAAATATAAATGGAATATTAAAAGATCAATTTATTACGTGTGTTATTAATAATGTTTACAGTTATAAACATAGTGTTACATAACTCATATAGTTACAAAGAAAAAAAGATGCAAAATTTAAAGATTCTCATATTAACCATCGCGTTTTTTCAACGACAACAACAAAAAAAAAGAAAAAGGTAGATCTATATTTTTAATTGTATCGAATAATGAATTTTGAACGGCAAAAAAGGATTTTGACGAAATTGATTGTTTATCACTTGTATAAAATTTTCTCTTACTGTCTCAATTAATAAAATCGACAGTATTATTTCTTTTATAATTAGTGTCTAATTGTGAACGAAATCGATAATAAGCGAATATAATCATTCCTATGAGGCAAATCACGTATATTGTACATACAATTTCTGAGCAAGGTGATGAAAACGTATTGATTAACGACTGTAAAATCAATAATAAATATAAACATAATGTAGGTATAGTTTAAAAATGGATTGATCAAGTTTAGGATAATTTTCATCAAGACCTATTGTTGTTTTACCGTAATTTGAAACAAATCAATGCATCACCTACTGATGTCTCGTAGCAACCACGATACATTTTTTTATTGCGTTAGAATACATTGGTCAATATAACCAACTTCAGTTATTCAGCATTTGCCTACAATGTGATCGATTGTTTGATTGATTTCATAGATCGTGCCCTTTAACTAAAGTCTTAAGAAATTCAGTCATAAACCATTACTGACTAGTACACAGTTGTTATTTTCAATAAGGTTTAAAAAAATCCAATTTTTTTAAAAATCCACAACATCGTCGTTGTATATGATGAAGTGATTTAAGTCAGAAATAGGTCACTGTTGTTTCTTGTTACTACTGAGTTTATCACCTTAATTGTAATTTCTTCTAACCTAGCACAATTATTATTCAATATAGAATCATCTTTTACTTGCATATATTCATATATAAATTTGCCAAGAATCCAACATAGTGTTTGACTTTTACAGATCTTAGATCAATCTGACATATCTCTTATTTCATGGATGAGTTCTAAACAAAGTACATAAACATTATTTATCATCGAAAAGATATCATAAATGCAATAAGAAAATTTTTTACACCAACCATGCCAGCTAGTCCGAAATGCATAAAGTATACAAGAATAATTTGACCATATGCACGTTGTACAAACGCAGAAAACAGAATAAGAGACCAAAACACTTGAAGCATTGATATACACATACACTGACACGCTAACAACAAAAAAAGAAACGATTTCAATAAGTTGGATATTATATGTGGGTAAAAATGCAATATATAAGTTACATGGAATTACTTAATGACTGAAGTAGACACATTAAGTTACTGGTTTGCTTAACAAAACGATCGTTTGGGTGGTAGGCAAATGGAGAATAAATCTACTTGGTCAACAATTCCGTGTTGAGACTGATCATAAGCCACTACAATAGGCAATATCAGTGGAAGATCCCCGAAAGGAAATAAACACAATTTATGTTGCGCCTTCAGAAGTATGATTTCACGATTGATTACATCGTTTTCCCTTATGGTTGCTGTTTGAACCTCCGTTGCTTCCGTATATTAACTGTCCGCGCTTAGTGGTTACTTTCTCTAAGAAAATTTGCTTCCAATATCGTCTGTTGTATCCCTTTTATTACAATGAATGGATATTGCACTCTACATCAATTTATTTTGATGCAGCAGTCCGTCACCGTTAAAATTTCAAGTGTATGTACGCTCACCGTTTGTACGGCCTAATAATTTAACAGCGACCTTCATCTATTAACCATTTCGCCGCTCTAGTTTCAACTAGGCAAACCAATTTTTCCCATTTACTCGTGTACATTGAGCCCTTATTAACTAACCCAACAAACTCAAGCGTCGTTTTAAGGACGAAAGGCGCGTTGTAACGTCCAGACGGGTTTTGTTTCCGCTTCCTGGGGTAATCCCTCCTGTGATATTTGACCTTCCCACACTCAAATAACCTAACTTCCGTCTTCAAACTTCCTCGTGTCCCGCCAATTGTTGTCGTAGATTTTTGTCTGCAACCCCAAAGCGACTGAGGTTTTACAGTTATCCTTAGCCGACGATACGGTCAGACTCATCAGTTGTCTAGCTGCCCTAGCCATTTCCGATATTTCTACTGGCTGTGTGGGTCTATCCACCCGAAGTTGTTGGGATATCTCTCCGTGGAGTTGCGACACCAGCAGTTGATCCTTTGATTTCTCGCCCAGTGCGAAAAACGCACGTCGATGCAGGTTAGTTAATGTAGATGTCAATATTAGCCGGTTTCCGTGTGGCGCGAAACGCATAGCTCTAAACTATTATAATGCCACTCGACAGTTACCCAAGCTGTCAAACTCCATCAGCAACCAAGAAGTGCGGACAACCCAAGATTCTTTCCCAACCAATTCAACGACTCCACCGGACGCTGCCTTCACCCCACCACGCAGCAGTGTCCCCAAGGCTGTCACCCTCGCTTGTTACTCGCTCACACCGACCAGCTCCGCCACGGTCTTGGACTGTCTCAGATAGCTCCTGACGTTTCCATCCTCGAACGGCCTCGGCCGCAGCACTTTCATCCTGATCCTGGCAGTGACGCCAATCGTAAAACAAGACAATGTTCAGAAGGAAAGAATATTTAGTGCGAAAAATTGCAAAGTCTTTGTATAACACGTATACATAGCCTTCGACCATTTATTTGCATCTTGTGGTATGTTCTGCTATCTGAACTCTCTTCTGACCTTCAAGTGTCCTGTCTACATCGTGCTTTTGATGCATTAAAATGCTTCTCCGTCTAACGCTCGTGACAGCTTCAAGGCCATGTTCGGCTTCGCACTATTTGCAAGCAATCCTATGAGTAGCATCCACCACCCTAATACTAGGTAATCGCCAAACACATCATAATTAGTGTTCATAAAAAAAGCGTTTTATCAGAAATGTAAGGATTCTTACTGATGTATTGGTATTATAACTTGACGAAATCTAGTCAATAAGAGTGAAAGTATGATTGGGTGTATATATTTAACCGTCAGTGTTTTTATGGTCAAATTGTCGTCTGATCACCACAAAAGCTAACTTATTAAAGTATTAACCTTGTGTATTTGTAACTACTTGGTTAATACCTTTAGTGCTTAAGGAAATTCAATCCTTAATGATATGTATGAGGTAGGAAACATGATCCAATGGTTACTTTTTTCTACATAAATAAACAAATTTAACGTTACTGACATAAACATGACATCCCCACGTTCGGCCTTTTATTAAGGTGAGTCCATATCACTGAAACCAAGAAAGGAAAACAACTATTGTGAATCTATTGACTTTGTGAACCCCCATGGTTAAGAGATTAGTTTATCTAAATTCGGAGAATGCAGTCATAGACCTGATAAATAGACAACCTATTTGAACAGCTAGTGAGTATATCAACTTTTATTGTTCTGACACATTTATTATTGATAATACTCATTGCTTACTATAATATCATGCATTAAGTACATGAAATCACATCGTCTATATTTTATTACTTAAGATAACATTTTACAGACTAATAAATTAAGTAGGTCTGCGCTTCTTTTAAATAACGTTAGTCCTATCAAACAGTGACTAACGCATCATACTTTTAAATACTTTGTCTCAGGTTCGAACAATACTTTACCTACTTTGGTTTATAGACTACGTTAATAGCAATAGGATCTAGTAGAGAGTGAGATTAAAGTCATTCTGTATAACAGTAGCATTTACAAAGTAGGCTAACAAATTAGGAATCAATGAATGTAGTTCGTTAATCTACGTTGATATGTCAACTAGAATATCATTGAAAATCGTGAGGGCATTTCAGAAAAATGCACCCTAGATTATTGAATAATGATACAGTAACAAGAGAATTAACAAAGGATAGGTTGAGTTACAATGTATATCACTAATTAAGTACATGTCCATAGACTAAAGGAATCTGTAACACATTTGTTTGATAACACCTAGTGATAGTATTTACTTTCCAAGATCTCAGCAAGCAAAGGTAGAGTCAAAAGCTTACGACATAAGTATTGAAATTTGGAGACTGACCAGTGAATCACAGCTCTAAAACTTACGTACCATAACAATTTGAGTTGAAAATGCTGAGGCGCCTTTAAAGGAGCTATATATGATTATACTGGGATGGAAGATGGTGAAGTAACGCGCAATTATTCTAGATTACCAAGTTTTGATTGCCTATCGGTATCAACACACAGCAAAAATGTAATTTACAGCTAATTACGGTACTTTGTAAATGAATCACATTATAATAAATTCGATTATCACAAGAAAATACGAATACATAACAAAACAACCTAATAATAATACACTTACACGAAAATAGAAAGAATGTTTTCGAATTCCATGATGAATACATAGCTATTCCAGGGCCATAGGAATCGATAAGCATACGTAATGACTGTATAATACAACTCATTAAACCGTATCCTAAACCAGAGACATAAGCGACTGTAAGATGATCAAGTTTTACGACATTATTATTACTATTATTATTAATATTGCCACTATTATTATTATCATTCAAAATATTATGATCATAGTCGTTTGTTATTACAATATTACTGCTAGATATTTTTCTATTTCTTGTTAAATTTGAAACTTCATTTCTTTCAGTTTCTCCTCTTCCATTACTATGATTATCAATAATGTTGTCGTTGTTAATTCCATCAGCCAGCTGTGGCCTTGAAATAGTAGTAGTAGTTGAACTACTTACAATCAGCTGAAGGCCGGATTCAGCTTTGCTATAAAAGAAACAAAAAGTAAAAGTGAATAGAAAAACATGTGAGAAAAAGCACTTTTACGTAGTACATATGTGTACATGTGTGATTTATTACTTAACGAGGATCAACAACTTTCTTATCTAAACAATTTGGATTTCAATTTCATCTTAAGTACGATGCAGTTGTACATGAATAATAACTATTGATAGCGAATACAGTCAATCTGTACGATTTTATCTCTCATTTAACGTTAAAGTGATCTTGAGTATTTTTAAAGGTATGATGGCGGTTGATACTTTCTAGTCTTTCATGTCGTGGATGAATACTTTTTCTTGAAGTATTTCAAGAATACAACTGGATTAAAGATGCTACTGGCAACCCGGGATTGTGACAAAAGTATACAAGGGTCAACTGCTCGATGTCAATTCTACAGCCTATTATTGAGCAGTATTAGGCTTGATGTTTGAAGGAAATGCCTTACTACCGTTAAACCCCAGTGCAGTTAGCAGTACAACTTCGCCCTCGCACCCAAAGGAACAATTCCCTCAGTCAAGTTAACCTGACTTATTCATGGCGACTCTTGCGCCCTATCACTACGTCAAGGCAGTAGCTACGGTTCGGAAGCATCGCAACACAAACATAAATATTACTTAAATGTAAGCACGTGTTAAATGTTTTATACAGTCGTAATTTGATTTCTATCATGACAGAATATACATATAAAGTGATTGTCTTAAGATGAGCCGCCCCACTAAAAGTAAATAGCTTTGATAATAAAAAAGTTATACAATCGACAAAACAAGAACGTACATAATCAATAAAAAGAATAGAAATCGTAGAATTTCTTGGAATAACACACCGATAAGAATCCCAAATGCAAGGTAAGCTCGTAGTGGAGTGACTATAAACCACATCACAGATGTAATAAGTAATGACACCAACCAGAAAAATCCACTAAATTAAATTTTAAAAAAGAAAGAATTGAAAAATAGAAGATATGACAAAAAACAAGTGTCACAAAGAGGGGATTAGCGCTGAATCATATTAATGGCTGGTAGATTTTAATATCGATAGTATATTGGTCGATGAGTTAGTTGTTTTTCCTTTATGAAACCATCAGCAAGAATGATAAGTTATTATCAGCGGCGCATTAGGCACATATATTCAAAAATGAAATATATGCCTAGGAGCCCATATATAATAACAATCTACTTCCATAACTGTATCATTGTTCGTCTTGCTGTGCTAAGGAGGTGTGGTAACTTGGACCGATGCATGTATGTGCCTGGTCCTACGTTGTAACTGACTGACTGATCATTGATAAAGAAAAAGAAGTTCTTACCATATCCTCGCAAAACGTAAACAATTATGCTCAACTTAATAGTATTTCCTAATTCGTGTGACCGTAAGCATGTTACTGTGCATTTATTTTATATATTTATGTATCATTAGATTTCAAATACGATGACGATCTGAATCCAATATCAAGTTAACACTTTTTATTGGTAAATTTGCAGTGGCCATTTATATGAAAAAGATTAATTCTCTTTCAGATATCTGTTCTATATCTTATTTTGTAAATTGTTTTGACACATGTTCACCCAAATTCTTATCTTCCTTATAACCATCGAGTGAACAATCATTATTACTTTATTTTCATAAGTTATTTCAATTTTATTATCTTTTAGTGACTAAGTAGCTGTAAATATTGATTGACTTTTAGTACCTCTTTTAATGACACAATAATTTTGTATTTTCATTATCGACCATTATATATATATAGAGAGAGAGAATAACCATAAACTAATATTTACTTTAGGCAGTTGAACAGTGATTGGTAGTGGAATCCATGATGTGTGTTTCTTAGCATTTGGGACTCGTCAACTGATAACGCCTGCATCTGTGCTGATATTCACGCCGGTATTCAGACCCAGTATATTTGCTCCGAATACCCAAAGCGTTATCCACTTACCTACTGAGTTCAGATAGTCACTCAATTGATGATCATCCCCTTAGGATGTAAGTATGCCGAAAGAGACCATTCAATTGAAGTCATCAGCATAAACGGGAGGATGTAGATCACTCCTATGGATGAATTATTATTTATTGCTGCCACAAAGAAACACCAATAGTTATCACATAGTTCGCAAAACTTAGTAAAAATACACCTTATCATTTTGAGGTATTTTGTTGCTAGAAATAGTCTGAATTCGGAGGGATGACACAGTAGAGTTAAGGTATATGAGCTAAGTATATCAATACAAACCACTGTTGCAGAACCAAATTTTGATTCACATTGTTTAAAATTACAGGCCCCAATGCGAATTAGCTTTTGGTCCAGATTTTACACTCATGTTTTTTCTTTGATAGTCAAGAACGAGTTCGTGTTGAAACCCTGATCTATCCGGAGACAAAAGTGAGATAAATACGCCTGAACGGAAGTACCTACGAAAAGACTTAAGTGTCCGATTAAATTTTCAAAAACTAGAGGCTCTAAGACATTACAGTATGGCTTTTGAATACCTGTACTGAAGATTTACAGTGTTAGTTGTTAAACATGTATGAACTGGACAAGACAAAATTTGACAAAAGTTTGTTAAAAGTAAATCCTATATAATCGTTGTGTACTTAGTTGTCTGAAATGATCGACTGTGACGTGGGACACTTTTAAAACTGTTGAACTAAAAATTCGAAGTAGTTTAATAATCTCCTGAGGGTTGTAAGTTTTGCTCATAAATGATGAAAGTTACAAGGAAAGCTTCAAAATACTATATTAAAATGTCTTAAAAGGCTTTCCAGTAATACGAGCAAACGTATGCAAGAAAATTGAGAGTTGTCTGAGCAAACAGGAAAAACAGTTAAACATAACTTTAATGAAATTGTAATGAATACCTGGCTGTCAGTAAAATGACTTTTGTTGGACAATTGGCGACTGTACATAGGAAAAGAACTAAACAAGGACCCACTCCAATAAGAGTACAGCCAACTCCCCCAAATAAGTCATTCGTTATATTCAAAAAGCATAGAAAATTGAACTGGTATCTAGAGATATAAAAAAATACAAAGCAAAGAACCAAAATTATAACAGTAAGTTCTGAATAACGTTAACATTACATCCAACGGTGTCATGATTCCTTTGATGGTTCTTTGGAATATGAAAATGAATACCTACAAAAATAAGCAGAAATTCTATACAGAATAGTCACTATCGAAGAGGAATACTACAAAAACTTATTTTTGTGATAGATATCTGAACTGTAATGGATGGACGAAATAAAATTGGAAAGTATTTCTTTGTTCTATTTGTAATGCTTAAGAGGCCACTGAACAATGGTAGCAATCCTTAATCTGATTCAAACAGAAGTTGCATTTCCAATACTATAAAAAAAGGTTGAGTTGTGGCTTACTAGTTTGTGTTTGATTTTTGGCTACCGAGTCAGGAAATAAAGTTTGCATGATCAAAACGGTCTTAATAACCAAACATGAGGTTTGCTTACAGATAAAGCATAAAGTCAGTGAGTTACAGTATTTCCAGTCAGCAGAAACAGCAGTAGAATCTACCGAAAGTATGACCATAATTTACAAAGATACCAGATATTAACAGACATGAAAGAGGGTCTATTTTTACCACCTTAAAATACAGTAGGGACCGACGGCAATCGAAGAACAAATTGACAGTTATTCCAAAAACCAGTAGTAGTAACTAAATACGGCTTAGAACAAATCAGTTAACGAAGTTGCATCTAAAAAAGTGGTTTAACGCAAAGTTACTTAAGTATACGAGTAATACTTTATTTATTTTAACACATAGATATTGGCATCAAATACATATGGGCCACAGAGATCTCATTTGATATGTGTGAGGGCTGTGATACTGCCCGGGTGCCCAAACTGAAGCAAATAATACTAACAGCTGACTAATCTCCAACCACTATATAACTGAATTATAGCGGTCCAGGAGGTGAATGACGAATCAACGTCGATCCTATTACCCGCAAAGATACCGGACTTGTGAAAAACCTTAAGATCAAAGTTCATCTGATAATAAATTAATATGAAATTCACAAGGAAATTAACTAGGACTAACTAGCAAGAATGGGATAAACTGACATAAAGAAGTGAGGGAGCTTGAGGATGATAACCTTTTCAGTTAGCACTATGTAGACAATTGAGAAGTGCTCAACTTCCGTTGTGGTAATATGGTTCAAGGTATAGTTATTATGGATCATCTTCAGCTGAATCATCACTTGTTAAATAAAACCCTCCGTGGTTGAGTCCTTCCATGCACCAAAACTTTTAACTTTTGTATTCTTCTAGTTTGTTTTTCATTTCTTCACAATAATGTCATTTTGTGGTCGGTGGAATATTTTTGGTTACCAAATGTATCTTTTTATAGAATAAACTAAATATATTTTCAAAAGATTTAGTGTCAGGTGTCAAATTATCTAGTCTGACAATATCTAGAACCTGATTCAGAAAGACAATCCAATGCTTCTGGAATGAACTGTTTATTTTTGAAGTTCACATTGTAGTTCCATTATATTTTCTTATGAATCTAGCGATAATGATATGTGTAGGAGTCGGGGATAGAATAGCAGAAACAAATCAATTTTCGGATAATTTCAAAGTAAACCCATTGCATGATCACTCTGCTTCGCAGTTATGTGATCAAAATCCCCATTTTATTTTTAATGCAGTCCTAATATCCAGTACAACGACCGATATACAGAGCGTAGTATTTTCCATTCAGTTGAAGGCGGTTGAACAATTGATAAAATAGGTAATTAGGACAAAAACAGACTAGGTACAACAGGAGTCCATATTTTCAGCCCTCTAGGTTTCTCTAAACAGTTCAACTAACCTGCAAGCCAGGATTTTGTACATTCTCTCTTATATTCAGTAATGACTTGGGTGGAAAAATGAAATGACAAGGATACGACTGAATGTCCAAGTCAATTAATATTTCCATGATTCCGTAAGTGCTGCTTTAGATCAATTTTACATAGTGAATCAACTTAGCCCGAATGTTATTGTGGGGAACATACAATCGAAATACCATAAATATCCTAAATATGTGAAAAAATCATGGTAGTTTTGTCCAAAAGCATTTTATCAAAAACGATTTCGCTACTGCTACTTTAAAGCAAAGTATCACAAGACGATAGTTGTTTCCGAATTAGTCTACCTGGAACATAAATTTGGTTCTTTCTCTTGAAGCTCATACAAGATGATGAGTTGTTGAGAAAAGTTTAGGGGAGCGTGACTAATTTGATCTGCTTAATCGCAAAGCTGTCGTATGACGAAAGACAGTCTAAACTAATTCGGCGTATATTTAGGCGATAAGTCGGTAATTTATCGACAACATGGCGAAAAAGGGGGAAATCCGCATTATTTTCCCCGGACAGGCGAAAAAGGCGACATTCTGATGCGTTTTTCCCTTAATTTCCCCTTTCGCTACCAAAGCATTTACCCCTTTATTTCTCCTTTTTGGGTTGTCTGGGAACCTATTCCATTATCATATAGAACGAATTGGATTTCCCGAATTGCTTAATATCAACTTTGCACTTGACACGCTTTGATTCTCCTCGCCTTTCAAAACAGAGGGTTTATAAGTTAGCTGAAAAAGGCTAAAGACCCTAAACTAACCAAATGTCAGCTGACGACCAAATTTCAAATTGAACGCCGATCATCAACACGTGATCCAGATTACGTCTGTCGACACATTATAAAGTTAGATCAAGGGAGATCAAAACAGATCATCCAGCATTCTGTCCTTCACGAATTGATACTTTTATTAAATTATTTTTAAACTAGCTACAAACTGCGGTACACATTTACTCTGCTGGTGTAGATAAAATCTATTTATTATCTCCATGTTGTTTATTTGTCCCTCTGACTCTGTGCAGAAATGTCATGAGGACCTTTGGGAAATTTATAAAACTACTAAGGACTCGTTAAGAGACCGAAGCATAAACTGATATTGTCTTTAATAAAGGTATTAACATAAAGAAACAGTTTAACTTAAAGTAAAATATTATATTCTCGTTGCGTCGTAGTGAGACACTGTCCATTTTGGGAGATTACTGAGCATTTGAAGGTAAAACTATCGTAATTGATTGGAGCGTCGCCACAACAATTGATCATTAGTAATCAATATTATTCTTAAGATCATACGCCTTATAACTCAACACCACAACCAAGACAAAGAAGACCACATGGGTCATCTGCTTATTCTTCATTCCAAATAAATTTACTCTCTTACTTTCAAATATTGCCACTGTCAATCTGAATTTCGGGTCTGTGTGGAAAATAGTGGGCTAAAGGCTCCCTCTATTAAAACCGTGTACAACTAACCTTGCTTAAAACGGTATATTTCTGTAGATCCTTCGTAACGATTATACTTAAGGCCGTTTTTACTAAGTAGTACGCCAACGCGTATCATTCGATATCTGGTTTCTCGGGAGTCTCACAAGCAGTTTTCCAATGACGATGTTACCAAAATATGGTCACATTCGCGCACATTCTTATCAATTGTGTTTAGACACTTAACATATCACCGTCAATGACGTTCACAATATTAGGTGCAATATCCCTAACGATAAGTTTCTAAATAACGTTTGGTCACTTGGCTATTATCAATGTAATTTGCCGAGTTTACTGAATCAGAATGAATCTATAAGGCATTTTCGTTAAGAGGACGGTTTTATGACGCGGTTTTTGTTTGCGACTCACCGTCAGATTAAACTGCATGTGAAGTATTTTGAAGTGATGTGCACTGGCTTGAAATGCAATATAAATATGGACGGTTTAAAAAGTTATTTCACAAATGTTACTTGTAGATATTCTTTGTTCCGATTAGTTGTTATCAGTAACTGTTGACGTTTTTGTCCGTTTCTGTCTGTGTGGACAAAGACATAGTCAACCGACGGTAAGAGATAGACACTGGTTATCTTTTGTAATAAATATGAAACATTTATTTTTTATAGACTTCGAACAAACTGAGATAAGGGCTTTAAGTTTCACACATGATCATGTCAATATTATACTGTCCTCTCATTACCTATGTAAGTTATTTTGTTACTAGACAAATGTCACTGTAAACAATGCAAGTAATTACTCTGGCCTGGCACCTGTTGGTCAAGTCGTATGTTCGTCGATAAATACAAACGAAGACTTTCGAGCAGAAATGTTTTTTTCCACATTTATTATCTAGCTTTATCGGAGTATACGAGTTGTCTCATAGGCTGATTGGCAATTTTGGTTGATCTGACAAGAAACTGACTATGACGTTAGCATTTGGAATTAAAGTCTACTTCTGCATTAGTACATCTAACTTTGTTACTGATAAATAAGACTTATTCCCAGAACTGTAGATATGTCCTGACGTGACAACTTTACCTCTATGACCTCATGTGAAGGTTGCATCACTGTCTTCACTGATCCGTCGCATCGTGACAATCAGCAATACATTGTTTAGCACTTCTGAAGAGAATATTCGGGAAGTAATGACCTCGCCTACAAGACCGAGTCACAATATACCGAAGAATTAATACACCGTTCACCATTGGCGACCTCTTCTAAGTGTCGATTTTCCCAGTTATCTTTTGTTCAGCTTCGAGGATCATGTGGTTAAAACCAACAACCCTACAAGCACATGAGGGCTACAGCCCACAATGGGCGTGTGACTGCCATAGAAAACAGCTCAAACATCTGCGTCGATTCACTCGATTTTTAACTGATTAGTGATCTTATTACGCAGTGGACGAAGGCATGGTAGAGATAACCAGTTTATTACGGACAACTTTAAAAACTTCACTGGTCAACCGACCACCAGTAAATTGCAAACAACCCTAATGTAACTATGTGTTTACTAGATGCTCTGTTAACTCGTATTACACACTCGTTTTTGAATAACACTTCGGTGACACCAACATTTATAGACAAAATTTGGGCAATGCTTAAATAACAATATGAGGAATCACTTATTTATAACGGTCAAAGAAGGATTATTAATCAGCGTAAAGAGCTTGTATTAGGATTTTCAGTCGGGAGAAGTTGCACAAACAGAGGATTAGTGTTTCCGTCTACTGACCTGCGTTTGCGCGTACCGATGATTAAATTATGATGTTGAAGCAGGTCTATCCCAATGATTGGCATAGAAACATCTGCAAAAACGAAAATCCAATGGATGGATTTGCGTAAACCCAAGTTAAGATAAACGTGTCGTTTACCATGTGTGTATATATGTTTCCCGTTCGACGCCTGGAATAATAAAACCGCTTCGTGAGGTTGGTCGTTAGAATTTGCGAACTTTCGTAATCACATTAGTGACGTGCAACAGACGGTTGTGTTCGTCGGCTACCGTTGCCATTAACTCGTACCGGCTGGAAACTTTTTTCCGAAACGTTTCTTGCGTCGGTCGGTGTAGAGTTGGGAAATTTGAAGGGTTTTATGCAATTTCTAGAAGATTTTCTGTACTGATTATGATACTGTGGTGCGTCCCACTTATATTGACATAAGTAGTTTATAATGCGAGTCAGAAGTGTAATGTCTGGCAGCAGAAGATAGGGAAGCTCAAGAAAGGAAGAACGGGATCAGAAAGCAATTAGCATAGAAATACAAGAACAACAAAGTCCGAGACAATTATTGAACATTTTGCAAACTAAATATTATGGTATGGTTTTTCTATTTTACCAAGTAACTCTGTAATTTTGTGCTAAATATAATTCGGTTGTCCTCACCTGTGTTCTCCTTCACTACAATACCAGCACAGATTTGGGTCCTGTGTATCGCGTGATCTAGAGACATATTTTTGCGTGAAGTACTTCTTCGCGGAGTTCGCAAACGTTTACGGACATTATGAAATCGAAGGTAAATTGTCAGCGTATGACACAGTTCTGTAATGTCATTCTGTGTCTCCTGAGATTTTTATTTGACTGAAAAACCTCGAAGTTGGAAGAGTTGGTGATCACCAGTAAATATACTAGATGTGACGTACCTGTTAAATCCGCGTGGTAGTGCCTTTACTACTGCGAGGAAATGTGCACGTGTATCGGTCACCCCGTGCTTGTAGAAGATGGCCTCTGCGTAGAAGAATCAGGATTCAATGTTGCGTGGCCAAAAGGGCATTAGTTGAAATGAAGGTGGAGTCACATTCTTGAACTCAATTACCTTAGGTGTCTGTTCTGTCATGTCGGAAGTGAGGTACTAGAACCAACCAAGAAAAACAATATCCAAAAACACTACAAAATACCACAATATATAAAATCTTTAATAAAGCGACTATATTTAAAGTTCCCAAAAGGAACGGACTCACAACTTGCAAGTTGGTGTACCAGATCACGTCGGGCTCACTAATAAAGACGCCATAAGTATTTGTATTTTAACAACACTTTAACCAGTAACAACTTCCATAAATGAGTCGTGCCCACACAGTGATATCAAAAGACAGAAGCGAGGATGGTCAAAGATATATTTGATAGGCTATCAATATATCGAGAAACGACTGGTCTAACTGGCTAGCGGTTGCGGAATTTGAGCAGAGAATTCTCGTTCGTGATCTGGTGCGGATGCATGACCGGGCGTCTTCAGCCAAGTGAGTCCATTAAAACCAATGTGGTGAGGATCCAACGTCGGAGACTTACAAAGACATTGATTTGGGGATTTATTTATCGCTATAGCACAAAGCTGAAGTCAGCTTATGTTGAGTTTTTATTTGAAATTACTGTTAGCATTGTGAAAATTTTGTACCATGTGGCAAAATTTAACAAAACAGAATTTGGTTTTTCAGATAATTTTCTTCTTCTCTATTCTAACGACTGAAACAAAATGATTGATTATGAAGTTGAAGCCCAATTGACGTCAATTTTTTCATCAAATGTATATAGATTGAAAATAACAGAAATTTACAAACTGACTTGTGGCTCGGAAACGAGTCATTATAAAAAAGTTTATCAATTTGTTTAATTTAGTTCACTTTGTAATAATTATGTACAAAAATACCAAACTTCAAATGCAGTGATGCGCATGCTTTGACAGTGATGTATATCATAGGTTTCCAGTTGTTATCTTGAATTTGTGTTGTGATTACCAATTTGCGTACTGAGGATCATAATTTTGTGTAAATCATACACCTTCAAGTTTCATTAAACCTGAAATTTGTTTCACTGGACTCAGTGTATCTTGCTGACACCGGGAATCAGCGATATACGGTTTCGTGTCAAATAACATGCATTCGCTTCACAGAACATGAAACTCCTGCGGTCTTGTGGGTTTACTGCTGGTACAGACAACGAGGATATAGTCACTCTTGTCTACGACTCCACGTCATCTATCAAATTTACCATTAGTTTTGGGTGTCATGTAAGCACTGAAGTGGTATTTCAAAAAGCAAAATGGCGGTGAAGTTGATCACGTGAGGTGATCATCTCTTTGATAACACTGTCATTCCAACGTTTGGTTCGAAAATCTGCCACTGAAAAGCGTTTACCAAATTTTTTGACTGCAATTTTAAAATTCTAGCTAATAAATCAAAACGAACGATCGTATCGAAGCAGACGATAATACCAGCAGGTGACTTGAGACATATGCAGTGTTGTGGAGTGTGAATTAGAATCCAAAAGAGAAAATAAAAACGAAAAATTACCCAGTCACTTAGCCAGCTCATAGAATGCATTTTTATTTTACAGTAGAAGTGTATGGCAAGTAAAATGTCACAAGGACCTAGCCAAATAGTTCATCAAGGTCATTGGATAGAGGTTTTTGATCATTATTAAGATCAGTTAGGACCATTGAACATCACTCAATTTCGTTCCATGAAGGTTCAACCTCGTACCACCGTAACACGGTATCAGCATGTGTGCTTTCCATCTGAAAGTATTTGTTCTAGCCCATATTTGGTAAATAGAATCACACGATTGTTACAATAACAATAAACAGGTTAAGCGTTAACCGCTAAGCGTGAAGTGGCCCGTTTTATCTGACTCCAAGATTGTATAAATGTTTGCTGTCACCTATTCTCGTATATAATCGTCGACTTAATCGCGTTACCCAATAACGGAATTAAATAAGTCGAATAACGAGAATTGATTTGTGAATACGTATATTTGTATATGAAGTGAATGAAACAGAGCCAAGCAAAACGACGCACAGGGAGGATGGCTGGGAAGCCAACTCCATTTTAGTCGAGCGTTACTCAATATTTATAGTCAGACAAAATTAAGCTACAGACATGTGATCAATAGGATAAGACGGGCACACACATATACGCTCATATAAAAACAGTCAAGACTGACAAGCGAATAAATGACAAGGTCAAAATATGGCTCAAGTAAAATGAATAGAATGGGATGTCCGAAAGCTAAAATAAGGTATATGGGCTTGGCATAATAACTGACACTACATAGCCCCCTCGTAGAAAATAGCACATTTAAAGCATGTCTGTTTTCGAAAATAACACTGAAGTGATATGAAGTTAACGTTAACAATAAGTAGCCAAAAAAAAATTGTACAACACTCGATAAAGTACAGTGTCACATGAGGGGTGAGTGTATTATATAAAAATGTCATGCTTATGCAAAAGAATACATGAATATCGCAAAGGCTCGGACAAAAATGAAAATGTTAGAATGCGAATATGAGCAAATTAATGAGCGTACCAAAAATTAACATGTACTAATGCTATGACTGTCTGAACGATAAAATAACAAGTTTGTATGAGCGATTCAAAATATCGTGAAAACAGTAATAAATTTTTTGTAGGTATAACAGCGAAATAAATCGTCAAAATGGCTAGAGTAGAATATGACAGAAATTGGTCTGTGATGCTGACAAAATAGTGAAATATACGAAATATATGTTCTGTTGAGCCGTAGCAGAATAAATCGCATTGACTAGTGATGAGTGAATTCGAATTTAAACGCGTAACTCTCGTTCAGATTCAGATTTGTGTAGTAAGGAGAGAAGGCCTACGGCCTATGTTATTCCTTTTCTAGTATGCTTCTGTGAGTGTCCAGTCTTCTCTTGAAAGAGTCAATTGAAGGTGCGGACACCACTGCTTCAGGCAGCAGGTTCCAAGTATTGATGACTCGGTGTGAAAACCTGTATGCCACGGGTATTTTGTTCGTTCTTGGCTTTTCTACTCGCCTGCTATGTCCTCTGAGGTGTCCCGATCTAGTGGGAAGAAAGAGAGAGAATAAGTTAGGTCCGAAATCATTTCTCAGTATTCTGTACATCAATATTAGATCTCCCCTTAGTCTGCGATAGGACAGAGTAAAGAGGTTCAGTTTTTCAAGCCGCTCTTTATATGATAAACCTCGGAGTTCCGGAATTGCACGCGTAGCTGCCCTCTGTACCTTTTCTATTATGTCCGAGTCACCTTTAAACAGGGGCTTGCAGCCTGAACACAGTTCTCTAACTTAGTTCTCACTAAGGATGTGTATAATGTGGTGAACATGGTAGTGTCAAGCTTAGTGAATGTCCTTTTTAAAGCCCAGAGGGTTCGAAACCCCTTAACTGCGACCTCCCGGCAATGGGCCGTCGTCTTAAGATCATTGCTCACTGTCACCCCTAGGTCCTTATGAGACCGGACTACGGGTAATGACACATCCCCTATGTTGTACGTATTAACCTTTGAATCCCCCAAGTGCATGTAGACACACTTTTCCGAGTTGATAGGCATTAGCCACTCTTTAGACCAGTTTATCATATTATTTAAGTCCGCCTGAAGAGTAAATGCGTCTTTGTCTCCAGTTATTACTCGCCAAATTTTTACATCGTCAGCGTATAATAACATTGGAGACTGTACTATACTTGTAAGATCATTAACGTACATTATAAAAAGTAAAGGACCTAAGACGGAACCTTGGGGTACTCCACTAAGTACTGGTCTCCAGATGGAGCACTTGGAATTTATTCTTACTTTTTGCCTACGACCTACTAGGAAATCCTTAATCCATTTTAAAAGAGGTCCGGCAATACCAAGGTTTGCCAACTTCAATAGCAGCCTATTAGTTGGCACCTTGTCAAAAGCCTTACTGAAGTCTATGTAGACAACATCCACTGAGTTTCCGTTGTCTAGCGCATTAATCCAGAGCTCCCTAGCTATAAGGAGGTTCGTTGTACAGGATAGACCCTTTCTAAAACCATGTTGTGCCATGTTCAGCAAGTTATTGGTTTCCATAAATGCTGTTATGGTCCGTTTGATTATTCTTTCCAGTATTTTAATTACAACACTGGTGAGGCTTACGGGTCTGTAATTTGATGGAACTTGTCTTGGTCCTGTTTTATGTATGGGAGTGACGATTGCGTCCTTCCAGTCCATAGGTAACACACCTTGGTCAAGTGACATTTTGAATATCACAGTCAGTGGGGCTGCGATATATTGGGCAATATGTCTCAAGATTTTAGGGTGTAGTTCATCTGGTCCTGTTGACTTCTCCATGTTTAGGGTGCTAAGAGCCTTAAGCACATCGTTTTGGTCGAAGTCCACGGTGAGCAGCTGGTTTGTTGACTCTGTAATTGGGTCTGGTTCTTTCTCTAGAGGAGGTTCCTGAGTGAAAACTGCCCCAAAGTAGTCAGCCATAACCTCAGCTTTTTCCTGATCTTCCTCTATCATTTCAGATTCACTTCCTACTTTAATTAGGTTGGGAATCCAATGATGAATCCTTGTTCTGTAGTTTATGTACGAGAATATCCTCTTGGGCTGCTTGAGTGCAGATTCTGCCAGCTGCATTTCATATTTTCTTTGCGCTTCCCGAATTTTAGTTATACACTCGTTTCTTATCGATCTGTAACGTTCCATCGTACCCGCTGTGCCAAGGCGGATGGCAACATCCCAGCATTTCTTCTTTTGTCTTAGTAAGCGTCGAATATCCCGCCCTATCCAGGGATGTCCGTGCTTCTTTTTCTTTGGGACAGTCCAGGGTATGTATGGTTGAGTTACCCGATTGTATAACTGCCTGAATAGAGTCCATGCCTCTTGTACTGATGCCTTTGAGTCAATTTCCCAGTTCTCAGCCGATGCTGCGGAGTTAATTGCCTGCATATCTGCCTTCCATATGTTAGGACGGGCCGGCGCAATTGTTTGACAAGCAATCTCAGCCATGAATTTGAATAAGATGACTGCATGGTCACTTCTCCCAAGTGGTGGGAGAAAAGCCGTTTGACCAACGTCATCACCGTGTGTGAAGACTAAATCTTAGAATAATAATAGTCAAGTCGTGAAATGATATCTGCATCGACGGGTGATATTCGTTGCTGTACTGCAATTGTTAATAATCATAAAATTTGAAGTCAGTGGACGTTGTCGTCTGTGTTATGACAAATGCAATGAGTTATCATTATTTTCTCGCGCGAACTTTGAAAGTGGTAACATTTTTTTTCACGTGGTTTAGGAATTCTTCGACTTGCTCATTTGTAGGGTGTATTATACTGTGATTATCATCCTATCCTGTACATCGGGAACATCTCACCACGAAACATAAGAAAAAACTTATTTTCATTCGACGGACAATTACCAGTTCGTATTGTACCTATTGCGGACTTAAGTCGTAAATAGGTCTGCAATTTATTATATACTCACAGTCTCTAATCCTAGTATTAACCAGGTTAATACTTAATAACAACTAATACTCAGATATTATATTTAATTTAACGAGCACTGTGCACACTTATATTCATATCATGTCCAATAACTCCAGTAAAAGAGGAATTTCACCAACTTCTAAGCCAAACAAAAGGTCCAAATCTGTAACCCCTACAACTGACGACTCAGTGCTTGACAATGTCGAACCTTTAACTACTGAACAATATGTGCATTGTACACAAATGTCCCTATCGTCACCAGATTCTCCATGTCGCAGCCCCTCTATCTTTACGTGCAGTATGCCAACGGTAAGACTGGTTGACATAAAAGACACTATACCTACGTGCATTGAAAAGTCAGCACAGTCTACTAAACAGTATGTGCTACCAAGGCCTAAGTCTAAAATTTCAAAAACTAAAGAGTCCAATGGTCCACCTCATACGCACCAAAATACTGATAGATATAGTAATGACATCCGACAGCTACAAAACTCTCCGAAATTAACGGCAAACTTGAGCAATTAGCACCCCTCACTCATATATGGGGCCTTGATACAGACAGAAATCTTGAGCAACTCACTAAAGCTGAGTGTATTTTGGAGTTTGTGGCTGAAGAAGTGACGAAGAGAGTAATGTCCTCCTTCAATGCAGTTGTGTATAACCTCCCCGACCGCACACACCCATCTAAGTTAAGAGATATTTGCCTAAGAGCATGCGGTATGCCGAACGTTAACTGCAAAGTCATCCGCCTTAGAAAAAAGTCAGACAGATCAACTTGCCCCCTCTTGTTTATGTTTGGCTGTTGTAACGATGCTAGGTCCAGATCATGCGATACATGCCTAGTAGACTACCTGAATGATATAACTCTGAAACGAGACAGCGGACTCCTTGTATCAGTCCTATTCCTAGACTTTAAGAAAGCCTTTGATAAGGTCCCACACAAAAGGCTACTCGTCAAACTAAAGTCCTTCGGAATACACAACCCACTGTACTCATGGTTTGCTTCGTTCTTAACAGAACGTAAACAGATGGTAAAGTACAATGACTGTCTCTCGTCCCCTAGACCAATCACCAGTGGAGTCATCCAGGGAAGCGTATTAGGGCCACTTTTGTTTCTTATGTATATAAACGATATATGTAACACCATAGAATTTGGGAAACCGTACTTATATGCTGATGATCTCAAAATAGTATACAGCTATAAGCCTGAGACACTAAGCGAAAGTGTATCCCAGATCCAAAAGGACCTCAATAACTTAACTATATGGAGTGAAAAATGGCAATTACCATTTAACCTCAACAAGTGCGGGATCATGCACTTTGGAAAGCATCCCTATAAACCGCGACTTCACTTAAATGAATGTATAGTCCAAACACTCGAATCAGTACACGATTTAGGAATTAATTACACAGGAAGCCTAAACTTTGAAGAACATGCCTCCTCTATTATTTCTAAATCTAGACGGCTAATTGGTTTTATAATGAAAAACTTTTTCACAACAGAGGGTAAACTTACTCTCTACAAAATATGTGTACGACCCACCCTTGAATACTGCTCTTTTGTCTTCTCTAATATGAATATCGCAGACAAGATAAGAGTAGAAGATGTTCAAAGACGTTTCACACGTCAACTACTAGGATGTAACTCGAATCTCGATTACACAGACAGATGTAAGCATCTATCTTTAGAACCTTTATGGCACCGTAGGCTAAAACACAATTTAATATTTCTCTACAAAGCGATATATGGGCTCTCCTTTCTAACCTCCTGCCCGACTATCACCCACGACCCAGCCTATAGACTTAGAAACAACGCATATACACTACTTACCGTAAAACACCAAAAACAAATGCGTTGTAAGTTCTTTACAGTACGGTACAGTTTATTGTGGAACAGGCTGCCAATGCCTATCCGTAACTGTGATACGTTTACCAGATTCAAAAAGCTAATAACCCTATTTCTAGACTCCAAAGAGCTTCAACATTACCTTGAACTCCCGCCCACCGATGAGGCACTTTATTATGGACCGCCTAGTATCTAGAAAGAACAAAATTATAACAAGTTCGACTGTTACTAATATGAATATAACCAAATCACAGGATATATGGCTTATCCTTTCCTATTATTCATTGTTTATTAATCATGACTTCATGCTCCTAACCCTAGCTTTCAGTCCCCAAATCTCTACAGGTTAAATGTACATTATTCTTCCTAAAAGTCATGCTTTTTTTTTCTACTGCAAGTAGACAGATAGCTCAATCTTATGGATGCTGATCTACTAAGGCCGATCATACAAAGCTCAAAATTTGGCCACAAAGTCTTGTGAGTTTCTCAATGTTTTATTTTTTTACCCTAAAATCTTTTTTCTTTTCTACAATTTTATACCCTCTCATATCTTTTGATTTACTATTAATCCTTACTTCTTTAAACCATTAGTTATTTTCATAGCAGTGTGATATACTATATGGACGTCTAACCCATAAAACAGAATTTTTAAATATCTGATTTGCTTGTAACATGGACCTAGTAGAGACAGTGTATTCCAACTATGTACTTTGATTAAAGCATTAATCATACTTACCACAAACGTAAGAGAGCCTAACATCACAAAAGGAGGGAGGGTGGCGTTACTGACCAGCAAACATGAAGGTGGGGAGATAACTTCAATCCACCCATGTCTGTAGGGCAGAACATTTTGTTTAATTACGGCTCCTTATGGTTTAGTGGGATGTCACGGACTTAAGGTATTGAAGCTGATTTATCACGCAAAATACCTCTTTAAATCGTGTTACGAACGTTGAATTGGTTTCACTTCCTACTCAGAAATCCTATTACAAGCAAACTAGACAATTCGCTAATATACGAAGCCTACTCAAGACCCTATAACACCTTAAAAAAAACGAAAGGGGCTCTAATAGCTTCGATAATAAAAGGAAGATAGCCAGTTGTATATCACAATACTGTTTCTAGCACTATATTTTATTTTATAATCACACATAATCTTATACTCTCAGCTCTTTTCCGAATCGCCTCCATTTGTCAGTTGTATGTCCACTCACACCTTGCTAAAGCTTATTTTCTTTAACCTATTAAAATGCTCTTTCTTAACAAATACCTTAATAAAAGAAAATTAGACTGAGTAATCATACCTTAAACATTCCTACATGAATATTGGCTACTCTGCCTCTCGTGTTTTCTTTTACTTCCCCCCTCTTTCAGCCCCTTGAGATATGGAACAGGTTACTTCATCCTGCACCATCCTTAAAGCCTTGGATATCCCAAAGGGACATAAGGTTGCGATTTCTAGAAGCTCATACCTTCAATGGACCTATTCTTGACCGTCAGTCGCACATTCGCAACGCAACTCTCGTGAAGCGCGCCAACTATAGTACTGATTAAAACAATCTACATTCATGTCTTATAAATTTTCAACCCAGCTATGTAATTTAATACAGTGTATATTGTATCATTTGTATCAATTTGATCTTGCCTGTAAACTGGCATGCCTCATGTAACAAACTGTTATTTAAATTATTATCATTAAATATGTATTAATAGAATGACCAGAGGAACAGAATAGTGACTGAGTAGACGAGGTACGTAGAGTCGAATTCCTCTTTGGTCATGAAGCCTAGCGTGGTTTGTGTGGTTTGAGGAGATGCGCTCGATCTCGTTTGTTACAAAACCGTACCAAGGCATGACAAAAATACCAATACATATGGTTAGCGATTGCGACGTATGAGACTGACTTGGATGTGACGAACAAGAGTGTATCTTTGAGAGACTAGCTCTAAACTCTGTTCTGATATACCGAGCGATGGGTATAGAATAAAACAGTAGTTGCAGTACTCGAATAGCGTTTTGCAGTGATAAGTGATGCAGGATGTAGTTATGCACGTGGGAGAATAAATAAAATGAGCGTAATGGTTACTAATCAGCTAGTCAGAAGCATCCACAGACATAATAAGAGACGATTTTGAAGTGAAAAACGTATGTTACGACAACATAAATTGCTGACCTCGACCAAGTGAATGAATGTAATAGTAGATCAAAATGACATGAAAAATTGGAACGAACTCACTTAAAGCAGGAAAATTTCACGTTTTTGGATAGTAAAAATATCCCAATTAGTTCTCACAAAGTGGAGTGGAATTTTCATAAATGATAATTGTTCGGTGAGTAATATGATTGCGAAAATGTCATGATTTAATGACAGCACGAACAAGATTAATAATTCCATATTCGGTCATGATATTGGCAATAATGTAATAATAAGCATATAATGATAATTTGAATCGTAATTAAACAAACCGACGAAGGGATCAATGAGAATGGTTGACATGAGTACAAAATATCGATAAGATAATACGACTTGAGCATGTCCATACCATGATGCAAAAGCTCTGCTGATTGCGTCGGATTGGAGATTGCGCTGGCTTCGTTGAATATGTTCGTCGAACGTATAGAGTGCAGAAGTGCCTTCATCGACGTAGCTTGCTGCGTTGCGTTCGTCGTCGGCGGGCTTACCAATGAAGTGGCCCGTTTTATCTGACTCCAAGATTGTATAAATGTTTGCTGTCACCTATTCTCGTATATAATCGTCGACTTAATCGCGTTACCCAATAACGGAATTAAATAAGTCGAATAACGAGAATTGATTTGTGAATACGTATATTTGTATATGAAGTGAATGAAACAGAGCCAAGCAAAACGACGCACAGGGAGGATGGCTGGGAAGCCAACTCCATTTTAGTCGAGCGTTACTCAATATTTATAGTCAGACAAAATTAAGCTACAGACATGTGATCAATAGGATAAGACGGGCACACACATATACGCTCATATAAAAACAGTCAAGACTGACAAGCGAATAAATGACAAGGTCAAAATATGGCTCAAGTAAAATGAATAGAATGGGATGTCCGAAAGCTAAAATAAGGTATATGGGCTTGGCATAATAACTGACACTACAAGCGTAACTGCGATGTAAGCTTGAAGGTCACAACAACCGATGTTCCACACAGATCAGCATTTTCGTTGATCTACAAAGCGATCGATAACTGGAAATAATTGTATTATTTGAATTCTCGAGTTGATCTCAGGTAGATCATCATTGATAACCTGGAAGTACTTGTATAGGAACTCTCAACGTTGCTCATTGACGATTACTCACGTGTGACTCGAGCGCAATGTAAACCTGATAAGAGTATGCATTGCGGTTTAGAATACCAAAGTACGAAATGTGAGATATTCAAACAATAATGTGTAACGCATTTGAAATCTCACGCTACGGTTTCCAAGTGAATATATGCTAAACATTGTTTGTAGTCCTAATTTCGAATTCCAAATGTCAGATTCTCTGAATCTCACACTCGTTTCTTTTAATAGCTGTCGACTGCTTTCATTCAATAAAAATTCATTATATTTCTTTACTCAGTTGTCTGTTCACTCTCCCTATTTTAATAATTCAGTCACACTTCCCGCATTCCTCCCTCCTGTTTTGTGGTCACGAGAAAACAACATTGTTATAGGATTTAATTTGTCATACCGATGTTACACAAGAACTGTTAACACGATAACGGCCACCCCAAAGTATGTGAAAGCTATAGTGAGGACAAGGACAACTTGGCTCTAAACTTCAACCGTTCCTAAACGTTAAAACAACAATTTGATTAGTACAATAAATAAAGGGATTATAATTACTAAGTGGAACGCACAAACATACCAACTAGTATTATGTGTCTTATCGAAATGAATAGAAATTTTAGGTCACGCTAATATGATAGGATCATGTCCTTCAATTGTCAGGTCATATCAATAGGGTTAGTCTACAGACACATTAGACCAGATTGAAGTGATGGGAGCTTAAGCAACTATTTGATTAGTTAGCAATGGAAATAACTAACAATTGTTTCCCTGAACATATGTGTCTGTGAAATAATTCACGGCCTTCCTTACTAAGAATAGTTCAGTCAAACTTCTTGAGTCCTTGCAATTTGTTGTACTGTGAAGATCCAGTCTCTTTAAATGTACGGACAGGTGCTCATATTATGTGTTCTGGTAGGGAATTCCTGCAATTCACTGCTCGGTGCGAGAAACGGGACTCCAGACGTAGATGCTTCTGTCTAAATCTTTGAAATTTATTCTCAGATGATCAATACTAGGTGGAAGGGAAGATAACTAATTAATGCCAAGATCATCGATTAGTATACGGTAAGCCAGTATGAGATCACGTAAACTGCGGTAAGATAATGAGCGTAGGTTGAGGCTTCTCAGTCTGACTTCGTAAGATAAGTCAAAGAAAACTTCTATCATTTTGACCCCTAGCCGTTGGACTTATTCCAACATATTCACCTCATACTTGGATCAAACACGTGCTTCTTGAACCTCGTATTCCAAAGGCGGTCCTCAAAGTGGGGGATGGTCTCCCAAACATTGCGTTCAAGTAATAATGATAGCACGTAAGACCCTGAAACATTTGACTACGGTGGCGTCCCAGTTACTCGGAATCTTAAGGTCATTGCTCGTTATAACCCCTAGATCTTTAGGTAACTTTCATTTATTGTGTAGTGATATGAATCGTCATAATTATTTATTTGTATCATCACTTTTGTTAAAGCTGACTTCTAATGATCACTCATCTATCCACTCAACAAGTGGATTGAGGTCATTCTGTAAGATTAGTCTGACATACTGCATATTGGTCTACAAATCCTGATGTCTGCGATTTGTAGTACAGATAACTTTGCAGTAGTTGGCAAGTCATTATCATGAAGTAAAAAAAGAAAGGGACCGGGAATTTTACCATTTTACAGATTCCCACGTTATTGGAGCCTCGTTTAACCGTACCCGTTGTCTCCTGTCACTTATCCCGTTTATGAATTCTTAATAGATATCAAAGCCCTGGTGAGAGACCTTGCCAAAGGCTTTACTTAGATCTATGACAGTCGCGTATACTGGAATATTTCTCTTGCAATGAGCAGATTTGTCAAACAAGATAGGTCATTCTTCAAACCATGATATTCCCTACATAGATTTTTCCCTTCTACATAATCTAAAATAGTCATCCGGATAATCTCTTTCATTAGTTTGACAGCCACACTGGATAGACTAACGGGTCGATAGTTACCAAGTCTCTTCTCGCTTTATGAACGGGACTAATTATTACGTTCTTCCGGTCTGCTGAAAGTTCGTGATGCTGCAAAAACGTATTAAACAGTATCGCCAGAGGTTCTGCAATTACATATTTCAGGGCTTTCATTATCCTATGATGAATGTCGTCAGGACTGCTGGGATTATCTGGTTTGAGATGTCAAATTAATCGCAAAATAGTTCCTTACTCAATAACCACAGTCTCCATCGATAGGCCTCCATTATAACTTATTATTGGTCTTTCACCATTTTCGGTAGGAAAAATACTAAAATATTCTGATAAAGTTCAGCTTTTGTAATATCATTTCTTGTCAATTTCAACGGATTTTTCGAACCACAAGCAGTAGGGTTTCATCACTTCTGTGAGGTCGCCCGTTTGTGTATAAGAACGACATTTCCGGACTTTTCACAAACCCTAAAAAATTTTTCTCGTATAAATGTCTAGCTTTATCGGCGCTTTGCAAGGGTTCGTAGTCTCAGCACACGAGACCAAGTTGGTCACATTCAAATCCTTCCTGCACCTCGTAGTCGCATAATAAATGGATCTGTATTGTTCAGAGCCTGCATAAGTAAACATACTTCTATGCCTTTTCCAAATTCTAGGAACTTTCTTGACCTGTTTAGTTATCCATAATGAATAGTTATTTAGTCTACGTGGTACTAACCATGGTACAAAATGGGCGTAACTAAGCTGAGGGTACCTTTAAATATGGCCATGCTTCTTCAGTTGATGTGCTAGTACTTACTAACCAGTCCGTTGTTCAGCTTACTACTGAATTGCCAATATTTCACGATAAAAATGTAGTACTTTCGTAACTGACACAAATTTAACGTGACAATGAAAAGTTATGTATGGACTTTAGGGTTTTCATGACGAAATTCAACTATGATTCAAGAATAAATTTTACACAGGGATCTGATTAGTTAGTTCATATATTTTGCTTCTGGCGCCTTCATATTTTTATGCGAAATCCATCCACCCATATGTCTAGAAAGCAACTTATATTGTAGTTGGTGTCGGTCAGTGAATAAAAGTCCCAACCCTAACTAGGAATAGTATAGGTACAATTATAAATCTGTTCGAATCAGTATAGGGGTTGGAGATAGACAATCTATATCCATTAGGACGGGTATGTCGTTGTTTTCTTCATTTTCAAAAAGTGACATAAAGGCGTCAACTGGTTTATTGATTACATGACTTCGGCTTACAGTCTGCAATATTGTTGCTTACTTTCCCATGTATTATTCATTTATAAAAGCCGTTTTCTAATTGAATAAAAACGTTGAGAACTCGCTGTGGTTATCTTGAGCTCGTCCCTAAATTAAATTTTTACTATAAACCTTATTCAATCTACTAGTTTCGACTGACAGAGTGTCTTTGTCAGATGTTTCGCTATTAGTAATTGTTGACAACTATTATTAAACGCAAGTGTATTCTATGTATTTACTGAGTTTTCGGGTGGCTTCTCCCATTGTTTTCTGTTCCAGATTCTCTTGGATATATTGCTCTCCATAATTCCTTAGCATACGACGTACTTTCTGGTTAGACGCAAATCTACCAAAGGCTGAACGTTAAAACTTCCTTTTTACCAAGTTAACATGTGGTTCACCAAACTTAAAAGTTTAAATCCTGTTTTGATGTCCCAAGCCTTTCGGAGCTCTACCAAAGCACATACTTTCGACATAGCCATTGTTGGAGGTGGGATTGTGGGTTTAGCAACGGCTCGTGAATTAACACTTCGGTTTCCAAAATTTCGGTTTGCCCTTCTGGAAAAAGAAGAAGAATTGGCGATGCATCAATCTGGCCATAACAGTGGTGTTATTCATGCAGGTATTTACTACACTCCTGGCTCTCTAAAAGCTAAGCTATGCGTTGAAGGTTTGAAGAAGTCGTATGAATATTTTGAAGCAAACAATGTGCCTTACAAAAAATGTGGGAAATTAATCGTTGCAGTTGATGAACTTGAGCTTCCGCGTCTAGAAAAGCTGTACAGTTTTGCCCAGCAAAACGGTGTGCCCAATGTTTCTTACATTTCAGGTGATAAGATAAGAGAAATCGAACCTAACTGTGTTGGTTTAAAAGCAATTCATTCTCCTGAAACAGGTATAGTTGATTGGAGAACAGTAACTTTATCATATGCCAAAAATTTCGTTGCGTCTGGTGGGATTATTTATAAGTCCTTTAAGGTAGGCGAAATCTCAGAAACGAGTGAAATGTGGATTACCCTGTTTTGATCAAGAACGTTAATAGTGGATCAAACAGTTCAGCTCATATTTCACAAATCACATGCAAGTATGTGATTACTTGTACAGGATTGCAGTCTGACCGTGTTGCTAAGATGTCTGGGTGTTCTCCAAATCCTGTCATCATACCGTTTCGAGGTGATTATTTAGTTTTGAAATCTGAAAATTCCCCTTTAATAAATGGAAATGTATATCCTGTTCCTGATCCCCGTTTCCCGTTCTTGGGTGTCCACTTCACTCCACGTTTGGATGGATCCGTTTTGCTTGGGCCAAATGCTATCCTATCATTAAATCGGGAAGGTTATGGACGTTTCGATGTTAACTTCAAAGACTGCTTTGATCTCGCATCTAACACTGGACTTCGGAAACTCATTTTCCGTTATTTACGTTTTGGTGTGAATGAAATAATTGATGGTTTATTTATTAATCGCCAGGTCAAACGGCTTAAAATGTATGTACCTAGCTTAAGTGTTAAAGATGTCTCCAGAGGCCCATCTGGAATAAGAGCCCAAGCGATTGACTCAGATGGGACGTTAGTGGATGACTTTGTAATTCATTTTGGCGATGGCAAGATTGGTAAAAGAATTATGCATGTACGTAATGCACCATCGCCAGCCGCAACAGCCTCTTTGGCTATTGGTTGTGTGCTGGCCGATAAAGCACAAGAGTGCTTTGATTTATCTCTTAGCGAATCAAGAAGTTTTGTTTAGTGTCCTGTGCACGTTCCTTGATGCAAATTTTGCCTCTTCTGTTTTAATTTCTATTACTTAAAAGAACAAATGGCTCTTGTTTCCTGATCATTTACTTTAATTTCGCGTCTGTTGTCTTCTCAGGGAAATTGAATATTACTGAATTGTTTGTGGTTACTTTAATAATAATTCTCTCTCCTTTAAAGTATCTGGTCTGTATTATTACAAATGATCAAAAATTACAATAATTTAGATTACGAAGTAACAATTTTCATTTACCTTACTGTATATTGTTCAGTTGATCTGTTAGTTCAACATTGTATCGAACTGTGTTATTTTGTTGTAATTACTAGATATATGATACGGTATCGTAAACAATTATAGGTACGCTTGTAGTCGATAATTAATCTTAGTACGGAACTGTTCCTGTAAATCATTTTGCTTATTTGCGACCCTATTTTTATAAGTAGAATATAGCCGACCAACCCAACAAATCACATGTTTACGAATGAGTGTTATTATGAAAAGTATGCATATTTACAATCACTTGAAAAATGACCACTTATGTATTGAACATTAGTTACATGGTGTGGTCTTACGCTTTTCTTGTGATAATTCCGAAGTATTTGTATGGTATTTATTTGATAAACAATGATGTGAAAAATTGTACTTGTTTATGCAGATAGCAGTTTATAACCTTCCCATTCTCATTTTAGCTATTTTATTTTTAAACAAAAGAATATAATTTAAGATAACTACACACCTTCGTTACTGGGTAGTAACCAACATAATTTATTACTGCTAAATTTCCGTCTATCAAGTTGCAGTACCGCTACTCCATATATTAGACTTTAATTTCATTAGAAGCTTAGTTCTCTTAAGTTTGCAGATATACCTTACTGAATAATCCCAACCAGTAAGAAACATAGCTTCGAGTTTTTTCTCTCACTCGACTTTATTAACAGCACCACTGAGCCATTTAGTCTACTGTTCTCATTACAAGTTGGTCAAAAAATCCTACAGCAATCAAAACCAGACAAAAATGACATAAGTTACTATATACTGCAGTGCAAGGTCGTGCATGTAGGACAGCTGACAGATGCATTCCAAGTAAGGACCGGAGTCAGACAAGGCTGTTCACTCTCCTCCTTCCTCTTTCTTCTGGTGGTCGACTGGATTATGAAGACCTCGACATCTGAAGGAAAACACGGCATACAATGGACAGCTCAGAATCAATTAGACAATTCAGACTTCGCAGATGACCTAGTCCTCTTATCTCATACACATGAACAAATGCAGATAAAGACAGCCAGTGTAGCAGCAGTCTCTGCATCAGTAGGCCTCAATATACACAAGAGGAAAACCAAGGTCCTCGAATAAAACACGGAGAACAGCAATCCAATCACTCTTGATGGAGAAACTCTGGAAGATGTGGGATCCTTCACATACCTGGGAAGCATCATTGATAAACAAGTAGGTTCAGATGCAGACGTAAAGGCGAGGATTGGCAAAGCAAAGGCCGCATTCCTACAATTGAACAATATATGGAACTCAAAACAACTTTCAACCAATATCAAAGTGAGAATCTTCAATACGAATGTCAAGACAGTTCTACTTTACGGAGCTGAAACTTGGAGAACTACAACAACCACTATCAATAAGGTAAAAGTATTTACAAATAGCTGCCTACGCAAGATACTCAACATCCATTGGCCGGATACCATCAGCAACAGCCTTCTCTGGGAGAGAACAAACCGGCTTCCAGCTGAAGAAGAAATTAGGAAAAGACGATGGAAATGGACAGGACATACATTACGCAAATCATTAAAATTCATCACGAGGCAAGCCCTAACTTGGAATCCTGCAGGAAGGCGGAAAAGAGGAAGGCCAAAGAACACATTAGGTCGGATAATAGAAGCAGATATGAAAAGGAGGAATAGGAACTGGAAGGAGCCTGAAAGGATTGCCCAGGACAGGGTTGGATGGAGAATGCTGGTGAGCGGCCTATTCTCCTTCACGAGGAGTAACAGGCGTAAGTAAGTAAGTAAGTACTATATACTGACAACTTATTATATTCGGCTTTTCGCAGTGTACACGTACACGTTAGCATATAGTTCATTAAAAGTTCGTCTATGACATCCCGACGTTTTGAGTCAATAATGAAAATAATATGGTCAAAGTATACATACTTTTTGTTGTTTTCTGAGCCATAGTTCCGTCGTACCCCTATTGTATCGTGTTTTACGTTAGTCATTGTTACCTTTCCATATACTTTAATTAATTTGTTTCAATAATCAAACAAAACTCATGAGGTGTAACTCAGATTTCCATACTATTCAAGCCCCGCTATAGACCTAATATTTGTCGTTCATTTTATCCAGATACACTACGAAAAGTTGTTAGGCTAACAGATAAAAAGCTGGACTAAATTTGTTAATTTTTCATTACCGTCAATGATGATTCTCGAAGCCAGCCCTATTAAAGTAGTGCTTTCCAAACAGTCCAGCTGTAACAATAATGTAGAAATAGAAGTACATTGAAAATGGAAACAATGACCCGAATTAGAATCTGCTAGATACTCCGATCACCAGTTTGAAAAGCTAAAAAGGCCATATCGATAAAAATTTCGAAATACTTTTATATTGACGTGGGGAATAATTTCCTCATTGTTCTTTTTTGGCTTTTTGTATCACAAATCTGCGATGTGGAGAGAGGCGAACCACTACGAACGGATCAGTTTAGAAAATGAAACACTTCTTTGTTAGTTATCGTATGGGAAAGTGGAAAATTTCGGGAGATAAATTCATATGATGAATATGAAACAAAGATCACCAAATTTCATCGAAAAAATACATAATCAGTGGAAAACATCTTTCTAAACATAAATAATGGAGCGAACTAAATTTTTGCTTGGGAAGAATTGTATTGAGCAGTAATCCAATGTCTCGTGCTTTATAATACTGCATCAGACTGTACTTGAAAATTTATGTAGATTGGTAGACATCTAGTTATTGACAACATTAGCACCTCTCCTCCCTTGCTATTTTGTAATGAAATTAGTGTTTTCGACCCCTGTTGTTTGTAATTCCTTTCAAGTATTGTTTCTGTTTATCCTATTTACCGTTCTCTATGTATCCTATAATTTAGTGTCAAATTTAACTTTCATAGTCTGTCGTAACTTAGCCTCGATTTGTGAAATATCTGCTAAGCTTAAGGCGACTGTATTTTGTGAAAAGAATTTAAGTTGTTGAAATATGTGCACATGAAAAAGACGTACTGTATTGAACAAACATTCAGGTAGTAAGGACGAATTTGTTTTTTAATGCACAATTACACCGTGGTTCAGTAAATTGTAAAGATCATATGTTAAATATGTCATTTTCACAACTCTCAACTGTCGTTTACATCCTTCAAGATCCCTCTAAATCTATTCTCTTTAGTTCAACCTACTCCACTTTTGAATGTTGTTACATGCTGCTCAAATCTGTCAATATAAGTAGCGTACACCACAATACTAGCAAATTGTACACTGTCTTATTGGGAATCTAATTTAGCTTGTATGGTACAATATATTCATAGGGCTTGGAAGGGACCTCTCAAACGACAAGTGTTACAGATATATCCTAGGGTTAATATGGATTGAGATTTATTTGTAACAAAGTCTATCAGGTAGTTATCGTTGTAGATTTTTTCTACTTTGTGACTCATTTCTGCTATGTACTTAACCTATTGGTTACATTATGTATCGTTGGATTAATTATGTCATGGGTTTTCGTGTGATTTAGTATTTGTGCAACGGAGTTGTTATTCAGCACGATATCAAAATAACAGTCGATAATCAATTGTCCCAGATGGCAGAATGAACCAACTTTTGGTGTGAAAAAACTTATAAATACTATTTGATGCAGCCACACCCAGTCCAAATGCGATACGGTGAAAAACAAGTAAGCTTTCATGTAATCAGTTCGATGGCACCATATTTTAGTTATTAAATCTGTGACCGGTGTAATGATGCACTTTTGTCGTTAGAACCTTATTCAGCTTACGATGTGTCCGTATACCATAAAAACATCTTTATTTCCCAGAAAACGCATCTAGTTTTATATACTGCACTTCCATAACTATTTTTGGAGTGTAAACTTTTGCATTCCGAGTTGGAAGTCAGGGACTTCATGCACCAATGCGATAGAAAACCAAGATTAACATTAGGTCAGCACATATAAGCGAACAATATGTTTTTCAGTAAAATGTCAGACAATACTATGTCTCCTACATGTGTTGATCTGGTTTATGAAATAGCTTTTAACATTGTGTTATCTACATTAATCTTGTCAGGTTATGCTATTTAACGTTGAATTATGTTAACGTATTCAATAATACGGAAATGATTTCCTTATATATACAGAGATAGCGTTCCTTAGAAAATCATTACAATTCTGGAATTCATGTGCAGCTCGTTTGACCCAGTTTAGAATTTCCCACTTATAGTGTAGTTAACGAGAACACAAGTGGAGACAACCAGATGTATTTGAATATAAAATTACGGAACATTTTAGTAAAATCTGATAACCATGCAGTAAATACTTCATTTGCAAAATGTTGGTCATTTGTCTCAAACTCAACTGTTCCTGTTGCAAATACCAGTTAATCGTTTCAGACTTCATTGTTCTTTTGTCTCCACACCAGTCATTTTCTGTTCTCGTTCTCTTTCCTTCGATCTTAACCTTCTTCCACCAGACGTTTCATTTTCGTTTGACGATACATAATACTTACGTATGTGCACATCAGTAGCACACCACAATAGGACATTAACGCAAAAACAATACCATTGATTAGTTACTGAATTGGAATCCAATAATTCAAGTGGTTAACTTCAGTATCATCCGTTGACCACATATTCTTAACCGACTTGATTTGATTCCATCGGTTACTCATAACTAACCTTGGAAACAACTTGAAATTGTTATTGATTAACAAATATTATGCAGCTATTAATATATACTTTTACATAATGATTAATAGAGGTTTGAATTATTCTTTTTCTTAATATTCAGCACTAAATTTTGATCAATCTTTGTTGATTTGTCTTCTTCATATGTAGATTGTTAAGATGCAGCCAATTTGTCACATGCTTAACGGACTAGTTGGATTGTAGTTGCCACAGGTATACAGGGCGCTTGTTTCGTCCTATCTAGTACTCGTTCTAGTGAAAACATTGACAATGAGATTCAAGTAAATTCAGCTGATAAGTTGTGACTTCCACTGTTAGTAATAATTCATTTATTCTATATCTGTTTTTAGTTATTGGCAATTTTTTTCCAAAGTTATTGAGATTTCCTGTTTTTTCTACTCTTGTAATAGCAATTATTCACACACAGCCGACTATTAAACTTACAATTAATTTCCAAAAATATTAGTTTTCTAAATTAGACATTCATCAGCTAGTTTTCCTTATTTTGACCCGATGATAACTAGTACATCAATACTAGCTGAACGACTACTGTTCTTTTTTAGAGTTACATTTAGTGCTGACGTTTAGCTTTGCATTTTATTTGCAGGTAAAATTGACATTTTGGAGTAGAGTGTCACCTCACAGAAGTACATTCCGTAATGAAAAACAACTGATATCTGATAACCCTTAATGTTTACCAGTTTTTCACTTCATATTAGTCCATAATAGTAAAAAGTATGCAAAAGAAATAGTTTAAAAATGATACAAGCATTTCCTAACATTCTTCAAATCTTCCTATTTTGGGGAAATCCCCAAAGTTCAATGGTCTTTCCCCAAGTTTGAGAACAAACACCAAAATCTAAGATTCTCAGTTTTCCGGACAAACAGTTAGTAACCAGTGCATTTCTTAAATCTTTTAAGACGAAATTACAATTAATAATAATAATTTTTAAAATGATCATGAACTTCAGTCAACATTACATTAAGGTTTTGTTTTAGTATGCAAATTAGACACGAGACATAAACCTCGGTTTCACAATTTTTTAAAAAACTCCATGCAGATGAGTTGTTTGTACTGTCCACGACTTCGACTACTGCTCGTGTTCAGCCTGACTACGGCTAGTTGTTTCTCTTAGACTAATAATGTAGGATGTAATGAGAGGGACAAAGACGGATTACAGCTAGCGGTGTCGAACTTGGTGGGCTACCCTCGATCGACCTTTATCGAAGGTTGAGGAAATGAAGATCCGATCTTGAGAGAAAGTTCCAGTTAACGGCCACTGAAAATAGAATTTTATTTATTTATTTGAACATTTAAATATTAGTACAAAGGGACACCAAATACATATGCGCCACATAATTCACTTGATTTCGTGCGAGCTATGGTACTGCCCGAGTGCCCAGATCGAAGTAATGATTTTCTTAGGGGGGCACACCCCGAGCCTTCGGCCTTAATTTCTGATTCACAAGGCAGTGGAACAACGTCGGGAGATGCAGTCACATGGTAACCGGCGGCCAACAGTTGGTTCATACGCTATTTGTTCTCTCAGGACTTTGGAGTAAATGTGCACCATTGGTTTGGAATCAGGGTTTTCCAACTATCCTAGGTGGATTCTGCATGTCCACCAACCCGGACATCCGATTTCCTTCCTCTAAATTTCGTAAACAACACCTTGAACGCGAGAAGGCAGTGAATAGGACTCTCCTGGCACTTGCTGTATACGCGTGGCCATGTGAGAGCATTACGTGAGGGGGATCGGGCTCTCCCTACCCTCGGTCTTACCAGAGCATTTGGAGGCACTGAAAACGAAAAATACAGTTCAGTTGTAGAAGTAGGCCATATCGTAGCCACAGGGCAGTGTGGTAGTATTGTCCAAGAATCCGCCACTGCCTCATGTATTCACGTCCATTATGCACCGAGTGCAGCAAACGTTATAGTCTAGGTTTCTTTATATATAAGTTGTTTATAAAATTCCAGGTGACCAGATTGTTTGAAATCGTAAGTGTTAATCTTCGGAAATCAACCGAAACATGTCTAGATTACGTGCTCACACCGGAACTGGCAATCGCTTATACCTCACGTGTGACTAAAAGTAAAATAGGTATCAGCAAATACAGATTCTACAAGACAATTCAAAGTAAGTTCACATCACAGTCTAAATGTTTATACATGTTCTGTGTTTATGGTTCCGAAGTGCGACCTGTCCAGAGAACCAAATAACAAAAGCCATGAATACTGTGAGCCAGGTTTTCTTACACGATACAAGAGACAACGTAAATAAAAGTGGATGATTATCCAAAGAAAGGGTGAGCTAAATACACTTTAGATCTGTCATTAAATACCGATTTCTGTATTTATATTAGTTTCTGATAAACATTTATGCTGATATAATTATTTCCTGTCTATCTTCTTTTCAGCTGGCTTCGCAGGTGTTGGCGGACCTAACTGTAAGTTTTTTATTCGGCAAACTTTATTGTTATACCATTGGTACGTAGTCAACCTTTCACATGGCATTATGGATTCATACGCTGGACGATTGCTATGACCTAGTGCTTTTGTTGGTGAGACTATAATTTACGGACGACAATTGAGCGACGCTAAAGTTACCTTGAGAGTCCTCACGTAATTACTAGGACCAAATATGGGTTATAAACCAGTGTGAGGAATTAGAATTATGATTTACAGTTGGTGCTTAGAGTTAGGAATTACATATAGGGTTTTTATCACGCACTGATATGAGCTATAATGCCAAAACTCCATTTAGCCAAATAAATGGGTGAATTTCGCGCCGAAATCCGAGACCTGTTATCTTATACCTTGTTGGCTCGTCCATAAATTTGGCTGTTTTGAGACTGTTTGTAGTGAGGAAGAGTATTTGTTTTCTTTTAGTAGAACACTCTGAAAGTTTACCATTAACTTGATGTACTTATCCAAAGTACATGAGCAATTATTAAGAACTAGACGAAGTTATGTATTAATGGGTAATTTGTACACTATTAAACTTAAATAAAGATTTTCATTTATAACACACCAGTCTTTTGATTACAGCAATGCTGATCTATCGCAACAGACAGGTTCTTGTCACCAACTATGGTTTAATTTATTTGGAACTGCGTTCATTCTGTGAAGTTTACTGAAAAGAATGGAATAGATGCGTAGAAATTCTTGGGTACTTATTCTTAAATTGCCACGATCTTCTGTGCTACCGGTGTTTTCGAATGCGGTATTTTAGACAGTCGATAAACGCGCTGAATGTCCCCAAAATGCGATAAAGTATCGAGGTTTGATCACTGAACGCAGACGGGTTTCCTCAAAGTTGTCGAAAATTCTGGGAAATATTAGGGAAAAACGCAAAATTTTGAAGAATTTCTCGAAAATTGAGAAGTTTGGGGTTTTTTAAGTGAAATATAAGGAGTTTTTCCCAGTGTTAAAAGATTCTGCGGAAATATTTTGGGTTTTGGGCCATTTTCCCGAAATAGGGAGATTAAGTTATTTCCAAATATTTCCTTCATTTTTCCACGATAATTATCATTTTGTATGAAAGAATAAACTTAATTATGCAAACGGGTGTAGTGAACCAAGAATATATCAATTCCAAAAAATAATGATAATGTTAAAACTTCCATAAATTGACGTATTTATATATAAAATATAAGTTATACACACAAGGAAAATATACTGGACGTTACTTAAATTGTCAGAAATTGTCGTGTTTGAGTTTCATTTGGTCTAGTAATCCACAATTATAAGTAGTCAATAATTCCAAACACAATTGTTTTAGTTCGAGAGGAATATCTAGATAAAGCATAGTGAAAATAATAGCTTAGAATAGTTGCAAAATAAGTCTGTTCTAACTATTTTCACATAGCTTCTTCAGAGTATACTGACTTAACACTGTGACACAAAACATATGAGAGAAAAGGAGAATATATGCATGCCAAAATAACAACAAAGGAAAGATAAGCATCGATTTACAACGACTGTCTATGAGAAAAAATTTTTTCGTCGATTGATGTATGTAAACTACAGAATATGACATGCACGTTGGTAATGTACAATGTGTTGCCAGACAGTGTTAAATGGATATAGTTGAGCTCTACGCAAATGAAAATGAAGTCAATAATGGTGCCTTAAGTTGCCAATAATAATAAAGTACAAAACGACTGATAAGCATAAAAAATTAAGGTTCCTTGCCGAACTGCCTGAACGTGTTAAGAATGTAGGGTTATTGCTTGGTCCATAATCATTCTCTGATTTCCTAGTAATTGATGCTAAAGATTGTTTCGGTATAATAGTATTTTCTTTGTCTTGATGATTCTCATAGAAAGAAGGAATAATTATATCTATATAGATACTTTCTTTCTTCATATTTTGTTAGTGATGAAATGTTTGCTTGTCCGTTTAATTACTGGGTAAGCTCCTTGGTAGGGTTATTCTGAAAGCTTTTTAACAGCGTCGACTCAGGCAAAGACAAATTTGCATGTTAGCAGGCGTCTGCCGTGCTGTACATGACTACTGTGTTCGCGTGAAGGGATTGCTGTAAATTGTTGCACTGTTTGTAATAGACGGCTCGCAAAGCGAATTAGGTCAGTCGCTATTGTTGTATCTGTGTCAACCTTGCTGTGCTGCATGCGTCATAATACACTTGGAGGTATTTATCATCAATTACCAAATACCAAACAAATCTGCTGATTTTGAAAGATCTTTTGTGCAAATTCACTCTATGCCCTTCGTTGTCTGTCACTATCCATATTTCCTCATTGCTGGTATATAACAGAACAGAAAGCTAGGAAAATCACTGCTGGAACTGTATCTTGTAAAACTCGATTATAAACTGTTTTTCACCCAAACAACTGGAAGTTACCCCTTACTGTTTGAATAAAACTGAAATGTCGTTTATTCACTGAATCAAATGTATTGTGGTCTCAATATTGCTAAACTTATATAATCTCTTATCAGAAGCATTGTTAAATGCCTTTATGAAGTCGGTGAAGGTGACACCTCTGGATTACTTTTGATCCTTTTTGTGCCACTAATTCGATTGTGGTACACGAATAACTTGCTGTGATGTCAAGCTGATTAAGTCTGAAAATATGTTGTCATCGTTTTGCGTAAGTTGTCGAGAAACCGACTAGGTATGTGAAAGTCATTTTAAAGCCTAAAAAGTTCAACGAGCAACGGTATATCTCGTTTGAAATATTGTCAACTTCAAATTACAGGCTAGTACGTTAAGCTACGTTTTTCACATCTCTAGTTTTGGCCAATATTATTTGCACCAATTTGACTTTGTAACCAAATTCCTTATCAATATGTGTGCTCTCTAACTGCACAAGCTAAAACAGCGGGGATCATATTTTTGTATCGAAAAACGGTTAGGTTTCTGATTTTCTGCATTTGGAAGGGATTAATGAACGGTCTTTACCTTCACCAACATAAATGTCTGATAATTTGATGGAGTTAAAACTGAGTAACTAGATGCAGAGTTGATGTTTATGTACTTGTTTTTGAGCTGAGCTGATTGTCAGAGCTATTGATTGCGAATCACTCATACTAAACAAATTAAACGAGCCTTGTGCTTCTACGTGACTTAATACCCCAGCAATTTGTTGAAGTATCGAATATATTTTAAGTAGTGTTTTCCGGAGTATTCCAAAACTAATTTATAGTAAAAAGTAACTGGTTTTCGTTCCTGAATTTTTCTGTATACGAAATTCAAAGTCTGTGATAACCTATATGGGCTTTACATAGCATCGGGACCTACAATTCTCTATGTGTCATCTCCGTACACGAGAACTATCTTCATGTTCGCATTGAAGATTCTCATCTCGATATTTTTCGAGAATTGTTATGAGTTCCATATGTTCTCCATTTGTAAAAATGCTATCCTTCCTTTGCCAGTACTCTTTTTTACGTCTGCATTGAGTCCTCCATGTTCATCGATGATGCTCCCTATGTATGTAAAAGATTCCACATCTACCACAGCTTCTCTATTATGTGTGACTGGGTTGGTGTTCTACGTGTTGTATTTCGTTTTCCTTTCCTTTTCCCTTGTGTATTTTTGAACCTATTGATGCAGAGAGTGCTGCTATACTAGTTTTCTTCATCTGTATTTTTTTCTGTAAATGGGATAAAAGGGCCAGTTTATCTGCGAAGTCCAAATCATCCAGGCGCAAGCTGTCCATTGTATTCCGTGCTTCCCTTCAGATGTCTTTATAATCTACTCAACTATTTAAAGAAAATGGAAAGGGATAGAGTAAGCAGACTTGTATTACTCCTGTCTGTTCTTGGAATGAGCCTGCCAGCCGTTCCTCATGCGCTAATTGCATCGTATGAATTTCGGATGATGTTGACGATTTTCTCAGGTACACCATAGTGTCGAATAGGGTTCCATGAGATTTTTCCTTCCACACTGTTGAATGCTTTTTCTAATCAAGGAAGTTGATGTATAGTGACCAATTCCATTCAATTGTTCGCTCAACGATTTTCTGTAGTGTGGTGATTTGGTGTGCGCACCACTGATTCTTACTACATTCGGTATGTTGATATAAGATTCGGTCGTTTACTGAATCTTTCATCCTGTTAAGCAACACTCTGTTGAATACCTCTCTTGGTACTGACAGTAGTGTGATTTATCTGCTTAGATTTCCTTTCCTTGGTATCTTGATGAGGTGTCCTATTTTCCGGTCTGTCGGTGGCACTTGTTCTTTCTGAGTAGAACGTTGAGCATGTGTGAAGCTCCTTCTGTCTATTTGCAGCTTCTGTCTTCAGGTCCTGCTCCCCCACACTCTTGATTTATCTGATGGCTATCCCGATGTTTTCGATCTTTGATAAAGTGACATCTCTAAGGAGGTCTGCGAGTGCTGCATCGATGTACCGGTGTTTTCACTCGAGCTGATATACTGAATAGCTACTCAGTGTTCGACCCATCTGTGTACCTCTGTTCTTGAGTCTCGGTGATAAGCTTGCCTTCTTTGTCCCTGGCCGGTCTCTCTAGTTTACTATATTCTCGTGCAGGTTTCTTCGTCGGATGATTTAGTCATCTCATATTTCCTTCTCTTGCAGCTTTTTTCGATGTCGTTGCTAGCACTTTCACGTATTTATGCTTGTCGAGTCTAATGAGTATGACACAGTCGCCCTTCAAATGACACTGCACTCTTTCAGATAAAGTACAGATTTTTACGCTACGTATTGTCAAGGTAATACACATACATCTTCAGTATTATTTCTGAAAACAGACATTTTAAAATTATTGTGCTATTTTCTACAGCACGGCTTTGTAAAGACTGGTACTATGTCAAACCACATTATTACCGTCATTTATACACTTATCAATCCTGACTGAATTTTATATTAACGCACGTGTGTTAATTTATTATCTTATTCATCACATGGCTGTAACTTATTTTTGTTCGGCTATAAATGTCGATTCACGCTTAGTTAAATCGAGTTGGCTCAATCGCCTTCTCCGTTGCACGTCATTTTATTTTGCACGATTTCCTGATCATCGATTGTACGAAATATACATATTAAAAAATCCATTCTCGTATTTGACTTATTTAATCCCGTTATTCACTAGCGCGATTTAAGTCGACGATAATATATGAGGCTTGGCGACATGTATATGTCAATACCAACCATTTGTACGACCTGAATGGAGTCAAATTTAAGGTCAATAAATGCTACCACAACCATCACCAAAAAGGTGCAATTATTTATAAACAATTGTCTATGTAAGATACTGAATATCTGTTGGCCGGATATCATCAGAAACAGCCTCCTGTGGGATAGAACAAACCAGCTTCCATCTGAAGAGGAAATTAGGAAAAAATGTTAGAACTGGATAGGACATACGTTACGGAAATCACCAAACTGCATTATGAGGCAAGCATTAAATTGGAATCCTAAAGTGAAGCGGAAAGGCCATAGAACACACTACACCATGAAACGGAAACACATATATATATAAGGGATGAATAGCAACTGGAAATGATTGCTCACGACACGGTTGGATGGAGAGTACTAGTGGGTGGCCTAGGCTCCTCCACGAGGAGTAACAGGCATAAGTATGTAAATAAATTTCTTGATAATTAGCAAATACACGTTTATATTATTGACTGGTTCTCATTGATCATGATGTTTACTAGAACTATCGAAAATAAATCCATGTAAAATAAATCGCTAGTCTAAATCAACTGTAAACGTTATAACATTTTACATAAGTAATTAGTAGAAACATGTTCATAACGGACTGGTGTAATTCGAATGATCATTTTGAAAGTCAGAGATCGGTGAACAGTTGCTTTTTCCCTGTGCATGATTCGCTCTCAGTTTATAAGCACAACTCTACATGAAATGCAAATCAAGTAAATTTAGGTATCATGATGTGGGTGGAATCTATAGATTACCTAGTCAGAGTCCATTGAGTGATTCACAGTCTAGCTATTCAAATTAACATATCGAACATGACTAGATTTATCTCACAGTTATTATCATGAAACGATTTTGAAGTATACATGAACTGGTAATGACATCATTTATTGATCTTAATCAGTTGGCTTAAATATAACGTACGGATGTTGAAGACTATGTTTCTTTAACTTTTCCAATAAAGCAAGTATTCCGAATAATCGTAAGGCATCTGCTTCATTTATTTTGATGAATCAGTTCATTACAGGTTGATTATTAATATTCTTAATAATTAAATATCATCAAATTGGGGGTTTTGTGGAGATTTTAGTAATTTTATAGTTGAATTCATGAGTCGATTAAAGCTGACGAATCCCATACTAGGACGAATCAGCCATCCATTGCTTCCAGATTTTCCCTAATAGTCTAGATTTAATCGACTCATCAATTCAACTATTAAACTAAACATCAATTATAAAATCCAGTTCTTCTTTTTAATCTCAATGAAAGCCAACAATCATAATGAGAATCGCAGATGCTCACTGCTGAGGAGTCTCACAATAGGACGAAACGGCTATCCAGTGCCTCCAGGTTTTCAATAGTAGTCTAACATCAATCGATTCATGATCTCTATCAAAAACACAATAATCTCCACAACTCTATTCTGATAATTAAATATTTCAGCCAATTGCTGTTAATTTACATTTTAGTTAAGGAGATTCAAAAAAAGAATGTCTCCGTAAAAATACCTAGCAATTTACCTCCATGATCACTAACTAATACAACTATTTCAGCTGACATTATACATCTAATCAATAAACTGAATATCTGTTACACAAACAAACACATTCTTCACTACTTGCTAAACCTGATACACAAATATTTCGGTGTTATATTATGCATCGAGTGTCATTATGAAAGGAAAAACGAATGTTCAACACAACAGATATTTACAAAACAACAGGTTAGACAATGTAAATACGCAGATCACATCGTTTCACATTGGCATCACCATTATGAATGTTTAGTCATTACGAATATAAAAATTTCACAAAGAATACAGCAAAGACTTGAGAAGTCTAAATCATGTAACTATATAATTCATAAGATTACAAAAATGATTCTGTTTGGTTTAATATCCATTGTAAACAACGTTGACGACTAGACGATAACATTGACATATTTGATAACATGATTTCATGGTCATCATTTCCATTGTTAATTGACAACTGGATATTCACTTCTTGGTAAATACGACTACATAAAACTTGACGAATTGTTTTATGATAATTATCTAACCAATTCAATTCATCGGTAGTCAACATACCAGAATTGATAAATTTACGTTGAAATGGAACTAAGGTGACTGGTTCAAAACTGAGCCATTTAGTATTGTTAATGTCTGGTGAAAATTGAAAAGATCGGTGACCAGTAGAGGTTTCAGCCGTATAACTATTCCTGTCACTACTGTGCAAATCTTTTGTTTCAACAGGTACAACAAATACTACATTTTCTAACCGTATTCCAAAGTGGTCACTCCAATAGTAACCAGGTTCAATAGTAACAACCTGTATTTGAGAAAAAAGTGGAAAAGTAAATCTTTATTTAACACGAACCTATCAAATACGATAATGTATAGTGAGAATCCCTAGAAAGTTCAATAGCAATGTTTATGAGATTTACATACTAATTAAATAAATATCAGTAACAAAATATTAATCCAGGGTAAGAATTTTCTTAAATTTAAGTATAAGAACTGAAACATTTGAGAATCCACTTGTAGATGATGATCAAAATTCATCAGAAATGATTCACTTTATTATTTCTCAGTTGATCTCAGAAATTATGATGTTCTGAAGGAACTTTAAGGAGTTTTTTCTATCACTGGTAACTAATGAACATCGAAAATCAAACTATAATTGAACGTCATACATTAAAATCTAAGAACAGATAGACAATTTATACTTGCGCACATATTACCAAAATAAATTTCAAAAGATTTAAATACATGATCCGGTTGTTTTTGAATGTAAATTTGAGTATAAAAGCTGACGAGTATCAATTAGCAAGCAGCTCAGCCAAAAAAATCCCTGACTTGTCAGCTTACAACATCAAGATTGAATTCGTCAATAACAAATATGATTGTTACCCACAGAGTCTCATATTCTAGCAAGCAATGAAATATCAATAACGAAAGAGACACATAGTTTCATTGAAGAAGAAGAAAGTCAATTCAGCGAAGAAAATACGAATAAATTAAACCGTCGAAAAGAAAGTTCTATTCACTGAATTGTCTTCTTTCTTCTTAAATATCAGTAAGTAAAGTATGAGCTGTTACACCGAAGAATTGATTTTATTCTTCCGATTGCAGGTTGTAATAATTTGGGCGCCGTCATAGGACAGATTATGAGTCGTTAATAGCACTTAAAAAAAAACTAGTGAAATAGGGCAGTAACTAAAAAATACATTCAGTATTCAAATAAACTGCAAGGTTTTCACTACGAAATACCATCAACAAAAGAATCTTTTAAAAAAGATTTGGAAAACTGTTTTGTCTGATTTTGAAACATCTAACGAATAATCTCGCGGGAATTTTCACACAAGACTGAATCCATTTACGTGTAGGGTCGAAAGCGACACCTATAAACTCAAGACATAGAGCAAAAAAAGTATTCAATCTCATGGATAAATTATTTACTTAACAGAAAATTTAATTAGTTTAATGGATTATAGCTACTTATTGGAAAATGAGGTGAATCAATCTCGAATTGAATAAATGGTAAACACAATATTCATATTTATCATAAAATTGTAATGTAACTACTAGTTTAAATGACTCAATAAGATCGTGCGCAGTATATAAATTTGCTAGGTGGTTGAAAATGACTGACAGGAAATCATATTTGGTTCAGATTTCATTTAGCAACGCGTACGGTCGGATTATAATTGATGGACAAATTAATGACAGCAAGTCTTAGATTTTGGCACGAAATTTATTTATCCGTAAAGTTAAACAGAATTTTTTACATTAAAGCTGATATCAGTTCGTGATTAAAACCCTCACACTAATTCTTAACCTTAACTTATAACTCCAAGTCGTAATCCTAATTCCTTACACTAATTTATAACCCTTTTTGGTACTAGAAATCAGGCAACTTTTCTCAAGGTCACTTCAATATCGCCCAAAGTTTGACTCATGTCTCAGGTTCCCAGTCAAATTCTTCCAATTACTTAAAATGAATACAGATTTGTATTTTTAAATGATTCCCTGATTGATACAAACTTCTAACATTTTTTCAAGACTATCTATAAGTCAAATCACTGCAATCATCACTTAAAAGGAAACGAAAAGTAGTAGAATATTGAGATTAAACTGTCAAACGAAAATGTTAACAAAAAAGTTGAAAACTTATAAAAAAAAATGAAGAAACACATTTTTTATTACCATATTTTCTTGTAAGCCTGGTTCTACTATACCCAAACGAGAGTATGCGTTAATTCGACTACCAGACAACCCAATAGGACCTTCATGTACATTGAGAAATGCACCAACACCATGTCCTGTTCCATGAGCATAATTACCATGAAATTGCCACATTATTCGACGAGATATAATATCAAGTCTTGAACCCGGAGTATTCGATGGAAAAATCTATTTAAATTAATAAATAATCAGAAAATATTTCGATTTCATAACATTAGTTGAACATAGTGTTTGAGTTAGATGGTGGTTGGAGGTAGTCAACAGGAAACCCTGGACCCGGGTTTCCTGTTGACTACCTCCAACCACCATCTAATCTCAATACATAGTGCCCGCAGTGTCGAGTCACCTAGACTGGTGGCCACATTGTAACATGATCGATAGCATTCGATCTGCACTAATAAGGACTAGACAAGCATGAGATTGATCACCACCCAGTGATCAATCAATTGTGATAGTGTTTGAGTATAAATTAATAAATTATTGAATCATGTTGTTATATTGCTTGCCTTTTTACATTCCACTGTTGATTTATAACACTAAAATGATTGATTTTGTTTAGTATATAGGCTTTTTTCAATTGATTCTTCAATATAGTATCTATACGCATCTTAATAACAAAACACTTGAAAAAGTTAACTATATTGATGAACCAAACAAATCCATGGCAGTGGCTCTTACGTTTTCGTATCTCGATAAGACTGAATTGAGAAGCAACTGAGACCTAACACTATCTCCAAACTACGATACATAAAATTGATAAACATAGAAAGAAAAAAGGATAAAGACGAAGTTGAGCGGTTTTTAAAATGACGAGAGAATGATCAGTCTTTCATGCAAAAATAATAAACAGATAAAACTTCAACAAAATATATGAAATTCTAGACGTAGATAAAAGGGTTTCGGTAATACCTAAGTATTCATCTATATGGATATGAAGCATCTTCTAATTTTATTCCTATTCAAAACTATTAATTACACACATCTAATCTCAAAACCTAGCACTAACCGTTAATTCTAATCATAAAGTATTTATATTCACTTTATGTTGTTTACTTGTATCAGGACGCAGTAGCTAAGTGGATAACGCGACGGTGTTTGAAGCGAACGGTACTGGGTTCGACTCCCAGAGTGAAAATCAACTCTGAGATGCAGGTACATCCAGTTGACGAGTGCCAAATAGGACGATACGCGCGCCCTGGATTCCATTGTTAGACACTATCCAACTTTTCTATTTATGCTTTCAATGTAATAAATTATTTTTGCTTATATCACGTGCGTTCTAATTGGTTTCGAGTTCTCGAGATCGTTTAATCATCACTGTGGTCGTTGGTGGTGTGTATTTATTAATATTTTAAGTAACCTGTGTGAATATTTGTTATGTATTGAAATCCTATGGACCAAAATCATACACCAAGTCACCAATCAGGACGCTGACTTTAGTTTGGCCTATTTTGCATTTATTAATTCCTTAAGAACCTAGTATTCCTTGATTGACCAATAATATGCATAACAAGCACCATTTACCTTAAACTCAAAGTTAAAATCCTGTTAGTCCAATATACACGAGCGCCTCTCTATACCCTGCTTTAAAACTAAAAGTCAGCAATCAGTCTCTACTATATCTATATTTCAAACAGTCGTAGTTTTGATATAGAAATACCCGACTACATCACAACATAAAGTGAAGAGTAACAACCATACATGAGCAAGCCAAAAATGGATGTAGATGTGGGAGACTATAATTAATGGACTGTCAACAAATTAAGATTGGTAAATTGTACAATATTAGTTAATTAATCAACTGAAATGTTATAACAAAACGAATACATAGACAATAGTAATTCGAAAAACCGGTTTAAACTTCCAGAATATACGTCTCGTTTAAACATTATTGATTTCTATAAAAATGTTATGAATTCAGTAAAAGATGTAAATCTCAGTATTATGTATGTAGTATCTTTGGTCAATAAGAATATCAAATCAACCTCCTGCACTTTGAAATAAGAAGAATAAATTATTATTAAAAAAAGAGAAAACAAACCTAAATAAACAAGTAGTAAATATAAAAAGAAAACAAAAACATGAAGTGACAAGTCACAAAGTGTTAAGGAAGCTACTCCCAGGGGAGTCCTTCTCGAAGCGGGGGTATTGTTTACGAAACTAGGAGAAAGAAAAAGGGAGTGTCCGGCGCTTTGAGAGGGTTGGTGGACACGGAGGGTCCATCTAAGGGAGTTGGAAAACCCTGGCCCCGAACAAATAGTGCATATCAGCTCAGGATCCTGAGAGAACAAATGGCGTGTGAACCTGTTTTTGGTCATCGTCTACCTTGGGACTGTATCTCCTAACGTTGCTCCACTGCCTTGTGAACTAGATTTTCGGATCAAAGGCTCCGGGTGGGGCCGTTTAAGGAAACCACCTGCTTCGGTTTGGGCACCCGGCAGCATCACAGCTCTCACGCAAATCAATGATAACTAATACTGGCTTCATTGCTATTGTGTGGCGAATACGTATTTGATACCCCCCCCGTATCAATGTTTATGTGTTCAAATAAATAAATAAATGCTAAATCTCAAAAAAGAAACATTATAGAACGAGAATCGATTCTGAAATTTGCATATCGATTTTTCAGTGATTCTTTATTCAGTTAACCTTTAATTCATTTTTGTTGTTTTCATTAATTTCGAAGAAATTTTGTTCATTGATTCTTAGTAAACTTTCGATTGTATTAACTTATTTAGTATCCTGTAAGTTATTTGGTCTTCAATGTATTTCTCCTTGTATTAATTAATTATTCAATGTCATTTTGTGTTGAGTGATAAGTGTGCAATTTGATAAATTTATGTAATTCATAATTATTGAACTTATTGATATATAATAGAATAAGCTTATTGTTATTGGTTATATATAATATACTCTTGTAGTCCTGAGCAATTCGTAAACACATTGACGTCACACGTATAGTTATTCCGATCAATGATCGCGTGAATCAATTATGCACATACCTTACACTGTCCCAATGAAAATGGCCCTTGAGAACACTGAAAAGCCACCACCAATATGAATGAAATCGTTTAACTATCAAACACATTTTGTGCATGAACCGTCAGGAAAACTTGCCAAAGTAATATCGAACCATCCATAATATCAATGGCGAACCTCCAGTCTCATATGAGACCTTCAGCTCTACATAGCAATATATCCCTTATATTATTATTATAATTATTATTATTAAAGGTAACATTTATTTTCAAAGTTTTTTATACATATCTTGACCCAATTGATCTTGGATTATTCTCAATTTACTGCTCAGTTGAGTCTGAAATGGAATAAATGACTGATATGGCCGAGAGTAAGGTTGGCTCGCCCTCCCTCTCGAAATGCTCTCACACAGCCACACGTAAACAGCCTCTAGCAGGAAGCCTTGCTCACCGCCTTCTCGTGGCAGGGATGTTGTTCACGAAAATGAGAGGACGAAAAGCGGATGTCCGGCGCTTTAACCGAATCCCAAAGCAATAGTGCACATGGGCTCCAGTATCCTGAAGGAAATAATGGCGTATGAACCAATCGTTGGTCACCGGCCACCATGAGACTACATCTCACGATGCTACACTGCCTTGCGGATCAGACCTTTAGGTCAAAGGCTCTAGGTGTGGCCCTCCAAGAAAACTACCTGCTTCGGTTTAGGCGTCAGGGCAATATCATAGCCCACACACAAATTTGATAAGATGACAATCATTTGACAAAATGCTATGCTCGCTCCGATTCAGAACTCAGACATTTCAGTTTCACTTGATAACATTCATCTTCATTATTACAATTATTATTACTATTTTTTATATATTACATAACTCTCAACATCTATTCTTACTTCATAAATCCCCATTTTTCAACTTATACAGCAGCTCGCCCATGGTGGTAAATCTGTTTTATCTAGACGATCTCGAGTCACTAACTGGTCGAAAATTGAATGCTTCCACCAAATACCAATACTGAAACAGCCTTTCTGAAATCACGTATACCATTCAAACTGGCTTCCTTCAACATTCACACAATAATCCAGGTCGGACAACAGATAGGGCTGGCCATGTCTTTAGAAAGACTTAATATCGACGTCTGTTGTCTATCCGAGACCCGTTTTCAAGACTCTAGTTAAGTGCTACAAATGCGCTTTCCATCCATCGCTTCGAAAAACTTGTTTTACGTGCGCTTATCCGGGAACCCTGTGGCATCTTCGTCTGGTCATGCTGGCGTTGGTGTCGCACTAAGCACTAGAGCTGAGGCAGCACTAATCGATTGGATCCCAATTAACAGTCGGTTTTGTGCTGTTAGATTGGAAAGTTCCATCAAAGTGAGAAGAAATCGGTGTGAGCAACGATGTCTTTTCGTCATCTCCGCCTATGCCCCGACAGATCGAAGCCCGGATGCAATCAGGGATGAATTCTACCACCAGTTAACTGTTCTTATCCAGAAAGTGCGTACGACAGATATTGTAGTACTAGCCGGAGACTTGAATGCTCAGACCGGACGTTTAGGCACAGAAGAGAGTTGTTTAGGTGGCCGACGGGGACTTGTTGGTCGCAGGACAGATAACAGGGACCGTCTACTACAACTCTGCACAGACCACAACCTGTTTCTGGCTAGCACTAACTACCGGCACAGTAATCGCCGATGAGATACCTGGCGTCCTCCCTCTGCATCTCAAGCCTGGACTCAGATTGATCAAATCAAGATCAGCTACCGCTGGCGTGGTTGTGTACAAGACTGCCGCTTTTTTTGGAGTACCTATATGGACTCTGATCATGCCGTTGTTTGCGTTAATCTTACCCTACTTTTCAGTGGCCAAGAAATTCATCGCCCTAAACGGATTTATGTCAGTAAATTGGTTGCAGCTTCTGTTGCAACTAAATATCAAACCAAGCTAGGTTCAAGGCTAGCTAACATTCCACCGGAAAGTATAGATGGGCATTGGTTCCAGTTGCAAGACGCCATGCAAACAGCGAGTAAAGTCACTTGTGGGTTCGCGAAACGTCTCGCTTATAAGCAGTGTTTCTTCAGGTTCCTTACAACTCATCGGGACCCATCGGTCTACTCTGGGTGACCGTGAGCTTGACCACAAACCAAGGATGTTGCGTAATGAAATTGAGCAAAGCTTGAGTAAAGACCTAAAACCTGGTGGTCGGAGTGTGCTGTTGAGCTGGGAGCAGCAGCTGCATCTGGTAACTACCGGAAGCTCTTTCAACTCATCCGAGCCACTGGTAGCAAGAAGTCTGGTGTGATCGTAACAATCTGTGAGGATGACGGGATACTAATTACTAATATCCATCGACGTCTTGGACGATCTTTAGAAAGGGTTCACATCGTTCCTGTAACAACTATCGGGGGATAAGTCTACTTCCGATTGCGTCCAAGCTATTGGCTTCCGTCATACTTCGTAGGTTGTTCAAAACCCGAGAAAGATTGACTCGCGAGGAGCAGGCTGGGTTTCGTTCTGGTCGAGGATGTATTGATCATATCTTCACCCTCCGCCAAATGTTAGAACACCGCCATACTTTTCAAAGGCCAACAATCGTAGTGTTTCTTGACATCAGGGCTGCCTTCGATTCGTTGGATAGGACTGTTCTCTGGGATTGTCTATTGAAGAAGGGTGTGCCTGAGAAGTTTATTAACATCCTAAAAGCCCTATATACAAACACCTCAGGCAGAGTGAGGGCATACAACCACCTCTCTCCATTGTTCCATTCGAGCAGTGGGGTTAGGCAGGGTTGCCCAATCTCACCATTCCTCTTCAACTTTGCCATCGATGACATTCTGGAAACAGCTCTGATGAATGTAAGTAATGGTGGTGTGGATCTGTTGCCTGGAGAAAGACTTCTCGACCTTGAGTATGCGGACGATATTGTCTTACTGTGCGATAATGCCCAAGGCATGCAATCCGCACTTAATCAGTTGGCAATCAGTGTCCGTAGGTATGGTATGTGCTTTGCACCTTCGAAGTGCAAAGTACTTCTACAAGACTGGCAGGATTCTAATCCTGTACTCACCCTGGGTAGTGAGCAGATAGAAGTAGACGAGAAGTTCGTGTATCTGGGTAGCTGCATAAGTGCTGGTGGGGGCGTGAGTGATGAGATCAATGCACGTATAGTGAAAGCCAGAGCGGCTTATGCCAATCTGGGCCACCTTTGGCGCCTTCGTGATGTTAGTCTGGCTGTAAAAGGTCGGATCTACAACGCGTCGGTGAGAGCAGTTTTGCTCTATGCTTGTGAAACCTGGCCTCTCCGAGTTGAGGACGTTAGACGACTCTCTGTGTTCGATCATCGCTGTCTCCGAAGGATTGCTGACATTCAGTGGCAACACCATGTCAGTAATGCAGAGGTTCGGCATCGTGTGTTCGGGCACAGAGATGATAATCAATTGGTGTCACCATCTTGAAACACCGACTTCGGTGGCTTGGACATGTTCTATGAATGTCGTCCCAGAGAATTCCACGTCGTGCATTATTTGCCGACTCTGGGACTGGTTGGAAAAGTGGTCAGTGCATGACATGGTGTCGTGGTATGAAAGAAAGCTGCAAAGGACTGGCTTCTGTTGGTCCTTCACGACTCCCTGGTTGGGGTCCTAGAGATGGTGCTACACAGTGGCTAGAGACGTTATCAGATATGGCTCAGAATAGAAGCCAGTGGCGATCCTGCTGTAACCTTCTTTTACTTTCTTCTTAGAAAATGGTTGTTTCTTCCTTAACTGAAAGAATTCTTCTGATTGTACCTTACCGTTTTCCCCATTATTACTATTATTATTATTACACTACCTTACACTAATCTGTTCGTTAGTGTCCTTTTTTTCACGCTCCTAACCTTTTTTCTCTTCGAATTCACATTGTTTTGTGTGGCGCATATATATTGGCGCTCTCTTGTACCACTATTTATGTGTTCAAATAAATAAATAAATAAATCTTTCCGCAAAGTCAAATTTAATCTGATGAACCTCAGTAAGTTACCACTTAATAATTCAATGAATACTATTACAAGAATTTAACTAGCATTTTCACTGCAAATGCACGTTGGAAAATTATAAAAGCTTAGCTTGAAAACCCTAAGAAATATGATTCAATTTTTAATTTAAAAAGAAAACATTTAAAGATTGTCACTTACTTGCATAGCAAGTGCAATATGGGCTTTTAAGACAGATGTATAACAATTCTTCTGTTCTAATGTTGGTTCACCTAAATGGATTGTACGCGTGACATCCGTTGTGCCCGTCAAGTATTGACCACCAGAATCAACAAGGTATATACTTGTATTAGTAATAGGTGCACTTTGACCTTCAACAGGATGATAGTGTATAATAGCTCCATTTGCGTCTAGAAAAAAATCCATAATTGAATGAATACGGATAAGAAATAAGACGATAACATAGAATACATAATAACGATGGTAACGCAACACAAAACAAATTTCGTTCAGATAACAAGCAATTTATTAACAAATCTCAAATAAACGATATATATATATATATATATATATATATATATATATATATATATCGTAGCTTACCAGCGCAAGATATCGTGTTGAAGCTTAAGCTGAAAAAATCTTTAGCTTGTGACCGTAATTCATCTAAATATTGAGCAGTTGATGCTTCAGTTAAAACAAGTGGTGGTGTTATTACCGGTAGACCTGCACCATTTTCTGTATTTGGTTTTATTGGTTTGTAATCATGTGACTGCTTACAACAGCTGCTGTTATTAATTTGATTAGCTTCATCTTCTAACCAAGCCAAAAAATCGCATAATACTAATGAATCAGTGATGTGAATTTCACGAATTCCATTTAATTCTGATAAAGATTTGATTGATTTCATTTCAGCAACAGGTGAGATATTAAATAGACGTCGATTTTCTGGTATTTTTGTAACAATTGCATAACTAGCAGATATATCGAGCCATACACGTGACGGTTGTAATGGTAAATGTTTTTCTGGTGAATTATGAACAACAGTTTCCAAATAGTTGAAAAATTCAGAATATGGATGAATTTTTACCTAATGATAAATATATACATATGCAAGAAGAGGTAGGAATACTTTGTTTCTTGAAGAGTAATTCATTTCAACAACAGAAGACATTTTCCGTGAAGTAGTAAATACCAAGACGAAATTGATATAAACTAATAACTATAGTATAGATATAATATAGAGAAAATTATAGAAGTTTGTTATGACGGAACAAGTATTGTAGAAGCTGGAACTGGTTTTTTAAATTATTATTACTTATAATTTTGTAGTACAGTTAGTGAGTAACTAGATTACTAGTGTCTATGTATTCATTTTGTTATAACATTTCAGTTGATTAATTAACTAATATTGTACAATTTACCAATCTTAATTTGTTGACAGTCCATTAATTATAGTCTCCCACATCTACATCCATTTTTGGCTTGCTCATGTATGGTTGTTACTCTTCACTTTATGTTGTGGTGTAGTCTAGTATTTCTATATCAAAACTACGACTGTTTGAAATATATATATATAGTAGAGACTGGTTGCTGACGTTCGGGTCTAATACAAGGCATAAATAGGCGCTTGTGTATGGCGAATGGACGAATAGGAACTAAGCTGTCGACTCGAGGTTCCTTTTACCAAATTGGTGCAAAGAAACACTTTTTTAGTTCAATTTTTAACTATATCTTCTATAACATAGTATTCTGTTTCAAATATTTTTCTAACAATAGTAATCCTCTTTCCTTCTTAATTTCTTCACACAGTTATCACTCTATTTGTGTCGCGCACACACTTTTACTGCCGTTTTACCAGATTTCACGTTTACGAAAATAAACAATTAAAAATAAGTACTGATGGCAACCCAAAAGAGATTGATCGATCACAGTCCTAATATATATATATATATATATATATATGAAATACTGGTTTTATTGAGACTTCAGGTGTTGTACCATAAAAACATTGAGTTGCCGTTTCAGAATTTTCTTAACTTACAACTGATAAGTGTTTCAGTGACTAGCAGTATGATACGGTATATTGTTATTACTATGCAGTAGACAAGTCATAAAGTCTACAGTCTATACAATCAATTCAGTTTCAAAATAAGTTTGTTCAGTTCATTTTTTGGAAGCTATTTAAGAGATAAAGAGAGATATCAATTGATATATCATAAGCTCATCCCCCCATACACACACACTACTTATTTTATTCTCACCAGCCAATTAGCATACACCTAAAGTGTAACTGAAAGCTAAGTACATAAACCTGTACTTGATGCGTGGGTCGCATTGGAATACCAATGCTCCGGTTGATATTGATTTATGATGATACGTATCTGTAAATAAAAGCATTTTTTTAAGCTCGTAAGTTGGTTGTTAGTTAATGCCTAATAATAACTTACTGAATACTGTTTATCGCTCAAGTAATCATCAAGCCTAGGTGTTTGATCAACAGTTTTCGGATTCAAAAATAAGTCTATTTTATTCAAGCTCACAATAGCATATGCATAAAACACTGGATTGTAAAGTATATCATTTCCACGTAAATTGAATAACCATGCAATCTCATCCAATGCAGATAAAACCAGTAATTCAGCCCCTTTTGCTTTCATCATATTTCTAACACGATCAATTTTTTGCTGCCAACTTGAACCAGAAAATGAGACTGGAATAAATAACAGTGGATTTGATGAACGAATAGGACGAGAAACATTTTCAATTTGTAATTCAGACATAGACTCCCAAACCAGATCAATCAAATTTGTGTTTGGTATATTAACTAATTGTCGACTGAGAGGATTTTTAATTCCGTTACAATTTGGTAGAATACCTAATTCAGCTTCAACAACAGCCAATTCTTTTTGTAATGTTTCGATTCCCGTATAAGGTATTTGTCTACCATCATATCCAATAGACGAACCAGGTGAAGTTGACGAAACAATCCATTGGGCTCTTGTAGGCGCTTCAGTTAAGTCATTTCTAAATAATGACCAATTTTCGTCTAGTTCATTGGAAGCCTATATAAACGAAAAAGCAGTTGAGATTTATTGGATAACGTTAGACAGTATTATCTCTTACAAGTAATTTATTTATTTATTTGAACACATATATATTGGTACAGGAGTGAGCCAAATATATATGCGCCACACATACAAGTAATAGTAACTTATGTACTGAATATATACTTCAGTAATTTACCTCATGAGCGCTGAGCTAAGTTTATAACTTGGGCATTAATTTAATAAATAAAAATTTATCTACATTTGTACGAAAACTCATTATGTTACCCGAGTGCTCAAAAACGCAGTGGGTAGAATAGTCCGAGCTTTCAACACTGCTAATAAAGGTTAAATTCTTCAACTACTGAGCCAATACCTTACTTAGAAAACAGTCCTATAATATTTTGTTACACTGATAATGAAGGAAATCAAACCGTTATTGAAGAACTGACAATTATTAGTGTTCTTGAGCTTACACAAAAACCCGACGTTACGTTATTACTCCATCCTGAAAAAACAGTGTACTAATTGTATTAATTCCTTTATTTTTAAAGATATTAACATTATCAGGTTGATCGATAACTAAATATCCATGAACAAAGTAAGTCTGACTTGTTTTAGAGATGTTCCGGACGTAAATACAGCAATCTCAACCAGTCAGCTACAACGTAGGACCAGGCACATATATGCATCGGTCCAAGTTGCAGCAATCTATAAACTATTCGACCATGTGACCGCAAGTTCCGATTGATAATAAGTTCTTAGTATATTTAGTCATCATTTAATAAAAATTTGATCAAAACAAGTATGGACATAAGCTTATAAATGACTTTACCTGCAATACATTTGCCAAAATGGGATCATTTTAACCGGAGTATGCAACGCTAATTCATTTATCTAGAAAGTCTCATCAGATTTAGTGAGTTAATCACTGATAAGATCTCAGCAACCACTCAAAAGACCCACTTGATTCTATCAATTTACATCACCGGTGGCGTAGACAAGATATATATCTCTGTCACAAGAAGATGTGTATACTGAACAGAATTCTACTCTGTTCTAATCTGTATCGTGGGTTCTGAAGGGAGACTACAATGGTCGACTACTAGTATTTGATCGTAGATCAGTTATTCAGTGGTCTTGCGTGCTGTTAGAGGTATGGGGGCGGTTCTTAACTCCCAGATGTCCACACCAAGGAAGAGTTCTTCTAGTGGTAACTGAAAAGGAATTCAGGTTAGAGATGACGTTAATGACCTGAGAGCGTGACCGAAGTGCCCAAGGGACAACTGCTTGGGAACAGTCACATACGACCTTTATGTGGGTAATTTTTGTGTTAGCTCCTTACTTGTTGAGAGACGGAAATCCGTGAGATAAGGCCATATGTGTATTTGTAGGATCGACATTTTGTAACCACATCGTTCCCCTTTGAGAAGGTAGCATCGCTGTTATGCTGGTTGTCTGAAGGAAACACTTTACTACCGTAACAATTCGGCACAGTCAGCAGTGTGATTCCGCTCTTGGGCCTTGGGTTTGCTTCTTTTAGTCTTACCGCCCTTCGACATACCTGTCCGGCATAGTAGGACCTTGAGAAACGATCGCTTTAGCCTGTGTAGCCCGACAAGCGAGCCCGATCACCACGTTACGGTAGCAGCGACGGCTGGGTTGATCAAAGGTGTTGTCGAGTCATCAGTCTTGTTAAGAGCAGCTAGTGAGCAATGCTAAGGTTAGTTGCAGTGTACGGAGTAATGTCGATAAAGTGGTTGGTGAGTCAAAGTATTTATATCAACTGAAAAAGTGGGGAAATAGATTAGTTGTACCCAAAACCAACTAATATGATGCGATGTTAGCTGGTGCAGTAAGTTGAAAGCCACATGCGACTGAACCAAAACGAGACCTCAGTTTGACTGGTCATTGGATTTCGGTGTGAGCCTAGCAGATAGATGCAAACTACCTGATTGTGATCCGCGCGGTTATCGTAACCAATTGCTGAAGATGTCAGGTAACATGGCTGACAATCGGTTACAACAGCTCAGACGCACTTTATTTACCCCTAGATCAAAATTACTCTGAATACTTTATTTCACGGATTATATCCTCCTAATGGGATTGCAATGTCTATGCCTAAGCTTCTCCCCAGTAAATTTTACTACTACTTTGGTACGAGTCTTGGTAATTTCATCAATCTATGGGGAGGAGGTATGGCAAATCGAGTCGACGTGTGTTCTATGTTGCTTTTCACAGACAGAACGACTGACAAAAGGTATTTAAGGACTCCAACTTTGATTGGGTTGTTAACCTTCTGAAGTATTAAATATACAGCTTCAGACAAAGTTGTTCGCTCGGCTAAATAATCAAGATAACTGGGGAATAGTAACACATACCTAACAGTTTTGAAACTTTGTGTTATGAGTGAGACAAAAATAAGATAAGGAGAACTTCAGAGGCAAAAGCAATATTTTCTACTTGAGAATTCATATTGTCTGTACATTGAGAAGTATTAGATACTAGTCCAAAAAATTTGGTGATTGTAGCTATTGCCTATAATAATTTGATGGTATGTAAACTGATCCCCAAAAACATTTGCATGGCTTATGAGACATATTTTTGAAAGAATGACTCGTACGTAAATGTTTTTAAAAGCATAAAGTGTCGGAGCAGAGCTGACTATTCAAATAACTTCTGTTCGTTTAGAAATTTCAACTGTGAAACGGTATGCGTATTAGCAAACTGTATATATACGATACCATGAGATCTAGAAACAAACTATATCCAGTTGATTATTCACTACAAATTTTGAAACTCAGGATGTACATACGACTGAAGCCTACTAAATGCTAAAAGTAACGGCATCTTGAAGTACCTAAGTGAAGTAACTGGATAACAATGGACAACAGAAAAAAGCTTTAGGCTCTCAATTTCTTCCATAAGTCATAATCCTACCTTGTGAAGTGATTTTATTAGAAATTAGGACTGAAATATGGAAAATTTAAGGAGGATTACCATATTTCAGATAAATTACCACCTAACGAATTCTGATCTTACTTGAAGTTAACTAGTAAATAACTACAAAAATGTCGACATAGTTGTACTGCTTCGAAATTGTGATTAAAATACTTATTTTTCTAGGAGAAAACTACCTGTAGCTGATATCGACCATCAGTCCATAAAGCAGCTTGATCTAAAGTGATAACAATAGAGCAGGAAGAACCTGTAAATCCAGAGATGAATGCACAACGCCTATCTGCATTGCCCACATACTCATTAAAATGTTCGTCTTCTGTTGGCAGTATATATCCTTGCAAATTTCTATCTTTCAATAAATCGCGAAGACGTGTCAGACGTCCCGAGCTAAATATTCTCTTCATTTTACACCTACAAGATATTACATAAGTTAAGATGAATTTTTATTGCTCGTTGTCAGATATAATCTTACTGAATTAAGTACTGAAACAAAGCGGAAAAGTGTTTGGAACAGTAGAAAAATAATAATAATAATACACAATTTTCTGATACATGTATGCATATGTTTCAAATATTAGCAGTTTAAATCATGAAGCTAACGGTATTTTAACCAAACCTCAAACTAAGTCCTCTACATTAAAACACCACATTTCAGAGCCATAATTTAGTACGGAATAAACAGTTAGGCAGCACAATTTTTTTTGATCGGTGAATGCAAAACAGTCAATACCAAATTTTAACTTTAAAACTCCAAAGCTGTTTTGATACGAAAATAATCTAGACATTGAGTCAAAAAATTTCAGATTCCATGTGAACATATCACTACTTTTGGACTACGATTATGAAAAATTTAGACCTATAATATTCAGGATAAAAGCTTTTCAGCAAATAATTTGCTCAAGGGACTACTCACTGAAAACAACAAGGGCATTTTGTCCCTATTTCTAATCATGATATGGTCTAAACCGGAAAAGTCTGGTCTCTGTGTATAAGGGAAAGGTGCCTTTACCCAGTTTTTAATACGACTGGTGATTCGGACATCCGATTCAACACTCTCTAACGAGGAAGATAACTACCAAGCTAACAGAGAAGATATAACTTATAAGTCTAACTATTTTTATTTCTTATAAAGTTAGATGACTAGAGAGTATAGCAGGGAAATTTATAACCTGAGTATTATTTCTGAATAGGAACAACATTCTGTCAACAAATATTCAAATGTGAGAACCACTTATACCAACCAGTGATGTATTTTTCGTCAAATATCTCGTAAAGACAGACATACGAAATAATAAAAACCATTTTTAACCTTTGATTATGAATAAGTCATTCTAAGCTCACATAAAATGGGTTTATTTGTTCAAAACAGTATATTTTTATTCGTAAAATATAATCTATGTACAAAAAGTGTTACAAAAAATGAGATGATATCAAGAAAAGACAATACCAAGGTTCTGGAGTGACACAATATTAAAATGTTTATTACATTAGAAAGTGTAATCCAAAGATATACTAGTAAATTAGGCATCATGTGAAGTACGATGGTAATTGAGCAGAAAACTTTGAAGGAATTTTTACATACAACTGCTTTTTACGATCATACACAGCATCTCGTCCCAAGTAACCGTATTCGATAGTTAAATAAGTTTTTAAGTCATGCGGAGCTAGCAAGTTTACACCTTCGAATGTACATGGTATTAAAGGAAAGAAAGAATTATATGGGAATAATTTCTTTTTGCAGTCATATATACCGGGCAAATTCCAGTTTACAATCAAAGGCTTTATGTCATCGGAGGAATCTGGATAAGTAGATAGAGTGAACAAATCAACATGTACTAATGATGGATCCGATTGTATATGACTTGCAATTTTTGAGTTTAAATGATATAATTCACAGGCTTTAAGTAAACCATTAGTGCTGAAAAAGAACTTAATGCGTTTGCAATCACATCCATTGTATGGTATTTCTTCAATGGTCTCAGACATATTGAATTTCTGCGCTCTAAGCCAAAAACGTCTGCTGGTACTGGCCGAAAAATCGACATATAAATCAGAATTGACACTGATTAGTAAAGATTCATCCATATTTTCCACACCGAAAATACTTATACCGTTTTTTAAACAGCAATGAATCAGTTTAGTGTACGAACTGTTTCCATCAGAATCAAATTCTAAAATGCCCAAGTCAATATCTGTATCATGTGATATGAATTTTCCGTCTTCACGGAATACAGATAAAGCTGTGCCACCATAAACAAATGGCTCCAAATCAGCAGCTTTGCATAAATCCAATACAGATTTTAGTAAGTGAACTCTTAATGGTTTCAGACGCCGACTCTGACGCATAATACGCCGAACATTTCTTAAAGAACACGTCCCGAACATATTGAAACTTATATGGGATTCAGAATTTGAGGCGATATCAGCTGATTCCACGTCAGAGATATAGGAATGAAAGAAGGGGAATTCATGTAAATCTACAACTTCATTTGATTTACACTGAGCCATGAAGCTGTTATAAATATCAACCTAGAAACAAAAAACACAAAATCAATTAGAACCCATATTTTCGAATGTCAGTAAAGCATTTCTGTTAGCCTGAAGGATCATTATTACAGATTTCATTAACATTATCAGAGTCCTTTGGAAGAATTTTTCCTATTCCACAGTGAGGTTTGAATGAAGAAAAATTCAAGAACGAAAACCAGTTACGTTTTATTATAAATTAGTTTTGGAATACTCCGGAAAACACTACTTAAAATATATTCGATACTTCAGCAAACTGCTGAGCTATAACTTGAACACATAACTCCACAACTAATAGGCATTAAGTCACGTAGAAGCACAAGGCTCGTTTAATTTGTTTAGTATGTGTGAGTCGCAATCAATAGCTCTGACAATCAGCTCAGCTCAGCTCAAAAACAAGTACATAAACATCAACTCTGCATCTAGTTACTCAGTTTTAACTCCATCAAATTATCAGACATTTATGTTGGTGAAGGTAAACACAGTTCATTAATCCCTACCAAATGCAGAAATCTAACCGTTATCTAAGTAGAATTGGTTTTCCGATACAAAAATATAATCCCTGCTGTTTTAGCTTGTGCAGTTAGAGAACACACAAATTGATAAGCTGAAACGATAGAAAATTTGGTTACAAAATCAACTTGGTGCAAATAATATTGTCCATAACTAGAGATGTGAAAAACGTAGCTTAACATACTAGCCTGTAATTTGAAGTTGACAATATTTCAAACGAGATATACCGTTGCTCGTTGAACTTTTTAGGCTTTAAAATGACTTTCACATACCTAGTCGCTTTCTCGACAAGTTACGCAAAACAATGGCAAAATATTTTCAGACTTAATCAGCTTGACATCACAGCGAGTTATTCGTGTACCACAATCGAATTAGTGGCACAAAAAGGACAATTAATGTTGAGGGATCAAAAGTAATCTGTAGATGTCACCTTCACCGACTTCATAAAGGCATTTAACAATGCTCCTGATACGAGATTATATAAGTTTAGCAATACTGAGACCACAATACATTTGATTCACTGAATAAACGACATTTCAGTTTTTTCAAACAGTAAGGGGTAACTTCCAGTTGTTTGGGTGAAAAACAGTTTATAATCGAGTTTTACAAGATACAGTTCCAGCAGTGATTTCCGTAGCTTTCTGTTCCGTTATATACCAACAATGTGGAAATATGGATAGTGACAGACAACGAAGGGGATAGAGTGAATCTGCACAAAAGATCTTTCAAAATCAGCAGATTTGTTTGGTATTTGGTAATTGATGATAAATACCTCCAAGTGTATTATGACGCATGGAGCACACTAAGATACAAGTAAGTACATGGAGAATAGAGATGCGTTACTTGTTCAAACAGTAATTAAGGAGTCAGTATCAGTGAGAAATTATATATCACTCACACTTCTATGCAAGAGCTAAAAGCTTGGGGACTGTTTTTCAATACGTGGAGATTTCAGTCAAGTAATGTTAGGGAATTCATGACATTGTATAGTGTTTGGCTGACCAGAATTAGAAAAGAGCATACAAGCAGCTAACCATCAAAATAGCAGTGGGCCGTAGGAATGGTTTCGAAGAACCATAATTAGATTGGTTCATGGAATCTAAAAGCAAACAAATGACGACAGAGAAAATAAAACTTTCACCTCCCCGCCATATGGATAGAACACGGATGATCTGGTCAGCCTTTAACCGAATAAAAGTTTTTCGCCTGCAACAGACTCTTGTATCTTTTAGAATCCATGAAAGCATTGAAAAATGTTTACATGAAATAACCAAATAGCTGTCAGTTGACGCTCGGATTTCTTATTAATTCACCCCCAGGTGAGTCTCATTACTTTAAAAGTGGTCCCGTTGGTTTTTCTCGACACATTTTAAAAAGAAAGTCGGATGAAGTTAAAATTCCACATCGCCAACACTAATATAGGCTTTCTAGACTTCCACGCTTCCTTCATGGGGTCTGTAATAAGCACAAATACTATTTGTTATACGCCCTATTGTAGGCGCGAATACCCATCCATTAACCTTTATTAGAAATATCATAGACATAAGTAAAACATACAACAAGAATACATCCAAACTTGTCATGATAAGTATACAACCATGGAGCTTAAAAGAGTAACATGCCATGCCTGAATCAATGTAGCTAAAGATTTGACGGTCGTCAGTTGATAAAAAGATACTTGGAATACCATAAAACAAAACAAATACTATAAAAACGGAAGTATATTTACTGCTATCATTTGATTACTGTAGTCACAAATAAAGGAAATTCTTAATGGTCCCATCTGTTATAGCCGCTCTAAAATCCGCTGTAAACCGATCGTTCGTGAGCATCAGGTACTAAGATTAGCGCAGTGACCTTGAAATCCCCCAAACGCTTTTCACTGGCTCGGATGCAAATTAGTCTCACCCTGAAGATTTGATTTCACTTTCCAAAAGTGAAAAATCAAGGTGGTAATCGTAAGTAAATTATCCTCGCTATGTATGTAGTGCAAACAGTATACTAAACGTTAATATCCGTGTATATATCTACGCATGATTGTAATCAAGTGCATATGCGCATTATAATTATTGTTGACATCTTTGATTGGATTCATAAGTACTTCTTTGCTAATTTCCATATGCAAAAATATTTTTGCATTTGTCCAGTGAGCTATCTCAACTATCATATTGTAATAGTTATTTGTATCGGTTAACAATGGGACATCATGAAAACATGAAATAGGAGATCCGTCATGAGTGAGAAACATTCTGTAAGATAAAGGGTGGGAAGTCTCATGTTCTACATACGTCATGATCCTCTATTACAAACACAAACCAACAAATTTTACGATACTTTTCGGATTAAACTGGCTCTTGAGGGTTCAATAGTTATAATAGTGGCTGATCTTCAAACATTACTGAGGAATGCCGTAAGCCTTCCCGGCAAAAATGGAGGCACAGTCCGAAACTTAGGCTACTGTTACCTCAACCTTCAGCAGGCTTGACCTCACGTACTTGTGCAGACAAATAACACAATTAAATGTCAAACGACATGAAACAAAGGCAATGTTGCGGAATGTTTCACATTCATAGTCGATAACGCGTTTTTTAGAATGACCATTGGTCTTTTATTTGTGATCAAAAACTTCAGTAATACGGATTGTAGGTCGTCTGGCCTGAGTTTATCCTCGTGGCTAAGTTTCCCTATGAGGACCCAAATTCTCTTTGAAATTGTTCACTGATTGAGGTGATAGTAAATTTTTTAATCTTAACTTTAACAAACAAGTGAAAAACATTCATTCACTGAATATCAAGTATTGATAACATAAACATTCAAATGCAAACATGTTCACTTACCGCCACACTGTAAAATTATCATGTGGTCTACATCTTACTGATTCGTGTTATCCCACCCACAAAAGTCGACGTCTGACTATCATTGTATAGGCATTTAGCGTAAGTTTGACCTAAATGTTCGACATCGAATTTTACTGTCATAGTTTCGGTCTTAATTATTAATGCGAAGTTCAGACAAGTATAGTATCCGAAATATCGGATTTATTTTGATTTTACTCACTGATATTATTTCAAACATAATATTTGTGAATATTATATATTATCCTAATGTTTTATTTTCGTCTGGTGCTCAGAGAAGTAAATGATTTTGGAATTTGCGATACATTCTGCGATTGCTCGCTTATTAATAGTTGATAACAGGCTTACATCCACCTAATGTTTTGAGCTCCACACAACTGTCGTATGGTTCATTGAAATTTCGTTTTGTTTGACAATAATCGGTGTTAACACACACAGATGACTAGGTACAAAGTAATGAGTATGACAATGTGGACCAAAACAAATTCCTTCTATTGTCGCCGACTAGTTTTCTGTGTTCGATCATACGACAATCAACCTTATATATGTGACAATCGTTCACCTCTAATCGCCTTTTTTGCACTAACTTTCCAAAACACTTCACCTATTCACATTGTCCAATATGACTTCTAAGAGAGTTTCGCACCCTAAACACGGTATACTTGAATTCATTTCAAAATTACTGCTTAGGGATATGAACCATTCACGGGTGGTTTCTAATGTGTCCTGTCAGTGCGATATTTTTTTACTTTTACGACTAAAAATAATCTGAACAGGCGTTCTACTCTCCTTGAGAATTTCGGGAGTTTGATTCAGTCTAACGATTAGAAGTAACAGCTGAACTGACAGCCCTAGAAATTAAACTCGTGCCTCCTTCTTCGTCTGATATCAAACTTCATGGGGCGCATCGTAACTTGACAATTTTTCACCATATTAAAGAAGAACAAGGCTTAGTCTAGGAGAATCGCTTCAGTGAAACATCAATCTCTACAAACTATTACGAAGCCGGTTTGGAATGTCGGGTTTCAGCTTCATGAGTTCCTAACTTCTAGCGTATTAAGATAATCATCAATGTCGCATATTACTTCAGCCAGACAGTGATGAATGAATGGTATCGGTCGGCAATACCAAAAGCCCGAAACTTGATTTCATTTGAAATTGTTTCGGAATTAAATCAAATGAACTTGAATACCTCACACAAGTAAAATAAACCATTAGAATGCTCTCAGTCACCCTTGTCGCATATAAGTAATTCAAATAAACAACGCCAAAAATTTTATCACAATACACGACGTTCGCCTACTACAGAAGCAATGTTTACACGCGCCCAGTGACAAGTTGTCACCCATCTTACGGAACTATCTCTTACAGACATTACATGGCATGCCATCTTCAATAAGGCAGACACAATTGTCGTCATCATCGTCAACCGTAAGCAATCATTTGAACTAGTATGCTATATATAAAAAATTAAGGAGATGCGAATAGAAAACTGCATAAATATGAAAACGTTACAACATAACTTCCTTTAAAGTCATGAACTGATCAATAGCAGACTACCATTAAAAGTCTGTAGGCACTGAGCAACCGTTTCGTCACAGGTAGGACTCATCGGCGGTGCTCATTCACAACTCTTCACGCAGGACTCGAATCGATGTCATATGACCGCGCGCGATCTCTAAGCCTCTAAACCACTGAGCACAACTTCAATTATTCACCTGTATTGTAGCGTTCTCGAACGTTCCAGAACCCCAAGGCTAGTTAAAACGCTACGAGTACTTTTTCATTTGTCCATAACTAACTAATCAAATCGTTGTGTTGAGAGCCCACCACGATGATCTGTTCTGATGTGTCTGTAAAATATCCCTGTTGCATGTGACCTACCAATTGAAAGACATTATTTTCCTATTATATTAGTGTGAGGCATAATTTTATTCTTTTTCAATAAGACACGCAATACTGGTCGGTATGTTTGTTCGTTTCACGTAATAACTGTAATTCCATCAATTATTGTACTAATCTAGTTGTTTTTACGTTTAGAAACAGATAAAATTTAAATCCGAATTGTTCTTATTCTGGTTATAGCTTTCACATAGACTTGTAGTGACTCACATTTATCACGAGAACACGACTGGTTTAATAAAAACAATTATTATTATAACCAACTGTACCAGTGCTTGTTTTAATGTGCTTTTGTTTAACTGTGCTAATTATAGCCATTTTGTGCTTCCATTACCTTCCATCATTGTTCCGCGGTTTTTGGTACTGTTCGCACGTACTCCTGTCTTCTGCTTCCACTTGTACCACTTCTTGGCACGATCTCGGTATTCGTTCAATACCACGAGATCGCCAACGAAATAAATCTGGTTACATTCAACCTCGCCTTCTGATTTATCTGGCACGTGTTTTCTGGTAGCGGTGTTCACAGTTAATCTCAACTCGACGCCACGCTACATTGGTGATCCCAAAGTTTGGAACACGCCTCAACCTCGGGTCAAATCTTCCAAAGAAGTCAATTTGGTGAGTCTATTATTTATCTATCCACGTCTGTCGTATATTTTCATATTAATTTTTAATATATAATATACACGACATGACGGATAACGATAAGAATACTATTAATGTTATAGACTCAGACGTACAGGCCATTCATTTTCGACCTGTATCATTTATCCCCCACGACCCTGAGGTCTGGTTTGCTGCTTTAGAGTCTCAGTTCGAGACTCGTCGCATCACGAGCCAAAGGCAAAAATACGCCTACGCTCTCGAGTCATTACCCGGGGACCATTTAGTAGCTGTTCGTGAGGTTGTCCTCAATTCTAACGTGCCTAATGTTTATGACCGCCTCAAGGAGGCAATTCTCCGACATTTCCTCCCATCGAGGGAGGAACGATTGAGGACCCTGTTAGCACGTCACCCCCTGGGTGACGCTAAACCAAGCCATCACCTCACGCGCCTGCAATCTCTTGCAGGACCAACAGCATCAGACTCGGAGATAGTCAAGGAATTATGGCTCGAGTCACTACCAGCCCATATCCAACCTACTGTGACGGCACTGCTCGAGGACTCACCGCTTAACCAGGTAGCTCTCATAGCAGACAAAATTTTGGCGAGGACTAGTAATAGAGACACCTATGTAGTCGCTTCGACGGCACGTCCTAATGTAGACATGGACGCCGGTCATTCCACAGCTCATGGTGACAGGGCCGGGTGTATTCACACACGTCTTAGTTTTCGAGATCGCTGTAACGTACCCCAACCCTACGTCCCCCGAGCTCGCTCAAGTTCTCGCAAACCCGTCACCACTCGCCCAAAAAGGGCATCTTCCAGGCCACGCCGAAAGGCGGCTACGGAAGCGAGTGACAGTTGGTGCTGGTTCCATAGGTCCTTCGGGTCTGGCGCCCGCCGTTGTCGAGCACCATGCTCATACAAGGCGGGAAACGCCAGCGCCGGCGAGTAAAAGCGGCCGTACTCGCCGGCCCTTTACCCCAGGTTGGTCGCCTATTCTACGTGCACGATTACCGCACGAACGCTAGGTTCCTAGTAGACACTGGGGCCCAAGTTTCTGTCGTACCACGAGGTAGCAGCAAGTCACAAGCCACAGTGCTTCGACTACGCGCTGCGAATGGCTCAGTCATTCCTACCTACGGTACACGACAACTCGCGGTCAACCTGGGCAACCGACGACGGTATCTGTGGACGTTCATCATTGCTGATGTTCCCACAGCCATACTAGGTATCGATTTTCTACAGCACTATGAATTGCTTGTCGATTCACGTAGGCTGCAGCTAATCGATACTTCGTCGAACAGCAAATTCATGGGCTGTAAAGCCCACATGAACGCGTACCGAATCCTGGGCACTTTTTATTCGCGTGACGATAAATTCCACGCTTTATTCGAGAAATTCCCCGTAATCACTAAACCACTCGAGGAGCTTCCATCGGTGACCAATCGTGTGGTACACCACATAGTCACCCGCGGACCGCCAGTCACGGCACGACCTCGCCGACTGGCACCGGACAAATTAGCTTTTGCTAAGCGTGAGTTTGACAATTTACTAGCTACTGGTATTATTCGTCCTTCTCACAGTCCATGGGCCTCTCCTCTACACATGGTGCGCAAAAAAGATGGGGTTAGTTGGAGACCATGCGGCGACTACCGAGCTCTAAACGTAGTTACGCGCTTTGATAGCTACCCCATCCCCCACATACACGACATCACGGCATCGCTCAAGGGCACGACTATCTTTTCTAAGATCGATCTGGTACGAGCATATCATCAGATCCCGGTCGCTCTTGAAGACATCGAAAAGACTGCTATCACGACTCCTTTCGGTTTGTTTGAGTTCCTACGAATGCCATTTGGATTACGGAATGCTGCTCAAACTTTTCAAAGGTTTATCGATAGCATTGTACGAGACCTCGATTTTGTTCACGTCTATATTGATGACCTGCTAATCGCATCATCAAACGTAGATGAACATTATCAACATCTTACGCTATTATTCCAACGCCTTTCGGATAATGGAATAGTAGTTAACCCAGACAAATGCGAGTTAGGTAAACGAGAAATCATATTTCTGGGTCATGTTATCAAGCAAGAGGGTATTCTACCTTGTGAGGACAAAGTGCAAGCAATAAAGGAGTACAACGTGCCGTCCTCACTCAAGGAACTGAAGGCTTTTCTCGGTTTGGTTAACTTCTACCGTCGTTTCATCCCACACGCGGCAGAACGGTTACGACCACTAACCGACTTACTACGCGGCAACCCACGCAGATTGGAAATGAACGAATCTGCACGTACTGCATTCACTGAAATCAAAACGGCTCTTGCGCAAGCCACTCTTCTCGCCCATCCCGATCCATCAGCCACGCTTAGTATAGCGGTTGATGCATCCGATGTTGCTATAGGAGCAGTCATGCAACAAAACATCTCCGGTAGTTGGCAACCTCTCGAGTTTTTCTCACGACGCCTCACTACCACGGAGACGAGATATAGCGCTTTTGGTCGCGAGCTGCTAGCAGCCTACTGCGCCATCAAACATTTTCGGCACGCAGTAGAAGGACGTCGATTCATTTTATTCACCGACCATAAGCCCTTAACGTATGCTTTGCATACCAAGTCTGACCGCTACTCACCACGAGAGTGCAGACATTTGGACTATATCTCCCAGTTCACGACAGACCTTCGTCACATCCAAGGCAAGTCGAACTGTGTTGCCGATGCTCTATCACGAATCCAAATGAATGCAGTTACCCTGCCGGTGCTCGATCTTCCTGCTATGGCCGCTGCCCAAGCAAACGATCCCAGCTGTACAAAGCACCACACTCTACGTCTCTTCAGTATCAGGAAGTACCTCTAGCCACGACTTCTGGCACCATTCTATGTGATACGTCTACCGGTCTTCCTCGACCCATCGTACCCTCTGCTTATCGCCGTCTCGTTTTCGATGCCCTGCATGGATTATCTCACCCAGGTATCGCAGCTACATTACGCCTCATCGCTGCACGATACGTCTGGCCGTCCATGAATAAAGATGTTCGTATGTGGGCTAAGCAATGCTTACAATGTCAACGATCAAAAGTGCACAGGCACGTAGCCGCCCCCCTCGGTACATTCGCTACGCCTGATGCTCGCTTCGATCACGTTCACTTAGACATTGTAGGACCACTGCCACCATCGCACGGGTATGATCACATACTCACGTGCATCGACCGCTTCACCAGATGGCCCGAAGCTATACCCATCACGTCTATCACGGCGGAGACAGTTGCTCACCGCTTCGTAGAACGATGGATAGCTCTATATGGTTGTCCCTCGACTGTCACGACTGACCGAGGACAACAATTTGAGTCCGCACTATTCTCCTCACTTACTCGGCTGCTTGGTACGGAACGAATACGCACTACCGCCTACCATCCAGCTTCAAACGGTTTAGTTGAAAGGTTTCATCGGCAACTTAAAAGTGCTCTTCGAGCACACGAAAACGACGACTGGTACGAAACCTTACCGCTCGTTCTTTTAGGTATCAGAACGAGCTTAAAGGCAGATATCCAATGTTCCGCCGCTGAACTTGTATACGGCACGACATTGCGTCTGCCCGGGGAATTCTTCACACCACGGAGCAGACCTAATTTCGCTAAATCAGACTACGTCCAACGACTGTCTGCATTTATGCGAACGCTGTCTCCGGTGTCAACTCGAATACAACATCGACAGGTCGCTCTCCCTCGAGAGTTATCTACCTGTTCACATGTTTTCATACGAGTAGATTCGGTACGCAAACCTTTGCAACAACCTTACGAAGGCCCTTTTCGCGTGATCGCTCGTCACGAAAAGACCTTCAAGGTTGATCGACACGGCCGCGTCGAGATCGTCAGCATTGATCGTCTCAAACCAGCACACGTCGATGAAAGTGCCCTATCTGATAACCCGAGATTCAATGCTAGACCTAGCAAACCTACTAGCGGGATCCTCAAACCATCTTCAGGTCCCACGCTAGATGCACCTGACACCTCACTCTCACGTCCCAGTCAACAGCACGCGTCATCTGCACCGTCTACGGACGAGACGACAGTCTCACGTCCAGATCAGCAGACCACGCCGCCCTTGACTTCGGATGAGATTGCAGGCTCACGCGACGCGAACGAGACTACCGTCTCACGTTCCGGTCGCCGAGTACGGTTACCCGTACGCTTCCGCGACTAGCCGCACAGTTAACAAACGATACGGTGTAGGATTATTCCTATACTACACGCATGCTACACTCTTCTCTTTTTTGCTTTTCTTTTTGTTTCCTGAGCCCACGCCTTCGACCATCTCCGTTTGGTTCCGTCGACTTCAGTCAACTTTGGCGAAAGCTGGCCTGATCACCCATGCTTTTGTCAACGCACTCAGTCGATATATTGGTTTCGAATGCTTGGCATACGCTTGGCCTCGAACTTGGTCGTTATGGTCGCTTCTGGTTCATCGGCTCAACGTGGTTTCGTCCTACGTCTGCAGCGTTTCTGGTGCGCACCCCTACGAACGCCATCTTCAGATTCTGGATACAAACCACTCTGGTGTAGCACGCCAACTCAAACAATAAATACAACACATCGCTCCTGGTACCGTTCTCCGAAAACGACCTACGTTGGCAACTCGACGATCAACGATCGCTTTCCTGTTCGCCAATTCTTCCGTCCTACAATCGCTCGTCAGCCGATCAGTCCCACGATTCAAACCGCTATTTATCGAAAGTGTAAACCCTTTCTAGCGGGGGGCTCCTGTAGTGACTCACATTTATCACGAGAACACGACTGGTTTAATAAAAACAATTATTATTATAACCAACTGTACCAGTGCTTGTTTTAATGTGCTTTTGTTTAACTGTGCTAATTATAGCCATTTTGTGCTTCCATTACCTTCCATCATTGTTCCGCGGTTTTTGGTACTGTTCGCACGTACTCCTGTCTTCTGCTTCCACTTGTACCACTTCTTGGCACGACCTCGGTATTCGTTCAATACCACGAGATCGCCAACGAAATAAATCTGGTTACATTCAACCTCGCCTTCTGATTTATCTGGCACGTGTTTTCTGGTAGCGGTGTTCACAGTTAATCTCAACACGACGCCACGCTATAGACTCTGTGGTCGCCAGCATCACGTTTACGATTCTATTATTATATATGAAGGACAAATTAAATCTTACGAGTACAACAGATTTTCTGTGTATAAACTAATCTTGGAGTAAAGCGTTCTCCCAGTATTTTGCGCCTTTCATCTCATTTTCAAGTTGCCAAGTACATTTAGCCTGGGTTTACTAGAAGAGCTTAGAAAGCGAAATCAATCAGGAGATTCATGGAAATGTGACGAATTCTTGACGTGGTTTCAACTGTGACAATGTCAAAATGTTAAGTGAAAAGACATTCAAGTTGTTTTTAGATGCTTCAAACTCATCCTATCCTATAAACATTGAATATACGTCCATTCAAAACACAAAAAAATAAAAGGAAGTGAAATCACGTTGGAAGATCAAATCAGGGAAAAGACAAGCCATATAACAGGACAAACAATGACAGGCAGAACAATAGTGGACATCGAAAATCCAATTTGTATAGAAGTATCTGTATACATAGATTATGGAGAAATCTAAGACATGCCTAATAAATATCATTCAGTAATAGTAAGTTGGAGTGAATGGAAGTGTAGGAAATTAATGATCGAACAGAATCCCCACATGCCACATTTTGATCAAAAGAATCCATTTAACTGATTAGATTTCAATTAATAAATTATCAATATCAAATGGTCTATGGAAACTGCAAGCAGTCATTTGAAATAATCGACTGAAAGGTCATCAGTGCTAAAAGAATAAAAATTTTGAATGGGCAAAACCAGTGTTGTACAGCAAAAGCATGGATCTAGAATGAATTATGAGGGGAAAATTTAAAGTCTTGAATTTCATGAAACACCATGTTAAATAAGTATGCAATGCTCAATGAGTAATAAATCATCATACAAAAGGGAATAACACTTTTTTGTAACTAAAGTAATAAACATCGTTACTTCTGTATTGAGCTGCAATGAGTTGTATCCCAAGAGATTTATAGTCAAATTAATACTTTATGCGGATAACTGAAATTCATGGTCCCACGCGGTTGTAATCAAAAAAAGTGAAAATACAACTTACACAAAATTTTGCAAAAAATAGATTTTCAGTGATGTTAAAATGAACCACCAAATCAAGCATGATATAAATCCGTAATTAGATTTCAAAGTACAAGTTCACTGAAATTGTGTTATTATGCGAATAAATAGCAAATGTCATTAGTGTTATATATCAATTAATTAATTAAGGAATATCTGTCTTAGTACTTTAACACAGTTGCATTATTTTCATCGTATTTTCAGTTTGGGTTTGTAAAGATTATTGAAATTGAGGTTTTCAGTGGTGGCCCAACATTCAACGATTCATGATTTCAGTGAATTTCAATGAATTATGGGAAGTGTGGAGATAGGCAGGACAAACTTATTTTGTAAATAGTTTTTGATACTGTTTGCATTTCTTTAATTTGTACATTTCAGTTTGTACATTTACCGCAAAATGATTGTACCTGTAACTTAAGTGCATGACATCGAATTCACATTCTTCCGTTTTATATCACTCATAGTATGACACACGTTAACTGCCCGTAAATGTATTACTATACACACGTCTCTCGTCTTGCATTACCTGTGCTTATGATAACAGAACTCTGAAATGTCTGTCATCTATATTTATAGACTGCGGCTACATTTCCATTTTATTCTACGTCTGGCTTTATTACTAGAACCGTAAAAAGCTCATTGGAATTATTAATTAACTATAATTGTGGATTCTGGTGCCAAACGCAACTCCAACACGCACAAGCCTGCCGATTTAAGTAACGTCTCTTAACTTTAATTTGTGTTTAGAACTTATAACTGATATATTATTGCATTAACATTTGGAGGTAATAACATTATTGCCATTTTAGAGTTAATACAATTTTTAGTCCACCACAAAATCCAGTGCCTTTTTGAAATTCATATTTTTTAAATTCATATCTTCAAGTAAATTGAAAATCACACTAATAGTAACTAAATATGTGCCAGATCTGACTGGGACCATCTAATAAAAAGATAAACCATGTATTTTTTACCATTAAAGTGATAATAAAATTAGTGATATACCCTATGAAATGGAGTTTGAAAAAGAAAAAAACAACAAAATCTGCAATCAATTGATTTTTGTTCGTTCAGACTAACACAAACTCTGTTATAATAATGGCTGAAAGTAAGGCTGCAATTAAACTCAACCCGATCGTGTCAGTCTACTGAGTAACCGATCGAAATGAAGCTGGAATTATCATATCCACAATTTTTGTGGGCAATTGCGTTTGGATTTCCTCGTTCAGTGTTTTTTTCGCTGTTTCTATTGGTTAGCTGTCTAATTTAATGTTTTAATGTGCTGAAACTCCGCGGTTAATGTAATAATCAAAGTGATGCAAGTTTTCTTTAGATCAGCTTTGTTTTATTTATCTTTGCTGCTGCTAAATATATATATTTTTCTTTGTGCAAGCTCGCTTGGTTGTTTGTTGAAAAATCACTTCTTGGTTTTAATTAAATCGCTTTATCTCCATTGCTAATCATCTTTACATAGTAGGGGACAGCAAATAAGTTTATTTGTTTATTTCGGAAATAGTTGTGTTAAAACTCTCATTGTCTATCTGAAATAAATAAGACTATTTGTCTTACCTGTAGAGCATGCTGATCAACAGTCAAATTAAGCAGTAATTTATATGTGGGAAAATACTTCATGTATAGTTTGTTATGTATGATCTATGTTCTTCATCTTTTCTCGTCTCCCTGGAAAAGAAAAGAATGAAGTATTAAGTGTGTGTCTGAATACACTCGTACTTGCATAAGGATACAAAAGTTTCAGGAAAATCAGTATGTATGCGTAAACATACTATTGGACAACGGGAAAATTGTTTGCAGAAAGAGGATTACTAGATCTTTAAAAAAACCGTATACATACATATTTATATAAATAATAAAATAACGATTTTTTATATCGTTGTGTCCACACAGAAGAATGTGACTCGACCTACAAGTTGCAGTTTTAAACCTTCCTGTTCTTCAATTTGTAACGTAATCCATTTGCGATATATCGCCAAATAAATATGTCAATGAAACTGGGTTGTTGAAATGCCTGAAGTCTCCTTCCTCATAAGTGGATCGGATCTATAGCGCCTGACTGTCCATGTTTTAATGGGTCGTTGTACTCCGTATTCCGGGTTACCCTTAGTTTGATTTAAAGCACGTCAAAAAAGAAAACGTTTATTAACCGACATTTTATAAAGCTCTTGTATGGTGGGTAGCTGTGGTTCATGTTTATTAGAAACAAACGTTGAAATCTGTAACGTGGCCGGTTGTTCTAATCATGCAAGCTGAACAATAGGCTGCAAAAGCGTACCCCAAAGTTTAATATTGGTTGTTTGCTTACCAGTAGCGATGACAACCTATATAATATCCTTCCTGAGCTGCGACCAATCGGAAAAAATCGGATACAATACCTCTGGACTAAACCCATATATTAAATGTGACAACTATACCTTTCTTTACACCCTATGATCATTATGCCTCTATGTCGCACGTCTGTGAACTTCAGAAACCAAGAGGATTTAGCTGACTTTCTTTAGGCCTGGTAAAGCTCGAAGAATTGCCTTTCCAGCCACATCAGATATCGTCAGGGCAGATCCAGGACAGACAGACAGCATCAAAGAAGTAGAATAGAACGAACCTCAGTGTCAGTCGGTCTTGACCATTAACTCACGATACAGGACGTCGAGGCCACAGACCAGAGGACGAAACATTCTACACAGGCAAGAACATTTAGCGGTCAGTTCCCACAGAACCGGCCATCTCACATTCATCAACAATCTGTTTAAGGCTAAAAAAACAGACGTTCTTGTAAGGGCGTATGAGGTGACAAGACAAACCATCGGGTGCCTCTATATCAACTTCGAGAGATATGAGGGGTGTATAGGGAACAAAAACACCCATAATTAGTTGGATCTAGAGATTATAGTTGTAACTGAAGCGTGGCTTTCTGTCAACATGACGGGAGGCAACATGAACACCTAAGACAGGATAATCGTCAGAAGCAACAGGAAACACAAAACCAGGGGAGTGGTGATTGACTTTAAAATTCACTTCGAAACTTTGCAACATATAGAACCGAATGAATCAGGGTGACAGAAACATGCTGGTGTCATCTTTGTGCAAATGGCACCAGTTTCTTGGTAAGAGGAATGTGTCGGCCCCACGCAGCTGCTAACACCCAGAAAGATGGAATAAAACAGACTCTATTGCAACTGCCACATCTTGGACTCAATCATATGCCTCTAACAGGAGACCTCAACAATCCGTTCTTTGGTCTCAGTAAGCAGGTTACAGACCCCGAATAGTGTACTCATAAATGACTTGTCACAGCCATTAAAACTTATGAGCTGGTTGAACATGTGGGTGACGCCAAGAGGCAAGGTGATAATGAAAAGTCTTTCAAATTAAACCATTTGCAAATAAATGACTAGCCTCTAATCAAATGTTTAACGTGATCAATAACGAGGTGTAATAGATGAACGAGGATGTTCCTTACGTTTGCCACAGTAGGGCAAATTATGTGGACATGAGGAAACACCCTCAACAGGCTTTATTGTCACAAGGCTGTTGAGGGCTAACAGTCGATGACCACTGATAGATCCTCCTCTATTGTTTAGTAATTTCGGGGCGGGGGTATTGTCTACGAAATTCAGAGGACGAAAAGCGAATGCCGGAGCTTTACCCGGGCCAGTGTACACGAAGACACCTAGGGGAGTTGGGAAAAACTGATTACCAACCAATATTGTACATGGGTTCCAGTATCCTGAAAGAACTGATGGCGTATGAACCAATCGTTGGTCATTGGCAAACATGGGATTGCATTTCCTTACGATGCTCCACTGTCTTGTGGATCAGACCTTTAGGTCAAAGGCTCTAGGTGTGGCCCTCCAAGAAAACTACCTGCTTCGGTTTAGGCGTCAGGGCAATATCATAGCCCACACACAAATTTGATAAGATGACAATCATTTCACAAAATGCTATGGTCGCTCCGATTCAGAACTCAGACATTTCAGTTTCACTTGATAACATTCATCTTCATTACTACAATTATTATTACTATTTTTTATATATTACATAACTTTCAACATCTATTCTTACTTCATAAATCCCCATTTTTCAACTTATACAGCAGCTCGCCCATGGTGGTAACTCTGTTTTATCTAGACGATCTCGAGTCACTAACTGGTCGAAAGTTGAATGTTTCCACCGAATACGAATACTGAAACAGCCTTTCTGAAATCACGTATACCATTCAAACTGGCTTCCTTCAACATTCACACAATAATCCAGGTCGGACAACAGATAGGGCTGGCCATGTCTTTAGAAAGACTTAATATCGACGTCTGTTGTCTATCCGAGACCCGTTTTCAAGACTCTAGTTAAGTGCTACAAATGCGCTTTCCATCCATCGCTTCGAAAAACTTGTTTTACGTGCGCTTATCCGGGAACCCTGTGGCATCTTCGCCTGATCATGCTGGCGTTGGTGTCGCACTAAGCACTAGAGCTGAGGCAGCACTAATCGATTGGATCCCAATTAACAGTCGGTTTTGTGCTGTTACATTGGAAAGTTCCATCAAAGTGAGAAGAAATCGGTGTGAGCAACGATGTCTTTTCGTCATCTCCGCCTATGCCCCGACAGATTGCAGCCCGGATGCAATCAGGGATGAATTCTACCAACAGTTAACTGTTCTTCTTCAGGCAGTGGGGTTAGGCAGGGTTGCCCAATCTCACCATTACTCTTCAACTTTGCCATCGATGACATTCTGGAAACAGCTCTGATGAATGTAAGTAATGGTGATGTGGATCTGTTGCCTGGAGAAAAACTTCTCAACCTTGAGTACGCAGATGATATTGTCTTACTGTGCGATAATACCCAAGCCATGCAATCTGCACTCAATCAGTTGGCAATCAGTGTCCGTAGGTACGGTGTGTGCTTTGCACCTTCGAAGTTCAAAATACTTCTACAAGACTGGCAGGATTCTAATCCTGTACTCACCCTGAGTAGTGAGGAGATATAAGTAGACGAGAAGTTCTTGTATCTAGGTAGCTGCATAAGTTCTGGTGGTGGCGTGAGTAGTGAGATCAATGCACGTATAGTGAAAGCCAGAGCGGCTTATGCCAATCTGGGCCATCTTTGGCGCCTTCGTGATGTTAGTCCGGCTGTAAAAATATTAGATCTACAACGCGTCGGTGAAAGCAGTTTTGCTCTATGCTTGTGAAACCTGATCTCCAAGTTCAGGATGTTAGACGACTCTCTGTGTTCGATCATCGTTGTCTCCGAAGGATTGCTGACATTCAGTGGCAACACCATGTCAGTAATGCAGAGGTTCGGCATCGTGTGTTCGGGCACAGAGATGATAATGCAATCGATGTCACCATCTTGAAACACCGACTTCGGTGGCTTGGACATGTTCTATGAATGTCGTCCCAGAGAAATACACGTCGTGTATTGTTTGCCAACTCTGGGACTGGTTGGAAAAGCGGAGAGGTAGTCAGTGTATGACATGGTGTAGTGGTATGAAAGAAGCTGCAAAGGGCTGGCTTCTGTTGGTCCTTCACGACTCTCTGGTTGGTGTCCTAGAGATGGTGCAACACAGTGGCTAGAGACGTTATCAGATATGGCTCAGGATAGAAGCCAGTGGCGATCCTGCTATAACCTTCTTTTGCTTTCTTCTTAGAAAATGGTTGTTTCTGGTGCCTTCTTATGACAGTATTTGTGTTTAAATAAATAAATAAACTACTGGATAGTGAAGGATATTATTAAGTCTGCTAACCTTCGCAACGTACCTCGAGCAATGCACACATCTGGAAGGGAAAGTTTTGGCTTAAGCAAGGAACAAAATGGTCGCTACGTGTAGAAAAGATGGTGTGGAACATTGAAAGTTTCAATGGAGGATTCTGACTGTATCGTTTACTTAGTATTAAGAGACAGTTGCAACGCCACAGATCGAAGCGGCAATAGATATTTCTGGATTAAACCACTGGCTAAAGTACAAATTTACTCAAAATTTATAGGTTTATGACTCAACGAAAAAACAAATAACGTATGACTTGTGCTTTTGAGTAGGATAGAGGTTTCGGACTTATCAACCTAGAGATGGAAGAAATCTTTCATGTCAACTCTACCGATCAACTAAGCCAGGAAACCACTGGCGCGGAATACTTCTTAAATGTAATCCTAGCTGATGATGCGGAGAATACTTATCTAACTCCGGTGCTCGCTACGAATAAACTAAAGTTCCTCGATATGCGAAAACCACTGAGATGAGGCAAGTTTCTCTTGTAACCCCGAGACAGTGCACATAAGTCGCCAGTACACAGGTGTTTGAAAAGCACAGGTTCACAGGAACTTTCGAAAGAGTGAAGTCAGGAGATTCTTTCTGATCTTCAAACGAGGAAAAATAAAAAACTGGTGTAGATGAGTCACCAAATTACAACACTTTCGACGGTAATGGATGAATGCACCAATCACAGAATGCGGTAACAGATTGACAAATGTGTTCCTTTCAGGTAAGCTAAAAAGTGATTCTGGAAGGTATTTCCAAGAGTTCGAAATCTCTTCACAGCATGATAAAGCAGGACAACCTTTTGGTTTCAAAAACACCGGTTCCCGTAATATTCTTCGACCTCTCTGAAGCATTTGATGCACATAGGAAAAATTGAACAGATGGGTTACACTGACATTAAACTTCTCGGGCATGATAATCACACGGTAAACCGTATGTTGAACACTAATTTGTGCAGAATTCCAAACAGCTTGAAGATCTTAACTTCAGGAGTCACAAAAGAAACCATTTTAATCGCATCTTTCTTCTTGATCTTCATAAATGACTTCACAGACGCATTTAGCTCTTTGATTCCCGTACATGCTGACAATACTTAAATGTGAAGGTCTATAAGGAGGTAAACATACCTTCAAAAGGACTATGAGTTGAAATTTAGTCCATCACAATGTCATGTAGCGAACATTCAGCCACATGGTGGACTAACAACTAAAGTTTTTTTATTAAAATTCGCGTGCACTAGTCTCCTCAGAGCGTGATCTTGTCCCAGCAACCACAAAGATCATGGACACTATTTCGAAATATATTGTAGTTGCAGTCGATGGAAATGCAACACTACACTTTATGAGAAGACATCTTGGTGCAATCACCCCAAAATAGTTTCTTATATTGACTAAAATGTGCTCAAGACCTCAACTCAAATTCCATAAAATTGCTTCCTCCCTCTCTTCGCAACTGACCTAAATCTCTTAGGTCAAGTACAGAGATGAGCAACCAAGTGGATGATAGGGCTAAAGAATAAGTATTACGAAGACCAATTCCGACACAGCATTATTCCCAATGAGGTGTGGGAGAATTAGAGGTAATCTTATGATGGTATCGAACATACTATGTACATCAAGCCACTCTATCACGAACAGTCTACTAAAACACAACTATAATGCTCCCCGACACAGCCTTTGAAAAATTGCACATCGAATGGCAAAATTTCAGATAGCTCCCACTTTTTCTCAATGAGAGCTGCTTCCACTCGGAACGCTCTTCGGGTCAAAATAACTATAACCCCTTCAGTGAATTGGTGGAAATGGGGACTTGAAAAACACGTGCTTGTAGTGGCATTGGACAATAGCCACACAATCCACAAAGCTGTGAACACGAGACTACTCAGAAAATAGATATTCAACATTTAACGCGGAGAAATACCCAACAATGGAGAAGGCGCGAACAATGAACTGAATGGACTGGAGTTGATCGGATGGCATGGCTCGGCCATGCAGGCGTGGTCCATCTGAATGTTATCTTATATCTTCTATTCTTATTAAATATATTGTTCCTTCTCTAGCTTAACGTTGTTCTACATCATGTATTGGTAATTGATACGATACAGTGAGTTGGCGTAGTCGATGGTGTGACTTCCACGTAAGATCTTATAAATTAGGCAGTTATATCATGACAAATCTACAAATTTAGGATTAGGTCTATTATTAGAGCAGCACTAATATCATAGTAGACCATAGTCCTACATGCTCACCCAAGGATCACCATTTCCGCTTGGGTAAGCTGTCTGATGAGTTTCTCGTAACTTACTTACCGTTATCATTATCACATATTATTGACGACTTTCTGTCTCGCCTATTATCAACTCTCTTGCTATTATCCCTATTTCTATTCCTACACCTCAACCTGCTCACACTGTCTGCATTGCCGATCGATAAGCTTATTTATTTAGTTCTTGAGACAGTGGTCTCCTCTCAGTATTGGAGTTTTTATTTCCCACTGCAACAAACCAACCTCTTGCCTCGTAGGGTAATACTTACTGCTTACAGAAACCCTGCTACCATAAGACAAGCCCACCCATTCGGATTCGAGGGTATGTAAATCCACAAATAATTACCAAATTAACTAGAACTTGTGGATTCAAGTAGCTAGACTACCGACCACTGGAAATTACCAGGAAACTGTATGCGTATCAATTTAGCAAGATGAGAACGAAAACGTATAAATCCGTTTAAATGGGCTCGTCGTGGAGATATTGGATACACTTGCCATTCCTTTTGGAGTGTTTGTTTGAGAGTCATCGTCCTTTCTCCTCAAGGTATTGTAGCGGCAAATAAATCCCCAAAACAAATGTGCCATTTTCTGTATCTTGTTGTCTTTTGAAGCTCGCCGTACTACTTGTTTCAGACGGCGTGCCCAATTTTCCGTCTTATGAAAAAGCATATTTCTCGACCTCATGGAGAAATTAGACGAAGGCGGTGAGGTTCACTAGGGCAAATCGAATCACAGATCAAGTTACGAAGCAACAACAGAGCTATAGTATACAATACAAAACAGAGAAGGCTAAATTAATGCTTTGGGCAGTATTTTTGTGCTTTTTAACACAGCAAAAGACCACTTAAACATGAGAGAACTTAATACTCATACAACCCTACAAACCAACGATAATTGAAATCTGAATGGTCTCAAACATGGCAGTTGCCGATAAATACTTCCAAGTGTGTTGTGATGCATATCGGTCATCAAGGCACAGATACATACACGATGAATAACGCTGAGCTACCTGTCGTCCAGACATATAATGACTTAGGAGTTATCGTTAGTCAAGACTTAAAGACTACTGCACACTGCCGTGCAATAGCCGCCAAAAGTTTTAGAACGTTATGGTCAATACGTAGGGCTTTTAGTCATGTCGACACTAAGACGTTTTTGACTTTGTATACAGTGTTCGTTCGTCCTAAACTTGAGTACTGCATACAGGCGGCTAGCCCCTGCTTTAAAAAAGACAGTGAGCTTCTGGAAAAGGTTCAGAGAACGGCGACTAAGCTGGTTCCCGCAATAGCGAAGCTTCCGTATGAATCTCGACTGGCCAAGCTGAACCTTTTCCCGTTGTCATATCGCAGAACTAGAGGCGACTTGATTACAGTCTACAAATTGCTTAGTGATAAATTTGCACCTAACATGCCCTCATTTTTCTTGTCTTCCAAAACAGAGAATTTACGAGGACACTCCAAAAAAGTTCATAAGCCGAGAACAAATTACTTGTCAGCTGACTATCGACTTTCCCATCGAATCATCAACGAGTGGAATTCACTACCTCAGCACGTCGTTGAGGCTCCATCCGTCGACTCTTTCAAAAGAAAGTTGGATCAACTGAGAGACCACCATTGCCAGGACTAACATAGGCCATCGAGCCTCCTGTCCTTCCCAAACTGAAACTGAAAAAACTGAAACTGAAATGACCACCTCTTGTAAGGCCGTTCAAGGTCGTTGAAATAACGGCGGGCGACTTTGAAAGGATCTGACGTTTTTACTCTGACATCCACTGACTAGTGTATTTCAACTCAAACGTTCATCTAACTTGCTGGCCAGATACATATAAATCATACTGAACCGGTTATCACCATCACACTACTCCTGCAAATGAAATTTTTAGTCTACATACTTGTCTACTTGTTTCAGGTGATATATTCAATTTTCCGTCCTATGATAAAGTATATTTCTCGATTAGTAACAGGGAAATGTGAACTAAGTCGCATAATTGCTGATTGTCCGAAAGGAGCGCCCAGAACTGTCAGAATAGGTTGGTTTAGTTTGAGTGTTGTGTTGATTGTATATAAAAGAAAACTCGCTGAGAAATTCAAAAAACAAATCTATTCAAAATGGATTGCTTTTGGGAAAATGTACAGATGCTAAGTCACATGTGCAGTTTGTCATTAGTGCTAAGCGTATCGATCTAAAAGATCAACCAAAGTATTATCATATACACAAACTTATGCCAGTTTTCCTACCGATTATTTGTACTGCATCAGTCAAATCAACTCTTATCGGGAACTGATAAGTACATTGGATGCCTTGAAGTGTACTGCGTTTAATTCAGATGATCACTATCACTCCGAATTACTTTCAAGGGTAGTTTTTCTCACAAGTGACTTGAAGTTTTTTAGTTATGGATTTGTCTTGATTCTCAAAACGAATTGTCATCCCATAATGGAGAGAAGTGGACTCTTCTTGGATTTCAGACGGAGAACCCCGAGACGGATTTCCGCGGAATGGGTATACTGTCTCTTGAAAATCTTGTGTAAGTCGTACTTAGTTGGTCAAAACTAGTCATAAATGTAGTGATTATATTTTGTCAAAACTCATCTTAATGACGTTTAAAGGTTCTTCGTGCAAAGTAACTGATTTGCTCATGTGAAACTGAATATGTGGAAGCGATCAACCTATGACGATTTTCAGTCTTATCATTCAGCATTACTAATCCCTTATTTTTATGTAAAATCTACACTTATGTAGTCCACATTAAATTCGACAAGTTAGTCATAAGTATCCAGAATCACAAGGTCACGTTCAAGTGTATGGCAGGTTCAACGCTGATAATAATAGACTAAATCTTTATGGTCACCCACTTTTTCATTAGGGTTAGAACTCTTTTAACTAACATAGTAAGACTAGCATTCGCTATCTCCATCTATGGGGTGAATAAGTTTTTTTCTGCCGTTTCTGCACGTAGTGATTTTGTTTTTTAAACCCTTACTACAAGGCTTGAAATGAAAAAAGTAAACAATTGTTAAAACTGAATCGGGTATGGTAAAATGGTTATTTTTCGAACGCCGGTTGAAGTTCATAGTGTTATATTACGGTGGTATTATGTGAGTGAATTAAAACTTTGTGTGATCTTTCTTACATCCACTTTAAAACTTGTAATTTGTGAACTCATGTCATAAACTTGCTGACTCCCCATTCGTTTCAACCAAATACACCAGTTTTTATTCGTGAGTATATTTCATTGAAGTGTAGTCCTTGTAACAACTGTTTTCTTCTCATGTTTAATTTTCATTTGAAAGGACACTGTTGTGGTAGCACTCTTAACCAGCCTGTAAACTGGCCAAAATTCATAATTTATATCAGTTTAGAGTTGTGGAGGTTGTTGATTTTTGATTGAAATAAGGACTGAATAATGTGAGACCACCACTAGAAACCTGAGAGCACTGGACAGCCGTTTCGTCCTAGTATGAAACTCAGCAGCGCAAGATCGTAGTTTATAGTTTGTTTCATTACATCGCGTTTTGGCATCCTTCAAACGTTTTTTGAAGTACTACCGTAATAATGCCTCTCATTGCTTATTATTGATCTAGATTCTAAATACTATAATAACCCTTACTGTATGCTTGATTGATTTCGAGTCCAATTATTGCAGTTATTCAGAATGTTTTGAGGTACATTTTTGTCAGAAATGTAATATTGACAAAAGTTGAAAGTATAGCCATATTTTTCTAAAGCCGAGCACCATTTCCAACTGTCAGACCCCACAATTTGTATAAAGTGAATCACCCTATTGTCGGTGTAAGGCAAATTTACTGTGGACGAATTAAACATACCACTGCCAGGGAAGTCCTACTCACTGCCTCCTCGAAGCGGAGGTGTTGTTTATAAAATTGAGAGAACGAAAAGGGAGTGTCCGGCGCTTTAAGCAGGTTGGTGGATATTAGAGATCCATCTAGGGGAGTTGGAAAACCCTAATTCCAAACTAGTAGTGCATATGGACTCCCGAATCCTGAGGGAACAAAAGCGTATACACCTATTGTTGGTCACCGACTACCACGGGCCTTGTGGATTAGACCTCTAGTTAAAAGGCTCGGGGAGTGGTTCTCCAAGAGAACCAACTGCTTCGGTCTGGGAGTTCGAGCAGTACCCTAGCCCTCACACAAATCAAATGATTTGTGTGGCGCATACATATTTGGTGCCTTCTTGCACCAATGTTTACGTGCTCTAATAAATATTGGAGATATGGTTGATAGAATCTTTTCCAGATTTATTTCCATATACCATTTAGGACCTATAGTATGGTTAGAAGGCATTGTGTTATGTTCTTGTTCAGTCCAGTTATATTCCTCATCATGAATATATATCCTAGGAAACTTGCTACATCATTGGCTTCTTTTGTTATTACTGTTTCATTTTTCAAGTAAAAACACATACCATAGAGCTTAAATCAGTGTAATAACACTACCTAAATCCTTACTATTAATTGTGCTGTACTTTCCTTTGTATAGTACTTTCTTTTGAATTTATACCTATATAGGTACTTCGCAGAATCACACACAAAATTAGCGCGAAGTATGTTATCGGCATCACATCATCCTAACAAATGGTAAATTCTAAGAAGTTATTTGATTACACTAACTCCTTTCCAACCAATCAGGTATCCATTTGCTGTAACTGGTATCCACTTGACGAAGTTGTCGTACAACTTAATGCTGAAGGGTTATCTAAAATATCAATTCTATAATATGTCTTCATCAGCCAGCATCCAAGACTTCAACGAGTTTTACTGTAAGTGCTACCATTTTAGTTTTCGTAATTTCCCTACATTTATTTGCATATTTATTTGAACACATAGATATTGGTACAAGCAAGAGGGCACCAAATACATATGCGCCACACAACACAATGAGAATTCGAAGAGAAAAAAGTTTAGGAGCGTGAAAAAAAGGACATTAACGAACAGATTAGCGTAAGGTAGTGTGATAATAATAATAGTAATAATGGGGGAAACGGAAAAGTACAATCAGAAGAATTCTTTCAGTTAAGGAAGAAACAACCATTTTCTAAGAAGAAAGCAAAAGAAGGTTATAGCAGGATCGCCACTGGCTTCTATCCTGAGCCATATCTGATAACGTCTCTAGCCACTGTGTTGCACCATCTCTAGGACACCAACCAGAGAGTCGTGAAGGACCAACAGAAACCAGCCCTTTGCAGCTTTCTTTCATACCACTGCACCGTGTCATGCACTGACCACCTCTCCGCCTTTTCCAACCAGTCCCAGAGTTGGCAAACAATACACGACGTGTATTTCTCTGGGACGACATTCATAGAACATGTCCAAGCCACCGAAGTCGGTGTTTCAAGATGGTGACATCGATTGCATTATCATCTCTGTGCCCGAACACACGATGCCGAACCTCTGCATTACTGACATGGTGTTGCCACTGAATGTCAGCAATCCTTCGGAGACAGCGATGATCGAACACAGAGAGTCGTCTAACATCCTCAATTTGGTTATTCGAAGAATGGTAGTCACTCCTAAAATATCTAAGTACAAAGGCAACCATGTACTTAATGTATCATAAAGTACTGCAACCTAATAATGAAGTACGTGTTTATTTACTCGGTGTTAGTTTGAAATTTTTCGGAGTAGTGATATAACTTTACCACTCAAAACAAAATAGCACAAGTGGGGCTTGGGTCTTTGGTACATGTTAAAAATAATGTATTCTGACATATAGGGTTCCACTCTAAAACTTACGCCTGTTACCCCTCGTGGAGTGGAATATATATATATATATATATATATATATATATATATATTATTTACACTTTCGATGCCGTTCATTTTTAGTTTACTTTTAGTCGACTGAATAAAACCTGATGTGGTTTTTTAAATTTATTTTCTCAATGAAAGCGTTAGATATCTGACAATATATTAGTAAACGTAATTTTGGCAGTTTTCAGACCGGTTGCCACTGAGAAATTCTGAGCAAAAACCTTTATTTACCTAAGTTCTTCCCTTTTTTGTGACTTAGTAATCACTTATAGATTCGCAGAGTTGCGTACATTAACTTCACTTTTCAAAAGCTGATATTATTAGTTTGTCGTTCGACTCTTGGTTATTGAAATAAGTCCAAGACCGTTTATGTATTAGCTATCAGTTGAGTTCATAAACTACGTTTGTACAATAACTCATTGTCCCACGGCTAGCACCCACCCAGAAAATCTACGTTTCCAAGTTCGATTATTACGCTTATATGTTTATGGAAAATGTCTGGGGACTCATGAAATACCATTAAGGAGCAGTTACTGGCATCTTGAACTTAAAAGCTTTATTTGTTTTAGGACATCTGGTTGTTAGTTAACTATTGATCACTCATTTGCTACTTAATTACATTAGCGAATTAGTAAGTCTGGCACATGCTACTCATAATTCCGAATTTATTAAGACTACATTTAATTAGGTGTGGTGGCAAATCTTTTTCGTACTTCAAGCAGATTTTATAGTAACATATACATTCAGCAATTATATTCGATCTATGTGATAGTTTCAAAACTCATGCTGCAACGTATAGTCTTAGTTAACGGGATACCAAGGTATTTTATACGGAGTCAAAGCAGATAAGGAAAATGAATACTTCACAAAGCTAAGCGACAATACTCCTCTCTTTAGTAATCATTTAAAGGCTAATTTTAAAGAGCACAACACTGCACATAACACCAAATACCCGATCGAAGCTGCTACCTTGACGCGGTGATCGGGCTTGCCTATCGTGATGACCCAACCGAGCTATATTGGCTGGAACATATGTTCCTGCAGGTTCTACCATGCCAGGCAGGTCGATTGGCGAACGGTAAGACTAAAAGCAGCAACTCAAGGTCTGAGGGCGAAGTCGTACTGCTGACTGTAGAGAGGTGTGACAGCAGTAAGGTGTTTCCCTCGGACAACCAGCATGACAGCGATGCTGCCTTCCCACAAGGAGGGGTGGGGTTAGAAAAGGTCGACCCTAAAAATGCACACCTCACCTTACCTCACGGATTTCCGTCTCCGGCGGTAAGGCCCCTTGAAGAACGGAGCTAACACGTCAAAAACCTTCCACAAAAAGGCCGTGCGCGACCGGCCTCAAGCAGTTGTCCCTTGGGCTCTGCGGTCACGCTCCCAGGTCGTCAAGACCAACACTAATCCAATTTCCTTTTCAGGTTCCTCAAGAAATACCCTTCCACGGTGTGGGCAGCCGGGAAGTGACATCAGCCCTCATACCCGTAACAGCACAAGAGACCAAGGTGGTCACATTCAAATCCTTCCTACACCTCCTAATACTTCTCTTATCCTCCCGACTAACCCTCCTCACGTCTTTTTATCACCTCGCACCGCTAGGGCAAACGATTCGAGTACGTGGAACGCCATTCCTGGTCTCCTGAAACCACGCTCTAAACTACACGTAGGAGCTTTTAACGTACGAACACTTTGCCAAATAGGACAGCAGGCTTCCTTAGCTAAAACTTTAGAATCTCGCGCCATCGATGTGTGCTGCGTCTCCGAAACGCGCATACAGGATCCAAGTAGCGTCATTCATTTGACCTCACCATGCCAAAATAAAGAACCGACTCGATTTACGCTTCGTGTATCTGGAAGCCCTGATTCTGCTTCCCGTGGCCTCGCCGGCGTAGGTATAGCATTGAGTCCTAGGGCAGAACTAGCTCTCTTAGAGTGGATCCCAATAGACAGTCGTTTGTGCGCTGTCCGACTGAACGGAACAGTAAGAATCCGGAAAGATAGGGACACTCGTCGTTGCCTCTTCGTCGTCTCTGCCTATTCTCCCACTGACTGCAGCTCAGATGATGTAAAAGATGAGTTTTACAGAAAGCTTTCGGACCTTCTCCGAAAAGCTAGGCGCTCGGATGTAGTAATAGTGGCCGGTGACTTTAATGCTCAAGTAGGCAAACTAAGTGATAAGGAAAGACACCTAGGTGGATCTTATGGTGTCGTGGCTCAAAGAACAGATAATGGCGACCGTCTGTTGCAGCTATGCTCAGATAACCGCCTGTTCCTTGCAAATACTAACTTTAAGCATAAGGAAAAACATCTTTTAACATGGCGACCCCCTAATTCGTCCCAACGTTGGACCCAACTGGATCACATCGCTATCAGCCACCGATGGAGGGGCTCGATAGAAGACTGTCGCTCATTCTGGAGCACATGCCTAGATTCAGATCATGCTCTAGTGCGAGCGCGTATTTGCTTGCGTCTTACTGGACGTAGGAAAGATCCTGCAAGGAAACCTCTTAGGGCCCTACTTAATGATAGTCAAGCTAAGAGTATATTTCAGGAACAACTAGGAAAACAGTTAGGCAGCCATGTATGTGATGCCCACCCCGATGCAGCATGGAATGATATCCGAAAAGCTGTGGAAACAGCAGTGATATCTGCTAGTAAGGTAAACCAGAAGGTTAGGGAGCAACACTGGATCTCAGCAGCATCTATCTCACTGATAGATGCTCGGAAACACATTCCACCTGGCTCTGAACATAATGAAGAGCGGAGTCAGCTTAAGCGCAAGCTGACAAGAAGTCTACGCAATGATCGCGAACAGTGGTGGGTAGCGAAAGCAAGAGAGATGGAAAAGGCAGCGGCAATAGGTAATAGCAGACAATTGTTCAGACTCGTTAAGGAAACCGGAATTAGGAACCCGACCGTTAGCGAAACAATCTCAGAGAAAGATGGACATATTATTCATTCTCAATCCAGGAGATTGGATCGATGGGCAGAACACTTTAGGGATCAGTTCAACTGGCCTTCAGCCACACTTCGGTTTCCCACGATCTCCAGTCAACCTGAATGGCAAGTTAATGTAGGTCCTCCGTCCCTTTACGAAGTTGAAAAAGCCATAGGAAATCTGAAACGAGGGAGAGCAGCAGGCCCTGACAGGTTTACTCCTGAGATTTTTAAGGATGGTGGTCCAGTATTAGCAATGAGATTAACTGAGGTCTTAGGTAGAATTTGGGAACTGGACGTAATCCCATCTGACTGGTCTCAATCACTGATTGTGCCAGTTTTTAAGAAAGGACAAAAGTCCTCTTGTGACAATCACAGAGGAATCAGTTTGACTAATATAGTGTCTAAAATATTAGCTTCAATAATACTTCGACGCCTAACTAAAGCTCGTGAAGAGCAGACTAGAGAAAACCAGGCTGGTTTTCGACCTGGACGTGGTTGTATAGATCAGATATTCACACTACGTCAGGTTCTAGAACACAGACACACATTCAGACGCCCCACAATGGTAGTATTTCTCGACCTTAAGGCGGCATTCGACTCGATTGATCGTGAGGTTCTATGGCAGTGTTTGTCACTGAAAGGAGTACCAAAGAAGTACATTAACCTTATAAAGGCTCTCTACTCGAACACAACTGGTCGAGTGAGAGCTTATGGCGAACTGTCATCAGAATTGATCACCTCAAGTGGTGTTCGTCAGGGCTGTCCACTCTCCCCATTCTTGTTCAACTTTGTGGTCGACGTACTTTTAGAGATAACACTCTCCTCATCTAAATTTACAGGGGTTGAACTTCTACCAGGAGGTTCACTTGTTGACTTAGAATATGCTGATGACATCGTTTTATTTGGTGAAGACACTGACAAAATGCAGAGTCTTCTGGCCACTCTAAGCAACAATGCAAGCATGTTCGGGATGCGATTCTCTCCCTCGAAATGCAAAATGTTGCTTCAGGATTGGGTTACATCGACACCCGAACTAGTGATAGGGAGTGAAGTAGTTGAGTGTGTCGACCGCTTCACTTATCTTGGAAGTCTCATCAGCCCTTGTGGTTTAGTGTGTGACGAAATCTCAGCACGGATACAGAAGGCTCGACTAGCTTTTGCCAACTTGCGTCATTTATGGCGTAGGCGAGATATCCGTCTATCAACCAAAGGACGTGTTTACTGCGCAGCAGTTCGTTCCGTCCTACTTTATGGCAGTGAAACATGGCCGGTAAGAGTAGAGGATATCCGTAGGTTACTAGTATTTGATCATAGGTGTCTTCGAAACATTGCTCATATATCATGGGACCATCGAGTAAGTAACACAGTTGTTAGGAAACGGGTACTAGGTAAGGATGGCAAATCAATTGATGACGTAGTGAAACTTCATCAGTTGAGATGGCTGGGACACGTGTTACGTATGCCCAACGACCGACTGCCTCGACGTGCTATGTTCAGTGGTATAGGAGTAGGTTGGAAGAAAGCTAGGGGCGGCCAAACCAAAACATGGCACAAGTCCATGAAGTCACTGACAAGTGAACTGAGTCATGTTGGTAGGTGTAGACTACCTGGTTGGGGACCGCGAGATGACAGCAACCGATGGTTAGAGACCCTGAATGACATGGCTCAAAATCGTTTGCAATGGCGCAGGTGCATCCACTCTCTGTGTTCTCCCAAATTCTAATCTTCTGAATTCTTCATGTCCCTTTTTTTCCTCTTTCCAAATTTCTTTCACTGGATTATACTCTTTAAATAACATCTCCAAACCCTAATCTTCCCGATTACTGCTTATACTCTTATTACCTCTACCACTACGGGATTTGAATCGACAAGTGCATCTCTGTGCTAATGTGGTGTGGCAACTCGAACTGATGTACGTACGTACGAAGTTCTACGTTGTTACTGACTGACTGACTGACTGATAACACCAAATCTTCTTACATTGGTTAGCCGATATGAAAATGGTAATGCTAGTCAGTCTGTTTAAAATGAGGTTTGATAGACTAATAGATTAGGTTCCTAAAATCATCGTTGGAAAATCTGGAATTATTAATTACTTAAGTTGAATAAGATTTGTATGTCTAGGGAATATTGCAGCAGTCGAATTAGGGGTTTGAAGTCATTCTATCCACATGCTTTATTTTTCATTGTTACAAAAGCATTACACTATGCAATTTTGTCTTATATGCTCAATATTCATCGATTATCCTCTAAACAACATATGATACTTCGTGTAAGAAGTGTATATTGTTGATAATTTTAGCTTTATATTACTAGTAAGAACCTCAAAATCCCCATTCTCATGAGATCGTAGTTTTCACCAATGTGGCTATATATTGCTAATAAATAGATATCCCTATGAAAAGGCATAACAATGTAATCAAGTATTATAAAAGAGTATCCATAAGGCTTTTTGACCTAAAGCATGCATAATTTCATCTGTGTATAAATTCTACAATTTCTTCACAATAATATTATGAAGAAAATATTTAATGTATTTGGCTACGAAATAACACGAATAATCGATTTAACGTCCTATTGTTTACAGTTCGTACTGTGTAAAGTTTAATTATCCTTGTTTTGGAATAAAGTACTCGGTGATCACTTAGCTTAATTGGTAAAAAAAGAAAAGCTCTCAATAAGTTATAGTTGTCTAAACATATCGTTTTGAAATTATTTTTGTTCACCATTAATAGTTTTACTAAGAATGGATTGACAGTTAGTGTTAAAAGTTTCTGCTTTCACAAAAAAAGCCGAAGTAAAATCTTCAATTGATAGAAATGAAAAACTACCAAAATATCAAGCAACTTTCTTTAGCTCATTAAAGCTACCTCATTTCATTAGTTTTCCTTTCAAAAGTTTTACATCGACCCGTTTGAGCTCACTCTTAATGTTAAGTAATTAGAAATGATTTGGCATATATATATATATATGTTCAAACCAAGTTTTTGTTCGAAAATGAGGTGTATCTCTCATTGTCACAATGTTTTTTTTATACTGTAAGACAACATTGCACAACGCTTGTGTGTGTTGATAGATTCCTTATGTACCATAAAGCTTGATTGTTGTTTGTTCGAGTAGCTATTTTCATCCACTATTTGTTAAAATTTAAAAGGTGAAAATGTTTCACAACAAATCTGATGACATAAAGGTATTCAACTTATCACATCATTGTATTGTATAGTGGTAACAGAATCATTTGATTATGACAACAAGAATTTCGTTTTATATGATCCGTCTATGATAAGTTTTGACGGTTTAAACTAACAAAGTGACTTTATAGATTAATCCTATGATTTGGATAAGTAGTTTCGTACATTTTTCTACAATTGACCTATTCATCAACTGATTTGTTTTTATTTAAAATACTTCTTGCTGTAAGTGATAGGTATATAGTGCTTTTATTGGTCACTCTGACACCCTGATTATTGTGCTAAATCCATGAAAATTGTAAGAAGTAGAATCCTTTCATTTTTAATTACAAACCAGCTCATTCTACTAAACATACATTCTTTTTCCTATCGTTTTTGAAACAGGCTATACATTTTATTCTTTCCACAAATTTTGGACGAAACACCCTCGTGATATAATGCAATTCAACAAATATTGTGACGATTTCGCGAATAAATTGAAATGTCTTTTATTGGATGTAAACTGTAGATTATGTTTACCGGAAGATAAAATTTAAATGGTTCATGCATAGCTATTTTCCCGGCATTAGTAAGTAAACCACAAGTTATATGGGAACTACATGTAATTAATGTGGTGCTAACTATGGTTAATTGTACCACAATATTTGTAATATTCACAAGCGTGATATATGCTATTTTCTTTTCAATATTTTAGTATAATGATACTTTGCAATCCTTTAAAATGTGAAATCGACGAAATGAAATCCGTATTTATTCTGCTCCCATTTCCGTTCCTGTTTTATTCGAAGGCATAATGAAATCCGGTTATCCGAAAGCTTACAGTTACATCTGTTAAGTATTGTCTTTCTTCCTTCAATAGCTAATATTTTATGTTTATATCTGTGTCATGTTGATAAAGGACATTTTATTTTGTAACTTTTATAAGTTGTTTTAAATGCTTAAAACAGAGTTGCTACCGGTTTTCGACTAATAAATATAAGTGAACAAGAAGCTACATAATTAGGAATCACAGTCCACTCAGTCTAGAAGACTGATTGGCTATTTAAGCTTTCACTGACCACAGCTCCGATGTTGAAAAAAGCGAGTTTTATAGAAGGTCCCTAGTGTAGTTTTTAATTACATTCTATCACAAATAGTAAGATAGTTCACCCCAAATGGAATTTAAAAATTTTCGTTTTAACCTTAAATAAACTATTTTCATACGTTTATTTCTCAATTGTAAATCTCTTCCATCTTCCGTATTGGACAATATAATCATTTAACTTGCGTAGAGTATGTTTTCAGTAATTTACCAAAACTGTAGTGTATTCATTTAAAAACAAGAAAGGTTGGTTCAACGGAAAGTTCTCTTTTTAGCAAATCCATTTTTGAAGATGTACAATCGCTGAACCAATTTTTCTTGCTTCTAAGCATTGATAGATGTACTTTATTTATTCAAAAACTAGACAACGTAAAACAAATATGTAGAGAAACCAAAAATAAATCTGTTTACCATCATCACCACCAGTGTCGTGACCCCGAAGTTTATCCATGAAACTATTTAGCTGACGAATGACAACGTCTATCTCTTCAGTGCTTTCAGACATGCGTAGTGCTTGGCAGAAATACTCACTCGTATAGGCACTCTCTGATGCCTATTTAGAAAAAAAAGAAAGCAAAGCATAAAATGTAGATATTATGGGATCAGACGTACAAAACTTGACAGATGAAACACGATTTTCTTACTAGTTAGGACAGCAAAAAGCCTTCCGATGGTCAAGTGACTAAAACTAAACCTGCACTTTATTATCTGTATAGTGAAAGCCGTTATAAACTTCATAGGCCTTTAGAGGTGTAGCAAAACGCTTTGTGAAAAGCAAAAATGGACAATCAAAACTTAACACACAAACGTGTAAGAAACCATATATTTCAATTATGTACATACAAGAAGTATAACGTTTAAAGTATGCTAACATATCGTAAATACCTTAAATATCATACTACAAAAATATTTTACCCGACAGTTTAATAATAGATAAGTTTATACATCCATTCGGTTTATGCTAGCACTGACCATCCGATGTTGAAAAAAAGCGAGTTTTATAGAAGGTCCAATAAGCTTCAAAAAGCTAAGCTCTCTGACAGATCAATCATAGAATGGATGGCAAGACTATAATTTATGGACGGACAAGTGAGATTTAGAATAACAGGTCTTGGATTTCAGCGCGAAATCCATTTAGCTCGAAAGCGTTTTGGCATTTAAGCTGATGTCAGTTCTGGATGAAAACCCTAAGTCTAGTTCTTAACCCTCACCATCAACTGTCAATCATAATCTTAATTCCCCACACTAGTCTATAACCCCCACTCAGCCCTATTAAATAAGTGAACGTCCTCAATGTGACTTTAGTGTCGTTCACCAATTATAGTTTCACTGAATAGGGTTTTCACGTCCAAGTAGAAAACGAAAACCGAGTTGAGCGACTATTGGGCGAGTTCATCAGTGAAGGCCCAAGAAATGGACAGAAGTGACTATGTGTTCCAACTATCGGATACAATACTCTCTACAAATCTGGAATGTTACTTCAGGATTGGCTCGCGTCATCGCCTAAACCAATGATAGGAAGTGTAGTTGAAAGCATCTGCCGCTTCACTTAGCTGCGAGGCGGCTCGGTTAGAAAGAGTACTAGATAAGTGCGGTAGATCGATCGACGAAGTAGTCGATTTTTATCAATTTATGTGGTTCGGATATGTGTTACGTATACCTAGCCACCGCCTATCTCGACGGGCGAAGTTCTCTGGTGCAAGGTTGCCTGCAAGAAGGCTAGGGGCGGTCAAGTCAAAACATTTCATCAGTCCGTGAAGTCACTGACAACTGGATTGAACTACGTTAATAGGTACAGACTACCTGGTTGGGGTTCACGTGATTGTCGTAACCAGTAGTTAGAGACCTTGAATGATATGGCTCGAAATCGTTTGCAATGGCTCAGGTGCATCCATTCTTCGTCTTTCCCAAATCCTGAGCTTTTAACTTCCTCATAACTCTTTGCTTTCATTTCATTAATTTATGTTTCCGTTTCGTGAATTCCTATTACCACTGATATTGTTACCACCTCTATTATTCTGAGATTTGGTCTGACTTCACTTCTCTGTGCTAATCGGGTATCGGAACCTGGACTGATGTGCATGCGTATAGGTTCTATGTTGTGGTTGAATAACCATACACAAAGGACCACTCAGTTCTAGAAAATGAAAATTGTAATCATAAGGAAGGATAATTTCCGATGACCCCCAACATCGACTCAACACAGACCTCGTCTTTAAGACTCGATTCACGACTACTGCTTCTCCAACGCACATGTTTTCACACTCCATCCTGAAGTGTAAACACGCGTTTGTCTGTGACTTGCCGGGCCCATAAAAGTCACAGAAGGAAGACCCTTTAAAACTAATTCTGAAAAAATGGTCAGAAGTACAGTTTACGAACAATAAACTAAGCACTTAGTCGACCGTGTGGGTTAAGTTTATTCTGAGAGGCTTGATGTAATATCCAAACAGTTGTAACAACAGCATTGTTATCTACTTGTGACTCAAACTAGAAGCTTAGGAAAGATCAATGGAGTTCGGGGTTTCAAATAAATTGACAGATTCTCGAAATCTCATACTAACCGGCACCGAAACACGAGGATGAGAGACAGTTTGAATGCAGACTGACAAATATTTTAAGCAACGATACCCAGTAGTGGTGGGGAACGAAAGTCACATAGGCGAAAGGGTAATGGTAATACGTCACACTAAATTACTGTTCCAAATAGTCGAGAATACGTTTAGTGGAATTCAGCTACGAGCTAGACTATTTCGGAACCATAGTTCCCTCATTCCAGGAGGTTAGGTCGGTTAGCAGAACACTTAGTAACAGTTTAACCGGGTGCCAGCTATCCATAATCTTCAAGCAGTGTGGATGGGAAATTGGCACAAGTCCCATAACTGAGATCGAGGCCATTTCCCATTCGAAGTGAGGAAGAGTGGCAAAACTAGATAGGTTGGTTCTGGAAGTCCTTAAGGATGATTATACAGTCTTATATGTTAAGTTGACTGATATATCAGTTAGAGCGCGATCTATGAAATTGGGAGGTACGTGTAGGTTGGAGATTTATGATATGTCATCCCGACGTGTTGTTTGCGTACAGTGAGACAAAAGGGTAAGCGACGGTACAGTTAGCAACTGTGGAGTTGTTATGGTTAATGGCGTTGTCAAAATGCAAATACCTGTGAGCTCCACAATGTCATCTAAGATAAACTGTGTTTTTTGTAATTTCGGAGAATATTTTTAACACTTTTCATTGCATTCACGTATTCAGTAATCCAACCAATATCAATATATAGTCTCTGGAACATATATTTGAAGGGACGCTAGGACAGGTCGAAACAGTTTATCAGCATTGATAAGTGTTAAGTCTAGATATTGTCCATTTGGTTCAAAAAGACTGGTATGTCACTGTTGGAGATGTATTGAATCTCTATTTCGACCAGAAGACAAGTAATGAATGCCTCTACATTGTACGTAATTCCCGACCGTCACCTAAGTATCTATCAGCGAACCACAGCCGTTACACGCGGCACAACTAAGTTGTCTGTATCTATATGGTATTCGAATTATCGTATGAATTAGGAATTCCAGGATTAACGCAATTGAATTAAGAAGACACAGGCACAAACGAATGTATTGTATTTAGGATTCGAAATCGAGCATTCAACAAGTACAAAAGAATCATTAGTTAATTCAAACACCACATCCGCCACAGCTTAAATAGAAGTATAAGTGTTTGTAATCGGTTGTACGTCTTCTTGTTAAGTTCATCCTGAGTCTGTCCGACATTGTATAAGATAAAAACTTTGTAGTATCTAGAAAGTGCTCATTAGTATTGGAATTAACAAACGAAATCGGAACAGACTCACCTGGAATTGTATACAACCAGCATGTCGGTTTTGTAATGAAATCATTAATATCTAGAATTCGAACCATAGATTTTTCAACACTATCCCCCCCCACGAAATAATGTTGGATCTTTATACTCCCAAGTTATGAATAATGTGGCTTCATTTAAAACATATATCTCACATTGTTTAGAGTAAACATTAGAACTGTTTTTGTGATAAGAGTAAACAGCAGTTGATATGAAATCATCCGAAATATAATAAAACTCGAGGTCACTTAGTACTCGTGCTTCGCATTGGGCAGGTTTTTCACGAAGATCAAATACATTATGAGGATAGGTAATATATGATATGACATCAGGATTTGATTCTTCTGAAATATTCTCATGAAATTCATCAGGACTGTCACTGCAGAGCGTAGGATCGTTAGAAAAATCAGCATCTATCCAAACCACATCAGGTTTTCGATCATGATTAGGTTCATTTAACATATTTTCCTCAGAATTGCAAGTAATTTCATTAGAAATATGTGAATCATTAGGAAAAGTCATACTTGGTACAATAGCATGAGAATTCTGATAAATCGGTTGATTAGGAAATGTTGTCTCACAAGAATTCTGGATTTCATTTAACTCTGAACTGCCATATGACTCTGCACTGTCTTTTGAAATCGTTGATAAAGATAAATGATCATCATGAATACTCGACTCAGTAGAATCAGAATTACAAGACTTAATATTAATTGCAGTAAGATGAACATTAGCATTACAAACTGACTGAACTTGTCCAATATCACGACATTTGAAGCATTTAGAATTATGAAATTTACATGAATTAGAAGAGTGGAACTTGCAACAGGACAAACACTGACCAAACTTGTCCCCATCCTCGTGAACTGCATCCAAATTCAATGAATTGTCTGCATAACCTTGAGTATGCACTAGGTTGAGATGACGTAGTAATGTAGTGGACTTTTTTATATCCTCATGAATCATTTTACGAAATCTTCCTCCTTTACGACATTTGAAATTTGTATACTGAGCATAGTCTAGCAGTAGATCCTTGAGAGCTGTATAAGAAAGCGAAATGGGTTTTTCCGGCATAGCCAGAGTTCTTAATAAGCTGTATGCTTCTTTTCCAATGAATGTGAGGAAGTGTGCCACAATATTAACATCCTCATCATCTTCCTTGGTCATAGCCCAGATTTCGAACCTTTCAAAGTAATCTTCAAAAGCTTCTGAAGTTGAATGAATATCTAACTTTTCCATTGCAGGCTCCATCGCGACGCCAATATAGTATTCAAATTATCGTATGAATTAGGAATTCCAGGATTAACGCAATTGAATTAAGAAGACACAGGCACAAACGAATGTATTGTATTTAGGATTCGAAATCGAGCATTCAACAAGTACAAAAGAATCATTAGTTAATTCAAACACCACAATCTAGCAAAATAGCCCGAACCACTTAGTCATTTTCTGCTTCCGAACTACGATCAGTTGTCGAAGGTACTTTATGAATGTATTGGAGATGGAGTATACGTCGATGTTGTAGCGGTAAATAAATCCCCAAAATAAATAGCCCTGTAAGTTTTAACATTGGATGCTGACCATATGTTTTAGTTGACTCATCTAGCTGAAGGCGCTCGGTCAGGCATCCGCACCAGATCACGTGTGGTACCGCCGTGCTCAACTGCTACTACAATCTCTGGGTGGGAACGAAATATATTAGGTGTAGAAGCGTTGTCAAACACTGAATACCTGTATCATCTTCATTGGTGAGACCGACGTGATCTGGTACACCTAATTGCAACTGTGAGTCTGTTCCTTTTTGGGATTTTTTTATATCATTGCCTTATTTTATATTTTTAAACATTGTGATATTTTTTCGTGTTTTTTCTTGGATATATATATATTTTCCCCTCGTTCATTATCGTACTTCATATTTCATCATGACTGAACAGACACCTAAAGTACTCAAGCTTAAGACCTTGTCCCCACCTTCGTTTCAACTGATGCCTTTCTGGCCCGACAACATCGAAGCCTGGTTTTGCTACGCAGAAGCCGACTTTTCCGAGCACGGCGTGATCGACACACGTGCACAATTCCTCGCAGTAGTCAAGGCACTACCGCGGGAATTCAACAGGTACGTAACACCTAGTATGTTTACTAGTGATGTTTCCGATCCTTACGAAATCTTAAAACGCTCGATTCTTAAACGAGGAGACCTAACCGATCGACAAAGGTTAGATCAACTCTTCAATAACATCGACCTGCAACACGGTTCTGCGACGGACATGTTGCAACGGATGAGAGAGGTTATAGGCCCAAGAACTTTCGACGAAGGTCTATTCAAACAACTCTTCTTGTCAAAACTTCCCCAACAGGTGCAAGCAGTTCTGGTCTCGTTCCAGAACAACGCCTTAGACGAGCTAGCTGCATCTGCCGACCGCATTCTAGAAATTACGAAACCTTCTACTACCGAGGTATTTTCAGTCAAAGAAAAGCCTCACACGACTCAGAATGACATAACCGACTTATGTCACACACTCACGCGTTATCTTAGTCTTCGTACCGACCGTAAGAGATCGCGCACACCACGTAGAAGCATTTCTCGTAAGCGATCTGTCTCTAGACCACGAGAGACAGATAACCCCGACTGGTGCTGGTATCATAACCAGTATGGAAAGTTTTCCAGAAATTGCAGAAAACCCTGCAATTTTCCCAACACGAAACCGACTGATTCGGGAAACTTCCAAGCCGGCACGCGTTAACGGCAACCGTAGCCGGCGAACAAAGCCGTCTGTTATTCGTCACAGATGTGACAACGAGAGTTCGCTACCTCGTCGACACTGGCGCAGAAGTTAGCGTTCTCCCAGCAAATCCTAACGACCGACTTCACGAATCGACTCTAAACTTACAGGCGGCAAACGGAAAACCGATCGCTACGTATGGCAAAAGGTACGTTTACCTTAACGTGGGTTTACGCAAACCCATCCACTGGATTTTCGTTGTTGCAGATGTTTCTATGCCAATCATTGGTATGGACCTTCTACAACACCACAATCTGATCATCGACACTCGCAAACGGAGGCTAGTAGACGGAAACACTAATTTGTCCGTTTGCGTAACTTCTTTTACTGGTTGTAGAGTATCCCCAGTCACAGTTAAGCATATGATAGACCCACTCTATCAACCACTACTCGATAAGTACCCTGGGATACAACAAACTCAACCGAAACTACCGTGTGTAACCAGCAATGTTACACATCACATCACGACTACAGGACCACCTGTATTCTCTAAAGCACGACGACTAGCTCCTGAAAAGCTAAGGTTAGCGAAAAACGAATTCGATCACATGATGGACTTAGGAATCATACGACCGTCAAGTAGCCCATATGCATCTCCGTTGCACATGGTCCCTAAAAAGGACAGCAACGATTGGCGTCCAACTGGTGACTATCGGCGATTGAACGCGAAAACCATTCCCGATCGTTACCCGTTGCCTCACATTCACGATTTGACAGCTACCTTGAAAGGTACAACTGTCTTTTCGAAAATCGACTTGGTTAAAGCGTATAACCAAATCCCTATGGCTACTGACGACATACCGAAAACAGCTATCATAACTCCCTTCGGACTCTATGAATTTTTGCGAATGCCTTTCGGTCTAAGGAATGCTGCTCAAACATTCCAAAGATTCATAGACGACGTTTTTCGAGGTCTCAACTTCGTACACGCGTATGTTGACGACTGTCTAATCGCAAGTCCGGACAGAGAAACACATCTCAAGCATCTGGACCTTGTTTTCGAACGATTACAAAAACATGGCATAACTGTAAACGTTCAGAAATGCCAATTTGGAACCGACTCGTTAGACTTTCTGGGACACACTATCGATGCTCAAGGTATCCGACCCCTTAGAACCAAAGTGGCGGCCATTCTGGATTACCCAGAACCGACCACCGTCAAGCAATTACGCACGTTCAACGGCCTGGTAAGTTTCTATAGACGTTTCATACCGAAATGCGCATTACTTATGAAACCTCTGACCGACCAACTTCGTGGAAATGCGAAATCCATTAATTTGGACGACACCGCACGAAAAGCATTCTCCACAGTTAAGGAACTGATCGCTAAAGCAACAATGCTCGCACATCAGGACACCCGAGCACCCATTAGCATCGCAGTAGACGCATCCGACTCAGCAATCGGAGGAGTCTTACAACAATGGGTTAACAACTCCTGGCAACCCTTGGCATTTTTCTCTAGAAGGTTGCTAGACACCGAATCGAGGTACAGCACATTCGGTAGGGAACTCCTAGCTATGTATTGTGCTGTACGGCATTTCCAACACTATATCGAAGGCCGTGAATTCACTCTTTTCACGGACCATAAACCGCTCACTTTCTCGTTAAGCTCTCCTTCTGACAAGTACTCTCCCCGTGAGTCTCGACAACTGGACTACATTTCGCAGTTTACTTCAGATATTCAACACATCTCTGGAGCAAACAATGTAGTTGCAGACGCTTTATCTCGCATAACTTCCTTGAACAGTTTCCAAGGAATCGACCTTCTTAAACTCGCCGAGCTTCAAAAAGAAGACACTGATCTTCAGCACGAGTTATCGTCCACAACACTTAAACTACGCATCAAACAGATGGGAACAGGTAAGGAAACCTTACTTTGTGACACATCTACAGGTAGGGATCGCCCAATCGTGCCGAAACATTATCGACGCAATGTCTTCAATACATTGCACAAACTTTCTCATCCAGGTGTTCGTGCAACCATCAAGCTTATAGCAGAACGATTTTGCTGGCCTGGCATGAATAAAGACGTGAGGGAGTGGGCACGCTCCTGTGTAAGCTGCCAAAAATCTAAGGTTATCAGACACAATAAATGTCCCTTAGGCTCGTTTAAAACTCCCGATGCTCGTTTCGACCATGTTCATCTGGATTTGGTAGGACCTTTACCAGATTCAAATGGATACTCTTATCTCTTAACCTGCGTAGACCGTTTCACTCGATGGCCAGAAGCAGTACCTATCAAGGACATCACTGCTGAAACAGTGGCCCGCACATTCGTCGAACGATGGGTAGCAAACTTCGGTTGCCCTTCAACCATCACTACAGACCGCGGACGTCAGTTTGAATCTGATCTTTTCCGTCGTCTGACCACACTTTTAGGAATCACTCGCTTCCGAACGACCGCCTACCACCCACAAGCAAACGGGTTGGTAGAACGTTTTCACCGACAACTGAAAGCTTCGCTATCAGCTGCAAACGTTTCACAATGGACCGACGCTCTTCCACTCGTCTTACTAGGTATCCGCAATGCAGTGAAAGCTGACATTGGATACACTGCGGCTCAACTCGTTTATGGAACGACACTTCGACTTCCAGGAGAATTCGTGGATCCTTCGTGCTCTTCGATGAACATGGATCTAACCTCCTACACGAACAGGCTTACAAACGCAATGCGTTCAGTTAAACCTGCTTCCACTCGACCTCAATCAACTGATGTTTTCGTTCAACCTGACTTACGATATAGTACACACGTTTTCGTTCGTCGAGACTCGCATCGACGACCATTCGAATCAGCATACGAAGGACCCTTCAAAGTTCTTCAACGTGAATCTAAGTACTATATAGTCGATAAGAACGGAACCAACGATAGCATCAGCATCGATCGCTTAAAAGCAGCGTATTTAGAAGGAAATCCTATTCACGTCGACTTTCCTTTGGTACAATCGCACAACACGACTCCTACACTCATAATTCCTCAACCGACAACCAACACTAGCGATGATACTCCGAATGTATCTGAAAATATACCTAAAACGACGCGTTCTGGAAGAACAGTTAGATTTCCAAAGCATTTAAACGACTATTACACGTAAGGCACTACTAGACGTTTAATATTATCTAAATCTTCCTTTTTACGATATATATTTAAAAAAAAACATAATTTTTTTAACGATATTACGTGTAAATTAGTGTATATTCCTTTTTTTCGCGCCGACATTGTGTTTTTACGCACGTATGAGTGTATTTCGACATGCACTTACATTTTCTTTTTTCTTTTCCAGGACGACTGGAAAAGAACCATGACGTTTATGAGGAACTGAAATTTTCATTGTACATTTTCTTTTTTACTGTGTTGTACCTCGGCCCTATATAGTAAGGAAAGACGACCAAACGCTGTTAATTCTAGCAAGCTATCAGAAGAGTGTTTACCAACGACAAACTCGCTGGGTTTAAACTTCTGGCTGGCCACGTCTTAGTGTCATCACTAACCCACTAGGGAAGGAGTGATCTGTAGCGGTAAATAAATCCCCAAAATAAATAGCGTTGTCAAACACTGAATAACTGTGTCATCTTCAATGTAATGAGATTTTAAGGTCTTAGCTAATAACACTATTTTTTTGACATTCATTTTTTAGTAATGATTCAGGAGACCTAAGATATCGTTTTGTAAACTTCGATCGTTAGGTTTGGTGGAGCGTAGAATTCGAAAACATCAGACAAGTGTAGGTGGTCTAATTCGAATTACCATTCAGCGATTAAAATGAGCTTTGCTTGTCAATTGGATAGCCTGATATGTTGTAGATATTCCTCGTTTCCCTATATGCTATAGGGATATTTCTTGAGGTATATGAAAACGAAAATGAATAAGTAGTAGTCTTTTCACCTGAAAACGTGATTCCAAGCTGAATAAACAAGTATTTGAGGCTCGCCATGCTGCATTTTCGTGACAAGTCTTTGTCGAGTTAATTATAAGATTCTAAAGACCTCTTCGCTTGTGATCGGTATCGTTGGATAAGGCGAGTGAATTAGGACTGACATTTCCTAACATCTACTTTCCTCTGTAAAAATGCTGTCCAGATAGATGTTGCTTATCTGAGAAAAGCTTTAATGCTATCATCACCTTGTATTGACAGCGGTATACTTTCACCCATGGACTTCAGCTATGCTTTTAATTTAACCGACCTTTTTGACACGCTAGTATCTAAAGTAACAAGTGTTACAGTAAATATAGTTCCGTTGGTTCATCATGATATGCAATCCCTTCCTTAAGTCAAAATCGTTATGGGAGTATCATCAAGTGCATTCAATAATTCATAGTAGTGAATAGAAGACTTTGGATAAACCCTAAGTCATTTAAGTGTATCATAATAAGTAATTGCGGTTGTTTTCGTTTATCTAGTCAAGCGATTGCATACATTTCGGAATAATTTCTATCACAGAATTAATTGGTAGTATGACTTTCGCTAAATTGTAACTGTCCTTTCTTTGTCGATGACTGCGCTACACTTGACACGTCCGTAGCACGACCAAGTGATATTGTCGTCGTATAAAACGTTAAACTTTCCATATGAGCCAGGAAAAGACGATAGAGAACGAAACGGCCTACATCTTGGGTCACGATAGTGTAAACGATGAATCTCAATTCCTTTTGCCTGATCGACATATAAAAGGTCAAACTTCGGAACGATTGTGGGGTTTGTTCTAACCCGGATATCGTGTCACGTATATTTAAAATTTCCACAAAAGGTCGAACTTAATTCAATTGTCTTGAAAAACAAGGGCCACTAGTTCAGGTTACATATACTTCCAGAAACATGAAGTCTACAAAAGTTCGAAAGGGAAAATCCGGATATTTCCACTCGTCTTTCGATGCTACAAAATAATCAAATTCAAGGAAATGTGTAAACTTCTTCACCCATGAATAATGATTGCTAGATTAGAGAAATCCATTGTTGCCAAACTTCCAATATTTCCTATGATATAATATGATGAAAAACATTTGTGGGCCACTGTCTCATTTACTATATTTATACAGTGCTCTAGATCTTACAGTCAAAGATAACATGGAACTTAGAACTGTCCACTAATATCAAAGTCATAATCTACAATACGAACGTCAGAATAGTTCTACAGTACGGAACTGAAACGTGGAGAACTACTACACCCATCATCAAGAAGGTACAAGTATTTATAAACAACTGTCTACTCAAGATACTCAGTGTCCGCTGATCAGATTCCATCAGCACCAACCTACTGTGAGAGAGAGAGCAACCCATCCTCCAGTTGAAGAGGAAATTATGAAGATGTTGGAGGTAGATAGGACAAATATTGGGGAAATTACCAAACTGCATCACGAGACAAGCGCTTACTTGGTATCCTGATGGGAAACAGAAAAGAGGTAGGCCGAAGAACACACTACGCAGAAGACATGAAAAGGTTGAATGGCAACTGAACACAACTGGAAAGAATTGCCCAAAACATGGTTGCATGTAGAGTACTGGTGGGCGCCCTATGCTTCTTCACGTGGGGTAACAGGAGCAAGTATTCAAGTCTAGATCTACGTTTGATTCGGAGGATCATTCAATTTTGACACAGAAAATCAGCCTGTGTCCAACAAATACTATTTTCTACAGTCAGAACATTATGTTTTTAGCGCGGGAGGTGGGGTGGCGACATATATTCACAACCACTTTGAGGCTGTAAAACCAAACAGTACTGAACTAACCAAGGTGAAAGAATCCTGCTGATGTTGCTCCAATGTTAGCGAAAGATGTTCTTTATTCTAGGAACACACCAACGACTCACAAGCCCTAAAACCCAATAATTTAGGATGATACTGAGATACCAGAGTTATCACACCTGGTTTTTGACCAAACACTACTTGCTGGAGACCGATGTGAGACTGTTTCCGTTCTTGCTAGCAGACAAGATGCAAACTTACTTAAAATATCACTGTAGATTCATGACCCGGAGAAGGCCCACAAACCGAGTGATACGAGCCCTTAAATGCGAAATGGCGAGGTTCTCACTAACTTAGAGATCGCAAACCAACTTAACAAGGAGCCCTCACATTCAGATTATCTCTCCGTTTTACTACCAGTTGAAGGAGTACTGTAGATAAGTTGAGGGACGCGTTTTCATTCTAAATAAAGATCATAGTTCCGACTGAAACCTGGCTCTCTCTTGACATCACGGATGAGGAAATGAATTTACAACGCATGATAGACTTAAGGAGTAATGACGGGCACTAGTTAGGTGTGATGATCATATTTACCTAGATCCCATAAAGCATAATAATCTTTTCAATGACTGACTCTTAGAAGCCTGGTCAGTTTTGCATTGGCACGAATAATGCTAAGTAGCTGGTCAGAGGAAAACACTACTCTTCCACAGGCGCAGATAAGCTAAAAGGAAACAATGTAGGATAGACCATAGACACATCTACTCTTTACTAGTAGTCAAATACAGGAATTCTCTGCCGACTAAAATGGTGTAAGCGATTTTCCAAGAGTTCTTGAAGAGGAAACGTAACATTTTCTAAAGTGCTCAGGACAGCATCTAGCCATAATTTACCAATATTTCCTCTTGCTCATTATATATACCCAAGTTACTATTAGGAGACAACGAAGATCATTACTACTAGATACGGAATTCCGTTAATCGAAAGCTTATGTTATTACGTTCATATCTTTTTTACTCATTTGAATATTAAACTGCTTAGATTCTTACTGGATATTTCCCCGGAGTTTTGATTACTGGCGTTACGGTTTTAGTTATGCTAAGGTTCAATGTTGTTCTGGGTATAACATTTATCTGTTTTCTACTGCATCATGGCTTCACATTTATATTTTATGTCGTCATTGCGACTCTCTCCTTTGCTGCTGGGTATTACACATTCTTTTTGATATTTACAACTTGTTCCTAGTTTCTTTTTAATGAATGAACAGCCTGTTGTGCATTTCCGCAAGAGAGATCTTTTATTCTCCAAAGGAATTCCAAAGGTGACGGCTATCATGGATGCTGAGGGTGTCACGAGACCGAATATACGTGTATCTCCTCATCAGGACCTAGACTACGTGCTTAACCAGGTAGTTTTGTAAATGTTTCTATCACCGCAGATTGTAAGCTACATTATCAGAGACTACATAACTCCTTGGTACAACTCTCTCACACCGGACGATTCATTTCCAATGGAACTCCATAAGCTCCTTTTACGGGTTGTTGCGAATGTGGTTAGAAGGTAAACGCCTCTGTAGTTAGTAATTTCATCAGAGTTTCCGACGTGGATTGGGTGCCTTTTTTTACTGAAACGCTTCCTTCTTTCATGTCTGCCCATGTTCGTGTCTACCGAAATATGCTGGACAGAAAGGCAGCCTATCCTGACAGAGGTATTTGTCATATTACCTAGTAAAACTGAAGATTATGCGAAATTATTTTTTGATGTTGAGGCTGAGACAGAGAAAAGTGTATGTCACGAAGAAATCTGTAATTCTGAAGATCGAGAAAAAGGCTAGTATAAGGATTTCTCTAACTTTCCAATAGACCATCTTCGTTTGCTAAGTGATATGTTTTTTATTCTTTGTTACTCCTGCTGAGGAATATGGTGTGCCTGGTATACGATATATAACCCGGGTAAGGTACTTACTTTTCTAATGTTGTAGGAGTTGCTGGTTAATTCTGTCCTGATGCCAATGATCAACTTGTTATCGGATCCCGATTTCGTTAACAGAACCATAGCTTGGTTTGTGAGTACACTTTCCTATGCGTTTTGTTAGTAACTAGTGGTTTGCTTTCTTCATGTTGTTTATTTTCTCTGTTAATATTTCCTTCATACCAAATATATGTAGTCTTAGGTTGATTCAAATAAAATAAACAAATTTGTCCATCGTATTTTTCCCCACCTATCATGAATCTCTAACCTACACGTACCTCCCAATTTCATAGATCGCGCTCTAACTGATATATCAGTCAACTTAACATATAAGACTGTATAATCATCCTTAAGGACTTCCAGAACCAACCTATCTAGTTTTGCCACTCTTCCTCACTTCGAATGGGAAATGGCCTCGATCTCAGTTATGGGACTTGTGCCAATTTCCCATCCACACTGCTTGAAGATTATGGATAGCTGGCACCCGGTTAAACTGTTACTAAGTGTTCTGCTAACCGACCTAACCTCCTGGAATGAGGGAACTATGGTTCCGAAATAGTCTAGCTCGTAGCTGAATTCCACTAAACGTATTCTCGACTATTTGGAACAGTAATTTAGTGTGACGTATTACCATTACCCTTTCGCCTATGTGACTTTCGTTCCCCACCACTACTGGGTATCGTTGCTTAAAATATTTGTCAGTCTGCATTCAAACTGTCTCTCATCCTCGTGTTTCGGTGCCGGTTAGTATGAGATTTCGAGAATCTGTCAATTTATTTGAAACCCCCGAACTCCATTGATCTTTCCTAAGCTTCTAGTTTGAGTCACAAGTAGATAACAATGCTGTTGTTACAACTGTTTGGATATTACATCAAGCCTCTCAGAATAAACTTAACCCACACGGTCGACTAAGTGCTTAGTTTATTGTTCGTAAACTGTACTTCTGACCATTTTTTCAGAATTAGTTTTAAAGGGTCTTCCTTCTGTGACTTTTATGGGCCCGGCAAGTCACAGACAAACGCGTGTTTACACTTCAGGATGGAGTGTGAAAACATGTGCGTTGGAGAAGCAGTAGTCGTGAATCGAGTCTTAAAGACGAGGTCTGTGTTGAGTCGATGTTGGGGGTCATCGGAAATTATCCTTCCTTATGATTACAATTTTCATTTTCTAGAACTGAGTGGTCCTTTGTGTATGGTTATTCAACCACAACATAGAACCTATACGCATGCACATCAGTCCAGGTTCCGATACCCGATTAGCACAGAGAAGTGAAGTCAGACCAAATCTCAGAATAATAGAGGTGGTAACAATATCAGTGGTAATAGGAATTCACGAAACGGAAACATAAATTAATGAAATGAAAGCAAAGAGTTATGAGGAAGTTAAAAGCTCAGGATTTGGGAAAGACGAAGAATGGATGCACCTGAGCCATTGCAAACGATTTCGAGCCATATCATTCAAGGTCTCTAACTACTGGTTACGACAATCACGTGAACCCCAACCAGGTAGTCTGTACCTATTAACGTAGTTCAATCCAGTTGTCAGTGACTTCACGGACTGATGAAATGTTTTGACTTGACCGCCCCTAGCCTTCTTGCAGGCAACCTTGCACCAGAGAACTTCGCCCGTCGAGATAGGCGGTGGCTAGGTATACGTAACACATATCCGAACCACATAAATTGATAAAAATCGACTACTTCGTCGATCGATCTACCGCACTTATCTAGTACTCTTTCTAACCGAGCCGCCTCGCAGCTAAGTGAAGCGGCAGATGCTTTCAACTACACTTCCTATCATTGGTTTAGGCGATGACGCGAGCCAATCCTGAAGTAACATTCCAGATTTGTAGAGAGTATTGTATCCGATAGTTGGAACACATAGTCACTTCTGTCCATTTCTTGGGCCTTCACTGATGAACTCGCCCAATAGTCGCTCAACTCGGTTTTCGTTTTCTACTTGGACGTGAAAACCCTATTCAGTGAAACTATAATTGGTGAACGACACTAAAGTCACATTGAGGACGTTCACTTATTTAATAGGGCTGAGTGGGGGTTATAGACTAGTGTGGGGAATTAAGATTATGATTGACAGTTGATGGTGAGGGTTAAGAACTAGACTTAGGGTTTTCATCCAGAACTGACATCAGCTTAAATGCCAAAACGCTTTCGAGCTAAATGGATTTCGCGCTGAAATCCAAGACCTGTTATTCTAAATCTCACTTGTCCGTCCATAAATTATAGTCTTGCCATCCATTCTATGATTGATCTGTCAGAGAGCTTAGCTTTTTGAAGCTTATTGGACCTTCTATAAAACTCGCTTTTTTTCAACATCGGAGCTGTGGTCAGTGCTAGCATAAACCGAATGGATGTATAAACTTATCTATTATTAAACTGTCGGGTAAAATATTTTTGTAGTATGATATTTAAGGTATTTACGATATGTTAGCATACTTTAAACGTTATACTTCTTGTATGTACATAATTGAAATATATGGTTTCTTACACGTTTGTGTGTTAAGTTTTGATTGTCCATTTTTGCTTTTCACAAAGCGTTTTGCTACACCTCTAAAGGCCTATGAAGTTTATAACGGCTTTCACTATACAGATAATAAAGTGCAGGTTTAGTTTTAGTCACTTGACCATCGGAAGGCTTTTTGCTGTCCTAACTAGTAAGAAAATCGTGTTTCATCTGTCAAGTTTTGTACGTCTGATCCCATAATATCTACATTTTATGCTTTGCTTTCTTTTTTTTCTAAATAGGCATCAGAGAGTGCCTATACGAGTGAGTATTTCTGCCAAGCACTACGCATGTCTGAAAGCACTGAAGAGATAGACGTTGTCATTCGTCAGCTAAATAGTTTCATGGATAAACTTCGGGGTCACGACACTGGTGGTGATGATGGTAAACAGATTTATTTTTGGTTTCTCTACATATTTGTTTTACGTTGTCTAGTTTTTGAATAAATAAAGTACATCTATCAATGCTTAGAAGCAAGAAAAATTGGTTCAGCGATTGTACATCTTCAAAAATGGATTTGCTAAAAAGAGAACTTTCCGTTGAACCAACCTTTCTTGTTTTTAAATGAATACACTACAGTTTTGGTAAATTACTGAAAACATACTCTACGCAAGTTAAATGATTATATTGTCCAATACGGAAGATGGAAGAGATTTACAATTGAGAAATAAACGTATGAAAATAGTTTATTTAAGGTTAAAACGAAAATTTTTAAATTCCATTTGGGGTGAACTATCTTACTATTTGTGATAGAATGTAATTAAAAACTACACTAGGGTCACCACTGCCTTCTATTCTGAGCCATATTTGATAACTTTTTAAGCCGCTGATTTGTACTGTCTATAGGACTACAACAGGAGAATTGTGGGTGATCAACAGATTGCAGTCCTATATAACTATCTTTCTTAACATGTGGATTTATCAAAATCTTGTCACTATCTGAGCTGTTCTTATTACAGGTTCTTGAACATGTTGATAGGCTTCCCTGTACATCGAAAAAGAGTGTTTCTTAAGTTAGATATATAGAGTTGTTTATAATAACATGCAATATTGGAGTGTTTATAGTAGTGTCGAAATTACAATGACAGATTACGTCAAAATGATGATGAAGGACACCAAAGTATGCGAACTGTTACAATAAAACAAGCTTTCAACGAACACGCTATAATTGAAACTGCCTGTCGCAAGTATTCAGAAGATATGGTTGCCATAAAAGATATAAATTGAATATCATCAGCTTCTGTAAGTACTCAAGAACATTATTTGACAACATATGTAGGTCAAATTATATCCTCGAAAGTTATTAGAAATGAAACGGGTTACTGAATATTGATAAGTAGTGTAGAATGATACACGAAAGGGAGTGAAGTTCGAAAATAGGAATAGAGAATGTAACTGAGCTTAACATTAATTCCGAAGGTTTTACAGCATTTGACGGCGTTGGAAGGCTCAATCAATGCATCCGTAACGCGAACTAAAGCCTTTCTTCCATAGTTTGTAGTGTATGACGGGTACCGTACAATTGTCTCATAAATTACGTAAATTCCTTTCAACAATCGCATTTTTCTGATGGTTATTAAGCACACACAAGAGTACATCGTTTCCCACTCCAGCCTCTCGCTTTGTAACAGTCTCCTAACCTAATATCACACAAACGTCTATTAATTGGAATCTAGTTGATTAGTGCTTCAGTGAAGTGGAGCGACATCAGAAGCTGCAAACTTATGATAGCTATTCATCAAAATGGGTTCGTATACCATTCGTTTCTGCAGATTTCTGCAATCCACTTACACCAAAGGTTTGAAATCATGACTTTTCAAATTCTCTAAGTGATACTTCCGTATTCACCAACACGGTTTAAACTCGGAACATACACTTTCGTTCTTTTTACTTTTAAAAAATCCCTCTGTTTTGAAAAGGCGATGAAACAGTCAAATACGACAATGTTAATTCTACAACTATCTAACTCAGAGAAAACAACACCACGAAAAGTGTCTTTCTCTTGATATGAGTTTTAAAGTTCTTCAATTTGCCTTGTAGATAAACAGCTTGGTAATCTCAGTAGCATCATTTAATCAATAAAATTGTTGTGTTATTTTCATTAATTTGTTTATTTCAATAAATAAGCAGTAGTCTTCTTATTGATTTTTTAGATGCTCTTATTAAAGCGCAACTTGGAAGTCTCGATTATGTCAGAAAAATATGTTTAATTCGTCGAAGACAAATTCAAGAAGGTGTAGCTGAAAAAGTAAGCTTTTACAATTCCATATTGTATTGTCTACGTATTCATCCTTTGTCAAATATTTTTCTTTCAACTCCTCCTATGTTCCGTTTATAGCCCGGACGTGTATTAGCTTATCACTTACAACCGGATGCACGAATTTATGATATGTCATTTCAAGAACTGATGACTAAAAGTGTTGCAGTTGTTAGCTTTTTAGGTAAGTGTACTTTCTGTATTATGATTCTTTTTATTCTTTTGGATTGTATACTGTCATTTAATTGCTAGAGTTCATCTACTTATACATATAACATGGGAATATCTGTGCCATATTTCTTTATTTTAACTTTTAAGTCTCGGCACGGATTCAGAAAATTCAGTTGGAGTTTGTCAACTTACCTCACTTACGGCGTAATTTAGACATCCGTCTTCCAACTAATTGGTATGTATGGTGCACAGCAGTCCGCTCTGTTTTACTTTATGGCTATGAGACATGATCTATGAAATTAGAAGGCATGCGTAGGCTGAAGGTTTCTGATCATAGATGTCCTCGAAACATTTTTGGCGTTTCGTGGAGCGACTGAATAAGCAATTTTGAGGTTTTGCGCCATTGAATGTTTAGCAAAGGTGGCCAGTCAGTTAATTAGGTTGTTAATCTCCATCGACTGAGGTAGTCGACTTAGAATACTCCGATGACATAGTCCTGTTTGGTGAAGACGCTGATAAAATGCAGTCTTTCGGTAGCACTGAGCAACAATGCCAGAATGTTTGGAATGCGCTTCTCTTCCTCTAAATGCAAGTTGTCGCTTCAGTACTGGTCTGCGTCAACACCTGAATTAAGGATAGGGAGTGAAGTAGTCGAACGCGTTGACAACTTCACTTATCTTGGAAGTCTGATCAGCCCCAATTGGTTGGTATCGGACGAAATCTCAGCACGGATTCGAAAAGCTCGTTTGGCTTTTGCCAACTTACGTCACCTATGGCGAAGGCGAGATATCCGTTTATCAATAAAAGGACGAGTATACTGCGCGGCAGTCCGTTCTGTTTTAATTTACGGCAGAGAAACATGGCCATTAAGAGTAGAAGATACCCGTAAGCTACTAGTATTTGACCACAGATGCCTCAGAAATATTGCTGGCATCTGCTGGGATCACCGGGTGAGTAATAGTGAGGTTAGACGCAGGGTATTAGGGAATGATGGTAAATCAGTTGATGAGGTTATGAATCTTCATCGACTGAGATGGTTGGGCCACCTGTTACGTATGCCTGAACACCGATTACCACGACGTGCAGTGCTATCCGGTATTGGAGATGGTTGGAAGAAAGTTAGGGGCGGCCAAACCAAAACGTGGCATCAGTGCTTGAAGTCACTAACTTGTAGTCTGAGCCATGTGGGTAGATGCAGACTACTTGGTTGGGATCCGCGTGACTATCGTAACCAATGGTTAGAGACTCTTGGTGACATGGTTGAGAATCGATCACAATGACGTCGGTGTATACACTCTCTATCTTCCCTTAAACTAAGAGATTAAAATCGCTTCATATCTTTCTACTAACTAATTCTTTCTTCCTGTACTATATCCTTGTATGTAATCTTTCTTTTATATATTGCCACCTCTGAATTCACTACTTTTATGAATCCGGTGTCCATCTTGTTGTGTTAATAAGGTATGGCAACTTGGACCGATGCATAAATGTGCCTGGTCCTACGTTGTAGCTGACTGACTGATTGAGGTAGTCGGGACATGTATTACGCATACCTAACCTCTACTTACCTCGACGACCAATGGTTGCTAGTGCAAGAAGTAGGTTGAAAGAAAGCTAGAGGTGGCTATACTGTGACGTGGTTTCAGTTCGTAAAGTCATTATCTGTTGGTCTGGGCTATGTCGCTAGATAAAGACTACTTAGTTAAGGTCTACGTGACAACTACAGTCAGCGGTTGAAGACTACGTAACGTGGCGTAGAATTGTTCGCAACAGCTCATATGCTTTCATTCTTTATCTTTCTCTCGATCTTAAATTCCAGTACCCTATCGTACATGCTTTTCCATTCTACCTTTTCAAACTATACTACAAAACAATAAACATATTTTTTGTTATATTTCAATGAGTAGGAGAATTGCATTTCTGACTTTTCGTGACTTTATGTAAGCCACTTCTTCAGTATAAATAAATAACCGGGATACAATTTTTCTACTCATTGGGATATAGCAAAAAATATATTTATTATTAACTCTCCACCTAACTCTCGATTCATTTAAAGCTATCAAATCCAACCTTAGTATTGATGCCTATTTTCCAAAAGTTTAATTTTTCATCGCTACTATATTATTTCGATCACTTTTGTTATTTTCATGTCCTGTTAATCTGGTATGCTAACTTGAGACAAAGCACATCTGTACCAGGCTCCATGTTGATGATGTCTGTCTGTCTATATTTTTTATTACAGTTATAGTTAAAAAACTGTAGATTTCTAAACGCTTTTATTTAATTATTCAACACCCTATAAATCACTGGTATTTTGTTTTAAGTGGATATTTATCACCAATAAAAGCATATACTATATATAATACTATATATATAATATTGTGGATTTATGAAACTTCTATATGTGAACCAGTAGTTTCGTAACTTGTCTAAGTAAAAACTTAAAGTTGTCAACGAGTAGCCAACGTGTAATAGTAAAAGATAGTTTTTAACCGCATTAAAAATGGAAGACATTTTAAGTGGTGAAAGTTAATGCGCAAATGCAGAAAATAGACAATTTTGAGATACTACGAACAAGAGAACTGTATATTTGTATCATTGTTTTACACTCTTGGTTAGTGTATATACCTGTTCATATTTCCAGTCTTTAGCAGAACCTATAATTTTCATCCACCAAGTTGGAACCCTGTATTTTCCATACTTTATGTTCAAACGTATTAAAGTAGTACTGCGAAACTACCATCCAGTGTCATACGAAATAATGTATTGTGACTGTGCTAAACTTAATTATGGCCATGAATTAGGTCTGTCTGTTGATGGTGTGATGGCAGAGAATTAAGCCTACTATCCATCTTTTATTTAATCGAAAAGTGAAGGATGTATAAAATCGTTGGCGTCATTTAATCACTATTTCTGTAATAAGATTTTGTAAATAAGTATGTTCTTTAGATTGAGAACCTATTCTTATAGCTGGTAGTCTTGTCTTTAATATAATTTTTAGTGAGCGGGATGATTAGTTCAATAACCCACTGTCGGCAACATCGCTGTATTCTATTGATCTGCATTGTATTCGTTCACTTTAACTACCCAGATCTCTTTAATCAAATCTTAACTCAAAAGTGCGGCGAAAGTTTAAAACCAACTTGTATTTTTAGCCTTTGTGAAATTAATATGACTCAAGCTCTGGGGCCTGTAATTTTCAATACTCAATTTCACGTCACCCAACTTCACATCAATTCCTCTTTCGTGTTTAATATACTTGCTATACATTCTTCGATTGATTTCGATAGCCCGTGGAACCAGCGTTAACGATTCAAGCTTCACTTGTCAGTTGAAACTGTGCTTCAAATTACATGTTAATGTTTGTTAGTGTTCAAGTTTTATGTTAATTTAAACCTTAAGCTTCACTGACTGAAACTCTAAATTCTGATACTATGGATAAGTCCTTAACACGCTTGCAGTTTGAAATAAAACTGACTATTCATCACTGTTGTAAACAGTGACCAATATGCTTCACTGACATATATATATATATATATATTTCGTGTTTTTCTTGGAGTTATTTATTATTCTGTTGTTATTATCTATTTGTTTGTTGTTTGCTTCTTTCTGTAATTTCAGATTTTCTGGCTTCCATAAATAAACATTCATTACTTCGATTGTATTTAAATTGTGTGGTAAGCAAGCTCTTATTAGTGCATTTTTTATTCAATTTAAAAAAATATATATATCAAGTCAGTCGAAGCGTCCAAATCACTCAATTGAGATACGCGCAAAATCGAAGTTCACGAAGCAACGATTTGTCCAAAATAGCGATTCTTTATTGAACAATATACAAAAATTAGTTACAAACCTCAACGTATGAAGTGTCTACGGCGTTCGCCGCATCCTATTGTCTGAAATAAAAGCGGCTTCCTGTAATAGTAACATAAAGTGTAATTACAGCATACGATAGTGCAAAAGACAGCTGTTAGTTGTGCCTAAGTTGGTAACTTTATCAACAAGGAAAAACCGAACGAAGAGCGAAAAATATGAAAACCGTTGCGTTTAAACAAGGGTTAGAAATATACACAAAATTGTAAATAACTGCTACAATGGTTGGGATAACGTAATTGTGATAATAAATACAATAAATGTTATAAGTATATGTGAATATTTCAGAATATTACACAACAAACTTGCGTTACAACATAAGCTCAGAGATTGCGAGGAATACAACTATTTACTGAATATTAATAAGTAGTATAAAACAATATGCAATAAAGTCTAAGGGAAGTGAATAAGACAGAGAATATAAAACAGACTTAACAATATATAATACGATAATTCAAGAATACGGGCTGACAATCCTGGTTACTAGATTATCCATTCACAGTTATAGATAGGACATACATATTCACAATGTCCAACTAACACTCTTGAGAACGGAATTTAACTAGACAACAATTTGCTGACACAATTACAAGGAATTTACACACAATGAATTACAAAGTAGAGATCGATAAGTATATGAATTCACAACATAATATGTTCTTTATGCACTTCCTATAAACGACTGTTTGTCTTGGCTGAATAAATACACTTCAGAAATAGATATAGATAAATTTTTTGCGACATTTTATATTTGAAAAAGGTTGTTTATTGACGTATGTTACCAAAACAAATTCATACCCCCATGTCCTCACAAAGAATGATTTCACTTAGACATGAAAATTTATGTTGATTTCTTTTGATTAACTAAACTAATTTTCGTATCATAAAATTGTTTTATCATGTTAACTTTGATACAAGTTAATGAACAATAGTAGGTAGAGGTGGTTAAGCATTCCTCTTTCAATCATTTTATTGCAGGTTTAAACTCCGTTGCATATATTTCGGTTTATTCGATGTAGTTATATCATAAACGTTTACACATAAAGTGTGGTCAAATACCAAATACAGAAACATGTACTTAGTCATTCAGTCGCATTTTAATACAATTTGAAAAAAGTTGCTCCAAGATGCCTACTATGGTGAATAATTAACGACTGATTACTTATTCTCTTTCATACAGAGATGTGTTTTAACGGGAAAATAATTGAATTATTTAGACTGCTAACATTAGACACTAGATTATGATACTTAATTGGATGAAACAGTTTACTCAACGACCCGACCGTTCTATTGAGAAAAAAAACAGACTGGAACAAAAAATTGTTGACACAGCTAGTAGGTAGTCTGTAATTCCAGTGAATTTTACAATATAACATAATCTATTGTATATTTAGTATAGATGAATATGTCTTTTATTACTCCTTAATAAATAACAGGTCACTTAATTTGAATAAATATTTATTTGTGCAAGAGGTTCATTTATCTAACCGGTTATATAACCACAAGATTATATCGTATGCATATAAAAATGTATATTTACAGTGTTCTTGTTAACTCCGATAAATAGATAATCGGATCATTTCAAAATACACATTAAAATGTACGGATTTTCACAAAAAGAGTAATATAATAAGACACCTAATAGGGATGTAACAAGTCATTCTCTGGATAAAAACCATGTTGTATCATAAATTACATAATCCTTCTTTATTCTTTTAGAGTTTCCGTGAAGGCGTCAGTAAATTGATACCCAACGCAACTCTTAATCAAAATATTGATCCTTCAGTGTTGGCTCTTGCTGAAGCTTCACGAATGGAGACTATTACTTCTGATATGTCAACTAGTATTATAACTGAAGATTTATGCTTAAATCCTGCAAATCCAATTGACATTATTAATACCGATGAAGAATCTCTATCAGTCTCAAATTCTCCTAATTTTGAAGGCACACAAACTGAAGTTGCATCCAGTTTGTGTGACAATCAGAAAGATCTAATTGAAAAAGCAGATTCAATAACAACATCTTTAGATGAAGGTGGACAGCGAAACACAATGGTCATAAATGAATATGTTAAGAAAAATATACTAGAAAAAGTGGAGAAGATGAGATTGTTGATGATTCTATTGAACAGTTGCGTGCATTTGGCATAACAATATGCAGTAATTTATTGCACTTTATGCCTTTATCAGCTGAACCACTAATCCAACGTACATTAAAGGCACTTACTGGTGAACCGAATTCATTAAATCCTAATGCATTCACTGAAATTGAGGCACATGTAAGTAATAAGAATATTAATACCGAAAATTTGAATATTTTTGTCGTCTGATAAAGACTAACTTCTAAATTTTTCTTGTTAATTGATAACAATATCTGACACTAGGTGATACGAATTGCGAATCCCTTGTGGAATATACGTCAACTTTAGCTCGCAGCTAGTCTGTATGGGGCCGCGCTAACTAAGGACTCCTCGATGTTTTGTCGAACGGTATCTTTCAATGTGGTCTCTCGCATAAAATCTGGAATCAAACAGGCGATCTGTAAAAATATAGGACTACCTTCAATGACATTTAAGTAAAAATACAATCTACGCAATTGATATCACTAGGTTAATTTTATCTTTACTGTCCAGTGTTTTTCATATACATCAAGTGGAGGCAGTGATATGTGCTAACATTGAAGACTTCTCCACCTTCGTTTACTGAAGTCTATAAATTTACACTATGAAATTTAATACGATTATTCTATCGGTTCATATTTTAATTAACAAAATTACAAATTCGTATATGCACTGCATTTGATGAAATTTGCGAAATGCGTCCGACTTTAAATCCATCTCATTATCATGACTGATCACGAACATTCGCCTTTAGTTACTTTCCAAGTAGATTATTCAGATGCGTTACAAAATAGTTACTTATTCAATCCAACTCAATATATGTGACGAAGGCTAAGGCGAACAAGTTGTTAGAGTTAACCTAGTCAATAACCCGCATTCTTAACACGTCTCAAATTCGGAAAGTTGTACAGTTTTTCAGATTTTTTTAAACCTTTGTTTTCCTTTTTTTGTCTTTGTTTTTTTGTAAAAGAAACTTGTTGAAATACCTTGTGCTGAGAATTCTAAATTGTACCAAAATATAATAAAGCCATTAATAATAATAATAATAATAATAATAATAATAATAATAATAATAATCAGCAAACCTTTAGCAACGTTATACGACAGATGGAAATTTCGCTTTACAGATCTATCATTCTGAAGCATTAATTCTGATGCTGGTCACGGATATTATAACTCCATTTGACTGTCACCATTCTGCATAGAGATTGGAGAAAATAAAAGTACTAACAAATTGTTTTGATGACAGGTGCATCTAGAGACCTACAGGATCCAGAGACAATAGTGATCCGATTTTCTAAATTATGTGGTGGGACATTCATAGTTTCATTGTAGATGTCCTAAGAAAATCATATTGTCATTCAATTTTCGTTAATAAACGTTAGACTATTACTGATAACAATAACCGCCAATATTTCTTTCTAGCTCGAATCTTCTCATGATCTTCGCTCTCCTCCGCTTAATTACCACTACTTTTCGTTTGCTAATTTTCTGTGTTCAAAGTTTCTGTTTTTATAACTATATATGTGAAGTTGTACTATTTTAATGTACGTGCTTGAGTACTACGTTTTCCCACACTCTCGCCTTCTTTGTATATTCCTTCTCAACCTCGTTTATTGTTGAGGGTTATCGTCAGTTTTTATTCTATGGAATCCGTCATAGGACACGTTCGTATTAAAATGAACTCAGTCGTTCCTCAGTTACCAAGATCCGTGGGTCAAAACGAATCTCAATCAAAACAGACAACACTATCTTCCTAAAACGAACACTGTGGTGGGAAAGTGATATAGAGGCTTTAACCAATCCATTGGTCCTGTTCATCTGAGTTGGATCCTTAAATACTGTTACTACCTCTACTACTTGGGACTTGCCCTGACAATTCCATCTCACTGTGCTAATCAGGTTTGACAACTCGAACTAATGTACCTATATGCCAGTTTCTACTTTGTATATGACTGACCGACTGTTTAGTTAACAAATAACAATAACCTAGTTTTGTTAAAGTAACAATCAAAGTGTATCAAGATTTTAACTCATTCTTCATGTTATAGTGTGTGATGGTTGAATAGCCACTAATAATAATTGCCATTTAAAGAAGATGTAGTACATTGATTAAGTGTATATATTCATATTTATTTTTGTATTTCCTACTTCGTAAATAAACGTTTAGTGGATAAAACTTACCTCCCTGCTATTTATCTCTTGCCTTTCAGCATTAGTTCATTTTAACCGTTACATCGATAGTTCGATGTCGTTAGAAATTATCGCTCTGCTACACCGTATCATTGCACATCATCGTCTATTGATCATCATTCGTCTTATTCCCTTATTAACAGACATAAACCGTCCATTGTCAAAAATCATAGAATTTGTTTCCATAAAATAAATACTGATTTCAACTATAGGGTGGGGAATTTAAATCCGGATTTCAGATACTCTCTTTCTGGCCAAACCAAAATATTTGAAATGGTGGCTGCATTTGTTACAATATGGTTGAAAATGATATGGTTTTGGGTATCCTGCCATTCAGTACTCGTGCGATTTATTATAATAATCAATAACTTGCCTTAGACTCTGGTCATAAATTTGACTTTGCAAAGCAAGATCGTGGAGATTGGATTGCTAAGCAAATGAATCTAAGTAGAAAAAAGATTATAATAATGATTCAGTAGTTTAGTGTATCTCAATCTGATGTTACAAGCATAACGTCACTTGGTTAGCACGTTCATACCTATGCATTTTAGCTTAGGCCTCTTGTGATCAAGGCTAGTGATACCGTAGTATCTAGTACTATATCAAGCCCACATGGGTTATTCTAGCTTCCTGACGGACCAATTTGTTAATTGTTCTTGAATCACATTTTGACCTCAATTGTTGGCTTATTAACCTTGACTGTTTTTACATGAGCGTATGTGTGTGTATCGCATACCCTATTCATTACATATCTAGTTTATTTTTGTTTGGGTATAAATACTGAATCATGCTTTATCAAATAGAATCAGCAAACTGACCTCCGCTCTTCATTCTTAATGTCTGTTTGGATAAACGGTCTCTTGAAATAAATCCATCCAACGCAACCCGTATTTGACTTCTTATTACCACCGTCACACAATCGGGGTTAGCCTAGGCAATATACGAAGTTAAATGGCAGTTTTATGATCATAACATATTAATACGTCCATCCAAATCGTTGTCAGATCAAGGATCATAGAACACTACCCATATACCCTAACTAAACTCGCTAAATATACCGTCTACACCTTAATAGCTGAGAACTCCCACGTCTAGCTAATGAGTTCCTAATGAAGCGAAACATGTTTTCTTTTATATTACTTTATCCTTATTTGGCTTCAATCAAGGTTTCTAACCAAACGTTTTACATTTAACAGATTGTTAACATTCTCTCAGGTCCCGATTGTTTTGGTGCATTTAAACGTAGTAGTCAATATATTCATCTTTTGGCTGAGTTAGATTTACTCAAGGAACCATTAGAACAATCTTCATCGTCTAATTTTATATCTGTCCCTTCCATTTCAAATGATACATTACCTCAAAGTCAATCTCAATCATTATCTCAACCTGACAAAATGACTGTTTCAAGCGATTCTGTAATTCACAATGCTTCTTCCTTATCTCAAATGTCATGTTCTGCGAATTCTGTTGAAGATTGTACAGATTGGAAATGTATAGAAAATGACTGTTCTAAAGGTAATATTTTACATTTTTCTCAATAAGTGGAATAATCATAAATAAGCATTTACAACAACGACAAAAAATCGACTCATGAATTAAACTATTAAATTAGCACAATCCCCCATTCTGATAACAATTATCGTGTACTCACTAGTGACTGGCTTCAAGATGCATTTCCTGAAGTTCTAGTAGAGTTCAACCGTGTCTGTCATGAGGCGGTTACTCACTAAAGACAATAGCGACCTGTCGCGCAATATCGTAGATCGGTTTAAGTCTGGCCTTAACTCCGTTGGATGCCGGCTGAATAGTCTAGAGGTTAAACATTTGTGCTCGAAACTAAAGGTCCTGGGTTCGAGTCCCATGTGCGGAATCGTAGACCCGCTTTTGAGGAGTCCCGTACTAAGACGAAACGGCAGTCCAGTGCTTCCAGGTTTTCAATGGTAATTTGGCTTAAATCGACTCATGAATTCAACTATTAAACAAAAAGGAGATAAAATTATACTATTTATTCAAGAATCTGTCTGATGTTTATCATATTTATGAACGTTAGGTGTTTAATTCACTACTGATAAATTGATAATGTCATGGTGAAAATTCCTCATATCATAATCTCTCAACTGGAAAAGATTCAATTTAAAGTACTACTCTTTGTAATATTTAAATGGTTGGTCGATTTTTACAAATGTTTTTTTTTTAGGTTAAGAAATAAAATATACTGGGGGTTACATTATATATTGTAATGTATTAACTAGTTTCATAGTATTATATTCTCTTCAATAATTCTTATGTTTGAACTATTTACCTCCAATAATGCAACACCGCTGAAATCCCGATTTACGACTTTTTCTTATCTGAACATATAGCAACCAAGTTATATTGTTGAATCTATTGAATTGTGTATTAACACCACAGATTCTACCAATTTAATATTTATGAATCCAGTGAATATTAATACACTGAGTTGTAATATAGTAGTAAACAAATCTGGACATTTTGGACATCTGTCCCTCACCATTGAATTCTACACTTTCCGCAAGATAGATTCATTAGAGATGTTCATTAAAGCTTCTGGATAAACAAAGTTTTGTCATCAAATCCCAATACATGTCTCACCAACTATATCGTATCTTGGCTTACGTTTATTCTCATTGTGCGAACTACTCTATTTAGTCAAACAATCTGAGATAATGATTAGTAATTAGTTGATTGAAGAGCTATGAACCAACATAGCCGGTTTCTCTAATCAACTATAGAACTTAATTATGTCTGTTTTTCTGTTAATAATTTGCGTTTAAGTATGCTCGTTTACTCAAAGAAAAACTTATTTTTCAGACTAGTGGTCTTGTATTTGATTTCATATACAGTCTCGTGAACAACCATCACTCAGCTATATCGTATTATTCCATAGAATTTAACGACCAGAATTCATTTACTTCATTTTAACAATCGAAGATTTATCACTGGTATTCAAAGAGTGTGAAAGCATTATTCTCTAATGAATGAGTTTTTACCGTATTTCTTTTATTCTTTGGAGGGATATATAAACTTTAATAGTTTTGTTTCTCAGTTCCTCACTTTGTAATGTAAACAACGAAATTCAACAACCTCCTCGATCTCACATACTAATAATATTATAGCTTTACTTATCAGTTAAATTACTATATATTTTCCCCTAAACAATTTACCCGTATGAATTATTCATTTGACGAATATTTACTGACTTTTTTTCTTCAGAAACGAAACAATCAGGGCTGCCAAGATTATCGGAACCTCCTGTACGTGAATGTGTTTTGTTTAATTACATTTCGACTTTTCTGTTATTCATAATCAATCAAATTTTTATTTAATATGCTTTTCTAATATCTGATTACTTCGTAATCATAGGATCAGGATGGTATCAATGACATTTTGTATAACTAAATGGGTTACAAACTTTTCGTCAAGTGCTCCCATCGATTTTGTAGATCTATTAAGAACTAGGTGGCATTGGATAATAATCTTGTCCCAGTTTGAAACTTCTCGACAGTGAGAGCACTCATGACTCTATGAAGACGATCAAATTAACAACTGTCAGATCTTGTTACGGATTCGACCTTATTAAACCACTGTATCGTAGTTCAGTGTTTACATTTTCAAATTTAGTCACGATTTTTATCCCAGTGTCATCGGTTAGTTGCTAAGGTACTTTCAAATTGGTTAACTCCGCTTGTCATGTGTTCATTAATTACTTAGTGCTAACGGATACTGAGCTTCAGAACTTAACAGTTGTTGATTGATTTTTGGTTGTCAGTGGCTGCACCTCTATGATGCCAATCAATAATAAAGATGATCTTTAAAAATTATTTCTTAGGGATACTAGATCCCCGAAAATCACTTGCTTAACGTTTTATTTTCGTAATTTTATTTTTGAAATTTGAATTTCTCGTCGTCGCGCCATAAGCGCTCAATTTTTTCCTCCAGATTGTATTTTTCACTTGAAAGGATCCTACATGTCATTGGTTGGTTGCCTCTTTTAGTATGCTATTTTGTAACGTTTCCAAAGGACATATTATGCTATATATATATATATATATATATATATATATATATATATATATATATATATATATATATATATATATATTGTAGTGTCAGTCATTATTTTAAGCCCATATATCTTATATTCTAGTTTTCAGACATTCCGTTTTATTCATTCTACTTCAGTCATATTTTGACCTTGTCAATTATTCGCTTATTAGTCTTGACTGTTTTTATATATGAGCGTATATGTGTGTACGGTTCATATCCCATGACTCATCACATGTCTGTAGTTTATTTTGTCTGCCCATAAATATTAATTAACGCTTCACTAAAACGGAGTTGGCTTCCCAGCCATCTTCCCTGCGTGTCATTTTGCTTTGCTATGTTTCATTCGCTTCATATACAAAATATATGTATTTTCAAGTCAATTCTCGTTATTCGACTTATTTAATTCCGTTATTGGATAACGCGATCTAAGTCGACGATGATATACGAGAATAGGTAATAGCAAACATTCGTACATTCTGAATTGGAGTCAGATTAACGGGCCACTTCATTGGTAAGCCCGCCGACGACGAACGCAACGCAGCAAGCTACGTCGATGAAGGCACTTCTGCACTCTATACGTTCGACGAACATATTCAGCGAAGCCAGCGCAATCTCCAATCCGACGCAATCAGCAAAGCCTGTGCATCATGGTATGGACATGTTCAAGTCGTATTATCTTATCAATACTTTGTACTCATGTCAACCATTCTCATTGATCCATTCGTCGGTTTATTTAATTACGATTCAAATTATCATTATATGCTTATTATTACATTATTGCAAATATCATGACCGAATGTGGAATTATTAATCTTGTTCGTGCTGTCACTAAATTGACATTTTCGCAATCATATCACTCACCGAACAAATTATCATTTTATGAAAATTCCACTCCACTTTGTGAGAACTCATTGGGATATTTTTACTATTCAAAAACGTGAAACTTTCCTGCTTTAAGTGAGTTCGTTCCAATTTTTCATGTCATTTTGACCTAATATTACATTCATTCACTTAGTCGAGGTCAGCAATTTATGTTATCACAACATACATTTTTCATTTCGAAATCGCCTCCTATTATGTCTATGGATGCATCTAACTAGCTGATTAGTAACCATTACGTTAATTTTATCTATTCTTCCACGTGCATAACTACATGCTGCATCACTTATCACTCAAAAACGCTATTCGAGTACTGCAACTACTATTCTATTCCCATTGCACTGTATATCAGAACATAGAGTTTAGAGCTAGTCTCTCAAAGATACACTCTTGTTCGTTACATCCAAGTCAGTCTCATACGTCGCAATCGCTAATCATATGTATTGGTATTTCTGTCATGCCTTAGTACGGTTTTGTAACAAACGAGATCGACCGCATCTCCCTCAAACCACACAAACCACTCTAGGCTTCATGACCAAAAAGGAATTCGACTCTACGTACCTCGTCTACTCAGTCACTATTCTGTTCCTCTGGTCATTCTACTAATACATATTTAACGATAACTCAATGCATCTGTCATAACGCAGACGACAACGTTCACTGACTTCAAATTTTATGATTATTATCAATTGCAGTACAGCAACGAATATCACCCGTCGATGCAGATATCATTTCACGACTTCACTATTATCATCCTACGAACGGGAACTACGCATTTAAATTCGAATTCACTCATCACTAGTCGATGCTATTTATTCTGCTGCGGCTCAACAGAACATATATTTCGCATATTTCACTATTCTATCAGAATCACAGACCAATTTCTGTCGTATTCTACTTTACTTATTTTCACGATTTATTTCATTGTCATACCCACAAACAATTTATTACTATTTTCACGATATTTTGAATCACTCATACAAACTTGTTATTTTATCGTTCAGACAGTCATAGAATTAGTACATGTTAATTATTCGTACGCTCATTCATTTGCTCATATTTTCATGCTGACATTTCCATTTTTGTCCGCGCCTTTTACATATCCATGTATTCTTTCACATAAGTATGACATTTTCACATAATACACTCACCCCTCATGTGACACTGTGCTTTATCGAGTGTTGTACAATTTTTTTTGGCTATTTATTGTTAGCGTTAACTTCATATCACTTCAGTGTTATTTTCGAAAACAGACATTTTTTAAATGTGCTATTTTCTACGTGGGGGCTATGTAGTGTCAGTCATGAAGCCTAGAGTGGTTTGAGGGAGATGCGGTCGATCTCGTTTGTTACAAAACCGTACTAAGGCATGACAGAAATACCAATACATATGATTAGCGATAGCGACGTATGAGACTGACTTGGATGTAACGAACAAGAGTGTATCTTTGAGAGACTAGCTCTAAACTCTATGTTCTGATATACAGTGCAATGGGAATAGAATAGTAGTTGCAGTACTCGAATAGCGTTTTTGAGTGATAAGTGATGCAGCATGTAGTTATGCACGTGGAAGAATAGATAAAATTAACGTAATGGTTACTAATCAGCTAGTTAGATGCATCCATAGACATAATAGGAGGCGATTTCGAAATGAAAAATGTATGTTATGATAACATAAATTGCTGACCTCGACTAAGTGAATGAATGTAATATTAGGTCAAAATGACATGAAAAATTGGAACGAACTCACTTAAAGCAGGAAAGTTTCACGTTTTTGAATAGTAAAAATATCCCAATGAGTTCTCACAAAGTGGAGTGGAATTTTCATAAAATGATAATTTGTTCGGTGAGTGATATGATTGCGAAAATGTCAATTTAGTGACAGCACGAACAAGATTAATAATTCCACATTCGGTCATGATATTTGCAATAATGTAATAATAAGCATATAATGATAATTTGAATCGTAATTAAATAAACCGACGAATGGATCAATGAGAATGGTTGACATGAGTACAAAGTATTGATAAGATAATACGACTTGAACATGTCCATACCATGATGCACAGGCTTTGCTGATTGCGTCGGATTGGAGATTGCGCTGGCTTCGCTGAATATGTTCGTCGAACGTATAGAGTGCAGAAGTGCCTTCATCGACGTAGCTTGCTGCGTTGCGTTCGTCGTCGGCGGGCTTACCAATGAAGTGGCCCGTTAATCTGACTCCAATTCAGAATGTACGAATGTTTGCTATTACCTATTCTCGTATATCATCGTCGACTTAGATCGCGTTATCCAATAACGGAATTAAATAAGTCGAATAACGAGAATTGACTTGAAAATACATATATTTTGTATATGAAGCGAATGAAACATAGCAAAGCAAAATGACACGCAGGGAAGATGGCTGGGAAGCCAACTCCGTTTTAGTGAAGCGTTAATTAATATTTATAGGCAGACAAAATAAACTACAGACATGTGATGAGTCATGGGATATGAACTGTACACACATATACGCTCATATATAAAAACAGTCAAGACTAATAAGCGAATAATTGACAAGGTCAAAATATGACTGAAGTAGAATGAATAAAACGGAATGTCTGAAAACTAGAATATAAGATATATGGGCTTAAAATAATGACTGACACTACAATATATATATATATATACTTGTGGTGTGCTTGTTGTTGTTCGTGCTTCTGGCTGCTTGTGGAATATACTTTCCTTTATCTAAACCTGGACTTCTCCCTCTAGTTAGCAGAGCTAGAACGCATTGTAATAGTTTGGCTTGTCTTGTCGTTGTGTCGCTGATCCGTCGTTCCGTTCACCGATTTAGAGTGATTTAGTCAAACGTAGAATTATTGTTGTTTTGTTTGCGGAGCATAATGTTTAATAAAGAAATAAATGCAGTTTTAACCAATCTGTTCACCATATTATATTCTCCATGGTTGAAATAGAAAAATGACATATTTCGCTGAATTCAAACTACAGAATTTATCATTCATTCGATTACTAATTCTTTCTCAGATTTACTTCACTATGTCAGTCATGAAGTTGACTGTGATTTCGTTGATTTATGTGTATAGTCTGTTGCCGTAAAAAGTTTTTCATTTATAAATCACTTTCCAGTATAAATACTCTGAAGTTTCGTATACTAACTTAATAACACAATACACGTTAGTCGAAATAAAAGTTTTAAACTTTGTCTCTGCTTCAAATCGACCTCATCGTTAGTCCGTATCAAGTGGTTTTAATTGTTTATGAAATTATATTTTAAATGTTTGTATAGTCGTTAGACAGATAGCTTGGGTAAAAAAATTTAATCATTGCGTGTGACATTGTAATTTTCAACCCAGTACATAGATAAATACTTCGTTATCATCTTATCTTTCTTCAGTATCGTTTCGTGTATCATTTAAAAGTATTCACCGGGTTAAATAATTTACTGGTTAGCAATGTTAGAAGCCCCCAAATGCCCTGGTACGGCCGAGGGTGGGGAGAGTCAGCTCTCCCTCTTGAAATGCTCTCACATGGCCACGCGTATACAGCCACTGACAGGGAAGTACTACTCACAGCTTTCTCGCGGCATTACTGTTATTTACGAAATTAACAGGACAAAACAATTGTAATGTACAAGGTGGTGGGATTTTCGGCAGTAAAAAATATACTTTAATGAGTTCTGATATATTTTCATTATTTAGAAATTTAACATGATTCTTGTAAAACTTGCTAACTTTTCTGCTACATTTCGTTTTCCTTCTTTGAAAAAAAGATCATTTCAACAACAAATACTGGATGTGGGGTTTTTGATGATGCTTACACAGCTGTCATAACTCGGGCAGGTAATTTATATGTTTCTTTTGACTAAACTAGATTATTTAAGCCTAAAATTTCATGTATATGGTAGTCTTTGTCTCGGTTATACGTAGTGTTTGTTCATTAGCAGCTTTTGTGTTATACCGTGCGACTTTTTACGCAGCTGTTGATTCAATCGTGTTATAATAATTATTATTTACCTCATACTACAGTCATCCATAACTAACTGTAGCTGCTACATGGATGTGGTGATCGCGATGCCATATCGCTATGACTTAATTTAGTTGTATTGACTAAAATAGATGTTCATTTAAGTCTTATCATGCCAGGCAAGTTGGTTAGAGAACAGTTAGGCCAAAAGCAGCAACTTAAGGTCCAATCGTGCTACTGACTGTACCGGCAGTAAGTTGTTTTCCTCAAACAACCAGCATCTGCAGCGATCATCCTTCTTCACAACGAAAGGATAGAGTCAGAAAATGTTAACCCTAAAATTAGTCCATCTCATCTTCCTCCAATGATTTTCTTTGTAGTCAGTAAGAATTGCAGGTTCATGGTTAACACATCATAAACAACCCAAAAAAATCCCGTTTGATCAGCCCTAAAGAGTCTATCCTTGTGTATTGTGGTGCAGCTACCAGGTTGCTAAGACCACTACTAATCTAACTCAAGAAACGTCTTTCCATGATGTATGCAACCTGGAAGTGACAACTGTTTTTAACAGCACTCGAGTGCTCTTTATTTACAATTTGAACCCTTCAGTTATTACACTTAGATGTATATTTAAGATTTCGATTGTTGAAACTTTGCGCAAAATTCAAGATGCAATGAAGATTAGCTTGTATTTAATCAAGAGCTAAATAAGAATTAAGTTATGATAACACTTAAAACTAATAGACATAGGAAAACTAAAGAATAGCGGACATGATTCATGAAACCTTAAAGGTAAATTAAAGGCTCTTTATTCTTAAAATCAAAGAATTAGCTGAATAAATATTCATCTATATCCCTACAATCATCATGAATAAAGCATATTTTTACCGAAATTTTTTATTAAATTACATTTTGCATTTATAAACCAATTTAACTTAATAAACATAAAACTAACAAAGGTATTTGCATTCATTTTTTTCTCTAGAAATAATGCATGATTCTTATGTAATTTATACTATAAAAGTTACACGTACTATACTATCTAATGGTCAGTCAGAATGTTGGAATACTTTACGTCGTTTCAGACATTTTGTTGAACTGCACTCGTTTCTTACAAATAGAGTAAGTTATAATAGAAAAATAAAGAAATTAATGAATTTATTGTTTTATTGAAATCATGAGTCAATTGAAGCTAGACCATCATGGAGAACCTGGAAACACTGGACGGTCGTTTCGTCCTGGTACGGGACTCCTCAGCAGTGCGCATCCACGACCCCGCCTCCCGCGAGATTCGAAACCAGGATCTATCAGTCTCGTGCGCGAGCGCTTAACCTCTAGACCACTGAGCCTGCCAGTATCCAACGGTGTTAATGTCTAACTTCAATCAATCCACGAATTCGCGGCACCGTACACCATTGTCTTCAGTGAGCTGATATCTCACAACAGACCTGGTTGAACTTCACTGGATTGGTTGAATTTAGACGTTAACACCATTGGCTGCCGGCTCAGTGGTCTAATGGTTAAGCTCTCGCTCGCGAGACTTGTAAGTCTTGGTTTCGGATCCCGCAATGTGGGATCATGGATGCGCAATGCTGAGGAGTCCCATACTAGGTCGAAACGGCCGTCCAGTGTTTCCAGGTTTACCATGATGGTCTAGCCTCAATTGACTTATGATTTCAACTATTGAAATTACTAAAATATCCACAAAACCCCTTCTGATTATTGTTCTATTGTTTGTTTTTGTGATTAGTGACTAAAGTCATAATTAATTCAAATACGATATACATTCAATAATGATTTGTGTTCCTTAATATCTATTAATATGTAATCACATTTTCAATTAGTAAACATAGCCATATATCTTTTGGTAAACAACAATGAATATTTATTCATACATCTAGTTCCCTTTATTATCTTAAAGAGAGCAAGAATGAAGATTAGTGAAGAATAATATCAATGCATTTTATTTCGTTAGGTTCCCATCATTCATCATATTATTTTGCACCAATCTTTGTTCTTGCTCTCTTTAATATTTATTCAATAAATTATACATTAATTAATGTTATACACTACTCAGTTTAATCTAATACATATCTGACTATGAATTACTTTATTCAAATATAATTTTTAATTTATTTTTGAAGTCAAATATATCTTCATTAATCATCTTCATGTTTTTACTTAAGTAATCGAATTCTTGATATTCAGGAGTATGTATCAAGTTAGTTAAGTATTCACTCGAAACAACATTTATTGTTTATGCACTCTAAGTGTTCCACTTAATGTTGAGCAGATATTTGATTTTAATTTAACAGTTCACGAATAATAACTAACTTCGTGTATTCTTCAATTATCTTGGGAGTCTCATCAGCCCTTGTGGTCTGGTGTGTGACGAAATCTCAGCACGGATACAGAAGACTCGACTAGCTTTTGCCAACTTACGTCATTTATGGTGTAGGCGAGATATCTGTCTTCAAAACACTACTCGTACATCCTGGGACCATCGAGTAGGTAACGCAGTTGTTAGGAAATGGGTACTAGGTAAGGATGGCAAATCGATTGATGAAGTAGTGAAACTTCATCAGTTGAGAGGGCTGGGACATGTTTTACGTATGCCCAACCACCGACTGCCCCGACGTCTGATGTTTTATGATGTAGGAGTGGGTTGGAAGAAAGCTAGGGTCGGCCAAACCAAAAGATGGCAGAAATTCATGGACTCACTGACAAGTGAACTGAACCATGTTGGTAGGTGTAGACTACCTGGTTGTGGACCGGGAGATGATAGCAACCGATGGTTAGAGACCTTGAATGACATGACTCGAAATCGTTTGCATTGGCGCAGGTGCATCCACTCTCTGTGTCCTCCCAAATTATAATCTTCTGAATTCTTCATGTCTTTCTTTTTCTCTTTCCAAATTTGTTTCACTGGATTATACTCTTTAAATAACATCTCCAAACCCTAATCTTTCCGATTACTACTTATACTCTTATTACCTCTACCACTACGGGATTTGAATCGACGACTGCATCTCTGTGCTAATGTGGTGTGGCATCTCGAACTGATGTACATACGTACGAAGTTCTACGTTGTTACTGACTGACTGACTGAGAATTGTGTATTGAGGTAGGTATATGGTTCATGTTTAGATCTGAAACCCAATGGTTGAAATTCGAATGATTTAGCCATTGAGTTGCCACTTGTCGATGGTTGTTATTAAAACTTGGGATTTTTCTTTCCAAATTTACAAAACTGATATGTGGGAAAGGATGATAATCATTGATTGTTTGTTTAGTCAGACTAGTAGTCTGGCAGGTACTAGATTAGTTATATATTCCGTTACCCTTATAATTACTGTGATTGTTATCGGTTTTTGGGTGTGGAATTATATTTACTTCCTAGTCAGGCTAATTACGCGTTCTTCATCTGAGTTGTATTGAAGTCCTATAGAGCAGACACTGGGACCGAGCGTTATAACAAAAACTAAATTGTTTATCGTTGATTTATGGAGCGATAATGCAATGGTTCAGTTTTTTAACTTTCAGAAACTTGTTCCGTTTACTTCTGTTTAAGGCACCGATTAATAGTATCATTATATCTTATGTACTCCGAGTATGACTCAAAGTTAAGAATACGAACCTGTACACCCATTAAATGGATTAATATAATTTAAACATTGTTCTCTATATCATTGTTAAACATTATGTAAGGAAAACTTATACTCTTACCATAACATTTTATCAATTTTTTTTAGTGTGGTCGTATCACTGAACTCAAATTACCATCGAAAATTGCATTTAATAACATGAGCCCTGAATTTTTAGCACAACGTCGACGTGGACTTAATGTTTATTTGAATGTAAGTTTAGCTTTATGTAATCCTAATAAATTTTAACTGCTAAGAGTTATGAGTTGGGTGTTTTGAACTAATTCACTAGAAAAGTAAATCAAATATATTAATTACAGTTCTACAATCAAATATAAAATCCAGTATTACGATAATGCATGATCACTCAAATATTTAAGGTAAAAGATGGAAATAGTTCAATTCCAATTTAGTAACGTAGTACACATACATTATTAACTAATTCTTATCCTTTTGTAAAATGGAAAACATCGTTTCATCAAGAGAACCAAACATAGTTATAGTGGTACTTTATAGTTTTATACATTTTTGATATATTTGCCAATCAAAATAAAGAGAATTCAGAGAAAATTTTTGTTTTCAACGAAATCATTTACTTAAGCTGTACATCTATATATAGTTATATGGATCATATATGTCATAAATTTATTCGAGACTAAATATCAAATGAGGTTACGCACTAATCAAGGGGTAAGAAAAGAATCTAAGGATGATTGACAGATGTGAAGAAAAACTACAAACATGAAGTTCATGATAATAAAAACTGTATAATAATGAAGAAAATTTGTGGTAGAATGGAGGTTAGGGGTATTCAACAGGATACCCTAGACCTATGTTTCGTGCTATTTAGTATTCGTCCAAGTACCGAGTCTACTAATAATATGTCGGTGTTGGATAGCCAGAAGTAAATGGTGATTGGTTGTTGTTTCCAGACAATTTGAAAGATGGTCAGGCAGATATCTGATTTGTCATTTATATTTTTCTACTTGTTGGGTCGGGTTCCGGAGAACTTCAACGGAGCCTCCAGAGGCCCACAAGGAGCCGAAGAGTCCTGGCCAATCAGAGTGTGATGGAACGTTCTAGAATTCCAACGTGGCGTGCTACTATTGGTCGGTAGCATAATGTGCTGTTATCGGATTGGCTGTAAAATGATGTTGATTTAACAGACGCCAAAATCTATAAATACCCATGATTTTCTGTACAAAGATGAACCTTGGAATAAAGTGCTTTCTCTCATTCTTGTGTCTTCTCTCTGGAGTTCAAGTCGCTGTGTAGTTCTAGACTGCGGGTTATCGGATTAGCTTAGGAATCGTATATAGCGTTCAACCTTACACGACTTATCAGTGGCGACGGGGATGAAAACTTCAATGAATATTTCCTTGGAGCAATTAGAAGCTTATATGGTGCGTCAAGAAAAGAGGTTTGAAGAGTCCCATATTAGAATCATGGAAACCCTGATGCAGAAATTCTGCCTGTCGGAGAAAAACCCTGCTTCTAGTGAATCTCAAGTATCACATACTGATTCAGTCATTAACGCCATCCATGAATTTAATTTTGATGGTGTAGCAGGTGTAACTTTCGAGTCGTGGTTTAAGAAGTATGAAGATTTGTTTTATATTGATCTTTGCAAACTGGATGATGCTTCAAAAGTCAGAATACTTCTTAGAAAACTTGGGACTATGGAACATGAACGCTATAGCAACTTCATTCTTCCGAAGAACCCACGAGATTTTAGTTTTGATGATACAGTCAAAACCCTATCCCAAATCTTTGGAGAACAATCATCTCTATTTAATATCCGTTACCAGTGCTTAAAGTTAACGAAAGAACCAGGAGATGACTGGGTGAAGCATGCAGGAACTGTGAACCGAGAATGTGAGAGATTTAAATTGTCGTCCATGTCTGAAGATCAGTTTAAATGCTTAGTATTTATCTGCAGCCTGCGTTCACCCGAAGATGCCGATATCCGAACCAGAATCCTAAGCAAACTCGAACACTGCCCTAACATGACCCTGCAAGAAGTGACTACTGAGTGCCAAAGGTTAGTAAACTTAAAGCATGATACCTCAATGGTAGAAAACGGTAACTGTTTCCGTAACGTCAATGCAGTCAAGAGAAAAGTCTTTCAAGGTTCCAGTACCCATAATTTCCAAAATAACAGCGACAAACCATCATCTCCATGCTGGGCATGTGGAGGTTGGCACTATAAGAGGTTTTGCCCACATAAAGAACATCGTTGCAGCAAATGTCATCGGAAGGGGCATAAAGAAAACTTCTGCAGGAGAAGAGACTATAGAAAACGTTCCGTGAAATCTTACTCAACGAAATACAGATATAGTGCTCCAACCAACAAGATATTGGTATCACATAACAGAGCACGAAGTTGCCACCAAAGAAAGTATGTGACCTTGAATATTAATAAACACCGTACCCGCCTTCAGCTGGACACAGCTTCTGATATTACTTTAATCAGCCCAGAAACGTGGAAGAACATTGGGAGACCCACAGTTTTCCCAACAACACAGCTGGCACACAGTGCATCTGGAGGGAAGTTGAATATTGTTGGAGAAGTGCCATGCATTGTTTCTAAAGGTACGGTAACAACAAATGCAATATTGTATCTTACTAAGAAGCCAGCACTAGACTTAATGGGGTTGGACCTTATAGAAACACTTAAACTAGCAGATCATTCTATCAACAGTATCTGCAGACGAGTAAGTACAGACAACACCCCAGAATGGAATCAGAAAAACGCCATGCTACAAAGACATCAAAACGTGTTTAGAGAGGGATTGGGAGAATGTACGAAAGCTAAAGCACTGTTAACTCTAAAACCTGAAGCTGCTCCCGTTTTTCGACCTAAAAGACCTGTACCCTATGCTGCTCTTCCAATAGTTGAACAAGAATTACAACGACTTCAGCAAATGGGTGTTATCGAGCCTGTGAACTTCTCGAATTGGGCTGCACCAATAGTGGTGGTCAAGAAGTCGAATGGAAGTGTTCGTTTATGTGCAGACTACTCCACGGGATTAAATGAAGCGCTACAGTCTCATCAGTATCCGTTACCCTTACCAGAAGATCTTTTCGCTAAGCTGAACGGTGGCAGATATTTTGCAAAATTGGACTTATCAGACGCATACCTACAAATCCCTGTATCTGATGAAAGCAAAGATCTCTTAACGATCAACACACACAAAGGTCTGTTCCGGTATAACCGACTACCTTTTGGGGTAAAGACAGCACCCTCTATTTTTCAGCAAATTATGGATACCATGTTACAAGGTATTTCAGGAGCTGCAGCCTACCTAGACGACATCATAATTACGGCAGTAGATAAAATGGACCTGCAGAAGAAACTGGACCAGGTACTAGAACGCATAGCTGATTATGGTTTTCGCCTCCGAGCGGAAAAGTGTGACTTCTATATGCAGCAAGTACGGTACCTTGGGTTCATAATAGATAAAGACGGAAGACGACCAGATCCAGAGAACATTGAAGCAGTGAAAACAATGCCTAGACCCAGGGACGTTACAACCCTACGATCATTCTTGGGATTGGTCAGTCATTACGGTACCTTTCTCCCCGATCTCCATCGTCTACGTGCTCCACTAAACAACCTACTACAAAGGAACACAAGATGGAATTGGTCTGCAGACTGCCAAGCATCTTTTGAGAAAATCAAGCAACTCCTAACTTCCGATCTCTTATTGACACATTATGATCCTTCTCTACCGATAGTCGTCGCTTCAGATGCTTCTAACTATGGTGTGGGCGCAGTTATCTCTCATATTTTTCCTGATGGGTCTGAAAAAGCTATCTCACACGCTGCCAGATCTTTGACAACGACTGAAAGGAACTATAGCCAAATCGAGAAAGAAGCCCTATCGATTATATTTGCAGTGAAAAAGTTCCACAAGATGATATATGGTCGACATTTTACCCTAATAACAGACCATAAGCCACTACTTGCAGTGTTTGGGTCAAAGAAAGGAATTCCCGTTCATACAGCTAACCGACTCCAACGATGGGCAACCACACTTCTGGGTTACGACTTCAAGATCAAGTATCAGTCTACTACCGCTTTCGGGCAAGCTGACGCATTGTCGAGATTAATAGGCTCCCAATCGAAAACCCCGGAGGAGACTCTTGTAGCAAATATAAAAGCCGAGGAAGAAGTTCATCGCGTGTTGGATGACGCAGTTAATGGACTCCCAGTAACCTTTGAAACTATCAAGAAGATAACTGAAAGTGATAAGATACTGAGCTCAGTTAAAAGCTATCTCTTGACGAAATGGCCAAACAATCGCCTCGACGGAGAACTCTTGCAATATTTTCGTCGACGGGACTCTCTAATGGTTGTTGACTCCTGTATTATGTTCGGTGATCGCATTGTTGTCCCGAAGTTACTACGTCACAAGGTCCTCAAGCAGTTTCACAGTGGCCATCCTGGAATCAGTAAAATGAAATCTTTGGCTCGTAGCTATGCTTATTGGCCGTCAATGGACACAGATATCGAGAATAAATGCCGTAACTGTTCATCATGTATCCAAGCCGCTAAAAATCCTTCGAAATGCGAGCCTCAGTGTTGGCCTATGCCCGCGGGACCCTGGGTAAGACTTCACGCAGATTTTGCCGGTCCAATCCAAGGGAAAATGTTTCTAATTATCGTAGATGCATTCACTAAATGGCCGGAAGTATACATCATGCCAAATTGTACAACGTCAGAAACGATCCGCAAGTTGTCTATCCTATTTAGCAGTTTCGGAGTGCCAGAGACCTTAGTGACGGATAACGGCTCTCAGTTTGCCGCAGAATCGTTTAAACATTTCTGCAGAACAAACGGAATAAATCATCTTCGTTCTCCACCCTATCATCCACAATCAAACGGACAAGCAGAGCGCTTTGTGGACACTTTTAAACGAGCATTACTGAAAGGGGGAGGAGAAGGGACGACTGAGCAGGTGATCACAAAATTTCTGACATCATACAGATCCACCCCAAACCCAAATGTTCAAGACGGCAAATCTCCCGCGGAAGCCATGTTTGGAAGGCGTATTCGAACAGTCTTCGATGCCATGTTGCCATCCAAACCAGTGGATGAGCGTAGTCGCGACCCAAGTATCCGGAACTTCAGTATTGGCGACAAGGTCTACATTAAATCCTACATCGGGAAGAACCGATGGGAGCCGGGCGAAGTGGTGCAAAAACTGGGAAGAGTACTGTACAAAGTTCGAGGAGCTTTTGGGACATGTATACGTCATACAAATCAAATCCTTAAGGACAAAAGGACAGTGCAGACTCGAAGTAACCGGCCGACTTTCCCGTTAGAATTAATCTTAGACGCACCAATGCCACAAACGCCCAGGAACACTGAAAAGAAGTCTTGGACAAGAAAGACGACAAGAATAATGGGACGCCGTCGCAATCCAGTTATCAAACTACAAGTGGATCCCAGAAAGAAATCTTATTCGGGGGAGGTGTTGGGTCGGCTTCCGGAGAACTTCAACGGAGCCTCCAGAGGCCCACAAGGAGCCGAAGAGTCCTGGCCAATCAGAGTGTGATGGAACGTTCTAGAATTCCAACGTGGCGTGCTACTATTGGTCGGTAGCATAATGTGCTGTTATCGGATTGGCTGTAAAATGATGTTGATTTAACAGACGCCAAAATCTATAAATACCCATGATTTTCTGTACAAAGATGAACCTTGGAATAAAGTGCTTTCTCTCATTCTTGTGTCTTCTCTCTGGAGTTCAAGTCGCTGTGTAGTTCTAGACTGCGGGTTATCGGATTAGCTTAGGAATCGTATATAGCGTTCAACCTATACGTCTTATCACTACTCACTGTATTTGTCATGTTGATCAATAATATACGTGCTAGTTAGGTGGATAACATATCCTTGATTTGAGTTGCATTGATATTTAATTGATTAGTCACTGGCTGAGTATCTAGTGGTGTGAGGTAATCGTATACCTATTAGAATCGTCCGATTGTTCGTTCCAGAAAATACCTAAATGACAAATTTACTGCCTTAGATACAATTCAGTTAGTCGTCCACTGTTTATGTCTCCTATGATATTTATTTCCAATTTCTAAATCTGTTTCATCGTTACATTTCAACCTCCCCAGCCACTCCAATTATTTATTCTTCAATTGAGTTGTGGTAACAGTTAGATAATCCTTAATTTATTAAATGAATACTTTTGTATATAATTACCTTTTATTGATATCACAGTTGGATATTAAGTCGATTTACTTGTTTGCCTAGTTCGTGTTAGTCATAAGCAGTGTAAAACCTGACACATCCTTTGGTTTAAGTCGCCCCATTGTATATAGACATAAATTATCAAAACAAATATCGGAGTAATAGAACTAGTAAGAGTATCAACAGTAGTGGTAAAATTTCGACACAGGCACTATGAGTCGAAAGGAGATCATAAATTAATATGATTTTGAAACTCAAGAATTAAGAAATGACAAAAAAGTGAATGCATTCACGCTATTCCGACTGATTCTGAGCCATTTCATTTGTAGTCTCCAACAATTAGTGAAGTTATTAGTGCGAATCCCAACCGGGTAGCCTACAGCTACTAACTTGTATTAGACCAAAATTCACTAACTTTATAGGCTGATGCTACGTTTTAATTTAACCGCCTCAAACTTTCTTCCAATTTACTACACCAGCCAGCATCCCACACTGATGTAGACGATTGTTAAACATACATGACATCTGTTTGTGCAATGAATGACCAGACTGTAGCAATAGTCTGGTTAGATAGTTTCGTTCAAAGTACTCATTTTTATTTTTTAGATTTATCCATTTCGATAATGCTTAAGCTGATTCACATTAGGAAACCCTGCTATTTGTAAGGATACGGTGAACACTAAAGCTAAAATGCCACGCAGTGTTTAAAAAAATATAACACTATATTGCTAATTTTCTGTTATTTTTATTATTATTTATTTATTAACAATAGACATTATGTAGCAGTGAATTTCAGAATAATCATCCAGGTAGTCGTCCTTTGTGCGTTGAATTTCTACAGCCTGATAGCTGGGAAAGAGGTCATGTTGAAGCACGTATTGTAAGTTCTTAAAATTTATTGTAATTACTTTGCATGGTATATATATATATATATCTGTAAATATATTAGGTTGGTTGTTAACACGCTAAATAAATTTGTCTTACACAGTAAGATTAGAAGCAAAATCTTCCGTGTTACCAGTTATGCAACTCACCACTTTATAAACTTCCAAACTAATAGATTACAAACTGTTTATACAAATTATACCACGATAGTGGCTTAAAACTTAGCTATTGTGTTTGTATGAACCAATGATTCCCTCGTACTTGATAAATGCTTGATTTCGAATTCCAAATACAATACGTTCGTTAGTACTCACCTAGTTCTGTCTACATAGATTGCGGTATTTCAGGAATTCCTAATTTCAGAATGGGTTTTGTGGAGATCTTTTTTAGAAATTTCATAGGTTGAAATCATGAGTCAATTGAAGCTAGACCATCATGGAGAACCTGGAAACACTGGACGGCCGTTTCGTCCTAGTATGGGACTCCTCAGCAGTGCGCATCCACGATACCGCACCCACGCGGGATTCGAACCCAGGACCTATTTCGGGAATTCCTAATTTGTACAATAATTCAAATACTTTTAATCATCACATTAACCCCATAGTTCACTTCTTAGAGTAACCTTATTTGAACAACCATTGCAAACTAGGAAGCACTGGACTTTTCCCAGCAAGGGAATTCCTTACTGTTTGAATCCGCAATCCGACTGGGATCGAACCTAGGACCTTCATATCGCAGCTAGCGCTTAACCTCTAGACCATTAAATTGGCTCCCAGTAATTTGCGTTTCTAACTTTATGGTTTTCAATGGTTGCTTAACTAAGGTCGGTATTAAAACAAACAAACTCATTATACTGGTAAATAATAAGCGCCAACAGAAATGAATGAATACTTTGGAAACAGGAATAATAGTTTAGCACTTCAAACACTTCGGTTTTGTTTGCTTAATCTGCAGGTACAACTTAGCTCCACCTTCCGTTTAGGCAGGCGGTTTTTATTATTAGTAATCACATATAAAAATCTAATTCACAAACTTCTACTAGGTTATCACTGAGTTGTGTTATTTTCTTAAGAGAGAATCAAACTGACTAGCGATGATAATGGTTATAATAGCATCTTGAAATCATACATTCCGTTATTATTATTAAAAATTTGAATTATATGTATGTATACTTCCTTCAATGTTCAGATGAACATTATTTTCTCATTTTATCTTGTGATACAAGAAAATAAATTCTGTTTCATTATTTGTCATAGGTCTCTGCAATTTTAACACCTTTTCGTACAGTTAGCAATGCTATGATGTCTGTTCCAGATACATTAGCTGATGGTTTAAATAAGATATTCGCAAATAAAAATTTTCCAACATCTAATTCACCTATTCTTTCTCGTAATGATGAAATGATGAAAAAATCCAGTGAATTTGAATTACAAGAATCATTGGATATGTCATTAGAATCATCAAAGAGTTCTGATTCATATGATTATGTAAGTATAGAGTTTATTTATACTAATTTTCTATAATTTTCCATATATGTTATGTCGCCGCAAGTTTCGAACTATAAGTCGTCATCAGATTTCTAGTCTACCGCTCTACAGTTATGTGAATGGGCTTTTCAACTAGTATTCAGTTTCATTTCATTCGCAAAGTGTTTGACCTGATTGTTACGTGAATGAAAGTGATTTAATTAACTGTACTTCACACTAATTATCGAATGGGATGTTTTCTTCTCAATCAAAAATTGAGCAGAATTATATAAAATAGAGTGAATGTTTGATTCATAATTAAAGTGTCCCCATTTGTCCTAGTTGTAAGATTCCGTTATTCGTGTAGAATCTATACAAGAATTCTAATTCAAATGATAAGCTACCAAAAAACTAAAAGGCAATTTGTCTAGAACTACGTTATTATCATAAAAATAATAATTGAATAAACAACCGACTTGGGGAAGTCTGACAATGAAGTGTCATAGTTTTAAATCACATTTCCGACCGATAACTTTAATGCCTGATCTATACCTTTTAAATGAATGATTAACAACAAAATCACAACATTACTGCAAGTTCGAAAATAGCACATGACTTTATCAGATAGAAAAACGTCAACAGTTAAATATGTAATTAGAGTCTTAGTATTCCTACCGTTAGTGAGATGGTGGAGAAGATTTGTAGCTCAGGTGGATGATTTTGATGGAGTTTTGTTTTCTGATTTCGATATTTTGGTCGTGGAGCTTTCATCATTCTTACTGTTAATGTTAAAAACTGTATTTTATGAGTCTTCGTTGAAGCGAAACATATTGGGTTCACGTCCATGTGTGAACACTGGGATTTAATTGATGTGTCCTAAATAGAACAGAATACATATCCTGTATTTTACTGCTAACCAGAATTCAATTGTACTAAATCAATGAGTTAACAAAACTTACGTAGGAACTGTGTTTGAAAAAATAAATGGACTAAAAGTGGACAATAAGATTTCAAAAGAAATGCGACTGTCTTAGGATTGATATTCCCTTCTCCCTCATCGACATAAGCCATCATTTAGAATAGCTGTGTTTTGTAAACCTAGATCAAGTACATAACATTCGATTAGTGAATTATGACGGTAACTAGTTCAATAATTTTTCTGAAAATAATTTATCAACCATTTCAATTTGTCATATGTTATGTGTTGATCGAAGTAAACCCATGACTGGCTAATATATCCTATATATATCCTATATATATATATATATATATAATATATATATATATATATATATATATAATAACATAATAGAATAACTTATGCATAAAGCTGATTCCAGTTTTTTTCCATTTTGAGTTCATTTTTTGACTGCTCCGTACTGTCTGTGTTCATATACTCCTATATTCTGACCTATATCTATCTCTTGATCATTCGACTAAACATTAGATTTGAGTGTCGACTGTTCTACTTAGATAGTGATGTATATCATATGCTTCATCAAGTGAAAATAGGATTAGAAATCTGCATTTTTTTTATCGTGACAATATGTTGTGCAGTTTGTATTCTATGTATGATTATAAGTCATCCTAATTTTGTTCCGTTTTCATAAAAATATCCATTTCGGTATCATTGACTCATGTTTATCCCACATATTTGAATTCACTGAACTTCTTGAAATTTTATTGTTTAGTTATTTGTTTTAATACTTTTTGTAGAATGTTCGAGATGAAACACCAATTCGAATTTTATTCTTATTAGTTGATGAAATATTTGATTTACATAGAGAAAGTCAATTTACTAGACAAGGAAATTTCGCTATTTTACGCAAAATATTCCAAACATTTTTTGGTATTCGAGTCAATAAAATGATCATTGCTAAAGTAAGTTGTAACATACGCATGTGCTCTGGTTTCGGGGCTGATCTTTATCGTACTGCTTAGATATCTTATCATATTACATATGCACAATGGCTGTTGTATTTTAGGCTGGTGAATAATCAGCTATGAGATATCGTTATTACGTGTGTATACTGATAAACAATGCACACTGCAGCAGATAGGCTCTTTATAGTTAGATTGAGATCTTGAACCAATTGATGTTAGACCATCACAATTGAAAACCTGGAAGCACTGGACGGCCGTTTCGTCCTATTGTGGGACTCCTCAGCAGTGCGCATCCACGATCCCGCGAGCGGGATTCGAACCCAGGGCCTTCGGTCTCGCGCGCGAACGCTTAACCAACTGGACCACTGAGCCAGTGTATAAGATTTAAAACAACAAAATTTTATTGAAGCTCAGTTATTTATTGTTTGAACACATAAAAATTGGTACAAAAAGGCATGAAATATATATGCGCCACACAAATCTCATTTGATTTGTGTGTGGGCTATGAAACTGCCCGGCTGCCCAAAACGAAGCGATTGGTTTTCTTAGGAGGCCACACCCGGAGCCTTCGACCTGAAGGTCTGATCCACAAGGCAATGGAGTATCATGAGGAGGAGATGCAGTCCCATGGTAGCCGGTGACCAACATTTGGTTCATATGCCATTTGTTTCCGTAGGATACTGTAGCCCATGTGCACCATTGGTTTGGAATCAGGGTTTTCCAACTATCCTAAATTGACTCTCCGTGTCCACCAACCGGGTTAAAACACCTGAGTTTCTCTTTTAGTCCTGTTAATTTCGTAAATAACAGTAATGCCGCGAGAAAGCTGTGAGTAGGACTTCCCTATCAGTGGTTATATACGCGTGGCCATGTGAGAACATTTCGAGAGGGAGAGCTGTCTCTCCCCACCTTCGGTCGTACCAAGGCATTTGGGGGCGTACATATTCGAATATTTTGCTTTATGTTTCACTTTATATGAGTTATTGTTAAACATTACCCTAATAAGTGTTCTAATCAATGTAGAGTAGTGAATGAGTCTCAAATATACGACTCAGTGATCAAAAGTCGTGTACTTTCAACACTGAACTGATTTTTGTACAAATAAAGGCTCAAGAAATAAGAAATAAATTTGGAAAGAGGAAAAAAGGGACATGAAGGATTCAGAAGATTATAATTTGGGAGGACACAGAGAGTGGATGCACCTGCGCCATTGCAAACGATTTCAAGCCATGTCATTCAAGGTCTCTAACCATCGGTTGCTATCATCTCGCGGTCCCCAACCAGTTAACGAGTTATAGATAGGACGAAACAGGAGTCTTTGATTCCACTGTTAGCCATTATTCATCTTTTAAGAATATTGATCTGAATAATTTTTATTTCAATTTATACAGGAAAACAAATTTGCTTATCTTTTCCACTACTCAATATTTTTGTTGTTTTAAAAAAGGCTTGTGAATGGACAAGTGCACCAAAAATCACTCAACTGATTACTTATTTACGTGATTATTTTTGGCCTCCCAAAAATAAATCATTAAATTCTACAGCTTTAACTGAACGTGACAAAGAGATGAAATTACGTACTCGTGTTCTTTGTAGAACTGTACTACTGGGAGTGTTTCTGGTAGGTGAAATGTCTGCTCTCTTATTGTTCTGAGTATTCACAATAATGGTAAATGTACGGCCAATATTTCTCTACTTTGTTCATCCTTCGAACTTACGCATTAAAATGTCCCTCTTGCGTAACTGACTGCATCTGAACGTTCTAATTTTTGGGGCGTTATTAATAATTTTAGACCGCTTAATTGTTCTTAGTTCAAGATGGAGACTATAAATCAACGTCGATATTTGTTGTAATTCTGATGCAAAGGCTAAAATTACAGCGCATATTTACCCAATCTATATAAATGTGTAGATAGGTATTGCTAACTATTAATGACAAGTGTTCAATGATGATTGTTGCTGTGAGGTGCGGTGTTCGAATTCTGACACCGATACACTGTGTGCTGTGTTAACCCCACAACTGAACGTTTTTTTTATATAACTTTATTATCAGGCTCTACAGTTATAATAATCAAAATCAAAGCATGGCAGCAACCCTCTCAATGAAACCTGTACCTAGACAACAAATGAAGGATAGAATATTAATGATGAGATTTTACAGGTGTGTATACTAAGCCACCTGCTTCTGTGTAGTGGTTTACGTAGCCCTACTCAGGTTTCAACCTTGAGTGCTCTATAACATTTACTAGTATGGTTTAAGTAAAGGATTTACAAAATCTATTAACAAAACCAACCTTTCTCATTTGATAGATAACAAATATCACGTTAAATGGGTGAAGCTTTCTCAACTTTGTATCGAGTCCTGAACAGGCTACCTAGAGAAGCGAGATTACGACTTATCTTACGTAATGTAAGCCATTGAATTCAAGTCCAAAAGATCTAACTTCAGTTTCCAAAAGAGGTATTTTCAACCACTGTGTTTGCTTTGGTTCACTATTGAATCACTAACCAGATGTTGTAAACCCTTACCTTTCCCACTGTGATTCACTTTACGTTTATCTTCTTATTGTCCCATTCTTGATTCACATGTGATTTTATTTTAATTACCCTGGTAATGTTATTTTTTTTTAAAGTTGGTTGCAGTATTTTTTGTTTTCAAATATTCTACGACGACCTTCAATTATTTTCATATTCTTCCCATTTATATCCTTTATGTTATCTATTTTTCCATCTGTTGCCGATTCTTTCTAAATCACTATAGATTGAGTACTTCGGTCACGCTTCTATGTCACGTAGACCACTACTACTAACGTAGTTTCTTTTTAGGCACTTGAAGAAAGAGTATTCTTTCTCAGTGTATGCAACAGAGAAGTAGAGATTGCTCATACATCACCTTTAACAAGGTTCGTGATAACCTTATTTATGATTAAAAACCGCTTCTGTTTATCAACCTTCAGGTATAAATATCCAACATTCTCTAATGTACATTATCATGTGTTAAATCTCACATTTTGAATTGTTCTATAAAATTTCAAAATCCACTAGCATCATCCGTAGAATCATTGAAAACTTGAGTATGTTAAATAGTCCGTTGTGTTTACATTCTCAACTTCATGCATAATCTAACTTAAGATATTTAAGCTTTATCTCAAGCATAATACCACTGATTTAGTTAGATTTCAATTACAGTTGATTTGTGACTTAATGTAATTTTCATTTTCAATCATTTTACTACTGTATTTCTAATTCATTAATATTATAATTTTTCTAGAGGAATTTGCACAATTTCTTGGTAATGAAACTACTCGTCGTGGTGTATCCTGTGTATTTAATATGCTTCAGGAAGAACGTTTCAATCGTAGATTCGTACATACAGTATTAGAAGCATTTCTTTGTCAATTATTTCAACCATATCATGCACATTGGGAAGCTATTTATGAAAAAGATTTATGCCCATTAAAATGTGGACGAATATGTCGTTTGCATAAATCATCTGTTTAGATAAAATGTATTCTTTACTAACGAAAAGAATATTTGCTTAGAAAAATTGTTTTTCTTAAAGATTCTACTTCTTGTTTATGTCAAGAAAATATGAAATTCATCCAGTGTACATGTGTTTAGTGATACAGTCTTATTATGTAAATTTATATTAATTAGATGAATATTTAAAATCTGTTCACAATTTTGCTGTTGAGTGTATAGATTAATTCTCCAGTTACTTACTTACGCCTGTTACTCCTAATGGAGCATATGCCGCCGACCAGCATTCTCCAACCCACTCTGTCCTGGGCCTTCTTTACCAGTCCCATCCAATTCTTGTTCACTTTTCTCATGTCTATCCCCATTTCTCGCCCTAATGTGTCCTCTGATCTCCTCTTTTCCTTTGACCTTGAGGATTCAATATGAGGGCTTGTCTTGTGATGCAGTTGGGTGCTTTCCTCAATGTGTGTCCTATCCACTTCCAGCGCTTCTTCCTGATTTCTTCCTCCGTTGGGATCTGGTTTGTTTTTTCTCACAGTTGGTTGTTGCTAATAGTGTCCGGCCAACGGATCTAAAGTATTTTGCGTAGACAACTGTTAATAAACACCTGTATCTTCTGGATGATGGCTTTCGTAGTTCTCCAGATACAGTGTCATTATCTGTTTATTCTGCTTGCTCTCTTCACTGTCATTCCCTGATTTGACTTTGTCTAGTATTTATTATAATATATTACTTACTAATATTCTAACTATTATGGAGAGAACTTCCTTTGACTACATTGTGACATGTATAAACCGTATAGATAACTTAAGAACTAAATGATATGAAATGTATTACTTACGTGTTCATGAATAACTCTCAGGGTCTATTTGCAATCGAATCGTCTTGATCTGATTTCTTGGATTGTATTGTTATATACAATTAAACTTATCATTAGTTTAACAAATAATAGTCTATATTAACTGTGATCAAAATGATTTCATATATTCTGTTATAACTTACTCCCTAAATAACTCATATTATAGATCCATTGTATAGAGTGACCTATATGTTTGTTTTTATTTTAATCTTCTTTCAAGATTACTTATTATGTTGTATACGTTATAAGTCAATTTAGCCTATTTAACATCATTATCAATCGGTCAATTAATTCTCTTCACAATCCATCTTATTTCAGTTGCCTGTTCAATATATGAAAAATATTGTTTGTAATATGTTCTTCTTTATATATGACAATTTATTATTCACAATGTGTGGTCTTAATTTGTACAGTGTGTTGAATATTTCCCGCGTTTTTTCTTTTGGTTTCAATGACCAATCTGATTTTTGTTGACTTTGTGTATATGACTAGGGGGGGGTGAAAGGGAAGATGTTACGTCATCTGTTGTTTTAATTTTGATACATGTTATTTATTTGAATGAATATGTTAGTATTCAATGGTTATTTTACCATAAACATGACTGTGTTATTTTTCTTCTATTTTCAATATTATTTAGTTATCTGACTGATTTATTCTTGAAGTATCTTTCAGTCAGTTGAATTAATATTTGACTACATGTGCAATAATAAAAATGTATTTTCAAAGATAAGCTAAACATATCAAGACTTTTTTTATTGAGTAATCAGAAATTCAGGATGGAATTATTTAGTTCCTGTTATATTTCTCTCTTACGGTTATAACCCAGCTATTCCTATTGCTTAGTATTTTTGGACACCGATTCACTCGATAAGTCCCCAAATCAGAACACGGTTGAACAGGAAGATTATATTCCATATAACAAGGTTAGATGGAAATTAGAAGCAAGCAAGCACAATAGGGAAAACGTTAGTATATTTATAGTTTTTACATGAGAAGATTCTAGAGTATTCTTCAAGTATCGACTAGTGCTGATTGGATAAAAATTAGCCAGTCAGCGTGCACCAAAGCAATCGTGCATTCAGCATGCTTTAATCCAGTCTATGCCCGCAAACAGTTCCTTTGAATAGTGGGTAACTTTTGCCAAGTTTGAAATATTGATACTTAAGTGTTATACATAATCTTTTGAAATGTGAAAGTTAATCTACACGACGATTTAATCGTAAAAATTAACGTTTTAGTTTGTTTTGTTTTTTCCACAGAAAATATAAACTGTACAAACCACTGATTGTACTGCTGTTGATTAATGAATAATATGTTGCTCGTTTATGTTATCATCTCTTGATTAGAAAGTTATAAATTGTACACCACTGAGATCAATTTTGATCCATCTCATCTATAGCTTTCAACCATTGATCAAGCTTGGCATATAATTAAGATTCCGTATATCTACCCTACCATCGACCGTATCAACTATATAGAAACCGAAATTCTTTTTAAATACTTAGTTCTACACAAAAGCTTTAAAAAAATGTTATTTCGAAGCTAGATTGACAAACCCTCTAAATAGAAATTACTTCGACAATGAATTTTTTCGTAAAGTTGATTTATGTGGAAATATTTAGTTATCTACAGATTTTTACCCATCAATAAAATATCCATTACCTAGATTTATATTCCTAACGATTACAGTTATTCATATTCAACATAGAGTCTGGCATAAATATGCGCCAGCTCAAGTTAGCTTACCATATCACTACAGCGAGAAGAAACTAACAAGGTGAATAGAAATGGAGTCGAGATAATCAACTGAATTCTTTAGTTTTCTTAAATGACTTATAGATACCATTTATTGTTCTGAATCTGGATGGCGAAAGACGCCTTGATTGAGTGATTAACCTTGGGCTGTGGCCGAAATCATTTAACTCGTCCCGGTCCAAGTATCCAGTCCACAAAAGAACATAGCAACAGACAAGCTCCTATCCTTGTTAAGTCAATCAGTCATTAACCTAAGCACTCATGAATAATCAGAGCACCATACAAATCAAATGGGAAGTTGTAGTTTATACATAACTGGCGGAGAACGGAACAAAAGATGAATAATTAACTCACAGTAATTAAGGGATAGTTAAATGTATAGAAATAAGTGATGAGTCCAACGGGAGTTTACAATACGGGGAGTGCGGAGATAAAATGACAGTTATTTAATAATTGTACAATAAAAATCTAGATAACAATTATCCGGGAAGTAGTTCCAAAAGTCACCACTTTCCTAACATTCTCTGAGTTACAACAATAGTAGCAGTATCAATCAAAGTGAGCAAGTGAAGAACACGGTCTGAGAAGTAACAATGAAAACGTATGTAGGGACGGATACCGACACTGTCCAGAGGTAGATAAAGAATGAATGCATCTACAACGAGCTCTGTACCATTTCACTCACCCACCAATCGCAAGGTATGGGAATAAGATATAGGCCAAAAGAACTTGAATAAACACGAAAATAGGAGTTTATTCAGTTTTTACAAGAGATAATTCTATTATTTTTTTTATAAGTCTACCAGCGTATGGTAGATCGACTGGTGAGGTTGTGAGTCACTGCGTGTTACGTACACTCAACTAAATCCTACCTTGAGGAGCGTTATTAACTGGGGTAGGAGTAGGGTAAAAAGAAACTGGGAATGGCCAAACCGAGACGTAGCATCAATCCATGCACTCATTAACTATTGAAGTCATGTTAGTAGATGTAGACCAGCTGTTTTGGGCGCAGTCGGCAGTTGGAAACGTCGTATGATATTGTTCAGTGCAGTAGATGCATTTACTTCTATGTCCCTCTAAATATTAAGTCCCAGTATTCCTTCATGCACACGTTTTTATTGTTAGTTTTTGAACTCTATTCTTTACTATTTAGTCCTGCTCACTATTATTGGTGGTATATTATTTCGACTACTTCGCTATTCATCTTGGTAATTTGTTTTTACTATGCTGATCTTATTTGGTGTTTTTGGGAGACGTACGATTTTTACCTGATGTGTGACCAGCGAAAGTAAGATATGACTGGGCACTAAATGAAAACTAAAGGCATCGACTTTTTCTAAATGTTGTGATACTATTAAGCGTTGTGGATTCCTTTCTATGATTTAGTTCTACTGACTTAACTGTGGACTAAACTCTGTGTGAATTGCTAGCATCTATTTAGAAAGATGATTTTCTGGTCTGTTAGTTAATTTTCAGTTATTGATCGTGAATTCTATAGTTGGATATAACGTTTCAAGTCATAGTATTATCCTATTGTATGCTGAGTATACAAAAAACATTTTTTTCCGTAACAACAGTATCAGGCTTTGTATCCAATATAACCATATGATTGTCAATTCTTTTATGGACAGTACCGGGATATCTCTATATAAAACATAAAGGAAACTGATTAATTCAGTCTAATAACAAAATAATAAGAAATGGTGAATATATATATATATATATATATATATATATATATATATATAGTGTACATAGTATATTAAAACAATAATAAGTTGATATTTTATTTCACAAGAATTAATTAATTATTTCTGGACTTAACTACTAGAATCTGGTGATAAATCTGGTTCTTTAGAAGACGCTAAATTTGATTGATATATACGTAAATCTTCTTGATATTTCTTTTTTAATTCATCAACTCTTGATTGATAACCTGATTTTACTGTACTATCCATATTTCGCCAAATCTCTCCAGCAGCTTTAGCTACTTCAGCAACAGAATTTTGTCCATCTAAACTTTTTGCAATTTTCTCTCTATTCTCATTAAACCATAAGAAATAAGCAGAAAGTGGACGAGTTGGTGCATTAGGATCTTTAGGTTTTTTTTGTTTTTTTGTTGTTTGTCGTTTTGTTTCATCTTTACGGGGTTTAGTTGTTGATTTCTTTGGTTCTTCTTTCAATTTTTTTGGTTTTGGTTTAGGTTCACTAGTACTGCTTACACTTGACAAGCTGTCTTCATATCCATCACTATCATTGTCTCGTTTATCTTTTTTCTTGTGTGTAGTAGTATTCTTACTACTAGTGTTACTTTTGTTCTCCTCCGAATCATCATCATCATCGTTGTCTCCAGATTCATCTTCACTTGTTGTTGTTTGAACATTACTATCATATTCTTCAGCAAGTTCAGAACCATCAGATTCCGGTGGTTTGAAATCTTCATCATCTTCATCGTCGTCATCTTCATCATCCATTTCAGTTGTTCGTTCTCGAGCTTCTGTCTTTACCTTCTCCATGTAAGCATCATGCGATTCATCAGATGATGACCAAACGTCATCACCAGGATTAGTAGTTTTGTTTTCTGAACTGATATTTTTAACACGAAGTTTTTTAGCAGTTACAAAATCGTACAAATGATGATATTCATCTCTTTCGATAGAAGTGAATGTATGCGTTAAACCATTACGAGTTTCCACCTATAAATGGAAAAAGTATATCAAGACCTTTGATTTTTTTAAGAAACATAAAAATTAAACACTAGTGAAATATCTTGATTAAATCGATTCTTTTAATGAGATGCGTTTTCGAAGAATGGATCAAAACCAACTTTTGGATAAACTACTTGGTTGATTGTACGGATAATTTTCGCAAACTAATCATTTTCTTTCCTAAAACGTTCGATTAGGTTTAGTGATATACTCGAAGTTTAGTAATCATAGATAAGAAAGTCAACACAGCAGAATATAAAAGCATTTTTATATCTTTAGATTGAATTCGTTAAGGGTCTACGGTAATTGCTAGTTAAGGAACAATTAGGCCTATGAGATTTATGATGGACTCGATAGAATCTCGACCGACACACAATATTGTGACAATAATACCCACTAATGTAACCCAGGAAGATTAGTGTTGGGGACGGTTGGGAGAAAATTAGGTGCAGCCAAACCAAAACGTGGCATTAGTGCTTGAAGTCAATAACTTCTAGTCTGAGCCATGTTGGTAGATGCAGACTACTTGGTTGGGGTCCATGTGACTATCACAACCAATGGTTGGAAACTAGGTGACATGGCCTAGAACCGATCACAATGGAGTAGGTGTATACACTTTGTCTTCCTTCAAAGTATGAGATTAAAATCGCTTCGTATCTTTCTTTCTACGAACTAATTCTTTCTTCCCGTACTATATCCTTATATGCAATCTTTCTTTTATACATTACCACTATTGAAGTGACTACTTCTATCAATTTGGTGTTCATCTTGTTGTGCTACTGAGGTATGGCAACGTGGACCGATGCACATATGTGCTTGTTTCTACGTTGTAGCTGACTGACTGACCGAATGACAGGTTACTTTTAGCATTCAAATAAGGGAACTATTTTGAGGTTAGTAAATTATTGACTGTCGAAAAGTATGGTGGTGTAATGATATTATGACAACTGAATTAGCTATGTATGTTTGGATACCTGTGGAAGGCATCTCGTGTTTTGTGCATGTTGTTGTACGTGAAATAATATTGATAACAACCCGCCCTGAGAAGTTTGTGCATTAGGTTGACCAAGTGTTTTTCAAGTAAAAAATAATTCCTACATTTTAATTCTGTCATATATATATATATATATATAATTATATATATATATATATATAAATTTCTAACAAATATCGAAGCAGACTATCTGTTGTGTTTTTTTTAACTGACCAAACAACTGGATTTGAATATGATAGTCAACGTACCTCAAAATCAAAAGACCTTTGAGCACCCGTCCCACGGGAAAATTGTACAGCTACTATTTCATCGAAACGTATAGAAATTGGAGGACGAGGAACGAATGTAAAACCTCTCTCTAATGGATACAACAAACCAACAGACGCTTTGTAACTGCATGCAACTGCACAACCACCGCCTTTTGCAGAGAAGCTTCCTGGGACTGTAACTTTCTGATCAAATAGAACCTGTGTATAATGAGATAATTAAAAGAAAAAAACATGAGGTAAAACGCTGAGATAAAAAGCTACAACTCAAAAATATGTGTGCTATATGTGACGTGTATCAAACATTCCACCAAACTTCGTGAAACTATGTTGACTTTATACATCATTGTTTTACATTTTTAACGCTAACAAATGGTTGTCTGAATTAATATGAGACCCACTACAATATTGGGCTAACCGATAATATAACCACTTACTATTAACTGTAACTGTTTAAAACTGAGTCACTGGTTCTCTATATAGCACCACATTCTACATTTGACTTAATTACCATATAGCTCCTTCCTTTTGAGTCTGAAATGCGTCGATTCCAAAGACTATAATAATAGAACTTTAGGTGAAATCAGTAAACTGTTCAAAAAGTTAGCAGAAAAGCAGGGGGACAATTCAGTAAAACTACAGGGCGAAAAGTGGGGAAAATCAAACCAGAGTAACCACAAACATCCAAGCGCTTAAGAAACTAAGAAATGCTGACTGGTTAATGAAGAAAAATATCCATCCTACTAAATTTGAGTAAAGTAGAATCTAAAGACATAATTTTAAAGCCGATAGTTGAGTTACTACATCATTGCCATTGTTTTCATTTGTTTATTTACAGCGTAAAAATCCTGATAAATAGGGTAGTAAAAAGGTATGGGCCACATAAATAGTGATAATATCGTGAAGAAATAAAGGGAATGCTAGTAAAATCAATGTCAATGGTATGAAACAAATTACCATTTATTAAGAGGTATAGTTCAATTAAAAATACAACTAAGAAAGACTTCTTTTATTTAGGGGAATTCCTCATATTTTTATGAACCCAAAAGGAAATTACAGCTGGATCCCAAGTGGATTTTGCACTGAGTAGTGTCTGATAACGTCTCAGGTTACTGAGTTAAATTGTGTCTAGGATCCCAACTAAGAAGTCGTGATGGACTGGCAGACACCAGTCCTGTTTAGCTGCCTCGTACCATGACGCTACCATAAACCGACTACCACTTTGCCTTTGTCAACCAATCTCAGCGTCAACGAATAATGTATAATGTGTGAACCGCTGAGATGACATTCATAAACTATTACTAAACTCCCAAAGTTGATGTTTCAAGATGTTAAAATTGATTGAACTACTGACACTAGCGAACATACACTGTCAAACCCTAAGGTCATTAACATGATATTGTCACTGAATGTTAGCAATCCTTCGGAAATATTGACAACCGCTGCATATTTGCAACTCGGAGTTAGATTTCACAAGCACATATTAGAACTGTCCTCACTCAACCTTTTACAACTAAAGTAGTATTGTGAAGGTATCAAAGATGGCTCGGATTGGAACTAATCGCTCTGGCTTACAAAATACATAGAGTGGTCTCATCTGAAATTCCATTACTAGCACTTATGCAAACTATTTTACTATTACTAACGGTTGGCCACAGTTATTGAACATATACACAAGCACTTGGCATTCTTGGAGCGGTACCTTGAACTTCAAAGGGACGAGATACATGATTTACTTGCAGAAATTAGTTGTCAACTGATCAAGTTGGATCTGGATAGCCTTAGTACCACCGCACAGTAAGCCACTGTCATTATTTACTTTTTTCACAGGTAAATAAAGAATTTCATTGATGAAACAGTTAAGGAAAATGGTGAGATTAGGCAACCCTTTCTAACCCCACTGTTGCAATAGAAAAATGGAAAGTTGGTTGTATGTCCTTGATTTCCCTGAGGTGTTTAGTACAGACCCTTTAGGAGTTATCAAACTAATTAATCACAACATCCTCTAGCAAACAATCCAAGGGCACAGTCGTCTCACTGAACAGAGCCAGGTTAAGACTGATCTAAAGTACTAGGAATGACATCATGGAGAAGGGAATTAAGGGCGAGGAAGGATGGGAGGTAGGACATGTAGCTTTTGCACACAGAGGTCGAGCTTGAATTGGTGGATCGCCAAAGCCTTGACAGTGCATGCGTTTTTGATTCAAACTTCCTGAGATCCAATTCTTTTGACTATATAGATTACACTAAAGGACGGCTCTTGTGAAGCAACGTGTCCAGAGTTAGTTAGGTGCTGCTGTACTGAGTCAGTGACAGCTTTGGACTCCCCTTTTAAGTCACATCTGGAAAGTGATTGCTTTGTGCGACCAATGTAACCTGCCTCACAAGAGCATAGATACACATCAATGTGGTTAGAAGCGGAGGTTAGCTTTAAAACATCCGTAAATGATAGGTCGGCTTGAAAAGACAACACAAGGCCTAGCTGGATAGGCTTTATTCATGGGTTTTGAAATCCGTTTACTTAGGATTTTGGCAACCGTATTTCCTTTAAATTCGACATTCGCAGTTTTATCTTGAACAATCTGTGCTTTTCCAGGATCCAATCTGTGTCAACGGATTTGGGTGGATAGCCATTCCTCATGAGTAGCAATAGAAGTTGAGGTAGTTCGTCATCTGTGTCATAAGGACATATTCGGCTAATCCACGTGTATAAAGGCTTTTCTCAGCAAAGAATTCAGTACGAAGGAACTTGGGTTGATTTTACGCAAATTGATATCAATTTCAAATCCTCATATAAATTCTCGCTACCTAAGTGTTTCAATTCATAAGCATGTACTCCAGATACCTAGGAAAACCAGTAATCATATTCAAGAACTGTTAGTTTAGGAATATTTTCAAGCAGAACCTAATAATGCCACGGGACTTTCCGATGACGGTGAAAGAGATTTCCAGAAATTGAGAACATCGAGGCAAACTCACCTTGAACACGCGAGCTACAACTTCATATTCAGGTCCTGAAATATTTCGAGTTAATTTTCCATTGAACTGCTCCTGAAGCCAGTCTTCTGATGCAGCCATTTCCAAGTTTATGTGCGAATCCTTGTCGAAAAGGGAAATCACAAAATGATATCTGGTTTGACCATGTTTGATCGGTGGATCAAGTTGAACTGCAAAGAATATCTGCCGATTATCGGGATGAGGAAGCACCATCAACCGAGTAATAGTATTCTTTGGGACTTTAAAGTCGTAAGACTTGCCATGCAAATGGATAAAACTTGGATATAATTTAACATCATAACGGCCACGAGGTTGAAGACACTGCAACTGTTTGAATTCGACCAAGAAATCTCCCGTAACCTTAATTGTCGTGATGAAGAAAATAATTAGCTTACCTGAATAATATCTGCCTTTTGAGTAACCTTGGAATATATAGAAGGGGCTTTGCCTTCCCTATCAGCTTCAGTTCCCGGAGTGTACAGACGCATTTCAGATAAGCAAACTTCAGCTTCATCATTTAGGTGAAATTCGAAAATAATCTCGTTTTTGTTCAAAACAGCATTTGCAACATTGCTTAGAGGAACCTCAAAAGCCATGGCGTTTTTAACTGAAAACTCGAGAACATCGCCTTAATCAGTAGATAATGCAAGTTTGAATTACCATCGAAATCCACGTCTCCCCAATTGTAGCCTTTGTAGCACAGTTCACGCTTTACAATTTCAACGTCGAAATATTTCTTGAAAAAGCTCCCGACCTTTTCCGCTTCGATTTCACCAAAGCCATCATACCGATGCAAAGAGTTATTTTTTAACTTTATGCTTAATCCTAAACCAGTAGCACGGACTATCCATTGGGCTGACTCTATATCTGACCGGGAGAAGTGATCCACCTTTCCAGTCTTTTCGTTTTTATACATAAACTCATCTTCTTTGAGTCGAAGCTTACCCGGATATACAGTACCCCTAACCTCCTGAGTTATATGATCGAAGGCTATATCCGCCATCTGTTTGAAGTTGATGACCTTGAGAAGAATAGGCCTCCACTTCAGTCCACCTCAGACAATAGAACAATAAAAGTCTGAAGCATATCTATTTTATACTGGAAACAAGACTCATTGCTTGTATTTAATGCACTAGGTGCGGCCTCGCATACGCATATGCTAAACCGTTCTACTTCTAAGTCTCGAAATGACTCATGAATAGCCCCAAAAAACCATATTTATTTGGTGATAACAGCCTTAGAGTAACCTTTTATTTTGGTCTTTCTTAAGTATGACTTAACTCTTTATATATAGTCATTTTTTGTGACGTCGCTCCACTTTGTTATGCAGTTATGTTAACCAACACGACCAATTTAATTTACTATAATTTTGTTAGAACTCACTTATAGTGGCCTATACTGGCCTTATACTGGTTCTTTATTCTCATATTCTGGAAAAGTATCTCATCAGTCATACCTTAAGTGAGTCATCATATCTTCATGTAAACCATTGGAAACAGAAAAGATTTTGTAACTTAAGGTCGATGACTTATTCAGAGTAACAAAGGAAAAGTGCCCGTAATTCGCCCTTGTGTAACTCTCTTCTCAACAGATTCCTATGGGGATAGTGTTATTCACTTACATGTAAAATAATGTTATGTATTTCTCCCATGACAGGTACACGACATTTTTACGGGCATGATCTATAACTTACAACATTGTTCTGCATACAGTGTGCTTCTTAAGTAAGATTGTAAATAAATGAAATCAATGATGTTTCAGAACGTTGATGACTAGGTAATGTTTTAGGATGGCACTACAATTGCAGTTCTATATCCTTTTTCCAAAATGGCATCGCGTTCACGTTACACATCAGGTACAAACTTAGCATTATTGTGTTAGAATTCTGGTCCTGATAAGTATTTATGCCATAAAAGTGTTTTAGATGTTTTTAGTTGTTATGACGCACATTTATGGGGTACTTGGTGTAAGTTTTAGTCTTGAAAAACGCGTACATTAAGTTTGTTTCACTCGTAAGAAGCTCTATTGCTATGCACTGAATGTGATGCTGAAAAAGAGAAAGGAAGGATCAACAAGGCATCTGAATTTAAACCCTCAATAATACTTAACAGTTTGTAGTGGAACAAAGATAAGAACTCTAAAGCTTCAATGATGTACCAGGGCAGACATTTTGATCAACAAACCTGGAAACGGACTGAAACTCTTGTAACAGCTCAGGTTGGTTGGTTAAGGGTTGATCCCAAACAACCAAGCTTATGCCAAAACAGTATTGTTCAAGTATTCATTCACTTCCTTATTTTTTATAAGCGTTATATTCCCTATTATCTTATATTGAATGTTGAGAGCCTTTGTTTGTCTGAACAGATAATCCCACGCTCCACTGTGACTGCGCGAAGATCGAAATAAAGACCTATTCACTACTTGTCTGGTTTCTTCTATCAATAGCACGAGGGTTACTTCAAGGCACGAAATTGGTGAGCCCTTTTTGAACACAAATTTAACCTCATTTCTGTTATTAACATTTTTTTTACTTAATCGTAAAAGTAGACCTGATTATCCGTAAACTAATTTGAGTATATAACTAGTTTATTCCGTATTATCTTAAGTTATTCGTGTTATAGTAACCACTTTTTGTGCTAACTTTATTGCTATATTTGTCACATACCTCATGTCAGACTCAATAGAAACCCATAATCTGGAGGATTTGTCACCAGTGGAGATAGACACTGTTATGACTACGAAATCCCGACTTCCAGAATTTGATCGTAGTGATCCTGAGTTGTGGTTTGCTCAACTAGAGCATTATTTCACGAGACACAATATCAAATCTGAAGGGATTCGCTATAGAGACTTGTGTTCTATCCTTCCTCCTTCAGTCGCCAAAGAAGTCCGTGACTTGATTTTAGATCCACCATCACCACAACCATACACCATCTTAAGACGAGAGATAATGAACCGTTTATCATTATCAGATAGTCAAAGAATCCAAAGACTTTTTCAAGGTGAAACACTAGGTGATCGGTCGCCGTCACAGTTTTTACGTCACCTCCAAGTCTTAGTGGGTGATAACACAGTGGGTGAAGCAGTCCTAAAACAAGGATGGATACAAGCTCTCCCATGCTACGTCCAACACTGTTTGGATGCACAAGATCCTGAAACCTCATTATCTCATTTAGCGCGTATAGCCGACAGAATAATGGAAAGAGGTCCTCCAACTGGATCAGGCACAATAAATCACACACAAAAAGTAGAATCAGCAAAAGACCCCGTAATAGAAGGACTCATTGCGAGTGTTAAGAGTCTCACTGAGGCTGTCACCAGAATGCAAATGGGTCATAGAAACAGGAGCAGGTCACCACAACGACCACGATCCAAGTCACAAAACAGGTCACAAATGTCCAGACAATCTGGGCAGTTTTGTTGGTACCACTGGAAGTTTGGTGTCAACTCAACCAAGTGCATGCAACCATGCGCCTGGCCTAAGCATAATTCTAAGACAGCGGGAAACGAGTAACCCCTCCCCAGGTCGCGACGACTGAGGAGGGGCGCCTAAACAGTCGCTTGTTTTATGTTAGAGACAGAAACTCTGGCTTGAATTTCTTGGTGGATACTGGCGCTGCTCTTAGCATCATCCCTCAAAATAAAACTGAGATTAGTCGAGAAACATCATCAATTACACTTCAAGCTGCAAATAAAACTAAAATCGCGACATTTGGGCAGAAAACTTTAACCCTAGATTTGGGGTTCAGGAGGCAATTCCCTTGGGTTTTCACGGTAGCCGACTTAGATCTGGCAATACTGGGGATGGACTTTCTAGAGAGATACGAATTTCTAGTTGACACCAAGAAACGGCGATTAACACTAAAAGAAACTTCGTATTACACAAAAGGCAAAGAAAGTCACATCAGCTCTCTTAACTTGATTCAAACTCCCCAGTAACAACAGCGAAATTCCAAGATATACTCGCGGAATTTCCAAACTTAACTAAACCAAACCCACAGCCTTCTAAAGACAAACTAAAAGTGAGTCACACTATCAAAACCGAAGGTGCACCGGTGTTTGCAAAACCCAGGAGACTAGCACCAGATAAGCTCAAAATCGCTAGGGCCGAGTTTGATTATATGCTACAATTGGGTATTATCCGTCCCTCTGATAGTCAATGGGCATCCCCTTTGCATATGGTCCCAAAGAAGAATGAAGGTGACTGGCGACCGTGCGGGGATTACAGAGCCCTAAACCGTCAAACCGTACCAGATAGGTACCCAATACCTCATATCCAAGATTTCACCAACGGTTTACAGGGTATGAACATATTCACTAAAATTGACTTAGTCAGGGCATATCACAATATCCCGGTGGCTGATGAAGATATTCCCAAGACAGCTATTACTACACCCTTTGGCTTATTCGAGTTTGTACGCATGCCGTTCGGCCTGAGAAACGCGGCACTTCCTCAGATATTCTTATTCCACATTCTCACACAGCGTTAGTCGTCACTGATTGTAAGTCAAATACTGAGCGAGTTGATAATTTTCCCTTGGGATGAGAAATAGAACTAAGGTGATTTCGATACATAGGTTAATCGAACCGACGTTCCTACGGAAGTCGATTCTAGGGGGAAGCTAATGTAACAGCTCAGGTTGGTTGGTTAAGGGTTGATCCCAAACAACCAAGCTTATGCCAAAACAGTATTGTTCAAGTATTCATTCACTTCCTTATTTTTTATAAGCGTTATATTCCCTATTATCTTATATTGAATGTTGAGAACCTTTGTTTGTCTGAACAGATAATCCCACGCACCACTGTGACTGCGCGAAGATCGAAATAAAGACCTATTCACTACTTGTCTGGTTTCTTCTATCAATAGCACGAGGGTTACTTCAAGGCACGAAACTCTCATTCAATGTTTACCATGGGAAATTTATTTTACCACAAATAATGTTGGCATTGCGCTTTCCAATCTCTACCACTACCTGATATATTGCCTTGACTGAACTGCTCCAGTTATTGGCCGTGTTGCTTTTAATGCTAATAGGAGCCAGAATACTTTTAAAAGAAAGCTGAGTAAATTAAAACACCGCTACTACGAGCACAATGACCTGTATGCACTTCAGAGTATACGTAATTCATCGACAGAAATGCTTCATCTAAACGCAGGTATTTTATGAATATAGAAAATAAAGCCCTAGGTAGCAAAAGCCAAGAATTATCAGTACTTCGGCTTTATAAATATCGTGTGAAGTCAAATTCTCTTGGCACGACTAAATTCTTCATAATTAACGGAAGCATTGTTGACGACCCTGATATTATTTGCCAACAATTCAGCAAGCACTTCTCGCAGTTCTAGATCTTTCTTATTTACTGAACATCAATTTTCATTCTTTCTCATATATGTAATAGCCCTATCATTAACTTCAAACAGCAGCTCATTGACTTAGAAATAATAAATTCCATATCTCTTCTACCTATTAGTTTGTTTCTGCTGACGTATTTTGTTTCAAAACACTTTATCCTACGTTGCCATGCATTACCGTTTTCGGTTTTCTAACAACGATCTATTAGCTTCAACTACCTGACATAACGGTCCTAGGTACCTGTGGAATTTGTGCTTTCGAACACGGTGTGGAACATAGAGCTCGGAGGTAAGACAATTGCAATCCAACCACTACCGTGAAAAAGCCTATTGTCGAAAAGAAGGGAGATTGGGGTTACTGACCAGCAAACATATATAGCAGGTGCAATGATTTCAATTCACCCATATTTGTGAAGCACAATTATTGGTTTCCTGCAATCCTTTGTGACTGGTAACCTGACAGCTATTGATTGATATTGAGGTCGTTATACGATTTTTGTTGCTTCTTAGATTCTTTTTCTATCTTGGGTTGGTTTCTTATATTTTATCAAGTTTTTAGGTTATATATACGTTTTCAGACGCCTTAGCACAGACCGAATGGTTTGTGTTCGATAAAGCTATAAATCAATCAAAACGCGAGAGAGAAATAAAGGATGTCGTGATGAGGTTTTATGGTAATATAAAAAACTGAGGCTTACAAGCGCATTGAGTTCAGTTAAACCTGTTTCAAGTCGACCGCAATCAACTAATGTTTTCGTTCAACTTGACTTATGATATAGTACGCATGTCTTCCTACATCGAGACTCACATCGACGACCTGTTGAATTAATATACGAAGGACCCTTCATAGTTCTCCAACGCGAACTCAAGTACTATATTTTCGATAAAACGGAACCAGCCATAGCATCCGCATCGATCGCCGCAAAGCAGCGTATTTATAAAAAAATCCTATTCACGTATATTTTCCTTCGGTACAATCGAATGATACGGTTCCTACACTTATTATACCTAATTCGACAGCCAACACGCATGATGATACTTCGGCAGTATCAGGAAATAAACTTAAAACGACGCGTTCTGGAAGAAGAGTAAGGATTCCAGAACATTTGTATGTTCATTGCACGTGAGATACTAGTTGACATCTTATATCATCTCGATTTTGCTTTGTATTATATATAAAATTAAAAAAACATTTTTAATATGCTCATACATTGATGCTTTTATTTTTAAAAAAAACAAACGAAAAAAGCCGTTAAAAAGTTCTTCCTTACGCTTACACATGTGCAAGAGTTTATTTTACTTTTTTCGCCCGCTCTGTGTTTTTACGCGCGTACAAGTATATTTCGTTATGCACTTACGTATTTTCTTCTTTGCCAGTACGGCTGAAAAAGACAAAAAAGAACGACGAAGTTTACGAGGAACCAAAAATTTCATTATATTTCCCTTATAGTAAGGAAAGACGACCAGAGGCTGCTAAACCTAGCAAGCGGTCCAGTGCTTCCAAGTTTTCCATGGTGGTCTGGCTTCAATTGACTAATGATTTCAACCAGTGAAATTTCAGAAGATTGTTTACCAGCGACAAACTCGTTAGGTTTAAGCTTCTGGTTGGCCACGTCTTAGGGTCATCTTTACTCCACTAGGAGAGGAGTGACCAGTAGCGGTAAATAATTCCCCAAAATAAATAGCTCATAAGTCTCCGAAATTGGATGCTGACCATATTAGTTTTAATTGACTCACCTAGCTGAAGGAGCTCGGTCATGCACCCGCACCGGATCACGAGTGGAAACGCCGTGTCCAACATCCTTTGCAATCGCTAGCCAGATTAGATCAGTCGATCCTCGATATATTGATAGCCTATCAAATATATCTTCGAACATCCTTGCTTCTGTCTTTTGATTTCACTTGGTGGGTACGATTTATATAAGGTGTTGCTGGTCAAAGCGCCGTCAAACTCCAAATACCTGTGGCATCTTCATCCCCAATACACCGCATCACATCAAAGGATAGGATCGAACGATACCTAATCCAAATTAAGTTCTCAATGAACAAGCTACCCCGCGGAAACTGTAGTAGGAGTTAATAATTGTGAGCTTCGTAGGACAGTAGAAGTGAATTTTGAAATTACAAAGGGAAGATGGAATATAGATCATACCGTGAAATCGCTAACGAAAGAAACCCGATGGTGGGAAATACGCTCAAAACGGCTTTGGTCTAAAACACATAACCGTGAGGTACTCAGCCCGCTTGATCGTGCCAGAAATCGATCGATAGAAGTGAAGAAAATTTTACTGAACCGGGCTAACTACACCCAAAACACTGACACAATTTGCGCAACATATGTCTACCTTATGGAATACGATATGCGACACGTCACTAGGCCAAGGTGAGTCACCTATCACCTGGACGGATGCAGTCGTCACTCCACTAAGTAAAGTAGGATCGTGAAAACTTCCATCAGATTACACAACTGTCAGTCTTACCAGTGTCGTAGTTAAAATAGTAAAGAGAATAATCAAAAAGACCATAACGACATTTGTGGGAACCAACAACTGATGAAACAGCGAATAACACGGTTTCAAAAAAGGTTTATTTTGATGATGATTTTGAACCTGATATATCATCTCTTTTTCCTACCACAGAAACAAAACGTCTCAGAGGACATGATAGTCTGGCACAAAAGCATAAAACAAACTGAATACATGTGACGTACAGGTTTTCATGCCAAGTCATTAACTCGTGGAACTTGCTACCCGGTAAAGTGTTATCTGCAGTTTCGATTCGATCATTCAAGAGAATTAAAAATACTCAGAAATCTACTAGGAAAAAACTAACATAAGCTATATGTCTTTTGTCTTCGGAACTTAAATCTGAGTTGGAAATCTGTAATTGGATACTTTGGCGCTCGTTTCAAAAAGGGCAGTGATTTGTGTGCTTGTCGTGATTGTACTTGCTTTGTGTACTTGTTGCACCAAAAAACATCCTTGGTCTACTTTAACTAAAAGTACTTTGGTTAGGGTTAGGGCTATAAGCCTATTGGCTTTGGCCTTTAAGAAAAACGTCGGCGGTTGCGCTGATAACATGGTATCGGAAAAAAATTCCACTGCATGTCGAGACAAGTCTTTCTGAGACGTCAGTCATTTTTTATAAGTTAAGAGAATCTACCGATAAGGAACCAAAGACTAGATTTGAACACGATCTCAGTGATACTAAGTCCTTAATAAACAAACTACTCCCAGATACAGTTTCAGGAGTTAGTATTCTTAATCCTTATAGAATAGGACAAAAGGAGGATTCTGAATATTCTCAGAAAAACCGCCTCTTGATGGTTACATTTGCCACGGTTGAAGAAAGGAACCTGATTCTAGGTAACTCACGTAAACTGATTTGATCCGGAATATACGTCCGTGAGGATCTCAGCCTAGCTGATCGTATTAAGAGACGAACTGCAGAAGCGGAAATAAATGAGCGTCGCCAAAAACGGTGAAAGAAATCTCGTGCTTAAGGGTTTTCAAATTGTAAAATTCCGGAGCAAAACGACCTCCAAACCACTCTGGGTGGTAATGAACAGTTCTCCGCGGACTTAAAGGTATGCTACACATGTGTTCGCAGCCTACTCAATAAAATGGCGGTGCTCAAGTCAGCGATGGATAAAGAAAAAACCGGATGTTATTGCTGTCTCGGAAATTTGGTTAACGTCAGAAGTATTAGTAATGAAATTCAGTTGACTGTTTTTTTAACCGGTAGTGCTGATAGATTGAACCGTATGTGGGGCGATGTTATCTTGTACACGAAAAGTACCCTAGCCATAAGAGTAGCTGTGACAGTGGCACAGGTTTCAGGGATATGTGAACTGGTGAGATGTAAGTTGAAATGCCGACGGCAAGATATTGAAGTGGTTGTAGTATATCGCAGTCCAGAATGTGTAGCAGATGATTTTATCCTAAGTAAACTTAAGTCCTGGTGTAACAACGGTAATAGCCTAGTTGTAGGCGACTTTAATGCACCATATATAAACTGGGTTAACTTAGAATTAGGGTCATCGATATCGTCGTCCGACAGCAAACTGTTAGAAACCTCGAATAGATTAGCATTAGCACATTAGAGATCCCACAAGATACGACTTAAGAAACTCTCCTTCTCTTTTAGATTTAGTCTTCACACACGGTGATGACGTTGGTCAAATGGCTTTTCTCCCACCATTTGAGAGAATTGACATGCAGTCATCTTATTCAAATTCATGGCTGAAATTGCCTGTCAAATAGCTGCACCGGCACATCTCAACATATGGAAGGCAGAGATGTAGGCAATTAACTCCGCAGCATCGGCTGAAAACTGGGAAATCGACTCATAGGCATCAGTACAAGAGGCATGGACTTTATTCAGGCAGTTATACAATCGGGTAACACAACCATACATACCCTGGACTGTCCCAAAGAAAAAGAAGCACGGACATCCCTGGATAGGCGGGATATTCGACGTTTACTAAGACAAAAGAAGAAATGCTGGGATGTTGCCATCCGCCTTGGCACAGCAGGTACGATGGAAAGCTACAGATCGGTAAGAAACAAGTGTACAGCAAAAATTCGAGAAGCTCAAAGAAAATATGAAATGCAGCTGGCACAATCTGCACTCAAGCAGCCCAAGAGAATATTCTCGTACATAAACTACAGAATAAGGATGCATCATTGGATTCCCAACCTAATTAAAGTAGGAAGTGAATGTGAAATGATAGGGGAAGATCAGGAAAAAGCAGAGGCTATGGCTGACTATTTTGGGGCAGTTTTCACTCAGAAACCTCCTCTAGACAAAGAACCAGACCAAAATAAACAGCCAACAAACCACCTGCACACCGTGGACTTTGATCAAAACGATGTGCTTAAGGCTCTTAGCACCTTAACCATGCAAAAGTCAACGGGACTAGATGAACTACACCACAATATCTTGAGACATATTGCACAATATATCGCGGCCCCACTGACTGTGATATTCAACATGTCACTTGAGCAAGGTGTGTTACCTATGGACTGGAAGAACACTATCGTCATCCCAATACATAAAACAAGACCAAGACAAGTTTCACTGAACTACAGGCACGTAAGCCTCACTAGTGTTGTAGTTAAAACATTGGAAAGAATAGTCAAATCGACCATAATGGCATTTATGGAAACCAGTGACTTGCTAAACATAGAACAACATGGTTTTAGAAAGAGTCTATCTTGTACAACAGGCCTCCTTATAGCAGGTAGTTTTTAATAAAGGTGCTAGACAACGGAAACCCAGGGGATGTTGTCTACATAGACTTCAGTAAGGCTTTTGGCAAGGTGCCAACTAATAGACTGCTGTTGAAAATGGGAAACCTTGGTATTACCGAACCTCATTTAAAATGGATTAAAGATTTCCTAGTAGGTCGTAGAAAAAAAGTAAGAATAAATTCTAAGTGCTCCATCTGGAGACAAGTACTTAATGGAGTACCTCAAAGTCCTAGGTCTTTTACTTTTTATAATGTATGTTAATGATCCTCCAAGTATAGTACAGTCTCCAATGTTATTATACGCTGACGATGTAAAGATCTGGCGAGTAATAACTGGAGGCACAGACGCTCTTTCGGCAGACTTAAATAATATGATTAACTGGTCTTAAGAGTGGCTGATGCCTAAAAACTCGGCAATATGTTTCTACATGCACTTCGGGGATTCGAACGTTACTAGGTACAATATAGGGGGAAGTGTCATTACCCGTAGTCTGGTCTCATAAGGATCTAGGGGTGACGGTGAGTCACGATATTAAGATGATGGCCCATTTCCGGGAGGTCGCAGCTAAAGAGGTTTCGAACCCTCTGGCTTTAAAACGGACATTCACTAAGTTAGATACTACCATGTTCACCACAATATACAAATCCTTAATGAGAATTAGGCTTGATAACTGCGTTCAGGCTGCAAGCCTCTGTTTAAAAGATGACTCGGGTATCCTAGAAGAAGTACAGAAGGCAGTTATCTGTGCGATTTCAGAACTCCGGGGTTCACCATACAAAGAGCGGCTTGAAAAGCTGTACCTCTTTACTCCGCCCTATCGCGGATTAAGGGAAGATCTGATTTTGATGAACAGGATACTGAGAAATGATTTTGGACCTAACTTATTCTCTCATTTTCTTCCCAACAGATTGAGACATCTCAGAGGACATAGCAAGCGAGTAGAAAAGCCAAGAGCGAAAAAATACCCGTGGCATACAGGTTTTCACACCGAGTCATCAATACTTCCCAAGCTGCCAACTTTGTGGAAAATTTGGTCCATTTTAAGGAAACCGCTATGGCAAATTTTAGGGAAATTTTATGGAAATGAGACGCAAACTCCAAAATTTCCCCAGAACTGGCAGCTTGGGTTGGAACCTGCTGTTCGAAGCAGTGGTGTCTGCACGTTCAGTTGACTCTTTCAAGAGAAGACTGGACACACACAGATGCATAATAGAAAAAGAATAACAAAGACCGTAGGCCTTCTGTCCTTACTACACAAATGTGAAATCTGAACTCTAAACTTGCGGGTTTTCAAGCTATACGTTACATATAGGCAAGATGAGATGTTTCCTGTTATTGTGCATTTTAATCTGTACCACTCCCTCCTGTCTTCCATGTTATTACTGGGTCAAGTTTACTATTTTCTAATATTATGAAGCTTAGCAGTGGACAAGCAAAATCATTTATAGAAGTTTATAAACGTTGACTGAAGCACTCATAAATGCACCCGAGCTCCCAAGTTTTGGGAAATTATGGGGTATTTCGGGGAAACTCCCGAAGTCAAATGGCCATCACCAATGTTTGGGGGAGATTTCGGGGAAATCCTTAAAGGCAACTGACCTTGAACGAGGTTAAAGGGGAATTTTGGGGAAATATTGGGGAATTCTCTTAGGTCTGGGGATATTTTGTGGGTTTTGTGCCATTTCTCCAAATTTGACTATAGCGGCTTCCTGAAATTTCGTTAAAGTTGGCCAAATTTCCCCCAAAATTGGGAGTTCGGACATTTATGAACATATAAATGTCTTGTACTGCACTATAATTGACGGACAAAGCAATCAGATTTACAATAACAAGTCTTAGATTTTGGCGCAAATTCATTCACACATTTGACTGAGTAGAGTTTTGGCACTATAGCTGATGTCAGTTCGTGATGAAAACATTAAAAGTAATTCCTAACCTTAACCATCAACTGTAAATCATAACCCTTTTTTCTTCAAACTGCTTTATAACCCTCCTTTAGCCCTAGTTAGTAGGTGGACACTTTCAAGGTTAGTCTAGTATAGCCGAAAGGTCGTCCATAAATTATAGTCTCACGCAATTGTTTTGTAAAGGGATCGAAAGTAAACCTGGGGAATCTTTTTCGAATTATTTTTAGAGTCGGAACTATGAATCAGTGAACATTCTGAACTGTGGGTAGCAATCGCCAACCTTCATCAACGTCGAAACAGTCGGTGTTTCATACACGCACTTCGACAAACAGTCAAATTATGTATTAAACAAATAAATTCAAACTAGTGCTCTTGTAATAACGGTGGTCAAAAGCACTATAAACACGACGTAACAGCTCTTGTTGAGAAATCTGAGACCTTGATCAACCAGTTACTGGGTTGCTCAGACAAACACTCCATAGTATTAAGAAAATGTTCAGAATCTTCTACTGTCCACCATCTATGAACGTCTTTAAGCTATTACATGGAACACAGACTGGCCGTTTAACACAAACATTCTTTCTGTGTGGGTTATCTGAAGTCTTCTTTTGTCCACAAGTGCCCGTATATGCCCTACAGACTTCACTTAAGCATACAATGCAGTGTCGCACTCTATCCCATTGATTAAGATCGGACAAATAGTTAGTGGATAAACTTCTGTGCTATAAAACTTTTTACAGAACCGAAAATTCTGCAGCAAAATAAATAGGGTCTGATCGAACTAAAAATTGTCTATATCTGGCGTTTCATAAGCAGCCATACTAAACGCTCTGTTGTTTCTTGTATTGGTCAACGATCTGGAAAACTTCGGTTCACTAGTCCTTATCTACGCGTACGATACTAAACTGTAGACAGCCATCAGGAGTGAAAGCAAATTACAAAAGTAGCAAATTGATATTGTGTTTCTAGAAAAATGGGCACATATACTGTTTGACATTTCTTCTCCATATATATCTAACCATGCTATTTCAAGCTTTTGAGGAATATCAAACCGACCGCTTTCTCCGCGGTCACGGACTCTAGAATCCTAATGGGGCGCGATCTAGGTCTGTTAACAGAAAGCCTTGACCCTAGTGACAACTATCAGCCTAAGCCTACGCTACTGAACACTTCGTCCAAAGGCAATTTAGTTTGTTGACTCCTGAACTTTTCCCGGCAATATCCGAGACATATCTCCCTACATCTGGACACTCACAACATTATCTCACCCCTTCTGCTCAAAAAGGATATGAATATCTCGGAACAAGTACGGCGTGGTACAACAAAGTCGGTCATATGATTAAGGAATAAACTCTATGAAGACCGACTTTGCCACCTGTGATTTTACTCGCTAGGTTATGGGAGGAAAAGATAATCTATAGTGATATAAATTGTACAAAGTAATCTAAGTTGCCTCAATAAGGGAATTCTATTTGAACCCTACCAGTGAACTTCAAGAGATATCCCTCGAAAAATCATACTTCAGAGAGCGAACCCCCAAATAAGGTAACATTTTCCTTTCCTAGCCTATGTGATCATAACCCCCTTATTGTACAGCTGTGGCGAGGAGCTTGACAACCGTGTGCTTAACCATGGTTTATTGTCCCTCACCTGGAATAGTTCTGCCTGTATTTTCTTTTCCGCGGTCTGACGCATTGGTTGAAACTTATTATTACTACTTTTATTCATATTATCATCATCATTAGCCTATCTCCACCCATTTTACCCTTTAATACCGTTTATCGGTTATTCTAAAACTTTATTTATATTGTTTGGGCAAAAAATTTACTTACTTTTGACTCTTTTCTTTTGTTTCTTCCACATTTTAATTCTATAATTTTCATATTTTAAACAAAAAATCTTCCGCGCCGTATTGTGATAGTTCCTGGGTCAAACAACTTCACTACTCTATAATATAAGCATTCATTTATACTCAAGAAATATTCACCTTCAATTTTCTGTCAAACTCATTAGAGTTTGTGCAGCTGACTGGCTAGACTACCCCCGCTAGACAATTCTATAGATGCAAGACTGCAACGTGAGATCAAGAAGCAATTGTAAAGGAGTCAGATTATTTACATTAGCTCATCACAAAGATGTTGATTACTTAATTAATAGTATGTAAAATTTAGGAAATATGAGTAGTTATCGTACAATAATTTTATACCGTTGTGAAGGCTACTTGTTGATATTTGGTGCTAAAAAGTGATCTAATAGAAAAAGAAATGATATGTAATGGGTTATTGGCTATCAAAAATATTAATTCTTTCACATGTTCAGCATTCCATGGCTTCTCTAAAGAGTCATTGTGTTTGCTTTATATTGAATAAATTTACTTGATAAGTTTTACCTTATTACCTACTGTTTAAGTAAAATGAAGTTGACAACTTTGAGTCGAGCATTTATCTTGCAACCCAAATTAAGTAACATAATTGCGTCATATCAAGTCTTGCTTAGGATTAAAAAAACATGGTTTGTTGCTACCTGTGGCTGGTCAAATTCTTTTGCTAGTTATTAGCTTGTAGTTATGATTATACATGGAAGGCAGTGTACATAAAATACAAATTTGATGCGCCCACTTATTTCTATTGGCTTCAATATATCCCACAAATTCCCAGGCGTATTTTCTCCAGAATAGTTAATAAGCATGAGTTTGCAATCAGTAGGTTTAACATGTAAGAAAACAAACCCTATGGGTAATTAGTAGTAATCATTCAGTCTTTCTAATATATTTTTTTGAGAAATCACTCGATTTTTAAAGCAAAAATGTTCCCCGTAATACTATGTCCCTTCAAGTCCACCATGTTTTTATATTATTACACTTATTATAAATCATGGTAATATGACTTATCATGTTCAAGTTTATGTGCATTAACTGAGCCATATAGTTATGGGTATCGATACTATGCAGCTATCGAATCGAACTTGGAATGTCGGAACTTGAACCTACAATCCATCAGTCAAATTAAAAAGGACTTTAGTCACCAACATACTACTCCACTCCAATATCCACATTAACAGTTTAATAGGGAACACGTAGGTAAACAAATAATGAATCGTCAATCAATGTGATGTACCAGTCATGATTTTAGTTTGCACAAACTGTTTTGCGAAATGTGTTCCGTAAAGTTGTATAATGAATTAAGCAATCTTGTTACATCTAATGTAGTAAAAAACGTGTACTACATCTAGTTCTACACTTCACATCACAGAAATTGAAAAACTAAAATCTAAAGGATAAAGGAGTGCAATTATCCCCAATAGTGATGTAAAATTGCTATATGACACACGTGTCCATAAAATTAAAACCAACGTGGTACATTGGGCTAATTAAAAATTGATCCAACAATAGGTGCAAGCGAATGGTCAAGAAATAGCTTGCATTTCTAGGGAAGGAGACGTACGCCGTTGGTGGCTTAATCTAATCTAATCTATATATATATATATATATATATATATATATATATATATATATATATATATATATATATATATATATAGTGTGAGTACGTTCCAGATTCCGTTTAGTCTATAAACTTCCTTCTCACTCTCGCTGCCAGTTGGACTTGTGCACAGGGAGATTTCGTATCTATGTCGAAATCAGACAAAAAATCGTAAATAAAAAGCTAATTATTGTTTTTATGTATATTCTTTAAAGTCTGATTTTATTTTCCAAGTTAGTTCACTTAAGTCTCACTTTTTTGCCTTATTTGAAAATGATTCTTATTTCTTGCTAGGGCATATTGGTTTCTCGTGGCATATTTATTCAAGATAATGCCTAGATTTGCCCAGCTGGTGATAGGGCCAGCTGGTTGTGGGAAATCAACTTATTGTAGTACAATGCAAGCTCATTGTGAAACATTGAGGAGGAAAGTTGATGTGGTCAATTTGGACCCTGCAGCGGAGTTTTTTGAATATACTCCACTAGCGGATATACGAGACCTTATTCATGTAAGTTATTTAATCTGAATTTTTCTAGGATAATTTTAGTTAGATGATGTAATGGAAGATGAGGCTATACGTTTAGGTCCAAACGGTGGACTTATTTTCTGCTTAGAATATCTTCAACAAAATTTGAACTGGTTGGATACTGCACTTGGTGATATAGATGGAGACTATTTATTATTTGATTGTCCTGGTCAAATTGAATTATACTCACACCTACCGATTATGCCACGAATAATTGAATATATGCAAAGAAAATGGGATTTTCGTTTTGTTACTATATTTATTTTGGATGCTAGATTTCTCGTAGATTCATCACATTTTCTAGCTGGTGTATTGTCTGCTCTCTCTGCTATGGTATCCTTATCAACTGCTCATATAAACGTAATGTCTAAACTTGATTTGTTATCTGAACAAAAACAAAAATATGTCATGGCTCGTTATCTAAATCCTGATATGGATTACTTTTTTGATCTGGATCAAGTATTTGATGAAGAAGACGATGGGGAACATCACGAAAAGGAAGCCCCATTTAATAAACTTACTCATGCACTAGCTGATTTGATTGAGCGTTACAGTGTAGTTCATTTTGTCCCATTAAACAGGGATAAAGAAGATACTATAACAGACTTACTAGTTCAAATTGATCAATGTTTACAGTATGATGAAGAAGTTGATCCTTCAAATCGAGCGTTTGACGATGCTGAACAAGAGTTAGTTAGATTTCAAGGTGAAAATGATGGTGACGAGGATGCTTCACGGAACTCTGGATAAACAGACTATTATCAAAAACTTTGTATATAATCATGAACAATAAATCGTAATTTTTGTAACACTCCGTTTTTTTCGTAAACCAAAATATTAGTTTTACGTCCTCATACAGATTCTTTTTAGATTATTGAAATAAATTATGAAGTATTCCTAATCCTGACTGGTTCCCTTTCATTATGGTTACTTGAAATGTATGTTCATCCTTGTAGTAATTATGCATTGATCTAATTACGATTTAGATTATGCAAATCAGTCAACTCAGGTTCTCATATACATTTGTTTTTGGAAACTCTTACCCATGGATTAACTGGTTCAATGTTTTGGCTATGTTGTTTGATTAGTATAAATGGTAAACTAGATTTATATACCACAGGTTACCGAAAAAATATAATTATGACTGTTGAGTCATGTTTTTGGGCAGCATTCGGTGCAATACTACCGGATATCGATCATTTTATAGCTTCAAGAAGTACAAGCATTGAAGTACGTGTCGTATTGTCACGTTTAAATGACATTTTTGGTTTCATGTGGCTGCTCATTACATTTTGTTTTTCTGTTATCGAGCCTTGCTAACGGTTATTTATAAGGTACTTAAGTAAATATGGTGCGTATTACTAGGTTTTTTTTTCAAAAACTTATATATCTTTACTTTGAAATGCATCGATCTGCGTAGTTAACAGGAATAAGGTATCGCTGTACACAAGTGAATGAATGAATAGAAATGTAAATACAATGTTTTATTAGAATACATGAGTTGTGACTAGTAGTAAAATCTAAGATGTACGTTCTGTTTCACGTGAGAATCGTCATCTGGATAAACCACCATCATAATGTTGATCTTCACACTGGGACTCAGACCCAGCACCTCTCGTTTCAAACGTCAACTGGTTACCCACTTAGCTACTAAGACAAGACAACCACTTACTTGTTCAATAGAGAGTTGACTTAGTAATTACGGCTATTAAGTTCCAGGTTACATCATATCATCAAGTGTCATGTTTCTGCCCATTCATAGAACACCGTGGCCATTCTTTTTTCACTTGTACGGTGATTCAATCACTGGTCTCATTTTAGGACTATGCTAGACATAATTCGATTGAGGTACCCAGATATTATCATTAGCCTCCTCCCCCCTATCATTAGATTCATGACTCAATGACCAATAGTTAAATGTGTATTTGATTAACAAATTTGAATTTCATTTCTTTGACACTGATTGCCATAGACATATTCTATCGCTACCTTCTTGTACAACACATTAAAAACCGGCAGAATCACTGAGTAATAGACATGAAATGTTTGATTATATCAATCACTATTCTTATATTTCTATAATCAAACTAAAATTATAACAGTTTCTCTTTTAATACTTTCTATATATACTTCTTTTCAGCTTGCACGTCAACTTCCTGGTAGACCATTTTTACATTGGGCTGGTTTATATTTACTTATTTATACTCTTTTAATTATTGGTTTATTTTTCATATCTTATCCTATATGTTTAAAATTCAATAGAGTTTTCACTATATTTTGGTGTTTCATATTTATTCCATTTATAAGTCATATTATACGTGATGCAAATAAACGTGGTTTATGGTTATGGCCTCCACCAGACTTTTATACATTAATGAATCTATCAAATTTTACATATAATATATTATATTCTAGTAATCCGGGAATGATTCATTTAATCAGAACATTTTTATTGTATTTAGTTGTTTTAATGTTTATCATTTTAGTATTCCGTCAATATGCTTATTCTTTTCATTGGGATATATCCAATTTTGCACCAATAACATCTTATCTTATTGGTAAAAGTAATGAATTTTATATAGACCATACATTTGTTGTATGAAACACATAATCTTTTGGATACAATAAAACTATCTAAATAGTACATTATTAATCAGTGTGATATTTTGTATATATCTATATTCTATTATCTAATTAATATAATGAAATATACTATCTTAGTGATATCTTAGTTTCTTGATTTCATTTTAATGATGATGATTTAACCTTATAGATAATTGTATGAGGTGTTGTTTTCTGTTATTGTTTGTTTAGTTAGTTATTTTCATTGCTCGATCTATATCTTTATATTCTAAAGAGCCCATACTTTTCTAGATTTATGAACCTTCATTGTTTGGTGACATCATTTAGCGACCGTTGTCTACTGATCAAAGGATACACCGCAGGTATTACTTAAAATAACAGTGTAGATGACAATTTATGTGTGTGTGAACAAAGTAGTATAAATTCAATTAAAACAATAGTTTTTTATCACAAGCGGATATCAGCTAGAGAACAATTGATTTCAAGGATCTTTGGTCACTTCATGTCTTCCTACTATAGGAGACTCTTCAACAATGCGCAAAAATCTAACCCAAGACCATTAATTATTGTGTATACTGCAGTATTACTCAATTAGTGAGTCGAAACCTAGTTATCACCACCCTAAAATTCAATCGATTTTGAAAGACAGAGTCACGATTGTTCATTATTCTTTGTATGTATATAGTTCTTTTCCAAGCCAATTGATTCAACAGATCATAGCTTCTCAAAGGAACTACTGTCGATCCACTCAAGTGTAGTTAGTCATAAATTGAGAACATAATCATTCTTTACATCTTGGTAAGATTATTTGTCATCTATTGATAGTTGGTTTGGTGATGTAAGTACGGAATAAAGTAAATAAAAATCTTTCTAAGTCCTAATACATCTGTCTTATTCAGATCTCAAAATAACCGAATTATTTTTAATTCAGTGCCTATTAGGTAGAAACTGTTTACACACATGGATATGTGGTTACTTACTTACGCCTGTTACTTCTCGTGAAGGAATATAGGCCACTCACTAGCATTCACCGTCCAACCCTGTCCTGGGTAATCCTTTCCAGCTCCTCCTAGTTGTTATTCATCCTTTCCATATCTGCTTCTATTATCCGACGTAATGTGTTCTTTGGCCCTCCTCTTTTCCGTCTTCCTTCAGGATTCCAAGTTAGGGATTGTCTCGTAATGCAGTTTGACGATTTGCGTACTGTATGTCCTGTCCATTTCCATCGTCTTTTCCTAATTTCCTCTTCAACTGGAAGCTGGTTTGTTCTCTCCTAGAGAAGGCTGTTGCTGATGGTATCCGGCCAATGGATGTTTAGTATCTTGCGTAGACAGCTATTTATAGATACTTGCACCTTCTTGATGATGGTTGTTGTAGTTCTCCAAGTTTCAGCTCCATACAGTAAAACTGCCTTGACGTTGGTATTGAAGATTCTCACTTTGATATTGGTTGAAAGTTGTTTTGAGTTCCATATGTTCTTCAATTGTAGGAATACTGTCCTTGCTTTGCCAATCCTTGCCTTTACGTCTGCATCTGAACCTCCTTGTTCATCGATTATGCTTCCCAGGTATGTGAAGGATTCTACATCTTCCAGAGTTTCTCCATCAAGAGTGATTGGATTGTTGTTCTCTGCTTTGAATTTGAGGACCTTGGTTTTCCCCTTGTATGGATATGTGATGTTAGCATTTTCAACAGATAGAACAAACAAAGCTTTTACGTTTTGACAATCTCTAAAAAATTATAAGTCACTGACGCTCTGAAATTCCATATATTCTTAGAGTCTAATATGACATTCAAATTAATTGTTGCTATAGTGTATGATAAATATATTTCATTCATTTTCACAACAATCGATTGAAATGTAGTTGTTCAGCTGCAATAAATTGAGGAAATATTCGTTTTTGTTTCTACTAAAACGATTTAATTCACTTAATTCCATTTATGCTTGTGACTCCATATACAAATGAATAGTCCAAATATGGAACCAGATCTTATCGAGTTGTTGGCGCAAAAAACTAAGATAAATGTCATTTCCATTATATAAATCAAATCAAAGGGATTTTCAGACTGATAATAAATACTAGTATAGGGGTTGTGGAGATTATTAAGTTTTTGATTGACATCATGAACCGATTGATGTTAGACCACCCTTGGAAACCTGGAAGTACTGGACGGCCGTTTCGTCCTATTGTGGGACTCCTCAGCGGTGCGCATCCACGATCCCGCTCGCGGGATTCGGACCCAGGGCCTTCTGTAATAATAATGATAATAAATCACCAAAAATTCATTAAAGTTGATTTATCATCTATTAAAAGTTATGAAACAGAAATGGTGGTCATTATCCGAAAACATTGATTCTACGTGTATTTTTTCCACTTAAAAATGTATCACTGTCAGACAAATTAGTTACTGGACAGGATACTTTATATAGGATGTACACTTGGCTTAGTTTGTTAACAACTAATGACTTTCCACTATGTAGCGTGAAAATTTAACAAGAGCGACTAAAGTTCTTCTAATGGAATATAAGTTTGGACGATCTCCATGTATATTCCACATGGACAAAGCTTTTGTGCCTTTGTTTTAAAAACATCTTATTCCTTGAAAGAGTCAGAAATGTTAGTAGCAATTGTAAATAGTGTTAAATATTATTCAGGTTTCAAAAAGTACAAATAGCCATCATCACTCGATGACAATCAGAAATGCCTTAAATGACAAATGCATATCATTGACTAAGAGATTGATTCATTTTTAGGGGGTCGAAATATGTTTATATAAATAAGTATTTATGCATGTTGTTCAACGGCCCAATAGACTTTCTCTTTCATTGTTGTCTTCTCTCTTAAGTAGTCAATTTTTTGGGGTTAGCGCACAGCAATTTGTGTATCAGTCTCAGATCTCGGACAGCTCCTATCATAACGTAAGTGTTGTACTTTGCGCAGGTACATGACTTACACCTGTTGTTATAAATTCAATTTTGATAATGAAATTGGTCGTTTATGGCTTATTTATCAAAATTAAATTATAAGAAATCATATAGTTTACTTGACGAACTGATCTTGGTTACAGAACTAACGAAAATCCGGAAGCACTGAACAGCTGTTTCCTCTTATTATAAAACTCCTCAGCAATCCGCATTTACAACCCCATCAGGGACTCTCATGCCAAACACCTAACCGTTAGATCTTATTTTATTAATTTATTTGATCACATAAATATTGGTACAAAGGAGTACCGAATACATATGCGCTACCCAAGTCACTTAATTTTTGCGTGGGCTGTGATAATGCACGGTTGCCTAGACCGGATCAAGTGGTTTTCTTAGGAGGCCACACCCGGAGCCTTCGACCTAAAGGTATAATCCACAAGGTAGTGGAGCAACGTCAGGAGATGCAGTCCTATGGTAGCCAGTGACCGACATTAGGTTCATACGCCATTTGTTTCCTCAGGATCCTGGAGCTCATGTTCACCATTGGTTTGGAATCAGGGTTTTCCAACTCCACTAGGTGGACTCTCCATGTCCACCAACCGGGTTAAAACGACGCACATTCGTTTTTCGTCCTTTCAATTTCGTCAACGACAGTAATGGCATGAGAATGCAGTGAGTAGGACTTCCCTGGCAGAGTCTATATACGCGTGGCCATGTGAGAGCATTTCGAAAGGGCGAACTGAATTTCTCCACTCTCGGCTGTACCAGGGCATTTGGGAGCACCCTTAGATCACTGAGTCGACACTCATTGGTTTACGTCTATGACTTCAGTCAGTTCGCGACATTGCGTAACCATTTTCCATTTGCTATTAATGTGTAACTCCCAAATACCCGTTATAGTTGCAATCTGCCGGTCATGGCTTCCCACTAGAACCGTGGGAAATACATTTCGTTGAGAGACCTGAAGGTTGTAGGTTCTTCCGAGAGTAGTTCGTGGTTATGCACTGCCGAGGAGTTTCAAACTAGGATGTAGGAACTATCCATTGTTCCTTGGTTTCCAATGATTCTGTAACTAAGGTCGATGCGTGATGTAAACTATAAAATTCAACAATCTTCACAAACCATCTATCATTTATAATGGAACACTAATCTATCAGTCTTGTATTTGTTTATTTAGCACTCACTCTTTTGGTCGAATTCAAGGAGTTTGCCATATTGCTTAACGAATCAAGCATTATCTTGTTTAATCATTACTATTCGTTCAAATGATGGGAGCTCTCAAGTTAGTTTATTGTAAATTAGTTTTATGTATGTGTCAATAATCTCTACCGGGAATGTTTTTATCATTTTATCTAGTGATTAAACGAAAGTTTTTATTTATAACTCGATAGTATCATTGAATAGTACCAAACAAAATCGTATCTTTTTTGTATACACTGCATAAAAACGATTTGAATACATTGAAGATACTTGTAATTAAAAAGTTGGTACAGATCCTGTGAGATGAATATTTGTTCAATATTTCTTATCACTTTTGTTTGAGCTATTTAGTTATTTTTGACAGTTTTGATATCAATTTATGACAAGATATGCTCGTTACATTCAATTATCGAGAATGGAATGTACTTCAGAACCATATTCTACATGTTGATAGAACTCAGGATCCTTTGGATATTACAGCAGGCACAATTCCATTCAGTTACTGAGTTCATTGAACATCAATGTGTTGTATAAGGGGACTTATATTGTACACCACTTTAGCATTTTAATTACTTAAATAAAATCACTCATTTTAATCCCAGAATTGAAGTATACATTATTAATCAAAACGCATTTCCCATACATACTATTGTTATGCATTTACTAGGAATTATCACAGAAAATAAGATGTAGATATGTTTCTAATGAATTCAGTTACCTTTATCGAATCTATCTATATATATATCCTTTATTTTGAGTAGAGATGGATTGCACGTCAACGTTCAGATCCTTACGTAAAACGTGCTCATCTTGAAAGTTATAGATGTCGTAGCGCATTCAAATTATTGCAATTAAATGATAAAATTTCCGGTGGAATTTTTAAACCTGGTGATATTGTTGTTGATTGTGGTGCTGCACCAGGATCATGGTGTCAAGTAGCTTCATCTTTAACCAATTGTAATAATAATTTCAAAGCTTCAAATAATCAAAATAAAGGTTTAGTAATTGGTCTTGATTTGTTAAACTTCGCACCATTGCCTGGTGTTATTACATATTGTGGTGTTGATTTAAATAATTGGTCTGAATGTATAAATTTAATTAATCAATCAATTTTCAATCATTTTAACAATAATGATAATGGCCGTAAACCGTTACAATCCGAGAGACAGAAATCACTGCCGGGTGTTGATATTGTCCTCAGTGACATAGCTCCAAATGTGTCAGGAATGCGTGAAATCGATATACCAGCTATGATGACATTAGCGTATAATATTTTACGAGTAAGTTAGTTTATCAGAATGTAGTTTATTATCGTTGTGTTATGTAATAATTTATTTATTTTATTTAACATATATAATTTAGTACATCCAGAAACCAAGAATAGAATATGCCATATAAATTAAAAACAGATAACATCGTGAAGAAATAAGGGATGGGATCAGGGTTCGGTCTAAAAATGAAGAATAGCATCGGCAATTGATAATGTGTGCTAGCCCGTGGGGTGACATTTATAAAACATGTCAACCCCATTGGTGCCAGTGTGTCAAGATGGCGACACTAATTGAATGATAATCAAAGTGCTCGAACATACATACACAAGCCTCAGTATCAGTAATATAGTTTCGTCACCAATGCTAAGGAGAAAACGGTCATCGAATGTAAAGTCACAGAACAAACTCAATATCAAGGGACTAGATTTCACAATCATAAGGTAAAAACCTCTCTCACCAACGCGTTGTAACCTCAACATTTTATAACCAGACTAACATCAAGATGGTACCAATGATTAAGATGGGTATTTTTGGCTTTCATTTATACATAAAGGGATTTCGCATATCACGTTACTGTCGGCGTTCACACAACTAGTATGAACCTAAGGTTATGTGTGTATAACGATTTAGAATAGGAAAGTTATTTTTAGTCCATAACTGACATCGAGTTTGAACTTTGAGAATAATCTTAGTGTATTGTTGTTTGACTTATGACCCATTTATTATTACAATCTGAATAACAGGCTATGCTGATTGTATAACTTGTTGCTTGAAACTGCATTACACCTAGTAGTTTTATTTCTGTGTTATTGAAGTGATGAAACAACTATTCTCGCCTGCAATGGTAAACATGGCTAAGTCAGTTTAAATGTCTAATATTACTGTATAAAATAAGGTGGTGAGCTAGCATGTAATGGATCTTCCCTTAGGTTTTGATATAGTATAAATGTTACTCCAGTAGTACAGAAAAAGTTCAACTCTCTACTAGTTGTTTTGCATGTCGTTCATTAACTTAGTGCATCTCAACTAACGGAAATGATCCGGTTTTTTCTACGAATGTCCATTATTAACTACTTACAGACTGAAGATAATACGTAGTTGTAAACTTTTTATGATTCCCCAGAATGAAAAACACGTCACTTATTTGATAGTTTAGTGTTTACTACTGTCCCTACTGGTTTGGAAATCGATTCGTCTATTGTACTTAAATGTGTCGTAATTTGTAATTACAAAAAAACCGTCACTAAGATGCATATTTAAGATATCCAAAAAGGATGTTGATCTCTTGTTCGGAAACTTTTATTTCTAGGTAGCAATCAGTGTTTCAAAAGAAGGGGCCAGTTTCGTGATTAAATTATTTGAAAGTGCGGAAGCTGAAGAATTTAAACAAACAGTTTCACAGTTTTATACATTAAATTCAAAGTGTTCTTCATTTACGCGTTTTATTAAACCGGAAGCTAGTCGAAAAGAGTCATCAGAAATCTATTTAGTTGCGAGAGGTTTTCAACTTCCTCAAAGTAAACAGGACAGTTAAGTCCTACTTTCCATCGTATATACATATTTACCATTTTAGCATTGTACATTTGAAATACAGTAAATGATTGCTTTTATCTCATAGAGCTTTATCATTGTATAGATCTAAAAAGAATGTAAATACCAATATTTATCGAATGAAACAAATTCTTTCTATTTTAAAGCTTTGCATTAACCGTAAACAGATTAAAATTCCATTGAGTAAGACCGTTTATAATAGACTAACGTTTGACAGCCTCTAGTTATTGAATACTGAATACCAAAAACGGAACCAAGAATTTACATAGGACACAAATACGTGATTAAGTATATTTAAAATAGACACATTCATGTGTCAAAGAAATTAGTGATATAAAGTAGAGAAGATGAGAGTATAATTATCAATAATTACGAATGATTTAGCTCCATCTCAATTCTGACAGCTAAACCCAAAATATCATACTTATCTTTCGGCCTAAATCTAATTGGCTCAATGTGGACACCACTGACTAAGACTTGGTTTCATTTTGTAAGAAATGACACGATATCGATTGGAGATTTGGCTTTGTTTTTTAAGGGAAAATTATATATAATTGTGAATGAGTGTATATATCTTTTCGGTTCAATTGTCGTCAATAAATCCTTCTTTACATTCAGGTAGCTAGTCTAGGCTTTCAAATAGGCGGTTTTGTTATCATCATCAAACGTGAACGACTGCACAATACATAATCTTAATGAAAGTAATAAACGACTAGAGAATTAATTAACATGGCTTGTCACACATTCCTTCCGTATAAATAGCCTAGGCTAGAATGATTTGATAGCAGTCGCCTTTAAAAAACGAAGCAAAATTAGCGTTAGTTGTTAACTCATTGTCTTGAATACTCTACAGATATCCACTACTCATCGAGAGCCTAGCAATTATACTTTTAAATAACTTACAGTATTTTAGGCATACTATTTTAGAAACATGTTGATACACATATTAATTTGTTTCCGGTTGCAAATATATTGATTAAGCCGAGAATATAATGAATTCATCTTGTTTTGGCGATAGAAGTTTCTCTACTTCAGACTTTAATTAATGCTGCCACATGGTCTAAGTAATTCTACTGAATACTTTGTTCTGTTGTCAGATCAATCAGTATAAATCATCTAACCGTCTTCACATTTTAACAGCGTATAGAAAATAATATCTTTTGGTCAAATAAGGGTTTCTTCTAGCCATTAGCTAGGTATCATCTTTATACTGCTCAATGTAATATAAACTAATTCGAGTAATAGCCAATTCGTATTGTTTAGTGAAATATATTCTTCATGATCTTTTTAATTCACTTGGCCATATAATGATTAATTTAAAATATTTAAGTTTTGTCCTACAGTTATTCTTGATTGCGAAAGATTGTTATATTCTGATACGAAACTGGATCTATACGAACTTGATAGATCGGACAATTGATATACAACACTTGAACAACAATCCACCAAGCGATGGAAGAAGCTTGATATTAAGGAAGTGTAATTTATGGTGAAACAACTCTGTATACATAGTAATAAACATGCTTTTGGGTCAAAATAGGATAAGCAAACTAAAAGTGGGAATAACCAGTCGATTGATAGTAGGTATCATTACAAAAAATGAGTTCGAATACATGTTATTCCGGTTATCTGTACACGTAATAACAACCACTTGTTATTAAGAACTTGGAAACCTGGTCTTTCTAGTGGCTTAATGTTGAGAAACAGTGAAAAGTACCCACACTATGAGTGATAATTGAAAACACGAGAAAAATATTGTATACGTTCGACCATTTGCGACATCATATGACAATAGATATCCGAAGAAATGCATGGATAAGTACGCCGAGACAGAACGAACCCTTGAAGTGCGATATAACTAAAATACAGTTTATTAACTATGACCTGACTTCGAAAGGGTTAAAATTATTGCATTAATCAAACTCAAAATAAACGATGCACTAAAGATTATTCATTCAGCCAGAAGACTTATTACCTTGTATGAGATGAACTCAAATCGATAAGTTTCCTTTCCTTACTATTTCCTACCACATCAATTTACAAATGTACGTTGAAGCACATACACAGAATAATGTATTCCAGTATCTTCAAACACGTTCCAAAAAGCCTGAGACTACAGTAAAAAAATATCCGACAGCAGATGTCAATGGATACTTAAATCGAACTTATGTGCTCAGGAAGAAACAGATGTCAGTATATCACTCTCATAACAATTTTGATTAAATTCTCATCGGTTATTATTATTACTATCAGTAGTATTATTTGTGTTATTCACGATATTTATTATTTCGTCTTCCTAAGAGTACTAGTACTTTGAGATACATGTCGCTAGTTTCAAATTATTCTACCTCTAGTTCACAAACCTTGAGTTCGAATTCCTGTTTGAATTCTACAAAATTGACATAATTTTATAAATTAAGCCATCACAAATAGCTAAATTACTATTTGGTTAATTATTTACTTTATATAAATTATATTCATTCAAACAAGCTATATAATTGTGACTCACTGAACTAGTATAAACATGAAGATTGATAATTAGATATAAATGGTGACACCATGTTTTATTTTTATTGGATTTCGATCATGATCCCCAATTAGTACCATAAAAAACATTTAGGAATAGTAATAAAAATTAACTATTTCAACACTTGTAAATTCAAGTAGATTGTTGGGTTGTCTCTGATTAGTTCCTTAAGATGCAAAAGTTATTATTATTGGCTTTATTCAATATTATAATCTTGGTACAATATAGAATTCTCAGTGCAAAGTATCTCAGCAAGTTTCCATTTCTTATTTCATGATCGACCCTTACGATAAATACTGGGTGGTTGCCAGTTATATATTAGCAGTTTAGGAATTGACATCTGATTAGTGTATATTTTTTCAGACGCATATTGCCAGCATGATGTCTCTGATTGAGCTTTTTTGTAACTTGTACAGCGAAATGTTGTGAACTTTTCACAAACGCACCTGAATAGGTTATGCGATTAATAAACATAATGATGTGTTAAAACAAACAAGCAAAAAGATAATTTGTTGAAATATCCAGATGGCAGGAACAGGTAGCCCAAACATTTAAGGGCGCCTGACAACGTAACACTATAAATCTATCACAATTGATTGATCACTGGGTTTTGATCAGTGTCATGTGTGTCAAGTCCTTCTTAGTGCAGATCAAATACTATCGACCAAGTTGCAATGTGGCCACTAGTCTAGGTGACTCGACATTGCGTGCACTATTTTGAGACTAGATGATGATTGGAAGTAGTCAACAGGAAACCCTGGACCCGGGTTTCGTGCTACTTGGAATTCGTCAGCAAGGTGTACCTGTGATCTTGAGGGAACTGGTGCTCCCTGGCGGATTTGATCCTGTCACCCAGCTTCACAATCAGAGACGTTACCACTGAGCTATCCGGGCCGCGACCGACCTCCTGTAGAACTGAGATGTAATCACAATTGATTGATCACTGGGTGGTGATCGATGCCATGTGTGTCAAGTCCTTCTTAGTACAGATCGACTGCTATCGACCAAGTTCCAATATGACTACTATAAATATATTTTCTTTTGAAATAATTTACTTTTAACAATATAATAAAAGGCAATTGATTTTTGTTATTTTCCCCTTAAAAAGAATCTTGTATACCCAGAAAAAAATCAAGTGTAAGTCAGTTTTATTTTTAACAAAACAGTTTTATCAAATAAAGTACAATTCTAATGCAAAATCAATTTTCTTTGTAAAGCCTTCCCCCTCCTTCAATATACACAGGCACACACAAAACATGTGAACATTTTTCATTTAAAAAAACAAAAAAAACAAATAGGAACTCAATATCACATAATAAATATAACCACATTGTTTATATTGGCTTTATATTCACAGAATAGTGTTACACTTGAAGGTTATAAGAAAAAAGAAAGTAATAATTGAAGTATGAAGTGTGTTATAGATTCCCACCACCTTGATTATGAACTTCTTGCATATGTTTTTCAAAGCTAAAATAGGCAGGGAAAACAACAACATATAAAAATAAACAATTAAATATAGAGAATTATCTTTATCTTATATATATATATATATATATATATATATATATATATGGTTGAGCCACGTGTTACGTATGCCTGAACACCGATTACCACGTCGTGCAATGCTAACGGGTGTTAGAGATGGTTGGAAGAGAATTAGGGGCGGCCAAACCAAAACGTGGCATCAGTGCTTAAAGACATTAACTTGTAGTCTGAGCCATGTTGGTAGATGCAGACTACTTGGTTGGGGTCCGCGTGACTATGGTAACCAATGGTTGGAGACTCTTGGTGACATGGTTGAGAATCGATCACAATGGCGTCAGTGTATACACTCCCTGTCTTCCCTTAAACTAAGAGATTAAAAGCACTTCATATCTTTCTTTCTACGAACTAATTCTTTCTTCCTGTACTGTATCCTTATATGCAATCTTTCTACTATATATTACCACCTTTGACATAACCACTCCTATGAATCCGGTGTTCATCTTGCTGTGCTAATGAGGTATGGCAACCTGGACCGATGCATATATATGCCTGGTCCTACGTTGTAGCTGACTGATATATATATATATATATATATATATATATATATATATATATATATATATATATATATATAAGAGAGAGAGAGAGAGAGAGAGAGAGAGAGAGAACAATTATACGAAAAATATTCCTTTTTTGATGGGCTTTTGTTCTCTGAACTAGATGGTTTAGTCGTGGAGTTTTCATCGTCTTTCAGAAGAATGATGACTAAACCATCCAGTTCAAAGAACAATACTTCATCAAGATCATCCACCTGAGCTACAAATCTTCTTCACTATCTCAAAAATATTCTTCTAATTCAATTAACTCAGATAAACGAGAGAAAAAAACCGACAACAATTGAATAGTAAACTGTAAGCCTTTTTCATAAACTCTTTAACAAAATTAATGGTTTTACAGGAATGTGGTGTTAGCAGTTTAGTGTTACTTACTATCGAGGGGTTTGTCAGATTCGTTTGAGTAAAGGACCCCAAGTCAGTGAAAGTTAGAAAACTGTCTTAGTTTCTGTAAGTCTCTATCGTTCTACAGTAAATAATAACAAGTCTAGGCTAAAAACCTGAAGGTGAATAAATATAATGTTTCGAATTATTTGAATTATAGTACGAAATAAGAGTCCCAGAAATAACGAAATTGAATTAAGAAGTAAGAACCAAGCACAAACGAATGTATTGTATTTGGAATTCGAAATCGAGCATTCAACAAGTACAAAGGTATCATTAGTTCATTCAAACATCACAATAAACCACCATAAAAACGGTCCATAATTAGTACAGACAGGGACAAAATAACCGAACGGATAAAAATAATAAAATGGTCAGCGAAATATGGGTAAGATATTCTGCAATAAAATACTATTTACTCATAAGTAATATTTATTTAACACATAGATATTGGTACAAGGGGGGCACCAAATACATATGCGCTACCGAAGTCACTTGATTTGTGCGTGGGATGTGATACTGTCCGGGTGCCCAAACCGAAGTAAGTGATTTTCTTAGAGGGCCGCACCTGGAGCATTCGATCTAAAGGTCTGATCCACAAGGTAGTGGAGCAACGTCAGGAGATACAGTCCCATGGTAGCCGGTGACCAACAATAGATTCACACGATAATTGCCCCTTCAGGTTACTGGAGCCCATGTGCACCATTGGTTTTGAATCAGGGTTTTCCAACTCCACTAGGTGGACTCTCCATGTCCACCAACCGGGTTAAAACGACGCACATTCGTTTTTCGTCCTTTCAATTTCGTCAACGACAGTAATGGCATGAGAATGCAGTGAGTAGGACTTCCCTGGCAGAGTCTATATACGCGTGGCCATGTGAGAGCATTTCGAAAGGGCGAACTGAATTTCTCCACTCTCGGCTGTGCCAGGGCATTTGGGGGCCATAAGTAATATAGTTTGAAACAATATAATTACAATCTGACCACGTCCAAATTGATGTGCCGATTTACTTGCATCAAGAACGGTCAAATGACTGATATTTTTATTTTGCCTCTTTAATGTGTATCTACCAATTTAGCTACTAATTTGTAGAGGGATATATGAGGTGTGCCATTGGGTAATTTAACCAGCGGATGAGTGAACTTTTCCTGTATTGTTCGTAAACGGTCAAAGACAATACGTAGTTCCGACTTAATACACTTGGTCAACAATGGTCAAGTGGTAAATAGAAACTAATCATTCAGAGTGATCTGTATATCTTTGCGGTTTCCCAACACGGTTTGAACTCGTCTACTACATGTAGTAGAAGTTATAGGCATTTGCGCCTACAATCCTAGTCTGAATGTTTGGAAGAACTTTTTGAAATTTTCACATATATCTTCTGAAAACACTTAATAGACAATTGTGCCAATTATTTAACACTCACTTTTGCTACTTTCTACACTCTCTTCTGCCCATATATTTATAGAAACTATTTGATTACGCAATCTTAGTGACTTTTAATGAATGTTATTTCAATGTTTATTTTCCAAAGGTTAATCTACTTTCGATGTTAAAACACTTATTCAAGCTGTTATTATTCTTACCGCTGCTACCAGACCTATCGTCTTAATATCAGTTATTATCCTTTACTGACTATGGTTAGTTATATAATCCTGTTTAATCGTTATTATTCACTCAATAAATACTTATTCGATTGGTTTATAATTGTTCACATATGAATATACATATAACTGTATAATTAGAGTAGAGCCTAATGAATATCTTATTGATGACGATCTTTCTACAAGATCTGAAGATCAGGAGTTCGAGAGTACATGCACTATTAATAAGTAATAAACTTGTTGAAAACAGATATTTAGTGCCTAAGGGTTTATTTACAGCAGTCTTAAGTGTTACTTAATGTGAGCATACAGAATAAACACCAGTATAAAGGATATGGCATTCCGGTTTGATAACTTATTAAGAAATACTTACCGAGAATGACAATTAGCTTCAGTTTCTAAAGCACTATGCTGGAAATGAGCTGCTTTATACAGTGCAATAAATATGAATAAATGTAAGAATATTGCATACAAAATACACCCAAACGAAGTCTACGATCGGAACTAACAAAACGTCCCTATTGGAAAAACAACAACAAAAAAGGAATAACAGAAACATTGTAAAACAAATACTGTTCAAAATGTGCCTAAAATATATATAAATCACATTAAAAAAAAACATTTATTCATTCGTAGGTTGTATTTATCACAGACCGATTTCAGTTGAAATGCCACTGAAAAATGGATATCGCTGAATAATATTCACTGTGGACCTGAAAGTCATGGTTTCAATCCTTGACAAGTAAGCACTGCTAGAGTCCTTCTACTAGGATAAAACGACTACTATCCAGTGAATTTTTTTCAATGATTGTCTACAAACTAACACCAGGTCCATACTGTAAACTATGAAAGAAAGACAAAGAAAACCAACATACCAAATGTAACATCAGTTTTTCATATGGTTGTAACTTTTTATACACTCGTTGTTTCTCATATCGACTAAATTGATTGAAAGGATTTAATTGAGCTTCATAAACATGTGAATATTTAATGATAGTTGCATCATTTGACTCATGATTTTGACAAGGTGATTGTGACGATGATGTTGTCACCGATGATGAAGAATACTGATTAGATAAATTATTTTGTCGATTTTGTATTACAGGACTACCATATGAGTGTAAGAAACGTATTTTCTCGTACAATTTAACGTTATCAGCTCGTACTGATTCAACTTCACGTTGAAGTGATACCAACTGTTGGCGTAAACTTATTTCATTCTGGTAAAGAAATTAATTAAAATAAAATTTGTATTACGTAACTGGAAGATATTCAAAGAAAAAATTAATACAATGATATACACTAGATAAAGAACATACGGAGCGACCGTATGTAACTTTTTCTTGGTTCAGAATGATTAATTTCATTTAGGGTCTGATGTGTGGGTGAGAATGATAATAATTGGTTGTCTGTTCAGTCAGACATGTAGATAGTCTGACAGGTGTCAGATGAGTTATATATTCCCCTATGCTTATAATTATTATCGATTGTTCATTGTTGTTGGATTGTGTCGGGTTTTGGTGTGGAAATATATTTACGTTGTGGTCAGGCTAATCAAGTATTCTTGATCTGAGTTGTGTTGAAGTCCTGTAGAATAGACACTGGGAGGGAATCTAGTGTAGATATTCGTCTAAGGTAAATTGACCTCCCATTCGAGTAAACGTGGAAACCTAACCGTTATAACCGTTAGACGAAGTAAAACCGAGCGTTATAACAATTGGCGACGGGGTGAAAAACAAGGAACCAAGAGTACAAAATCACAAGTTATAACATGGTTAATATTATTAGTTAGTGATTTTCAACATGTTCAGGACTCTAGCTACAAAAACGCACTCTTTTTGTATAATTCATTCAAACTTTATATTATGTTTATTATATGATAGTGTACTATAGAATAACTTCTATTGTAAAACAAACTAACATAAAAGAGTAAATCACCTGAGAAAAAAATTGACTGTTTTCATTGACTAACCTGTTCTAATTCTTCAGCTCGTGTTCGAAATCGATCACGTTGATTTTGTACAATGTTTAATAATGATTGATTGTCTACAAATGCATGTGTATATTTACAATTAATTGGGACAATAAAAAAAATAGAACTAACATGGGTTATATATAAATGACAATGTTTAAAAAACGTCAATGACACTTTGAAAGAAACCATAAACACTACTATCGTTAAGATATATGGCCAGATTTTACACATACATCATATTTTATGTAAAATCAAATTCAATTATTCATAAACCGCGCAGAGAGCCTGGTACATTTGTATACTGACTGGATTTGTTATACCACATTAATACAGTGAATTGAAATGAACAAGATGAATAGCAAAGGATTCTAAATTAATGTAGTAGCTATGGTAAGCCCCCAAATGCCCTGGTACGGTCGAGAGTGGGGAGAGTCCGCTCTTCCTCTTGAAATGCTCTCACATAGCCACGCGTATATAGTCTCTGCCAGGTAAGTCCTACTCACTGCATTCTCGTGGCATTACTGTTGTTTACGAAATTGGGAGGACGAAAAGCGAATGTCGGGCGCTTTAATCGGGTTGGTGGACATGGAGAGTTCACCTAGGGGAGTTCGAAAACCCTGATTCCAAACCAATGGTGCACATGGGCTCCAGTATCTTGAATAAACAAACGGCGTGTAAACCGATCGTTGGTCACCGGTTACCATGGGACTGCATTTCCCTACGTTGCCCCACTACCTTATGGATCAGACCTTCAGGTCAAAGGCTCCGGGTGTGGGCCCCTAAGAAAATCGATTGCTTCGGTTTGGGCACCCGGGCAGTATCACAGTCTTCACACAAATCAAATGAGATTTGCGTGGCGCATATGTATTTGGTGCCCCCTTGTACCTATATCTATGTGTTTAAATAATAATAAAGCCATGATAATGAGAAGTGAATTTAGTTCGAAAAGACAATGAAAAGGGACGTATTAAAAAATTTAAGGTAAAGCAAAAAAGAATGATGGATTTGCGTTATTGTGACTGATTCTGAATAACGTCAACCTAATATTTTTTTACAAATCCCACTCTTCAATTTAAATGGACTCAATTTAAAAAGAATGAAGTCTAAAGATGAACATGAGACTATCAGGTTCTAAGTTAGCCATTAATCTTTATATCGAAATTGAAAGTAATAAAACTGACAAACAGTAGTTATTAAGAACAGTTATCGCAAGTACTTTAATTTAATGCTGTAGTCTAATGATTTGTATATTTAACTGTTAGGTGGATTAAGGAACCAAGAACTAAATCTCGACGCTCTTTACAATCTACCACATGGAGTCATATATGTAACTGGTAAATTAAGGTGTTTTAAAAAAATCAAATGTTCGAAATGAACTTTGAACATAATCACTTTGATGATTGTTGTCTATAAACATTATGAAAATAATAAACGAGAATAAGATGGGTGTAGTTTTGAAGTCAAATGTAAATAATTTAAACTCCTAGCCAATAATGGAAAACGTTTTAATTTTGTCACTGAGAAAAGAATCATATCAAAAAGTGTGTAGTGAATGATCAAAAAGAAAACGTACATTAACTAATGTACAATAAAGACACCTAGTTTTAGTTGTACAGTATAATATACCGTCACATTTTTGGTATAGTTAAATGTGATGTTCTACAATGTGTAATGAACTGAGAGCGAGAAAATAATGTATTAAATGCGCTATTGAAGGATCAACACGTTACGCAAGATATGTTAATAACACTGAAACAATATGCACCTTATGTTATAAAGGTCATCAATAAGCAAGTATTTAGACATTTGAATGGCGATGATAATGATATAACAGGACTAAACACTCCAAGACTAAATAAACTAATCGATAAAACCTTATCATCTAACCAAGTTAGCTTTACTATACAAAGCAAATTATTTATTATTGTAATCAAAAATCGCTGAATGTATTAACAATTAAAAAAAAAGCAGTGAATACATTAGATTCTATGGACATATTGATCAGTTTAGTACTGCTGTTATAAGTGTGTGCAAAGTTGTTGTTTAACAGTTACCTACATCGTGGAACAATACTTTCGAAACATCCGGAAAGTTCTCTTGGAACGCTAAACTTGTAGCGATCTTGGTGACCCGTGAACGCTAAAACAGTGCTCAAGGAACAACTGTTTGAACTCAATTTCATGTGACCATTTTGTCAGTAGTTCTTGATATATTAGCTTCATATTTTAAAGGCCTTACTACCAGCAACAGAAATCCATAGGTTAAGGTGGGGTGTATTATTTTTAAGGTCAGCATTTTCTAAACTCTGCAATTATGGGAAGGCAGCATCGTTGTGAATGTTAGCTGTCTGAGGAAAACACGTCACTTTCACCACACCTCAGTACCACCGGCAGTGTGACTTCGCCTTCAAACCCCAATTTGCTTCTTTCAGTTTAACCATTCTCTAACCGACCTGCTCTGAATGATAGTACCTAAAAGAACAAGTGTTCAAGTCAATATCACTCGACTGTGTTATCGCAATAAGCAATTTTAGCCATTACGTCACGTTAGCAGCTATGCTTGGGAAGAATATTGCAATAAATGAGTGCTTGATAGAACGAAAGATAAATATTTTTAGTACTACCTGCTTGTGACTTGTGGTTAATACACAACGTTGAATAAATGATCCAAAATACTTCGCAAAACAATTAAAATGTGGAAAACCACTTAATTATTTTTAAATTTACCGAAGTTAGTAAACCCCTAAAAACAGATTTATATTGTTTAGAGAGAAACAGTCATTAAATCTATCGGTTCAGATTTGCGCAAAATAAAAAACAAATCTCCCATCATCAATCCTTAGATCCTATGAGCAAACTGAAATCCAACTTCACAAAACAATGCTTCAATGGCTGGTACTCCAAGTGACACTAAATTACTCCATAAATATATCAGCTCATTTTCCGACCGTATCAACACTGATAGTAGGACTAAATAAACCCTCTTATGTTTACTCGTGTTCTCAATCGTTGGTATATTAAAGAGAGAATAACTATTTAACTTAAACGCTTAAAAATATTGATAGTCTTTCATATAGTATGTATGTAACTTGCAATACGTCAGCCAGTTATATGCAACAGAGAACCTGTGATGCATCAGTGCAAGCTGCCATATCATTTCAGCGAAACGAGGTGAGATCACTAACAAGTTCCAGAGACATAAGAGTATTAACGGACTCACTAGTAGTAAGAAACACTAATAATGAACAATATGATTCGAGAATGAATCCGTGGAACAGAAAAGTATAAGATAAATTTAAAACTTAAGATCTGGAGGGAAACGAAGAGTGAATGCATTTATTCCATTGGAACCAATCCTGATTCACATCCCACAACGTCCTCAACCATTAGTTACGATAATCAAAAGGACTCAAACCATGTAATATGCACCTGCCAACATGATTTATACCTACAACCAATGAATTGATGGATTGATGCCACGTCTTGGTTTGGTCACCAGATTTCTTCCACAGACTCCTAAACCAGTAAATACCATGTGTTGAAGTACGGAACGATTGGCCACACATCTCAACCGTATCACTCGTTAAAGATCTACTACCTCACCAATCGATTAGTAATAAGTAGGTGGGAAACAATAAATTCATTATTATGGCATTTACAAGCTAACTATCCATAAATGTTATTATAAATAGTACAAATGGATAGAAAAAAAGTATTTTTACAATATAGATAAAATAACACGAAATTTTCTAGCAACAATATTATTAACTATTGATACTTACATTGACTTGGTTTTTGGTCACCGATAACTTCTGCAAGATGGTGACCTTCCAACCGGTTCCTTGAATCATTTAACTTTAATGATTCATCCAAATTTGTCTGCAAACGATAAAGATCAGATTCTAACAATTTTATTAATTCTGTTTGCTCTTTAATTCGTTGATTGGCTTCAACTTCATATGATTGGACTTGAGTAAGTTCAACTGTTGCCAAAAAAGCAACAAAAAGAAGAAACATTTACGAAAAGTAACTTTAACGATAATCAGGAAAAATAAAGGGAAATCCCTCAAAGAAAAGTCAAATAAAAAACATATCAATATACAGTAACAGTATAAGTTTTAGTTGAGAAAGTTAAATGAGCAGCACATACGCTCCAGTATCCTGAATGGACATTTTTTTATTTTATTTAATTTGAACACATATATATTGGTACAGGAGTGCGCCAAATATATATGCGCCACACAATTTCAGTTCATTAATTGCGTGTGGGCTGCGATACTGCCCGGGTGCCCAGACCGAAGCAGGTGATGACACCTGGGACTTTGAAGTTGGATGACGCGGGCTCGAATCTCATTGAGGCATCAAATGCTCTCAGGTTGCAAGTACACCATAGTGACGAGTTCCAACTAATAAGAAACCTAGATTCAATGTCTCCTATCGACTACCTCCAACCACATTACATTAAAACATAGTGCACGCGATGTCGTCCCAGTTAGACTAGTGGACAAACTGCAACTTGATCGAAAGAATCCGATCAGCACAATAGACTAAACAAACATTACATTAGTCACTACTCAGTGACTAATCAATCAGAACAGATACTTTTTTGTATCCTTTTACAGTGCTTGCATAAGAACACAACTGCAGACATAGAGTATGAAAAAAACTAACCACTTCAATTTTTCCTTTATGCGTAGAGTTATGGCACTAAATATTATAAATAATTGCAAACACATTGCAACTTGGGTTTTTCTACATAACCCGAAGATATCGACATGGTAGTGAATTCAATGAATGAACGCCCGTAGTTACCCTTCAGCAGTGTCCTCTCAATATACTTGACTCGGGCTCCCGAAACGAATCTGACCTACTGCTCCAGGGATTGTATATATTTTATGGAAAAGTATAACCCTCTATGTACGGTTTCTTCTTTTCAGTAATTACTAATTACATTTAAATAATTACCACACACAACAAATTTTATATTGGAAAAATATCAAAACTGAGTAAATTTATAAAAGAAAATGCCAGGATATAACAGAGTATTATGACCAAATTTTGCACAATTCAATTTAATCTTAAAAGGAACATTTATCAGTGAATTACTTAATAATCTTACGCTTATAGATATACATAATATAAACTCCAACTGTAAATAATTTCTGTCATTTTTCAAATTCCTTTGTAATTTCCTTTAGTTTATACATTGTTTTGGACAGCAGATTGTTGTTTAAATCGACCTTGAATTTCCTCGAACACTATTTGGATGTTACACTGATTATTATACAAAACATTAAACCGCTTCATACATCACTTATCATTCTTACTCATTTTTCGGTCTTATATACCTGCAGTATATATTTATGGATTGTAACTTTCAACATTACTTGAACAACTATGTAGCATTATCTTGGATTATATCACGCTTTTTAGAATAACCGATTATCTATTATAATTGTGAACTTATTTTTGGAACAGTTGACCACACAACCATTAGCGACTTAGAAACAACTCTAATATAACTTATATACATGTCTAGTTTTCGTACCTCAGTAACTCATTTTACACACTTATTTTTGCAAAACGTTTCTATTTATTAAGTATTTGTGTTTTTGGTCCGCCACAATTTAAATCTCATTTTATCGGGATGATCTGCCAAATCATTAAAATATCCAATCAAAGGATAAAATTTCAATTGAAGTCAATTGTCAGGTAAGCTGGAATTCCGAAGAGAAGTCCAGCTACATTCATGTAGTATAGTATATAGATTATTTGTGGAGTGATTTCAGATAATTTTCACAGAAATGTTAGCATTATAGAATTGGATTCCAAAGAGCATCGCGATCTATTTATATGGATACACTATAATAAAATGAAGTACGAAATATGTATCGTAAAACGGTGGCTTCAGGATTGAATTTAACAAATTTCAATCATTCAGTAAAGGTTGTACAACCGCCTTGTTTCGATTAGAACAGCTCAGTAGTAGCAGTGTTGCTTCTTACATATAAAGTGTGTTTTAAGGCTGAAAATATAAACCCATAGTTTGTACATGATTTACATCGATTAACTCATGAAATGAATGCTAAAAAATTAAATCTAACTCTTATAACACCTACTTTGTAACTTTTCACGTGAAGTGTTTGCTTCGGCCAACTGATTCTCCAATGATTTATTCTTTTTTAAAAGAAGTACTTCCAATGGGGCACGATCAGATGTTTCGTCTTGAATAAAATTATCCGATTCATTTGGCTGAACATTTTCAGGAAATTCAATTGAGCGTAAAAGAGATAGTTCGCGTTTTATTTCTTCGTAATCAGATTGATTTTCAAGTTTAATATTAGCCACTTCCAGAGAAGCTTTGATCTGACAAATTGTCGTTTGCAGCTCTTGAATACAATTTTCTAGATTCTTTTCGTTGGATGACTTCAAAGATTTGAGCGATTCCAACTGGTCGAGTAATGACGATTTCTAGAACCGAGAATAAAAAAGTAATCTTGGTAACTACTCTAATACACCCACCAAACGGCGTTTACCCAAAAAGCCCAGACGTAGAAAAGAATTTTGTTATATCCTAGTGAAGGTTACATTACGAGTAACGTCTGAGACTTAATAATGGACTCTTATTATTTATATATTCTCATGGTATACATATTATTATTTAGTATTTCAACACATAAATATTGGTATAAGAGGGCACCAAATATAAATGCGCCACACCATATTTGTGTATGTGCGGGCTATGATACTGCCCGGGTGCCCAGACCGAACCAGGTGGTTTTCTTAGGGGACCACACCCCGAGCCTTCGACCTATAGGTCTAACCCACAAGGCAGTGGAGCATTGTGAGGAGATGCATTCCCATGGTAGCCGGTGACCGACGATTGGTTCATACGCCATTTGTTCCTGCAGGATACTGGAGCCCATATGCACCAGTGGTTTGGGATCCGGTTAAAGCTCCGGACATTCGCTTTTCGTCCTCTCATTTTCGTAAACACCCCCGCCACGAGAAGGCAATGAGTAGGACTTCCCTGGCAGAGGCTGTATACGCGTGGCTATGTGAGAGCATTTCGAGAGGGAGGGCCCGCCCCACTCTCGGCCATACCAGGGCATTTGGGGGCTGGTATACATATTCGGTAACTGGATTATGTATATCTATATTTCCCTTGTTATAAGCTTTATTTTGACCTATAATTTATTATTGTACGATTTACGGTTATTAAGCTATGTTCAGTTTATTGACTACTGCCTCTTACGTTTACAGCCACTTTTTGGCTTTATTGTGTACAAATGTTATTTCCTATTTTATGGTGCGTTGTGATCTGTTTGATTGATATATAAACCCAGTATGTCTGAAATAAATGATTCGATTCGCATAGTGGAAGCTGGTATTGATGTTCTGGACTCAAGTGGATGGACTAGACGGACATAGGACCAATAAGGAAGCTAGGCTGCCCATATCGGTCGAACGTCAGTGGTTTGGCACAGTGCTAAGATTGTATAAACCGTATCTTGATTAGTGGATAAATCATGTGATAAAGAGCCGGACATAAAGTCATAACAGATTTCCAAAATCCTTCAAAAAACTAAGCAAAAGAGTGGTTGATGGTAAAGTAAAAGCAGTTATTGGAAGCGAAAGTTATGTGTGTAAAAGTGAAAACATTAGGTTTAAGCTAAGAATCAGTGTATACTAACTGGCCTTTGTTATGAAAGAATCCAAATCCCTCGTTCATGCAGCCCTAAACTCCTAGAAACTCATATTTTGAACGATTAGTTATCATATCACATAGAAAGCACTGATACTGATTCAATCATTGACAGTATTTTTACTTAACTTGAATGTTTGGTACGTAACAATGTTTACACAGAACTCTAGTACGACAACTACCGCAACCTTGACGTGATGGTCAGAATTGCTTATCGCGATAACACAGCCGAGTGATATTGACCTGAACACTTGTTCTTGTAGGTACTATCATTCAGAGCAGGTGACAGTGCCGGTCTCGCTGAGGTGTGGTGGAAGTGACGTGTTTTCCTCAGACAGCTAACAATCACAACGATGCTGCCTTCCCATAATTGCAGAGCTTAGAAAATGCTGACCTTAAAAATAATACACCCCATATATATAGATTGATATCTAGTATTTTTAAACCCGAAAACAAACCTTATTGGACTTACTTGTTGAGAACAACTGGACAGTTCAAATTCAAGTTCTTCAATGCGACATTGAAGTCGACTAATGTCTACGATGGGTAACTTTGGGATGTCCGCATGATCCTCACGTAATTTGGCCAGCTCTGCTTCAGCAGAAGCAAGTTTCTGAAGAGTCGCGAAAACAAAAAGCCCGAATATGGATTACTAAATTTTGAACAAAATATAATTTAGTAAACACTTAAACTTCCGGACCATTTAAATTTTTGAACTATTGGGTAAGATCGGATTACATATATATTTACAGATTCTATACCATATAGAACATTAATAGAATTCAACATTTTTTTTAAAAAAAGAAGTGGTATTAGATTCTATACATTTTAGTGCATGAATTGTCGAGATCACTAGGTAAAACGTTGATAATCAGCCACCGGACTAGAAAAAAATAGGTGAATATATCAAACAACACATTATCCACAGTGCATACATTCTTCTCTAACTGATAGTTGGTAGATGTAGATTTTAAAAAGTTTTGAGGATAATGATAGATGGTCACACCAAAAACGCTTAAGTTCCTTTGAAAGACTTAGTTAATAAATTGATGCTATTCATCGTATTTTTCTTATTAGCGTTTTTCTAGCGAGTTAGTTTTTCATTGTACTAACCATAATTTCAGTTACATCTAATGGAGGAAACATAAGAGAAGAAAAATAGTATCTCATATAATTCCAACAAATTTTCACATTACTAGGACTTTCCCCTAGCTAAAAATTCTACATGAGCTTTTTACATTTATTAAGAAAATCCTTGCTGAGACCACGTTTGTGGAATGATGAGAAATATTTATTTACATTGCTTGTACTAAAATACCAAACCACGAATACATGAGAAAACCGCATAGCGGAATACGTAAAGATGATTTCAGTGAAACAAATGAAGTTCTTGTGTCTTATATGAGCATAAATTTAGATTATTTACCACAAAACAAATCCACCGATGACTGGAATCGCTGGTAAGAAGTAAACTGTGGTCGATTGCGCTTAAAAATTTTCCCATAACTTGCTACGCTAGGTTCACCCCTAAAATGCCAAAACTTACAAATAAGACCATTTAGAAACGAAGCTATTTACTACAAGATAATTGTTTCATAATATCGAAAATTCCCACTGAAATCAATACGAATGTTAACAAAAGACAATTTGAATACAAGGTAAGGACTACTACTTACTGCATTTGATTTTTCAAGATCATCCATAAGTAACTCAAGTTCGGAAGACCTATCAAAGAATTAGTGTTTGAACATAAAGTATTAAATTAACCTGCCGGTTTCGGTAGCGTTCGCTTCTGTTTTAAGCCTAAATAATTCAGATTGTGCCATTTCCAGTGCTAAAATTTAAAGAATAATATTTTAACATGCGAGAGTTGTGCCAAAATAGCTCATCATAATTTGTGGACGATATTTGAGTCGATGAGAAATTGTTTCTCCCAATAGCTTAGCGGCTAGTGGACACAATGTCAGTACCGTACAGTTCAGAGCTGTTTTTAAGTGAGTGCAATATGCAGGTACTGAAATGTAATTTTATGGATTATATCTATGACATACCTAACTAAAACTGAGGAGGGTGGGAATAGCTTACGAGTATTGTAGGAGGCAACCCATACCGATAACTATTCACCATAAGCTTTCAAACGACTAACAGAAGTCAAGTAAAGACTGTCTACACAATTAATGTAATCCTGTCTGGCGCCAAAATTATTAATCAAACTTGCAAAATTACGGATGATGAGGCATGGGTTAAGGTGTGTACAGTAACAGCTTTGTGATAACTGCATTCAAACTGAGTTATGTCACAAGTATCGAGCTAATTAGATCGATAGTATCCAATATCAACATACCTTTGGAAATCGCTATATTTTTAGATTCAAAGCTACACAGCTTTTCCTCTGCTTCAACTTTAAAGCTGGCAAGCTCTTGCTCTTTGAAATCCAACTTCCTTTGATATTCATCCACTATCTTCGCACTGTTCAGCTGGATTTGAGTTTCCAAAGAGACCGTCAACTCGTCGAGACGTTTCTGCAAGCGCTTATTTTCGCGTTCTAAAATAAACTCTTAATTCGGGAAATACCGTAATTTTTGAGCTCCTGAACTTTTATTTTTAATTCGTCACAGTTTTCCTTGAATCTTCGTGATTCGAACTCGAATTCTATAGCTTTCTCAGCTCGTTTTGTAAGGAATGAAGTTCTCCAAGTGCGAATAAGGGATCTATAAGGCATATAATCTCAATGGAGTTTCAAACCTGGGAGATCAATAAGCTGTTTGTACATTGAAAGGTAAGCTTCCTCAGCATATCTACACCTCTTCTGAAGTGCATCGAATTCCGATTGATAACACTTGATAACTGTCGAACAATATTTACGTACATCCTAAACTTGAAGTAAGCATAACATCTTTCGTACCTCGGAGGCAGATTTTCGGAACTCTTTAGTCTGATTTACTAAATTAGTCCTTGAAATATCGTTTTTCTCATGATTGGAGGTCAGTTCACATGCTACTGACTCTAAGGTTTTCTAAAATCTAACTAATACAAATGCCACGAAGTACTTGTAAGTCACCAAATGCAACATCGCGCCAGGAATTATAAACTGAGACTACGACACTCTCCATAACAGTAACGCACACTTCAGAAAGTTCGGTTTTCAAATTCAGTTTTCAGTAATAGAGTTAATAGGTCAATGGACCTGTGTTAATCCTTGCAGCCTATTTTCCAGCGAACTTTTGGCTTTTTAAAAAAATTCACTGATGGAGCTGATATCACTTGCTCTCGTAATGTGTTTCAGTTACTGACTACTCGATGGGAAAAAGATCTTTCAGAATTGTGTAGTAAGTTCAGAATGCATATGGCCTGTGTTAGTCTTTTTCTAGTAGGCTTCTGTGAGTGTCTAATCTCTTTTTAAAAGAGTCAATTGAAGGTAAGGACACCACTGCTTCGAAAAACAGATTCCAAGAATTGATTCTGTGTGAAAACCTGTTCGTCATGGGTAGTTTATTCGTTCTTGGCTTTTCTACTCACCTTCTATATCCTCTAAATCATCCCGATATAATAGAAAAAAATAGACGATACATCAGATTTAAAATCGCTTCTTAGTATCCTGTACGTCATGATCAAATAACCTATTAATCGGAGACAGTGTAAACAGGTCCATCTTCTCAAGATGATCTTCGGATCGTAAACCTCAGAGTTCTGGAATCGCACTGGTAGCCGCCCTTTGTACCTTTTCAAGGATATTCGAGCCAACTTTTACACAGTATCTTGCAGCCTGAACTCAGTTCTCAAGTTGGAATCTCACTAATGTTGTATATACTGTGGTGAACATAGTATTTAAATTGATAAATGTCCGACGTAAAGCTCGTAGAGTTATTAACATCATACTTGCGACCCCATGGCAGTGTGTCATGTCCTTACGATCATGGCCCACTCTCGCTACAAGATCCTCGTGAGGCCGGATTATTTGCATCGTCTTTCCCCTACGCTGTACCTATTAAGCGTTGTACATCCAGTTTGCAAGTAGATGATGATAGGTACCACCCATTTTCAGACTGGTTAATCAGAACATTGAAGTCTTCATGAAATGCACGTGTACCAGCTTCAGCTTGACAAAGATTATAAAATTCCTGGACTTTCTAGCTTCAAAAGGGGTCTATGATTCGGCGCCCTATCAGATGCTTTGCTGGTCTGTGTGGTCAACATCCACTGATTTTACATTATCTAGAGGCTCTATCTATTCCCATTTCGCCATAGGGTAATTTGTTGTGCAAGATAAACCTTTTCTGAAACGGTTTTTTTCACTTTTTAACAAGTTGGTTTCCACGAATGTCATTATTGTCTTTTTGATTATTCTTTCTGCTATTTTCACTACGATACTGGTGAGGCTGACAGCTGTGTTTTTAGATGGAAGTTTTCATGATCCTGCTTTATGTAGTGGAGTGACGATGACAACCTTTCAGTTGGTAGGTAACTTACCTCGGCCTAGTGACTTGTTGTATATAGTAGTTAATAAGGTAGCAATATATTGTGCAATTTGTCTCAGTGTTTTAGGGTGTATTTAGTCTGTCTCGGTTGCTTTTCCGTGTCTTATGTGCTAAAATCCTTAACTACATCGTCTCAATCGAAGTTCACAGTGAACAGATGATTTTTTGACCTTGTTTTTAGTCTAGTACTTCGTCTTGAAGAGACTCCTCAGTTTAGGTTGTCCCGAAATAGTTTGCCACAAACTCTGCTTTGTTTTGATCATCCTCTGTGATTTGATATCTATTCTCTCCCATGGTTGGGTTACGAATCCAATGCTGCATCCTTGTTTTGTAATTTATGTACGATGATAGTCCCTAAGGCTGTTTGACTTGCTGTTCCAAGGCTGATTTTGGTTTTGCTAACATTTCACTTTATTATTAGAAAATGTCGAATATCCCTCCTTATGACGGGATGGTCGTACTACTTTTTGGGGCTGCTCAGGGTATAAATGGTTGAGTTACTTGGCTCTAAAACTGGCGGAAATGGATTCATGCCGCTTCTACCTATACCCTTGAGTGAATTATCCAGTTTTCAACCGACGCTGCGAAATTGATCGCGTTTATGTCTCCTCCATCATGTTGGGATGGGCCAACGCAACTGCCTGGAGGCTATCTCAGCCATGAACTTGAGTAAGGTGACCACATGATCACTTTTCCTTCAAACTGGGAATAAAGTTACTTGACTGACACAATCACCGTGAGTGAAAACTAAGTCTGAACGAGATGAGTGTTATAGGTCATATCTGGCGGTACCTCTAATTACTGGTATTTTTTTGCTTTATTCAACATTTTATTTTTGGTAAAACATAGAATTCTCAGCATAAAGTATTTCAACAAGTTTCCTTTTCTTATACCTTGATTTATTGTGACGATAAATTTTGAATGATGACCGGTTAGATGTTAGGAGTTCGGTAATCCACATTTGATTAACGTTCATTCGTTCCAATGCATATTGCCAGCCACCATGATGTCGCTGAGTGTACCTTTTTGTATCATGTATAGAGAAAGGTTGTAAACTTTTCATAAACGCGCCTGAATAGATTGTGCGCACAATAGACATAATGACGTGCTAAAACAAACAACAAAACAGATAAATTGATGAAATATCTAGATCGGAGGAACAGGTAGACCAGATACTCAGGCAGGCCGCCAGGGTGACTGAGGTTTCTAACTGTTTTTAATCAGACGATGTTGTTGATGTCCGTACTCCAAAGTCACCTACCAAGATTTATTATTTATTTATGAGGGAGTTATATGCTATACATTTTGGACTGTGGCACACTGCAACTAAGTTAATATATCGCCCTTTATACTTCAGCCGGAAGTAGACCAGTTCACATGTCCCTGAGTCGTATGCCACTGTCTTGACAGCTTTTAGGGTTAAGATCCTTTTCGCTCACAGGACAAGCCCACCAGCCCTAGGGTCAACTTAGTCAGCCGCACAAAGTAAGAAACCAAGCGACTGAACATTAGTATCATACAGTTCTGACGTTAAACATGTCTCTGAAGTGGCAATAGCATCAAGATTTTCTGTGCTCACCACGTTCCTGAGATCCATCAAATTGCTAAGTGGCTGTGAGCATTTGTGTAGTTTACCTTTAATTCCGTGGAGAGCTTTCTTGTACCACCCACAGTGGTTTGAGGATCGTTTAGTCCCGAAATTTTATAATGCGGAAACTCATAAGTATAAAGCATTTTAAACCGTTCTTGTGTCGCGCATCTATTTTTACCTCTGCTGATCGTCTCTTGTTACGGGCTGAGATCTACACCGATAAATACTCCAAATACAATTAGTTTGTCTAAATTTTATTTCTTCAACAAAAGCGAAAGTATTTGTTAAGTGGTGGCTTTCCTTAGTATTTTCACAATCTGCTTTCTATAATATCCTATAAGTCTTATGAACGAGTCCAACTGCTACTGTTTTTTAAGGTAGCTTGCTTATTCGAGATTCACTGGGGTTTTGGTCGCGTTAAAATCTAGCTTTTGGTTCCCTTTCAGAAGACTCCCTTAAGAAAAATGACTGACCCCTCATTGGTATTCGTTTCAACGAGCCATGAAGTTTTGTTTCATAAACCATTCTCATTCCCGTAGTCCGATTTCACGTCACAAGTACATGACTCACATTGTCTACTTAACTTTCTAGATGCTACCATAAGCCAGTCATTGAGCCCACTTGGCTTCTTGCTCAATGAAATCAAACTCCTTAGACTTTGCTTCTCGATGGCCTGTTTTGCCTTGATATGCTAAAAGGTGCTGATCAGTTGCTGGCTGTTTGCCTGAGGGCATCTTTCTAGCTATGTTCGCCTCAAGAATCAGCAGAGACTTTGTAGAGAAGCATGATTTCCACAGCCAATCTGGTAGTGGCTTGCTTAACCTTTTATGTGAAGCCGGTGTGAACCCGGTACGCACGTTGTGATACCATATGCGTTCATACAGAGATGTTTTTTAACTTCATTAAAATTGTCAAGTGGGCTTGCAGAGAGAGCAACACGAACGATTTCTCCAGGCATGAGGAAAAAATAAGCAAAAGACAGTTTTCTGGAAAAATTATTTATAAGCCACTTAAAGCGACAGACAATAAACACAAAAGGCCGAGGCTTTTATGTTACTGTAACTGAAAATCTAACCTAAATAAATTTAAAAAAGCTTTTACATTTTAAAACACAATCTAAAGCAAAAGATTTTTTCGGTGAAGGGTAGTACCACTGCCCCCTCAATATGCAATATGTAATGTTTTTCTCATGAGCTTGTGTGAAGCAGTTAATTTATTTGCACTCCCACAGTTCTGGGTATTGAAATCAACTGTATCGTAAAGTGTGGGCAACCCAGCCTTTCGGTTGCATTAAGCCTAGTGGAAGTAGTAGTTTTTCCACATGCACTGTTAAGAGGACAGTGGTATTTTGGATCTAACAGTAAACATTTTCACGAGTGTCTGGTTATCAGACCATTTCTGCAACTTTTCATTTTCTACTTCACTTGAAGACCTCATATTAATGACTGAACGTTGTGAAAAAGTGATTACTAATGCCCAGACTGCCGATACCGAAAGAAAAGTGACGCGAATGAGAATGAGTGCTAAAGATATTAACATTCTCACCAGTATCACACTTGAGGACCTCAAGCGTTCCACCAGAAAAAGATGCGAGTGGTTATAGCAGCCGGGGCTCAAACCACTTGCTATTCGAAGCCATTGCTATAGCGAACGCTACTATAAGGTGTATAAGCAAGCGTAATCGATATTGATCAGACGCTCTGTCGATAAACAAGTCGATGTGAAATTATCTCAAATAAGCTCGGAATTGATTGGTTTACATGGACTGAAGGATGAGGGACTGACAATTAGCCCACAATATAAAAGAACGTGTGAATCTGTATCTTAAACTTTGTCTTACCTCCCACTGGTTGATAACACAGAAAATCAATAACTCAACCACAATTGATTAACACTCATAAAATACACATTAATTTCTCGACTTTTTTACTCTCACCTTCTGATATGCTCATCTTTTCAGCAAGCACTTCTCGCAATCCTACAAAACGGGAACTGTAAGCTCTATCACTACATTTCCAATGCTGACAAAAGTTGATTTTATACCCTCCAACATCAAGCAGGCCATAGCTGCCCTGAAAAAGTCTTATGATGGTGGACCTAATATGGTAGTAGAAAATTTTCACTATTTTGTTTGAAACTTTTCAACCTATCTATGGAATATGGGATCTGTCCATCTGTATGGAAAACATCTCTTCTTATCATAGACTGCTAACGATAGGCCAATTAATTTTACATCCATGCTATCAAGAACCATGGACAAAATCATCCACAAAGAGCTATTAACATTTTTACTTTCGGCTAATCTGATTCGCCCATCCCAACACAGGTTTATGACTAAAAGCTCATACATCACATCGCACCTGGAATTTTTTGATCAAATTACTCAGGGGAGAGATGTTGGTCAGTCAGTTATAATTCTTTACTTCGATTTTAGTAAGGCTTTCGTCAATGTCTCACACAGACGTCATCTTCTGAAACTCTCTTCATTCAGCAAACAGAATCCCCGTTCATCTTGGCTCGAATCGTTATTAGAAGAACGTAGCCAAATCTTTCCCTTTGGATCTTGCTACTCTAAACCTGTGAATGTAACCAAAGGAGTTATACAACGAAGTGTGGTTGGTCCATTACTCTTTCTCTTTTCTATCAATGACGTGTGTTTCCTCTTTCAGTATGGTAAACCTTTCCTTTTTGCCAATGACCTGAAATTAGTTTATTCATTCTCTTCTCCCACCAAAGAAAGCTATATTTCAGCGTTAATACAAGAATAAATAAACAGATTATACGAATAGACTGTTTCGTGGATTTTGCCACTTAATGTTGACAAAAGTGGATTTATTCACATCGGTAGATGCATTAAATTAAGTCTGACTATACACAAGCATACACTGAAACCTCTCAACACTGTTCGTGACTTGGGTTTAAGATATAGCAGCAGTTTGAACTTTTCTGAACACATTATATCTCAAGTATCCAAAGCTAGAAAGCTCATCGGATTCATAATGATGAACTTCAATAATATCGAATCGAGATTATTATTACACAGAAAATGTATCTTACCCATTCTTGAATATGGTATTTTAGTTTACAGTAATTGCCGGCATAATGAACTGGTTGAAATTGGTGTTCAAAGGAGGATCACCAAATCCGTTTTGAGGTATTCCGACAACAAAGACTATCACCAAAGATGTCAATAACTCAAATTAGAACCTCTCTGGATCAGACGTATCAAATTAAACCTTGTCTTTATCTACCGGCTTATTAACGGTATTTTCTACTCTTCGGTACCCACCACTTCATCCCACAATCTACGTAATAAGGGAAATATTCTAGCGATTCCAAGAACTCACACAAACTTACGCCATAATTTTTTCGTTATTCGCTACTCAACCATGTGGAACAGACTGCCAGTGAACCTCGGTCGCAGTGAAACTACTACCTGGTTCAGAAGTTTCCTTGATGATTGTCTTTCTGAAAGTGGATTGTGTCACCTATTGAATATCAATGTATTTAAAAATGATTTATACAAACAAGGTCCGTCATTCATCTAATCGACTGAAAGGCAAAATGTAACCCTTAAAACTTTTAACGTCTATCTTACTTTATTTTCTTTCTGTTCATCTTAATATATGAAGTTTGCTTACGTTCGTATCTATAATTATTGTTGTTGATAATATCATTATTGGTCCCTCGACAGACAAGATATTCTTTTCATTTCTTCTTATCCTTCTAAACATATATTATTCCTAAATATCCAAAGTCTATAACTAAAAACAAATAATCTGACGGTACGCTCAAATAGATTAACTCAGATTCATTTGATCTTCACCATATATACATATATATAACACATAGAAATTTATATTTGATTATCGTTTGCAATTATTTGTGACTTTCATAGCATCATTCTTAATTATTATTGTACAAATGTTTATATTATTATCCGGTTTCACTCTGTATACTATTACACAAATCTACATGAATTCATCCGAGTGCACTAAAGGATTTTTATTTTGTTTTTCTAAATTGTTGGTTTACTTTAGAAGTCGATATTCATTACACATTATTATTATCATGGTTTAACCCTTTCACTAGGTGTTCATTTCTTTTCTCTCTTTTTCCCATCTAAATAAATATTATTCTTAAGATTACGAAGTTTGTAATTAAGACAATAACTTGTATTACACGTAAATTGACTTCTCAGACTCGTTTTATTTTCACAGGCACTCAATATACCAACAATCTCGTAATCTCTAGGACTTACATCATTACGCCTAAGGATCCGAGTAGATACCTACCATCTACAGCTTCAAGAAGACACAGTTTACGAATATCTCTCACTAGGATCCCCTTTCTTGTCCTTAGTTCTACCTGTCTCACTAATCTATCCTTAATTGGTATCACTCCCTGTACTAGACCTAAGGGCCACTTGTTTCTCTCGGAGAAGTCAGAACATATCATTACTAGTCACCCTCCCGTATGTTCCTCTCTAGGTGGGTCTGTAGTGGCATTGGACAATAACCGCACAATCCACAAAGCTGAACGCGAGACTACTCAGAAAATAGATATTCAATATTTAACGCGGATAAATACCTAACGATGGAGAAGGCGCGAACAATGAATTGAATGGACTGGAGTTGATCGGATGGCATGGCTCGGCCATGCAGGCGTGGTCCATCTGAATGTTATCTTATATCTTCTATTCGTATTAAATATATTGTTCCTTCTCTAGCTTAACGTTGTTCTACATCATGTATTGGTAATTGATACGATACAGTGAGTTGGCGTAGTCGATGGTGTGACTTCCACGTAAGATCTTATAGATTAGGCAGTTATATCATGACAAATCTACAAATTTAGGATTAGGTCTATTATTAGAGCAGCACTAATATCATAGTAGACCATAGTTCTACATTGGTGAGCCCAACTAAAGAAACGCAACCTGTTATTGTTAATCCTTATTTCCACCTTAACCTTCTCAATCGGTTTTTATTTTTGTAAACCCAGTATTCTAATAGTCCTTTGATTAATGGTCACATATATTATCGTAATGTTATATCTATTAGTTCACATAACTTACTAGCTCAATCGATAATAGAAGTTGATCATCTATATTAACTAATTAGCTTTGATGGTTCGTTAACAAGCTTTAATAGCATTTACCTGCTTCAGCAACATAGACTTGTTTAAACATCAAGCTCTAGCAAATATGACCTGTTAATAGCGTAAATATACATTGACTAACAATGTAATCAAGGACTAAATACTTATCTGGATCTAATTATCAGTGTTCCTCCACCTAACACCTCATCCTGTTTTAAACTATGCACTATCCTGTAATATCTTTCTTCTGACCACTGCCTGCCTAATTTCATATTTTCGAGTTCCATTGCCAAACAACAAGGATGACAATTCTCCAAAAACATACGGTGAGTTTCAGCTATAGGTTTTCTGCAATCATAAGGTCATTTTAGATAACTCGTTCAATGGCGACCACACTAGTATCTGGATTCATTCAATTGTTCTGATTCGAGCGAGTGGCAAAAACGTCAACAGCATCAAGCTTCCCGGAATTAATTGCCATACTGCATGTTTTATTCTGGATACTTTTGGATCATTACTACTCCTCACGAATGTCGTTATATATTGTCGTCCACTGAATAATCTACTTTTCAAAAATAATCCAGGCGAGTTCAACTATTTTACTTAATGATTTTTTTACTTAACATGTATATATTTTCCAGTTACTTCTGCCACATATTTGTAATTGTCCCTAGGCTAAATGCACTAACTTTTGGAAAATTTATAATTCTTCATATTCCTGCCTGAAGTTTCACAAGCAGTCTAAACTTTAAAATTATTTTCTGGTCATGTTCATTATTTTTAAATCGTCATATACGTCAACAACCTGCATGTTAACCTGGCCCATACATACGTTACACTATATCTCCATGTCTTCTAAATTTAGAAATCATCTGGATCGCCTTTAACATTTATCAATAAACCCATCATAGTCGTTGTTGCTAATCGTATTTGGGTTTATGGATTAGTTTATCATATTAGCAGCCTAAAATGCGAACATAGTTTAAATAATAAGATTAAAAATTTAGGTACTATCAACTGCACTAGTAAAATAACTAAATCCCCAGGTAGCTGTTGGCTAAATAAACGTTTAAAATCAAAACTCCGTAGCCTACTAGAATTAACACTAAACGAATATTTCTGAATTGACATTTATAATTAAATTAGGCGTCTCGGATTCTTTAACGTTATAAATTTCTGATGATTTCGAATCACCTAAAGCAACAATACCTATTTTTCCACTGACTAATCCTCAATCAACACTATAACTAGTTAAATTTAATAGTTTCAGGATATCGTCATAAAGCATTGTCATAACTTGACAATCACGTAATATGATTGATAAAATTAATGAAACTATTAACAAAATCGGTCAGCAAATTGACTTATAATTATCACTAGTGTTGTTTTTCTTTTATCTTCATTCACTACAGATGATTACAGTATGTTTCTCTATCAGTTGCTCATTCAGTAAATATCTCAAAACCTTGTCAGTCTAATTGATGGTTTAGCGACACAATCATGCATGCAAATAATCAGTATAAGCAGTCGAGCAAATCTCCTGCAAACTGAAAACATCAATGTCGAATTTACCCCAACACTGACTAAGGTTCAAGCCATTATCATAGACATGAGTTGGGAGTGTACTCCCCTTGGTTACAACTTATGTTCTCCCTGATAATCACATGAGCATCACTCACTATTAATCATCTTGTAAAAACTTATTTAGCCAAATACATCTTGCAGCACCACATCACCTAGTAATGTGACACATAAGCTGATTTCAATAACTTATAACCACTATATCTCAATTAAATCGTATTCCGCCTTATGATAAACTGCATACTTGCAACTAACTTGTATGCGTCATCAGCCGTCAGGTATAAATATGTATAAATAGACTATGGCAACTCAGAACATTGAGTCTAGAGCACGTCTCTTACGAATACACTCATGTTTAACGATTTGTTCTTAGCTATCTGTCCTAAACTCATAATTATCACTTACGTATTTAAATTTTGTTTTGATAACCATTCATGTGTATTAGTAGTATTACTAAATTCTATCACGGTCAAATAAAAATGAGGTTGAGAAAATCTCCCCGTAACTAAATAAACCGTATCAAACTAACTGGAACACTAGTTGGAATTCTTCTCCACGGTAATACTTTTGTTCTTTCAGTTAGCCTACTAATACAAATGCAATTGAAAATCAACTCATGGACAACTTATTAGCATGAACGTTATTTGATTTTATAATTTAAACCAAAACTAATACCAATATCAACATTTCTACAATATTAATTGCTTTTAATATTTCGAAACACAAAATACTTACTACCTATACGTCAAGTTACTAACCAACGGCTATTAACACGCATCACTTTATTATTATTATTGTAATCCCATTTTTTATAGCTCAAATAATCTTCACCCACATTTTCATTTTAAGCGTGTTAAGCATGAAGGCAGATATTTTAAAAATTATTACATGTATTTCCCGACCAGATGCTGCTGCATTCTTTTTGATTTACCTTTCAGCTTATCATTACCCCGGGGGATTCCTCCTAGTCTTGGTAACCTTCGGCGCACGACAATCCCATCCAATTCGGTATCGAACCAACATCACGTTGATTCTGGTGGGAGAGTAGTGTAGTGGCATTGGACAATAACCGCACAATCCACAAAGCTGAACGCGAGACTACTCAGAAAATAGATATTCAATATTTAACGCGGATAAATACCTAACGATGGAGAAGGCGCGAACAATGAATTGAATGGACTGGAGTTGATCGGATGGCATGGCTCGGCCATGCAGGCGTGGTCCATCTGAATGTTATCTTATATCTTCTATTCGTATTAAATATATTGTTCCTTCTCTAGCTTAACGTTGTTCTACATCATGTATTGGTAATTGATACGATACAGTGAGTTGGCGTAGTCGATGGTGTGACTTCCACGTAAGATCTTATAGATTAGGCAGTTATATCATGACAAATCTACAAATTTAGGATTAGGTCTATTATTAGAGCAGCACTAATATCATAGTAGACCATAGTTCTACAGGTCCACTTGTATCTACGCTGCAACAGCGAAACATATTCCTTAGACCAACATTTCAAAATACTTGTGCCTAGTAATTTGCTTGCTTCCATCTCTTAGAATACCTGTCATAAGATAGAGTATTAGTGAATTCCGCAACGTTCTCTATCAATAGTAACAGTTTTGCTGGTGTTATTGCATTGAGATCATTCGAGTCGTCTGTAACGGGAACCAAAGGTCGATTGTTAATCATACGCTCAGCCTCTATCATCTGTTAAAGATTGTTCCTTTACAAGAGCACCCAATACCCTATGTACAGAGCGAATCATGCGCTCCCATACTCCTCCCCGATGACTAGCATCCGGAGGATTGAAATGCCAGCCAATCCCTTTTCTTAATAATAATATTCTCTTATCCATACTGTCGAATACCTTCTCATAATCAGGGAAGTTGGTGTTTAGTGACTAATTCCATTCAACTAATTGTTCAACGATGAATAATAAAGTTAAGAAAATATACAAATCATCTAATGCCTGTCAGGTTATCTACATGTCCGGCTAATCAAACAATCAATCATTATTTCCTTTGCCTACATATAAAAAATAATCTATTACTTATGACTAACAAACTATTCCAAATCAAAATGAGACGGTTAGTTATCAAGTAGTTACATTGATTTCAATAAGCTCCTTGAATTGATTTTCAAACTGAACATAATTTTACAAATTAAATAACCGAATACTATGAAAGGTTAACTAACTGTATGCATACAGATATAAATATTCCATGATATTTTACCTACTGAAACAATTAAATAAGTAGTTTAGTCTTTAACCATTATAAACTGGAAAAATGATGAATATCAGTTTATTTTCTTAGTTCTAATGCCATATAAAGTGATAAAGTTCATTCTATGATTATAGCGCCTGTCAGTGTTTTTAAAAAAATCATAATTATAAATCAAATCCTTATCAAATAAACATATTTGCCTATCCACCAGCAACTGAAGTTATATGATGGTCATTAGGGAGGTTTAAAGTATTCCAGGGAACATTCTAAAGTGACACTGTAAAGGCTGGGAAACATTTTATCCAGTCAGTGTTGAATAGAAGTCCCTCAGAAACATCTAGAAAGTGAAGAGTCGTGGGTTATGTTTCTGACTGGATAATTGCCTACGCTGGTACTATGTTTCCAGAATCTTCCAGGAGCATAAGGTCGTCTGGAATACTATAAATGACAACCAAGCCTAGAGTAAAGCTTGTAATAGTACTAAAAATGTTTACGTGTAATGTTATCAATGTGAATCCGTTTTTTATTGCAGGGCAAAAAAGGATAAATGTGCTGAAAGCAGAAGAAAAAGCCTTGGGTAAACTGGATATGCAAAATGATATGAGACTATTTTGTAAGTAAACTTTCTCTTTTTGGTAGCATAACCGCGTTGTTCGATTTTTGAAATGTATATATTTTTGCTAACCCTTCGTATTCTTCCTCCTCAAATACTCACTGACTCTGGATTGTATGCTGTTTTCAGATCTCTCCTACCTTCAAATAAACTCCGATAGCACGTTTTACGGGAGTTCTTTTCACACTTCGCAACTTTTCTCTTGTGCTCAAATTGCCTCATGGATTTAACCCAGGGTCATTAGAAGCGTCTGGAAATCGATTCTGTCGTTCAGTTAGAAGACTTATCAGTAGTGACGAACAAGACTACAATGAACATTTCTTTTAAATAATTAGAAGCCGACACGGAACATCAAGATAAACAGTTTGAGGAGTCTCAAATACGTATCTTGGAAGCCCTTGTTTAGAAGATGTGTCTGTCCCTCAAAAAACCTCACTTCTGCTGAACTACAAGTAACATATACCGATTCAGTTATTGGTGCCATCCATGAACTTCACTTTGATTGTCTAACTGGGGTTATTTTTGACTCATGGTTTAATAAATAGGATCTGTTTCATATTGATTTCTGCAGTTTGGATGACGCTTCAAAAGTCAGAATATTTTTAAGAAAACGTAGAACCACAGACCATGAGTGCTATATTACATTTATTCTTCCAAAGAACCCAAGGGGCTTTGTTTTCGATGAAACAATTAAAACCCTCTCTCAAATTTTTGGAGGACAGTCGTCCCTTTTTAATATACGTTACCAATGCTTAAAGATAAGGAAAGAACCAAGAAATGGCTGCGTGAAACGTGCAGACATTGTGAATCGAGAATGTGAGAGGTCCAAGTTGTCCTCCGTGACAGAAGACCAGCATAACTGCCTGGCATTTGTCTGTACCCTGCATTCATCTGATATCCGAATAAGAATCCGTAGCAAATTTGACCATTGCCTTAGCGTCACTTTATAGAAAGTAACTAACGAATGCTGAAGTTTGGCGAGTTTGGAACATGATACTTCGATGGCAGAGAACAGTAGCTGGTTTCAACACGTCAGTAAAATCGAGTGAAAGAACTCACTAGATTTCACCACACAGAACTAACTCAATAACAGAGAAACCATCATCCCCATGCTAATTGTGGCAGTTAGCATTTCAAAAGGTTTTGTCCGTTTGAACATTATCGTTGTGCTACATATTCCAGAAAAAGACATGCAAAATATCATTGTCAAACCAAAGAACGCTGTTAACAACTGAAAGTATATTCCAAAAGATTAAAACCATAATTTAGCTTGGCGTTATTAAAAGCGTCTAGGAATCCGATTCGGGAGTTCATTTAGACTTATCAGTGATATAATCATACAGTAGTTTGTTTAAACATAATTTCGTTTGATATTACATGATTGAATATAACCATGAAGTCATCTTAACTGATGTAAGATTTTCGATTATAAACACTTCTCAGTAAGTGTTATAATTCTCTTTTAATAAAACTCAGCTATTTCTATCGCTTAGTAATCTTGGACACTAAATCACTCGACAAAATCCCCAAATTAGAACACGACTCAACAGGAAAGAGATTGTATTCCAAATAACAAGGTTAGATGGAAGTAAGAAACACAATAGGAAAAATGTTAGTATATTTATAGTTTTTACATGAGAAGATTCTAGAATGTTCTTCAAGTACCGACTAGCGCTGATTGGATTAGAATTAGCCAATCTTTGGAGCTAGATGGTTTAGTCGTGGAGTTTTTCTTCTTCTTCTACATGAAGTCTATGCTGATGATGTTTTTTTTTCAGAAAAATGAAACCTCTACGACTAAACCATCGAGCTCATAGGAAAAAAACACTCCACTTAAATCACTCATTTTTGTTGTATTGCAAACTGACAACTTTCATAAATTGTTTTAATCAGTAGTAAACTAACCTGATTACCGTAATTTATGGCCCTGAAATTATAAGTCACGTGAGTTTGTTTTTATTTGACAAAATCAATTATTGATTTATATTATATACGCATGTGAACAAAAATGCCTAGAATTATTGATTGTATTCAAACGTCAATTAATAAGGAATAACTAATGATAAATCAATGAAAAAATTTGTTTATTGATAAGATTTGAAAGATCAAAAATGTAAGAGGTTTATGTTTTTTTTTGTTATTACTGACTATGTCGATAGTTTCCCGATTCCTAAGATTTGAATCCGACATTCCCATTGTAGGTGTATGCGTAATGGTGATTAGTGTTGGAGATGGTTGGAAGAATGTTAGAGGCGGTCAAACCAAAACGTGGCATCAGTGCTTGAAGTCACTAATTTCTAGTCTTAGCCATGTTGGTAGATGCAGACTACTTGGTTGGGGTCCATGTGACTATCGTAACCAATGGTTGAAGAGTGAGTGACATGACTCAGAATCGACCACATACGTGTAGGTGTATACACTTTGTTTTCCTTTAAACTATGAGATTAAAATCGCTTCATATCTTTCTTTCTACGAACTAATTCTTTCTTCCCGCACTATGTCCTTATATGCAATCTTTCTTTCATATATTACCACTATTGAATTAACTACTATGAATTCGTTGTTCATCTTGCTGTGCTAATGAGGTATAGCAATTTGAACCGATGCATATATGTGCCTGGTCCTACATTGTAACTGTAACTGATGTAACTTTTTAATTCATGACAAACTCTTACCTAACTGATTATTGTTTTGATCGAAGATTATTAAATAAAAAGATGACAGAGGTAATTTTAACAGGAATCATTATTGATTTATGCAAATATTATACACAATTAAAGTTAAACCAGTTCAATGAACACTAGATAGAGTACATATTACAGTTAGAGTAAGTGATGTAATGAGTGAACGTATACAACTGAATAGTTCATAACTTAAAATACTCAATAATCATTACATTAAAGATCATTTATTTAATGATAAATGTTGATGTACATAGCACATAAAATATGAATTTTGAAATGAAGTCAGCTGACAATCACCAGAGCAACAATTAATGAGTGTAACTACTCAAAATTCTAATATAATAACTTTGACGAATATTAAAAAAAAACTGTCTAATTTCCAAAGTAATCACGTAGGGTTATCGAAACTTTTATCAGATTAGAAATGATCTATTAATACCAGGAATAAGTTGAGACACTTTTCTCTCTCTCTGTGTAGTATGTAATCAAACAAGTTTGGGTTTTACGGATGTTTTTTACATAATTTACTTGTGTTCTTTCATAACTAAAAGCTAGATGACAGAAATGATTTGAAACTTATCCTAACACACTGGTAATCGTTTGAAGATTCCCAACATATTAGTCTTTTAATTTGAAGACAGTTATAATCACAGAATGATATCAACTGAAGAACCACTGTAAACCAGTGAACACTTAACAGCTAATTCATTTAATTTGAGTTTTTAGTAAGCTGCACACATTATCTGACATGTGATTGAATCCAAACGTACTTAATATTACTGACGAATACTTAATAATGAAGTTGATGTTTAGGAACCCAATAGGTAAAATTTTTAAATCCAATCAATTTACGATATATGGTTCTAAATCACAGCTTTTGACTAAATACACAATGCGAATGAATCTCAAATAATAACAAAACAACTGTTTAGTTGACTATGGTTTATGATAGTTATTCAGCAAGTCACAACAGTTCTTGATGTAAACAAACATCTCTATGTGACTAACATAGTAATACTGAATTTCTCATAAGCGATGAGAGTCCGAACGTATTAATTTTATTTTTTTGTATGATACCATGATCTGAAGGGTAGTTCACTTCATTAAAGTGAATTAGCTTATTAGTGATATTACGTCAAAATCGTGTTATATGACTAAAAGATTGAGTTCAAAACTTGGATTATTAGATGACTTGGCGAGCCAATGATGTATCCTGTTTGTAAAAGATCAGTCAATCCTGAGTTTTATCTCACAGGATGTCACAGATATGAAATATTGAGGTGGTCTGGTCTAGAACTTTGTGTTCAGTCATTTTCAACAGATTTCCAAATGACTTCAGTCTATAATGAACATGATGTTCAAAATAACTTAATCTCTGATGATAAATATTTAGTTTGTTCTAACTACTTTATGGTACTCTTGACGATAAAAATGATGAGTCCACTTTATGTTCATTTCTTTATATTTCCGCTAAACTCTGCCTTTCTATAAACAAAAACCATTTAACGAAGAAAATGTTTCTTCGATGATATCATGTGCTGAATTTGAGTAGTTGTATTTATGGCGAATTACAAGATGCTGAAAAATAATAATGAGTTAAATCATAAAATACCTGGAAAAATCAAGTATTAAAAAGTATTGCACAAGAAACAACAAATCAATCATCACTTGTGGTCTTCTCAAATACCTTAGACCATCTGGATCTGTTACACCAAAACCAAACAATCTGTCAAGATAAAATAAGAAGGATATCCTTTTGTATCCACCATAACGGCTGAAATGCTCAATAAACATAACACCTGTAATTTAGTTGAGTTTGCTATTTTGCAATTATTCGCCAGTATAACCTCAAAAGAAATGATGTCATTAGATGCCGTTCCACTCTTTAAGGTGAAATTTCGCTACATAATTTGATTTACAACGATGTAAGCAACTAAGTAGCCTTTTTACTAAAAGTAATACTATCATGGTTCTCATGCGGTTATTTCGTGTATTTTTAGACTTGATTAGTTAAAGATTCTACAAAGTCAACAATATGTTAAGAAATCGCATTTAGAAAGCTTAGAATCTACGTGAAATAATATTTTGGGATTTCAGGCTGCGGTGTCTTGACTGAATTTAATAAGGCACGGAATTCAAGACTCTTCATTGTATCTATTTATTTATTTTAACACATAGATATTGGTACAAGAGGGCACCAAATAGATATGCGCCACACAAATCATTTGACTTGTGTGAGGGCTGTGATACTGTACAAGTGCCCAAACCGAAGCAGGTGGTTTTCTTAAAAGGCCACACCCCGAACCTTCGACCTGAAGGTATGATCCACAAGGTAGTGGAGCAACGTCAGGAGATACAGTCCCAACGATTGTTTCACACGCCATTCGTTCCTTCAGGATCCTGGAGCCCATGTGCACCTTTGGTTTTGAATCAGGGTTTTCCAACTCCCCTAAGTGGACTCTCCATGTCCACCAACCCGGTTAAAGCACCCAACATTCGCTTATCGTCTTCTCAATTTCGTAAACAACAGTAATGCCACGAGAGGGCAGTGAGTAGAACTTCCATGTCAGTGGTTGTATGCACATGGTCATGTGACAGCATTTCGAGAAAGAGAGCTGACTCTCCCCACTCTCGGCTGTATCAGGGCATTTGGGGGCACTCCTATCGACTAAACAAGCATTCTTTCGCTCGGTAATTCGCTAAGTTATGTGAATTTTCTATAAAAATTGCTTCCGTAATACCACAAAGGTTTATAGACTAATATTAAATTATAAATTGAAAAAATAAGAATATCTTTTATGCACTTGTAATTGTTATAAATAAACTAATTATACATAGAAACTATACCGTATGTTGTCGAGTTTGACTTTAATTCGGAAATAATCCTTTTTTTCCAAGAAGTTTTTTCTATTAATTTGATAGATTTATTTTTATTGATTGATTATTGTTAGTTTCACAAGTCTTATTAATATATCACTACTATTTTTAGATTGTAACTTGACTGGTTAAAAGAATATATATGTGAATCAATACTTACATAACTTATAGGTTGATCACATAACTAATCAGTTCATAGTGATTAGTAGATTTACCTTTAAAATGATAATAATAATACTGGTCAATTATTATTACTTTAGTGTAATCAGTTTTTTTATAGTTTATTTGCGCTATGTGGAGATTATCATATGGCCACTAATGACTAATTTTAAAAGGTAATTTGCGAATTCATAGTGAGAAGCTGTTAATCAGTGGAGTCTGTCAGATATAAGGTAGTTACTGAAGATAATGGAAGTTTGGTTGGGTATCAGCTCAGTGGTCTAAAGGTTAAGCACTCGCTGTGAAATCTAAAGGTCCAACGTCCGACTCCTGGTGAAATTGTGGATGTGCAGTACTTTTGAAGAGTTTAGATAGTGGTTGGAGATAGTCGACAGGAAACCCTGGATCCGGGTTTCGTGCTACTCGGCACTCAGCATCAAGGTGTACCTGTAATCTTGAGCGAACTGGTGCTCCCTCCAACCACTATCTAATCTCAACATAGTACACGCAGTGTCGAGTCACCTAGACTGCTGACCACATTGCAACCTGGTCGATAGCACTCGATCTGTACTAATAAGGACTTGACACATGACATTGATCACCACCCAGTGATATGCTGTAACAGGAAACGTTCATTTACAATATATACAAAAAGACTGTTTTACCTATATGTGATTAACCGATGGAAAATATTCAGAATCACGCTCCGCAGAACTCCATAAATAAAATTAATATGCCCAAGTAATTTTAAAATCCTCCGAGTACAAAATAATTAATAATTGTAAAGAGGAAGAATGTACTTGAAGTAAATCCAATATTTCACCTGGCAATCAGGTTCACGTTTTTTCAATGAAATAACTGATATACCTCTCCAGTATAATTAGACCATATGATTGATTAACACTTCATTTATTAGGCAATGTTAACCTGAATTAACCAAACTCATTAGCTTATATGTATATGAAGAGAAAACAATGAATTACAACGAATTAAAAGTATTCAGCTAATATTTTCCTTCTTGCTTTGTTTCAATAAAACAGTAGCTTGTCGAATATACTCACAGTTGCTCATCAGTCAAGTAAATTTATTATTCCAAAAAAGAGGAACCAAAACTCATGAATACAATACTATGTAACTCTCGTTATATGCTGAGGAAAATATGTAAGAGAATTTTAGTATACAAGGGCAAAAACAAACAACTTGAATATAATTAGCCGTAACACCTAATACTACTACAACTACTCAAAGGGAATCACAAGAAGGAGATCATGTTGCTAACTAGTATTTAGTAGTAATCTTCAGTCTTAGTTTATACGTTAAGATCTGCACTCGCGATGTGTCAATTCTTTAGCAATAACAAGTGTCTGAGAAGTCAAGGGCTATGCCATTGATTAGAAAGTACTAACGTTGGTCAACACTGTCATGAGGTACCACACTAGTTCCCAATTTTAAGGGTTGGTCTTTATAACATTTCCAACCTGCGTATAAGTAGGAGTTATGTTTCCCAATAATTCAGAAGGGATCATATGATCGACCAACTATTCGACCCTTTAAATGTTATATAAAAGAACGTAGACTGATCATTGTGTTGTACCGGAGAACAGTGCACTTGACATATTTGAAACCCAACAAACAGTAGAATGGAATGTAACTGAAGTTCACGTGTCACGACAAATCTATTAAAGACATAATTTACACATTCATTGTTAAACTGGATTTTGTCCGTTTAATGAAAATAAAGAACAAATATAGTAACATTAAAGCTGATTGGTGAGGAAACAATACTGGTTAGTGGATTTCGCTAATACAATAATGAGGACTGAAACTGAAAGTCAAACTTGAAAGGGTGCAGGAATATTTCTACCAACCTTAATTATCGACATGTCCAGTCGGATTGATTTATTTTGGGACAGGGTAATCAGATAAATGTTAAACCCCTTTACGGATTGTTTAGAGAAGCGACGAATCGAAATAAATTTTAGATAAAGTAAAAAAGATATTGAAATTGTCAACAAAACATATAATAGCTAATTAGTTTTATATATACTCAAGTTTTCTTCATATGACATAGGTACTGAACTGAAATTTCAATAACACTTATCTGTATATCTTTACGGAATAGTAACTGATAATGAGATAAAATAATGAAGCGAGAATTCGAATAACGGACGAAATAAACAATTAGACTGAACCAAAGGAAATATCGTTTTGCCATTTTATTTTTATTGATTGATAATTAATTGACAATTGCTACAATACAAGTAGAGAAGTATGAAAAACCCTCTTCTGAGTATTCACTTTATTTCTGCAAAAAGGTGGAGTGGGATTAGAAAGCAAGTAGTAGTCTTATCACGAAGCTAGTGAATACAAGAACAATAATAATAGTGATAAACAAAGTAGGATGGACGCATTTAATAGTCAGTGCGAAATTAATTGGGTAAGATAATGTAACAATCTTGGTAAAAAAAAATCTTGATAGAAAAGTTGAATTTTAGAAGAAACAGGGAAAATTTGTCAAACACAAATTAACACAGGGCTGGTTGGGTTCATCATACATACACAAGGAAAAAATATGCTACACAATGGGAAGAGACAGAAAAAAAGAGAAAATGATGAAACTATACAGCATCTCGCTGACACACTTCGATAACTATATATATATATTAGCTGGACTGTTTTTGAAGTGTTTGTGTGAAAATAGACAAATTTAATGAATATAATTTGCGGTTTTATATTTATTTTTAGAAAAATCGAAAGAATAATGAAGACTAGGAAGTGGAAGAGCTTGAACCATTACTATTTCCTGTTAAGTTTGGAGGTGGATCTTCATATCGTGAAGTATCACGTCCGGATAAATCCTTTCGACAAACTGGACAAGTTCCATGCTAAAAAGTCGGAAATTGAAAAGTACGAATTTTTTGTTATTGTTTTGCAACAAAAGTAATGTGATGAATAGGGGGAAAAATATTTTCTTTCCATTAGTCTCTAATATATATATATATATATATATATATATATATATATATATATATATATATATATATATATATATATAACTTATAATAAGTTTCACCCGTGATTATGAAAATATCGAATGACTAAGAAATTGGAAGGAACATGGTAAAACAACCATAATGATCAAAGTATTTACTTGTAGAAATTGGAAACATGCAGTTCAATGGTCAACGGGTTACAAAACACCTGATAAGAAAATTAGCAAAAATATCTTGATAACAAATTAGTTTAGTAATGGTTATGTAAGAATTAAAGAGACGAATGTAAAGATTACGTCTTAATAAAAAGTGGAATTTAGAACAACTGAGAAAAGTGGAGAGAATCCAAGTTTCTTTTCAACCTGCTTTGTTATGACTTTTGTCGATCGCCAAATTAGGGAGGATTGTGCAAACATTTTTCTGAACACAAAAGTTAGCGAGTAATATCAGTATGCAAAGTAAGAACCGTAAATTATACGGTATGATGGGATATGGTGAATAACACGAAGAGCTGTATTTGAATCAGCATGATGCTGTCAACCAAGTGAGCGAAAATTGAACCTTTGTTCGACCTTGTTTTTCTTTTTACCCATGTCAGATAATGTTCAGCGATACAATGATGAACTTGCTGAATTTTGTTTTCTGTATAACTGGCTTCACAACCAGAAATGATACACACACATGGATGCAGCAAATTTAGACATTTCGTATTAGTGGTTGTTTGATTATTGTTAAGTCTTCCTCAACTTTCGTGTTAATATATTACAGGCAACGTTTTGAACTGTGATTTTAACCAAAGTTACATCTCCCACATCATTTTTACCTAGTTTAGGTGTGGACGAATTTGGGATAATATCCAAACTTACTAAGAATGGCTACAGATGTTACTTAAATAATCTTTGACGGTATCAATAGGAACAAGTTACTATAGCAGATTGAGTGAGGATACCTTTGTACTTAAATAATAAAAAAATACCGAACGGAATGTATTGTTCAATCGATGATTCTATACGCAAGCAATCATTCTAAAATTTCATCTAATCTTGTTAGTAATGCATACAAAAGTGAGATGCTATTAACTCGGTTCTTTTTCTACAACAAATGTAATTGAATGTTTTTAAAAATGTTAAGCAAACTGTCATTTTTCAGTACCATGAAAGTACTTTGGCGACCTGCTTGAATATCCTGGCTACCTGTTTCTGACATCAACATATCTCAACAAGTTACCTATATTTTGTTTGTTTTGACACATCATTATGGCTCTTAATCGCATAACCTATTTAGACGCGTTTATGGAAAGTTTACAATCTTTCACCGTACAACTTACAAAAAAGTACAGAGACATTGTGTTGGATGTCAGTACGCATTGAAAAGAATGACCATTGTTCAGATTTCGATCCCTGCACTGCTAACATCATCTAACTGGTGATAACTCAATATTTATCGTTAGGATAGATGAAGAAATAAGGAAAGGAAACTTGTTGAAATACTTTGTGCTGAGAATTCTATATTGTACCAAAAATATAATGTCGAATAAAGTGATTAATAATAATTATTGTTATTTATGTGGGGAACAGGAAAATTCTAGTTGATTGCTTAAGTTTTTGAGCGGTCTATTCTCCAGCTTTACAATAATAAAGGACTGAAAGAAGATCTATTATTGATCACACGACTGCATGATCTAACTGTCATTAGTACGTACTCATTGTTGGATTAGAAGTTGGCATCCATCATGAACCTGAGTATCAACTGTTTTATTACAAAAACAAAAATTACAGTTTCTATACATCTCCTTATAAGTTCACTGCAGTCAGTCAGTCAGCTACAACGTAGGACCAGGCACATATGTGCATCGGTCCAGGTTGCCATACCGCATCAGCACAACAAGATGAACACCGGATTCATAGCAGTGGTTATGTCAAAGGTGGTAATATATAAGAGAAAGATTGCATATAGAGATATAATACAAGAAGAAAGAATTGGTTCGTAGAAAGAAAGATATGAAGCGATTTTAATCTCTTAGTTTAAGGGAAGACAGGGAGTGTATACACCGACGCCATTGTGATCGATTCTGAGCCATGTCACCAAGAGTCTCCAACCATTGGTTACGATAGTCACGCGGACCCCAACCAAGTAGTCTGCATCTACCAACATGGCTCAGACTACAAGTTAGTGACTTCAAGCACTGATGCCACGTTTTGGTTTGGCCGCCCCTAACTTTCTTCCAACCATCTCCAATACCGGATAGCATTGCACGTCGTGGTAATCGGTGTTCAGGCATACGTAACACGTGGCCCAACCATCTCAGTCGATGAAGATTCATAACCTCATCAACTGATTTACCATCATTCCCTAATACCCTGCGTCTAACCTCACTATTACTTACCCGGTGATCCCAGCAATATTTCTAAGGCATCTGTGGTCAAATACTAGTAGCTTACGAGTGTCTTCTACTCTTAATGGCCATGTTTCGCTGCCGTAAATTAAAACAGAACGGACTGCCGCGCAGTATACTCGTCCTTTTATTGATAGACGGATATCTCGCCTTCGCCAAGGTGACGTAAGTTGGCAAAAGCCAAACGAGCTTTTCGAATCCGTGCTGAGATTTCGTCAGACACCAACCCATTAGGGCTGATCAGACTTCCAAGATAAGTGAAGTTGTCAACGCGTTCGACTACTTCACTCCCTATCCTTAGTTCAGGTGTTAACGCAGACCAGTCCTGAAGCAACAACTTGCATTTAGAGGGAGAGAAGCGCATTCCAAACATTCTGGCATTGTTGCTCAGTGCTACCAGAAGACTCTGCATTTTGTCAGCGTCTTCACCAAACAGGACTATGTCATCTGCGTATTCTAAGTCGATAAGTGGACCTCCTGGATGGAGATCAATACCCGAGAACTCAGTCGACGAGAAAGTTATTTCCATCAGTAGATCTATGATGAAGTTAAACAAAAATGGGAAAGTGGACATCCTTGACGGACACCACTTGAGGTTGCAAAAGTAGATGACAGTTCGCCATAAGCTCTGACTCGACTAGTAGTGTTCGAGTAAAGAGCCTTCACAAGGTTTATGTACTTCTGAGGTACGCCTTTCAATGACAGACACTGCCACAGAATCTCGCGGTCTACCGAGTCAAATGCTGCTTTTAAGTCGAGAAAGACCACCATTGTCGGACGCCGATAAGTATGCCTGTGTTCTAGAATCTGACGAATGGTGAATATGTGGTCGATGCAGCCACGACCAGGTCTAAAGCCAGCTTGGTTCTCTCGTGTTTGCAGTTCACGAGTCTTAGTTAGGCGTCTGATAATTATCGAGGCTAGTATTTTAGATATTATATTAGTTAAACTAATCCCTCTGTGGTTGTCACAGGATGATTTTGACCCTTTCTTATATATTGGGACGATAAGTGATTGTGACCAGTTAGATGGGATAACGTCTAACTCCCAGATCTTAGCTAAAATATTAGTCAACCTAGTCGCTAAAATTGGACCACCATCCTTAAAGACTTCTGGAGCCAGTCCATCTGGACCAGCTGCCCTTCCTCGTTTCAGATTAACTATAGCCTTTTGAACTTCAGCGAGAGTTGGGGGACCTACTTCAATGTTCCATTCACGCTGTCTGGGAATGGAGGGTAGTTGTAGAGTAGCTGAAGGCCAGCTGAACTGTTCTCTGAAATGTTCCGCCCATCGTTCTAAACGTCTGGACTGGGAGCAGATGAGAGTATCGCCTTTTTCCGATATAATCTCACTTACACTTGACTTATTAATTCCAGTTTCTTTTATTAGTCTGTAAAGCTGTCTTGTGTTCCCTATAGTCGCCGCCTTTTCCATCTCTTTTGCTTTCGTTGCCCACCACTGCTCACGGTCGTTTCTTAGACTTTTTCTTAACCTAGATCTGATTTGTTGTCGCTCTTCATCATGTTCGGAACCTGATGGGACGAGTTTGCGAGAATCCATCAGTGTGATAGACTTTGAAGAAATCCACTGGTTCTTTGTAACTCTGTGGTTTAAGTCGCTAATAGATGTCACTGCTGCTTCCACAGCTGCTTGTATGTCTTTCCAAGCAACATCTGGGTCAGCCTCGTCTTCAGAACTACCTAAGTGTGAACTCAGTTGTTCTTGGAACCTACTTTTGGTTTTCTCGTTACTCAACTCAGTTCTAATGGGTCTTTTTAATGTGGCTTTTTTGCGTCCGGTGAGGCGCAAGCAGATGCGTGCCCGTATTAGGGCATGGTCGGAGTCCAAGCAGGTACTCCAGAATGAGCGACAATCTTCTACCGACCCTCTCCAACGATGACTGATGGCAATATGGTCTATTTGAGTCCATCGTTGGTTTGGTGTAGGGGGTCGCCATGTTAGACGATGTCTCTCCTTTTAGTCTTACCGCTCTTCAACCGACCTGTCTGACATGGTAGGACCTTGAGGAACGGTTGTTCCAGCCAGTATAGCTCGGTTGCTTCATCACGATAGGCAAGCCCGACCACCACGTCAAGGTAGCAACAACGGTCGGGTAAGCCCACCATCTCCGGCGAGGCGGATACGAACCACCGATCTAAGGATCACTGCACCAATCTACAGTCCTCCGCTCTACCAACTGAGCTATCGCCGGACAAGTTCACTGCAAATAAAATCGACTGTTTGTAGTGAAGGAGTATTAATCAATACATATGATATATTCAATGATGTCATGAGGCTACTCTTGACTATCAAATTTATCTTGTTATAACGAGAAAATATTGAAGAGGTTGGAACTATCGGGTTATGATTATTATCTATAATTTGCTGTATAATCGGCAGATAAATTTATTGCTACATTTCTATATTCCACTCATTCTATGCCTTTAGTGGACCTATTAACTGTCGCTAAACGTCCTACTATACCTTAGTTATTGCTAATTAACTTTACACTATCCGGTCCACCCGCTGCCATTTATGGTATGATTGTGTCTTAAGTATACTTTCTTACTTGGTGTGCTGTGACGTCAGTCATTTCAAGTATATGGTAGTATGAGTTTTGAGTTATCAACTGAACTAAGTACAACAGAGGATTAATCTGCATACATTGATTGGCTACCGGAATAGGAAGGGTTTCGGGACCAGTAAGCGTTAAGGCCTTGATTGTAGTTCATTGGTCGGTGAGTAGATTTGTGAAATAAACAATCACCCGTAACATGTATTCCTTTTTTCCTATCCACAACCGAATCCCATAGTTTAAAAAGTTATTAGCAACAAACTTCTATAAATACAGTCTCAACATTACAAGAGAACAAAAACAATTTTGTTAGATAAATGTATTCCATGAATTCATCATTTTATTGAGAAATAATGGTATGATTTGAGATTATTGGTTGTTTTTCCGTCATATTTTTACCTATAAGTAGTCATTATTTTTGGTAATTACTCGAATGAGCAACCTTGGTTGCATATTTCGTAACCGAACAGTTTTAATTCCTTCATAACCGATTAAGTTATTTCCCCAGTCATGATCGATTATAATTCTAGGGTAGATTGAGTGGGTAAGTTATCAGTTCAATCATATTGGTCATTTCACTGATCTCATCAGACCGCTGATTAAGGTTCGGGACATTAACTGAGGTGCAGTAGGAATTTTTCAACTTAAATGATTGAGTTATCTACAAGCAAGTACAATGGACATAAAGAATTGCTTTCGTTATTGTCACAGAATTTAGGACATTAGATCCAAGTTGCCACATTTCAAATTAATACAGTAGGGAAATTATCAAGCTGAGAAAAGTGAAAGTGAAGTGGCAATCAACTATCGTTATTTCTCAATAGACAAGTCAGTAGTTTGTATTCACGTATTTTTATAAATACAATTCGGAGAAAAAATATATAAAAAGTGATAATTTAGATATAAATACGATTCAATGTCAAAATGAATAATGAACGTAAATACCAAGATAGACAAGGCTGCCCCGTTAAAATTGTACATGTAACCAACACAGAAAACGAAATTCAGATTGACTTCATTCGACACTAATCCTATAAAATAAATCTTGGCAGCATATTCATGTAGTGGAACATATTATGTTAAAAAAAAACAAGACTTTCACTGAACTATTCTGATAGCAGAGAACAAATTTGAACCAATAATCTAAAGACTCTAAATTCGATATTAAATAGCCAGGTAGGTGTTCAATCGCTTTAGTTTCACTGAAGATTCATGAGTAGCGTTACACAAGAACGTACTTGGAAGGTCAACTTAGTGAAAGTAAAAAGCAGTATGATTTACATGGGATCAATTAAAGAGAGTCACAATAAAGGCTATAATTAAATTGACTAGATTACAAATTATATGTTTAGCTTGAAATGAAAGTGAGAATTAGCAAACACATGTATATTTACACACCAGACCATAGACTATACGAGTAAGACGTCAAAGGTCTCACCCTGTTGCTCACTATTTGTTAGGTAGAAAACAAAGGTTCAAACCTGCGACCAGAATCGATTCAACCGAGTTAAACATGTTCAAAATAGATCAAAAATTAGATTTTTCTTTTACTGTTACAAAAAAAATAAAGTATATACAGAATACTAACCTGTTTTAACCATGTTGTAACACAAGTTTGATGGTAGGTGTGAGCACATGGTAGTCTGATTACTGATTCGGATTCTTTGAAATCATCAAAGCATATTGAACAAATACCCAACTTTAATGCTTGTTCTTCAGTCAAAATATTTGTAGGTAAGTCTGCAATGGCTGATTCTGGGGCAGGTGGTGGACCCACTTGTAACTCATTCATTATCACAGTGATAAACTGATCAAGCATAGCTTAAAAAACGAAAATGGCTAATTATGCATATGGAGACATGTCTTTATTAGTTATATAGCAACTTCGTTACTTCAAGCTGTGTTAAATTAGATAACAATGAGATGTTTAATAACATTCTGTTTTGTCTGTCACTTCAACCGATAGTTACAACTACATCAACTATTTTCGTATAAGTACCTAATACGCGACACTTAGTATCACCTCCACTCACTCGGCAGTCCGCCGAGACGCGAATGATGATTCAAAGTCAGGCACTGCCAAGCAAACCCCCAGTCAAAGTATCCAAATGTCACCTTCATTTCCTGAAATGCGATTAAGGATGGCAATGGGTACATGTTTCATAACTTAACCAATGGTAATGTCTGATTGACACATCCACATTCATACGAACCCAACCTGGTTTTTGGAGTTTGCTCTTCTTGAGTTCCAAATAAGTGAGGGATGATTATTGAAGCTAATATTTTAGACAGCATATTAGCCATAGCCATTCTTGTGTTTTTACGGGGGGATTTTAAACCCTCCCTATAAACTGGGACGATTATCAATAAAGATCAGGCAGACGGTAGTAGATCTGACTCCCAAACTTTTCCAGTCAACTTAACTATCAAAGATAGACCACCATTCTAGTAGACCTCTGAAGTGAACCCAACAGGTACTGCTGCATTTCCTTCCTAAGAGTCGATGGAAATCCCTAGATAGATTTCAGAGCAGCTACCAATTTAGTAGGTTTACGAAACCCATTGACCTTTTTTAACCTTCAGACTAAAACTACTAACATATACAAGGTTCTTTAAACAGATCTATCGGTAACACTACAAGCTTTTTCGGGATGATTTTCATGATCGGGTGAGTTCCTAGCTATTTTTTTCATGAACGCATTCTTAACCTTTCATTATTCGAAGTATGAACAGGTGGTAGGCGAGTCAAATGAATAGGGGAGATAGCAAAAAGAGCATCTAAAGATGATTACCTATCAATACCTCAAAAGGAGGACGTGATAACCACACTATTATGGTTTACAGCTGTCAAGAAGACAGTCTGAGCAGTTAAAACTTCTTAAGTAGGTAATCTATTCTCCAACTACTAGCCTTTTAATACACTAAAGAAAAAAGCTGAATTTGTACGAATCAGTTACAAATGATTTTACAGAGTAATCCTTTGGTTTAGTTTGGCAACCACTGAGTTTTTCCCTACTGCACTTCTACTTTAAAAAACACCGTAGCCGCGACAAAAAGACAGTAAATGACTAGAAATTATTCTCATAACTTAGAATTTCAATTAACTATAGAAATTAGAACGGGAGAGAGTCGGTTTAGTGGCTGGGTTACACTACTTTAGCCTGAAAGTCACAGGTCCGGAACATATATTCAGGCAGTCATGTAGTAACGCCACAAAAAAGCAGCTTAAGATTAAACACATTAGCCGATAACTAATTTAATACCTAATTGACAATCATAAAGAACAGTGGTTTGCATCACAGACCGGCCTTAGCCAATAACCTGTTGTCGGAGGTCAGTCTATTGTGTAAACTGCAAAATTTGATAGCTTCCGTAAACACCCTATACTAATATAGTGTAGTACAGATACAGATTATAAAATCAGTTCTATTGATAGCCAGATGTCTAAAAGTTGAGATGAGTGGACCAACTTTCATCGAAACACTTAGCATAAACGAGCACTTTTAGTGACTTCCTGAGTAAAGTTAGCCGTTATACTGAACCAAAAGTAGTGCACCCACTACCAAAAAATAGTTGTCAGATAAATATCTCAATCTTTATACATTAGTTGCCCTAAGAAAATCTTAGACGAATATGGTGACAGTATAATAAGCAGTGAAACTAATTTATTTAACATACATTTGAGAAACATACTCACCTCTATTAAAACAAAATTTTGCACATCTCCATCAGTTGAGGCAAAGTTCGATAAGAATGGCAATCTGAATGGATGATCCACACTTGATAACTGGATGCGAGTAGAAAAAGCATGACGACCATCCGGAACACGAGTATACACACGTTCTCGTGTCGACCTACTATTTGAATTTCTTGTCGATCGTCGCGACCTTCTAGCTAAATTTTCCCTTTCTAATGACTCATCATCTGTTGAACTAAGGTCATCCCTAGGTGCTGCAAAATAGCGAACAATATTGTCGCTAAGAGAACCTCCAAATAGCTGGCCTATCATCTGCATTGCATCTAACTGTCATAAATAAAGGTTAGAATGACAGATATATACTTCTGTTTGATTCGATGATAAACCACTTCTGAAAACAATAGGAAAGGAGCAGAAAGTAAATTACCCTGGGCTAATTGCTTCAATGAAACCTGAGTGGCACGCCGAGCATGTAAAGTCCTGGACAATAATTAACGAATGTTATTTGAAAATAACCTGCAAGTTTGGGACGACCTCAGCCTCGCAAGAGTGGCAATAGTAGCTATCACCCGAACTGCCAGTTGCCATTACTTTGGCGCAACTTAAATACTGCGCGGTCGGACTTTTTCAGTCTTCTCAAACTCACTGCAACAATCAAGAATAACGATAACTTACCAGTGTCTACTACACATATTAGAAGTTTCATGCATGGTCTGGCTGTAACTTCACCAAAATCCAGTCAAGAACGAAATCAATCTCGGTATTCAGTAGCTTAATTTATTATTACTCGTCGATAGTATTTCATACCAATATGCTGATGTTTATGTAACGGCAAATAAATCCCAAAATCGATGGCTCTGCAAGTCTTCGACCACATTGGTCTTAATGGACTCACCTAACTGAAGGCGCTCAGACATGAATCCGCTCCAGATTACGAGTGGGGATGCCGTGCTCAACTTCTCCTACAACAGTTTAGACCAGTCGTTTCTCTGTATATTGATAGTCTACCGGACATATCCTTGAACTTCCCCGCTTCTGACTTTTGATCTCACTGGGTGGAGACGATTCATTTATAGGTGTTACTGGACGAAGTGTTGTCAAACAAGAAATACCTATGGCGTCCTCATTTGCTTCTGCTTTTTTGTTTAACCATATCCAAACTTGGAGGACTCGGTGATCCACTGCTTCTAGACACAGAAGATCGTTATTAGAGGGTGTCTTCTATTCCATCTGGAACTATTCGAACCAATAGATCTCTCTGAGCACTAAGCCATTTCCACCGATCATAAATTAGTACTATAGTAAAGTTCCTAACAATGTTCATGTTACCTATTTCTGTTTATCATTCTTAAAAGCAAACATATCTGTAGTCACTGAACATTTACAGCGACCTTGTTAGTTTTAAATGGTACTGCTAGATGAAGATACCTGTCGCTGTATGTCTCTATTTTCTCACAGTGACGATTTCCACTTCCTCCCTCTTTTCAATTTAAATGAGCAAAATCAATGAACTGTTTGTCCCACACTATTCTGGTCTGGAACGTAGGAGAGGGGTTATAAATATTGAGAAACATAATTTTTGTTATTTTCCTTTCTAGCACGAAGAGGTAAAACATCGGTTGATATACAGAAAAAGTGATGAGGTAGGACCACCTATCGTAGTCTATTTCAGTATATAAAGAACTAATCTTCAAGCCTTGTTTAAGGAGATTCACTAGAACTGTCATTATTGTCCTTTCTCCTAAGTTGTTTCGACACTTAGCAGTTTTAACTGTGAAAACGCTTGCATACATTTTTATTTAAGCTCTCCGTATTAGCATAAATGGATATCCTTATAGATGCAGTTAACTACTGAAACGCATAAGTGATATACTGGGGTAAGGTTTAAGGCCACTGTGATTCCCAATTATTAGATCTTACCCTCCAACTAATCTTTTGTGCTCATGTTGCACAATTAAAGCCTTCATTCATGCTTTTTTTCAGAGCACGTTTCAAGGGGATGAGATGTTTTTTTATGTAAGGGTCCATAATACTGGGGTTTATTAACTGAATCTTAAGTAAACACTAGAAACGATTTTAAATAGTTCTGCAAGAAATTTTAAGACAAAGTGCTTTTTCGGCAACAGAATAACAATGAGCGGATGCTCCTTAAGCATCACGTAAGCTACCGCTCTGGTGATTTTCTGGCGTTAAGGTGTACAATACTAGAGACACCTAGAAAGTACGAGGTTGGTATGATACTAATGTTTATCATAAGGAGTTACCAACGTGAAGTCGGCGGATGTTTTTGACGCTCCAGTCCTATGTCCTACTTGCTTTTCCCCAAAACGTTGAAACATATGAGGGACCCTGTATTTCTCTTCAATTCACAAGATCATCCATATATAGTTGTTTGAGGATCCTGATGACACTGCCAAAAACACAAGCAGCACTTAGTGATAATAAAAAGAGCAAATGACCTCAAGTTTAGGTCCGCATATGGATTAAGACAAGAGGTGGCATGAGCTTGAAGACGTACACTCATTTTATGTGTAACTAGGTTGCAAAGACTACATTCTATCCATAATTGATTTTAGATACTAATCACATAAACGTTTTTCAGCGCGATTAGTACAACATAAATAAAAATATTACGAGAAAGTGACATGACGACTCTTTTGCTTCAGTCGCTAGAGATGCCATTTTCTTTAACCCAACTGATCATACCAACAAACTTGATAAATGTACCTCCAATCAGTAGAATAAACACACATAATTGGTTTGCACAGTTGTAAGTACAGTTTCAGCATCATAACATACATTCACAGGCATCAAAATACTCTTTTGTGCTTTGAATCATGCCGAGTGAAGTAGCATTTGAGGTACTGGATCTTACAGATAGTGGCCCTGCATCTAATGCCTATGATCAATTGAAACACGCTATTATTCAACATACCTTGGTAAATGATGAAAAGAAGTAGCAACAATTGCTGCACGAGTGCAAGTTAGGTGAAAAATCACCCTTCCAACTATTGCGCCAGATGAAGCAGTTTGTTAAACTTTATAAGGTTGTTGATGCTTTTCTGAAAGAAATTTGACTGCAATGTTTACCAACGGTAGTCAGGCAAATTCTCTGTATTTCTAGCAAACCTTTAGATTTAGAGAGTCTAGCCGGCATGGCTGACGATATTTTAGCAGCAACACCTGGCACAACACCTTACGTGTAGACGATATCAGAAACTCCGAGTGACACGCAAACCCCGATCATAGTATCGTTAACAGCTGAATAAAGTGACCTACGTACACACCACGCACGTACTGTTTTTAGTTTTGAAAACAAACTAAGTGCATCACGATCATTAAGTCCCAACCTCATGTCTCGAAGGTCTCGCTCCTGTTCCCGAGGGAGTAAGAACCCGGTCACCATAAGAACAAACAAATATGACGATCACATTTGTTGGTACCATAGAAAGTATGGCGACAAAGCTAAGAAGTATGTTACGTTCTGAAAATTTTTGGAGCAATTTTCCTTGTCAAAACGTATCACCAGACAGTAGTAACGACAAATGTTACTGGAAATGCCCCTAGTCTCATCTTTCACGTCCTTGACAAGAGTTTCGGCTACAAATTCTTAGTAGACACTGGAGCCGAAGTCAGTGTTATTCCAGTTACCTTAGTCAAGAGACCTATTGTTAAAAGTGGAAAATACTTCTCACGAGCGACCAATAAAACTGAGATAATGACATTTGCGGAACTCGTGACATTAGACTTAAGAGTTAGGCGCCGTCTAACCTGGGTGTTATCGCCGATGTCCGTTACCCACATCAGGTGCAGACTTCCTAAGCTCCTACAATTTATTAGTTGATGTTAAAAAAGAAATTTTATCGACTCTTGCACAGAACTTCAAGTTCTGGAAATTCAGGCGAACTGTCACATATGTAGTACTAAAATCAACACGCCATTAAACGACATATTCGCTAATATTTTATCTAAATTTTCCAAGATAACGAAATCAGACCAAATGGAAAACATGATCCAACATTCCGTAGTACGTCGAATCACCACAATAAGCCAACCAGTTTCGGCACGTCCACATCGATCACCTCTGGACAAGCCTAATGTTGTGAAAGCTGAATTTTAGCACATGATGCAACTTGGAATAATACGTCCGTCAAGTAGCCCCTGGCATCCTCACTTCACACGCTACCTAAGCCAGACCAGGATTGGTACCTTTGCTGCGATTATCGGTCATCGAATAACCTTGCGTTACCTGATCGTTACTCCATTTACACGATTTTCCGCTTACGCTAAGTGAACAACTTTTTTCTAAACTCATTCTTGTGTAAGCGTATCGTCAGACTGCAGTAGCATCCGAGTATATAGCATAACAGCCATCATTACTCGTTTTGATTTATTTGAATTTCTGAGAATACAATTTGGATTAAAGAACGCTGCAAAGACATTTCAATGATCTATGGATGAGGTTACTTAAGTCCTAGATTTTGTTTTTGTAAATATTGACGATGTATTAATAGCTAGAAGTTCGTTCCACGAACATACTGATAATCTACATCAACTATTCGGGAGAGTTCAGAGATTTGGTATAGTTTTTAATCCATCTAAATGCATTTTTGGAATCGACAGCTTGGGTTCTTAGGTCACTCGACTGACAAACGTGGTATCACACCGCTAGACACAAAAATTACAACCATCAAAAATTTTCTAGAACCAGATTCATTGAATAAATTCCAACGTTACTTGGGGATGATTAATTTTTACCGTCGGCTTATTCCATACTGCTTAGCCATTTTATAACATTTAACGGAGGCGTTTAAAGGCAAAGTCAAAAAGTTCATATTATCCTCCAAAGCGAAAGATGCTTTCTCTGCAGCTAAAACAGCAGTTGCTTCTACTATCATGCTAACCTACCTAAGTTCTGACTCGAAAGCAACACTAATTCTGTGTACAGAAGCGTCTCAGGCAGCAGCAGGTACGATACTACAACAGAGAGTAAATAATGAAATCAAACCACTTGCTTTATTTCCAAAAGAACTAGAACCAGCTCAGACGGGATGCAGCACTTTTGGTGGAGAATTATTGGTTATTAACTTAGCGGTTAAACATTCTAAACACTTACTGCAAGGTAGAGATTCCGTGATATTCACTGATCACAAAACTTTGGCTTACGCCTTTAGTGCCAAAAGCGATCGTTATTCTCCTAGAGTAATTCCACAATTAAATTACATTTATGAAATCTCGAACAACATACAGTTTATAAAACTGTTTTTCTGAAAACAATGGACCACAAAATGTTCACAATGCCAGGACCGCAAAGTTCACATACACTCACAACACCGTTGACAATCAGTCTACCCGACCATTGTTTTCGACATGTTTATGTTCATTTAGTTGGTCCTTTGTCCCCATCTAACGGATTTACTTACATCTTTACTGCAGTAGACCGTTTTACCAGATGGCCAATTGGATGCCCAATAAAAGACATCTCAGCAAAAGATGTTGATGCCGCGTCCCTTGAGAGATGTATATCCAATTTTACCAGAATGGGTTTTGTGGAGATTTTAGAAACTTCACTGGTTGAAATCATGAGTCAACTGAAGCTAGGCCATCATGGAAAACCTGAAAGCACTGGACGGACGTTTCGTCCTAGTATGGGACTCCTCAGCAGTGCGCATCCACGATCCTGCCCCCCGCGAGCTTCGAACCCAGGACCTATCAGTCTCGCGTCAGGCGCTTAACCAACTAGACCACTGAGCCGGCATCCAACGGTGTTAATGTTTAATTTCAACCAATCTACGAAGTTGCGCTACCGTACACCATTGTCTTCAGTGAGTTCCTATCTCACAACAGACCTGGTTGAACTCCACTGGTGTACCTTATACAGTTACTCCTGACAGAGGTTCAAAGTTTTAAACTAACCTCTTCGATAAATTTACACGCTTTTTGGGAATCCATCGCATCAGTAAAACAGCATACCATCCAGCAGCAAATGGACTAGTGGAACGACTTCAGAGACAACTGAAAAAATCACTGATAGTACAGTCTGGTGTAACCAGATGGAGTGAATTTCTACTTCTGATCTTATTGAGCATACGCTCTACAATCAGGGAAGACATCCAATGCACACCTGCACAGCTCGTTTGTGAAACTAATTTGATCTTACCGGGTCAACTAGTAATGCATAAGGGCAAATCTCTATGTACGAATCCCGCTTCCTTTTGCGGAAGACTAATGAGTCATATGAATAACGTTAAGACTGTTGCGCCTTGACCAGTTTTCTTAGAGAAACAATTAGCAAACATCAAGATACATGTATTTTGTATTTGTTCGTGTTGACTCCGTAAGACATTCTTTACAACACTCTATGAAGTAGTGGAGAGACAAGAAAAGTATTTCACAATCAAGAAGAATGGAAAAAATAGAGTGCTCCAATTGTCATGATAAAACCGGCATTCTCAGAATCTGAAATACATGACAGCCGAAAGATGTCTAAAGACAACAATCATTGCACAACACAGCTTCTGTGTTTCCAGCTAATTCTTCACTTACTTCTGCGACATCAACACCTCTTGCAATGGAAGATGCTAGAGTTATAGCTCCCACAAAATTTAGTTACTAATTCCATCACTTCACCTACTTTGAAAACAACTCGTACAGGAAGACAGGTATATATTCCCAAACGTTGTCTTGAATTTATTATTTCATCTTCTCTCATATTCTGTGATGCGAGTAAGCACCATGTTGGCAGCCTGCTTAAATATCTGGGCTGCCTGTTCCTGCCATCCAATTATTTCAACAGGTTATCTGCTTTTCATTTTGTCTTAACGTTTCATTATGTCCATTAATCGCATAACCTATGCAGGCGCGTTTATGAAAAGCCTACGACCTTTCGTTACACAAGTTACAAAAAAGTACTATAAAAGAAATCGTGGTGGTTGGCAATATGCGTTAAAGATAATGGACATTAATCGTATGTCGATTCCCGAGCTGCTAAATTCTAACTGCCGATCACTAATCAACAAAGTGAACTATCTTCAATTCGTACTAAGTCAAAATATGTATCGTAATTGTGGTGTCATCACAATTCAAGAATCTTGGTTAAATGATTTACAGGACGACTGCCTAGTATCACTACATGATTTCAAAATTTATCGTCAGGATCGATCAAGTAATAAAAAAGGTGTAGTGGCGGTGTAGCTACGTTTGTAAACGTGAACTGGTGTCGATCTTCGTTTGCGTGTTTCAAGTTTTCAAAATGACATTATCGACTGTCTAACTCTAAGATGTCGTCCAAAACATCTGAATAAATACAAATATGTTTATGTTACCAATATCTACGTGACTCCAGACTGCACATCATCTGCGCTATCTGTTTTCGCTGATGAATTCACTGAGTTCGCTGTTACTGCTTTCAGTGATTCACTTTCAGTTGTATGTGGTGATTTCAATTCATGTGACTGTAGGTTCCTTACGTCACTAGGTCACCAGAATGTAGTAGATTTTCCTACTCGTTTGAATGCTCATTTAGACTTCGTTCTCATTAATGATGTGGGTATATATGTGACTCGTAACGTGCTCAATTGTCTAGCTCGGATCACTGTATAATTCGTGTTCTACCTAAAGTATATGGAAAGCATCAAACCAAGAAAGTCAAATATAGGAATTACTCAGAAGAAAATATCCGAAATCTGAAAAACATGTTTCATACGACTAACTGGGAATTATTCACAGATGACTCACTGAAAATCGCTACTGATGTTATCACTTGTTACCTTAAATTCTGTTTTGATATTTGTTGTCCCACTGAAACCATTTTTGTAAGTTTTGATCGACTTACATCTTCACAACTAAAACGACTACGGAGGGTGAAAGAAAAATGTACAAGGGAAAAACACTAATGAAGTTCGTAAGCTAAATGGTCTGATAAACCTAGAGATTAGACGTCTCAACTCTATGTTTACTCAAAAACTCTTGTCTTGCAAAAACCCCAAGTATGTGGAAACTCTTTAAAGAACTTACAGGTGACAGACAGATTAGGAGCGATAACCAGCTGAATGTTTGTGACTTAAATAAGTCTTTTGTACGTCAGTCATCTGATGTAATGCTCCCTTCATCCACAGTTTAAAGAATAGCTGTGTTCCTAGTTTCACTGAAACTGATGTACGAAGATGTCTCCAGTCGCTTAATTCATCTCGATGTTTGGGACCTGATGGTATCCCAAACATCCTCTTTAAAAAGTGTGCTGACGTCCTATGTTATCCATTCACGACTATCTTTAACAGATCCTTCTCATCTAATCTCATAGCGAAAATGTGGAGAAAGATGAAGATAATTCCTGTACCCAAGAAATCATCTGGTGATAAGAATGTGAAATTTAGACCTATTGCAATAACTCCACCCTTCCTCAAAACAATGGAAAAATTATTAATACTTCCACTTCAGCCTGCGATAAAAGAGCATATTGATCCATATCAGTTTGCTTACAGACGCAAAAGAAGCACTTAGATGCTGTTGCTGTTCTGCATCACAATATAGTGTTTAACTTAGAAAAGGGTAAGAAGTATGTTCGATTCGCTTTTCTGGACTATAATTCAGCTTTTGATTCTACACCAAGACAACATTTACTTAACAAGTTAATCAGCGTCAACACTGACAGCTGGATAACCCACTGGCTATGTTCCTACCTCTCTGGAAGAGAACAGTACATTGTATTTAGAGGAATGTGTTCAGAGTCTCTACTGTCTCATGAAGGTGTACCACAAGGAGCTGTTCTTTCACCTTTTCTTTTCTATTTCTTTCTGCATGATCTGTCATCTTCCACAGAAAACACTTGTGAAATATGCGGATGATCTCACTGTATGTATGCCTATCTCTTCCTCTTTACATCCCATAGAAATGAATGAGTTCTTGTCTCGTATTGATTGTTGGTCTGTTGGTAATGGTCTCATACTTGATCCGTCTAAATGTCAAGCTGTTAACTTTAGCATGAGACATGAACGGCATCTAAACACCATTTTGAGATCCCATAATGCTTGTGCCATCTGAGACTCTTTGATAAACACAATGTCGAAGATCAATTATCTTGGTGTTACCTTTTCCTCTGATCTTTCCTGGTCTTCCCACGTTTTATTGTTATCGAAGAAGGTTTTCCGTCTGACTCACTACATAAAGAGATTGCATGCTCTTGGGATTACTCGTCACTTACTCTTACAATTTGTCAATTCCTGCATATTACCTATTATTCTTTACTGTTCTCCATTATTCTTTCCCGGGCTTTTGAGCAAAGACTTTGCTGTATTGCGAAGAGTGCTGAAGGCAGTTAGCAATATGTGTAGTGAAGTCTTTTGAGGTCATAATTAATATGGTTGTGGATAGACATCTAAAGTTACGCAAACTCCCGGCAGGTGTTATTAATCAGATACTAACCATCCCCTTCACTCTTATCTTTCTCCTGGTATATCTTCTGGTAGAACGAGACAAAATTACATTGAAATTCAAACACGTAAAAAAAGTATAAAAGTTCTATAATACCTTACCTAGCAAATATACTCTGTGACGAACAGGTTGTTAGAGTTCACCTAGTCAATAACCTGCATTCTTAAAATGTCTCTAATTTGAAAAGTTGTACAGTTTTTTTTTCAGATTTTTTAAAACCTTTTTCCTTTCTATTTTTTGTTTTTGAAATACCCTGTGCTGAGAATTCTATATTGCACCAAAATATAATATTGAGTAGAGCCATTAATATAATAATAATAATAATAATAATAATATTATTATTATTATTATTATTATTATTATGGAATTGAATATTAAGTTTGGTGAAAGTTGATTCAAACTTTATGAGAAAAAGAATATCAATGGAAGTGTTAAGCTTATGAGTTCATCATGATCATGTATAGTTTTGTTAAGTATTTAAAATATTGATAGAATTGACAAAATTAATTCCATAGATCAAAAGACAACATAATGCTACATAATTCAAATTAATGATAATTATCAAAGATCATGAATCAGTTGAAACTAGACTACCATGACAAACTTGAAAACACTGGGCTCATGAACTCAAGTATTAATTACTATCATATCCACAAAAATCCCTTCTGATATTAATCAATATATGCTCACTAGTGACTGACTTCAAGAGGTATTTCATGGAGTTCTAGTGAGAAACAGTGACCAATGGATTTCAACTGGATCTGTTATGACATAGTAACTCACTGAAGACAGTAGTGGATGTTTCGCTGAATTTCGTGGATTACTTGAAGTTAGACATTAACACCGTCGGATATTGGCTCAGTGGTCTAGAGGTTAAGGGCTCGTGCGCGAGACTAATGGATCTAGGGTTCGAATCCTGCGAGGCGTAATCATGGATTCGCACTGCAGTGTATTATCCACGATCCAATGGTGATGTTGCTTCAATTGTCTCATGATCTCAACTATTGAGATTAATATAATATCCACCATGATACCAATGTACGGAATGCTTATAAAACGCAATAACACCTTAAGATCTCATATCTTAGCCACAAAATCTCTCCACTAACTCATGAAAATAAATTGATACAAACGAGTTATCCATCGAATAACTTGGTGATTATGAAAACATTAAATAAACTATTGAATTAGCATATCACGCAATGTATTCGCCAATCAAAATACGACTTATTCGCTCTTATACCATACTAAACCAATGACATTCGACCGGTCTGATCAGCCCGGCGTCCTATTGGTCCGTTGCTCGCCTAGCCCGTTCAACTGAGTCCAGAAACCCAATAACCGCTTCCACTATGCGAATCATTTATTTCAGACATATTGGGTTCATACATCAACCAAACAGACCGCAACGCACCATAAAATAGGAAATAACGTTTATACAAGTTCAAGGCAAAATATAGCTATGAACATGGGAGACTGTAATCAATAAACTGGACATAACTTAAGAACAGTAAATCGTATTATAATAGTCTATGGGTCAAAATGAAGCTTATAATAAGAGGAATATAAATATACACAATTTAATTACTGAATAGTTATACCATAGGAATATATAGATAATATTAGTCCATTAATAGGTCTCAGAAGTTGCTTATAATGTAATCTTCACTAAGATATAACAATTCAATCATTAGTTGACACTAAAACAGTGAAGTAACATGACATTCCACCATAGTTACTAATAAACATTATCAATAATGATAAACAGAATCAAGAATCAAATCTTAATTTAAACATAATCCCATTAAGTAAACATGTCAATACTACTGAAAAATGAATTTCAGCAAAAACTTTTTAATTATTTAATTGAAATTTTATCTTAATCTTCATTCGTTAAACTTTATTCATCATAAACTTATCATTAAAATATTCTTCATTTAAAGCAATTAGTCCCATTTGATAAATCTCGATAGTGTCATATAGAAGACGAAGATTATCAGAATTATGTGATGATATATCATAGCCCAATACATTTCGAACAATCTGATCACATACAATATACTGGTTAAGAACATTAATATATAGAACAATGAAAGGTCAAGTAGACTAGAAATGGAGGATAAGAGGAAACAATGATAATAATAGGAGTAATAATAATAATAATGTGCAAACAATTTGAAACTTCATCACTCTGGGTAACAAGCTAATATTACCAGAGGAGAAGAACGATTAGCTTCCCTTTCCAGATATACTTTTGAGTAGACGAGTAGATGGTTCAATCAAACGATCCAGTTTTACAAGACTAACATGGACAGGTCAATACCTTAGTTATTATAGTTATTGCAAACGGGGTTTGATAAGGTGCCTATTCAACAGGCTTGATCGTATTTGTACAAATAATGCCATTGATGATGATATTAGGTTGCTAAAAAAACGTTAATGGAAATTGGTTGTCCTCTGAACTTCATAAATATATGGAACGTTCATGGTACAATGACACCTACTATAGCTTTGGCAGAGAAAAAGCCTGTCTATATCACCTTAACATTTAGAGGCGATTCAAATAGCCTTTTATAGAAACAAAGCCTTAGATCAGTCATTAACAAGACATAGTGTGCAGTGAAGGTCATTATCAAGGAAACTACAGGATTCATGCTTCATCGAGAACCTAAAAGACAAGAGAACGATTGCGTTACATTCCACGGTGTTTACCAATTTAAATGTGTGTGGTCACACTTACAAAGGGATGAGTAATCGTGATCTCAAAATTAGGGTGTGTGGACATTTACCTAAATAGTTGTAGAAACAAATATAATCAAGTGACCTGATAAGAGCAGAGGATAAACATCTATCATCCTCTATTGCCGAACACATAATTGAAACAGGTCATAAGATCGATTTTAACTCGGCCTTTATGGTGCTGTACAAAAGTGTAAAAGGGAATATTACTTACTTACTTACTTACTTACTTACGCCTGTTACTCCCAATGGAGCATAGGCCGCTGACCAGCAAAAGGGAATATACTAAGGTTTATTGAAGCCTTAGATATACGAAAATTCAAACCCCATTTGTGTATTCAAAAACAGTTTGTTCTCACCTTAAACCTACCCTGGTAATATTAGCTTATTATCCAGAGTGATGAAGTTTCAAATTGTTTGCACATTATTATTATTATTACTCCTATTATTATCATTGTTTCCTCTTATCCTCCATTTCTAGTCTACTTGACCTTTCATTGTTTTATATATTAATGTTCTTAACCAGTAAATTGTATGTGATCAGATTGTTGTAAATTGTTATGAATTTACGTTGTGGTTGATTTTTACCCTGTGCTAATTGTTGTGTCCTTGATTGGAAAATTAGAGAGCAGCGTACTTATCGATCGATTCAATGACACGTAAACACGTACGGACGGCATAGAGTCTCTATTGGTCTCGCTTCCCAGTCAGTTGAGTCCAGAACACAAGTCACAGCCTCGGAGATATGAATCACTATATTTCAAACATTGTTTATATACCATCAAGCATACCACATCGTACCATAAAAATAGAAAACAACATTTTGTACAATATTCAACAAGTGAACAGATACCGACCAATAGGAAATGTCCATTTAAAGTCCAAGGACACCATTGGACTTAACATGATAATTATTGGTCTATTCTTCCGCATCCACAACATAAATGTATTGGGCTATGATATATCATAACATAATTCTGATAATCTTCGTCTTCTAATTGTACTATCGAAATATAAAATCTAACCAAATCAAATAGTTAATTTCAATAGTTGAGATCATGAGTCAATTGAAGCTAGACCACCTTGGAAAGCTTGGAAGCACTGGACGACCGTCTCGCTCTATAGTGCGATACCTCGGCAGTGCGCACCCACGACCCCGCTCGCGGGATTCGAACCCGGAACATATCAGTCTCGCGTGCGATCGCTTAGCCACCAGACCACTAAGCCGGAATTCAACTGTGTTAATGTCTAACGTCAAATCGTTAATATTGGGGTTGACTAATATAAAGTGTTAACTTGAATCAGTTTATAAGTGAAATGAAATTGCTCAATGAATGATCAGAATAAATATGGTCAACATGGGGTGAGTGAGAGGGAGAATAGTGTAATTACAAATCAGAAATTACATAATATGTGGAAGAATATGAATTAGGTCAGATATAGTAGATAGAGCTGGATGCTGAATAAATTTTTCAAAACTGTTAGCAAGTGTAATAATAATATGTGTGGATAAGTTTAACATTTCAAAATGAACAAAAATCAAATTACGTCACCATATTATAAAATTGATTAGTAACTAGCATGCCCCGAAGTGGGCCAGGGTAATTCTGTTGAAATTCACTTACATCATGGAATTATTACAGATAGAAAATTACTGAAATTGAACGACTCCTAGACGTGGTTCATCCTCCTCTATAGATTCTCAGTAGTACAGACTCATGACAAGAAAAGTCAGTAATACAGTTTTTCCATTCTTTGGGTTATCACAAATAAAATAGTATTTTAGTTCAGCTCGTATTGTTTCATCGAATCCATCTACCTTTGTTTACAATCAGTATTTTATCATTAACAATCCACCTTACGCTTAATTTATTTAAAAATATAAAGTTAAATCTTGAAAATGAGAATTAGAGTTGGATGGTGACAATCTGTGGAATACAAGATGCACGTTTCACTCCATTCGGGATTCATCAGCCAGATGAAAACATCCATTATTTCAGGGGATAATGTACTAGGCATTCCAAGTTGGAGATACTGAATCCAAGTCCAATTATGAACACAAACATTGGGATCCAGGCACATACAACTGGTGAGCCACAAATAGGATGAAACTCACATCCTCACGTTCACTGCTAGCCACTATTCAATGTTACTCAAAATCTTGTGGTTTGTTTGAAATATGGAGAGGATAGTGTCAGAATGCACATGTATGTTGTCCTACTTATTCGGACAGATATAAGTAATATATATCCAGATTGGGAAGTATGATTATTGCTGACAGTAGAGGAACATAAGGAGAAGATAAAGAAAAGCAATCCAGTTTAAGTTGCAACAGGAATGAAAGAAGGATGAAGCTTGTAAGAGACTATTCAAGGAAGATACGCAATTAATGAATTCAATGTATTAGTTCCACATTTTACAATTGCAATGTGTGATTTTGCTAAATAGAAAAAATTAGTTTACTCTAAGTATTTGTTCATTACACATATAGTAAAATGCGACTAATTCATTGCAATCATTAAAGGCTGTATTATTCAAACTGTGAGAAAATTAACTTGAGGTTAATATATGAGAGAGGTGAATGAACTTGATGTCCTATTGTGCAGTGGTATGTGAAATACAGTGTCGTACTTACTTACTTATTTACTTGCGCCTGTTACTCCTAATGGAGCATAGGCGGCCGACCACCATTCTCCAACCCACTCTGTCCTGAGCCATCTTTTCTAGTTCCATCCAATTCTTGTTCAATTTTCTCATGTCTATCTCCATTTCCCGGTGTAATGTGTTCTTTGGTCTTCCTCTTTTCCCTTCGCCTTGAGGATTCCATGTGAGGGCTTGTCTTGTGACGCAGTTGGATACTTTCCTCAATGTGTATCCTATCCACTTACAGCGCTTCTTCCTGATGCTCAGGGTTGTGGTGTTTATTAATCAACACAGTGAATTCGACTCAACCGAACTGATATTGATGTGAATCGATAGTGTGTGGAGAATAACCGAAGTGATTGGCATCAGCTAATGTGTCTTATTGGATGATTTGTAATTCTGTTTGAGAAGTGACGACCTAATTACATAAAGAATAGAATTGAGTGAATCTGCATCATGAGTGTCTGTTAATAGTCTATCGAATGGTCAGTGTTGTGTATGTGGAGTGAGAATGTATTACATGTGGTAGAGAGTGTAGTTGATGTAAGCAGACAGAGAGGGACGTAGGTATGTGTGTGGATATTGAGGTGTTGTGATGGTAAAATGCGTGGCGTCGCGTACCGTGACCCCCATTGTGAGACGTGGTCAATAACCGTACACCTGAGGCTAGCGCCCATCCAACCAGGTCATCTGCTCAGCACCACACACAGCCACAGGGCCATGTGCAGTACTTCTCTGCAGTTATGACGTGGAGACTGGGTGGGAAACCCGCACTTGGCGGACAACACTCTCTGTCCAGTGCCCGGGGAGTTCTCCCAGAGTCAATGAGTGACTGTTTGTTATTTACGCACTCTTCAACAAACTCTGAAATAACCACCGGTCCGCGACACTAGCATGATGTTGCATTAACTCACCTAAAATATACTGGTTGATAATCGTTAGGAGGGATTCATTTGCACATCTTCACAAAAATTATTCTTATTCCCATCCCGACTTCGATCAATCGTCGACATCCTGAATTCTCATTTACTTGTGCTTGTCGTTTGTTCTCTTCCTACAGTAACTTGAGCGTTTCGCATTTATTTATACCCTTATTTATTTAAGTAGTATATTAACATTGGTGATAATATTATTCACGATCTATTTATCTTCTTACCACATATGCTTCAATTTATTCATCTTCTTGCGTTCAGATGCTTTGATTTAGATGAATATTTCGTTTATTGTTTCATAAGTGCGTAGATCAAAACTTATTAGTTGCTTAAGCCTGGTAATCCTCATAAAGGAGCATATGCCACACACTAGCATTCTCCATTCAACTCTGTCCTGGACAATCCTTTCCAGTTCCTATTTATCCTCTTCATGTCTACTTCCGATTCCCGATGTAGTGTGTTCTTTAGTCCTCCACTTTTTCGTTTTCCCTCAACATTCCAAGTTGGCGCTTGTCTCGTGATGCATTTTGATGATATCCGTAATGTGTGTCCTATCCACTTCCAATTTCTTTTCCTGATTTCCTATTCATCTGGAAGCTGGTTTGTTTTCTCCCACAGTAGGCTGATGCTGATGATATTCGACCAACGGATATTGAGTATATTACATAGATAATTGTTTAGAGATACTTGTACTTCTTGATGATAATTTGGTAGTTCTTCAAATTTCAACAGAACTGTCTTGACCATCATATTGAAGATTCTGACTTCGATATTGGTTGACAGTTGTGTTGAGTTCTCTATGTTATTTACTTGTAGGAATGCTGTCCTTGCGTCGCCGATTCTCGCCTTTACGTCTGTATCAGATCCTCCTTGTTCATCGATGATGCAAACCAGATACGTGAAAGATTCCACATCTTCCAGAGATTCTCCATCAAGTGAGATTGGGTTGGTGTTCTCCGTGTTGCATTTGACGATCTTGCTTGTTCCCTTGTGTATTTTGAGGTCTACTGATGCAGAGGCTGCTGCTTCACTGTTTGTCTTCACCTAAATGTGTTGATGTGTATGGGATAGGAGGTCGAAGTAATCTGCGAAGTCCAAGTATTCTAACTGATTCCAAACTGCCTATTGTATTCCGTGTTTTCCCTCAGACGTCGAGGTCTTCATAATCCAGTCGACCACCAGAAGAAGGGTGAATGGGGAGAGTATGAAGTGTTGTCTGACTCCATTCCTCACTTGGAATGCACATGTCAGTTGTCCTCCATGCACCACTTAGCTGTGTAGTCCTTCTTATGAAGTTAGTTTTTCTTTGATCCCTTTCCAGTTGTCCTCCACAGTACTTTCTTCATAACCGTTGTTGTCCATCCCGACTTCGGAGTTTAGATCTCGCATCAGGATTGTCAGGTGCTTTCCTAGTCACTTGGCTATTATCGATTGCAGCCTCTCGTGGAACTGATCTCTATCGTCGTCGTTGCTATCATTAGTGGGTGTGTAACACAGGATAGCATTCATTGTGATTCCCTCCTTCTTTGTATAAAGGATGTTCTGATGATCCTGGATCCGTGAGATTCCCATCTTATAAGTGCATTTCGCGATTCATTGGAAAGTGTCAGAGCAACTGTCTGAGTGTGTGTAACACTTTCCTTTTCGTGACTGGAGTACACCAGCAACTCGCCCGTATCCAGTCTTTGCTGTCCAGTTTGGGTCCAATGAGTTTCGCTGATTGCAAGTACAACCGAGTTGTATTTCCTCATTTCCGTAGTTATTTGACTGGTTCTCCTGGTCTCCCACATTGTCCGGACATTCCATATACCTATAAAAATTGTTGCTTCAATTGTTAGAAGAGCCATCAGCCTCATGACTTTGAAAGAGTCTCGGCTTTCATCACGAAGCGTAATAATTGTTCGTTCGACTGGGAGAGTAGAGTTTAATTTGTTTATTCCGGTTAGCGTTGTTTAGCAAGGTTGTTTTCTGTGGAATGGTGTTGCCGACCTCACGCGCAACCCTCCTACTTTACCCGGGCTTGTGACAGTCAGTATCCCTAGAAGAGCTACAGGCGGAGTTGCGTAAATGAAAACCAAAATGTTTGTTCAATGGCAGAGCACATTTTCATCCATTATTTGAAGAATGCAAATAGGTTCCGATTGGATATCATCAGAAATCCATCTGAGTGTAATATAATTTTAAATCACTGAAAGCGAAATGAATTTATTGGTGAACATTTCCGTATTTGTTTTCTTCTTTGTAGAAATTTTATAGAATATAGACTACGTCCATTTTCAGCATAGATACTAATACATATTCCTAAATGTATTTACAATGCGACCTTGTCAATTGTTCGCTTATTAGCCCTGACTCTTTTTACATGGATCGTATGTGTGCTGGTTGCTCACCCTATTTATTATACTTCTGTAACTTATTTTTGGTTTGACTATAAATAGAGTCACACTTGACCAAAACAAGTTGGCTCACTCGCCTTCTCCGCTCCACTTCGTTTCTCTGCTTGTCTTTCAGGACCAATGAGTGTATGGAACACACACACTCAAAATTCATCCTCGTGTTTGACATATTGCATTCCGTTATTCTCTAACGTGAATCAAGTTGATAAAAATATACGAGGGTTAGTAGCATGTATATATCGAGAACGATGACCACATGATCTAGTTGGAGTCAGATGCCGTGCCACTAAATAGTGAGACGCGAGTGGACCAATTGTTCAAAGATCGAGATATCGGTCTATTTGCGTTTCCCTTCGGATAGCCATACAGGCTAATGCTCAGGTATTCGTTTACCAAGGACACGCATTGTGTAGTTAATGTAACCTGCTCCATGAGATCAAGTAAGCAGATGAATGCACATTGAGGTGGTCCAAAGTGGCAGTTTATTCTTCACTCTCCCTAAATGAGTTTCTTGGTGGAGAAAACAGTTCGGAGCTCTGTTGAATAAAAGATCAGCTACCATATCTCCTTTGAATTCAATGTTCTGGAATAATAAATCTTTCTTCAAAACTGTGGCAGTACTTTTCAGCTTGGTGTTTTCGTTCTAGATCGTTATCAATGAACATGGGCGGAAAGCCACTAATATCGTCGAGAATAAATTTCTCTTTTCTGAAATGTCTTCATTCTTTTTAACAAACCAATGGGCTTATTTCGAATTATTCCCATTGCTACTTACTTCTCTTCAATTACATTTCATTTTCAAATTCATTTATCAGCTGGTGTAGTCTTTACTTCATATCCATCAATGTTGACGTAGTTCGTATGACAATCTTGATGTTTATTCAACCTTTGAACAGTCAGACTCTAAATAAGAATCAAAGATCTAATTTTAGTTTTCTTATTTAATCCTGTTACTACCACACTGATTAAGTTGTACTGGTCACTGCCGAGCATATAAACGAACTTAGCTGTAGAGACTGTATGTAATATCAGATGACTTCATGGTTCTGATAACAGACTGATTGAGCAAAAGTAATTTCTTCACTGAAGATCAAACTGTTCCCGTATAGTTTAAGTGATAATCTTCGTTAAATCAGAAGTATGTGTGAATTTTGTTAGAGACCAAGTGTTGTGGAGAATATTCAGAAAGAATGTTGATCAACGGTTAACGGATAATTTATAAATATCTACTCATAATCGGATTATTTAGAATAGATGAATTGTTCGACTTTTCGTTAGTACCCTATTTATTATAAATAGTATTAGGTGTTCAAATAAAAAGTTCCTTAAATATTCTATTTTGTACAGATTTCAAAGGGTTAATCACATTCATCTTATGTCACATACGTTAAAATAGTCTACTTGTATCACGTCAAATCAATGGAACAATACACTATATTTGAACTATCAGTACACGGAAAGAGTAACACTCACGTATTAAGTATTTACCATTAGTTAAATCTCTTAACCATTACATCTTCATATTTTTAATGCTGATCGTACCTTATGATCTCGTTTACACTTTACTAATGTGTTATAATGTTCAGTAAATTATTATCATCATAGAAACAGATGCATTATTGATTGTATTTGTGGGAAATTCAGTATATTATTTGTCATTGTACAGCTTTAGGAATGAATTCGATAAAAAGAGAGCTCTTCACTGAACTACCCTATCTTGTTCTGACATTAGTTTGATTGAGAAATAAAACTCACGAAGTGTTCGTCAATTGATTAATGTGAATGTGAATTTGTTGACTTAAATAATAGAATAGGAAATCAGTTTAACAAATTCCATTACTTTTCTAAGAATATCCAATTAGAAAATGTTATTCGTTTTTCAGAGATTTCGTTGTACCATAATCTGGATACTGATGTGCTTATGAGTTTCACTTGGACCAAAAATATACTTGAGGTCAGACGAATTCAGACAGTTTTCATTGGTTTCTCACAACAAATACATGTACTGTTCTGGTTTGATAATTGATGAATGGTCGAAAATGTAAAGCCATCGGATTGGAAATAAATTCAGTTGTTTAGTACTCTTTCTGGAAATTGGAGATGTAGTGTCCCATTCTTTCTGGTATCAGAAGCGTATACCGAATAGATCTTAATTACAGCTAAATAACCGTCTAGCACTCCTTGTTTTGACTAATTGTTGATGATAATCACTCTCACATGTGTAGTTTGTTTCGATGAACAAATTATGACTAAAGTAATGACTATGAGGCCAAACGGAGTATACTTGAATCGTATACCCAACCAGTTGTTCGAGGACATTGACCAAACGAAGATTCATTACATTGACGAATGTATTTAGAGTAGGTTTTAAAATAGCTAATCAGAAATGGATAGTGGAAAATGTGTGGCAAAATAGTAGCTACTTATCAGTAGTATGGAATACAAAGCTTTATAAATCCATCTGTTAAGATATCAACTTAATATAAGAATGAGATTAATTTAGCGGTGAGACTATAATTTATGGAACGACGCTTAAGTGACCATGAGAATGTTCACCTACTGACTAGGATTAAATAAGGGTTATAAAGCAGTGTGAGGAATTATAATTATGATTTACAGTTGATGGTTAGAGTTAGAAATAAGATTTAGGGTTTTCATCACGAACTGACATCAACTAAAATGCTAAAAAGCTATGTAGCCAAATAAGTGAATGAATTTCGTGCCAGAATTCAAGACTTGTTATCTTATATCTGATTGGTTAGTCCATAAATTATAGTCTCGTCGAAAATACAAACAAATGCTGGAGAACATCTAAATTATTTTTATTCAATCAGGGACTTGAGGAAATTCACGAATAATTTAGAGGTCATCTCATTCATACTCAACCTTAATCTGACTGGTCACTTACCTGAAATGTTACTAATAATAGTACCTTTTCAGAAAGCTAACAAAATTCAAGTTAGTGATAACAATATAAAAATCCCTTGATTTTTTTTGTAAACAGACCAATTTTCCTTACTGATTTCACCCATGTTCAAGTGTTGGAGATTGTGGTAGTCTATAGATCTCAAATAAGTAAGTATCTCAGGAATCTAGTGTACTGAACATAATATTCATTAAAACACAATTTCTATCAGTATGATCTAGTTTATCAAATGTTTCCACCATGTTTTCAATCATCATAACACGTCTATTTTTATAAACATATTATTACTTTCAGATCTTTGACTGAGAGTAATTGATAAGGTAACTGGTAGTTGTTTGATATTAGTTCTTTGTTCCATCCTATTCAACTTCTACTTTCTGATCATCGTTGCTCATCTGTACAGACAGTAACCTGCCCACATGTCTAAATTAAACCATTTGAAAATGATTCAATGATTCAATGTCATTGTAAAAAGATAAACTACTTAACCTTGTCTTATTTGATAATGAACATGTGTAGATTGTTCAGTTTGAAATTTATTTATCATCTTAAAAACACAATTAATATGTACGAAAAATATTCTTTACAATGAATTTCTCATCAGGTACTCTACAATTATCTCATATTCAAATGAATCATCAATAAAATTTGGTTAAGTTTAAGGTAAACTACATCATTTATAATTGTAACATATGAATCAACGATTGTTGTTTTTCATATCAAATCAAATTTACATTTATGGTTGACATATTCATCTGACCTTTTCATAGTGTTTGCATGGAGTCTTATTTTAAGAAATTTAAAGCGATTAGTCCCTTTTGATAAATTTCGATAGTGTCATATAGAAGATGAAGATGATCAGAATTATGTGATGATATATCATAGCCCAATACATTTCGAACAATCTGATCACACACAATATACTGGTTAAGAACAATCATATATATAAAACAATTTTAGGTCAACAAGACTAGAAATGGAGAATAAGAGGAGACAAGGATAATAACAATAATAATAAGAGTAATAAAAATAATGTGCAAACAAGTTGAAACATCGTCACTCTGGATAATAAGCTAATATTATGTGGTGTTTGATCGAACTAATAATACCTTTGTACTTGTTGAATGCTAGATTTCGAATTCCAAATACAATACATTCGTTTGTGCTTGTGTCTTACTTCTTAATTCAAATGCGTTATTTCTGAGACTCTTAGTTTTGGTTTTCATTTACGCAACTCCGCCTGTAGCTCTTCTAGGGATACTGACTGTCACAAGCCCGGGTAAAGTAGGAGGGTTGCGCGTGAGGTCGGCAACACCATTCCACAGAAAACAACCTTGCTAAACAACGCTAACCGGAATAAACAAATTAAACTCTACTCTCCCAGTCGAACGAACAATTATTACGCTTCGTGATGAAAGCCGAGACTCTTTCAAAGTCATGAGGCTGATGGCTCTTCTAACAATTGAAGCAACAATTTTTATAGGTATATGGAATGTCCGGACAATGTGGGAGACCAGGAGAACCAGTCAAATAACTACGGAAATGAGGAAATACAACTCGGTTGTACTTGCAATCAGCGAAACTCATTGGACCCAAACTGGACAGCAAAGACTGGATACGGGCGAGTTGCTGGTGTACTCCAGTCACGAAAAGGAAAGTGTTACACACACTCAGACAGTTGCTCTGACACTTTCCAATGAATCGCGAAATGCACTTATAAGATGGGAATCTCACGGATCCAGGATCATCAGAACATCCTTTATACAAAGAAGGAGGGAATCACAATGAATGCTATCCTGTGTTACACACCCACTAATGATAGCAACGACGACGATAGAGATCAGTTCCACGAGAGGCTGCAATCGATAATAGCCAAGTGATTAGGAAAGCACCTGACAATCCTGATGCGAGATCTAAACTCCGAAGTCGGGATGGACAACAACGGTTATGAAGAAAGTACTGTGGAGGACAACTGGAAAGGGATCAAAGAAAAACTAACTTCATAAGAAGGACTACACAGCTAAGTGGTGCATGGAGGACAACTGACATGTGCATTCCAAGTGAGGAATGGAGTCAGACAACACTTCATACTCTCCCCATTCACCCTTCTTCTGGTGGTCGACTGGATTATGAAGACCTCGACGTCTGAGGGAAAACACGGAATACAATAGGCAGTTTGGAATCAGTTAGAATACTTGGACTTCGCAGATTACTTCGACCTCCTATCCCATACACATCAACACATTTAGGTGAAGACAAACAGTGAAGCAGCAGCCTCTGCATCAGTAGACCTCAAAATACACAAGGGAACAAGCAAGATCGTCAAATGCAACACGGAGAACACCAACCCAATCTCACTTGATGGAGAATCTCTGGAAGATGTGGAATCTTTCACGTATCTGGTTTGCATCATCGATGAACAAGGAGGATCTGATACAGACGTAAAGGCGAGAATCGGCGACGCAAGGACAGCATTCCTACAAGTAAATAACATAGAGAACTCAACACAACTGTCAACCAATATCGAAGTCAGAATCTTCAATATGATGGTCAAGACAGTTCTGTTGAAATTTGAAGAACTACCAAATTATCATCAAGAAGTACAAGTATCTCTAAACAATTATCTATGTAATATACTCAATATCCGTTGGTCGAATATCATCAGCATCAGCCTACTGTGGGAGAAAACAAACCAGCTTCCAGATGAATAGGAAATCAGGAAAAGAAATTGGAAGTGGATAGGACACACATTACGGATATCATCAAAATGCATCACGAGACAAGCGCCAACTTGGAATGTTGAGGGAAAACGAAAAAGTGGAGGACTAAAGAACACACTACATCGGGAATCGGAAGTAGACATGAAGAGGATAAATAGGAACTGGAAAGGATTGTCCAGGACAGAGTTGAATGGAGAATGCTAGTGTGTGGCATATGCTCCTTTATGAGGATTACCAGGCTTAAGCAACTAATAAGTTTTGATCTACGCACTTATGAAACAATAAACGAAATATTCATCTAAATCAAAGCATCTGAACGCAAGAAGATGAATAAATTGAAGCATATGTGGTAAGAAGATAAATAGATCGTGAATAATATTATCACCAATGTTAATATACTACTTAAATAAATAAGGGTATAAATAAATGCGAAACGCTCAAGTTACTGTAGGAAGAGAACAAACGACAAGCACAAGTAAATGAGAATTCAGGATGTCGACGATTGATCGAAGTCGGGATGGGAATAAGAATAATTTTTGTGAAGATGTGCAAATGAATCCCTCCTAACGATTATCAACCAGTATATTTTAGGTGAGTTAATGCAACATCATGCTAGTGTCGCGGACCGGTGGTTATTTCAGAGTTTGTTGAAGAGTGCGTAAATAACAAACAGTCACTCATTGACTCTGGGAGAACTCCCCGGGCACTGGACAGAGAGTGTTGTCCGCCAAGTGCGGGTTTCCCACCCAGTCTCCACGTCATAACTGCAGAGAAGTACTGCACATGGCCCTGTGGCTGTGTGTGGTGCTGAGCAGATGACCTGGTTGGATGGGCGCTAGCCTCAGGTGTACGGTTATTGACCACGTCTCACAATGGGGGTCACGGTACGCGACGCCACGCATTTTACCATCACAACACCTCAATATCCACACACATACCTACGTCCCTCTCTGTCTGCTTACATCAACTACACTCTCTACCACATGTAATACATTCTCACTCCACATACACAACACTGACCATTCGATAGACTATTAACAGACACTCATGATGCAGATTCACTCAATTCTATTCTTTATGTAATTAGGTCGTCACTTCTCAAACAGAATTACAAATCATCCAATAAGACACATTAGCTGATGCCAATCACTTCGGTTATTCTCCACACACTATCGATTCACATCAATATCAGTTCGGTTGAGTCGAATTCACTGTGTTGATTAATAAACACCACAACCCTGAGCATCAGGAAGAAGCGCTGTAAGTGGATAGGATACACATTGAGGAAAGTATCCAACTGCGTCACAAGACAAGCCCTCACATGGAATCCTCAAGGCGAAGGAAAAGAGGAAGACCAAAGAACACATTACACCGGGAAATGGAGATAGACATGAGAAAATTGAACAAGAATTGGATGGAACTAGAAAAGATGGCTCAGGACAGAGTGGGTTGGAGAATGGTGGTCGGCCGCCTATGCTCCATTAGGAGTAACAGGCGCAAGTAAATAAGTAAGTAAGTACGACACTGTATTTCACATACCACTGCACAGTAGGACATCAAGTTCATTCACCTCTCTCATATATTAACCTCAAGTTAATTTTCTCACAGTTTGAATATACAGCCTTTAATGATTGCAATGAATTAGTCGCATTTTACTATATGTGTAATGAACAAATACTTAGAGTAAACTAATTTTTTCTATTTAGCAAAATCACACATTGCAATTGTAAAATGTGGAACTAATACATTGAATTCATTAATTGCGTATCTTCCTTGAATAGTCTCTTACAAGCTTCATCCTTCTTTCATTCCTGTTGCAACTTAAACTGGATTGCTTTTCTTTATCTTCTCCTTATGTTCCTCTACTGTCAGCAATAATCATACTTCCCAATCTGGATATATATTACTTATATCTGTCCGAATAAGTAGGACAACATACATGTGCATTCTGACACTATCCTCTCCATATTTCAAACAAACCACAAGATTTTGAGTAACATTGAATAGTGGCTAGCAGTGAACGTGAGGATGTGAGTTTCATCCTATTTGTGGCTCACCAGTTGTATGTGCCTGGATCCCAATGTTTGTGTTCATAATTGGACTTGGATTCAGTATCTCCAACTTGGAATGCCTAGTACATTATCCCCTGAAATAATGGATGTTTTCATCTGGCTGATGAATCCCGAATGGAGTGAAACGTGCATCTTGTATTCCACAGATTGTCACCATCCAACTCTAATTCTCATTTTCAAGATTTAACTTTATATTTTTAAATAAATTAAGCGTAAGGTGGATTGTTAATGATAAAATACTGATTGTAAACAAAGGTAGATGGATTCGATGAAACAATACGAGCTGAACTAAAATACTATTTTATTTGTGATAACCCAAAGAATGGAAAAACTGTATTACTGACTTTTCTTGTCATGAGTCTGTACTACTGAGAATCTATAGAGGAGGATGAACCACGTCTAGGAGTCGTTCAATTTCAGTAATTTTCTATCTGTAATAATTCCATGATGTAAGTGAATTTCAACAGAATTACCCTGGCCCACTTCGGGGCATGCTAGTTACTAATCAATTTTATAATATGGTGACGTAATTTGATTTTTGTTCATTTTGAAATGTTAAACTTATCCACACATATTATTATTACACTTGCTAACAGTTTTGAAAAATTTATTCAGCATCCAGCTCTATCTACTATATCTGACCTAATTCATATTCTTCCACATATTATGTAATTTCTGATTTGTAATTACACTATTCTCCCTCTCACTCACCCCATGTTGACCATATTTATTCTGATCATTCATTGAGCAATTTCATTTCACTTATAAACTGATTCAAGTTAACACTTTATATTAGTCAACCCCAATATTAACGATTTGACGTTAGACATTAACACAGTTGAATTCCGGCTTAGTGGTCTGGTGGCTAAGCGATCGCACGCGAGACTGATATGTACCGGGTTCGAATCCCGCGAGCGGGGTCGTGGGTGCGCACTGCCGAGGTATCGCACTATAGAGCGAGACGGTCGTCCAGTGCTTCCAAGCTTTCCAAGGTGGTCTAGCTTCAATTGACTCATGATCTCAACTATTGAAATTAACTATTTGATTTGGTTAGATTTTATATTTCGATAGTACAATTAGAAGACGAAGATTATCAGAATTATGTTATGATATATCATAGCCCAATACATTTATGTTGTGGATGCGGAAGAATAGACCAATAATTATCATGTTAAGTCCAATGGTGTCCTTGGACTTTAAATGGACATTTCCTATTGGTCGGTATCTGTTCACTTGTTGAATATTGTACAAAATGTTGTTTTCTATTTTATGGTACGATGTGGTATGCTTGATTGGTATATAAACAATGTTTGAAATATAGTGATTCATATCTCCGAGGCTGTGACTTGTGTTCTGGACTCAACTGACTGGGAAGCGAGACCAATAGAGACTCTAGGCCGTCCGTACGTGTTTACGTGTCATTGAATCGATCGATAAGTACGCTGCTCTCTAATTTTCCAATCAAGGACACAACAATTAGCACAGGGTAAAAATCAACCACAACGTAAATTCATAACAATTTACAACAATCTGATCACATACAATTTACTGGTTAAGAACATTAATATATAAAACAATGAAAGGTCAAGTAGACTAGAAATGGAGGATAAGTGGAAACAATGATAATAATAGGAGTAATAATAATAATAATGTGCAAACAATTTGAAACTTCATCACTCTGGATAATAAGCTAATATTACCAGGGTAGGTTTAAGGTGAGAACAAACTGTTTTTGAATACATAGAGGGGGTATAAATTTTCGTACATCTAAGGCTTCAATAAACCTTAGTATATTCCCTTTTCCTTTACACTTTTGTACAGCACCATAAAGGCCGAGTTAAAATCGATCTTATGACCTGTTTCAATTATGTGTTCGGCAATAGAGGATAATAGATGTTTATCCTCTGCTCTTATCAGGTCACTTGATTATATTTGTTTCTACAACTATTTAGGTAAATGTCCACACACCCTAATTTTGAGATCACGATTACTCATCCCTTTGTATGTGTGACCACACACATTTAAATTGGTAAACACCGTGGAATGTAACGCAATCGTTCTCTTGTCTTTTAGGTTCTCGATGAAGCATGAATCCTGTAGTTTCCTTGATAATGACCTTCACTGCACAATATGTCTTGTTAATGACTGATCTAAGCCTTTGTTTCTATAAAAGGTTATTTGAATCGCCTCTAAATGTTAAGGTGATATAGACAGGCTTTTTCTCTGCCAAAGCTATAGTAGGTGTCATTGTACCATGAACGTTCCATATATTTATGAAGTTCAGAGGACAACCAATTTCCATTAACGTTTTTTTTAGCAACTTAATATCATCATCGATGGCGTCATTTGTACAAATACGATCAAGTCTGTTGAATAGGCACCTTATCAAACCCCGTTTGCAATAACTATAATAACTAAGGTATTGACCTGTCTATGTTAGTTTTGTAAAACTGGATCGTTTGATTGAGCCATCTTCCCTTCTACTCAGAAGTATATCTGGAAAGGGAAGCCAATCGTTCTTCTCCTCTGGTAATATTAGCTTATTATCCAGAGTGATGAGGTTTCAAACTGTTTGCACATTATTTTTATTACTCTTATTATCATTATTCTTTCCATAGAACTTAAAATATACTACTTTTATTGACAGATATAAGTAGTATATAACACTAATCGGAAATAAGATATCGAATAGCAGAAAATTAAAAATATCAAGTTAAATTTTTAAAAAGGAGAAGTGAAATGGAAGAATCGTACAAAATATGTAGGATAATCGATGGAAAATATACAAATTAGGTATTTAATGTATGATTCTCATATTTTACCAATATATTATGTATTTGTTTATTAAACAATGAATTGGTTGTCATCAAAAAGGGGTTTTGTGGATATTATAATAATTTTAATAGTTGAGTTCATGAGTCAATTGAAGCTAGACCATCATGGAAAACTTAGAAGCACCGGACGTCTGTTTCGTTTTAGTATGGGACTCCTCAGCAGTGCGCATCTACAATCCTGCCCCGTATAACGATATTCAACTTCAAATTCACTTGGTGTTGTTTTACTTGTATCTTCCCATTGTTATTTAGGACCGCAACTGATCAGTCTCATGTTGGCATATGTGCATCCCGTGAGGATTGCTTCGATATAGCCTTAAGTTACTAGCTTTTTAAGCAAAGACGGATAGTGGCTAGCTGTGGAGCCCAGTTTGACGCGCATTTTGTTCTATTCGCGAGTCGTCAGCTGGATGTACCTGCATCCCAGAGTTGAGCGAATGGTACTGGGTTCGAGTCTCTACGTGAACATCAACTCTGAGATGCAAGTACATCCAGCTGACAGGTTCAAACTAAGACAAACAGCATATCCTAGATTACACCTCTAAACACATTCCATTTACTTTATAAAAACTGGTGAAATTAATGACTATGGATACCTATCCTGCTAAATTAGAGGTGCTGAAACTCAGTCAAAAACATATCAACAAAGGAATAATCTAAAAAATTCATGGCAAAGTAAATCTAAAAAGATCCATACTTTTGTAAATAAACTACATGAGTGTTGATGTGGTATCTATACGGAACATTCCATTTGTTCGCTGTAAGTCATATGATTATTTCCCATGTGAAACGTATTAATAAAATACAACAACTTGACACATTCTGCTGTTAATTCGAAATGAACATCAATATAGTTTATCTTCGAACATAAGTTTCACATTTTATGATATGAGTACAAACAGTGAAAAGATTGTGGTGGTTCCCAGCAAAAGGAGCTTATACAAGATATATCGATACACTAGGTTAATAATAATATACCAAGAGAGTTAACAGTAAAAACCCTAGGTGTCTGTCTGCGGGTAAAACCAAGGGTAACAAAATACAGTTAGGATAAAAATGGTATATTAAACAAACAGATAATAACAGTTATTATGGAATGAATGTTACTTGTAAGCTGCCTCGTGAGATAACAACCACAAATTGAGTTCACTTGATTGACAAAGACTCCTTTGCAAGTGATTGAGGAAGACAAAGTCCAATGGTATTATATAATAATAATCCGTGCCAAAAGTCCAACGTAGTGTCAGAAGGCCATGCAACAAATCACAAGAGTAAAACCGTGACGGTTTTTATTTTGTCTTCACAAAAATCGCTGAATATACGTCACCATAAGATTTATGATTATGTTATTGCTTTCATATTCATTATTGATAAGTCATTTTTCATATGGAATGTAATCAATGTAGAATAGAAGTACTTGTCATACGGAATGTTAATTTGAATAACTTTATAGTACAATCAGTGATGAATTGACTACAAAATAATGTAGAACATTGTAAATAGTAATATAAATATAAAAGTGTCTGACAACATAATACTTAAATTTAAAACAAATTAGATAAATGGATAAAATAGATCGATTATTTGTTTAATGGTTACTTACAGTTAGTATCTCTTACTTGAGGTATCCAAATGGATCATAATCTATGGTTGAAAATCTTTTATACTATTTAATGCAAAGTTCTTTTAAGCTATAAATCTTTAAACAATTTCAGAGTTGGTGAAATAACGTAAAAACCCTATACAACTTAGTTTTACATCTTGAACGTATTCCGAAATCATAGAACTAATTACTGGATGTTGAATTACTTATTGTATTTCATTAGCTTTAATGATGTCTGATAATAAGTCGTCATTTTTGTGAGTAGATTTCCTATTTGTAACAAATTGGTTTCCACTCGTATTGTGGTGTGTGCTACTTATACTGACATAAGTAGTATATGACGTTACTCGTGAACAGAAGGTCTGGCAGTAGAGAAACAAGAGGATCGAACAGTAAAGAATGGGAACAGAATGCAATTAGTATGAAAAGGCAAGAACAATGAAGTCTGAGTCATTATGAGACAATTGATTGACATTTTGCAAATTACGTATTTACTATTTGACTGTTAGATTTTACTAACAAGTCCTGTAATTTCTAATCAAATGTGTTCGATTGTCCCCACTGGTGTTCTTGTTCACTACAGTATATGTGATCATGTTATTCCGATAAGATTGCATCTCTCTTTTAAGTGTACTTGGAAAGCAGGGTAACCTGAAAACCAGAACTGGATAGACCACTATAGAAAGTGATCGAATGATGCAACTTAAATGTAAAACTACATAAGTTATATAGTTATACCATTTTAGTTAACTGATGAACTGAAGCTATTTATCGAATAATATCATTAGGCGAATCACATTGAATATATTCTAAATCTACACATTCATTGAGTGGCTTCACATTTTTAAACATATTGATTTTCTTCAATGTTAGCACCACTAGTGTTACTCTTTTGTATTTTAACATCATGACAACACACTATGTAGTGATACTGTGGTGTGAGCTACTTATATCCACATAAGTAGTATATAACAATACTCAGTAGAAGATCGAGAAGGAAAGAACGGAAACGGAAGGTAATTGGTATGAAAATGCAGGAATAATGAAATCTGTAATGATGGACTGATATTTACAAAAGAAACAGTCAAGTTTAAGTCAATTAATTAATATTTTGCATGTTAACTATTTACGGTATAGTTCTCAGATTTTAGTAAGATGTTCTGTAATTTTGTGCATAAATACATTCAGTTGTCCACATTCGTATTCTTGTTCACTACATTACTACTTACAAAAGTTCTGGATTGAAATACTCCTATATAATCAATTGTTTTCCTTATGTTTTCCTAGGTAGTAATGAAGTGCTCATCTCAGATTCCTATTACTCATATACTTAAATTTTGTCTAAAATTTGACATCGAACGTAGGTAAACTAATTTTTTTGTTTGAAAGAAAACTGTAAAGGGATATCAGATCGGAGAACCTTAACACATGATAAACAATTTTATCATGATAGGGAATATGGACTATATTCAATCTGAAATATTTTATGATCTATGTAAATAGACAATAAAATGTAATGTCACTTGGTACTGTTTTACTTGAATCTCCGCATTGATGTTTATGATTGCATAATTGATCAGTCACTTATTGGCATATGTGCATCCTGTGAGGATTGCCTCGATATTGCCGTAGTTCACAAGCATTCTAAACAAAGATGGATGGTGGCTAGTAGTGGAATGAAGGATGCGCGTTTTGTTCCATTTGGGTGTCATCAGCTGGATGTACTTGTATCCTACAGTTGATATTCACTCCACGACTCAAACACAATACCGTTCGCTTCAAATGCCATTGTGTTATCTAATTGCTACTGAGTCTTGTTTAATTTTGAAAAGAAATACGAGATCCATCCTAATTCATTGGCATGATCAGGTTGATACAGAAAGGAATGTGACATGTTACGAACAGAAATGTTTGTGATATAAGACAAAATCTAGGCAATCCTCACAGGATGCACATATGCCAATAAGTGACTGATCAATTGTGCATTCCTAAACATTAATGCGGAAATTCGAACAAACAATACAAAACTGATTAGAAACGGAACGATAAATTGTTAAAAAGATTGATACACAAATTGTTTTGAAAGGAAATTTGTCACTAGAACTATAATCACACGGAGCATCAGTTAGAAACTAATGAATTAAAGTAGAAGGGCTAGGAAATCCTATTGAAGAATGAATAATGTAGAGAAGCGAGATTACAATGACATGATAGGATAATTTATTGACTTTCATCAATAGAATTTCTGGATAACCAATACTCCATAGTTATATTCTATTGGACGCTGAATGTATCCGATAACATTCACGGTTGAGATTTTATTTGTGGAATTATGCATAAACAAGATAATTCACTTCATCACTTAGATGGAAGAAATGTTTCAAATGATGAAACCAGTATAGGCCATTGAAATACCGAAGGTGATATCAACAGTCTTATAGTCTACACATGTTTTCCTATGTAACTAGGTTCATCAATAGCCTACAAATCAAGAGATGGGCATCATATTTATTGGATCGAATTAAAATATAAACCTCAGTTAGATTGAAAATAGAAATAATCATTTTAGTTTCATTAAAAAAATGGTTCGCTATTGACTGATAAATTATGAAGTAGTCAGTAAAAAAAATCTTAGAAACTAAATAAATTAGTCAGGGTTAATTGAGTTATTTCATCCAATCATCGTTTACTTGTGAAGGTCACTTTTAGAAACTTCAACGAACAATATAGACAGTAAATTGAATAAGGAATTAATTAAAACTGATAATAAATACTACTACTACTACTACTACTACTACTACTACTACGACGACGACGACGACGACGACGACGACGACTACCACTACATCTCTTTCAAGTAAGTTTTATATTCGAATAACATTAGATATGTACAAGCAACTAGCCAATCATTTATTACAGATTAGGTGTTTATATATCAACAAGGCTTGTTTATATTTATATATACATACATAAAGTTTAACAATGGATTCGTTGAATTACATTAATCCAACTCTATATTATCATTGTAATACTGCATATATTTGAATAGTCATTTATTATTAAAACAAAGTTGAAAATGCTTATGAAAATCAAAAATGTATGTAAGTAGACTTTAACATTATTGCCATTATGAATGTTCGCTTTCATTGAGATTAAAAAGAAAAATTGGATTTTATAATTGATATTTAATTTAATAGTTGAATTCATGGGTTGATTAAAGCTGGACTATTATGGTAAACCTGGAAGCACTGGACGACTGATTCGTCTTAGTATGAGATCCGTCAGCAATGCGCATCCATGATCCCGCACTTAGGATACGAACCTAGGACCTTCGGTTTCGTGCTCGAACGCTTGACATCTGGACTACTGAGCCGGTGTGCGGAATCGTGGATGTGTACTACTGACGAGTCCCATACTAAGACGAAACGGCCGTGCAGTGCTTCAAGGTTTTCCATAGTAGTCTAGGTTTAATCGACTCATGAATTCAACTATAAAATTACTAAAATCTCCACAAAACCCCCCAATTTGATGATATTTATTTATTAAGAATATTAATAATCAACCTGTAATGAACTGATTCATCAAAATAAATGAAGCAGATGCCTTACGATTATTCGGAATACTTGCTTTATTGGAAAAGTTAAAGAAACATAGTCTTCAACATCCGTACGTTATATTTAAGCCAACGAATTAAGATCAATAAATAACGTCATTACCAGTTTATGTATATTTCAAAATCGTTTCATGATAACAACTGTGTTTGAGATAAATCTAGTCATGTTCGATATGTTAATTTGAATAACTAGACTGTGAATCACTCAATGGACTCTGACTAGGTAATCTATAGATTCCACCCCCCATTATGATGCCTAAATTTACTTGATTCGCATTTCATGTAGAGTTGTGCTTATAAACTGATAGCGAATCATGCACAGGGAAAAAGCAACTGTTCACCGACCTCTGACTTTCAAAATGATCATTCGAATTACACCAGTCCGTTATGAACATGTTTCTACTAATTACTTATGTAAAATGTTATGACGTTTACAGTTGATTTAGACTAGCGATTTATTTTACATGGATTTATTTTCGATATTTCTAATAAACATCATGATCGATGAAAACCAGTCAATAATATAAACATATATTTGCTGGTCATCAACAAATCTACTCACACACACCTGTTACTCCTCGTGGAGGAGCATAGGCCGCCCACCACACTTTCCATCTAACCCTGTCCTGGGCAGTCATTTCCAGCTCTTTCCAATTGTTATTCACTCTTTTCATATCTGCTTCTATTTCCCGACGTAATGTGTTCTTTGGCCTCCCTCTTTTCTGTTTCCCTTTAGAATTCAATGTTAGGGTTTGCCTCGTAATGCAGTTTGATGATTTCCAAAATGTATGTCCTATCCACTACTAATATCTTTTCTCAATTTCCTCATCAGCTGGAAGCTGGTTTGTCCTCTCTTACAGACGTCTGTTGCTGATGATATCCAGTTAATGAATATTGAGTATCTTGCGTAGTCAACTATTTACAAATACTTCTAACTTTTTGATGATGGATGTAGTAGTTCTCCAAGTTTCAGCTTCGTATAGTGGAACTGTCTTGAAGTTCTTATTGAAGATTTTGACTTTGATATTGGTTGATAGCTGTTTCGAGTTCCATATGTTCTTCATCATCAAGAAATACTGTCACTAAATTTAACTGGTCCACAAAACTAGAAGAAATATTAACTATTGATGTGAAATTCGTAGTGTATCAGTAGTAAACCGCCAGTTGACTCAAATGTTCAAACTTGACAATAAATATTGAGATAGAATAATGTTTAAAGTTTCAGTCAAAGATTTTCGTAGCGGAAATGTTTGTTCATCGCTGACTTTTAACTAACATATTTATAAACCAGTCATATACATTTATATAATTATATTCGTATTCTTGATACAACTATAATATATATGACTGAAATACGAGTCATGATTGAATTATAAAATAAGACCTGAGTAGAGAACACATTTAAATCAGCGATCTCTATAACTCATGACTTGTTCCACTATGGACTAAAATAAAAAGTTAAACATGTAATCAGCTATTAATTAACACTGAATTTAAACTAATTGTGATCAGTTTGTGATATAAGCTACATATAAGTCAATGTGTTCGCTTGTAACTATTCCCTACTTTATGAAATTAAACAACACAACAGTGACATGAAAACTTGATTAGATCTATCACTGTGGCCAACATTATGTTCATTTTCTAACTATTTTAAACCAACGAAACTTAAAATTATCTTGTTGGATATCTTTAAGTTACATTCATTTCTGATAGAAAGACAAAGTTGTTTACCCTAAATGACGATACACACTTTTCTGTCATCATTAAACTACAATAGAATAGAATGATAAACTGAAAAAATATCATTTTTAACAGCCCTATTTACTAATTAAGCTCTAATATAATATGAAATAAAAGCTCTCTCTCGAATGATATTTCAATAAATGATTTGATGAGGAAAAATATTCTTAGTTGATTGGTTGAAGTTAGATATTAACACCGTTGGATGCCGACTCAATGATTTAGAGGTTAAGATTACAGCCGCAAGACCGAAAGTTTTGGGTTCGAATCCCGTGCTCAAGATCGTGGATACTCACTACTGAGGAATCATATACTAGGACGAAACGGTCTTCCAATGCTTCCAGGTTTTCCATGATACTCTAGCTTCAATTGTCTCATGAATTCGTCTACTGAATTACTATAATATCCACAAAACCCCTTTCTGAAATTTATTGACTTAAAAAAAACTACTTTCATCATGTAAAACTTCATTCAGCTTTTGTTAATAAATTAAAATGCTTATAAATTTATGCATGGAAACACTATAATGGTATTACTGAATTCTATACATTAAATAGGATTTTATTATCATTTAAGTTTCCAGTAAATTTTATAAATTCTGTAGTGATAATATGATATAATCATAAGTTATGTCATGAAGTTTCAGCTTCAGTTTGGATACGACAGGAGGCTTGATGACCTGTGATAGTCTTGAAGGGATACTGAATCCTATGTAAATAGTTATCTGTAATAATACTGTTGAGTTGTAAAAGTAGTTGAACATTGTGCTCTTTATCGATTAGATTTTTCTAATCATTTCATAATGATATAAATCTTGAACTGTCACATTTATAACTAATAGATTTATAGTAGCCCCATCTTATATATCCTTGGAAGTTTTATTGAACTATTAACTGGCGAGAAGTCATGTATTATACTAAGCATCGTTACATTTAGCTTTGAACACTTGATTGAATAGTTGAATATTTTACTGTGTTTCCGTATGTCATTCTGAATAAATATGTACACATATTCTGTCGCTTTCGAATAGTCTGATGTTGTGTTCTCTTTGCTGTTATCTTTTCAGCTCCTATTGTTTTCTGAAATAAACGTTTCTATAATCTCCTACAAGTGAAATACGATTTTACAATGTTTAATTCAGAGTAAAAGGAGTATTTGGGTAGTTAAACATTGCGAGATGACATAGAACGACAGCTTTGAATTAGACAAAAATTTAAATGTTCATTTCAACACGTATAATTAGGAAAATATTACTCGGTAAATTTCAGCTAGCGGAAATCATTTGTCTTCTATCCAAATTGTAACTAAATATACTGATGAAATAGGTTTGTGGCCGAAAGCTTGTTGGTATCGTAGTCGTATGACAAAAATTCAACCAAACTTTATAAGAGATTCGGTCCTAGCAGCAAAGTTAACATTACTGACCGAATTTTTGAATCATATTTTGTTAATGTGGAATTACACCTCAATAAATACATGCACAAGTGTCCTGAAAAAAGCAGTATACGAGATTTATAGAGATTGTTATGCTTCATAATTTACATCACTACCTTTCCTAAGTTAGACGACTACATAATGTAACGAATGGATTGAAGTTGTACACTACAGAGCGCTGGATGTCAATTTAGTGGTTCAAGGGTTAACAACCTGCCACCAAACCTGAATATCATAGATTTGGTCTCTAGTGGGATCGTTAGTACTCAATGGTGAGGGGTCTTATAGTGACTAAAAACTATCCATAGCTTCCTGGTTTTTGATAGTTGTATTGTTACGGCTTATGCTCTGTCATATATCACGTGACAAAACACCTTGTCCCTGGTTTAAACCAGTGAAGCACTAGCTAGCACGAGCAGTCTTGAGTCAACTGTGAGTCCTTATTGGAATCCATTATAGTTACTTCCCGTCTAATCCAGCCCCTTCAGTCCAGTACATAAATATCAGCCTCAGCTGTGTGAATCGTATATTTCAGACACACGTGGTTTATATACATGCAGACCAAACCGCATCACACCATAAAATGAGAAACAATAATTATACAAGATCAGGCCAAAAGTGGCTATGGGTGCAGGAGATTGTAACAAATGGATTGAGAATAAATTAAGAATAGTAAATCATAAAACAATAGCCAATAGGTCAAATGAAAGCTTATGATAGCAGGAATATAAATATATATATAATCTAGTTACTGAATGAGAATATACGTTATAATAGTCCCCAAAAAATTCTTAGCAGTTATCATTCATTTGTCATTCGACCGGTTTGTCATTTAAACTATAAAAGTTAGTATGGTGGTAGATATAATTTTTTAACTTCGTATACTGCTCGTCCTGATAACCGTTACTAGATAAAATCAATGGGAAGGTTCAAATAAACAATACAAAATGAATTTAAACTTCATCATATTACACAAGCTAGTGGTTATAAGAATTCACTAACTGAGTGGATAACACAATAGCGTTTGGAGCGCATAATATTGGGTTTGAGTCCCAGAGTGAACATCAACTCTGACATGTAGATACATCCAACTGATGAGTTCCCAAAAGAACAAAACGTGCATCCTTCATTCCACTACTAACCATTATCCTTCCCTACTTATAAAATTGAAAAATGTTTATGATTTCATAATCATTTTTTTCTTTATTTTTAACTATACTATTCATACTAAATAAAGTGACATTTGAAATTTTGATTTAATTTACATGGAATACAACTTGATTAACATTTTAAACATAAATGAGAGATTTTCACAGTGAAGCATTTGATTAATTTAATTCATTTAGACTGATAGGTCCTGGGTTCGAATCCCACTGGAGGGGCGGGATCGTGGATGTGCACTGATGGGGAATCCCGTAGTAGGACGAAACAGCCGTCCAGTTCTTCCAGGTTTTCCACGATGGTTTAGCTTCAATTGACTCATGATTTTAACTATTGAAATTACTAAAATCTTCACAAAACCCCTTCTGACAAAAATTATAAATTCAATATCTAGAAATTAGATTAAATTCACTCCATGTTTCATCCATTCTATACAATTTACTAATCTAAGAATGTATAAAATATAGTTCAGTTGTATACATTTAATCATAATGTAAACAAGTTCATCTAAATCACTATCACATTTTAATTGTTTATAAATTAGAATAATTTTTAGGTTTTGTTAATAGATAAACCCTTTACACCTTAATAATTATCTTTGTTGTGTATGATGATAATCAGTGTAATCTGTCCCGACGTGCGATGTTTTATGGTGTAGGAGTAGGTTAGAAGAAAGCTAGGAGTAGTCAGACCAAAACATAACACAAATCCATGAAGTCACTGACAAGTAGACTGAGCAATGTTGGTAGGTGTAGACTACCTGGTTGGGATCCGCAATATGATAGCAACCGATGGTTAGATGCCTAGAATGACATGACTCATAATCGTTTGCAATGGCTCAGGTGCATCCACTCTGTGTGTTCTCCCAAATTCTAATCTTCTGAATTCTTCATGTCCCTTTTTTTCTCCAAATTTGTTTTACTGTATTATAATCCTTGAATAACATCTTCAAACCCTAATCTTTCCGATTACCGCTTATAGTTTTACTAACTCTGCCACTATGGGATTTGAATCGACAATGGTATCGGTGTGCTAATGTGGTGTGGTAACTAGTATGTACGAAGTTCTACGTTGTTACTGACTGACTGAGTGTAATTTGTCAATGAATTGCATAATAAACTTATATGTAATATATTACAAAGTGATTGCATAATATGACACATGATATTATCAAAACTAATGACTAACCCTTGAAATTGGGAACTAGTGTGGCACCTCATGACAGTGTTGATCAACATTAGTACTTTCTAATCAATGGCATAGCCCTTGACTTCTCAGACACTTGTTATTGCTAAGAGAATAGACACATCGCGAGTGCAGATCTTAACGTATAAACTAAGACTGAAGATTACTACTAAATACTAGTTAGCAACATGATCTCCTTCTTGTGATTCCCTTTGAGTAGTAGCAGTAGTATTAGGTGTTACGGCTAATTATATTCAAGTTGTTTGTTTTTGCCCTTGTATACTAAAATTCTCTTACATATTTTCCTCAGCATATAACGAGAGTTACATAGTATTGTATTCATGAGTTTGGATTCCTCTTTTCTGGAATAATAAATTTACTTGACTGATGAGCAACTGAGTATATTCGACGAGCTACTGTTTTATTGCAACAAAGCAAGAAGGACAATATTAGCTGAATACTTTTAATTCGTTGTAATTCATTGTTTCTCTCATATACATATAAGCTAATGAGTTTGGTCAATAAGGTTAAAATTGTCTAATAAATGAAGTGTTAATCAATCATATGATCTACTTATACTGGAGAGGTTACCACTGGGCTATCCGGTCCGCGACCGACCTCCTGTAGGACTGAAATGTAATCACAATTGATTGATCATGGGTGGTGATCAATGCCATGTGTGTCAAGTCCTTAGTACAGATCGACTACCTCCAACCACCATCTTATCTCAACATAGTGCACGCAAATTCGAGTCACCTAGACTAGTTGCCACATTGCAACTTGGTCGATAGCATTCGATCTACATTAAGAAGGACTTGACACACATGATATTGATCACCACCCAGTGATCAATCAATTGTGATTATTAACTTTGAATAAACACTAACCATTAAACTATCACACACTAATAATTCTAATTTCAACACCAGTACAAATTGATATAAAGCTAGATACATTAAAATGATTGAAATACAAGTTAGCATATTAAGGCAATTCACAACTGATGTTCGTTTATGCATAATGAATTTTGTTTTTCATGAATTATTTGAACTATTTATGAATTATACAATCGTGGATCGCGGATATGCACTGCCACTGAGGAGTCCCACAATAGGACGAAACATCCGTCTAGTGCTTCTAAGTTTTCCAAGATGGTTTAGCGTCAAGTGACTAATGATTTCAGCTATTAAAATATATAATACTTGTTAATAATTGGTAAAGTTGAATGTTTGTTCATAACTTCAACTGGTATGTTAACAAGATATATGCGGAAAGAAATCAGTTAAAATTGGTTATAGTGATCTCTTATATAAAAGTATTATAAATTTTCAAATACTTTGACTGAAGAAAACTAAGTCTGTCAACTAGAATATGTGATATCAAGCTAATTACATCGTTCAGTGGTACATGTGACTGGTTAATAATACTTTCACATTTAGAGATTACAAATACGGATATTGACTGTATACTTTCAAGTGAAAAAGTGGTTGCTTTCATGATTAGATGTATAACATATTTACTCAAATATACGAAACAGAATCAACTTATGTATGATCTATGAATGGATTAAAGTCAGTTCACTATGAGAAATCTTTACAATCCACCGAGCTAAACAAAACTGTTCTTTGACTAATATGTAAATTAAGAACAGATCTCTGAATGATAAATAAGAACTTTCATCTAAATTTGATCGAATAGTTTCACAGTATTTGGGTGCCGAGTTAATGTGAGACATTAAAGAAGAAAAGCTTGGACCAAATTGTCAGGTGAAACGTTGGATTTACTTCAAATTCTTTCGCTGAGAATTTACAAATACATTCTTCCTCTTTAAGATCTCTGAACGTTTTAATGGGAATCTGCAAACTATATAATGCAGTAAGTTTGGAATGAGATAGTTTTCATTGACAATGATTGCGCTGTATTGGATATACGATGTAAATCATCTAATGGTTAGAAGTAATCGATGAGAAATCGTACTTGACCTTGGTTCGTTACAAAGGTACACCTCAAATTTCAAGAGAAACGATAACTCCTGGGGGGGTTTCGGACCCCAGACACACAGCTTTATACTCTGAGATGTTATTAGTAAGTTATTTGGGTTGCAACTGACCTCTTGTTGGACTACGATATCTATAGTTTTTTTTAGTTGATGAAACTGAACGTGAGTTTTACTGTCAGGTGCTAAATGGCATGGGACGTAGATTCAGGGTTTTATATCGACTACCTCCAACCATTTAACATCTAAACACGGTACACATGGTATCAAGTCATTTAGACGAATGACCTCATTACAGCTTGATTGCTAAAATTCAACCAGAACTAGAGGCTAAAATAACGCTGACTTTGGATAGAATTCAGTAATCACCCAACTGTGCATGCTGTGCAAATTGTCTCAATACTGCCACTAAGTCACAATCATTATAAGCAGAGATGGATGGTGGCTAGCAGTGGGATCCATGACGCCAGTTTCGTCCTATTCGGAATTCTTCAGCTGGATGTACCCGTACCCCAGAGTTGATATTGACTCTGGACTCGAATCCAGCAAATAAACAAAGCTTTCACAAAAAACCTCTTTTATTACAACTCACTTTAACTCAACCATTTCATTCTAGATCCATAGATATTTTGCTGATATTTATACTATGTAATATAATAAAATTCTTCCACATTGGTCTAGCTTTAATCAATTCATGAATCCAACTATTAAGAATTAATGCAATATCCACAAAAACCCTCTTCTAATAATTATCATCATGTGCTCATTATTGCTGGCTTCATGAAGTATTTCCTAGAGTTCTAGTGAAAAGCCGTACACAGTGGAGTTCAATTGTCTCTGCTGTGGAGGCAATTACTCATTGAAAACAATAGTGGACGGTCACGCAATATCGTAGATTGGTTGTAGTTAGACAATAACACCGTTGGATGCCGACCGGCTCAGTGATCTAGAAGCCAAGTGTTCGCCCACATGACCGAAGGTTCTTGGTTTGAGTCCCGTGTGTGGGATCGTGTATGCACATCACTAAGGAGTTCCATACTAGGACGAAACGGCCGTCCAGTATTTACAGGTTTTTCACGGCGATCTAGCTTCAATTGAATCATGAATTCAACTACCAAAACTTATTACAATCTCCACAACCCCCCCTTTCTGATAATAATATAATTTTATTAAATACACTAATTTAAATCCACTTTTTTATTTTTCAGTTCAATCAGTGACTTTTTTTTCATTCATGTCATTTCATAAAATTATTATCATTTTTGGTATCATAAATACATTTATGTTACTATGGCTACTACATAAATATGATGTATATAATAATTGGACGGTAACAATACAAATGAATATGATGATATATTAAACAATTCAAAATTGTTAACATTTAATCAAGTAACCAATTTACATGTTTATATAGTGGAAGAACATCATGAAGGTAAGATTTATATTGTTGTTATTTAAGTTTAGTAAAAAACAATTATTCATTTTTTAGAGGATATTACAAATGTAAGCCTGTTACCTCTCATTGAGGAGCATAGGCTACTGATGAATACTTTAAGTAGATTAACTATATATTTGATTACATGTAAAAGAATTATGTCATCATGAATGGTTGTCGTAAGAAATGATTCATTTTTTGAAATCAGTCAAATAGTTGCTATTATCAGCTTAATTATGTTGTGTAGGTAAAATTAGTAATTAAGTATTAAATTAACTTATTACGTAAAGTATAGTTAAGATACTTAGAGTATAAATATTATGGTTAGCAGTGGAAATCGGGATTTGTGTTTTGTTCCATTTAAGATCCGTTAGCTATATATATGTATATATATCTTCGCTATAGTATTGGTTGATCTCTGTAAACCGTTTAGTCCTAGTTATTTTGAATTATAAATATTGGACAGTTAGGCTGAAGCTGGACGATCTAGACTTCGCAGATGATCTGCGTTTCCTGTCGCACACGCAGCAACAAATGCAGAAGAAGATGATCAGTGTAGCAGCAGTAGGTCTTAATATACACAAAGTAAAAAGCAAGATTCTCCGATACAACACAGCATGCATCAATCCAATCACAATTGACGGAGAAGATTTGGAAGATGTAAAATCCTTTACATATACGGGGAGCATCATTGATGAATACGGTGGGTCTGATGCAGATGTAAAAGCGTGGATAGGCAAAGCAAGAACAGCACATCTTCAACTGAAGAACGTCTGGAACTCAAAACAACTGTCTGTCAACCCACACCAAGGTCAGAATTTTTGATACAAGTGTCAAGACAGTTCTGCTGTATGGGGTGGAAACTTGGAGAACTACGAAACCTATCATTGAGAAGATACAAGTGTTTATTAACAGGTTTTTACGCAAAGTATTTCGAATCCGTTAGTCAGACACAACCAGCAACCACCTATTGTGAGAGGGAACGAACCAGATCCCAACGGAGGAAGAAATCAGGAAGAAGTGATGGAAGTAGATAGAACACACATTGAGGAAAGCATCCAACTGCATTATAAGGCAAGTCCTCACTTGAAATCCGCAAGGTCAAATAAAAGAGAAGAGGAAGACCAAAGAACAAATTACGCTGAGAAATGGAGAAGGATATGGAAAGAATGAACAACAATTGGATAGAACTAGAAAGGGAGGCTCAAAACAGATTGGGTTGTAGAATGCTGGTTGGCTGCCTATGCTCCATTGAGAGTAGCAGGCGTAAGTAAGATATATATGCAGATGGATGAAAGGAGAAATGAACATATAAATTATGCACCAGGAAATTTCAAGAAATGTCAGTCAAAACCTTTATTCTTTTGGCTGACGTCAAATTAAATCATTCTGTATTAACATTCTATCTTATGCTAAATATATCACGTTTTGCAACTCTAAAGGAATTTTCATTACATACTATACGATTATAATATAATTTGTTTTATTGTATGTATTTTTTATTTGTTAGCTTTATCTAGTCAATGTTTTGTTGTTAATTGATGGGCTATTCATTTCTTCAAATGTATATAACATGTATGAATGTTGGGTGATAGTTGCAGGAAATCGATAGAAGACCTCGAACCTAGGTTTCATACTATTTGGCACTTAAGAGAAAGGCTTATCTGTAATTTTGAGAGAACTGATGCTAACTGGAGGATTTGATCCTATGTCACTCTGATTCACAGTCGGGAACGTTAGGAATGAGCTTGCGGATAGCAATGGACTTTCTGTATTTACAATAGAGTGATCATTGAGTGATGACCAGTGTCACGTAACTCAAGTCTTTTACAGCTCTGATCGAATTCTGTCGATCAAATCCTATCAAACACCATAAGATTACAACTCAACATAATCCACGTGGTGTCGAGTTACTTTGACTAGTGGCTGAAACTTGACTCCATCGATAGAACTAGCTTCAAACCAAGAAAGACTTTATATTCGCCACTACTCAGTAATCAATTAATTATAAGTACATCATTGTTGCTTGTAAGTTATAGTACAATGCTAGTAATTATCTGATAGTATCATTATTCTAGAAAAGATTCGCGTATCTAGCGAACTACATATAAGTTAATGCAAAACAATTATTTCAAATACTATTTACTTGAAAAGATTAGATTTATTGGTTTACATATTCGTATTCTGAGTAGATTGTTTTAATATTGCTATTTGTTACTAGCTCTCAATAAAATTGGATTATGGATGGTAGAGGAATTCAAAATAGGTGTTTCGTCCTTTACAAATAAAATTCATGTGCTTTACACAAGTTAGTATCTATTTAGACTCATTACTACCGTCAATTAGGTATGAGTGTTTATAGTAAAAAATAACGGTTCGAATTTCAATGTGAACATCAACATTGAATTAAAAATGCATCCATCTTTTCCATTGTTATTCAGATATTAAATATCTTAAAAACTGGTTATATTACAACAAGCTACTCAAGAGTAGTATACTTATTATTATTAGCTTTATTCAATATGATATTTTTGGTACAATATAGAATTCTTAGCAAAAGGTATTTCAAAAAGTTTCCGTTTCTTACTTCTTGATCGATCCTGACGATAAATATTGAGTGATCACCAGTTAGAGGTTAGCAGTCCAGTAAATGAACACCTGAATAATGTATATTCTTTTTGCTGTATATTGCCAGCGACCACAATATCTCTTATTGGGCTTTTTGTAACTTTGACAACGAAAAGTTGTACACTTTTCAGAAACGCACTTGTTGAAATATCTAGATGAAGGAACAGGTAGCCCAGATGCTCAAGCAAGCCGCCGTCTGTTTTTCTGCTTTCGGTAACAGAGGTTGATTAATTGTACTTCTTAATATCCTTCATAACAAATTAACCATCATCAAAAGTAGAATTGATAATAGTTGACCTTTCTTAAAGTAATTTGTTTTTCAACAGTCATGTTATCTTTGTTTTTCCGACCTAATTTGTACTTATTTGAATTATGTTTATTTGATATATTTATAGTCATTCCTTATTGGTTTGATGCTGCCAAATCATTTAATAATAAGAAAGCTGTTTTGGTAAGTGTGTGTATTAATTTCTGAGAGAATATTGTGATAATTATCTGTATAGAATCCAAGTGAGTAGATTATTATTATTATTGTTATTATTATTAGTAGTAGTAGTGTTAGTAGCTTTATTCAATATGGTATTTTTGGTACAATATAGAATTCTCAGCACAAAGTATTTCAACAAGTTTCCGTTTCTTATTTCTTGATCGATCCTGACGATAAATATTGAGTGATCGCCAGTTAGATGCTAGCAGTTCCAGGAATCAACATCTGAATAATATACATTCTTTTCGATGTATATTGCCAGCGACCACAATGTCTCTCATTGTGCTCTTTCCTAACTTGTATAGCGAAAGGTTATGAACTTTTCACAAACTCACCTGAATAGGTTGTACGATTAATTTACGTAATGATCTGTTGAAACAAACAAGAAAACAGATAACTTGTTGAAATATCTAGATGGCAGGAACAGGTAGCCCAGATTTTCAAGCAGACCATCTTCACTTTTTAATTATACAAGGACGACGTTTCACATTAGGACATTTCATGGAATGAATAAATAGGAGATTGAGACATCTCTTCGATGAATTGTTCATATGATTATACGAATGAGATTTGTTTATCATCAAAAATTTGAATAGTGTAATAAGAAAATGAAGATTATGAGAACTATATGCTATTATTAGAGAAATACATATCGGACAATCTGATCACATAAACACGAGTAACATTTTTTAATTGTCGATAGTTTTTTAAGGGTATGAAATTTATTTCGAAACTCCCCATCTCTCGTTAATCAGCTGTACCGTTTTCCCACTGATCAAAATCGTCATTTTAGCCGGCCAATGAAATGACGATTACCGGACCTATGAAAGTTGTGAATTTGGTTTGGCAATATCAGTCTTATCAGAATGGGTTTTGTGGAGAATTTTAGACATTTCACTGGTTGAATTCATGAGTCAATTGGAGCTAGACCACCATGGAAAACCTGAAAGCACTGAACGGCCGTTTCGTCCTATTGTTGGACTCCTCAGCAGTGCACATCCACGATCCCGCCCTCCGCGAGATTAGACATTAACACCGTTGGATGCCGGCTCAGTGGTCTGTCTGGTTAAGCGCCTGGCGTGAGCATGGTCAGTCCTGGGTTCGAATCTCGCGGGTGCGGGATCGTGGGTGCGCACTGCTGAGAAGTTACATACTAGAACGAAACGTCCGTCCAGTGACTCCAGGTTTTCCATGGTGGTTTAGCTTCAATTGACTCATGATTTCAACCTGTGAAATATCAGTCTTAGTTAACTTTGCTGTCAGCCATGTCTATTTCAATTGGTGAGACTGATTTGATTTTCAGAGAAATGTTCGTTGGTGTAGGATTTCTAACGGAAGCGGAACGCATGAGAGACTATTAGAATGTGACTTTCTGACATTTCATAATACGATACAATTATCAAAACACAAATGATTTTCACATACAATTTGTATGCGAAAGGAAGTGTCACACTCAGTGATCAATAATGAGGGTTTGTTTGGAAGTAAAGTCTTTATCTATATGTCTAGAAAGCCTGTTGGTAGTGGTTGTAAATCCTACGTATGTGTTCGGCTGACAGAAGGCTTTTACGCAGTCTCAAGATGGTCAGTGAGTCATAATTACAAGTTGCTGCGTGTCGCTTGTGAGAAAGATCCTAGCTTTCATCGTTTGACAGTCGATTAGAAGAATACGACTCGTTCTTTATTGATATCACGAGCCGCAGTTTTTGTTGTCACCAATTTTGTGTATGAAAATTACAGGAAGAAAATAATCTCCCAAGATATTTATGACTTGCTGTTTTGACGAATCATATTAATGACTTATGAAAAAAAATAAAAAGGTTAGAAATTTATAAATGTCATTTCTCACTACTTCACTCCGTACGAAACTTGTCAGCGGTTGGATGTTATAGTCTAAAAGCTTTATATCTAGTTTCAGAACTAGTTTACAATCGTTGGAGGTAGTGAGGTCAGAATTAAGGTCTCTGACAGTGGGTGAGGGGATTTAAATTTATACAAAATGTATCAGTTTCCTTAAAATTTTAAATACACTCCCCGTCTTCCCTTAAACTATAATATTAAAATTGCTTCAGATCTTTCTTTCTACGAACTAATTCTTTCTTCATGTACTATATCCTTATATGCAATCTTTCTTTTATATATTACCACCTCTGTATTAACTACTTCTATGAATTCGGTGTTCATCTTGCTGTGTTAATGAGGTATGGCAAATTGGACCGATGCGCATATGTGCCTGGTCCTAAGTTGTAGCTGACTGACTGACTAACTGATTATTGAGTGTCAGGGTTTCAGAGTTTCATACTGATTTGGTTCAACCACCACTTACCATTAAGTATAGTGGACCATAATATAGGGTTATTCATACCAGTGACTGAATGTCAGTTTTATTAGTGAAGTTCAGTCAACCTAAAGAAAAGCCATACAAGGGTTTATTGGTCACTATTCAGTGTACCCGCAAAGATAAAAACATACTGATCCATTATTGAATATGAAAAAGATAAGTTGACTAACATGATACTGTGTAATACTGTAGAACTAATGAAATTAGAGGAGATTAATAAGAGAACATTCAAAGTAGTATCAGGCGAAAACTATTACAGATAAGAACTACAATTAGTAAAAAGTGAACAATTTGAAAAAAAAAACAGAGTAATGACTAGAATAAATTGTGTTGAACAGCTAATGCAAGTAAACTGTTCTTCAAATGAAAATTTAAAAAAATTACACAACAATGACAATTTCCTCTTAGATGATATCGTTCATTAAAGATGTAAGATCATGTATATACTTAGTCCGTTAGAAAAGCACGTGAGTGGGGATCATAAAGTATTGGTTAAAGTTAAACATTAAGACCGTTGGATGCCGACCAGCTCAATGGTCTGGTGGTTAAGCGTTCACAAGCAAAACTGATAGATCCTGGGTTGGAATCTCGCGAGGTGATATCGTGGATGTGCACTGCTGAGTAGTCCAACATTAGGACGAATCGGCCATCCAGTGTTTCCAGGCTTTCCATGGTGGTCTAGCTTCCATTGACTCATGAAATTTCATTTATAATTGTTTGTTAAATATGTTTACTTACTTACGAGTAATATAAAATTCTATTTAAATATTTTGACAAGGGAGAGCATTTTGGTTATTGAAAGTCGAAAGAATTGAAGTCCTATTTAACAATTACAGACTAGTTTTCATATCAAATTGAGTTCAGTCAATTCCAGGTGGCCAGCGTTTCTTAAAGCTATCATATAAAATTTTAGAAGTTAAATCAGGATCCGATAATTTATTTTTCTCGACCTCTTTAGATTGGGAATATAACTTGAACTTCAATTAGTGTTAACACTGAACATCTAATACAGTACTGGTTTGACTAACTGTGTGGGTAAAAGCTTTCAACTAGTAGGTGATCATGTCTCTCTGGAAGAGAGTTGATCATTAATACACAGTAATTTGTTAATTAATCAAACTATTTTTCAAAGCTAAATTTATGATATTTCAATTTTAATCGTATTACTATATTAAGTGTATGTATGGAGCTGGGATTGGTCACTTGACACATGGAAACTCAACCTTCTGTGAATTCACTAACAGAACAATAGTTAGTACCAAAAAATACCTTTCGATTTATTTGACCATCAGCTTTAGTGTAAAGGGTTTGTGTAGATAGTTGAATTACATTAATATTAATAATCAGATGCTAGTTAGCGACTAATCTTTAGAAAAAGTTTAAACAATTCTAATGAGAAATCATGATTGGTGAAGTTCAACAATATTGCATGTTAGCCAGTTATTCTATAATCTCAATGAAAGATGCTTGCAAAATATCATGAACTGATTGAAATCGCAAATGTAAACCACTTGACAGTGAATCCGTAGTTCATAGGTTGAATGTTCTCTTTCAGATGTGAAAATCCTAATTTCAATACTTGAAAAATCGCATACTACAACGAAAAAGTTGTTCTGTATTTCCCGTTTTTCAATGGTTATCTAACTCAGGTCAAGCCATGATGTAAATTAGATAAAAAAGAATGTACTCGATTGTGATGATTTCCTACTTTATGGAACTAAACAACACAAGAGCAGCATTAAAACTTAATCAAGCATATCACTGTGGTCAATATTATATTCGTTTTCCGACTAACTTAAATTACAAAATCTGAATTTTTTTTGTTCGATATCTTCAAACTACATTCATTTCTGATTGATGGACAAAGCTGGTTACGTCAAATGAATGTATGTAGTTTTATCTCTCGTTCAATTACAGTCCTCTTCATTCATTAGGCTTTGATGCAATATTGAACAAAACCTATCTAAATCATTAGCTAAGGTTAGTCTATAATGTAAATTAACATTCACACTGTTAAGAAATTTGAACTTGTCTCCATTTTTGAAACATACGATCTCATGAATTCAACTAAACTATTTGACTTTCTAAACAAAAGCGTCATTTGTGGCTAATTAATGAAAATTTCAATAAATTTTGTTATAAGATGACATAGTTATTTAATATCAGATGGGGTTTTGTGGGGATTGTAGTAATTTCAGTAGTTGAAATCATGAGTCAATTGAAGCGAGACCACCATGGAAAACCTGAAAACACTGGACGGCCGTTTCGTCCTCTTGTTGGACTCTTCAGCAGTGTATATCCACGACCCCACCCCGCGGGGTTTAAGACTATTTAATATTTACATGTATTCTGTCGAATGAAACGTTAGATTTCGTTTGTACGTAGAATAAAAAGCTGATAAATGTAACGTTTGATCAATTATGTAACTATGAGTTACTTAAAATAATACTAAATAACATAATAAGCAAATATGGATAGTAGCTAGTAGTGTGGAAGCCAGGATGCGTGTTTTGTCCTATTTGGGACTCGTCAGCTGAATGTACCTGCATTTTAGAGCTAATGTTCGGCATATAAAAAATAATAGATTGATTGTAAATCTTTGGTATATTTACAAGATTTTAAATATATACTTTTATAGTTGAGTTCATGAGTCAATTAAAGCTAGATCACCATGGAAAACCTGAAAGCACTGGACGGACGTTTCGTTCTAGTATGTGACTTCTCAGCAGTGCGCATCCATGACCCCGCCTGTGGGATTTGAATCCAGAACCCTCGCTCTTGCGTGCGAGCACTCAATCTCCGGACCAATAAGCTGGCCGGCATCCAACGTCACTAATGTCTAACTTCAACCAATTCACGAAATTGCGCGGCCATCCACCATTGTCTTCAGTGAGTTACTATCTCACAACAGACCCGGTTTTTAAAAAATATAATACCATCAATTTATAATACCGTAAATGGATAAATAACTAATTTACTAAAGAGGTCTGTCAGTTACTGTATTACTGTAGCCTAATGATCGTTACATATATCGTGCACAGAATTAGTTAGAATATATTCATTTCTTGTTATTAATTACTCTGGAAATCCACTTGATTTGTTCATATTTATAACAATTCGCTTATGATTACATCAGTGAAATGAAAGCTTTGAACTTATTAACACATTTTTGTAAACATTTACCATACATAATGGTAAAGATAATGGCAGGAAATAGGGTCATTTCCTCATATACGAATGAAAGATAATGAAAAATGACTATGATATAATGAACTCAGAAATGATTCTCAGAATACAGTTTAGGATATACACCTTTTATTTCCTGACATTTGTTGAGAAGAAAACTTAATTACTAACGCCTGTTACTCCCAATGGAGCATAAGCTGCCAACCAGCATTCTACAACCCAATCTGTCTTGAGCCTTCCTTTCTAGTTCTATCCAATTGTTGTTCGTTTTTCTCATGTCTATGTCCATTTCCCGGTGTAATGTGTTCTTTAGTTTTTCTCTTCTCCTTTATTTGGCCTTGAGGATTCCATGTGAGGACTTGCCTTATGATGCAGTTTGATGCTTTCCTCAATGTGTGTCTCATCTACTTCCATCACTTCTTCCTGATTTCTTCCGCCGTTGGGATCTGGTTTGTTCTCTCTCAGCGTACGAAGAACTTGAGGAAAATGGCATTTAATCTTTGATGCTTATTTTCTTTGATATGTGTAAATGTGTTGTGTTACATTTTTTCCATTATTTATTTAAACGTGCAAAACTAAATATTTTATAGCATTTTACCATCAAACTCCAATATCACTGTCTCTAATAATCAACAATATAGTTGATAGTTTTTTCCCTGCTTATACATTTCTAATTTTATTGTATAGCTAATAAAGCCTAAATTCCAACGTATAACTCTCTTGGTAGAACCTCAACAGATATCCCAGTTATATTTGTATAGTGACATGTCCAAAATGAACAAGAATCCCTCCTCAATCTCCTCGATTTAAACATTCGTCACATGAAAAAAAAATTGTGATTCAAAGCTTATCTAACAAATCTGTAGTAGATTAGTGAATTACTGGACATTGTCTAATTAAAGTAATTTTAGGAGGTAAACTACATAAAACTTTAACATGAATAATATTAAGCATTTGTTCAAAATTACTTTGATGTATGCTACTGATATCGACAGATATAAGTAGTATGTATCATTAATCGAAAATGAAATGCCTAACAGTAGAAAGTTAATAAGATTCAATAAAAGAGAATGAGGACAAATAATGACTGGTATGAAAACAAAAGAACAATGAAGTCTGAGACAATTGACTGACATTTCGTAAATCATGTATTTATTGTATGGTTTTTTTAGATTCTACTAAGATGTTTTGTAGTTTATGCTTAAATATATTCGATTGTTCCCACTTGTGTTCTCATTCATTGTAGTAGGTGTATGAAATCTGGTCAGAAATGTATATGCTCACTTTACTAACTATTATAAATGAAAATAAACATTCTTAATGATTGTGTTGTTGTTGTTATTGTTTTAGCTTCATATTGATGCCCATAGTGATATGGATTATCCAGAATTAGTAGATGAGTTTCCAATTGGTCATTTTCCTCATTCAAATAATGAAATGAAAACATTAATGCAAGCCAATGATGAATTTATTCAGGTATGTACAAGAAAATTATTTATTCTACCAAACTAGAAAAATACAAAAATTATGATAGTTTCTTTAAGATGTATATGACAGTAATACATTATATTTGAAAGATTTCAATTATGATATACTTTGACGCATTCATGAACAGGAACATGAAATCTATTGTACATCTACTAATTCTACATATATGATATTTTTAAAGATGAATTTCAACATGAAAGGATCAGATCATCTAAGAAGTAGACATAATACATACAAATTGTTGAATGTGTTTTGAATGTAACATTGGTAATTGACACTTTTAAAGTTTATTATTGTCTAGTTTTTTTTCAATGACATCACGAATTAAACAGTGAAATTGTAACAAAAATCAATTTTTACAATGAGATCTTGTTCTATTGATCAGATTCTAATAGTTTTATCAGTTTAATGGTTGTGGAGATTGTTAAGTTTTTGATTGAGATCATGAACCGATTGATGTTGAGGCTAGACGTTAACACCATTAGATGCAGGCTCAATGGTTCAGTAGGTTAAGCGTTTGAGCGCAAGACTGAAGGCCCTGGGTTCGAATCCCGCGAGCGGAACCGTGGATGCGCAATACTGAGGGGTCCCACAATAGGACGAAACGGCCGTCCAATGCACCCGGGTTTCCAATGGTGATCTAACATCAATCGGTTCGTGATCTCAATCTAATAACTTATTTTAGTTAGTTCAATGTTCATTATTTTAAAACTTTTGTAAATTGTCATTATTTGAATATACATTTAATATACATGATAATGAAAGGCAAAGAGGATTTGCAAATGATGTATTTAGTGTATAAATTTTACCATAATTTTGATTTCCCCACCTGAGTTGTCATTCACTATACATACTTCTGATGAATGTCAAAAGCCATCAGAGCGTTGACATTTGATGTAAAATCGATATTCAACAGAGTTAGAGAAAGTACAAAAAAAACTCTTTTTATGAATAACGAATTTAAAGGAGTTATGGTTGTTGAATAAAACTTTCTACTCAGCTAAGCTCCGAATTGTTTTCTTAAACCGGCCTACCATCTATGGATGTGTTAAGGATAAACTTCCACTTTGGGCCATATCAATGTGCATCTATAAGTTTACTTGCTCATGTGGAGCAGGTTAAATTGACAACATAAGGTGATCACTTTCCAAGTGCATCTCAGAACACTACCCGGAATGGCTTTTCAAAGGAGAATGCAAAAAAATTATCAGTTCAATTCAGCAGCATCTAATCAACTCTGAACACATAGTTCCGAAGGAGTCTTCTTTTAAAAGGAACTGGATAGAAGGGATGTCGAATCAAAAACTTATGAACTACTGAGGCATCGGCGATTCGTCGATTTAAGCTCGAACTCTGCGTGCGAAAACGATACGTCCAACTTCTCAGTTTTCCTTCATCCTAATTCCCCTCTGTAGCGTTTTTTTTAAAAATTAATGTTTTGTAGTTTTAAACCGTGACCAGTTATTATTATTCCTTAATAATTTTTCATGATTATTATTCCCTTGTTATTATTGTGACCTTTACGTTTCTCGTTTTTTTTCATATCTGTCAACTGGACAATTACCTTTCATAATTCAGACCCGTAAATTATTTTTATCCTTAGATTCTTTTCTTACCCCTTGATTATTGCGTAACCTCGTTTGATAATAAGATTCTCAAGTCAATTTATGATACAATCTTCCCTATCCTTCTATAGACATATATTTTCCATATAAGTATAAATACGAATGCATAGCTTAAGTAAATGATTTCGTCGAAAAGGAAATTTTCTTCTCTAAATTCACTTTATTTTTATTCAAATACATTAGTTTTTTTACATTACGACAACGAAAGCTAAGCAACTAAACCGTTTGGCTGAGAACTGAATAATATTGGAAGCATTTCCCTCAAAAGCATGTCTTTCATGTTCCGACATGCCTCAATGATAAATAAATATCATATAAGAACCAGAAGTAACATAGATTGTTCGTGGATGAAATAAATACACTAACGGTATAACGTTTATCCTCGTTAGCGTTTAAATAAATGTTATAAAATTAGTGTATTTATTTCATCCACGAACAGTCTGTTACTTCTAGTTCCTATGTGATATGAGATCAACAAACTGGATTCTGTAAAGATCGGTCGTGCACAGACCAAATCTCGGCGCTACGGATCATTGTTGAACAATTAATTGAATGGAACTCGTCACTATATATCAACTTCCTTGATTAAGAGGAAGAATTTGACAGCGTGGATAGGAGAACATTTAGGAACCTTCGACACTATGGTGTACCTGGGAAAATCCTCAAAATCACCCGGAATTCATACGACGGACTACACTGCAAAATGGTGCATGTAGGACAGCTGACAGACGCATTGCAAGTGAGGACTGGAGTCAGATAACGATGCTTACTCTCAACCTTTCTTTTTCAACTGGTGGTTGACTGGATTATGATGACCTTCACATATGAGAGGAAGCATGAAAACAATGGATAGTTTGCACGAAACCAAACGATTCGGACTTCTCAGATGATCTGAGTCTCCTATCTAATAAATACCAACAAATGCAGGTAAAGACAACCAGTGTAGCAGAAGCCTCTGTATCAATAGGTCTCAACATACACGATGGAAGAAGAGAGATCTGCAAATACAACACGGAGAACACCAACCCAATTAGAAAAAGATGTTGGAAGTGGATAGGACACACATTGAGGAAATCATCAAACTGCATCATGAGGCAAGCCTCAATTTGTAGTGGAAAAGAGTAAGGCCAATAACACACTGTATGAAGAATTGAAGTAGACATGAGAAGGATGAATAGGAAGTGGAAAGAATTGGAAAGGATTGTCCAGGAGAGTGTTGGATGGATAATGCTTATGTGTGGCCTATGCTACTTGACGAAGAGTTTGAAGCGTAAGTTATAACGTTTGTCAATTTTACTTATGTTATTTTGAAAATATCTTCCTTAACAAATTAATTTCCACCAGAATTTGATGTCTGATTTAGAAACGACACTTAAGTGAGATTTCACTTTGGACAGTAATTCATCGTAAAAAAAATACATTTCATTTTGAAATGTGATCTGATAATTGAAAATTTTCTCTTCTCTATGATGGAACTAAGTAAAAAGTATTTTGATCTAATGGAGTTGGATCAGCTATATACACATTGAGAATACCTTACACTATATTATAGACCAGAATTAATGATCGTGTATTGTTTGGCAAAGTCCTATGTATCCGTTTTCTCTTATTGGCCAATCACGACCTAATATCAGGTGACATATCGTTTTATTTCAAGATGCATGAAATCAATTCTAGGCACATAGATACTGAAAAATATAAAAAAAATTTATCAGTATTGACATTTTTCGAAGAAATAAATGTTTAAATGTCACCGAGTTCCGACTACATGTATTAAAAAAAAAGAACGATAATCGACCAAAATAAGGTAAAGAATACAAGAAATCAGCTTTATTGGTGAAATCCACTTAAGAAGTGAATGTCTGTATGTGTTTAATTGTAATAAAGGGAGGTTAAGCTAGCATTTTCCTCCACTTTAGACAAGTTATGAAACAACAGAAACTTAACACATTTTCTTTTTACTTAAGAAAAAACAAACAAACGAGAAATCATCTTCCGAACATTCTTTTCTAGTCTCTTTACAAACGGTAGAAGGTGTATAGAATTGTTGTTGTAGATTTCACACAAAAAATGGTATATATCACTTCACCTCTTTTATATATATTCAAGAATGTAATAAATCAAATTTCCCCCTTATTTAGATTTTTTGGGATAAATGAAGTAAGGATATTAATGGCTAAAAGATAAGTCAGTTTCTAGAAATCAATTCTAATTTAAAACGATTGTTACAGCGGATTATTTTTGTTGAATTTCATTTTGTATTGACTGAATGGTTGATATAAAGTCAATAATACACAGATTCCTTGTGAGAATTTATTACAATTGTCTTAAAGTAAAATCTTAATGTATTAGTTAGTTGTAGGAGATCTGTATGAAATATCAAGTTTCGAGTTATTCAGATACCTAGGTGAATCGTAATATGATCAATAGAATTCGAGCGAATTCATGCAGGACTATATATCATGAAATGAGTTGGGAATAAGTAATCGATGAATGTGATATTTCATTCATTTTAAGACTGACTAGTTTGATATAAACATTTCAACTAATGTTGGTGCCCAACCCCACGACATGACTCCATAAAGAATGATGATGGAGCCATGAACATAAATTCTCCGATTGATTTGGTATATTCCACTTAGAATAACGCCGTTTGAGCTACCACAGTAATAAGAAGTTAAATACCAATTAGGTTAAATGAATTTATTTCAGGCATACTTTTTCTCAGACAGACGTTATGATTTAATTAAAACGTAAGTCAACATCTATAGGAACCATAAAACGCATATGTACGATTATACACACATGCTTAAAGTCACATCTAAATGACTAAATGAATGGGAAGATTAAATTAATTCATCCGTCCAGAAGTAAGGATAAATCATGTCAATGTGTAAGAATGCTAGTTGCTGCAAATGTTTTATTTGAAGTACCACTGTAAAGCTGGGACACCCAAATCATCAACTGTGAGACCTTTATAGAATAAAATGATTATAGTGAATAACCAGTCTCTTGTCCATCATTATGTTAGATTTCAATTTTAGTATCAATCCATTCATAGTTAGGAGAAAATTTTTTTCACTGGTAGTTGTAGTTAAAGTACTTTTCTTAATATGATATACTATTCTATACTGTATCATTTCAGTTGCTCCTAAAATAACCTTGAGAAGTTTATGCTTTATTAACAATCAATGAGTGCAAAGGTAAATGAAGTTAAGACTTCACTGATAGGAAATGAGATAAGATACATTTCTGTAAATGTGCAACTCATCCATTTCCCAATCCGTTCAATAAGTATATAGTATCAAGTATTTTCAGGAAATTTCCTGTTAATTTACTGATTGAGTACTGCATGTGTGAGAATAATACCAACCAAGGATTTCATTTCAAATTCTGACTTTCCTTTTACCTGTTTTTTCATCCCTCAAACCGGGATACGCTAGAGCGGAGTCTTCATAAAATACAAGCAGATAGCATTAGATTATTGTAATGAAATCTCCAGTGACAATTATACTCCCACATACAACACTTACCCATTAAATACACGAAAAAATCCTTGAAAATTCTTGACACTGTACACTTGTTGAACACTCAAGAAAGGATGGTTATTGTCACACTGAAAAGGTACTGACCCCAAACATTCACAGAGTTTTATCCTCATTCATTCAACAGTATTTTTATTTAACGATAACGGAAATGACTTGTTTGCATTAGTCTAAAGTGCTTTAATTGATTTATAATGTTACCCTATCAATAAGTTGTTTATCTAGTGATTAATAACGAGTGATACATTTTCAAATTCATGCAGAGACCTCAAAGCTCTATCGTGAATAGTTCAACTTGTGATATTGTTGAATTCTACTGTCTGGTTCTTCTATATCATATAGTTACTGTGGTATATCAAGCCCATTATGTAAATAAAAAGACTAAAGTGAATGTGAAGATTTAATTTGCAAACCCAGTTGTCATGCTCATCTATCATAGGTATACATATAATTGAACTTCCAACCCAAACAAATGACGTATACTGTGACCCTGAATTAATGTATGATCGACTTCCTCGAATAACCTGTCTTTTTTCAAATATCTCATCTACCGTTTGATATTGAAATGGTGCATAAGTACAGGCATGTGCTTGCCCAATCCATTACAGAGATAGACGATCATGATTAGACTAATGAATAAAATATTTTTTTCTGTATTTTAGAGGTTTAGATGCCTCATAATGAAGTTTTTGATTACTGGTCACTAGGTTCATCACAACAAGACAAATCTTTTTATAATTCCTTATGCTTCAAATATTTTTTCTGGCTTATCTGTAATTACTAATATCTAATATATCTAGGAATTTTCATGACTAAACTCTTCTTCATGGTTAGTCATCTTCACAGAACTATGTTATCTGCGTAATAACGTCATATAAGAAGGTAAAAGCTGTTGAAGATAGAAATACTTAGCCTGAAACTGGATATACGATGGATTCACTCTTTTCCGATTGCAAAGTCCTCTGGTTAGAATGACATTTGGTTTAATGTTGTCTTTGAGTTTTTCTTCAAAATGTATTCCTTGTAACAGAGGGATTTATACGTCTCTTGTGAGTGACAGTTTCTTAGCTAGTCAAATGCATGTTTTTTTATTGATTGGTAAAAACAACGATTTCCTAAGTAGATCGTGTAAATTATGCTTATTTAGCTTTTCAAAATTTGATTGTATTGCAATGGATTATGTAAAACGTTTTCAATTCATGTAATAGAACTGTTGCTATTTATCTTCTGTCCTAGATTTCTTTGAATACTTGTTTCTATATTTTTCTTAATGTGTTTTTCTAATAATGAATTTCATTTTCTCTTACCCGTTCAACACTGTTGAACAATTAATTGATAAATTCCTTAAATAATTCCAGTTTTGCAATGTATATATATATGTATTACTGTGTTTTTTGATGTCAAAATACATTTTATGGTGAAGTTATTGATGTTTTCGACTGTCATTGTGGAATATCTATAGGTTCTGGGACATATTTGCAACGGTCACCACAATAAGATGGAATTATCAAGACAAATTTCAAAGTATTTGAAGTATTAACAATATCGGTGAAAGTGTAATAAATTAATAGCATAGACGATATGATTTGAAAAGAAATAATGAACTCCTGAAACATAAAAAATATATTATTATACTCAAACTCAAGATCTAAGGAAAGACAAGGACTAGATTAATGAACGTCACAAACGAATGATGATATCACGTTGACTTCAATCAAGTACTCTGTATTTATTTTAGTGGTTCAATCTAACAGTAATCAATTTAATGGAGTGATTAAACATCTTGATTTGCCTTTTAGCTTATTACCGACTTATGTATGAAATTTTGATGACAGTTAGTATTGCCTGAAGTTAAGGTTATAAAAAGTATGACTATTTATCACGTTTATCCAGATAAAAAGATTCAGTTTACGAGTATTCTAGTGTTTACTTACTTAATTACGCCTGTAACCCCTCTTCGAGGAGCATAGACCACACATAAGCATTATCCATCCAACACTCTCCTGGACAATCCTTTCCAATTCTTTCCACTTCCTATTCATCCTTCTCATGTCTACTTTCAATTCTCATACAGTGTGTTATTTGGCCCTACTCTTTTCCACTCCACTTCACGATTCCAAGTTGAGGCTTGCCTCACGATTCAGTTTGATGATTTCCTCAATGTGTGTCCTATCCACTTCCAACATCTTTTTCTAATTTCCCCCTCATCTGCAACCTGGTTTGTTCTCTGCCACAGCAGGTTGTTGTTGATGGTATCCGATAAACAGATATTGAGTATTTTGCGTGGACAACTATTTATAAATTCCTGTAGCTTTTTGATGATGATTGTGGTAGTTTTCGAAATTTTAACTCCATATAGCAGAACTCACTGTCTTGATGTTCGTATTGGAGATTGTGACTTTGATATTAGTTGACAGTTATTTTGATTTCGATATGTTCTTGGATTGTATGAATGATAATTTTGATTTGCCAACCCTTGCCTTTACGTGTGTATCAGATCCTCCTTGTTCATTGATGACGCTAGCCAGTTACTTGAAGTTTTCCACATATTCCAGATTTTCTTCATCAAGTGTGACTATATTGATGATTCTACTGTTTAACCATATATTATTACTAATAAATATAATTAAATTTGAATATAAATTTTATATCAGATTTTTTAAGAATCACTTTATACTTTACTTTCTTTTGTTTGTTGTTCAATTTCAGAGTGCAATTATTACAAATCTTATTCAAACTGTTTATATTATATATCCATATTGGACATTTAATACAAGTTATGCATATACATCTAGTTTAGGTATAACAACAATTAATAATACAAAACAAATTTGTATGTGTCTTAATATTAATACTACTGATAATAATACTGATAATGATGTTGATAATATTGATGATGAAGAAGAAGATCATTGTAAAACTCGTAACCAAGATAATCCTTTAAATGATTTTATATTATCATCAAATCAATGTCCTAAAACATGGTTATATCATTATATTGAATTAAATTCATTAACAGCATCAAATATTTTACGTTATTCAAATTATTGGTCATTAAATAAATTATTAAATTTAAATTTAATAAATCATTCTAAACCAATGACATTGGATCACCAAGGAAATCAACCAAATCCTCCTCCTCCTCCTCCTCCTGATCATCATCATCGTGATGATTATTTACCATTAATACTTGATATTGATGAAGATTTTTTTGGTGTACATCTAGTTACACATAATTTATTAAAATCTGGTTTAAATATAAATTTTATTCATACAATGAATTCAATTATTTCATTAATATTTTGTCCAATTCATTATATTAATGAAATACATATTGATCAAATTTATCGTTGGTTAATTGAACACATTTATATGAATATACATTTAAGAAATAATTATAAATCAATAATCGATCATAATCAATTAATGATGATCTTAAAGAAAACCAATAAACTCTTCAAATCACTGATATATTTTGTCATAATTATACATTATATTTAATAAAATTAAATGAATTATTTATCAATAATACAATTACATATCATCAAATTGATGTATTAAAATATGTTGGTGTTTGTTTTACTAATTCATTAATAACTTATCAATATATACCAGAAATACATTTATGTTTAGGGCATAATTTACCTAATCAATCATTAGTAGATGAATTTTTACCAATATCAAATGATTTATTAAAATTAGCCATACATTTTACACAAATTTTATTAACAATCCCATATCAACCAAATATAGTTACTATAGCTCGGTCATCACGTGATGGTTATACACCTAGATGGTTACAATATGATATTGAATTGATGATATTAAATATATTAAAAAAAGTATTTCATTTAACTGAAAAGAATATAATTTATACAAATCATTTAGCTGGTGATAAATATTATGGTTGGTATCATCGATTTACATAGAAAAATGAAAATCAATAAAATACATATGCCAATAACAAACTGATCAATTTCAGTCTTAAACTTCAATAGGAAGATACAAGCCAAACAATACCAAGTGAATACATATGTAATTTTTAAGAAAAAATGTAACAATAGACGATTTATAAACATGTAAATACATCGTAATTGAATAATGCTTTCGTCAGAAATTTTCAATGGTTGAGAAATCTTTTAAAAAATAGTATTAGATGGTTTTGTGGAGATTTTAGTAATTTCAATGGTTAAGATCATGAGTCAGTTGAAGCTAGACCACCATGGGAAACCTGGAAACACTGGACGGCCGTTTAGTCCTATTGTGGGACATAGTAGAAGTGGTTTTGTGGAGATTTCAGTAATTTTTATAAGTTGAATTTATAAATCAACTGAAGCTAGATCAATATGGATAACCTGGAAGCACTGGACCACCGTTTTGTTGTAGTATGCGATTCCTCAACAGTGCATATCCACAATCTCGCTCGCACGATTCTGACTCAGGATCTATCAGTCTAGCGTGTGGACGCTTAACCTCTAAACCACTGAGTCGGCCGATATCCAACGGTGTTGAGGTGTTCCATACTAGGACGAAACGGTCATCCAGTGCTTCTAGGTTTTCCATTGTGGTCTAGCTTCAATTGACTCATGAGTTCAACTTTGTGACTTTCCGGTATAAAACATTGATAAATATTTGTACAATCGAATAGAAGAACTATGGGTAAACATTATACCATTTGGTCAACAAATAAGAGTTTACTGATTTAAATTTTGAGTCATATTACTTTCATAATCTATAGTAATTGTCACTTAATGTTATCAGTGAATTATCTCACTTCAGACATGGTTATAACTTAGAAGTTTATTGTATTGAAACAAGTCAATAAATGATAATTATAAGGATGATTTGTATAATGACTATTGTATAATTTGATGTTGATTTTTAATATTAACTGATATCAGCCGTTTTCAATGACTGTTAAGTTGAGCTCAGGTGACTGACTAAGATTACCATCAAGTTATTTTTGTTATTAGAAAATAAAGGTTTAAGTTTTGTAGTAATTTTTAGTCGTTTAAAAGTTTTGTTTTGTACCGTCTATAATTCTTTGAATAAAATTAAAACAATTGTGGTTTAAATTTATTATTTACACCAGCCCATACAATAATGACCAATTTTTTACACCATCCGCCGCTGTATTCCTCAAACCTGTCACATGACATTATTCATAATTTTAAAAAAATGGATATAAAAGCCAATAGTTTGTTCGGTAGTTATCTTTTAATCAACAATGAGCTCTAGTAATCATGTTATCACTAATCAGATCGAAGTTCGAACATGGTTACAAACAGAGATAATTTATTTCTTAACATTCTATATGCACCTAAACATACTAAGTACATATTTTGATCACAGTTAAACTAATTACTACTTTTTTTTTCAAAATTTAACTTTAAGGATAAAGAAAAATTCAATCGTTTTAATGTCAGCCTGATTCTTCAATAAATATCGTTTTTAAAATTAAGGAAACTAAATTTCCTTTGTCCGTCAGAACCACAATTAATGTAATACAATTGAAATAAAGAAATATATTTCACATGTTTGAACACTTAGTGCATTTGTATCTGCATTGATCTTCTTAAAGAAATATGTATTCAGCACAATTAAACAGCGATATTAATAAGACGACTGAAAATGTACCAGGTTTTGTACTACCACGATTCTACTAGAATAAATTATACAAAGGTGTATAAAACTTCCATGTGGATTGAACTTAAACATAAACGCTATGTTTACAATTATATCGCATTCGTCAGTCATCCGATTCATAGAGAACTATATATGGTTCATAGAAGTTTGACTAACTTATTACACGAATGAGAAGACTTGGAATGACTAGGAAGTTTTGGCTGATAAACGAGAAAAATGTACACAAATCGTGGGTATACATATATTTACCATTTTGACTAAGCGTATGATCGGCCTCAGCCAGCCACTTGATTTTAAGATGGTAAGTGGCCACAGTTTGGACTCGTTCAGTCTATGTAGAAAACAAACAGTATCCCTATTACTGAATGTTGAAAAAAATGAAATAGTTGATAATATGTGAATCTACCTATTCATTAAAAAGTGAGCTTTATTCAGTCGCCAGTTATTTGGTTCTTAAATTCTAATCTACCTAAATAGCTACTACCTAATTATATTTATCGCTGAGCCTGTATCCAATGGTGTTAATATTTAGCTTCAAAAGTGTTTATAAGTTATCGATGGTGTTTTAACTTAGATAAGTTTTTGATTTCAATGAAATTCAACAATATCAACAACTGAAATACTGATAATTATCATGTGCTCACTAGTGACTGGATTCAGAGTTCTAGTCAAAAGCCGTAACCAGTAGAATCAAACCGTGTCAATTATGAGGCAGTTATCCACTGAAGACAATTAATGATTGTCAAGAAGCGTCATGGATTGATTAAAATTAGACATCAACACTGACTTAGTTTATAGGTTAAAAATTCACGTGCAATACTAGAGGTCCTGTATTCGATTCCAATGTACGGAATCGTGAATGTACACTACTGAGTAATCCCATAGTCGAATAAAACGACCGTTTAATTCCTCCAGGTTTTTAATGCTGGTCTAACTTAGACCGGTTTATGATTTCAATTGAATTTATTCTTTGTCTTAATGGTTGTTATTGAAAGCTTGATTCATTGTTAAATATGTTCTTTCTTTAATTTAAACAGACATTAGCATTTGCTAACGATTTCTTTTTGGAATAAATTTAATCCTTTAAATAAACAAAAAAGTAGTATTTTACCCAAGTAAATAAATATTTCGCTTACTTTATCCTGTATAAATAATTCATCAAGAAATCAGTTAATATCATAAGTATATACTAATAATTACTGTTTTTTATTATTTATTTTATTTAAACATATAAACATTGGTACAAGAAGGCACCAAATAGATATGTGCCACATAAATCATTCGATTTGTGTGAGAGCTGGGATACTACCCGGGTGCCCAGACCGAAACAGGTAGTTTTCTTAGGAAGCCACACCCTGAGCCTTGGTCCTAAAGGTCTGACCTACAAGGAAATGGAGCATTGTGAGGAGATGCAGTCCCATGGAAGCCAGTGACCAAGAAATTGGTTCATACGCCAGTTTTTCCCACAGGATACTGGAGCCCATATGCACCATTGATTTGGTTTGGGATCCGGTTAAAGCTCCGGACATTCGCTTTTCGTCCTCTCATTTTCGTAAACATCACCCCCGCCACGAGAAGGCAGTGAGTAGGACTTCCGTGGCAGAGGCTGTATACGCGTGGCCATGTGAGAGCGTTTCGAGAGGGAGGGCTGGACCACCCCACTCTCGGCCATACCAGGGCATTTGGGGGCAATTACTATGTAACAAGGCATTAATTTAGAATTAGAACTTTTCAAAAACGAATTCACTTCCAATGGTTTTATTGACATTCATAGCATAATCTGAACAGAAAAGAAAGTAAATGCAGACGCACACACACACACATAAACAAATATACATACATATGAAACTTGTATTATTGAAATCCAGTTGAAAATGTAAAAATTTGATAAAACTTTGAGAACTGAAAGAAAACAACAAAAAAGAGACACCAATAAATAGTTAGTTGACAATAAGAATCAAAGAGAAAGCAACATCATTGTTAAGAGATATGATTAGGTCAGGTAAACAATTAGTAATAATAATAGTCATGTTAAATATCACAATAAAATATGCAGAGGAATTTTACAGTTGACAACTGTAAATTAAAGTTTATTCAACTGAATGAATAACACCAAGATGACTTGTAAATATAAAAAACATAATTCTATATAAAATAATAATAATAATAATGTACAACATAAGCCTTCAAGTGTATTTTCCTAAGGAATGAAATATTTAAGACATTAATTACTCTCTCTCTCTCTCTATTTATTGCACAATTATAATGAAATGATTAAAAGATGAAAGAAGTTTAAATATACAGATAAACAATCATTAATCCATTTAAATAAATGCAATAATCATAGTGATTAAACGTTGTCAATAATGAATGAATGAAACAATAATAATAATAATAATAAACAATAATTGTTTATTTATTTATTTTTTAGAACCATAATTGAACTAACCTCATTTTCGGATCGAATCCCACCAATATTAATCTGTTATATATGCATATATATATATATTCATATTTCCTCATAACTTTATTATTACTATGATACACATATTTTATTAATATTTGAATGGAAACGTATTATATTTGAATGGACAGATAACATTCCATTAAGATATAAATAGAATTAAAGAGAAGTAATTCTTCAATTGAAACTATAATTTGATAGGTTCATGATTATGATATGCAGTTGTAGACATTTCAGAATTATAAATCATACTTTTGTTAGATTAAGTGAGGTTTTTTTCATTCCAAATGATCACTGAATTCTAATGGTTAATGAATTCAAAAAGTAAAAATAAAATGAATTGTAAGAAAAACAACAAATTACATGGAAATAATAAATAAAATGAAAAGATTTATAGGCTAACGAATACTTATACTCATTCTAGAAAATTTGTGGAGACGTTACGATTTTATAATGAACAGATGTTTTCCACAGTGTGGGACTACTTAGCGGTGACCATCGACAATCTTAGTATTAAGAGCAGAACTTAAGATCTTTGCTTCCACGCCTGAACGCTTAACTATTCGATCACTGAGCTGGCATCCTATGGTTTATATATTTAACTTTCATCAATTTATAATGTTGCGCAACTATCTGTCAATGTACTTAGACACAGTTGAACTCCATTTTCCATTAGAACTTCGAAATTACTTCTCGAAGTTAGTCACCAGTGGGCATTTTCTGAATGCTTACTGTTCAAGAATCTTATAACAGAACGAAACATTTGTTCAATATATTCACAGTTACAATGGTTACAATGGTATTAACTATGAAATAAATAACTATCAGCTACTACATACAATGAATTTCGTATAGAGAAATAAGTTTAAACTTGGAGACTAAACAAATTATTGAACCTTATTAATAACAACAAATAAATCAATAAATATTCCCAAAATTTAAGCTGGATCTAAATCTGTAATTTTGTGTTGAATAAATTCTGTAGATTAGTCCAAAGACAAAAGAATTGAAATTAAAATAACCAATATATACAATGACATGGAATGAAATTTCATTTCTTAAAGATTAAATTTAGATTATTTACAAATATTCATAATATTTTTTTTTCTAATGACATTCTTTAAATCAGTTTATGTCAACTAACAATTAATTTCTTTCATCAATGGAAGCATAAATTAATTTAAACCTGGGAAGCATCATTGATAAACAAGGAGGATCTGATGCGGACGTGAGGGCGAGGATTGGCAAAGCAAGGACCGCATTCCTACAATTGAAGAACATATGGAACTCAAAACAACTATCAACCAATATCAAAGTCTGAATCTTCAATATGAACGTCAAGACAGTTCTACTGTACGGAACTGAAACTTGGAGAACTACTACAACCATCATCAAGAAGGTACAACTATTTATAAATAGTTGTCTACTCAAGATACTCAGTGTCTCTCGGTCTACTGTGGGAGAGGACAAACCAGCTTCCAGATTAACAGGAAATTAGGAAATAACGATGAAAATGGATAGGACACACTGAGGAAATCATCAAACTGCATCACGAGGCAAGCCCTGGCTTTGAATCCTGAAGGGAAACGGAAAAGAGGAAGGCCAAATCTTATAAAATAAAATTATTACACAAATCATTCTCAATTAATTGAATCTTAGAATTCAAATATATAGGAATTATGTCTTACAAATCATATTTCAATTCCAGTAGATCAATAAAACTCTAACTAGTTCCATGCTTTATCGAGCTTCTGCTCAACAAATAGTTATCGGGTAAAAGTAATCAACTGAAGAACGTTTGAAAATTACATTGAATTATAGATAGAATTTCTCCCGAATTGGCTCGGTTACCTAAGAGTATACAATTGCTTTTTGCCTAGTATAAGATTCCGAAGTATTGATTTCTCATGGCCATACCAGAGACTAAATACAGTATCATCAATTTTTGAGGCTAATACCTTAACTTTTGGTTATACAGTTAGAGTTTAGTTCTCCCTTAATTTAAGAATACAGCACGATAGTCATCCATCTAATAGCTGGGAGGCGAAATAACACACTACATCGAGAATTGGAAGCAGATATGAAAAGGATGAATAACAACTAGAAAGATCTGGAAATGATTGCCCAGGACAGAGTTGGATGAAGAGTGCTGATGGACAACCTATGCTCCTCCACGAGGAGTGACAGGTCTAAGTAGGTAAGTAAGTGAATCTTATTTAATTACTGTGGTAAACAATGAAAACTCTTATATGACATGAAACATTATATATTTATTTGATCTAATTGTTAACATTGAACTTCCTCTAATTACTCTATACTATTCGGATTACAAACGTATTATTTCAAGTGAAAATGAATTAGCATCAGAAGGAGATTTTTGTGGACATTACAGTAATTTCAATAGTTGAAATCATGAGCCAATTAAAGCTAGACCAACATGGAAAACCTGGAAGCACTGTTCGAATCTCACGAGGGAAGATCGTGGATGAGCACTAATGAGGAGCCCCACAATAGGACGAAACGGCCGCCCACTGCTTCCAGGTTTTCCATGGTGGTCTAGTTCCAATTGACTCATGATCTCAACTGTTGAAATGAAAATGAATTAATTAACCAAATTAATCGGTTAAAGTATTTTAATAAAATTCATATTATTAATAGTAAGGATTTGAATTATCCTATCGTTCATAATGAAGATCAAATTTTGATCAGTTTTTGTTGGGATATCTGCATTCTTTTCGGATTGACTCGATATAATAATTTGATTACACGTTTTAAATTGAAAGGTACTGAGTTCAAGTCTCAACATGGACACTAGAATGCAGGCACGTTAGACTGATACGTCCCATATAGAATGAAGCATACATCTTAGATTCACTCTTAGTAATAATCCATCAATTTTATTATAAAGACATAATATCAGTAAAATTAAATGGAGCTTACTTTTTCTTCCACGTACAGTATATATTTATAACATTAAGCAAGTGTTTGATGATTACTCCTTATTTTAATTCGTTTATCTTCATCGTTATTTCCAGTATCAGAATCCCAAAAATAATCATCATCAGCATTTAAATCATGTTCATTTGATAATTTTTGTACATTGACCACCATAGCGTCAACTTCAGCATCTATTGAATCTTGAATTAAACTAGAATTTGAATAACCACCGGTCACTTGATTATTTATGTTGGCTTTTGTTAAATCATGATTATTATTATCATTGCCATGATTATCCGTAGCAGCAGTACTAGTAGTAGTATTAGCGGTATGTTTATCCTTCATATGATTAATTTTTTGATTACATAAACGTATATAAGGTATCGGTCCACGAGTATGCAAATTATATGATGAATTGGATGATGTTGATGAAATGGTTATAGATGCAGGATTAATTACTTTCATCATTTCAACTTGATCTCCATCTACATCTATGTCTAGTAGACGTGAACGACCGAATGAAGCTACAGTCTCCGTTGTATCATTATTTAGCCCATAACGAATTCTTTGTCGACGACAATAACGGAAAAATGCAAATACTATGACTAAACTTAATAATTCAAGTGAAACACCAAGTAAAGGCCACCAAACAGATGACCAAACTGTTAAAAATAAAATAATTTTGAATAATACTGATTATCATCAACTAAAGGAAATAATAACTTATGTTAATTATTATCGAATAACAAAAATTTGCTAGAAAGAAATTCTCAGTCACTATGCACTGCTGGAGAATCCCGTAGTAAGACGAAACCGTCTTTCAGTGCTTCCAAGTTTCCATCAATGATTTGACTTATCGGTTCATGATTCCAACGAAATTCAATAATCCCCACAACTCCTTACTTACTGTTTTAGAAGATGGCTACACTTCATCACTGATGGTGACAGAAGTTGAATAAAAGCTAGGGACAATCAAAACAAGATATGACATGTTAGTGGGTGTGAACTATATGGTTAGGGTCCGCGTGATAACAGCGATTAGTGGTTGAACAGTTTCGGTGATAAGTGGCTAATAATTGGTTATGCAGACGAACTTACTCTTTATCTTTCCTTTTGATCTATAGAACCAGTATCCATTCTGAATTACCCATTCACTTTATTTATTTGAATGATATTCTTAAAGTTTAGTCTTCTTAATTTTCACTGCTTATATATATATATATAAACGAGAATGGAAGGAGGTAGGTTTAAGTCCCAGTGTGAATATCATCAAGGGTCCAGACACATTTAGTTGACGAATTTCAAATAGGATGAAACACATGTTCTGAATTCCACTTCTCATTAGCGTCCAGTTTTATTAAAATTTATATTAAGCGGCATTATCGATACCATCAGCTCATAATGCTTATGCGCCAATAGAGACTGATCAAATGCTATCCTTAATATTGACTGTCGGAAAACTCAAAATCATCATATATATATATATATATATATATATATATATATATATATATATAATATATATATATATATAATATATATATATATATATATATATATATATATATATATATATATATATATATATATATATATATATTGATATTCACACTGGGACTTGGACCTCTTACTTTTTATTTCAAACACTAATTATATCACCCACTAAACGGTTGAAAGATAGCAAAATTTTATTTATATTTAAGAACATAAACGTCGGTAAATAGGTAACAAAATATATATATGCGCCACACAAAGTTGTTAACATTCAAGTTGTGCGTGGGCTCGGATACCGTTCGCGTTCCCAAATTGAAAGAGGTGGTTTTCTTAGAGGGCCACTTCCCTGACCTCCGGCCAACAGATCTGATCCACAAAGCAGTGGAGTAACGCTAGGAAGTATGGTCCAATAATAACTTGCGAACAAGAACAAGTTCATGCACCGTTTGTTCCATCAGGATCTTGGAGCTCATGTGGACTGTTGGCTGAGTTCCCCAAATCCTTCAAGTAGATTTCCAATACCCACTAAACCTGTTTAAGCGCCGGATATTCGCTTTATATCCTCTCGATTTCGTAAATAACACTTCACGAGAGGGAAATGAGTAGAAATTCCTGACAGTAACTATATACGCGTGGCCATATTAGAGCATTCCGAGAGGAAAAGCGGACTATCCTTACCTTCGACAGTACCAGGGCATTTGGGGAAGATGAACAACTTTACTCAATATCATCTGCTGTATTATGATTATACAATTATGGAAAAAGTCATATTTTCGGATTAAGGGCAGTCAATAATAATCTTCCTGTTTGTTTGCTTTTACTGAATTCCATTATTGTCAGTATTAAGATTAAGATCGCTTAGTTAAGTCGTCTAAACCGCTTAGGTTTTGAATTGAACGTAATCCCATATAACTGAAACTAAAAGTGCCTGATCAATACGCACTCTTATCCCCATGTAAATGCTTATTTAGTTCATATGAATACAGTCACTCGTTTGATTAGGCGTATATACGTAAATACCAATCTAATATATTCGCAATTAATTTCTTTATTACCAATTAGTGCTTACTAGTGATAAGTATTACTATCTACGGCTTCTGCAAAAATGGATTTTCTAACCAAATTATTTTAGGCTATCTAAGATAGCCGCCTTGATTGGTAAGCCAATTCTTTTCATACAAAGATGATTATTGAATTTGGGAAGTTGGTAGAAATATAAGCTTTGAAACAGCACTGTCAATGTAACTGCTGTGTCCTACGTTCTGATTCAGTTACGATAAACAATTCCTATGGTATACCTAGCCCAGTGTAGAAACGTGATGACCGAAAAGAGTAGGAGAAGCTAATTTCCAAGCAGAATTCAAATATAAACAAATCATAGATGTATCTACATTTGTCCTTCTGATCAACTCCCTCTAGTAGTGTATTTCAAAACTCGGTTCATTCTAATGTTCTCTGAACTAGAAAACTTATCGCTCACCAGGCTTCAGTTTTACTTAATATCAAATTTTGTAATTGACTACTGTATCGATAAATGATATACAACTGTCAATACTCCAGCATAGTAGCTACACAACTAGGTATAAAAATACCAAGGTAATAATTCTATGACTGACCGATGTAGTATAAATTTATTGTGATATACAACGCGGCAGTTTTCTATTACGACAAACTACTCAGGAATTACACATCAAACTTAGTGCATAAAATTTAAAACCCAATCTAGTCTAAAGGAAAAATAACTTTTCTTATTTTCGTGATGAGTAATTTATGAACTTACATTGTAATTTGTGAATATAACGTTTTAAGAAATACTCTGAAACCATCTTGAACGGAACGTTAAACATTGTGAAAATTTATAGACTATCATTGAAAAAGCCCAGACGAGGAAGTCAGTTACATATATATAACCATTATTTATTGGATACAGATTGAATTCTCATCTATAAATATCATTACTTATAAATTTTTATTAGCAAATAAGGTTTAGTACATGTTAGCTATTGCATTACCTCACACCGATTTGATTAAAATGCTACTTATTGAGAGAAATTAAGATAAGTATTAGAGTTCTTAAGATGAACAATGTTGGATAGTTGTTTAAATCTACATGACAACAGCTTTCTGTCCTCACAGTTATGATGTAAACAGAATTATTATGCTATAAGGCAGAAACAGTTTCTTTTCTAATCATGCTTTAATTTTACAGAGATAGATAGAAGTGACTAACATTATCTTTGTTAAGTATCAAATTTAGCATACTATGAATATATGTATGCTAGAAATGTATTGCTGGAAACGTTTAATTATTAAACTGCTATTAGGTTTTATTAGATCCATGAGAATAGTCTGTTTAAATGATAATTATCACTTAAAACAAATTGCGTATTACATAGAATATAATTTACGTCATTATTCTGAATACTTACTTGAATATCCATAATTTTCAACAGGACCAGGCCACCACGTTGTTGTCTCTCCAATGTCATTTTTAGCCCAACACCAAAATAGAATGGGGCCAGATTTAGCTAGATCAGAACTCTTCACTTCATTATCAATAGTAGCTAATCTACGCCTACGCTCTAATACTTGCCATGGTCCATATCCGTCTGTTTCACCATCGTTTAATAACATCGAAAAATCAGAAAGTACATTTGCTTTGCCCACTTCTTGCACTCGTCTTATAATGTAACCTGCCCATTGTGGTTGTGTCCATGCCCAAGCAAAATTTTTAGATTTTACTAACGGATAAGCTACAACAATTTCACAAGCATTTGTCCAATTTGAATTATTTTCATGAACTGATAATTGACATGGACTACTCATACACGTATAACGACCAGATGAATTAGACGGAGGTAACGGTGGGGGATCATAAATCAGACGTAAAATGGGAGGTACTAAAATTGAAAAAAAGTTAAAAAACAACAATTAGTAGTATACAAGGAAAATACATGGAAGAGTTGTTTATCATAAGAGGAGAAAAGAGTGAAACCATTTGTCTACTGTCAAATGATTATTTATGAATTATGGTTCTAATAAAAATATCGTCAATGAGCGTATCTCATATTGAATAAACAAGAGGTCTTGGTATTAACTGACTTTTGCACCTATTATTAAACTTTGGTGGGTAACCATTTGCTATTAATGTGTCAGACAGTAACTTTTCATCATATCCAACCGTGTCAGCAGCGCAAATTCTTTGAGTCCTCTTAAAGAGACACTTGATCAAGCCTCCTTGTATTGCAATGGACAGAAACTATGGAAATTTAAGTATTGTGCCGTCTAAGTTGGTTTCCTATACACTGACCGTCTTATAGTACCATCCTCCCTTCGAATTAAAAGTATGTCTAAAAAAGGTCAACTGGCCGTTATTTTCTGCTTCATAGGTCAACACGATATCGTTTTGAACCCCATTGAGTTTATCTAGTAACCGGGAGACTTCGTAATTTTTTTCACATATAATTAGTATATCATCCATATATCTTCTATATAAAGTTGCCTCGCTAATAAGCTCACTCACCATATTTCCACATATGACATAAATACATCAGCTAAGAGAGGCCCCCAAAGAGCTACCGATAGGTACACCATCAACTTGTCGAAAATATTCTCCATCAAACGTGAACTGAACATTGGCAATGCATAATAAAAGTATCTCATATCAAATCAAATTCTACATACATGTAAGTTTAAAGGAAGAGTTCGATCTTAGTTTATAACCGTGTCAATTAATGAATACAGTTTAACTGTGACACACCAATACTATGAATTCAAGTTCATGATTCTTTAATTTTCATTAGCAATTTATATTTCAAGCTTAAAAGTTATCTTGCTAACACTTAGAGGTAATCACTAATTCTCTGTCAGTAACTTAAACATTAAGCTGTTGTAAATACCAATATTCAGTGGCAATATTTTTAAATGTTTTGATAGTGTAACAAGAAAACGAAAATTATCAGAATTATGTCATGCTATATTGGCTCAATGCATTACGGACAATCTGATCACATATATACATGTTAAAACATTTATATATAGAAATAAACGGTCAACTAGACTAGAAATGGAGGACAAGAGGAGACAAAGATAATAAAGAAGTAATGTGAAAACAATTTGAAACCTCATCACTCTGGATAATAAGTTAATATTACCAGGATAGGTTTAAGGTGAGACTAAACTGTTTTTGAATGTATAGAGGAGGTATGAATTTTCGTATGGCTAAGGCTTAAGTAAACCTTACTTTACGCCATTTTACATCTTTGTGCAACACCATAAAAGCCGAGCAAAGATTAATCATATGACCTGTATCCTCTTACCCTCCATTTCTAGTCTAGTTGACCGTTTATTTTTATATATAAGTGTTCTTAACAAGTATATGTGTGGTCAGATTGTTCGTAATGTATTGCGTTAATATATCATCACATAATCTTCGTTTTCGTATTACACCATCGAAATTTATCAAGGGACTAATTGCCTTAAATTTTTAAATGTTGTTATGAAAAGTCCCAGATAGATTCAATTTAACAGCTTCACTCCTACCTAGTTCCAATAAATTTACTATCACTGTTCACAATCAAAATATTGTTCAACATTATTCACAGACTATAGTTAGTGCTGATAACCAAAACACAAGACCAATACGTCTATTTTGGTCTAATAATGTTATCGAATAGCAGACCAATCGCTAGTGAAAAATTTCAATAATTGAGAATAAAGGGTATCCCCATTTTTGTTTTCATTTCAATGATACTAGAGATAGACTGTTTAACGGAGATTCAGCAATATTCTTTGATATATTATGAAAAATACCGAGACTGGACTATGTGTTATTTCAAGTAATAATGCATCGGAAGTTCAACTATATTATTTCAAATCATTCAGGGTGAGACGAAAATCATTTTTACCAAAGGGAATTCGAGGAGATTGGTTTATCAGATACTGATCTTAGTTGAATAATCATTGAAACCACCCTGGTGTAGGACTTCTTCAGAAATCCTCACTCATGACTCTGCTGGAGATCGAATCTACGACATTCGGTTCTCACTGTGAGAGCTTAGTCTTTAAACCGCTAAATCCTAAGGAAATTATATACACCTAAATCTTCAACCAATTTCCAATATTAATTAATCATCTAATATTATTGGAGGGTAACTCCCTAATATCAGATACATTTGAACAGCACTCATTACATTCACTTGGTGTTGTTTTATTTGTACCTTCCGATTGTTATTTAGGATTGCAATTGATAACAATAGAAAGATATAAGCAAAACAACATCAAGTGAATTTAAACTTCACCCCATTGCACAAGCAGGTGGCTATCAGGACTCACTAGCTAAGTGGAGAACGCGATGGAGTTTGAAGCGAACGGAACTGAGTTTGAGTCCCAGAGTGAAAATCAACTCTTGGATGCAAGTACATCCAGCTGACATGCCTTAAATAGGACGAAACGGGCATCCTGAATTCTACTGTTAGTCACTATCTATTTTCGCTTAAAAAGCACCCATTATAGTTTTTTTTTAATAAAAATTTAGGAATCACCTCCAAAAATTATCGTTAGTATGAGGGATTTGCAAAAACATTCAGTTAGGCTGTTGTGTTTTCCTTTTTTACATATAATGAAACTGAATATTCAGTTAATCATATAAAAATAAATTATTTAAACAACTATTCACAGATATTGTATGAAAATTTCACATACATTTGCTTAATAAATGTAATAAATGTAATTATATCTGAAGAAAAAGAACATATTTACATGGTGATCAACTTAATGCAATGATGATTACCATTTAAATGAACTGTTGCTACAGCATATTCTGACTTTGAAAAACTAAATAAACACTGATACTGACCAAATATTCGTTGATCAAGGACTGAAATGTTGATAAATAAAAACATTTAAAAAATATTGTTAATCTTCAAAGAAGTGCACTTTTGAAATATTATTACTATCAACTTCCAAAGATAAACTAGTTATTATTATCATTTTAACCAGTACTAAGTAAGGGTTTAAACTTTCATCAATCAAAAAATTAATTTTTCTCAGTTTAACTAAATTGAGAAACAATATGTATTTCACCAAAGTGATGGTACTCTAAAGCTCCTTGAATATAAAGCTGATTTAGCTTAAGGTTACTGAAGGTATATAAATATATATGCAACTGCAGGTAGTTTGATAAACACCTGAGTAAACAACTTTATAAATACCTCACTCACACAGGTTAGCTGTAGTCTGAATTGCTCATTGGTTACTTTTTGGGCTGCGAAGTTGAGTGATCCGGGTTAGAAACCTCCAGAAAACATCAATTACTACAAGATCGCAAATATGCCTTGGTGACTAGTGCCGATCAGAGCAAAAACTAAGCTCACAGTTCCCACCAACTAACTTAAATCAAAGTAAACTTTCATAGATGACCTATGAGAGGTAATATTTAGTTGACTGATGATTTATCCAGTGTAAAATATCATGCAATGGGATCATAATGGTTGTTTTTGAATTAATACAGCCTGTATAAATACATAATGAATAAGTTTATGTGTCCTGTCAGAGTGAGATGTCGTTGAATCCACTTAGGTCTTCTCTGCACTATTTGTGAGGGAATTCAGATAATTTTCGATGACTGATATTCATGTAAAGTTCTTCAGTTAGATCCGTGAATCATGATTTAAGGTGTATGATTGAGAGGCCGCAAAAGCATCAACTCTTTAATGTTTATATTATACTAAAGTTGATAAGTGAACTCTTTCTACCACTCTAATAATTGTAAAACCCGATCGTGAAGAAATTATACATTCTTAGTTTGTAGCTAATGCTGCATAAATCCTCAAAACTGCCTACTAATTAACTTACAGTAGGTCTCATATGTCGACCGACCCTGTTGAATCGATGTGTAAAGTATAATCAGACGAAGTATTGGTGTGGACAAATTGTGTGCCCAAATACAACTACGTAACGAAAATATGTCGTTTATGACTCGAAGTGGGTCAAAAGTTGTTTCCAAAGCAATACAGTCTAAGCTCTTATCTTCTAACGATTCGTAAAATACTGCTCCCTATTGTCATGTTCTAAAAAACGTAAGGGTAAATAGAAAACCTAACTACCTGTGTTCCCTGTCGTAGTAGTAACTTATCTGTTTACTGAAAATAAAGTTCAAACAACAAACGCATTTGAACTGTATTTGATTATTATTATTAAAATCAACAAAATGGAGTTATTTGCTGACTAGACGTTCTAAAACATAAAATAATGACTATTCTATATCTACTAATAAGTTGCCATATGGCAAAGCATTTTTTAGGTTTTTATGCTGACCTTTATGTCAATGAATTTGAACTTACGCGGCAAATTAAGTCGAAGACGGGCTCTAATGGCCCTAATTGATGGGTCTCTTGTTGTTATCCGGGAATAAACTTGGTTTATTTGGCTATGGTTAACTGACCAATCACCAAAAAGGCCTCCTTTCCAAGTGACAGTGACAATATCTAATAACTTTACACTCCCAACAACACATGTACATGACATCCAATTGCGATCCATATCTAGAAATGTATTATCATCCAGCTGTCTTCTTGTGAAGTTAAAGTTTCCTATTTTATCTAGATATTCTATTGTTGGCACAGTGACATCATTTGTCCCAATAACTAAAATTGAAGAAAGGAGACATTATTTGACAAGTGTATTAATCTTGTTCAGGTGTGTGTATACTTTTACAACCTATGGATTCATCTAGAAATCGGAAGGCAAGAGAATTATGATTGCACTGACAAATGAATAAAAAAACATGAATTTATCTCCTAATATTCAAATACTTGGCGTGCAGACACTTCGGTGTTTAGTTATTACAAAACAGACGATCTAGAAAGTTTGGGGCAATTTCAAAACCACATTTGGAAATGTTGTGAACCCCTTTAAACCATGACTAATCGCAAGTAGGCTATAGAATCACACTCCATGGATGTATAGACGATTCCAACGACTTGTCAAGCGTAGAAAACACTTTCAGAACCTTTTATTAAAAAGTAATCATGAAGCTTTCAAGTAAATGTGGCGGTAAGTCAGAAATAGATATAAAACCGCCACTGTATGATCTAGCGTTACCTACAACAGGCAGTCAGTACAATTTAGATTTGAATCCACAGCATCACTACACGTAGATCTTCCAAAGTTACGCCATGGATGACAGAAAAGCTTCCCACACGTTAAATAAAACCTGAAGCTTATTCATCTCCATTTGCTCTAAAAAGCTTTGATTCAGTTTCAGCAAGACTGGGAGCTCATACAAAGCATTGATAGTAAATCCTAAATTATTTTCTGAAGATATACTAGACCAGGATTTCTAAAACATCCTCGAAAGGTTGTTTTCCTACTTAAATAGAATAAATCAAAGAACTCATAAAATTTCACCACTTCTTCAGGAAGACTCGCTGGTGATAGTAAGTGAAGATTGAAAAATCGTTATTTCTGTCAAAGTGTCTTCGTAAAGTGTTTCCTATTGGTGGTAGTAAAACACCAACCATTAGAAAACTGTTGTTGAATGTTTTGCTTACTAAGAAAAAATATGAAAAGAGACTACTCTAACATCTAAAACCAAACAAGTCTAGTGAGCCTGATATCTACCCCCAAATTATGGGAGCTCTGATAGATATAGTTAAGAAAACACCCGTTATGTCATTTGATACGCCACTGAGTCCGTTGAAGCTACTGAGAGATTCAAATGATTAAACGATTAATATAGTTTATAAAATTATAAATAAACACTTGATAGTGACTAACTCCCTGTCAGCTCTACTAGCACTGCAGCAAAGTTAATCAAAAAAACTAGTCGAATTGTTACCATACTCTGTGGCAAGAGAAAAAACGTTTTAGTGCAGATTATTCATGTTTAACCAAACGTATTTAAAGATAATTTTGTACTGCAGCAATAGATTACAATATTTTATTAGACCCATGATAGAGTTCCTCGAATGGGTCCTACAGAGACGTTTTAGTATGAGTTGCACACTCAAAGATTGAATTAATGACTTTTTCAGTGACAGTAGGTAATGCGTGAGAGTAAACGGAACACTATTCTCATAAGATGCCATGAAGATTGGGGTTTCTCAAAAGTTAATCCTAAGCATATTTCTCCTTACACTTTGAGTAAATGACCTTATGAAAATAAAGAGGTCATACGTCATATTGTTATAAACCACAGTAAAGTATTAGGTTACATGCTTACAGCAGTTAATAAAACACTACTACAGGAAGACTTGTGAGCTCATTTGAGTGAACAAACAGAGTTCTAACGAAATCATAGGATCTTAAAAGTCAAGTTAAATGACCATAAGGCAATTGTCGCTACGGGCTTCTGAATCCTTCAGGTAATTTGTAAGGCATTTTGCCACACATGAAAGATATATCTAACGTATAAGAGGCCCCACATAAAATATAGGATTCGATTGTATAGTTTCTTGTTTATATATGAGGGAGATACGCAAGGACTGAGTTCACTGGCATTGGGATAAAACAAAGAAGAGTTTTTCTGACTGGCTTTGAGAGGACAGACTGAAACTCATCAACTAATTCCCACCATCTTACCATAGGTTAAGGGGTGATTTGTTAGTATTTTACCGCTGAACAACAGAAGATATTTGTGTTGATGTGCCGTGTTTTTTTTGGAATAGATTGTGTGAGAGAACACCCTTAAAGGATAGAAAGTTTAAGATCAGATTGTTTACACACAAAGTTTCCTTTCTCGCACGAAGTCATGAAACAGCGAGATTCCCCAGTATGTCAACTGTTATGAGTATATTTTACCGGCGCACTCACAAAAAGACTGGATCCTCGCAGCATTAAAAATCACCTGATGTCCTATCTTGACCTTCGATGACTGAAAACTACTTCGATGGATGCTACTTCGTTGACTATTGTTAATATATCTCTGTAACCAAAGACCTGAAATCCAATGTCAATTTATATATCGCCACAATAAATCATCTGCACTTGGTCCTTCGAATTTTGGAAAGCTTATATATATATATATATATATATATATATACGTCTGTTCCTAAGTAACTAAGAAAGACGAATGCGTCACAAATTTGGACCGTGCCTTCCAATAAACCTATTTTGATATACCAAGACCAAAACAAAAATAAATTAAGCGTACTTGAATATATATACACTGTGAGTATATTTGAGATCCCTCTAGAGATACATTCATAAACACCAGATTCAGAGAACCCAGTTTCACCGATTTCCCACTGAACTTCGCTCCCGAATTTTGTTATCAGTTGTGTCGTTACATTTCTGTCATACTCCTTGCGGCTGATAGTTATATTATCCGGACTGGTAGCTGAACATCGCAGCTTTAAAGGTCGTCCAAGATAAATAGTTTTTGAACTTGTGAAAATCCATGAGTCGCCATCCAAGATTGATAACGAAGTACTGAAGTCTGATTAAAAAATCGGTTCGATACCTGTATTCTAACTTACCTAAAGACAATGAGGATAGAAATCTAACGAAAACTAATAAAGCCAATAAAAACATCACACACAAACTGCGCGCTTAAAAGTGCACATAAATATAAATTTCAGTAGTTGGTGCAAACAGCTACGTTTTTCCCAATACACACTATCAAAGGAAAATCCGTGTTAAAATTTCATCACAGCTTTTTATAACTAGTTTAAATATTCAAATACTTAACAGTGAAAACATATACCTTAGCTGAAGTAAACACATATGTAACTTTCAACTCCGATAATGGGATTAGAAAATCATCTATTCCTTAGGATCTGCATCTGGGTTTTCAAATGAATCTACTGGTTAGGAAGAGTTATGATTCTGTGTATATTATCTTTATAAGCGGGAGGGGGAACAATTTAGTTAATAATGGAAATGATTGAGTAGTAACAGAGTAATCCTCATAAATTACTAAACTACAGTGATTTTCAGGCGATCTTTTGAGAGGTTTAGTCGAGCGCAAAATCGCTTTGACTCGTGGTATTGAGTATCATAACTTACTGATTCAAAAAGTGGTAATTCCGAAACGGAATTTTTATGATCTCTTTCGTGTTGTCTTAAGTGCATATTATTTTTTCTGTGATTTGTCAAAAAATGTATCAGTGTTCTCTAAGGTTTGGAAGAACTATGCGCGAGATGACTCACTGGGGCCGTATCCCTTGCAGTCCTTTTTACCACACAGGTTACATGCTTGAAGATTCCAAGTCAACCGGGTAAGATATATTTTTTGGTCATAGAACCTTTTTAATTTCCCTTCTTTGGATATGTTCCAACAGAAGTTTCAAGATGTCCATCACGTCAGGTTTATTAATATCTAATTTTTTGTATAGGTTAGTACCGATTGCATTTATCTTGCTACTAATATAGTAGATTCAATCCCAAATGTATAGATTTGCCAGGATATGGCTATTCTATAAGATTTTATGTTCAAGTCAGATCAATCTATTCTGACTTGTCCCATCATAATAGTCAGGAATATGCTGTTTCTGACTTCTGAGGAACACATTACGGATGAAGACAGAATTATATATTTGCTATGAAAAGGTAGAAGCTACATAGTGACCACACCTTTATGACCGAGGAATTAAGGGTCCCCGCGTTATCTACCTCTGATCATCTCTGAGTGTTGAATGCTGAATGCAACTCTTCTCAATTCTCGTATTTAGATCTAGGGATCGTGTGACTGAGAACTAATACCGCCACAGAAACTGAATTAACGAGTGACTTCTCAAATGAGGTCTAAAGTAAACACTGAAAACCGTTCGGAGAACTACAGAGTCAGGCTACCAGCCGTCCTAACAGGGAACGTCAAGAGTATTACAAAAGTCAATGTATAGGTCTTTTTCAGTGATAGAAGTGTAAGAAGCGATTTCCTACGGACGTAATTCTAAACTAATCAACCGGCTATCAAACTACGATAGTTAGAAATATTCGAATTTATGAACTAAGAATTTCCGAAATAATGAAATTTAAGGCAGGTAGAACTATATAAGCACAAATTAACCTAAGTCCTTGTAACATATACGATTTTCGTGACTGGCTTAGACATGGGCCGTGGATTTACGGACCATCTCTGGTAGACCTCTCGTAGGTGGTAGAAAATCAGTTCATTGACAAAGATTTTTGTGGTTGAACAATTTTCATTATTCTTACTTTTGCGTGCGGTCTGTTAACTTTGCACCGAAAGATATTATCTACTCTCCTCATCGGGTCATTTAATTTTGAAGCAGTAATTGCTGTTTATTTTCAAGTTCATGAAATTTCTTGCTTGCACATTAGAATGAGAGAGCTTTAAAATCGTGTGTAACTCTTCGCACTTTGATCCTGTAGTTAGCGTTTTACCAAGCAGTTCAACAGAACCGTCTCCAGTGATCAAGAAGGAGAGCCGGCCTTGAGGTATTCGTATATTTTCTAGACTCAGGATAGATTGTATGCAATCAGTGATAAGGAATTCACAATAAAGGACTGAAGATTTTTGCCTCTAATCAGCAAATTATAGCACCTAAGCGTAGAAAGTTTGTGACCAGTAATACCTGAAATAGAAACTTTGTTGGGTTTAGTCAGAGCATTGAGATGTAGTGACTTCGGTTTTCCGACTGAAATAATAAACTTGATATTGTCAGTGTCAACAATAAATTCGCGAAGAGCAACACTGGACATACATTACCATTTTGGATAGGAAGTGAATTACTCAAAGTTGTAAATAAGTATAGCACATGACTATTAATCAATGAAATCAGTAGGATCCAAAATACGAAGTCTAGTATTACTTGCGGCAAAATGAACATTAGTTTCACAAACCGACTGGATGCCTGCCACTTTGCTACACCTGGAGCATTTAGCATGACCAAAGACACATTAATTGCGTAATGAAATTTCCTACAACTAAGCATTCACCAAACCTGTGCTCACCTCTGTAACCTGATTTTCTACTCAACCAATTTGTATCCATGTTTTTGCGAGAAAGAAGGTTACCGTTAGTTAAACGCCTGCTTGCATGACCTTGGGCAGTAATCGGAATAAGTTAACTAGACAATGCAATAGAAATCTTGGTGTCCTGGAGGTCAATTTCATGCACTGTTTTTCATAGTAAATACGCACAGTTATAGCATGTTGGAGAAAAACTTTGGCATTTGTATTATCTGTCTTTCCAGATTTGGTATGTCAATCCCTGCAATAAACCGCTCTCACAGCTACATATGGAAATCGAAATTAGTACATGTTACATGATTTGGTAGTAGTTCTTTGAAAGTTGAGTCGTGAATTGAAATAGGCTTACTTAGGAATGCCAAAGTTTTTAGTAAGCTATAAGCATCCTTCCATACGAATGTAGGAAAATGAACCTCGATTTTATTGTCTTGAACAACTTCTCTGGTCACACACCATATTTCAAACCTTTTCATATAATCCTCGCAAGCTTTAGGATTTCATTGTACATCCAACAGTTCAATAACAGGCTCCAACGCGACGCCATTGTGACGATTAGGAATATTCGAATTATTGTACTGACTAAGGAATTCCCTAATTAGTGCAATTTACATCAAATATAACAAGGTGAGCACAAATGAACTAATTATATTTGGAATTCACAATCATCACACAAATAAGTGAATAGGAATCATTAGACCGTAAAAATACGAACATAAAGTCTTAGATTAGTCAAAGTCCGGACAAGTAACATAAATTTACAACATCAGTATGCAAGAAGTAACCAATACTGTTGTAACGTGTGGACTGCAGGTCTTGATAAGCAGCGTTTATATCGATCGATTACAGTGACACGTAAAACACGTAAGGACGACCTAGAGTCCCGATTGGTCCCGCTTCCCTGTCTAGCACAGCCAGTTGAGTCTAGAACGCAAGTCACAGCCTCTGAGTTATGAATCTTCATATTTCAAACATACTCTGTTTATATGTCAGCCAAACAGATCACACCGTATCATAAAAATAGAAAACAACATCTGTACAATATTTAACGAGTGAAATAAATAACGGCCAATAGGGAATGCCCATTTAACGTCCAAGGACACCATTCGACTTAACACAATAATTATTGGTACATTCCTCAGCATACCTAACAAATACAGTTTACTTGACAGAGTAAAAGAATGAATTACTTAATATACCGAGCAATAACTAGAGTATGGTAAAACTTAGTCAACAAAGCTCAATACAACTAATGTCAAACACGAGAAATTATAATTAACCAATAGGTCACCAGCCTACCAAACCCATTATGGGAGCTGTCTACATATAGTGATTAATACAGCCCTTTTAAATTCATACAACTGCATAACAATTTTGGAATGCGATATCTGACTATGTGATGCATGCTACTTATTTTTGTCAACATCAGTAGTATATAACAGCAATCAGAAGTGGAATATCTGGCAGCGTAAGGTTGAGGAGTTCGAATCGAGGAGAACGATGACATAGAAAAATTGTGCTAGCAGTGAAAGAAAGGTGCTACTTGAGGCATTTGATGGAGGATTTGCAAATGAAGTATTGAATGCATGGTTTTCACATTCCAAGAAAGAACTCGGTAATTTTGTACTAAACTTAAAATTTATTGTCCCCACCTTAGTTCTCGTTCACTGCAAGTATATGACCGTCTAGTGCATCAAATGAACTTTACTGGTTAATTTGTGTAGAGCTCTCTGAATAATCCAAGTGCCTTTTGTTCGAATCTTCCCAACACTATATTTTTCGACTGCCTGTCTATATACTTATCTGTTAATCATATTTCATCATCACGCTGAAGTATAAATACTTAGAATGTGCTGACTGGTTAACGCTGAACAGTTTGGATTTATTTCAATACCATGCATATTAGATCAGTTTCATTAATCCTTGATACATTTGTTGGTGATCCTAGGGCCATTGGTGATAAAAATCTAATCTAATTACGAAAGGGCCTAATTTCGGTGTTAATCCAATTCTGTTAAATTTTATCCCTGCTGTGTTTATTTATTTCCATCACAATTGATTGTTCACTACTACGGTATATCCTATTAAATCCAATCATCTAACTATAAAAATTAAAGAACACTTATACTTCAGTTCTTACTGAACTTACTAGTCAGCATTTTTGAAGTTAAAGATGACAAGATGACTAAGGATTATTAATGGGTCTGTGGTGGTTCCCAAACCAAAGGAGCTTACACAAAATATATTGATACACTAGGTTAACAATGATATACCAAAACAAAAATAATGGCAAAGAAACCTAGATGTCTGTCCGTTAGTAAAAACAAAGGTAATAAAATACCGTTAGCAATACAAAAGGTATATTAAACAAACAGACGCTAACAGTTACTATAGAATGAATGTTACTTGTTAACTGCCACGTGAGAACAACGATCACAAACTGAGTTCACTTGATTGACAGGTGTTCTTCTGCAAGTGACTGCACCAATGACTTAATGAGGAAGACGGAGTCCAATAGTATTATACAATAGTAAACCGCGCCAAAAGTTCAACGTTGAGTCGGAAGGCCTATAATGATGTTATAATACTATTATAGTCTTCAATCAAAACGGTGGCCAATAAAACAGAAGAACAACGGCGTAGATAGTGTTCTATATTTTAAACAACGCGGTAGTAGTATCGTATATCATTCATCGAAACAAAAATTATCGTCTTTTTAACAAGTGATAAAGCAAAACAACAGATATTGAATAAAAATGTGGTTACAAATAAGGTGTGACAAATTAGAGAAAAAATGTGGTTTTTATTTTTGTTGTTACAAAAATCACTGAATATATGTCACCATAGGTCCAAATCCCAGGTATTCAAAGTAGAGTATGCCTCCTCTTTCATGAAGTTGTATAAAAACTTATGTTTACTTTTCGTGGACCTCATTAGATAAAATCTATAAGTTTTGTGATCACTTTTTCCTTTCTGAGTAAATATATTGAGTAGTGTTTCGTAGTATGTCAGTCACCTGCATCATTTGAGTGACACCAAATGTTACAGACAGTGTGCTTAATCCAGATTAGTTTTCAAGTAGCAGACCTTTTCAGGAGAGTGATCGAAGGAGTTTGGTGCACAACTGGTAGAAAACGATGTGACGATCATTGTATTGGAAGAGATTGCATTTTAAATCTCAGGAAGTCGAAGCACTTCAATAAACCGATTTAGAAGGATTAATGTATTGTTTAAGAAGCGCCTACCGATATTACTTGGCGTCTATTATATTCGGTTTAACCACTTACACAGCCATAGTGAATTTATTCAGGAGATTACGCCTGCTTTATTTGTGATCAAAAGAGGAGTTTGAAAATGATGTTACTGAGATATTAGTTGATCAAACACTACACATTCATTTTACAATATTCGCTGAGATATTTCGTGAAATGTAGTCACTAAAATCACTAAATACCTGTTGATCAAGAGCTGGCTTATAGCTTCTGCTTAGTTGATGTGGCAGCTAGTCAGAAACAGGACATAAATTTCAAAATATAAGTTAACCTTCTCTCTTTTTTTTTCGAAAAATACCTATAACACAATCAACTGGCAAAACATTTCAGAGCACAGTTACCTGGCTTAAATATGCAAGCACACTTAAGTATTTGTAATATGTTACATAGTTGTGATGATTATTAGTATTTGAATTGTTACTGTCCAATTCGTACTTCAGTAGTCTCAAATGGACCAATACTCAAGTCAGAGAGAAAGTAATGAATACACTCGAAGGTGTTGTGTTTGCGATCCGAATCAGGTTCAGGATAATCCAGAAATCATCGTTACATACAAACACTCACCACTTTATTTTTGCACAACGAAGTGAAACCACGCTTGAATATCGAAAATAACAAATTTCAGCTCAAGTCAGTAGATCAGAATTCCGCTAATTCAGTTTTTAGTTATTTATTTACCATTTATCACAAAGTTTACCCGTTTTCAAATAACCTCAAGGTAACTAGGCTCCCAACGAACGTATTTAGTGCCTCATTATAATTTTCCGATATTCATACCAGTATGTTGCTAGGAATTTACTGCTGAGTGTGAAATGATCACAACGATTATTCATCTTATTATCACTTTGAGGCTAAAGTGATGCCGGAAGAATTCATCAGAAGTTACTGTGGTTTATCCTCCACCTTTACAGCTGTACATTTGTATCAGAATTCTTTATCGTTTCACACCTTAATAAACAGAAATCTACCATTCATTTAAATACGTGTTTAAAACTCAAACGTGTAGCTTCACCATCTTAAAACTCAACCTGCATATAAATATGTTGAGTGGATGTTACATCTAACTCATTTACCGAAAACATTTGTTTCAATCTTCTAATAGCCTTATTCGTTATGAAAGATTCACCAAACGCAGGCCATGGTGCATTGCTGCGAAGTCACATCAGTGGCACCAATTCTATAAAATAATCTACTGCGACGTAGTCAAAATGCAAAAACATATGATAGAACTTTGAAACACTATCTGGGATGAATTCATAAATTTCCGGATTTGTTTAAAACACACTCTGAGTGCTAAGAGTGGTTCTGCTTTAGATGACAGTAGATGGAGGTGCACTTTTTGAAAATTACTGTACATTTAGGTTCGAATAAGGCATGTAGTAATATACAAAGCAATTATCACTTCATAAAAATATCACACTATCACTTTATATATTTGAATGAATAGAATGTGCTTATGACATCACCAGTCTATTGAAGTGTTCATTTAAATCAAGATAAATACTCTTCAATAAGAAAGCAAATCTGAGATGGACTTCTCAATCTGATTCAGTTACCCATCAGGTCTGAAAGTTTAAATAGTTTGTGAGGATCGCCACCTAGATAAACCATTAACTTTCACTTAAATCATGAACTGATTAGTCTTAGACCATCATTGAAAACCTTCATTTCAGTATGCCACTACATAGTGGTGCGCACGCACGATTACGCACGCAGGAATGAAATGCAGAACATTCAATATGATGTGCAGACGCTTGAACTCTAGCCCACTCATATTTTAAGTGCACGGAATAATGTTGTTTTGTTATAACAGACTAAAATGCATCATAAAATACTTGATTTTACAATAGATGTGATAGTTGTGCACTATAGTTGCTTAGATGAGATTTGATTTACATGAATTTAACACATTAATTAGACTGAGCCAGAGACATGTCATATGAAATTTTAAGCCTACTTGAAACTATAGTACTACTATTCATAATGTCTTCAGACTGATTCCCACTGCTCTGACAGTGAAACTCTTGTTTCCCTAATACAGTTTATAACCAAAGACTTAACAATTAAATGCCACGTATACTTGAACAAAAGAAATACGGAGCAATTAGGATACATCTCCTTTTGCTCGTTTCAATCGTCTGCTCGTCGTGCACTTTGATCAAGACAATGTACTTAAGGCTCTTAGCACCTTAGATATGGAAAAGTCAACAGGACCGGATGAACTAAACCCCGAAAACCTGAGACGAATCGCTCAATATATTGTAGCCTCTCTGTGATATTTAATTATGTCACTTGACCAAGGTGTGTTACCTACAGACTGGAGGGGTGCAATCGCCACTCTAATATATAAAAAAGGACCAAGACAACTTCCATCGAACTACAGACTTTTCAACATCACCAGTGTCGTAGTTAAAATGCTGGAAAGAATAATCAAAAAGACCATAATGACATTTGTGGAAACCAACAACTTGTTAAACAGCGAACCCCCTTATAGCAAGTGAGAAATGGATCAAGGCTCAAGATAATGGAAAATGAGTGGATTTTGTCTTCACAGACTTCAGCAAAGCATCTGACAAGGTGCCAACAAACAGGCTGCTGTTGAAGCTGGAAAATATTGGCATTGCCGGATCTCTCCTAAAATGGCTTCAGGATTTCCTATTAGGTTGTAGAAAGAAAGTAAGAGTAAATTTGAAGTGCTCCACCTCGACACAAGTATTTAGTGGAGTACTGCAAGGTTCTGTACTAGGTTCTTTACCTTTCATACTGTATGTAAATAATCTCCTAAGTATTGTTGAGTCCCCAATATTATTATACTCAGATGATGTAAAAGTTTGGCAAGAAATAATGGAAGACACAAGTGCATGCGCACTTCAGGTAGACTTAAGTATTGTGATTGGCTAGTCTAAAGAGTGGTTAATGCGGCAAAGTGTGTCTATTTACACCATGGAGATACAAAAGTAAATAGGTACTCATGGTCCGGTCTCACAAGGGTCTTGGAGTGACAGCGAGTCACGATCTTAAAACCACTACCCACTGCGGGCAGCTAGGAGGTCGAGAACCATATGAGATTCAGGGCGGAAATTTACCAAGTTAAATACTATCATGTTCACTATAGTCTACACAACGTTAGTGAGAACTAAGCTTGAAAACTGCGTTCAGGCTGCAAGCCCTTGTTTAAAAGGTGACTCGGATATACTAGAAAAGTACAGAGGGCAGCTACTCGTGCAACTCCAGAACTCCGGGGTTTACCTTACAAAGAGCAACTTGAAAGGCTAGACCTCTTCACTCTGTCCTATCACAGATCAAGAGGTGATCTGATTTTGATTTATAGAATACTAAGAAATGATTTGGGACTTAAGATATCCTCTCTTTTTCTTCACACTGGATTGGGACATCTCAGAAGAAATAACAGGCGAATCGAAAAGCCAAGAACGAACAAAATACCTGTGGCATACAGGTTTCCGCACAGTCAGCAATTCTTGGGACTTGTTACCTGGAGCAGTGGTGTTCTCACCTTCACTTGACTCTTTCAAGAGAAGACTAGACAATCACAGAAACCTACTACAAAAGGAATAACATAAACCGTAGGCCTTCTGTCCTTATTACACAGATCTGAATCTGAACTGGACTAACCCAGACACAGGTGCAACAAAAATATTATACGTTCCTTTCCGATATTTGAGATAAAGTCTTCAAAAGGTAGAGGAATCCTGAAAATTGCCGTGTATTCAGCTACGCCATTTTCAGTCACTTATTCATCGTCATCAACCCCTTAATTAAGTTGATCATAATCCAAACAATCTAGCTCATCAAATAGTTTATAACATCCACTAGCAGAAGTAGTAGTGCTACTTTACTTATATTTCTGTATCTAGTACAGGTCTTTTTTCAAATAATAAGCTTTTCTCACATTATCACCTCTATCTGGAATCTCAGCCGTTATCTTACAATGTAATCCATTTATTTTGAACAATTCAACTTTTATGCTTATATCCTTATGTTTTTCTCCAAACTATATTTATTCTGACATGTCATTCAATAAAAAAGTTTTTTTTTTCACCGGAGCGGTTGGATTATAATCAGATTCACTATCATAACAATATGAAAAACCGATTTGACTACCTTCACAAAGATCCTAATTTTGGAGCCAAATATATGAAAGTTCACCTAAAAGGTTTTTCATAGATCTAGAAGTACACCTGCCCTTTCTACATAATCTCATGCAGAAAACGATTCAACAAACCAAGGTTTACCTCAGTAATGTCATCCCTCTATGCAGTCAAAAGTTACTTGGTTACCCAGAATAACTGACTATACAACAACAACAACAAAATGGTTGAAAACTACACTTTTAAGTACTTGAGAATAAACAAGAATATTCCCAACAAAAGTGGATCAAATTTCTACCTGCAAGTATCAAATAGAATAATAAATTATGACAACAGAGAGTCTAACACTAGCAATAATCAGTCACGACATACTGTAATCTTGAGTTCAGTCAAACACGGACTTATTTTTAGTGTTTCAAAATCACACAACAACAAAATGAAATCATAAAGGCAAATTTTAACCAGAGTCAAATGATAAAGACTTGGTCAAAGAAGATTAAGAAATATGAAAATATAGTTACACAAGTCCTGGATAAAAGTTAATTTACACAAAACAGATGGAAAAATTCAAGAAATGAAAGGAATATAATTACTTCAGATACTGTGGGAAGCGTGCAGAACAGTGTGAGTAAGGAAATTTGGAAAGGAAAAGTACAGTAGAAAAAGTTAGGTAAAACCCAGTGAACGCATTAGAATACATTTGCATTTAATTATAAAAGCAATCAATCGCAATGAGTAATAACAAAAGCGTCAGATTCAGACAATCTGATAATCAAAACTAGAAGTTGATAGAGTAAGGTTTTAAATTTGTTATACTTAATTGTCTTTATCATTTATATTAATTATATCCATGATTCATTTCCTGCGCAACATGAAATAAGAAATATTGTAAATAATCTTAAATAAATTACGAGAATATAGAGGGAACAATGTAAACCCTTATGGTAAGAATGATCTTACAAACATTCTAAACATGATACTGGATTATGTTGTAGAAATTACAAGAGAAACAAGAGAGAAGATAGTTTCCGCAAAAACGATAAAACTAAACTATATAAGTAAGGTTAAGTGAATCATTAAGTGAACTTGACAACTCTTAACACTGTTCAACTAAAAAATGCTGAGGAGTTCCACGGAAGGATGAAACAGCCGTCCAGTGCTTCCAGGTTTTCCATGGTCGTCTAGCTTCAATTGACTCATGATCTCAACTATTAAACAGAAAATAGCAAAGATAGGCAAATAATTCATAATACTAGGACTAACATTGAAGCTTTAAGATTTGGAATTAGGATTTAGCTTTAGAGTTTCACAATTTGATAATTTTTTACAGTTATTCTCTATGTATCTTAATCCTAACTCTAACCCTAAATCATAGTCCTAGCAATCCACATCCTTTTAAATGGCTTAGGATGTTTTCACCAGTGAGATTATTCAGAATACAATCTATAGGCAACAGACTGTTTTGATACATACACCGTAATATTGAAACAACTTATCCATTTCAGATTGATCCACCTTTATAGTTCAGCACTAAATATATTCGACAATATCAAAACCAAGAGAGGAATAAGGCGTAAAAAACACCCGCAGCACAAATACAAAATAAAACATATATTTCACTTAGAATCCGAAGACTGAATAAACCAGCACTATAAATGAAAATGTTATGAAAACCTTCCGTTTTGACTCTTCATACTAGGAAATTTCCAGAGTAATCAACAAAGTTCGGTAACACTATAATCTATGGACGCTAAAGTGACCTTGAGGTAACTCTCCTACTTACTAGGGTCCAAAGAGGGTTATAAATGAGTATGAGAAATTAAGATTTAGAGTTTAAATTTTCGGTTAGGAATTAAAGTAACGGTTTTCATCACTAACTGGCACTGGCCATAATGGCAAAATGCTGTTTAACTATGTAGATTAATTAAATTCGTGCCAACGTCCAATATTTTGTTATTTCCATATTCTCAATCAAAAGCTTTATCAATGATGACAAAACCGTATAACGGTAGATGGAATAAAATTTCGCGATCGATATGTTGTTGTCACTGTCTTAAATCTGATTAATTTCGAATTTAAACTTTAAGTTGGAAATCTGTAACAGACTCCTATGATGGTCAAATCATGATATTACATATATGCATACATACAGAGATTTAATAATTTTGTTGCTACGTTCCTTTGACAAGTAATGTCATACAATAATACATGCATATTTATAAAACTTTGTGAAGTAAGATTGATAGATTCCTATCAGGGATGTATTTGTGTTAGTGTTTCTAGCTGATCTGACAAAACTAACCAATGACCCTCAAATTGATTGTATAAAACCTAATCCAATAGATAATCGATTACATTTATGAAAAAGATTGTATTAGTAAGCGTAGGTGGTAGTGGGGTTAGATCGTTAGGGGAGAGAATGATAATCAAACTACTAAATGACAATTAAGCAACCAATCAAAAACAGTTCTATTTATGAACTTGATTACGATAGTTTCCCTTAGAAAAATTTGTCTGATTTACCTACATACAAACATATCAACAAATTGAAGGCATACATACCTTACGTGTAAATAACCTTGGCAAACGAGGTAATGGGAAAATGAATAATAATAAATATCATTATCATAAATTTATGAGCTCGTTAGTTGGTGAGCAAGTGTGGAACTGAAAATCGACAAAATTATACGCCGCAAATCGATGCACGACGTGATGCTAAGTTTGGGAAATTAATGAAGAGAATCATATTGATGATTACTATTAATGATAATGGATGTGTATCGATAATTCATAGTCGAATAGAATAGATGAAGTTATCAGTGTTATTTTCTCATTCTATCTGTTCATATCTGTCATTTTTGTTTCCTGGATCAAACACTGAATATTCTTCTCAAAAGGATATACATTCTCATCTTATACACTTTTGATTTAATGTGATCAGTACAATATGAATGGATTAAAGAATATTATGTTAAAAAAGTAGATTTTATTCAAGAAGTATGTTGGACTGAATCAAAATTTCAATCGAACCAACCATGTTTTTATTATTGAAGAGAGTGAGTTGACAATAAAATAACCACTTTTTATTGATTTGGTTGTTACATTAAATCTTGTGCAATAAAGTTTACAAGGAAAGTAATTAGATGATAATTGATTAACAACGTATTTGCTCTATAATAACTCATTCATTAATGGGACAGTTTTACTAGTACGATCAATATTTGGCTTTTTAGATTATTTTTTAAATCTATTTCTTAACTCATTTACCAGGTACAGATTCGTGTGCTTGGTTTTGAGCTGGACTTTAAATTTAAGGGCTAGTGATGCTATCTGGCTGAACAAATTGACTACATAAGTATGATGCTAGCTTAGAATAGATGAAGCCCAACGGTTACATGTTTGTATGGTTGGTTGGTTGCATATGGTCATGCTTAGATTCCCCGAAAACACTCTGCATTGTTCATAAACTACAATGCACATTTAAATTCAATACAAGCAAATCGTTTAATTCAACTTAGATCAGGCGGAAATAGGTACAATTGTGAAATTGTCTCATGCTATAAAATCAAACAAATCAAAATGTGATGCCTTATAGGTTCTGCAACAAAATTCCAAGATTTTTTCTGTCTATTTCCAAAAAAAGCACCATTACAGAGGTATGGTGGAACAAATTGATTGTGCTTTAGTTGTACAGAAATGGTGCTGTATTAATGTTAATGCTTGTGACATTATCACTGAGTAGTGATCAATTCATTTTTGTCTGGTCCTTAGTGTAGATTGAAACACCGTTGGATGCTGACTCAGTAGTCTAGAGGTTAAGCGTTCGCTCTAGATTGAGCGTACTGAGTTCGAGTCCCACGTGTGGGATCGTGGATATGCACTACCAAGCAGTCCCATACTAGGACGAAACGGCCGTCCAATGATTCCTGGTTTTCGATAGTGGTCTAAGATCTCGATAGACTGAAATCTGCTAGTTAAGTCGCAATCTGAATCAAATCAGTAAGGATCAGTTTCTTTCATGTAAACTGTTGTACAAAAACAAACATGTGAACGGGTATTTTGATAGATTAATCGTTTTTCTCAGTAGTTCACATGAACAACATGAAAATTATGTTGAGCTATTTAAAAATATTTCCATCCTATCAAATATTCAGCAGGAAACTGATGTGAAGTCATGTGTTGGTCCAGTGTTTCAAGCTTTCATTGTTTCTTGAAGTGACTCCAGTTCGTAATGAATACTGCATTTAAATGACATGAAGTACTTACTAAACTACTCATATAAGATTTTTTTATAAACATATGGAATAGTAATCTGTAGTTTAGATCTTTACTTAATTGGTAGGTGAAAATCTATAAAGTGAACTATATTCTTGAATTCTTTTATCTATTGTTAAGTTGGTTCATCTACAAATACCTTTAAACAAGTTAGTAGCTATTAGGAATCGAAGGCGAAAGGAACTGGATTTGAGCCATAATGTAAAAATCAACAGTTAGATGGAAGTAACTTCATCTGATAAGTTTCGAACAGGATGAAATCTGGGTCCAAGATTCTATTACTAGTTACAATACAATCTATCATATATAACATTTGATAAGAGGTATGAACAAATACTTCAGTTTTGACACCTAAGTATTATGACAGTAAATCAAGCACTTTTAACTGTCAAATTCAATAAATATCATTAGAAATACACAAATTTCTAGTGGTTTCTTATTGTATTGAATTTTATACATTTTTATCACCATCTTGATAGATTAGAACAATGAACAAACAACACTGCTCCCCTACCTAATGTCCGTAGTGATAACAATAATCATAATTAGTACATGCAATTATGAAATAATAACAATGATAGTGTAGTGAACGAGAACACAAATAGGACAGCATATTTACAGAATATCTTGGTAAAATCTGATAACCATATAGTAAATACTTCATTAGCAAAATATCCATCAATTGTCTCAGACTTTGTTGTTCTTTCGTTTCCATATCGGTCACTCTTTGTTCTCGTTCTCTGCTTTTCGATTTTCTCAACCTACTGCCTCCAGGCATTCCACTTTCGATTGGTGGTACATATTACTTATGTCTGTCGACATCAGTAGCATGAACCAAAATAATAATAATTCTTATTATTTTTTGAATTTATTAATAGTGAGACGATTAATGAAACGATCTTCCATAATTGATTAGCTTGCTAAATAATACCATATGACATGTGAAACATTTTTTATACTTAAAATAATGTTAAATATATATTATGGTAAACACAAAAATATTGACATACTATATGTTTCCACTGATAACTTATTTCGTTACTTTCGAATACCTAGATCCATACAGGATACATTTTATTTTATAAATATGAAATGGTGTTTTTTCTATTTTTGACGTTTAAAAAATTGATCAGTAAACTTTATGCCGTTGTTTACTGAGAATTTTACACTATTCTCAGGTAAATTTAATCATGGACTGACGTTTTATGTAGCATCGATTCAGATTAAGAAGCATTAAACTAACGCTTTATCCCATTTTGTGATGTCTCAGTCTGGTTAGTTTGCGCATCGTAGAACTTGCCAAATATTGACATCACTTCAAATATGTATTATTTAGACTGAATCATCAGTTAAATGGATGCACGGTATTAGATGGTGTAGGCTTAAGTTGGATCAACCAAACCAAAATGCGACCTCGGTCCATAAAGTTATCGACATTTATACATTACCCGTGCTAGTAGGCGTAGACTACCTAGTTCAGGTTCGGCTGTTGGAGATGTTGAGTTACATAAACCAGAATCGACCAAAATGGCTCAGGCGCTTTCCCTTAGCTCCTAAGTCTTAAAATTATCTTAAACTTTTTTATTCCAGCAATTCACTCTTCCTTCTCGAATCCTATCTACTATCACTGGTATTGTTACAACTTCTAACCTGGCGTTTTGCTATGCTAAATTGATGTGGCAACTTGAAGTGGAGCACATGGCTGACCGAGTAAATATAAGCAATGAAAGTTATGAGATGGTGGAGATTTGTAGCTCAGGTGGATGAATTTTGTTCTCTGAGCTGGATGGTTTGGTCGTGGAGCTTTCATCGTTCTGTTGATGATGTTCAGAAGAACGATGAAAGCTCCACGACCAAACCATCCAGCTCAGAGAACAAAACTCCACCAAAATGAAAGTTATATTAAAACCCCTAATGATTAACGAAAAACGACATATTTTTCCTTGGTCATAGAAACTACACTATCCCATTATCGTAGATTCTTACTGACGGAAACTACCATAAATCAAACGCAACATATTAAGGACACCATTGAATCCCAGCTCAGTGATCTAGAAGTTTGTTGGGGAGATCTAGAAAACTCACCGAAAAAAGCCAACGAGGCTCTGAAAACAATGAGAAGCATCATATACAATCATCATCCAATAGAAGTCTTGCCAGAAACATCTAGAAAGTTAAAGGTCACATGTCGAGTTTCTGATTGGATGGTTACCTATACTGTTACTATGTTTAGTAGCGTTCCTGAATTTTCCGGAAACCAAGGCCATCTAAAAAACTATAAAAAAACCCGAGAATTTCTGTACACAAACGAACCTTTGGAGTAAAGCGTTTCTTCTATATTTTGTACCTTCTCTCGCGTGTTCAAGTTGCTGTGTAAATCTAGCCTGGTGGTTACCAGCAAGAGCTTAGGAATCGAATCTAGCGTTCAGTTAAAAGGCTTATCAAGGTTAAGCGTTCACATACGCGATTGAAGGACCTGGGATTGTTTCCCATATGCAGCGTCGTGAATGCACATTGTTTCGCAGTTCCATGCTAGGACGAAAAGGCCTTTCCGTGCTTCTAAGTTATCAGTGGTGGTCTGGCTTATACCAGTTCGTGATTTGAATGAAATTAACATTCTCGACAACCTCATACTAACAGTCAAGGATAGTTTTTGTTGGTGTGTAATCATCTTACCATTTCTCACACGAACTCGTGTTCAGTTCTCATATTGTACAATATAATTAACCTTAATAAATGAACTGTTCACATTATTAATAACTAAGTTGTCTAACAGTAATTAATCAGCATATTCAATACTTAATTATTAGAAAATCAAATTATCTGCACATCACCAAAATGTTGATTCATATGCAGTATTGATTACAAATTGATAATATTTGAGGAGACTAACTTTTGTATCATTAATGGGAAACAACTCAAATGACATAAGATTGAATGTACTCTTATTGATATATTATTTATCTACCATATAATCTAAGTTTAATTTAACTGAACAAAATAATTAATTAATTTTAATGCATTGATAGCTCTATGCATTACACTTCTTTACAACAACTTAGATTGTAGTAATTATGGTAGAAGTATAGTTTATTGATGAACCAATCAGATTCTAGAGAGAGCCAAATGGAGTTTTGCGCGTAATTCAAAACCCAATAACAGATAGCATATTATCATACGACGTAATAAGTCAAAAAAAGTATATACTACCGTTATTTAACCACTAAGACACTTCAGATTGATAAACGTGATAAGACTACCAGTAATGACTTTAAGTGACTAGAAATAACGATTAGAAAGTAATTAGGTTTTTTTAATGAAAAAAGACAAATTCTGTATAACATTTGGTATGGATAATGAAACTTTACTAGTAACTTAAAGGTTTTCAATAATTAAACTGAAAGAACTAGATTCATAAGTGTTTATACATAAGACTACGTCAGCACTTTTCAACCCTAATCTTAAGTTGATAACTAGCTCCTATCCCTAAGTCTAAACTTCTTATTTCAAAACCTAAATCTTAATCCAAACTCTTTACACTAGTTCTAAATCCTAGAAAATTCTGACCTTAGCTCTAAATCCTAGTCTGGAACCAAGTAGTTCACTCTTTTCAGAATGACCCATACAGAACAATCATTTGATATGTTAGATGGTTGGAGCTAGTCAGCAGGATGCCCTATTTGACCACAGTTTCGTGCTAGGTATCACTCACCAGCAAGACGAACATGTAATTATGTAGGGTCGGATAGTGCCTATGAACTAGAACCTAGGCCACCTAGCTTCACAGTCTGAGAGATTACCACCGAGCTATTTGGGTCTTGAATGACTTCCCATGGATTACCTTCAATCATTTGACATCTTGACATAGTGCAGATCGTATTAAGTCATTCAGACTAGTGGTCGGATTGTAATATGAAAGACGATGTGATCACATTTCAGTGATTAGTCAATCGTAAATACATCCATTCAACTGATAGTCAGATCCTAACAGTGTTTGCCAGAAAAATATTTGTTACATACTTGGTCTGTCTACCCAACAATATAAAGGAGAGGACTTGTCTCGTTCTAGGTTAAGGCTAACTGGTTTAGCCTTGAGGCTGGAAATGTGTCAGATCGAATTGAGACTAACGGCATTGAACAGAGAGACGAAAGCCATTCTATCACCTCATTGGTTGACAAGCGAGAGAGTAGATGAGTCAACTGGAACACTACTCGACCTATTTCCGATTCCCAATTCTGATGCAGATTAGTATCGAAGGGTACACCAATACAACGCACAATCACTTAAAATACAATTATGTCCAAACTGAACATTGTGCTAGAAAATTAGAGTACCAAAGGTTACGTTTGATTCACAATAGCTTTGGAGCAGAAAATGTTATGTCAATGACCTATATATCAAAAGAAAGCATATGGTTTATAGAATAAACTATGGAAAAGAACTAAATTTTAGTATTTTACAAACTTTGAATTAAGTGAAATAACGTCCCCCGAAAATAGCTTTCGCTGTTTGTCATGGCTTCTTTATTTGTCTGTTCACATCAATATCAACTGATTTCAACAAAAGTTTAGCTATTCAACATGTGACATTTTGATAAGTGTTATGAAATGTAAACGCCTTTATAAATTGAAAAAAATTGATCAGAACTCTCAACTCGGTGTAACAGTCTAGTAACACTTCTTGTACTTCAATCGACCTAACCATCAATCACTTACTTTGCCTGAAAACAGAGAACTTTGAGTATTTTATAATTCATGAGTCGATGTATGCTAGACTACCATTGAAAACCTGAAAGTATTAGATGGCCATTTCGTCCTAATATGGGACTTCTCAGAATTGCACCTCCATGATCCCCCATGCGGGGCTCGAAACCAGGACGTCCGGTCTCGCACGCGAATGCTTAAACTCTAGACCACTGAGTCTAACTTCAATCGATCCATGATCTTGTGCAACCATTCATTCATTGTCTGAGGTAGATACTTGTCTCTACTCTATACAGCTTAGACTCCACTGGTCTATCCTACTTCGGCTCCCGAATAATTCAACTACAATCTCCACAAACTCCCATTCTAATATATTACAATTGTCTTCCTAAGTGTTCAATCATTGTTTTTCACTTATGTAAAACATAACAGTTGTAAGCAAACTTTATCGGTTTACTTCATTCCAAAATCATTTTATTTGTATACCACTTATGATTACTTACTAGTCATGAGAGTTTATGAAATAAAATCAATAATTTTTTTTCAATCCCTAATTTTACCGTTTCACAAATGGATAATGTTTTCCATAAGAAAGATTTTCTACTTGTCAATATTCTAATTATGCTGCTAACTATAAAACAGGGTATTATTTAGACAATAAAATTTTTTCAGTATTTCTCTGTTTTATCAATGATTATATTACATGAAAATGTGTCGATAAACGTACGCTTAGTGATAGAAGGTTCTTAGAAGCTGATGATGAAACAGTGAAAAACATAAATCATATTGTAGACTACGGATAACTTTTAATATGTTAATTAAAAGGAGTATATTTGTTTTATAGATTGTATTTCTCACAAACTGATCATCTCTGAAGTACCATTGAAAATAAATGGAGGAATAACTTGACAGCCATCTCATTCTAGTATAGAACTCTTCACTAGCGCTCAATCATGACTTCACTAGGAGTCAAACTTAGAACCTTTAGATTTTAGTCACTAGTTTCACTAGGTCAGCATCCAATCGTACAATCACAATTTCATTTAATTCGCTATTATCTAACTATAATCTGGTACTACTACTGATAGTTGTTTCATTGTTGATATGCCTGAATTCTCCCCAATCATGACTTCTCACTGGAATTTTACGAAAATCTTAATGAAAGTCATTAGTGAAGTGACTTATATGATTTTAGATAATGGAGTTTTTATGAAGATCAGATTAAGTTACAGGTTGCATTTGTCACAGATTGATCTCAGTTGAACCGCCTGAAAGTCATGATTTCACCTCCAATACACGCTTCATGTCCTTCGATTGATTGAACATATATCACGTTGTCATTTATTTTCAGAATGACATTTGCCTGATATCAGCAAGTTCATGATTAATATCATTTTTAAATGTTAACGTAACAATCAGTTGACTAAAAGTAGTTGTTTTCTCTCTATGTATAATTACTTATGCCTGTTACTCCTAATGGAGCATAGGCCACCTACCAGCATTCTTCAGTCCACTCTGTCCTGGGTCTTCTTTTGTAGTCCTATCCAATTTTTGTTCATTCTTCATATGTCTGTCTCCATTTCTCGGTGTAATGTATTCTTTAGTCTTCCTGTCATCCTTCGGTCTTGAGGATTCCAACTATATATAATAAACCAATGAAAATAATAATGAGAGGGACTCTATGGATTCCACTGTTAGTTACAATCAATTCTTACTAAAATACCTATATGATTATCCAATGTTTAACCAAGAAATTTACCATTTCAATTTTATTAGAGACAAATAAAACTTCTAGCCAGTATATCAGTAATTTCTATTAAAATCAATACTGTTAAAGTGATCATATTTAAAATAGTGGATAGAGATTACTTTTAATTCCTTTGAGACAGAATAAATACTAATTAAATGTAAAACTAAATCAGATGTATATGTTTGCATTGTACAAGGGTTTTAAGCACACACGCACGCACACCTAAAAACGCTCATTTCACGACAAAACAATGACTACAGCAGTAACAGTAGACTAGATTCTTTTTTTTGGTCGAGAAGTTTAGTATCATTTTTAAGTAAAAATGCATAGTTTGATTTAGACGATTTTTTTTACTGCATAAGTAATTCCCATGGTAGGTTCTTAGAGAAATAGATCAAATCATACTTTATAATTAGGTTTACGTCTTTACCATTTATCGTTGTTTTATAAAGAGCTAAACTATTCTGACTTAATTATTCAATATTCATTATTAGTTAGAATCTTAAGTTTGTCTTTTTTAACATTCGATAATCATGCTTGATATTGGTTTGATCTTAATATTTGAATAGACTTGAGTATATCAGTAGTTAGTATATGACGACTATGTCATAGATACGCTTGAAGATTGCAATTGATGTCCAAAGAAAAGCGATATACAAATTTGAAACTGAGAGTAGTTTCGGTTTCTATGGTGAACGTGAATGTGCACATAACGATCATCTCACACTGATCAATAACATGTGAATGTAACTTGATGGTTCAAGTAATCATGTTTTATGTATGTTGAATCACAGGCTTCAAAGCTACCTCAATTGCTTTCAGTTTATCAGTTAAGTAGAACAATTAACCTTCAAATAATCAGTGTTGTCTTGTAGTTTAGTATGTGAACTTCTATATGGTTGCTGAGTTATATAAATTATCTAGCTTCAGTTTCTAATTTTAGATGTCCGACTAACTACAGAAAAAAAATCCGACAATTCTGTAAATTACTGACATCTAGAAGTTAGTGACTCATCAATAAAGAATATCATATTCGTGTTCTCAATTCGAAACACTTTTATTTACCCCTGCTATTGTCTAAATGATAGTTTGACAAATATTTGGAACATTATATTCATCTCATCAGCTGATAAATATCGATTAGATGTTTAGAATTTTCTTGTGTCTGATGTAAAAAGAATGATTACAAGTTACCAATAGATGTTGATAACACATAACTAGTAGTTAAGCTGATGTTTTCTTAGAGTTATCAATATGCACTAAAATGTATGCTCGTGAGTCCTACTACAAAAAGATGGTCAAATAGATAGAATATACATCATGTTAGTCACTACCTCACTAGACTATGTAAGTCCAACGAGATAGATATTGCGAATAGTCAAATGTTTTCAACGAAAATGAAAGATTCTAGTTAAATTTTATGTAATTCTGATTGTATTCACTATAGGGCACTCTTAGAATTTTGAAAGAAGAAAAGAAAACACATTGCTATAATCGAAAAAGAATTGAATTATCCACAATACTATTAGTATCAGACGCTTGATCATGTAATACACTCTAATTATCTGGCCGATCAATCGAGAATCACGTACAAATCTTAATAAGAGTTTTATCAACATACAATACAAAATAGAAAGAAGGTGAAGAAAAAAAAGGGTCTTATTTTACAAAACAGGATAGTCTCATATATTTAGCGTAGCTGCAAGTGTCTGTCTTCATTTATTGACCAGTCAATAATTAGGCATAACACATTCGTTTTGAATCATTTCCCAAATGATGCGATGTTAGTAAATTAAGTGACAACGGTTTTCTAACATCTATTTTGGAGAATTATTGAAATTTTTATTAAGCTTAAAAGTGGTTTTCAACCTGGCATTTACTGGTAATCAAAGTGAAGTCAGTCTGTAATACTTATTATGTATGCTCAACCACGGTCGACATCAACCTGCGATGTTTTGTATGTGTGTGTGTGTGTGTCATCTCGTTGTGCTAATCTGATCTGGTACCTCTGGCTACTTCATACATGTATCAGGTTCTCTATTCATTATAACTGACTAAGTCTATGGTAAATATTATGTACAAATTAAACTTAACTCTACAAAATCTTTTCATAAATGTTCATTGTTTAATTTGCATTTAGTTTAATTAATCACCCCATTTGACAATCAGGTGGCTATCGAGACTCACTAGCTAAGTAGATAACGCGATGGCGTTTGAAGTGAACGGTACTGAGTTCGAGTCCCAGAGTGAAAATCAACTCTGAGGTGTACATGCACATCCAGCTGACGTGTTCCAAATAGGACGAGACGCACTATACATCTTTGCTTATAAAGCTTGTGACTTAAGGCTATATCTAGGCACTTCGTACAGAATACACATATACCAACATGAGACTGATAAATTGTGCAGTTCTAAATAACAATGAGAAGATACAAGTAAAACAACACTAGGCGAATATATTATTAGTTATTTTTTAACAACAGAAAATCTTATTTAAACAAAATCAATTTGAGCAATGAATAACAGTCATTAATTAATGTTTCTCAATTAAATATAAATGTAAATATAATTATCAATATGGTCTATCTATATTCAAATTTTGTCTCATTTTAAGTAGATAAATATAAATCATGATAAAACAATTTAAATCATGTTAGTTACCATGGTTTCAAAGTTTTAAAAGTACCAAAAAAATGTAAATATTTTTTTCTTGGCATCAAATGCATATTTTTATTCAAATTCATAATGTTTATTTTCTGTTCAATTTTTTTGTTGATTATTTTCCCATCAATGAAAACATATGACTTTTTATTGAATGCTATCTTTCAATCTTTGACCTGGGATATCTTTCTTCTTTTTTTTCTGTATTTTTTTTATTATCAAAAATAATCGATACATCTTTGACATTTATTTCTTTAAAAGACTAAATTCAAATCAATAATTCCAGCAGAGATATTATCTAATTGAACATGCTCATTGGTTACTAAAAATTAATCGATAAACTTGGGATATTTCAGTATATTTCATAGAATGAAATCAATTTGTTTGTAAGAATTTGTATTTTTGTATTTTGTTAATGTTAAAGATGGTAGTTAATCGGTTTCGATTATCATATGTGTATCTATAAGCGAATTAACCTTGATATTGATAGCTATCAGTGGAATTTAGAACTTGTGTTTAGTCCTATGTAGGGATTGTTATTCTAATTCATTTATATCCTAGTGTTGCTACTTACATTCAAACTTAAATGTACTAGTTTCCGTTTCAAGCATCAATTCGTTACTTATTGAGCCATTGAATTCCAAAAAAACTAGTTTGTACAATGGGTATAGAATTTATTTGTAGGAGTTTGTATTTTACCTTTTGTCCATCGAGTAAGTAACGCAGTTCTTAGGAAACGGGTACTAGGTAAGGATGGCAAATTAATTGATGAAGTAGTGAAACTTTATCAGTTGAGATGGCTGAGACACGTGTTACGCATGCCCAACCATCGACTGCCACGAGGTGTAGGAGTAGGATGGAAGCAATCTAGGGGCGGCCAGACCAAATCATGGCACAAATCCATGAAGTCACTGACAAGTGGACTGAGCCATGTTGGTAGGTGTAGACCTTGAATGATATGGCTCAAAATCGTTTGCAATGGCTCAGGTGCATCCATTCGTTGTGTTCTCCCAAATTCTAATCTTCTGAATTCTTCATGTCTCTTTTTTCTCTTTCCAATTTATTTCACTGGATTATACTCTTTAAATAAAACATCTTCAAACCCTAATCATTCCGATTACTGCTTATACTCTTACCGCCTCTACCACTACGGGGTTTGGATCGAAAAACGCATCTCTGTGCTAATGTGGTGTGGCAACTCGAACCGATGTACGTAAATACGAAGTTCTACGTTGTTATTACTGAATTTTGTCCAGCTTTAAGAGTAATAAGTTGATTTAGTTTAACATAATAATTGTATGGGGAATTAGATTGTTTCCTATGGTTGTTATAATTTGGCATTATGGGTATGAAAATTAAAATTGGTATTTATCTCATAATAATTATCATCCATTGAACAATTACTGGCTACTGATATCCAGCGATTCAAAACGTTATTCTTTTGCTTAAAAAAATGAACGGTCAATTTGAATTTCTAATTTCGGAATGCTTAAATTCGGTTGAGTCGAGATAATTCAATCTCAGTCAGTCAGTTACAACGTAGGACCGGGCACATACATGCATCGATCCAAGTTGCCACATCTCATTGGCACAGCAAACGAATACCGGATTAATAGAAACAGTTAACTCAACGGTGTAGTATATAGAGCCCGACCGTAGCTGCTACCTTGACGCGGTGGTCGGTCTTGCCTATCGTGATGACCCAACAGAGCTATATTGGCTGTAACATATGTTCCAGTAGGTTCTAATATGCCAGGCAGGTCGATCGTAGAACGGTAAGACTAAATGCAGCAACTCAAGGTCTGAGGGCGAAGTCGTACTGCTGACTGTAGAGGAGTGTGACAGTAGTAAGGTGTTTCCCTCGGACAACCAGCATCTGCAGCGATGCTGCCTTCTCACAAGGAAGGAAAGGGTTAGAAACGTCGACCCTAAAAATGTAACACCTCACCTTACCTCACGGATTTCCATCTCCGTTGGTAAGGCCGTTTGAAGAACGGAGCTAACACGTCAAAAACCTCCCACATATAGGCCGTGTGCGACCGGCCTCAAGCAGTTGTCCCTTGGGCTTCGCGGTCACGCTCCCAGGTCGTTAAGGTCAACATTAATCCAACTTCATCTTCAGGTTTCTCAAGAAATACCCTTCCACGGTGTGGGCAGCCGGGAAGTGACGCCAGCCCTCATACCCGTAACAGCAGTAACAACATTATATAAAGGAAAGAATTTATGTCAGGATATAGTACAGAAAGAAGAAATTATTTCGTAGAAAGAAAGATATAAAATAATTTTAATTTCATGGTTTAAGGGAAGACAAAGAGTGTATACACCTACGCCATTGTGATCGATTCTGGGCCATGTCACACAGAGTCTCCAGATAAAACGGAAAATGTCTCATCGACTTACTTACTTAAAAAAAAACAGATTTAAGTGGAAATTTACAACAGAGAAGCTCTACTTAACTCATTTATAGTCAGAAACTGACCAATTTAGTTAATGTAAAGAAATAGTTGTGTGTTCCAAGACTTATAACAAGTGACACACACGTTAAAGAAACGACGTATTGTGATTTACGAAGAAAACTGATTAGGCATTGATATTGGTGGGGCCTTAGTGAGAATACTAGTATTGATTGGAATTCAGGTATTTCCACTTGACGAAACCTTAATAAAACGAAATCATCCTAATTTAATCACGGTCACTTTGATTTAACAATCTACCAGTCGGTATCAAAACATTTACCAAGGATAATATGCCCACTCTGTTTACAAGCAATTGTATATAAACTCAATTGTTAAGAGTCCTTCAATTTGATAAATTAATAATGTCTAATTATCTTCAACAGTACACAAGTATTTACAGATGAAGTAAAACTCATGAAAACAAATCTCATTGTGATTATATCCTGTTATTTTTTATAGTGGTTCAGTAAAATAAACTGCTGATCTGATGTTTATAATGACTAGTAGTTATGATGTATCTTTCGAAATATAATCGTTCTCTCTTTTATTTCTTCACAATATTCTTTAGTTTCACCTAGTGTAGTATATAACGAAAAAAGACGATTTGTAAACCTTACAAGATCACGATATTCAACCATGTGTGGTACATTTACACCCAGTAATCCCACCGTTTGTTAGAGAGGCAGATTAAATCAAAGCAAGAGTTTATTGACACATGTACAATTCAATTCATTAAATGGAATCAAAAGCGTAACACATTTTACAATTTGACGTAGTCTTTTGTATATAGCGTGGCTAGATATGTTTGTCTGTATTTATTGACCAATTAAGGGTCATTTTGTTTGGATAGTTTAAAATTTAATTTCGGCGCTGTACTATATAACCTTCTACCTCAGTTCAAAAGTCAAAATCAGTTAATGAATTCATAATTCATACAGAATGTTCAAACAAGTTATTACTGAATTATTTGATTGTAATGACTCAGTTTTGGGAATGATAAACCATTATGACCATTTTATGTCTAATATGCATTATTTTCACATTATATCATAATACATTGTTAGTTCAAAACACTAAGTTGCATTAGGTTAATGAATGTCAACGTTATTTAGCAAGTTAAAAAAGATCTTGAATTTCTAGACATATTGTTTACTCATTTTAACTTCAAACATGTATTAGGAGATGTATCTGACAATGGTATTTGAGTTGCGATTCTCCATGAATTTCCTAGTGGTTCTTAATAAATTTTCATGCTTTATACACACTTTTCTCTGCCGAGTAAAAGCAAAGTCATGCTGAAAAGCGAGAGTTTGTATTCACTCTTGCAGTTTAGAAGTTTTATAAAATTACTACATAATGGAAAATCTACTTGAGACCGATCATAAGGACTTCTAGCTCAAGCAAGGTAGTTCATACAGCTGACTAACTGCAAAACTGGATATACCGGTAGTCAACCACTGACCAATCATAGGTCAATCTGTTTAAACACAAAAATATCCCAGTTTTATACCTCACTTATCCTGTCAGCGACATCCTATTTATTTAAAATTTGCCCCCAAATGCCCTGTTACGGCCGAGAGTGGGGAGAGTCACCTCTCTCTCTCTCGAGATGCCCTCATATGACCATGTCCATACAACCGATGTCAGGGTAGTCCTACTCACTGCCTTCTCATGGCATTACTGTTGTTTATGAAATTGAGAAGACGAAAAGCGAATGTCCGGTGGGGGCTTGGACCGGGTTGGTGGATACGAACAGTCCACCTAGGGGAGTTGGGAAACCCTGATTTCGAACCAATGGCGCACATGGACTCCAGGATCCTGAAGGAACAAATGGCGTATGAACCTATTGTTGGTCACCGACTACCATGGGACTGCCTCTCCTTACGTTGCTCCACTGCCTTGTGGATCAGATCTTTAGGTCGGAGGTTCCGGGTGTGGCCCCCTTTGAAGACCACCTTTTTCGGTTCAGGCACCCGAGCAGTATCTCAAGCCTCACACGAATCGAATGTTTTGTGTGGCGCATATGTATCTGGTGCCTTCTTGTACCAATGTTTATGTATTTAAATAAAATGGATAAATTTAGCAACCATAACTTCTCCTCTGAGTGAATGTTTTAAAGAGAAAAGGCTGTTAACATCATACACCTAGGTAATAATTATTATTTACATTGTAAATTCTCCACCATTACTAACACTACTACTACTACTCTAGAATTTGGCTTGATGGTTTTATTTTACTATGTTAATACGGTGTAGTAATTTGAACCGATGCACACAACCATCAGGTTCTGCGCTTTATATGACTGACTTATTAATGGCGCAATTCATGAACATCTTCCCAAATAGTTATTCTTACTGTCACTTCATTCAAGCAGAGTGAAGGGTTTGAGAATATTTGAACAGCATAATTAATTGACTTTTGTTGGTTTCGATTCTGACACGGAAGAAACTCCTGTTTAAGAATTACGAAAATTTATGATAAATGAAACCTTCTATATATGTACATAAAATTAATGATTGATTATTAACATGTTTCGTGCTATATATTCATTATTGCTAACTGAGTACCATTGATTATATATGTACTATGTTCACCTGAGTAATCATAGAGTTTAGAGAGAATACATGTTACGAAGCTTTAACTAAATTTCACGCATGTGATAATATAGAGGCTAGATATGAATCTGTTAGCATATATTAAAACAGCCATTGTTAATGAGTGTTTAGAAATACGAAGCTTAGATCTACAGTTACTTATCAATTTAATAACTCAGTATGAATCGATCATAACAATCTTTACCAGATTAATTAAACAGTAGTTCTAGGTCTAGTTTTCTTTTAACAGGTAATTAGTGTGTAGAGATTTTCTGACTTATCCATATGTTTATTTTTATTGTATCATTTGTCAAAGACTCTTGTTGTATATTTCATTTAGTATGCTAAAATATCACTTCCTTATTTTTTTTTCTCCATCCTAGTAAATATCTATTATTTTTGTGATTATGTCCAGTCAACGTTCTCAACTGCTTATCTCAAGTCAATCATTAACCACAATGGATACAAATACAAATGTGACTAACTCACCACTGGCTTCAGTTAATCCTACAGCAGTACCTTGTGGTCAATGTCTTATAACAAGTACACAAAATATTTTAAGTGGACAACAAAATCAATCAAGCGGACATAGACCACAATTAAGTCATAATATAGCAGGTATGCAAAAATCAATGCATACAGTTGTACACGCAGCTGGTGTACCGGCTGTTATGGAAACTTATGTACATGGTAATCGTGGACTGGTCGCTCACTATCCATTAGGAACAAATACATTACATGAAATACAAACACTTCCACGAGTTGTCGAACAAGTTAATGCTACTACTGGTTCTGGTACTGTTCAACAATCACAATTTGGAGCTAATTATCGTCCTATATTGATTGCAAATACATCGATAAAAGGTCATAATGCACCTGGAAGTAATAGTTTACCAAATAATCAAACATATCAAATGATTGCTTATCCTCGTCAAGCTTTAAATATACTACAAGCACATGGGAAAAATTCACATGCCGTACCAATTGGTACCATTAATACTACAACTAGTGCTACAAACAGTGGCAATGCTCATAATAACTTGATGTTAGCTAGTGTAATTACACCGGAATGCTTAACAACTGATTCTAGCAATAATGCAGCTCGTATTGCACAACTTCTAGCTCCTTCTGGAACACATCCTACTGTGGCTAACGCAGCACATATTGGTGGTAATGCTCAATTTCTTGTCTATTATCCTCAACAATCAAATACTGGCAGTAAGTGCTCACACTTCCATCTATTTACTCTAATAGTTAGCCTATCTTAGACTATTTAGAAATCATTAGCTACAAAAGCTCTGTGATTGCACTTATTAAAATATAGATTTGCTGGTTTGGTAATATTATTTACCAGTATGGTTGTAATAAGTAAAGATCTCATTTCTCTTCGCTCATGAACCTTCGGGTGCTTGCCTGATTCATTAAAAGATCTCTTAACCCAAGTTCAAATAACTCTGTAACTCAAGTATTCAGTCTTTAAGGTTATTACACCCTCATTAGATCTGATATGATCAGTCATTCAGATTTTGATTACTGGACGATCCATCACTCGAAAGTTACGTACCTTATAGTAAAAAAAATCAGTAGAGACTAATATTTATTGATCATATGGTATAACATTATCAGTAAGGGGAATGACTGAACTTCATAATTCACCAATATTGGTGTCCAAAGTTTGATTATTGTTACATTTTGCCCGTTTTGCGTTTCCTTTCAAATGTTGAATAATAGCTCTGATTGTGTGACTGAATAACGTAAAATGAACTTTGTTAACGATCAGTAAAAATGGTGGTTTCCGTTGCTACTCAAAAGGTTTTAGGATAATCTAAACTAATCATGTCACAGATAGTGATTATTCTTGTTTTACTAAGGTCAATGAAATGATTAGTGACTGGCTTCAAGAGGTATTTTCTGGAGTTCTAGTGAGAAGCAATGACCAGGTCTCTTGTGAGATAGTAACTCACTGAAGACAATGGTGGATGCATCACCCAATTTTGTGGATTAGTTAGACATTAAGACGGTTGGATGCCGGCCAGCCGGCTCAGTGGTCTAGAAGTTAAGCGTTCGCGTGCGAGACCGACAGGTCCTGGGTTGGAATCTTGAGGGGCGGGATCGTGGACGCGCACTGCTGAGGAGTCCCAGAATAGGACAAAACGGCCGTCCAGTGCTTCCAGGTTTTCTATGGTGGTCTAACGTCAATCGGTTCATGACCTCTATATATTTTAGCATTTCAATTAGTTTAAATACAGTCAATTTGTTCTACTAAACTTTGATATTGTGATTCGAACACAGGAATTTATTGGCTTTACTATGTTCACCTCATCATACACATTGAATTCACAATAAAGATTAGTTGTCTCGCTTATTCTAACTGTAAACTGTCTTGTTACTTAGAGAATTTATATCAAACAAAATGTCTTGGGAATTGAATTTTAAACAAACTTCTTGTAGTAGTACAGACAGTCATTCGATTTCTATGTACATTTATCCTTTTAGGAGGAATATCATAGTACCATATGAACAGACTGGTGATAAGTATAAATATGAGCAGACAGATTCTTAGAAAGACATGTGTAATGTAGACATGTATGATCATACACATACATAAGCATAAAAATAAGACGACTCATAGGAAATAGGAAATATGTGTGTGTTTGTTATAACAGCATAGTGACAAACGATACATTAATCACTAACTCACATTTAAAAGGAAAAAAAATGCGTCAAACATCAAAGTGATAGTAAACGATAAATGAAAATTAAGGTGATAAAGTAATTTTATAAACCACAATAAACACACTCACATTGAGGAAATGTTAAATAATACAGTTCTAGATTATTTTACCATTAAAAAAGAAAGAATCCAGTTTCACACCGATATTTTTATTATAACTATCAAACTCTGTAATTGATATTTTGGAGGTAGGAATGAATTTAAGTGAGAACATTTGGGTTTCGACTATGTATCGGACATAACTAACTATTCATCATGTATCAGTTTATTTGGATTTTATTGAAAGGATTAACAAATAAATCAATTAGATTTTTCAACATTAAACTTTTATCAACTGTAATTAACAGGAAAGGAGCTTGTTTCAGACAGAAATACCACCATAAATAGATGAATACTTGTTATACTTCTGATGATTAGAAGAAAATGACCGTTAGGATGATTTTTATTAGAAAAGTATCATTTCATTTGACCTCAGGAATCTGTATACTTGTCAAATATTAGGGTGGTGTTAAGAATTTTAGATAAATTAAACATGATATTCATGATACGGTAACATTGGTAACTAACACATGTTCATTATTTTACCGAATTTCTTCATGATGACATTTACTAATTTTATGGTAGGAAGTCTGCGTGAAAGTTATTTTACATATAGTTTCCTATATACCGTGTATATTAGATTAGACCACATAGTAACGCCTAGTAGAGTGATTACTTAACAACTATGTTGAGATTAGATGGTGGTTGGATTTAGTCGACAGGAAACCCTGGACCCGGGTTTCGTGCTACTTGGCACTCGTTAGCAAGGTGTACCTGTAATCTTGAAGGAACTGGTGCTCCCTGACAGATTCAATCCCTTGTCACCCAGCGTCACAGTCAGAGACGTTACCACTGAGCTATCCGGGCCGTGACTGACCTCCTGTAGGACTGATTACAGGTACACCTTGCTGACGAGTGCCAAGTAGCACGAAAACCGGGTCTAGGGTTTCTTGTCGACTACCTCCAACCACCATCTAATCTCAATATATAGTGCACGCAGTGTCGAGTCACCTAGACTGGTGGCGACATTGCAACATGGTCGATAGCATTCGATCTGCACTAAATAAGGACTTGACACACATGACATTGATCACCACTCAGTGATCAATCAATTGTGACTTTACTATGTGTACATTACTGAAATTCTACGTATTTCAACAATAATAGAGCTTAGATCTATTCATTTTCAATATTTCTTTAATGAAAACATTGAGAAATCATTTAATTTTTGTAAAAATCTAAAGTCATTTTGTTCTAATCAATCATCATCAGGTCTATTTTCTGAATTAAATTCTTTGTCTCACCCTATAAACGATTATAGGGTTATACTCCAGAAATCACGAAATCACGTACAAACTTACATGAATCAGATTGATTTTTGTATTAAAAAGAAGTGAATTAATTGAATACCGGTTATAACTCGACCAATGTCATGTTTGTCGAATTCTTTGGTGCTGATTAAATTCTGTAAATCAATTTGTTATATACTCATCAATCTAAGTAGCTCAACAACGCGTTTATTATACTATACTCTGTGGTCAATGGTAGTCAGCAGAAAAACCTGTTTGACGTAGGTTTCATACTAGTTTACACTTGTCATCAAGGTGTACTTCCAGTCTTGAAGGAAACTGATGTTCTTTAAAGGATTCTAACCCGTACCAGGACGTCAGTCGCTGTCCAAAAAGGTCAGTAATAACGCCTTAAATTGTGAAGTTGGATGGCGCGGGTTGGGATCCCATAAAGTGTATAGGTTCCTTCAGAATTGCAGGTATATCTTGGTGAGAACTGGAAACCTTTTAAAAAGCCGGTAAGATTTAAAGACTTGTCATCAATAATTTTCAAAAGGTTTGTGAGTTGTACGCTCACATAAGTAACGATCAGTAACGGTTTTGTCATTAACACAGATAAATAAAACAAAGGATAAATAATCAGTTACCTGAAAAAATATATTTTAGATACTGTTTGCAATATGAAAGTAATTTTCATCATGAATCAACATCAGCTGGAGAACAATTGAAAATGACTGAGATCTGAACAACTGTTTTATCTCAGTTCGGGACTCCTCATTATTGAGAGCCTATACTCACTTCGGCGTCGAACCCAAGGCATTCAGATCTCCAGTTGAGCATAATATTACATAGATTATTATAGATTAATAAGCAAATATGGTGAGTCAGTCGACGAATTTTCAATTACATATTATTTGGGATAGTTAAGGTGTGTTTTACTTACCCCCAATCATGGCCTATTTCAATGTTCCGTGCTAACAGATGTAGGTATTATTAGAATTATGGTATTACTCCCTAAGGAATATGACTATCATTTTCAACTACGTAACATATTATAATATTTTTACTTATACTCGTCGAGCTAAATGTAATCAACAATTAGAGACTTTAAATGATACTAGTCATAGTCATCTACATTGGCATAAGTGGATTCTTTCCTTTTAACAATTCTCTATTGTCAATTGTTTCCTTTATTTTTCTATGAAAGATTTTGCTACTACTAATATTATCGATCTAGATCCCTATGTTCAAGTAATTTTTCAATCGTATCAATAAAAACTAGGGTAACGTTGACAGTTGTACATATGTGATAAATTCTATAACATTTCTGTTGCTTTGACCTACACTACCAGTTATATTTATTAATATAATTTGAAATTGAAAACTCAAATGATTTCAGTGTATAAATCTTTATCAGAAATGAGTTTTTTGGATATTATAGTAATTTAATAGTTGAGTTCATGAGTCAATTGAAGCTAGACCATCATGGAAAACATGTAAGCACTTGATGGCCGTTTCATCCTAGTGTGAAAATCCTCAGCAGTGCGCATCAATAACATAATGTGGGAATATCCGTTTCAACTATATCTAAATATTATATAATGAAGTCGATGAATTTCGTGGCATATTTTAGTTTGTGACGTTTATTAATAAACATAATTTATTTGTAATGTCCTATGAGTAGAAAAATTATTTAATTTTTTTAACGTTTCGTGTAAGCCATTACTTCAGAGAATAAATAAACAAATTAAATTAATCTAAGTTCGAATAGTACAAATGAACAAAGCAAGAAGATTTGATGTATTTATGGCAGTGGTTATCACTGGGATCAGAATTTTACTATTAGCCCAATACAATTGAGTCTAGTCTTAGTGAGTAAAACGGCACTTAATAAGATAGTAGTACATTCATCAAACATGTCACAGTTTGATTTGACTGAAAACTATCCCTATAAGTAAACTAATTAAAACACAAGTAGCATCGTAACAACATAAAATCATCATATTTATTACTTGTACTGAAGTATCTAAGATGCAGTAATTAGATCTATATTCAATGATCGGTCAAGTCTTTGATATTATCTTAATAGTTCCCTAGTAGCTATTGAGTTTGAGTTTCATTTACCGTAATTTCAGAAATATTCAGTGAATGAATCTCAAGGAGAATAAGAATTATGTTGTAAAGTCCATTGGTAACCACAACTAAATATTAACAATTGATTCACCGTCACTAATAAAGGCAATGACCTGTTTGTTATTCAAATAATGAACTGCTTATTTTTTTATTAAATTAATGATGATGAATGATGCAGTCTGCATTGTGCTGTAAGTTAGATCCATACAGAGCCAGTAATATACAACGTAGAACCTGACACATATGTGCATTACTTCAAGTTATCATATTATATCTGCACGAGATAAAATTATTTCAAGACAAATCCCAATATAGTAAGAGTAGTGCTAGTCATGTCTGGTAGAAAAGATTAGGTGTAATCAAATAGAAAGTAGTTATTAAGAAGTAACATGTTACAGTAAGCCTATAATCCATGAATGACCTTTAAGCAACGTTAAAGTAACCTGGGGAATGTCCACCTACTTACTAGCGCTGAAATGAGGATTAAAAACCAGTGTAAGGAATTAAGAATATGATTTACAGTTGATAGTCAGGTTAAGGAATTAGATTTAGGGTCTTCGTCACGATACGACATAAACTGAACTGCCAAAATCACTATTTAGCCAAATTGATGAATGGATTTCACGTCAAAATCCAAGACATTTTATCCTAAATCTAATTGGTTCATCCATAAATTATGGTCTAGCCCATGCTGAATGTTCAAAACCCACTAAGGGCTATTAACAACAAAGCCCAAAGATCAAAGACACCAGTGAAAAAACCTGTTAAGCCCTTTCAAGACTAGACTGTATTGTGTCTCTGTATCAGATTCTGGAACCCTTACATAAAATGTTTGATGTCTTACATTCCGTTGCTGTGTTGTACGTAAATATTAATGCCATTTTAAATAAAAAGCGTTAAAGGTATATGTGGCTAATCAATATCCCCTAATGACCTTGAATATGATTGGTTTCTTAGCTGTCTTCTATATCAAGTTGCATGTTTAGCTATCATTAGTCCTGTGGTTTAACTCGTGTTAAACATTAGGAAATGGCGCATGGTTTTTTTTTAAACAAAATCAAAATTGTTTCTCATGTGGCTAGGTAAATACCTTTATCCTCTGAAAGAATTAAATAGGTTCTACACCATTTCTAGATCCAATATATTCACTGAAACCTGCTTAGTTCTCTTTGATTATCAAACTTCATGGTTTTGTACTTAGTGATAATAATATAAATAATCGATTGACTAAAAAATTTGTCCATATTGGTTCAGTCATTTTTAAGTTAAGGTCAATTATTAGAAGTTAAAATATTGGTGGAAAGACGGCGAGACTATAATTTATGGATGAACCAATCAGGTATAAGATAACAGATCTTGCATTTTGGCGCGGACTTCACTCATCCATTTAACTAAAAAGAGTTTTGGCATTATAGCTGATGTCAGTTGGTGATGAAAACCTTAAATCTAATTCTTAACCTTAACCATCAACTGTAAATCATAATTATAAATCCTCACATAGGTTTATAATCCATATTTAGTCCTAGTTATAAAGTGAACACTCTCAGGGTCAGACTGGTGTCGCTCAAAGGTCGTCTATAAATTATCGTCTCACCCAATTAATTATTAAAACATAACTGAAAGTGAACGAGTAGAATTATTACACTACCCATCAATTGAACATGAAACTACACGTTGATCCACTAAAGTTTTAATAACAATCGTAGGAAAAAAATGCTAGTGATTTGAGCAAAGATGAATAGTGACTAGCAGTGGAATTCAGGACGCTCGTTTCGTTCTATTTAGGACTCGTCAGTTAGATGTACCTGCATCTCAGAGTTGATATCCACTCTTGGAGTCGAACCCAGCACCAGATGCAGGTCAATCAAGCTGACAAGTCCCAATTAGGACGAAACTGGCGTCTTGTCTCCACTGCTAGCTAACATTCACCTCTGCTTATAATACATGGGAAGATAAATATATACGTTTTGGACCGTAATAATTCTATTTTAAATGTTATTACTAGAGGAACCTCTTATGTAAAAGTTTTCATATATCTTGTATCAATTGAAACTAAGTAATAGATAAGAGAACTCTACCAGTTCGCATAAACGATTTTGTCACTATTGCTTTGAATAATTATACAGTATGACGAGTTTGTAAATTTAGAAACTACTTAAAACCGATTAAGACATGACAACCTTCACGCTGGTTGCCAAAGTGTATTTTCCATAACACAATATACAGAATAAACAACAATAACAATAAATTATTGATTACAGCTCGAGTTATAAATAAGTTATCATATTGTTTGATATGTTACTAAGTCTGCAATGATATAAGATAATGAATAGTATATATGATTACACAACTGGTTAATGTTGATCTAATACTTCATTCTGTGTTTACTTATTCAGTCCATAGGTGAATATAAGAGCACTAAATCAACAACATTTTAATAAGATTAAACAAAGACCAATAATACTGATATATATCAACATTCTCGATCAAAGTTTTTCATAGACAGATATCTATCAGATTGTAATTCTCTCTTTTATTTATTGAATATTGTAAAACAATTCGAAATAATTAAATCATTTAGTGTTCAACTACATGAAAAATAGGTATTCTCGAATATTACTTATAATGATTATAATGAACAATAATATACACAGAATAAAAGACCTTATTAGGCATAGTATCTACAGAGTATCCTGTTACAAATTTACTGTATCCATTAATAGGTACATACAATTTATAATGAAGTATATTTATTTAGTAGTATACGTAAATTTTCTAATGATTAAACCATATTTTCAATAGATTGATTTTTAATATCAGAAGTGGTCTTTGTGGATATTATTGTAATTTTATTAATTGAGTTAATTGGAGGTAGACCGCTATGGAAAATCTGGAAGCACTGGACAACCGTTTCATCTTATTGCGGGGCTCCTCAGCAATGAGCATTCACTATCCTGCTCGCGGGATTTGAACCTAGGGTCAATAGAGACAGGTATCTACTGCCATACAATGGTCAGACATTAATACCGTTGGATGCCGGTCAGTCGGCTCAGTGGTCTAGAGGTTAAGCGGTCGCGCACGAGACTGGTAGGTCCTGGGTTGGAATCTTGCGAGGCGGGATAGTGAATGCTCACTGCTGAGGAGTCCTACAATAGGACAAAACGGTCGTTCAGTACTTCCAGGTTTTCTGTGGTGGTCTAACATCAATCGGTTCATGATCTCAATCAAAAACTGATTAACTGTTTGATTGAGCTTATTAAATCATTACATAATGAATTTCTACAACTTTATGTTAAACCTTAAAGTGAACTTACTTCACAGACTGTAATTCGTTTTTGCTTAATAGATCAGTTATATGTATATCACAGTGAATCCTACTAAGAATAACATTTATCACTGGTATAAAAATACTTTACTTAGAATTTTATTGTCAATATATTTCTCAACTAAATGTTGATGTGACAATTTCTAGTCATCCCAAACTGATATCTGCTCACTAGTGACTGACTCCAAGAGGCATTTTCCGGAGTTCTAGTGAGAAGCCATTACCAGTGTAGTTTAACTAGGTCTGTTGTGAGATACCAGCTCACTGAAGACAATGGTGTACGGTGGCGCAACTTCGTGGATTGGTTGAAGTTAGACATTAGCACCGTTGGATACCGGCTCAGTGGTGTAATGGTTAAGCGCTCGCGCGCGAGACTGATAAGTGGTGGGTTGGAATCTCGCGGGAGGCGGGATCGTGGATGCGCACTGACGAGGAGCCCCATACTAGGACGAAACGGCGTCCAGTGCTTCCAGGTTTTCCATGGTGGTCCAGCTTCAATTAACTCATGTTTTCAACTAGTGAAATGTCTAAAATCTCCACAAAACCCCTTCTGCTAATTTCCAAAGTTTATTTCTATAAATTATGTAATCCTAAATTACTTCTGAAAAAATGTCAATTAATTACCGATGTCCATTTACACTTTAGTTATGAATGTTTCAGATATAATTTCCATTATATGTTTGTTTGTTTTTTGATTTCAGTAATAGCTTTACGCAAAGATTAACATATACACCTTAGATTTTACTTATATCCTTGGAAAACATTGTAAAGATGAATAAATGTGATTTACAATTTGCTTTAGGGATAGTTATATTATTAACTAATTTAATTTATTAACTACTTCCAATACACAAAACAATATAGGTTCTAATGGAAAATTCAATTATTGTGCATTTAATTGATAGAACTTATTTGAATTGTTTCAATACATTCTTTTACTCATTCATCGACTGTTATACAGAAAAGAACCGAATGGTCTAGCAATAAAATTTATAGAAGTTGTTATAGGATATATCGATGGTTAAATTAATATTTCGGAAAGAAAACCATTAATTTATGAGTTGATTATTACAAAAAAGGTAGCTCATTCACACATCACTGATATTTGACATTAAACTAAATATAATATTAACCAATGATTTCTGTCACCTTACATTTCATTTCACCTTACAAATGAACTATAGTAAGATTAATGATTATCGGCATGTATTGCTATCAACAACCTTCATGCGTGATCACGTGACTGAGGAATTAAGTTAATCCTGTATACATAATAGATTGACCTTAATTAAACTGGATTTATGGACTGACATTAGCGATAAAGGAGTGTAAACACAATGTCTACTTCCTTAATTAGTTACTTACGTCTCTTGCGTATAATTAGAATTAGACAGTTATGCAAATATAACTTCACAACTGGACTAATGATGGTATAGAGCATATGTGTTCAGTATCGTAATTAGATTCAATGTATGTAGATAATATTAAGCCTACCTCATACGAACATATTACATGATATTAATTAAACTGGAGAGATTAGAGTTAGAACATTTTTACTACTCAACTGCATCACTTCATGATAAATTAATCCATATTTCAAATTAAACAGACCTTACTCCTATGTTCGTTCTAATTTTCAAGTCAAAATGAATTTTAGCATTTAATTTAAGAGTGATAATAAAATTATGTCAAAGGTTTTACTAAGTCCACAATATGAACCATTTATTAGTAAGGGCCTGGATTATCTTTTTATTAGTAAGACTGAAAATTAATTAGCCTTTATTGATATGTATGCATTGAGTACAGATAGCTTTCAAGTACTCATTTCCCTACACATTTTATATGATAGATGGATTCTAATAGTGAAATTCAAAAGACTCATGTAATCGTATATGGAACTCATCAGCTGATGGGTGTACCTGCATCCTAGTGTTGATGTTCAAGATCAAAACCTTTCGTTTAGAGAATCATAACACTTGATCGACTGAACTACTAAGTGTAGATAGCTATTAACATCAATACTGAAATGCAAATATATTCAGTCGATGAATCCCAAATTCAATTAAGTGCATTGTCCTGCATCGTTCATGTATTGCATAAAACATATGGGCAATTTAGTTATGACTTAGCTGATTAAAGAGGTAGTGTTTTCTTTAAGATATGAAAATGATCAATTTTTGAATTCCTATCAGTATCAAGAATGTTTACGGCTAAGGGACTCATATTAAGTTCTTGAATAATATCAAACATTCTTTAACCAATGCCCTTTTTTTATACTTTTAATAATGATCATAATATCATATTGGTAATAAACCATACTTTCAAGACTATTGCGTAAACATTGGTAACATTAATATGCATTAAAAAAACATGTAATATTTTGAACAAAGACAAATCACGTGGTAGGTTAGTTATTTCTTAGATCACATGACACATGCTGTGCCATATCCATGTGAAGTTCTCCAACTAATGGTTTATTGGGTTTTAGTAAAACAAATATTGATTATTTGTTTTTATGTGCAATTTTTTCTTTAGAAAAAAACTTGGAAAGATTCTTAATCTAACTGAAGAAGGAAAAAATAAATTTATTTCCCGGGAAACATTAGGCTTTCAAAATTTTATCAAATGTTTATTGTATTTATTTATTTATTGAAGAGAGAGAATGAGTACTACTAGTAGTGGAGGAATATTATAATTATCAAGGTCCAACTAATCAGGATATAAAACACCGAGGTAAAAAAAACACTTCTGAGGATCATAGTTTACCAAACGGACTGATCTTAGTAAGGGAATCATTGAAAACCAAGAAGCACTAGATAACTACTTCATCATAGTATGAGATGCTCTAGGACTAGGCAATGGGAATCAAAGCTAGGAATTTCAGTTAAATATATACATTATTGAATAAATGTTTCCAATAGTTGGCTATCCTTTATGAAATTTCAAAATCTAAGTTTCAATCTCTGAAGGGGTTGTTGGTACATATGGCGTAGTCTAGCGGTTAGGATTTCTGGCTCTCCGTCAGACGACCCGGTGTTCGACTCCCGGTGCGGCACAGTTCCCCCCCTAAGATAACCACCTGCTTCGTTCTGGGCATCCGGGTAGTATCACAGCCTACACACAAATCAATTGACTTGTGTGGCGCATATGTATTCGGTGCCTTTTGTACCAATATTTATGTGTTCAAATAAATATATTAAATAATGTTGGTACACACCACTAAAACTAACCTGTTGTTTATTGTTCCTGTTTCTTAATAATATCTTAAATATAAGCTACAAATAAAAGTGAATCAGTTGATTTAATAACTTGAAAATTTAAAGTTTAATTCACTTTGGTGGTGTTGAATGAACCTTGGCGAGATTATAAAAAGAATGACTAAATGATTGTCCAATAAATTATTTCGAAGTAAAAATTAATGAGGTAATTATCTTTCGTAAAGTCGAGTCAACAAAATTACTACTGATGATTATTTTTTGAGTTTCCTAGTTTGACTCTTAACAACACTTATATTGTCTCGATAAAACAATAAGAAGACGGAGTTGATCTGAAAAATGCGTTGTATATGCGCTATACATTTCGAATAATGTGTGTCAATGATCCGATCAACGTGGGAGGTAGAAAACCAGGTTCATCGATAGTGAAACATATAATTGAAACGGGGCACAAAATTGACATTAATACAGCTTTTAAAGCATTGTATAGAAATTGTCAAGGACGAATTCTTAGGTTTATTGAAGCCTTGGCTATTCGTAAATTTAAACCCCCTTTATGTGTACAAAAACAATTTGTCGTAACCTTGAATTTACCTTAGTAATCCTTAAGTCATTCTATGGCCTAGGATAACTCGACAATTACTTATTCTTTCTATACGATGTAAAATTGTTTCTCTCCCGCCTGTTACTTTTTTACTTGAACTTTCTTTTAGTTTACCTTTATTGGTTGTTATATAAAATGCCCTGACAAGTATATGTGTGACCAGATCGTTCGAAATGTATAACGCAAATACATTACATTTTTCAGCTCAACTCCGTCTTCTTATTGTTCTATCGAAATTTACCAAAGGGACTAATTGCTTTAAACTTATATTGTCACTTCTTAATCATAAATGTTAGACAATGCTTTGTGCGCAAATATATCTTCAGTAAATAGATCTTAATTCTATTCATTTAGTTACGTAACTAAATGATATATGGGAAGAAAAGTCAAAATTAGATTGATTTACTCATTATTGATTTTTGGTCAGCATTACTCCGTTTTGATTAAATTTATTGATTACTCAATGTAGTATTTGTTTTGTTTTCCCAGTGTGATCTTTTATTCTGTATAACATAACGATATTATTGTACTAAGTTAACATAAAATATACTCAGCATATGATTTGTTATAACCCTAAGTATTTATCATATATGTGATTTCATCCTAATTATTAATCAAAAATGGGTGTATGAATCAATATATGAATGAGTGCGTTTCCGACTAGGGTCGTCGTGGTTGTGTTTTTGGGATTAATAACTCTTCACTTATACTTGTGAAGCGAGGAATCACTGCAATTCACACAACGCGAAAATAAGAACACATAGACTGGTATAAGTGATAATCGATTCCGATATAACAATCAGCAACGACCAGATATAACAAGTAGCGTTCAATCGAAAAGACATATCGCTAAACATGCACTGTAAACTAAAGTGATTAACTATTATTCTAGAGTGTTTTGTTAATCACAATGAGTCAGAAATTTCTACTCCCAGAACACTTATTTGATTCACAATAACAAGTTTGTATAATTAAAGTTTACTGATTTGAAGTAAAAGAACTTATGTGGTTGATTTAATGGCTTATGACTAAAGTATTTCATTATTTAAGAATTATTCCACATGTCTTTCCATTAAAATTACTCGAACTACTTAAGTAGTACTTTTCACTTTAGATTATTTCTGTTAAGTTTCACGTCTAATGAATATTGTATTTATTTAAGAATATATATCTGTGACAGAAACCAACTAATGCGATCAGTTTATCTTGAAAGGAACAATGGTGAACAAGATAAAACTAATTATTCAATGACAGGCTGTTCAATATTCAAATGAATTTAAAACTGGTCTGGTTGACGTCATAATAATAATCTTGTTGTGGATAATTTATTTGGACTATAGTTGTTTGTTCCTAGTACATTCCGTATTGCTGTCTAACACAGTGTGATTGTAGGAACGATAATTAAAACAAATAAAATTTGGTCTTTAATATTTCATTTGTTTTAGAATTATAATTATTAAAAAATATGGATTAAATGCAATCACTGAAAACCTGGAAGCACTGTACGGCCGTTTCGTCCCAATATGGGACTCCTCAGAAGTACGCATTCACGACGCTGCACGCGGGACTCGAACCTAGGACATTTGGCCTTGCACATCTACGCTAAAACTTTAGACCTCTAAGCCGGCATCCAATGGTGTAAGTGTCTAACTTCAATCGATTCATGATCTCGTGCAACCCTTCAATTGAATTTAGACACATACTTCTGAGGAGTCCCATACTAAGACGAAAGGACCGTTTACTGCTTGTAGATTTTCAATGACTGTCTAGCATGATTGGTCCATGAATTCGAATGTTAAAATACTACGATCTTCACAGATCCCCATACTCATACTAAATGCAATCAGTCAAAAACAGTGAATAAAGCACATATACTGTACAGTAACGCAGAGTGAAAACAGATAAATTATTAGGAAGAGTCATACTTCCATGGAGGGTGCAGTTTATATTGATTGATAGCTGAATAAAGAATGACCTCACCATCGTCTAACTTAGTCCCAGTGGTAGACTTTTAAAGTGAAATTTTATTTATCTCTATAGTTGTAATGATAACCACCATTGATCAACAACATAACAATTAAACATACACATTTCCGTTTAATCAATATCGACTTAATGTTTTAGTTAGGTGATTATCACCTGATCATGACCAAAACAATATCGTTTATTCCGATAGCAGACATAGTAGAACGTGTCACAATTCGTAACATAGTCGTTATAGGTTGACAAATGTGGCAGTTGAAACTTCATTCCTCTTTAATCATTCATAAATCTACATGACATTAAACGCTTTATGCTTCTTATTTTTTTCCTTTGAACAATATTTCTAGTTAAAGTTCATGCAATTGGATCGCCACTGACACTTCCAACGACGGCTACTCCAACAACAACCATTGTTCATTCAACACAAGTACCTTCAACAATTAATGTTGCCATTGGTTCAGTTACAAGCGGTATTTCCACTAGTGGAATTCATTATACATCTGTTTCTGGTAATCATGTATCATTAAATTCATCAAAGCTAAATTCATCAGCAATTGTACAAAATGAAGATTCGACTAGTATCACTGCTACTACTACTAATATTAGCAGTAGTACTAACCAATCACAACAACCGTATACAATTTATTATGCTTTACCAACAAATGATTTACTACATCAACTTAAATTAAATCATCAAGCTATTCAAATCGATCCGAATATATCATCAAGACCACAAATTATTCAAACACCAGCTGGTTTAATGTTTGTTCAATATCCTTCACAATATCAACAATGTTCAACAGGTAGCTCATCACCAAGTAAACTCAATACTGGACCACAACAACAACAGCAACATCAACAAATACAAAATGATAATACATTACCACGTAATATAATGACATCAACTAAGCATAATATACAACAAATAGGTGTAGTTAATACTGGAGTACCTGTTAATGTTTCAATTGCTGGTACTCATGTTGATTCAAATACATTAACACGTCATACACGTGTTGAACATGTACAAGGTTCCGGATTAATTTGCACTTGTCCACCTGAAGTTCATCAAGGTAATATAATACAATTTATACATAATACCTGTCATTATTATTACCATTATTATTATTTAAAATATTATCAGTACAAGATCTCAATGAGTCTGGTGTACCTAAAAACTGAATTGTTTAAATAGATAAACAGGATTACAATCATTTAATTAATAATTTGTAGATTAATGTTAATTGAAACTAGTGAAGCCATTGTCTAGTATTTAATATTGATTGATCGATAAATGGATACAAAAACACTTTTCTTACGCTTAGCCAAGACTTAATTCATTCAGTAAAACTTACAGATTTCTTGTCGATAACTCGTATATCATTTACAATATTCAGTAGATAACAGCTTATGTTCTGAAAACCTTTTTTATGACAATGGGATGAGATAAGCTAGATTCAGTTACCTTTTATTTTAGTTCAAATAACTAACCCTTTTAAGATACCGTGCAATAGTATTGTTATCTATTAAGAACTCATTTATTGGTATTATATGGGGATCGAAGGATATGGCAACTTGGTTGAATTCGACATTGTGAAACATTGGATTTCGGTTTAGTAGTCTGAAAGGTCAGTGACAGCCAGACTCAAAGCTATCAGTTACGATACTGTGTAGCTATATTGGCGCAAACCTGTTAAGAATTCTTAAACTAACACGGAACAGTTGTCCCATATTCTTTGGTTTTTTATTGACTCTACTTATAATGTCCTATTTTCGATATATTACTAAACCAACTTTTATATGGCCACTTAACAAGATCACTAAATCATACAGTCAACTAATGATAGATTCTCAAACGACAAATAATACTAGTAACCTTTTCACGTCGTGTTCAGTAAGTATACTGACGCTGATTGGCCGAAACAAATTACGTTTTGCCACTACCTACCTAATCGGAATGAGAAGACATCGGAAAATTTATTTCGTATTAGTAGAATTTAAAAGCTGACATGACAATATAGATTATTTATAGGATTACAACATATCATGAATAGGAAATCACCGTACATCACCAGGTCAAATGTAGTACAAAGCTGAGTAATAGGTGAATAGTTAGTTAATTATGGTTCAGGAACAATAAGAGGCATATAATCAGTTAATGACTTACATAGAATTTTACAAATAGGACAATCAAAAAGCACCATCAACCAAATATTTGATAAATATAAAATAAAAAGTAGATGTAATCATTTACCGTAAAATAAGTAGTCTTCAGAAATCCACCCATTTCGACCTTTTCGTCTGTATCCTTCAACACAATGTATATAAACCTTCACAAAACAAGAAATGATTATATTGTTATCAAACAAAAACACAGTAGTATTTATTACCGAAACAAGTTCACAATTATGCATTTCAGCCACTTATATATATATCCACTCAGAGTCAAACTGAAGAGAGCAGAGCGAAAAAGAAACAAATAAAAAATGGTATTCTAACCTAGATATGTTCATGATTTCAATGAAATTCAACAATATCAACAACCCCAATACTATTAGTTATCATATAATCACTAGACACTAGATTCCAGAAGAAACTCCCACAGCTCTATTGATAAGCCGAGACCAGTGGAGTTTAACCGAGTCAGGTGTGATACAGTTACTTACCAAAGATAATGAAAGATGTTCACAAAATGTTTTGGACTGATTGATACTAGACATAAACACTTCTAAGTGCCGACTCAATGGCTTGGAGTTTAAGTGTTCATGTGCTAAACCGGATATTTTGAGTTCGATTGCTGTGTGGATGTGTACTCTTGAGTAGTTTTATAGTAGGATAAAATTACCATCCACTACTTGCACGTCTTCAATGCTGGTTTAACTTAGATTAATTTATAATTTTTGTGAAAGACAAATATTGAGTTTTACCCAAGTAGATAGAGTAACCAAATAAGTTAAGTAAAACTAAGATTATTAATTTGTTTTATTTGACTAACAAGTTGGTGGTCTATATTAGTTATTATAGTCATAAACATCGAGACGCCAAGATTGTTTACTGTGTATGCAAATTTCATTTGAAATTTATTCTTATTTTTAGAAATATCAATTTCCGCTTTTCAATCACTTAAGTTGAATTTAGCAATAAATATTAGTTAGGTTAATATCTCTAACTAATAGAAGTACTAATGCTCTTTGAAGAGACGACAAATTTGTTGGAATTTAACTACAGTAGTATTTTGACTAGTGAAGATCGAATTCTCCAAGATTGAATAATAAAAAAGAATGAAATAGCAAATCAGTTGTGTTCAAGTAAATTCAGTTAGTGGCTAGCACTACAATCTAGGACTCACGTTTCGTTCCTTATTTGAATATATCTGAATTACAGTGTTGATATTTACACCGAGACTCAAAACTCTTTATCTTTTGTTTCAAATGCCTAAACCGTTATTCACTGAATTACTGAACCTCGATAGTCACTAGCTTATACAAATTAGTAAGTTTGTAAAAATAGAATATCAGAATTAGAATTGAATGAAGTATCAGTAATAGTTTGGATGCTCTACTATAGAGAAAAATGTAAAAATCAATTGTACACAGAAGTTGAAACGAGTATCAAAATAGAAATTTGCTTGACAATCTAATATTTTGAAAGAATTATAGTTTATTTTATAAGGAAATAATTAACTTGATGTTAGTTGACATTAAGAACTGTTTGAAGCGATTGGAAAACTTTTAAAGACCCTAGGGTCTTTTTATAACTAATTATCTTGATGATCATATAAAACCGAAACTCCAAGACCTTCATATTTTATCCCTACAGACACATAACCATCAATCTATTGATTCGCGTTTCCATAGTTTTTCCTATTTAATTACGACTGTCCTACATTGATATGTATCAAATAATGGATTTATAATCACTCTATTCATATTTTCCTTACCACGTTTACAATGAATAATCATGTCGAATAAGGAGACTATAAGTATTGTAACTTTCAAAAGAAAACAATTTAGAATGAAAGACTTGTTACACTATAATATATTATTAGTTATATGTCACGTAGAACCAGTCATATGTGTGTATCTATTCAAGTTTCGACATAACATTAGTACAGAGAAAAGAAATTATCGAGACAAATCTCAAATTAGTAGAAGTATTAACGTTATCAATAGTTGCAGAAAAGATTAGATATAGACAGTATAATTTGAGTAGAAATAATAAATTTATCAGATAGAAATAGTACAAGATAGTTTTGAAACTGAAGATTTAAGAGATAACAAAGAGTAAATGCATCTACACCAACGGGACAGATTCTGATATGTGTCATTAAATGTCTCCAACGATTGGTTACGAAAATCACATAGTTTGCTCCTTACAACACGACTCAGTCCAAATGTTAATGAATTCACGAAATAATGCCACATTTTGGTTTGAAATTCTATAATCTTCTTTCGACCTACTCTGAAACCGGCTGTCGTCGCATATCAGGGCAAATAGTGGTCGAGCACAAATAATGTATATCCCAAACACTTCAGTCGATAGATATTTACTGCCTCATCAATCAAAATAGCATCCTTACATAATACTCTGTGCCTAATCTAGCATTTATCAGTCCATCTCCCCAATATATACGAGTAATACTTTGTAAGCACCTATAGTTAAATACTAGTGACCTATAAATATTTTCTGTTTTTAAAGGCGACATTTCACAAACATAAGGTAGTAAAGAGCAAACTGTTGTGCAGTGGACTCATCATTTTTCTAGCAAACGTCTACCGTAGAACATTTTCAACAAACTTTTAATTTTTCTCTAAATTGTTGCAGTTTTATCCTAGGACTATTGATATAGATTTCACTTAAAATTATATCATATGTGAATGGGACCTGTTGAAATTAGTTTAATTTGTTGGTAGCATTTATTACAGATTGATCTCACTGGGAGCGATCTGATTAAGAAGTCTTATACTATAAAGAAAAAGTTATTCAGTACTTCTTGGCTTTCAGTAGCACCTAAATGAGATAAACACGATACTAAGACAACTTAGAAATTAAACCAGCCACCATAAAACCCATTTAACTAAGATTATAACAGTCGCCTCACTTGTGACTCACTTTAAGATGTTCATGAAACTCTAATAATAAGTTGTGGATAGTGGAGTTTTACTATGTCAGAAGTGAAATACTTGTCAATAATAGCGTTATTGGATCATTGCACTATATTCCAAACTCGTTTAACTTATAGTTGTACCATTTAACGCTGACCCAGTCGTTCGATTAGTCAAGCGTTCGTTGTGAAATCTGCAGGTCTTGGTTTCCATCTCTGGTGGGGTCATTTATGCGAACTTTTAAGGGATCTCATGCCATAACGAAACAAGTGTCTAACTCTCTCCATTCTTTAATCCTATCCTAACTGAAGTCATTCTGTGAGAGATACAACGAGCAAATTTATGTCTATTTTGCAAGTTGTCGCTGCATTAAAGCGAAGTTGCAACAACAATACTAGTGTACTGTTCTTTTAAATTAATAATAACAATAAACTTTGATTCGATGTTTTTGCTAAGAAAAATAATGTGTTTTAACTTTTTATCATATATAAACATAGCTATATTTGAACAACAAAAGAAACGTCAACAAAATCAACCATCAACAATAATACTGACTGGTTTATCACCGTTGAATAAAATCAGTACAATTGCAACAACCACTGGCACTATGACTTCAACAATGGCTAATAACAATAATAGCAATGTTAATAGTACAATATTTGAAGTTTCAGAAATGGTACCAGGTATTGTGACACGTAACTCGCCGAATGTAACACTTGCCAAAGAAAATGGTTTATTAACAAGGTAGGTATTTTGGTGAAATGAAAATTACACGTTTCTGATGACTTGATCAGACTTATCTTGCTTTTTTTCTCATTGTATATATTTTGTTTAATGTTCTGAGTAATTCATGGCTTCAAAATGGTTTTGACATGGTTGCAATTCATATATATATATATATATATATATATATATATATAATAAGTGGAACGTGTCTCCAAAATGCTTAAGAATCAGTCAGCGTCACACGTCCTGGTAGAAACGAAGGAGGTGCAAAACCAAACTGTTCTAGTTTAAACGAGCTACAGGAACGATATTATATACACTTTTGGAAACTTGATATAGAAATCATTAGGAACCTGCTTTTACGTTTATGAATGCCTTGATCATTGGAAGATTCAAGGTTAATGTTATGTGTTTACAAAAACAAATTATAACCTTGAATCCTCCCTGTGTAATAATCTTTAATTCATCTTAATGCCTAAACTAATGTACATTCTATATTTTGCATATTATTTAATATTTATCAAATCTTTTATTTAATAGACCTTCATTTATTTTCATTTATGAAAGCCTTGATAAGTGTGCGTGTATGTGTCATCAGACTGTTTGACGCGCATTGTACTGATACAGCATATATTTTAGATCAAATCTGTCGCACACATTAATTACATTGGGAGATGGTTTTGCATTATTGTGAATTGATTGAAGCTGGAAATATAAGTGATTGAGTGGATGACGTAGTGGTCTAAAGGTTAAATGTTCGCCACAATGCATGGAGTTCCTAGGTTCTATACCATCTTTTGGGTAGTGAGTGGGAGCTGAGGAGTCCCATATGAGGACATAACAGATGTTCAGTGCTTCCTGTTTTTAAATCGTTGCCCAATTAAGATCCATTTGTGATGAAAGCGACATGGTTAAATTGAGGAGTATAAGGAATGATCTGTTTTATTTGAGTAAAAACATGGGTCGCTATATAGATTGCGGTCAGCAGTGAGATCTCATTTGTAAATCCTCAGATGGGCGTACGTTTTTTTTGAAAATATACATTTTGGTGAATTGGTACTGAATCATTCTATTGCAAAAATCGATTTATGGGCTGTGCTGTAATTAGTAAGCTTTTTAACCTAGAAAATGACATAACCGTATAAATGTTAGTTATCATAACGGATTGATGATTGGTTTCTTCGCCAACAGAGCTAATCAATAATGGCTTAGGTCTCTTATTTCTAAGTATTGCAATACAGATTTTTTTATCAGTATCAAATTGAAATACTGCAACTAACCAGTACTGAATGCTAGTTTATAGTGTTATTCTTAACGACTTTCTTTGTACCAATATTTTCCTCCAATTGATATGTTTTATCATTCTGAAGTATGTATTTTACCTTCATGAAAGAATTATTTAGGATACTGCGAAGCTAAATGTTTTGAAAATGCTTTGACAGACTGAGATTATATACACTGAACCTTCTCAGACAGGGAAAAATTCGACAGTCTCGTCATTCTTTTTTGCGTCACCTTAGTAGTGACTATTTGTGATTCATTATGACATGGTAATCATAAAACTCATAATAAACACTTTGATATTTGATCACTGAATTTATAATACGATTCTCTTCGTTCTCCAACTACAAATGATTCATAGTAAAACGTGATTATAGTCAAGCATCATCAGCGCTCTCTCGACTTCACTCCAGGTTGACCTTAATTGATCCTTAGGTTACAATATCTCCCAATGGGACCTCAATACAATGAAAACTCATTTCGTAATTAGATTAAGTAATGGCATTTCCGAGATGAAAGTTTTCCTTTCCTTGATGTCATTAAATAAAGCCATACAATTGTATTTATGGTTATTTTTTACGTATGGTAGTCTATAATAAAATAGAAAATCGATGAGCTATTAGTCAATGATACCAAAAGTTAAATAAGATCTATTTCAATTGTCGAATCAAGTTTTGTATTAATCAAATCATAATAGAAATAACATAAATGAAAAGAGAGCTGAATATAACCATCCAGTTGACGAATATAAGAAAGATGAATGAGTGATCAAGATTGTGTTTAACACAACTTACAGAATAAATGGCTGTTAAAATCATGGTAAAATAACAGATCAGTCATATTACTTCTGAACGCAAAGATCAAGTCCTACTATCAAACCATATTTACCTGATTATCTTTTGGCCCAGTTCTTCTGACTTAGTGAATAGTTTTAGGTGAAGATTCTGGGGGAGATAGTTGACTGGATTTCATCAATACTTGATAATAGAACTATTGACTGATTTACAGTAACCTTTACACAAGCATACTGGATAGTTTTGGAATATGCATTTGGAAAGAGTACGCTTTATATAGCTTGTATAACACCCTCCACGAGAGCACGTTTATTAACTGGTAAACACATACTGAATTAGTCTAAAGCGGTGCTTCTTTGATCGGGTACCTACTAAATAATGTTATCTGTATTTCAAATGAATAGAATCTCTATTTCAACAAATTTAACAATCGATTGTTCGAGATATCTGCAGTTGTACCATTTTAGAGTTCAATTTTCATAAACAGAATCTTTTTTTGTTACCGTAAGAGTTTTAGCGTCTAGCATCTTGGTTTCAGTTTATTAGGAATGAACATAGGGGTAAAACTATTTTCTATAAGTATTTACTTGATTCTATTCAATTCTCCATCAATCTTATCTTTTTGCCAGTATAAGTGTTGTGGAGATTATTAAGTTTTTGATTGAGATCATGAACCGATTGATGTTAGACCACCGTTGGAAACCTGGGAGCCGTGACCAGTGGAGATAATTCGTGTCGAGTAGAGACAGGTATCTGCCTCAGTAAAATGGAAGATAGTTGAGCGACTTCGTGAATTGGTTGATGTTAGGCACTGACATCGTTGGATGTCGACTCAGTGGTCCAGTAGGTCAAGCATTCGTGCGCAAGGCTGAAGGCTTTGGGTTCGAATCCCGCGAGCGGGGTCGTGGACGTGTACTGCTGAGGAGTCCCACAATAGGACGAAACGGCCGTCTTGTGCTTCCAGGTTTCCAACGGTGGTCTAACATCAATCGGTCCATGATCTCAATCAAAAACTTATCTTTTTGCACAGATTTTACCAGGTATCGAAGGCTTTTTTGAAAGATTCATATTAGTTTCATCTCTATGTTATTATTATTAATGACTTTATATTTTTGGTACATTGTAGAATTCTCAACACAAAGTATTTCAACAAGTTTCCTTTCCTTATTTCTCCATCTATCCTAACGATAAATATTAATTTATCACCATTTAGATTATGTTAACAGTTCAGGAATCGAAATTTGAACAATGATCATTCGTTTCAATGCATGTTGACATTCAACATAATGTCTCTGATTGTACCTTTCTGTAAGTTGTACGGTGAAAGAATCTAAACTTTTCATAAACGCGCCTAAGTAGGTTATGCGATTAAGAGCCATAATGATGTGTTAAAACAAACAAAATATAGGTAACTTGTTGAGATATGCTGATGACAGAAACAGGTAGACCAGATATTCAAGCAGGCCGCCAAAAAATGGTAATGATGAGTGTGTTAGTTATTATACATATTAATTGTATTAATCTGGCACAATTCAATCATATTTAATCAATAAAACAAATATTGATTCTGATATTTTGTTTTCTTTTGCCTATCACTACTTTAAATGTCAATAATATAACACATAATAATTGGTTATATTTTCATAGAGAATAAGGGATAATGTTCTAATGTAGAGAGATAAATATCGTGATATTTTCTATTAATTATTAACGTTTTATTGAATTTTCTTATAAACTTGACCATTTAATTATTGTATAGGCTTATTTGGGTTGGAAAACTATGTACCAATGTATTGATTTCTATAGATTTTAATAATAAAACAACGTTGTTTACTCGAATGTTTAGATAATCAGATTGTAGTTTGTTTGTTTTGTCTCATTCTGTTAAATAAACATTTAACATTGAATGTTTCAATGAATAAATAACTGAACAAATGATATTTGAATGAATTTATGTTTCACAGATTGAAATCATGAGTCAATTGAAGCTAGACCACCATGGAAAGCCTGGAAGCACTGGACGGTCGATTCGTCCTAGTATTGGACTCCTCATCAGTGCGCATCCACGATCCCACACCCCGCGAGATTCGAACCCAGGACCTATCAGTCTCGCGCCAGGCGCTGAACCAACTAGGCCACTGAGCCGGCCAGCATCCAATACTGTTAATGTCTATCTTTAACCAACCACGAAGTTGCAACACCGTATACCATTGTTTTCAGTGAACTGATATCTCACAACAGACCTGGTTGAACTCCACTGGTAACGTCTTCTCACTAGAACTCCAGGAGTATCTCTTGAAGCCTGTCACTAGTGAGCAGATGATTATTATCAGAATGGGTTTTGTGGAGATTCCAGCTCATTGGTCTAGTTGATTAAGCACTTGGCGCGAGACTGATAGGTCCCGGGTTCGAATCTCGCGGGGTGTGGGATCGTGGATGCGCACTGATGAGGAGTCCCATACTAGGACGAAACGGCCGTCCAGTGCTTCCAGGTTTCCCATGGTGGTCTAGCTTCAATTAACTCAGAACTCTGTTTATCTTTTTATTTTTTTTGGATGGTTTGGCACGTATATAAGTTCAACCGGGTATGTTGTGAGATAGTAACTCACTGAAGACAATATAGATGTGTCGCTCAATTTCGTGGATTATTTGAAGTAAGACTAGAGGTTAACCATGGAAAATGTGGAAGCACTACACGGTCGTTTCGTCTTATTATGGGACTCCTCAGCAATCCACATCCACTCATGAATTCAATTACAAAAATTAGTAAAATCTCCACAAAACCCTCTCTGGTAATAACCATCATATAAACACTAGTGACTGGCTGGCTTGAAGAGGTATTTCCTGGAGTTCTAGTGAGAAGCGATGACCTGTGGAGTCCAACTGGGTCTGTTGTGAGATAATAACTCACTGAAGACAATGATGAATGTGTTGCTTAATTTCGTGGATTGGCTGAAGTTAGATATTAGGACCCTTGGATGTAGGTTGGTCGGCTGACCGGGTCAATGATCTAGAGGTTAATCGTTCGTGCTCGAGACTGATAGTAGATGTGCGCTGCTGAGGAGTCCTGTAGTGGAACGAAACGGCTTCTAGGTTTTCCATGGTGGTCTATCTTTTCTTGACTTATAATCTCAACTACTAAAATTACTTATATAATTATTTGAATATTGTAGTCAAGCGTTTTTAGTGCAAAATAAATAGAATTTATTCATACAATGTAAGTAAACTTTAGAGAATTGAAAAGATTCTGTAATGTATCATTGATTGTATTTAAGGTGGTAATAAATAATCTGAGAGAACCTTTATTTATATTGTCGAATGGCATGGTAGAATCACATGAATTATGCTTTATTAATGAATAAAGTTAGCAGAATGGAAAATGTATGAATAACGCAATTTTGCTTCTTGTTTTCTGTCTTTCTTTCTTTCAAATTCACTGGTATTCTAAATTTCTCATAAAAAGAGAACTAAGCTCTTTCATTTTATTTATCAGTAATGCCTTTTAAATGAATATGTTATGACTTTAAGTTGGGTCGATTTTTACCCTGTGCTAATTGTTGTGTCCTTGACTGGAAAATTAAAGAGCAGCGTACTTATCGATCGATTACAGTGACACGTAAACATGTACGGACGGCCTAGAGTCTCTACTGGTCTCGCTTCCCTGTCTAGCCCAGTCAGTTGAGTCCAGAACACAAGTCCCAACCTCTGAGATATGAATCATTATATTTCAAACATACTTTGTTTATATACCAATCAAGCATACCACATCGTACCATAAAATAGAAAACAACATTTTGTACAATATTCAACAAATGAACAGATACCGACCAATAGGAAATGTCCATTTAAAGTCCAAGGACACCATTGGATTTAACATGATAATTATTGGTCTATTCCTCCGCATCCACAACAGAATATATGTGGTTTTTATGGTGAAATGATTTTAAGTGGAGAACAATTAAAGACTAAAAAATTATTGAACATTATCTATTCCAAACTGGGTGCTCCTCATTAGTGTTTCCTCGTGATCATAAACAGGTTATTCGATAAACCGGTGTAAACCAAGTGAATGAAATATATTTGATCAGTTTTATTTAGAATACTTCTAAAGTGTACAGAGATGACAGCTAAGCAACTATCATTGTTTCGTTAATAAGAACTGAAAATTAAACTCGACGATACAGTCGAATTCCATCAAATCGAATTATTAAGTGATAAGTATTTCAGATCTTACATGTTATAGCAAAGTTTAATGTACTCCAAATCAGTCTTATTATTTTCTAAAAAATCCACTGTTTATCTGTTTGTTTGGATATTTCTGATTTACACCCCCCATTGAACTGTTTTCTTTCAAAGTTTATTACGTGTACCGGATATTGGTTATTCTGTTATCCTAATCATGTTACTTCATAATCTTCTTGTTATGAATTCAAAAAAAGTCTTATTTTTACCAGCCTGATCGGATTACGTGATTTTACGAGTTGTTGATTATAGTTTCTGCTAATGATGCATTCACTTTATGCCTTTTGGACTAATGACACTCACTCGAGTAATATCACTGATCATTAATAATTATCAGAGAATCTTAATGCATTTTGGCCTATAAACTCCCTATGTACCCTCATTGTCTCAACAGAAAACAAAGATAACTAGTAGTTTTCATCTCTACTCTTCTCTATTATCATAACTCCAAATACTAATCGATTTATAGACATAACCACAAAACACCGTAAATAATAAATACCAATATATACAACACCAAACCATAAATGATACAAAACTGGACAAAAGATCGGTAAGTAAGTAACAATAATTTATGAACGGTAAAGCTTACGACCACAGTTAACGAATATCAATTATACCTTACAGTAAGATCAGTACTAAAGTACCATGACACAGGCATTTAATAAAAATAAAACAAAAATCTGTATCATCGTTATTGACGGAATAGTCCTAGAAGTTTCACTTCTCCCAAATATCCACTCCATTTGGTAACAAGTTTGGAAAATTCATCTCTCTATTCAGTGATTATATTTTATCTAAAATCATGAACCGGTCTAAGTTAGACCAGCATTGAAAACCTGCAAGCAGTGGAAGGTAGTTTTATCCTACTATAAAACTACTCAAGAGTACACATCCACACAGCAATCGAACTCAAAACATCCGGTTTAGCACGTGAACACTTAAACTCCAAGCCATTGAGTCGGCATTCAGAAGTGTTTATGTCTAATCTCAATCAGTCCACAACATTGTGTGACCATCTTTCATTGTCTTTGGTAAGAAACCGTCTTACATCCTACTAAATTTGACTCCACTGGTCACGGCTTATCAATAGAACTGTGGGAATTTCTTCTCGAATCTAATCTCTATTGTTTATATGATAATTAATAGTATTGTGGTTGTTGATATTGTTGAATTTCATTGAAATCATGAACCGATCTAACGTTGGGAATTGATTGAATTTAAACATCAACACCGTCCGATGCCAACTCAGTGGCTTAGAGGTTAAGTGTTTACACACCAGACCGAATGTCTTGAGATCGATCACCGCGTGGGAGTGGGTCGTGTCCGTGCCCTACTAAGTTGATTCACATTAAGACAAAACAACTATCCACTGCTCACAGGCTTTCAATGGTTATCTCACTAAGATCAGTTCATGATTTCAATCAAATTTAACAATCTTCACTACTCCATACTGACGATCATATTTTAGTTTATTGTAACTTTATACATTCGATGTTTGTATGTATGCGTGTGTCCGTACGTGAAGGAAGTATAATATGTCATTTTATAGTCATTTAGTTCATCGACCATTCCTATCCATCTACTTCTTCATTCAACAATATATTACTTCTTCTGACTAATGTTTATCATATGCGTATACTTAGTTTTTACAATAGACATATCATAACATTAACAATTATTTTGCAGAAAATAAATTGGATATGAAAACTTGTTTTTATTTTGTTTCATGGTACTGTTTTTATTTTTGTTTTTTTTTCAAATTTTTTTTGTATTTTTACCATAACTCGACTATTTTTCTATTTGTATCACCATTCTACGATTTTTTCAACCTTATTAATCAACACTGACAAGAATTGAGTTTTTTTTCAATTTCCTATTTTGTTTCAATGAAGTTCTAGACAGTTGACAATAAATCATATTTTACATATTTGGATTATTATAACAATAATGTGTATATATGTATATAATATAAACTCGTTATCCTCTTCTCTTTTTGTTATCTTTTTTATTAGTAAGATGTTATGGAGATTGTTGAGCGTAGATTGATATCATGAATGAATCAATGTTAGACCATCATTGAAAATATTGAAGCACTGGAATGCCTCTGTGGAATACCATATTGGAATGAAACTACCGTCCAGTGCTTCTAGGTTTTCAGTGGTGGTGGTGGTGGTGGTGGTGGTAGTGATCTAACATTGATCCATTCATGATATCAATCTAAGCAATGTTATTTATTAGTTTGTCAACCATGGTTAACTCAATCATCATAAAACATTTTACACTCATTATTTGTATTCACCGAAAGTATATGTGATAATTATTTATTAAGACTAAATGTCAATAAATCAGTGTGTGTTTTTTTTTTTACCATAACACTATCATTCTCTCTGTCTCACTTCCCACCGTTATAGAATATCATAATTAAACTGGAAATTCATTTTTTTAAATTATCTTATTCAGTTAAACGTGTACGAATTATTTAGCCGATTATCAATTGGTGTTTTACACATTCACACATCAATAGTGGTATAAAACTGTCACTTTTCTGTATGACTTTTATGATTGTGGTTTTGTTTGCAAAAAAAATGATCCTCTGCATTTTCCCATCGGAATTGTTAAAACTTCCTTTGTTTACACGTATATATTTCACACTAAATCATGTAAAGAACATCAGTATAATATTGTTACTACGCCTTTATAGACAATCAATGGTTAAACAAAATTACATCTATGTTTATACTTGTGTTTACATACACTTGTATGTATGTGTGTATGTGTGTGTGTGAGTTTATGTCAGCTTATGTAATAACTTCTAATGATAATTTATTTTATCTATAATAAACTTTTTACGTATTAAGAAAAATAGTGTCTTTTTTGTACCAACTCCATTCCTATCTCTATACATACCCGGTTACAACACACATATAAAAAAATGAATCACAAATGAAGAGAAAAGAAAGGTGTATTCAATATTTGAGATAACATACTGAGTTATTGATTTATTTTACTAGGATAAAAATGCTGTAGGTTTTACAATATGATTATCTTGTAATCGGGAGGGGGGGTGAGATATTATGTAACAATGTGAAATCCAATTAGGAAAAGGTCTGATCAACTTTAAAATATAAAAAAAAATTAAATTTTTTGAATAAATTAAATCAATATTCAATAAAATAATTGAATTATGAAGATGTACTAAAATGTATAGAGGATATTTGTTTGTCCAGAAAGAAATAGAATCTACATGGTTTAAAATCTTCTATTCAATAATGAATATCTCCATCATCCCAAAATGTGATTGGTTGATAAGGGAAGATAGAAAATCCCATTATACTACTATATAAAGTAGCCTAGCTATTTAAAATAAAAGATCAAATTTTATGTTAATCTTACGGTAAAGGTGAATGCGGTTTTTAGTTGTTTTTTTTTGTGTGCGAAATTCACATATCAAACATAGAGGTTAGTGAAAATATCATTATATACTTCCTAAAGAGTTTAAAATGTTGGCAAATGTTTACTGTTTGCCAGTATACAGTAAAATTGATTGCGTCAAATGTATTGGATTCTAAATTCTCTGTCTGTGGGCTAATCGATATTATCTGTAAATCTTAATCTTAAACTCTTAATCCTGAATTAAGCATTAAATTGTCAATATTATATTTTATGAACGAACTAATCTTTTTGCTTCTCTTGGGTTTATCCGCTAAATTTATTCATTCACATGACTACAGAGCATTTCTGCATTATAACTAATGCCAATGATGAAAATACTAAACCTGAACTCCTAATTCATATCCTAAATAAGTAAACTTAACTAAGAATAATGTAGGGACTCTTAAGCATCCTCTTCGATCCTTTGAAAGTTCTTAGAAGACGAATAATAGATATCCATAAGGACAAATTTATGTTTTGTCCTTTTTCTCAATTTACAGGTATAGTGATCTGTAGAAAACTTTAATTAATTAATTATAAATATTTTATTTGTGATATTATTGTTTTCTTTGCCATAAATTATCCATTTACTAATACTGTTTTTGATGCCTAAGAACAGCTAAGAGCAGACATAATCCGTTAGTCTAGTGTTTAGTCTTACTGATCTAATAATCCAATATTCTAATGTTGTGTGAAATCGCAAACATAAAGCAATTGTTTATACAATTGATTGATCACTGGGTAGTGATCCATGTCATGTATGCCAGGTCCCTCTTAGTGCAGATCGAATCCTGTCAACCAAGTTTTGATGTGGCCATCAGTCTAATTGACTCGACATTGCGTGCTGAGTAACAGAGGATTGAATCCGTCAGGGAGTATCAGTTCCTTCAAGATTACAACTTTATACTAACCGGATGAAAATAATCTACTATATATTTGTTGACAAATTTGTTTAAGTTAATGATACGTACAATATTCAGTTTCAAAGCAGCAGCGATTGAACATTTCAATCATTAAGTTTAAAGCTGGTTTTTTCCCTCTGTTTCACATATGTAAATATTCCTAAATTTGACTGTGAGTTTTATTACTGAGTTCAGGTTCAAAGTGTCAACCAATAAGCTTCGATCAATCAAACAGTTTCTGACTGGTGGTCAGTATACATGTTATACATTATTAAGCACCTCATCTACAAATGCTAATTAAATTGGGATAGTTTCATACTAAGAAAAAAATAATGGTTTTCAAGCTAAGAGATGTAATTAATTCACAAAGTCCATCTGTATGCTACATAAATTTAATTCTTAAGATATCAGAGATCAGTAATTAGTGTTCATGGATATTACAGTAGGTGAGAACATTATCGGCGTGTTTCATAGTTTACATCTCGAACTGATCTTGGGTAGATAACTATTGGAAGACAGGAATTAGTGTAGTAGCAGTAGTAGTGTACATCCACGTTCCAGACGTTTATTGAACCCAGGACCTTTATATACCTTAGAAAGCACTTAACCTTCCGATTACTGATTACACAATCAATGGTTTACTTTTTTATCTTCCTAATAATGTTGAACTATCTTCGAATGCCATTTATTGATTTGATTCTTGGCTCCATGTTCCTTTCACTATACTGTTGTATTTTTCGTAGACGCTTAGCACTGTCATTTAAAACAAAGTTTTTTCAGGGTTAATGTCTAAATATCACTAATTTCCTAAAATATATCATACTTTAACTAATAATTGTATCATTAACTGCTGAAAACTCAAATATAGTAGGCTTAATTGTGTACAAATGTACACGATTATAGTCTACTCATTTCATTTCCATTTATCTAATTACATATTTTTAGAAGTTGTACGGACAAATTCTCTGAAGATGAATTAAACAATCAAAAAAAGAATCTTCAACATTGTCATCTGACTAATTGTACATCTGGTACACCAAATGCAACAACAGATACATTGAGAAAAACTATACAATCACAAACTGTTGATCATAATAGCACAATTAATCATCATTTGTCAGATGAATTATCTGAGAAAGAAGCTCATGTGAATTATCTAGTTACTTTATTTCAAGCATTAAAAAGTTCTGGTGTACAAGCGGATGCTTTTAGAGAAGCATTTGAACGTATTGATTTACCAGTAACTAATTCAAAATTATCTCCGAATACAATAAATCTAAGTAAGTTATTTAAGATGTTTTCTTCTTTTTTAACCATTTAATCTTTGGAAAAGGGGTTGAGACTTCGAGTTGCTTATATTTTGTAAATAATAGGAAAATTGTCAAGCGAATTGTCGGACATCCTTTTTGGAAGTCTTATATTTGTCTAGTATGATTGTACATATATGCACTTATGTTGATGGACTGTTAATATGCAGATGAATATCGATTGCCTGTGCTCATATGCTATCTCAAGATCAAATGGCAAGTGGGAAACTATAAACAAGACATTCTATTAGAGGACGTTGATCAGGCACTTACTCTGGGTCTCAGTCTACTTGTCCATCCTGGTTACTTCAGTTTTCTCATTTTGGATAACGCGTTTGGTATGCTGCTGGAAGTGTGTGTCGTAACCTAGTTGGACCACAGAACACAGCAATTCGTTTTCACATATGTGTTTTATTTAATGATTAGTAAGGTATTTAAAAGAATCCACAGAAACATAGAATAATATTCCGGAATCATGATAGACTATCTAAAACGTACTTACATAGCTACACTTCATTTAATGACATAATATTTATTATTCATTTGAACACATAAATATTGGTACTAAGGGGCATCGAATACATACAAGTCATTTGATTTGTGTATGGGCTATGATACTGTCCGGGTTCCCAAACCGAAGCAGGTGGTTTTCTTAGTGGGCCACACTATGAAAAGCTTTTTAAACTTGACACCTCTTTCGCCCGGGCCCCCAAATGCTTTGGTACAGCCGAGGATGGGGAGAGTCCGCTCTCTGGAAATGCTCTCAACATGGCTCCCCATATACGGACACTCATATGGAAGTCCCACTCACTGCCTTCTCGTGGTGGGGGTGTTGTTTACAAAATTGAGAGGATGGAATGCGAATAACCGGCGCTTTAACCGGGTTGGTGAATACAGAGGGTCCGCCTAAAAGAGTTGGAAAACCCTCATTTCAAACCATTGGTGCACATGGGCTGCAGTATCCTAGAGGAACAAATGACGTATGAACCAATCGTTGGTCACCGGCTACCATGGGACTGTATCTCCTGACGTTGCTCCACCGCCTTGTGGATTAAACCTTTAGGTCGAAGGCTCGGGGTGTGGCCGCCTAAGAAAACCACCCACTTCAGTTTGGGAACCCGGACAGTATCATAGCCCACACACAATTCAAGTGACTTGTGTGGCGCATATGTATTCGGTGCCCCTTTGTATCAATATATTTATATGTTCAAATAAAATGAAAAATAATGTTTCGTTCTAGTGTTAGCCTATTCTATAGCAATCATCTACGACTCTTCTCGAAATCGAACTACAACTGCGATAAATTTATAACGATTACAGTATAAAATTTGAAACATTATCTCACAACAGATCTGGTTAAACTACACTGGTAACGGCTTCTCACTAGAACTCCAGGAAATGCCTCTTGAAGTCAGTCATTAGTGAGCAGATGATTATTATCAGAATGGGTTTTGTGGAGATTTTAGAAATTTCACTAGTTGAAATCATCATGAGTCAATTGAAGTTAGACCACCTATGGAAAACCATGGTGGTCTGTTGTGAGATATCAGTTCACTGAAAACAATGGTATACGGTGGCGCAACTTCGTGCGTTGGTTAAAGATAGACATTAACAGCATTGGATGCTGGCCGGCTCAGTGGTCTAGTTGGTTCAGCGCCTGGCGTGAGACTGATAGGTCCTGGGTTCGAATCTCGCGGGGTGTGGGATCGTGGATTCGCACTGCTGAGGAGTCCCATACTAGGACAAAACGGCCACCCAGTGCTTCCAGGTTTCCCATGGTGGTCTAGCTTCAACTGACTCATAATTTCAATCTGTGAAATAATAATAATAATAATAATAATATAATAATAAATATAATGAAATACAAAATATGACAGTTTTCAAAATTTCTGTTCATTTTTTGTTTTGTTTATATTTATACAGAAAAAAAATTAAATATATTACTATTTCATGATTTTATTCCCTATTTAAAACTAAGTCAGTTACCATAATAGAACATATTGTGTATCACAATAAAAATATATTTCATTTTCGACATTGTCACAAATTGTTCTATGGTTTAATGCAAAATAATATATTTTCGTTATTCTAAAAAAGAACAAAACAAACAAAATCAGTCAAAAACTGATCTAGTAAAGTGTAATATATTTTCATAAGTAATGTAATAAAATGGTAAAGAAAGAAAGATCAATATAGGGTTTTGGAGATTATTAAGTTTTTGATTGAAATCATGAACTGATTGATATTAAACCACCATTGAAAACCTGGAAACACTGGACGAATGTTTCGTTTTATTGTTGAACTCTGTCAGCAGTGAGCATTCACTATCCCGATTGCGGGATTCGAATCCAGGGTCGATAGAGACAGGTATCTACCTCAGTACAATGGAAGATGGTAGAGCAATTTCGCGGATTGGTTGAGGTTAGGCATTGAGACCGTTGAATGCCGACTCAGTGGTCTAGAGGTCAAACGTTCGCGTGTGAGACTGAAGGCCCTGGGTGCGTGGATGCGCACTTCTGAAGAGTACTACGATAGGACGAACCGGTCGTCCAGTGGCTCCAGGTTTTCAATGGTGGTCTCACATCAACCGGTTCATAATCTCAAGGTAAAAAAGAATCAGCCGATTTCAGATAAATAACTACTGTGAAAGCCAATTTATAGAAATCATCTATTCATCAAAGAGATAGTTTTAACCACAAAGTGAAGTTTAAATTCACTTGATATTGTTTGCTTTTATCTTCCCATTGTTGTTTAGAACTGCAATTGATCAGTCTCTTATTGATATATGAGCATCCTGTACGGATTGCCTCGTTGTTGCCTTATTCACAAGCATTATAAGCAAAGATAATGGCTAGCAGGTGGCTATTAGGATTCAGTAGCTAAGTGCATAACGTGATGATGTTTGAAGCGAACGGTACTGGGTCCGAGTCCCATAGTGGACAACAACTGTGGAATGCAGGTATATTCAGCTGACGAGTCCCAAGTAGAATGAAACGCGCCTACTGGATTGCACCGTTTATAACCATTCATCTTTGCTTATAACCTGTATTACGGTTGATAAGCCCGTAAAACTTAGTTGATTATTTTTTTCCTTCGATTGACTTAACCGTGTAAATTGACTTTTTTGTTAAAATTTATGTAAACAGTGTTTACTTGAAAGTGTTTATCCTTGCTAAGGTTTTTACTCCAAAGTTTTAGCAGTTATTTTGAGAAAATTGTCTTTATCCTGCCTTCAATATAGATTATCTGTAATGTTCTATGAATGTCTTTGGTTGTCTAGAATCCATGTGAACAATGTGATCCTAAGCACCGTTATAGTATGGGGGCGATTGTCACTTTTTAGCTGTTTACACCATGAATGGTTCATTCTTTTCAAGGTATCTTAAAAAGAAATTAGGTTGTGGGCGGTCTCGATGACTATTGATGTTTGACTACATAGCACAAGGGACAAATACTTGAGGCCGGTCACACACGATCTGCCTGTGAATAGTTCTCGATGGGTTAACTCGGAACTTTTAAGGTTTTATAGTAAACAATCGGAATCCGTGGGGTCGGGTCCAGCATTTTTGATTTTTAACCATGTACTTTCTTTGTGAAAGGGCAGGATCGCCGGAAATAAGGGTTATCTGAGGATAACTCCGTACGACATTGACTTCAGATTGTGAGTTTACTGCTTTTAACCTTAATGCCTTCAAACTAACCTGCTTGACATGTAGAGAACCTGTAGGAACTGGTTTTTTAGCCAGTCCTAGTTGATTAAATCATCACAACGTCAAGGTGGCAGCTACAATCATGTTTGATATCTATAAATTACATTAAATCTACTTATATATTGTTATTCAGACTCAGCTTCTAATATCTTCAGTACATTTTAATATGCATAGATCAATATATTTATCACAGTAATTTAGTTTCATATTCTTGTTATCTTGTTACTTACTTCCTAAAAATTCATTGCCGTGTATTCATTTGTATGAACTAGATCTCTTCAATATTATTCGAACTCATTTCTTTTTTCTTTTTTTCCCTCTCACATTTTTGATACTTTTGCGTTTCAGTTTTTTAATTGACTTAATTTAATACGTCGTTTATACTTAATCTCTTTGTCTATTTCTCTATTTATCGCTGAAATTAATTAAGCATTAATTAGCATATTGTTTTCGAAATCCTTTTTAGTCCTATTTTTTATTCATTGTAATTGCTAATTTGAATATCCTTCAAAAATAGATAAGTCTGTTCATGTGCATTTATATACATAGTGATCTTGAAAGCTCTTAGAGGCATCAATGCTTGAAGTCACTAACTTCTAGTCTGAGCCATGTTGGTAGATGCAGACTACTTGGTTGGGGTCCGCTTGACTATCGTAACCAATGGTTGGAGACTCTGAGTGACAAGGCTCAGAATCGGTCACAATGGCGTAGGTGTATACACTCCCTGTCTTCCCTTAAACTATGAGGTTAAAATCGCTTCATATCTTTCTTTCTACAAACTAATTCTTTCTTCCTGTACTATATCCTTTTATGTAAACTTTCTTTTATATATTAACACCATTGAATTAACTACTATGAATCTGGTGTTTATTATTATTATTATTATTAGCTTTATTCAATATTCTATTCTTGGTACAATATAGAATTCTCAGCACAAGCTATTTCAACAAGTTTCTTTTACAAAAAAAAGACAAAAAGAAGGACGAAAAAGAAAGGAAAAAGTGTTTTGAAAAATCTAAAAAAAACTGTACAACTTTCCAAACTAAAGACATGTTAGAAATGAAAGTTATTGACTAGGTTAACTCTAACAACCTGTTCGTTGTAATGAGATGTATCAGCTTTGATCGATGCATATGTGTGCCTGGTCCTGTGTTGTAGCTGACTGACATATATATATCAATTAATGAAGTAGTGAGACTTCATCATTTGAGATGGCTGGGACATGTGTTAAGTATACCCAACCACCAACTTCCCCGACGTGCGATGTTTTATGGTGTGGGAGTAGGTTGGAAGAAAGCTAGGGGCAACCAGACTAAAACATGGCACAAAACCATGAAGTCACTGACAAGTGGACTGAGTCATGTTGGTAGATGTAGTCTACCTGGTTGGGATCTGCGAGACTATAGCAACTGATAGTTAGAGGCCTTGAATGACATGACTCAAAATCGTTTGCAATAACGCAAGTGCATTCACTCTTTATGTTCTCTCAAATTCTAATCTTTTGAACTCTTCATATCCTTTTTTTCTCTCTAAATTTATTTCACTGGATTATACTCCTTGAATAACATCTTCAAACCCTAATCTTTCTGATTACCGCTCAAAGGTTTACTAACTCTACCACAATGGGATTCGAACCGACAATTGTATCGGTGTGCTAATGTGGTATGGCAACTCGAACTGATATACGTGCGTATGAATCTATTCATTTTACATTGATCAATAATATATTCTGTTGATTACTTCTCTTTGTTTTTTTCCTTTAAATTAACGTCTTTCTTCTGTTTCTCTGTTTGTTTTTCATCAAATTATGAATAATAGGTGATAAAAAACTAAGTTTATTAAAGACAAAACTTTATCAAATTGAAGAAATGCGCAAATCAATAAAATCGTTTTATCAAATATTCAATGAATTCAATCGAAAATTTACATTGGATTTGAATAATTGTAATAAAATTGTCACAGTAAGTTTTATGATGATTATTAATAATGATTAATTTATCGATTCATTGATTTATTGATTGATTGGTTGATTGATTGATTGTTGGAAAGCGAATAAATATGGTTGATTTTTTGTATAAGATTTTCATAATGATAATAACAGTTTCCTTGATCATAATTGTGAATAATGAACTTATTTTATGTAAACTATTTAATTATTGGATGTTTATTAAATAAGTCACTGAAATGGTCTTTGAGTTGCTATGCTTGAGCCTATAAATAACTTGATATATTAACTCTTATTGGCGCGTATACAAAGCCTATCTACAAACGTCTGTCAGGATATCAGAATAAAGAAGTCAATATAAACTATATCTATCTGACTCAAAAAACTCACATGATTATGAACGTGAATAGCAGAATGCCGATGCTCCATAAATAAAAAAATTACAGCATGTGCCTAACCAGCATATTTAAAGTATAAAATTTGAGTAACAGGTTTATAATTAATATACAGTTATAGTTCACGCTAACCATAACCACTTCAGTAGATGAAATTTTGTAGATTCATCAACCGGTTTGTTGGTAGTTTCAACTACAGTACGCTTGATATTGACATAAGAATAGCCACATCTTTCACTTTTGAACAACTTCGTTTTTTTCCAAGCTTGGTAGTTGTGCTGTATGCTACTTATGTCAACATAAGTAGTATATAACGCCAATCACATGTGGAATTCTTGGCGGCAGAAGGTTGTGAAGATCGCATAGAAGAGAGCGGCAACAGAGAGTAATTGTTGTGGCAACGAAGGAACATTAAAGTTTGAGGCGATTGATGGAGGATTTGCAGATGAAGTATTGAACGTATGATTTGCATATTTTACCAAAGAACTCGGTAATTTCGTATTAGGTTGCATACGTTGTTCCCACCTATGTTCTCGTTCACAACACTGTGACATATTTATTATGTTCAGGTAGAAAACTATACAGAAACAATACTATGATAATTTTTCAATCCTGAAATCTTTTTATTGCTTAAAACGTGAACAAGCTTATGTGTGGACATGCATCCGTAGGTGTTTTTTAAAATTCATCTTTAAATTAAGTTAAATCTAACTACTGAAAGTTTAATCGACTTGTAAGCAAAAAGTTTAATCTCTTGAAAACTACTTCATTATTTATTTGGACTCAGTAATAAGTGGATAACGCGTTGAGCATTTGAAACGAAAGGTACTGTGTTAGAGTCCCGATGTAAATATCAATATCAGGGTGGAGGTACATCCAGCTGAAGAGTCCTAAATAGAATGAGATGCTCTCCATAGATGTCACTGGTAACCACTATCCAACGTTGATTGATATGCTTGTGAATTAACGGCAATATCTTGTTGGGATATTCAGAAAAATATACCAATAATTATCCTGTTAAGTCTAATGGTATCCTTGGACTTTAAATGGACATTTCCTATTGGTTAATGTTTATTTCACTTGTCAAATATTGTACAAATGTTGTTTTCTATTCTATGGTACGATGAGGTCTGGTTGATTGGTATATAAACGGAGTATGCTTGAACAATTATGATTCATATCTCAGAGGCTGAGACTTGCGTTCCGGACTCAACTGGCTGGGCTAGACAGGGAAGAGGGACCAATCAGGCTCTAGGTCGTTCTTGCGTGTCTTACGCGTCTTGAGATCGATCGATAATTTGCTAACCTCCAATCCGCAGCATCTCACGTTACAACAATATAAGCAATGTACACAAGATATAAATATCTCAAGAAACTGATCAATCACAGTCCTTAGTGCTAACGTGAATAATCAAATAACTCTCTGAAATGAATTTCTTTATTATGACCACAACAATATTCCGTTTGCTATCTTAAGCTTCAGAAATTACTTTTTTCTGCCACGTGCCGAACACTTGAGCACTATACTTCTGATTATCCATGAAGATGTTTAGTTTAATGACCAGACATTTGTTATAATTTTGAAGAATCTATAAAATCATAAATAACTCTTACCTCATGATAATATATTACGCGAATAGTTGGTTAGTGAACAAGGGCTGATATTCATTCATTTCATTGTTTATTATTTATTTATTTAAACACATAGACAGTAGTAAAAGGAGGCACGAAACAGATATGCGCCACATAAATCATTCGATTTATGTAAGGGCCCAAACCGAAGCAGGTGGTTTTCATAGGAGGCCACACCTGGAGCCTTTGACCTACGGGTCTAGTCCATAAGGCAGTGGAGCAACGTCGTGAGAGACAGATCCGTGGTAGCCGGTGGCTAACAATAGGTTCATACGCCATTTGTTCCTTCAGGATCCTGGAGTCCATGTGCAGTATTGGTTTGGAACCAGGGTTTTCCGACTCCCCTAGGTGGACCGTCCGTATCCACCAACCCGGTCCAAGCCCCCACCGGACATTCGCTTTTCGTCCTCCCAATTTCGTAAACAACAGTAATGCCGCGAGAAGGCAGTGAGTAGAACTTCCCTGACAATGATTTTATGCACGTGGCCATATGAGAGTATTTCGATAAAGAGAGCTGACTCTTTTCACTCTCGACCGTGCTAGGGCGTTTGGCGGTAATAATTTCTGAAAAAAACATTATACTTTTTCATCTGTTTTTATTTAAATGAAGAATGGTTTTTTTTCTCTAAAATTTATTCACTTCTCAATTTCTTCTATACACAGAATTATCCAATCAACAAACATCAGTCTATCATACTATTCTTGATCCACAATTAGAAATTATTCAAAATGAACGAAGAAATTTAGATAGATCATTACAAGAAATGTATAAAATTAATACTATTTTAAGTGAACAATTACATGATCTTGAATGTGTCATTGAACAAACTGGTAACGATGTATTGCAACATCGTTGTCGTATTAATTTACCATATGTACAAACATTAGAGAATAGATTGGATTCAATTAATTCAACTGTTAGTTTGGCATGTGGTAAGTAGTTGAATTCTTATTGTAAATATATACATATATGGTTGTGTTATTCACTGATTATGTCTGGAAGTGATTCTTCAATTGTTATTTGTAATTTGAACATTCGGTTTTCAAGTTACTAAGTGATGACTTTTATCAATTTTGATATTTAGTAAGGCAAGATGAAAACTTAAAAGTTAGCTTATTATCATAGATTGATGTTGATAATACATGTTAACAGATAAAAGAATATCGTATCATACTTATAGTTATGCACTAATTGGTCCTAAAATGAACCCTTTGAACTTACAGCGATTACAATTATGAGATTATGCATTTGACAGTTAATTTGTATGCGTTATATTTGATGTAATTGGCTGATACTATATTAACGAATGGATTGGAATGAACAACGTAAATTTATAGCGATTGTGAATGCATCTCTCACTCATTGATTCATGTTTCAATGATCCATAGGGATACTACAAGACAATATCTGATTTGTAACTCCAAGATTCTTATTTAATGAAATCAATCTATGCTTTTAATCAACTTTAGTTATATTTTATAACTAGTGTTCATTAACATTTTATAAGAAATTTATTTAGATCAATTGTATCATTAAATTAATTATTGGATCATTATGGAAGCTCGAGTTTAAGACAATATGTTAAATAAATTGATTATTTTTTGGTTATTTCAAGAGAGCTTATGTACCATTCTATAGACTGGGACGTTAAGAGATAGAGATCGATCGTACAGGATTATTTCTTGACTCAGGTTGTATTTAATATCTCAGTCAGTATCTATAATAAATTAAGATTACTAACCATGGAGATCTACGTAGTTAACCCGTCAAGTTATGATGGTTTCTTTCATTTGACGTTACTTATTGCCTTTCCAATCTCTCTAGTGGTGAAACGTCTTTTTGCAGTTTCACATTCATGAAGTTTAAAAATTTTAGGCAACTGAAGAGAGGAGTTGGAGACCGGTTTTACTATTACTCAATATTTTTTATCAACTGTTTAAGTAACCTGGCTTTGAGAGGGCATCAAGGTTCTGTTATTTTCCTAAAATAATCCCACTTACGGCTAAATAATGCACTAAGTAATTTTCCATATCTTGACCTGATAGGTAGTGTGAATCTTCCACTTGGAGTGATCGAACTTCTTTATAATGCAACAATAAAAACGATTATCACCCTTGAAAAAGCTCCATTGTTACTCTAGTTATAAAAAATAATAATTGGATAATGATTGTATTTGATGCTTTTGAAATAGATGATATTAATATCTTACCCGTATATCAATATATCTGTGCGTATCCTCACCATTTCAATTCAATTATAAACTGTCTGCAAAGATCGGATTCATGGGTTAACAGTTTCAAACCATATAACTATAGGGTCTTTTAATTAAAACGAATTACAATAGATGTGAATGATAGATCACAAATAAACACACACCAGTTATATATTTTTAAAATTATTTGTTAAATATTATCAGTAGGGGTTTTGTGGAGATTTTAGTCATTTTTATAGTTGTGATCATGAGTCAATTGAAGCTAGACCAAAATGGAAGACCTGGAAGCACTGGACGGGCGTTTCGTCTTAGTATGAGACTCCTCAGCGGCGCGCATCCACGACCCCATCTCACTAGATTCCAACACAGGAACTATCAGTCTCGCGCACGGATGATTAGCCACTAGATCACTGAGTCGGACGGCCGACCGGCCGGCATCCAACGGTTTTAATGTCTAACTTCAAATAATCCACCAAAATCAGCGACACATCCACCATTGTCTTCACTGAGTTATTATCTCACAACAGACCCAGTTGAACTCCATTGGTCACTGCTTCTCACTGGAACTCCAGGAAATACCTCTTCAAGTCAGCCAGTCACTAGTGCGTATATGATGATTATTATTATTATGAGAAGGGGTTTTGTGGAGATTTTAGTAATTTTTATAATTGAATTCATGAGTGGATGTGGATTGCTGAGAATCCCCATACTAGTACAAAACGACCGCGTAGTGTTTCCAGATTTTCTATGGTGGTCTATTTTCAATTGATTCATAAATTGAACTATAAAATTTTAAAACATTAGTTTGTAGCTGTAGTGTATTATTAAATGTGAACGAGAAAATTCAGATTTTACCAGGATTTTTTTTCCTTATAAATATATGTCATGCATTATACATTTATCTTAAACTTACAATCTGTCTTCGCCTAGATACTTTCAAAGAATCATATTAATAATAAAAGTAGAACGTCAATTTCTCGAATCTTCACTTTTCTACATAAATATTTATATACATTTATGGTTAATTAATTATGATTGAGTTCATGAGCCGATTGATGTTAGACCACCACTGAAAACTTAGAAGCACTGGACGGACGTATGGTCCCATTGTAGGACTCCTCAACAGTGCGCACCTACGATCTCAGTCGCGAGGTTCGAACCCAGAGCCTTCAGTCTCGCGCAAGAACGCTTAAGCTCCAGACCATTGAGTCGGCATTCAACGGTATCAATGTCTAACCTCAACCAATCCGCGAAATTGCTTCATCATCTTTTATTGTACTGAGGTAGATACCTGTCTCTACCGGCCCTTGATTTGAATCCCGCAACCGGGATCGTGAATGCGCACTTCTGACAGAGTTCAACACTAGAACAAAACATTCGTCTAGTGTTTCCAGGTTTTCAAAGGTGGTCTAATAACAATCAGTTCATGATTTCAATCAAAAACCTAATGATCCCCACAACCCCCATACTGATAATTAATTAAGTGTTATTCGAAAGGCAATAAAAATTTGACCTTATGATTAAATTACTTTGTATTTTTTCTTAATGATGCTGTTGTCGATAAGAGTTTTATTGTGTACATTTTATCTATGGAATAATAGGTCATTACCCAGGAATTCAACAAATATTGAATAGTCGTGAAGAAATGGAAGTAAAAGCTATTGAAATTCAAAAAAGGTAAATACCGTTATTCATTTATGATTGATTAGTCGAGTAGTGACCAATATATATTTTCCTAGTTCTTTTGTACTGATAAAATCCTTTCGATCAAATTACAATGTGGTTATTAGTCTGAGTGATTCCAAATGGCGTGCACTATGCTGAGATGTTAGGTGGTTGGAGGTAGTCAGCAAGAAATCTCACCTGACATACGTTTTGTTCTAATTTGCACTTGTCCACAAGTTTTACGATCTTGAGAGAATCTATCTAATCCATTAAAGTTCAAACTACGTCACTTGGCTTCATTATCGAGGACGCTCATTCTCATTTATTCTCTCTCTTTATTCAAGAAATACCAGAAATTGTACCTACTCATTAACTTCTTATTAAAAATAATACTCATCTTTAGTTCAATATATAAATAAAATAAACTTTAATTCAAATCTTCGAATAGATTTAGATCTTTCTGTAAACTCATTACAATCGAGTCACAGTCGGAATTAGCTGATTGATTTTATGACATAACGCTTTCATTGGATCTCACCAACGAATTACCATCTTGCTTTTATCTTGATATACTGTTCAGACAACGACTTGATGCTAGCACTTTTGAAAATTCCTTTCAAAGTTAATTAGAAATAAAATGATTGCTGTTAGGTCAGATATATTTGTCCTAGTTATATATATATATATATATATATATATATATATATATATATATATATATATATATATATATATATATATATATATATAACGAAAGAGCTTTTGCGTGTTCTTTGATTTCCATTGTTTTTCCAATCATGACAGGTTTTGATGGAAATTCTTCCTAAGATATTCAAGAGTCCACATCAAGTTACCCTAACTTAAAGTATTCAAAACACTAGTTATGAACAAGATGACTTACTATTTTTTTTGAATTCATTATTATCCACTACTAAATAACATCTTAAGATATTTCTTAGTATCCGGGGGAATGTATAGCGAAATGACTTATCAGTACTAGAAATCAAACTATATTACTCTCTCTCTCTCTCTTGCAAAAGTTAAATAAAGTTCAATTTCATTAAAAATTATCCGAATGCATAATAGTAGATATATAGCCGAAGGGACGGGTCGATTTCAGTTCTGAACATCAACAACGGGAAATCATAAACACCTAATAATACCTTCTATCCACTAAACAAGTTAGTGGCTATTTGAACTGAATAGCTTATAGTGAACAAGTCATTGGTGTTTGAAATGAAAGATACTCGACTAAATTCTGAACACTAGGATGCAGGTACATTTATCTTACGAGTTACCAATGGGACGAAATACGAGTTCTGGATTCCCCTACTAGGGATAGACGAAATTTACTAAAACTTATGACATTACACTCTATCGAGGCAGTCCACTTAGGATAAACATATGGTAATAGCGATTGACCAATCAAAGTCTTGGATAATAATAATAATAATAATAATAATAATAATAATAATAATAATAATAATAAGGAATCACAACCCCATAAATGTAGATATTTTTAGTCATTCAATTAGTAAAATCTTTAGATATAGACGTGTTATAACTTGTGGACCTATGTGCCCTGTTTATTGTATAACGCAACGATACCGCCAATCAGAGATCAGCAAACTATCGACCGAACCAGTGACGCATAAAACCCGTGCGAGAAGTCTAGAGCCCTTAAGTCAAAACACCAATCCGAGCCTCTGCAATATGAATCATTTATTTCAAGTATACCAAACAGACCACATCGTACCATAAAATGGAAAATGACATTTGCACAATTTTTAGCCAAATGTGGCTGTGAATGTGAGAGATAGTAATAAATAGACAGGGCATAATTCAAGAGTGGTAAATCGTATAATAATAGTCCATAGGTCAAAATAAAGCTTATGATAAGAGGGATATGAATATAAACAATTTAGTTACATAACAATTATACAATAAAAAATATACTCATAGTATTGACCCATAAATAGATCCCAACAGTTACCATTCATTATTCTTATCGGAATATAACACAACATAATACTCACTGTGCTGATTATTCACAGCCAGTTATACTTACTCATTTAGCTTATAATTTATTGATTGTTTCTTTACGATACTTTTTTTAATGTTTACAGTGTCCTTGATGATCAGTTATATCAATTGAAGGATGTCAATGAAAAATGTAAACGTATTAAAGGCACAATATTAACTTTAAAACGGTAATAAATAATATTGTATTTTTGTTTTATTAATTTTAAGTGTGATAAGTCTTGCTATATTCGTCTCCTAAGCTATTCGGTAACCCTCAAGCTAGAACTACACAGCGACCTGAACAGGAGAGAGAAAACTCAAAGTATGCGAGAAATAGTTTGCTCCAAGGTTCATTTTCATACAGAAAATACAGGGTTTTTTAATATTTTAAATGTCCTTGGGTTGCTAGAAGATTCTGGAATGCTACTAAACATCAGTAGCCCAACAATCAGAGCCTCTACATGTGACGTTTCGCTTCCTTGATATTTTTGGCTAAAACTTCAACTGAATGCTGATTGGATGAAACGCTTCTTAGTGTTTCCTGATGCTAGCTTGTCTTGTGCAAGCAATTTTCTGGATCATCCCAACAAAGTGAAATGAATAAATTCTGTGTATTTTCTTTCTATATTCTACTGATTTTTTATGTATATTTTAACGTCCTCCTCCATAAATATTGTAGAACGATCTGTATGATCAAAAAATGCTTCCATATATTGATAATGGTAGTAAAGTTTATAAAAAGTATTATAACTTTAGAGTTGTATGATCAAGTGACACGTTTGTATTCAATTGTCCTTTCAACAACGGCTCAGAGCTAGACAATGACCAGAAAAGGAGTAGATTGTGATAAAGTATGAGAGGGAAATATATATATATATAATGATACAGGTGATGAACGATAACAGATCTGTCTATCGACACTCACTGACCAATGAAAACGTACTTCCATCAAATATTACCGGAAAGATTAACTTTCAGTAATAAAATACATAGTATTATTAGTGTTCGGCAAATGGACATCTTTATTTCATATACGTCTAGTTTTCACAAAATAGAAAACGCAATTATTGTTACTGTCATTATTATTACTTGACAGATTTTATTCTCTTTGTACTTGAAAAGATTGAATTTCTATTATTTTGGACAGACCTATTTGGTGTTAGATTATTAACCATACATTTTTTTTTCACTGTTGAATAAACGTGCGATGATATCAAGCGTTTTCAAGTATTTTTCCTTTCATTCATTGGATGAGCGCTAAATATTAGAGTGTGATTTTTCTATTTTTAGACTTTCGTTTTATTCATCTAAGGCTATCTAGATATATGTCCTATGAACATACTGCTACTGTAGAGCATCTCAACCTGACAGATAAAAAGTAACTAAATAAATTGAAATTTGGAACTTGAAATGAAGTCCTCAATGAAAATTATACTCTCTCTCTCTCTCTCATTCAAGACTCATTCACTAAATAGAGGGGAAAAAAAAGCACCGGAAAATTCTTGATAATTCATTAATAAAAATTTTCCATTCTATTTTCTCTTACAAATTTCAACATTGAATTATGAATTAATTTTCGTTTCCATTTTTTTTGTATGATGAATATAGTTGACAAAAATTAGACTACCGTACATAAGACTCCTTCAATCAATCAATATCATTATGTCGCTGAGATTATCTATATATTCAAAGAGACGTCATTTTTCAAAAAAAAATTCCGAATAAATTAATATTCATATCGGAAGGGTCATTTTTTGGTGATTGTAGTAACTTCAATAGTTGAGATCATGAGTCAGTTGAAGCTAGACCACCATGGAAAATCTGGAAACACTACGCGGTCGTTTCATACCAGTTTGGGAATTCTCAGCAATCCACATCCACTCATGAATTCAATTATAAAAATTACTAAAATCTCCACAAAACCCCTTCTCATAATAATAATCATCATCATATACGCACTAGTGACTGGCTGACTTGAAGAGGTATTTCCTGGAGTTCTAGTGAGAAGCAGTGACCAATGGAGTTCAACTGGGTCTGTTGTGAGATAATAACTCAGTGAAGACAATGGTTGAATGTGTCGCCGACCGTTGGATGTCGGTCGGCCGGTCGGCCGTCCGGCTCAGTGATCTAGTGGCTAATCATTCGTGCGCGAGACTGATAGTTCCTGTGTTGGAATCTAGTGAGATGGGGTCGTGGATGCGCACCGCCGAAGAGCCCCATACTAAGACGAAACGGCCGTCCAGTGCCTCCAGGTTTTCCATGGTAGTCTAACATCAATTGGTTTATGATCTCAATCAATATTTGTCTAACTAATTTCAGTGTTTTAGTTGAGACCATTTCTATGTTAGCATTATTTTTTTCTAAAGAGATGGTAATTAAAAGTTTTATAAATTTATTTAATCTGGTCGAAATTTTATTTTAGTTTTTCTTCCCCTTCAAAATAAAAGTCCCATGAAAAATGTTCTAAGTGAATTTTTATTGTGTATAGAAAATTTCATTTAATTCATTCCATGACAAAATGTAATTTAAATAAAGGTTGATTAAATTGACAGAATGATATTGGAAATGTGATGAATAATTTTTTGCATATAAGTAGATTGGAAGTAGTTTTTTTCAAGTGTTTATTTAACCATTTTGATACTGTGATATATACTCGCTAATTCCATTGATTATAGTATATTTAACAAATGAAAGTAGTTCTAACCAAAAGATATGTATTAGTTTATTTAGTATATGACTAATAGTGGAATTAAGGACCTACGTTTCGTCCTATTTGGATCTTATCACATGAATATTTCTACATCACAGTATTGATGTTTACAACGAAACTTGAATGTAATATCTTCCTCTTCAAATACCAATGGATTGATCATTGAGTAAATGAGTTCAGATAGTTACCAATTTTCTCATTTGATTTAAGGTTATTAGGAAGGGTTATAAACACATCCAGCTGTTGAGTCCCAAACCAGATGAATGTTTGTAGTAGGCACCCACAATTATGCATGCTGGACTCAAACTCAGGACCCTGGGTCTCGCGTGAACGCGCGTAACCTGTTGACCACTGATTTTACATCAATCAGTCTAGAATAGAAACCAATAATATTTCCAAAACATGAGAAAATTCTAAGTAGCATGCATTTATCTTTTAGCTGTCATATAACAATAATAATAAACTCATATCATACATACATTTTAATTTTTTTTAATATCCATATTTTAAAGGCTTGCAATTGTAAATATACAAAATCGACAACGCTCGAATTCCCCCAGACGTTTTACTCATCTTGGTGGTTTTGTCAATCGAGCGGCTGCTGATCGAGGAAGTATTGAACGCAGTCGGTTATATGCTGCTGTACAAAATATTCAACCAGATTCAGAGAAACGACTACAAGCAATCAGAGTAATATATATATATATATATGACATTATCTTTAATTTAAATATGAATTTCGTTAGATTTGTTAACACTGAGTTGGCCAATCCTATTTCTCTAAATTACTTAAATTCATTTTCGACATTATAAATAGGAAGATGTGAATATGGACTACTTCATAACCACCATCTTATTCCATAATCGACCATATAAATCAGTCAGTTAGTCATTTTAGTCCTAAGCAACGTAGGACTTGGCATGTATGTGCACTAGTTCAAATTGTTACATCACTTCAGTACATCAAGATAAATAATTCAAGTGTAGTAGAAGTAGTAACAGTATTAGTGGAAGTAGAAAACACTAGGTATAAATAATATGATTCTAAAATATATGGATTTGTGGAATAGAAAAGTACAACATAATTTGATTTGGTTGCCCCCAGTTCTCTTCAAACGCACTCCTATATCATCCGAGATTTTCTGTCAAAATAAGCTGTTGCTGGGCATGTGTAACACATATCTTACCCACCTCAACCTGGGAAGATTCCCTAGTTCATAGATCAACTCATCTTGAACATACTCGAACAAATCTAATCACACGTTTAGTGATGAAAAAATAATAGTTTCGGTAAATTATTTTGTAAAACAGCGAAAATTTTTAGCGTCTAATATTTTCAGCGATTTCTATTTCCTGAAATCCGGTCGATTGAGATTTCGTCTATCGACCTCATGATTAGGATCTCAATTAAGATGCCTTCGTAATTCCGGTACTTATTCAGTCATATTACTTGGCGCTTGTCAGATGGGCGTATCTGCATCTTCGAGGAAACTGTTGCACTCCATGGGATTCAAACTCGTATTATCCAATGAGATAACCTTAGATATTATCAATAGGCTATTCTAGTCGCAAACTGATCTTCTTTAGGATTAAGATGTTTATGCAACTTGATCACTGTTAGTTAACGAGGTTTGTAAATCTAGACATCGGTGCCAATCAGAAACCATCGGGCAAGTTGCACTGTGGTCACTAGACTAAATAACATGACATCGTGATATACTATATCTGATGTTAAATAGTTGTAGAAACAGAATGTTCTAAAATTTGATTGGTGTCAATTCATATCATATGTGTTTTGGTAACAGTCCTAAAATGACTGATAATAGAACAATCGATTAAGATTTCAGTATAAATAATTTACTTACTGGTCTATGCCTTCAATCACAACTAAATATTTATCAGAAGTTAAAGTACCCAGTCAACTAATTTAGTTCATATTATGGAATGAAAGCTATCGTCCGTGTACAGAATATCCAATCAAGATATTATTAAAACGTCTTCATTATTGGGTTATTATTAATTTCAGAAAGGGGTTTTTGTCGACATTATAGTAGTTTAATAGTTGAGATCATTAGTCATCGATGGATGCGCACTTTTGAGGAGTCCCACAATAGGACGAAACGGTCGTCCAGTGCTTCAAAACTATTTTTATGATGGCTTTGGATAATTTTAAGAACATTACATTTTATTAGTCTCAAAATCATTGTAAACGTCTATATTGTATATAAACTCAAACTTATTTGAAGATGTTCATGGTGATTCTTGGAAGTTCAAGGTTTATGTATAAAATAATTCGTTGTGAAAAAACAACAATGAACTTACAAATCGATCATCTTTTAATAAACATACAAAGGACCTTTTAAGCTTTACTATACACTTATTTGACAGTTCTTTTAAAGTTAGATAATTGTCCTAGACCATTCAATCGGAATGAATATATTTCTATCAAGAAATATACCCCATGTTTTAAACAACCTGACTTAACAATAAACATTTAATGGATACACTTTGAACCAAAGTAGTTATATGATTGTCTCATTGAGAATTTCATTTTTCTTATCTTCATTGAAGGAACAATAAATGTAAAAGTTATCTGTTGCAAGAGAGATATAAAAATCTTCTGGACGAATGATTGACATTAATTTCACTATTTAAAACATGAAATGACAAATATCATTAAAACAATCATTAAGAGATATTTTTCTACAATTCTGAAAGTTTTATAGTAGTTTTATTCTTATATTATTCTCATCACGTTATAAGGTATAATTCAACTGTTCTATTTGGGATTACATGGATAAATTCATGTGTTACTTGAAGACAGACAAATAGAATGTTATGAGAAAAGTGGATCGTTTTTTGTTATAACTTGTGCCTTGTGTTCTATTAATGTATAACGTAATGATACCGCCAATTAGAGAACTGTGAATTATCAACCGGACCAATGATGCATACAACCTGTACGAGCAGTCTAGAGTCATTTTCCGTCATGATTCCTGTCTAGCCCTACCTGTTAAGTCCAGAACACCAATCTCAGCCTCCGTGATATGAATCATTTATTTCAAACATACTGGGTTTATATACCAAACAATCAGACTAGATCGTACCATAAGATAGAAAGTAACATTTATACAAGATTTAGCCAAAAGTGGTTATGAATATGGGAGATAGTAATTGATAGACAGGACATAACTCAAGAATGGTAAATGGTATAATAATAGTTCATAGGTCAAAATGAAGCGTAGAATAAGAAGAACACAAATATGAATAGTTTAGTTATTTAACAATTATACAATAAAAATATACGTATAGTATTGATCTATAAATGGATCCCAACAGTTACCATTCATCCATTTGACCTTTTTCCTTCTGATATGGGCTTAATTAGATACGTTACATTTGACCATCCTTCGCATTCATAACTTGTTACATTCTTCATGTTTCATATAAATAGAATATTCCTTAACAATAATCTAACTTCAGTAGTTGAAATCATGAGTTATTTGAAGTTAGACCACCATAGAAAACCTGGAAGCACTGAACGGCCGTTCCGTCCTAGTATGGGACTCCTCAGCAGTGAGCATCCACGATCCCGCCCCCCTGCGAGATTTGATTCCAGGACCTAAGGAGTCCCATACTCGAAGAAACGGCCGTCCAGTTCTTCCAGGTTTTCCATGGTGGCCTAGCTTCAATTGACTCATGATCTCAACTATTGACATTTCTCCACACAACCCCTTCTGATAATAATCTAACTATTAAATAAATTATATTTTCCATTTAGGAATCTACTGAAATTTTCTACAGTATTAGGTATTAATCTATGTAATATTTTTGTATTTTAGAAGCAAGAAATGCTGGCTATTCAAAAAAGACGAGTTTTCTCAAATGATAATCTTCCCACGAATATGATGGTATTTACAGCGCTTGAAGGACAAAAATCTTCACAAAATAAAAATATTATACCACCAGTTTTAGAATCAGATAAAAGTTCATACCACAAAAAGAATTTAAAACATCATCAATGATAACTACATCCACTGTTACAATTGATAATAAAGATGAAAAACGTGCACCATTAGCTGCTTACTCAGATGATTCAATTAGTTCTACAAATACTACAAGTACAACAGATTCATCTAATAATGAATTGAATAAAATACATCAATCATCTAAAGGTTTTAATCCGGATACAATTACATCAATGATGGATGAAAGTAGTGATAGTACATTAGAAAATGTTCAATCAACAATAATGCCAACAAGTATTCTTAAAAGTTCTACTTCTAATCCATTACCTAATTCAAATTCTCCAAAACAGCGTAATCGTTTAAGTAGTCGTGGATCACGTGGTGTTATGTTTAATACAACAGTTACTGTAGATGATGGTTCTGAAGTGGTCCGTTTAAATTGTACATTAGATGATTCTGAATTGAGTAAAAATAAAGTACCACCAACTGATCGATCGAATTCATCACCATTAAGCAGAATTGGTGGAATGTCAGAAAGATTTTCTCGTTCAAAATCACCACATGTTAGTAAAATTGCTACACCTAAGTCGGGACTATCAACAGCCACTGTAAAAGGTTCTACAACATCAAGTAATAATTCATCGGAACCAATATTTACTTCACAAGTTAAAGGTAATCCTATTAAATCTTTTAATTTACTAAATTAAATTACAGGAGAAACAAAGTCAGACACAAGTTTGAGCAGTTTGGATTTCCCACAAACAAGTGAGTTTGGTTATAATGCACCTACACCACCACCCAGACGAAGCAGTCAGGTTACGACTACAACAGCAAATACAGATGAAGACAGTACATTGAAATCTACAACTTATTCCAGTAGGCAAGAAAGCGATAAGATTGAAACAGTCGTAAGTTTTACTTATGGAATTTAGGTAGGTTTAATTAAAATATTCTGAATTTGACGGGCTAGGTCTGGAAGTATATATATAATTCCTCAGAAATAAGGAGTGAGGAAAAAGCGATAAGTCATTACTTGCGTAATGTTCAGTCTTTGATAGGCTTAAGTTCAACCTAGATGTACTTTATATGTTTGGAGGGAATAGTTAACAAATCCACGTGTACGAGTGAATCTAAAAGTGAACCGGTAACTTAATAAACAATATGAGATTCACTTATATTTAACAATAGAAGCGTTGAACATCAATAACCAATTGCACCAACGTCACATTAAGACAAAATCTGATAATTAAAATTTACATTTGATAAAGTCTTTAAGTATACTTTGTTGACTTACTTACTTACTCTTGTTACTCCTCGTGGAGGAGCGTAGGCCACCCACCAGCACTCTCCATCCAGCCCTGTCCTGGGAAATCCTTTCCAGCTCTTTCCAGTTTTTATTCATTCTTTTCATATCTGCTTCTATTTCCCGACGTAATGTGTTCTTTGGTCTTCCTCTTTTCCGCTCCCCTTCCGGATTCCAAATTAGGGCTTTCCTCCTAATGCAGTTGATGATTTGCGTAATGTATATCCTATTCATTTCCATCGCTAACCAGAAAAAATGTTTTGTTTACAATTTGTTTTTTCGATCGTATGATTATTATCAACATTAGTCAATATTTGATTCAAATACCAAGAATGTAGTTCATATGATTGTCTTTGGACCTTTAAAATTTACACAACAGAGCACTTTCTTCTATGTAGCCTATAACGCTCAACACTTGTTCGGCTAACTATAAAATCTAAAAGAGGTTTCAAGTGATTGAAAGACTCAATTATAGTTTTTAATATCTTCCATCTTCATAGAATACATTTTTTTCAGATTTAAAAAAATACTTTGAAGTACAAGAAAGATTGATTACCATAGACAGATGAGCATACTTCATCAATACAACAGTTATAGATGAATAGATCTTCATTTCTCAATAGATCCAATAATTGCAATTTATGTTCTTTAGAATGTAGCCAACAACTAAACGACTACTTTTTTGAAGCTACGAATAACTACCGAACTAAATCATACGACTCATCTCATTGAAGTAATTTTTGATTAAGTCATAAGCTTAAACCCTACATAGTAATCTGATTTTTTCGATCGATTCAATTTTCGTATATTGTAATTTTATTTAAAATTTATTTGTTTGATGAACAAATTACCTTTTTATTGAGATCATGAACCGGTTGGTATTAGACCACCATTGAAAACCTGTAAGCAATGGACGGTCGTTTCGTCCTGTTGTGAGACTCCTCAGCGGTACGCATCCACGATCCCGCTCACGGGATTCGAACCTAGGGCTTTCGGCCTCGTGCTTGAACTCATAACCTTTAGACCATTGAGCAGGCATCCAACGGTGTTGATGTCTAACCTTAACCAATTCACAAAATTGCGCGACCATGATCTCAATCTAAAACCTAATAATCTCCACAACCCCATGCGCTCACTAGTGACTAGCTTCGCGGGGGAATTCTCGGAACTCTAGTGAGATGCCGTGACCAGTGGAGTTAATCCATGTCAAATAGAGACAGGTATCTACCTCAGACAATTGAAGATTGTCACGCAATTTCATGGATTGATTGAAGTTAGACATGAACACTGCTGGATGCCGGTTCAATTTTTAGGAGGTTAAGCATTCATGTGTGGAACCGAAGGCCCTAGGTTCGAATCCCGCGAACGGGGTCGTGGATACGCACTACTGACAGAGTTCAACAATAGGACAAAACGGTTGTTCAGTGCTTCCAGGTTTACAACCAATCCATGATCTCAATCCAAAACATAATAATCTCCACAATCCCATACTGATAACTTTTTTTAAAATGATTTCTTAGTGTTCATATTTCTCGTTAAATTATCAATATGGAATTAAAATTCTTTTAAACTAATTTTCTTTTTTTGTTATAGTCTTCAATTTCCAATAAACGACTACTTCCACTTCCTACAAATATTGAAGTTAATGAAAATGTAATAAGTCCATGTGAATGACAGATATTCTTACATAATCATAGTTTATTGTTCTTTCTTTTCTTTTTTTTAAATCAATGATTATCTTCGTGATCGAATCAAGTAATCAATCCATCTAAAATGATAACTATGGAGCTTTTTGTGTTTCAAGCCAACTATTGATAAATCAATGCTCAATAATTATTTCATTACACATTATGTACAACTAACATTTGAAAAGAAAAGTTTCTATCTTGTTTCCTTCTTTTTAGTGATTGTTCAGTACAGTTTTTTTGGTGTCTTTTCTTTTTAAATTTTTTATTCATTTTCGTCATTTTATTTCCCGATTTCTCTCTGTCTGTTTCTCTCTTTGAACTTTACCTTCTACTTGTACTCCTACCTCGCAAAGTGAATACTATGCAAAATGAACAGCAACACACACAAAAAAGACGAAACACCATCAAGACTGATGTGAAATAGGAGTTGTGATATAAGTATATTATTAAAGTATCAGTATAACTGTTTAATTTCAAATGAACTATACTTCATAATATGATCTTTAAAGTATTCTTACTACAGAATACATATTATTCATTATGAAATAAAGATCTCAATATAAGTTATACTAGTCTCAATTTATTGTTTCTTGTGTTTTCTCATTGTGTTTGCTTCTCTATCTGTTTATTTGTTTTGTTTTTATCATGAATCAATTCAGATATTCCTTTTTTGGTTGTTTGTTTGTTTGTCTAATCCATTTCTATTACAATTTTTATACATTTACTGCTGATTTCTTATTAACATTTTCTTTAAAAAAATCGCCCCACCCCCCTTGTTTCTTATTATGAGGATAATGATTAACTAATAATCTTATGTATCATATGTTTGGATTGATTTTCTAAATGTATAACCGAGTATGTATCTATGGGGTGGATGGAATTGATTAAATAACAAACTGTTCCACCATTTTTTTTCTCCATTACTTTAAATGAGTATTGTAAGATTTCGATAAGTATTTTTGTCCAATTACTTCTGTTTGTTTGATGTATTTGGTTTCTTTGTTTGTTTGTTTTTCTTTTAATTATTCTAGTGTATTTATTTCGTGTACATGTCAATAATTATGATGATAGGATAAAATTAAGATTTTGGAAACTAAATTTGATTTATTGTATTGAACATGAATGTTAGGAGGTTTAATGGTCACTTCTTACATAAGAGACACAATTATTAAAATACACATTGGAGGAAGGTATTATAGAATTAACACCACTAAATCACAATTGATTGATTACTGGGTGGTGATCAATATCATGTATGTCAAGTCCTTCTTAGTGTAGATCAAATGCTATCGACCAAGTTGCAATGTGGCCACCAGTCTAGGTGACTCGAGATTGCGTGCACTATGTTGAAATAAGATGGAGTGGTTGGAGGTAGTCAACAGGAAACCCTGGACCTCGGTTTCGTGCTATTTTGGCACTCGTTAGCAAGGTGTACCTGTAATCTTGAAGGAACTGGTGCTCCCTGATGGATTCGATCTCGTGTCACCCAGCTTCACAGTCAGAGACGTTACCACTGAGCTATCCGAGCCGTGACTAACCTCCTGTAGGACTGTGATGTAATCACAATTGATTGATCACTGGGTGGTGATCAATGTCATGTGTGTCAAGTCCTTCTAATTATCACTAATTCTTTATCTTAAAAATAAGTTTACAATGTCTATTTAGGTATTAATCAAAAAGATGACATAAACTTGACACATGTGTCATCTTAACACCAAAAGTATTATGTTATAAATGATTGGCTGGATCGAATATCTTAATTAATATCTTATTTTCGAAGTGTCATATTTATAAACTAAATACCATGGTTTGAATTTACAGAAAATGTAACAAGTTTGATCACATTATATACTAATCGAGGAATTTGAAATCTAATACATTTATATAGTTCACTAAAATTGATGTGCGATATGATAATCTTACTTTGGTCATATTTTCATATTTCAGAAGATTCAATGGTCAGTTTTGAAATTCTCTATCTAGTGAAGCTTATCAAAAAATATCACTTAAACTCACTGATAAAAATGAGATCAAGTGTTGAAATCAACAAATGAATCGTCCCATTATAAATAACGAACATATCACAACAAGATTGTTGAGGCTGTTTTGAATAGGTTGTTAAGCTATAAGCCTGACAAATTCCTTCATTTAGTCAAATGGAAACCGAAAGATAAAATGAAACAAGAGAAGTTAAATATCACTTAAAAAATAAACTGCTCCATCTTAAATAAACATTATTCTGGACTAAGTGGTTGTTCTCTATTTTTTTGTCTGGAGGAACATCAACTACCTGTTAAATGCCGCTATGGATTTTCGTTTATACCAATCCACGTGGATAATTGTAGACATGTTTAACTTTAAAAAAAGATGAAGATTTCAGGCAGAAGGAATATGGATAGGACCAGAGATTTTTCGAGGCTTGGAGCTCAGGTTAATCAGTAATCAACAAATACATCAAAATTGATCCGATTTCTCAACTAATTAGGAAAGTCATGGACAAATATCGAATCCAATATTTGACCAAAGAGGGAGATTGTCAACGTGAATATCTTGACGAGGATATGACAAAGTAAATAACAACTAATTAAGATTGACAAGAAAAGCAGTCATAAATATACGGAGAAATTCGAATAGATGACTTCAGTTTGAAGGATAGTGTAAGCTTCACAGTTGAACCATATAGCCAAGTGGTCTAAACATTGTTGAAGTCATTCAAACGAACTACAGATTTTCATAGCCTCTGTACCTGTTTTAACTTGTCTAAACTTATATGAATTGTAAATTGCGTTCCTTAGGTGCTTGATGATAATGCTATACGTATAATTAAAGGCGGCGTTAAGATTGGCCATAGTGTACTGCGTTCTAAAAGATAAGGATATTATGCATTATGATTAACTGACAAGTAATTTCCTACCAGACAATTAATCTTTAAATTGTTACGATACAACATGCTTTATTTTTGTTTGTTGCTCTAACATAGTACAAATGGGTATGAGCTATATTATTTCATTCAATGTTAAGTACAGTTTTGCTACATTTCTATAGTCTGTGTATTATACCAATCTATGAAGTTGGTAATAAATCCAGGCTACGATAAAATTATCATCCAAAACTCTAAGAGACTATTTGTGAACGTTTCGACCACCAATCCATCGATGCTGCATTAAGGAAATAGAAACCTTTGCCAATATATCTCCAATGTTGACGTCTAAGGGAATATACACAATCAATTTTATATCTAAATAAGAAAGATTGGTTCAACGAAGAGTTCTCTTTTCAGCGAATTCGTTTCTAAAGCTGTACAATCGCAAATATATATACTTATTTTTACAGGATCATAATAATACTGATAATAAACCTGTTATACATGGTGACAGTGAGGTTAAATAAACAAGTGTATTAAAAAAATTTTAAAACAAGGAAAGTTTAATAATCGTTTGATTGTTAGTGGCTTAAGTATTCATCAAAAGACAGATGGGGGACTTATCGTTGGGAAGGATGGCTCAGCATGATAAAATAAAATGTTGAAACAGAGATGAAATGTATCGGAATGATCGTGGAAATAAAAACACATTGCAACATGATCGATAGCATTCGATCTGCACTAATAAGGACTAGACAAGCATGACATTGATCACCACCCAGTGATCAATCAATTGTGATTACATCACAGTCCTACAGGAGGTTAGTCACGGCTCGGATAGCTCAGTGGTAACGTCTCTGACTGTGAAGCTGGGTGACACGAGATCGAATCCATCAGGAGCACCAGTTCCTTCAAGATTACAGGTACACCTTGCTAACGAGTGCCAAAATAACACGAAACCGAGGTCCAGGGTTTCCTGTTGACTACCTCCAACCACTCCATCTTATTTCAACATAGTGCACGCAACCTCGAGTCACCTAGACTGGTGGCCACATTGCAACTTGGTCGATAGCATTCGATCTGCACTAATAAGGACTAGACAAGCATGACATTGATCACCACCCAGTGATCAATCAATTGTGAAATAAAAACAAACTAGTTGGGGGTAGAAGATTTAAGGGGAAGGTGGAAGGTGAAGCAGATGGCTGTAAAGGAACAAGAGTATGAAAAAGAGGAAAAAATTTAATACATTAAGACCATGGTAGGAAAGAGTTTGTACCAGTCTCTTTTGCACACACAATTCTGGTCTTTCCAGATGTTTGGCTATTGCTTCGGCAATGCAAAGAAGATGCAGTCTAATTGTCTTCGGAAGGCTTCTACTTACCTTGTAGATGACTTTGAACGCAGAGTCTGTCTTGATTGAGTGACCCGTGTTCACAAGGTGTTCAATTATAGAACTTCCTATTGAGCCGTTGCCTCCTCTTTTTAGCCACACCCGGACAATGTTCTTGGATTCTTTTGGATAAAGTGAGCATCGAACGACCTATACACCTAGCTCAACAAGAGCAGGTACATTGGTAAATGGGCTTTGAGTTGGTATGATGATTAGGAGTATTTGAATTATAGTAAGAACTAAGAATCCCAGAAATAACGTAATCGGATCAAGAAGTACTAGATAAGCACGAAGGAATGTAGTGCATTTGGAATTCGAAACCAAGCATTCAACAAGTATAAAGGAATCATTATTTCATTCAAACACCGCAATTGGTTAGATGCGATAATTTATCCTTCAGATTATTGGTAAACAATGATCGGCTGGAGAATAATGTTCGCAATGTTGCAGCGAAGAATGTTCTTTTTAAGGAATCCGAAATTCTCCTCTTTAAGATGTATGTGGCTCTATCAACCTTTAAGTCCATGTTCATGCATAAAGTTTTCTTTTCTACTGTAATTATTTTGTTTTTGGCGCTTCGGCCTCATGTTCATATTAATAAATTATCGAGGGATGCTCGTTTCCTTTAAGAGACCCAATTCTTCGTCTACGACTTCGGGGCTACAGATTTTTCGTATTCTTTTAGCTAGTGTTATTATTAAGTTTCTTTTTCGGCTGATGGAAACTCAGCTGTGGAAACATGATAGTTGGCCATTCCACATGGGTTTCCTGTAGATAGATCTTTTTGAAGTACCGTCTTGCTTCCTTGTCATTTCCACATCAAGAAAGTAAATATCTTGATAATTTCATATTTTGATTGTAATTAGGATATTCGACAGTGTCTTCCATAATATTCTAAAACTTTCCTCACTGACCTTTTAATATCCTCTTTTGTTCTTGTTTAAATAATATCAGTGTGGTTGCCAATGTTTTATACAAGCAGGGTTTGGTATCTATTTTATTGGCTGCACGGTGAATTAGAATCTTTGACTTCCTTTCCGTGTTTATATCCAGGGATCGCTTATGTTCATATTTATTGCGAATGTCGTGATTGATCCTACGATAGACCGGACATTCTGTATACATTTCATTTCTACTGTTCCAGAGTTGGTATTTTTCAAAAGTAAGAAATATCGAATTACACTTATTCTGATGAATTGGCTTCCCAGATTTGTTCTATCTTCACTACGCATATATGACTTTTATTAATTGATGTTTGTAAATCCTTCTCTACCATCAATTAACTCATTACATCATGATGAACTACTACAACATAAACTCTCATTCTGCAACCAAATTTTACTGTAGTAGCGATTTATTTTGAACCCAGCGTGCATAACAAATAGTACTGTTTATAATTATGATTCTCCTTTGCAAATATAGTCGTCAAAGCATTGCCACATGCAAGTTTTTAATTTATAATGCCAACTAAATATTATGATACATCTTGGGGTACGTTTGAACTCTACGTCACGGTAACACGGAATCTAGTATAAAGTGTTTAAATATCGTTGACTTCCACTGTATAACTCATAAATAGCATTAGAACTAACACTTATAGCAACATGGGTCGACTGTCAAAAAACGAGCCTGGAAAAGCCCTAATTCTTCAGGTAATAACAATTCTATTATTACCTATGCTCCATACTTTGTAACTCCTTGTGAATCAGATAATGGTGGGAGTAGACTAACATCACGCCTGCTACTAGGTGACTGAGTCCCTAATTTAACAATGACTTCTACCTTAAGATCAGAAAGTGTCGATAATGTTTAAAGCGAATCAGACACTATCTATAAAATTAAGCGATACGCGTTCTAAAGTGGAGTCACTTGTGGGCTTTGCATCAAAACATGACGATCTTATTCAAGAACTAAAGACACCATCACCACTTAAACTGCTATTGCCGAAGAATATAATTCCAGGGGAACTTGAAGGTATTATATAAGTGGAATCTGTTATCTGTTTTATCGCCAGTGAAGTTACTAAGCGAATAAACTCTCACAATAAGATGATTGTCTATAACATACCTGACAAAATTGCCATTAAATTTGTAAGGAATTCAGCACCAAAAGCATCCAACTTTCAAGATAGTCCATCCCAACTTATTCGACATAATAAAAAGCACCGGAAATACACGTGCTCGGTCTTGTTCAGATTCGATTCTCATATATTGACTGAATAGTTAAAACAATCCAAACGGCTAATCTGAGCGCTTACGAAGTTTAGAAACGCTCGTATAGTCTCAGATAAGACCACCAACCAAAGGTTTATGCAAAAACGTACCTTGAAAGAAAATAAAGGTGTTGAGATCATAAGAAACCGCTGTGCATTAGCTGCTGGACCCACTGATGCAGCTACACTATCTCATGTTACCCATTACTCTGATTTACCAACGAAGAGTGCTAATTTGCCTATTATGCCTGTAGTGACATCTGATAACCAATGTAAATCTAATGACGACACTAATCTGATATTTTCCAGTTTACCATTAGAAGCCCATAACCAAATACCTAGTTCTAATGCGACAGCTCTCAAAAACACTGTCAAGATTAAAAAGTCTATGCCACGTAAGAAAAGTGTACGTACAGAACCTTCTGGTTCCAGATCCAATGACAAAAATATTACGATGGCCCTACCATATAAAACCAAGAATATACTTCCCGACATCATGCTTTACCCTAATCATCGTAGGGGAGTTTATGAGAACACGTTTGATTCAAATGTCACTCAAGACGGCCACTACAACCATTGTGTAAGCAGGCCTAACATTAGACAGACTACAGTGAGCCAACGTGCCCCATGGTCACCCTCAAACGTTTTAAACGTAATAAACCTGTAGGACGTGACTTTTCTCATCACCTTCTCACTGGGCAAGATGGACTACTAGGTTACTCATCATCAACCCAACCCCAACTAGCAGGTGCCTGTCTTAACTGTCCACCAAATCAAGTTCAACAAATTAATCCACCCTATCAAAATAGTGATCTTTTGGCCTTCAGAAATCCCTAGTCTTACTAGCATTACAGTTTCTTCAAGAGATAGCCTATTTGATCAGTCAAATATAACAAACCACAGTCTATGCAAATCTAAAATACAGAACGTCGATAAGGAAGCTCTCGGTTTTTTACACTCCATACTCCCTTTTTAAACTTATTACTTATCAATGCACGTTCACTTCTGAACAAAATTTCATCCTTGAGAACATCAGCTTTTCTAACCAAGCCTTCTTTCATACTTATCACTCAAACATGACGCTCTCAGGCAGTATCTGATTCAGAATTAAATATCCAGAACTATCAACTTTATCGCTGTGACAGAGAAACTAAGCGAGTGGTTGCATTATATATGCTTTGGATACCCTAACAACTAATAAAGTTGAAGATAGTGTAGTGACTCACATTTATCACGAGAACACGACTGGTTTAATAAAAACAATTATTATTATAACCGACTGTACCAGTGTTTGTTTTAACGTGCTTTTGTTTAACTGTGCTAATTATAGCCATTTTGTGCTTCCATTACCTTCCATCATTGTTCTGCGGTTCTCGGTACTGTTCGCACGTACTCCTGTCTTCTGCTTCCACTTGTACCATTTCCTGGCACGATCTCGGTATTCGTTCAATACCACGAGATCGCCAACGAAATAAATCTGGTTACATTCGATCTTCGCCTTCTGATTTATCTGGCACGTGTTCCTTGGTAGCGGTGTTCATAGTTAATCTCAACTCGACGCCACGCCACAATAGTGTTCTGAATAGTTTGCCAGAATCAGTCTGGATATCAGTTAACACCCTGAATCATAGTCTACTCCTTGGATGTATATACAGAGCTCCTGATAGTTCGAATAATGGGAATGATCTTTTTATCAATGCATTCATACATGCATCTTCTCTAAACTTTAATGCTGAGGTTATCACTGGGGATTTCAATTATCCTGGGATTAACTGGAGTACCGGTAGTTGTCAGTCATGTAACGATGAGTTTTCGGCAATCATTAACATGCACTGCTGGTCACAGTGGGTTCGTACCCCAACTAGAGGCGGTAGTATACTCGGTCTAATATTTAGTAGAGATATTATCCCGCTATCTGTAAAAGTATACGATGAATTCGAAAGCAGTGACCATAAGATAGTAGCTTGCTCTCTTCCTATCTATCCCTCTTATAAACGACCCATTCAAAAACCTGTTAATATAGAGACTATGAGCATGCTGACTGGAACTCCTGCATTCACTAATTAAACTTTCAGACTGGGATAACTTTTTTTCATGTAATAGTATCATGGATGCTATCGACGAATTCTATCTGATCGTTAACTATTGTTTAGATTCCTGTGCACCCTTAAAATGTACAGGTTTAGTAAAACTTACGAACTATATGTATCAGCTAAACTTCGTAATAAATAAAATGCCTACAGAAACGTTATTTTAAGTCAATCGACTTTACGGCAGTTGCACAAATAACAATAATTTTTAATCAAATTAAAGAGAAACATAGGTCAAAAGCCATAAATGAGGAGCTACTAGCACTCAATATTAACTCGAAAGTATAAAACTTGATTCTCCTTTTCAATAAACGAGCTAAAGCAACTCAAAATGTTCAAATATCATGCATCCAGCATAATAGCACTTTTATATACGACTCTAAAACTATAGCAAACCTTTTCAGTGGTATTTTTGCGAATGGTGTAGAAATTATGAAAGGCTCTGTCTCAAGAGTCTAGTAACAAACAAAATCTATCTCACATGCTTGAAAATTAAAAAGGATATAAATACCCTTAAGATTTTGAGAGGTTATGGAGTAGATGGGATTTTATCCTTTCTATACAATTATGGTGATCCATATTTTTCATATCTTATTGTAAAGCTGTTTACTCACTTTATGGAATCAGGCTCTTGCCCTTACTGTTGGAATGCCGCGTATATCATATTACGTTGCAAATCTGGAGATAAGATTGACATGAGCAATAATCGGCTCATAAAGATAACTCCAGTTATCCCTAGGATTATGGAAAGAATCATTAGTGATGAAATCTCCAACTATCTACTCGCCGAAAAAGTTATCGGTGATACTTAGCATGGATTTCTGAAAACTCGATCTTGTATGACATAGCACTTTGACTTCCTGAACTTAGTCTGTTCTCAACGTTCCCAAGGATATCTAGTACTAGTGCTATACTTGGACATTTCTAAAGCCTTCAACATGGTAAGCCACCGACTTCTTATTAACAATCTCGCATCTTCTGGAGTCGAAAACCTTTTGTTTGTCTGATATTATTCCTTTCTCAGCAACCGACATCAAATAGTTAAAATTAACTCCTCATTGTCGAACGCTGTTCCTGTTAGAATTGGTGTAATACAAGATAGCGTTTTAGGCCCTTTGCTCTTTTCGGTTTTATCAATGGTATTTATGAATGTTTTTTGTGGGTAAGCCACTTTTCTATGCTGATGATCTTAAAGCAGTGTGTTCTTTTTCTCCACATGAGCTGGACAATGTGTAAAATTGCATTAGCATGGAGCTTAACAAGGTAGCGCAGCTGTGCTCAACTTGGCAACTGGGGCTTAATACAGCTAAATGTTGATGGATATGGTTCCGTAAAACACCACTCAACTGGGGTCTTCTGATGAATGATGAAGTGTTATTTAGGTTACATACAATAGTAGACCTAGGACTTAGGTACTCCTACGACTAGTCATTCACAGAACAAGTATTGCAACAGTCTTCTAAGTCTCAAGATCGTATAGGTCGAATAACTCAACACCTTTATGACAATGAGTCACGTATTTTAATGTAAAACATTTGTGTTCGACCACTCCTAGAATACTCCACGTTTATTCTTGGTAGTATGCGCATAAAGGATAAATCAAGGTTGGAATTAGTACAGATACGATTCACATTTCGAGTTCTCGGAACTGAATATACCTTGACTTGTAATTCCAGGTGTAATAAACTCGGACTCGACCCTTTGTGGAAGAGGAGACTCAAACTAAATGTTATCTTTTTCTTTCAAATAAATGATAAACTATCCTATACATCCAGTCAAGTAATTGAATATGCAGAAACTTTTAATCATGACATTCGTAACTCCTTGTCACTAGTGAAACAAACCCATTGTAAGCCATCTCTCTATATGAACTACTTTACCTGTAGATTTTCCGGACTCTGGGATAATCTACCACAATCTATCTGTAAGGTAAAATCATTCCCATCCTTTGTTCGCTGCATTTGTGTATACTGCTACTTTGAAAATGCATCAAATGTTCTAGCACCTGTAAGTGTATCTTATTCCACAAGTGAAATCATAGGAACTTCAAATGTTTAGCCATTCTTGTTACTGGATTCACTGTTGTTAATTTCCTGGGAACTCTAACTAATGTGAATGATATTTAGCATGAACAGTACATAACTATGTCACATGACACATGCATTATGGTAGACCTGGTTGACGTGTTTTGGTACTTATTACTTTGTCGTTCCGTGCTCTCTGTTTTCATTTTACTTTCTCCGGTTGTAGATGATTATAAATAATTTGTTATGACCTTAAATGCACCGTTTATAAATCAACAGGCTGTCCACTTAAGAAAAATTATAGTTTCCTGGCTGATGCATCGCATTGCTGTAATACATGTCATAAATGTACTACTTGAGCAATTTTTTATTAGCGAACTTAAAACGATCTTATAACACATGTTTGTTCTGTACATTTAATGTCACTATCTATATCAAACTGGTCATGCCTGTAAACAGGAGTGAATTCTGCAAATATTATTTTCAGAATATATTATTCTTATCCTAATTATTGCAGGACCTGCTAAATGTGGAAAATATTAGATAGGCATTATTGAAACCCCTGTGTATAATTGAATTTATGATTAAACCCGAAGTGGTTCGTTGTTTGTGAATAGTAATAGCCAGAACCGAGTCTCCCACCGCTTTATCTGGATTACACTCCTACTCAGATTCCTACATCTAATAATGCTATTAGTCAGGAAGCAAGAAGAAAGAAATTCACAATGAAGGGAAGTGGATAAAATGAAAATAATTTCATAGTGTTCTTGTCTCCGATTCAACCTGACAACCCGATATTCGGAAGTCACTTCTGTGGTAGCTGGGTCAAATATCTCTGTCGTGCTGTGGTACCTAAACAGCACTACAAAATTATGTTAAGTCGCCCCCAATCATAGTTCCGGTATGCTTGCTCCCAGTGTACAGAGGTATACCAACAGAGCTAACCACAGGGAAAAATAAGACGCCTGCGAAAAAACTTCATCAGTCCTGTCTAGAATACTCACTTCGCCCAAATCGGGCACAACCAATTACGGTTATGAGAGATACAGCTGTTGTTAACAGCAATGAATGGCGAGTAGACGTTAGAAGGGAAAATGGTAATAACATATCTCAGTAGCACACATCACATTAGGATCTCTTCTTTCCTTAATTATTACAAATGACCCTCCTTAGTAGGTATCATCTGACTTACTACTTTACGTTGATGATGCAATACACTTTAGGAGGATCTGACTAGAAGAAAAAGTTGGACAAACAATAAAGAGCTTATCTTTAACACTTCAAAATGCAAATTATTTCGTTTGAAACATGTTGCAGACTTCAAATGACAACATAGGCAACTCCCTAATAATGGTATTCAACGTTGAATAAGATCAAGGAGTGTTGGTATCCTTGGACTGATGTTGAAGCGCATCTTTGGTTATTTCGGTGGCAGATCTTTCCGCTTAATTTTAAATCGTTTTATTCAACCCCATTCAGAGTATAAAATACATTGAAATGTGTGTCAACTGAGAGCGACGAAATCAGTTCGGCGACTCATATTCAAACTTTATGAAGAGTGCTTCAAATCACTAAACTTTCACCCATTAGAGTATACTCGTCTTGGAGGCGACCTTTTAATGGCTCGCAACATCCTTAAAACTTTCAGATATCCCCTCAAGTACCTACTTAAGCTCAGTCTCAACACAAACATTAAGAATAACACTAAGAAACTAGAGACACATAATAGAAGAACGGACTGTGGGCACACCTTCTACGCCTTACGAATGGTCAGATGCTGGAATATGTTGACGAATGAGGTAGTCTAAGCGACTTTCCAGGAGCTCATTAAGAGGGAACTTGGCATATTCTTGAGGACTATGGACAGTATCTGATCGTAGTTTACCAATATTTTTTCTTTTATCGTTGGAGATATCGAGGTTTCTCCCCAGCATAATCGATGATCCACTACTAATTGATACAGAAGCTCGTTGAGCGAAAGCTTCTTCTCTGTCTAAGACCATATGAAACCATCTGAACGGCACCAGACATATTGGATATTGGATCAAGTTTAAGTGGCTCATTTGAACATGAGTTCACCAGCATGTTTTGGTCAGTTTTCTTCTATAAGATAATATTCTTTATTCCACAAATGGATATAAAACGTTCCGTATAGAAAACACAATCTCATGCAAAAAGGGGGTGCATCACCCTATTTGTTGGGTATAAGCCATTTTCCAGCGTTAAAATGTCTCGTTTCACGAAAAGGCTTGAAGTGTATGCTTTTATCTGCTGCTGTTGGTGGTGCAGTCATTAGTGTTTTGTACTATTGGTTCAAGTCCAGTAGCTCTTCGAAAGCTTCTACTCTTCATTCAGAGGTCGTTGGTGATTTGGATGATCTCGATGTACTTGATACAAATGTTGCCGATTACTACTCTCAAACAAAGCTATCGAGTATTCGAAGCGCGAGATCGGTTTTCTCTAGAACTTCAAATCTCAGTGAAAACCGCCTGACACTGTCAAGGTCTAGAAAATCTTCACTTCCATGTACGGCAAACGATTCAGATGTAGATGGCTCGTGTTCGGGTTAGATTATAGAAGATTAGGTCTCCATGCTTTAGCAGGAGTCGTCGAACATCTAGAATCTCTTATGTCTAAGGTTAAAATTCTCGAAGATAAAGGATTGTCGGCCTCAACATCGAACTCAGAGCATTTGATTAATGACCTGCGTATTCTTTTGGAACATGCTTATCGTTTGCGTGAACAGTACAAGCAACAGTTGGTTCACGATGAAAGTTATCCACAAGAATCAGTGGGGTCTTCAACGACTTCCCAGGAAGATACCTCCTCGTTCTTTTCTGCTTCTGAACAACTAGACTTAACAGAGCTAGAACTTTTAATGCAGTTTAACGTACGTAGGCCGCTTTATTACAATGCTTTGAAGTTGTTAAACGAAGGTGAAGTTCCATACCGGTGAGTCTTTGAAGTTTTTATTATATAGATATATTGGTTGCGCAAGAGTTGTTAGTCATTCATAAAAGTTCACCGTAGTCTTTTGTACGTCAATTAAAACTTCGGTTCTTTCTTAGATATGAATATATTTACTAGTGATTTTTTAGTCTCCACAAATTTGCTGTTAAGTTAACAAATAAAGTTACCGACTAACAATCTAAGTCATGTAAATGAAATTACTGACATTTGCAAGCAATTTATACGAAACGACAGTGCACATAACTCATTGCGTTAGTGATGATATGATTTGGGAATCTTCGTTCGAAAAAAGAGGGAAGTAACGAATTATTTAGCTTTATTTGAGATATAGTTCGCATTGGTATTGACCGTGTTATGTGGCTCTACCATCACACCGTATCGTTTTCGATGTACACTTGTTCGAATACCATATTCCCATCATTACTTAAGTTTAAACTCGAAATGAAAGTATTTATTGCTATGCTATTTCTAAGTTGAAATTATTTGTGATATAGCCCCATCGCCGTTTTATAAGTGCGAAAATCTCCGTATTTCGTTTTCGAATCCCTAATGAGCGGTACACAAAGATTGTTTATCTTCATGAACACGGTGCTTTCATGTCTCTAGTGTCGTAAATAACCATCTGATTTCTCTGCACTGAATGTTTTTATCAGTTTGAACTAAGGGTTATTTACAACACTTCGTCCAGGTAAATGATAGATTTCAAATAGGTTCAACTGTGGGTCACTTTCTCAGATGAGCTGGTTACTGAACTCTCAACGACTGTAAGTTACGCATTAGTGCTCATACCGCTGGCTGCTCATGTATGTCTGCATTTAAATAAGTAGTTTATTTGGAGTTACTTTATTAACTCCTAATGCCATTTAGAGATATATTTTTTTTCTTTTAATCTAAGTAAAATGTAGCTTCTAGATAAGTGGTGACTGGGTATCCGAGCAACTAATTCGACATAATTTAGTTTATATAAGTCCGCAACCTCTTCGCTCCTTTGATCGTACCTATGCTCCTGAAATCACCAACTCATTTTTCCTACTTCCGAGAGATTTTGCTGAAACATCCATGAATATTTTTCAAGATTTTCAGGTTTTTCAGCTTCATCTATCGCTTCTCTCAATGCTATTGTGTACCTTTTTGCGAGGTCTTGGTATTTGGTCGTTTCTGATATCAATATTCAAGGTAAACTTCTCTTCAGACCTAATCGATCTCTTTCTGTTTTTGCTACAGATTCAGCTCTTATCTGCGACTGGCACTAGTGTAATGACACATGAAATAATTTGTCAGATTGACCCATTTAATCTTCCGTACTCACATACTCATCATATCCAAAAAAGATCTGAAAGATTAGGGTTTTGTGTGGCTTTTATTCAGAATATATATTTTGTGTATTGTTTAGCTGAAACGGCTAGTGGGTTCCCTAAATCAGTGAGATCAAATAGAAGCAATATCTAATGTGAAAACTCGGAATATTGTTTTGAAAGATATAGTTCAGATTAAAACAATATAGCATGTTGACAGTTTGATGGCGATCACAGAGCAATCATCATTATGATCAACAGTATGACTCCATCTTTCAGGCTTAGAGTACAACAGCACCTATTCTCGAAACTAATTCAGATTCATGGAGTAGAATGTTGGTTTTCATATATTTCGACCTACAGTTCTGTTTATATGCTTAATTCTCATTAGGTGACTGAACATCAGAGATCTACGTGTCTTAGCTATTTACTCAATAGTATTCATTGGGGCTTGGTGATTAAATTACCCGATCTTCAATAATTGTTTTTGGTCCAAACCCTACTCCATATTTTTCATTTTGGTAGGCCTTATAACGCTACTTGGACACAAAATTGAGTCAGAGACAGATACGTAAACATTTATTTGATTAATGAATTTGATTAATTGATTTATTTCTCATTCAACTGGTTTTGGCTCAATACAGCCTCAAGGTATTCTTCGAGTTCCTATCATGTTGGTGTTTTCTGTTAGTGTAACCTACTAGATTAACCAGGTAGGAAATTCAAGTTGATATATCAAAATAATAGTTTCGAGTCTGACTGATTGTATTTACACTTTCGAATCTTAACTGTCACGTAGGTAAATATAGTTCAGTTCCTGGTTCAGTTTACTTGGTCACATGGATAGGTTACTCACAATAATTGTCAACCCACTAAACCCCATATCTTTGATCTTAAAATCTATGTGCTTTGCTTTTCTATCTATCTACTGCCTATGATATTTCATTTTTGCTAAAAGCTTCTTGCTTCTTGATTTATTGGTATATCCCTTATCATTAGTTTTCGAATTGTACTTGTATTTTCCAGTTCTCTTCGAACGCAATTCGTGGGGTGTGAACTTGACATTGAATATCTAGGCAAGGTCCACTGCCTTCGTCAAGCATTCGACTATATTTTTGACTGTCATGAACCCACTGACTGGTTTATCGAGGTTGGGAAGCGTAATGTATGTCGTTTACTTCATTGCCTTGGGTATCCCTTGACGGATTTTGAAGGGAATTATGAGTAAGTGTGGTTTTTGCAGTACTGGACGTCAGACACCTACTTCTGTTTCTTCGCTTTTGTAATTGAAAATCTCAACATTTTATAGGCACTAAATAGTAGGTCTTTAAAAATGCTGTAATGCCCTCATCTGTGTGATTGCTTCTATAAGAAAATTGAACTCTAGTCGTCCTCAGTTGTCATAGGACGTGGGTATCTCTGTTTTTACTGGATCAGTAAAGTCGTTTGTTCAGCATATAATCAGTCATCTGCAACGTATAACCGGACACACGTACGTTGACTCGAGTTGCCATACCATTTTATCACAGTGAGATAAAATTATCAAGACAGATCACAGAGTAGTAGTAGTAGTAACATTATTAGCGCTAGGCAGAACGATTAGGTGTAGAACAAAAAAGAAACTAAAAGGTATAAGTAGATTTTGGGATCCAGGAATTAAGGGGGGATTCTGGACCATTTATTCTGTTTCTGTTTTGGCTCCTCTAGCCTTCTAGCGTACTCCTACACCAAAAAACATCGCCCTTCGAATTAGACAGTGTTAGAATATGCAGCTCCCAAATGCCGTGGTACGGCCGAGGGTGGGGAGAGTCCTCTTTACCTCTTGAAACGCCCTCACATAGCCACCCGCATACAGCCACTGACAGGGAAGTCCTACTCACTACCTTCTCGTGGCCGGAGTAATGGTGCGACTTTAATACTTACTATAAGATGTGGATTTCAATATTTCTCACCTCTTATCCAGTGGTTCACCTGATAATAATTAAAGTGATAGGTCATTTGATCAAGTACTTATTTTTGACCTCATGGTCGTCACTAAAACTTCGAGTCAGGCATCCTTGATACTCTGAGGCTTTACCACACTAGATAAATTTACTAAAAACAATAGATATTTGTGACTAAAAGTCTTGGGTTGAGGTTGTACGCAAAATGCTCCAGTCACTGAAATGCAAGAAATTTGGGAGCTCACTTAAATAATAGAAATTTATTACTTTTATCACTTTTGTGATCTTCAGGAATAAAAAGGTAAGGTATTTTATCGTGTGGGATTCGGGTCGTAATTAAATAGAAGGAAGAATCTCAAGGACCAATGGGCGTTAAGGTCTTGTTCGTTGTTCATTGGTGAGATAGGCTGTCGGTCGTATAGGCAGTATAGAAGAACTAATCAATAATCAGACTAAATAATACTACTACTTCTCAATCACAGGGGCTCTAGCACAGTTTCAGGCGTCCGTTCTTCTGAAGTTGATAATAATAAGTTTTTGTTTAATGGATGTAGATTTTTACACAGGTTGAAATCATGAGTCAGTTGAAGCTAGACCACCATTGAAAACCTGGAAGCACTGGACGGCCGTTCCGTCCTGGTATGGGACTCCTCAGCAGTGCGCATCCACGATCCCGCACCACGCGGGGCTCGAACCCAGGACCTACTGGCTTCGCGCGCGGGCACCTAACCATTAGACCACTGAGCCGGCATCCAACGGTGTTAATGTCTAACTTCAACCAATCCACGAAGTTGCTCCACCATACATGATTTCAACCTGTATAATTTCTAAAACTCTTCACAAAACCCATTCGGATGTAGATTTGTAAGTTTATTTTCACTAGAGGCTGACATCATTTGGAAACCCATTAATAACAGCTGACGAACAGTAGATAGGCGTTTTGTTCTAGTTTTAGAAGAGATTCATCAACAGTGCTCGCTCACAACTTTATACGTGATGGAATTCTACTTTCACGTCTCGTAACAATGTGTGTCTTTGAATCATTAAGTTGATATTCACTGACTTATGTTTAAAAATCCAATCAATTTCTCATATAACACCATTCACTATTGATATTTATGTAAATTTTTTCCAACTGGATGTTTTTTCAAGTATATTTTACATATTTTTCAAAAAAAACTTTATTTACTTTTCAGTCGTCTTATGGAGTTCATTATTTCTCAAAAAAATAAGCCAAACAATATGATGGCTGAGGAACTATTCGCTAAAGGTGTAAAGACGATCAATTTTTATGATGTCGTCATTGATCTAATGCTTCTAGAAGCCTTTGAATTATTAGCTAATCCACCTAGTTCTGTATTATCTGTCACTAGACATAAGTGGTTAAGTGATAATTTTAAACGTTGCGCTCTTGATTCAACTGTTTGGACTATTCTATTGGCTAAACGGAAATTATTAAAATATCCAGATGGGTTTTATGCACACTATTATAGTATGGTTGGTACAGTTTTGCCTGCATTAGCTTGGGGTTTTCTTGGACCAAATGAAAATTATTTTCATATTTGTGATCGTTTCCGTGAAATTATTATATCATTTATTCGTGAATCATTTATATGTTATGATGCATCAACATCATCTACATTGGCAAGAATCTCCTGTTCAAATGGTTTACCATTATATTTCAGTGAACATTCCATAAAACATGATAAATTTGATAAAAGTATTTTCAATAATTATTCACTAGATGAAAACTTTATGAATTCTACCATTGATTCAAATGATAGTAATCATGATTATAATAATCGTAACAGTGGTGATGATAATAGTAGTGCGGGTACTACTATATCTGAATCTGGTCCTACAATAGTGTATCAGTCAGATCAGTTACCACAAACTATCTCACCGAATACAATTCATCGTCAAATTGGTTTACGTTATACAACTGTAGAAGATTTAGCAAATGATTTATATAAATTAATTAATGTTTATTCTCAAGATTTATTAAACATGTTCATTGACGAACTGAAATTATCTGAAAATACGCTACCATTTGAATTGGAATCGAATCCTGTCCAACCGATACTATGTCGTAGAGTTGAATAACAAATAGTGGATAATTTTCTTAGCAAAAATATGTTTTCAATTCCCATTTATTTTTATTGTTTTATTTAAACTCTTCGTACGTTGTATGTACATATGCATTTATTAATGTATGATAAACTTTTTTTGTTTCAATATTTATTAATAATGTCAATTATGAAACATTCCCAAATATAGAAGTGGATTTTTAGTTTTCCTGGAAACAAGTTTTGTTTTTGCTCAAATATGTTTGGAAATGTGCTTTTAAGTATTTCCCCCCTTTTTTTCTGGTTATTATTGATGAGTTACTTAAAATGTATGAGGACTTTTTTGGAATTCATTAATTTTAGTTTTTTTTATGAATCTGAAAAATTATCTTACTAGTTACTGACAAGACATACAATCTTTCTGAATTTCTATTAGTAGTTCAGAGTACTCTTTCGTTTACGGATTTCTTTGTCTCACTCATTTGATAAAGGTGATCGTTCTCATACACGGAGCATGCTTAAATCAATAGCTTTTTGTTTCCTTATTTCATTAAGTGATTTAAGTCCTCGGATGAAATCGATATATTTTTCGGCAAAAGATGTATACCGTGACAATGTATTTATCCACTGATTGGTCTCTTATATTGAAACCTACTATGTTATTTCAAAATACCACATCGATTCGATTGTTTATGTTAAAAAAATATTTTTACTGCTAGATTCCAACTAATTTATCATTAGTAATTTTCCTGTTGTGTATACTCGTTTCCAAGCCACATCTTTTTGCGTGGTACCTAGTGATATTAATCGGCTTTCAGACTGAAGTAAATGTAACGTGTTTTGAACCTTGTTAGAAATCAAGTATTATAACCACTAACCCAATGATCTCGTGATTTTCCCATCTTTTTTTATTAATTTCAATTCATGGTTTAATTCATTGTTCTACTATGAATCACAATGTATAGCATTTTCTAAAATGTTTGTAGTTCATGGATATGTTTCATAGTTTGAAGCAGTTGTCAGTCAATTTGGTTTTGAAGCTGTTCCGTAGTCTTGAGGGTTTTTCTACATTCACCTAAAAAACGCTACTCATTTAAGCTTTTCGATATTATTGGATGGAGTGATGGTTAGACCATTTGACTTTCACCAGCAACCATGAACCTTGGTGGTTGAGAAACCGATTTACACTTACATATACTTGTTAAATTGGTGGTTGCAATTTGGTATCCATCTATACATCTATTCTAGTCACAAACGATCATTCATTCTCTATTCTTCCCATAATCTTTACAGGTCCTTTCTTATTTGTTATCACTAATTATCTTACAGTTTTTTTCATGGATGCACCTACTCAAGCTATTCTCTCCGCTTTCTCTATTGTTCTTGGACATGGGATTGGTGACCGACAAGCTGCTGAACAAAGTCTGACTGCATTGGAAGTTCTCGAAGGTCAGTTCAGTTTAATGTTACTATTTTGTTTTGTAGCACTTAGTGAATCTTTTTTTAATCACTAGTGGTTTGGACTGTAGTTATTTCAAATTACTACTTACAACAATTATGTACTGTTCTTTCACGATACGGTAAGAAAGAGTGGGTTTACAGAATTTACTGCCTAGTGTGCTTTGGTAAAACTTGAATTGATGGTTACTTGTTGTTGAGTAATATAAATCCGTCGACTTCAGTAAAAGTTCACTAATTGTTGGTTATTTACTTCTCTGCCTAAAAAGAGTTTTGATTAATCGACTAGGAAATGATTAGACAGATCACCTGTCTTGAAGTCAGTTCGTTATCTATGCTAACACGAGTTTCCCCCAATTCCATGGTACGGCCGAGCTTGAGTGGAGTCCGCTCTCCCTTTCGAAATGCTCTTACATGGCCAAGCATATACAGCCATCTCCAGGGAAGTCTTACTGCCTTCTCGTGGCGAGGTTGTTGTTTACGAAATTGAGAGGACGAAAATCGAATGTCGGGCGCTTTAACCAGGTCTGTGGATATAGAGGATCCACCTAAGGGACTTAGTGCCTCCTTGTACCAATGTTTATGTGTTTAAATAAATAAATATAAATACGAGCTAGAGTATGATTCCACCTCTCTCGTGAATGTGACGATGATATATTAAATAGGATATTACGCTGATTTTTGTAATAAGTAGTGTAGGTACACTGACGGACTTCTTTTGGTCTGCTTTCCTTCCATGTTTAATCTTATAGAGGAAGTTTTAGGAAAATCTTTTGAAGATACAGCAGTTTATGTACTTAGTGAAGGATATTTCGGAGTGACAAATGATTTATAAAATCAATTCACAAATCACGTAACATTGACTTTTTCCATTACCGGTACCAACAGTTAGTAAACTTGTTCACATTTCTTCCATCCTTGATGAATTCTAAACTCGTAGTAGCTGGAACACGACGTGAATCGTGTTGGTTCAAATTCAAGTTTCAAGTTCTTTTTTTACAGCAAATAATTCACTCGCTATATATATATATGCTATGTTTGAAGAGATTAGGAGTTCATCTAATCTGCGAACGGAACTAAGGCTCAGTGACACAATGACCAAATATATACGTTACAAAATACCATGTTAAAAGAGGTGAACCAATAACACTTAAGGTTCTCCCAAGTGGGAAGTATTACATGAAGGTGAAAATGTGTACTTTTGGCGCAAAAACAAGAAATTCAAATTTTCAAAATAGAATCACAAAAATAAGACATTTGACAAGTGAGTTCTGGGAATCTAACAAACCTGCTTCGGTTTGGGCAGTATCACAACACACACACAAGTCAAGTGACTTGTTTGGCGCAGATGTATTTGGTACCCCTTTATACCAATATTTATGTGTTCGAATAAATAAATAAATAACAATATATATATAACAATATATGCACAGATCAAATCGCGACACTACGGATCATTGTTAAGCAATCACTTGAATGGAACTCGCCACTGTACATCAACGTCCTTGATTATGAAAAAGCATTCGATAGTGTGGATAGTAGAACATTTTGTAAACTTCTTCGACACTGTTTACCTGTGAAAATCGTCTACATCATCCGGAATTCATACGACGGACTACACTGCAAAATGGTGCATGGAGGACAGCTGACAAATGCATTCCAAGTGAGAACTGGAGTCAGACAAGGCTACATACTCTCTCTTTCTCTTTTGGTGTTTGACTGGATTATGAAGACCTTCACGTCTCAGGGTAAGCACGGAATACAATGGATGCAACTAGACGATTTGAACTTCGCAGATGGCCTGACCCTTCTATCCCACGAACAAATGCAGGTAAAAACAACCAGTGTAACAGAAGCCTCTGCAACAATATGCCTCAACATATATAAGTGAAGAAGAAAGATCCCCAAATACAACACGGAGAACACTAACCAAATCACACTTGATGGAGAAACCCTGGAAGAGATAGGATCTACCACGTACCTGGACAGCATCATCGATGAACAAGGAGGATCTGATGCAGACATAAAAGGCGAGGATTGGCAAAGCAAAGTCCGCATTCCCACAATTGAAGAACATATATGACTCAAAACAACTGTCAACCAATAGCAAAGTCACGATCTTCAATACAAATGTGAAGGCGGTGAGTTCTATTGTACGGGGCTGAAATTTCGAGAACTACTAAAACCATTATCAAAAAGGTACAAGTATTTATAAACAATTGTGTACGCAAAGTAGTCAATGTCCGTTGACCGGATACCATCAGCATCAGCCTGTTGTGGGAGAGAACAAACCAGGTTCCAACTGATGATGAAATTAGGAAAAGACACTGGCGATGGATATGACATACATTACGGAAATCATCAAACTGAATCACGAAGCAAGCCCTAACTAGGAATCCTGAAGGGAAACGAAAAAAAATGGTTGAAGAACACACTACGTCGGTACTTAGAAGCAGACATGAAAAGGATGAATGGCAACTGGAAAGGATTGTTCAGGACAGGGTTGGATGAAGAATGATGGTGGGTAGCCTATGCTCCTCCACGAGGGGGTAACGGGCGTAGGTAAGTTCCGCCAAACCATTAACATAATCTCGTTTTATGTTTATGTGCATTAGTAGCTTGATTATCAAGGAATATAGAGTAAATACGAAAATATTGTTTATAAATCATTTATCAACAAGAATAGGTATTTGTCACCAGTTTAATCTATGTTCTAATTAGTAGTGTTTAGTTGTTAAATACCTCATACAGATCTGCCCTCCCCCTCAACCATTTAGGACAATAGACGCTATTTATAGTAGTGTCACTTCCTAATGGACGTGTTGCACAAAAATTTATGAAATGCTGGTGCATGTGTGTTCACTGGACTAGATAGTCTATCTGTAAAACTTTTATTGGCACTTTGAACAACGCCATCAGCGCCTGCCTCACGTAGAAGTCTACATTTATTCATTTTTATTATCGTATCTCTTCATTTTACAGACTACCCAATCAAAGTAGCAAATATATTTTTAAATGATCAACTTTGTGTTGAATTACGTCAGTTGGCTGGTATTACATTAAAGAATTATGTAGCTGTACATTGGAGTGAAACATCTTGCATGTCGTTTAAACCACCAGAAACATGTGATAATGTGAGTTGTTAGCCTCCTGATCTCTGGTTACTTTTTGCCATGGTTTATTAAAATGTATTCATGATAATCAATTTCATAGCTTTTTAGAGGTGTTTCCTTACTAGCAACTTAATAGTAACGTTTACAACTAGTGCAAACGAAGGCTTCTTAAATTTCAGAAAGATTATTAATTTTTCACAAGTTTTAAATGTATTCTACTGATAGGTTCTATCATAAGTAAGACTTTTGTATGTGTATAGTTCTGGAATAAAACAGATATCTAAACTATTTTATTTAAACATTTTATCTCGACTTAATCAAAGAGAAGTTAAATATTTTTAGGTGGAATGCTTTTACTTGTATACTTCTTTGTTTTATTAAAGGCAAAATCCCTTATTCGATCTGGAATGTTACAGTTGTTAACTTCACCTCATCGATCAATTCGTGTGACAGCTGCTCATACAATCACTTTGATCGCTCAACATGATTGGCCAGAAATGTGGCCAGATTTATTTAATCAACTTATTACATTAATTCGACAATCATGTGTGAATAATAATAATGATATCAATAAGAATACAGTACATGGAGTTTTACGTGTATTAACTGGTAAGTGATTATAACGGAGAATATTATGTTTTTGTGAAGGTTTGTTGATTAAGGAAGATTTTATCACTAACTGTCGAATTACCTGTAAAATACTGAACAGTCGCTCCATTTTTTATTCAGAGACTTTTCAATAATAAGTATACAAACAATCCCAAATGGATTAAAACGACAATTTTCTGGCTTACTAGGGAATGTACAGTACTTATGCTAAAACCCCTCTTCACACATTTGTGTAGAAATGATTTCCTTTAAAATCACATGCTACTTACAAGTAGGTACGTTGCAAAGGGGAAATAATATTCCATGACTGTCTAATTATCTTCCATATAAGTTTATATGCATCTCATTTTGAAGCCAGCTTCTAGCCATCGTCTCAGGTTCGGACCACGCCCCACCTACTTCTGTTTGGGCTATCACGTGGTATTATTTACCCTTACACTTAGAGTATGGCTCATATACAAGTACCTGGTGAATTGGTTAAGTTAATTAAAAGTTTCTTGTAAGTATCGGAGTCCCTAACAATGCTTCAACGACTCCTCTCACCGAACGCTTCAGTACAGTGAGTTGGCATTTAATGGTTTACACTTATAACTCCAGTCATTTCGAGATATTGCGCAACCATCTGGTGCGATTCGTGGTTAACTGCCTCATATTCCACATGGTTGCATACCTGGTTACGACTTCTCACTAGAACTGTGAATATTACCTCTCAAAATTAGGTATGAGTAAGCACATGATTCGGTTTGTCAAACAATTTACTCCTACTATTATAGAAGTAATGTAAAAACACCGAACTAAATTTAAGTTTGAGTTGATCAACTTCATTTGTTACGTTGTCCTAGTAATATATTCAGATTTATACATCAACATTTTTCGTGTTTAAAGTTCTAATTTATGCACTTTCAAAGTCTTAACCCTTTTAATTGACTACTTCAAGTTATTTTTAATGAAAATAAACAACACTGAATTTTGTTTTTCGGTTTAAACTTACAGAGGTTAGTTCTGATCTATCTGACCTTGACTTGCCTGTAGTTGGTCCATTTATTATGCCTGAACTATTGCGAATATATTCAGATAAACAGGTAATTTGCTTTTTGAGAATTAAAGTACTTAGCATATCGTTCTTAAATAGTTATCTTGTGATTTTCTGTTTTTTTAATTAGAAGTCTGTTTTGAATTAAAAATAACTCCTGGAAAAATTAAATGTTCGGATTGTTTGTAATAAGGGTCATAAACCCAATAGTACTTCTAGTCACTCCATCAGATTTCTAACTATTTACACCGTTTTAGTAATAATACGCATAGCAATGAAAAATGACTCAAAATATCTCGTATGTTTGGCAACATTGGAGACGATAATTTCTAGAATCATACTTGTCGAATATGGTGAGCTGCTGTTTAGGAATCCTCACAATTCAGTTACCATTTTGACGATTAAATATGTTGCCCTGATCATTTTTTAGTGATTTATAACTTGGCCGAACACCAGGTTTGAATTTAACTCAACGATTGATTCAGGAAGATAATCTAGTTCGCTGTCATTAAACTATATGTTAGACAAATGTGCTTCCACTCAAGTCTTGACATTATATTACTACAGCGAGATGAAATTGCTGAGATAAATATCAGAGTAGTAGAAGTCATAGTTTATAAATGTAATAGTGTTAGGGTTAGTTGTCGTCGTTTGCCCCTGTCAATTATCACGTGACGAAGTCGCCAATCAGAATACTGACTTATATGACGTTGTTCCTGTGCTAAACCAGTGACACGTCAATCAGCGCTAGCAGCCTTGATTCAACTGTGAATCCTAATTTGTCCTCAAAAGAGTAACTTCTCGCCTAACCCTGCCTGTTGAGTCCAGAACACAATCCCAGCCTTCATTGTATCAGTATTATACTTCAGACGCATGTAGTGTATATACCAGACTTCATCAAACCCTAAAATGAAAAATAAGAATTATAAAAGATCAAACCAAATGTGACGGTTAGTGTGAGAGACTGTAACTAATAGGTTTGGAATACCTTGAGGATAGCAAATTTTATAATACTAGTCAATAGGTCAAAGGAAAACTTACGATAAAATAAATATAAATAATCTAGCTATTTAGTAGTTATACAATAAGAGTATATATAATAATAATCTATAAATAGTACCCAGAAGTTATCCATAATTTAGTCTTCGGATACAACAACAGCAAAATTAATTAGGCAGAAAATATTGTCCTAGGACAACGGATAAATTCGATCTGTTAGTCGTTCAGAACATAGCCCTGGCATATGTGTATTTCTGTTCACGTCGTAATCTCGAGTCAATTTTCCTCGTGGGATTCGAACTCTAATCGTTCAACTTCCCAATCAGGTATTCAGGCCGCGACTGACCCTTTGAAGTACCAAGATATGTCAGTGTTAACATTGTAGACTGTGTAGTTGGGTAATACGTGTTCTAATATTGCGGGGAACACCTCCAACTACTTTATATCTACTCGTATTATACGATTGTCCGTCTCAATACTTTCGCTGAATTTATTTTTAATCATGCCTTTGGCTTATCCTTTTTTTCTAGACATATGATCAGTCTACACGGCGGCGTGCTGTTATCACAATTGATAACCTCTTAAATATTGCTGTTATGTGCCAAAATGAGGTAGGTAGCAATTGATTTCTATTTAAAGAAATATGTATATACTGTTGTCACTCGTTAAAATTCCCGTGAGATATATATTACGAAGTTTGATTGATCAAATAATTTTTGAACGGAGCATATTGAACATAAATGATCTAATAAAGGATTATGGATTGTGTTGTGTACTAAACAGTGATTACATAGAATTATTTTGTGTTACAAAAATAAACTGTCATGTTTGATTATTTCATCATTATGAAGGATCTGAAATATACCGTTTTTGATATATTTGACTAAATTTCGATCAGTCTTTATTGGAATATATGTATTTTGTGAGGATTGTCTTGATATGGCTATTTTTCACAAGTTTTTATAAAATAGATGATTAGTAACTAGGATTATTGAAGTTTACAGTAGGACTCGAGTTCAGTAGTCTTTGCTTCAAACGCCCATAATTTAATCCTGAATATTAACAACGGGACATTAGTAAAATTTGTATGAACAGCATACTCGTTGAATAAGTCCAGTGGCTATCTAGACTCATTAGTTCGGTGAATAACAAGTTAGGCGTTTAAAGCGAAAGTTACTGGATCTAAGTTCTATTGTGAACAACAACATTGGGGATGCATCTTAATCCAAATAACCAATCGCAAATACAGTAATACTCACATCTTGGATTTTACAACTAGCCACAGATCATTTATTCTAATTAGCTTATATCTGATATTTAGATACCTAGTTATTGAATAAATAACTATTTGATATTTATCAGAAGGGGTTTTGTGGAGATTTTAGAAATTTCACTGATTGAAATCATGAGTCAATTGAAGCTAGACCACCATGGAAAACCTGGAAGCACTGGACGGCCGTTTCGTCCTAGTATGAGACTCCTCAGCAGTACGCATCCACGACCCCGCACCCCGCGTGATTCCAACCCAGGACCTATCAGTCTCGCACCAGGCGCTTATTGATATTTAACCATTACACCCTAGCTATACTTGTAAAGTTTACGACTAGATGTAAGTGAACTGTTGCGTAATATGAATGAAGTCTATATATATCTTTATCTGTCTACTATCATTCATTTAACATAAAAAGATTTTGTTGTTGAAAATATTTCTTTTTGATTTATTTGTTTTCTGTTTTTGTAATGCACTTCCGTTAAGGATATTTTAAATGACTTTGTTAATCGTTATATTTGTCCATCCTTGGGAGCAATTATTAGTGATCTAACTACTTATGATGGAAATTCAACAATATCACAAGTATCACTTAAAGGTGAACTTATACAAGTAAGAAACTTCTGGTTTCTTTTGTTTATTCTACATGCTTTAATTTTAACTCTCTTTTTAGCTACTATACATTACTCTATAAAATAATGGAGAAAATTTGTAGCTCAGATGAATACTTTTTTCTGGCGTTGAGTTTTCCGAGTTAGATGGTTTAATTTTGGTACTTTGATTGTCATTCTAGATATCTTGAACATCTATTTCATGTTGAAGTGAGCTTTCTAGTTATTCCATAAATGTTATATCGGTTCATTCCGACGGCTTTGTTTGTGATTGGCTGTCTTCGTGGGTTTTGCTATGTTCATTTCTCTTTGGATTCACGCTGAATATCTTTGTTGTCTGACCTCTTCCGTATGTTTTTATACATTGGAATTCTTAAAGTTTCTCCGACTAAGAATTTTTGACGTTTTTTCAAACGAATCTATGTGCATAATTGTCTGCCTACATTGATGTCAGTGAAAACACATCATGTCACCTCACCACTAATCTATGCTGCTTTATACGTAAAGGAATGGGGCGCCCATTTTGTTCAGTGTGATATTTCTCCACAGTCAAATCATTTAGCTCGAAGAACTCATCATGATCAAAAATATCATTCTATAGTTTACATCTCCGACTGACAATATATAGAGATCATCACTGAAAACCCGGAAGCACTGGATAGCTATTTTATCTCAATAGTAGGCTATTTGGTATACTAACGCTAATCAATTCATGTAACCCCTTTTTCCCTTCAGTTCGGCCAATGGGAACACGAGAAAAGCTACCTGATTTACTTTTTATTATTAAACAGCAATTATAAGATATAAACACACTATAAATGAAAAATCACAATCTGTTTATAACTAGGTTGTTTGTGGTACAAGTGTACAATTAATAAACCACGATTTATAGGCGGTACAAAGTATATCAACAGTTAAGGAGTCAAATAGAAACTTACATATGAGGTAATACAAAAGTATCATAATCCAAGTATGATATTGCATTAATTAACATTACTTTCATCAACAATTAAGTCATATTTTAAAAATCATATTTAACGTTATTCTTGAACAAAATGTATAAAGTCACTTAACTCACTCATTTTATTGCCATTTCTTCAGCTTTTAATTACACTTTGCGTTGAAAATCGTAAATTTTTCTCGAATTTTCCTGGTTATAATATATCACAAATGATTAATATAGTGTTGAATTTGGTTATATCCTGTGTTAAACAATATACTGAATTGCAAATTGCTTCAAACTCTTCAAATGAAAAAGAAGAAGAATATGATTCTGATGGTGGGTTTCTCTTTATTAAAGCAAAAGAAAATTATATATTATTTCTAGGGGTCTGAGTTATACTGTTGTTTGTATCCAGGACTGAGTTTTATAATCAGGCTACATTGATATAAGTAATTTCTGGGTGGATTGCGCCCTTATAACCATTTTGTTATGAGATTTTTGAATAGATAGATTAAGGCCTGCATTGGAGTTCAAGATACGCGTTTCTTTGTATCTAGAAGTTGTCAGGTGGATGTACCTGTATTTCAATGTTGATATCCATATTGGTATATGAAGGTACCTGGAGCTACAGTGTTCGAGCCCATCGTTTTTTCCGTTTTATATTCTGCTAGTTATGTACATGACAGGATACTATTGGGCAATTGACCTTATTTTGCTTCCTCTGTTTTCCTATCATATAACTTTTCCGTTAAACTAAACTATAACACCGATTTCGGAATACTCCGTAGTCCATGGGAAACAGCGTTTATTATTACCTAACTCTAAAAACCTGTGGGGTTAAACAACACAGATATGTTTACCTATTTTAAATTTTTTTAAGAATTGAATAAATTCAGGTCTTAACTAAGCTTTACATAAGGTAACAATTAACTATCATAACGTTTTCAATTTGGTACAGTAACTCTCTTGTGTTTGACTGGTTCGGTGTTGGTGTTGCCCTGATTTTTTGATTAGATTAGTTTTCTTAAAAAGACAGCAAACCCTAATCAACTTAACGCAGTTTGAAATGGTTTGGATTATCCCGTTGTTGATATTTTGGTGATGTATTTTGTTGGTGTATAGACATCCTGGGCGGATCGCCTCGATACTAACTATTGTGACACAAGTTGATATAGAATAGACGAAATGTAGTTAGCAGTTGAATTCGGAAAGTACGTTTCGTTCTAATTGGGACTCGCCAATTATATATACCTGTTAGCCACATTCCATCTTAATATAGTGAGCCAACAAGAAGTAGCTAGTTGAGAAGGTTACTTGATAGCAGCCAGAAATGACCTGAAGGACAACTACACATCATTGGCTAAGAAATGGATTGATTTTCTAAGAAGTAGAAATAAATATATAAAAATGAGTATTTAGGCATATTTTCACTAGCCCTGTAGATTTTCTCTCCCACTTGTTTTCTCGCTCAAGTAGTCAGTTCGGGGATTAACGCATAGCACTTTGTTAATCAGTATCAGATCTCGGACACCGCCCATCGTAAGAGATTTATTCTTTTTTTGCTACTGTAGTCTTGTATACATTGTGTTTAACATTATGTTCTGGTTGATAATCAGTAATCAGTATTATATCTACATAAAAGTAAACAGTTGGTATGCGTGCATAATTTGGTATACTCTTGATCAATTCTTAAAATAACCTGACAAATTCTTGTTTCTATTAATTTAAACAGAAAACGGCAAATATGAATGAATTAATCATAATACAAAATAAAATCTACAATGGTTATGTTATTTTTATGTCATTAATGAATTGTTCAAAATTTCCCGTAGGTGCTTCTGTTTTAAATTTAAGATTAGGATGTGTATAGACAAATCGTAAAATATAATTTCAATTCTAATCCTAAAGCTTAACTCTTAATTTAGACTTCAAATCTTAACCTTAATGTGTTAATTATGTTTTCGTCATTAAATTTATTCGTCTTCTTTCGATAGGAACTTAGTTGTTTCTAATCGGCTTGAGATTTTTTTCAAATGTTTATCCATAATGTAATTGTGTGATGTAACTGTTTGATCCATTTTCTTGTGTTTATTCAATTACAGGTGAAATATTGGATTATGATACATTTGTTTATAGTATTTTACAATGTTTAACTAGTCTTATTTCATCAAAATCCAGAAAATCTATGATAAAGTATCTTGATGAGTTATGCTCTCAATTATGTCAACTTGTTCAACTACCAGAAAAAACAGTAAGTTGTTGACATGTTTATTGAGTCTTTTAACAACCAAATGTTTATGATGTGGTTTCCTAGTTATAGTAAATTATCTTGAAATCTCTTAGTTATAGAAATTTGTTTATAAAACAATCATACAGTTGGTATTATGTGATCATAGAAATAGTTAGGTGAGTTATAGAAAATGCAACTTTTTTCATCATCGACTTTTCGAATACACTGTAGTTGATATATTTACTAACGTCTTTGTAGAATTACCGTACTTATTTCCTGTCATTGTGTGGTGTACTCTGCTGATGTCGACAGATATAAGTTGTATATATCACCAATCAAAGTGGGATGCCAGGCGGCAGGAGGTTGAGAAAATTTTAGAGAAGTGAAGGAGAATCGAGAGTGACTGTCGAGCACAGAGCCTTGGTTTAGCCAAAATAAACAATACAGTCTATTAACACAGGGAAAAACAGAGACATAAGTAACATACCGAACAGTAGCTAGAGCATAGGAAAATTGAATCAACAAGGCAAATATTGTTTTATAATGAACATAAAATTGTGATTGGCGAATAAACAAGACATAGTCATACAAGGTCAAAGAAAGTTAATGTGGTGGTAGGCGTTTCACTTTATCATTGGTGAGTTCGTTTATCAATCACATTTTACAGGAACAACAGTCTGAGAAAATTGATGGATATTTTACGAATGAAGTATTATTATGATTCTCACATTTTACCAACATATTCTGTAATGTTGTGTTAAAATACATTTGATTGTCTCCACTTGTGTTTTCGTTCATTACAATTGTATTTTGTGATACTTCAGAGAAAACAACCTCATATGAGACTAAATTTGATTGGCTAATTCATATTAGATGATGAAGTAAATACCACTGAAATTTAAAATGTACGTTTTTTAAAAATTTATTAACTCTTATTCCGGTGAATCATAACATCCTCATCATGACTTGAATTAACACATGTTGATCTAATAAACCGTATTCCAATAACAGTATTACTTCGAATGATGAATATTAGTTGAATCCAGGAAGTGCTTTTTGTCCTATTCAGGGCTCGTTGGCTGAAAGTGCCTTGTTCCCAATACTGATGCTCACAGGAAATCGAAATCACTACCAGTATGTCATCAAAAACTGACTAGGTCTTTTGTGAATATCAACAGCGAGAAAATACAAACCTTCACAACTAATGATTTTCATAACTGTTGTTATCATTATTTGTTTTCTTAGACAATTTACAAAGCATTGTTAAAATTTTAAGTTTAATTTTAGGCTACAGCGTTGCTCGTAACCATAAATTACATCTTTCTTCGTGATCACAAGTCGGCTTTCTTCATTTACTTTCTCACAGTATTTCCCCTCAACGCTCATCTTTTTTCTAAAATTGATTCACATATTTTCTAGAGAATTCCATCACAATGAACCTGTCGTTAGATTCGCCGGAACTGCTCTGACGAGGTTGAATATAGAAAAAACATCGTCTTAACTTTTCAGGATATTTATAAATTAAGGAAATATAAATAATAAGCAGTTCTACAGCAAATATTAATTAGTTTGTTTTAAACTCACATTCAAGGTAATTAACTCAACAACTACAATCAAATCCCGACTCAGGTACAACCATGACCAATTCAATATGATCTAGCAGTTAGAACTATTGAGAAAACAATTAGTTTGTGTTTTATCCCGACGAGAATAACGAATGGTAACTATTGGGATCTATTTATGGACTAATACTTATAGTCCTTTTATTTGACCTATTCGTTTTTGTTATATGATTTACTATTCTCAATCTATTAGTCACAGATTCTCACAAGTACAACCACTTTTGTCTTGATCTTTTACAAATTTTATTTTTTATTTTATGATGTGATGTGGTCTGTTTGGCTTGTATATAAGTCAATTATGTTTGAAATATATGATTCTTGTCACGGAGGCTGAAATTGACTTTCTGGACTTAGAAGGCAGGGTTAGGCGTACAAAGGACCAATCGGAACTCTAGGCTGCTCGTACTAGTCTATGCATCATTTGCTTGATCGTAAAAGTAAATATATCTAAATTGGCAATCGTATTTCGCGATAGTCGTATAAGCATAATGACATAACAGTTTACATTTTGTTTAACCAGTAAAATACAAGAAATTGAATAAATTCAAGTTACTTATAAGTAGCATAGTTACACTACACAAATTCTACGCTGGTTTCATCAGCACATTTTTAGATCGAGAATTGTTACCAGTCGTTTTGACCCTATATCATTTCTTTCTTTCTTTTGTGTAATATTAAAGCTGGAAATTTGGTCCAACAGTATCGCTGAATATGTCGTTGATTCTGAAGAATTTCTTGGTTATTCCGTTCGTTTAGTTACTATGGATTTAATTAAGGTTAGTCCAATGATTACAATCCAACAATACCATCGAATTTTACTAAATTACTAGCATTTAGTTAAGATATGGGACTTTTTTATTCCTGTTTTGTTGATTTAAAAATATGTGGACATTTTATTTGTTTGTCAGTTTTCATTATTTTCTGTTTTATTACAGTAGATTTTGTCAGTAATGGTATGATATATATGGATTAGCGTAAAAGAATCGCGACGAATTTTCAACTAGTTTTTAAATAGTCAAGCAACAGTCTATCTAAATGGATGGTTTATGAAAAGAAGAACGTTAATATTTTAAAGTGTAAACATTTTACGTATATAATAAGTTTATTAAAATCTTCTACAAGTTACCCCTCGTGTTAATTGGGAAAAAAATAATGACACATCAATTCAGCATAGCTTATCCATCTTCTTTAACTCGTATAAGAACACAGGCAGATTTTTAACAATTCTCATGTTGTTTCTGGCCAGGGTTAGATGTTTAGAGTTAGTGCTGATATTAATCATGATACGAAACGCTTTTCAGCCATACTGACGAATCCGTTTCGTTCAAAAATCCAAAAGGGTGCTTAATATCTGATTAGTTCATTCATAACGAACAGTGAAGTTGAGGAAACATTTCTGTGATGACGTATTATATTATCATTACAGAGTTTCATTGATAAGGATTACGTTCGAAATTCTTGTAATACGGACGAAATTTATTGCGAACTTTAACGGTAAAGCGGTTGGCAGTCAGTACTTGAATAATAATGAGAAAAAAACCTGGAGAGAAGATAGGAATGCAGACGAAGCTTGGTACTCAACGAAGACCAAAATAATACAACTGGGAATATATCGATAAAACAGTTGCTCGTTCAAATATAGTGCGAAATAATCAGTAAAATTCAAATGACACTTATGTACCATATGAAGATTGTCTGATGCTTTGCAATATTCACTTTACGTAATCACTATCTACGTAAGCTGGTTACATTTTTTATCACCACTGTGAATTATACTACTTTTTTATTGTTAGTAGTTGCAGACACTACATCGTAAATGATGTTTCTTGATGTTTACTTTTTTACTGATAGAAAATTGCATCTAAAGTTCACAATGGAGCTCAATTTATTAATTGTGCAATTAATAAAATGTTAATACTTTCAGAAAGTTTGCACAACGAAGGTGTTGTTTATTGGTAAGTGGTATGATTTGTTTCTAATTTTTGTACAAAATTTCTTGTCATATTTCATTGGAGTCGGTGTATTTTTTTCAGATGTTTAAAAACAAGTATCTTTAAGGTGGGTTCGTTTTAATTTTGCGGGCAATTCGATTTCAACTTCCATTGTCCTTACTTTTCAATGCCTGGTAATCTAATAATATGGTTTCTTCAAAAGTTGCTATCCCTCATATCAGTATACTTTAAACAACAGATTATTCAAAGTATTTAAGAATTTATGGTTCGTTGAATACTCAACACTATACCTTCACTTAAAATATGACCTTGATTAACTTAATTTAGTTTAATGAAGTTTGAACACGTGTAATAATTACTATTTTTCATGTGTTCTGGAAATCCTTAGTTGTGTGATCCCCCCAATTTATGTACTAGTTTAGATTTAAGGCTTTGCTGTTTCCAATTCTGCTGATAACACAGAAGTAAACACTTCCGGGTTTTCAATGGTGGTCTAACATCAATCTCAATCAAAAACAAAGTATTCTGTTTTCAGTGTCATACAAATTTGTTGTAACCTGAAAGTAGTGTACTTTCACAGCATTCCTTATCGTCGTAAGAAATTAATATGATTAAGAGCTGCTAAGATTGTGGTGCTTGCTACTTATATTGACATAAGTAGTATATAACGCGAGTCAGGAATGTAATGTCTGGCGGCGGAAGATTGGGAAGATCAAGAAAGGAATAACGGGAATACAAATTAATTAGTATAGAAATGCAAAAACAATGAAGTCCGAGCCTGTTGTACACTTCATTGATTATAGGCAGACAATGATAATATTCTATAATATTATAATCTATCACAATATACAGCTTTCTCTTTTGATCTCTTTTTGTAATACATGGATTGTAACATTTCTAAAGGTTTGAGAGTTAAAATTTTATGTCAAACTGTACTTTCTCATAATACCGTACAATTAATATTTTCCTATGGTTTACTCTACTTTATTTACAATCAGTCTTTTATTTTATATTATTGGTTTTCCTACAACCTGAAATACTACTTAGTATTTTTAATGTCAAATTAACCTTTTTACTTCTAATAATATATAAGTATATACTGAGTATCTGAAATTCTTCAGAAAGGCCTATGTAATTTCCGACACATGACGGTTTTAAAGTTTCACTGAAAGTTATGATAGATGGAATCTACACACTCTAAACTTCCTATGTTGTTCCTTATTGTTTCACTGAAGTGAATCTTTCCTGAAAATGATCTCTTTTCATAGCTAATGTCATGCAGTGATTCTAGTTTTAAGAAATCCTTGAATATCACGAAGCTATTTCATCATAACATAAAGGATACCTTAGTGACAATAATCATCCACAAACCTATCGGGGGTTGAACCCAAGACCTCTCTTTATCTTTTTCCTGTTTATTAAAACTTCACTGTTTATTTTTTTCTTTTTGTTTTCTTCTGTAGGTGGAAATTACTTGAAGCCTGTCTTTATATCAGTGGTAATTTAGCTTCAAATTCTATCAATATTTCAGTCATAACAATAGATCAATTCATCAAACTTTAAACAATACATCCAATTCCTGTTTCATTGAGTTCGATGTATTTTATACACATTATTTAAAACCAAGTTTAGGACAAAGTGGTTAGTACTTCATTTATAGAGTTATCTTATGTTTTTATTAACCATTGATAGCATATATTGTTTTTTTTTTAAACATTTTACAAGTTCATTATATTTTTTAACATCTACTTCAAATATTCTCAGAATTGGTCAGTTATGAATAATGGTTAGAAACAATTAAATATTTATAAAGCCTACCATTCATTGGTGTGGATATATTGGATGATTGAAGGTGGTCAATTAAGACCTTTGCTTAACTTTGGTTTTTATGCAAATTACCACTCTTGAGCAAGGTTTAGTGTACTTATAACCTGTAATATTCGAACCTTAAAGTATTGCGAAACTAGAAAGTTATTGTGTAAGTTGTAAGCAGGTTGTATCAAAGAATGATTTCATCATTATCCAACTATTATATGAGTAGAAGACAGTCGTAAGCTACTAGTATTTGACCACAGATGCCTTAGAAGTATTGCTGGCGTCTGCTGGGATCACCGGGTAAGTAATAGGGAGGTTAGACGCAGGGTATTAGGGAATGGTGGTAAATCACTTGATGAGGTTGTGAATCTTCATCGACTGAGATGGTTAAGCCACGTGTTATGTATGCCTGAACACCGATTACCACGACGCGCAATCTGACTAGTGTTGGGAATGGTTGTAAGAAAGTTAGGGGTGACCAAACCAAAACGTGGCATCAGTGCTTGAAGTCACTAACTTGTAGTGTGAGCCATGTTGGTAGATGCAGACTACTTGGTTGGGGTCCGCGTGACTATCGTAACCAATGGTTGGAGACTGTGGGTGACATGGCTCAGAATCGATCACAATGGCGTCGGTGTATACACTCCCTGTCTTCCCTTAAACTAAGAGATTAAAATCGCTTCATATCTTTCTTTCTACGAACCAATTCTTTCTTCCTGTACTATATCCTTGTATGTAATCTTTCTTTTATATATTACCACCTCTGAATTAACTACTTTTATGAATCCGGTGTCCATCTTGTTGTGTTAATGAGGTATGGCAACTTGGACCGATGCATATGTGTGCCTGGTCCTACGTTGCAGCTGACTGACTGACTATTATATGAAAATTAGTTGTCTTGTTATAGTTTTGGTTTATTACAGACCTCAAATATGTTGATTGTTTCCTATCAAAAATGGATATGATCAAAGCGAATTTAAATCATTTTTTGTCAAAAATGTTGTATTATTCTGCTAATTCACACTTTCTTTGCTGATGGTCGAATTGAAAACTGTAATTTTTTTTAACGAAGTTTCAAATGTGTTATTTTCCTACATTCATAACTACATGTTTATCCACTTTATAATAGATTTTTATTTTTTCAAGAGTTTTAAACTTGCGAATTATTTTGCTTACTTGTTGTACAGACATCTGATATTATGATAATAATAATAATAAAGTACGTTATCGTATACTCTTCCTCTCTCTCTCTCCCTCTTATCTGATTAGATATTTTGAAGTAACTTTTGGTAAATCCATTAATATTGTTATATCTAGAGCTTATATTCTTGATATACCGCGTATAACTTGAGTACTAGAACACTAGAACCCTTCCAAGTCTCAACGAGAAGACAGAAGGCTAGTGAAATGAATGTTATTCCAGACAGTGTCGATGACCCTAGTCGAAAATACACTCATTTTGTAGGATGAAATCACATATAGAGCATAGTTTATGTCAATTGAATACAAGAATATCGTATATTATACAGAATAAAATATCAAACAAGAAAATAAAATCGAATACTACATTGAATGTTCATCATATTGAATTAGATAGGAAGTAATACTACACAAAACTCATAATGAGTTAATCAATCGAATATTGACTTTTCTTTCCATTTTATCAACTATATACTAGATTAATAGTTTGCTTCAAATAATATTCAATTCCCATTGTTACGTTCTATTAAATCAATATTATTTTTTTCTTCACAACAACATACCGTTTGATTTATTCTAGTTAACCTGTGTTGACTTGTCAACAAACAATTGTGTATACATATATATGTTTGTTTACTTTTATTATTCTATTTTTATAAATGATAAAATCAAAGATTGTTATTTTTAGCGATTGACTATACTTGAGGTAAATATCATATTTTTTCTTTTAAAATCTTATTTTAAAGCAATTCATCTGACTATTTAATGTTATACAACCGACTATTTCAATTATTTCTTTTTAAGATTATTCATCACGTTCCTTTTATTCACTTGTTACTAGGAGTGTCTCTTTTTTGAGTTATTTAAAAGCGAGAAAAAAAATCACCTTTTAACTTTGATAATAAAAACTATTTTACTCAATTTTTTTTGTTGTCCAGGAAATATTGTTTTATTTATACATTCTCAGTTGAAATGATATGCATGTATTGTTTACATTCTTTAATATAAATTACTTTATCAGTTTAGGGGTTGTGGAGTTTAAGTTCTTGATTGAGATCATGAACAGATTGATGTTAGACCACCATTGAGAACCTGGAAGCATTGGACGGCCGTTCCGTCCTATTGTGGGGTTCCTCAGAAGTGCGCATCCCGCGGGATTCGAGCCCAGAGCCTTCAGTCTCGCCCGCGAACGCTTTGTTAAGTCTTGCTGATTTGGACGCTATATTCGTTCCTAAGCTATTCTGATAACACACACGCTAGAACTATACAGCGACCTGAACACCAGAAAGAAGACGCAAAGTATGAAAGAAACCCTACTCCAAGGTCCGTTTTTGTACAGAAAACATGGGTATTTATAGATGTTAGCGTTTGTTAAATCAACATCATATTCCGACCAATCCGTTGACGATATATACTACTGACCAATACTAGCACACCACGTTGGAATTCTAGAATGCTCCATCATGCTCTGGTTGACTAGGGCTCTTCGGCTCCTTTCGGGCCTCCGTTGAAGTTCTCCGAAAGCTGACTCAACACGCTTAACCTACTGGACCACTGAGCCGGCATCCAATGGTGTTAATTTCTAAACTCAATCAATTAATTTAAAGAATATTGTGTTATTTTATGAATAAAATTGTTCCTTCTTTTCTTTTACTTTGATTTTATAGATTTTCCATTTCTGCAAGCAACAGCACTTCGTTGTATGTCTCATTTATATGAAGCTAATATTCTTAATGAAACTCAAGCACAATGGTAAGCGTCCATATCATTGATAATACACACTCACAACTCTTTTATCCACTATTAAATTCAATAATCTACAGTGTGGATATGTTTTCTTTTGAAATAGAGAAAGTGATCTTCCATAAGTTTTGTTAATTTGTTTTTGAATAATTACTATTATAAATAATGGATCAATAATCCTTGTTACTGTTGTAGATTCAAAATTTTATATATTGCCTGTTTGGTGTAAGTAAGGTCACTTGATTATAAGATCCACCCTTTACTTGTTAAAAACCAATTACCTTTCTCTTTGTCCAATAGCATAATGACTGTGAACGTTGACCGATATCCTTTTGATCTATGCTTCTCATTTTATCCACTCTGGTCAATAAAAAAATCTAGTAGACAGAATTACTTACGACTACATAGTAAAATTTATAGTACTTCTCGATTGAATAGTCTTAAAAGTTCCATCTCACAATTATTCGCTCCGCTTTTACAACTACACTTTTTAGTCGATTGGTAGTTTTCAATTTTAATTAAATCCTACTAACATGTAGATAATAAATGTCGGACAGAGTGAGGACTTTCAGTGCATCGAGGCACGGAGTTGGCAGAGCACTTGGAATCCGATTACGAAGTTTGTTCAGATAGCAGAACACACCAAGAAATGCCAATGGACGGTTGAAGGCTATGTATATTTATGAGTATAAATATATATTCCTCCTGCCTATTGTCGTGTTTTACATAATCACTTTCTTCACGTTTTCATTTCATTTCTCAATTCGAAACACTAGTGTGAAGAAATTAAGATTTTATGCTTTAATGAACAAATTCTCAATTGTTCAAATAAATTATTACAAATCGATAAATAAAATACAACGATATATTGTGTGGTTGAACGAAGAAAAATGTTTGTTTACAACACCGTCTTATTGATGTGTGAATACCCTACATCTTCTCTCCCCCAGTTAAACTTAAACGCGAAAATAAGACAGTTACCTGGTAGAATAATATTTTATTGCTAACAAAATATGAATATAAAAATTGTTATGATTAAATAGTGCAGGGAATTTCAAGGGGCGATTTTTAAAGTCCCCTCCAACCCATACACAAATCAAGTGACTTATGTGGCATATATGTATTCGATGCCCCTTTGTACCAATATTTATGTGTTCAAAATAAATGAATACACCGATCATGAAATAATGTAGCATCTAGCTATACACCAACATTGATAAAACTATGATATTTTGTTTGAATTATTTCATGTATTTTACCATAATATATTAAAGTTTTTATTTATTTCCTGTCTACTTTCTGCGGCTCCCGACTATTGGAATTAAACTTGAAACATTCTTTTATCATTGTTCAACAGCTAATTAAGGCGTCATATGAATTAGATATGTAATTCAGTTGATATTTCTTTTTTGAATCTTGTCTAGATTTTATACGTCATCACGGCGTTACTATGTTTTGTTACACACTTTCTTTAACTTGTTAACTATCCAAATATATTTATAGCTTGGTGTCAATGTTTGTTAACATTGTCGGTCTTAATTGAATAATGGAATTTTCTTAAAGCTCTTAACTCTTGGTATTCTAGCCGCAGATCGAATAAGGTTTTACCTTTGTATGCCCAAGTGTGAACTCTTCTTATTCGACGAATTTTTCCAATGTATGTTTGTTCTAGTCATAAACTTTTAAAAAATGACGGGAATTCATGACTCCTACCAAGTATTACAATATTCAGCATAACGTTTCTTGGTCAGTCGACTCTTCTTCCCAGTACTATCTGTGATTCTGAATGATGTTACCGGGTCGATTATACTATTGTAAGAATGGATTTGTGCTAATAAAACGGACAATTTGACAACAAATACCTTGGAATAGCTCTAGAACATTTTATTTTTGTGGGTTATGGAATATCAGAAAATAATAACTAGTACGTAATTGTGAATAACTAATATTTGGGAAAATAATCACTTTATATGCATTTTTAAGTTGGTTGTTCAATTAAATTACTCCGACCACATAACAGTTTCAATCAAACTCTGGTACACGGGAACCGTTAATTCATCCACTTTCTGTCTTTGAGCTCTATATTTTTACAAGCGTTTTGAAACTTGATAGCGTTTATAAACTATATAAAGCAGTGGTTTAGTAATTACAATGTTCTACTTTCAACCACTAAGTCACAGTTTCAATTCCCGCTCCACTTCAGTTTGTGCGATCGTGTAGCATCGCCAGTTCTCACACATAAACTATGTTGCTTAAAGTAGAGTACACCGACCTGTACTTGCTAAATGATTTGAGTTATATCATATTTTTCCAAATCAGTTTTGTTTTATTTCTCGATTCTTCATTAAATTTACGTCTATTTATTTTTAGCTTTCCAAGTCTACTTTCGAACGCAATGTCTGCTACACAATCATCGATATTGAAAATTTCTGCTATGCATTCACTTGACACTCTTCGTGCAAATGAAAACAACATAAAGAAGCCAATGGAGACTAATACAACAGCGTTTGTCGCATCGTCATCTGTATTTATTACGAATTATATTGTACCGCATTTGCCTAATTTAATATCGAATTTATTGGAGTGTTTATCTACATTCGGTGAACCGGTTTTAGATGTTGGTCTATGTGGATTATATAAATTGTTATGTGTTGATTTAAATCAATTTACTCAATCGATTATTACACAAATAATTCCTATTATGGTAGGATTATTTAAGCACTGTTTCGGTGGTAAGGTTTCTCTTGTGTTTTCCCCTTTTGAAATGGTGTGTGTTATGTTTCTTGATATATTTCGAGACGTTAATCGACGTCACGTGTTAAATTCTCCAGTAAGTATTCAGATTATAAAATTCTCGCTTCTCATCTCCTATTCCGATCAAAACTTGAAGTCCTTAGATCTGAGCGGTAATCCTTTCTGGTTACCACGATCGACCTTGAGATAATATAATCTACACACCTATTGATTGCCTATCCACATATCGTTCTTTATCCTCCGTTTTGAATTCTAAGAGAAATCTAGAATCCTGTTTCTATTATTACTATTATATTTCAATCATCCAACTGGTACAGCACAACATCACTCTCAAACACTCATTAGACTGCACAGCGTAGCAAATAATAATCATAGTTTAAACACAATCATGCCATAAATGGCTGAAAACAATGCAAACAGTATGTAATTAATTAGAAATAATTTAGTGATCGTATCACGTATAACAATAGTTGATAGGTTCACTGGAAGCTTACAATGAATTAAATGTAGATATACAATGATATAGTTATCTACTTACTGCACAGTAGAAATATGAATGATATATAGAATAGTCCGAAAATTTCTAACGTTTTTAGTACATATTCCGCCACAACATTTTTACTTCTTGTAAACACTTAGACTTCTCATATTTCGGATTGGATATAAAGCATCAGAAGCATAATTATGTCAGTTATAAAAAACACAAAACCTGGCGCTTATTTGTATCATTTCAAGTTGTCACACTATATAATATTGTCAGGAGAAATGTTAGAGTAGTAACAGTATCAGTTATAAAGGAAAACACTGTTCGTATAGAATATGATTCAATAATAAAGAATGAATTTGCAGAATAAAAAGTATAAGTATTTTGAGACAGGGTGTATTCATCTATTCCTTCATCAACCATTATAAACTGGGCTTAGTTAAACAACCATTAAAAACTGGAATGGACTGAACCATTGCTTCGTCCTTATGTTGAACTCTTTATCAACTCACATCCACAACACTACCAGAAGGTAAAACCAAAAAAGGATAAGTAATTGCATACTTGGATAAACTAGCTGTTCATTGCTTCCTGGTTTTCAGTGTCTGTCTAAGATCAATCCGTAATATGAACGATAAAATTCAACAATCTCCACTAATTTCTTCATGTTAATAGTTGACTTAATTAGTATGACGAACTTTCCATGTCTTTATTATTATTATTATTATTAATTAATTAATTTATTATTATTATTAGACTATATGCTATCCTGTTATCGTTGCATATTTCTCCTCTTCTAGTCGCTACAACACTTTCGTATTACACAAGAATAATCCGTGTTCTCTATAAAGTTGCCAGTTCAAATAAAGAGTCAATTGAAGCCATTGAAAATGCACTTCTACCTACTTTAATTACTTATTTAGAAAATCATGAAGTATCAGAAGTGGAGATATTGAAGTAAGCACAAGGGAATGATGGTTTTATTTCGATAATTTTTTTTATTGTTAACCAGTTAATATAACAGGAAAGTAAAAGTATTTTCTCCTTTTCATCATATATTACTTTAATATGATAATACAACTGGTGATCAAGATTATGCTACTAACTAGACTGGATTCTTGATCGATGGGGTATATATAGACTGGATCAGGTACACGATTCACTAGCAGTTATACAGAACTTGAGTATACGCTAAACGCTGCTTTATTCCACCCATTTACAACTTTCTATACTTAGTGAGTTTAGAGTAGAAATCAGTAATACAGAAGGAAATTATATATCTAATAGTCTGTAAACTTAGTGTCTGTTTGTACACATACAGTGGCTAATAACACATACTTTCACTAGCAACACGTCACTGTTGCATATTCCCTTATGATCCCTTTTAAAGGTTTGTGTAATAAGTCGAATTGATATATATAATTGTTATAAGGCTTTTATTTGAACGGCTTTTTGGATTACTAAGCGGACAAATTCAATGCTAACCGATAGATGATAATGAAGTATGTATTGTAATACGAAATGGTCGAGCAACAGCTGGTCACAAGATGGAATAATTGACGTAAACCAGTGTAATCGACATTTCAAAATGATTGATTTTACCCTATTACCACCGTTACAAATTAATCTTTAATGGTTTGTACCTCAAGGACGTTTGGTAATTAATTGTTAATTATTAACAGATGAAATGCGCTGAATCATACACATGAGGCTCCTCCTTAATAAACTAATAAATAAGTGTTCTCTTCTAAGAAAATTACTCATGTACAAACTATTGAACACAAACATATCAGTAGCAACTTTTAAGTCGTTCACTCTCTGATAGAATTCATTCCTTGAATTATCAAGCTTGATTCTTCTTTGATCATATTTTTTGTTATTAACTATGAAACTGTGTTCTATGTTAATGAGTTCTGTAGTTCTTTTTTGTTAATAACATGTACTGGTATAAATGGGTATCGAAATCACTACACACCACAGAAATAACAAAATTAGATTGTGAGGAGCTTGAGGAAGGACAGCGAGCGTATTCACAATAAATAATGGATAGAAAAAAGTGGTCGAGAATAGTTGATAGCAAGGGAGACATTTCAGTTAAAAGCACAGTCATGAAAAGCTTCTTTCCGTTAAGGGGCTCCCTCACAATTTTATAAAGCGTGTAAAAAAATTACAACCAGGTTTCCGTTGGCTTCCGTTCAGATCTATGTTTGATAACACTGTTTCAAGCCACTGTGTTTCATAATCCCCAGGACCTTATTCAGGGATTCGTGATGAACTGATCTACAGCAGTCCTACACGGCTTAGTTTTATATCACGCCGCCATGACATAAATTGATCGTTTCCCTCTACCTTTTTCAGCCAATCCTTGATTCGGCAAATAATGCACGATGTGAAAGTCACTTATACGACATTTGTAACACATATCCAGTTCATCAAAGCTGGTAATTCAAAATAGTGATACCAGTTGTATTTTTGTTACAGCACCCGAGCACACATTGCCAAGCCTCAAGATTGCTAACATGATGTTTCTACTGAATGTCGGTACAACGACTGAACGTAGAAAGTCCTCGGAGAAGCCAACTTTCCGAAGCATACAACAGTGGGCTTCTTACTGACATGTATATTTGATCCGTTACAGACGGACTGACATCATGATGAAATCAAGGATGACCTGGATTGGCATAATTCGCTTTGACTTTCACCATGTAAATAAACTGATCTCAGCTGTCATACCACCAGCGCCAGTAGGACGAAATGACTGCTCGGTACTCTCCAGGCTTTGGCGTTACCCTTAACTAAAATAATTCTGTAAAGAATACGACTTACAAATTAAATCAATCACCACAAATTCACTTTATCAATAAGACTAAATGATTATCTCGAATACATTATTGCCTTACGTATGACAATCTGTCGTATGCTTTTAAATTTTCGAATTTGAATTCGTGGGTCAATCTAAGCTAGACCAATACTAAAATCCCGGAAGCACTGGACATGCACAACAGTGCACATCCATGATCCCCGCATACGGGACTAGAACCCAGGACCTTCAGTCTCACTTGCGAAGGCTTAACCCTTAAACCACTGAGCTGGCATACAACGTTGTCAAGGTCTAACTTCAATCGATCCATGATAAATTTCACTGACAATAAACTGAAAACACCTTTCAGTACCTAATTTATGTTTATTTATAAAGAAATCTAAACACTTGTATTTTCATTTTTGCGCAAGTAGATCATACCTTAAAATTTTTTATGACTTAAGTTTTAGGGTTGTAATGGTAATTTGATATCGTTTTTGTCTTCTAAACTCAATGTAATTCATTTCAATTCGTTGAATTTCGTTATTGAATCAATTTTCTGTCTATCAATAACTCTTTTTAAAGTATACTGTATTTAATGTCACAATGGTTTTGTTCTGTGGTTATAGGCAGCCTTGAAAGTATTCAGTGTGTTGATCAGTCCATCAGATTCGGAATTAGTTCCAATTTGATCCACCGAGTATTTCCAGCTGTTGTACATATCGCTATCACAAGTACAGATGCTGTAGTGATTTCAGTAAGTTATTTTACTGAGCTATTGGATCTGTTATTGTATAAACTTTGTTTCTTTTTCATTCTGTTTCCTCTTATCCCTAATTTATTCCTGTGAATAAGTCAAAACATTCAACGCTTTAAAGGCTAGATTTTTCCGTTTACACAATTTTATTTCTGGCGATTTTCAATTATAAGACCACAGGGTACATATTTGGTAAAGAGTCTAATAACAAATTACTCAAAAATTTATCTATTTACCACACTATATTTATTATTCTTAGTTTCAAAATGTCACGCATATTCCTCATTCGATAAACAATAATATACACTCTGCGATCATTTAATTCGGTCAGTTTGAGCTTTCGTTGGCCACATGTATTACGTATGCTTAACCATCCCCTAACTCAAGAGCCAATGTTGGCTGATTTCGAACTGTGTTGAAAGATAAAAGTAGATAAATCAAAATGTAATATCAATGGTTGAAGACATTATGTTACGTTGATCGAAATCAATCATCATAGCGTAGTTATATTTACTATTCATCTTCAGATCTTTATTCGTAGAATTCGCTCATGACTATCTTCTCATTCTACTTTTTCTAATCATATTTTTAGCAGTTTTGTTTTTCTCATTATTGTTTCTATTACATTATTCGCATTTATTTATTATTCTTATTGTTGGTTTCATATGATTATCCCTATCGTCTAACAACTTGAATCTATACGTATTTGTACTGGGCTCTACTCTGATTATCACTGATTGTTTGACAAAGATGACTTGAAAAAGTGACTCATATGAAGTCATGAAACGTCGAAAATCTTACTTTCTTGTCACTCAGAGCGAAAATTACAAATCGTTTGAAGTATTTCAATATATCTCTCAATTTTATTATACTCTTTATACAATATGATTTAATTCATTCACCAGATACTTGGATATTAGCCATACGCTCCCCAAAACAAAGGTAGGTGAACCAATCTCCAACCCTGTGACTTTGTGACCAGTCGTCAAACGCATTAATCATAAGATCGAGTAACAGGTACATATCTACTTAACTGTAATTTATAGACGGTTAATAAGCTAAATCAAAGCTTACAATTAGGACAATATGAAAACATTGTACATCAAGTGTTTTTACTACCTATACAAAAATATATGTGGCAATTCATCTATAGAATAGTTCTTTAAGTTCCATCTTTCCTACTTATTATTATCCACATATATCTAACAGATATGATTCTACTTGTATTTATCATTTGGGTTTAAAATAGGTTCTGCGTTGTTAACTGTACTAACCAAATTTAATCTTTACTCGCTTAAATGCTTAATGCTGTTTCTTTTCGATATCAAAACCTAATTCTTGTAGGAATGCTGTGATGTGATACGCTGTTATTTAGCAGCCGGTTCTTCACAAATTCTTGAATGGCATGATGATGAAGGTGAGTATGTATTTCATAACTTTTATAAATTGAATTACCTCGTATGATTACTATCAATCATTGGAGTGGTAATTTAGTGGTTGGGTCGTTTGGCTTTCAGACAGCAGGTTGCAGTTTCGAAGCACGCTCCAGCTGCTTCGCTTCAGATAGTATTCTGGTATATGCTACTTATGTCTGTCGACATAAGTAATACGTGACCTTAATCAGAAGTGGAATCCCGGGCATTAAAATGTTGAGAAGACCGTATCGAAGAGAATGGGAACAGAAATTAGTTGTAATAGCAATCAAGAAACGATGGAGTTTGAGACAATTGATGGATGATTTGTAAATGAAGTATTTAATATTTAGTTTTCACATTTTACGAATTGACTGTAATTTTGAATTAAACAATAAATTGGTTGTACCCCTCTGAGTGTTTGTTCTTTCACTTGGTATCGCCACCAAACGGGAGTTGGAAAGGGTGCAATCCTGCGGACACTATCGTGTGACTGCAAAGGGAGTTACTAGTTTAAACGGTCTGGTGCCGGAGGGGGACGTTGATTGGAGTGTTCTGGCGGGGCGGCGTTAGGTGTAGCCGTCGTCGTCGACCGATAGGAGCAGCGGGACGTGCGGCTGCTGAGCAGACATCGGGTGTGGATGGCTCAGTGGGTCTCTAGAGTTCAGGCTTTAAACGTCTTGGATGCTGAGCGGATGTCGGATTTGGATGGCCAGGCGGGTCGATATTACTACGGAGGTCAGCGCGTCAACGGACTCGACATTTTGACTGAGAAGGTGGCCCAGACTGCGGCAAAGTAGTAAATGGCACGGCGAGTAGAACAACTGCAAGAGCGACTGTTTTTTTATGGGGGATGAGTGTGATGCATGCTACATATGCCGACAGACATAAGTTTTATGTAGCAAGAATTGAAAGTAGAATGTCAAGCGGCAGAATATTGAAATAAAGAGAATGATGAAGTATGTAAAGTGCAACTAAAGGAAGACATAGAAATGTATTTGATTTATAATTTTCATACTTCACAAGGACATTGTAATTTTGCAAAAATAATAAATTGGTTTACTAAACCTGAGTTTCTATCCAGTACATACATCACCGGTCGTCACACCTAGAGTATAACTCGAAACTACGTATGTGAATCTGTACTTGGAATATAAGTTGAGTAAACAGAAACTACTGTAAATAACCCTCTATAACGACGCATGCTTTTATTTTCGCTGATCCATTTTGCTTCAGTATATCACTAGACCAATGGACGGTAGTGCTGTAGTGAACAAGAACACGGGTGGGGACAATCGATTGTATTTAGCACAAAAATAACAGACTATCTCAATAAAATGTGAATACCATAAAGTCAATCGTCAATTTGCAAAATATCATTCCATCATATCAAACTGTACTGTTCCCGTTGCAAACACTAATCCATTGTCGCCCATTTCATTGTACATGCGTTTTCTTACAATTCCATTGTGCTCTTGCTCTTCCTTTCTTGATCTTCGCCATCTTCTGCTGCCGGACATTACGTTCTTTTAACGCACGTTATATACTACTTATATCAGTATAAGTAGCTCACACCACAGTGCATTTAATTACTAAAGTATCATTTTTCAAAGACATGACTTTTATATTACTTTTTAAACGAGCCTAAACGGCATATAGAACATCAAATGATTCACACTGATTTGTTCAACAATTAGGCTTGATTATCCGAAAAGTATTATTAATAACGTATGACAGCTTAAATCATTGCTTAGATTAAGAAGAAACCTATTTCATTGGCCAGCAGCTTAAACTGGTAATTTTTAATTAAATCAATTTCTTATTCTTGCAACTTGTCACAATAACTCATATTCTGATAACTGTTGGAATCGTAATCTGTTTTTAGCTGATTAGTTAGGAAGATTCTGAAAAGTTCAATACATTTATGGTATAACTAATTGTATTGTAACTAAGCTTTCTATCGACCTTAGTTATACAGACATTGAAAACATAGTGTATGTGAAAGCTATTTAGTCGTACTACGTGACTCCTTAGCAATACACACTAGCATTACCTCACCATACTCAATCTCTTGACCAGGTTTCGTTTTTGCTCACTGTACCTACGACCAGCACCTCAATTTCACACATATCTTTTCTATGATTAATAATTGTACTTTTCTTAATTTATACTAATTGTTTTCTCATACTTATCTCGTGTTTCCCTTCTTTTTAAAAATTAAATTAGGCAATAATGGAGTTGGTTATATACTCCATGTAACTTCTCGTTTACTAGATCCCTCGAACCCAGTTGAATGGGCTACACCAGCTGGCAAATTAGCTTATGCTATTCTACTTCATTTCGATGCTCAGCAGTTGAGAGAGAATACAGATTTGTTATTACGTGGTGTACTAGCTCGTCTGTGTACATTAATCGGTAAGAATTTCGCTTTTTTCATAGACATGATTTTTATGGTTTACATCACAAACTAACCTTAGTTAAATGACCACTGCAAACCAGGATGTAGTGAACAGCCATTTATCCTTCTATGGGAAGCTTCAGCAGTTCATTGAGTTTCAGAATACTAATAACACTAGTAATGATGATGTTCGCCATCAGTGATCCGTTTCATGTAGTCATTCCCGTAGCTCTAGTGAAAAGTCACGATTAATAGAGTCCAGTCACGTCGAATGTTCGACAGTTGCCCATCAATGGTTTCAGAATATGACTGCACAATATCATGATTTGCCTGAAGTTAGAAATATAAACCATTAAATCTTTGCTCAGTAGTCTGAAGGGTAAGTACGTATCGTGAGATGTGAATGTCCTAGATTCTATCCTTTATGGATTAATGGATGGATATCTGTCACATCTTGGTATTCAGTTGTAATTGTTGATGACGGGACGATTAGGAATTTGCTAGCCGCAATATAAACAAATTGGAACTTGACTAAACTGGATTGCTTTCATACAACAACGCTTCAATGTTAAAAATTCATATCGTAATATAAGTTCGAGGTGGTACTTTCAAAAAGACTTTACTTTCCAAACACAAGTTGGAAAATGAAAATGAAATAACCTTGCTTATAATGCAACACAATGACCTGTAAATGCAAAACTACAAAACCAAAAAAAATGATACCAACCACTCAGAGAAAACAACAGAAATCAATGCGAAAATATGAATTAGTCACATGTCATCGCGTTTTTCTCTATCTAAAAATAGAAATAAAATAGATTGACGAAACAAACAAGGTTCTCTGACCTCACCTTAGCAAACGTACTGAGGAGTGCCACGTACTAGGATGAAACATCTATTCATTTCTTTTTGAATTTTATTAGCCATCTGTTTATGGTAAGTTCGCAATTCGGGCTTGGAAGTTTTATCAGCCCTACTGTGTTGGTGTCTGATGAAATCTCAGCACGGATTCGAAAAGCTCGTTTATCTTTTGCCAACTTACGTAACCTTTGGCGAAGGCGAGATATCCGTCTATCAATAAAAGGACGAGTATACTGCGCGGCATTCCGTTCTGTTTTAATTTACAGCAGCGAAACATGGCCATTAAGAGTAGAAGATACTCGTAAGCTACTAGTATTTGACCACAGATGCCTTAGAAGTATTGCTGGCGTCTGCTGGGATCACCGGGTAAGTAATAGTGAGGTTAGACGCAGGTATTAGGGAATGGTGGTAAATCACTTGATGAGGTTATGAATCTTCATCGACTGAGATGGTTGGGCCACGTGTTATGTATGCCTGAACACCGATTACCACGACGCGCAATCTGACTAGTGTTGGGAATGGTTGTAAGAAAGTTAGGGGTGGCCAAACCAAAACGTGGCATCAGTGCTTGAAGTCACTAACTTGTAGTGTGAGCCATGTTGGTAGATGCAGACTACTTGGTTGGGGTCCGCGTGACTATCGTAACCAATGGTTGGAGACTGTGGGTGACATGGCTCAGAATCGATCACAATGGCGTCGGTGTATACACTCCCTGTCTTCCCTTAAACTAAGAGATTAAAATCGCTTCATATCTTTCTTTCTACGAACCAATTCTTTCTTCCTGTACTATATCCTTGTATGTAATCTTTCTTTTATATATTACCACCTCTGAATTAACTACTTTTATGAATCCGGTGTCCATCTTGTTGTGTTAATGAGGTATGGCAACTTGGACCGATGCATATGTGTGCCTGGTCCTACGTTGCAGCTGACTGACTGACTGAATATTAAAAGTTCATATTTATCACAATCTTCTCAAACTTATGGTGTGTTATCTCGGTAGATCTAAAGTTTGAATTTGTTATTACATAACACCTGAATATGTTTTCTTTTAATTTGTGAAATATCTGGTATATAAACAATCGATTAATAATCGTTCATCGGAATTAGTTATGTTTAGATAACTTGAAAAATGATTCACTTCACTGAAATTTGTTGGCCTGCCTAAATATCTGGACTACCTGTCCCTGTCATCTAGATATTCCTATGCGTATTAATCAAATAACCTATTCAGGCAGGTTTGTAAAAAATTTTACAACCTTTCACTGTCCAAGTTACAAAAGAGTACAATCAGAGACATCGTGGTGGGTGACAATATGCATTTAAAAAAACGAATTTACATTATTCAGATGTTGATTCCTGAACTGCTGACATAATAATAATATTGCATTATTAAACGTGGAGTTAAGCTTGATGATGTGTATATTTAGAAATATTATCAGACTTTGTTTTCTATACTAGTGTAAATAGAGATTGAATAACAATAAAAGTAATAATGCTCAAATTGTTAATAATACTTTTCGATAATGTAATAAGAAAACGAAGATTATGAGAACTATGTGATGATATAAGCGAAGATTGATAGTGGCTAGCAATGGCTTATTATCCAGAGTGATTAAATTCCAAATTATGTTCACATTATTATTATTACCCTTATTATTAACTTTGTCTCATCTTACCCCATTTCCAGTCAAAATGACCTTTTGTTTTTATATATAAATGTTCTTAACAAGTATATGTGTGATCAGATTGTTCGAAATGTGATGCGCTAATATATCATCACATAATTCTGATAATCTTCTTTTTCTTATTACATTATCGAAATTTATCAAAGGGACTAATTGCTTTAAATTTGTTAATAATACATTATTCACTCTCGGATTATGTCCGTGTTTATCTTCATGTATTTGTCTCATAAAAATCTTGAAGAAAAATCATGAATAATGGTCTACTCAGCTAATGTTTATACATATGGTTAGTAGTATTTATTAGTAATACCAATAATAATAATGGTTGAATTGTTGTAGTACTTATCATTCATTGAATAAAACTGTGTATCACTTTGACAAATTGTCCCAACTTAGCATATACACTAATTACTGGAATCAGTAACAAAAGATTACTTTAAATTATTTGAACTGTTGTTATCCTTTTCATTTATGGTTTATTGTTTAATTTTAATCGAATGATTTTCCAATAGTGGATTACACAATCATATTCATCTCATCTATCTACTTTTCTATGGTCTGACAATTATTTGTATCATTCATTCTCATTTGAACAGCATATATTCCAATACAGTTCACATGAAAACTTACAGTTGAATTAAATGACAAAACGGTTATCCAATGCTTCCAGGTTTTCGTTGGTGATCTAGTTTAGATCAACTCCGTGAATTCAACGATAAAATAAATCAGTTAGGAATTATTGTTGTTTATTAGTCTTACGTCGTTGATCTGTCTACCCAATAATATACAAGAGAGGACTTGTCTCGATCTAGATTAAAGTTTCGACACGATAGGCTAACTGCTTTAACCTTGATGCTAGAAATGCGTCAGTCTGGATTGAGACTAACTACCTTGGGTAGAGACAAAAACTATCCTATCACCTGATTGGCTGACAAGCGAGAGAGAGAGGGGGGAAAGATAGAAGACAAGTCGACTGGAGCACCACCACTACTCGATTTATTACCGATACCCAAATGTGATTCAGATTGGTGTAGAAATAGATGACTAAGATGACCACAACACACAAACAATCAGAATACAATTTTGTCCAAGCTGAACATAAGGCTAGAAGAATAGAGAACCAAAGGTAGTTTGGAGCAGAAAAGTTTGTCAGTGAATCATATATCAAACGAAAGCTTATGGTTTATAAAATAACCTATGGACAAAATTAAATGTTAGTACAAACTTGGAATTAATTGAAATAACGTCCCTAAATTTAGCTTGCATTATTTGTCATGGCTTATTTATTTCTCTGTTCACATCAGTTAGTTAACACTTTTGTTTGTTTTTTATTTTCTTTTTTACAAACAGTCTATTGTTGATTTTTCAGGTAGTTTTGCCAATATCTGACATACTTTTTTTCTAATGAATAAATTACATTCATCACTAAAAGCTCTTCTTCTATGGTAGATTTATTCATGGGAGAAAAAAAGCCGTTATAACACCTATTATCTAACAAATTTCTTTTGTTTGGATATTTTATAGACCGATTCATTGATATTTCTTTGAATAAGACACCTAATAAATTGTTCATATGAACACCTCAATAATTAATAAACTTGATATGATAGTGTAATGTAGATTTTCATTCAAATCTCTCTTTTTTTTCTTTCAGTAAATAAATAATATAAACTCTGCTATTTACATTGGACAATTAGTTGTATTCCTGTGACAGTTGATAACCGCGGTATTCTACAATAATCTAAAATTGATTTAAAATTATTTCATCAATCTCATTTGTCTTAAATCTCAATTGTTTAGTATATATATCATCATTACCATCATATTTTATAGGTGAAAATCCTTACATAAATTGGTTTGTTGTATAGTCAGTTGTAAACTCCGCCTAGAGTACCTCCGGGGGCTACTGCCGGTCCCAAGCCCAGATAAGGGAGTAGGGTTGGGCATGGGGTTAGCGACCCCATCCCGTGGAAAACTAACTCGCTAAAGAAACGCTAACCAGAAATAGTCAGTGTAGGTTAAAGCTATAATGTATAGATGAATCAGTGAGATTTAAGACAGAGACACTTGAGTTTTGGCGCGAAATTCATTTATCTATATACCTCAATAACATTTTGATATTATGGACTGTTGTTAGTTTGTGATGAAAAAATTTTACTCCTATCTTTAATTCTAATCTCTACCTTTAACTACTGATCTTAATTCTTCACACTGATTTACAATCCTATTTCGGTACTAGTAATCGGTTAACGTTTGCCAATGTCACTTTTATATCGTGCGAGGGTCGTCCACAAATTATATTCTGGTCATTATTAATATATCAAGACATTTTTATGACAAGATAAAAAATATAGTGCTAAAATTCTTTTTTGTTGTATGAATAAATGAGACGGTTGGAAATATGTTCATTGATGTGTATTATTTGTATCATCAAAGAACTACAATTCTTTGTTTGATTTCTAAACTCCCCTCAGTATTCGGAATTTGCATCAAATGTTAGTTGTTTTGTTTTGAAAAATAGTACTTGTAAAAATTATTATCAAACTGGGTTTGTGGAGACTTATATATTTCATGGTGTGTATCACAATCTGAACTCAAATATCCATTTCAAACGCCAAAATCAATAAGCGCTCGATGCATGACTTGAATTTCTTAGATTCATTCCTTAACAAGCTTGTAAATTTGCACTCTTAAAGAGTTCCATAGTAGAATAATACATCTGTCTAGGGTTTCGTGGTTCTTAAATAGTTCTTTAATCAAGATCATTTCGTAATGTAAACTACAAAATTCAAGAAGACTGTTGCCTGAATAAGTATCAAATATTTATACTACTCGTTAGTAATTCAAAATAACTTTAAAGAATTATTTAATTCAACATGTACCTCTAGTGTTATGTATGGGCGAATAATTGGAAATGCTAGAATTTTAGGAACTATTCTACCGTTAGTTATTATAAACATTTATTTATTACTTCTACTGTAAGATTTTCACACTGTCCTAATTGTAAGCTATCATTAGAAGCACTAACTGCTGATAAATTAGCGTTACACTAAATACTTGGTTTTGTATCATAAATGGCCTGGTTCTGTACAGGTTGTGATTTCCTATTTATGATGTTTTGTCGTCCTTTAATTGAAACATAACATGTACAGAATAACTATCTTCCTATTCTACTTGAGTGTTGAAGATACGAGTTGGTCTTACCAAATCGGCGTTATTGTGTCTGGTCGTTTTTTGTGGTCATTTGTGTTATTTGGCGTAAGTCAAAGGCACCGTTGCTGGATTCAGTAATTCGTCATTTGGAATTTTTCACTGCCTTATCGTGGCGTGGGTGTTGTTTACGAAAATGAGAGGACGAAAAGCGAATGTCCGGCGCTTTAACCGGATTCCAAACCTATGGTGCACTTGGGCTCCAGTATCCTGTGGGAACAAATAGCGTATGAACCAATCATTGGTCACCGGCTTCCATGGGACTGCATCTCCTCACGATGCTCCACTGCCTTGCGGATCAGACCTTCAGGTCGAAGGCTTGGGGTGTGGCCCCCTAAGAGCACCACCTGCTTCGGTTTGGGCACCCGGACAGTATCACAGCCCTCATACATATCGAATAAGATTTGTGGCGCATATGTATTTGGTGCCTCATTGTACCAATATCTATGTGTTAAAATAAAATAAAATGTAAGCTTAATAACTGCCATAACCACACTTTTTTAATCGCTCATTCAAATCTTGCATGCATCTATTGATGCCGATTGGAAAGTACTGTTGTACTTTGTATTCCTCCAAAACAAGTCAGTTCACCGTATGGTTATCTGTAAAAACTTTTTTGGAGTGTTACACTTCTGGAATCTTTTCAGTACAATTCCCTTCGAAAGGAGAGCTAAAATTGGCATCTCCTATCTGCTAAAATATGTTTTATTATTCGTCATTCAAAAACATAGTTTCAAATCCCTGTTCTGTTCATTCATCTGGCTATTTTCATTTGCCTTTAAGTTTAATTTTTCGGACAGAGTACATATATAACTGTCCTTTGCGACTTTTGTAAAAAAAAAACAATCCCAAATGTTTTCTATGTTAATTGATTGTTTACTAGAGGCCGTAATTAATCTGGAAGTGTACTTTTATGTAAATAGGTCACGTACTTGAGTTTTTCTGCTTTTGTCTAACTTTCACATCTGTGTACTTATGTTATTTCATTTATCAGTACTTGAGTGATTTGTATCATTATCACTATTACTTATATTCTAACTGTATTCACTCATTTCTTTACTCGTGTTCTAGTTTTAGTCTTTATATTCAATCCATAGTCGCTTTGATTGTAATAATAATCTGTTAACATGGTACAACCAAAGTATCTTGAACATTTTCTATCATTTATCCGTTTATAATATTTAAAGTCATTTGTATATGTGTGTATGAACGTATATAAAATAATTCCTATCCCATCCTTATATATTTGTGCTACTGTTTATTTATCATTGGCTTCTTAATAACCACATGGGTAATACCATCAAACCTGAAAAATAGTTTCATTTATTAATGAAGCATATCATTCCATATTTTCTAAAATAATATTTTAATATATCTGCCTTGTTAAACTGTTTTCTTCAACATGATTTTTATTTCTCTCGTTTTCTACTAAACAACAATCTGTCAAGACAATGCTAGGTTACCTAATTTTTCTGAATAAATGTTAGTTACATCTTGTAATGAATATGTTTAGTTTCTATGTAGAGAGAGAGAGAAAGTCGTTCCGCTTTAGTTAGTCTTTATTCAATACGAAGCTTTCTCATAAATTGTTGCCTGGTTTTTAGTTTCTTCTTTGGTGATGATTATTGAAGAATTGTTTAACAACTATCGCCTTGTCATGTTTACAATAGATTCCGTTCTTACTAGAATAATATTAATCTTTCGTAACTAGCCAATTTACTATCAGCTAAACTGAATAAGGTGCAAAATTCTGTGAAATATCTTCATAAATTTTAAAGTTATTTTCATTTTATCTTTGTTTAATTAATTAACTAGTGATAAAGTCATCAAATTTCGATCGTGAGAAAGAATGATACAATCGATAAAGTTGCACTAATTACCCGCTCAAAATTTTAAAGTTTTTTTCTCAAGAAAACTGTCTTGCAAATTCACCAATAATATTGTTATCCACTGCTTATCCACATTGCTAATTATGATCGTGACACTATTTCAAAAAAAAACCCTGGTTGCTCTCAGTATTTAATAATCACTTAGTTTGTAAACGATATCATAGTTATGTAATGCTGGTCGAATCCTATCGATCAACAGCTTTTTATATGATCACTAGTATAAATGACTTGATCTCGTGTACACTATGTTAAGATTTTACGTAGTCACAGGCAATCCACTTCACACTCTGGACATAATTTTCTCACCAGTTGTCGCACCAGCCTATCAGATTCATTTGATATAAAAACTTGACAAACATGACATTGCACGCAACTCAGCGATCAATCAGTCGCAAATATCTCAGTCTTACAAGATATTAGTTGTAGTTCAAATAACTCCCTAGTAACTTCTCAGACTATGAAGCTGAGTGATGTTCATTCGAATCCTACAGGAAGCATTAGTTTTTTGAAGATCGCGAGTACATCTTGCTTGTAAGTACCAATTAGCATGTTTATGGTTTACTATTGGTTATCTTCAGCCACGTAACATCGTTTTTCTCTTATAAAAACTGCACTCTGCAACCGACATTATAATCATTAATTGTCATATCCAATTTTCTTTAGGTATATCATTCAAAAGTTATGTATCAGACTGCAAGCATACCTTTGTTTAAACCATTAAAATAGATTATAGAATATATTTACTCACTACATTTTGAGGTGGAACAGCTACCTAATTATTGAGAAGTTTGACTTTTGGCCGCCAATTCCTAAGGTTCGGATCCCTTTTTATTAACGTTAGTTTGAGAAACACGTGTAGCATCATCACCCCTCACATCTAAAGTGTAACTGATACCAAAATACCTGGTGAATTAGGTAATTTATCCATTTCATTGACATTTTGATGTTGTTTCAAATAGTGTTTCGGAATTTATTAAATACATGTTCAGTAAATGTAATTTTTAACGGTGTGATGAGTTAAGTTTTTGCTTCGTGTAATACTGCTTCTCTGTCTCACTTGAATACATGTTCCAAAATATATTTAAAGCATATAATATAAACTTTTGGTAGATATGATTAGTCAGATACTTCTATTTATAATAAATGAAAACTAGTGGTACAGTTTAAATTATATCTATTCTTACATACATTAGCTGTTTCTAGGAATGGCTAAATGTCGGTAATATTTCATTCTGTTAAATATTTTTAGTGATTCAAAGTATTTAAAACTTAGTGCCCACTCATTCTGTATTATATTATCTTACTCGATACAAGTGTTTGTCGTAAACTTGGATAGATTCATAAATTACTTCTGTTATATCTGGTCGTCGCTGATTGTTTTATCGGAAACGCTTATCACTTATACTTGAAACGTGGGACCTCGGCAATTACCACAACGCGAAAGTAAGAACACAAAGACTGGTATAAGTGGAGGTTTATTAACCCCAAAAACACGACGACGACTCTACTCGAAAATACACTCATTTATAGATTGATTGTATACACACTTTGATTAATAATTAGGATGAAATCAAATATATGAAAAATACTTAGGGTTATATCAAATCATACGCTGAGCATAGTTCATGTGAATTGGATACAAGAATAACGTTATGTTATACAGAATAAAATATACGAGAAGACAAAATAACTACTACACTGAATAATCATCACATTGAATCACAACTGAAGTAATGTTGAACAAAACTCATAATGATGAATCCATTGAATTTTGACTTTTCCCGTCATATCAACTTCATATTTATTTCATGCCTCTCACTAGAGACTTCTTTAACATTAAATTTTCCGTAATAAAAGCGCCACTTTTTTTTCAAACAAGTTCAATGTGTATAAAGTAATTAAATACATCCAAATTATTGGTTCTCTAAGACCTTACTTTGAGACAGATTTCATGTCGTTAAAAAAGAGGTACCGTCAACTACATTAAGCATGACAGGATGTGAATGCTTATCAGAAGAAATTAAATACTGTTCGAGTTGAATTACGAAACGAATATAGTATGTATTATTGACTTCTATCTGTAGTCGTTAATATCTCCGGAAATAAAGTTTCTTACTTTTATTGCTAATGTTATCATGGATTATCGTCGTGGAATAGGATCAGCTGAACCCAACATCCAATTCCGATACTTGAATTTCAAACTATGTACCCGTGACTAAGTAGTTCTATCCACTGAAACATCGTCTCACTATGCTTCTGAGCTACTATGATTCTGTAATAACTAAAAACAACGTTATTTGAGGGTATTGCTCACTTTTTACTCAAAAGCGTGTGTAAATACATACATATTTTGGCGATAAGTAACCCTATACATATTAGCCGTCAGTGAATGACAGTAACTTGAAAAGTTCACAATTCGTAACCAACCATATCTGTATAGATGATAATGTTGTTAGTTTCGCTTTTTTTTTTAAGTTTTATGCATTAATAATGCGTTTCACCGAAAGAATGCTAGTCTCTGGAACTTCGAGACAACACTTGCAATCATAATACCTCGGTTGATGTGATATCATGCGTGCGTATCAATAATATATATCTATCCACTTATTTCCCATTTATCATACCTTCATAAATCGGCATAAAAATTGATTTGCTTTTTTTTCTTCAGTGCAAGTATCACTTTTCATTCCGTTTTCCCTTATTTTAGTGTTTTATTTTCATTCGGTCATGTTTGTTGGTACCTTATGATGTTGATGTCATTAACTTCTCTCATCAATAAATATTGGTTTGCAGCTTACTACTACCAATTTCTTCTAAATAATTAACACTGCTGCTGAAAATTCTCCCAAAATTCTTAGCTAAATCTTGTAATATGTATCTACTTATTTTTGGCGAGAAATGAACAACCAAAACATTCCAATTATTGATTATTTTCCCCTCTCTCTCCCTCCTTTTTCTTTCTAGTGTGTTGTTCTATAGACATGAAATTTTGACTTGTTGTTTCCGACAGCAATTGTGCTATTATATTTTGACTGTTTCTTTCTCCTTGAATAGGTTTCTGATTTCTATTATTGTGTTTACTAATTTTTTCATTGGATAATTGATTCAATATTGATTTCAGTAAATCGATTGATTCCTTTGTGTGTGTTGATCTTGTAAAAAATTATCTGATGTGTTTTCTCTACTTTTCATTGTTTTTTCTAATCCAACTCTTGTCCATAATTTTTCTGGCAATGATGAATATTAATGACGTTTTATGTGTATTTTACGAAATTCGACAGCGAATTTGTGTTCATGCAGCCAATAAATGTAACCATCGTTTTGTGATGTAATTTTTCGCATATTTCCTTCAGTTTATTATGTTGAAGATGCTAACCTAAGGGTTCTGTTGCGTAATCTGTCGACTTTCAGTCTTAGGATGTCAAATTATGCTAATATTAACATTTTGATGGAGTTTTGTTCTCTGAGCTAGATGGTTGGTCGACAAAACTCCATCACAATCATCCACTTGAGCTACAAATATTCTCCACCATCTCAAAATCATAGCGTAATACGCTTTTCGTTGTTCGAAAATGGGAGAATTTCGCCAAAATGCAGGCTTCCACTCAAGAACAACTGTATTTTCTCCATGAGTGTCTTCGCCAGTATTATCTACCAACAAGTGTAAGATGCAGACTTTCAATCAACCGCCCATTGGGATGGAGAAATATTAACATTTCTTATTTACCGTTCAAATTTAATCTGATAATTTGACGATATATATGTGACTAAACGACCTACTATATAAATCTCTAAGTAGCTACCAAGTTTTATGACTGCTTGAAGCTCCCTTTAATTCCCATTGTTTTAATCAATTTTCTCAATTACAGTTCAGACTATTTTAAAAGTCACTCTACTTTTATTGATTAATCTTTGTTGTTCATTACGTACTACTTATACTAAAAATAATGCGTTTTTTCTCTCCTCAAGGCAATAATCACAAACAATCTTCACAGTTAGTATATAATGATCAACAAAAGGGTATTCATGGAGCTAGACAAAGCTTACTCTTTGTCATTATCTTGTTGTTTCGTATACGAACTAAATTGGCTATCGATTTCTTGTCAACTATACCAGACTTATCCGGAAAACCTATACTAAAAGAAATATTATCAATATGGTGTAATTGTCAACCGTATTATTTTTCACGTTATGAAATTCAAGTTAGGTAAGAATGACAAGAAAAACCAAAATGAAATTTGTACTTGTTACAAATATTTTTTGTTAATACGTGGTGATTCTGACGTCTGTTGTAGTCTCTAATAACTTTATGTCACTTCATTTTACCCTACTGACCATTGCTACTAACTGATTGTTCGTTCTCACTTTTAGTTTGCTAATTTTGTTATGCATCCTAAAGTTCATGATTGTTACTTTTTGTACAGAAACGTTCCATATTTCTTGAATTCGTAAGTTTTCTTTCCATTGTCGATAGTGTTGTGTTTCAGTATTCCAGTATATCTAGCTCGAATAGGCCGTATCACGTGTCGGAAGGATTACCTAATTATCCGTAATTCGGAATGATTGTTGGCTATTTCTGTTAACAAAAGTTCAAGTTATCTAGTTTTTTTGTTGCTATATGTCAGTTCGTTTTTTTTTAGAGGAAAACCTCGATGTTTCCTCAGTTAACATTTCCTGTTACCTGATTGGTTCTTATTCTTTTCAGCTTGGAAACTTCATTATGAACTCCAGTCATTGAATGTTACTATAAAGAGTTGTTTTTTTCGTTGTTTTCCTTGTATTCGGAATACAAAGTCCTGTCTTTCCAATCCCTTTCGAGATGTGGTTTACTAACATTGGAATATCGTGTGACAGACGTTCTGTCTATTCAATTTCTTCTTCGATGCATCGTATTACAAGAAACCTTTTCAGTTTATTGTAGATAGAATTCACCGTTGACCAACTGAAAGCCCATTATTTTAACCGTTATTGTCAAGATTCAACCATCTCAAATGAAACATCACACTGGTTTACTTATGTTTTCTCTCTAAAAACATTATTACAGTAAACCGAATAACTTGATTCCACATGGTCGATTTTAATAGGTATAAGGCTATGTCTGGTTGATTCTTAGATAGATACGTTTCTTCAGGCAACTATTTATATTTGAGATCGAACCCCTTACCATGAATGGGCAGTTTCATTATGTATGAACGTCACTCCTTATTGGTGTAAGTCCATTGATTTAGGTTGCAGCATATATGTTCACGTGCATTTTTTACGATTTGTCTATCTAGTTACTCAGCTTTTTTAGTTATTTCTCGGTTTCCTGTTGTACCTTTAAAAAACTGACTGTAAACACTGGACCATGAAAATAATTGGTTTGGTTTATAGTGGGGTTTTAGTTGTACACTGTTGTAAACAGACAGTTATTCTGTACACTATAGTTTTCATTAATTTTCTAATTGATGTAATTAGTTGCTTGTTTGACTTCGTGTCAATCTCATTCAGCATCCTGTCATCAGTTCGATAAACTTATCAAATATTTAACCCAAACAAATTTCAGTTAACCTAATTCGTTCATCGATTATAGTTTGATTACCTAATTACTTTTGCAGGGATAAATTGTTTGTTGATTAAACCTGATCAGTCCAAATCACAAATAATATTGCTATTTTATTTCAATCGTTTTTGCTATGCACCTTGTTAATTTCATCTTGTCGTACCAATGTAGTTTAACTAGGACCAATTCACATCTGGTTTAGGTTCTGCGTTGGTGATGAATGACACCAAGATAATTCAAGTTCTTTTTAAGTACTATCGACATACCTTACTGCTAGTAGTCATTAGCAATAAATAGTCGCATTCTTTATTCTAAACACTTTTATATTGAAACAGTAATAACAATTATTATTATTTATTTGCATGTACATAACTTTTATGCATTCGATTATTCTCCCTTCTTTTTGATAAGTCTATAATATTCCGCTTTATTTCTTCCTTCTAATATTCCTTTTCTCAGTACTATGGCATTGGCTAATTTGATACTGCACACAATCAATACAAAGATGAACGTATTATGCAAATAACACTTCAAGAAGAAATGGACAATAATGATAATAATGAATCTATTCAAACCAGATCGAAATCTAGTTAGTGTCCAGCTTTTTTTTACATAATCGGTAAATACTCCGATTGTGAACAGTATACATTACTTTTTTTTAGCTTGTATTATGATTAACTAGGTTTATTTCTTTTCTCTGTAATTATAACAAGATGGGTTAATTAGAGCTTCCCGATTATCTGTATGTAATTGTATGAGTCCTTTCCTAAAAACGAAATAATTGTTTAATAGTGCTTTCTTTTTACTATTTAGAAAAAAAAGCTCTACAAATGGATTGTTTCCCTGATTAACAAATCACTTTATCCACTTAATAATTCTTTCATGTTTTAATGGTGCAAATACATTGCTAGTTTTAGGTCATTAAAAAGGTTGATTCATTTTAATATTGGTTGTTTGAATTTTCCAATTATTGTTTAGGATTTCAATTGATCAGTCTCTTATTAACATATGTGTATCTTGTGCGCATTGCCTTAAGATATAAGCAAAGATGGATGGTGGTCAGCAGTGGAATTCAAGGCTCATCAACTAGATGTGCCAATGCAAAAATAAATTAAAATTCACTTTGTTTCACAAGCTTGTGGCTATCTGGACTCAGTATCTAAATGGATAACTCGATGACGTTTGAATCGAGCGGTACTGTGTTCGAGTCCTAAAGTGAACACCAACTCTGGAGTGCATTTACGTCCAGCTGAAGAGTCCCAAATAGGACAAAACTCTCGTTTCTGGATTACACTGCTAGACACCTTCCATAAAAACTTGACTGATATCAATATTGATCGTAATGAATTGGCAGTTAATTTTATAAAATAAGGTTTTCACTACAGAGTCGTTAGAATCAATACGTTAATAGGAATAATAGTGAATTGTACTACGTTAATTTTATTAATTTTATCTATACTGATATTGTTTTTTCAAAAAAATCTATAATAACCTTCATTATTTAATTGTATATTTTGTGGATTTGTCTGAATTTCGTGTCTTAACACGACAGTTACTTGTAATGCCTAAAGTTGTGTCCATTGAACAACTTACAAATAAGTAATCATGTTAGTATGTGTTTTTTTTTCTCTTCAATAGATTACTTACTATTGGTTGGTTGAATTGATTAGTTTAACACTGCCTCATACATATGATAAACATCCCATGTATATTGTTTTCATGTTGTCATATTGTTCCATTAGTTATTTATGTTCAGTAAACGACAAAATGATTGATTTCGCTGTCGATTTTTGTAAATTTTCACTATGATTACATTTTAAATAAGATTTTTATTCTGTGGTCGTTCGCTGTACTATCAAAAACTGAATGAAAATACTCACATCTGATCTGAAGTTTGTAGATGGTCAGACTTACCAAGAGATGAAAATGTGATTGCTGACCTTGGTAAGGCAATTAACCGATATACTCACGCTAACTCTTCTACGAATCATCGTAGTTAAAGTACAACCTCCGAAAGACCGTGTCATTTGTCCGTTTTGCACAAAATCAATGGGAGTTAGTGGGATAAATTATCCTGTTTGTGATTATCGGTTTAAGTGATCCAACACTGAAGTCACTTTATTATTATCTAGTCATGAGGTACTCATGTTGATAATGACGCTGATGTCCATTAACATTGTCACCAACGTATTCCGAATCATTTATTGAGATTTACTTTTTTTTATAAGCACCTAAACGCCCTGATTTTTATACCGCTCATTTTGAGTATGCTCATCGTTGATATTCTTTCAATTTTATTCAAAATCTAAAATGAATTATAAATGGTATCCTAACTACTAAAGTCAATCTGTACCAAATCCACTTAGAAATATGGAATTTTTTCAGTAGATAGTTTTTCTGTGTTTAATTACTGCCCTTCTATTTCTTTTTTGATTATTCATATTTTCCTGTGAAGTCATTAATGAGAAATTAATCTTCAACGGTAGAACAGAAGTTCTCTTAACACCGTTATTACTTCGGATATCAACTATAATATACGTGTTGGGAGAGAAACAGTTATCATAATATCGGATGACCATAACTGACTAAAGTTTAAATTGTGATATTGAATACCAAATCAGTGGTTCTAATGGTTTGGCGCTCACAGAGAGATTCGAAGGTTCCTGGTTCCAATTTTTCTCTAGGATTGTGAGTTCTTACTGCTCAGGAATCTCATCCTGAGACAAAATAGCTGTTCAGTATCCCTCGGTTTTTAGTGACATCTAGAACGGGATCAATCTGTGATGAATACAACTTGCAAATAACATATTTGTTCTCATACAAACGATAACTTGGTATTCATCAACTCTCAGAGTGCAACGATTTTGCTTTGTTTTTTTTTTCTTCAAGAAATCACAACATACTAAGTGCATATTCATGTTCAGAGAACACATATTTGATTGGAAAATGTAGACCGACATTACTTAGCACAAAAAATAGTCTACTTAGTATATGACTGGCACTTGACTGCAAGACTCTCATCTCTTCATATTTGGTCCTCCTCTGTTTGATATACCTACCACATTTCAATGTTGATGTCGACACTAGCATTCAACTCTAATATCTTTTACTTTAAACATCAGAATCCAGTTAACGACTGACCTGTTCAATGGGTATGAATGTATTAGAAATAATTTGTACATATATATACGAACAAAATCTGATCAATTTTCTTCCTAAATATCAATAACTGACAAGTATAAACTTTTCCCAACACATGCATTAGAAAGTTTAATTATTACAAGTTGAAATCATGAGTCAGTTAAAGCTAGACCACCATTGAAAACCTGGAAGCACTGGACGGCCGTTTCGTCCTGGTATGGGACTCCCAGCAGTGCGCATCCACGATCCCGCACCACGCGGGGCTCGAACCCAGGACCTACTGGCTCGCGCGCGAGCACTTAACCACTAGACCACTGAGCCGGCATCCGACAGTGTTAATGTCTAACTTCAACCAATCCACGAAGTTGCGCCACCGTACACCATACACCGTTTAATTATTACATATTCATATAAACCAGAAAGAATTATAACACATTAAATTCGATGGGTCGTTCTTTTTCATTATAAAACAAAATATCCTAATAATTTCATATGATGATTTTTCTCTCTTTGATGGACCGTTTGATTTTCTTTTTCTGTATTTTGTTTGGTTAATTTTAAGGTCAACAGACTAAAATACTGATTGATGTACCAATTATTGTTAGTATGTACAAATTGTTATTAAACGAATTAGACAAGAAACTAGAAGAGGAGGCTGAATGTGATGATGAAGGCAACGACAGTGAATTCGACGACAATGATGACAATAGTGACGATAATAATGAAGAAGTACAAGCAGAAGGTTTTGAACAACAAGAAGAACTATTTGTGGAAGATGAAATTAAAAGCGACGACAAAATGATCAGGTAATATCATGTGTTACTCGTTAATTAGTTTGTTTGTATACACCATGTGTTTTGCCTATTTTCGTTTGAAGAAGAGTTAACACTCATTGAATGACTTACTTAACTATCTAGATTAATTTTTAATTGTTCATACATGAATGAGGGAGTACGGGAATACTTTCTTGATAAAACCATTCTTTGTATTCTACATAGTAATATTCTTTATTACCATTACCTCACAGCATGTACACAAAAGTTTTGACTTTAAGGTAGACACTTTCTCATCCAAAAAAACTATTCAGTGATGTGTAAAACGGCGCTTCGTTGATTTGTTATTCATTCTCTTCTTCTGGAACTGTCTCTAAATTATGGAATGAAATAATGCATCTGCTACTAATAGATTATTTTCCAAACCTTACTCAGGAATTTTCCGAAGCTTTTGTTATGATTTCTCTACTTAAATTTACCTAATTCTTTAGTGTGTTATGTGTTTATTGAACATATGTTCCTCAATATTGATTGAAAGTTATCAACAGGAATCTCTTTGGATTCCATTATACTATCATCCAACTCATGTCCTTTAATGATTCGCCATTCAATAATATCATATATATATTCGATGGACTCGTTAGTTGAATGTACCTGGATCCTAGAGCTGATTTTTACTTTGTCACTTGAATCTAGTACCTTTCGCTTTAAACATCATCGGATTATTTACTTAGCTATTGAGTTTAAATTGCCTCTGACTTGTACAATGCGGCGAATTTGAATTTGAATCCATATATACTAGTTGTTTGGATCTTCCCACTCTGCAATCGATAATGCCATGGCATTGGAAGTGAAAATTGCTGGATTCTTGTCACGGAATAGAAATCAACTCTGGGATTTACTTAAAGCTGACGAGTCCCGAGTATGACGAAAATTGTATCCGGAATTTCACTCCTAACCATCATCCGTCTGCTTGAAATGCTTGTTACTTGCTACTTATTACTTCTCTACATATTTTGAATTATGCCAAATTACTATAAAATATTTGGATAATTAAAAATGTTCGCTAAATCAATAAATAATTATTACTTCTCTAAATATAATGAATAGTCTCTTATTAGATATTTTGTCAAAATCAATGTTTCCCGTTTTTTTTTTGTCTCTACGATTTTTCGGTTTAAAAATCCCAAACAATTACTATTTTCAATGGTTAAGATCATAAGTCAGTTGAAGCTAAAGCACTATGGAAAACCTGGAAGCACTGGACGGCCATTTCGTCCTACTGTACTATTTTGTTCATTTACTGAAAATTCTTAATTTTATTGTAAAGTTGATAAATATGTGTATAAAATGTTATGAACACGTTGAAATGTTGATGATTTGTTGTCATGTGTCATATACTAACAGTTTTGAAACTCTACTCATCAAATCAGTCAGACACTAACAACAACAACGACAATATAAGAATTGTTACGTTTTGTTGTTCTATTTTGAGATAGTCTACCGTGATTCCGAATTAAAAACGATTATGAGATTCTTATATATTAAAATGCGATCTACGTGAATTTCATAAACTACATGATTGATACATAAAACTTCAGAAATAATCACTCACACGACAAGAGTGAGGTAAATAGTGTGGAACTCTAACAATTATAGAGCTTGGAAGCTCTATGGGTCGACCCAAATTACCGCAGCAGCAGAAGAATCGAACTAATATCGTAAGAATGATAATTATAAAAGGTTAGCATTAAAAGTATCGTTTGAAAAGAGGTGATGAAAACGTTTTTTGAAATAATACTACGATTCAAGATCTAAATTAAGATGAAGTGTGAATGCGTCTGAGCTATTGTGAACAATGTTGTTGTTTACGAAAAGCGAATGTCCGACTTTTTAACCGGCTTGGTAGACATCTAGGGGAGTTGGAAAACCCTGATTCCAAACCAATGGTGCACATGAGCTCCAGGATTTTACGGAAGCAAATGTTGTATGAACCTATTATTGGTCACCAGCTACCATGGAACTGCATCTCGTAACGTTGCTCGACTGCCTTATCGATTAGACATCTAGATCAAAGGCTCAGGAACTGGCTTCCTAAGAAAACACCTGCGCCGGTTTGGTACCTGAGTCAGTACTCCAGCCCTCACACTAATCGAATGACGGAGTGTAGCACATATATATGTTTGTTGCCTCCTTGTACTAATGTTTATGTGTTTAAATAAATAAATCTTCCAACGCGTTTATGAACGAGTTGACATCACTCGTCGAGGTAGGCAGTTCATGCATCAGCACAAATTCATAATATGACATATTACTTAACAATACTATTCTCTCTGTTATATATACATATTTATTTATTTACATTGTAGGATATCGTCAATCAGAAAAAGAGGAAAGGGAAAGCAAAGGATAATAGCAATAGTGATGATATGCTACAAGATGATGATGATGCTGATATAAGTATGCTTTTTTAACATTATTGTCATATTCATCGTTGAAATATTAATACAGTGATGCTTTTAGTGATTATCACTTGCAAATATCCAATATTCTAGAGTGAATTTTGCTATCAAATCTTAAACCTTATTGGGTATAGTTTAAACTTGATCAACAAATAATTCGCTCATTACTACCACTAAACTAGAGTATTGTTCTTTTCAACGAAATCATTTACTAAGCTGTACACTCATATATATAATTAGATGGAAAATATATCTATAGGAGGATAGAAAAAATTACATCATAAATTGATTCGAAACTAAATATCAAATAAGGTTACGTACTAATCAAGGGGTAAAGATAAAAATAACTTATGGGTCAGATAATTGTTCAATTGACAGATATAGAAAAGAAACGACAAACATAAATGGCATACTAATAATAATAAATTGAATAATAATCAAGCAAACTTCAATGGGGTAATACTAATAACTGATTAGAGGTTAAAATTGTAAAACAATGATTTTAAAACATCAATAATAATCAAATAAAAGTGAAGAAGAAAGGAGAAAAACCTGAAACATAACGATAAAGGAAATTAAGATCAAGGAAGGATGAGAGATTGGACGAATCGTTTCTGCATGCAAAGTTCGTGGATTGCTAATGCTTCGGCAGTGCATTTGATCAGTCTCTGTTATAACCTCTGTACATCCTTGGCGGTTCACCTTTATATATTTACTATCATAAGTTCTCATACATATTTGATATGTGGCTAGCAGTGGGATCCAGGATGCACTTTGTGTTCTATTTAGAACTCATCAGATGGATGCAACTTTAATCTTTACTAACACACCTCGATACCCATTAAACACATGTTAGTGGCTACTTAGAGTCAGTAGCTCAGTGAGTAACATATTAGTATTTAAAGTAAGTCACAGGGCTCGAGTCTCTGTATGAACAGGGACACAGATTTAACAGACGCACCCAGCTGGCGAGTCCCAAACGGTATGAAATATAAGTCCTGAATTCAACTGCTAATCAAATATTGAATATATATATAACCTTGTTTAAGGAAACATACGATTGCCTGGTAACACAATCTTCCGATATTTTCTCTTACTAATAGTGTGATAGCTGTGATTAACCATCATTTCACCTATCTGTATGTATATGCATATTCATTTATTATTATGAACGTTTCGCATAATTACATTTGTCGTGAATTTGCATATACGATCAGGTAGATAGATAATTTTAAAAAAAATACATTAATCATTTCAAACACTTATCGGTTAAATTCATGAATTCTTATAGCATTGAATTATTCAAATTATAGTAATAAACAATAAAGTTATTTTCATTTAAACAAACCCTAATTGTTACACATCAATTCTATTTTTATATTACACTCTATAGTTGGATTCCATAAGATAGTAATGAATGGAATCAAATTCTTTGAGATTCTATTAGATAGGGGTCAGAATTGAAGTTACTAAATATCGTTATATGTGTACGTTTTGATATACTATATCGATTTTCTCTTATAAATCAACAATAAAAGAGAAAACAATATGGAAATTATAGCTAGTTTGGAAATATACGCGGACAACACAATTTTTGGTGTTCGAAGTAGGTATCCACTAGATAAGATGTCGCGGACTGATTAGAATTGAACTTGTTCACCATTGTATACTGGTTTAGTGATGTGCCTAATCACCGCTTACATCAATATAACTAACAAAACATGTCATCAGTGTATAAAATCATTGACTGTTAGTTTGAACCATGTTGATAGATGCAGACTACTTGGTTGGGATTGGCCAAATAAGGGCATTTAGTGTTTATAGATATTGAGTGACACAGTTCAGTCGCTTTCACCCTTTATCTTCCTCTCGATCTTGAATTTTAGCAATTCTTCATACATACCGTTCTATTCCGGTCTTTTAGAATTATATTCTCGATGTCCAGGTTTTTTTCACTACCATTTTTACTATATCATTTCAAACTCATTTGATTATGACTAGCTGACACAATATCCAATTAAATGAGTGTGAATAATTTCATATATTCCCTCTCGATTTACTAGTGTTATTATAACTATTATTATTGTCTTACTCATTGCCTTCTTTTGGAGAGGGTGTTGTTTACGAATTTGAGAAGACGAAAAGCAGATGTCCGGCGCATATGTATTTGGTGCCTCCTTGTACCAATGTTTATGTGTTTAAATCAATTTTTATCGTAAATCGAAAATCATAATGTTAAGTGATCGTTTCGTTGATTTTTTTCATTATAAATCTTTAGTATTTCAATCTCTTAGTCCAAATAATACGACTACATTTACCATCACAGATAAATAACCATCGTTTTTTCATTGTATAGACAATTCATTCCATCTGTGAATATCAAATACTATGTACACACATATGTACACAACTGCTTAATGAGAAAGATTTGTATGATGTACAACAGTTGGCTTTTTTTTAACTTGTAAATCACTGTCATTAGATTAATGTATTCTGATTACAGATGTTTTCATTGATCTAATCATCTTGTGAGATAAATAATTATGAAATGTTAAAGTATACCATTCAGTACTATTCTCCTCCTACTGTATGGAAAACACATAAGTTTAGTTGAACCGTATGTTCATATTGTTTTGTTTTTGAATTGGTAAATTTAAGAAAGCTCGTATGCTCATTTACATATATGAATTTCTGTGATTTAATATGTACTGTTGTGTTCATGTTTGTGTTAGAATGGGACTAGTATTGAGAAAATTGTGACTATTTTTTTATTGTTTCACTAGTAGGATAACTTAGTTGTTGCGTTTCTTTACTTCGCTTATTGTAACCTTTTGGGGAGGGGCCTGTTAACTGTCACCATACGTTGTACTATACCTTAGTTGTTGCCAATTGATTATGTATGTGCCGTTTGCTTCGTCCTCTACCACTTATGGTATGATTGTGTTCAGAGTATGATTTCTTATTTGGTGTGCTCTATGGTCAATCATTTCAAGTATATAATTGTATAGGTTTTGAGCCATGACTGAATTGGGCACAATAGAGAAATCATGTACTTTTTACTTTCGTCTTTTGATTGATCACTGGGTTAGAAGGAAATTGAAAACGAATAATTGTTAAGTTTTGTCTGTTATTCATTGGTTAGTACTTCAATTGATAAATAGAAAGTCATTACTCCTATGTTTCAATGCTAATATTTATTATTAGAATAAAAGGTATTGATCACTTAGTTGATTTTATAGATTTCATTAAAACCATGAAACTCGATCATCTCTGTAACGTTATACTGAAACATTTTATAAATGCTGAATATTAAGTTGAAGTTTCTAGTTAAGAAAAGGTGTAATCATACTTATAAAGACTTTTTTAAAAATTAATCTAAAGTTTCCGTTTCATAAATAGAGATCATGGAGAAATTTATTTCGGTAGAGTTTCATCCTCGGAACTGGATGATTTAATTATGAAGCTTTAATTGCTCTTCTGGATAAAAAAGGACTTCAGGTGCTGATGTTGTTGTTCAGAAGAACTATTAAAACTTCACAATTAAACCATTCAGTCTAGAGAATGAAACCACCAAAATCGTAAAAAGAATTTTGTGTGTTTTTTGTAAGCTCTCATAGGAAAGGTTGTTTATTTTAACATCATGTTTGTTTGTTTATACCTTTGATATTCACTAAAACTCCTAATTTTTATCAGAAAAAAGGTTTGACAACAGCATTGATCATGGATTAACATCATCTGGAAGCTATTGCGTAATAGTATCGTGCTCTAGTGAACTGCCCTTTGTTTTACTCATCAATCAATAATTATTACAACTTTAGTGTTCAAATTTATAAATACTTTATTAGTATTCCACTTTTTAGTTAACATATATATACTAAGACTTTGATAAGTAATGTAATCAGATGAAACACTTTTTCTTTCATCATAGATGAATTGCTCTCAATCCACGCATAAATCTATTTATTATCATAGTACGAAAACCTAGTTATAATTGACCACAGAAATGAGTTGTTGTTCCACAATACTAACTAGTCCGTGAATACATTACGTATACAATAGTTTTAAGATATAACGAAAGAAGGAAATCAATAAATTGACCATCGTTTGTCTACGTTCACGTTAAATTGTTCATTAACATTTAGAAATAGGTCACAATATCTTATCACAATTAATCGAAATTAGTCTATCTATCACATGAGTATAAATTGATCCAACTATACATTTAAACACTATAACAAGTCAACTTTGATTCTGCCGATTTTTATAAACCCACTCAAGATAAAAGAGGAAAAGAGAAAAAAAGACAAACAAAAAATTTTGTAATTTATAAAAACCACCACCATATTAAATTGATAGAACTCTATAAAGAGAAAAAATTTTTGGAAAGGAAACAAATACTGGAAAGTACAATGGGCTAACTGAGAAAGAAAGAGAGAGAGAAAGCAAGAAAATTGACTGGAAATTTTCTAATCCATTCATTCAATCCCAAATAAATAACTACCAACAGCAATACATAAGCAAATTAAAATAGAAATCAGCTGTTTTTAAATATTTCTTTACTGGTTTTTGATTGGTTATTTCAATTTATATATGTAGATAGTATTACATATTGATCAGAATAGAATAAATGGTTATGATAATTTTTGTTGTTGTTTAAATATATATCGTTCATAGTAAATCTATGCATATTGACTAGTTCATTGTTTAGGAAATATGTCACTGTTCTATTTTTACATAATCTATCATTGATTACATTGATGAGTAACAGAATATAAAGTTTTATTGTGGTTGAATAAATAAAAATATTGAATGAATATTTAACACTATTCCTGAGTTGTGAGTATTTTAGACAACTCTCTATGCGTTTAGTTATGTTGATTTGTGAAAAGTTAATCACATTTTATACTGTTATTAATTATTAGGTCTAGTGTTATATGTTCACGAATAATAATGATAATTCAATTGATGTTTTGGTCTTGAATTACTATCTTCAGTCGTTAAGTTTTAGGGCCATAAAGCTGGGTAACACGAGTTCGAATCACACAGGAAGCATCAGTTCCCTCAAAATCAGTACTATGTAAGAAAATACTCCTAAATTTTATTCACATTCAAGTGTTTGACGAATAATTTGTATTTAAATGAATCCTAAATATTTGACTGAATAAGTATTCATTGTTGACAACCCCAGACTGAAAAATATTATGTGCTCACTAGTGACTAGCTTCAAGAGGGAATTCTTGGAGTTCTATTGTGAAGCCCTGACCAGTGGGGTTCGGCTGTGTCAAGTGTGAGGCAGTTACACATCGAAGATAATGGAAGATGGTGGCGCGACATTGTGGATTGATCGGAGTTAGACATCAACACCGATAGATACTTGCCCAGTGGTCTAGAGTTTAAGTGTTGGCGCACGAGACAGAAGGTTCTGGGTTCGACTCCCGTTTGTAGGGTCATGCATTCCCAATGCTGAGCAGTCCCGTACTAGATCGAAACGAATGTCTGGTGCTTTCGCGTTTTCAATGGTGGTGTAACTTAGATATGTTCATGATTTCAACGACATTGTCATTGTTTGATAAATGAATCAATCAATAAACGAATGACAAATCTCATTATTTATTATCAACATTATTTATAATGGTCATGTGCCGTCTTGTTTTCATCAACGTATTCTGAAAAAAGGTACAATATAATATTTCCATCATGGTTATTTGGTGAATTTGATAGATGCGAAAAGGAGAGTATTTCGTTTGTTGTGAGTATTAAAAAAAACCACAACATAACATTTATGTTTAAGAAGTGTTGTCAGTTTGCAATACTATTTCCAAGGTCTACGTCGACTTTAATTGATTATCTAGTCTTTGGTGGTGGTTAAATTTCATTGATGTGGCCACTAATCTAGTCGTCGACTTCCTTAGACTACTGGTCACATTGCAGATTGATCAATAAAATCCGATGACCGAAATGGATAAAATTAGGCACTACTAAGTGCTCACTTTTTTATTAATATCTTTGCTATAGGAGGTCAGTCGCAATATTAATGTCTCTGGGGTAGCATTTCCAACTGCGATGTTGAGTTATATGGGTCCGAATCCGCTAAAAGCATTAATTACCTCGAAACTTCAGGTACTCCTTATTGTAGAGTTTCAACTGACACAAAACTTAGATCCAATATTTTCTACTGACTCTCTCAAACCACCTAAAAGGAGCCATGTTTTTGTATAATAAGTCTTCTCTTCATGATTTGTTATTTTCCAGATTTGATTTATTTAATTTTGACTGACTTTATTAGGTTGTAAATCGGTAAACTTTGCTGAACACAGAACACTTGTAATACAGAAATTTAATTAAATTTCTGGATTCGTAACACCATGTGTATTATAGACCGAGCTACAATAGTTTCATAAGATCCTGTAAAGACCAGTCAGATTAAAAAATTACACCAACTTCTGTAATCTCCTGAAAGTACTGCTAGTTACCAAATGTATCAAGAATATTCTTGTACTTCGCAGTTTCTGTCTCTACTTATTAACAAATCATGGATACGAATATGTCAATGTTCACGTGCATTACATATATTGCGTTATTTTTGTTATTGTTGAAAGTTTCATAAAAATGTTAACATAGTAACCTTTTGAAACCTCAAGTTTATTTATTTCTATTTTTAATCAATGACTCGTTATTTGAAAGAGTTTAAACACTACCAGTGTGTATTGTTGTGCTTCCTATGAATTTAAACCACTTGACAAATACTACAATGTCACGTCTGATGGTTTTCACTATTCTACTGATTCATACTATGAAATTGATATTAGTCCAAGTTGATGAATACTAGACATACATTCATCCATTCTCATATATTGCTTTCCACAACTTCAAAGTTGTACGTGTATTTTCTAGAATTTTAATAGTAAAAACGTCGTATAATGCTTATATCTCACCCTAGAATTCTTTGACTTATGACAGTTTTTCTAATGTATCGAAGTAGTCTTTTAATGTCCTCACATTCATTTTAATTTCACTATTTGTAATTCAGCACAACTTAAGGTGTCTGACGAAATCTCGGTAGGGATTCCGAAAGTTTGACTGACTTTTATTAACATGAGTCACTTGTGACACGTTAGCGAGATGTTTGTTATTGGGAGTACATATTTACTAGTCTATGACTTTCAGGTTTCTTGATAAACAGCGGCTAAATTCCTTGAAATTAATTAAATCATTTTCACGCGTTTTTTTTGATAATGTAACGTGAGTTTTTGTAACAAATATGTATGTAAGTGTTTTGGGTTTACCATACTGACAATAACTTGACTGTTATTTATAGTTTAATGGCATAAATAAAGTTAAGTAAATAGTGATTAATGATACTGTGATATTAACAAAATATTTGACCTGAATGAGTGCAGTCAATTCACAGTATATAACACAATCACTATCAGTGATAACAATCTAGCATAATGTTATGTCCGAACGTAGACTAAAGAAATGGTAACTCCCAGAACTAATTTATGGACTATATATATATATATATATATATATATATATATTAATGATTAGTGGTTGTTTATGAATGATCATTAAACATTTTCCTTGTTCACTAGCTGCTCATATCCATTGGATAATTTCATTCACATATGTTCTCCTATTTAAAAACACTGATCATACCAATCCGATAATTTTTCTGGTTTATTTAGTATGTATGTAACACGCAGTGTTGATGATGACAGTTAGCTAACTACCTCTCCTCCATTTATCCACGTTGATTTTAATTAAGACCTTTGCTTTTATTGAAATACTCAACTCATTATTTAGAAAAGCTAAACCCACTGTATGTGGTTTAATTGTGGGTTATAATCAACGTGTGGGAAGTAGCTTTAAAACATGATAACATTTTCCCCTTAGAATTAACTTATTTTTAGACTAGACCTTTTAATGCTCTGGTAACTCTGAGAGTGGGAAGAGTTTGCCCTTCTCGCTTGAAATGTTCCTATACAGCCATATGTTTATAGCCTCTCCCAATAAACTCTTCACTGTTTTCTCTCCGAAGGGTGTTTTTGTAAAGTAAGAGGATCGAAAGCAGATACCTAGCGCCTAAACTGGACTTTTTAATACAGAGAGTCTGTCTAGAGTAAATGGAAAACGCTGATTTCAAACCAATGCTGTACATGAACTCCAGAATCTTAAGGAAATGAGTAGCGTATGAACTTATATTTGATCGCCGGCTTCCATAGGACTACTTCTCCTTATTCTGGTCTGCCATTTTGAGGGCTAGACTTGTAAGTTAAAGATTCATGAAGTGACTCTTTAAGAAAATCTTTTGCTTCGGTTCGGTCATCTGAGCAGTATCCCAGAATAATGCACAGGTAGTTTTAAATAAGTTTATAAGTATTACTGTAGTTTTTACTTGATAATTTTGAATAAATTGAGCACTAGGTAAATTGTTAGTAATCAATATAATGATACATTTTTTAGATCTCAATCAGTAGAAGTTCTCATTTCTAACGTTTCGTAACTTGATGTACGTCACTTATTCAGAGGATAAATAAATGACCAACTTGGACTATTTATTTAAATAACCGCATATCTAATTCTTTTTACTTCTCACACTAGTAAAAAACACGAGACATTTCACTAATATCACAGTTTTTCACATTCACTAAAATATAAACAAGTGTATGTATCTCAATAAAAATCATCTTCGATCGGAATGATATGTTATTAATATGACCAAACTTATTTTTGATGGAACTAAAATTAATCTTCTTTGCTTCCTTTGTATCGTTTAAACTTTTATTAATTCAGTTTGAATGTTTACTGATTCTCTAAAGAAGCAAGGAGACGTCAGAAGATCAATTCATTATTATTATTACTGAATGTAAATAGGGTTAATTTATAAAAAGGAGCTAAGCAGTAGGTTAGTAAGTGGTGAGTCTTATTACTGAGTGGTGGCTAGTGTTATGTTTATCTACTCTTTTAGTACTGTATTGAATCCACTAGTCTAAGTGATTTGATATTGTGCGCAGTACATTGAGGACATTAGTTTGTTGGAGGTAAACCTTAGTGACGTGTGCCAACAATCATGGAGGACCTCTTCTCACTTTGACTGCCTCCAACAACCCAACAGATAATAAGTTCATTCTTATTGTCTTCTGTCATCTCATCTCATTGTTCACAATACAGAGTTTAATGTTTGACTTATGGACACAAATCAAATTCTTCAATTTCTTTTAGTGAGAATCCGATTTTCTTTTCCCTTACTTTTAGTGAAATGAGTAAAGTATATACATAATTTTGGTAAATGGTGACATACTCATTTTCATAGATGCGAATATAATTTTTATGGCATTTGGTTATTCAAGGCCTTCAAAATACTGGTCGATTGTAGTAAAATCAATATAATCGGTGAACAAAAACAAAAGTGAACAATTAAAGTTACGAACTTCTATTGTCTATCAATCAACTGTAAAGTATAATGCTAATTGAATTTTTTTTTTCTAATCTTTTTGCACAATCAACTAACACGACTTCAATCACAAATATGTATAACTCAAATGTTTGTTAGAAATTAAAGAATATTAATCGTATAGACATGTAACTTTAATTCGGGTTATATCAAGAGTGTTCAGTTTAGATCTTTATCACATTTGAACAACATAACACGATTCATTTTTAATTTTTCTACTTATTGCTTTTGTCTTATAAAATCAACTACTTCAAATAGTCCAAATTTGGAATACCTTTTATCAGGTTTTAAATAGAACAGCAATATAGGCAGATATTTAAGAATTCATGTCCTATAATCCTATTCATTAGTAATAAAACTATAATCGACTATGAAAGAACTAGTAATCTAGATTATGTCGACTTGTCATATAAGTAATAATCAAATTATAGTGAAATTAATCTATCCTGTAACTCTAGATATGACATTTTATGATAGATTTATTTTAAAAAGTTTCAAATCCGACATGAATCCAGCTTCATTGTTTCTTAACGCTCATCATCAGAATATATCTGTAATCTTGTGGAACCTCATGACCCCCAGATGCCCCAGTACGGTCGAGGGTGGAGAGAGTTATTTCTTCCCTTCGAAATACTCTCAAATGGCCACGCGTATTTGGCTACTGTCAAAAAAAGTTCTACTGATTGCCTTTTCTAGGCAAGGGTGTTGTTTACGAAATTGAGAGGACGATAAGTGAATGTTCAGCACTTTAACCGAGTTAGTGGATATGAAGAATTCTCCCAGAAGAGTTGGGACACCCTGGTCCCAAACTGATCGTGCACATGGGCTCCAGGATCCTGAGCAGAACAAAAGGCGTATGAACCTATTGTTAGTCACCGGCTACCATAGTACTGCATCTCATAGCGTTGCTCTACTGCCTTATGGATTAGACTTCTAGGTCAAAAGTTCGGGGTGTGGGGCTCCCTATGAAAGCCACCTGCTTCTGTTTGGTCTCCCGGTCAGTATCCCAGCCCACACGCAAAATTAATAATAACTAGCGTGGCCCACATATATTTTGATGCCCAAGGTGTACCAAGGTATATGTATTTAAATAAAATAACGGATAGCAGAATCTCATATCCATTAAAAGATTTTATTCTTGCTATCTAATAAATCACTGCGTATATATTGATTATAAGTAATCTATATCTCATCTATCACCTCCATTATATATTCAAACTGCTTTAATCCTTTACTCTATTAAACGATTTTATATATCAAGTTGAGGAATGCAGTCATCAATTGATGTAGAAATATACTTCTGTTATGTTTGTTAGCTTTTTGATTTATTGTATGAAGCAAATAAAAAATTTCAATAATTTTAAAACTACACCATGAGCACTACCGAGTCATATGCTAGGACAAAATGACTGTCCAGTACTTCCTAATTCACAATCGTTATCTAACCAAGGTCAGTTCGTGATGTAAGCTATAATATTAATGTCACCGAGAGATCTTAAATTTAATTAAGAAACCTGATAATAAGTTGTTAATTATGATTGAAATTTGTCGACTCGTTTTCTAGTTGCATAAGTAAACACATAAAAACCAGTGATCCATAGAGGACAACGGATAGTTTAAGGTCTTTAACAGTACATACTCACTACTGTGTATGATTTCCTAGCTGATATCAATTCATAATGTAAATTCTACCTTCATCGTTTGTTTCACAAACCGTCGATTTTTGAATACTCCATGACACTGCACGACTAACATAACTAGTTTTTATGACAATATGAAGAGTACTAATTTTTCTTCTAAAACACGTGTCTTCACAGGTAACGTCGACACAGAAGACGATGATATCATCTTATCAGAAGATCCAATCTATTCAACAGATCCTATTATGAATGTAAATTTGAAAGTGAGCGGGATTTTACTTTTAAATATAATGGAATTGTATATTTATGTGTCATAAATATGAGAAAACGTTTATTTTACTGGTTTCAAAGGTCACATAAATTTCAGTACTTAAGTTATATTGATTGAAATAAGAAAATGTGTAATGAACCCTTTATTTTGTCAACAATCCGAAACACAAAACTCAACGATTGTGGGATTAACACGTAATCATTGTTGTTGACCTTTTAACTCAATTCCAGTAAAACAGAACGATGACATTAAGTTAACGGATTCAAAATCAACTGTGGTATTGATTTTTTCCATTGTAGTCATCGTTTGGTGTATAGTTTATAGTTAACTTCTATGTAGGTATTATTATCAACAATAATCAGCTGTATAACCTTGAACTTGGCGTACACAGTGTTCACCTGTTAATATATATAAGGGAAAAAGCAAGATCTTCAAATACAACACAGAGAACACTAACCCAATCACACTTGGTGCAGGAACTCTGGAAGAGATGAAAAGTTTCATGTACCTAGACAACATCATCGATAAACAAGGAGGATCTGATGCAAATGTGAAGTCACAATCGTCAATACAAACGTTAAGTCAGTTCTACTGTACTGGGCTGAAACCTGGAGAACTACCACAACTATCATCGAAAAAGTACAAGTATTTATAAACAACTGTCCACTTAAGATGCTCAATATCCGTTGGCCGGATACCATCAGTAACAACCTATTGGGAGAGAAAACAAACGAGCTCCCAACTGAAGAAGAAATTAAGGAAAGACGCTGGAAGCGGATAGGACGTACATTGAGGAAACCACCAAACTGCATCACGAGGCAAGCGCTAACTTGGAATTGTGAAAGTTCACGGAAAAGAGGATGGTCTAAGAACACACTGCGTCAGGAATTGGAAAGAATGGATAACAACTGGAAAGGATTGCCCAGGACATAGTCTAATGGAGAATGCTAGTGGGCGGCCTATGCTCCTTCACGAGGAGTATCAGGTGTGTGTTAAGATGATCAAAGTTTATCTACCTCGTAAAATCTTGCATTTTATCTTACAAAATTTGAACTTTTAGCTTACGTATTTATGTATACGTAAATGATGATTGAAATTGAGTCATAACAGAGCTTAGAAGTAAGCGACCTCTGATTTATCAACTCAACAACCTATAGTTGAAATTAGCGCTATCTATTACTAATCAAATTTGATCAGTTTGATTACAATTAGTACTCGGTTATGTACTGTGTAATTTCAGATACCTAGACCATTATGCATATCTGTTCTTAAACTATTATTCAGTTCTCATGAAATTGACAGCAAAAAACACAAACTGTTATATTTGTATTCGTCACAGATTGGTCGCAATCTATTTTATTATTTACTAACTTATCAACCAGGTACAGTTCCGTATACTGGGCTTTGAACCAAGGACTACTACCACTGGGTTTCGCAAAATTAAATAGGTGCAGTGAGGTTCAAACTTGCTACTTAGTGGCTGAAAAATGGACGACATAGTTACTGAGCCACCAGGTATCACTAGACATTTGTTTCTTTCTAGTACGGGACTCCTTATCGGTGCACACTCAAAACTTTCAAGTCTGGAAGTGAATAAAAAACCACTGCAAAAATTTTATCGCCATCGAATTGTGCGAGTCCAACTTCAATCAATTCATGGTATGACGCAACGATTAAATTTCAAATCGAACAATTCAATCTCAACCTAATAGTTTGAATGTATAAACGTTCTCCTCAACACCTGAGCATTCTGGGTTTAATCACTGATGGGGTTTTAAATGGACAACCATCGAGAAAATCCATATTCGGGGGAAACACTTATACTATGTTCACTAATTTTCAATAGTACTCTAAATGAGATCAGTCTGGCGATATTCTTATAACTTGTTCCGTATGTCTTATTAACGTACAACGTAATGATACCGCCAATTAAAGAACAGTAAATTATCGACCGGACCAATAACAAATACAATCTGTACGAGCAGTCTAAAGTCTTTATTGGTCCTAATTCCCGTCTAGCTCTACTTGTTAAGTCCAGAACACCAATCTCAGCCTCTACAATATGAATCATTTATTTCAAACATACTGGGTTTATATACAGAACTAAACAGACCACATTGTACCATAAAATAGAAAATAACATTTGTACAAGATTTAGCCAAAACGTAGCTGTGAATGTGAGAGATAGTAATTGATAGACAGGACATAACTCAAGAATAGTAAATGATATAATAATAGTTCATAGATCAAAATAAAGCTTAGAATAAGAAGAACACAAATATGAATAGTTTAATTATTTAACAATTATACAATAAGAAATATACGTATAGTATTGACCCATAAATGGATGGCAATAGTTACCATTCATTATTCTCATTAGGATATCACAGATACTAACAGAGATTACAGCAACAACAACAAAAACAAAAAAACCCAACCTTGATTAAACCATTTCAACACTAATACTGTTATATTTATATAGAACTTGGTATATTTGTTTCTTTCTTTTTTTTTCTCTCATAAGAGTTAATCAATAAAAGTTCCGCTTAAAAGAGAGAACAAAAAAAAAATAATTATTGAAATTTAATTATATTTTTCTATAAATTTGTTCATAATTGTTTTATCTAGAAAAGAAAAAAAGAGCTTATTTTTATTGATTTTTAGAAAATTATTCTTGTTGTTGTCCATATTAAAATGTTGATAGGTTGTTTTTTTTAAAAAAAAAAACTCTTAATGAACTTATTATGTAAGTGTACAATATGTTAGATTGTAGCTTGAATCTTTGTTGAATACATTCACTATAGTTAAAATGACTTGACAATCAATTAGAAAAATGTATATAAGACTCTTAGCCCTTAAATGCCCTGGTACAGTCGAGAGTGAGGAGAGCCAACTCCACCTCCTCGAAATACTCATATAGTCATGCGTATTCAGCTACTGTCAAAGGAATTCCTATTGATTGCCTTCTCTAAACGAGGGTGTTGTTTATGAAATTGAGAGGATGAAAAGTGAATGTTCAGTGTTTTAACCGATTTGTTGAATATGAATGTGATAAATATTGTAATTGAATGCTAGATTTTGGTTCTTAAGCTTTTCTAGTAACCCCTAGGCTAAATATAAACGGCGATTTGAACATGTACAGAAAATCTAGAGTTTTTATAGTACCTTAGATGTCCTTGGGTTTCCCGAAAATTCTGGAATGCTACTAAACATAGTAGCAGTATAGGTAATCATACAATCAGCAACTCGACATGGGGCATTTTCACTTTCTAAATGTTTCTGTCAAAACTTCTAGTGAACCCTGATACTTCTCAGTGTTTTCAGAGCCTTTCATGACTTTTTTAAAAGGAGTTTTCTGGATCTCCCCAACAGAACAATCCACTTAGGGGAGTTGGAAAACCCTGATTCCAAACCAACGGTGAACATGGGCTCCAGGATCCTGAGCAGAGCAAAAGGCGTATGAATCCTTTATTGATCACCGGCTACCGTGGTATTGCATTTCCTTACGTTGTTCCACTGCCTTGTGGATCAACATCAACATCTCCAAACCCTAATCTTCCCGATTACTGCTTATACTCTTGCTACCTCTACCACCGCGGGATTTGAGTCGACAACTGCATCTCTGTGCTAATGTGGTGTGGCAACTCGAACTGATGTACATATGTACGAAGTTCTACGTTGTTACTGACTGACTGACTTGTGGATCAAACCTTTAGATCATAGGTTCGGGCTGTGGCCTTTTAAGAAAACCACCTGCTTCGTTTGGGCACCCTGTCAGTATCCCAGCCCTCACACAAATCGAATGATTTATGTTGCGTATATTTATTTAGTGCCTCCTTGTACCAATGTTTACGTGTTGAAATAAATAAAATAAAAGATCTAGCTTATCTACTTTATTTATGAATTTGTAGATACTCACCCAATCTTTCAGTCTCTGGGTGCCTTGTGAATGTATTTTATTTTGAGTACTTCGATATTATTGTTAGTTCATATACATACATAAACAAGGCATAATATAACACTGATACGCGCTACCTGCATAGCAACATGTGTAGTTGGAAGATCTACTTTTCATGGGCTGGATTTATATCATTCAAACTTAAACTAGCTTAGCTCATTTTAATATGTCCCTACCTGGATCACTATAGTAAATTGTGGATAAATAATGGGTTGTATATATTACAATTTCTAATTTATGAAATACGACTCTCTGGATATTCATAGTCTCTTTATACTCCGGATGACTGATTGGTAAAGTGTTCATTATGATCAGACTAGACCATAAAATACAGTATACTCAAAGATGAATTTTTCAACCTATACATGATTTCCGAAGTACATCAACTTTGACAGTAACTATAGCTCTTCGTCATATTGAATAGATTACTACGTCTAGAACTCTTGGAATTCCGTGATGACCTGTATAACATTTAGATTAGTCAGTGACTCTCTTATAACTGCCAATAAATCAGAACAAAAACAGTTCAAATATAGTAGCGGTACTATATAAACACAGAGATACCGTATAAGATGTACAAAATACTTAGATTTTCTTATTCACACAGTCCAACTCGTACTTCAAAAACTTGGTACAATCAAAACTGCAAGTTATCAAGTAAACAAAACATCAAGAACCACAGAACTAATTGCTTGTCCAAGAGAAAAAAACTACTGATAAACTAAAAACATAATTATATCGTCAAATGATAGATCAATTAAATCAGCTTAAGCAGTAAAAATCAAGCACAAAATGAATCAATGTTACACCCGCTAAAGTATATGGTTGGATTTTTAAAAAATTAATACAGTCAGTAAAAAAAGTCATATAATGGAAGTGTGATATATTGAGAAAATTGGAATTGGACATAGAAATTGATAATAATAATAATCTTGGCGAGACTATAATTTATGGATGAACCAATCAGTTATAAGATAACAGGTCTCGGATTTCGGCGCAAGATTTACTCATCCAATTGGCTAAATAAAGTTTTAACATTATAGCTGATTTCAGTTCGTGATGAAAATCCTAAATCTTATTTCTAATTCTAACCATCAACTGTAAATCATAATTATAATTCCTCACACTGGTTTATAACCTTCATTTGGTCCTATTTATTGAGTGGACACTATCAAGGTCACTTAAGCGTTGCTCAAAGATCGTCCACAAATCATAGTTTCACCATAATCTTATCTAGAACCAAGAATCAACAGCGTACACAGAAATGATACGATCGAGAAGAGTAACTTTACATCAAAGGTAAAGCAAAACATGATTGTTACCTGGATTATATACATCAAGTATTCTATGAATCTATGCTTGAATTTGTTAAGTTTTAAGTAAAAATAAACTGATAATTTGAAATTAGGCATCATTTTTAAATGAACATCAATGATGCCCAAATTATTGACACTTGAATTTCAACATTCAAATATCAGTAATGTCACGAATTCTTAAAATTGATCTACTTTCTTTCTCTTTTTTCTTTTTTGTTAAAAAAAAACAAAGGAATTTCTATGTAATTTCCTATCTGATTTATCTCATCAAATTTATTATAATGAATTTAGTCGATATCATACATCATTGGAGTTGGCAACACTTCAACGAATTGGTATTTTACCTCAAAACAATGAATAAATAGAAGAGCGAGTGAGTGAGTGAGTAAAGATGAAACGGGGGAAAAAAAGTGTATTCAGAAACAACTATTTTTTTTAATGCTTTTTCTTTAAACAAAAAAACTATTTGAATAATTGATGAATTCCTTAATTTGTTTATGATCAATTGGTGTTTCTATAATACAATATGAATCTGTTGTTCATCAATTAATCGTTGTTTATTGAATGATTGTAAGTTGTTGTTTATGTTTTATAAGAATAATTGACGTATAAAAATTAAAATAGGCTTATTATAGCTTATTTGTTTAAAGTGATTTTCTGGAAATCTTTATATCAGAAATGTTATGCTATGTTTGAAGCGATTACGAGTTCACGTTGTCTGAGAATGGAACGAAGATTCTGTGTGACGAAAGACCAATAAGCTAGCTGTTCTGATGCGTCCCACCTCGGTTAACTAGAGAGAGAAGTCGAAGTTCGAAACTGGGAAGTATATTCCGCAAGCACCAGTGACAACAACAAGCACAAATCAAACGTATATATATACAGCATAAAACTGTCCTTAGCAAGCGTTACAAAATAGCGTACTGAAAGACACAATGGACCAATGGCATCTAAGATCTTCCTAAGTAGGAAATACGATATGAAGGTGAAAAGAGCGCTTTTGGTGCGAAAACAAAGAAAGTCAAATTTTCGAAATAAAATTACAAAAATAAAGTATTTACCAAGTGAGTTCTAGGAATCTAACATACCCAACATGTTATAATATAAAAAGGAATAAGTCATTTAAAGAGTTGAGAAAAAGAGTTTAGAGTATTTGGGCGACATTTCGTCACTTAGGTTTAAAAATCATACATATCAATATACATAAAATGCTCAATCTTTTTCTTGCTATTTAGATTGTATATAACACATAGTTTAACCCTATTCGTAAATCCTGACACCTGAATCTTACCCCATAATCTTAACATTAAATGTTCAACCCTAACCAAGAATAATGTTATAGGCTGCTAAAAATCTACATATGTCCTTATACATTTATGGAGGATAGATAATCTATACCTAACTAAATTCATTTCTGTCGTTATTTACGATTTACAAATAGAATAACCTGTTGAAAACGTCAGTGAATTTATTTGTTGCTTGCATTATTATAGTATTCTTGTATTTTCTGGAAATTGTTGGTTTACTAAAGCTTTATTTCCAATTTTTTCACAACTTTTCTAGTCTATGTAATAAGTTGGAACAGTTGCCAATTGTCAATAGTTTCTCGGTAACTCTTGTTCTTAATAGTCATCACTTCTCTCCGTTACTAAATTGACAATTAGTCCTTTTGCCTATCCCTACTTATTATTTTCGTATAATAAAAAAAATCTAGAATGAGCCTGTGCATCGGTTCATACAAATGATGTTATCAGTATTTACCTTATTTCTTGAAGTCATGAAACCTAAATTTAGAGATTACTCATCTTGTATGATGTGTTTTTCCTACATGAAACTCTACTTGATGTCAGACTTGATCAACAATTTTGTTCTTGTCATAATTATGACAAATTTGTAATTGGTTCTTTTTTTTCGACCCTCTGTCCCTCATTCAATAGGATCATTTAGCCTGCACAACTTACATCTCATGCCTGTTTAGATAGTTGATGCTGATAATAGATTCGTAGAAAAAAGAGTAAAGATATTTTACTATCAATATGGTTTGTTCCTGTCCACTTAATCACAGCATTAATTTAAATACAATATCTTATGTTCAATTGTTTATACTAGTCAGTTAAATGAAGGTCAAATTTCTATTGAATTACAATTGTAAAATGTCGATAATCCTCTGCAATGTATTTTAGGTCAATAAAGTATTTATAAAACTTTGAAGATAAGGGGTTACTGGAACTATGTTTGTTTGTTTTGTTTTTTTTTTCAACGTTTTTTTTTATTGTCGAAATAATCGATTATTCACAAATCATTGTAAACTATTTGAAGGTTCTATGTTAGCTATTATAGAATATGGTTGACTTTCTCCACTCTATTTTATTACGAAATAGATGGATACGTCCACACAAAATGTTCTACATGTATATGGTTGTAGAATCGGAGATATCATTTGATGTTATAAGATAAAACTTAATCATCTGATACTTATATACAAACATATTGATAACTGCTAAAACTATATGATATATGTATGGAGACAATTTGTGTGGTCGCGCTGGCTTACAGTTTTAGTTTTGCTTTTTTTTCTACGTTTTATTTAACATTTATTGATTTTTTTTAAAATCATTAACTTATAATGATATTGTCGCCTTTAATTCAATAAATTCACCAATTTCATTCAATTATTGTATTATTAATAGATTGTCTCCTCTCCCTAATTGTTGTTTCTAATTCTCCACCCCCTCCCCTCGTATATTATCGAAACTATCTAATGATTCATTTGTTAATCAATTATTATTATTCTTCAATCTAAATTATACTTTAAAAACTTCCCTCAGTTAGACATATGCATGTTAATAGGGGAAAAACATTTTTTTTTCCTCACATTAATTCATATGAAGAATTAATTATTACTACTTTTGAAAATAAAATTATGGGAAGAAGAAAAAAAAAGGAGATAAAATACGTGTCTGGGAATATTTTTCAGTTCAATATCGAGTGTACTCGGTGAAAGCCGAACGAATGACTTCTTCACAAAAATATTTATTCTATATTGTTGTTTTTTATTGAGATCATGAATCGATTGCTGTTAGATCACCATTAATAGCCTGGAAGCATTGGACGGTCGTTTCATCGTAGTATAGGACTACTCAATTGATGAGTCTTAGATTGTGAAAAACATTCAAATCATATCTTTTCACTGACCTTCATAATTTTGATTAATTACAAAAGATGAAGATTATCATATTGATGAATCTAGTCGAACGTGGTATAGGATTGAATGTGTGCGTATGCATATCCCGGCCGTTGCTACCTTGATGTGGTGGTCAGTCTTGCCTGTTGTGATGAACCAACCGAGCTATACTGGCTGGAACAATCGTTCCTCAGGGTCCTACCCTGCCAGACAGATCGTTCAAACAGCGGCAAGACTATAAGCAGCAAACCCAAGGTCTGAGGGCGAAGTCGTACTGCTGACTGTACAGAGATGTGACGGCAGTAAAGTGTTTCCTTCAAACAACCAGCATAACGGCGATGCTGGAGTTAGAAAAAGTCGACCCTAAAAATACACGCCTTGCCTTATCCCACAGATATCCGTCTCCGGCGGTTAGGTCTTAACGAGTACAGAGGTAACACGAAAATTGCCCACAAAATGGTCGTGTGTGACCGACCTTAAGCAGTTGTCTTTTGGCACTACAGTCACTCTCACAGGTCACTATGACCACCTTTAATCCAATTTCCTTTTCTGGTACCTTCAGAACTCTCCCACAATGTGGGCAACTGAGAAGTGATAACCGCCCTTACACCTCTAATAGCAGTGTGTATGTGACCTTCTCTCATATAATTTTTACTGTTCACTAGACTGTACATTTCATAATTTTTCTCAAACCTATGCTGATAACTTCTTTATAATGAAATTGACTTAAATTCATTTAAAAATGTAATTTATATGATTAGCTCTTTTAAGAGATAAAAACAAAACAATTAAAAGTTAAACAGACAAAAAAAATGATGATGATAAGTATTATACAAAATATGTTTCACTGATCTCTAATCAAACAATATTGACCATCTATTAAAGCCGTTACCAGTGGAGTTCAACCAGGTCTGTTGTGAGATATCAGCTCACTGAAGACAATGGTATATAGTGGCGCAACTTCGTGGATTGGTTGAAGTTAGACATTAACACCATTGGATGCCGGCTCAGTGGTCTAGTGGTTAAGTGCTTGCGCGCGAAGCCAGTAGGTCCTGGGTTCGAATCCCACGAGGTGTGGGATCGTGGATGCACACTGCTGAGGAGTCCCATACTAGGACGAAACGGCCGTCCAGTGCTTCCAGGTTTTCAATGGTGGTCTAGCTTCAACTGACTCATGATTTCAATCTGTGAAAATTTCTAAAATCTCCACAAACCCCTTCTGATATTAAATAAAAATCAAATAAACCAATCATAGATACATTAGATAAGATGAAAAGAGAAGAATCCATAGAAAATCTATTCAGTAAAACCAGCCTGTTTTTTTTGTTTGTTTGCTTTTTTCTAATCAGAAATTGTAAATCATTGAGAAAATTAAATATAAATTAGATTTATATGAGTTACAAACTGACATAATCTCTAATTGAATACTGTAAATTGAGTTATAGATTACGATTGGTATTAGAATCGTACATTTAAAGCAAAGTTTGTTCACTATTCTAGTGTGTTTTTTTGCTTAACGTCATCATAGATGTCGTTTTGGGACACTGTGCTCCCCTTATCTGAATTTTCATGTGGTGGGGGATGTTAAATCACTAGTACTCACTTGGTAAATGCTTTATTTTTGTAATTCTGTTTTAGGAATTTCAATTTTTTTTGTTTTCGCTCTAAAAGCGCTCATTTTCACTTTCATATTTTATTTTCTACTTGGAAGAGACTTCAATGCTATTGGTTTGTTATCTCTTTTAGTATGCTATTTTGTACCGTTTTTTATGCTGTATATATACGCTTGATTTGCGCTTTTTTTCATGCTTCTGGCTGCTTGTGGAATATATTTCCTTCTTACGAACTTGGACTTCTCTCTCTCTCTGGTTAGCTGAACTGGGACGCGTCAGAATAGCTGGCTTATCTGTCATTGTGTCACAGAGTCTGTGTTCCGTTCTCAGATAAGGTGAAATCTTAATCATGGGTTTTTTTGTTTTACCAGGACATTCACTTATCGACTTCCAATATCCAGACAATATAATTCTGTTTAGTGAAGACTATGACGAATTGAAGTCTTCTTATCATTTTGATTAACAGTTAAAACATGTTTGGAATGAGTTTTTCTCCCCCTGACTTCAGAATTTGTCCTTAGTACTGCTCTGAGTTAACCTTTAAACTGATAGCTGAAGTGGTTGAAAGCCTCGACCACTTTACTTACATTTGTTAGCTTTGGTGGGTTAGTGCCTGACGAAATCTCAGCACATATTCAGCTCAGTCTGTGTTTGGATGGGTGAGACGTCCATTTGTTAACTGAAGTGTTCACTCTTTGTTACTCTATGTCTGTGAAACATGACTTATGAAAGTACAAGATAAGTGTAAACTTGGAACCTCTGATGGTACGTGTCTTCTAAACACTGCTATCGTATCGTGAAACGACTGAGTGGTCAATGCTGAGTTTAAGCATGCGATACTCAGCATAAATTTTTAGTTGATGAGATACTGTATCTTCATCGACTTGAGGTTGTTAGGATATATGCGTAATCACGGTCTACCTCAACAGGCGTTGTTTATTGGTGTAGGAGTACGTTGGAAGGGAACTAGGCGCTCTACAACAAGATATCATTTTATGGAGTCATTGGATATTCGTGGGAGCTACGTTCGTCGATGCAGACTAACTGGTTAGGGTCCGCACAACTATTGTGACCAGAGGTCGACATTGCTTGGAAGTAGTGATCACGTAGATGCACATACTCTTCCTCTAGATCGTCGATCCTAATGTTCATCTATACGTACTTTTCTTCTCGAACCATACTTTAGTGTATAATTGTTCTCACGGTCAGTGCTATTACTATTATTTCGTGTCGTTTGCTATTCATCTTGCGTATTTCATTTCGTTGTGTTGATTTGGCTTAGGCATATGTGCCGGGCTGAATGACAATGGGCGCTGGATAGCCACCTTATCCTGGTTTTAAACTATTCAATAGTGCGTATTCATAAACACACTTAAAATCGAACCTACGACATACAGTTTAGCCAACACAAGGTCACATAGTCTCAGATCATTAGTTCGAATTTTGAACTGCAACCAATTTTTTGACATAGTATAATCTTCATTCATTGTTTTCGGTAAATAGCTCGCTCGTTTTTGACTTGATTAGCTCTACAAATTACTTCTTACTACAACCTTGTAGAATTCATATCAAATGTAGTCATTAGTGTAAATACGACTAACAATTGCTGTCTAACTAAGGCCAGTTGACGATGTAAACTATAAAGTCCATCAAACATTCTACGCCAATAGATATATGATTAGTGCTGAGAGTATCTATCCAAAAAATATACAAGGTCTCTGCAAAACAATCTCAAGTACAAATATTTCTTAAAAATAAGCGTATAACATTTTCTGAATTCAGAAAAAATATCTACATTGTTTTTACATTATCATGGTGATTGGATATAAAGTGGGAGAAAAACCCTCCAAAAGATATGATCCAATATAACAAATAATAGTTGATTCCTGTAAACAACCGGTATTCCTAAAACCAGTTTGAAAATAAACGACTGTCTAAATAAAAGAGAGTGAATAGAATTCTTATAACTAGCTCTCTCAAATCTGTTGATGAATATTCAAGTTGAAAATAATGGTAAGAATTAGTGTTGGAAACGAACAGAACCTACGGACAAGCTGTATAGAAACTTTTTCAGATAAGGTAACCAGTGATATGTTGATGCGATGATTAGGAAATAAAATTTAAGCTCAGTTACTCTAACAGATTTGTTTCGGTCGTTTTTATTTGTAAGAAAAACTAGAAAAGGGGGCAAACATTCTTTACTAACAAACGTTTTTAAGCATCCAATTTTGGCTCGATAGAAATACACGGAAAAGATTATAATCCTATTAGTTAGATTTGCAACGGACTGTACACTCAAAAATATCTGCCAAGACTTTCTACAATTTAAAAGTTGCATTTTAATTCAGAAATATACTTTGAAATATCGTCTTACGATGAAGAGAAATCCAAAAGCACAAATGGTATTCATTCAAGTCAGTCAGCTACAACGTAGGACCAGGCACATATATGCATCGGTTCAAGGTTCCATAACGCACTAGCACAGCAAGATAAACACCGGATTCATAGAAGTAGTTAATTCAATGATGAAAATATTTAAAAGAAAGATGGCATATAAGGATATAGTACAAGAAAGAATTAATACGTATGAATTTCATCCGGAATATTCATTACCATTATTCGAAGTATTACCGACGAGTGTTTCCTCGAACTTCTGAGTTCCAGAAAGTGATCTGTTTTGGAATCTACTACCTAGATTCTAGTATGTAGATAAAATCAACGTTAATAAGACGTCACCTTATTTAAGATATTCTGTATATTGCACTTTTCCAGTATGGAACGGACACACACGTGGCTAACATGTTGCGATCTACGGTAGTGAACTTCGAAGTAAACAAGAAAAGTTGAAAATGCTTCATACACTTGTCGACCTATTTGTACAAGACTAAAGAAGGCGTTTTTTAAAAACAATCGTCTACTTCATCATAACAAGAATTAAAGCTGTAGAGCTAATTACTGTCAGTTAAAATAGTGTAGATTTTCATTCTAAGGCCGCGTTGAACTACTATGCTACTTACCAATATCAAGACATTGGATCTCGAACAAACTACTCAGTACATATATCTGTTCGCTGTTCACTGTCCTTTTGTCAGTTTAAAAAACTGTACACAATTATTTTATGGAAAACAGAAATAAGAATTAACAGATCTTGAAAAATTACTGATTATCATATAACATTCCTATCACTATGCACTTTAGATTACACAGAGAAAACGTATCGAATGTAGGTAAAGAATGAGTTATTATTTTTCGAATTAACTTGAAACACATGTACATCAAACAAATCTAAATTCTATGATACATTTATAATAGATATCAGTTGAAATAATTGAACAGCTTCTACGAGAAATTTTATTTAAGAGATCGTTATTATTAGTATTATTAACCAATAAATTAGAAAACCAGGCTACCCTTGTTATAAAACAGAATGAAGACAAGGTTTATTACATTGATTTCTTGTTTCTCGTGTACACAGAATGAAAAAAAAACCAAGATAAGTGGTAATAACCTTCCAGAAACAAATTAACATACAAGAAACGGAAACAAACAAACAAGAAGAGTTGATATGCACAATTGATATCTAATAACACATGATATAAGAGACAAATTATAGAGATAAAGAAAACTTGGAAACAAAACGCTGATAATGGTGATAATATATGAATGTATATAAAATGATAATACTGTACGAAGTACCACAAATAAATGAATGAGAAAGAAGACGGAAATAAATATGAGAGTACATAAAGTATTAAATAGGGCAGGATAAGTTTCAAACATTGGTATATTGAAGGTCAGAAAGAACACGGGGGCTATAAACAGCATATGTTGTCATCAAGTAAATTGCTTTTGCATACATACATATTTTATATATAAATATATTGTAGGTGATTAGTAGATTTATATTTCTGCAAACAGTAAGGTTACAGTAAAAGGATCGAACATACATACATATGTATTCTGGAATGATACGGTTGAAATATGAACTATAAAGATTGACTGGAAAACTAGAACAATGACGTAGAATGAGAGAAATTCCGGTTTGAAACCATGTATATATATTATTTGAGCGCTATTTGTTTTTTATTGTTGTCTGCAGGCTTTTAACAATTGAGCACCATTACTCACTTAATACAAAAGGACTATTAAAAGGGTTTTAGACAGTGGAAAATAGTTATCATTGATACTTTAACCATGTACCGGATGATTGCATTCGACGAATTTTGGATCTGACAGCTGTAGCTGTTCTTGTTTCTTTCAATCGTGAAGAAGCTATACGAGATCGAACTTCACTAAGAGAAGGCAGTGTACCGCATACACCATTAGGTTTAGGATTTCCATGGAAGAACTCTTTAAAAAGTCGGCTAATTAGTCTGGTCTCCCAATCTGCAAATAATCGACTACCTCCGATATCTTCTTGTCCACGTTTTCGGTTATTCTCATTGACATACTCAGGAATATTTCTAACGGAAGGAAAGACATTACAGGCTTCCTGACTAGGTCTCTGTGATGAAGAAAATTGATGATTATTGGATGTTTGTTGATTCGGACAATGATTCGGGAAGGTGTGATACCTAGGTTGGGGATCCGGAACAGCGTGTGTCTGATGTTGGTGCCGAAACTGACTTGTATGGGAAGGAAAGAATCGGACCATGGCTTGTTGTTCTTCGGGTGTAAATGGTAATCTAGTTAAATAAGTTCGACCAGGAGGGGGAGTTAATTCACGATCATCGTCTATGTGAGAACGAACAGGAATGGGATAAGGTACGTGAGACCGACCAGAGGCATCGCATACATTATTTAGATTCCAAGGAAGATGATTCACCCACCGTTGAATATGCATCATTCTCTCCTGAAAAAAAATACAAGATTGGGCAAATGAAAAGAATGACATCCAAAACATTTATTCTGATAACAAAGTGAAATACTCAATAGACAATGATCAGAAACATTAAAATGGTAAGGATATGAAGTCATTTATAGAGACTACGTGAAAAAGAAACCTGTAGATATGATAACACAGTTAAGTAAGCCTGACACAACGTAACTAAACACAATCAATAGAAACAGTATGAAAACTTTATATAAAGCTGGAAAATCCCGTCTAAGGTTAACACATATTATTTTTGAGAAAAATGACTTATTTTTCAAAACAAAACCAACCTGTATCTGTGATACATACGAAGTAAGACGTTATACCAGAGGGTATATGGAATAATTACGACGACTGCCTTTGCATTCTATCGAAATGTGCTGGTACGGCGAAGGGTTGGGAAAGTCCACTCTCCCTCTCGAAATACTCGCACATAACCACCCATATACAGCCACTGACAGGGAAGTCCTACTCATTGCCTTCTCGCAGCAGAGGCGTCGTTTGCGAAATTGAGAGGACGAAAAGCGAATGTTTGGAGCTTTAACCTGGTTGGTGGATATGGAGGTCCCACCTAAGGGAGTTGGAAAACCCTAATTCCAAAACAATAATGCACATGAGTTCCAGGATCCTGACCTGAACAAAAGGCGTATGAACCTATTGTTAGTCACTGGCTACCATGGTACCGCATCTCGTGACGTTGCTCCACTGCCTTGTGGATTAGACATTTAGGTCAAAGACTCAGGGTGTGGCCCCCTAAGAAAACCACCTGCTTCGGTCTGGGCACCCGGAGAGTATCACGGCCCACACACAAATCAAATGATTTATGTGGCGCATATGTATTTGGTGACTCCTTGTACCAATGTTTATGTGTTTAAATACATAAATTAACTAATTAAAGTAACAACTACCGATAGATTGGATAAGAGAATTACGGGGTAGCAATCAGGGAATCGGATAAATGTTCTTGATTCATATAAACAGTTAAGCTTATAATAGATGCAAATAATAATCAAATGAATGAGGTGTAGTTCATATTGATAATGTTAATAATTCACTTAGTAATCCTGATTTTGTCAATAAATTTCAGTTACAAACACATGACAATTGAAAACTATGAATATTGATTTCACACGAAGATCCCGGAAGCTTTATAAATAAATGAACATGAACAAATAAAGATGGGATTTCTTTTCTAAGGATTTCACGATTATTATTAAACCATAAAGTGAAGTTTTTGGCATGATTATCTAGAAATATATCCGTAAATATCAGAGTTCTCGATAATCCAGTGTAGTAATATCTAACAGTTAACACGTAAACTGGTTAATCTAAAAAGATTAAAAATCCCATCGTCAACACGATAGAGTAAATACACTTAGAAGCGATCGAGAGTATAATATTCAACTATGTATATTTTTAATAAGTTCACACACACCAGCTAAATAAGGGATGGAAAATGGTAATAAAAACTATCTAAGTAGAAAAGTGTGTCAACGGTGATAACTTCCTACATTAATCTATACAACAAAAACCTCAAATTTTTTCCTAGTTGATAATGAAAACAAACTCACCGATTCTTTGGGTTTTGGTGGGAGATAAATAGTGCACTGATCGTTAGTATCCAATGGGATGTTAGCTGTTGTCGTAATAGGGGGGATAGTACAATTTGCTGACAGTGCAGAAGCATCACGTTTACATCCAGTTGCAATTGGACCAAGTGGTTCTGTGAAAACTGGTAGATCCATATCCTGGTTTCCATTTGAACGTGAGTGACGAGGCATAGTGACGATTACAGGTGTAATGATATTTGAACAGTGATCTCCAGAGCTCAATTGATGACGACTTTGAGTGTCAACACTTTGACAAGTTGGAAATAATGCAAAATGAGAGTGGGTTAGTGACTGTTTGGGACTCAGTACTCTTCTGATTGGCACAGACAATCCAAAAACTTGTGCGAAATGTTGGGTTTGAGCAGATTGAGTAGAGGAGGATGGACAATAATCACCAGTGACTGCAAACCATGGTAAAGTAGGATTTTGAACCAGCTATGGAAAGAAAATTTAAAAAACGATAGTACTACAAAGGTAGTTGTAAGGAGGCACGAAACCAAAAAATACATGCGAATATCCTGATTTGTGACTGTCCTTGGTCAACAAAATATATATTAACACTGTTTTTTGCAATCAAATACAATACAACACAAGATAGTGAAGTAAACAGACATAATCATATAGTCACCTCTAGATTATGAACTACCAAAAAAGTGTCGGGAACCATAACATTTTTATAAAAAGGAAGTTACAAAGTGATGTAAGTCACAAATGAAGTACTTGAGAATGAGGTGAAGGAGATAAACTTAGACTTCCCAATTGTAAATGACAAGAGCACTTAATACACCAAAATGAAAAACTCCTCAATTAAGGCTTTAGTTTCAGTAAACTTGTTGAGTAATAGTTACTAACATATAACTATACCAACCTTTATAGTTAGTTAGCCCAATCCCCAAGTCTTCTTAGCTCTACCTCCTCTTAATTTATCTAGAATAGCATGTTGATGTGGAACTAAAGACTGAAGATGATCAGTAAACCGATTTTTGATGCTAGCATCTCATACACGAACAGATGATAGTACAGGTATATACATAGAAGCCATCAACAAACACAGACATCGGTGAATGTTTACTTGTGTTATTGTCAATTATTTGTTAAATTTGCACCGTATTATTTTATATTACGAAAGTTTATTATACAAACGTGCGATGAACCTTAAAATAGACTTCAGTAAACTGCAGTTGGAAATATCGTTTATTAGGGTTACGATCACGAGCAAAGGAAAACAATCGGATAAGTTAGGTTCCAGTAAGTTGTTTTAGGTAGTTTTCAGTTCACTGTAACAAATACATACATCAACAGCACAGCCAAAAGCAAATATTTGCTTTAATTTTGATAATGAGTAATACACAACAAAATTCTTATACTAGTAATAGGGGATAATAGTACCATTAGTCTTAGGAAAACGAGAAATAGAATACGGAAGTAAAATGATTGACATAAAGAACAAGACAAAGAATAAATACATTTATTTCATTTAGACAAGTTTTAAATGAATTTACCTACCCCTTAACCGCGAAATATAACTTGTACAATAGGGAGATCTATGAGTCCTCCATAGGCGGCTCACACTAGCAGTCAACAACCTTTATTTATTTATTTGTTCGAACACAAACACTGGTACAAGGAGTCACCAAATACATATGCGCCACATAAATCATTTGATTTGTGTGTGGGCCGTGATACTCTCCGGGTGCCCAGACCGAAGCAGGTGGTTTTCTTAGGGGGCCACACCCTGAGTCCTTGACCTAAATGTCTAGTCCACAAGGCAGTGGAGCAACGTCACGAGATGCGGTACCATGGTAGCCGGTGACTAACAATAGGTTCATACGCCTTTTGTTCAGGTCAGGATCCTGGAACTCATGTGCATTATTGTTTTGGAATTAGGGTTTTCCAACTCCCTTAGGTGGGACCTCCATATCCACCAACCAGGTTAAAGCTCCAAACATTCGCTTTTCGTCCTCTCAATTTCGCAAACGACGCCTCTGCTGCGAGAAGGCAATGAGTAGGACTTCCCTGTCAGTGGCTGTATATGGGTGGTTATGTGCGAGTATTTCGAGAGGGAGAGTAGACTTTCGAGACTCGGCCGCACCAGGGTATTTCGACAGACTGCAAAGCCACCTAAATGGTACGCTGTAGCTAAATCTGTAAAACCCATGTCTTATCCCAATAGCTGAATAATCCCCATATATAGATCTAGTCCGAGCATTGTTTACTGTGTTGCATACGGCGTTTCGGATATACTTATAATCGAATACTTGTGATTTATATATTTTATCCACTTCAATCTTTCATATTGTTAGGGTAAAAGATAGATCACTTCTGTGCAATAAACGTTTGGTTAGCGGGGAGATAACTTGTCCAAAATAAGAAAAACTAGTTAATTATGTAAAAGTTCCAACAAGCTCCAAATATTGGAAAACCAGTCATACTCAATATACCATAGCACTTGTAAATTACACGGAGATAGCACTAACAGCTGATTTGAAGAATAATCGACCCTGAGGAATCTGTGTGCTAGTGCAGGGACTATATACAAGTTTGCATACTTGATGAACGTGGAAGTGTGTAATATACTAACGACTTACTAATGAGTTGAAGATGCCAAAAAGGCAGTATGAATCAAATGCTAAAGTAATACTTCTAGTGGAGACATCTTTAAAACAAAAGTTTTGGTCAACAAATAGAGGCCTAAATCCTAACTTGAATTCGAAACGAGCCCATTATTTCACAGCTGATGAAATACAAAGCTCCTTTGAAGTATAATAAAGTACTTCTTCAATACATTACACAAGAGAATGGGTGGGTACATGAATCTGGACTTTAGTACTAAATCATTTTACATTTATTACTTGTATAAGTAAACGAACCCCTGAATACGATCTGAGGTTAAATAAAAATCATTTTTGTTATCTTGAAAATTAAAGTAACTGATGGGAGCATTTTAGAACTTATCACGAATATCCTCACGCTGAGGAAGGAAATTAGCATCACCATACAAAAACTGGAAACGTAAGCACGAATCTAAATGTGAGAAAACACCAGTTCAAACTTCGAAACGAAAAATTTACAACCTTTTTGAGAACATTAAAGTCCTAATAACATAATAAAGATGAATCAGAAAACCAGTTTGGATAGTTCTAAAGCTTTAATGAAGAATGTATTGTTAAAATTTCAGTGAGTGAATTTGAAGTAAGTTCAACACTTCGCCTGTTAATCTAGTTCAAACATCATCAAGGAATTATAATCAGACATCAAAATTACCATTAGTGTCTCATATCAACTCGGCACCCAAATATAGCGAACTATTCGATCAAATTAAGACGGAAGTTCTCATATAGTCCTAAAAGCTGTTAGTCTTCACAGGTAAGATCAACAGCTTTATTCATTATGCAAAGGACCCTAACAATCTAATTCGCTGTTACGTAGTACACTACGCTTTATTCTTAAACGCTTACATCTGGCGGTGATAGAGTTCAGTGATACAAACTAGTTGGGAAACAGTATGTGTAATACCGTAGAAACGACTTTCCTTCCCTTTTAAGAAACCGATTCAATTTCCAAAAGTTTTACCAGCTTTACAGATTTTTACGATATTCCTTACTAGAACCACCGGAGATCGGGGTCGTGTTGGTTTTGCGTTACGAAAATAGTACAGTTTGTCATCAATTTTACAACTACCCTACTTCAGACCTAACATCAAAAGACAAAATCTCACCATTACTATTGACAACCAGCGAAAGTTGAGGGCCCCATGACAGGAACATGGAAACAACCAACGCTGTTGAAAGAAATGATGTCCAGCATGAAGAACTCAGTAATGGACTGAGGTAGTCCTCATTTTTAAAATTGATGAGATTATGCCCCCTCGAGCACAGTGTAGTTAATACTTGCAAAAACTAAAGCTTTAATCCAAAACACAGGGTCAAACAGCACGAAACAACAGGGAGCGTTGCTGATCGAATAGCTCAAACAAATCTGAGACATTCGGTCTTATAGCTAACATAATAGTTGTCAAAAGTTATGATAACCTTATGATAAAAATACACATCTGGAGTACCTAATTGTTTCAGGGTTTAAAGTAGCGTTCGAAACAGCTGGGTTTACGCGCTTTTTACAAAAGTTATGGAACGTAACGAATTCAACTTTACTTAGCCAAATTTTTACTGCAATTATTAAGTTGTCTCAATCCACATTCTTGTTTTTGCTTACTTTAGTTGGTTCTGTCATTCTTAGCTTGGTTGGTTCTCTCCAGAGTTATATACTACACATATATGATCATAAACTAAACAATGGGCCATTTTCGATTGCGCATTCAGCTTTCGTAAATGATGAAGACTAGTTTTTTAGGACTGAGGACCATAGTAAGAAATTACCCGATAAAAAACCTGTTCATTTTAGTGGAGAGGGCCTGGATACTGAAGTAGGGATGAACAACGTTGAACATCAACGCATCATGGGGACGCATGAACTAGGACAAAGGACTTAAATATCGAAAGACTGACGGATCTGTGTGATTTCACGAACATGGTTATAGATGAAACTGTTTTCACCTAAAAACGCACACACAAAGCTACACGGGTTCCGTCTGACCACTGTAGTGACCTACTTTTATGAGATTGGTTTAATGGAAACAATTATTATTATAACCAGTTGTACCACAGATTGTTCTACCATACTTGTTTGTTTGACTGTACCAAAACACATACATTCTTCCTTTCGTTGATTGTGACTGCATGAATTTGGTTGCTCTCAGTAACCACACTTGTACTCCTTTGGCACTATCTCGGTATTCCTTCTATACCACAAGGTCGCCAACAAATGAATCTCGACTACAGCCATCAACTGCCTTTTGATATTTGGCCTACAGGGGGTCTTATCGGTTAACTGGCACGTAGTCTTCCTGTAGTGGTGATAATAGTCAACCGCGACACAAAGAACTGAAACGTCAACAGGCCAGAGGGCTCTTGGACCCAAGAAACACTAGAATACAGGGTGAATCTCTGTAGACAATCTGTACAAAATTCAAGAAAGTAAAAACCAGAATACAAACGTCTCTGACAGCTGAACAGCTGTGAAGGAAGACGAGGGTTAGACTGTAAATACAGAAGTAAGCAAGTGAGGGACGAACTGGAGGATACAAAAGACCTGACAATGACAACAGGACAAGCTGCAAGAGAAGGAAATAAAGAGAACTATATTGCACAATCAACTAGTTGACAGGAAAATATGATAGGTCAGGTCGAAAAGACAGGAACAAATAAGAAAAATCATCCACGGAAATTCAATGGCATCGAAACAAATTGTTAGAGAATTCTGAAGAGCGCTTCAACTGGCCAGAACCACTGGATTCATCAGGCACTGGAGCAGCATCTGAAGGCCCTTCCAGTGATAGCGCCCCATAAAAATGCTCCGCGTTCTCTTTACAAATATTTAAGAGGAGCAAAAATTACAAACCAGCTAGAAGAGAGAACACTCTATAAATATACCAAAGTAGATCCCGGAAACTGGAAGAAATACTGCTAACAGTAACTGGAACAGTTTTCAACTGTGCTGTTGAACTGAACAAATCTCTAGTAGACACCCAACCTAGTGATCAATAGGCTGGATTCCGTAAATATCAATTGTGTGCCGACCAAATCACTACACTACGGATCCTCCTCAAAAAATCCTTTGAATGGAACTCGTCATTACACATCAACATCCTTCACGATGTAAAAGCATTCGACAGCGTGTATAGGAAAACCCTGTGCAACCTCCTTCGACACTGTGGTGTACCTGGAAGATTGTCGTCACACGAAATTCATACGACGGACTACACTGCAAAATGGTGAATGGAGGAGAGCTGATAGATGTATTCTGAGCGAAGACCAGTGTCGAACAAGGCTGTTAACTCTCACCTCTTCTTTTTTTTCTAGTGGTCGACTGTACTGTGAAAACAACCACATACCAGAGGAAGAACGATTAGCAGAGGGCAATAAAGATGCAACAGTGTAACTTTGAGTTACCATGTGACAAAGCCCTCATATTGCATACGTAACAACAAAGTTAGATGGGGATAATCTAAGTAACAGGGGCTCATGAGTCAGTAGGCCTTAATATTCCTATGTTAAAAGGCAAGACTTGAAGCGCAACACAACCAGTAACAAAAAAATCACACAATATGGAGAAGTTCTTGAAGAGATGGAAAGATATAAATACCTGAGCGGCACCATTCAAAACCATAAAAAGGCGAAACGAGGCGAAGAACTTTTGGAACTCAGGAGAACTGTCAGGCAGCACAAAACTAAAATTCAAAGAAAAGCATTCGAGTATATTTGCTAGATGAGGTATTATAGAACTTTTATACTTTTGCTTGAGTGCATGGATTTTAATGTAATTACGTCTCGCTCTACCTGAAGATATGCAAGGAGAAAGACAAGAGTGAAGTGGAAGGTTAGTACCTGATAAAATAACACCTGCCAGGAGTTTGCATGATTTTAAATGTCTATCCACAACCATATTCATTATGACCTCGAAAGATTCACCACATATCTTGCTAACTGCCTTCAGCCCTCTTCGCAATACAGCAAAGTCTTTTCTCAAAAGCCCGAGAAAGAATAATGGAGAACAGTAAAGAATAATAGGTAATATGTAAGAATTGACAAATTGTAAGAGTAAATGACGAGTAATTCCAAGAGCATGCAATCTCTTTATGTAGTGAGTCAAACGGAAAACCTTCTTCGATAACAATAAAACGTGAGAAGACCAAGAGAGATCAGAGGAAAAGGTAACACCAAGATAATTGACCTTCGACATTGTGTTTATCAAAGAGTCTCAGATGGCACAAGCATTATGGGATCTCAAAATGGTGTTTAGATGCCGTTCATGTCTCATGCTAAAGTTAACAGCTTGACATTTAGACGGATTAAGTATGAGACCATTACCAACAGACCAACAATCAATACGAGACAAAAACTCATTCATTTCTATGGGATGTAAAGAGGAAGAGATAGGCATACATACAGTGAGATCATCCGCATATTTCACAAAGTGTTTTCTGTGGAAGATGGCAGATCATGCAGAAAAAAAAGAAAAGAAAAGGTGAAAGAACAGCTCCTTGTGGTACACCTTCATGAGACAGTAGAGACTCTGAACACTTTCCTCCAAACACAGTGTACTGTTCCCTTCCAGAGAGGTAGGAACATAGCCAGTTGGTTATCCAGCTGTCAGTGTTGACGCTGATTAACTTGTTAAGTAAACGTTGTCTTGGTATAGAATCAAAAGCTGAAGTATAGTCCAGAAAAGCACATCGAACATACTTCTTACCCTTTTCTAAGTTGAACACTATATTGTGATGCAGAACAGCAACAGCATCTAAGGTGCTTCTTTTGCATCTGTAAGCAAACTGATATGGATCAATATGCTCTTTTATCGCAGGCTGAAGTGGAAGTATTAATAATTTTTCCATTGTTTTGAGGAAGGGTGAAGTTATTGCAATAGGTCTAAATTTCACATTCTTATCACCAGATGCTTTCTTGGGTACAGGAATTATCTTCATCTTTCTCCACATTTTCGGTATGAGATTAGATGAGAAGGATCTGTTAAAGATAGTCGTGAACGGATAACATAGGAGGTCAGCACACTTTTTAAAAAGGATGTTTGGGATACCATCAGGTCCCAAACATCGAGATGAATTAAGCGACTGGAGACATCTTCGTACATCAGTTTCAGTGAAACTAGGAACACAGCTATTCTTTAAACCTGTGGATGAAGGGAGCATTACATCAGATGACTGACGTACAAAAGACTTATTTAAGTCACAAACATTCAGCTGGTTATCGCTCCTAATCTGTCTGTCACCTGTAAGTTCTTTAAAGAGTTTCCACATACTTGGAGAGTTTTTGCAAGACAAGAGTTTTTGAGTAAACATAGAGTTGAGACGTCTAATCTCTAGGTTTATCAGACCATTTAGCTTACGAACTTCATTAGTGTTTTTCCCCTTGTACATTTTTTCTTTCACCCTCCGTAGTCGTTTTAGTTGTGAAGATGTAAGTCGATCAAAACTTACAAAAATGGTTTCAGTGGGACAACAAATATCAAAACAGAATTTAAGGTAACAAGTGATAACATCAGTAGTGATTTTCAGTGAGTCATCTGTAAATAATTCCCAGTTAGTCGTATGAAACATGTTTTTCAGATTTCGGATATTTTCTTCTGAGTAATTCCTATATTTGACTTTCTTGGTTTGATGCTTTCCATATACTTTAGGTAGAACACGAATTATACAGTGATCCGAGCTAGACAATGGAGCACGTTTACGAGTCGCATATATACCCACATCATTAATGAAAACGAAGTCTAAATGAGCATCCAAACAAGTAGGAAAATCTACTACATTTTGGTGACCTAGTGACGTAAGGAAGCTACAGTCACATGAATTGAAATCACCACATACAACTGAAAGTGAATCACTGAAGGCAGTAACAGCGAACTCAGTGAATTCATCAGCGAAAACAGATAGCGCAGATGATGTGCAGTCTGGAGTCACGTAGATATTGGTAACATAAACATATTTGTATTTATTCAGATGTTTTGGACGACATCTTAGAGTTAGACAGTCGATAAAGTCATTTGAAAACTTGAAACACGCAAACGAAGATCGACACCAGTTCACGTTTACAAACGTAGCTACACCGCCGCCACACCTTTTTTATTGCTTGATCGATCCTGACGATAAATTTTGAAATCATGTAGTGATACTAGGCAGTCGTCCTGTAAATCATTTAACCAAGATTCTTGAATTGTGATGACACCACAATTACGATACATATTTTGACTTAGTACGAATTGAAGATAGTCCACTTTGTTGATTAGTGATCGGCAGTTAGAATTTAGCAGCTCGGGAATCGACATACGATTAATGTCCATTATCTTTAACGCATATTGCCAACCACCACGATTTCTTTTATAGTACTTTTTTGTAACTTGTGCAACGAAAGGTCGTAGGCTTTTCATAAACGCGCCTGCATAGGTTATGCGATTAATGGACATAACGAGACGTTAAGACAAAATGGAAAAACAGATAACCTGTTGAAATAATTAGATGGCAGAAACAGGTAGCCCAGATATTCAAGCAGGCCGCCGGCTAATTGCGGGTGTTAAAAGTCTCACTGAGGCTGTTACCAGAATGAAAATGGGTCATGGAACCAGGATCAGGTCACCACAACGACCGAGACCAAAGTCACAAAACAGGTCACAAATGTCCAGACAATCTGGGCAATTTCATTGGTATCACTGAAATTTGGTGTCAGCTCAAGCAAGTGCATGCAATCATTCGCCTGGCCTAAATAGAATACCAAGAACATGGTAAACGAATAAGCCATACCCAGGTTTCGACGAATGAGGAGAAGCCCTTAAACAGTCGCTTGTTTTATGTTAGAGACAGAAACTCCGGCTTGAACACCTTGGCAGGTACTGGCGCTGCTCTTAGTATCATCCCTTGAAATAAAACTGAGCTGGGTCGAGAAACATCCCCAGTTACACTTTAAGCTACCAATAAAACCAAAATTGTGACATTTGGGCGGAAAACTTTAACACTAAATTTGGGGTTCAGGAGGCAATTCCCCTGGGTTTTCAATGTAACCGATTTAGATCTGGCAACACTGAAGATGGAGTTTCTGGAGAGATACGAATTTCTAGTTGAGACTAAAAAAGGCTCTTAACACTGACAGAAACTTAGAATTACACGAAAGGCAAATAAAGTTACATTACATCTCTCAGCTTGATACAAACTCCTCCAGTAACAACGAAATTCCAAGATATACTCGCGGAATTTCCAAAATTAACTAACCAAACCCACAGCCTTCCAAAGACAAACTACAAGTAAATCATACTATCAAAACCGAAGGTGCACCTGTGTTTGCAAGACCCAGGAGACAAGCACCAGATAAGCTCAAAATTTCTAGAGCTGAATTTGAGTACATGCTACAACTGGGTATTATCAGTCCCTTTGATAGTCAGTAGGAATCCCCTTTACATATGGTGTCAAAGAAAAAGGAAGGCGATTGGCGACCGTGTGGGAGCTACATGGCCCTCAACCAAATAAATAGTACCAGATAGGTACCCAATACCGCATATCCAAGATTTCACAAACAGTTTACAGGATATGAACATATTTACTTAAACTGACTTATTCAGGGCATATCATAATATCCTGGTGGCTCACGAGGTTATCCCAAAACAGCTATTATTACACCTTTCCGCCTGTTCGGGTTTATACGCATGGCATTCGGCCTGAGGAATGCAGCACAAACATTTCAAAGATTCATGGATAACCTACTTCGAGATGCTCCATTTGCACGGGGGTATATAGACAATTCGCTAATTGCCAGCCTCGATTTACAATCACACGAATAGCATGTACAAGCAGTGTTAAAACGGCTGGATGAAAATGGAATGGACATGCATCAAAGTAAGTTCATTTTGGGTGTTCGATCTCCAGAATTTCTTGGGCATACAATAAACCCGAAAGGGATTACGCCTATCAAAGAAGAAGTGGAAAACATTAAAAAAATACCCCTCACATAGTTATCTAACACAACTTAGAAGTTTCCTAGGTTTAATTAACTTTTATCGCAGATTCGTACCCGGTTGTCCAAACTAATACAACCTTTGACAAATTTACTTAAAGGAAAAGCAAAAGAATTCAAGCTCACTTTTGGGCTGTTGAGGCTATTAAACAGCTAAAAGATAAACTGGCTCAAGCATCTACGTTGATGTATCCGAATTCTCCTTCTCACTTGCTTTGATGATGAAGGATTCGGAAAAAACAGTAGGCGGTACCCTTAACCAACTGGTTAGAACGCCTAATTGCTTTCTTCTCAAAAAGACTCCAGAAGAGACATGGTATTCTACCTTCGGGAGAGAAATTCTTGTAATCTATCTGATCATTAGACATTTCGAAAACAAGGCAGGGAATTCATAGTTTTACGAATCACAAACCACTAACGAATGCATTAAAAGCGAGAGCCGATAAATACTTACTTTGAGAAGTACAACACTTTGACTATATATCACACTTCACAAGTGATATCCGACATGTCAAAAGTTAGGAAAACCAGGCGGCAGATGCATTATTTCGACTAGAAATGAATGTGATACTACAGCCTACAGTAAACTTCGGGACATTGAGAGACAGACAAGAGGATCAAGAATTACGAAACCTACTCACAACAAACAAGTCTAGTCTCAAACTAAAGCAGCTACCATCGCCTATTGACAGTATTTAATTTAATGTGACACGATCGATGTAATGCCACGAACTTTAGTCCCCAAAAGTATGCGAAAACTAATATTTAATAACTTTCATTCTTTATCTCATCCTCGTGCAAAATATTCAACTAAGCTAATCAGTGACAGATATACATGGCCAAATTTATAGGAGGATGTACACAAATGGGTTAGAGAGTGTTCGACATGCCAACAATCAAAGGTTAATCGTCACACAAATTCACCTCTAGGTGTTTTCTTGCAATTAGATGCTCGTTTTTCCCATGTGCACGTCAGCTTAGTAGGCCCTTTATCGCATATGAATGGCTTTAATTATCCGTTTATATGTACAGATCGGTCCACGAGATTCCCTATAGCCATACCAATAATGGACATCACAGCTGAGACAGTGCCTAACGTCTTCATGCAGGGGGGGGGGAGCACGAGAAATCCATTGCACTTCTGAAACCAGGATTTTCGAAAACCAGGTACCAAAAATCGTAAGGGGATACACTTTGTGCATGCATATGCATATGAATTTCTTGAGTCTGGACTTACGCAGTCGTGCATGTGAGTATATACAAGGAGAAAGTGCCGGGCTCGATCACAGAGAGGGAATATGACAGTCTGCTTCAGTCAAAAAGGCCTAACCAGGTTTGTGAACAAAAGAAGTGAATAGGAAATATTGGTAAAACGAGTGGTGACGATCTGCCTTTCCGTAGGAGCGAGTATACTAATGTGTATGCCATAAGATAGATGAGCAAAAACCTACGTGTGCCGGTATGGATGTACCCGTCTAGAGCACAACGGCCAGGGGCTAAGACAGTTTTCCCTCAAAAACACATACTAGCGACGTGGTGTGTTTGCTTTGAAGAACAGCGTCTCAACAGAAGAGCCAACTTGACTTACCTTAAGAGGCTTAACCAAAATAATTGGATCTGGGCCGGTACCACACGTTTTAAACGATAAGTTTGTTAGTAACATCTCTTTTTCACCCAGGGATGATCATCTTAGGGGGCCTTTTTAGAAAGTTGAGAAATCGAAACATTCGGCTCTTCTGAACTCTTCTTGCAACCAACAAGATTCCTGTCTAGCGATGTAGCTTCAGAAATCCTACTGGTTTGAGACAAACACAGGTGAATGCAGTCAATACCTTAGCCACCCTTAGCTTTATCCAGAGACGATTTAGCGAGTTTTCTTCAGAGCTATTTCAGGCAGTATTCAAAATATACACTAGGCTACATCTACAAACTCACGACGTTGCAGCACGTTTCTCAAAAACAGAGCTGGGACTCTTTTGAACAAGTTCAAAAATGCATCGCTAGTGTGTTGAGGATTAGAAACAAACCATATTCAGGCCGTTTTAGTTACCCAATATCGTTTCTGTTAGTCCCCGGAAGAGTACGAGACGACCTGATAATGGCTTACCGAATACTAAGTGCTTCTGAGTACACGAATTGAGGATATACTACCTGAGTTTGACTAATGTACCTCAAGAAGCAGTTCAAGACGAATGGCATATCAGAAAGGCGGCTTCCAGACAATATAACACTTGTCTTTAATAGGAGCCAAATCCAACTAGAATTTTCTCTCAGTAAATAGCTGTCAGAGGAGGCATGGTAGACAAGTATTCATAGATGGTTAATCATAATTCTCCTAGCGTAATGTAATATTTAAATGTATTTGAATTATCGTGCGACCTATTTTTCCTCGAATCAACGCAATTTAAGCCATAAAAGACTAGGTGAGCACAAACAAACGTAATGTACCCGGAATTCGAAACCAGATAGTCACCATGTACAAAAGAATCAATGGTTCTTACAAACACCACATGTAGCTGTACCTAATACATGTCTCGTACCTTCTCATTGTTTTCAATGTTATCTCTATTATTGTTATGATTATCGCCTTCATTATTGTCTCTACCATAATTACTACCACTATTATGAACCCTACTCACACGTTTGCGTAAAAATTGTATTTACGGATTTTAAGTTATCTTTTCTTTGCTTTCATACATCAAGCTTTTTAACTCTTCGATTCGCAAGTAGGCAACCTTCTGTCCAGTAATATAGCGGTTGCTTGTTTGAACAACCCTAGTGTCTTAGAACAAATAGATTCATTAAATCAAGATATGTAAAATCCTAGTTGTCTATCATATATTCTAGGATTAGTTCAATAAAAGCTCTGAACATGTGTTATCGGCACTTTTCATTAATATTTTACATTAATGCAGATCTTGTGGGTAACAATTAGCTTGTGACCCCAATTCATTGCCATTGAATGATGAAGACAGAAAGTACATGGAAGTTTGTGTACAATGTGCAAGTAGTTGCGTTACTGTAATTTTGGCTCAGCCTTCGAAGAGTAAGTATGTGCGGTCAATATACATATATTTAATCCACAATGCCCTATTACATAGCGTGATTCATTTTGTTATTTCTGTGCGTTTCGTTGGAGATTTAAAGCCATTTCCCTTGCTTCATATAGCGGTAAGACTATAATATGTGGACGACCTTGGAATGACGTTTGGTCTCCCACATTAAGGACTTCACTTTACTCTCAACTATTAAAAAAAAAAAATTTGATCAGTAATATCAAACTGTTTTAGTGGGGATGCAGTTCATTAGTATAATGGATCAGTTACTCAGGTTTAAAGTGGTCACGTAGTTCACTGGTTGTTACTTAGTATTTAGCTGGTGATTTTATGAAATAACGTGTGGTTATGCAGTTGCATTATACAAGCCTGAAAATTCGTGTGTGCCTAATTGGTTGATAAAGAGTGTGGTACAGCATTGGGACAGAAAGAGAAAGGAAACAGATTTAGCTTGGTTTTACCTAGTGCACACTGATGCAACTAATCTATGTCTGTATATTTGTTATATTTACTGACAATTCTAGAACAATTTTGGTGCTTTGGTTCGTTGATCATGAGAATGTGCCAACCACTAAAATTGAAATCGAGGGACCACACCATTCGCAAAGTTTTCCCAGATTTCTGTAGTCATAGGAAATTTTCATTGCTTGTACTTATTAGAGCTTCCATATATCCTAGGTTATCAAACAAATATATATTTAAGAAAGGCTTTATTGCAAAGTGTTGATTAGTAAGCCAGTTTCATTGTACGAGTGGAAACTTTGTTTACACACGTAAACAGTCTTATAGCTTTAAAACTGGCAGTCGTCTGCGTTATAGACTTCCTCAGGGGACAGCATTAACCATTTCTCCACCTGTCTCAGAAAGCACGGGATATTATGATATGCCCTGAATAAGTCAGTTTCAGTAAATATGTTCATATCCTGTAAACTGTTTGTGAAATCTTGGATATGCGGTATTGGGTACCTATCTGGTACTATTTATTTGGTTGAGGGCCATGTAGCTCCCACACGGTCGCCAATCGCCTTCCTTTTTCTTTGACACCATATGTAAAGGGGATTCCTACTGACTATCAAAGGGACTGATAATACCCAGTTGTAGCATGTACTCAAATTCAGCTCTAGAAATTTTGAGCTTATCTGGTGCTTGTCTCCTGGGTCTTGCAAACACAGGTGCACCTTCGGTTTTGATAGTATGATTTACTTGTAGTTTGTCTTTGGAAGGCTGTGGGTTTGGTTAGTTAATTTTGGAAATTCCGCGAGTATATCTTGGAATTTCGTTGTTACTGGAGGAGTTTGTATCAAGCTGAGAGATGTAATGTAACTTTATTTGCCTTTCGTGTAATTCTAAGTTTCTGTCAGTGTTAAGAGCCTTTTTTAGTGTCAACTAGAAATTCGTATCTCTCCAGAAACTCCATCTTCAGTGTTGCCAGATCTAAATCGGTTACATTGAAAACCCAGGGGAATTGCCTCCTGAACCCCAAATTTAGTGTTAAAGTTTTCCGCCCAAATGTCACAATTTTGGTTTTATTGGTAGCTTAAAGTGTAACTGGGGATGTTTCTCGACCCAGCTCAGTTTTATTTCAAGGGATGATACTAAGAGCAGCGCCAGTACCTGCCAAGGTGTTCAAGCCGGGTTTCTGTCTCTAACATAAAACAAGCGACTGTTTAAGGGCTTCTCCTCATTCGTCGAAACCTGGGTATGGCTTATTCGTTTACCATGTTCTTGGTATTCTATTTAGGCCAGGCGAATGATTGCATGCACTTGCTTGAGCTGACACCAAATTTCAGTGATACCAATGAAATTGCCCAGATTGTCTGGACATTTGTGACCTGTTTTGTGACTTTGGTCTCGGTCGTTGTGGTGACCTGATCCTGGTTCCATGACCCATTTGCATTCTGGTAACAGCCTCAGTGAGACTTTTAACACCCGCAATTAGCCGGCGGCCTGCTTGAATATCTGGGCTACCTGTTTCTGCCATCTAATTATTTCAACAGGTTATCTGTTTTTCCATTTTGTCTTAACGTCTCGTTATGTCCATTAATCGCATAACCTATGCAGGCGCGTTTATGAAAAGCCTACGACCTTTCGTTGCACAAGTTACAAAAAAGTACTATAAAAGAAATCGTGGTGGTTGGCAATATGCGTTAAAGATAATGGACATTAATCGTATGTCGATTCCCGAGCTGCTAAATTCTAACTGCCGATCACTAATCAACAAAGTGAACTATCTTCAATTCGTACTAAGTCAAAATATGTATCGTAATTGTGGTGTCATCACAATTCAAGAATCTTGGTTAAATGATTTACAGGACGACTGCCTAGTATCACTACATGATTTCAAAATTTATCGTCAGGATCGATCAAGCAATAAAAAAGGTGTGGCGGCGGTGTAGCTACGTTTGTAAACGTGAACTGGTGTCGATCTTCGTTTGCGTGTTTCAAGTTTTAAAATGACATTATCGACTGTCTAACTCTAAGATGTCGTCCAAAACATCTGAATAAATACAAATATGTTTATGTTACCAATGTCTACGTGACTCCAGACTGCACACCATCTGCGCTATCTGTTTTCGCTGATGAATTCACTGAGTTCGCTGTTACTGCTTTCAGTGATTCACTTTCAGTTGTATGTGGTGATTTCAATTCATGTGACTGTAGCTTCCTTACGTCACTAGGTCACCAAAATGTAGTAGATTTTCCTACTTGTTTGAATGCTCATTTAGACTTCGTTTCATTAATGATGTGGGTATATATGTGACTCGTAAACGTGCTCCATTGTCTAGCTCGGATCACTGTATAATTCGTGTTCTACCTAAAGTATATGGAAAGCATCAAACCAAGAAAGTCAAATATAGGAATTACTCAGAAGAAAATATCCGAAATCTGAAAAACATGTTTCATACGACTAACTGGGAATTATTTACAGATGACTCACTGAAAATCACTACTGATGTTATCACTTGTTACCTTAAATTCTGTTTTGATATTTGTTGTCCCACTGAAACCATTTTTGTAAGTTTTGATCGACTTACATCTTCACAACTAAAACGACTACGGAGGGTGAAAGAAAAATGTACAAGGGGAAAAACACTAATGAAGTTCGTAAGCTAAATGGTCTGATAAACCTAGAGATTAGACGTCTCAACTCTATGTTTACTCAAAAACTCTTGTCTTGCAAAAACTCTCCAAGTATGTGGAAACTCTTTAAAGAACTTACAGGTGACAGACAGTTTAGGAGCGATAACCAGCTGAATGTTTGTGACTTAAATAAGTCTTTTGTACGTCAGTCATCTGATGTGATGCTCCCTTCATCCACAGGTTTAAAGAATAGCTGTGTTCCTAGTTTCACTGAAACTGATGTACGAAGATGTCTCCAGTCGCTTAATTCATCTCGATGTTTGGGACCTGATGGTATCCCAAACATCCTCTTTAAAAAGTGTGCTGACGTCCTATGTTATCCGTTCACGACTATCTTTAACAGATCCTTCTCATCTAATCTCATACCGAAAATGTGGAGAAAGATGAAGATAATTCCTGTACCCAAGAAAGCATCTGGTGATAAGAATGTGAAATTTAGACCTATTGCAATAACTTCACCCTTCCTCAAAACAATGGAAAAATTATTAATACTTCCACTTCAGCCTGCGATAAAAGAGCATATTGATCCATATCAGTTTGCTTACAGATGCAAAAGAAGCACCTTAGATGCTGTTGCTGTTCTGCATCACAATATAGTGTTCAACTTAGAAAAGGGTAAGAAGTATGTTCGATTTGCTTTTCTGGACTATACTTCAGCTTTTGATTCTATACCAAGACAACGTTTACTTAACAAGTTAATCAGCGTCAACACTGACAGCTGGATAACCAACTGGCTATGTTCCTACCTCTCTGGAAGGGAACAGTACACTGTGTTTGGAGGAAAGTGTTCAGAGTCTCTACTGTCTCATGAAGGTGTACCACAAGGAGCTGTTCTTTCACCTTTTCTTTTCTATTTTTTTCTGCATGATCTGCCATCTTCCACAGAAAACACTTTTGTGAAATATGCGGATGATCTCACTGTATGTATGCCTATCTCTTCCTCTTTACATCCCATAGAAATGAATGAGTTTTTGTCTCGTATTGATTGTTGGTCTGTTGGTAATGGTCTCATACTTAATCCGTCTAAATGTCAAGCTGTTAACTTTAGCATGAGACATGAACGGCATCTAAACACCATTTTGAGATCCCATAATGCTTGTGCCATCTGAGACTCTTTGATAAACACAATGTCGAAGGTCAATTATCTTGGTGTTACCTTTTCCTCTGATCTCTCTTGGTCTTCCCACGTTTTATTGTTATCGAAGAAGGTTTTCCGTCTGACTCACTACATAAAGAGATTGCATGCTCTTGGAATTACTCGTCATTTACTCTTACAATTTGTCAATTCTTGCATATTACCTATTATTCTTTACTGTTCTCCATTATTCTTTCTCGGGCTTTTGAGAAAAGACTTTGCTGTATTGCGAAGAGTGCTGAAGGCAGTTAGCAAGATATGTGGTGAATCTTTCGAGGTCATAATGAATATGGTTGTGGATAGACATTTAAAATCATGCAAACTCCTGGCAGGTGTTATTTTATCAGGTACTAACCTTCCACTTCACTCTTGTCTTTCTCCTTGCATATCTTCAGGTAGAGCGAGACGTAATTACATTAAAATCCATGCACTCAAGCAAAAGTATAAAAGTTCTATAATACCTTACCTAGCAAATATACTCTGTGACGAACAGGTTGTTAGAGTTAACCTAGTCAATAACCTGCATTCCTAACATGTCTCTAATTTGAAAAGTTGTACAGTCTTTTCAGATTTTTTAAACCCTTTTTTCCCTTTTTGTCTTTGTTTCTGTTTTTTGTGTGAGAAATTTGTTGAAATACCCTGTGCTGATAATTCTATATTGTACTAAAATATAATATTGAATAAAGCCATTCATAATAATATTGTATTTGTCATTAGTTTTCCAGAATTCGTCTATGACGCTGAAAGTGTAGATACTTTTCTCACGTGGTTCAAGCGTAGGGAAGGTACATCCAGAATAGGATTCTGTAGACAAGATAACCAGTGGGAACTCGATTGTTGATTTGTAAGTTTGGAAGCAATGAACATTCACGTTATTCTTACAATATACTGCCAAAGTTACCTTTAGAGCCCAGTTTCGTGGAGACGGTAACTCAATTGTCAAAGATATTCGGTGAATCCTACTCATTGTTTAGTATTCAATATCAGTGTCTGAATTTCGGTGAAACTCGAAGCCGATGCTCTAGCAGACGTCCTCAACAGAGGGTAAGAACGGTTCAAGTTACGCTCATTGACAGAAGACCAATTTAAGTACTTAATATTCATCAAAGCTCTTCAGTCACCACAAGATGATGAGATCAGGACTAGACTTTTAACTCGATTGGATCAAGATCTTAACGTCACACTCAGGACATTGATGAATGAGTGCAAGCGGCTACAAAACATCAGACACGACAATGAATTGATTGGGCAGGTAAATCCTAATTTAACCTCCAGTAATATCAATGCTATTACCAGGTTAAAAGCTCATCTCGTAACAAACCAAAGACTCCCTGTTGGATATGTGGTGATTGACATTATGTAGGATTCTGTCAATTTAAGAAGCACAAATGTCAGGTGTGCAACAAACGCAGACATAAATAAGGTTATCGTCCACCAAATTTTACGTCTCATTCCAAGAAGAAACATAAATATCGTCGACATGTGGTGAAGTCAGCCAACTCTACATCTCTTTCTCTGATAACAACCTTCCAAACAGACTGTGACATTCGTAGAAAGTATATTGCTGTCCAGATTAACGACATATCAACTCCTCTTCAAATTGACACGGCATCCGATATCACCATAGTGTCTAGGGAAACGTATAACCTGATTGGAAAATCGCCAGTGAAGCCATTTGAGAAAACTGTTAGGAACGCATCAGGAGGCGTGCCGAAATCGGATAGCGAGTTACAGTGTGAATGTTCCTTCAATGAGACTAACTGTATGGGAATATGTTATCTAACAGGACGGCTATACTTTGATCTTCTTGGTCTAAATATGTTAGAAAACTTGTAATAATGGATTTACTCATTAACAGTGTCTCCGGCGTGCTGTGCTCATCATTGGACACCCCGGTACTTGCAAAAATGACAGGCAAAGGTTGCTAGAAAAAGTGAAGAGAAAGTTTGCCTCTGTTTTTCAGAGTAGCCTTGGTCACTGCACCAAGATGAAAGCTCACTTGCCAGTGAAGCCAAATGCTAAGCCTATTTTTCATCCGAGACGTCCTGTACCATATGCTGCTTTTGAACGAGTTGATCAGGAACTTAATCGTTTGCAAGAGGCTGGTGTAATCCAACCAACTACTATGCATGGCGCGCACCAATCGTAGTGATTAAGAAGGCCAATGAAACTACACACATATGTGCTGATTTCTCAACCGGTTTAAATGCTTCATTGGATGTGTATCAGTATCCATTACCAGTCCCTGAAGACCTGTTTACTAAGATTAATGGTGGAATGTGTTTCGCGAAAATTGACTTCTCCGACACCTATCTACAAGTGGAAGTAGATGATGATAGTGGAGAGCTTCTGACTATCAAAACTCATCGAGGTTATTTCAATACACCCGCCTACCATTTGGCATCAAGACCGCACCTGTCATCTATCAGCAAATAATGGTCACGATGTTAAGTTATACTCAGTATAGCAGCTTATCTAGATGATGTCATAGTTACAGGCACAACTGACAGTGGACATTCTGATCGACTACATCAAGTTCTTAACCAAGTGTTGGGGTATGGTTTCCGACTACGTGAATGAAAGTATCTTCATGCATTTGATCAAATACGTTGGTTTCATCTTAGATAGGAACGGTCGCCGACCAACCCTGCCATTCAGAAGATGCTTGCACCAACTGGTGTCCCTTCTTGGGACTAATTAGTCACTAGAGCACATTTCTGCCTGAAATGCATTGATATGAGAGGTCCCCTGAATGGAATACTATCAAAAATTAGATTTTGACAGTGGTCAGGAGAATGTCAAATATCTTTCAACAAAGTCAAACCAATGCTCAACTCAAATCTTCTTTTAACACACTTCGAATACATATGCGCCACACAGGTTATTTGATTTATATGAGGGTAGGATACTCCCCGGGTGCCCAGACCGGAGCAGGCGGTTTTCTCGGGGGGCCACACCCCGAGTCCTTGACCTAAATGTCTAATCCACACGGCAGTGGAGCAACGTCACGAGATGCGGTACCATGGTAGCCGGTGACTAACAATAGGTTCATACGCCTTTTGTTCAGGTCAGGATCCTGGAACTCATGTGCATCATTGTTTTGGAATTAGGGTTTTCCAACTCCCTTAGGTGGGACCTCCATATCCACCAACCAGGTTAAAGCTCCAAACATTCGCTTTTCGTCCTCTCAATTTCGCAAACGATGCCTCTGCTGCGAGAAGGCAATGAGTAGGACTTCCCTGTCAGTGGCTGTATATGGGTGGTTATGTGCGAGTATTTCGAGAGAGGGAGCGGACTTTCCCGACTCTCAGCCGTACCAGGGCATTTGGGGGCGCTTGAACAGTTGCACACAGGACATCCTGTAATAAATCGCATGAAAACGATAACACCAAGTTATGTATACTGGCCGCATTTAGACACCCAACTGGAGCAGCTATCCACTTCGTGTATCAAATGTGCAAAGTACCGTTGCACTTCACGGACAAACTTACATTTTGGTAGTTGATGCATACGGCAAGTGGCCAGAAATTCTTCTCATGGAACATCCAACTGCAAGCTGCACAGTCAGAAAACTGCGTCAACTTTTTATTCGTTTCAGGTTTCCAGAACTAATAGTTAGCAACCATGGAACACAGTTTACACCCGCTATCTTCTCAGAATTTTGTCGGCAGAACGGAATCCATCATGTCCAAACACATCCATTCCATCACCTATCCACTATCCAAGTAGAACGCTTTGTTGGTACATTTAAGAATTTTCTGAAAAAATCCAAAGGAGAGACCACCGATCTTAGAGATTCCTGCTTATCTATCGTTCTACACCGAGCACTCAGACAATTAACGGAGTCTCTCCAGCAGAAGCTTGAATTGGTAGGAAAATACGAACACATTTCGATGTCATTCGACCGACGCCAGTCCTTGAGTCTTAGCGAAACGTATCGATGGATAAGCAGTTCATTTGAAATCATGGGGGACGAAGACGATTGTTCACAGTGGGTCAAAAAGTACTTGCTATGGACTATCATGGAAAACATCCTGCATGATTAGCTGATCGGATCATGCAAAAGAAACAAAGTGTGGTTTATGAGGTGTCAGTTGGCTCAGAAGTTTGGGTGCATATTGCCAACCAACTGAGAGGAACTTCAGTCGCCAGCAACGAAACTCGACATAGAATACCTACTGGTATTCTGCTGTACACCTTTAAAATAATAATCTCTGGAACAGACAGGTCGGTCTCCGTGCAACCAAAGAGTGACACCACTTCCTTATTGCCTAGAGGGTAGAGAAATCGAGAGCACAGACCAGGTGGGCCCTAATATCAGATCCTACGAAACTGCTCGAAGGGGAAGTGTTAGCGGGATACATGTTGGATTAAAGCACGTTCCATGTAGTATAGTGTTGGGGCACGCTGCTTGGCTACTTCTTATCCAATGAGCGCTAGTGGATACTTAGAGAAGACTCCAGGATCTTTTCATGTAAAAATTATAAATATACTAACGTTTTTCTCATTGTGATTCCTACTTCATTTAACCTTTTCACTTGGGATATAATTACGTTCCTGTTCAACCGTGTTCTGATTTGGAGACTTATCGAGTGAAGTAGTGTCTGAGATTACTAAGCAATGAGAGTAGCTGAGTCGTAATAAGAGAATTATAACAAGATTTATTCCAAATAACCTTAAAAATATTTTATTGGGTAACCAAATTTTATTTAGTTTCAGGGATATATATTATCAGCCTCATAATATTTGTATTACATGTTCCAAAATTTACTGTCACTGGATAATAGGGTGTTTTGAATAGACGTATTCTAGTAACATCCAAGTTCGTAGTCCTAATTTTATTAATTTAAATCCTTAAACTAACTAATGACAATTTTATTCCAGAAAGTATCATGTTGTATGTATACATGATTGGTAGAAAAGTAATATTAACTGAAGCGAAATCTGGTAAACGATCCAATCGCCAGATTAAGGAATGATTTTGTAAGGTTTTTTAGAAACGAGTTTTCTAGATTTCTTGAATATTTATATCTGTACACATCTAGTGCGTACCTTCTTAATTTAATGTTACTGAATATAGTAGTCGTAACTGGTTTCCTCTTATTCTTGGTTTGCAGAAGTCTACTGAAACGTTTTTGGCAATGTTTGATCTGAGATATGTTGTTTTGTGCTCTAGCTCTACATGGGACGTAATTTTTACTAAACATACCCAGAACTCATATATGTGATCATCTTATCCCGAATTTTTTCGATTCTGGGTTCTAGAAATGAAAGGTCATTCCAATTCAACGTTGCCTCCGGGATCAGTTCTAATACAATCTGGCCAGGCCATTTCTCAGACTTCTGGCATAGCTGCTCTCCAAACTAACAGTGTCACAAGTGGTCCACAGAATCTCCAAGTGTGGACTCCGTCACCATCTGGAGCTATTACGGTTTCGGGTATCCCATCATCAAGGAGTTCTGCCAACTTGGTTACTCTCCCCTCTGGCCAGACTGTATTGATGGCCAATTTGGTAACAACGGCTACCACAGCACCGATTTCTCTTTCAACATCTTCAATTGCTAAACAACAAATCCAAGTTCCAACGGGTCTTCCACCTGGTGGGCCTATTGTCATATCTAATCCCAATTCTGCTGGTCCACTTGCTACACAGCTCACGAATCCCACTGTCATACAAGGTCCTAACGGTCAAATGTCAGTGGCATTACCAGGTGGCATAATAAGTAGCAATACATTAAACTCATTCAATAGTTCATCCACTGCCTTTGTTTCAAGCACATTGGGAAACATATCTACCGATCAACCTGTACATATCGCTCAGATTGTTGATAATCATTTGCGTCCAGGAACGGCTTGTTTCACAACAAATGCTGGCTTTCAGGGAATAACACCTATGAATCAAGTACTTTTGGACTCAACAGGTTTTAATCTTGGCAGTGCTCAAACACAAAACAAGTTGATTAATATGTCTTCCATCAGACCTCCTGGACTTGTGTCTTCTCCCATGCAACCAGTTCACCCTGGTAATTCGTTCGTTGCAGCTGGAAATATTCCTAGAGGTTTGTCTGTCAACATTTCTTCTGACATCACAAATTCGCAGTCAAAACCATCAGTTTCTCAACCAGTCATAGTCTCTACTTCAAATTTGCCTGTTCAAGAAGCTATATATCCAGTTCAAGATGAATGCTCATCGGCAATGCAAAATGGTACTTCTGCTTCGGGTCCAGTTACAACATCTGTAGTTGATGCTAGCTCAACTAACAATCCATCTATTTCAACTGCTGGGGTTACTGTCGTCGAAATACCTTGCTCACCTGAAAATGGTCAAACAAATCTCAACTCCAAGTGCATCACTGATGAGCAAACCAATTCCGTTTTCACATCAGGTTCCTTATCTGAGTTGTTAACTGAATTTGAACCTCATTTACAACTAGATCCTGATGTTGAAGAGGTATGTTACTAATTATTTTATTGCTTGCCTTTTACCTATACAAGACAGGAATGTAACCATATTCTGATATTATGTCTTTCTAGTTAAAAATTTTAGTTGTTAAGTCTTCACAGTCGTTTTGTACAAAATCGTGAGCTCTTTAATTATTTTAAAAACACTGGATCAGTTCGTTTTGCCGACCTTAATTGTCCTCATTCGTTCTTAGTCTTTTTGACTTTGGTCAATGGATTAAGATGGCTGTAAAATGTATATCACATGTGCCCAATTACCGTCTACCTCGTCGAGAAATGTTGGCTGGTGTAAGAATAACTCGTAAAAAAGGTAGGAGCGTTCAGTATTGGTTATCTTAGTGAGTAGTTGGAGAACAAACACAGTTTAAAGAGTTCATATAATTCAGTTCCTTATCATTTCATTTCCTGAAACGGACAGGTCCATAAAAGACAATAACTAAGCATTCATACAGGTTCAAATTTTCTTGATGCTTCACCACTGTTTTTCTTTGTGCTTATGTTATAATTTCTCTTATTACGACCCAGCTACTCTCATTGCTTAGTAATCTCAGACACTACTTCACTCGATAAGTCTCCAAATCAGAACACGGTTGAACAGGAACGTAATTATATCCCAAGTGAAAAGGTTAAATGAAGTAGGAATCACAATGAGAAAAACGTTAGTATATTTATAATTTTTACATGAAAAGATCCTGGAGTCTTCTCTAAGTATCCACTAGCGCTCATTGGATAAGAAGTAGCCAAGCAGCGTGCCCCAACACTATACTACATGGAACGTGCTTTAATCCAATCTGTATGTCGCTAACACCTCTGTTAGCCAACTGTAGCTGAAGAGTTACTTAGGCTACAAACCGTTTACACGATACTCAACCTTGGCTGATAATATCACGTAGATATATGTATGATCCAAGTTGGAAGTTAAGTACTTTGTATGAAATACTTTCTAAATGCCTTTGTTGTGGGACTTGGAATCATGATGTTCTCTTATGATACACTTCAAAGTTTTGAGTTATAACAAGTCTCTGATAATTATTGTTATCAATATTTATGTTCTCCCGTTAACCTTTAGAAATGTAGTAAAGTTGAAATGATACACCATTGATCCTGAAGTAGTATTTTCTGTGTATATCGAGTAATATATATTTTAGATTTTAGTAGTAAACCCACCAACATAATTTAGTGAAATCACTCTGTTGTTAGTACCTCCATATAAACTGTTATGAAGAACTCTTTCAAAAAAATATTAGATCAAAATACGCAAGCGAACAGTGTTTTCGTTTAGATTTTCATCAGAATTTACTCTAATATATAGTAATCCATTTATATGCATATATGAAAAGTAGTAAGTCAATCATAACAATTTATGAGTCAGTGATAATGAAAAGCATTAAATAACTAATCATAATAAGTAGAGAGTATAAGCATGATAGTAAATATAAGAACAGTATGACATGAACAAATATGTATCGACATAGGTAGTAGGCAAAAGCTTGAAAAAAAGAACTTACTAAAATGGTAATTATTAAAATTTATTTATCTGAACACAAATATTGGTACAGAGGGTTACCGAATACATATGCGCCACACAGGTTATTTGATTTATGTGAGGGCTAGGATACTCCCCGGGTGCCCAGACCGGAGCAGGCGGTTTTCTCGGGGGGCCACACCCCGAGTCCTTGACCTAAATGTCTAATCCACACGGCAGTGGAGCAACGTCACGAGATGCGGTACCATGGTAGCCGGTGACTAACAATAGGTTCATACGCCTTTTGTTCAGGTCAGGATCCTGGAGCTCATGTGCATCATTGTTTTGGAATTAGGGTTTTCCAACTCCCTTAGGTGGGACCTCCATATCCACCAACCAGGTTAAAGCTCCAAACATTCGCTTTTCGTCCTCTCAATTTCGCAAACGATGCCTCTGCTGCGAGAAGGCAATGAGTAGGACTTCCCTGTCAGTGGCTGTATATGGGTGGTTATGTGCGAGTATTTCGAGAGGGAGAGTGAACTTTCCCGACTCTCGGTCGTACCAGGGCATTTGCGGGCAATCATTATAATTACACAATAAGAAATGTGTATGAATAATAAGTGAGTACAATAAACATTTGAAAGTTAACAATTTTGTTTTTTCTCCGTAGGTTATAACTAATTTAGCTAATGAATTTATTGTAAATTGCGCAGAAAAAGCTCAACAACTTGCTTCACATAGGGTATATCAAATGTTGAAGCAAAAGATGTTGTATTTTGTATGGGTAGGTTTTTGTTTTTCTTTTATAAATTTTAATATTTGTTATTATCATCTGATTGTATAGTTGAATTATATAATTGAACTATTTATAGTTTCCTAATATACAATTAATAATAACATACACTCTTAAATAGAGTGAGACTATAAGTATAGGGGTTGTGGAGATTATTAAGTTTTTGATTGAGATCATGAACCGATTGATTTTAGACCGCCGTTAGAAACCTGGAAGCACTGGATGGTCGTTTCATCCTATTGTAGGACTCCTCAGCAGTGCGCATCCATCCCGCTCGCGGGATTCCATGTTTCCAACGGTGGTCTAACATCAATCGGTTCATGATCTCAATCAGAAACTACAAGTATTCTTATATGGTTAAATATGTAAAAAAAATCATAAAAGACATTTGTTAAAATGGCGCTTTATGAAGATACAATTTGAGCTACTGAATTTGGTTTGAAGCTCATGGTTACCAAGTAGTTTGAGTATGACAAAACCCTTTCAAAAACTAGTATACTACAGTGTTCGCCAAACTTCATGAATAATAATGTAGTATTTTTCATATTATCAGAAAGAAAGTCACTGGAAGTTTTGATATTTGTTTGGGGATATTTAGTATATGGTAACACTGAATTTATTCATTTCATAACATAACAATATAAACAGTTGTACTTCAGAAATTTCTGACTTCTCGAATACCCGTTTTCTTATAATAAGTCTGATTTAGCTGGGAAATAGATGTAGGATGATGGTATCAAAGAGTAGTTAGGAGTCATAACGAGTTCACGCAAGCTATATCTGCCGGATTCTTTGGTGTTCTCAGTATTTTTTCTACCTAAGATTGCAACATGTATCCAGTCGAAAGTGGACGACCTCTCCATCGCTTGCTCAAACATCAACTAGCGACCAAACGCCATGATCTATCTTCGCATGTGGACAATTTTGAACATGCATTCGACTAGGAAGATGTTGAAATCTAAATAGAGGGAACAGTAAAAACACCAACGAATTTTTAGAAGTTTGGTACTCATGTCAGTTAACAATTGACAAACATTTAAATTGATCCAATTTATCAACCAATCAAAAAATTGATGGATAACTATAGGACCAATAACCAGATCAAAGCGAGAAACAGTCAAAGTAAGGATGCAAACAATGATAGATGAATAATCTAAAATAACCATTTAAGATTGAGGTTGACAGGACAGACTGTTAGTCATATGTGGAGAAATTGGAATACTTCACTTCTACCTGAAGTTTGTACTGATAATGCTGTTCAGCGGAACAATGTAAGCTCTACGATCAAAACATCCAGCTAAGAAAACGAATCCCTACCAATAAAATTTAACACACTTGCAAAATCCCGTTTAATTCTAAGTATACATTCATAATTTGGCTTCTTTTCTTCTTCGTCCCAAGTTTAGAACGTGATTGGAATGTTATTGTCCCGGGTTTTGCTACTGAGGAACGAATTGTACGTAAAAGTTTCACAACTGAAGCACATAAACAGCGCTTAGCTTTAATTAAAAAACAAATTAAAAAAATGTGAATATATATATATATATCTTTGTACATTCAAAATTCTCCTGTTTTTTACGTCTCCCTCTGTATTACACTTATATTTATTTAATTCTGCCTTTTGTTGACTTTTACTTCTTTAGTGGGGAAAACTATTTCTTTTTTAAATAAAAAGATTATTCGACGTAAATTAAATTGTTTTATAGCATAGTAATTATTATGTAGTTTATTTTGGGTGACAGATTTCATTTCTTTAAATTGATATGTTACAAAATACCTGATTGGTATTGAATAACTCTTATGTACCATGGTCTAATACATTTTCCAAGCTAGAAAATACGATCAAAATTATTTGTATGAACCAGTTTTTGTTTTTCAAATCAACATTAAACAACTGTAAATTATCTTTAAATTAAATAAATAATTTAGTAAATGTCAACAAATTGATGGTATTTTATTAACTGGATAACTAAGCGGAAGTTTAGCATTTCATCGTACCCAATCATAAACAACGTAGAACCTAAAACATGTGAATAAGTCAGTCATCTACAACGTGGGATCAGGCACGTATATGCATCGGTTTAAGTTGTCACACCTCATTAACACAACAAGATGAGCACCAAAGTCATAGAAGTAGTTATTTCAATGGTAATAATATATAAAAGAAAGGTTGTGTATAAAAATACAATACAGGAAGAAAGAAAGGATAAAGTAATTCAATCTCACGGTTTAAGGGAAGACAAGAAGTTTATACAACCCCGCCATTGTGATGGATTCTGAGCCACGTCACCTAGAGCCTCCAACCATTGGTTACGATAGTCACGCGGACCCCAACCAAGTAGTCTGCATCTACCAACATGGCTCAGACTAGAAGTTAGTGTCTTCAAGGACTGATGCCACATTTTGGTTTGGCTGCCCACATGTGAATTACCCTTAGTTGACACACCATATCGTGATGTCGAGACGTTATCAAGATGAATACCAAAGTAGTAGAAATAACAGTAACAATAGTAGTGAAAAAGATTACAAATGGACAAGATGATTGGAGAAGAACGAATACACGTGTGGGATAAAAAGATAATTTATCTAAAGCAAGACAAAGAGTGGATGAATCTGTTCGGTTTAGACCGTCGGTTGCGATGATTGCGTAGATCCTGATCGTATAGTCCGCATCTGTCAACAGGGTTCAATCCAAATAACTTCATGGGTTAATGCCACGTGATTTGGGTATTTCTAACTCCTCAGCAAAGCGCATTTACAACCCCGCGAGGAATCGAACTCGAGGTTGAGACCCCAAGAGGAGTGCCTAACCTAAAGGTTAGACCGCTGAGTCGTTATCCACTAACTTACAGTTCTAATTTTAACCAAACTTAGGTTTTGGTTGATTACCATTGATATTGTTTATCTCATACTCGACATGGTTGAAGTCTACTGGTCACAGTTCCTTCGGAGTTTACCTCTTGAAGTTAGTCACAACTAAGTTCATAATATTTGTTATTATAGTGTTGCGAAGACTGTTGAATTCGACTCAGATTCGCCAATCTACATGATTTGTCCATTGAAATCAAATATTTCCCAACTCTTCACTATGTAAATAAGTGGTAGCAGTTTGCTTCGTATTAATCTAGGAGTGGAATGTAATTTTTAAGTTTTGTTCACTCATCCTCGAAGTTATGGAGTAGTGGCTTAGTGGTTAAGGTGTTCGATTTTCAGCAACCAGATCTCAGGTTCGAACGTTGACCGACCTAATACGCTTTGGACAACTGGGTAATATCATTAGCTCCTACTATTAGTGTAGCTCATAACCAAGTGAGTCAGCCCGCCTTATGATTGCCACCATACTATTTCAATTTCTTTGGTATACATCTTGCTAATTTCATCTCGTCGTGCCAATATGATATGGCAACTTGAGTTAACGTAAGTTGATCATGACTCGCTGACTTTTATAGTACTGTTAATATTACTCCCACTCCTTAATTTTGTACCTTGGTAATACTTTCCGTCCTACTGATGTGAAGTGTAGCAACTTAGACTGACACTCGTCAGAAAAAGCATCCCGTAAACCTGTTTAAAAAACGCAACATTAAATAAGTTTGTTCTTTCAGATATCCTTTATATACAAAAGAAAAATGAAACAATAGAATATTCAAAGTTATTTAGATGAAATTTTTTATAATTGCCAGCTCTATGGCATATCAAGTATAAGTTTACTTCATCGAAATGATTCATCTCGAAAGTCATAAAAGTTGACAACCAAAGGTAACGAACGTGAAGGTGTAAGAATAGTACGAATAATGACTATATGCTTCTTTATTTTAATGTAATTATCTGTATATGGTTCTCAATACAATGCATAATGATATTAGTTCAAGTGGTTATTTTCCACCGTTGACGACTGTACTTTATTATGACTTCAGGCATTTAATTTTTTATAAATTTATTGCTTATTGAAACACATTCTCTACTTTAATTATTATCATTGGTACTACTACTGCCTCGTTGATTTCAACTTGCTGTGGTCACCTGGGACGACGTAAATTTGTATCCAGTTCTTGGAAAATAATCAAAGACGAGGGCGGAACTACTGAAGATAAGCTCTGAGATCAGTATGTTTGTTAAGTAGGAAAACGTTCATAAGCACATCTGGATAGATGAGGTGGAGTCAAAATTGTTTTTTATAGTCAACGTTAACATTCACACACAGCAGGCTGTTCAATTTAAAAAATATATTCAATCATAGTCAACCCCAACTATTCATAAAACTTACCTACTGGACATATATGCATACATCCAATGAAAGCAATTCAGCGATCTAAGCTGAACATTACTCGACTGATATTAGTAGGTAAATTATTAGGAATTTAATTTATAGAAAGCAAGATACGTCAGGCTTTAGTTGAAAAACACCATTTAGCATCAAATCTCAATAAGAACCATGTATGAAAAAAGCGTAATGAACTAATATGTCGGGGCCACGTTTTATCAAACTATGGTTATTAGGTCCACGAAGTGGTTTTTATTTACTGATCATCAAATAACGGCTACAAAATGTTACACATTCCGAGATTACGACAACTAGTTAGTATTGATTAATAATACTGAGAATCTAGGCACACGAACTGATACGTGATTACTAAACTTCGTTTAATTAGAGCGGTAGCTTAGTGAGTAGAGCAACCACTGATCTAAAATTCGATTCAGCAATACCACTAGACATGATATGGAATGCAAAGTTTGAAAGTGAGTTAGTAAATCCGAACATGTATGAGTTGTAAGCACATGACACTAAACAATACTGAGGATTGAATCTTCATGTACAGAATAAGTTAAGTTAGTGAAGACGGAACCACCATCTATGAGCTGCGCTGTTCATTAGAATGCTCTACTTCCCCTAGTAAGATATAGTTTCTGATACTAGCGAATAAGAACAGGTTTTGCATATACGACTAACTTCGTCAATATACCAAAACAACAATCGTCACAAAGTGACTATTGAAAACCAACTAACTAGGATTTCTTGACCACTATATCTTTCGGTCTAGATGAAAACAGTAAAATCTCGAGTAATTCTAGACTTACTGGTTTAAACCAGAACACACGATGAAGTTGAACAGACTGCGAAAACCCTACACATGGACAATAGACACCCTAATTTTACTTGTAATGTTTATCGTCGAAATTTAGTACACATACAATGGCTTAGTGCATCATCACAAATCCCGAATAACTCATGACACTACTAATAATAACAAAATCTAGAAATAAGCATCCAAACGTGCTTCACAGTTGATAATCTGTTACCTAGGTAATGCAAGCTTCCATGGTTTCACTTGAATAAAAACCAACAGCAGAATACAAAGGCCTATAGCTCATTCTTCGGCTTAGACATTGTTAGGTATACTCCAAAGAATCAAAATGGATATAAAGTAGCAATAGTACTTATATGACGATAATATACAATGAAATGTAGTTAGTGTTACAAGTTCGGTAACCAAAAGCTGACTAGTTTGCAGCTCATTAGCGCTTCCAAAGTCACACTGGACCAGTGGATTCTGATGCATACGTACACCTAGGATGAATCCTGGGAGGACTATAAGCCAGACTCCACCAGAAAATCCACCTGTTGGAACTAGTTAAGGCTAGAATATTTTTTGGAACTGAACAACAGATACAACGCTTTTATATTGAGTTATTGTAAGATGAGTAATCTTTAAATCACGACCACAAACTCACAGATCCATATTAAACAACTATCCTTTGATATCTACTGTATAAATGAAATGAAGATCGTACCATGGCAACCTGCAATATGGTTAAGATTTATTTACATACGTTGATTGAGAATATTGTGCAATCATTTCCAGATTAAACAATATGTAGTAGATGTTTACCCTATATTTGCAAGGCGAAGGTTAGTGCAATATATTTACAACATTAAATTGCACAAACATCCCCCTCACAAACATGGACCACAACACAAGCGGCTTGCCGCTTTTCCCTACGCGGTACATGTAAACAACATCAATGGCCAGAGTTACGAAGTCAACATGAAATTTTAATGTTTCGAAAACAAAATAAGTAGTTCGAAGACAATTAATGGATTTGACTTCACCTTGATGTTATTTATTCCGAAATATTGGATTTTGATTTTCACATAGTGGCTTATAACTTGCTAACTGATGTTCAGATCTATAGTTGTGATTAGCCAGTGGATTGTTCAAATGGGTCAAATGGTTTTGGACGGAATAGAAGAAGCTTTCGCTAAACAGGCTCCCTCATTTGATAGTACTGGATCACCGACACCTCCAGGTAGGTACCTAGGTATGTTAAGGACAGAAGAAGAAAAGGAAATGAAAGTTGGTAGATTCTAGTAAGATACTGTCCTTAGTCCTTACGAATATGTCAAATGTTTTCTTAAAAGACTCCTGAAGATTCGCCTGGACCAGCTCGGCAGGCAGCGAAATTCCGCATCTGACTACTCTTAAGGAGTAGAAGGTGTTTCTACAGTCTGTTATGTTGTGTTGTCTCCAGTTTCTGGAGGTTATGCCCTAAGTTTGTGTTGAGACTAAGCTTAGGTTGCTGTTTAAGGGGATGTTCAGAAGTATTTAGGATACTATAAGCCATTAATAGATCACCTCTAAGACGCCTGTACTCTAATGGGTAGAGGTTCAGTGATAGGAGGCGCTGTTCATAAGGCTTCAATTCGAGTCCCGTTCCAGGGATCTGTCCCAGAGTCTATATGCGCCTTCGGAAAATCAAGTTTTAGACTGAACCACTAATACAATAGGCAATAGGTCACTGATCTTTAGACAGTTCATTGAATAGCTCCAACTTCAAAGATGTCTAACAGCGATTAATGAATTACATGCCATGGATAGGCTCGTGTGGCAGGGGTTTCACTCTGTTTATCCAAATTATCCCTGTTGACAAAATTCGATAATTACCGCACGACTGCTTTATGCGGTCAATGAAGTGTCTACAACGCCTGTATACCATTTACGGGTGACTAACGTTTGCTATGAACCAGTAGATTAAACATCGACGTATTCTTGGAAGTCACACTATCATCGTCCAACTTGAGTAGACCTTAATCGTTCACAAAGATCACCTACGTGAGTGATAAAATGTCGAATTTATATTGTATGTGTTTTACAACCTCAAGACCAGCTCAGAAAAGTCCTCTCTCCTGTGACGACAATGCCTCCTGAACTACAGCGTTATGTTTTTAAATGTTGATTATTATAGTCGGAAAGCGTACCTGAAAAGGAGAGGCAGTCTGTAAATCCCAACAATAAAATCGCTCTGCAGAACCGGAGGACTGCTTGTTCTTTGGAATCCTTGTCCGAGCTTGTGGAAAATCCTCCTTTTTACGTAGCGGTATGAAACTTATAGTATGTTTTCTAGAAAATGTACGGCAAAACATTTTCTTTGATAACAGAAGTTGTCGAGGAGTAACTATTATTTGACTTTCCTTAATACCCATAAAGTTATAGTGGTCTCTAAGCCTTTCGTTGAACGATTTAGCTGATGGTACCATCAGTATACGTTCCAGGATGGAATTCCATGACTTACTGATTAAAACCACAAAATCTTTTTACGCATTTTTATGCAGGCTATTTTACGTTCTTTCATGGACGTCTTCTCAGGTGTCGTTTAGTACATAAGCCTATCAATGGTTTATTCAAGTAGAGAAAGCTAAGAGTCATACGGTTCATGGCACTCATATATCCGTAGTCTTCTTATATTACACCAGCTGCATATTAAGAGCCTCCAGTAGAGCCCTTCAAGGTTTGTCTTCAGTGTGATCAACTTCAAAGTCGCCCTTATTTGAAGTTTTCAGAAGAGCGATATCTCTCTTAAGAAGTAGAATATACAGAAAGATTTTCCTGAGATAAATGTTGAAAACAGATTCGAATAATTCTAGAGTCAGACCGACTGTAGTAAAAATAAACCCGGAAAGTGAGCATACTGTATTGATTTCAGAATACCAATAGGAAGTTAGTGATGGTCAGGTCATTTAACTGGTTGAAGTATGATACTGGAATATCCCATGAAGTCCATGGTGGGTAGATTTTCACTGCTGCATTTATTGTTATATAGGGGAAGGAGGCTATCAGCAGTACGATTTAGTGTTTTACATGAAGATTCATGAAGATTCATGGCATCATGTTGTTTAAGTACCCCCTTCCAGATTCAACGATTACTTGGGTAAAGACGGATTTGAGAATCAAAAGAGTTAAGACGACTACTAATTGAATAATTGAGCCTTTCGGCACATCAATTGTCATAGATGACTAGTCTGATGGTAAACCACGACTACTTATAATAACCGTATAGATGACCCAAAACCCACATCACCATTGCGCCCGTAGAACTCTGCCTCTGTGATAGGATGTGGTGGTCAACCTCGATGAATGAACTGGACACGTCTAAGGTACCAGCATTCACCGTGTAATCGTTTTCCAATGAGGTTATCTAACTTCTCTAATATGTGACTGGGTTTGTATTACAATATGTAAAAGGTTTAAGTGATGCTGAGAACCAGAGAAAATAGAGTAACTGAGAGGGCAGTTTCGGAGTGGACTTCAGTATTAGAGAGAACAAGGAAGTTGGTTGGTAGTAATCAGGTTCTCTCCTTTGTGTACCGATATGACCATTCCATCTCTCCAGTCAGAAGGTAGTTTACCTTTGACTAGGACCACTTAGATGTAGTAGCAGGAGGGAAGCAATGATGGTTCACCCTTCTTCGGATGCCATTTAAGCTTGTGGGTGTACTTAGGCCAGAACACCTTTCATGCTTTTGATTTTAAGAGGTTCAAACTCCGCAAGCCAGAGTTAATTAACTGACACTACTGACCGAAAATATATAAATTGGAATTCCTTAGCCAACAGTTCAAAAACCACATTTTAGGGGCTGTGAACTGCTTAGAAGTCCTGATTCAGAACATCATAATTGATGTGTTTTCTTATCTGAAAAGTTTCGTAGAAACCTGCTGTCACTCTACAGATTTCATTTAGATAAAAATCGATAAGTTACTTCATCCCATTTGGCTTTTTGAGTACACACATACTTTTTACCACGATCAATCATCACTTTCATTGCTGTGCTTATTGCTGATGAGATTACAAGTACAATACCTCAATCGGGAGGACGGTAGAACTGGTTTAATGTATACCCGTTGCAAAAGCGTGTGGTTATCTTATCTCATTAGCTAAGTGGATCACACGATGGTGTTTGAAGCTGAGTTAGAGTCCCCGAGTGAATATTAACCCTGAGATGCATGTTCATCCAGATGATGAGTCCCTAATAGAACGAACCTCCCACCCTGGATTCTAATGCTAACCACATCCCAAATATTCGATACTTTTTTAGTTTCATGTTTTACTTGTTGGCATTCGTTTTTACTGATCACATTCAGATATTGGGTTATATTGTACTATTTACCAAGTAACTGATCATTAAGATTTTTTACTTACATATAGAGATGGTCTACCTCATTCCTGGCCTTAGACGATAATGGTTAGGAATCCATACTTATTTAGAATAGTCTATTAATCATGTAAGTGAGATATGTTCTCTGCAAATTATTTTATTTCGTTACATTAGTCATTCATTTCGATGTCCTGACTCAAGAATAGTCTGAATTCCCTCACGGTCAGTTTAAAAGTTGATCAAGTTTGATATTATTATGAAGTTTTGCCTAATACTTCTACCATATATACCATAATATAGACCAAAATGAATGCTGTAGCCCTCCTGATTGTAAATGTGAATAATCTGTGGGAAGATTATTTGTTCACTGATGACCAATTTACATCAAAAAAGTTTGGCGGTCAAAAAGATAGTACACACACAAAAGCATATAGGAGGCATTTAAGGGTGTTCAGGGGACAATTTATGAGGAGCATATAAACATGAATTTTTTCTTCATCAAATTCAAAACAGAAGGAACAATAAGCAATCCGGAAAGACAATTTCATCCAGAAATTTGTTCTATTTTACATAGGAAATAACTAATTTATAAGCAAAATAGAATATTCTCATCCAAACTTAAAAATAAGAAAAAGTAGTTCAGTGAACAGTGAATTCCTTTATAAAGTTGTACATTCAAATGAATTCAAAACAAATTTTCGTAATATCTAAACTATGAATCAAAAGTGATATTAGCAGTTTGATCAAATTAAATATTAAGATTTCATTTAGCTATTAATGTCATGTACGATGTAATAGGTCAATTCCATATTGTGAAGGATAAACTTTCCGATACAATTTCTATAAGTTTAGTTTTCTGTTGAAACAATAATTCTCATTTGAAGTCAAATGTCATTGTTTTTAGCATGAGGGTAATATTTGTTATACATTTATAAAAGTAGAGATATTATTCGTTGTCTTTTTTGAGAGCTAAGTAAATATTCACGACAGAATTGAGTAAAAAATGAATTTGTTGGGTAGATCCAGAAAACTCCTCGAAAACATATGCCAAAAAAGGCTCTGAAAACTCTTAGAAGCATCTTATGCAATCAGCATTCACTATAAGTCTTGCCAGAAACATCTAGAAAGTGAAAAGTCACATGTTGAGTTTCTGATTGGATGATTATGTAGATCACCAACGTAGATGATCTATGTCGAAAATGATCGGAGGCCTACTCGAGTTAGACGTGAATGGTGTGACAAACTAGCTAACATCGAAGTCACACCTCGTGGTCAACACCTTACGTGGACTACCCCATTGACGTATCAAGGTACCATAGATGCTTTGAAGACTGTACAACACAGAGGAAGTTATTAAAGAAATATATTAGTTGAAGTAGATACAAGCAAAAGTGAGACCACTGTCGCATGGGCCAGTTCATGGCATACGACTAACTGATGCGCGTTGGTTCTCCCTGACCTTGATGAGGATCGATGATTTGTTCGATAATCAATGCCCCAACTGCCGGATGATTTGGCTAGGGCTTAGTGACATTTCGCTGGACCTACAATTATCTATACTGCTACTATGTTTAGTGCCGTTCCAGAATTTTCTGGAAACCCAAGGCCATCTAAAATACTATAAAAATCCTAGATTTTCGGTACATAAATGAACTTTGAAGTAAAGAGTTCTTTCCGTATTTCGTGCCTTTTCTTTCATGTTCAAGTCGCTGTGTAGATTTAGCCTGCGGGTTACTAGAACAGCTTAAGATCCGAATCTAGCGTTTAACTAGAAGACTTATCGGAATTCATCGACAAGAAAGACTCTTACTAGGATCGTTTTCTTTTGTTTTTATTCATTTATATCGTCTGCTTTATGAATGTTTAAAAAGTCATGTCATTAATTGCTTGATATTCATCCTAACTGTTAAAATTAACCCTTGATGCTTCGTTCACAATCTTCAGAATGACGTAATGACGTAATTTTTACTCATTCAATTGATACAATTCAAAAAGAGTTGGATAGCTTGTTTGAGGATTTTACAATTTCTGAAAAAATTCACTTCTCTTCCTTATAATAAACCAAAGTGATTAATAAACAGAACATTTTCCTATTATAAACTATTTTAGACTCATGAAAGAGCATAATTCAACGAATTGATGTTGGTTACAAATCAGGAAATCAGATATTCCATTGAGTTGCTTTATACTCAAGCTTTTATATGTAATTTTGGTGAATAATTCTAGATTTTGATCACTGAACATGAGAAACATGAGGAACATTTTGCTTGGATACCTTTATATAGTTTCCAAACTGAAAAGAATTTGATATTATAAATGAAAATGTTGAAGATGATTCTGTTGATAATTTTATGAAAAATCTAATATCTTGTTGTTTAGTGTAAGTGACTCTGTTGATAACCAGAAGTTTCATATTGTAACAGAAATCAATGGTTTCAATTCATTGAGTTACATGAATAATTCTAATAGTTAGAAACTCATGATTCATTTATAACGTACTTTATTCTATCAAACACATCGACAAAATATAACACAATATTCACTTCCTATTGTTTACTTCAATCTTCTCATTGATGTTCAGAATTGAAATTGATTAATCTCTTATTGGCATATATGCATACTTTGCTCATTGCCTCCATATTGTCTTGAGTCATAAGCATTTTAAACAACGATGGATAGTGGCTGTTGATGGAATGTAGGACACGCGTTTCATCGTTTTTGAAATTCATCATCTGGATGTACCTGCATCTCACAGTTGATGTTCACTCCACTTGAATTTCAACTTCATCAAATTACACGAGCTAGTGTCTATCAGTACTCAATAGTTAAGTGAATAACGTGATGGTGTTTAGAGTGAAAGGTACTATATTTGAGTCTCAGAGTGTACATCAACTGTTGAATATAAAAGTACATTCAACTGACGATTCATTCTAGTTGGGACTCATCAACTGGTGTACCTATATCCCATAGTTGATATTCACTCTAGAACTTGAACTTCAAATCTTATCGTATTATCCACTTAGCTACTGAGTCTTGATAACCACTTTATTGTGTATATCAACTCTGAGATGTAACTACATCCAGTTGACGAATCCTAAATAGGACAAGATACATGTCTTGGATTCCATGATTAGTTATTATTCAACTTAGGTTATATATCATACAATGTTTCATATATATATATATATATATATATATATATATATATATATATATATATATATATATATATATATTATTGAAATAGTTTTGATCAATAAAATGAGAAGTCAATCTATCATCTATCCTATAATTTAAGGATAATATTAACAAATCATTATAATAGAATACTTAACCTATTATTTACTTATGTTTTACTTTCTTTCATTCATTCATGAATTAACCAATAGAAATCAATCTTAATCTAAACATTTTGATTGGTTAATAATAACTATAAGAAAATAAATGGACTTTGTAACCCTAGAAACAAATTACATTTTATATCGTCTTTAATTAAATAGGAAATTATTATGAATGATTTTTGTTTAAAAAAATGTTTAACTATAAAATTTATTATAATAAATTGAATGGATATTACATAATTTTAGGTATATTAATTATTCCAATTCTATTGATTTTATTACAAAGGTATAATATTATAAACATTATAAACCAATATATTAGATATTTTGTACATGAATATGATGGAATACATGAAGTATTAAAGATTTATTCAACATTTTATGAATTAAAAAGGTAAGTAGTAGTAGTGGTGGTGGTGGTAGTATTAGTGGTAGTAGTAATAGTGGTAGTGGTAGTAGTAGTATTAGTAGTAGTAGTAGTAGTGGTAGTATTAGTATTGGTATTAGTAATAGTAGTAGTAGTATTAGTAGTAGTACTAGTGTTAGTGGTAGTAGTGGTAGTGTGTTTTGTTATTTTTCACCATATGATATTATGTCTGTACTTTTTTTAGGGATTTAATTAATGGGAAACTCAAGTTGAACACTGAAAAAGTTAGTTTAATTCAATGTATATATATATATATATCATTAAAATTGATTGAGGATTGTAAATAAAAAGATGTTTAGTGTGATTTATTTAAGTTAACCATAAGAAATATGATAAGATGGATAGATACTCCAAATTATATTCAGTTTAAATTTGATTGTCATTCTGTCAATCAGTTAGTTAGTTAGTTAGTTACGCTTGTTACTCCCAATGGAGCATAGACCGCCTACCAGCATTCTCCAATCAACTCTGTTCTGGGCCTTTCTTTCTAGTTTTATCCAGTTGTTGTTCATTCTTCTTATATATGTCTCCATTTCTCGGTGTAATGTGTTCTTTGGTCTTCTTATTCTCCTTTGGTCTATAGGACTTCAAGCGAGGGCTTGCCTTGTGACGCGGTTAAGTGCTTTCCTTAATATGTGTGTTATCCACTTCTAGTGCTTGTTCTTGATTTATTCCTCAACTGGGATCTGGTTTGTTCTCTCCCACAGTAGTTTGTTGCTGATGTGTCTGACCAATGGATCCGAAGTATTTTGTGTAGACAAAAAAACACTAACCAATCAGTTAGCTTGTCTGTCATAATGAACGAAGTGTCTGATACAGATGTATGTTTGTTCAAGTTGTCATATTGTATTAGCAAAACATGATGAAATGAAAAAAGGTGAATACCAGCAATGATAATAAAACGGATTCAGTATAAGGATATGATTTGAAAGGGCTGAACGAAAAAAAATTGTATAAACGAATAGTGGAACCCAATACTTAAAGTAAAATAGAATGCGAATCCATCTAAGACATCATATTCATTGTCGTTCATCAGTGACCGTGTATAATTCTTGTACCCCGACTACGTGGTCTTCATCTATCAATAAGACTCAAACCAACTGTCGACGTCTTTATGGATTGATGCCATATTTTGTTTGAACCTCGAAGGCTTCCATCCAACTTATTTTTACAACATGTAAAATTGCCTATCATGGTAGACAATGATTGGGCATACATAACACATGAAATTCTGTTAATTTGTCTATCTTTATAGTTAAATATTTGTAAACCATTTATGTAAAGTTATTCAAAAGCATCACTATTTGTTTATTTCATATAACTTAGAAAGTGTTACAAGTATGTAAATTACAGGAAAATATAATAAGAATGATTCTTGAATGATAGTTAATTTTTGTGATGACAGTTATAGGTCGTTAATAAACCATAATTATTTAAGTCAAAATGTGTCCACAGATTGTTCGTCCTTGATTTATTAGTTGTCTAATAGGTTAACATATTGAATCAATTTCAGTATGTTGACTGATTATTAAGTTGTGTCAGACAGAGGGTTTTGTAGAGAATATAGTCAATTGAAGCTAGATCACCATAAAAAACCTGAAGCCATTGGATGACCGTTTCTCCCTAGTATGGTACTCCTCAGCATTGTGCATCCATGATCTCACTCGCAGAAACGCAAATAAATAAATAACTAGGTCCTGGGTTCTAATCTCATGAAGCGGGATCGTGGACATGCACTGCTGAGGTGTGCCACAATAGGATGAAACGGCCATCCAGTGCTTTCACACTTTTCATGGTGCTCTAGCTTCAATTGACTCATGATCTCAACTATTAAAACTGCTATAATATCCACAAAAACCCATTCTGATACAAATAAATAAATGTTATACAAACAAATATTTATTTTCAGAAGGGGTTTGTGGAGCTTTTAGAAATTTCACAGATTGAAATCATGAGTCAATCGGAGCTAGAACACCATGGAAAACCTGGAAGCACTGGACTGCCGTTTCGTCCTAGTATGGGACTCCTCAGCAGTGCGTATCCACGATCCCGCACTCCGCGAGATTTGAATATTCCAAATAGATTGATTTTTATTAGTTGTTTGAATTCTTCCACTGATGTTTAAAACTGTAATTGACCAGTCTATTTCGTATATATGGAGTAAACATTAACTTTTTGACATATTTACACCCAGCTGACGAGTCCTAAACGGAATGAACCATTCATCCTCAGTTCCATTGGTAATAACCAACTAAATCTGATTATATTCTAAATAGTCTTATAAAAATTCATTTCTTTTTAATTGACTTCATTTTCAAAGTTATTTACAAATTGAAGAAAAATCTCCTAAAAAGAATGGAACTTCCGTTTGATTAGGATTAGTGAGAAAAATATTCAACCTGTTTGCTTATTATACTCAGCTATTCCTATTGTTTAGTACTCTTGGACATTAGTTCACTCGACAAGTCCTCAAATCAGAAAATGATTCAACAGGAAAGAGATTCATATTCTAAATAACAAGGTTAGATGAAAGTAAGAAGCACAGTAGGAAAAACGTTAGTATATTTATAGTTTTTACATGAGAAGATTCTAGGGTGTTCTCCAAGTATCGACTAACGCTGATTAGATAAGAATTAGCCAATACTGTTTTTTCCCCAGAAAATATATTACTGATTTAATGTAGTCGATTCGTTTTACGAATCTGAATCATGCCAGGACAACAACAATAAAATCATAACAATTTAAATTCAGTAATATTTCATGGGTTCTCGCCAACTGCTAAGAACCATATATGTAGTAAGGTGTAACAATGAGGTATGATTTTGAGATGGTGGAGAAGATATTTAGCTCAGATGTATGATTTTGATGGAGTTTTGTTCTGTGAGCTGGATGGTTTGGTCATGCAGCTTTCATCGTTCTTCTAAACGACATCATTAACACTTCTATCTGAAGTTTGTGCCGATGATGTCTTTAAGAAGAACAATGAAAGCTCCACGATCAAACCATTCAGCTCCGAGAACAGAACTCCATCAAAATGAGGTATGATATATAATGAAGTGGTCGACACTGATGACGAAAGAACTGAAGTAATAACTATATATATACTCATTACATAATTATTTTACTAAATATCTTCATTGCTTCTAATTAATATATTATTTAGATTAAAGAAATTGTAATTTATGGGGAAACAACAGTTCCTATCAATACTGAACTTCGAGGTTGTCTAGTATCGAATTGTGTCCTTCATCAGACAAAATGGCGTTCATATTATGCTGAAATGGTTATTATTACCAATGGTCATTTTCCAAATGTTAAAAACAATCAAAATCAAGTCTGGTTAGCATATCATTATGAAGCGCCTCCACATAGTCGTTTAAATAAACTATTAGGTGAGAAAGTAAGTATATGTGTATATTTTGCAGTACTATATATTAGTCTACTGTATATTACATAAATTGAAATTGTTTATAACAACTAGAATAGAACTAATTGAAGAAATTTTTGTTGTGACTTTAAACCCAGCTAATTATCACTTCATTTATTCGCCAATTGAAAAATCTAACTAGTGTGTTGAATCAATGACATTCGACCGGTATGAGCAGCCTAGAGTCCTTATTGGCCCCTTTGTTCTCCTAGCCCTTCTAGTTGAGTTCATAACGCTAATAACAGCGTCCACTATACGTATCATTTGTTTCAAACATACTTGGTTGATATATCGGCCAAACAGATCGCATCACACTATAAAATAGGAAATAATATTTATACAAGATCAAGCCAAAATGTGCCTGTGAACGTGGGAAACTGTAATCAATAAACTGGGTATAACTTAAGAAAGGTAACCGTATAATAATAATCTATGGATCAAAATGAAGGTTATAATAAGATGAATATAGATATACATAATCTAGTTACTGATCAGTTATACAATAGGAATATATGTATAATATTAGTTCATTAATAGGTCTCGGAAGGTGCTCGTAATCTAATCTTAACTAAGATATAACAGAAACAACTCTCATAACTACACTGAACAGATTACACTAACTACATTTTTCAGTTAATAGTTAATAAAGAGAGATTTTCACAGATAAATCATATTGTAGTGAACGAGAATACAGATGAGGACAACCAATTATATTCGGCACAAAATTACACAGTTATATGATAAAATAGTAAAACCATACTTCAATACTTCATTTACAAAATGTTCATTAATTGTTTCAGACTTCATTATTCCTTCATTTTCATACTAATTACTTTCTGTTCCTGTTCATTACTCTTCGATCTTGTCAACCTTCTTCTAACAAGCATTCGATTCCTGATTGACATTATATATTAGTTATGTTGACATACATAAGACGCACCACAATATTATTTAAATTAATGAACAGAATTTAATGAAATTTCATTGTTGAACATAATAGTCGATTATTTTATGGTTGTATTTATTGTGAACAATTGGAATTTCTGGACAGGTTCATTAATTACAAGCTTCAATGATAAAAAAAAGGTAGAAACTGACCGAAAAAATATATTCAATTGTATATATATATATGTTGAACAAATGCATAATTATGTGCATTAGATCAACATATGACTATCATCTATTTTCAGATTGGGGGGCTTTTGTGGAGATTGTAGTAATCTAATAGTCGATTAATGTAATATCGTGAATTGATTGAAGTTAGATATTAACACCGTCGAATACTGGCTCGGTAGTCTAGAGGTTTGTTATAACTCGTGACTGCCGATTAGTGAGCAGTGACTTATCGATCGGACCAATGACGCGTAAAACACGTGCGAGCAGCCTAGAGTTCTGATTGGTCCTGCTTTCCGTCTAGCTCAGCCAATTAAGTCTAGAACACAAGTCTCAGCCTCTACGATATGAATCATTTATTTCAAACATACTCCGTTTATATACCAATCAAGCAGACAACATCGTACCATAAAATACAAAATAACATTTGTACAATATTTGGCCAACAGGAAAATGACACGTGAAATAAATATTGACCAATAGGGAAATCATACCATTTCAAGTCCAAGGATAGCATTAGAATTAACAGGATAATTTTCGGGATATTTTTCTGAATATCTCAACAAGGTTAAGTGTTCGCTCGCGAGACTGAAGGTTCGAATCCCTCATGCGAGATCATGGGCGTGCATTGTTGATGAGTCCCATAGTAAGACGAAAGGTCCATCGATTGATCCCAGGTTTTCCATGGTGATCTAGCTTTGCTCAATTCATGAATTCAACTATCATTCATTTTATTTTGTTTCACACAGTACACAGGGAATATTTAATCTTAATTCAAAATATTAAATTCAGAGAATTTTAATCTACTATGATTATCAATAATATCCATTTATATGGTTGTATTAGTTAATTAGAAGGAAAACTACAATTAACTAAATACCATAATTGAATTTCACCTTTGATTATGACTAAAAAGATTTTTTGTGAAATAAGAAGATACTTGTTTTATAGAACTTACTCTGAAATGATAGAGAAGATTTGTAACTCGGGTGGATGATTTGGTTGTTGTGGAGTTCTCTTAGTTGAATAATTTAATGACGAAGCTTATATTTTCATCACGGGTAAGGATACTGGCGTTTAATTCATGTAGAAATAAGCGTTTTGTCTACTTGATTTTTATAAACGTCAATTCAGTTCGTTGTAATTCACAGTTTTCTAATAAAACTTCAGGTAAACTATCTTGAATCAAGTCACTTGTGAGTAAATGTTTATTATCATTATGGGTATTTGTGGAGATTGTAGTATTTCCACAGTTGAATTCACGAGTAGATCCAAGCTATATCACCATTGAAAACCTTAAAGAACTAGACGGTTGTTTCATCCCAGTGTGGTAATACTCAGCAGTGCGCATCCACGACCCTGCACTCAGGACTCAAACGCACGACCTTAAGCCTCGTGCGCGAACAATTAACTTTCAGATCACTGAGCTAACAACTTCAATTAGTTCATGACCTTGCGCGATACTTCATCCATTATCATCATTCCTCCTTCTGTTCTTGTTCGCTATTGTAACAGGTTGACTTTCAATAATGTGGTCGATTGGTCTTTGCCATGTAGCTTGATATGTAAGATTTACGTAGATCTATCTACTGACTGTCGATTGATCTCAATGTCATGTTTTCAGTTCCTTTAATTTTTCTGGTCTAGATTCTGGATAATTATTATATCATCTATCTTACATAGCTTAACACCACCACCACAAACATCTCCTTGATCAGAACTATTTATTCTTTATTTATTTTACTTATGCAGGACCAAAAGACACTAAACTTAACTAACTATTGTTTACGACGCGGTTATTTGTGGGTTAGTGTATGCAAAGTGCTAGTATTTTTATTAGCTTTATTCAATATTATATTTTTGGGAAAATATGGAATTCTCACCGCAAAGTATTTCAACAGGTTTCCGTTTCTTATTTCTTGATCGATCCTGACGATAAACATTGAGTGATCGCCAGTTAGATGTTAGCAGTTCAGGAATCGACGTCTGAATAATGTTCATTCTTTTCGATGTATATTCCAGCAATCACAATGTCTCTGATTGTGCTCGTTCCTAACTTGTACAGCGAAAGGTCGTGAACTTTTCACAAACGCACCTGAATAGGTTGTGCAAATAATTGACATAGTGATCTGTTGAAACAAAGAAAAGACAGATCACTTATTAAAACATCTAGATGGCGGGAACAGGTAGCCCAGATATTCAAGCAGACCGCCTAAAGTGTCCAGTTTTTTCCAATTTTCAATGGCTGTACAACTAGGGTTGTTCTTTCTGTGTAAAACTATATAATTCATAATTATTATGAGGTAGTTTTCATCATACAAACTGAAGAATCAACAAAATCGTTTAAGCATTATTGACTGTTAGAGTTAATTGTACATTAATAGCACCGCATAATTATTGTGCCCCATCACTATTTCGCAGTAGTTGAGACTTTTGTACATTCAGATTTCAACCGAGCAATGTGAAGCCATTTTGTTTGCTACAGGGAATAAAGTTTCCGAATAAACCCGAGTGCGGACTACTGAGAAATACTAACTGAGAATGGAATAGTTGTTCAGTGGTTCCTATTGTTCACAAGTTTTCCGTTTGAGAAATGTTCTTAGTGATGAAAATTGGTTTCATTTTAAAATCGTTCCTAAAATTTCCTCCATTAAATTAATATTTCTATTTTGGCGAGATTATAATTTATGGACTACGCTCGAGCAACGTTAAATTGGTCTTGTGAAAATTCACCTACTTAATAGGGTCAAAAGAGGCATTAGGATTGGGATTTAAAGTTAGAAGTCAAATCCAAGAATTAGAATTTCCATCTATGAGTTGACATAAGCTATAATGTTGAATTGCTATTTAGTCATATTGTAATGAACAAGAATAAATGTAGGAACAACCAGTCGTATTTAAATACAAAATTGCAGAATCTCTTGGTAAAATAATGAAAACCATATATGGAATAATTGATTTGCAAATTTACATCATTTGTCTATTACATTCTGTTTGATTCTTTCAGTTCACAATTCCCTTCTATTTCTCTTTCTATCCTCATCACCTTGATCTTCTTAGCCTTCCACTGCCAGGTTTTCCACTTCCAAATGGTGTTACATACTACTGATATCTGTTAATATATACATATATATCATCCACCACAATATGGATGAGTAAATTTCATGCCAAAATCCAAGATTTAAGTCCCATTGATTCATTCATAGATTATAGTCTAACCCTATTTTTCCTACCGGTATATTAGATGTTAGACGGTAGAATAAATGAAATATACACTTCAAAAGTTTGTTTTTCTTTCCATATATGTAATCATCCTAGTTTAATCAAATATCTCAAATTAGGTATCATTATCAAAGTTTGACTTGATAATTTTGAATAAATTGAGCATTGAGTAGATTATGTGATGGTGGACAAGATTTTTAGCTCAGGTGGATGATTTTGATAGAGTTTTGTCTTGTGAGCTGGATGGTTTGGTCGTAAAGTTTTCATCATCATCACACACTTCAGATAGAAGTGTCGTTGATTATTATATAAATAAAATAAATTAGTATGTTTGCGATATCCAAATGAGTAGAAAAATTAGATTTTCTAACGTTTCGTCACTTAATTGTGGCCACTTCTTCAGAGAATAAATAACCAAATCAATTAATATTTTAAAAGTTTAATTCATTGGATAATGTAATTTTATTCATGTAAATACATTATGAATGATAACGTGATATATTACAATGTTAATGATGAATCATATCATGAATGAGTAAAGTAACAAAAGCCAAAAAGCCAAAACTAATCTGTTCTATTAAAAAAATACAAACAAACAAACAAACTATTCAATTATCAATTGTAAATCATGTAACATTGAACATTGTAAGTTTTATAAATTAAGTAAACTTTAGACTTTATACTTATAATTATCTAAAGTTTATTTCATTTTTATGATAAAACGTCATATATCAATGGTAATAACCTGTAGATCTAATAAGTTCAATTATAATTGATTATTTCGATAGTGAATCATTTGAAAATATTATATAAATATATAAATAGTAATTGTTAAATATAAGTTTAATGAACAAAAATGAATGGTAGCTATTTGAGACTCGTCAGTTGAATGTACTTTTACATTCAACAGTTGATGTACACTCTGAGACTCAAATATAATACCTTTCACTATAAAAACCATCACGTTATTCACTTAGCTATTGAGTACTGATAGACACTAGCTCGTGTAATTTGATGAAGTTGAAATTCAAGTGGAGTGAACATCAACTGTGAGATGCAGGTACATCCAGATGATGAATTTCAAAAACGATGAAACGCGTGTCCTACATTCCATCAACAGCCACTATCCATCGTTGTTTAAAATGCTTATGACTAAAGACAATATGGAGGCAATGAGCAAAGTATGCATATATGCCAATAAGAGATTAATCAATTTCAGTTCGGAACATCAATGGGAAGATTGAAGTAAACAATAGGAAGTGAATTTTGTGATATATTTTGTCGATGTGTTTGATAGAATAAAGTACGTTATAAATGAATCATGAGTTTCCAAATATTAGAACTGATTATCGAATGAATCAATCAACCATAATGTTTGGAACAATTCAATGTTTTAATTTTCATTATTGGTAATAAATAGTGAAAAGGCTATAAACAGAGGTTGATGGGGGTAGAAATCTCATCATCATCATCATCATCATCATCATCATCATCATCATCATCATCATCATCATCATCATCATCATCATAGTCACCATCATCACCATAGTCACCATCATCACCATCATCACCATCATCATCATCATCACCATCATCATCATCATCATCATCATCATCATCATCATCATCATCATCATCATCATCATCATCATCATCATCATCATCATCATCATCATCATCATCATCATCATCATCATCATCATCATCATCATCATCATCATCATCATCATCATCATCATCATCATCATCATCATCATCATCATCATCATCATCATCATCATCATCATCATCATCATCATCATCATCATCATCATCATCATCATCATCATCATCATCATCATCATCATCATCATCATCATCATCATCATCATCATCATCATCATCATCATCATCATCATCATCATCATCATCATCATCATCATCATCATCATCATCATCATCATCATCATCATCATCATCATCATCATCATCATCATCATCATCATCATCATCATCATCATCATCATCATCATCATCATCATCATCATCATCATCATCATCATCATCATCATCATCATCATCATCATCATCATCATCATCATCATCATATCATCATCATCATCATCATCATCATCATCATCATCATCATCATCATCATCATCATCATCATCATCATCATCATCATCATCATCATCATCATCATCATCATCATCATCATCATCATCATCATCATCATCATCATCATCATCATCATCATCATCAATCATCATCATCATCATCATCATCATCATCATCATCATCATCATCATCATCATCATCATCATCATCATCATCATCATCATCATCATCATCATCATCATCATCATCAATCATCATCATCATCATCATCATCATCATCATCATCATCATCATCATCATCATCATCATCATCATCATCATCATCATCATCATCATCATCATCATCATCATCATCATCATCATCATCATCATCATCATCATCATCATCATCATCATCATCATCATCATCATCATCATCATCATCATCATCATCATCATCATCATCATCATCATCATCATCATCATCATCATCATCATCATCATCATCATCATCATCATCATCATCATCATCATCATCATCATCATCATCATCATCATCATCATCATCATCATCATCATCATCATCATCATCATCATCATCATCATCATCATCATCATCATCATCATCATCATCATCATCATCATCATCATCATCATCATCATCATCATCATCATCATCATCATCATCATCATCATCATCATCATCATCATCATCATCATCATCATCATCATCATCATCATCATCATCATCATCATCATCATCATCATCATCATCATCATCATCATCATCATCATCATCATCATCATCATCATCATCATCATCATCATCATCATCATCATCATCATCATCATCATCATCATCATCATCATCATCATCATCATCATCATCATCATCATCATCATCATCATCATCATCATCATCATCATCATCATCATCATCATCATCATCATCATCATCATCATCATCATCATCATCATCATCATCATCATCATCATCATCATCATCATCATCATCATCATCATCATCATCATCATCATCATCATCATCATCAATCATCATCATCATCATCATCATCATCATCATCATCATCATCATCATCATCATCATCATCATCATCATCATCATCATCATCATCATCATCATCATCATCATCATCATCATCATCATCATCATCATCATCATCATCATCATCATCATCATCATCATCATCATCATCATCATCATCATCATCATCATCATCATCATCATCATCATCATCATCATCATCATCATCATCATCATCATCATCATCATCATCATCATCATCATCATCATCATCATCATCATCATCATCATCATCATCATCATCATCATCATCATCATCATCATCATCATCATCATCATCATCATCATCATCATCATCATCATCATCATCATCATCATCATCATCATCATCATCATCATCATCATCATCATCATCATCATCATCATCATCATCATCATCATCATCATCATCATCATCATCATCATCATCATCATCATCATCATCATCATCATCATCATCATCATCATCATCATCATCATCATCATCATCATCATCATCATCATCATCATCATCATCATCATCATCATCATCATCATCATCATCATCATCATCATCATCATCATCATCATCATCATCATCATATTTTGCAATTTTTATGCTTCTTTTCTAAGGTTTCCATGATTTGAGTCTGTACTGTATAAATGACCCATCCATTTGGCATAGTTTTTATGAAAACAATAATTGGCCTTCTATTGATCTACAATGCCGAATAAATAGTCGATGATGATTTGTACACATTCACATGGAGCTATTCATTGTAACAACGATTTTCTTTTGCTGAGACTTCACTTTCATACATACTTATTCCAATTTTAATTGTACTATTAGAAATTTAAGGTCAATTCAATATTAAATTCATTTTGCTGTTGTTTTTGTTGTTCTGGTTGTTGTCAGTTCTCGTTTTCATAAACATAATAATAAATAAACATTGATCATTTTCTTTTATTTCTAGATTAATTTCACCGCTACATATAGACTTGATTCAACAATACATTTACCATATGGAAAAGTTATAGAAAATCTAGAATATCATCAAAAGCCTAATGATAGTAGTAGTGATATTAGTAGTATGTAGTATTATTAGTAGTATTAATAGTAGTATTGGGGATTTGTTTAAACCACGAAATATATCTGCATTGAAAAAGAAAACTGTAGCATGGATTGTAAGTAATTGTCATCCGAAGAGCCCAAGAAATTTATACGCTTATGAGTTATCAAAATATATCACTGTAAGTATCTTTAAAATTGATTTCTTGAAAACATTTATTCGATTTGGTTATAATATTCTTTAAGAAGCGATTTTTTCATAGTGAATACTCTTTTTTTTAATTATCATATTATGTCAAACTATGAAACAAACCAATATGAACCAGTAGTAGTGATGTATGCTACTTATATCTATCGACAGACATAAGTAGTATATTAACACCAATCAAAAATGGAATGTCTGCCAATAGAAAGTTAAGAAGATCGAATTGAACAGAACATAGATTTAAACATGAAGTAATTGTACTAACAACAATAGTGAATGATTGATGAAGTCTGTAAGAGATGAATAATGGATAATGTGCAAAGGAATTATGTACTTTATGATTTTCATGATTTTTGAAGATATTCTCTACTTTTATATTAAACAATAAATTAGTTTTGCCCATCTGATTGTTCATTCACAACATCATTGCGACTCAAGGTTATATCGAGGCAATCCGTACAGGATGCACATATCCTAATAAGAGACTGATTAGTTGTAGTCTTAAATAACAAATGGAAGATATAAGTGAAACAACACCAAGTGAATTTAGTATTTTGACATCTCTAAATAACTGTGAATAACTTTCGATAATTGATTGTTGTCTTTTAATTTCTCTTCAAGTATCATGTTTTTTTTTCCATTAGGCATTATAATCTTCCTACTTTGGAATATGAAGACAAATTAATAATTAGATTTGAATGAGAAGATGTTTTTGACATTAATTATGAAAATAAGAAACACATATTCAATTGTATTTGATAACAGTAACTACATACTTAATCAAGACTTCTCAGTTTATATCACCATACTGACTTATCTCAATCAATTTTGAGATTCATTTCACTGAATTTATTATTCCAATTTTGTATATCATGTAACTTACCACATAAATACTAGTAGCTTACGAGTATCTTCATCTTGATAACTTCTCGATATCACGATATGGTGTGTCAACTAAGGGTAATTCACATGTGGGCAGTCAAACCAAAATGTGGCATCAGTGCTTGAAGTCACTAACTTCTAGTCTGAGCCATGTTGGTAGATGCAGACTACTTGGTTGGGGTTCGCGTGACTATCGTAACCAATGGTTGGAGGCTCTATGTGACGTGGCTCAGAATCGATCACAATGGCGTCGGTGTATACACTTTCTGTCTTCCTTTAAACCGTGAGATTGAAATTGCTCAATATCTTTCTTTCTACGAACTAATTCTTTCTTCCTGTACTTAATCCGTATACGCAATCTTTCTTTTGTATATCACCACCTCTGAATTAACTGCTTCTATGAATCCGGTGTCCATCTTGTTGTGTTAATGAGGTATGACAACTTGGAACGATGCACATATATGTGCATCTATTCGATATTCACTGACCCAATTGTCGTATAATTTCACTATGGTTCAGTGACATTTCACTAACCCTACAATTCTGAATATACTTTGATAATAATATGTTTCAGTATTTTTCTTTTAATCATAACATTTCTCAATTATTATCATCCATTACTCATATCACTTACTCATTTATAAATAAAGGTTGATATATACGGTAAATGTAGTCAAAGAAAATGTCAAGATTCAAAATGTCATAAAATGTTAAAAGAACAATACAAATTCTATTTAAGTTTTGAAAATTCTCTTTGTCAAGATTATATAACAGAAAAATTTTTTGAAAACGCTTTGATGTAAGTTCTTCACTTCATATACATCTCTCCAAATTGTTGTACACTTTTGAACAGTTTAATCTTTTCTGTATAAGTGGAATTATCTATGAAATCACTGGATTAGATACAATTGTTAAGTTCAGACATTATGAATGTGGGGCTGTTTCCACTGGAGAAGTTAAAAGATGGTTGAGTAATGTCGTGAATTGATTACGGTTGGATATGTAAATCATTAAATGTCAACTTGGTAATGTAAAGGTTAAGCGCCTTCCGCGAGACTTAATGGCATTGAGTTTGATCACTGGCGGTCTTGGATTCATACTGATGATTTAAATCACGCTATCACGAAACAACTATCCAGTTGTTTCTGGCTTTCAGTAGTTTTTTAATTGACATCATTTCGTGATCTTAACCATAAAACTCAAAAATAACCACGAAGCCCCTGCATCAAAAGTCAAAAATTCTCCAGTATTATTCAAATATTTTTCAACAAGAGAATCTTCAAATTTTCTCAAATATGAAACCATTGGATTTATTGTTGTAAATATCTTTTTCTGGTTTAATACTTCTGGTTAATTAATTAACAGTCCAATGTATTCTCCAGCATTTTCCTATGGAGACGTATACTAGACGGGCACAATATATGATTAAAGACGGATAGTGGCCAATAGCAGAATCCAGGACGCGCGTTTCGTCCTATATGTGACTCATCAGCTGGATGTACATGCATCCCACAGTTGATCTTCACTCTGGGACTCGAACCCACTACCGTTCGCTTCAAACGTCATCGCTTAATCCATTCAGCTACTGAGTCCTCATAGCCACTGGCAATATCTAGGCAATATGCACAGTATGCAAATATACTAATAAGAGACTGATCAATTGCAGTCCTAACATCAATGGGAAGATTCAAGTAAACAATACTAAGTGAATAGTGTATGATTCTGTAAATTCTACATAAGTAAACATTATTATACTTTTAAAAAAAGTACAGAAATAAAAATTTAATTAACAGGAAAGATTTTAAAATGGCAAGTAAGAACTATAAAAAGACAAATGAAATACAAATGTAAAGTTATACAACAAAATTTATAATCAGTATGGCGATTGGTGGATGTTGTAGTATTTCAGCAGTTGGATTCACTAATCGATCTAAGCTAGACCACCATTGGAAAGCTGGAAGCATTGAATGAAGGTTCGCGCAAGATCATGAATCGATCGAAGTTAGACACTAAAACAGTTGAATGCCAGCTCAGTGTTTTAGAGGTTAAGTGTTCGTGAACAAGACCGAAGGTCGTGAGCTCGAGTTCTGAGTGAGGGATAGTGGATGTGCACTGCTGAGTATCCTTATATTGGGACAAGACGGCCATCTAGTGCTCCCAGGTTTCCAATGGTGGTCCAGCTTAGATAGACTCGAGAATTCAAGTCTTAAAATATTTTTTGTTTAGAGGAAGATATTGTGAGTACATTTGAACTATTTTAACTGATTTTTGGCAAAACTGGTTGATTTTTAAATGTCAATTCCTGACACTTCATAAACTCAACAGGACAGAAATATTTTCTCTTACTTAGCACAAAACAGCATTTATTATGTCTGCGGATCGGTGTTATGTATTAAACTAAACGTACCTATATATTTTCCAAGCTAGTCCTAACGTTGTTCGCTTGAGTCCTTACGAGGTTAAAACTTCACAAACTAATGTATATGTACCAGCTAGATCTGCACTCCTTAGCTCATTACTGCTCAATTTTTGGTTCTAGTTTTTTTTCAGAACGTTTTTGGTTCTTGCATTCGATTAGGCGTACATACTAATCTTAAACATGGTTCTTTCATTTAAATGGATATTTCATATATAGAAGTTATTTGCAATTAATGAAAAACTACCTTATGGAGATTAAGAATCGATTTATGTTAGAAAATTATTTAAAGCCTGGAATCACTGGATAACCATTTTGTCTTAGCGTAGGACTCTCCAACAGTGAAAACTCACGACCTTGTAACCAGGGATCTAAAGCAAAACCTTCGGTCTCGCATGCGAATGCTTTATCTACCGACCGCCGAGTCAAGTTCCAGTAGTGTACAAGTCCAACTTCAATTAATGGCCATTTGACATAGATCGGTTCGAGATCTCGAGAGAATTTAACGATCTCCACAACCCTATTGTATTAACATTTCATATCAATAAGTTCACAAGATATATATTTTACCAAAACTTGCAATAATGTTTTTAAAAAGTGTTTATATGTTTGTTATCACTATGCTTCTACGCTTATTCAATAGATTATTTCATATGGACTTTTTTGATTTTTAAGGAATGATGTTATACCAGTTGTAATGGGTGCATCAATTGAAGAATACAAGAGTGTAGCACCACCGAATTCTTTCATACATGTTGATCAGTTTTCTAGTCCAAGACAATTAGCTGAATATTTACATTATCTAGACAAAAATCATACAGCATTTAATGAATATTTCATTTGGCAGAATAAATGGAAAGTATTATCATTTCCTGGACGACCAGAATGTGATTTTTGTTTATTGGCTAATGCTTTGCCTAGTCTCAAACCGTCTTGGTATAGTGATATTAATTCATGGTTTGACAAAAGTTGTCAAGAAAGGAAGCTGAAATGGAAAGGTATGCATATTTTTGGATGGGGACATGAGGTGAAATGTTATTCATTATTAAGTTTTTCTTTGTATTTTAATACAGCCTCTTTAAAAGTCTGTAAAATAATTTAGAAGTGGTAACTTTGGTTTGCCTTTTTTCTCACAGATTTGCTGGGAGAAACGTAGCTTAATAGGCTTTTGATCATTTAATATAACACCATTCTCAGAAACAAAGACTTCTCCTAGAATAACAATATATCTATGCAGAATTTTTGTACTAAGTCTGGAAAAACAACGCAATACAGTTTCAGTCGGAGTGAACGTAAAATTCCCCAGCGATACGGGAGACAATATACTTTATTTAAAGCGGAATGTTATCTGTTAATTGAAATTTACTCTTCAATATCCCAAAACTAGAACTGCACAATCAGGCTTCAGTGTTATTATTATAACTCAAGAAAGTCAAACATTCTTTAAGAGATTAGTTCATTTAAAAAACGTACCGATAAAATCACTTTTTGATATCTCTGTAACGTAACACAGTTCACTAAAAATTACCCCTAGTAATACTGGGAAAAGAGATTGTAGTGAACAAGACCAAAATTACAGAACATCTTAGAAAAGTCTGAGAACCATACAATAAATACTTCATTTGCAAAATATCAGTCAGTCGGCTCAGACTTCAATGTTCATGCATATATATATATATACCTGACGTTTGTGCTGATGATGTCGTTCAGAAGAACGAGGAAAGCTCCACGATCAAACCATCCAGCTCGGAGAACAGAACTCCATCAAAAACATCCACCTGAGCTACAAATCTTCCCCATTATCTTCGACTGTCCATATTTTACACCCAGTAGTTCTAAGATCACTGAACCAATATATATATATATATATATATATATATATATATATATATATATATATATATATATATATATATATATATATATATGAGAATTAGTAACTGTTTATATTGCCATTGTCATGAAACAAGACAATGTAGAAAGTATCATATTACTTAACTAACATGTTACATTATGTTAGTAAAGTAAATTTTTAATCAGTTTGTCCACACTTCTTTAATTTGAGGACAAATTTCATCATATAATATTAATAATAATCGGAAAACTGTAGAAAATTGAAAAAGAACTAAATGAAAACTATTTTTTGTATATAGAGTCTTCTTCATAGTGCCAATCTCATTTTAAATCAACTACCATCCAATGTTGAAGTCAAAATCCATCCACATTCTGAATGTGATTGGTTTTATAAGCAACTACTTCTCAATTACAATTTAAGATATTCGTATAGATTAAGACATTTAAAGATTACTTAGTCTTTTTTCCTGATTTAAGTAATTTAGTATCAGAAGGGGTTTTGTGGACATTGTAGTAATTTCAAAAGTTGAGATCATGAGTCAATTGAAGCTAGACCGCCATGGAAAACCTGGAAGCACTGGACGGCCGTTTCGTCCTATTGTGGGACTCCTCAGCAGTGCGCATCCACGACCCCGCCCTGTGGGACTCGAACCCAGGACTTATCAGTCTCGCACCGGGCGCTTAAACAACTAGGCCACTGAGCCAGCACTCAATGGTGTTGATGTCTAAATTCAGCTAATCCACGAAATTGAGTGACACATCCACCATTTTCATCAGTGAGCTACTATCTCACAACTGACCTGGTTGAACTCTATTGGTCACTGCTTCTCACTAGAACTCCACGATATACCTCTTGAAGCCAGTCACTAGTGAACATATGTTGATTAGTATCAAAAGGGGTTTGGTGGAGATTATAGTAATTTATGCAAAATTGATTCAGAGGTCTAGTTATTCTATCATATCTCATTCATCAATGGATCTGAAACATTTAAGACGTCTTGTTAAGTTAGTTATAAAACAATTAAGTATTTGAATTTTTGGCATGATAACTAGTTATCTTATTTACTGTAAAAAAAATGTGCTTATATCCTTACTAATGTTAAAAACTAAGAAGGATCAATTTGTATTTTCTATCGCTTAAAATGTAGATCTATTTGTAAAATTACATTTGAAATCGAAGTCTCAAGCTGTATTGTTTTCTGATATATTTCACTCACTACAAAAGTTCTAGGTTTACATTGTATTCAAAATTATGTCGAAGAGCTAATGAATGAAATAAGAAATCTCTGTCATTACATTATGGTTTCCAATTTTAATCAACTGGATTATTTGATTAAGTATTTTAGGGTTTCAATGGTTAAGATCATGAGTCAGTTGAAGCTAGACCACCATGGAAAACCTGGAAGCACTGGACGGCCGTTTCGTCCTATTGTGGGACTCCTCAGCAGTGCGCATCCACGACCTCGCCCCCTGCGAGATTCGAACCCAGGACCTACTGGTTTCGTGAGGTAGTAACTCACTGAAGACAATGGTGAATGTGTCGCTCGATTTCGTGGATTAGTTGAAGTTAGACATTAACACCGTTGGATGCCGGCTCAGTGGTCTAGTAGTTAAGTGCTCGGGCGCGAAACCAGTAGGTCCTGGGTTCGAATCTCGCAGGGGGCGAGGTCGTGGATGCGCACTGCTGAGGAGTCCCACAATAGGACGAAACGGCCGTCCAGTGCTTCCAGGTTTTCCATGGTGGTCTAGCTTCAACTGACTCATGATCTTACCCATTGAAATTACTATAATCTCCACAAAAACCCATTTGATATTTTAGGGTTTTTATTGATTCGAATTTACATGGGTAAAACAGTATCTATGTAATGTTTGTGTAACCTGGAATTCAAAGTTTCGAATACTTTACATAGTTTAGAATATTCTTACAATGATAGATTTGCTTAAAATAATCTATGATTAGATAATTAGCTAAGATAAACATTCGGTTACACAATGATACTTCATTATTGATTCAACCCACTCACTATTTCTTACTTTAGTGTGAATACACACTTGTTCTTGATTATTGATCAGATATAATTAGGTCGAATGTAATTCATGATCAAGTATCGTGTTTTAGGGATAGTAAAATCATCAATTCAACTCTGATTTTCTCATTATAACAACACATATCAGTGAACAAGTATTTTTCTCAATTAAATCATTAGGTTTAACTCTACTATAAAACAGAATATTTATATGGATATACGAAAATATCAAATCAGCCAAGATAATTTATGAGTTCATGATAACAATGAAATGGATTGAATAATTGAACATGATAGGTAAAAAGAATACAGATCGATAGTAAATAGGCAGGTATAATAGTAGTGATAAGATATAATAACAATTCGATATAACAATTTTAACATAGAAACTAAATCAACGACCTGGATATGTAGACTTTAAAATAATCGTCACTAAAAACCATTAAAATCACATAATAACTGTGTGAACTATAATATACGTAATGAACGAGAACATATAGGGATGATCAATTGTAATCCAATACGAAATTACAGAATCTTTCAGTAAAATATAAGAACCATACACTGAATATTTCATTGGCGAATTTCCATCATTTGTCCTTCACATTCTGTATGATCCTTCTAGTTCACAATTCCTTCCTATTTCTGTTTCTATTTTTTTCAAATTGACCCTCATAGCATTCTACTGTCATGCATTCCTCTTCTGATTGGTGTTACAAACTACTGATATCGGTCGACATAAGTAGCATACATCACATATGCGTCAGAACTGATATTAAAATATAATAAAAAATCATTTTAGTGAACTAGTAAACAAATCACTCCCTGCCTGGAATAAACAGTAACAGTACAGTTAAATCAAACATATACTCTCTCAATTCTAGTTGTTTATAATTTTATGTTGCTTCATAAACAGTAGTATAGAAGAGATTAGGAAATAATTCTGAAAACTTAAAATAACTGAATACTTACAGTGAAAATATCGAAGTTTAAGTTGTAATATTCTTATTCAAAACAAAATAAAAGTCTATGAACTGCGATTTGTAATGATTGAGAAGCATGTTTATTGAAAAAGACAGCGCATGAAAAATAGAATTGATCATTCAATCATATCGAGAATGACTGATCAATTGCAGTCCTAAATAACAATGGGAAGATACGAGTAAACAATACCAAGGGAATTTGAAACTTCACCCCATTGCAGGACTCAGCAGCTAAGTGGATAACGTGATGGCGTTTGAAGTGAATGGTACTGCGTTGGAGTTCAAAAGTGAACATCAGCTCTGAGATGTATGTATATCCAGCTGACGAGTCCCAAATAGGACGAGACGCGCATCAGACTGCATTCCACTGTTAGTCACTATCCATCTTTGCTTATATCAGTTACCTAGTTTGGGAAAATTTCGTCGACTTGTGGATCTATCTATTATATCATGTTGTTTATTATAAATAGGCTTGGAAAATATTTCTTGAATTACTTATTGAGGAACCATAATACATTGTTTGTACTATTATCGTAGAATTCAGTTATCATATCTGCTCACTGAATTAAATCTTGTTTCAACATCCATTACACAAGTAAATAAACATTTCAGTTTCCATTTACTTATACGTTCTTGGATTAGATCCATTTTGGAATTGTTGATATCTAGTAGTGCCTAGTTCTTTTATAGGATGAAACAGTTGTCCGATGCTACCTAACTTTCAATGAGTGACCAACATAGGTCTATTCGTGGTAACTACAAGATTCAAGAATTAAATGTAAAATATCGATTTTGTACAAATGCAAAAGTTGTGTCAGCTATGTCGTTTAAGCTGAAGTTGAGGTATAAAAACAGAATATCAACGAGGAAAAACTGAAACAAAAAGTAAAATTAGACTGATATGAGAAGTGAATTCATGTATTTTGAGTATGATAGAGTCAATAACACTTTATTTTGATTGAAGTCAAATCAAATAACATTGGACATTTGTTCAATGTTTAGAATACTGTTTCATTTTCATGTAGTCATGTATTCTACAAGGCAAATATTCATATGAAAACTAAACATAAACTACCACATAATAGTAAAGGATTGATTATGAAAATATGATGTAAATGAAATAATGAAGATCATCTTTCCTTCATCACTTGTCACACTAAACTTTGAATATTTTTTCAGTGACTTTTCAACATAACCTAAGTATCTCTGTAATACTAAGTATTAAGAAATCTGAAAAATAATCTTCATGATATATATTAGAAGTTAAGTCTGCTCAATCAGTCAAAAACAACTACGGAAAGCTGGTTATGATGTTGGATTTAACTGTCCGTAGAGCTTGGAAATTAAACCAAAATTTACAGTACATTCAACAGTGTTCTACATTTTAAATATTAAAGACTTGAACACAAATTCAATGACGGATGTTTATATTCGGCGCCTAAACATTGATGCACAGTATCATGAGGCGAATATGTTTGAACCATCTTTACTTTAATTTTCAACGTAAGTCTTATAGGATGCTTAGAATCAGCTATACCACAATAATAATCACTTCAATTATTTTTTTTCTGAATTAAAGAGATTTAAATACCTTGTTGTGTATGTGTGAAAACTTAGTCAGTTACTATATTAACGAGATTCTTTTATGTCACAAACAACTTGGGTTCTAATGTTTACTTAAGTTTGTTTAATAATGAAAATTATAATCAAAACGTTGTTTTCTCAATGTTTATAACTTTCTCTAGTAATCTTAATATTTGAATAATCAGCATCTTATTAATTCAATAGTTGTATTCAGGAGTCAATTGAAGCTAGACCACCATTGAAAACGTAGAAGCATTTGACGGCCGTCTAGTCCTACTACGAAGAGTCTCATACTAGGACGAAACGGCGCAATATGAAAAATATTAGTAGATTTAGTGTTAACCAAGTATTGGCTAGCGCTGATTGGTTGAGAATTAGCCAATCAGCGTGCAGCAACGCAATCATGCATTAAGGATGCATTAATCCAATCTATAACCCGTTAACAAACGGCCGTCCAGTGCTTCTAGGTTTTCAATGGTGATCTAGCTTCAATTGACTCATGAATTCAACTATTAAATTACTATAATATACACAAAACCCCTCTCTGATTATTATTAACTGTTTACCTAAAACAACATAGTTATATAACCATACAACAGTCTACAGCTTCCTTAATTACCTTATTACTGGTATAATGATTCATGTAACCATGAGTACTGGAAACAATTTTAGGTAAGTAACAATACACTACCTCTTATTCATACATTTTTGTTTTAACAGTTAGACAATTTACAATTATTACATCTCAGATAAGTTATATTTTAACATTTTTGTTGTGTTCTTTTCAAATTTTATAGGAAGCCAAAAAGATTTCTCTGCAGCTATTTGGTTTTCTAATTTAAAACAAAATAAGAACCCTGTACCTACATTGACCAGTTCATAAATGAAATAAGAATCATGGAAGAAAATGTTTATGATCGACCAATGATATCTCATGAAGAAATATGTCATGAAGGTGTGGTGGTGTGAAAATAAAAGATTTCCAGTTTTGTTCTTTATGACTTCCCTTTTTTGTATGGTCTGTAGATTGTTTTTTTACTGGTATAAAAATAAAAAAATACTTAAATGACTATACTTGAGATGTTTTTATAAGTTTCGAAAAACCGGTGGATTCAAACAAGGGAAAATGTTTGGATTTCTTAACAAAGATAGATACTGGCTAACAATGGAATTCCGGAGGCGTGTCTCATCCTATTCGGGTCTCGTCAGTTGGTTGTATCTGCATCTCAGAATTGATGTACACTTTAAGACTCTAACCCAGTATCGTTCACTTCAAACGCCATCGTGTTATTCACTTAATTACTGAGTCCTGATAGCCAATTGCTTGTGCAATAGGGTGAAGTTTAAATTCACTTTGCTTATAATGCTTGTGAATTGAGGCAATATCAAGGCAATGAGCACAGTATGCACATATGATAATAAGAGAATGATCAATTGTAGTTCTAAACATCAATGGGAAGATTCAAATAAGCAACATCATGTTTAGATTTCTGTTATAATTACTTCCCATTGAACGACTGATTAGAGTTAACTGGATAATGAGTCACATTTCGATTGATGTTCATTGTCTCACAACATAGATCAAAGTAATCTTATAACTAAACAGAAGATTTATATCTCATTAAACCAAGTACTTATGAGCTTCTGATTGAAAACATCAGATTAAATAGATTATTGAAATTTCATTGTTTGGGTGAGAAAATTGTTGGGGCTTAGGATCCGTTTATATTTCCAAGAATAATTTTGACGAACATTTTCATATTCAACTTCACGACCTACTTATTAATGGTATAAATTATCGCAAACATGTGGAACAGATTGTTTGGTTACTTTTATATAGTTTTCAAATTGAAAAGGATTTGGTATTATAAATGAAGATGTTGAGGATGATTCTGTTGATAGTTTTCTGACAAAACCTAATATCGTGTTGCTTAGAGTAAGTGACTCTGTTGATCACCAGAATTCTCAAGTTATTTGAGAAATCGATGGGTTCAATTCATTCAGGTACATAGATAATTCCCAATTTATACTTAAACTATCATCATATATCAAACTACATTCCCCATGTGATAAATTATATATTTGAAGCTCATGTCGATTTCCTTGTCCTCGGTGCTACAAATACTAGAATTTTGGTAATGTATGATCGAAGAATGTAATGAATGGTAGTTTGCTTAGCCAGACTAGTAAATAGTCTAACAGGTATTAGATGAGTTATATATTTTCCTACCTTTATTATTACTGTGATTGTTGTCGGCTGTCGGCATGGCAATATACTTACTTCCTAGTCATGCCAGTCACGTGTTCTTGATCTGAGTTTTGTTGAGATCCTGTAAAATAGACACTGGGAGGGTATCTAGTGTAGATATTCGTCTCAGTTGTGTAATGAAGAAAATAGCGTTATTCCATTTGGATAAATAATTAACGTATGTAAAGTCTGTAATTCATTAAATGCTAAAACATTTGAGTGGTTGTTGATCTAATTAAACTAGTTTAAATGACAGAATTGATTTAATGGCACTTACCGCTGTCTAAATGGTTTGAATAATTTTTTCTCATTAGCGTATTTTTTAGTGAGTTAGTTTTTCTAAGTGATGGGTTCGCTAACCCCATGCCCAACCCTCCTCCTTTATCCGGGCTTGGGAGCCCCAGAGTGGCTCCAGGCGGAAGAAGACCAAAGAACACATTACGCCAAGGAATGAAGACAGACATGAGAAAAATGAACAAAAATAGGATATAACTGGAAAGGAATGCCTAAGATAGAGTGGATTGGAGAATGCTAGTTGACGGCCTATGATCCACTGGGAGTAACAGGCGTAAATAAGTAAGTGAGTAAATAACCGCTATCTAAAGTAATACTTAATATTGGACACACAAATTGGATATTTTGACTTAGATAACTTTTATTTCTTTCTCATGGATACAAGTCATATAGAATCTGTAATTTGTGAGTGAGATTGATTTTTTCTTCATTTTTTCCCCAATGATATTCATTTATCGTATGTAATTAGTTTCCTGTCCCATAAAATAATGTATCTAATCATGTTTACGATATTTGTACAAACATACAATTATACTAACTAATGAATACAGAAAGTTGATTGTTGAATTGGCACATAACTAAGTAAATACTACAGTTTGTTTACATGATCAAAGTTACCAAAGTTTTTTTATTGTTAATTTATTTAAATAATAAATAAATTTAGTCTTAGTTTCATCAACCTATTTGCAGATTGTTTTACTTTGAACTTTATTGAATCTTTGAATAATTGGTGCCTATAAATTAAGTTTACATTTTTTACTTTTAGTAGAGAGTACTATGAAATGTTAAAGTGAATGAAATTCGGTAAACATCACATGGATGTAGTGTTTATTACATTTGATAGTCATATTTACTTAAATTGTACTATTAAAACTATCATCCAGAAAATATAAGTGTTTATTAACAGTGACCTATGTAAAATATTTCGGATCCCATTAATCAAACACAATCAGCAACAATCTACTGTGGGAGAGAACAAACTAGATTTTAGCGGAGGAACAATTCAGGAAGAAGCGCTGGAAGTGAATAAGACACATATTGTAGAAAGCACCCAACTGCGTCACAGGGCAAGCCCTCACTTGGAATTCTAAAGGCCAAAGGAGAAGATAAAGACCAAAGAACACGTTACACCGAGAAATGGAGATAGACATGAGAAGAATGAACAACAATCAGAGAGCTCAGAAAAGGGTGGGTTGGAGAATGCTGGTCGGCGGCCTATGATCCACTGTGAGTAACAGGCACAAGTAAGTAAGTAAGTAGGAAAGGAAGGAAGGAAGTATGTATGTGAGATGATGGAAAGAAAAGTCAATTTTCGATTGATTTGCTCATTATGAACTTACTTCAAGATTACTTCCGTTTTGATTCAATGTAATGATTACTCAATGTAGTAGTTGTTTTATTGTCTCGTATGATATTTTATTCTGTATAATATACGATATTCTTGTATTCCATCGACATGAACTATGCTCTATATGTGATTTGTGATAACTGAGTATTTTATATATGTGATTTCATCCTAATTATGAATCAAAGTGTGTACAATCAATATACAAAATGAGTGTATTTTCGACTATAGTCGTTGTCGTCGTCATAGTGCTTTGGGTTAACAAATCACCACTTATGCCAGTCTTTATGTTCTTGCTTTCACGTCGTGGGAATTGCAGAGGTCTCTCATTCCGAGTATAAGTGATAAGCGTTTCCAACGTAACAATCGGCGACGATCAGATACAAAAAGTAGCCTTAAAAGAGCCGAAACAATAAGCATTCAAACGACTAATTATAACAGTATGTATGTATGTATGTATGTATGTATGTATGTACGTATGTACGTACGTATGTATGTATGTATGTATGTATGTATGTATGTATGTATGTATGTATGTATGTATGTATGTATGTAATATACTTAAATCTAAGTATATTATCTCAATACCTCAATAGGATCATTGCAGTATATTATTACCTTCTAGACCACTGAGACGGTGATTTCCGTAATGTATGTTCGATCCATTTCCAACGTCTTTCCTAATTTCCTCTTCAGTCGAAACCTGGTTTATCCTCTCCCACAGTATACAATTGTTGATGTTATCTTGCGTAGACAATTGTTTATAAATACTTGTACCTTTTTGACGATGGCTGTAGTATTTCTCCAAGTTTTAGCATCATACAGTAGAACTGTCTCAACGTTCGTATTGAAGATTTTGACTTTGATAGTGGTTACAGTTGGTTTGAGTTCCATATATTTTTCAATTGTAGGATTGTTGATTTTTAAATGTCTTCAGAAAACAGTTAGTTCAGTTCTGGTGGACAGATAATTGATTCCACTATATCGAGAATGCACTTGGTGACTCAGGTACTGAACAATTATTTATTAACCATTCCTTTTGCTACTAAGTACGCTATTGTGTTCTAAAGAAACTGGTACCTGTACAGAACAAGCCGTACCATTTGAAGAATTTTATAATTTGGTATGATTTGTTTTTTTTCTTAAATAGGAAACGATTTATTCAACCACTGACTTTATGCATTGATGTAAATAAATACCATTGATTCAGGGAGGTTGTAGTTACATCTAATCAAATGAACTATTGTTCATTATACTTATATGTTCAAACCAAATACTGCAAATTTGGTGGTTAAACTCTCGTCGATTAAAACACATTTTACTGGCATGGACACTTTGGATTAGCCATCTTTAACTTTTGGATGCTCATGATATATTGTTGTTTATGTCTTACCTCTTTAACTTGAACTCATGATCATTTACTGTGGAAAACCTATTATTTATAAGTTTTTATGTAGCCCGAGAAGCTATTGTAGATTTCTCGTATTCGCTTACCTCAAACAGCGCTTTTCGTTACATCTTATAGGATATTTATAAATAGGATACTGACATTGATGTTGTACACTCATACATTCTATTTCCTATGTTTGATAGTTTTCTTATATCCATATATATATCATCATATCCTATTGCCTGTTGAATAATACGAATAAGATGTTTTTTGAAAAACGTCAAAACGAACGACAAGTGACTTTCGACTCCCCAACAAACTACTTGTTAGAAGGTTAAGTCACGATAGAATGTTATACCTCAGTTTAATATTGATCAATAATTGATATACCCTCTGTTGATCAGATTGTTTATACCCTTTAAAAATCTTTTACCCCGAAGCGTCGTCTGAATTATTATTATTGTAAGATCCATTTTGAATGTTTTGAGTGTGAAAATCCCTCCATGTACACATTTGCAGTTTGTTCCTATTGATTCCTTTAGTTATACATTTTTGTTAGTCTTTTTGATTCCATTTGAGTTTGAAACAGGGAAATATCTCAAAAATTATTCTATTAAGTCTAATGTTATTCTGGTAATTGAGATGGTATCATTTTCCTATTGGTCAATATTTATTTTACGTGTTATTTTCCTACTGGTCAATACTTATTTCACGTGACATTTTCCTGTTGGCCAAATATTGTACAAATGTTACTTTCTATTTTATGGTACGAAGTGGTCTGCTTGATTGGTATATAAACAGAGTATGCTTGAAATATAACGATTCATATTTCAGAGGCTGAGACATTTGTTCTGGACTTAACTGATTGGGCTAGAAAGAAAGCAGGGTCAATCAGAACTCTAGATTGCTCATACGGTTTTACGTGTCATTGATCCAATCGATAAGTCACTGCTCCATAATCAGCGGTCACAAGTTATAACAGTAAGCAACCAAGGTGAGTAATGTTGTAATCGGATGACAGTCTTCAAGGCAATAAAACAAAAACCATAAGGTGCAGAGGCTAAGTGAAAACGTTTATAATGACGTGCACTCAAACTCAAACAGGTGTACAAAGGGCATGATAACGTCCTACATAAGCAAGCGAAACAAAATGTACATTCAGTAAAAGACATATTAAGCGTTCGAAAATTGGCAACTACAACGGAATTTATTCGTCTTGTAAGTCTTGTAACTAACAATCTCGATGACGATGAATGAACATTTTCACTCTTCCTGATGGCTTACTGACAAATAACTTTCCATGATGAAGTAGTGAAACGGTCTTGCATTTATAAATAAACTAGCTGATCGTTGAATTTTCATTTCAAAATATGTTGAAACTTATCATTTGGAAAATTAGTAGAAATCTTTATAAATGGAACTAATTTCTCACCCATCACTAGATTCACGAAGAATTAGAAGTCCGAAAACAGATTTTAGTCGAATCCGAAACATCTTTAAGCAAAGGGTTCTTACTTAAGTTCATCAGTCAGGTTAGAATGTTCGCTTTATCACTTAGAATATGTGAGCTGTAACCAATAGTAGTGTCTATTTTTAAACAGCGTGCAAAAGGCGTAACTAAAGCCTTTAATTATTATTTTTACAAAGGACACTGAATGACTTAATTCTACGCTCCATATAAATGTAATTTCTTTGTATTTATTTGTCCGATCAGTTTGTCCGCACAATTTGACGACTCTTTGTGTTATCGCGTGTCTCGGTTTGTGTAATCGATTTTAGGCATTATTTGATTAATTAAAGTTTCAGTTGTCGTATTTCCTTAATTTCGCGCTTATTATCTATCTTTCTGTTACCAACTGTCTCATTTACTCGACTTAAGTACATGTTAACGATATACCATAGTGAGTTGTACTCGAGTTGAGTCATGACTTAATCGTAAATTTCTCACGATTCGCCCTAAGACAAAAATTCAATCATAAGAAGATTTTGACTACTGTCCAATTAACGTTGAGGATGTGCACTGAAATATAATGGAGGGGTTTGCAGAATAATAAAGCCAGCTTATGCAGGTTTCAAGAGAATCCTTTATATAGTCGGCTTATGTATGTTTAACCATTAATGGATGTTGTCAAAAAATGGTAGATGTTTACATCCTTTCACCAACAACACTGGGCTAATCATATACAAGTTAGTCTGAGACCCAAGAAACTGTCAAATTCATTAAGACCAGTGCAGCTGAGTGGCTTGACTAACCGTTTTGCGTAGAAATAGAACTGTGCCTTAACGCTATTAAACAGAAAAAGATAAATCATCTGGCTTGCAGTAGCTCGTGAAGAAGATATTGGGTTCTATACGTGTAAAATACTATAATAAAACTAGTATTTGTGGCTATTGTTTAATCTTGTTTTATCTGAACTAGTTCATCGGGATTTACGTCTGGAACAATAGAAATAGTCATTTTAAATCTTCTAGGGTCATTTAGTTTTCTAACCAGTGGTCTGACACGGCGAATTCTGAGGTCTGTTATTGAATATATGTTGACTTGTATGTCATCGTAACGTCCAAGCATAAATCAAACGTGACTTCTTTTATTCGCGTACACTGAAAATTTTCATGTACTGGCTAAGCTATCAAGTTTTACACATAATCTGTATAGATATATATAAGGATATCACAGTGTAATTTCTATAAGTACAGAAGCACTAGATTCTTAATAGAGAGATCACTTGGGTACTCTTACAACTTGCATCATATGATCAAAAATATAAAATTCAGTAGTAGATGCAACAACATAGCTAAGCGAAAAGATGTTCATGTTCTTATCCAGTTTTTTAAAGTTGGGAAAAGACCCCCATTCAGGTCATCTAAACGTTGTTGGTGTTTGTGCATAACAGTTTTTGACAGCCTAAGAAAACCCAATGATTGCAAGATCATATTTTTTTCTCAAACTTCCCTTACTTTTCGAATGACAGTTTTCTATTTCTTTTTTGTTTTAGGGTAGTAAAGAATAATTGTTATCTTGTCGTGTTCTTTGTGCAATTTATCTTTATGCTAAGGTGGTCCTGTTGTTTTGCATTCAGTTTTAAAGAAAAAAGTTTATGAAATTATTTGGAAACCTTGCCTTTATAATAGTTATTGAAAACACCAAGTGAACATTGAAGACACTAAACGAGCTAGAGAGTCCCAGTGTGGAATTAAATCACAGTATTCAGTAAAAACTCTCAGACAGTTGATTTTTGATGAAGTGCTCAAATCAAAGTCATGCCGTGCCACATAGTACCACTCAACCAAGTCACGATCAACAATGGATTGTGAACCAAGAGAAGAAAATAATTCAGTTGGTCCAAAACATAAATGTATGTTAACAATAATCTTTAATATCGTAACGTGTATCAAGTCCTATTACTTATGCTTGATATATATCACTAACATTTTCTTATCCCATTTGCGTTATCTATTCTATCATCGTTACTGGTTATCATCCATTTCATGGACCTAATGAGACATAACCAGTTTTTTTAATTAAATTAGGTTTTCGCTATCAATACAATCTAGGACTACTGTTTGGTCCTATTTATGACTAGTCAGCTGAACACTTCTGGATTCCGGTGTCAATGTTCAAACTGAAACTCGAACTCAGTATCTGTTTCTTCAAACGCACATATGCTAATGGGCACTGCTTAAATGCACTTCTTAGTGCTAACAACGACAAAAACTCGTATCATTAAATATATAATAATTACGGCTGTTTTTGGCTTTCCATTCAGTCCACATGGGGATTTCGCTCCACTTGATGGTTTGGTTGTATTATTTATTTTCATTGTTTACCTATCCGTGTAATGTTCGGATTAATTAGGATTCTTTGTGTTTGGTAAACTTTCCTTGATAGGAAGCTATATAACTGAAAGTAGTAACACTACCTCTTGATTGTTCCTATTTTTTGTACTGTCAGGCTTCTAATTTTTTAAATATACTTACAGTATTTGGAATTTTTTACCTAGACTTGTTTGAATAACTATCAGTTTGCTTCCTTTACATTCTATAAAACCGCGTATCACTTTTGCGCTCCTCAATACCACCAAAGAAATTTTGTAATTGTCTTATATTTTTATGAAGAGTTAACTAAACGGTTAATATATAAAGGTCCTTTCATAACGTAGTAGGAAGTATAATCCGTTTCTTACGAAAGAACATTGTTTAAAAAGGTGATGTGAGTAATGCTTTTACATTGTTTGCAAACATTCTTCTAATATATGTTCCGGAAAGTTGATCAAGTGGTTTTTACAGGGCCATATGTTTAGTTTGGTGTTACTCCCTACATTGACCTTAAATTCCTGCTGGAGTAGGACTGAACTGATAGAAACTGAAGTAGTTTATTTAAAAAATCAGCTGTATTTACGAAGCGAATACTACATCTCTGTGAGAGTAGTTATGCCCTATACTTTTTAAAACTAGCTCTTCCGAACTGAAAATGTTTGGTGACTATTTGATCATCGTCATTTTCAAAGGATCGCTCTCGTTAGGTGGCAGTGCAATCTTATTAATACTGAAGTTCGACATTACATGTTTATGTGTAGTGATTATAATTCACTGGATGTCACAATTCTGAAACACCAAATCCAGTGTCTTGGACATGTTTTACAGGTATCATACAGGTGGCTTCCAAACAGTCTGTAGTTTACCGACCCTGGTACAGAGTCATTGGTCAGTTTATGAAATGGTGCCGGAGTGTGAAATGTAGCATTGGCATCCATCGGTTCACCACGACTCTCCAGTTGGGTTCACGGAAATTGTGCAACTCAGTGGTTTGATACGTCATTAGACATGAACCAGAATAAAAACCACTGGCGATCATACTGTAGTTTTCTGTTAGAATTTTCATAGCAATTAAACGACCTTTCTTAACTGAAAGTTTTTTGTTCTATGCATTTAAACGAACTTTAGCTCTTATAAAATTTCATTTGAGTTCATTAGTTTATTGAGTGAACTACTCTATTTTTTTACAGTATTGTAGATTTACTAGTATAGTATATTCTTTTTGACGTTTTAGTGTACCAGGATTAATGTGCTTTGAATAAGAAAACTGACAATTAGACTTTCATAGGAAGTTTACCAGTTCATTACTTAAGATTCTGTCAAAATGTATTAGCCAATCAAATATGGTTACTAATCAATAAATATAACCGAACTGTCGTGAAGAAACATCATGATACTATATGGTGTTTCATTCTTGTTTTAGAAACAAACCTTAATTTTCTTCATTGATATCTTCTCTAATTACTTGTGACGGATATCAAATACATATTAAGAGACCATATTGAATAGAAGAAAAACTAGGTTTCCTCCTGATATTTTTAAATAAGATAAGTTTTCTCGAATTTAGATATGCACCCTATTAGTACATGTATCTTATATCGAATATTGTCTGGTTTCAATTTTAACTTAAAGACGCGTTCAATGTAGACTTTCATCATAGTTTCAGGTCACATATTAATCCTATTTTATATAAAAATATCAAATAAAATTAACACATTAAACTTGGACAGTAATTATTGATCGCTTATGTCTTTTAAATTAACTGTAGAAAAAAATTATCTTAAATTCATATCCAATAATTTCGTTGAGGTTTACAATCAAACTGTAGTAGTTTGATACTGGAACAGTATGCTAAAAATTACTTAGTTATTTTCCAAACACAAAAGAACTATATATATCGATGCATCTTTAGTTATTCTTATAATCATATATATATCCAATTATACCTTCAAATATTAGATTTTTTAGGGAATGTATGAGTTGGCTATTTTCATTTAGTTAAGGGTTAAGCTGTTATATGAGCTTTTTTGTTGCAAACTAAATTCATTTATGAGTAAGAGATTGTGGAGATTGGTAAATTATATTGAAATTATGAATCAATCTAAGTTAGAACGCCATTCAAAACCTGCGATTACAAGACACCCGTTCCGTCTCATCATGGGACTCCTAAGCAGCGCACATCCACTATCCCGCTCGAGGGGACTGAACCCAGGACCTTCGGTCTCGTGCTCTAACGCTTAACCTCTAGAAAACTGAGTCAGCGTCCAACGTTGTTAATGTCCAACTTTAACCAATCCAAGACATGGCCCGACCATTTCCCATTGTCTCCAGTGGATAACTACCTCACACCCAAAACGGATTAGTTCCATCAGTCACTGACCAGGACTCCAGAAACTTCTTTTCAAAGCCATTCAGTAGTAAGCGCATGATAATTACTAGCGGGGAATTGTGGAAGTTAAACGTTCACGCCCAAGAGCGAAGGTTCTGGTTTCGATTCCCGCGTGCGGGATAGTAGGGGAGTTCCATACTAGGACGAAACAACCGTCAAGTACTTCCAGGCTTTAAATGGTGATCTAACTTAGATCAGCTCATGATTTCAATGAAGTTTGTTACTTTTATCATTTTACAGACGAAAATAAAAAGTGCTGAAAGTGAAAAAGATTTAATTTTGAGAATTATAGCTCACTTACAAACTCAAGAGGGACTTGCTACTGACAGTAAGTATTTTTATGCTATATTCTAAATTTTAGTGGGATTATTTATTATAAAACACACAAATTGTTTAGAGTAACATGTTCTGTCGACGATTCGTTTATTATCTGAGATGACATTTATCACTCTTCTTGGCTGCCTAATTATTCCAACAATTCTCATCCAAACATAATGTACTATTTTTTCTACTTTCATCGGTTTGCCGGCATTTAGGTGTTTTGAAACTAGAATGCACGTAATATTTCAAGCGAAAATAATCGTGAATTTTACTTGTGATGTTACTTTTACTATTTATAGGTAAAGGCAATGTTTTTACAACTAATGATATTTTACTTAAGTTTGTTTGAACACATGTCACTCTTAGCATCTCAATTTTGAAAATGTTTGAATAAGTTTCGTAATGAATAGATTACACCAACATCAGAACTGTCTTCTTTTATCACTGGCTGAAAGTTTTAAAACTAAAGTGGATTTAACACCATATGCTAGATCAGTGCAAGCGACTTACAGAAATCCACAAACTTATGTTTCTTCCTCTTTAACAAAACAATACTAGTTTACAGTTTTAAACGAACACATATTCGAACTCACATCAACTCGTTCCACAACCGATGTCATCAATTTGCTATACGGTCTGTTAGTAACCTCTCATAATTTTTAGTTGATTACTCTATCCTGTTTATTTTCAGTAATTATTGTCATATTGTGTAATCATTATTTTTGCTTAAACCATATTGATCAATATGAATATCAAGTTAGGAAACTTTTCATTGGCTTGAGAGTAGACGCACAATCTTGTTGAGTGTATTGTCTCGCACGAAACCTAGGTCCATAACAATCTGCCAGTGGTCTACAATCATTCGATATCAAAAGTAGTGCATCTTAATGTCGATTAACTTAGGTTAGTTGTTACATTGTAAAGTCAATTAACAGGATTTGGTTAGCGCTTAAGTCTAGACTGTATAGCATGGATTACAGGTAAGTAGACACAGCCTATATCCAAGTAATGAAACAGTATTGTGGTTAGCATTTCCATTCATTTACGAACTTTAATGAAATCCCTAATCATTAGTTTTACAAGTTGACTTTTTTAATAGAATTTTTGAATGTTTAGGGTTTCATCAGACTTGTGAAATCGATACGTTATGGGTGTATTCTACATTAATGTCATTCAAATTCATTACTCCAAATCATTATTATATTTAAATGGTGAGTTACCCTTAATCACTTTATTTATAAAAACACCTTCAAAAGATGATATTATAAATCTCAGGAAGTAACTAACTGTTGTGATGGGACGAGTATTGGAATAGTTAGGACTACTTTTGAATTATTATTAATATTTGCTAACTGAATTATTGCATTTCTGTTTTCCTTGTTCGAAGCTTTCGGTGGACCTATCAACTGTCGTTATGTATTTTGCTACTTCTTAATTATTGTTAATTACGTACTATTTGCTTCACTCTCTGCGTCTTATAGCATGATTTTGTTCAAAGTATGATTTCTTATTTGCTATACCGTGCTAAGCTGGGTAATTGAAATATATTAATAGGAGCCTGGCTACAGACTTTTCTAACTCAAGGCTGAGGATAGAGAAAGGTGAGTGGATAGATAGACCAATATGGATAAATCCTGCACTAACACAAAGTTAACTACGCCGATCACAACGCGTCACTACTCAAGATTTAGAACGGCAGGCTATAATTGGAATAGAAGATGCGGGGTAGAAAAGTTATGGTCGGAATACTGATTGGTAAATTTAGCACGTGGCATCGACTACTATTTCGAAACATATTATTTACAATGCAAGAGTAATTAGTTAATTTAAAACATTACCAATAACATTGCGAAACAGAAAACTCTAAATATTGATACAATATAAATTATTTTGGTTTTTCTCAGGTAACAAATATTCCAGTCATGAATCATATCCAGTGAACGGAATTAAGTCCTTATGTGCTGAGAATAAGGGGAAGCAAAACTCGTGTGAAAAAGTTGAGCACAATGACAAAAACGTAAGTACATTCTTCTCTTTGTAACAATACAAAAATAGATTATCAATGAAGGATCAGTTCAGTACAACACTTTTCTCAGAAGTAGACCGGAATTTTTAAGTAGATGCAATAATTTGGATGTTGTTATTATTATTGTGAATTATAACATTTTAACTTTTGCATTTAAAAAGATTGATTACTAAGCTTTAGATAAGCTAACTAACAAACTTTCTATACTAAGCCTATTATCTTTATATAAACGAAAGAGTGGCCTGCTTCAACATCTGGGCTACCTATTTCTGGCATTTAGATATTTCAACAAGTGCGTTTCTAAAAAGTGTACAACCTTTCGTTGTACAAGTTACAAAAGGCCCAATCTGATATGTCGTGGTTTCTGGCATTAAGCAATGAAAATAATGTAAACTATTTAGATATCGATTGACTGGAATGCTAACTTCTAACTGGCGACCACTCAACATTTATCGTCAGGATCGACCAAGAAGTAAGAAACGAAAACTTGTTGAAATATTTTGTGCTTCTATATTGTACCAAAAATATAATACTGAATAAATCCACTAATAATAATAAAATAAATATATTCCTTTCTAACTTATCATTAAAACTGGTTAAATTTATTGTATTCACATTTCTTTCATCTGGTTATTCTCTACCTCTCTCAGTACCTTTTTGTACTACTTCGAGTAACTAATTTATTTCATGATAATTCTAGGAATACTACAAAAATTAACATGTTAGGCAAATTATATGGAATCTCTGAAATGTAAATGAAATTCTTTAAAGAATGCTTTCATTGTAAAAGATTTAGAGGTCATATACATTTAATTCTGTTCTCATCATTTACTTGTCTCTATTTATAAAGTAAACTGACTATCAGAAAAATATCATAAATACGAAATATGTAACGTTGTAGTTATAGTCAGCAAACATTCTAAAACACAGATAAAGTAGTATAATTTATTTTAGTCAATGCTCTCCAGAGGTTTTATATTCCCAGAACTTAGCATAACTCTTGTAAGTTCTACATTTTCGTTATTTTATCACCAACATATTCCTTTTGCACCCAGGACCTATCGGTCTCGCGCGCGAACGCCTAGCCATTAGACCACTGAGCTGGCATCCAACGGTGTTATTGTCTAACTTGAACCAATCCACGACATTGCGCCACCGTCACCATTGTCTTCAGTGAGCTGATATCTCACAACAGACCTGGTTGAACTCCACGGCTTCTCACTAGGACTCCAGGAGTGTCTCTTGAAGTCAGTCACTAGTGAGCAGATGATTATTATCAGAAGGGGCTTTGTGGAGACTTTAGAAATTTCACTAGTTGAAATCACGAGTCAATTGAAGCTAGACCACCATAGAAAACCTTGAAGCACTGAGCGGCCGTTTCGTCCTAGTATGGGACTCCTCAGCAGCGTGCATTCACGATCCCGCTCCCCGCGAGATTCGAACCCAGGACCTATCAGTCTCGCCCGCGAGCGCTTAACCATTAGACCACCGGGTACTTTTTAATTAATCAGAACCTGAAAATAACTCATAAATGAATAAATCGATACAAAGTACGGCTCAAAAAGAATGCTTCATAGATGGAACAGTACAGTGTTTCCAAGTAATGATACAACGAAGTCTTGAATTCCGTGCCTTATTAAATTCAGGTTTTATATTCCCAGGACTTAGCATAACTCTTGTAAGTTCTAAATTTTCGTTATTTTATCACCACCATATTCCTTTTGCTTAAGTACTCTGTATCACTGAATAAAATTAATCCCTTGATCCTATTTTTTACTATGTAGGCTCTGTGCAAATTAGGCAATCTTTCTGAGGGAATTCATTCAAAGTGTATCAGATGCAATAATGCTCCAAACAATTCTAAACAATCGCGACGTAATTCAAATTCAGTCAGTCCTCCGGAAAATTGTGGTGCAGTGGAGCTTCATAACATTGAAAAATTTATTAACGTTGTGTAAGTTACACATGTAATTCGACTAAATAATGACTATTTTCAATGAAAAACTATCGTAATTCTAGGTTACCATTTTAGTATGATTTCATGAACTCAGTGTCTAAAAGTTTAAGCATATATTTTTGGTCAACATATTCCACGTAAAAATATTTAACAATGACAAATTCATTGGGCTTGGATTTTGTATATACCAAGTTATCAAATGGAGAATCAATCTTTTCCAGTATAATATTCCTTACAGTCAATTCAATTCTTGTAGATGATGTTGCATTTGTCGTTTACTTGTGTGTCATTCCATCTTTATATAGTAGAACCAAGTGATTCCCTTGGTTTGTGATCGACATTGATTCCGAAAAGTTTCACAACCACATATCCCAGGACGATTTGTTACTTGGTTTGCGAGATTGACTTTCCGGTGGTCTGTTGATTCGGTAGATAACTCTTGTTGAAATTGCTGGACAACCATTTTTACGGAAGCCAGAGAAAAAGTGAATTTCTTCGGGTTTTTTGTGTATTTAGGTTCTACATTTTGCTTTAGCTCTTTTGAATAATGTCTGTACGTAGATTTTTTTGTATGTTGTTACTGTCAACAAAGCAAAACGGTTAACATCAATAAACTGACAAATGACGACAACAGAACCTACGAAGTAAATCAATTGCAAACAAAACCTTCAGAACAAATCGACCTAATACTTTGGTATAACTAGAAAAACCACTTCTACACAAATTAGACATTCATGATGTTGCCCAGAACTACGATGAAAGTTTTAAATAAGCCTAAGCCAGGGATTTCGGAGAACACCGCATCATCAAAAATGTCCATCTGAACTTCAAATCTTCATCTTTCCGAAGTTTGCTACTAGCTATTTCAGGACAGAAACTTTATTAAGCGTGTTTCATACATTTTCGATCAATCAGCGCTAGTGGATGAGTTGAGGTGACCACAAAATTTGTGCGGTTGTGTATACATTAAAATTTTTAAAAACCTTAAAAATCATCATATTTCAATTTTTTGTTTTTATTTGCGACCTGTCGTGTTGAAGTGAAGTGTTCAAGAATACTAGGCCGTAGAAAAAGACTTAATAGCTAGTTACCACAAATGATGGGTTATTATTGAATATCTTTAACTCAAAAAGTCTTGGGTTAATATATTTGCACAAATTTAATTAGATTTATAACTAATTAGAACAGAAATAAATTCCACCCAGAACACATTAATGCTGCTTGCTACTTCCATTTGCATAGGCTGATTCGAAAGCTTCAAACTTTGGCTGATCATTGTCGCAAATCTTTACAAACATGTTTATATCTCCATCAAAATGGTAGTATGAATCCTGCTCATCAACCTGAAACGCCAACTTGGACTAATGTACCTAATTTCTTTCCAAGAGGTTGTCCATGTATAAATTCCAGTTTAAATGATGGACTACTTATGCGTAATTCTAATCGCGATACAACTGCCACTACCCTTTATAAAGTCAAAGATGTAAGTTTTTATTACAAACTGACTAAGTATTTATGGAATCACTTATTGCATATTGAAAAACTGAAAATCTAATTTCTCTTCCTTAACTTCTACCATCATCAGTGCATTTGTTTATTATTCTTAATGACTATAATTGATTAAAGAGACTTCTTTCTAAGAAAGAATTATATTCCAGCAATATCATTATTGCATAGTCAATGTATACGTATAGTAGTTTGACCATAAAATATTTGTGAGGTCTGTCCAATTTTATATCTACATTACGAAATAATCTTGTCTAGACCGCCACTAGGAACCAAAAAGCACAAGATATTTATATCTTCCTAATATGGGACTCCATAGTAGAGTGCACCCAACGCTCCTTTTGGAATCGAGCTCAAGATTTAATGTTTTGCAGCGTGCATACACAGTTTAGATTCCATGGTTCATAAGTTACACTTTATTCCATTTGAGACGTCGCGAGACCATCGTTCAATGCCATTAGTGAGTAACTGTCTCACACTCGAAATGGGTGAACTCCATTGGTCATAGCTTCTTACTAAAACTACTAGAATCACCTCTCGAAATTAGTTACTCGTTAACACATGATTATTATCAGTCTAAGCAGTCTGTAGAGATTGTTGAATTTTATAATGCTCATCGCTGACAGAGTTTTAATTTTAAGATAAATTTCACTTGTCCTCATCTGTTAAATATTTCTAATATATTGTTTATATCATTTGTAATATTCATAGTTGTGTATTGAATGGTGTATTATTTACTATAGGGGATTCCATTGATCATTATTAAAGTAACTCAATCATGAGTTATCTATCTTGTCCAATTAAATATTAAATCCTGTAGTCACTAAAATGTAGTTGTAATTCTGTTGTCTTGTAATTTACCTCAGTAGAGTTGACATGACTTTTATGTACGATATTTCAGGAACACTCTTGTAAAACTTTATTGAATAATTCGATTTCGATGAATCCAACATTTAATTCTAAGTCTCAAAATTATCAAGCTTTTGAACGTAGAACAAATGTTAAACCATGTAAAAAGATTTTGAATGCTAATAAATTAACATTTACAAGTAATAAATATTGTAGTGGAAAATGTTATCACTGTAAAGAAAATCAGTTGAGAACACCTGTGATACGCGAAGTGATTGACCATACGGCACCAATGAGAAAAATAGAATGGAGATAACAATAACATTTGTATATGCTTAATCATTTAAGATATAATAAAAAACCAAATATTTTTTCGAAGAAATATATTTGCGACACTTGTGTTTTCCTTGACTTTGTATTTTCTTTCTACCATCAACCTATTTAATTAGTTATTAAACATTGACTTTGTCAGTTGTCGAAGCTACTTATCAGTGTTTACTTATGTTACAAACATGCATGTAAGAAACATCCCCTCAATTATATTGATTATTTTAAGAAAAGTTGTTTTCGTCCCACAATAGGACGTAACGGCCGTCCAGTGCTTCCAGGTTTTCAATTGTGGTCTAGCTTCAATTGACTCATGATCTTAACCATTGAAATTACTATAATATCCACAAAACCCGTTCTGATACTAAAAATGTAATGTAGTTAGAAATTTTGTTTGTTACTTTTTATTCAGGTGAATAATTTACTTGGTCAGAATTCACCAACAACTTTTTTGTGAGTTACTGATTAAGTATCATATTTCATAATTTGTTAATGGAGATTGCCGTTTAGGACTCCATTTCGACTTTTATTTGGCATATGACTGATAAAATCATTAAATGGTAGTACAGTAAAGAAATCGGCGAGACTATAATATATGGACCAACCAATCAGGTATAAGATAACAGGTCTCGAATTTTGGCGCGAAACCCACCGATCCATTTAGGTAAATAGTTTTGTCGTTATAGCTTATGTCAGTTCGTAATGAAAACCCTAAATATAATTCTTAACCTTAATCATCAACAGTAAATCATAGTTCTAATTCCTTACATTGGTTTATAACCCTCATTCGCTCTTAGTTATTAGGTAGACACTCTCAAGGTATAGTTGAGATCTTGACATTAGTAATTTCAGCACAAAATTCAAAGTCTTTGTCGCCTACCTTTGTGTTATCTTCGTTACTTTCTCAATATGTTGTTTGTTAATTTAACTGAAATTTTACGGCAACACTTATAGTGACTTTAGTCACATACAATGTGTTATGATGTGCAGTGTCCTCGTATACACAAGCCCCCGAGCGGCTACCGAAAGAGAAGGCTACGAGTGAAGACGGGAGCTTATTAGAGTAAACCGATTTACAAACATAAGCGCTCATTTGTATACATATTATATCTACTGAGAAAATGGGACCGTTTCTCGGCCAATAGGATGCACTTGGCACTTAGGATATTTCTGATTGGGATAACGCAGCCTTCTCATTTGGTGAAATTTGATTGGGCTACTATATCATTAATGAAACTGTAAACTTAAATGGTAGTTGTTTCGAAGATGCTTCGTTCAAGCAATACAGCTATATATCGAAAGTAACAGTATGAGTATTACCGATTTGAGGTAGTTCAACTTTAAATGACAAACCTTTCTAAATAGCAGTCATTACAACCACAATGTTTTCGTTTACATCACGAAGTCAGTTAAAATCGTATGAACGATTATAATCAACCGTTAAGGTCTCTATAGTCTACTACGCGTTTTATTCCTTAAGAAATAATATATTAATGCAAATCCGATGAAAATATGCACTGTGTTATTACCTTTAACCCACCAAGGTAATTCAGTCATCATGTGTATCCAGAGTGAAGCATAACAAGTGATAATTACACCAGTTTTTTCAAACAAAATATCTGTACAAATCAAACCATATATACAAGAAATCTTTATTCACTTTCTTTAATATCTTTAGGTTCAGCGTCCCACAACCAAACAAAATCACCACCTGCTGTAAGTAGTTTACTTTGTTTAGGATGTGGTGACACTGAATGAATCATAAAATTTACTGATTTAGCCGTTTCAATTATCAATTCACTAACTGATTCTGGGTTGTGTGGAGATAAAACACCCCATGCATTGCTACCAGGTTGATGATCTAGTGTATGAATCGGTGCATCCGAACGTATGAAATCCCATACAAAAACAAGACCATCTTTTTCTGAACCACTGATTATATGACGATCTAAATTCATCAGAGCACTATCCATTCTGTAAAAAAAGAAATGAAACAAATTATGAAGATCGATTACCATAACTTGTATTAATCTAAATAAATGAATATTAATTTAATAGTACATCTCAACTAAACTTAAACTATACTCCCGATAACTTTTGACCCAACCTCAAAACCATTGAGAAGGCGAGAGTCAGCCAAATGTATATTCTCCATTTCAACCGACAATAGTACATGAAGAAATGTGTGTGTGTATTTATGCACTGTTTTACGCAGTCCTTCAGAATCAACTATTCAAAGGTACAAGTTTTATGGCACCTAGTTCAATAGTAATGCGCAGTATAAAAACCCATTTATATTACCTTTGAACAATTCAAACTCAAATATTGCAAGACTGAGAATCTGTCCAATTAAAGCGCCAGTCATAAATTTATAGCTTTCAATATACCCTAAGACGTAATTTCTCTTCAATCGAATTCAGGAAATAGACGGCTTATCAAAACTTGCTAATGAGATGATTAGCAAAGGAGCTGCTAAAACTGAGACTCTTTGGGATCTGATCAGTTACTAAAAGATAAGTTATTTCACAACTGTTTCAGACTCCCAGTCATGACAATCCATGCAACCTAGGTGATATGCAACTTTGGATACTATCAGCTTATGTAGACATTTAATAAACTGTTTTATAACTTGTAACTTATGTGAAACTAGGAGAATAGCATAACAAACCTTAGATCATGAAACTGAGCAATGTTAACTATAGTCCCGTTAATTTGGAGAGAATGGATGTTAGGATAACGCAAACAGATAAGTCTTGGAATTTCTTAAGGGCTGCGTAAGGAAACTGATGCTTTAGCAAACACTATGATTTTTGGTTTGGTTAGTGTCACCTGACGAAACTTCATATATTAAAAAACACATTACTTAGCCTCAATCAGATTTATAATTTTAGTATGGTTTTATTACTAAGTTTTCATAGCACAGCCAGAAAATATTGAGATGTAGGTTTAAAATCATTAAATATTTCATTAGTGAATATCATGATGAGTCTTGAACTTTTTCGCAAATAAATATACAAACAATAAACAGGCAACTTTTCTGAAAAGAATGATCTTACTTGTATGTTTGATTAGTATGTCCTGTGTATCTGTTAAGAAGTTCACCGGTTAACGCGTCGAATAAACGTAAAGTTGAATCTTGTGTACCAACTAAAAAGCATTGACAATCTATGGTAATTGAAACCGATGTAACTGGGTATCCAACATAATCTTCAGTCATTTCACCTACAGCATTTTATATCGCCCAGTCAACAAAGATAAAGGATATTAAGCATAAATAAAAAAATATCATTTATATCGTGAAAAATTATTCATGAATTGATACAACATGACCATTTGATAAACTTAAGCAAGCCCATCAACTGTGGTTACACTATTTACTATTCCTAATTTGTTGCCAGTCAATTAGTCACAGCCACTTTTGGTCCGTTCATACATAATTGTTATATTTCATTCTATAGTTTGATGAGATCCGGTATAGCCGTAGAGGTTGACTGCTACTCAAGGCAAGGGATAGAGAGGAGCTTGCGAACAACAGGGAAATGTGAACTTAGCTGTCGAGGAAACAGTAGACTTGAAATAGAGCAAATCAAAATTAGGATTCTGAATAATGACTTGGCATGTAACATTGATACGCGGTGCCAAGACATAATAACATTCAGTTGCATTCATGAATTAACTTGAGGTAGTAAGTATGCAGATAGAGAGGATGAAGAGGAAGGTATCTGCTAGGTTTTCTGAACACCTTCCTAGAAACCAATAGCAGTAATGTCTTCATTATTATAGTAGCCAGGTGCCTGATGGACAGTGGATATCAGTAAAGTATACAAAATAATAAACAAATAGCCATCGCCCGTTATACCCAATTTCGCAAATGTAGTTCACTAAATATTTCCGACATGACCCATATGTACGTAGGAAAAACGCAATAGTCCTTTAATTGACACGGTAATTGTAATCATATAATTTATATCACGCATTATCTTATTAATGTCTATACATAAATTTGAGTTTGATACTGATCATGTTGAATAATCCTGTCATAATTTAGTATTTCCTCTGCGATTATTTAAACTTTTAAAATTTGATTATGGATAAATAATAACGTCACCTCCATTATGTATTACTATTCTATCAACATTTAAATTTGGAACGATCTTAACTAAGGTTAATCATATAATTTGGATCCTATTCCTCTTATTACAACTTTCGATGCCGTCTCGAACAACTGTCTGTGATGTGTTAGTGAAAAATAAACACCTTTTGCTTGTTTACTAAGGGATCGTGAGATCGGATCGTAAAACAGGAGAGCAGTTGTATTGCTCTAGTCCGAGTATGATTAGCTCACCCGGATTGTCTGTTTAGTACAAAATTGTCCCGAGAGTAACACTAAGTGATTATTTGTTCAGAATGCAGTTTCTCACACTTGGCAGGAAAATCATTCATCCATTCGGCTAAATAGCGTTTTAGCATTATTACTGATGTCAGTTCGTGACGAAAACCCCGAATCTAATTCCTAACCCTAACCACCAACTGTAAATCATAATCCTAATTCCTCACACTAATATAAAATCCTCATTTAACTCTAGTAAGTAGGTGGACATTCTAAGGTCATTTTAGAGCTGATCAAAGTCGTCCATAAACTGCAGTCTCATCGGTTACTAGTAAAATCTTATTCGCACTTGAGAAACCTATGATCATAAAGTTATCAGTCTACTGTCGGTGTGAAAAGTTATGTTTAATCGGTTGAGAATGAATTTCATAATCTTCATTTAGTTAATTTTATAAATAATACAAAATAATGTTCCTTCAAGAAGAAAACAAATGTACCGCATATAAAGAAGTTTGCCACAGTGATAACTTTTAAAAAAAAATAGATTTTCACTAACCTCGTCGAATATCATAAATCCGAACACATCGATCAACAGAACCAGTAACAATTTGATGTCGACGAAATGCACAACATGTGACACTATCACGTGCCTCATGGATAGTCTACAAAAGAAGCGAAAAAAATGATAAAACACTACGGGAATCAATGAGAAATGAAAAATGCACAAATCAGTCAAAAGTAGGGATAATAATAATAATAAAATAATTGAGTAGTTCAAGTTGCTAGCACTAGATAGAACATGTGATACACAATCGATCGATAATCCGGCCACTTGGTGAAGAACTAGATAAGATCACACACATAATTGATTGACATACATACAATGGAGGGTGGAGGGAGTTTGTAAACTCAAAAATGGAATGAATATCATAACATGGGATAACCTCTTGAATTTATTATAGTCCAATATGTCTGTCTACAATCTTGATAATCACATGTTAATCTGATTGGATAAATCATTAATTTATTGATTGAGATCATGAACCCACCATTGAAAACCTGGAAGCACTGCTAGAAAGCAGAATAGGATAAACACACAGAGAATGACGTAATTTTCACAGAGGAAGTACGATTGAGAAGACATTGCATTTTCTCTTAATTTCATTCAACAACTTATTACATGTTTGGGTATCATTGATTCGTTTCAAAGACTAATATTCCATTATTGGAATAAATGAGACTTAATAGTTGGAAGTGGAATGCTAAACTATTGAGCCACTCCAATTCATATTTAAATGAAATATCCTACTTTCAAATAAAATCAACGAATAAAATACGGTGGATCTGATGCTAATGTGAAGGCGCGGATCGGCAAAGCGAGAGCAGCATATCTTCAATTTAAAAACATCTAAAACTCAAAACAGTTGTCTATCAACCAACACCAAAGTCAGAATTTTCAATACAAATTTCAAGATAGTTCTACTGTATGGACCGAAAACTTGGAGAACTACAAAAACCATCATCCAGAAGATACAAGTATTTACTTCGGATCCGTTGGCCAGACACTATCAACAACAACCTACCGTGAGAGAGATCAAATTAGATCCCAGCGGAGTAAAAAATCGGGAAGAAGCGCTGGAGGTGAATAGGATACACATTGAGGAAAGCACCCAACTGCATCACAAGGCAAGCCCTCACATGGAATCCTCAAGGCCAAAGGAAAAGAGGAAGACTAAAGCACACAATACGCAGAGAAATGGAGACAGATATGAGAAGAATGAACAACAATTGGATAAAACTAGAAAGGAAGGCCCAGAACAGAGTTAGTTGGGGAATGCTGGTCGGCGGCCTATGCTCTATTGGGAGTAACATGCGAAAGTAAGTAGTAATATATATATATCAATTAGGGAACCGAGATTTTAAGGAAATGGAGTCTTGAGACGAGTTATTAAAAATGAAATTTACTGTGCTTTATCACAGGCAAAAATAACGAACACAAAACCACTGCAAAGTGATGAGCACTGATTGTTTGGAACAATTTAGTTATATTGTATTGGTAAATGGTACTTAATGAGCCCACAGTTTGGATTTACTCAACAAAATGGCGGAAAGTAAACACTGTGATACTCTATTTGATTGCTAAAGAATAATCAATATATTATCTCTACCTAGATGTTCGTGTTGATCAAATCATTGGGACTAGGTCTCAACATGACACCAAGTCTAAGTTGATGCCAAATATTAGAAAAACTATAAGCGGTTAGGTAGACCAGATAATGTTAAGATGATAGAGTGTACGTATCGGTATATGTAAGCGAAAGTTGAATACAAGGAAATCGAATCGCATCCGTAAAGACATAGCAAATAATGTATATAGATACACTAGTTTATAGTAGTGGACTTTGAGAAAAAACAATTTGATTATAGTCAAGTTTGAATCACTATACTGGCATAATAGCCTCTTGATCAGGCTAAAAAATCCAACAGATATCTTTGATCTCTATTTGATCCTACTGATGGAGTGTTTGTTGCGTGTTTGGCTTCCGTTGTATCTATTACTTTAAATTATAATCGTTTTAATCAAAAACACCTACCTGAACTGGATAAGGAGTACGTGCTCTGGCATCCCAAACTAGAACCATCCCATCTACACCAGTAGACAATAAAATTGGACTAGGGTCTAATGAATCGGAATTGTGAAACGGTGCAATGAATAAAACAGAATTTACACGACCAGCATGACGACGCCATCGACGAACAGATTGTCCTGTAGAAACATCCCATAATATAACTAAACAGTCTGCTCCACCTGAACCAAGTTGGCTATTATCTTTCCCTGCCTACATTGTTAAAAAGCAAAGTATTGATGAAAAATGGGTTAACATCCAAATGGAAAATAAATGTAATCGTCCATAGAATGCATTTACGCTTCTGATCACTATTGAAGTACAGATTCCTATCCCTGGTTGTGAGTCCAGACGTTTAATGTGAAGGCTAGATTAAAAATCTCATTATCCAAACCAAATTACATGAAGTAGTGAGGTCTAAGTATGTGATATCTGACTCCAGTTAAATCGTATGCTGATTATTGTCGAAACATAACATGCCACCAACCCTCGTATACAATTATCGACTTAACTCACGTTAGAGACTAATAGAACAAAATAAGCCAAATACAAGAGTGGATTTTGAATACGTGTATTTCGCACACTCATTGACTCTCGGACACAATCAGAGAATCGCAGCAAAGAAAAACGGATTGGAGAAGGCGAGTGAGCTAACTGGTTTTGATTACGCGTGACTCAATATTTATATTCAGACTAAAATAAGTTGCAGACATATAATGTCAACGCTAAATAATTAACGCACATAAGATCATGTAAAAACAGTCAAGGTCAATAGGAGAATAATTGACAGGGCCAAAATGTGGCTTGACAAGAATGAAAAGATGAATCTGTCCAGAAGCTGGAATGGCCTATGGGGGGCTTGACATAGTGCCAGCCTCTACAAGCTGATATGACAGGTGGTGGACTTTAGTGAAAGTGATCCACAAAATTGATTTTCCTCAATCGCTCATATTATTTTATCCCGTATATAAAGGCATTATTTTAACAAAAAAGACATCACCTTGGTTGGTGGTCTTATCTTCTAGCATCTGTTTGACCAAGAGCTAACATCGATAATTCGTTCTCACGAGCATATATACCTCGGTAACTCCGTATCATCTCATTTTATCGATCGAGTAGCCTTCTTTCTTTTCATCTTAAAAATCGGAAACTCATTCATCAAATTTTATTCCATAACAAGTCCAGATCAGTAAACTACTGACCTGTTGGTGAGGATCTATTAGGATAGTGATTCATTAAATGATACGGCGATAAAATTGGTTTTATAGAGTAAGGTTTCGGAATACCTTAAGGAATGACAATGATAGATATTGTTTACATATCACTAGGGTGTTGTGTGATCTAGTTTCTTTTGACTTAACGTCAGCACACTAATACACAATCGTTTCATAAATATGCTTCCTAGGTACCCAATGCGAAATTTTTTACCCAGTATAAAAACCTGTTCAGCTTGGTGGACACATATTACGCGAGATAGTCCATAGACTGTATTCACGAACTACAGATCAAAAGTATAATGTTTCATTTACTATCCAGCAATTTATGTGTGAATATAATGAAGTGATTTTGGAGAAAGTGTAATAATTTGCTTGTGCAGACCAACTGGATTCAAAAATATTTTGGTTAACGACCGTTGCGTTTTATTGTCAAACACCTAAGCAAAAGAATCCAATCGAATTTTACTACATCATAACAAGAATTAGAATGAGCGATTTAGATCACGATAAACCAAAAAGCGAAATCTAGTAGGGAAAACACCAGTTTATATAGAATTTACATATAAAGCTCGTAGTGCTTGGTCGATTCGTCTCCCAGCTCTGATTGACTGAAAATGGATTAATTAATATATTCCGATCTGGATCAGACCAAAGTAGGCAATATTCAGGATTTCGTCCCAGACTGGTACCAGTCGAGAAATCAGTGCTTTGGTGGCTTTTCATACTTGCATAACCGGTCTTTTAAACAGGATGATAAACAAATTGCTCGTTTAACGTTTCAATTGTTAGAATTCAGAAATTACAGTAGGTGCGACTCAAAATACGGTAGAAAAACCTATCCACGGTTATCGAGTTACCAAAGTACACTCATTTGTGTGTGCACAAAAAAAGGAGTAAATCTATGTAATAAGAGCTCACCTGGACATCAGAAACTTCCCCACCATGCCCTGCATAAGTCTTTAATAAACGAAAATTATAAGGATTCCATAGTTTTATCGTTTTGTCCCCACCAGCTGTCATACAATAATTCCCATCTGCATTAAAACGTGCTGCACGTACAGCTGACTGATGACAATGAATACGACAGTATGGTTGAGTAGGTAATCCTAATGTCTTGTAACTACCATCATCTTCAGAAGACATCACCCTGTTAGTGAAGAAAAGGGAAAATAAAATAGAATTTAGAACAAAACCAGCTCCTCCCCACATATAGATGAAGTAAAGTAGCCAGCCAGGTACTCAGAGAAGCTATTGCCCTCTTATAAAACAATCAACAATGACAGTACCCATCGTTTATTGAAGTTGTTGACAACCACAGTTGAACAAATTCACCGCGTCGACAGTACGTTAACTAATTATTTAATGTTGCAATCAGAATGAATGATTGTTAAGATATACACCTAACTCTATGACTGATCAAAGCTGGGAATACTTATTCATTCGCGTTAATTATTTATTGAAACGAGAGTCATTGGCGTGATATGTATTAAAGATAGTTTTTATCATCAAAGAAGCAAATATCAAGTGAACTTTCATCTCGAAAGAACAAATAAACCTTAAATTTTAAGAATACTACTTATTAACATTTTTCGATACAAACTTCATTTTTAACCATTCCATACTGATTGCAATACTGAAGATAACAGGCCGCCAGTTTCTTAACGACCTAAACATAAACTGCGAGAAAAGGAGTGGAAGGTCATCTACCAATCTGTTATGTCATTTACGAAGCAGTTTGTTATGGTCGACATTTCTATTTGTAGAGAAATCAACAGTCATACAGTATTAACTCACATGAACCAGTTGAAAATGTACTACGATTAAGAGATTCACAATACCAGCACTCCCCAGTAATATTCTTATTAACAGAATTTTGATGTCTTAACACTAATCATTCCAAAACAGAACTTACATACTTATATGACTAATGTTTATGAACCATAAGGACTATACATTACATGAGTGTTATTCATACGGATCATCTATTTATAACAAGTGTGTGATACATTGAAGCACTTATAAATATCCCACAGGCATCTATCTTCATTCTTGAAATAAATGTTGGTTCCTATGAGATTTTTACCCACAATAAGTAACATGAAACAACATCAATGGTTAAGTAGATAAGGAATTTAATTCTTTTAAAATTGAGAGGACACTATGCTAGATCGTATTGTCAATATCGATTTGCAAAAAATAATATCGATCGGGTTTGATTAGTCAAATTATAGTCATAATTGTTTCGATCCATGAATGTTGGTAGGTATTTATTCCACAAGAAAAAAACAACTGAGAGTTATCTAACCATACGATATATTTTACCATAAAAAATCTAATTCGTAGGGATTAGACAATCAGAACAGAAAGAAATGTATCAGTACGTTTGCCTAATTCACGATGATAGATTTTTAGTAACACCAAAGATGTTGACGAGACTAGGACAGGCCAAAGAAATTTTTTGGACAAATACAGGCTGAAAACATGAATAATTGGAAAACATCACTGGAAATGCATTTCCATAGAAATGCTTCTTTATATATCGTATTCCATAGATGCTCAAAATATTGGGCGAATAGAGAAATCATTCACTGATCTATTGGAGCTGTAGTGAACGAAGATTCAGGTACGGCAAACCAATTCATTATTTTATGCAAAATCACACAATGCCTTCTCAAAATATGAAAATCATAAAATGAATATATCCTTGGTACAACTTCATTCAGTTACTCTTTACATAGTTCATCATTCTTTTAATTCTGTTGTTAAACCAATTGCTCCCCATTTTCCTTCCGGTTTTCTTTATTTCAATCTTCTGCATGTAAGCATTCCACTTGTCATTGCTGTTACATATTACTTATATCTCTCCACATAAGAGGCGCACACCACAAAGTTGTAGTTGGACAAATATTTTTGGGAGTAAAATGTGATGGGACTATCTATTCATATCGAAACATAACTCACTGAAAGACAAATTATGTTGACAAATCGGGTTCAGATAATGTCTTTTAACCGCATAAATAATAAATGGTGTTTTTGTTCCGTCTCAAAAATGTTCGCGAATTTATATGGAACTGCATAGAAAGGATGTAAGATACAGTAAATCCAGGAAATCAAATTTGTTGAGAAATATCCAATCAGAACAAAATGGATTTCCAAAACGATTTGCACCTTTCCTTAAGTTGTAATAATCAACCCAAGAAACAATATGCTACTATGTTTACCTAAAAGTGCCAAAGAATATGTATATACACCATCAAAGATCTAATAACTTGTCGTAGAACGTAATAACAGTGCACACTATATCCCAAGTACCAAAGTATATCAGATTGCGGAACGCTCTCTCATACACTAAACAGCGACAAACTATCCTAATTCTTTAAACTGCCAACGTTGTACTACTACCAAGTTTACTACTTACAAAAAGTTCGTTTTGACAGATATTCAATCATAATCATCATATATAGGAAGCTGACATATGTGAATGAAACTATTAATTTATACTTTACATTTAAAAGCCAAGAGTACGCAATTTTAGACCAAAAAGGACCAACAATTGAGATGTGACCATATATTTGCCGTTAGGTTATTATCATAAAATCGCATGGAATAGAAGCACGCATTTAATGAATCAAATATATTTAACTATCAACCACTGAATTGACAATTAATCTATACTCAACAATTTAAAATATCTGAACTTCCTAGTATTAATTGTTTTTACAAAATAGTTGTAGCATCACAGTTAAAGAGGATAAATAAGCCTGTGTCAATTAGTCAGTAACAACGTAGAACTTCATACGTTCGTAAATCAGTTCGAGTTGCCATACCACATTAGCAGAGATGCAGTTGTCGACTCAAATCCCGTAATGGTAGAGGTAGTTAGAGTATAAGCAGTAATCCGAAAGATTAGGGTTTGAAGATGGTATCCAAGGCGTATAATCCAGTGAAATAAATTTGGAAAGAGGAAAAAAGAAAGGGACATGAAGAATTCAGAAGATTAGGGTTGGGTAGAAACACAAAGAGTGTATGCACCTGCGCTATTGCAAACGATTTTGCGCCATGTCATTCAGGGTCTCTAACCATCGGTTGTTAACATTTAGTGGTCCCCAAACGGGTAGTCTACACCTAACAACATGGCTTAGTTCACTTGTCAGTGACTTCATGGATTTGTGCCATGTTTTGGTCTGACTATTCATCATTATAATTTTTAATTGTGTTGTGTTTTGTTTCATAAATAAGCATACACAACCATTTCTCTCTGAGATTCATTCAATTAATGACAAATACACTTTAAACATTTATCTACACAATGTATGGTTACTATAATCATTATTATGTTAATTTCTAAGCTACTAAGGAGTCAGCCCCCAAATGCCCTGGTATGGCCGAGAGTGGAGAGAGTCCGTTCTCCCTCTCGAAATGCTCTCACATGGCCACGCGTATATAGCCTCTGTCAGGGAAGTCCTACTCACTGCCTTCTCGCGGCATTACTGTTGTTTACGAAAATGAGAGGACGAAAAGCGAATGTCCGGCGCTTTAACCGGGTTCCAAATCAGTGGTGCACATGGGCTCCAGTATCCTGCGGGAACAAATGGCGTATGAACCAATTGTTGGTCACCGACTACCATGGGACTGCATCTCCTTACGATGCTCCACTGCCTTGTGGATCAGACCTTCAGGTCGAAGGCTCGGGGAGTGGTCCCCTAAGAAAACCACCTACTTTGGTTTGGGCACCCGGGCAGTATCACAGCCCTCACACATATCGAATGAGATTTGTGTGGCGCATATGTATTTGGTGCCTCCTTGTACCAATGTCTATGTTAAAATAAATAAATAAATAACTAAGGAGTCAAAGATTAATACAGTGAAACACTTGTTCAATACTCAATTTTGTTTAAAATATATACATATGTATTTACGGTAAAAATTACCAGTCACGTTTATCTCAATATAGGTATTCATATATATACACCTTGGGCAGCATCATTGATTAACAGGGTGGATCTGATGCAGATGTGAAGGCGCGGATCGGAAAAGCAAGAGCAGCATATTTACAACCGAAAGACATCTGGAACTCAACGCAACTGTCAACCAACACCAAGGTCAGGATTTTCAATACAAATGTCAAGACAGTTCTACTGTATGGGGCAGAAACCTGGAGAACTACGAAAGTTATCATCCAGAAAATACAGGTGTTTATTAACAGTTGTCTACGCAAAATACTTCAGATCCATTGGCCGGACACTATTAGCAACAACGTACTGTGGGAGAGAACAAACCAGATCCCAGCGGTGGAAGAAATCAGGAAGAAGCGCTGCAAGTGGATAGGACACACATTGAGGAAAGCACCCAACTGTATCACAAGACAAGCCCTCACATGGAATCCTCAAGGCCAAAGGAGAATAGGAAGACCAAAGAACACATTACGTCGGGAAATGGGAATAGACATGAGAAAAATGAACAAGAATTGGGTGGAACTAGAAAAGAACGCTCAGGACAGTGTGGGTTGGAGAATGCTGGTCGGCGGCCTATGCTCCATTAGGAGTAACAGGCGTAAGTAAAATATATATATACCGATTGCTTTGCATGGTTTCCTATTTTTCTATAACTCAAGTCAGTGGATAAAGATATATATTGAGAAATATTTGCATAACTTTATAAATAAATGTAAAACAGAAAGAAAAAAATTACATAAGTATGTCAAAATAGTCTTTATTGTTTAAATAACAATAAAAAACATAATCATATACATATTTATTATTGACAATGAATAATCTAAACTGAAATCACTTTGTTATGAAACACCATTCAACACCTTTAAACGATCCATTATTTCTTCTGTGAAAATATAAATATGAAATAAAAACAAAAGTTGAAAGTTAACTTCATATTCAGCTACAAAACATTTTATAAGGGGAAAAAATCCAGAAATTTCAGGCTTAGTTCCTACTACTAACCATATGAGTCTTAATATCATTACTTATTAATTCATTGAGTAGTTTGTCCCTAGGATGTATTAACCGCATTTAGCAATTAAATTCCAATCGGTTTTCAACCGGTAGAATAAATCTTTGAACTTTGCTTATGATTTAAATCGGTATGGACAACCAGTTAATATTTTATTGACCATTACATACACAATTAAGATGCTGCTGCTCAAACCTGATTAAGTACACTCGTAGTCGGTGAATAAGCTTAAAATCTATACAGAAGTGACTGGTTTCATTAATACTTCATTTGATATTAGTCCTTTTTAATAAACACAAATTGGTCTTCAGATCATTTATTTTGTTAATAAGCAAAATAGAAGTTAAACAAACTTACATATTTAAAAATTAGCATTTTTGAAACCAAATCAATAAGAAGAGTTTCCAACTGAAATAACTATTTTCCATTACAGACGAATAATTCAACTTTGAAAACTAAGAAAAACAGTCCGCCTAGAAGAGCTCTAGTGATAATAAACTTAATCAGTCAAAAAGTATCTTTTACAAATCTGTACAAAAAAAGTAATTTGTTTTAAACCTAAAGTTCATTAAGTACTCATAGTACAGTTAGCGTCAAATGCACTTGGTTGGGTAAAAATGGTTAAAGTTTGCAAAAGTAGGATTTCTAATTGAATAGCTAGAGAATGTGATTAATTCATATGTTGCGATTTGGGGTTTATAACGATGTTTCAGGCATAATACAATTGACCTCCTATTCAAAGACTCATTTATTGATTTAGAGTACGTAGATGACATAGTTCAGTGTGGGAAAGACGCTCTCATAAGACTGTTCTTTGAACACCTCGATTTAAAAAAAACACAAATGTTTTGGATGAGACTCTTCCCATCTTTGTACAGAATGTTGTTTGACGACTGGTCAGTATCAGCTTAGTTTAACCATAGTCTCGTCAGCCCCAGTGGTGGTTTCATGACTGGAAAAATCTCAGTACGAACTCAAAAAGCTTGCTTATTTTTCTGCGAATATTGAGGCGAAAGTATATTGAGTTGTTATTTGGCAACTATCTTACGAGAGTTAGTCCGTTAAAACTATCGTATATTGATGACTTAAAGGGACTTTTAAGAATGCAACTTTTGTGGACAAGTTATAAAATACAGAAAAAGTAATAAAATCTCGGAGGGACATTAATTTTATCACTATTAGTGAATGTGTTAGGGGCACCTATGGCAAATTAGGATGCGAATTATAGTACCGTAGCCCAGCTAGACCCCACCTTTTCACCTCAACTCTAACAATTTATTTCATAAGAATATCACTGTCCGATTCCTTCAAAATACAAACATGGTCAGAATCATGATTTCCAGCAACAAGGTACCCACAACAGCGTTTTGAATTCGCGATAATACTTAAAACATGAGTAATTTTAATTCTGATGGGTCGCTAATGGTTGTCCGCTTAGTACGGTTTTACCGTTAACTATTTATTAACGCAATATTGTGCGCATTTTGTTTTTATAGTAATTGATGATGAACATCACTTGAAGTATTCTATGTTTAATCGATTTGAATCCCTTCTTCTCTACTGCCATCTATCGAGGTTAGAATATTGAGGTAAACGAAGTAACCATAATAGTAATTAACAACAGCCAAACAAGAGCACAGAAAATCAACACACAAGCCGAATATACTGAAGCAAACAAATAAGTGAAGAAGAGCATTAGGACTGAAAAGTATAAATTCGTGGAAGACCCAGAAAAGACAGCAGAAAAAACTGTAAGAGAAAGGAATATGAGACAATCATAAGGTACAACGAAGAAACTAGAGGGAAATATAGCAAACCAGAGAGACCAGTCAACAACAAAGAAAGCAAGGAAATTTTTGAGACTCAAGAACAGCGGAACGGGTGAGTAAAGCACTCTGAAGAACTCCTGAATAGACCAATCCCATCGAACCTACAAGACATCGGAGCAGCACGCACAGACCTTCCTATAAATGTCATCCCACCAACGACCGAAGAAGTCAGGATGACCGTCAGACAAATCAAGAGTAGGATAAAGCAGAACCTGACAATATACCGACTGAATCAATTAAGTCAGACAAAGAAGTACCTGCAAACATGCAAACATGAGCAAGTACGAAAAATATAGAAGCACCGAAATACCATTCCCGACAGTGCCGTTGAACCAAACAAGGATTCAGTAGACACTCGATTTCGAGATCAACAGGGTAGATTTCGTGAGGATTAATCGATTACAGACCAAATCGCAACACTACGGATCATCGTTAAACAATCAGCTGAATGGAATTCGTCACTAGACATCAACTTTCTTGAATATGAGAAAGCATTCGACAGTGTAAACAGAAGGACTTCGTGTAACCTTCATTGACACTATGGTGTACATGAGAACGTTGGCATCATACTGAATTCATACGACAGATTACAGTGCAAAGTGATGCATAAAGGACAACTGACAGACGCATTCCAAGTGAGGGCCGGTTTCAGACAAGGTTGCTTATTCTCTACTTTTTTCTTTCTTCGGGTGGTCGACTGGATTATAAAGACCACAAAATCTCAGGGGAAGCACGGAATACAGTGGACAGCTTGCATGCAGCTAGACGATGTGGAATTTGCAGATGACCTAGCTCTTCTATCTCACACACATCAACAAATGCCGGTCACGCCAGCTAATGTAGCAGTGACCTCTGTATCAGTAGGCCTCAACGCAAGATCCTAAAATACAACGTAGAGAGCATCAACTCAACTACACTCAACGAAGAAACTCTGAACGGTGTCGAAGCTTTCTCATATTTAGGAGGCATCATCGATAAACAGGGAGGGGCTGATGTAGATATGAAGATGTGGATTGGATAAGCAAGAACAGCATTCCTAGAATTTAAGATTATACGGAACTCAAAACAACTGTTAGCCAAAATCAAAGTCAGAATCTTCAATGCAAACATCAAGATAGTTCTATTGTACGAAACTGAAACTTGGAGCTCTACCACAACCACCAGCAAAGTTACAGGAATTAATAAGGTTATTTACCCAGAATACGCAGAAGGCAAGCCCTAACTTAGAATCCTGACGACAAAAGGAAAAGAGGCAAATAAAAGGGCTCACTACACTAGGAATCGGAGACAGATATCAAAAGAATGAATAGCAATTGGCAACAACTAGAAAGGAGAGACCCGGACAGACTTGGTTGAAGAATCCTGATAGACGGCCTATGCTCCACTATAGGTAACAGGCGTAAGAAGTAACTTAACACTGGTTTTTATAAATATGATTACTACAGATTATAACATTAGAAGACTTACGTGTGTTATGATGAATCCAATTAAGTGAATGCATATGACAATTCAGAATACGCGTAATTTGATTCATAATATCCCCGTTATTTGACGAAGTTAGTTTATTATTACCATTAATCATAGTATTCTCCTTAGTGGTATTCGTAGAAGTTGTACTACTATCCGATGAATTGAAACCAGTAGTAACATTCATTGTAGTGGTGTTTGTTTGATCGGCTATTTCACGTAAATCAGTCAATAGTTGACCTAATTCTAAGTCGACATTTGTAGCCAATTGAAATATAGCTTCACGTTCATAATCCGAATGTAACTGACCGGGTGGTAATTCATTCACTGCACGTTCTAGTGGTTCTAGTAAACTTTCCAATTCACGTTGTTGACCCTCAATAAAATCTAATTCCTATAATAAACAAAAAATGGAAAAAACGACAACGATAACGATCCACCACATACATCAATTTGTAAAATAAACATATATGTGTAACTGTATTTCATTGAAGATGTCTACGCTTGAATTATGACTGATTTCAACTAGTCAGTCAGGCATAAGTAACGTAAAGAATATGGCACCTATGCGTATTGCCAGAAGTTGACATAACATAGCGCAGTAAAAGGAAATTATCAAGACTAATTCTAAAGTAGTAAAGTAGCAAGAATGTCGATGTCAGCAGAAAAGAATTATGAATAGGTAATATGATTCGACAAGGAGAAATGGATCCGGAAAATAAAAGGCGTAAAATAGTTTTAAAACTCAAAATTTAAGGGAAGATAGAGTGAATGCACGTGATCAATTGGGACTGACTCTGAACCATGCCATCCAAAGTCTCTAATCTTAGTTACTAGTTATAATAATCCTCAGCAACCAACCAAGTCTGAACCTACTTACTAGTCTGTCCAACAGTAAATGAATGCATGGACTGATCCCACATCTTGGTTTGTCTTATTCACAGATTTATTTCAACCTACTCATACACTTGTTAATAATACGCGCTGAGATTGATATTAGCTGGACATACGTAGTATACACCCTATCCTCCAACAAATCGTTAATCTATGTTTCTTAAGAAAAGAATACTAATTTGTACTCTTTATTAATAATTTTACATTTTAGCCAAAGCTGGATTGTGTTTGATGATTAAAGCTGTATTTTATGAGCACACATATTTCACAGCTCTCTCTCATTACGTTACAGCGAAAGTAGTAATGATGTAACCAACCGGGAGATTAAAAACCTAATATTCTACATCCAATGAAACAGAATCAGAGACGTAGACGATTGATGATGTATATTATGGTAATCAAAGCAGTGGACCATCACATTGATTTTAATGACAGGTATTTGCAAAACCACAACGGTAGATGCATGAAAACATATCCTACCGGTCAAGTAAATCAGCTTTTAATCATGAAACTACATATTTGATAGGAACTGATGATAATTATTAAATGTCGTTTACCTATTTCTCTGCTTTATTTTGCTACATTTCAAAAACAAAAGTCAAATTGTATTCGGGTCATTTTGGTGCCTCGGAGCAACACCTGAAATCAATCAATGAGACAAAGCTGTTGAAACGAACCAGCTTTTGCCGATATTTGACTGTAGACTGTCGTCTAATTAACTGTTTTTACAGGAAACTGAACCTTAATTAAAACTAATTCGATAAAAAACATCTGTTACGTACTGATAACTATTTAGACAGTTTTAGTTTGAATACACAGAAGTTTCACGGATGAGTTTTTAAAGCCCATTTGGGTGTATAAACATCCCATGCTTTCATGAACACGTAATGTAACTGTACACAAGCGTTTGAGAAGAGACGATCTTCTATGGCTTCCTCACAAATATAAGTAGAGGTGATACTAGTGTTGAGAATGAGTTGGTGTTACGGAGTATCACGATAAATAATTCCCCTGAAAATATTACACAATTAGTTTCTTTTATGAATTTGAACAAAGAAAAAAAACATCAGTGTCAATTCCAAAATCACATACGAACGTGATTTACGACGAAAGGGAATATATGAAAATACAATATACAGATAGTCTAAAGTGTAATAGTTGTTAACTACAAACACAACAAACTGTGATCAATGCCTCAAGATTTCAGGCAACACGGTTCAGAATTGTTCGCAAACACGAAGATGTATTCACAGTTTATTGTACTCCCGATCCTGAATTTTAAATATTCCTTCATACATACTATTTGACTATGTTTTTAAGCGATATTCCTAATGCTTAATCTTTCCCAATACCATTATTATAATATTTTTTTATTTGTTTGCTATTCATTTTGCCATTTTCATTTCTTTAAGCTAATGTGGTAAGGTGACTTGGTCCAACGAACATCTATGTTGATGACTAACTGACATACACGATTCAGTTTAACATTAAATGACTTAATGGATTGGTATTAAATCATGGTTTGGTGGCTCATCGGATTTCCTTAAGTCTGGTTCACAGTCAGGCAGCACTACATGTTGAGGAAAGAAAAACAAAATTCTAAGTAAAAGAAAAACATTTACCTGCTCAAGACGACTCTGTTCACATTGACACATTTCTACCTTTTTGTACATAGCTGTTATATTTTCTGCATTACAAATCAAAGTTTGATCCCATTGATTAATACGATCTGCTTCATCGAAGAAATATCTTTCTTGTTCCTCAAGCTCAAGAGTCCATTTATTGACCAATTCTTCTAACTGGTTGTAAGTAAGAGTTTGAGAGGATGTGACGGATACACTAGATGTGGTAGTGGCAGATGGAATAGAAGTAGTTGCTGTTGCGATGGTAGCGCATAATGATGTAGTTATTGCTGCTGCAGTCGTCGCAGTTTCACCCAGTGTTCGAGTTGCAATCCCCAATGATGACGTTCCGAACCCAGAAGCCGCTGTTGATTTAGCCAATGTGGAGAGACTAGGGTTCCCAAAGTTGTAAGATGCCACTGCCATTGTTGCTGCTGTTGATGTTAACGCTGAAGATGATAGTGAAGCGGAAGATACACCAAAACCAATACTACTAGGTATGGCCGGCTGACTTGCATTGACATTTACAATAGAGGCCGTGGAAGCCCCAGTAGACACAGTCGTCGAAGAAAAAGTGCCAAAACTGATTGGAGAAGGAGTTACTGCACTTTGAGTGGTAACAGCGGTAGTAAGTCCGAAAGTGAATGGACTTCCAACATTACTAGTCGTAGTAGCCGGTTTTAAGAGATTAGGTAAAGGATTAGCTGATGGCTGACTGAGAGCAGATTGTGAGGCTGATGTGACATTTGAGTTTGTTCCCAAACCATTGATGGTGGAAATACCGAAAGTAGATACCGTTGTAGATGGCTTTGCTAAGCTAGCGAATGATGACAAACCAAAAGCATTTGAAGTGGTTGCGACTGTACCGAATCCAGTAGATGTCAAGGACAGAGAAGAAGGGTTCTGAAGGAGTGAAGTGCTGCATACAGCAGGATTTGAATTCGACGAAACAACCGGAGAAAATAATGAAGTTGTAGTTGTGCTAACTCCAAATGTTGGTTTTGTTCCAGCAGATGCTCCGAAAGGAGACGACCCGAATGCAAAAGCACTAGTGGTTGGTGGCTTCCCAAATGAAAATCCTGCAACATGACAAAATAAAAACCACTGAATATTTAGAGACAAATTGTACACTGGTATGGCCGAGAGCGGGGTGGGTTTGCCCTCCCTCTCGAAATACTCTCACACGGCCACGCGTATACAGCCTCTGTCAGGGAAGTCCTACTCACTGCCTTCTCGTGGCATTACTGTTGTTTACGAAAATGAGAGGATGAAAAGCGAATGTCCGGCGCTTTAACCGGGTTCCAAATCAGTGGTGCACATGGGCTCCAGTATCCTGCGGGAACAAATGGCGTATGAACCAATCGTTGGTCACCGACTACCATGGGACTGCATCTCCTCACGATGCTCCACTGCCTTGTGGGTTAGACCATTAGGTCAAAGGCTCGGTGTGGCCCCCTAAGATAACCACCTGCTTCGGTTTGGGCACCCGGGCAGTATCACAGCCCACACACAATTAATGAACTGAACTGTCTATGATCATGGAAACTAATATAGAACAGAACCAGTGTTTGTGCTGAAAAGATTTAATTTTCTTATTTCACTACTAATAATAGTATTATACTGCACCGCTACCTTTTGGTTTGCTTCCGCTGTAACGCGAGCCGTGGCAACTGTGACTGATTCGTGGCATTATACAAAACATTTAGTTATTTTATGCGGAGGTATATATGACTATCACACTTGCTGGACTAGTATAAAGTGAGGCCTGAGTTTGCAAGCGAGATTATAATTTATGGACGAATCAATCAGATATAAGATAACAGATCTGGGCGCAAAATTCACTATCCAATTTGGTTAAATAGAGTCCTGGCACTAGAGTTGATGTCAGTTTGTGATGAAAACACTAAGTTTAATTCCTAACCTTAAACACAAACTGTAAATCATAATTCTGATTTCTCACTGGTTTAAACCCTCATTTGGTCCTACCTTTCAGGTGGGCACTCAAGGTCACTTGAGCGTCGCCCAAAAATCATCCGTAAATAATAGTCTCAAAGAAGTGTGCCTTTTGATAAAGTATTTACAACCTGCGACCCGGCATTGGTAGCTGGGACTGATTGAATTGAACACAGCCAAAAATCGAATAATTCCACTCATAAATTGCGAGACAGAGTGAGAAATAAAGGCGATTGCATATAAGTGTCGAGCATGTGCGAATATTAACGAAAAGTGGGCAATTTGTCGTGAATCTACGTGAAAAGTAGATAATTCAGAGACATTTCAAACAAGAACAGGGGAGGGGTCTTATAATACTTCAACATAACAAGCAAAAGAAAACCCTTTGGCTCTTTCTCCCATTTTTTCCTTATCTTCTAACAGAATCTCTTTTTTATTTCCCATTTATTGGTTGCTTGAGATTATAAAACGAATGGCGGCAATTAATTAGTACAGTGGCAAAACATTGGCTCCAACAAGATGAACTACTGTACAAAGTTTTATTTTCGTGTAAACTTGAAAATCCTACAGTTTTTTTGTTCGTGGCGATAGACACCAAATATATGGACAAACGTCCTAAGCGAAGAGTAACAAACCTGACATATTTAAACGTTTAAAGCCGCTTAAAGTCTCAAGGTCAATACAATATTGTGTCATGAACTAGTGTAAACCGTTAGTTTTCTTTGAAGTAGTGATTTACTCAACGATGTCGCGTCAACTAAGATCATCGTAGACCGAAATAACGGTCATGTGTGTGTTCACCTAGTCAGTGAGATCATAATTTTTTATCAAAAAATTAGGTTATGCTGTGAATTTTTTCTGTGATTGTAATTTGTACTTACCATGTCGTACTGAATCACATGGGACACATGCCTCACATTCCGGAATAACTTATGAACTTACGGAAAGCTGAATAATAGCCGTCGTTGTTTTGAAGTAGACCGTCAGTGAGTAATGAAGAAAGGTTTGATGCTAAGTTTTAACCTAATAGCTGTACTTTACCCTGTGTATCGACGCCCAAAGGACCGTAGTCTTCCGTTTTGAAATAGTATTTTATGTCTTTTTTATGTACTATTTATTAGCCTATAATATGCTTTCTTGAATTTAAAGGATTAATTACCTATAGTCAGCAACCTTAAATAACGTATCTGTTCAAATGAAACAATAATCACAACACCTTAGTTTGGTACGCTTGTTTATCGTATAATCCGAGTTAGTCAATTTATTAATGGCACTTTAAGGAAGTGAAGAACCTAGTGACTGAAGTTGCTTAACTTTTCACTTTCGTTAGTGTTCTTAAGCGACGAAATTAGAAAGCTCTCCGTAGGAGATTCTGTAGTGTGACCGGCTCCCGGAATCTGAGGTTTAAAAACCTACAGCTTATGGAGTGAATCAGGAATCAAGCAGATGTGATAGTGGTGTATAATGTTTATCATACTCACCCTCTCGCTAGCATATCTCTTAATCATTTCGTTAATAAATTTCACGTAGGACAGTAGTGATTTTTTACCTATAGTACTAACTTACCCCTTTCTGAAAACGACAGAGAAACTATGATAACTCCCACATCAGCCTGCATTAAATTAGAATATTGATCCAGATCTGTTCACCCACAAAGACAAAATTGCGTTAGATGTTGTTATTTTTGTGCATCATAATACAATGTTTAGTTTGGAAAAGGGTGATGACTATGTTTGACGTGTGTTTGTAAACTATACTTCTGACTTTGGCCGTAATTTAGGATCACTACTATTAAACACTTCTCCCGAAGTTAACACTGATAGCTGAATAATCAAGTGTATGTGTTTTTAGTCTCCTGGACGAGAGCAACAGACGATTCTTGGAAGAGAAGTGTTGTACGTCTTATATTCAAAAGGCCGTGGGTAAATATTCTAAATAATTTTGAGTGCTGGCACTTTAATTTTATCAGACACTAACTCTTCCTGTATATCCTCCCGTGAAGCAAGACGCAAGTACATTATAATACATAAATGAATGCAAAATAGTAGAAGCTGTAGTATGCGGTAGTTGGTATATACTATGCTCTATACAGGTCGTAACAGCTGACCTTAACTTTAATTTATATCCATGAAGATGTTGTTAAACGACAGTTTTATAAGTTCTTCCTAGCTTAAAAACATTAAATTTAGTTTACTTATTAAATTATTTCACGTACAAATGTGCACGCAGTTTAGTTTTATAACCACATTCTCTATTTATAAGTTACTTGTTTTACCCTTTGGTTTTAGAAACTCGTGAATGGACACCGGATGTAAATGCTTATTGTATATACCTTTATTAATGAAATTATTCTTGAATAAATCCACGAGTCCGATTCTATATTTATTTATCAAGTTAGCTGTCATAAGAAATCCATGAAGTACAAGCTTATTATCAGCTAATGCATGTGTAATAACTGACACTTAAAAGTAGTACACAATATATTTGTTTCCCTTTTGTGAGCATTCTACTTAAATGAGTGCCACAGACCCGAGCCCCTGCATAGATTACCATACAAAACAGATTGGTGCGCTCCTAGCTTCCTCACAACCCATATCAGCCATCATGGTGAGTTACAGTGGTCAGTGGATAGACACGCGTATTATATATCCTAACAATCTTCGTCGGTAAATATGCCATGTTTACGGAGTACTCTGGGTTTAATCTCACAATTTCTAGCTCGAATGCCTCATAATATCCGAGCAATACCTCGAATACACTTGTAATGAAATATTTGTTACCTAAGAGCTTTCTGTATGGTACAATACACTGATCTTCGCGTCCGCTCAAATTATTAATGAATATACGTCGAAATTCCCGTTAAATGTTTCGCAACCCTTTTAGAAAGTAGAACATATAACAGTTGAAAAAATCGGAATAAAATAGTAATATATAGTAGATGCACATTAATTGACTACCAGAATTACAGAATAGGTATATGAGCTTAGCAGGTGTATTCAGTAAGACTTTAATGTCGAGTGTGAGAGAAAAAGTGAACTTACTGTGTGTGGAGTAATTCTAGCGTCACGATGAGTGTTATCAAAATTGACAGTATTCCAGGGCTCGCTCACCACTGAAACTCCAAGAGTGTCATATAAGAGTATGATTCGAATAGAGGAAGGCTAATAACTCCAGGCTGTTAAACATTACTATAACCTTATATCGTTTAATTGCTTCACTATTTTCAGACTTCCGGAAGAGGAACAATGTTGAAAGTAGGTAAATTACAACAAATGGCGACCGATAACATAAACGTTTGTGAGACATTTTTACAGTATGGATGGTTGTTTACTATCTTAAATTGGCTATTCTCAACTGGGCGACGTCATATCGCAAGAAAAACGTGAAAATGACAACAGTTATTTACTTTTGCTGTCTCTAACCATTGTATTCTTGCTCCCCTTACGTCAGAATAACGGACCTATATAACATATTTAAAGCGTTTCTCCAGCTCTCCATCGTTCAGCATGCTTTCAAACACTACTAAATGCGTTCGATTCATCTAATGTTGTTGTACAGTTTATTTCAAATAACTAACTTTCTGCAAGAGAACGATAGTATACCCAACTAGTTTTTAGCTTGTCATGTATATAGATATCATAAACCTTTCGAATATATTACTAATATAAACATCTGGACAATGAGTATTACTTCGGCCAATCGACGGTGGAGAGTTATCCCTAATATCAAAGAGAATCACAAGTCTGAAATCGTTTCCTCTCATATTTCTCCATAAGAAACACTTAGAAACGAGTATATGCGCATTCAGAAAACCCCAGATGGCAAAAACATTGATCTTATGTGAACTAACACTCTGGGGTCTGATATCCACAAGAAAACACTCAAATGAAAGCAGATTTAACATTTTATCACATAAAACATTTTAGGATGCTGAAAGGAATGCACTGTAATGAATAGTATTAGCAGAATCCTGGAAAACAAAATTTGTTCGAAAAAATGAGCACCAAAATTTATAGCATCAAATAAATCACACAATGTGTTTTGTGGAGATTTTTAGAAGTTTTCACAGATTGAACTCATGAGTCAGTTGAAGCTGGACCACCATTGAAAACCTGGAAGCACTGGACGGCCCTTTCGTCCTAGTATGGGACTCCTCAGCAGTGCGCATCCACGACCCCGCACCACCGGGGCTCGAACCCAGGACCTACTGGCCTCGCGCGCGAGCACTTAACCATTAGACCACTGAGCCGGCATCCAACGGTGTTAATGTCTAACTTCAACCAATCCACGAAACACATTCTGATAATAACAATCACCTGCTCACTAGTGACTGACTTCAGGAGACACTTCTGGAGTTCTAGTGAGAAGTCGTTACCAGTGGAGTTCAACCAGGTCTGTTGTGAGATAGGAACTCACTGAAGACAATGGTGTACGGTAGCGCAACTTCGTGGATTGGTTGAAGTTAGACATCAACACCGTTGGATGCCGGCTCAGTGGTCTAATGGTTAAGTGCTCGCGCGCGAAGCCAGTAGGTCCTGGGTTCGAGCCCCGGGTGGTGCGGGGTCGTGGATGCGCACTGCTGAGGAGTCCCATACTAGGACGAAACGGCCGTCCAGTGCTTCCAGGTTTTCAATGGTGGTCTAGCTTCAACTGACTCATGAGTTCAATCTGTGAAAATCACACAATGTTGGCACATTAAAAGACCAAATCATGTGGTAACCTTAAAAAACCAGCGCAAACACGTTAAACGAAGCAAGACATCCACAATTGTCTATGTAGATAGTTGAAATAATCATTCCGCCTCTATTCTGATTGGTCTCTAAGGGGACTATCGAAATTGCGAACCGGAGTTGAGTGTTCTCCAGTGTCTCTTTGCACTGGTGTTACAGATTTGAATTGAATATTAATATATATTGTCACTTCACCTCCTGTTTTAGGTACCCTATAAAATCGGAAAAGTGGCATGTCTTGAAGGCTTGTAGCAATTTCGATTGGTTGGTTAAGGGTTGGCTGAAAACATCTTAATAATGTCATCACGGTATAGCTCAAGTACATCCTTGCCCCCTTATTTTGTGCATCATCATATTTCCAATAATTCCATGTTGAATGTTGAAATCCAAATTCAAAAAGAGAACCTCGATGTCCACCTATTCTGTTTCGCTAAGTGAAAAAACCTATTCCACCACTACTTTGACTTCTTCCATAGATATAAGGGGGGATATCTACCAGCCTGAAAAGCCCAACCCTTCGTCCGTTATTGCCATGTTTCAGTGGGGACTGTAATCTTAAAATTCAAATGAAAGCACATGTTTCTGATTTCTTCAAGTTTACTCTTTAATACTCTTACGTTGCCATAGAGGCACTTGGTGCTCCTCAACAGCACATTGTGTCTTCTAGTTCTTAAGCAGATTAATGTCCAAAGTGTTCTGGTCAATTCTTAGCGAATTGAGCACTGCAGGTTTTCGCCTGAATAGCCTGTCTCATTAGCACGATCGCCATCTCCGTGTTTTCACAGGAGTTTGTTGATCAAGGTCAATTTACACCACGGTGTATGAGATTGCGCATTTCTGTTGGTGCTTTGCCGATCTGAGTCGACTTTAACAACGTCTGATATGGCTAACGGGATGGTTTTTCGAGGTTTACCAATTCTGAAGGGCTTCAGCTAAGTTTCTGAACTCACAGATATAAGACGGTGGGGCTTAGAGGTCGTGGGGTGTATAGAACGAGGTAGCTTAAATGCGTTGATTGTTGTAGTGGTCTGTAAGCTTATGCTGCATGATTTCCGACGCTACTGTTGAATTTCGTGTTCATGAGCTCCATCCCGACTACCACCCACTAGCTCAGACGCTCTGTAAACTACCATGCCAGTTGGTCCTCCGGTGTTTGACGATCTTCTTGAAGCATTACTGAAACTCCTTCTATGATGTATGCCGAATGCAATGTTACGCTCAGTGGACAGGTTTACTTTTTGCTACGTTATGGCCTTTACACAGGCGACACAACTAGGCTGAAGTGATACCGGTTAACAGCATTTTATGGTACTTGTCCAACTGTTCTTTATCAAAGGCTGCGCTGCTTTCTAATAAGCTACTTTCCACCTCTGGAACATCAAATGAAATCAGGGTCTTTGTCTATCTACTTTGTTCCTGAATTTTAGTATTTCAGTACCTATTCTTTGGTTATATCTCTTCTCAACGCTCACTCATTTCTCCTTACTGTTAACAGATGCTAAAGTATTATCAACACTCAGGTGTTTCCCTTAATATATGAGCATATATTTTGGTTCATAAAGTCGCGTGTTTGGCTGAGCTTATGTTCGAATAATTCAGTGTACTAGTTGAGATAATAGTGGTCATTTTCGACAGGGTCATGTTTCTGCATTTTAAGTTCCGTCTGCGTAATTTCTGTACACTGTTGGTGAACGTACCAGAAACATGTAGAGAGGTAATTAAGCATAACCCCTCAGTACGGTCTGGACACTACTGCATCACAGTGACAATGGATGCAGCCACTACATGAATCACATTCAGATGGCGAGTTACCAGTTTTAACGAGCGACAAGCATGAGATAAAATTATAGTTTTCATTCCGTTTTTTTACACTACTAGCCTTCATCAGGTCGGTTTATGGCTCCCTTTTCTACTATTTCTTTGTTGCTTGCTAGTCTTACATGAAGTATGGACATGTGTAGAAGTCTGCTACTGATTACTTAGTGATAGAGTCAGCATCGGTGTTTGGGTTAAGTGGTAAACATTGTACAAATTACTCGAAGAATGTTTTATCGTGCCATCTGTGTTATGTCCTTATGCCCTGGGAAGATATCACGTGACATAACGCCAGTCAGGACACTGACTTATTGACCATACTATTGACGAATAAACCAGTACGAGTAGCCTAAATTCAACTCTGAATCTTGTTGGTCCACCGAGATAGTAGCTTTTTGCTTAACCCAGCCGATTCAGTCCAGAACACCGCTATCAGCCTCCTCTATGTGGTTCATTCATTTCAGACATACTTGGTTTTCATACGTACAAACCAGGCCACATCATATTATAAAATGGGGAACAACAATTACACGGAATCAGGTCGAAATATGGTTGTAAGTGTGAGATACTGTGACTAATAAATCGAGAATAACGTAGGAATAGTAAATCGTATAATCGTAATCAATCGGTCAAATAGAATCCTATAGTGTAAGGAACATGAATATGCATATAATATGGTTACTTAACAGTTACACAAAAAAATACACATAATAACAGTCCACAAATATATCATAGTGGTTACTATTTACTTATCTTTCTTCCGGACATAACGATCTTGAGCTTTCTTGTGATCCTTTTGCTTGATTCGAGGATTATCGAATTGTTGCCAAACTCTAGATTACGATCACTAATTCTACTAGTCGTTCTTGTTGTGATAGTCTAAGTGTTAGTGGCGACGCTATTCTGTGAATACTAATCAAGGAATTAAAGGGCGAATCATGAGACAATTCAATGGGAAAGCGAGCTCTCCAAAAGTTTCGAAGGAGTGTAAATAATAGTTATAGGTAAATATATACTATACAGGTATAAAACCTGAGAAACACGTAAAAACTGTAGCGTTACTTTCGACCATCATACCAAACAACTTAACATGCATCCAGTTACTTGTCCGTAAATCTTAAGTCCACATAAAAATAAATTTGTGCACACTATTGTCGAAGCAACCAGGTGGAGCACTTGATAAAACAGCTAAACCTGTCGCCCCGTGGCTAAACATTGGCACAAATATGGTCGAGTGTTTCGTTATGATTGTCTAACAGCAAGCAGAAGCTACAGTTCTCATACTTGGAAACGTCGAAACATTTCAACTTGGAATTAAAAAGTGGATAGTTCCGGTTACTGGCGAGAGGTCAATGAGGGCTGCAGTTAAACTCGAGTTGAATTCGTAGTTGTGGTAGGCTGCTTAGCAGCCAATCAGAACGGAGAGGGAATTTTCATATCTGCCATCTTGTAAGCGACGGCGGTTGGCCTTCTTTCTGTGTTTTTTGCTCTTTTTTCTGTAGCTGCATAATTTAATTTTTCAGTGGACTGAAATTTCGTACTTAATGTAATACTTTAAGTGTCGGCGCAAATTTTAATTGAATCAGCTTTTCTTTCTCGGTTTTTGCTGCCGCTACTCAAGTCAATACATTCCTTGTCTTATAATATAAAATGTGATTTCTTTTTGCTTTGAGTAATATTTTGTATTTTGTTAGTTTTTTAGCCGAAATGGTGTTGCTGCCGCCTGGGGCTCTAACCGTCCGCATGTTATTTCCTAACTGTCGTTTATGATACTATCGGGAGCAATCGAAAAAGTCGGTCTCCTGTTTGTTATTTTATCCAGTATTATGAAGGCCCCTATACCATCAACGAGTCAAATACTGAGCGTCTAGTAGTAATGGATGTCAGTAATATTTTCGAAAAACCCAGGCGCCTGGCAACCATGGGCCAAGTCAGGGTTGCTATCGACAGATTTCAGAGGGTTTTTATAAAAAGTATACCATATATATACCATATACCACAGTACCACTATTGAAAACCCGAAAATCCGCTACCAGTATGCAGTGTATGTTTGCTGTTTTGGCCATAAAACGAAAGCTGGAGGGTCATCGTCAGGGAGTGAAATCTTGATTAGCTGCCATTATGTTCACTTTTTCATAGATCAAAGTTTACCGGTTGCGAAGTCATGTTGCTTTTGTGGTATGATTTCAACAAGTACATAATACCTTCGTCTAAGGTGATCCACAAACACCCTTTTGATGAATAGTAACTGCAAATTTCCTCTTTCCTGGTCGAATTACATTTGGACAGTTTTCTTCTAGTTTGAGTGCTTCGTACGCCCTAGGGAACTCGGTTTCGATAACATTCATAGTATCAGTATGACTCTCTCAAACAGTAAGTCCACATGTTCCTTTAAAATAGATAATCCTTTTTTCTATATGTACCCGTTAAACTGATATCCGTTTTCCGTACTTCAGGTAAACGATGAAGACAAGTCTCTCCAGATGCATCTGCTGTATATTGTCATTTTACTCCAATTTTTGACTGTTATGTCTTACTTTTGAAAAATAAAATTGTTGCATTCAGTAAATACAGGTTTATTCTCTTTGATGGAGATCGGGGAGGTCATGGAATGTTTAACAGGACTGAAGTAATATTTTTACTGAAAATCTGAGTGCGCAGACTGACGTGCGGTACCATACAGGTTACTCTTCAGTTACTAATGTTCTGTTAATCTGGGTAGGGGCATTGCTCGATTATCATAGGGCATTTGGGCAAGCAACTATGAGATTAGACACAGAGACGGTCGGGATATGTATAGCGCGCGTCTACCCATCAACTGCCGTGACACATCATGATAGCTATAATAGGTCGTAAGAAGTCATGAGTCCGTATGTTTTCCAGGAAAATAACGAATATGTGTACTGTATCACTTAAATTTATTACGTGTGAACTAGGTGAAGAGAGGCACGTGTTTCACAAATTTCTTACTACGGGTAATTTCATAAAACAAAATAGCATCAAATTTACAAATTTATTCAGGAAGATTCACTAACGATGTGATGTCAGACAAAATTTTGCAACAAATTTCAATCTGAAACTCGCATGGTAATGTTGAGCTGTAGTCTTTGATAATTTTTTAAACGAAAGGATCAAAGAAGTAACTCACAAACATTGGAAGTAGTTATGAGACTAAAGCGCACGTTCAACATGCTTTTAATAAGCTTTGGAGAGGCTGCTGTTAGTTGAGTCTTCTGTAAAGTTTCATCTTATCATAGTTCGAACGACGAAACAGTTTTAAGGCCTGTGAAGGCTCACTCCAATTTCATTCTAAATGAAAAAAAACAGGAATGGCTTTAGTCAAGAAATATGTCACAGGTAAATGAACAAATTGCATGTTTTTAAGTAAAGAGTATGGATAACTGCAATTTACCCCGAGTTCATTGATATCAGTATAAGATCGTGTCAGCTACTACAACTTGTGCAAAGTGTAGTATGCGTTAGTACCGTATTGTACAGAATTTATTATTTTGCTCCCATTTAAGTATTTCAATGCAACTGCGTTTGATTTTACGGAAAGATATACAAGTAGAGTTAGTGCCTGATAAACTAAAATTCCTAGTTATCAAAAAGATTTTTGATGTTTTTCCGCAGCCATATGTATTCAATTAAGACGCAGAACACTCCTCATCCAGGACTCTATACTGTTGTTTTTCAGGAAAATAAAAACACAGACACTTATTTATCCTGTTATCGATGTTAACGCTGAAAAAATTATTTAATGACAGTGATCTTGAAATACAGTCGGAGCTAGAAGTACAGTTTACAAATAAACAGAAAACATACCCGTCAGGTTTTTTTTCAAAATGAACTCTATCCTATACTACATGACAACAACAGCGTCAAAGACACTTTTCTTCCTGTTTTCAAGCAGATTGGTTTAAATCTGTACACTCAATAATAGTAAGCTGATATGGGAATCGCTGCAGTCTGTTAAGTTATTATAATGGATCCATGTGACTACTATCTTACGTGTAACTTATTAACGAAATGAATTAGCGATATGTTAGGGCTAGTGGGGGTATGATAAATATGACACATCAGTATAACATCCTTGTGATTTCTCCTGTTCTGCACAAATTCCAAGCTCACAACTTCACCTTCCTGTAGCTATATACGCTGTAATGCATATACAATTTTACACTGATCGTATTCTGGTTGCGACGATTAGGTATGCCAACGATAACGAGTGAGCAGTTCTACTTAATAAACTGACCTCCTTTATTACATGCTTCAAGCAATATACTTAGTAGTAGTGTGGCGGTAAATGAATCCTTAAAATCAGTAGCCCTGTGGGTCTTAGACACTTGATGCTGACTGGATTAGTTTTAATTGACTCACTTAGCTGAAGGCGCTCGGTCACGCATCCGCACCAGATTACGATCGGGAACGCCGCTATCGACTTCTCTTGCAACTGCTAGACGCTTCAGATCAATTACATCCGGATATATTGATAACTTATGAGATGTATCTTCGAACCTTTTCGCTTCCGACTTTTGATTCCACCAGGTGGGCACGATTCAGTTGCAGATGTTATTGGTTAAAGTGACGTCAAACTACAAATACCTGTTGCGTCAGTACACTTGAAATAAATTGATTATACGATAGCTAAGAATATCAAATTAGGCAGGTGTCATAATTATTGTTTCATTTGCACAGACATGTTACTTAAGTAGTCAAATGTAGATTATTAAGCCTATAAACACAAAAAACGACTGACCTAACAGAGTAAAAGTGATTAAACTTGTTATGATTTACGATATCATTCCAGCATATGATACATGTCCGACGTAACGCATTTGGACTTGGCAAATTAAAATTAAAGCCATAGAGAAATTCACAGCATAATCTAGCTTTTCAATATAAAATGCGTAATAGTATGACAGATTAAATGACTACATGAACGTAAACATAACCGTTATTCCGCTAGGCGATACATGTCTACGTGACAGCATTAAGTATAAAACCACTCACCAACGAGTCCAAGTCAAAATAACAGAGCGCATTTATCCAGTATTCTATATCTTTGTGATGGGTTGCCACAAAAATCAAATAATCTCCTAAGGCTTGTCACGTGGTTTTAGGCAGTGATTCGTGATTGTTGGTTTTTGATTTTCATACTCTTGAATTTCAATTTTTCTGCCTTCATATTTATGTCCTTCATGTCGTTGGGTTAATGAAATTTAGTCGTGTCACTCCAAATCGAGTTCATTTCATCAGTGTAATCGGCTTAATTCATTAGAACTAGCCTTCTTCCTTTATCCGGCTTGCTTATGATGAGAGAGTTGTCTTTCCCAAGCATATGTAAATCATCTCAGTGCTGTTTGGTGAGTGGAGTTTTCAAGGTACACTTACTATTTTTTTCATTGTTGGCAGATGTCCACCAACGTGGTCTTGAACCTCCCACTGTATATTTTTCTGATCATTGACCTATTTCCGATTATGTAACATTGATTTAAGCTTTTATTATTCTTATCAAAAACTAGTACACCTGTCATTACACTATCAATTTGTACTTTTCACTTATTATGTAACATTTTCCATCGTTATCATTGACTCATAAACCACCTTGATTGGTTTAATAATTTTGTATATGCATATAAATATTACTGTATATTTGAGTAAAGCCTGGTGAGTATCTAATTGAAAACAATATTGTTTGCTTATATATGTTGTTCTAAATTTACAATATAGGAACTTTTCAAATTCAGTTTAAATAGAAATTTAATAGGGATAACGACTTCACGTGAAAACAATATTCGACACTTATTTAACGCACTTCACTCACCAACTAGGTAGATATACTTTATTTTTAAGGATAAAGCTGTTTCTTTAATTATGCGGTCAGACAACCTGAAACTATGAAAGAAGGTCCTAGTATAAATGGTTTGCGCACGACAAATTTCACAATTCCAACGGATCGAGATTCATGGAAGGAAATCAATGTTCACCACACAACTGATCAAGAATCTAAATCTAGTTTCCCCTGCTACGATCTAATTAACTATCGAACTGCTCGGTACTGACAAGTTAAATTTCGGGATAAGTTTTTTGGAACATATCCTACCAAAATGACAGACAACAAGTGTCACTTGAAGGAGTTCAAGATGACCGGTAATGAGATCCAAAATCTGTGGTCACATTGAGATTTATATTTTCTTCTGCCTTTGAGTTTAGAAAATGTTGTCCTTTGGAATAACACTACAAGGCTTCTTGTTGTGCCATAACTGAAGCCTTTGAGGACCTTGTTTGATAGGAGAACCACGAAGCCTCTTAAATCATTGCTAGATCCGACTCGACAACGATCTCAAACTAACCACTAATCTGGGATACTTGATAGAAGAATTTGACTTGTCAGAAAATTTAACTCTGGTTAAAAGAAACGAGCTTCTAGATCAGACTACATATTTACGACCGGCTAAACAAGCATCTAGTCTATACAAATGCCACTATGACATCGGATATGTATTGAGTGTTGAATGAGGTTGTTATCAGATATACGACACTGACAAATTTTGAAATAAACGTTATTTAGCCATAAACTCAACACAATGACATGGTTTTTTGAAGTCAATTTGACTAACTTTAGACTGGCGGCTTTCTTGAATTCGGCAATTTGTCCTAAAAAGCATGTAGTGAATTCTTCTGACTGGGAATCCTAACTCGCATCTTATATTTTGTAATGAACAATAACAAAACACACTCATAATGATGCATTTCTCCTCATAATATGTCTTTAGAAAGCATGGAATGTAATGATACGTGTGGAGTGTTTCCCCCTAGAAAGATGTGTTTAGATCAAAACGCTGAGCTTTTCTCGCTGGAGGAGCTTGGACAGATACTTAGTTTATGCTCTTATAGTCAGGATCTCGGGGTCGTTAATCAGGAACTGGATTTGCTGGATGATATATGTACGAGTTATATGGCGGATAAAATTGCCGGACTTGCAAATGGACAACAACTTACCTCCTGTAATTTTGCACGTGTTGCGGATTTTACACCCGGTACTCACTCCATTTTTATTCCACATCCGAGAGAAAACAAAATTGTGCAAGATACTCAAGTTTCTGAGGAATGTAAATTACCACCTAAGAATGAAGCTGTTCCTTCCTGCCAGGAAATCGTACTAGATGCTAAACGAGAGGCTTCTGTTTTGCAACAAGTATCAAAACTCCATAAAAAGGGCCTGTGGTCGTCTGATCGTTTACCAAAGGTTATGGAGCCGAAATGCGGAAGACTTCACTACACGCATCTCCTAAATGAGGCGATTTGGTTGTCAGTTGATTTTCATGAAGAAACAAAGTGGAAGAAATATATGGCAAGTAAGGTAAGTAGTTTACACTTCATATTTCTTGTGCAAACGCTTGATTGATATGAATCCATCCGTATTTGTTATTTTTTGTCGTTATCGATTACCTATAGATCTGATGAGCGTTGTCGACATAATTGTCAGTATGAATAAATTGCGTACAACTTATCGTGTTTTTAATCGATTGGGGAATCACTGATAATGTTTCCATGTTTTAATTGCCTTTCAGGATATCGTCTAATTAAATAGTTCAACATAATACATGTTCACTACATCTCAGTAAAATGATAGCTATCAAGTGATCCAAGCCGAGATTATATTTTTGAGATCATAAACTATATTCTTTAGTACACAGATCAACTGGTAATACTTATGCATTTGTGTAATTACAAGTTCTTAGCGTTCTTATGACCACCAGAATAAAAAGTCGTCCCCATGTTGGAAGATTTATACTTTTTCCCAGTTCATATATTTCTACCGGATGTCTTTTGACACATGGCTCTTTTGTCACTCGAATATAAGTTTCGGTCTTTGTAGAGAAGCTATTCACGATAACTGAATAAACTAAAATCCAGATTGATTTCTTTGTGTTCATGATTATTGTGACATTATACAATTCTCTCTAGCTACTTGCGTACAGTCTCTCCTGAGCATTACCTGCTTCCCTACCTATCATTATATAAGCTAGGTCACATGTTATTTTCACGTAAACGCTGTTTGATTACTTACGGACTAAAAAGTATTTGGCAATTTGGACTTCGGTTGTGAAAAAAGTGCAATACACTTTTCACCGTATGATATTTAGACGTATTAGAACACTCGTCCTTTGTAACTGAGTATAACGTGTTTTCTTGGTTGGTTGTTTTGGCATTTATGCATATAACAGTTTGATTAGAAACCTTTCAATCACACTTTCCAGTGAAATATATTTTCTGCGCTTTTATTCAAAGGGATGTTTTTTAATAAATTCCTTGTTGAAAAAATGACGAGTTTAATCGTTTTTTCGCTCGCTTTTCTTAGCGATTACGTTTGTCTCTTTTTTAATTTAGCTGGCTCGAGCCGCGCAACTTTACCTTATTACGCGCCATGAATGGAATCGACAGCTTCGGTGTTTTGAAGAGCAGCTAAGAATGGGAAATGCTGCTCGTGTGGCAAAGATGATCAAGGATTGGTGGGGCAATGTAGGCCAAGTAAGTCAACTCTTGTTTTACATCCATCAGCACAAAGAGACGTCCAGTCGTCAGCTCATTCATTTCATCATAAATTATTCTATCCAGTTTTGTACGTAGTCGCATTAGAAGTTACTTAGTGTAGTTGATGGTCTATGCGGACGCCGTGATGGGCTTACGTATCTGACTTCCCATCCATGTTCTAGGCTCACATTAAATGACAAGTATCATGCACCAGTAATTTTACAGGATCAAAATGAATATCAGAAATAAGCGTTTTAATTATTAAAAGGTTTCTAGACAAAAAACGATGACCAAAACTTTGGGTATTTTGTTTTCAAGACAACCGATAATTGTTTATTCTTCAGATTTACGGACTTTTACGTCACTATGTTACATTTGTTCGCTTTCTTTTGCTTATTTGTCCTAATTGTAATATTGTAAGTTTAACATGCATAACAGTATTATACAAAGTTTATAAGAAGTCTATGAGAAAGGACAAAAACTCTTGTGATAATCACAGTGAAATCTTGACTAATGTAGTAACTAACTTGTTAGCCTCTCAAATCGTCCAACACTTGTCTGATGCTCGTAAGTCAAACTCGAAAAAAAGTCTGGTTTCATACCTGGATGTGGTTGTGTTGATTAAATATTCGTTTTCCGTTAGGTCTTATAATGTAGACGTACTTACCGACGTCCGACAATAGTCACATTTCTTGACTCGAGAGTAGCATTCAGTTCAGTAAAACAAGAAGTTTTGTGAGGATGCTTGTCATTAAAAGGTATACCGAAGATGTACATAAACCTGATGGCTGAATTATTTTCTAGTGATTAACCCACTTTTTATTTCGCTTCAGGACTTGGATCTTGTAAGTTTAAAAACGTCACAGAGACGTTGGGATTATGCCTATAAAGTGAACCAACATTCTATAGCTCACTTCTCTGATATGGGTCCAAGCTGGTTAGCTTCTGTAAATTTTGACCTAGAAGATGCAGGTTTCCACGAATCTTCAGATACGTCACATACTCTGGATGATGAAAGAATCATGCAATATATTGGCGGCGATGGAGATATTGATGATAAAGATTGGAAGCCAGATATAGAAGATGAAAACTCTACTGGACCACATAGTTGTAGCCGGTCAACTAGCAGTAGTCTGGCAGCCAGTTTTGTGGATGATAGTGATATGAGTGGTTTTGGAGTCGCTGTTTATTCACCTAGCGATCCTTTATCTCCAGAAATCAACTTGACTTCGTGTACCAGAGCTTGCAATCAAGTTAGCAAACATCATGGATCAGACAGAAGACGAAAGAGTCAAAGCGAGCATTCATACACTTCCGACTGTGGACATTGGGAAGATGCTTCTGAAGAGACTCATGATATTACTTCAGAAGCTAGGGTAAATTCAGATTCACCAGAGTCCTGCGACCAAAGTGTTGAAAGTAATGAGGTGCAAGGTTTAATATCTGACATGGAAGTTCCATTGAATCGCTTTCTTGAACCCTATATCGATCAAGGATGGTGCATCAAAAATAGAGTCACATCTAGGTCTGGATATCGTTCTTCAGATTCGGATATTTCAAACTGTGAACGTGATTGTTGCTCCTTCGATATGGTTTCTCATGTAAGCTAACTTTAGTTTGTGATAGGTTTATGGTCTTTTAAAGGTAGAAATAATCAGGTCTAGAATTATTTCTTTTTAATTTCCTCTGTTTTCAAAGTTCAGTGTATGCGAATACTTCTAAATCTCCATAAAAAAACAGTAAGTAGTTTAAACAGCTAAAATCGCGGGCAACTACCAACCTTCCTATCACATAATGTGTGGAACTCTCCGTACAAACTCGACTTCAGCAACAAAGTACTTTTATCTTTTTAATCAATTAGTATGTCTGACCACTCATTTTGATGCTTAATCTTGGTTGGAATAGGAGTAGGTTAGGAACAACCTAAGAAAGGTTAAATCAGGACATCTTTGGATGTATCACGATCATTTGTCCCTTAAGGCATCATTGTGTTTTGCGCGACATATGCCACATCAGGTAGCCACAGTTTTGTGCCTGGCACTATCTGGGAGTATGATTATATGAAATTATTGTAAATAGATTGTGACGAAATCTCAGCACGGATTCAGAGAGCTCATTTGGCTATTACCGACTTAAGTCACCTATGGCGAAGGTGAGATATCCGTCTATCAATTAAGGGACGAGTTTACTGCGCGGCAGCTCGTTCTGTTCTACTTTACGGATGCGAAACGTGGTCATTAAGAGTAGAAGATACTCGTAAGCTACTAGTATTTGACCACATATGCCTTAGAAATATTGCTGGCGTCTGCTGGGATCATCGGGTATGTAATAGTGAGATTAGACGCAGGGCATTAGGGAATGAAGGTAAATGAGTTGATGAGGTTGTGAATCTTCATCGACTGAGATGGTTGGGCCACGTGTTACGTATGCCTGAACACCGATTATCACGACGCGCAATGCTGACTAGTTTTGGGAATGGTTGTAAGAAAGTTAGGAGTAACCAAACCAAAACTTGGCATCAGTGCTTGAAGTCACAAACTTCAAGTCTTAGCCATGTTGATAGATGCAGACTACTTGGTTGGTGTCCGCGTGACTTTCGTAACCAATGTCTGGAGACTGTGGATGACATGGCTCAGAATCGATCACAATGGCGTAGGTGTATACACTCTGTCTTCTCTTAAACCATGAGATTGAAATTGCTTTATATCTTTCTTTCTACGAACTAATTCTTTCTTCCTGTACTCAATCCGTATACGCAATCTTTCTTTTATATATTACGACCACTGAATTAAGTACTTCTATGAGTCCGGTGTTCATGTTGTTGTGCTAATGAGGTATTGCAACTTGGACCGATGCATGTATGTGCCTGGTCCTAAGTTGTAACTGACTGACTGATGTATCATCGATTGGAAGTAGGACGCCTGCCAGCAGAAGATTGAATTGAAGAGAATAGGGAGCGGCAAAAGAGTAATTGTAATATCAACAAGATCAGAAGAATCATGAAGCACGTACATGACAAATGAATGAATGTGTACAAATGATATATTTAATGTATAGTTTTCACGTCTTACGAAGGCCCTTTGTAATTTCGCGTTGAACGAAAATTGATTTACCGTATATGAATTCCCGTTTACTACAATATAACTAACCGATTAAATTCCTAGATATCAACTTTTGCTCTGACAGACTAACAGTAATAATTTTTGCAACTATCTTTGTACATTATTGAAACTACAAATGTTTGGTATCGTATCGGATTGTTACATAGTTATTAATAGTTTTCTTGTCTTGTCGTCCAACATTCACTAATGACTATCGCCAGGATACAGTTGTAAAAGCTTTCTATCTGAATTTCTTAACTGAATGTAACACTCAAGCATTTAACGATTTGTCTGGGTATTAATTCTTGAAAAAAGCACTTATCAAATTCCTCTCATGGTCAGCTCATGTATGTGATCTAATTTTTTGGCGTGGGGTTAGTGCTTCTCGATTCACTTGAGATTTAACATCTTAGCTGCATTGCTTAAGGATATAGACATGAGTTTCTGAGGAATCATAGGGTTTTAAAGCCACAGACAACTTGATATGTATCCAAAAACAAGAATAGTTTTATGTGGCACATACGAGGGAAATATTAACTGTTCGTTCATTTCACGATGCAATGGACGCTACAGTTTGTTTTATGCAACAACTTTAACGAGTACATTGCAAAAATCAGAAAATAGTTTTTAAACAACAGTTTACGTTGTTTACATGAAAACGAATTCATGTTTGTATTGTTAGTTATGAAGACATTATGACTTTTATATTTTATCATTAGCATGTTCAGAAAGAAATATCACTTCTTCAGAATGAAGCGGACATGCCTTTACATCAAATACTTCCTAGTGGTTACATAGATTTCCTTTCCAAAATTGATGAGCAAAAATGTTCTACTGTGTATAATCAACTTGATTCACAAGGTAATCATCATATGACTGGATCATCCAAAATTGGTAGCAAAACAGATGGGAATGATGGTGATTCTTTATCTGCCATAAATAATACTTTATGCTTGGATAATGGTGATGGGGATCTCATGCAACTTGATTCGGTTAGCTCTAAATCTTCTGGAGTTTCATCTTTGACAGATCATAACCACAGTGAGTGTGACAACTTACCGTCATCGAAAAGTTCATTTCATATGAATTCCCGTACAGTTCTTGCACCCTGGTATTCTTCCCCCCGCCTTCTACACCTAGTCGATTGGCAGACCTACATGCAGCAGCACTAGAATTACTCCCTCTAAAATTAGTATCAATGGCAAGTACTGGTTCATCTCGTCTTATTCCCGAAGTCTGTACTCTTCCCTATAGTCCAACGCTTCGAATCCCTTGTCTTCCAACTCCTAGTCTTGGTGAGTTTGATTAAAAGCTTTTTCAACATTATTAAGTAGAATTTTATGTAACACTAGCTGGTTTGAGAGTAGGGTAGTTTTACTACTCGCTCTTCCGTTAATAGTATGAAAATAATCTGATGAAAAGCAGCTGTAACAAAATTATTATTTACCATACATTTGAATTAATCTTCTTTACTTGTTCAGCTTTTGTGTTTGAAAAATGTTTTTATTAAGAAGCATTTAGACTCTCATTGCTCTTAACTTCTTTTATAACAACTTATTGATAGACCATTTCATGCCTTTGTCAAATAAACCTATTCTTTATTGGGATATCCAATTTAGTTCCCTGTTTATGAATTGTACAATTTCATTGTAGTAACCAGGTTTCCAACTTATTTTTAGGATCATTTGAAAATGTTTTTCATCTGCTTTGTTCTTTCAGGTGCGGCTGTCACCTGGATGCGACATGCTTTTGCACGATGTGTTCCAGTGCTCTTACTAACTAATAGTCATTTGTCTGGTGATGCTGAATTGGCTGTGGCTGCACATCTCGGACAACTTTCAGTCGTTGATCCTCGACATTATTTACTTTCAGAATCGTCTGGTGAAATTTGTAATAATACAGTCACGGGTGTGTGGGGTCCTCATTTAATCGTAACTCCATGTTTATGCCTGCCGGCTTGGCGGAGGCGTTTACAAATGTGGTGCCCTGGTTTTCGTGTTGTATGTTTGGGTCTTGGTCGCAGAAGTGAACGATGTGGTACTGGACATCGCCTTCGTGACAGTGTAGCTCGAGGTTCTGTGAATATTTGTTTGATTAGTTATACTGCTTTACGCTTAAAACCCAGTCGTTTCACACGGATTCAGTGGAGTTCAGTCATTTTTGACCAGGTGAGATATCAATCTGGTGATGAATATTGTTTATTATTCAATCAAATATTTACAACTTTTGTGAATTATAATTTCTGGCTTTTTTTACTCAATAGGTGTATGTTGTGAAATAAATCTTAAATGTGTGTATTTAAGTGATAAATTGCATTTAACTTAATAATATATTCTTTGAAATTGAGTGGACCAAATATTCCATTAATTATATGAACTAGTCAGTGAGTCAAATGTAAATACTGGAAATGAATATGAATACATATACCAGAATGGGCGGTTTATGGAGATTGTATTAATTTTATGGTTGAATTCATTAGTCGATTTAAAGCTAGGTCACCGTGCAAAACCTTGAAGCACTAGACAGCCATTTCGTCCTTGTATGTGACTCATTAACCATGTGTTATAAGACAGTTACTCACTGAAGACAATGGTGGATGGTCGCACAATATCATGTATTGCTTGGAGCTAGACATTAACATCGTCGGATGCCGGCTCAGTGGTCCAGAGTTTAAATGTTCGCGCGCGAAGCCGAAATCAAGCAATTGAATATACAGAATAGCTATTTATGAGTAAAAATAGACGGATAAAAGTAACTCATCGGCGTTGTGTTCATGAGGGCAAAAGTTTTAAAACTTTGGCAACGTATTTTAAAATACACAAACATGCATCTTTTCTAAAAATAATTACAACGTTATCAGTATAATCGTCTTGTATTAAATTAGTTTAATGACAAATTGTTATGTCCCAACAAGAATAATGAATAATAACTTATAAGATCCATTTATGGACCAGTACTAAACGTATATTTCTATTTTGTAATTATTAAGTAAGTAAACTATGCATATTCATATTCCCTTTATTATAAGCTTTATCTTGACCCATAAACTATTATTATACGTTTTACCGTTCTTGAGTTATACCCAGTATATTAATTACTACCTGCCTCATTCACAACCACATCTGGCTAATTCTTGTACAAATGTTGTCTTATATTTTATTGGTACGTTGTGGTCTGTTTGATTGGTATATAGACTCAGTATGTTTGAAATATAATGATTCATATCGCAGAGGCTCGGATTGGTGTTCTGGACTTAACTGGCTAGGCTTGGCAGGAAGCAGGACTAATCAGGACTCTAGGCTGCTCGCACGTGTTTTGCGCGTCCTTGGTTCGATCGGTTATTCACTGCTCTCTAATCGGCGGTCAGAAGTTATAACATAAATATTGAATGATGCTTAAACTACATTTAAACATTGGGATTTTGAATTTCAACGTCAAATGTCTGATGAAAATTGACAGGAATAACGCATCAATCCAATTTTCGATATAATTTTAAGTAACATTATAGCATTTTATAGTACCGAATTCCCTAGTCTCACTCCACCAACGTTTTTAGGTTGGCCGGTTCTATCATTAGTCCTTGCACAAACCGTGTTTCTCAAAACCGAGTAAATAAACCTGTTATTTGGATACAACGGAGCGAATAGTATGAAATTACAACTTTTGGAGCTATGATACGAAGGATTATTATTCATATTTTTGAACTTTCGTTTGACCTAGATATTGTTGTCACGTCTTATCTTTTTAAATTTAACATCAATTGATTATTTCTATATTAACACTGTTCAAGTCATATGTGTATAGTGCGATTTCTTAATTGTGTTGCCTTGTGGTCAGGTATTTCATGTAATATTATTATGAGTTTTGAGTCATGATTGGATTGAATACAATAGAGAATTAATTTACTTTCTATCTTCGTTTTCTGATTGGACATTGGGCTAGACAGAACTCGAAGCCCAGTAAGCGTTAAAGTTTGTTAGTTGTTCATTGATTGATGTGTCCATTGGTAAATAGATCATCGGTCCTACTGTCAGTATTAATAGATTAATCGATACTCAGACTACATATCATACAAATCTGCTCATATAATTATAGTACAACCACATGTACCCTAATAAAATACATGAAAGCTGTTCATCTTTTTTCCTGTCAAACTAATTTGGATTTAGCTACTAGTGAATAAATGCGGTTAGAGAACTGCTTCGGCAGTTTACAAAACTAATTTACAGTTTATCTATTTAATGCACACAGTAAGGCATCAAAAAGAATGTCCCACACCTACAATTCGATAATATTGTAAAGAGAAATAGAAGGATAGGGCAATATAATCAACAAACAAATGAACAAGACTAGGGTCATCTTTCAAATATTGCACCAGAGGTCAGGATTTTGTCTGGGGCTTTCGGTAATATATATCCATATATGCCTAGGTTTGTATAAATGAATGAATGGCTCGGTAGTAAATAATGAGTAGTTTGGGTTAAAAACTTTCATTCAGTTAGCAACATCAGTCAATACTTAGTATAGACAAGTACAAAATTTAGCAATTTAATTTGGCTGGACGACTAAAAATATTTCAACCAATAAGGAAACAGTTTATGAGCAACCAATGAAATAAATGAGACTGCAATAAAAACCAGTTACTCATAAGTAACATAATTGTTATACACAAATGTTACAAGTAGTAATTAACCTAAGGTACAAATCGGTTAAAAATAACCAATCGAAAAAGATTTCTTTAATCATAAACGAATTATCTCACTTTTATGAAAGATTCGATATAAAATCCTAGGAGGGTCACCATTGACTTATATTCTGTGCCATGTCTCATAACGTCTCAAGCCATTGTTGTGCAATTTTTAGGAGACTCCGACCGTAAAGTTGTGAAGAATCGATTGATACCAGGTTTATATAGCTATCTTTCATAGCATGTGGTATGTTACAGACTGACTACCTTTCTGCCTTTTCCATCTGGCCCCAGCATAGACAAATAATGCTCAGGACTATCATTCTCCAAAAGTGACCAATTTTTAAGATAACGACACTCATTGAATTATCATCACTGCACTCAACACACCCGTTCCCAAACGTCAGAGTTACTAACTTCGTATTACCATTGGCCCCAGGTGCTCTTGTACGACCGACGGTGGGGAGGGTTAGCTCTCCCTCTCTAAGTGCTCATATGACCACGCGTATACAGCCGCTGCCAGGGAAATCCTGCTCCCTGCCTTCTCGTGGCGGAAGTGTTGTTTACGAAATTGAGAGGACGGGAAGCGAATGTTTTACTCTTTAACCGGGTCGGTGGATGTAGGGACTCACCTAGGGTAGTTGGACAACCCTGAATCCAAACCAATAGTGCACACGTGCTTCATGATCCTGAGGGCACAAATGGCGTATGGGTCAATTGTTTGTCACCGGCTGTCATAGGACTGCATCTCTTAATGTTGCTCGACTGCCTAGTGGATCAGACCTTTAGGTCAAAGGCTCCGGGCGTTGTCATTTAAGGAAACCACCTGATTCGATCTGGGTACCCGGGCAACTTTATTTGCAGTTTAAGTCGTTTAGTTTAGGGTTAGCTGACTGATTTTATCCCCACCCCATAGGATCGATCTCTCTGTGTGTGACAGAACACAAATTAATTAATGAATGTAATCAAATCTTACCTGCTTCGGCCTGGGCACCTGGGCAGTATCACAGCCCACACACAAATCAAGTGACTTGTTTGACGCATATGTATTCAATGTTCCTTTGTACCAATATTTATGTGTTGAAATAAATAAATGAATATTACCATTGAGTGTGAGCAGTCCTCCAGAGACAATAATGACCGAACATAGTCGCTGGATAACCACATCTCAAAGGAGCAAGTTTTCACAACGCATGATGTGGAACTGCTTTCAACTACTTGTTATAACCCCAACCTTTTACAGCTAGGTTGTAGTCAAGATGGAACGAAATGACGAACCAGAATGGGATAAGCTACTTGAACATTATGTTGATTGGTCTTATTTGCCACAGCACCACCTGGACTCACTTAAGGAATTTATGTTTCTCCATTACATTTTCTACCGGTTTAAATAGTTTAATCATATTTTATTTTTGTTTTCCCATTCACAGATTCACCATATTATCTTACAGTCTTACAAATCCATTAATCTGGTTCATTCAGATCCTACTAGTCGTCAACCAGCTATCAGTAAGGCGAGTTCTCGGGATCACGACACCGAAAACGCACCAGTTTATTGTGAAACTGATAGTTTCCTCGATAATATAAGGGAGGATGTTAATACTAAGATGGCGATAGACCGTTGGTCATTTCCCAATTCATCAAAAACACTAATTCACCGAAAGTCAGAATGGTTTGATTTGATATTGAACAGATTAGGCCGAAATGGTCATCGTATATTGATTAGTTCATCTTCTGATATTATTTATCATAAACATAGTCCCCATCTACTTGATCTTAGTAAACTGCTGTTGTTAAATAATTTACCAACTGAGGAAAACTATGGTTCTTGGCTCAACGATTTCTTTCAAACTGTTAGTCTTCCATCACGTCAGGGTCGCTCGCCTAGTTTGTTAACAAAACCATCGAAGAAGCAACTTTTAAAGGTGAGTAGTACGTACTTGGTATATAAATGTATACTATTAATGAATCTTTAACTCAAAGGTCAAATTACTAGACTTTCAATATTTGTGTCCCATGTTCGAAACACGTTTCGGGGAATTCTCTTTCCTAATAATTGCCATTCATCGGCTGAACATTAATTTTCACGATTAGTCACTCAGTCACAATCAACACAAAAGCTAGCAAAGACATGCGTTGGCTCAAGCTATCATACCGTATTATCGAGAAATAAAATTAACGAGAATCGCAAGAAAGATAGAAATAATGTGATAGTAATGACAGTTGGAAAGATCGACCACTAAGAATATGATATGAAAAGATAGAAGAAAGAAAAGGATGTATATTGCAAATCGAAATTGGGAGGAATGTGAAGATTGGATCGAAATGTGCCATTGTAACCGATTCTGACTCATATTACTTAGCTTTTCCAAATACTAATCTCGCTTATCACACATACCTCGATCACGTTTTCTGTACACGTCAACACGGCTCAGACCCACATTCATTAATTTCATGGACTGACACTGTGTCGTGTTCGCCATCACTAGTTATTTCAGTGACTATAATCCAACTTATCCATACCGTGAGGTGTAATGTTTGTTTGCATCAATGGCTTTCTAAAACAGTGGTTGTATCTATTTAAACTAATAATGCAATCAATCTGTGGGATTGTGTTTAATGACAGTCGGTTGTCGGATGCAATCACTTGCAACCAAACTAGAGTTCATGTCGTTTTATGTAAGTGCGTATTGACAGTCTATTTCAAAAAATAATACAGTTCCATTCAAATAAAGCTTATTTGACACAAAAATTGGTAAGAGCACCACATGAAAGGGAAGAGGGAAGATCATTTACTAATAACAGGAATAGAAATATTAAGGGATAGTTTAAATATAGATTCAAGGTAGATAGATTCAACTTATTTAAAATAGAGATTTTAGATCATGTTCAATCGTGTCTCAACCCAGTAAGTTTTGGAGTCAATAAGATTTCATCCAAAAAATCTCGACAAATCAAGAGACACAAAGAGTACATAATTATCGTGTAGTAAACTGGTCTAGTCTCTGCTGCTATCATCCACTTCTATTGATTGCAAACAGTACTTAGATGACCTGTAAAACGCTTGGCATTAAGTAGATTTATGTCACTGAATTCTATTTTTCAGGTTGATATCACCGGTTAAATAATAGTTGCAGTTATTCCCAAACACACGGTACCAAACCATAGTATGGCTTACAATGTATCGGCACGTAGTGATAATCAAATACACTTAACTGTTTAATAACATTGGTTTAAAATGATCTAAGTTGATTAGGCGAAGTAAAGCATACCCATTACTAGTTATTTTTAATATTTGGTTCAATAAAGCGGTTGTCTAGTGGTTAGGTCGTTTGACTTTCAACTACTTATTTTCGAGTTGAAGTCCCGTTCCACCTATTTCGGCCTGGGTAACCGCCTAGTATCATTCGACCCCATCAATTGTATCAATTTTAATATTAAAACTGGGAAAAGTTTCTGGAAGGATAAACAGTTGACTAGTGTTAACAGGTTAATTTTTTAGTTGGGTAAGTCCAAATAATTCCTCTTGCAGATGTCACTGAATGTCGCTCGCGTTCCTCTCCCACTTTTCTCTTTGTACTACTGAATATAGTTGAATTTTGTTTTTCTCTTATGTTCTTCGACCGATCAGTTTTTAGATCCGTTCGTCATACGTTTCGACGACGAAGACGAATGGGACTCACTTATCAATGATGAAGTTATTGAATGCCGTATGTCCTCTGTACAACAGAAACTTCATGATAAAATATTGAGTACAAAAGCGTAAGTTATTGTTTATTCTATCGTGTTACGTTTTTGTTTTATGATATATCATTATTGTCCGGTTCAGGTAAACTGTTGTGCTGATGATCAGAATAACCTGATTCAACTCATTTACCAGATACAGATTTGTGTACTTGGTCTCGATCCGTAATAAGTATGAGGGCTGATGATACTTCTCTCTTACTGCTATGTTTATAAATTGCTTGGATTTGTATCGACGTAAATTTTATGGTTCAGATTTTTAGATTCAACATATTTTTTAATGTTGTTATTGTACACTCATTTTACTGAGTGTTTACTCAAATAATCAGTTTTTTTTACATTTTGTTTTACAGTGCTGAGAATGCTCTGAAAACTGGAAATCTATTAGATCTCTTACAAACAGTTTCAGTTGCTGTGCGTGCTTGCAATCATCCTTCTTTAGCTGGAACTCATCCAAGATCCTCACGAATGTTTAGACATACATTGGATAATTTACAAGCTGGGGTTCATGCTGTACATGGTCCGTATGTATTCAAATCTCTACAAAAGATATGCGATTCAAATAATCACTACTATTCCAATTGTGGTCTTATGTTTAGCACTCCAGAGTCAGTTTTGTTGGGTGTTAAATTACTTCGACATGCTGAATTATCTGACATAACTTCCCAATTCTTCAATTTGTTCGAAGCTCTCAAACCATCTGCTTATATCCGCAGTCGTATCGCCAATCTTACGCCTCAATTCAGCCAGTTATTATCACCACCAATTAATCATCAAATGTTGAGTAATAACAGAAATGTCACTATTTCGGAAATTGTTTCAAACTCAGTGGATTTTTTGCCAGAATCTCATATTCCAAATGGAAATCTGGAAAGTAATTACTTCAAGCAGGGAAATCAGTTAACAAATGGTTTTCCTCAGTCTCAACATTTGAACTCTAAAAACTGTGTTGATCCAGACATTGAAATTGTAAGTATACCTCAGAGACAGAAACGACAAAGAAGTTCCGTTGTCGATCAGAATTCAGTTTATTCCAAACGACGTCGAGTGGAAGAGTACGGTTCTCGTCTTCCTTTTCTTGATTGCACTGATATAGGATCTACTAGTTATCATAAGAGCTCCGACTGGTCGTCGAGTCACTTGAGTCTTAGTAGTGACCCATATATGGCCCATTCTGATCAGTTTAGAAGTACAACAAGTAAGTTACTTGCTGGTTACTTTTTGTTTCGTTATTTCTATTGTCATGTATGCTTTAACGAAGTTGTTATGTCCATGACGTTCACATACCGTTGCTAGTCTTGAACACTTTTTTGATGATTCGCTTCAAAGTTGGTCCCAATGGTATGCTAACACCTTCTTTGTTTATCCTCCTCTATATTTTTAGTATTTTATTCCTTTATACCTTTTTTAAATTTGTCTTTTTCTCAGACTTGTAGTCATTTTAAACCTTGACTACATCTAAAAACAATTATAACTAGGTTAGTATATAAGATCATATGACACACTGTAACACCTAGTAATTATGTTTGACTGTTCAAATCTCGGGAGATAATGTGTGTTCTGAATCCATAAGGGACAATTTAAACTACTTTAATGGGCCTGTATTTCACTCCAATTAGGTTGTATGATGATTGTTATCGAAATATACGTGTCGCCAACCCTCATGTATAATTATCGACTTAATTTACGTTAGGCATTAACGGAATAAAATAAACCAAATACGAGAATGCATTTTGAATCCATATATTTTGAACATCATTGATCCAGAGAGAATCAGAGAATCTAGGTGAATAAAGCAAAGCTAGGAAAACAAAACGAAGTGACGCGTAGAGTAGAAGGCGAATGAGCGAACCCGTTTCGATTAAGCGTTACTCGATATCTATATTCAAACAAGAATAAGTTACAGGCAGACAAGTGATGAATAGGGCAAGCATTTGACACATATACGACCATATAAAAGCCGTCAGAGTTAATAGGCGAATAATTGACAAGTTGAAAATGTAGTCTGAGAAGAGTGAATAAATTAGTCTGTCCAGAAGCTAGAATAGCCTGTGAATTTGATATAGTACCAGCCACTACACCACTACTAAGGCGTGTCGACCAAACTGAGTTAGATTGTCAAATTTTTCTTTTGATTGAGATAATGGGTCAATCAGTGTTAAACTACTGTTGAAAACCTTGAAGCACTGAACGGTCGTTTCATCCTAGTACGGGACTCCTCAGCAGTGCTCATCCTCAATCACTCACAGGGGATTCAAACCCAGGACCTTCGATCTCGTGCGCTTAACCTCTAAACCACTGAGACGGCATCCAACGGTGTTAATGTTTAACATCAATTGATTCATGACATTACGCGACCATCCTACCATTATATTTAGTGGGTAACTGCCTCACGCTCGACAGGGATTAGCTCCACCGATCACAGCTTCTTCCTAAAACTCCGAGAATTACCTCTTGAATCTAGTCTATTTTCTGTAAATTATTTCATGTAATCCAAATTAATTCATGTAAAAAGACAGTTTGTATATTTTCATTTTGTATAAAGGTTATGCAATCTTCTAGAAAAATTAATGTACTTTCTAGACTAATCTTATGATACTTCTCGTGTTATGTAAATTTTATTATTTTATTTTATTTGAACACATAAATATTGGTACAAGAGGGCACCAAATACATCTGCACCACACAAAACAATGAGAATTTGAAGAGAAGAAGGAAAAAAAGTAAGGAGCGTAAAAAAAGAACAATAACGTACAGATTAGTGTAAGGTAGTGTAATAATAATAATAATGAGGGAAACGAAAAGGTACAATCAGAAGAAATCTTTCAGTTAAGGGAGAAGCAACCACTTTTTATGAAGAAAGTAAAAGAAGGTTACAGCAGGATCGCCATTGGCTTCTATTCTGAGCCATATCTGATAACGTCTCTAGCCACTGTGTCGCACCATCTCTCGGATCCCAGCTAGGGAGTCGTGAAGGACCAACAGAAGCCAGCCCTTTGCAGCTTTCTTTCATACCACGACACCATGTCATACACTGACCACTTCTCCGCTTCTTCCAACCAATCTTAACGTCGGCAAATAATTCACGACGTTGAACGTGTTATATAAAGAAGTTTTGTGATTTAGTAAATACACAGAATTACATTTAGATGTTTGTATATTTACGTACATTGTTCATGAAAAGATTTAGTTCATAGTTAACATACTTGTTTATCCATTTATTTCTTTAAAGATAAACATATTTTAGCTTTGTTCGTATTTTATGAAACCCTTTTTTGTCTACAACATATTTTAAATATCGTTTTGTAAGTTTTTCCATTTAAGAATTTCTTGTATCTATGGATTAATTTGTTGTAGCTACCTTTCTTTTTGAAAAAAAAGAGGAAATTTAAGATGACAGATTATGGCTTCGTGGGGAAAACTACATTTAAGTATATTTTCATTTTATACCGTGACATTTCATTATATATATCTATATATGTATATGTATATATTTCAGATATGTCTAATAATCTCTCTCATACTGTCAATCATAACAATTCCTACAACTCAAATGATCATTTAAACAATAATAATAATAACACCAATAGTGATAATCATTTAAATGTAAGTTTATTTTATCATTTTTAGTATGATTTTGTGTTCAATACTTTCTAGTTGTATCTATGCATGTTAGTTTGTACGGCATATACACGTGAAGTAAACTAACATTGACATTAGTTTTGTCCAATTTTTGGTTGATGTTTTCACAGGTAGGAAAAAATACCAATATATTGATTTTCGGATAAATTACTTCATAACAAAATTTCTCCATTCCTTAATTTCTCTTCTTCTCAGTTTAATAATAACAATCTATGTATCGAATATGGATCTTCTTCATTTTACTTATAGCATGTGGGTATAGAAATATTATGAACTCCGTGTTATCTTACAGTTTAATACTTGTTTCTTCTTTTTAAAATATTCATTCTTTGCTAATTTTGTTTTGGTTTTTACTTTGTTTACCTAAAATGCACCACTACTAAATCATATGACCAATGTTTGTTTAGTAATGGGACTCATTTTGTCAACAGTGTTTATAACGTCAAAACCTGTTTATATGAATGGGTATAAAGCGGTAGCTTAGTGGTTAAGACATTTGATTTTCAGCCGTTATTTTAAAATACCGGCTTTGTCACCTTGGAAATGTTTTAAAAATGTCATCTCAAAGTCTCACACATCAAGTATTAATTTCCAAAGTTGAGACTGGATGGAAAAGGTGCAGAGGTGCTCATTTTGTGACATTGTGTTGTTGTGGTAAGAAAGAGAGCTGTATACGACTGGAACCTATCATCACACCTCAATTCCCTGGTTTGAGTTCTAAAAGTGTTACAACTCAGTGGCTTAGTATTTTAATTTAAGTGACTCGAAATAAAAACCAGTGGTGACCCCTCAGTAATTTGCTACTATTTCCTTTAAAAAGGGGAGAAAACTCCATTAACCGAATAAAGTTATTATTGATTGTATTTTTAAGTGAGATTTACATCCTACTACATAGTATTCTTGTAATTTTTATTGTTATCAACTCTCTTCATCGATTTACAATGTCACTGTTTATTCTGTATAATGATGATCACATATTAAGGTTCCATTTGTCCCGCAATACTTGCGAATTGATGAACAGTTAAACTATCCCAATACGAATTATTCTATTCTGGACTCGATAATAGCAACTGGTACACGACACGTCAACAAATGACTGGCAAGACAAAATAGCGAAGTGTAGAAATAACTTAATACTCAGTCAGAACAATTTGACATAGTACAACTCTGTATGTGTAGTGACAGGAACATGATCATTCATCAAACAAAAAGTTAACGAACTAAAGGTAATGGCAACTAATCAGAATTAAGCTAAGGTCGTACGAAGAAAATTGATTGCGAAAAACACTAGCGGTTGCTGTTACTAGTAAGACTTTGACATTAACAAAAACCGGGTAATCCTGTCTTGGCAGTCGCCTATACAATTTTGATTTCCGATTGTTCCGGATTTTATGTGAATAAATGAGTAAAATAAGACAGTTTACCGCTTTATGCACTGGTTTATCTATCTGTGTATCATTATTATTATCGTCATCCTTAAACGTAGCAGTGTTCAACTTGATAACTTGCCCTATGGTGAAGTAAGAGACATTAAGACATTATTACTTATTTAATTATTGTGTTGTTAATTTTCTAGGAGAATGCATATCCTTGGCTAATAGATAATCATCGTAAATGTACTCAGTTAATTGATTTTGCTGATTGGTGTTCCCAGGATACATGTGATCTTCTACGCTTAGATTTATTATCTGATAATACTACTTCAGATTTCAATGCTTATTCGAAAAATTCACAATTTAAGTCTTACAGTGTTTACTCTTATAAGAAAGAATCCGATATATGGAATATTGTTTTAAATCAATTTTCACAATGGAATAATTTTACGAGGTAACATTTTACTAATTTTGTTATACTCATCATGTATTTGTATGTGTATATTAGGTTAGAAGATTGAATTAGTCAAGTTTATAAAGAACTTACAACTTACGTTTAAATCATAACATATCTCCCTTTCATATTCTTTATTTATTACTACCATTTTGTGGTTCGTCAATCTGACTCCGCGAATTAGATCATATGATGATGGTAACAAAATATACATCTCGGTCACCCTCGTACATAATTATCAACATAATTTGCTTTAGAGAATAACGGAATAAGATAAGTCAAATACGAGGATGAATTTTGAATATGTCCATTTCGTAAACTCGTTGATCTGGATGGATAATCAGAGAAACGATGCGGAGAAGGCCAGTGAACCAACTCGATTTGATCAAGCGTGACTCAATATTTATAACCAAAAATAAGCAACAAATATATGACGAGTAGGCTAAACAGTGCATATATATATATATATATATATATATATATATATATATATATATATATATAAAAGTCAATATTAATCAACGAATAATTAACAACATCAAAATGTAACTCAAAAAGAATGGATAAGCTGGATTGTCTAGAAGCTAGAATAACCCATGTGAGCTTGGCATAGCACCAGACACTACACCATCAGCATTGGCTTTTAGGAGGTAATATTTTTGATTTTGGAAGATTTTCAATACTGCTATGATAGTTCATTCCGATAGTTTACATAATTGAGTTCTTTGTTTTTTATTGTTTACTTGGATGTCTGTAGTCATTCAAGTAAGGAGATGGATGAGTGGATAGAAAACCTTTAATCTATGCTTTTATTGTACATTTGTCAAGGTGGAGTGCTAACTAGTAAACTTTTCAGCAATATAACTAGTTCATTAACATTGTTAATAAATAGCGATTTTCGACTAACAATAAACGTTTAATTTGTTTATTAAATCACCATTCTATTCACATTTGAAGTTACGCTTCCATAATAGATGTATTTCGATAGGTTTTTTAAATCAGAGTATGGAATTATTCATTCTCAGTATTTTAACTCAGTTTTGTTTTGTGATATATACATGTATATATTCGTAGAAGTAACACTGTTCTACTAAATCATTAATCGGTTGATTTAACACAAATCCTTTTTTATTTCATTTCAGTGCACTGTGTACGCGACCGCGTGTGATTGCCTCGCCTGCCCGACTAATATCTCGTGCAGGACCTATTAATCCTTTGCTATTGTTTGACAAAAAGAAAACAACTTCATTATTGTCCAATCTATATTGTCCACAATCATCTTGGTCATTTTCTATGTATTCATCAATTTTGCGTATAAGTCATACTTTCTATCCTCTAACAGAACAAGCACGTTGGTTGACACCTTCATGCTGTTCAAAGATTGGATTTCATTCCTCATTGTTGTCGTCATTTAGCGGCAACTCTAAATCATCTATCAGTCAGTTGTTACTAGAATCAGGTAAATACATGTATAATCACTGTGATATTATGTAACTATTACGTTACGCAGCTACTCGATGAGTTCTTACATTAAATGTGGAAATGGAAATTTTCACTATACTGAAATATATATGAATCCGTGCTGTGTTTATGCACTATTATAGTTAAACTGTGGTTTCATTGTATTGTTCAATAGGAAAGATTCGTTGATAGAAGTGAACAAATTTCATCCATACGATTACTGTTGCAGTTAGGCGGATTAGTATTCATTTAATTTCTAACTACGGGAAAATTCGTTACAAGTAAATAGCAAACGCTGTTTAGACGTGACTGCAACTCATACATATATTAGGAGATTCTGATACGTAATGCACAAAGCTTTGGAATGATGCAGAAAATACTCTTATATCACATAAACCAAATCAGCAAACACATATAATAAACTATGCTTTTTATGTAATGGTTGCTGATTATCAGCCAACTTCCCTAACTGTTGTAGTACCTAGTGCGAATTTAAAATCTGTCCTTCAAACGGTTGAAAATCTAGTGCTTAAGCTAATAACTCAAATTTTAGACTGGTATTAAATGCTAAAATACAATACACTGTCAGTAATGTAACTGGGAAACGATCACGCTGTTGTATTGAACTCTTCAACTGACCGACCGAATAATTAGAACATGTTGTAAAAGTGACGCATATGATGATATTAAACTTGTTTACAAGGTAAGCGGTTCAAGTTTAGTACAGGTATTGCGATTAGTCATTTTTGAACATTTTTAAGTAGTTGTGTATTTATTCGGTAATAAGATCTTAAATCAATAGTTTGACAATATATATTGCTCTGTCTAGTATGTTGAAATTTATACACAAATATGTTAATTGCATGCAAATGATTTAGCATATAGTTATGCAACAACACTGAAGCACACAATAGAAAAGAATGGAAAACTGTTGTTTATATGAAAACCGTAACTGTTTAAAAAGAATCTAAATATGTAATACAACACTTCTTTGTACATAACTTACAGCATGACTTTAGGAGAACTTGTGACAATTTAACACAGTTACCTGGATAAAATAAAATGATGCACTGTCAGCCAACTAAAATTCGGTTGATCTAACTGTATATCACGATGACATCTTGGTAGGTTTAATAAACTCTATCGCAACGCATTAATTTTATCCTTTCAACCAATTTGCCACTAGAGATTGGTAATAAAAGAAACTTGTCTTATGCTTTCACGGTCATGTACTGGTCAGTGTGTGTTTTTAGGGGGGAAACAGTTACAAATAATCATAACTGCCTTTTTTCAATCGGTTACCATTTGGTCGTCATAGATTTAATTTTTCATTAACCTGACACACATAGACGTGCAAGTGTGTGTCCGTGCTATATTATTAAACCGCATATATAATAGATGCAACTCAGGAACAGTGAATATGCTTGTCGACCTGATGTGAGATCTGTATGTGTGTTTGCGCAAATTCTAAACGTTTTTCCTTCATAATTCTTCATATGTACCGAATCCATAATCGTTTACTTCGTCATTGTAATTGTTCTGTTCTCTTCTTGTTTCAGGTAAATTTTATAATTTACATCAGAAATTGACCAAATTGCTTGGTGTAAAGTCTAATAGTACTAATACTACTACTAATAGTAATAATAATCTTGAAAAACGTCCACGTTGTATATATTTCATAGCGCATCAAACAGCTTTCCTCGATTTATTGGAAGCTTATTTATCAGCATCATCTTGGCGTTTATTTCATCGTGTACGTATTCCATCAAATTATAAATCAGTTAATGCTAATACATGGTCACTAATTGATTGTATCAATAGTTGGCCTCAAGGTACAATTGGTCCACTACTAGTACTAATACATGCACGAAGTCCAACTACATCATTAATTAGTTTACGAGCTGATTCAAATGTACACATTATCATATGTGATGTTGATTGGCGAGTAGAAGTTACAGATAATTTGAAAGCCATGTAAGTATGTTTGAAATCCACTTTTTTAGTTTACCAGGTTTTTTATCCACTTGTTAAGATATTCATAGCTCTCTAGTATTTATTCATAGACATGTGCCTTTGGAGGTTCGCTGATGTGCTTTCAGACTATGAGGTTAACACTGTTGAGTTCAAACTCAGAGTAATAAATAAAAATAGTCAGTCAGCTGGCAAAGGACTGAACCTTCATTGACATGAGTGGTTGGGACATGCACCGTGTATGCTCAACCACCGTCTACCTCTCTGCACGATTTTAGCTGGTGTAGGGATGAATTGTAAGGAAGCTAAGGATGGTCTAACTAAAGTTCGGCATTATTCCATGAAATTATCTTCCGTTGTACTAAGTTGTATAGGTAGGTGCAGATTACGTAGCGGGAGTTCACGTGATTATCGTAATTGACAGTCGAAGATGTCTGGTGAACCGTTCGCAGTGGTGCAGATTGGTTCACTTTTTGTCTTCCCGTAGATCTTGAGTGGTAATATAATCGTATGCATTTTATTCTGCGAACTCGGTCTTCTTAAGAGCATATTTTCTGCACTTAATGCTTTATACTACTATTAACGCTGTTACTACTGCCATTCTGATATTTGCCTCGATAATTTTATCTTTCTCTGTTGATCTAGTCTAACAACTTGAACCGATCTCATCTGTGCAACATATACGACTGACTGAGTAACTAAGAATTGCTAGCAGCTGTTTACCAGTTAGTCTGAAACTGTATTTGACTAAAAGTTTCAATTTAAATGGTTTAAGCATTTAAATCCAGCCATTTAAAATTTGAGTAGTTGGACATCATACAATAATTGTGATTTATTTCTGTGGGGTTCTTTAGTGAAGTGTATTTTCATTTAGTTCATTATATAGCTATAATTTCGACGTCCATCTTCATTGGTGGGTTTAGGCTGATATATATAACCTTTTACCACACTTGACACCAAATGCTTTTTCGTCCCGAAAATTCTATCCAAAGGCATCATTTCAGAACTATCAACTGGGGCAGAATTTCAAGTTCTGCCTTATAATGTCACGTTTTGTGAATAACTCTCCCTCGAAGCCTCACACCAAATAATTGTGTGCATCCCTACAGAATTTCCGTTGTCATTATTACTAATAGTATCAGCAGTAGACCTGTTCAGTGTTTATTTATTTGATTTATCTCTCAAACGTTCGAAATATATATCAAATCCGATTTACTGATGACGGCATATCTAGTGTACCTTTCAGTTATCTTGTTCGGTTCGTAACTATTCCACATCCTTTGTGAATATGTAAATGAATTATGTCACAAAACTATGAAATTACATTTGATCGACATCAATTAGACAGCTATGAAAGACCAATAAGCACTGGATGACTATTTCGCCCTGGTAGTGACCCTTCACCACTCGCTGTCCTAGCAGAGATCAAACTCATGATTTACATATCTCACGACAAGCGCTTAATCTTTAGATCATATAACATGTTTAACTTCGATTGCCTTACAACATTGTGAGGGCATTAATCAGTAACTAATATACACTCGAAATGGCTGAACTCCACCACTTCTAGCTTCTCTCATTAAAACTTCTGGAATGATCTCTCAAAATTAGTCACTGGTACGGTCAAGGGTAGATAGAGTTAGCTTTCCCTCTCTAAGTGCTCTCATATGGTCACGCGTATACAGCCGCTGCCAGGGGAATCCTACTCACTGCTTCTCGTGGCGGGAGTGTTTAAGAAATTGGGAGGACAAAAAGCGAATGTCCTACTCTTTAACCGGGTCGGTTGATGTAGGGACTCACCTAGGGTAGTTGGAAAACCCTGGATCCAAACCAATAGTGCACACGTGCTCCATGATCTTGAGGGCACAAATGGCGTATGGGTCAATTGTTTGTCACCGGCTACCATAGGACTGAATCTCCTGATGTTGCTCGATTGCCTTGTGAATCAGACCTTTAGATCAAAGGCTCTGGGCGTTGTCATTTAAGGAAACCACCTGATTCGATCTAGGCACCCGGACAGTATCACAGCCCACACGCAAATCAAGTGACTTGTTTGACGCATATGTATTCAGTGATCCTTTGTACCAATATGTGTTCAATTAAATAAATAACTTATTTATATAATCAGTTTGTAAAGATATTTGAATGTCATAGTTTACACCAATGATTAATTTTGAGTTTTTAAGATGAATTTCAATTAGACATATTCTCTTAATGAAACATTTTTAATGAGTCTTTAATTATTTTCATTTATAGTATTCATAGTTGGATATTGAATGGTTTGTCATTTTATCCTTCACCTTCTTCGTCGTTATCATCTATTTGTTTCAACAATGATAAAAAACAAAAAATCAATATTTCTCGTTTATTATCAACTAATGATAATAATTATTCTACACATCGTATTAGTGTAGAAGCATGTCTATTACGTGGTGTAGCATGTCGTCTATTACCTAGAGCTGTATTTCATGCACATTCAACAACACATGTTAATTGTCGTTCATTATTATTTGCAAGAGTTCAACCAAATGTTGTCAATGAATTATTATCTGGTATAATACAAATAAAAAAATTATCAAATCGTCAATTATTTATCCAACAAAAAATTAAATCAAATGAATATGAACATTTAGATTTATTTAGTGATCGTAATTTTTTTGGATCTATTCATAAACATGATACATTATCACATTCATCAACATCATCTATTGCTTCATCATTTTCATATATTGGACAAGAAAATCGTTTAAATGAATCATTAATTAATAATGAAAAAATAATTAATGAAGATGATGATATATTATTATTTCATGAAAGAGAACCATTAAGTGAACTTTTAGTAAGTAGTTGAATAAATTTATTTCTGTTAATATTATTATTGTTATTATCATTATCAATGGTAATAATAATAATAATAATAATAATAATAATAATAATTGGTAATATGGGGAGTCCTTTGGTGGGTTATAATCTCTGTCGGTTGCAACAGTTATCTACTACTGTTAATGGATGAAGGGTTACGCAAGGTTGTGGATTGATTGTGGATGCCGCCTCAGTAGTTTAGAGGTTAAGAGTTCGCGTGTGAAACAGCGGACCCTAGGTTCAAGTCCAGTGTGTGGGATCGTTGATGCTTACTGCTGAACAGTCACATACTAGAATGGAACGGCCGTCCAGTGGTTCTTGGCTTTTCATAGTAGTCTATCTTAAATTGACCATTAAATTAATAAAATCCCTACAAACTCCCATTCTGATAATAATCACCATGTACCCGCTAGTGACTGATTTCAAGATGTATTTCCTGGAGTTCTAGTGAGTAGCCGTGATCGGTGGAGTCCATTCTGTGTCGAGTGTAAGGCAGTTACCCACTGAAGATAATGGTAGGTGGTCATGTAATACCATGAATCGATTGATTTTATACACTAACACCGTTGAATACCGGCTCAATGGCCTAGGGGTTGTATTCGCGCACGAAACTGGAGGTCTTAGGTCGGAGTCCCGCGTGTGGGGTCTTGGGTGCGTACTGCTGAGTATTTTCATACTAGGACGAAACGACTGTCTATTGCTTCCAGGTTTTCAATGGTGGTCTAAGGTTGATCGATTCATGAATTCAACTACTAAAATAGTGTAATTAGCGTAATAAGTAAATGAACTATAGTGCTTTCGAATACAATAGTTTTATAATATGAAATAATATCAAACTTTACCAGTAGTGATAATGTCATCCTACCAGTCACTGGAATTCAATCATAAGTGATAATACAAACGTGGCTACATTGGCCGAATTTCTTTTTGAATGTCAATTAAATCTTACTTCAATTATTGAGTACACTGAAGAGTAATCTGTCGACTTTGCCACTGGATGACAACCAAAATACCACCGTGATCGATTACTTAAGGTAGTATTTTAGTGTTTGTACATCTCAGTAGTGATCTTGTACCAAAGTGTAGTTCAGCTTGCTTTGTCTAAAGACCTTTCGATTTTTTGGACAAAATGTATTAAAAAGCCGTAACCATCTCGAAATTTATATTTAGGTCTCAAACAGTTAAATTCCTTGTTTAAGTCTATCATATTTGAGCTTTTGATTGTTTTATTTTTCTCCAATTAATGCATTTGATTGAAGCTTCATCAAGCATTGGAACTTTTTGAAGACCCAATCGATACACAAGCATGGTGTTGTACAAATGCTGAAGAATTAGCCATTGTCAATGAATTTGTTTCTCAAGATGATGATAATGTAACAGATGATTTTCATTATTTGATCGGTGATGGTGAAGCTGACTTAGAAGATGATTTGAATTATAAAATTTCTGATGAATTGGATACAAATTTTGTACAGTTATCAGATTACAATGAACGGAAATCTTATCCAGATTGTCTAATGAAACAGTTAGGTTACACCGATTTAATTAGTTGGGAAGTTGCTAATTATGAATTATTATCTCGTATATCACTACTTGAAAATCAATTAGACAGTGAATCGAATCATGATTGGTTAAGTTATCATAATCATCCTTCTCCTGTTAATCATAATGATGACAATTCTCTAGTTGATCGAAATGAACAACAGCACTCACAACATATTAAATCATCTGCTCCCAATGTAATATCTTCTTACTCTCAACTTCCAGTGAGTTCGACTTATTATAAACTTTTATGCTATAAATTGTTCCAAGAACACTTTTTCGAGAAAGGATATCTAAGTTATCTCATCTTATAATGTAGAAAAGCTTATAGATATTCGACTATATTATGTCTCCGACAAATTGTTGCAGATAATAGTAAATCTGTGGAGTGAATAAACAATTTTGGGGCTAGAGGTCCTTTGTATAAGATGTGTATACCAATTATTGATTGTTGTTGTTATGGATGCAGAATAATATACCAATCATGATCATGTTAAGTCTAATGATGTCCTTGGACCTTAAATAGACATTCCCTATTGGCCATTATTTATTTCACTCGTTAAATATTGTACAGATGTTGTTTTCTATTTTTATGGTACGATGTGGTCTGTTCGGTTGGTATATTCCTCAGCATACCTAACAGTTGTGAAACTGCATCATTGTACAGGTTCAGTAACACGTTGTTCAGAATGCGACACTGTGTGATCAATGATTTGAAATTTCATTTCACAGTCATTTTTATTCAGAAAAGGTTTTAGTTTAACCATTTAATAAATGCTCTTAAATGTGTTCCTTGAAGGTGTGGTAAATTTTAGAAAGATCTTGATTATGCGATTAATCGGGATGAAGTTATCAGTAGCACTATATCTTCAGCTTATCGTATTTTAAAGAATTGTGCCTAGTTATTGATCAACTTGATTTCTTGTTGTTGTTGTTTTGCACACAATAAAACTGAATGTAATTAATGAATAAAAGTATTTCTAAAGGTCGATATCTTGTGACGTTTGTGCATCATATGTTTTTGTATGCGTATAATAGACAGATATACCTTTTAAATGGTGTTATGTATATTAGGTAACGTACCTACTTTTATGTAACTGTAATGCAACAGGGACTGTCTGTCAATTGCATATTAGTTTATGATCTCTCACAGTTTCGAATTTAAAAAATGAGAATTCCGTTTTGAAGGCATATTTAAAATCTAACCGTCTTCATAGTGTTACTTTAATTTATGACTACGGATTCAGAAAGCTAATTCGGCTTTTGGCGACTTATGTCACTTGTGATGTAGGCGAGATATTTATCTCACAACCAAGTTGCGAGTTTATTGTGAAATAGTTCGTTCTGTTCTACTTTATGACTGAAATACTTTTTAAAGTGGTGGATATTCGTAGGTTACTACTTTTTACTCATAGGTGCCTTTGAAGCTTCGCTCGTGTATTTTGGGACAAGCGAGTTAGCAATGTTGAGGTTAGAAACAGGGTTCTGTGTAAAGATGGCTAATCGATTGATATGATAATCAGTCTTTGTTGACTGAGATGACCGGGACCTATATTACTTATGCTCAACCGCTGTATACCTCACTATGCGATGTTTACTGGTGTAGGAGTAGGTTGAGAAGAATTCAGAAGTGATCAAACCTGAGCGTCGGATTAATCTGTAAATTAAACTGTTGAAATGAACCGTGTAATTTATTTCAGACTACCTGGATGGAGTTCGCGTAATTGTCCTAACCAGGGATTAAAGACTGTGTGATACGGTTCGGAATCGGTTGCGCTAGCACAGATGCATTCTACGTTTTGTCTGAAAATACTCATACCATTTGTTTGTTCTTATTAAACCATGTTGTTTATGACTGATTGTGTTTACTAGTACTGACATTTCTACCTCTTATACTGTTCTGATATCGTAATAATTTTATCTCACTTTAATTGATCTCTTGTTGGAACTTGACTCGATGCAAATGTGTTTCAAATTCTACATTGCATGTGACTAACAGACTACTATTTATAATATGAAATTTGCGGATGATTCATTTGTATTCGAAATATACCACTGTAATTTTCTAAGTTTATTTCTTCAAATTTATAATGATTTATAAAAAGGTATAAATGACGAGATGGCAAGATCTTTTCTCATATTGTTATCATTATTATAATAAATAATTTATTTATTATTTAACACATAAATATTGGTACAAGGAGGTACCAAATACATATGCACCACACAGATCTCATTTGATGTGTGTGAGGGCTGTGATACTGCCCGGGTGCCCAAACCGAAGCAGGTGGTTTTCTTAGGGGGCCACTCCCCGAGCCTTCGACCTGAAGGTCTGATCCACAAGGCAGTAGAGCATCGTAAGGAGATGCAGTCCCATGGAAGCCGGTGACCAACAATTGGTTCATACGCCATTTGTTCCCGCAGGATACTGGAGCCCATGTGCACCATTGGTTTGGGATCCGGTTAAAGCACCGGACATTCGCTTTTCGTCCTCACATTTTCGTAAACAACACCCGCGCCACGAGAATCAGTGAGTAGGACTTCCCTGGCAGAGGCTATATACGCGTGACCATGTGAGGGCATTTCGAGAGGGAGGGCGGACTCTCCCCACTCTCTGCCATACCAGGGCATTTGGGGGCATGATAAATAATAAAAAATATTTTACACTTTATCATTCAAACGTTTTTAATAAATCTGATAATTATTGCATACCATCATTTTTCTAGATTTGGTGTCCTTTTGAATCATATCTAAAAAATTTACATTCAACATCGGATACTAATGATTCAATGATAATGGTTGCTAAAGATGAATCTAATCATCTTTTAACATCTAATGAAGATTATTATTTATATTCAAATGATGATTGGGCTTCAGATAGTGTTGGATTTAATTTCGGTTATGAAAGTGTTCCAATGACTGAAAGTGAACTACCTCCTTTGATTATACCAACACCATCTCCGGTTATTCAAAACAACAATATTAGTATTAATAATAATATTGTTGATAGAAAGACAGGAAGACGTCGTCCTATTATGAATCATTCGTCTTTATCATCATTATCTTCTAGACCATTAAATGATAATATTAACAATAGTATTGGTCATGTTACATCATCATCAACTCATCGTAATGGGTCTCGATTGAATAACAGAAATCTTAAAAGACGAGCATTAACTAGTCCAACAAATTCACTTCCTCGTAAAAACAATTCATCATCAACTGCTTCTTACTATAATACCTTTGATGAATCATCAACTACACATATTACAACAAATACGGGTTCAAATTTAGGTAAGTGTAAGTATTATGTAATTAGTAGAGACAATTCACATTGTGTATGCAATTAATCAGTAATTAAGGTATATATTGAGGATAAGGAAACATTTAGATTACCATACAAAACAATTTGTTATGTCAAGTTTTAATTCATGCTAATTTTTATTCTAGTCATATGTTTCCGAAGTCTTACATTTTTAATGACTGATTATTGCGTTAAACCACATTAGTTAGTGTATGGTTTTTAAAGTTCAACAATCGTTTTCTTATCAAAGAACAGTAGACAATTTTTAGTTTCTTCATACTTTTGATTTAGAAATTTGTGAATGACTTCATTGATTTTCATTATGTTGATTAACATTGAAATCATAATTTTATAATAATTGATAATAGTATACCATTACTATTTTAGTGTTCAGATTAAATTTTACGCATTGAGGCTTAGAGATGTAACTGACACATCAATAATGGATCTTGTTATTTATTTGAACACATAAACATTGGTACAATGGGGGGCATCAAATATATATGTGCCATACAATAAAAATGAGGCCAGTAGTAGTTACTATTGATTTGTATGTGGGATGAGATACTTTCATGGTACTCAAACCGAAGCAGATGGGTTTTTTAGGGGCTACCCCCGGGCCTTTGATCTAAAGGTCTAATCCACAAGGCAATGGAGCAACGTCAGGAGATGCAGTTTCATGGTAGCCTGTGACTAATAATTGGTGTTGGTTGTATAGGAATTTCTAAATCTATTCAGGTCCATCGGAACAGTGTGACACCTGAAATTATCAGTAACTATCTTAGAGAAAGAGCAAGATAGCTGTGAATATGAAGATTTGAATCACTTGAGATAATCTGTTATAAAATGTATTGTCTAATCGTAAAAGAAAATAATCATATTTTCTACTTTATATATATATCACCCATTTTTAGCTTTTAATGTGATTTGCTTATATTTAACTCATTGTGCATCCTATGAATTGTAATTTGTTTTATATGATTAGTGTGTTTTACCCAAATAACCTTTTAGTCACCTTCATACATGAACAAAGTTTCTTTTGTTTTTAGCTTCTATAGAAAATGAAGCTCGAAGTCAAGATGGTCGAATGATTGGTCTACAACAATCACATACACGCGACCTTTCGTCTACCGGAGTCACTATTTCATCAACATGTTCCACTGGAAATAATACAGTATCTCTTTCTCCTATTTCATCCAGTACAAATATATATACAAATAATTCAATTGTTCTATCATTACATTCTTCTATAGGTAATGTTAGTGGAAATTCGGCTACTTTGAAACTACATATCCCACGGGCATCTTATAATAAAGCAGTTACTAATGCTCGTATTCATCGACTTCGTCGTATAAATAACACAAATATCGGATCAAGTTCAGATGTTGCTACGGTTGCAGCAGTAGCTTCTTTAGCCGCTGGTGCCCACTTACTTCAACAGCAACAGCATGTGAATACTGTATCCAGTGGATATTCTGATCATAATCATCAACATTTATCAAATACTGTTATGGCAGCAGCTGCCTTCAATAGTTCATGGAATTCAGTCTTGACTAATCCATCTATTCTAGCTCGTTATGGATATACACATCATGTTGGATCAGTAAATAATTTACCTGGACGACATATTTCATCACTTCAAAATTATATGGTATATATCATATGTAAATTTTGTGTTTTATAAAACTATTTATTGCATTATCTATGTGTTATGTATAAGTTTCAAGTCCACTGGTGATAATCTCCTCTAGAACCGTAAGATTTCAATTGCATTTCTGATTAAAATTAAACATGAAACCAATAACTGAATTGATTCGATTCATCCCGCTAACGAGTCCCAAGTGGGAAGAAACGCGCGTCCTGAATTCCACTGTTAACCACCATCCGTATTTGCTTATAATGAATTGACTTACTTGTTTAGAGTTTGATATTTCATTCATTATTCTGTCAAAGATATTAAGTATTGTTTATTTCATCAATAAGTGCTTAATGTTACTAATCGTTTTGTTGTATACAATTTTTAAATTAGCTTATCACTTACGGGTAATTGAAATTGTAATGGTCAGCTATAGTCTATTTTTATAACATAACTTTCTAAGAATACAGGTATAATTGATTAAAAGAAAAGAGGGATTGAAATGATTTAGAAGATTTCTTTTTAGCTTAGATTGCATACTTTTGGGTTGTGTTCTCTAAGTATAGTCAACAAAACACGGGTGGGGACAATCGAATGTATTTAACACAAAATTACAGGACTTGTTAATAAAATCTAACAATCATAAAGTAAATGCTTAATTTGCAAAATGTCCACCAATTTTCTCAAAATGACTCAGACTTCATTGTTCTTGTATTTTCATACAAATTGCATTCTGTTCCTCTTGTCTCTGCTGCCAGACTTTCTGTTCACAACTAACATCGTATACTACTTATGTCGATATAAGTAGCACACGTCACATAAACACAGTAATTTAATGTAGTGATTTCACATAAATTAGTATCTACTGATGTTGTTTAGAATAACAATGAAGATTTGATAGAGAACACCACATTTCTAATTGAAATGATTAATTCTCAAGATTTAGGTTTTCTTTTTTATCATTGTTGTTGGATGAATTCAATCTCTTCTATTATTTTCATCTTGTCATTACAATCACATCATGTCAATCTAACGTATATCATCTGTGCTTGACTATTTCTGGATATTATCTATCTGTTTGTCTCCCTGATCCTTTCATTAACATACCAGTGTTAATTCCTGAAGTTGTTTTGTATTCGAAATCCTTTTTTTTTATCGTGCTTAATTGTAATTTTGTTTTTGTCGTGGTTCTCTTTTTAAAAGTTGAACAATTTTACGAACCTGTTCATTTTTATTTTGGTGACAAATGGAATGTAACTTAAGATAATGTTTTTCTCCTGTTTATTCATGTCAGTTAATCCAGTTATCGATTATCGAATGGTCATTGTTGCTTATAGGAAATTTTCTTAGCTCTGTATCAAATCTGCTAGAAGTCTCAGAAAAAACGAATTAAGCCATGTAAAATCCCAATTCATTAGATTTCTAAGGCGTTTACATTTGTCAAAGTGCCATCAGAGAAGAAGCGTTTCGTGCACAAGTAATCTAAGTATAATATACAAAAGGAAAATACAACAAACCAAGTAATAACTATCAGTGTATTCAATTGGTCAATGTCAGGCAACAGACTGGAACAGACACTATACTCACTAAATATGGAGATTGGTACAAAGAAACTAATGATCAGTAAATCCACAAAGAATGAAGATAAATCAGTAAAACTATTGTGGAAATACAGTTTTAGTGATAAATGAATAAAAGTCAGGAAGTCATGTTAATGTTTAACGCGAAAAAACAAATTTTATAAACTGCACGTCAAAATTGATTGATAACGATGTAAGCTACTGAATCTCAGTAAGTAATATGTATAATTAACATCGAAACTCTGAGTTAAAGGTAAAAAGAATAAGTGTTTTCAATGGACTGTCAAACTATTTCACTGTTTCTCTTAAATACCACACCTCCCCATACAAATCCTTGTGTTTTTCTTAAATTAATGCCTATAACTTCAATTTATTGTTAATTTGTGTGCCTACCAAGTGTGTATCACAAAATCATCTCTATTGGTTTTTGCTTCTAATTCTCTCATAGCAAACAACTAATAATTCTCAGTGTCACCCATTGAAATATCCTGTCGGAGGTGGTGGTGGCAGTAGTGGGGCAACATCAATTCTATCTGTAAATAACAATTCATCATCATCAACTAATAACACAGGTCAGTTAAATAATGTAACACAAATGGCTAATCAGTTATATGTTGGTAAACCTCCTGATTGGTTGATTTATGAAGAAGCAGCATTATATTTAGTAAGTTGTTGTTGTGACATTTTTCGTTGCTTTCAATTGTTTGTTCTAAAATCATGTTTGTCACCACATTGTTAATAATGGTATTTTTTGTTTGAACAAAATATTATTTTTTACTGTCTTCTATGAATAACTCTATATTAGATGAATAAACTAATTAATCAGGTTTAATTTATATTTAAAGGAAAAGAAATTTACATTTAGAAATACTGGTTAGATTGGAATTTAAAAGTATTTAAATTATAAATTGTAGTGAACGAGAACACAACCGGGAACAATCGAGTGTTTTTGAACACAGATGTACAGTACAGTACATCTTGATAAAATCTGAGAACCATACAATGAATACTTAATTTGCAAAATGTCAATCCATTGTCTCAAAATTGACTGTTCCTTTTGCAAAAATCAGTCAGTCGTCTCAGATTTTACTGTTACTGCATTTCCATACCAATTGTTTTCTGTTCCCATCCCTTCCTCCTCGATTTTCTTGACCTTCTGCTTCCAGACATTCTATTCCTGATTAGCCTTTTTATACTACTCATGTCGATGTAAGTAGAATACACCACAAAACGACAAATGCTCTTATAAACAACTGTGATAATCTCCAAGAGTTTGATAATCGGAGTTCACTAAGTAATTCTAAAAGTGAAAAATAAGCGAATTTAGTTAATTTTAAATTATATTAACATTGAAGATGAATTGGTACAAGATATACGTTGTTCGGAAAAAATGAAGCGAATTATACAAAAAGACGAGAGATTAATCAAAAGAATGGATTAATGTGGTAGTCATTTCATGTATCAGGAGAATTTTGAAAGTAATCAGAAGAAGTATATTTTAGAAAGAACGTTAAGAAAAAGAGAATTCAGTGAGAAAAATTTTCTTTTGTATGAAATCATTTACTTAAGCTGTACATTCATATATATAATTATATGGAAAATATATATCTATAGAAGGATAGAAGAGATTGCATCATAAATTGGTTGGAAACTAAATATCAAATGAGGTTACGTACTAATCAAGGGGTAAAGATGAAAATAACTGATGGGTCAGATAATTGTTCAATTGACAGATATAAAGGAAAAACGACAAACATAAATGGCATAATAATAATAATAATAATGAAGTAAACTTGTATAATGTAATAATAATAACCGATTAGTGGTTAAAATATTTTTATGCACTACTAAAGCATTTTCATATCTGGGTCCCACTGAGTAGAAAGAGTGATTTAATTCATTCTTTATCCTCAAGGATCAGGCAAATCTGTTCCACTGACACAATAGATGAGACACTATTTCAACTTCGACAGACTCTCATTAGAAATGGTTATCCACCATGATACGTCGATAGCAACTTAACACCTAGACTTCATGATGAAAAAGCATCGACAGTACAGAAGAAAACCTTCTTTATGAATATGAATTTTAAAGGAGATACGGCTGCTGAAATCTTAAATAAACGGACCTCAAAATCCCTGAATAAAACGTTCTATTCAGCTAAGCTCCGTATTGTGTTGGGGTGATCCAGAAAACTTCTCGCAAAAGACAAAAAAGGCTCAAGAAACAGTAAGAAGCAGTTTATCCAATCAGTGTTCACTAGAATTTTAGCCAGAAACATCAAGAAAGTGAAAAGCCAAATGTCGAGTTTCTGACTGACTGATTACTATACTGCTACTTTGTTTATTAGCATTTCAGAATTTTCGGGAAACCCAAGGACATCTAAAATACTATAAAATTCCTATATTTTCTGTATTAAAACGAACTTTGGAGTAAAGTGCTTCTCGCATATTTTGAGCCTTTTCTCTCGTATTCAGGTCGCTGTGTAGTTCTAGCTTGGGGGTTACGAGAATAGCTTAGGAACCGAATATAGCGTCCAGTTAGCAAGACTTATCAATTGTTTTCTTAAGCCGACCTACTATTCATGAATGTGTTAAGGATAAACTTCCGCTTTGGGCCACATCAATGTGTATCTATAAATTTTACTTGCTCATGTGGGGCAAACTACATAGGCTGCACAAAGCAATCACTTTCCAAATGCATCTCAGAACACTATCCGAGATGGCTTTTAAAAGGAGAATGTAAAACAATTACTAGTTCTATACAGGAGCATTTAATTAACCATGGACACATCGCTCCAAAGGATTCTTCTTTTAAAGTAATCTACAGAGTCAAAGGAATTGGATCGAAGGGCAATCGAATCAATAGTTTATGCACTGTTGAGACATCGGCAATCCACGAACTCAAGCCCAAACTTCGCGTTCAGAAACAATTCTTCCAGCCTCTCATCCTTCCTTCGCTCTGATTCTATTTATTTATATGTTTCGGGCTTTTTTCCTTTCCTATTCACTTTTATTTGATTATTACTGAATTTTTAAAATTACTTTTTTGCATTTTAACTACTAGTCAGTTATTATTATTATGCCATTTATCTTTGTCGTTCTTTCTTTATATCTGTCAATTGAACAATTATCTGACCCATCAGTTATTTTCATCTTGCAGTACCAACGTAGTAACATCAAAATTTCGTCCATAAAATCAAATATAAATTACTATAGTCTTGTTTATGTAGATGAGGCATCCGTATTTTTAAGTATAAAGATAATAGAGTGCAAATTATATTTCAAGCATATTTTCGAAATTCTCAGATATTATTATTATTTATTATTTGAACACATAGATACTGGTACAAGGAGGTACCAAATACATATGCACCACACAAATCTCATTTGATGTGTGTGAGGGCTGTAATACTGCCCGGGTGCCCAAACCGAAGCAGGTGGTGTTCTTAGGGGGTCACACCCGGAGCCTTCGACCTGAAGTTCTGATACACAAGGCAGTGGAACATCGTAAAGAAATGCAGTCCCATGGAAGCCGGTGACCAACGATTAGTTCATACGCCATTTGTATCTTCAGGATCGTGGGGCTCAAGTGCATCATTGGTTTGGAATCAGGGTTTTCCAATTCCCCTAGGTAGACTGTCCATGTCCACCAACCGGGTTAAAGCGTCCTCCCGATTTCGTAAACAACACCTCAGCCTCGAGAAGGTAGTGAGTAGGATTTCCCTGGGAGAGGCTATATACGCGTGAACATATGAAAGCATTTCGAGAGGGAGAGCGGAATATCCCCCCTCTCGGTCGTACCAGAAAACGTGAAAACTAATAACTACTAATAAAACACAATCGACTTTAACTCAATATAAATCAACCAGAAGCATTTTACGTCTAAGATAGCACTATAAATCCCAAAACACTCCTACATTATTTATGATCAAATCACAATAATTGAAATTGATAAGATATAGTACAACTAACTATTCTTATTGAATAAAAAAATAAATAGAAGTTTAATTTACTCTTCTTTATCATTTCATGTACTGTATACCAGAATGAAGTATATTTAACTGGGTTTTTTTTTCGTTTATTATATTTGAATGTAATTTTGCCAGTGTGTTTAACACAACAGCATAGATACATACATTAATTCATTTATTTGTTTATAGAAGGTCAATTCAATTTGGTGAAAAATTTGTTTGTTTGTTTTTTCATATAAAGTACTGATTCATTTGCACATTTAATCTTTTATTCTTTTTTAAGTGTATCACAAAGTTACAAGAATTGAACTTTGAAATTAATAATCCAAATTCTAATCTGTCTACATCTACACCAAATTATCGTTTTGCTGAATTCTTTTTAAATAACTATCTACCTAATCGAAGTTATCGTGGTGCTAGACAATGTTTATTAGTTCACTTTAAAATGCAAAATGTTGTATCATCTGCAAATATAACTACATCATCATCAACACTGTCTAATAATAATAGTAGTGGAATTAATGGAGGAGGATGTTCATTAAATAATCCTTTTACATTTAATCCAGATGATTTATCACATTCAATTTCAGGTAAGTATTTTCTTTTTCTTTTTTTTATCTAGAGGACAGCTGGTCCAGATTGATTGGCTCGAGAGGTCTTTAAGCATGTTGGTTCAATTTTAGCGATTAGGTTTTAGCCAAAATCTGGGAGTTGGACGTTATCCCATCTGACTGGTCACAATCACTTATCGTCCTAATATATAATAGAGGGTTAAAATCATCCTGTGACAACCATAGAGGGATTAGTTTGACTAATATTACATCTAAAATACTAGCCTCGATAATTATCGGACGCCTAACTAAGACTCGTGAACTGCAAACACGAGAGAATCAAGCTGGCTTCAGACCTGGTCGTGGCTGCATCGACCACATATTCACCATTCGTCAGATTCTAGAACATAGGCATACTTATCGGCGTCCGACAATGGTGGTCTTTCTCGACTTAAAATCAGCATTTGACTCAGTAGACCGCGAGATTCTGTGGCAGTGTCTGTCATTTAAAGGCGTACCACAGAAGTACATAAACCTTGTAAAGGCTCTTTACTCGAACACTACTAGTCGAGTCAGAGCTTATGGCAAACTGTCATCCGCTTTTACAATTTCAAATGGTGTCCGTCAAGACTGTCCACTTTCTCCATTTCTGTTTAACTTCATCATAGACCTACTGATGGAAATAACATTCTCGTCGACTGAATTCTCGGGTAATGATCTCCTACCAGGAGGTCCACTTATCGACGTAGAATACGCAGGTGATATAGTCCTGTTTGGTGAAGACGCTGACAAAATGCAGTCTTTGGTAGCACTGAGCAACAATGCCAGAATGTTTGGAATGCCCTTCTCTCCCTCTAAATGCAAGTTGTCGCTTCAGGACTGGTCTGCGTCAACACCTGAATTAAGGATAGGAAGTGAAATAGTCGAACGCGTTGACAACTTCACTTATCTTGGAAGTCTGATCAGTCGTAATGGGTTGGTGTCTGACGAAATCTATGCACGGATTCAAAAAGCTGATTTGGCTATTATCGACTTACGTCACCTATGGCGAAGGTGAGATATCCGTCTATCAATTAAGGGACGAGTTTACTGCGCAGCAGCTCGTTCTGTTATACTTTACGGATGCGAAACGTGGTCATTGAGAGTAGAAGATACTCGTAAGCTACTAGTATTTGACCGCAGATGCCTTAGAAATATTGCTGGCGTCTGCTGGGATCATCGGCTATGTAATAGTGAGATTAGACGCAGGGCATTAGGGAATGAAGGTAAATGAGTTGATGAGGTTGTGAATCTTCATCGACTGAGATGGTTGGACCACGTGTTACGTATGCCTGAACACCGATTATCACGACGCGCAATGCTGACTAGTTTTGGGAATGGTTGTAAGAAAGTTAGGAGTGACCAAACCAAAACTTGGCATCAGTGCTTGAAGTCACAAACTTCAAGTCTTAGCCATGTTGATAGATGCAGACTACTTGGTTGGTGTCCGCGTGACTTTCGTAACCAATGTCTGGAGACTGTGGATGACATGGCTCAGAATCGATCACAATGGCGTAGGTGTATACACTCTGTCTTCTCTTAAACCATGAGATTGAAATTGCTTTATATCTTTCTTTCTACGAACTAATTCTTTCTTCCTGTACTCAATCCGTATACGCAATCTTTCTTTTATATATTACGACCACTGAATTAAGTACTTCTATGAGTCCGGTGTTCATGTTGTTGTGCTAATGAGGTATTGCAACTTGGACCGATGCATGTATGTGCCTGGTCCTACGTTGTAGCTGATTGACTAGAGGTTTAATTTAATCCTTCTGAATTTTTGTCGAGAGTTTTCTGTTTATGTTTTTGATAAATAAGACTAGAGCTAATGTATGCGAGCGAGCGAGAGATTGAGTGATATATTAAAATGAGATAGTGTTTACAGCTTCACTGGTTAATCATTAAATTAGTCGTCAATGGTTATTTCCAAAGGAGTGTAAAATAAAATGTCTTTGATCTAATTAAAATATTCATAGATTAGGTATCCATACAATAACACAAATCTTCATACAATTCGATGTTAGAATTCTTAGTTACTTCCTAACTTTCTTTAAATCGAACTTCAATTATTATTCACTGAATGGTGTTAGTCAGTCATTTTATTTAGGGCATACGGTATACTTCGGTTTTGAAAGTAATAATCGACTGATGGTAATTCGAGCAACGCTCATATAAATTAAACGTTTTATGTCTATAAATATGGAGCTTTCATTAATACTTAATCGAAAATAAATGATTTTTTATACAATTATGCACAATACCTTAATCCGTTGCCATTTAAAGCCTAACTCTCCACTTCAACTCAAAATTGATCAAGAATACAGTACAGACATGTTCTATGTATACCATTTTATGAAAATTGACAAGTTTACGGAAATACATGAGGTAATAAACACTTAAATATTTCTCCACATTCACTGGCCAATCACATGACCGGACATACAAGCATCGCTGCTAGTTGGTATTCTGAGCTCTGCATTATGGTTCCTGAACCACTGAGTAACACCATGTCTAGGACCCCAACGTGGGAGCTGTGATGAACCGATAGATTCCAGTTGTATATGGTTATCCTTCATACCACGACGATATGTTTTAAATATCTGGTTTTTCTTTCCGATCACAATGTCGACAAATATGATGAAGATAAAACTACATGTTAACGAGTGAATGTTTAATCAATTACTCTCTTATTATTTTATTTTTAAGGATATGTACATACTTCAGTGGTTACACTTCTCACTTTTTTTTAGTCTGTATGAATCTGATTAACCGCTGGATCATGGGATTATTTGATGGTTTTTGGTCAAATCTACTAATTTTTATTTTTATATTTGTAATTTGTCCACAAAATAATATGTAAAGTTAATATTAAGATTCATTTAAATCTCTTCTCTCTATACGTATTTCATTCACAGTGAATCCAATTTCTAGCTTACATCATCATGGTCCTAGTAGTCGAAAAGTAAAAAATAAGATGAAAAGTGCCGCTGTAGCTGCAGCTGCTGCCGCCGCCGCTGCAGCTGTCACATCTTCGCCTGTTATTCCTGGCAGTGTCGGTGGAGCTTCTCAATTCTGCAATAACGTAAGTGGAGCGTCAGGATCCATGTTTGGTGTTGGAGGTGGTAGTGTCGGTGGCGGTGGAAATCCAAGTGGTGCCGTTGCTGGTGGCAGTACTGCTACATCAGCCGCATCTGTGGCTGCTGCTCTGAATCGATGCAGAGGTTATCTATTTTATCAGGTAAATATCCATGTTTTGATTATATACGTTAGTAGTACAATCTTTCATGTATTGATTTTAATGTTTGTTATTCAGAAATTGGGATTATTTATTTTAAAATAGTGATAACATTTATTATTATACTTTTGTGAGATGGAAACGAAATGAAATTGTCATGAGCTACAGACTGTTATATCGGAAGAAAACTAAGTGGATGGTAACTCCCTGGAATTTTTTATCGACATGTATATGTATATTCTTGTTGTATAATTATTCAGTAAGTAGATTAATTATCTGTTTAGTTCTTTTATCATATTCTTTCAGCTGACCATTCAACTACTATTATACAAATTACTCTTCCTGATTTATTGCCAAATTTATTATTTACAGTCTCCTTTACTAAAAGCCGCTTTTGACTTGATCTTGTGTAATTGTTCTTTTATTATTTTATGGTGTGATGCAGTCTGGTCTGTGTATGTCTGAATTTTATTATTCACACAATGGAGAATGATTATCATGTTCTGGACTCATTGGGTAGGGGAATGTGTGAAGTTACTGTATTGAGGACTAATGAGGATTTAGAGTTGATTCAGGGCTACTGGTGCTGATTGGCATATCATTGGTTAACACAGGGACAAGGTAATAGAAATCGGTATCCCGACTAATGGTGTTGTCACGTATTATTTGATGGGGCCATAAGTCATAATATAGACATTAATGTTTCAGAAAGAAGAGAGACTGCAAATGAAATATTTATTGGATTGTTTTCTATATCATTACATTTGTGACTTTGTAAGCTTTTTCACATGATTTACCAAAATATCTTGTTGATGTTTCCCAAATATTCACCAACAGTGCAATTCACATTTATCTATCATTTTCTCTAGTGTTCTTGTCACTATTTAAACTGTTACTGGCTTTCATTTTTAACGCGAATAAATTTATGTAATTAATTTATCATTATCATTACTGACTATGTGGGCTTCAACTGTTTGAACTTTTGATAAGAGTTTGTAAATTATGGGAATGTCAGCTTTTCTCTCGACGACACTAACAAACATTTGTGATTAGAGAAACAGTCAGTCAGTCATTATTAACAACGTAGAATCTGACACGGTTGTGACTGTTCAAATTGCTTGACGTCACATCAACACAATGTGAGGAACTCACTATGTTTTGAAGGAGAGGCTAAAAAGTAATATCATAAATAGTGATAGTCTAAGTGAGAGAATGCTTAAAAAAAACGACTCAAACACTAATGTAGTCAAACCAACCACAGTATACTATCACGCGACGCATCGCATTCTCCGAATGCGCAATATTCAATCGATGGATTCTTCTATAAGTTGAAACAGCTGAAATACTGTTCCCAACTATTTTGCTGATATTGAAATGCTATTGTTTTAAAACTCAAAAGCGCTAACTACACTACTTTTATGACGGGGCTATTTATTTCGTTGTTGATAAAATAAGACTGGACTGAATGAGATGTTCGAATAAGTAATTTACCCAAGGGGCCTACAAAAGTATATCGAATTGTTCGCATCAGTAATCGTTTCCAGAATGCATTATTATGAATAACTGTAGACGAACTACAGAAATCTAATATATATGCCAAGAGACCTATTTTTGTAAACTTTTTCCCGTTTAATTTATTCATTGGCTTCGTTCTAAAATACCCCGATTGAAATATGCAGTTTGAACCATCTAGTAACAGTAATTAAACTTGTGAGAATATTCTTGAATGAGCTAAATTCCTCTGCATAACCTTCCATATTAGTAAATTGATTGCAATGTTTCTGTGTTCAGTTGACTTGACTGAAATATATTTAATTTGGATGATCGGTTACGTAGCGTGAAACTCATCTGGTCGATCAGTACTAAGTAGTACTGAATCAATTTGAAGTTTTTAAATAGACGCTATCAAATATAAAATATTAAGCATAATAGTAGTGACTATCTGTTAGGCTTCAATAGTTAGATCTTTGTTTTTTTTTTATCATGTTTTCTAGCCATGAAAGCATTCAACTTGTTCCATACAGTCAGGTTTGACCAGGTGAATAGTGTCATTAACTATAAAATAGAAAACAAGTGTGTAACTCACAATTCTATACCAAAAATGTACTTATTGTGTTAACTTCCAAATATCTTACCTTTTTCGTTTGTTCATAAATCCTTTATGTAGCATTTACAAGCATGGTTCAATTTAATGTTATCATTTGACCGCAACGATACCAATCATACTAATATTACTACTGACTCCAGTAACAATATATCAGCGCATTTATCGCCAATCATTCATACTTTGAAATTTGCTGAAGATAGTCAAGCATCATTTTTACGCAAAGCTATTCGAGATACATTATCTGTACCGTCTGTCCAAATCCCTCCTATTTATCGTTCATCTGGATCACGTAGAACTTGTGTTGTTGGTGGTGGTAGTAACAATAGTAACAGTAGTGCTAGTGGAGGAGGAAATGTAGGAAATACATCATCGTCATTATCATCAACTGCCTCATCAGCTCTAGGATATCATCCGAATACAAATACTAATGCTAGTGGTAGTGGTTCTGGTACATCCACTACACATTATAATATTCATAACTCTGGACAACTTTCCTCTCATAGTTTAACAGGTCATTCCACTATGTCTAATACTCCTGCTTTATTAACACATCATCGTTATCGTCATCATATGACATATGATCATGGTCAAAGTCAAAATTCCAATATTACTACTGCTGATCTAAGTTCAGCTTCTGGGTCAAGCACAGGTGTTGTTCATAGTGGTCCAATTATTCAGAAGAATCCCACACATATTGCTGCACTTCAAGTCAGTTTTATGTTTTGTGCAGATTTACAGATCAATTTTTTTCTTTTTTAGACCTATCTACCTGTAATTACTGAGTCTTTTATGATCTTTTAAATTCAGTTACAAAAGTTGTCTAGTTCTCTACATTTTGCTATAAAGCATCAATCAAGATATAGATTTTTTCTCAAAAGCCTACTGATATGAAGCGATGTTAACGTGTTCGTGTTTGAGGTAGATTTTCCATAGTTAGGTGTGTTTTGCTTACCTAATTCACTCTAATTAATTAGATTTCTGTCATATTGTACGGTTGTTCGAGTACTGATGCTAATATATAAACTTGCTATAGGTGGACCCAGACCAGCCACTTGAGTGGGGAAGGAACTTTATTAGGTAAAACCCGATTGGTAATATGTATATACACTCGTTCCTAAATGTACATCTTTCTCCCTTATGAAATAAAGTCATGTTTTTAACCTATGATATGCTTTTGTTTAGAAAAAGAAGCCAAATCTTGACCAATGGCGTGAGCTTAACTTAAGTCCTGTGTCTGGTCGATCTGTAGTGAACAAGAGTACCAGTGGGGATAATCGAATGTATTTGACACAAAATCTAACAATCAAATAGTAAATGCTTAATTTGCAAAATGTCCATTAATTGTCTCAAAATGACTCAGACTTCATTGTTCTTGCATTTTCATACAAATTGCATCCTGTTTCCATTCTCTACTGTTCGATCCTCTTGTCTCTCTGCTGCCAAACATTCTGTTCACGAGTAACGTCATGTACTACTTATGTCGATATAAGTAGCACACACCACAGATCCAGCTAGTATATGTTATACATAATTGATTTATAAGTAGTAATGTTGTTTGCGTTGAAATTATATATATATATATATATATATATATATATATATATATATAGAGAGAGAGAGAGAGAGAGAGAGAGAGAGAGAGACTAAACTTAATAAATAGTACGAGGGATTTCTTTCGTTTCTCTGAACTATCATGTTTGTCTTGTGACATCAATTAATACCAGTACAACTGTAATTTCTCACAAATCATCATCTGATAATTAATGATTTTGTAACCACTTTTTCGAATTGGACCATAATCTCTTCAACAATGTATTTATCTGAAACTTTCTTGTACAGTTGACTATCAATGTCGGGTCAACTGTAAATAATCTATCTCTCCTATATTATGAAATATTTTTAGAATATAATGAAATGATATATTAAGTGATCTTGTACTACTCTAACTAATAGTTAACGGAAATTTATTTTATTTAATTTAAACAAAAACTTTGATACAATTAGGCACCAACTCTATATGTGCCACCCAAATCATTTGATTTGTGTGAGGAACAGAATACTACCTGGGTGCCGAAACCGAAACTGATGGTTTTCTTAGTGGGCCACTCCCCTCAGCCTTTGACCTAGAAGTTTAATCCACAACGCAGTGGAGCAATGTTAAAAGATACAGTCCTATGGTAGCCAATGACCAACAATAGGTTCATACACTATTTGTTTCACTAAAGATTTCAATTCAAACATCTAAAGTTATTCACCATTGTCTGCTATAAAAATGACAGATGAAAAATCATACGAACTTTGAAATTTAAGACTTAAAATGAAATCTTTCACAAAGATCACACTCAACTATACATGAAACACACCGACTTTTTGAATAGAAAAATAACCATAAGTTCTGAACTTAACACATTACTTGAACAATTAAAAGAAAAACAAGAGGCAGATAACCTCAGTCCTTATTACGTTGATGAAAGCCTTTATTGTAGAGATGTTTAAGAAAGCTAATGAATCTTCTTTTTTTTCTCTAAAACTTAAAGGAGTAATTTTCAACGATTAGATTTACAATATAGTTAATGTAATACCTAAATAATTTAAAGCTTCTATGTATATTTTTCTGTTGTTATCAATAATAAACAAAAAAATCAATGAATAGGAACACAATATCAATCCAGATACCCTAATTACACCTGCAATGGTAATTAAAAATAAAGAAGAACGTGAAGCTCGTCAACGTGCTGAAACCTTATCAACTGCTAATCAAGTTAACTTATCGACTACTACTATTTCTTCTTCTTCATCATTATCAACTAACTGTCATATTACTAATTCAAATTCAACAACTTCCACAGTTGGAATGTTTCAAGGGGATAATACGTCAGATTCAACAAATTCACAACAAACTGAAAATGTTTGTTTACATTCTCACACATCACATCCATCATCATTATCAGCATCATCAACATCATTATCGGATCATGTATATAAAACATCTACGTATACATATTCTGGTCTTACTAGTAGTAGTGAATCGTCAATATCCACATTTAATCTTCTTGGTTGTTCAACTACTTCTAGTTCTCTACCTACAACTTCATCATTTTCAAATGGACGAACAAATGCACAATTGTCTTTTGCACATAATCTGTCCCATCGAGGAAGTAGTGTTATGGTATGTTTTCTTTCTTCTGTGTTGAATGTTTTATTTAAAAAATAAACGCATTTTATCATTATATATGAAACAGTTGATCATCAACCACACCAAAACATAACATCAGTTCATTGACAATTCGATTGAGCCATATGAATAGGTATACACTACCTGGTTGGTGTTTATGTGATTATCGTAACTAATGGTTAGTGACTTTTAGTGAAATGTCTGAAAATCGTTTGCAATGGCGCAGGTTCATTCATTAATTGTCTTCCCCTAACTTATGAGCATCTGAATTTTTCATAACTTTTTGTTTTTATCTCAATAATGTATACTTTTTTTTCGAATCGTATCCTCGATGCTTAATTTTTTCAATCACCACTCATACTGTTACTATCTCTACTATTCTGGGATTTGGCCTGACGATTTCCTCTCTCTGTGTTAATGGAATAATGCAACTTCAATCGATGTACACACGTACTAGTTTCTACGTTGCGACTAATTGATTCTTCGATAACAGATGACGAATGTGATCCATAGAGATTAATTTTAGTTCGGCTTTTTATTTTTTCTTGATCATTACATTTATTTGCTTACTCTCAGACATCTATATTTGTCTGTATTACCTTCACACACACTGAACATTTATTTTTAAAATCAGTTATATATATATTCGTAACTTGACAATTCCATATTCTGCTTTTTTTCCACATGAAGTTACCGATTCGTTCTGGATTCTGTCCTAATACCGTTACACCGTCAGGTTCCGTTTTATCGTTTACCAATCAACAGCAACAACCACATCGTTTAGTTGGTACACAGAATACTTCATCATCATCAATTGGTCATTATCAATTTCAACCTCGGCAAACATTATTAAATTCTTCAGTTGGTCGTCTTACCCATTTAACTTCAGGTTCATCAATCGTTAGTACACCTCATCTAACTGGTACTCATCATGTAATATCGTCAGGAGCAGTTGCATCAGTATCATCATCATCATCATCATTAACAGATGATAGTGGAAGTACACGAAGTGTAGATTTGAATTCTGGTAGTATTTTAATTCCTGGCAACTGGCGTACAGCAACGAATCCACGTTCACTTAACGTCCAAGTAAGTTTATCTAGTTTTCACTCTTTAAATTTAATTAAATTCTGGTAACCATCATTTCTATTCATTTTGATAATTGGGATAATTTCATTTACCTTTTTATATTATTCAACATAGAAAGTACTGAGTAATTTTGTTGAGGTCGCAGACCAGCTTAAGCTAGTTAAACAACTATTGGGAACCAGAAAATACTGAACAGCTGTTTCACTCTAATATCAAACTTCTCATCCACGGTTTCAATAACACTCAGCAATCTCCACTAACCACTACACTGAATATCATCTTATAATCACTAGTGACTAATTTCAAGAAATGATTCCTGGAGTCCTAGTGAAAAGTCGTGACCATGTTGGATATGAGGCAGCTATTCACTGAGACAATGATATATAATTGCATAATATTGCGAATAATTAGAGGTTAGATACATAAACCATAGAATGGTATCCCAATAGTCTAAACATTAAACGTTCGCCGCGAAATCTGAATCTCCTGACGTCTATTTCTGGTCGGATCGCGCATACGCACTACTAAAGTCCAATTTTAAAAGCTGTCCAGTGCTTTCTGATTTTCAATGGCTCTCCAACTTTGATTGGTTCGTGCTCTCAATAACATTTAGGGATTTCCACAAATTCCTATACTGATGACCACGTTTTATTTTACGAAAATAATTCTGTATTTTCCGTCAGTCAACGAATGGTTATTATTATTCCAAATAAATATTAACTTTTCTCATTTTATTCATCATATAGACAATTGTTTCATCCACACCTACCGTTCTTCGACGTTCTGCTACATTTACTGGCATTGGTCTAAGTAATCAATCAACCAGTGGACTTCAGACTTGTCGATTGAATCCTACATTGTCCAATATTTCACAAAGTCTATCAACCACTCCATTCACTGGTACATATCTAAACACACAAGTTACAAAAATTCCGAATTCCACTTCTTCAACAGGACAATCTAGCTTTTATATACATCAACGTCCACAATTTCTGTCTAGTACACAAACATCTGGTTCTTCATCTGGACATGGTGTTCTTGCTACACCATCGAATATTGCTGTAATTCCTGGTGCATCAAATAATTATTCATCATCTGTTACACATATACCTCAAATTCTTCGTCCTAGAAATAATTCTGTAAGTTATAAATTGTTTTCATAAACAAATTTATCATTATTCATGGTTCAATAAGTATTTTCTGTGAATAGTTTGATAGAAATTAGGCGCTAAATATATAAATGTTATTATTTAGTTTCGTATATTCTGCATGGTTTCTTTATCATTGTTTATTGTTTTTCTATCTTTTCAGCTTCGTGGTTCAATTGTTCAACCAACATTTGTACGAACATTCTCAACTGCCGGTGTTAGTGGTACAAGTGGTTCAGTTATACCTGTTGCAGTAACACAACATGGAACTCGTTTATCACCGAATGTAGTTGGTGGTGTATCTACAACAAGTATGTTTCTTGGACGTGTCGCTACACTAAATGTTTCTTCAAATAATCCATCCGTTTCTAGCATTCTTAATGCTTCACGTACTGGAACACAACGTAGTGTATCACCAACTGTTTTTCAGTCATTACGAACATGTATTTCAGGTGGTGCTGTAAATTCTGTTGGGAATGAACAACATTCATCATCACAGAGTAACAACAACAACAACAGTGGTATTAGTGGTGGCAGTAGTAAATAATAAATTGAAATATTACCATCTTTTTGACCTAAACTAAAAGAGGGTAACACTTAATTATTTATTTATCCATTGTACATTAGTAACTCTCATGCAGTCATTCATTTCCGTTATATTAATTGTTTATATATATGTATAGATGGGTATCATATTTCGAATTAAAGTGTAACCTAATAACCAGTGATCAGTGAAGAATCCGTACTTTTTTTCTTGATTATCTGAGGAAAATACAGTTAGAGTTATTGTTGTGGTTTCTCTCTTTCGCTCTCTAATTATACAACCTAGAAAAATAACATTGAACTATTATCTAAACGTCATATTGTATTTACTATGTATTTATGTTCACTTCCACAAACACACACACATGTCAACATGACTTGTTTATGGCTCTCATTCTATTTCTTTGTGATTTCCTCTTAATTTTATATGATTTCTTGATCATATATGTTATATAGTCCATATGTATATCCTCTGGTTTATAGTATCAATTATTTTCATTGTTATTCTTTCCATTTCTTTCATTGTGCAAAGTTCTGTTCCATACATTGTTAAATTGTATCAGCATTTTTGTTTGTTCGCTTAGGCCATTGTAAAAATATATGTATATGTAAACTGCAAGTTTCTTGTTTAGTTGCTGTTATAATTCTCTCTTATTACAACTCAGCTATTCCTGTTGCTTAGTAGTCTTGGACACTAATTCACTCGACGAAGTCTCCAAATCAGAACACGACTGAACAGGAAAGAAATTATATTCGAAAGAACAAGGGTAGATGGAAGTAAGAAACACAATAAGAGATTCGTTAGTATATTTATAGTTTTAACATGAGAAGATTCTAAAGTGTTCTCCAAGTATCGACTAGCGCTGATTGGATAATAATTAACCAATCAACGCAATCATGCATTGAGCATGCTTTAATCCAATCTATGTCCCGCTAACAGTTGTACTATTTTTTTCTAGAAAGAGATTATAAAGGTTAAGAAAAAAGCGTCTTTGATTTGTCTAATTCATAGTTTCACAGGTTGAAATCATGAGTCAGTTGAAGCTAGACCACCATCGAAAACCTGGATGCACTGGACAGCCGTCTCGTCCTAGTATGGTACTCCTCAGCAGTGCGCATCCACGAACCCACCCCCGCGGGATTCGAATCCAGGACCTACTGGCTTCGTGCGCGAGCACTTAAGCATTAGACCACTGAGCCGGCATCCAACGGTGTTAATGTCTAACTTCAACCAATCCACGAAACGGCCGTCCAGTGCATCCAGGTTTTCAATGGTGGTCTAGCTTCAACTGACTCATGATTTCAACCTGTGAAATTTCCTAAAATCTCCACAAAACTCATTCTGATAATAATTTCATAGTTGTTAAACCGTTTAAATTAATACTTTTGAATTTGTTGACGGGTACATGATTTTGTTCAAGGTTTGACTTAATTATACGACTAACACATATTATTAGTCGGACTCGGACTTAATGAATATGAGATACATATAATTTTATTCTTGAATGAGTTTCTGTACATATCTCGATTCAGGTTAGCTAATAAAGCCTCCTATGCGTTCTTCCTTCTCACTCTTATAGGTGAATAATCTTGTTTATAGGAAGCGTATATATTAGTATCAGAATCGGACGACCGTGCAACACAAAATTCAATTCTTAGTAAAAAACATTTCTACATATAATTTTAATAGTCGAATTCATGAGTCGATCTAAGCTAGATTACCATTGAAAACCTGGAAGCGCTGGGTGGGCGTTTCTTCCTAGTTTTAGACTTTTCAGTAATGCACATCCACGAATCCTCACGCGGGATTCGGACCCACGAATCCTTATTCTAATTTCTACATGTATCGGTATGACTTGTATAATTAGCGATGTTTCATCTAGCCTTCAGAAAGTGGTGAGCATACATTGTTTTCAATAAAACAAAACATGCACTCATATTTTACATGGGTAAATTAGTCTAAAATTGATGGATTGTAAAAGAAATCCCAGGAAAATGTTTTAGTACTAAATTGAAATGATTGGTAATGTTTTTTTCCCTTGAAATTTTAAGCATTCAAATACAATCCTAATCAATCAGTGTGAACACTCACATTCAAATCTGAAAGTAGTTTTGACTACCTTGTAGGTCATTAGTAGGGGTTCTGACTTAAGGCCATCTTTCCCGTTTTTCAAGAATTATGGTTAGTTTTTTGACATATTTTTTTAAAATTATTGCTACATAACATCAGTAACTCGAGTTTGAATTCATTCGCATTGAAGGTTAATTCTCTATGGCCATAAACAGTGTTAGTGAATATTTATCATCATTTACAAGTTCTCCTTTGAAGAGTTAAGAGGGCAGAAACATGACAGAATCATTGTTGTCACCCTGAATAATTCATGCGTAAAATTTGTGACGTATTTTAGTATTCTTACCTTACTAAATCATCTGTTCTTCAGTAAATTGGTAAATAAAATTATTTATTTACTAGTTTACTAAAAAACAAAATAGAATGAAAACAAAGCTGATTGATCCACATGTTATTTATCATTAAGCATGTAATATAATGAGCATTTGATATAATGAAAACCCCTTTTTGATATTAATCAACATATGCTCACTAGTGACGGTCTCCAAGAGGTATTTCCTGGAGCTTTAGTGAGAAGCAGTGACCAGTGAAGTTCAACCGAATCTGTTGTGAGATTGTAACTCACTGAAGACAATGGGGTATGTATCGCTCAATTTGGTGGATTGGCTGAAGTTAGACATTAACACTGTCGGATGCTGGCCCAGTGGTCTAATGGTTAAGCGCTCGCGCGCGAGACTGATAGGACCTGGGTTGGAATCTCACGAGATGGGATCATGGATGCGCACTGTTGAGTAGTCCCACAGTAGGACGAAACGGCCATTTGAACACATAAATATTAGTATAAATGGGCAACGAGAACATATGCGCCACAATTCACATGATTTGTGCGTGGGCTGTGATAATCCTCGTGAGTGCCCAAACCGAAGCAGGTGGTTTTCTTAGGTGGCCATACCCGGAGCCTTCGACCTAAAGTTTTGATCCACAAGGCAGTGGAGCAACGTAAGGAGAGGCAGTTCTGTGGTAGCCGGTGACCAATAACTGGTTCATACGCCGTTTGTTTCCTCAAGATACTGAGTCCCATGTACACCATTGGTTTGGAATCAGGGTTTTCTGACTCCCCTAGATGGGTCCCCTATATCCACCGACCCGATTAAAGTACATGTTATTCGCTCTTCGTCCTCTCAATTTTGTAAGCAACAGTAATGCCGCGAGGAGACAGCAAGAAGACGGTGTATGGAACGAATGTTATACCCTTGAAAAATTTCACTCCCCATTTTGACGCTTGCCTTTACTGATATGGGCCTTCTCGATGCTCGCGCATATTGATGTGACTCTTTGATAGTTCACCTGTTGCTCGCTCTCTTATTAATGAACACCTCAGTAAAATATGTCCACCTTCAAAAATGTTTGTTTTCAGATCACGGAGGTTTTAAATGCAAATGTAAACCTGATAAATATCTTGTAAGCTTAATTCATTTTTAATTTGTATTGTATTATTTTTCTCGTGTATAAGCGCTTCTTGATTATTTACTCGTAAATCTTCGTAAAATACTTTGAAAGTTCAATGTCTAAGATTAGAAACACTGAGTCACTTATAATCAGTGTAGAGCGAAAATGTTCTTTAGCGCAAGTCGTAATATCACATTAGCACAAGGAGATGAGATTATAAGATAAATGGCAAAGAAGTCAGAAGAATGTAGTATCAACAATAAAGAAAAAAACATTGAGAACATAAATCAGACAGCCAGAATGAAAAGGCATATAGAAAAGTCTTCTGGAACTCAAAATTTAGAGTAAGGTAAGGTGTGAATGCATCTATGCCATTATGACCGATTCTGAGCCAACTCATTTAACTAGTAATCTTGGTTGTTTGGTAACTGATCAAGTGGGCTACATTTACCAACATGGCTCTGACTAACAGTCAATAACTGTATAGAGTGGTGCCACGTCTTAGATTACATTATCTCTAAATTTCTTCGAACACTAGCTAATATTACCGGTCGAAGTAAGTGGTTGTTAGGCATAGGTAAATCATGTCTCAACCATCTCAGTTGATAAAGATTTACATTATCACCAATCGATTTATCATCTATGTGTAACCACAGCATCTCCTAGTTGGTTGCTTTACAACAAGCGACTAGTACTTCAAAGACAATTATTTTAAAATACCTGCAGTCATCTACACATGACTTCTGCTTTCATAGACCATGTTACACCTTCATAAGTGAATACAGAGTTGGCTAAAGACATTCGGACATTTTTAATCCATCATGAGTTTCGCCAGATATGAATGTAGTAGGGCTGATGAGGCATTTAAAATAAGTAAATTAGTTGACGCAATCGATTACTTGACCATCAATTATTTAGATCAGCTCTGAAGCATTGATTGAATAAATGAATGTCTAAATAGACTATCAACGTTTAAACATTTAGAGAAACATTTCAAAAATATGGGTTTTTATTTCTAATCTAGATAATATAAAAATCAACTTTGGTGATGAAATAGATTTTCTAGCCTCCATTCATACAATCTAGTTCTGAAATTTAAGACTGAATTACATTTGTAGTTCTATGTTAAAAGAGTTCAGATTTGTAGTCGTTCTCTGTTAGTGGAAATCGGACAGGTAGTCACGATTAAAATAATGTAATTTTAAGAAAACCGAGTATAGCGAAGATAAAACAAACCTTGATCATGATCAAACTGTTAGTGAGCCATGCTTGTAACGGACTAAGTTAATTTTATAGTTAAAGAAAACAATCACAAGTAAATAAGAACACGACAAACTGAATGTTTTAGGTGAATTCAAAGTAAACAATGAAACCTGACAAATCAGGCAGCCTTTTTTGATTATCCTTAGAATTGAGTAAGGTATGTATACGTATTAAAGTAAGAGTCAAACGTTTGAGTAATGAACTGAAGTCTAGTACATGTGTTGATTGTTAATACTTCAATAAGAATAGTTTCATGATTTTATGGAAACTGTAACGGTTTATCTGGATTTATGTTGTAATCCAGTATACTACTGAAGTTACATTTAAGTAGATACGTAATATATAATATAATATATTATATACATAAGATTTAATGGGAAGAGTTATAAGTAAGTGAAGACACACAAATAATCATAATTTTTTTGTCATAGCAACAATTAAACGCTTCCCAGTTGGACGAACATAAATGTGAACAACAAAATTCATGCAATCTATTATTCAGGTAACTGAAGTAGTCTAGACAGGACAGAACATTAACACAGACAAGGGGCAAATTTATTTGAAGAATTGAAGTTTGGAAAAAAGTGTGTGTGTACTTGTGGGGGGGGGTTAAAACAGAATAAGAATTTTAAGTAGAGTAAAATAAATTTATTTGTAGTAGAATCAATATGAACATCATTTCATTATGTAGCTAAACTGTTGGAGCATAATACTTTTTTCATTATTATTATTGATCATAGGACTTGTGTATTGGCTACGATACAGTTCGAGCGCTCAAACATAAAAAAGGACTTTTCTTAGAGGGGCAATTCTAGAGCCTTTGTACTACAATTTCAATCTATAGGATGATGTAGAGGCGTCAAAAGATGCAACTTCATAGTGGCCAGTTACCACAAAAGCTCCAAACTATATTCGTTCTGATTCCTATATACATAAGTGCCTTGCTGTCAAGGTTATCAAACTAACCCACGTGAGTATTTGGGACCAATCAGTCCTCTCTGAACACCAATATTTTTCCTTTCGCTTTCCAACTTTCGTAAAAAACAACTCTGAATATGAAGATTGTGAGCAGGATTTCTCTGAGCAGGTCTAAGACGTGCGGTCGCATGATGACGTTACGACAAAGACAGTTGACAACCCTAACCCTCAGCAGTATGAAGAAAATCGGAGACATTATATTATGCCGAATTTAAACTTAACAAATTTTCAATATTTCATCACATATTGAAAGATATTTTTTACCAAGGCACTTATAGTCAAGTGAAGTTCTAACAATCGTAGCATTTCCTCTAAAATGAAGCACATAAGTACCTCACTTATGTTAACTGCCAAAAAGCAGAAATCATATTATGGATCAAATCCCATCAAAGCTTTTTCATACTACTGAAGAAAAACTAATACAAAATTGGACAGTAGCGAATAGCAGTGAACAATTACTGAGAAAGCTAATCATTAAACCCTAGTCTAAACTTACGCCTGTTACTTCTCGTGAATGAGCATAAGCCGCTCACCAGCATTCTCCATCTAACCCTGTCCTGGTTTTTCTTTTGTGTGTATTAAGGCCCACTGATGCAGAGACTGCTGCTACACTAGTTGTCGAAATCTGCATCTGTTCGCGTGTGTGGGATAGGTGGGTTAGGTCATTTGCGAAAGCCAAATCGTCTAATTTGTTCTGAGCAGTACATTTTATTCCATGTTTTCCCACAGATGTTGAGGTCTTCATAATCCAGTGGATCACTAGAAGACGGAGAAAAGAGGAGAGCAGACAGCCTAGTTGAAAGATAGAATCGAAATAATTAGTATTCAAGAGATTGTTTCAAGGTAGACATTCACATCATTGAATGTCGGGCGACAAAGTGATATGGAAGTTAAGTACTCGCAAGCAAGACCAAACATCCTGGGTTCAAGTCCCACCAGTGGAATCGTCGATACGCACTTCTGAGGAATCCAATACTAGTAAGCAATAGACCGTCAAATACTTCCACGTTTTCAGTCGTATTCCAGCTTAGATTGACTCGTCAATTCAATTGTCAATTGACAGAATTACCAATCACAACAATATTAACCACAAAATCCCATCAACTACTTTACAGAATGGAAGAAATCACCTAAAATACAAAATAAATCATAACAATATACAAACCGATATAAAATGATAGTTTACAATAAAATTCATTATCATTAGTCCATTCTATTTTATTCTAATCTATGCCAATCTGTTTTTGTTCATTAAATATCTACACTCTAATTTACTCAGTGAATTACTGGAATTCCTAACTTCTTAACCTAATAGAAATATGAAAAGAAAATGGAACAAAACAAATTTACTTTAAGTACGTGCCACTATCATAAGGAAGGTAGTCTATGAGAAACAATAGATAGTTTCATTTTTGTTTGTTTTTGTTGTTGTTTGTTTGTTTGTTTTGTCATAATGAGACAGTATTCTCATACATCAGGTTCCGAAGGTCAATCTATTGTTCATTCGCCCACGTAACGTAATCATATTTGGTTTATTATTATTATTATTATTATTATTATTATTATTATTATTATTTTCAAGATAAATTTCTACAGAAATATTCATCTTAATTCTCTTTATATGACTTTCTAACGTTGATCAGTGTTGATTTCATACATACACTCGTCAACTCCTCTAAATTGGTTTCTTCTCAGTAAACTTAGTAATTTCATGAAAGCAATTGTCAGATTGTTTAGTGATTGATTCTTGGTAAGTGTGATGCAGAGTGGTCGGTCGGTGGTGAATAGGGAAGTGTTTAGTATATTGCTGTGATCTGACTCCAATTAGAACGTATGCTGATTGTTGTAGAAATATACATGCCTTCAATCCTCGTATATAACTATCGACTCAATTCACGTTGGACAATAACGGAATAAAGCAAGTCAAATACGCGAATGCATTTTGAATTGATATATTTCGAACACTCATTGATGCAGACAGACAATCAGAGAAACGGAGTAAAGAGAGCGAAGTGAACAAGACGAGACGAGATGAGACGAGACGAGACGAAACGGAACGAAATGAAGCGAAACGAAGTGAGGCGTAGAGAAGAAGGTGAGTGAGCGAACTCGTTTCGATTAGGCGTGACTCAATATTTATATTCAGACAAGAATAATGGATATCAGACTGACACGTGATGAATAGGGTAAGCAATGAGCACATATACGATCATATAAGGGTTGTCAGAAATTACTTCCTAATGCTTGTTACCCTCACTGGTGCATAGGCTGCTGACCAACATTCTCCAACTCACTCTATCCTGATCCTTCTTTTCTAGTTCTATCCAATTCTTGTCCATTCTTCTCATGTATGCCTTCATTTCTTGGCGTTATGTGTTCTTTAGTATTTCTCTTCTCATTTTGCCTTGAGGATTCTAAGTGAACGCTTATGACGCAGTCGTGTGCTTTCCTCAATGTCTATCCTATCGACTTCCAGCTCTTCTTTCTGATTTCTTCCTCCTCTGGAATCTGGTTTGATCTCTCTCACGGTTGGTTGTTGCTGATAATGTCTGACCAACGGATTCGAAGTATTTTGCGTAGACAACTGTTAATAAACACTTGTATCTTCTGGATGATGGGTTTCGTAGTTCTCCAAGTTTCCACCTTATACTACAGATTGTCTTGACCTTTGTATTGAAAATTCTGATTTTGGTGTTGGTTGATAGACAGTTGTTTTGAGTTTCAGATATTCTTCACTTGTAGATGTGCTGCTTTTGTTTCGCCGACTCGCGCCTTCACATCTGTATCAGATCCACCGTGCTCATCAATGATGCTGCCCAGCTATGCAAAGGTTTTTACATCCTCCAAAGCTTCTCCGTCAAGTATGATTTGATTGGTGCATGTCCTGTTGTATCCATTTGTGTAGGTTGAGACCTACTGTTGCTAAAGCTGCAGCTGCGATAGAAGAGCCAGATCACCTGTGAATTCTAGATCGTCCAGCTGCATCCTAGATGTACACTGTATACAGTGCTTCACCCCAGATGTTAACGTCTTCATAATCTAGTCGCTCAAAAAGAAAAAGAGAGAGTGTGACAGTAAGCAACCTTGTGTAACGCTGACAATTACTTCAAATGAGTTTGTAAGCTGTCCTCAATGTACGATTTAGCAGTTTAATTCATCGTAAGAATTCCGTATGATGTTGACTATCTTCTCAGGCACGTGATTCAGTATTTATATTCAGGAAAGAATAAGTTACAGACAGACATCAGTATGATGATAGTGATGATGATGATGATCATATTTCGACTCTCACCGACCTCTTCGCACAGTGTTTTCAGACTTTGTTAGCGGAACAGAAAACTGAAGACACAAACGTCTTTCAGATATTATGGTTAACTGATTAGTTCACTACTCAGCTGTCAATAAGAAACGGCTCGTTTGGATCATCCAAATTCTTACACGTGTCAAATTTATTCACTAATCGTTTGTACATGCGAACAATGAACAAATCACGTGATAGATTTCAATGAAATAAACTGTCAACTGACAAAAGTCTGAACAGTAATGAACAACTCCAGACCGATCGTTCCACAACATGGAAGTTGTAATTCAGTTTCACAGTGCTTATGTGTGAATGTTGGAGAGTGGTGTAGACGTCAAATTTTAACTTACTGATATTGACTTGTTCCGTAAACTACCATTTTTGATAGAGCACTGTATTGATCATGTAATATAAAGTGCAACATTCACAATGTCTTACCGATGACATCCAACCAGTCAGCATAGATAATGAAAAATACCATGCGTCCTCATCATCATTATCATCGTCACCATTAAATTGTAATTTGTAATTATTACCTTATCTGTGAATGAATTGAATGAATTGAATTACAACGCTGATGAAGGCATATGATTTGGCAATGAACAAGATAAACACGGTCAATTCACTTACGCTATCATTAACATTCCACACTAATTTGTGATTTGATTATGTCAATTTTAAACTAAATTATGTTATTTGTTTAGTTATTAAACTCAAATAAACAAATTTCATCAAAGCAATTTGCATTCATTCATTCATATTCATTCATTCATTCATTCAATAATTAGTCTTGGAAATCTAAAAGTCTACTTCAGGTCAACTTACTCTGGCTTCATTTACATTCCTTGTGTATGTTGGAATGTCTCAGTGTAATTACACTATGGTCATACACTACTATTGAATATTCAAGAGTAATAATCAGTCTGAAATGTAGTTGAAGATTTCTGGTAAGATTTAGAATTGAAGAAATTGAAATTCAAGATTTGATGTAGAGAAGCACATCTGACTGAATTATATCAATGTATCATTTCAACAAGACTGTCCATCATGGATGGATTGATGATGCCATCACCATTCCTAATGATGAAACGAATGGTTCATTCATCATCAGAATGACTACTCACATGATATGAAAATTTTCACTTTTAACAAAAGCGCACTCTTTCAATGGAACAAGACTGTGAAATGAGTAGTTACACAAACAGTGAAATAGAGTTCCTTTTAACCAACAACTCACACATCTAACACTCATGGCACTGCTAACGAATGTCAATCAGTTTATAGTTGTGAATATGATCAGATCATGTTTATGCACTAATCACCATTTAATATTTCCAATGTACCATAATTATTTTCACCAGTAACTATCTGCAGCACGATTGAGCAGCACAATTGAGTGCTCTCGATTTAGTAAACTATGAATGCACACAATCTGTCCGATTATAATAATTAATGCCTAACACATTGCAACAAGTAGTTGCATGTTTCACTAATGACAACAATCATCTGTATTTCATTTCATACAATAAATCCTTGTGAATTATCAAGCAATGTAATCGAGTGAAGAACTTGAGTAAATAACACTAGAATATCGTTATCCCTATAATACAATCAGTGGAACAATGTTTCCTGATAATTCGACACATAATTCGGCATTATATCAGGTCGATAGATGATGGTTTATTGTGACGAGACATCTGAGTGTAGATGAACTCCGAATAGGTTCAAATTTTTTCATTCTTCATCTATTCATAATTACAATTGAGTGAGTTGATTTCCGTCTCGATTTTGTCATCACAATCTTCATTAATAATGAGTAAATCTTTGTCAGATCACACAGTCGAGAGTCATCATCCTCTTTACTCACAAATATTCCGTCAGTGTCCTAATTTCAACTGCATTACAATAAACTGGGCACATGGGCACCATCACAGCCCTCACACATATCAAAAGAGATTTGTGTGGTGCATATGTATTTGGTGCCTCTTTGTATTAATATCTATGTGTTAAAATGTGAATTACAATGAAGCCTTTCACACAATTCACTACTCTGTGATCGACTACCCATCTCGTCATGCTCATTGACAATGTCCTTATTATTTCGAACTGACTAAACAAAGCGACTTCTTTGTGACAATGAAATACAATGAATTCAACATATTCTTCAAGTAATCTCATTCTCGATTTCCTCCTATAGAATTATTATCATAATTCGACTTTCTATCAAGTCGATAGTTGATTGGTTATCGCGACGAGACATCTGGTTGGATGATCAACTGTATGCTTCACTCTATATAATCTCAGTAGTTTCTTCTTCACTGTGAATAAATTATTTGACAACGTTGAAATGACTACACGTGATTACAAGAGTGATTGCATAATTGTAAGTCTTCAAATTGTTTTCACTATTTGTTTGCCTGTGTTTTCAATTAGTTTGATGATAGTTATGAAGGATATTCAGCGAAGAATTTCACTTTACCAGAAATCTATGAAAAACATATTTCAACCATTTTGGTTCCAAGTGGAATGATTGAGAATCGTTTGGAAAGAATGTCTATTGATATACTGAGTGAATATGAGAAATCTGGTGTACAATCTGTCTACGTGATTTGTATATTGAAAGGAGGTTTCAAATTTGCTTCCGACTTATTCAAAGCATTACAAGAGTATTCATTCACACGTCGAAATTACATAAAAGTTAGTATCGACTTCGTCGCTGCAAGTACATACGTTGTAAGTAGTAATAACATTTTGTGAATTAATGTCTATCAATTTATTCAGGATGATTCAGTAGGTCATGATACCAAAATCACTCCGTGTACAAATATGGAGAAGTTCAGAGATAAGGTAGGTTGAGCGGAAATGGAGAGAATTTATCATGATCATTTGGTTGTTCTGTATAGGACGTACTCATTGTGGAAGATATGGTTGACACGGGCACGAGTTTAAACGAACTGGAGAGATTTGTGAAGAAATACGAACCGAAATCTGTTCGTTCAGCATGGTATGTTGTGTTGATGTTGTTCTCTTATTTGTATTATCACCGAATGCATTCGAAGTGAGTGTTATGTGTATGTTGAGTTGGATGTTAACAGGTTGAACAAGTGGATTCATAGTCTAGTAGATCTTTTATACATTTAATTCAAAAGACACTGAATGTGTAGAAATCAATTGTTTATCTTGATAGTAAGTACTACTGATGTGGTGTGACAGATTTGTGAGTTTATTTGTGTGCATTTAGTAAACAATCGATAATGGTTGTCCTGTACACTAGAATTATTGAAATGCAGGGTATCTTTGAGACACAGTGTAAAGAGAGATAAATGTCGTCGTATTTCACATTGATTCCAACGTGTTATGATTGAACACCGAATCACGTAAACAGTCAGTAGGATGCTTTAAGTACTGGATCGATCGACTGCTGATACTCAACAGCTTGATCTGATTTCTGTGCATCTTCACATTGGCAATCAATAAACCAATTACTTTAATTTTCATAGTTGTGCAATAACATGTGTTGATGTCATTTTTCAATTGAATCACAGTTTACTGGTCAAAAGAATAGCCGAGGTTCCTGGATACAAACCAACCTGTAAGTCTTCAATACTGAAATTGTTCGTAACAGAACTATCATTGTATTTGTGCAAATATTAATTTGTTTGTATCTCTACTTATGTGTATTATGGCTGACTAAATTAGTGTTCAAGTGTATGTAAATCGAATCGTTCTAGGTTCAAAGATGTGAGTCATCGAATTAAGATCTGATCTTGTCAGAATCATTTCAATAGTACAACAGAATCTGTTGGAGATAGACGTTGTGAACTAATTCATTGAACAAGTATTCATAGAGTAAGAGTGGGACATCATCCACTGATTTATCGACAGATGGAACCCGATCATCACTGAACAACAAAGAACTACTGTGTTTTTGGCCGGTTGTGTAATAATACCTATTGACCGTGTTCCAGTTCCATTTCTGAAGAAAATCTATTCACAGTGTTCCTGACCACTGATAACACATCCAACCAGGAATATAGCAACCGTGTAAGAGAATTCAACAGTCAATTCTCTCCTCACAAGTTATTTTGATCTCTGTTAAAATTAAACCAAGTGTATATTTGAGTCACTCAAAACCACATTAAATGGTTCATTCAGAGATCAATTGTCACAACGCGCAAAGTAAAACTGTGTAACATGAGTGTAGCCTACTTTTGATCAGACACGCATCATTACTCGTCATTTTAACTTATTCCATCAAACTGATTCGTATCAAATGGCATTTTGTAGATGTTGGCTTCGAAGTACCGAATGTATTCATAGTTGGTTATGGTATCGACTACAACGATCGCTTCCGTGAATTGCCAGTAAGTGAATTGGACGAATGGATAATTTGTTGTTTTCCCATTTGTGTTCGTTATTATATGTGGAATGATCCAGTTGGATGTGTGGAATAACATGTGTTGGAGATTGATGAGTATGTATGAATGTGAGCGAGTTATTACGTTGGCCAACAAAAAACGGAACATGTATCACTTGAATGAATGAATGAATGAATGAGATGAGATGAGATGAGATGAGTCAGATTTGCTTTCACATTGTTCAGAGAAGATATTAATATTGTTCACTTTTTCTCCTTTGATTATTTCCTCTCGTCTCAAGCATGTCTGTGCAGTGAACGATGAAGGTAAACGTGAATTCCTTGGCCAAGGTTAACATCTCTCTCGAGCTTCGTTTAACCGTGTATTAACCGAGTAAATAATCAGATTTGTGTCGAACGTTCCATCTTTAAATGTCACCACGTATACATTAAAGAAAATGTATATTTTATACAGAAGATAATTTATTTTGTACTATTTTTGCAAAAATATTTGTTTTGACAGATATACTTTGGTCTTTTGAATTTATTTCCTAATTAGTTCGGTATGTCTGATTTACAAAAAGACTAGTATGATTGAGAAGCCTACTAGTTCCCATTTTGCTTTCAACTGCCCATTTATCTAAATATTTGCAAAACAGTTCATGCTGCGCGTAATCATACAAATAAAACATCTTACGATGTTCAATAAATACTCCCACTGAGACATTGAATATTCAAGTTTTGCGAAGAAATATTTCGTCTCAATTAGTTCTTCATCAAGACTCTACACTAATATGTAGGTTTGACAAATGAGTAGAAAACCGATATCAATTAGATGGTTTCGAGTCAATTTAACAATGTAACAGTCAGTTTGTAATCATACAATGTGTTCATATTCATGCAAATATCTAATTTATGAAACGTGGAAAATATTCAGCATTAACAGCGAATCTCACTGGAAATCACTGTGAGACTATAATTCATGGACGAACTTTGAGCGACGCTAAAAGGAACTTGAGAATGTCCACTTACATACTAAGGCAATATGAGGATTGTAAGCCAGTGTGGGGAATTAGGATTAATATTTACAGTTGATAGAACCAAACCTTATTGACCTCATATCTGATGTCGCTGATCCTCACCATCTAGTCAGCTCTAGTGAACTCTCTACTCAATGCGGGAAATATGCTTTAAATATAGTCAAACTAGCTGTAACTTGGCAATATGAGGACCCAACGTTATTTCGTGGGGGAGGATGAAGTCATAAAATCTAAAGCTGGATCTCAACATAGAGTCTTCAAAAAAAGAAGGGGAGGTGATATGATGGAAAGAAAAGTCAATTTTTGATTGATTTACTCATTATCAGTTTTGTTCAATAATACTTCCATTCTGATTCAATGTGATGATTACCCGGTCTAGTATTTGTTTTGTTTCTCTCGTAGGATATTTTATTCTATATAATATACGATATTCTTGTATTCCATTCATATGAACTATAATCAGCATATGATTTGTTATAACTCTAAGTATTTTTCATATATGTGATTTGATCTTAATTATTATTCAAAATGGGTGTGCAATCAATATATAAATGAGTGTATTTTCTACTAGTCGTCGTCGTCGTGTTTTGGGGTTAATAAATCATCACTTATACCAGTCTTGTGTTCTTACTTTCGCGTCGTGGGAATTGCAGAGGTGCCTCGTTCCGAGTATAAGTGATAAGCGTTTCCGACATAACAATCAGCGACGATCAGATACAAAAAGTAGCATTGAAAGTGTCATGACAATAAGCATTCAAGCAACAAATTATAACAATCAGCTGAACAGACATCTGAGCAAACCTTTAATTGTATGGTTTTGATGACTGCAATTCAGTGGTAATTATACGTGAAGGTATGACAAACAGTGTGATCGTAGATTTACAGAAGTAGACGATTAATGTGTATTACACTTGTCTAAACAACATGTTTTGTTTGGGTAAGGTTACTGCTTAACAGATCATGGAGTAATGATAGTCTATGATGTGTAGTAGTAGTAGGATGAGATTCGTGTACGTAAATTTGTAGTGGATTGGTCTACCTATCCGTTCAATAAGTGTGTAGTATCAGGTATTTCTGACAAATCAGAAGAATAAAAATAGTAATATTAGAGATAATAATACTGAATTTTATTGTATTATTATGATCTGAATTGAAATGAAGTTAAGTATAAAGTAATATAGAACTAGGAACATATTGAGCTGTTTCCTGATATGAACACTTACGATCCTGTTATTTTTCTTTACATCATTCCCTGTATAAGGTGTGTTAGTATTGTACATATCCACTTTGTTTCAGTTAATGGTTTTTGCAGTTAATGTAATTTAATCAATTTATTTCGGTGTACATAATATGAATAATGTAGTGGTAAATAAATAATACTGACCTCATTAGTTTTCTTGGACACACCCTGACAAAAGGCACTCGATCACTCTTCCGCACCAGATCACTATTACGTATTCCGGGCCATGCATCCCTATCAATAACTAGTCAGCTTTGACCATATGTTTCTCGACAATTCGACTTTTTTGTAAATATATCTTTGAACTCCTCCATCCCTGAATTCTGGTTAGACTGGCTTTAGGATGCTCGATTATAAAAGTGTTGCGAAAAACAACGTTTTCAGAACCTTATTACTTGCAACATCTTTACTACTGTTCAAGATTTTAGTGAATTCCAACTTGTGAGCGTAACCATATCCTTGTAGCGCTCAATAAAATTAAAGAACAGGTATTTTCGAGCACTTCTTGTTCATTTATTGAGTAATTTTCAAACATATAAGAACAAGAATTTCACTGGCAATTGTGTGTCAATCATCTGAAGCTATCTATGTCTTCTATAAATACGTCACTGTTGCTTGTCTCAGATTTCCGAATTAAGATATTTGATGAAGTGAAAATGAGAGCATGAAATGAAATTCATAGCAAAAATTATACTCTCACAAGCAGTACTCACTCGGAAAATTTCCCAAAAACACCTGATACTACACACTTATTGAACGGATAGGTAGACCAATCCACTGCAAAGTTACGTACACAAATCCCATTCGACTACTACACATCACAGACTATCATTACTCCATGATCTGTTAAGCAGTAACCTTACCCAAACAAAATATGTTGTTTAGACAAATGTAATACACATTAATCGTCTACTTCTGTAAATCTACGATGCCGCTATTTGTCATACCTTCACGTATAATCACCACTGAATTGTTGCCGACAAAACCATACAACTAACGGTTTGCTCAGATGTCTGTTCAGCTGATTGTTATAATTTGTTGCTTGAATGCTTATTGTCTAGGCTCTTTCAATGCTACTTTTTGTATCTCATCGTCCCTGATTGTTATGTCGGAAACGCTTATCACTTATACTCGGAACGAGGCACCTCTGCAATTCCCACGACACGAAAGTAAAAACACAAAGACTGGTATAGTTGATGAGTTATTAACCCCAAATACGTTGACGACGATGACAACTCTAGTAGAAAATACACTCATTTATATATTGATTGTACACCCATTTTGATTCATAATTAGGATCAAATCACATCAGTTATAACAAATCACATATAGAGCATAGTTCATGTCAATGGAATACAAGAATATCGTATATTATATAGAATAAAATATCATACGAGAGAAACAAAACAAATACTAGACCGGGTAATCATCACATTGAATCAGAATGGAAGTATTATTGAACAAAACTCATAATGAGTAAATAAATCGAAAATTGACTTTTCTTTCCATCATATCATCTCCCCTTCTTTTTTTGAAGAATCTATGTTGAGATCCAGCTTCAAATTTTATGACTTCATCCTCCCCCACGAAATAACGTTGGGTCCTCATATTCCTAATTTACAGTTAATTTGACTCTATTTAAAGCATATTTCCCGCATTGAGTAGAGAGTTCACTAGAGCTGACTAGATGGTGAGGATCAGCGACATCAGATATGAGGTCAATAAGGTTTGGTTCTATCAACTGTAAATATTAATCCTAATTCCCCACACTGGCTTACAATCCTCATATTGCCTTAGTATGTAAGTGGACATTCTCAAGTTCCTTTTAGCGTCGCTCAAAGTTCGTCCATGAATTATAGTCTCACAGTGATTTCCAGTGAGATTCGCTGTTAATGCTGAATATTTTCCACGTTTCATAAATTAGATATTTGCATGAATATGAACACATTGTATGATTACAAACTGACTGTTACATTGTTAAATTGACTCGAAACCATCTAATTGATATCGGTTTTCTACTCATTTGTCAAACCTACATATTAGTGTAGAGTCTTGATGAAGAACTAATTGAGACGAAATATTTCTTCGCAAAACTTGAATATTCAATGTCTCAGTGGGAGTATTTATTGAACATCGTAAGATGTTTTATTTGTATGATTACGCGCAGCATGAACTGTTTTGCAAATATTTAGATAAATGGGCAGTTGAAAGCAAAATGGGAACTAGTAGGCTTCTCAATCATACTAGTCTTTTTGTAAATCAGACATACCGAACTAATTAGGAAATAAATTCAAAAGACCAAAGTATATCTGTCAAAACAAATATTTTTGCAAAAATAGTACAAAATAAATTATCTTCTGTATAAAATATACATTTTCTTTAATGTATACGTGGTGACATTTAAAGATGGAACGTTCGACACAAATCTGATTATTTACTCGGTTAATACACGGTTAAACGAAGCTCGAGAGAGATGTTAACCTTGGCCAAGGAATTCACGTTTACCTTCATCGTTCACTGCACAGACATGCTTGAGACGAGAGGAAATAATCAAAGGAGAAAAAGTGAACAATATTAATATCTTCTCTGAACAATGTGAAAGCAAATCTGACTCATCTCATCTCATCTCATCTCATTCATTCATTCATTCATTCAAGTGATACATGTTCCGTTTTTTGTTGGCCAACGTAATAACTCGCTCACATTCATACATACTCATCAATCTCCAACACATGTTATTCCACACATCCAACTGGATCATTCCACATATAATAACGAACACAAATGGGAAAACAACAAATTATCCATTCGTCCAATTCACTTACTGGCAATTCACGGAAGCGATCGTTGTAGTCGATACCATAACCAACTATGAATACATTCGGTACTTCGAAGCCAACATCTACAAAATGCCATTTGATACGAATCAGTTTGATGGAATAAGTTAAAATGACGAGTAATGATGCGTGTCTGATCAAAAGTAGGCTACACTCATGTTACACAGTTTTACTTTGCGCGTTGTGACAATTGATCTCTGAATGAACCATTTAATGTGGTTTTGAGTGACTCAAATATACACTTGGTTTAATTTTAACAGAGATCAAAATAACTTGTGAGGAGAGAATTGACTGTTGAATTCTCTTACACGGTTGCTATATTCCTGGTTGGATGTGTTATCAGTGGTCAGGAACACTGTGAATAGATTTTCTTCAGAAATGGAACTGGAACACGGTCAATAGGTATTATTACACAACCGGCCAAAAACACAGTAGTTCTTTGTTGTTCAGTGATGATCGGGTTCCATCTGTCGATAAATCAGTGGATGATGTCCCACTCTTACTCTATGAATACTTGTTCAATGAATTAGTTCACAACGTCTATCTCCAACAGATTCTGTTGTACTATTGAAATGATTCTGACAAGATCAGATCTTAATTCGATGACTCACATCTTTGAACCTAGAACGATTCGATTTACATACACTTGAACACTAATTTAGTCAGCCATAATACACATAAGTAGAGATACAAACAAATTAATATTTGCACAAATACAATGATAGTTCTGTTACGAACAATTTCAGTATTGAAGACTTACAGGTTGGTTTGTATCCAGGAACCTCGGCTATTCTTTTGACCAGTAAACTGTGATTCAATTGAAAAATGACATCAACACATGTTATTGCACAACTATGAAAATTAAAGTAATTGGTTTATTGATTGCCAATGTGAAGATGCACAGAAATCAGATCAAGCTGTTGAGTATCAGCAGTCGATCGATCCAGTACTTAAAGCATCCTACTGACTGTTTACGTGATTCGGTGTTCAATCATAACACGTTGGAATCAATGTGAAATACGACGACATTTATCTCTCTTTACACTGTGTCTCAAAGATACCCTGCATTTCAATAATTCTAGTGTACAGGACAACCATTATCGATTGTTTACTAAATGCACACAAATAAACTCACAAATCTGTCACACCACATCAGTAGTACTTACTATCAAGATAAACAATTGATTTCTACACATTCAGTGTCTTTTGAATTAAATGTATAAAAGATCTACTAGACTATGAATCCACTTGTTCAACCTGTTAACATCCAACTCAACATACACATAACACTCACTTCGAATGCATTCGGTGATAATACAAATAAGAGAACAACATCAACACAACATACCATGCTGAACGAACAGATTTCGGTTCGTATTTCTTCACAAATCTCTCCAGTTCGTTTAAACTCGTGCCCGTGTCAACCATATCTTCCACAATGAGTACGTCCTATACAGAACAACCAAATGATCATGATAAATTCTCTCCATTTCCGCTCAACCTACCTTATCTCTGAACTTCTCCATATTTGTACACGGAGTGATTTTGGTATCATGACCTACTGAATCATCCTGAATAAATTGATAGACATTAATTCACAAAATGTTATTACTACTTACAACGTATGTACTTGCAGCGACGAAGTCGATACTAACTTTTATGTAATTTCGACGTGTGAATGAATACTCTTGTAATGCTTTGAATAAGTCGGAAGCAAATTTGAAACCTCCTTTCAATATACAAATCACGTAGACAGATTGTACACCAGATTTCTCATATTCACTCAGTATATCAATAGACATTCTTTCCAAACGATTCTCAATCATTCCACTTGGAACCAAAATGGTTGAAATATGTTTTTCATAGATTTCTGGTAAAGTGAAATTCTTCGCTGAATATCCTTCATAACTATCATCAAACTAATTGAAAACACAGGCAAACAAATAGTGAAAAGAATTTGAAGACTTACAATTATGCAATCACTCTTGTAATCACGTGTAGTCATTTCAACGTTGTCAAATAATTTATTCACAGTGAAGAAGAAACTACTGAGATTATATAGAGTGAAGCATACAGTTGATCATCCAACCAGATGTCTCGTCGCGATAACCAATCAACTATCGACTTGATAGAAAGTCGAATTATGATAATAATTCTATAGGAGGAAATCGAGAATGAGATTACTTGAAGAATATGTTGAATTCATTGTATTTCATTGTCACAAAGAAGTCGCTTTGTTTAGTCAGTTCGAAATAATAAGGACATTGTCAATGAGCATGACGAGATGGGTAGTCGATCACAGAGTAGTGAATTGTGTGAAAGGCTTCATTGTAATTCACATTTTAACACATAGATATTAATACAAAGAGGCACCAAATACATATGCACCACACAAATCTCTTTTGATATGTGTGAGGGCTGTGATGGTGCCCATGTGCCCAGTTTATTGTAATGCAGTTGAAATTAGGACACTGACGGAATATTTGTGAGTAAAGAGGATGATGACTCTCGACTGTGTGATCTGACAAAGATTTACTCATTATTAATGAAGATTGTGATGACAAAATCGAGACGGAAATCAACTCACTCAATTGTAATTATGAATAGATGAAGAATGAAAAAATTTGAACCTATTCGGAGTTCATCTACACTCAGATGTCTCGTCACAATAAACCATCATCTATCGACCTGATATAATGCCGAATTATGTGTCGAATTATCAGGAAACATTGTTCCACTGATTGTATTATAGGGATAACGATATTCTAGTGTTATTTACTCAAGTTCTTCACTCGATTACATTGCTTGATAATTCACAAGGATTTATTGTATGAAATGAAATACAGATGATTGTTGTCATTAGTGAAACATGCAACTACTTGTTGCAATGTGTTAGGCATTAATTATTATAATCGGACAGATTGTGTGCATTCATAGTTTACTAAATCGAGAGCACTCAATTGTGCTGCTCAATCGTGCTGCAGATAGTTACTGGTGAAAATAATTATGGTACATTGGAAATATTAAATGGTGATTAGTGCATAAACATGATCTGATCATATTCACAACTATAAACTGATTGACATTCGTTAGCAGTGCCATGAGTGTTAGATGTGTGAGTTGTTGGTTAAAAGGAACTCTATTTCACTGTTTGTGTAACTACTCATTTCACAGTCTTGTTCCATTGAAAGAGTGCGCTTTTGTTAAAAGTGAAAATTTTCATATCATGTGAGTAGTCATTCTGATGATGAATGAACCATTCGTTTCATCATTAGGAATGGTGATGGCATCATCAATCCATCCATGATGAACAGTCTTGTTGAAATGATACATTGATATAATTCAGTCAGATGTGCTTCCCTACATCAAATCTTGAATTTCAATTTCTTCAATTCTAAATCTTACCAGAAATCTTCAACTACATTTCAGACTGATTATTACTCTTGAATATTCAATAGTAGTGTATGACCATAGTGTAATTACACTGAGACATTCCAACATACACAAGGAATGTAAATGAAGCCAGAGTAAGTTGACCTGAAGTAGACTTTTAGATTTCCAAGACTAATTATTGAATGAATAAATGAATGAATGCAAATTGCTTTGATGAAATTTGTTTATTTGAGTTTAATAACTAAACAAATAACATAATTTAGTTTAAAATTGACATAATCAAATCACAAATTAGTGTGGAATGTTAATGATAGCGTAAGTGAATTGACCGTGTTTATCTTGTTCATTGCCAAATCATATGCCTTCATCAGCGTTGTAATTCAATTCATTCAATTCATTCACAGATAAGGTAATAATTACAAATTACAATTTAATGGTGACGATGATAATGATGATGAGGACGCATGGTAATTTTCATTATCTATGCTGACTGGTTGGATGTCATCGGTAAGACATTGTGAATGTTGCACTTTATATTACATGATCAATACAGTGCTCTATCAAAAATGGTAGTTTACGGAACAAGTCAATAACAGTAAGTTAAAGTTTTACGCCTACACCCCTCTTCAACATTCACACATAAGCAGTGTGAAATTGAATTACAACTTCCATATTGTGGAACGATCGGTCTGGAGTTGTTCATTACTGTTCAGACTTTTTTGTCAGGTGACAGTTTATTTCATTGAAATCTACCATGCGAATTGCATCCAGTTGTCTTGGTACGGCCGACAATGTAGAGAGTCCGTTCTCACTTTCGAAATTCTCTCATATGTACACGCGTAAACAGCCACATCCATGTAAGTCTTTCCCGCTGATTAAGGCTCTGGATGTAGCTCTCTAAGAAAACCACCTGATTCGATCTGGGCACTATCATAGTACACACACAAATCAAGTGACTTGAATTGCGCATATGTATTCGGTGCTCCTTTGTACCAATATTTATGTGTTCAAATAATATAAAGAAATGAATCATGAGAATCTTTTATTGTTGATTGTTTGCATGAATTCAGAGTACCAGCGAATAAATTTGACAAATGTAAGAATTTGGATGCTCCAAACGAACCGTTACGTATTGACAAATGAACATCGAAAGACTCAATAAAACATAACGCCTGGAAGACGTCAATACTTGTAAATTTCTATTTCCATAACAAATTCATCATTATCATAATGAAGTCTCCAACTGTCTGATTGCTTACATGGTTGTTCATTTTGATATTTCGTTATATGTAGCTGGCATCATTGTCATCACTGTCTAAAAAGGCTTGGCTGATCACATTTCTCCACATTTTCAAGCAATAGATAAGTTCTCTTTCCACAACCACAATCTCCATTTCTGGACATTGTGAAAACTGTGATTGAAATGTTGTTATATGATAGTGGGAGCAGCTATCAGACACAAATGAAGTGAGGAATTCGCTCCAGCTCCTGATCATTCTAGAGTAAGTGAGGTGGTTCTCGTACGTTCCATTATGTCAATGAATATTATATCGATCTGATGGTTGATGGAAATAACCCGTGATTTGAAGTGAGTACTATTCTACTCACTGGAACACAAAGTGTATACCATATTGCCGACTGGTTTTCATACTCGATATGAGCAAATCTTTAGTGAACGAGACTTCTCCATGTCTGTTGCGATTTCTGATTAACCTGACTTAATAAGCGAAGGAATGGATGAATGAATGGAGTTATGATCGTGTGTATTGATCAGTGGACCGCATGATATCCATTATTGACCATAGCTGTCCGATCATTCACATGTAGTTTTGAGCAATGCGTTAAAACATTCAACCAGATATTTAATAGAAGAAGTCGTTTCCCTTACTTTCATCAATCAAATAAGTCTAGTTTGACAGAATTCCGAATGGATACATTATTGAAACGGAAATCATTTTCGGCCGCAATTGGCTTGAAGTGCTTGAAAAGACTGGGTTTGGTCGACTGAATTTTGTACACAATTCTACTCGTAGAAGTCAACCACCCAGACTCGTCGAGATGGGTGGGCTATCACACTATCTGAGATTGTGTGGTAAAGGACGTTGGAAGTCGATTTCGTTCGTTCATCACATTGACGGTTTCAACTTGTAGCGGCTGGTACTATGCCAAGCACGCATGGGTTATTCTACCTGCTGAACAGACCAATTTATTCACCCTTCTCAAACCACATTTTCACCTTATCAATCATTCGATTATTATACTGGACTGTTCTTATATGATCATAAATGTGCTCATTGCTTACCCTATTCATCACGTGTCAGTCTGATATCCATTATTCTTGTCTGAATATAAATGTTGAGTCACGCCTAATCGAAACGAGTTCGCTCATTCACCTTCTCCTCTACACCTCACTTCGTTTCGCTTCATTTCGTTCCGGTTCGTTTCGTCTCGTCTCGCCTTGTCTCGTCTCGTCTTGTTCACTTCGCTCTCTTCACTCCGTTTCTCTGATTGTCTGTCTGCATCAATGAGTGTTCGAAATATATCAATTCAAAATGCATTCTCGTATTTGGCTTGCTTTATTCCGTTATTGTCCAACGTGAATTGAGTCGATAGTTATATACGAGGATTGAAGGCATGTATATTTCTACAACAATCAGCATACGTTCTAATTGGAGTCAGATCACAGTACCACTAAACACTTCCCTATTCACCACTTGTATTCTCACTCAAGTAGCAAGTTTGTCTGGCAAATAGGAAGCATGTCTCAGCATCGATCGACCACTCAGCATCACACTTACCAAGAATCAATCACTAAACAATCTGACAATTGCTTTCATGAAATTACTAAGTTAACTGAGAAGAAACCAATTTAGAGGAAGTGACGATTGTATGTATGAAATCAACACTGATCAACGTTAGAATGTCATATAAAGAGAATTAAGATGAATATTTCTGTAGAAATTTAACTTGATAATAATAATAATAATAATAATAATAATAGAGCACCAAATATGATTACGTTACGTGGGCGAATGAACAATAGATTGACCTTCGGAACCTGATGTATGAGAATACTGTCTCATTATGACAAAACAAACAAACAAACAACAACAACAACAAACAAAAATGACACTATCTATTGTTTCTCATAGACTACCTTCCTTATGATAGTGGCACGTACTTAAAGTAAATTTGTTTTGTTCCATTTTCTTTTCATATTTCTATTAGGTTAAGAAGTTAGGAATTCCAGTAATTCACTGAGTAAATTAGAGTTTAGACATTTAATGAAGAAAAACAGATTGGCATAGATTAGAATAAAATAGAATGGACTAATGATAATGAATTTTATTGTAAACTATCATTTAATATCGGTTTGTATATTATAATGATTTATTTTGCATTTTAGGTAATTTCTTCCATTCTGTAAAGTAGTTGATGGGATTTTGTGGTTAATATTGTTGTGATTGGTAATTCTGTCAATCGACAATTGAATTGACGAGTCAATCTAAGCTGGAATACGACTGAAAACGTGGAAGTATTTGACGGTCTATTCCTTACTAGTATGGGACTCGTCAGTAGTGTGCATCCATGATTCCACTGGTGGGAATTGAACCCAGGATGTTCTGTCGTGCTTGCGAGTACATAACTTCCATATCACTTTTTTGCCCGACATTCAATGGTGTGAATGTCCAACTTTGAAAATTCGACGAAATTTCACCATCGTCCATCATTGTCTTCACTGAGCTATTATCTTACAGAAGACTCAGCTGAACTCCACTGGTAACGGCTTCTCACTAGAACTTCACGAAATTCCTCCTGGAGACCGTCACTAGTGAGCATATGATCGTGGATACTAGGACGAAACGGTCGTTCAGTGCTTTCAGGTTTGCCACGATGGTCTAGTTTCAATTCACTCATGAATTCAACTATTTAATAAGATGAGTGTCAATATAAGGAGCTGGTAAAATCGACAATAAATATCTACTCGTAAATTACAGATCATGCTGTTTCTCAAAGATAAGTGTGAACAGTTATACTAGTCAATAAATTATAAATACGATGTAAGAAATATTTGTAGGTCCTGGGTTCGAATCTCGCGAGGCAGAATCGTGGATGTGCATTGCTGAGGAGACCCATACTAGGGCGAGACGTCCATCGAGTGTTTCCAGGTTCGCCCTGGTGGTCTAGTTTCATTTGACCCATGAATTCAACTATTAAATTATTATAATATCCACCAAACCCCTCTCAGAGAAGTTTTACTCACAATCTTCTTGCTCAGAGTTACCTTCTTGGACTAGTAATTGACTTCTACATTAAATTTGAATTATTGCTGCAGATAGTAATATGTGACATTGAATCCATTTTCTGTTTAAATCCAATGATTCCTTTTCAGGGTCATTTAAATTTCAGGTCATAGATCCTATAAAGCTTTGGAGATTTTGCTTAACTTCCAACCTTTACAAAATTCTGACAACGAGCATAATGAAAATGATATGAGTTCCAAATGCATAGTTTACTACAAGGAAAACATGATCAAAGATAATGAAACAACTCTGAACTAGATAATATCAGCATGATCATAAGTAATACTAATTTGAAGCGCAAACAAATATGTTAAAATGTATTCTTTCAAGTGTATCATGTAAATAATCAGTTAGAAATAGGTTTAAATTACTCATCGAATGTAAAGAATTGTCTTTTAGGAAAGATTCTTTCTCAAACAATAATCATATCTTCTAATGGATGTAATGAAATAACAGAAATTTTATGGTCCTGATGTCGTGTAACTGTACGTATAGCTCTTCTAGAGTTATTGTCAATCCCAAGCCCCGGTGATTCTTCTGAAGACACGATGCTGGTGAAACTCAATGGAACAAAAAGGTATAGATTCGAGTGAGATGCTGTTGCACTCTGATCACGAAGAAGTAAATGCTTTGCACAGTAAGGTAGTTGAACTGAAACAAAGAAGGTGGAAATCACGTTGTATGCTATCCAATGTTATGCACACACCAATGATAGCAGTAAAGACGATAAAAATCGATTTTATGAGAGGCTGAAGTTGATCGTAGGGAAATGACCATGAGAGAACCTGACCATCCTGAAGGGAGACCTAAACGTCAAGGTTGGAATGGGTGATAACGAGAAAGCCAATGCACAGTGCGAATACTTAAAAGCAAACAAATAAATGAAAAGGAACATTAAAGCCGACGAGCAGAAGTACTTAAAAGACCTAGCAATGGTAGTGGAAAAAGCTGCATGAGAAGGGAATATGAGAAACCATATGTTGCAACGAAGAAACTAGAGGGAAATGTAGCAAACCAGAGCGACCAGTCAACAACAGAGAAAGCAAGGAAATTTTTGAGACCCAAGAACAGAGGAACGGGTGAGTAAAGCACTCTGAAGAACTCCTGAATAGACTAATTCCATCGAACCTACAAGACATCGGAGCAGCACGCACAGACCTTCCTATAAATGTCATCCCACCAATGACCGAAGAAGTCAGGATGACCGTCAGACAAATCAAGAATAGGAAAGAAGCAGAACCTGACAACATTCCGACTGAAGCACTTAAGTCAGACAAAGAAGTAACTGCAAACATGAGCAAGTATGAAAAATATAGAAGCACCGAAATACCATTCCCAACAGTGCCGTTGAACCAAACGAGGATTCAGTAGACACTCGATTTCGAGATCAACATGGTAGATTTCGTGAGGATTAATCGTTTACAGACCAAATCGCAACACTACGGATCATCGTTAAACAATCAGCTGAATGGAATTCGTCACTAGACATCAACTTTCTTGAATATGAGAAAGCATTCGACAGTGTAAATAGGAGAACTTCGTGTAACCTTCATTGACACTATGGTGTACATGAGAAGAACGTTGGCATCATACGGAATTCATACGACAGACTACAGTGCAAAGTGATGCATGAAGGACAACTGACAGACGCATTCCAAGTGAGGTCCGGTTTCAGACAAGGTTGCTTACTCTCTACTTTTTTCTTTCTTCGGGTGGTCGACTGGATTATAAAGACCACAAAATCTCAGGGGAAGCACGGAATACAGTGGACAGCTTGCATGCAGCTAGACGATGTGGAATTTGCAGATGACCTAGCTCTTCTATCTCACACACATCAACAAATGCCGGTCACGCCAGCTAATGTAGCAGTGGCCTCTGGATCAGTAGGCCTCAACTCAAGACCCTAAAATACAACGTAGAGAGCATCAACGCAACTACACTCAACGAAGAAACTCTAAAGGATGTCGAAGCTTTCTCATATTTAGGAGGCATCACCGATAAACATGGAGGAGCTGATGTAGATATGAAGGTATGGATTGGATAAGCAAGAACGGCATTCCTAGAATTTAAGATTATACGGAACTCAAAACAGCTGTTAGCCAACATCAAAGCCAGAATCTTCAATGCAAACATCAAGATAGTTCTATTGTACGAAACTAAAACTTGGAGCTCTACCACAACCACCAGCAAAGTTACGGGAATTAATAAGGTTATTTACCCAGAATACTCAGAAAGCAAGCCCTAACTTAGAATCCTGACGACAAAAGGAAAAGAGGCAAACAAAAGGGCTCACTACACTAGGAATCGGAGACAGATATCAAAAGAATGAATAGCAGTTGGCAACAACTGGAAAGGAGAGACCCGGACAGACTTGGTTGAAGAATCCTGATAGACGGCCTATGCTCCACTTTGGGTAACAGGCGTAAGAAGCAACTTAACACTGGTTTTTATAAATATGATTACTACAGATTATAACATTAGAAGACTTACGTGTGTTATGATGAATCCAATTGAGTGAGTGCATATGACAATTCAGAATACGCGTAATTTGATTCATAATATCCCCGTTATTTGATGAATTTAGTTTATTATTACTCCGCCTGTAGCTCTTATAGAGTTACTGCCGGTCCCAAGCCCGGGTAAAGGAGGAGGGTTGGGCATGGGGTTAGCGTCCCCATCCCGTAGAAAACTAACTCGCTAAAAAAACGCTTACCAGAAAAAATAATGCAAACCATTTAAACTCTGCCCTGGGAGTTAGAAGGTCTTCAGTTAGAAGAATTATGACGCTTCATGGTGAAAGCCGAGTTCCTTCGGAAGCCACGAGGCCGATGCCCCTTCTAACAACCAGAGCAAAAATTTTTATAGGTACATGGAACGTTCGAACAATGTGGGAAACCGGGAAGACCAGTCAAATAGCAATGGAAATGAGGAGATACAACTTAGCAGTACTGGGAATCAGCGAAACCCACTGGACCCAAGCTGGACAGAAAAGGCTAGCTACGGGAGAGATGCTGCTATACTCCGGTCACGAAGAGGACAATGCTCCACACACTCAGGGAGTCGCTCTTATGCTGTCCAAAGTAGCACGAAATGCACTTGTAGGATGGGAGTCTCACGGATCCAGAATCATCAAAGCATCATTCAAAACAAAGAAGGAGGGGATCTTAATGAATATTATCCAATGTTATGCACCCACCAATGATAGCAACGACGACATTAAAGATCAGTTCTACGAGCGGCTACAGTCAATCATTGAGAAATGCCAAGAAAGGACCTAACTATTCTGATGGGAGATCTAAATGCCAAAGTCGGAATAGACAACACTGGATATGAAGATATTATGGGACGACATGGACTGGGAGAAAGAAACGAAAATGGAGAAAGATTTGCAAATCTATGTGCATTCAACAAATTGGTCATAGGAGGCACAATATTTCCACACAAGCGTATACACAAGGCTACATGGATCTCACCGGACCACACTACAGAGAACCAAATAGATCATATTTGCATCAACAAAAAATTCCGAAGGACAATGGAAGATGTGAGAACCAGGAGAGGTGCTGACGTAGCTTCAGATCACCACCTAGTTGTAGCCAATTTAAAACTGAAGCTAAAAAAAAACTGGACAAGTGGACAAACAGCACTACAAAGGTTCAATACAGCCTTCCTTCGAGATACTGACAAACTCAATGAATTCAAGATAGCTCTCAACAACAGGTTCCAAGCCTTACAAGATCTACTGAAAGAAGAAGAAACTAGTATGGAGGACAACTGGAAAGGCATCAAGGAAGCATTAACTTCAACGTGTCAAGAGGTTCTGGGCCTAAAGAAACACCATCATAAGGAATGGATCTCTATAGAAACACTGGACAAGATCAAAGAAAGGAAGAACAAGAAGGCAGCAATTAACAACAGCCGAACACGAGCAGAGAAAGTCCAAGCACAAGCTGAATACATAGAAGCAAACAAACAAGTGAAGAGGAGCATTAGAGCCGACAAGAAGAAATACGTGGAAGAACTAGCAACGACGGCAGAAAAAGCTGCTAGAGAAGGAAATATGAAACAGCTTCACGATACAACGAAGAAACTAGCAGGGAAATACAGTAAACCAGAGAGGCCGGTCAAAGACAAAGAAGGCAAGCCAATCACCGAAATTCAACAACAGCGTAACAGATGGGTAAAATACTTCGAGGAACTCCTGAATAGGCCGGCTCCAATGAATCCACCGGACATCGAAGCAGCACACATAGATCTTCCTATAGATGTCAACCCACCAACGACGGAAGAAATTAGAATGGCCGTCAGACAAATCAAGAACGGGAAAGCAGCAGGACCCGACAACATACCAGCTGAAGCACTGAAATCAGACATCGAAGCAACCACAAGCATGCTATACCTTCTATTCAAAAAGATTTGGGAGGAGGAACAAGTGCCAATGGACTGGAAAGAAGGACACCTCGTCAAGATTCCAAAGAAAGGAGATCTGAGCAAATGTGAAAACTACAGAGGCATTACACTACTGTCAATACCAGGGAAAGTCTTCAACAGAGTGTTGCTGAACCGGATGAAGGATGCAGTAGACGCCCAACTTCGAGATCAACAAGCTGGATTCCGTAAGGATCGGTCGTGCACAGACCAAATTGCAACACTACGGATCATCGTCGAACAATCAGTTGAGTGGAACTCATCACTATACATCAACTTCATTGATTATGAAAAGGCATTCGACAGTGTAGATAGGAGGACATTATGGAAACTTCTTCGACACTACGGAGTTCCTGAGAAGATTGTCAACATTATCCGGAACTCATACGACGGACTACAGTGCAAAGTAGTGCATGGAGGACAGCTGACAGATGCATTCCAAGTAAGGACTGGAGTCAGACAAGGCTGTTTACTCTCTCCCTTCCTCTTTCTTCTGGTGGTCGACTGGATTATGAAGACCTCGACATCTGAAGGAAAACACGGAATACAATGGACAGCTCAGAATCAATTAGACGATTTGGACTTCGCAGACGACCTAGCCCTCCTATCACGTACACACGAACAGATGCAGATGAAGACAGCCAGTGTAGCAGCAGTCTCTGCATCAGTAGGCCTCAGCATACACAAAGGGAAAACCAAGGTCCTCAAATTCAAAGCGGAGAACAGCAATCCAATCACTCTTGATGGCGAAACTCTGGAAGATGTAGAGTCCTTCACATACCTAGGAAGCATCATCGATGAACAAGGAGGTTCAGATGCAGACGTAAAGGCGAGGATCGGCAAAGCAAGGGTCGCATTCCTACAATTGAAGAACATATGGAACTCAAAACAACTTTCAACCAATATCAAAGTGAGAATCTTCAATACGAACGTCAAGGCAGTTCTACTGTATGGAGCTGAAACTTGGAGAACTACAACAACCACAATCAAGAAAGTACAAGTATTTATAAATAGCTGCTACGCAAGATACTCAACATCCATGGCCGGATACCATCAGCAATAGCCTTCTGTGGGAGAGAACAAACCAACTTCCAGCTGAAGAAGAAATTAGGAAAAGACGATGGAAATGGATAGGACATACATTACGCAAATCGTCAAACTGCATCACGAGGCAAGCCCTAACTTGGAACCTGAAGGGAAGCGAAAAAGAGGAAGGCCAAAGAACACATTGCGTCGGATAATAGAAGCAGATATGAAAAGGATGAATTACAACTGGACGGAGCTAGAAAGGATTGCCCAGGACAGGGTTGGATGGAGAATGCTGGTGAGTGGCCTATGCTCCTTCACGAGGAGTAACAGGCGTAAGTAAGTAAGTATATGACAATTCACAATACGCGTAATTTGATTCATAATATCCCCGTTATTTGATGAAGTTAGTTTATTATTACCATTAGTCATACTATTCTCTTTAGTAATGTTCGTAATACAACTGTCAGGTATAATCGAAGTCTGGATCTTCAGTACATATGTTAAGACGTTTCCACTGTATGAAGCTGCTCCATTGTCTTGTGAACTAGACCTTGAGGTCGAAGGCTCGGGGTGTGGCCCCCTAAGAAAACCACCTGACTCATTCTGGGTACCCAGGTAATATCACAGATCACACACAAATAAAGTGAAATGACAATGATTACTGGAAATACTGTTTTCGCTTCATTTAGACTTCGGACAGTTCATATTCATTTGACAATATTCATTTTCATTTTTATCTTTTTATACGCTACATCAATTATCTACTCTCTTTTATTCTTTTTGTATCCTTATTTTTCAACTTAGGCAGCAGCTCGCCTGTGGTCGGAACTCTGTTCTATCCAAGCGATCTCGAGTCACTGCCTGGTCGAAAGTTGAATGCTATCACCGAGTACGAATATTGAAACAGTCTTTCTGAAACCACGTGCACCATTCAAACTGGCTGCCTTCAACGTTCGCACATTTATGCAGATCGGACAACAGATAGGGCTGGCTATGTCTTTGGAAAGTCTTAATATCGACGTTTGTTGTCTGTCCGAGACCCATATTTAAGACGCTGGCGAAGTACTACAAATTCACTCTCCATCTGTCGCTTCAAAAAGCTTGTTTTACGTGCGCTTATCCGGGACCCTGTGGCATCTTCGTCTGGTTTTGCTGGTGTTGGTGTCGCACTAAGCGCCAGAGTCGAAGCAGCACTGATTGGTTGAACCCAATTAACAGTCGGTTATGTGCTGTTAGATTAGAAAGTTCCATCAAAGTGAGAAGAAATCGGCGTGAGAAACGATGTCTTTTCGTCATCTCCGCCTATGCCCCGACAGATTGCAGCCCGGATGCAATCAAGGATGAGTTTTACCACCAGTTATCAGTTCTTCTCCAGAAAGTGCGTTCGACAGATATTGTAGTACTAGCCGGAGACTTGAATGCTCAGGTCGGGCGTCTAGGCACAGAAGAGAGTCGTTTAGGTGGCCGATGGGGACTCGTTGGTCGCAGGTCAGATAACGGGGACCGTCTACTGCAACTTTGCACAGACCACAACCTGTTTCTGGCTAGCACTAACTTTCGGCACAGTCATCGCCGATGTGCCACCTGGCGTCCTCCCTCTGCATCTCAAGCCTGGACTCAGATTGATCACATCGCGATCAGCTACCGCTGGCGTGGTTGTGTACAAGACTGCCGCTCCTTTTGGAGTACCTATCTGGACTCTGACCATGCCTTGGTCTGCACCAATCTTACCTTACTTTTCAGTGGACAACGAAGTGACCACCACCAAAAGATTGATGTTAGCAAGCTGGTTGCAACTTCTGCTGCAAGTCAGTATCGAACCGAGCTAGTTTCTAGGCTACCTACCACTCCACCGAAAAGTATAGATGAGCATTGGTTGCAATTGCATGACGCCATGAAAATGGCGGGTACAGTCAGTTGTGGGTTCGCGAAACGTCCCGCCTTTAAGCACTGGGTTTCTTCTGGTTCCTTACAACTCATTGAAGCCCGTCGGTCTACTCCGAGTGACCGTGAGTTTGACCACAAACGAAGGATGTTGTGTGATGCAGTCGGGCAGGGCTTGCGTAAGGACCGAGAAGCCCGGTAGTCGAAGCGTGCTAATGAGCTGGAAGCAGCAGCTGCGTCTGGTAATTACTGTAATCTCTTCCAACTCATCCGAGCCACTGGCAGCAAGAAGTCTGGTGTGAGCGAAACAATCGACGTTTTGGATAATGGGCAGAACTCTTCGAAGGGAAGTTCAACTGGCCTGCTGCTCCGGCAACATCGATCAGACTGTCCTGCTCCCCATCGCCTGTGACGACTGATCCACCAAATGAGGTCGAAGTCCGCGAGCAATTCCAACTCTTGTAACGCTACAAATCACCAGGTTGAGAAGACTTACTTCCGGCTCTTTTTAAAGATGGTGGTGACTTTTAGTAAAGGAAATGACTGAGTTGTTTACAAAGATTTGGCAGTTAGAGAGTGTACCAACGTCATGGAATGAGTCGATAGTTGTCCCTGTCTTTAAAAAGGGTTCACGTCGTTCCTGTAACAACTATCGGAGGATAAGTCTACTTCCGATTGAGTCCAAGCTATTGGCTTCCGTCATACTTCGTAGGTTGTTCGAAACCCGAGAAAGATTGACTCGCGAGGAGCAGGCAGGTTTTCGTTCCGGTCGAGGATGTATTGATCATATCTTCACCCTCCGCCAAATGTTAGAACACCGTCATACTTATCACAGGCCAAAACTCGTAGTGTTTCTTGACATCAGGACTACCTTCAGTTTATTGGACAGGACTGTTCTCTGGGATTGTCTGTTGAAGGACGGTGTAACTGCGAAGTTCGTGTATCCAGGTAGCTACATAAATACTGGTGGTGGCGCGAGTGATGAGATCGATTCAAGTATAGTGAAAGCCAGAGCGGCTTATGCCAATCTGGACCATCATAGGCGCCTTCGTGATGTTAGTCTGGCTGTAAAAGGTCGGTGGGAGCAGTTCTGCTCTATACTTGTGAAACCTGGTCTCTCCAAGTTCAGGATATTAGACGACACTCTGTGTTTGATCATCTTTGTCTCCGAAGGACTGCTGACATCCAGTGGCAACACCATGTTAGTAATGCAGAGGTTCGACATCGTGTGTTTGAGCACAGAGGCGATAACTCAGTTGATGTCACTATCTTGAAACATCGACTTCGGTGATTTAGACAAGTTCTACGAAAGTCATCCCAGAGAATTCCACGTCGTGCATTATTTGACGATGCTATGACTGGTTGGAAAAAGCGGAGAGGTGGGTAGTGTATGACATGGAGTCGTGGTATGAAATAAAGTTGCAGAGATCTGGCATCTGTTGGTCCTCCACGTCTCCCTGGCTGGGATCCTAGAGATGGTAAACAGTGTCTGAAAACGTTATCAGATATTGTTTAGAATAGAAGCCAGTGGCAATCCTGCTGTAAAGCACTTCAACGTCCTTCATAAAAAATGGATGTAACTTCTTTACTTAAAAGAATTCTTTCTGGTTGTACATTCGCTAACTGAACTGCCTCTATATTATTATTATTATTATTACTATTATTATTATTATTATTATTATTTTACTATCATACACTAATTTCTGTTCATTTTTGTTCCCCTTTTTCTAATACGAATTTTACACCCCCAATCTCTTCCCATTCGCATTGTTATTGTGTGGTGTATATCTAATTGATGCCTCTTTGTACCAATATTTATGTATTCAAATAAATGAATAAGTAAATAAATATCTAAATTATAAAGCAAGTCCAACATAGAACCTTGAAGGAAAAGGGAAAAAAAGGAAGACCGAGGAACGTTTTGCATAGAGAGCTGCAAGCAGAAATTAAAAGAATGCATTAAAACTGAAAAACACTGGAAGGTATTGCCCAGAACTGGCCTCAATGGAGAATTAAGGAGGAGGTCTTTGCTCCCCCTAAAGTGCCTAATCTTAAACATAAAGACTAATATTGACTTATCTCTGAACAAAAAAAATTAAAGTACAACACATATGAACGCATAAGATTTAGCAAGAAACAAGATAACTACAGTCAATTCATTTACGCTATCATCAACGTGCCACACTAATTTTTGATTTGTGTCAATTTAAAACTAATTATACTATGCCAAATTTAAATAACTCTGAGCAAGAAGATTGTGAGTAAAACTTCTCTGAGAGGGGTTTGGTGGATATTATAATAATTTAATAGTTGAATTCATGGGTCAAATGAAACTAGACCACCAGGGCGAACCTGGAAACACTCGATGGACGTCTCGCCCTAGTATGGGTCTCCTCAGCAATGCGCATCCACGATTCTGCCTCGCGAGATTCGAACCCAGGACCTACAAATATTTCTTACATCGTATTTATAATTTATTGACTAGTATAACTGTTCACACTTATCTTTGAGAAACAGCATGATCTGTAATTTACGAGTAGATATTTATTGTCGATTTTACCAGCTCCTTATATTGACACTCATCTTATTAAATAGTTGAATTCATGAGTGAATTGAAACTAGACCATCGTGGCAAACCTGAAAGCACTGAACGACCGTTTCGTCCTAGTATCCACGATCATATGCTCACTAGTGACGGTCTCCAGGAGGAATTTCGTGAAGTTCTAGTGAGAAGCCGTTACCAGTGGAGTTCAGCTGAGTCTTCTGTAAGATAATAGCTCAGTGAAGACAATGATGGACGATGGTGAAATTTCGTCGAATTTTCAAAGTTGGACATTCACACCATTGAATGTCGGGCAAAAAAGTGATATGGAAGTTATGTACTCGCAAGCACGACAGAACATCCTGGGTTCAATTCCCACCAGTGGAATCATGGATGCACACTACTGACGAGTCCCATACTAGTAAGGAATAGACCGTCAAATACTTCCACGTTTTCAGTCGTATTCCAGCTTAGATTGACTCGTCAATTCAATTGTCGATTGACAGAATTACCAATCACAACAATATTAACCACAAAATCCCATCAACTACTTTACAGAATGGAAGAAATTACCTAAAATGCAAAATAAATCATTATAATATACAAACCGATATTAAATGATAGTTTACAATAAAATTCATTATCATTAGTCCATTCTATTTTATTCTAATCTATGCCAATCTGTTTTTCTTCATTAAATGTCTAAACTCTAATTTACTCAGTGAATTACTGGAATTCCTAACTTCTTAACCTAATAGAAATATGAAAAGAAAATGGAACAAAACAAATTTACTTTAAGTACGTGCCACTATCATAAGGAAGGTAGTCTATGAGAAACAATAGATAGTGTCATTTTTGTTTGTTGTTGTTGTTGTTTGTTTGTTTGTTTTGTCATAATGAGACAGTATTCTCATACATCAGGTTCCGAAGGTCAATCTATTGTTCATTCGCCCACGTAACGTAATCATATTTGGTGCTCTATTATTATTATTATTATTATTATCAAGTTAAATTTCTACAGAAATATTCATCTTAATTCTCTTTATATGACATTCTAACGTTGATCAGTGTTGATTTCATACATACAATCGTCACTTCCTCTAAATTGGTTTCTTCTCAGTTAACTTAGTAATTTCATGAAAGCAATTGTCAGATTGTTTAGTGATTGATTCTTGGTAAGTGTGATGCTGAGTGGTCGATCGATGCTGAGACATGCTTCCTATTTGCCAGACAAACTTGCTACTTGAGTGAGAATACAAGTGGTGAATAGGGAAGTGTTTAGTGGTACTGTGATCTGACTCCAATTAGAACGTATGCTGATTGTTGTAGAAATATACATGCCTTCAATCCTCGTATATAACTATCGACTCAATTCACGTTGGACAATAACGGAATAAAGCAAGCCAAATACGAGAATGCATTTTGAATTGATATATTTCGAACACTCATTGATGCAGACAGACAATCAGAGAAACGGAGTGAAGAGAGCGAAGTGAACAAGACGAGACGAGACAAGGCGAGACGAGACGAAACGAACCGGAACGAAATGAAGCGAAACGAAGTGAGGTGTAGAGGAGAAGGTGAATGAGCGAACTCGTTTCGATTAGGCGTGACTCAACATTTATATTCAGACAAGAATAATGGATATCAGACTGACACGTGATGAATAGGGTAAGCAATGAGCACATTTATGATCATATAAGAACAGTCCAGTATAATAATCGAATGATTGATAAGGTGAAAATGTGGTTTGAGAAGGGTGAATAAATTGGTCTGTTCAGCAGGTAGAATAACCCATGCGTGCTTGGCATAGTACCAGCCGCTACAAGTTGAAACCGTCAATGTGATGAACGAACGAAATCGACTTCCAACGTCCTTTACCACACAATCTCAGATAGTGTGATAGCCCACCCATCTCGACGAGTCTGGGTGGTTGACTTCTACGAGTAGAATTGTGTACAAAATTCAGTCGACCAAACCCAGTCTTTTCAAGCACTTCAAGCCAATTGCGGCCGAAAATGATTTCCGTTTCAATAATGTATCCATTCGGAATTCTGTCAAACTAGACTTATTTGATTGATGAAAGTAAGGGAAACGACTTCTTCTATTAAATATCTGGTTGAATGTTTTAACGCATTGCTCAAAACTACATGTGAATGATCGGACAGCTATGGTCAATAATGGATATCATGCGGTCCACTGATCAATACACACGATCATAACTCCATTCATTCATCCATTCCTTCGCTTATTAAGTCAGGTTAATCAGAAATCGCAACAGACATGGAGAAGTCTCGTTCACTAAAGATTTGCTCATATCGAGTATGAAAACCAGTCGGCAATATGGTATACACTTTGTGTTCCAGTGAGTAGAATAGTACTCACTTCAAATCACGGGTTATTTCCATCAACCATCAGATCGATATAATATTCATTGACATAATGGAACGTACGAGAACCACCTCACTTACTCTAGAATGATCAGGAGCTGGAGCGAATTCCTCACTTCATTTGTGTCTGATAGCTGCTCCCACTATCATATAACAACATTTCAATCACAGTTTTCACAATGTCCAGAAATGGAGATTGTGGTTGTGGAAAGAGAACTTATCTATTGCTTGAAAATGTGGAGAAATGTGATCAGCCAAGCCTTTTTAGACAGTGATGACAATGATGCCAGCTACATATAACGAAATATCAAAATGAACAACCATGTAAGCAATCAGACAGTTGGAGACTTCATTATGATAATGATGAATTTGTTATGGAAATAGAAATTTACAAGTATTGACGTCTTCCAGGCGTTATGTTTTATTGAGTCTTTCGATGTTCATTTGTCAATACGTAACGGTTCGTTTGGAGCATCCAAATTCTTACATTTGCCAAATTTATTCGCTGGTACTCTGAATTCATGCAAACAATCAACAATAAAAGATTCTCATGATTCATTTCTTTATATTATTTGAACACATAAATATTGGTACAAAGGAGCACCGAATACATATGCGCAATTCAAGTCACTTGATTTGTGTGTGTACTATGATAGTGCCCAGATCGAATCAGGTGGTTTTCTTAGAGAGCTACATCCAGAGCCTTAATCAGCGGGAAAGACTTACATGGATGTGGCTGTTTACGCGTGTACATATGAGAGAATTTCGAAAGTGAGAACGGACTCTCTACATTGTCGGCCGTACCAAGACAACTGGATGCAATTCGCATGGTAGATTTCAATGAAATAAACTGTCACCTGACAAAAAAGTCTGAACAGTAATGAACAACTCCAGACCGATCGTTCCACAATATGGAAGTTGTAATTCAATTTCACACTGCTTATGTGTGAATGTTGAAGAGGGGTGTAGGCGTAAAACTTTAACTTACTGTTATTGACTTGTTCCGTAAACTACCATTTTTGATAGAGCACTGTATTGATCATGTAATATAAAGTGCAACATTCACAATGTCTTACCGATGACATCCAACCAGTCAGCATAGATAATGAAAATTACCATGCGTCCTCATCATCATTATCATCGTCACCATTAAATTGTAATTTGTAATTATTACCTTATCTGTGAATGAATTGAATGAATTGAATTACAACGCTGATGAAGGCATATGATTTGGCAATGAACAAGATAAACACGGTCAATTCACTTACGCTATCATTAACATTCCACACTAATTTGTGATTTGATTATGTCAATTTTAAACTAAATTATGTTATTTGTTTAGTTATTAAACTCAAATAAACAAATTTCATCAAAGCAATTTGCATTCATTCATTTATTCATTCAATAATTAGTCTTGGAAATCTAAAAGTCTACTTCAGGTCAACTTATTCTGGCTTCATTTACATTCCTTGTGTATGTTGGAATGTCTCAGTGTAATTACACTATGGTCATACACTACTATTGAATATTCAAGAGTAATAATCAGTCTGAAATGTAGTTGAAGATTTCTGGTAAGATTTAGAATTGAAGAAATTGAAATTCAAGATTTGATGTAGGGAAGCACATCTGACTGAATTATATCAATGTATCATTTCAACAAGACTGTTCATCATGGATGGATTGATGATGCCATCACCATTCCTAATGATGAAACGAATGGTTCATTCATCATCAGAATGACTACTCACATGATATGAAAATTTTCACTTTTAACAAAAGCGCACTCTTTCAATGGAACAAGACTGTGAAATGAGTAGTTACACAAACAGTGAAATAGAGTTCCTTTTAACCAACAACTCACACATCTAACACTCATGGCACTGCTAACGAATGTCAATCAGTTTATAGTTGTGAATATGATCAGATCATGTTAATGCACTAATCACCATTTAATATTTCCAATGTACCATAATTATTTTCACCAGTAACTATCTGCAGCACGATTGAGCAGCACAATTGAGTGCTCTCGATTTAGTAAACTATGAATGCACACAATCTGTCCGATTATAATAATTAATGCCTAACACATTGCAACAAGTAGTTGCATGTTTCACTAATGACAACAATCATCTGTATTTCATTTCATACAATAAATCCTTGTGAATTATCAAGCAATGTAATCGAGTGAAGAACTTGAGTAAATAACACTAGAATATCGTTATCCCTATAATACAATCAGTGGAACAATGTTTCCTGATAATTCGACACATAATTCGGCATTATATCAGGTCGATAGATGATGGTTTATTGTGACGAGACATCTGAGTGTAGATGAACTCCGAATAGGTTCAAATTTTTTCATTCTTCATCTATTCATAATTACAATTGAGTGAGTTGATTTCCGTCTCGATTTTGTCATCACAATCTTCATTAATAATGAGTAAATCTTTGTCAGATCACACAGTCGAGAGTCATCATCCTCTTTACTCACAAATATTCCGTCAGTGTCCTAATTTCAACTGCATTACAATAAACTGGGCACATGGGCACCATCACAGCCCTCACACATATCAAAAGAGATTTGTGTGGTGCATATGTATTTGGTGCCTCTTTGTATTAATATCTATGTGTTAAAATGTGAATTACAATGAAGCCTTTCACACAATTCACTACTCTGTGATCGACTACCCATCTCGTCATGCTCATTGACAATGTCCTTATTATTTCGAACTGACTAAACAAAGCGACTTCTTTGTGACAATGAAATACAATGAATTCAACATATTCTTCAAGTAATCTCATTCTCGATTTCCTCCTATAGAATTATTATCATAATTCGACTTTCTATCAAGTCGATAGTTGATTGGTTATCGCGACGAGACATCTGGTTGGATGATCAACTGTATGCTTCACTCTATATAATCTCAGTAATGTCTTCTTCATTGTGAATAAATTATTTAATAGCACAGAAATGAATTCCCGTGAATACAAGAAGGATTGCATAATTGTAAGTCTTCAAATTGTTTTCACTATTTGTTTGCCTGTGTTTTCAATTAGTTTGATGATAGTTATGAAGGATATTCAGCGAAGAATTTCACTTTACCAGAAATCTATGAAAAACATATTTCAACCATTTTAATTCCGGGTGGAATGGTTCGAAGTCGTTTGGAAAGAATGTCTATTGATATATTGGATGATTATGAGAAATCTGGTGTACAATCTGTCTACGTGATTTGTATATTGAAAGGAGGCTTCAAATTCGCTTCTGAAATATGGAAAACGTTACAAAGTATTCATTTACGCGTGAAAATTACATAAGGGTTAGTATTGACTTCGTCGCTGCAAGTACATACGTTGTAAGTAGTAATAACATTTTGTGAATTAATGTCTATCAATTTATTCAGGATGATTCAGTAGGTCATGATACCAAAATCACTCCGTGTACAAATATGGAGAAGTTCAGAGATAAGGTAGGTTGAGCGGAAATGGAGAGAATTTATCATGATCATTTGGTTGTTCTGTATAGGACGTACTCATTGTGGAAGATATGGTTGACACGGGCACGAGTTTAAACGAACTGGAGAGATTTGTGAAGAAATACGAACCGAAATCTGTTCGTTCAGCATGGTATGTTGTGTTGATGTTGTTCTCTTATTTGTATTATCACCGAATGCATTTGAAGTGAGTGTTATGTGTATGTTGAGTTGGATGTTAACAGGTTGAACAAGTGGATTCATAGTCTAGTAGATCTTTTATACATTTAATTCAAAAGACACTGAATGTGTAGAAATCAATTGTTTATCTTGATAGTAAGTACTACTGATGTGGTGTGACAGATTTGTGAGTTTATTTGTGTGCATTTAGTAAACAATCGATAATGGTTGTCCTGTACACTAGAATTATTGAAATGCAGGGTATCTTTGAGACACAGTGTAAAGAGAGATAAATGTCGTCGTATTTCACATTGATTCCAACGTGTTATGATTGAACACCAAGTCAATTATATAGGTGTACTGAATACTTTGTATATAGGTTCTACTGTTTTGCTAGTGAAACTGATGTTCATTAATCTTTATTTTTCAAACGTTCATTGTTTTTCTGAATAACAGTTTATTAGTCAAGAGAATTACGAATCCCACTGAAGAAATACCACCAAATAGTTCATTTTCCTGTTTATCTCTATGGTATGTGTTATCCTCGTTTGTTTTGTTCTTATTAAATAAATATTTAATACTTTTCATATACAACTATGTTAATAGTTATAAATGTTATTAGTTAAACATACAATAACATCATGTTTAAATGGCTTTTTTATATCTTAATAATAGTTTTTCTAGTAAAAAACAAACAATAACTTTTCCTGGATATAAACCAACCTGTAAGTCTTCAATACTGAAATTGTTCGTAACAGAACTATCATTGTATTTGTGCAAATATTAATTTGTTTGTATCTCTACTTATGTGTATTATGGCTGACTAAATTAGTGTTCAAGTGTATGTAAATCGAATCGTTCTAGGTTCAAAGATGTGAGTCATCGAATTAAGATCTGATCTTGTCAGAATCATTTCAATAGTACAACAGAATCTGTTGGAGATAGACGTTGTGAACTAATTCATTGAACAAGTATTCATAGAGTAAGAGTGGGACATCATCCACTGATTTATCGACAGATGGAACCCGATCATCACTGAACAACAAAGAACTACTGTGTTTTTGGCCGGTTGTGTAATAATACCTATTGACCGTGTTCCAGTTCCATTTCTGAAGAAAATCTATTCACAGTGTTCCTGATCACTGATAACACATCCAACCAGAAATATAGCAACCGTGTAAGAGAATTCAACAGTCAATTCTCTCCTCACAAGTTATTTTGATCTCTGTTAAAATTAAACCAAGTGTATATTTGAGTCACTCAAAACCACATTAAGTGGTTCATTCAGAGATCAATTGTCACGACGTGCAAAGTAAAACTGTGTAACACGAGTGTAGCCTACTTTTGATCAGACACGCATCATTACTCGTCATTTTAACTTATTCCATCAAACTGATTCGTATCAAATGGCATTTTGTAGATGTTGGCTTCGAAGTACCGAATGTATTCATAGTTGGTTATGGTATCGACTACAACGATCGCTTCCGTGAATTGCCAGTAAGTGAATTGGACGAATGGATAATTTGTTGTTTTCCCATTTGTGTTCGTTATTATATGTGGAATGATCCAGTTGGATGTGTGGAATAACATGTGTTGGAGATTGATGAGTATGTATGAATGTGAGCGAGTTATTACGTTGGCCAACAAATGGAACATGTATCACTTTAATGAATGAATGAATGAGATGAGATGAGATGAGTCAGATTTGCTTTCACATTGTTCAGAGAAGATATTAATATTGTTCACTTTTTCTCCTTTGATTATTTCCTCTCGTCTCAAGCATGTCTGTGCAGTGAACGATGAAGGTAAACGTGAATTCCTTGGCCAAGGTTAACATCTCTCTCGAGCTTCGTTTAACCGTGTATTAACCGAGTAAATAATCAGATTTGTGTCGAACGTTCCATCTTTAAATGTCACCACGTATACATTAAAGAAAATGTATATTTTATACAGAAGATAATTTATTTTGTACTATTTTTGCAAAAATATTTGTTTTGACAGATATACTTTGGTCTTTTGCATTTTTTTCTGAATGTTGCATTTCTTGAATGCGCATGAGTACGTAGCCTGAAGTTTTGTATGGGTTATTCAACTTCTCAGATTTCATTATTTAGTGGTGATTTCAGAAGTGAATCTGTTGATACGTTTCCATTTATTTTGAGTCAATATGTATTTTGATTCTCATCAAAGAATTTCTGTTTCTTTAAGAGTTAAATATGGATTGTATTTAGGACTGAACCGGTATCTGAATGCTGACTAGTCACTATTTAACCTGTTTTATATGAGTAAGTTAAGGAGTAACAACAAGAATTTCTTTGCTAATGTTTGTCTTGATGTTAGTGTTGAAGATGGTTGGGGTGACGATCGGTTATCGAGTCTATAATAGTGAAGAAGCTTGTAGATACATTTGAAATAATACTATTCAATGTGGTCAGACATACCCATGTTATTTTAAATGAAACTGGATTCACCTGTAAATTACAACTCATTAGGATTGTATTTAAATAAGAAAGAAGTGTTTTCCATGCTTTCTATAAATGCATCACTAAGGCTTGTTTCAGACTTCCGAATGAAGATAATTGATGAAGTGAAAATTAGAGCATGAAATGAAATTCATAGCAAAAATTATTCTCTCACAAGCAGTACTCACTCAATAAATGAACGGAAAATTTCCCAAAAATACCTGATACTACACACTTATTGAACGGATTGGTAGACCAATCCACTACAAATTTACGTACACGAATCCCATCCTACTACTACACATCATAGACTATCATTACTCCATGACCTGTTAAGCAGTAACCTTACCCAAACAAAACATGTTGCTTAGACAAGTGTAATACACATTAATCGTCTACTTTTGTAAATCTACGATCCCACTATTTGTCATACCTTCACGTATAATTACCACTGAATTGTTGCCGACAAAACCATACAACTATACGGTTTGCTTAGATGTCTGTTCAGGTGATAAGCCAATCCAACCTAGAGAGGTGAATACAAACTTCAAATATTCATCACTTCACCAGTCATTTTAAATATTTTAAATCAATTTCTTATTTGACTGACTAAACCAAAGGATATTGTGGTTGAGATATTGACATGATTTAGTTCTACAGTTCATTGTTCATTGTTTGTGACGAGACATCTCAATTCTTCATAGTTAGCTCTCATCGGTTTCATACTACTCGTGGACAACAAGGATGGAACACAATGACAACTGTTTTGACATTAGTCCTCTCTCCAGGTCCTCTCTAGTGAGTTTTATTATTTTCGAGCATCTTTTCGAGTGAGCGATCCAGTCCCTCACAAAGTCCGAAAATTCTGTAGGTCCGTGCCAATCACCGTATTGACTGTCAGAAGGAACGTCGGTTTCGTGGTTTCCGCAAAGTCTCGTCTTTTAACATTAAATGCCTTCCATGTGGAGATATTTCAGCTGTCAAGCGAGCTTTTTAGTGGATTAATCGGTTTACTCTGACTAACCATTTCAATGATGTTCATTTTTGTGAGATACGGTTGATTATCTTGAACTAAGTTCTCCTTTACCTGGTCTCAGGGCCACTTGTAACTCTAGAAGGGCTCTAGTACGACTTACATGGTCTAGTAGAGAACAGTGGTGATTAGTACTTTGTTAGTGATTATAAGCGGAGTGACATAAAGACCACTTCAAACCGCTACACTTTACTTCAGCTCCACTACTTGACAGATACTTTGAAAGGTATAGTCGTCGTCAAAGAACAATAAAACTAGTCTGGTATGGCTGATCAAGACATTCTTGACATTCTAATCCTGCCCGGTCTTCTTGGATTTTTCCCGTGTCTACACTCAGCGAAATTGTAAGTTTTGTCGATGCACTGTTTATATGAAACCTCCCAACACAAAGCTTGTGTGGCTCATATAATTCAAAGTGAAAGAATTACCTTAAGGACGTAACATATGCAAAGTAGTCAGAAACCCTAACTTGTGAGATTTCCGTAGTAAGGCACGATTAAAAATTTGAAAGAGAAGGGAATGCTCCCAAAATTTAGTCCTATAGAAACTACTGGCAAATATGAGACAGTCAAAAGGGCAGCTGGCAGGTTTAAATAACGGCGTAATCTCTGTGACCAATCGCAGCCAAAATTAAGGACGCAAAGAATGAAAGTCATGAGAGTTTAAATGACATTCATTTCGCGTACCAAGTAGGGAAAATTAATCATAAACTTTGAAAATGTTCGTTTACAGTAATCAGTTTCAAAGCCGTGCTTATACCTACTAACGTTATGCAGCAACATGTGGGGCACCTTACATTATGCGCTCAAAATGGTTGGGAATGAAAATATTTCAGCAGTGTAATAAAGTCAGGATACCTATCCGTGAAGTAAATCCACTTTTTGGTGTTCAATTTAAGTAAAATACCTAACTTTTTTCGTTTCGAGACGGTGGAGAAGATTTTTAGCTCAGGTGGGTGATTTTGATGGAGTTTTGTTATCTGAGCTGGATGGTCTGGTCGTGGGGACTTCATGATAGTTTGAAGGTCAATAAAAGCGAATGAACATAGAGGTCTTCAGGACAAGCTGTGAACCACATGTGGAGAGATTCGAACACTTCCCTTCTACCTGACATATGTACTGATTTTTAACTTTCAATTTGTCTGCTTTTCTCCTCCACCAATGTAGGAAGAGATACACTGTTGCCTTGAAAGATAAGTGTTTATTGATTCAAATGACTGTCTTAAAGTCTTTGGTAAGAATACATTCTTATATTTACAAACGAGACAATAAACTATCAGAAAGGTGACCGAAACTACTAGATTTCGCGCTTTTGTTGTACATTGGGGAGGCCGCTTGGTACCACACATTTGATATATCATAAAAAATAATCAAATGAGGAAGAAAATATCAGAAGAGTGACCAGGTTTTGCTTAATGATTTACGCAGAAAACCTTTGACGGACTGAGTTCGTTAGAACTAAAAAAATGTAGTTGCATAATTTCAAGAGGAATGATTTTGACTGAATGATGAATGAGTGCTATTGTGAGGATTCTTATGCGTTCATTATTGTCGTACTGGATCATATTCGACAGTTAGACATAGCCCATTCTCTCGTAGAAGATATATTCGCAGTACCTTCGGTGTGTCAAAAAGCTTGTCCGGTCGCGTAACTTATGAAGAACCTTACAAAATTCCAGATGTTAATCATTGAACCATGTCACTGACTAAAAGTAAAAAGAAGGACTGCAGGATCGATTGGATGAGGGTGCAGTAAATGGAAGCTCTTTCTCTGGAACAATTGACATCAACACCATCGAAGTGAGTGACAATGAATGGCAATGCCTTTACACGTAACACCCTTATAGTCGCAGCATACCAACCCAGTCAAACCGGAAGTCAAGAATGAAGATGTTTAAAGACACATCTGGAATGCTAGCGATACATCGGGAAGCGTTTGGTCATAGCTGGCTAGAGTTGCAAGGGATGTGTAGCACAGCTTACCCGCTCGTGATCTCGTGCGGATGCGTGACCGAACGCCTTCAGTTAGGTGTTTCCAATAAAACTAATGAGGTCACCATCAATGTTGGAGTCTCACAGAAATATTTATTTTGGGAATTTATTTACCACTACGTCACTAGAACACACCAGCAAGTTTATCAGTTCATAACAAACGGACAAAATCGATGAGTTCTGGCAGAACAATGAGATCACAATAAGACTACATGGTTTAATTTCTCAAGGCCTTTGGATTTCAAATCAAAGTTATTTGTTTCATTTATTAGCATAACAGGAACCCGAGTGACGATAATGATCTTGACATGCAAACACAAACAAATATTCAACTTGGGGACAACATTAGCTAAAACATCAATGGTATCACCACCAGATAGGTGTCTACCATAATTCTATTATAATTCATCTGTTTCGGTGCACAGAGTTACATCATCCTAACCTCGATCAAACAACACAGTATTTGGAGTCGCCGGAAGCACATGTAATTTAAACGAAAATATCTGTAATCCACCGAACAGTTGTCAGCAGTACTAACAAACCAGTTTGATTCATAGCACGTTTCATTCTGTCACGTCAAAAACATCCCTCAACGACCTACATTCATGAGAATAATCGACAATCAATATCATTTCACTATGTTAGAAGTGCAATGTTCCATCTTTCCATATGATTTTGATAGAAATCAGATGAAGAGGGGCCGTAAATTCTTCTTCATATAGAGATATTGGAGAAGATTTGTGGCTCAGGTGGATGATTTTGATGGAGTTCATATTGTTCCACTAGAACTGCCCTTCTTGCCCCCCGCGAACAGAACCGGTAAGCTATGGCTAAATAAATAATATATTTGTAAAATCCCAGTGAGTAGAAAAATTATATTTTCTGACGTTTCGTTACTTAGTGTAAGCCACATCTTCAGAGACCAAACAACTGTAGTGACTTATTTTTATCACGAGAACACGATTGGTTTAATGAAAACAATTATTATAACCAATTGTACCAGTGCCTGTTTAATGTGCTCTTTGTTTGACTGTGCTAAAAACATCCATTATACTCACTACGATTGTGACCTCGCGCGAATCCGTTTACGCTCAGTAGCCAAGCTTGTATCCTGGCACGATCTCGGTATTCTTTCGATACCACGAGATCTCCGGCAAATATATCTCGACTTCGTCCATTAACTGCCTTCTGATATTTGGCTTCCGGGGGATTTTATGGATATCCTGGTACGCGTTCCTTTGTGGTGGTGTTCATAGTCAATTTCGACTCGACGCCACACAACACAACCGAAGCAAAATTAATCCAAGTTTAGTTAGTACGACGGAGCAACACATTGGAATATTACAAATATATTATTCATTTACAACAATCTACCCAATGCTCAATTTATTCGAAATTACTAGATTAAACTTTTGTAATGATACCTATGGTAAACTATGATTTTGATATTCAAAAATGTATTCAAGTTAAAACAAGAGATATGTGCACATAAAATTTGATCTTTTTAAATAAAAGCACATAATCTACGGGAGTTTTAATCAAAAGACGAATAAAACATCAAGTCTATCTTTAAAACGACTGATGTGGTTGGTGACGAGTAGTAGAATTGAAACACTATGATGCAAATAATTTATTCCAAAACATGTTCTGACGTTAAAAAAATGTAAATCTATCCAGCAAACTAGACAAAATACTCTAGAACAACTTTATATTGAGAGCTTTCATTAAACAAGTAACAGATATCCATATACTTGTTAATGATAGATTTAAGATAAGCGTATTTAAGTGCCTAAGCGTAATAAATCCATGAAAAGTCAAACAATAACCTGGAGCGAACTTCAATAACTGTGTATTTACATCGTCATGATGCTTAGTTAGCTTAGATGAAGAAAATTAATTAAAACTGACATTCCTGCAGACAAGAGAACTACTAAGACCAATTCACACTCAGTATGATAAGAGGTGAGTGACAAGCGTATACGTTACAAACGTTGATGTTGGGCAATCAAAATCCTCCACGGAGCTGGCTGGTGAAGATTTCAAAAGCACAACGACATGTGACACGTTTTAATTAGCTTTACTCTGATCTCTATAATTCTTAATACTTATTGAACTCACTCTGTGGTAGTAAGCTTTCAGGAAAACGTGCAAACTACATACCATAGTGTTCTTAGTTCTTTCCAATCCATTGGATCAATCGTACCTACTCACTTACGCCTGCTACCCATTGCGGAGTTGCACAAGCCGTCCACCAGCATTCTCCATCCTAACCTGTCACGAGTAGTCTCTCCCAGTTGTTTCCAGTCGCTATTCATCCTTTTCATGTCTGCTTCTAATTTTCGGCCCAGTGTGTACTTCCACCTCTCACTTCTCCGTTTCCCTTTAGGATTCTAAGTTAGCACATGATAGGTGATGTAGTTCAGTGATTTTCTCTATGTATGCTTACCCACTTCAAGGGTCTTTTCCTCTTCTGCTGGAAGCTGGTTTGTTTGCTCCCACAGTGAGCTATTGCTGATGATATCCGGCCAAGGAACATTGAGTATCTTGCATTGGCAAGTTTTTGTAAATACTCGTACCTTTGTGATAATGGTTGTAGTAGTGCTCCAACTGCAGCTCCATCATGTTCTACTGGCTAAACTAAACCTATTTCAGTCGTCATATCGAAGAACTATAGAAGATTTAATCACGACTTTCCAATTATGTAGTGATAAATTTACACCTGATACGCCTTCATTATTCTTATCTTTCAAATCAGAGCATTCACGAGGAAACTCCGAAAATAGTTCACAAGACCAGAACAACTTACTTATCAGCTGACAATCAACGATCCCATCGAATCATCAGCGAGTGGAATTCATCATCTGTCGACTCTTTCAAAAGAAAGTTGGATCAATTGAGAGACCATCATTGTCAAGAATAACACAGGTCATCTAGCCCTCTGCTCTATCCAAAGTGAAACTGAATGTCCTCATTCAATTACTACTGTCACTACTAAATAATTTTTTTGCTTTTAGGTTCAAAAAAGAATTGCAACATGCCGTTAACAAAGATGCTCTCCCAATACGTAGGCACGTGTTTCAAAAAGGGCACTGATTTTGTAGTTGTTGTGATTATCTTTGTTTTTGTGTTACTGTTGCATCAAAAGCATTCTTAGTTTATATTAAAGTACTTTAGTTAAGGTTTGAAATCTTGCTAAGGTTTGTCTTGTGGTACCCTTTTACTCATTGACTGACACTTGTGTTCATACTGTGATCATAATTTGTTTTACACCATAATCTGACTAAAATGGTTGGTAGTGCTCACAAATGTGGACGAACAAACTGTATGTTCCCTGTGGAGGAAGGAATGCAGTGTGATGAATGCAAAAAGTGGTTCCATAAGATGTGCACCCGTTTAACTCCCACCGCATACAAAAGATGTTCGAAGCCTAACTCATATTGGCTTTGAATGTTTTGCTGTGCAAATAAGACGTTAATAATCCAGGAGACTATGAGCCTATTGGCTTTGGCCTGTAAAAAGAACTATGGCGCATGCGCTGATAACACGAGCACTGACAGTGACGAATGTGTCGGTGTGGTACCTGTTGTTACGAGAAGACTTAAAAACCGGACTTTGACTGACGGAAAAGTGAAATCTTGGTTAACATTAATGAGGGGGAGTAGTACCACCTGACACTGATAGCGGCAACCATGAACCTCTAGTGAAAACTGAAGATCTAGATAAAACCCTCACAGCTCCAAATAGTCTCAGTGTCCTGAGGGATGAAAAATGGACCACTGTACGGAGAAAATGAAACGAAAAGAAAACATCTGTAGGCAGTACTCAGTTGGTTACCAAGTCATTGGTGAACTCCCACTGTGAGTCACAAAATGCACTACCAAATCTGATAGTAAGAGAGAAACCCACTCCGGCGTGACTGAGAAGAAGTATCTGCTGTCATTGAATATTACTGTGAGCAAAGTGCTGGAGTCAAACGACCCTCATCCCGAAATTAGACACGCGCATGATTTAGAGAAGCTGGGAGAATATATTCGTAGTATCTTACCAGATAACTCTAGAGGAGTTATCAGTTGAAGTGTGGTCTGTATTAAAAGGTAGGTTTAGTCTAGTTACGTCCCCGTTCATACCATACCTGGTACTGCGAAGACCGATCAACAGTCCACCATGGATAATTAAAACAGTCAGTAAACGTCTTAGAAAAAGGAAGAAGCACTGGAATATGTTCATCTCTACTGGATTAGAACAATACAGACCCAGTTATTGGAAGAATAGGAATGCCTGTAAAGCGTTAATAACTAAGACTAGACGATCATATTAACAACAATTGGTTAGGGATTCCAAATATAGTCTGGAACGGTTATTCTTGTATATAAAAGGCGAACTCAGAGAAGCGGTGGAATTCCATCACTTTCAATACAAGAAAATACATTAATCTTGGCAGAAAATGATACCGAAAAGGCTGAAGCTTTATCGGAATATTTCAGTAAAATGTTTTCCATCGGTAATGAGGAACGACCAACGAATCACTGTGATCACGGCGGCTCGCTGATGGACCCTGTAGTCATTGAGAAAGGTACCGTTTTAAGGCTACTTCAGCATCTCAAACCTGATAAGTCCAGTGGTCCTGATGATATTCATCCTAGGATTATGAAAGCCCTATCAGATGAAATTGCTGAATCATTAGCGGTACTGTTTGACGTAACTCTAAGGCAGTCCAAACCGCCCAGAGACTGAAAATACGCGACAAAAGGTGCGGTGTGTAAGGCTGGGAGTAGGGATTTAGTTAGCAACCATAGACCCGTTAGCTTAACTAGTGCAGTTGTAACACTGATGGAGAAAGTCATTCGGATAGCTGTTATAAATTATGTTGAAGGGCAAAATATTTTCTCCAGGTCACAACATGGTTTTCGGAAAGGCCTATCTTGCTTGACAAATCTTCTCATTGCACGAGAAGATTGGGCTGCGGCAAAAGATCGGAATGTTCCTGTGGATGTGATTTTCATAGATCTAATTAAAGCCTTCGATAAGGTTTCCCACTCTGGTCCTAAATTCAAACTAGAACGTTTTGGAATCCATTATGCAGTCGTGGATTGGATAAGTAACTTTCTCCATGATAGGAGACAAAGGGTAAGGGTTGATGAGGCTCTCTCCTCGTGGGTACCTGTAAAAAGTGTGGTTCCCCAAGGTACAATCCTAGGCCCTCTTCTCTTTCCACTTTATGTAAATGAATTGCCAACTGTAGCAAAATCATCCGTTCTACTCTTCGCTGATGACATAAAGATTTGAAGACCCAGACATAGTATGTCGGATAGAATGGTATTACAAGATGATCTTAGCTATTAGTGGCATGGTTAGACAGGTGGTCACTAGAAGTAAATCCTAATAAGAGTGTAGTGATGCAGTTAAATAACTCTGACGAATTGTATCACTATACACTACATGGATTCGTGCTACCCAAAGCAAGAAACTATAAAGATTTAGGAGTCATATTAAGCAATGATCTCAAAATCACTAGCCACTGTAAGGCTGCTGCTGCAGAAGGCTCTAGGGTATTATGGTCAATTCGTAGGTCTTTCCAGTATTTAGACGATGAACTGTTTAGATTACCATACCCGATTTATGTGCAACCACATTTAGAATACGGGATTCAAGCAGCGTGTCCTTGTTTCAAGTACGAAGCAGATATGCTGGAAAGAGTCCAAAGATGAGGTACTAAGACGGTACAAGGTCTATCGGGCCTATATTATGAAAACAGACTGAGACACTTTAACTTATTTCCGTTATTTTACCGTAGAACACAGGGTGATCTAATATTGGCTTATCGTATACTGAACGATGACTTTGGTATTAACATGCCTTATCTTTTACTTCCTTCCAGGACTAATCGTTTGAGAGGACATTCGAAGAAAGTTCAAAAACCGAGATCAAATCGTTTACGTCTGGAGTTTCGTTTCTCACACCGACTAATGAATTACTGGAATTCTCTAACAGAACACGTAATATCAGCACCTTCTGTAGATATATTCAAAACGAGATTGAACCTCCACAGTATTACAAACTGCAAGGATTAATATAGGTCGATAGACCTCCTATCCTCATTACTGGAGACTGAAGTTGATTACCCTTCAACAGTCGATTCTTATACATGCAGATACTCAACATAGAATATTATTTAAGGCGCCTCTTTCGCTTGTGTGGTTGTGGTGATGATTCGTCCGACGGCTGTCAACTTTATAAAAAGTATAACTGTTTAGCGAATTATGTTTTTTTAAAGGTTGCCATAAAACTGTCCCATATATTTATTTTAAGCCATGTGCAAACCATTCTACTAATCCAGAATATGTCAATGCAACCGAGCCTTACGAAGTATTCAGATCCCGTTTCGTGAATGCATTTGATAATCCAAAAATTGACGGTTGGGGGGCTAGATCATGGATGCAGAAACTTCATTTAGAAGACGCCGTTCCTCCCCCAGAGGTGGTGATTAGTGGCCTTAAAGCTTGTAGACGCATCAACGACATCGCTCTGGCTATAAGGTTTCTTGAATCTGTGAAGGTAGGTTGTTCTATCGCAATTCGATTGTTCCTTAGTTTAAGTGCCACGTTGCCAAAGGTGCTTGGGAGTGGCTTCAAAAAGAGATTGAACCCACAATGAAACAACTCGGTTTGCCAACTTTAGGACAACTTGGATATGACGAACCTGAGTTGGCTCTAATTGACTATGACGATTAATAGCATTGTATATTCCAGAGAAAAATACATAGAGTTGTTCTGTTGGAACCATTATCCCTTTATCACGCATGATAGCTGATGTGGTTCTGATCTGTTATTAAATTCAATATGATCATTTCTAACATTTCAGTCAATGGGTAGTAAATAGTGAGTTTTAGCTCCTACCGATCAAATACACTCCTGCTCGCAAGTACTTGTTTTGTCAGCTGAATATTTTATTTTTAATCATATCACGTACCCCTCTAATAAGCTCTTGTGATCTGAAAGAGTAATACGGCAGTAGATCAAATGACAGTGTTGATAAAAGTATATCTTCAATAAGAAAATTGTCATGGGTTTTTAATTACCAGTTACTCGAGTAAATCCGTCCTATTAATCCGAAGTGACTTCTTATTAGAAGTTGTATAAGCAGTAACAGCTGGTCGCCAGTATTCCTAACATGTTAGGAGCTGCCTCAGTTCTCCACTTCGTTCGTGTTCAGAATAGATATGTGAAGAATCAATAGAACATTGTCTGTTACATAAGATCACATTTTAATGGGATGTGTAGACACCATCCTATAACGTCAATTAACAAAGTATGCACTTTAAATAATTCATGGGAAAAGACAAGTTTTTACACATTGCGTTCACTCCTGTGATAAATGTGTATTTGGTCTCTTATGTGTAGTCGTGAAAATACTGCAATCGATCTTTAGAAATCAGAAAACCTTACTTGCCAGTCAGGGTCATAACTCCGAAATGTACGTTTAGATGAAATTACTAATCCATGGTTCATAAGTCATCATATGCTTACCTTGATTCTCTTGGATGCTTATCTGCCTTGCAGAAGATGCTCGTAAAAAGTTGTCACCTTTTCTTAAATCACGACTCTGAGGAACGCAACGTAATGTGCGACTGATTATCTTCTATCAAGCATTACGCTCTAGCTGTAACAAAACGAGAAAGTACAATAAATTCGTTGCATACACATTTTCGAATGATGACTGTCTCAGTCACGGTGGTGGTTTGCTTTGAAGAAGTACTCATCTGCTAACGTTTAAGTAGGAAGGTTTAATGACTGGATGGGTAACTTCCAAAAACACTGGCATTTTAAGTTTTCTGCAGAACTCGGTTCAAAACCCAACTTCTATATATACAGTGTGGGTTTTCTGCACTAAAGACCATTTGTAAAGGTGATACTATTAATCCAAGGCTAAAAGGTGGGTGGTTTACTCTATTTGCTCGTGTTTACCGTGGTATATGTTTTCCAACGTTAACTACACATCCATCTAATGGTCCCATTGCAATTCGTCTTATCAATGTTATTTCTGGTTATTGCATTTGGCATCTCATTCCGGTCGATCTTTTAAGCCAACTGAGCTTTTCGTATCCGTGCAAAAATTTGTCAATCAATGAGGACTCGTAATTCCTCTTTAGTTGATGTTAAGTGCAGTGACCAACATAGTCGACTAACTCTTTGTTATGCCGAAAATTAACGCAAACCAGTAGAGACGCACTATACTTAAAAGGCAAGAAACTAATCTTCTCAGCATACAATACCAGGTATCTTTTGTCGTCGTCCTAGCACAAGTCGTTTACATTTTAAGATGTATTTACTTGCCGAATCGGTTTCCAAAAGAATACCATTTTGATTCGTTAAAAAGTAATCGGTCAAGTGCTCGATTCCGCGTTTCTAATTAATCACATTGTTATTGTTACTGGAGCAGCTCGTGAAAAAGTGAAACCTAATTCTCTTCCTGTGGTGATATTCTGATTCTGTCAAAGCTGCACAATCTCTTATATAGATGCCTACTAGCGTAACGAAGTTTTTGGTTCATCAATTCGGTATACTTTAACGTCCATAGATAGTTTAAAACTATGTCTTTCAGGTCATCAGATCATTTATTTCTCTTGTGTGTGTAAAATATTTTTGCAAACGGGTTGTATAGTACTTCGTAGCGCTCTCCCAGTGGCAAACTCAAATCGATTCGCTATTGATGAAGATGGTTTTCCACTCCTTATGTTTATCGGATTATTTGACACTAATTGATTCTAATGCCAATTAAATATATAATCCATAATCCTTTAGTGTGTTGTCCGACTACTCACCCTTATGTATGTCAGTCTGTCAGCTGCAACGTAGGACCAAGCACATACATGCATCGGTCCAAGTTGCCGCACCTCATTAGCACAACAAGATGAACACCGAATTCATAGAAGTGGTTAATCTAATGGTGGTAATATATAAAAGAAAGGTTGCGTATACAGATTGAGTACAGGAAGAAAGAATTAGTTGGTAGAAAGAAAGATATGAAGCGATATGATCGATTCTGATCCATGTCACTTAGTGTCCTTAACCATTGGTTACGATAGTCACGCGGACCCCAACCAAGTAGTCTGCATCTATCAATATGGCTAAGACTTGAAGTTTGTGACTTCAAGCACTGATGCCACGTTTTGGTTTCGTCGCCCCTAACTTTCTGTCAACCATTACCAAAACTAGTCAGCGTTGAGCGTCGTGTTAATTGGTGTTCAGGCATACGTAACACGTGACCCAACCATCTCAGTCGATGGAGATTCACAACCTGATCAACTCATTTACCATCATTCCCTAATACCCTGCGTCTAACCTTACTATTACATACCCGATGATCCCAGCAGACGCCAGCAATATTTCTAAGGCATCTGTGGTCAAATACTAGTAGCTTATGAGTGTCTTCTACTCTTAATGGCCACGTTTCGCAGTCGTAAAGTAGAACAGAACGAGCTGTTGCGCAGCATACTCGTCCCTTAATTGATAGACGGATATCTCGCCTTCGTCATAGGTGACGTAAGTTGGTAAAGGCCAAACGAGCTTTCTGAATGCGTGCTGAGATTTCGTGAGACAGCGACCGATTAGGGCTGATGAGACTTCGAAGATAAGTGAAGTTGTGAACGCGTTCGACTACTTCACTCCTTATCGTTAGTTCTGTTGTTGACACAGACCAGTTGTGGAGCAACAACTTGCATTTGGAGAGGGATAAACGCATTCCAAACATTCTGGCATTGTTGCTCAATGCTACCAGATGACGGCATTTTATCAACGTCTTCACCAAACAGGACTATGTGATCTGCGTATTGTAAGTCGATAAGCGGACCTTCTGGAAGGAGATGAATACCCGAGAATTTAGTCGAGGAGAAGGTTATTTCCATCAGTATGTCTATGATGAAGTTAAAAAAATAGAAACGGACAGCCTGTTGGCCGATTTAAAACAGGGTGCGTACGTTGAAGGCTCTAATGTGTAGCTTGGAGTGAGGTTTCAGTAGACCTGGGAGTGTTTTGCGCACTAGAATCGTTGGCTATGGTGACACTTGAGGATGAAGTTTGGCGTAGAAATTCGATGTAGGAAAAGTAAAAGGGATTGAAGAGGGAGGTTGATTATGAACACAGTGATCTTGAGCGCTGTTAGAGGTATGAGGGCAGTTATCACTTCCAAACCACCCACACCGTGGAATGGTTCTCCTGGAGGTACTTGAAAAGGAAATTGGGTTAGACGTGATCTTAATGACTTGAGAGCGTGACCGCAATACCCAAAGGACAACTACTTGAGGTCGGTCACACACAACCTTTTTGTGAGTAATTGTTGACACCTTACCACCGAAGACGGATATCCGTGGGATAAGGTGAGGTGTGTATTTTTAGGGTCGACCTTTTCTAACCCGTTTTTGTGAGAAGGCGGCATCGCTGTTATGCTGGTTGTCTGAAGGAAACACATTACTGCCGTCACACCTCTGTGAATTCAACAGTGTGACTTGTCCCTCAGACCTTGGGTTTGCTGCTTTTAGTCTTACCGCTCTTCAGCCGATCTTCCTGACTGTCGTGGTAGGGACTGTCATTGAGGGACTATTGTTCCAGCCAGTATAGCTCGGTTGCGTCATCACGATAGGCGGACCCGACCACCACGTCAAGGTGGCAGCAACAATCGGGCTCTATGTATGTGTTCACACAAGGATGTGAATTGATGAATACAGTGGGATGTGAGACGGACTAAAAGCATCTATTAACATTAGTGTGAAAGTCGTTTCATACCAAAACCAAAAACCCTTTATAACTTCTTTGCGACATGCTTTACGAATGTGTTACTATTGCTTCTTTGATCTTTCATACTCTTAGTTTATTCTAGGAAGCACGAAAATCATATAGCCATGGATTATTGCGTAGCCTGGAAACATGACTGTTAGCGACTACTCAAGATTTGCGTGAACTGTGTGGATACTATGCTTAGTCGAAAGGATTAATGCGTTTATCATTAAACGCAGTTATCGTCTAGTTATCGTCCTTGTAATTCATGCAACGAAACTCCCGATTGTCGGTTTGAAGGTCGTTGGAAAGCTAGTTTTTATGGTTAGGGTCCGAAATAGTTCTAGAAAGGAGCCGTGATCAGTAGAGTCCATACCATGTCGAATGTGAGACAGTTATCCGCCTCAGGGAATGTATGAAGGGTCTTGCAAGATCATTAATTGATTAAGGTTAACACTGTTAGACGCCGACTCAGTGGTCGAGAGGTTGAGCCTTCGCACGTGAGACTAGAGGTGCTGAGTGTGGGTTCGTGGAGTCCCACCCTAAAACGAAACAGCTATCCAGGTTTTCATTGGTGGTATAACATTGAACGATTTATGAATGAAGTGGTATAGTTTTAAGTAAATTATACTGATTTTTAAGTTTTGGAGGTTCGTTTAATGGATTATCAGATTTTATTTTGGGTCGATGTTGAGTTAATTAAGTAGACATATCTTAATACTCTATGATACCATTAGGCTACTTATGTGAATCTCGCTTAGTATATACACCCTTAATATAATTAGTTTTACGTCAGTATTGAGTACATTTAATAACTGAAATTGACAAATTTACTAGTTATTTTATTTCTAACAGTGCTTAGTAGGAGACTTAACTTTCCATATGTTCTATACCATCAGTCTGCTGAAAAACATTTCTCCAGCATAACAACAGCCTACTATTCAGTAGGCAATTTGTCTGTTTTATAGTTCTACCAGTTTTCCGTTAAGGTTTTATGGATTGATGGTTGTTATTTTCTCTCATATTTAATAACCTTTGACCACCGCGCTTCGCTTGACTTGCAATCAATCAATACAAGAGTGATTTTGTAATATGATATTTTTCAAGGAATCGGAAAATAGGATCCATAATAACAAAAACAAGGGTTAATGTAAAATTTATTTAAAGAACTTCTCATGTTCTCATGATTTATTGATCCATTAACTCCGGTTGGTTTGAAAGTGAACTAATAATCGTATTCAAAGTTTTGCTTACAGTCATTAGGATTCTATCCTGCAGTCAAATAATTTATGCATTACCCTTGTTAGCAGGACATGGATTGAGTTATAGGACGTTCCACACAGAATGAGGTTAAGGCACATTGATTACTCCATTTTTAACCAGTCAGCATTCGTGGGTAAATGGTGAAAACTTCTTGTGTAGAAAGTGTAAATACACTACCACTTTTCTTATTTTGATATCAACTTGCTTAACTTGCTGTTTTGTTTTGGACTATAAATACAGTCCTTTCCAAGCTGTATCCTAATTTAAAGACCGGTCGAGTGAAGTAATTTCTGGAGAATACTAGATAGTAGAAGTTACTGGGTGGAATAACCAATACTTTAAAAACCTGAGTTTTAGATAAACAGCTCTTCTCAGTCAGTCATGTATTGTCCTATAAGATACTGTTGAAACAGTCACTGTGTTTAGAAATGTCGAATAATTTACATTCACAGCCTGTATTATTTCTTTTGAAGTTTATTTCATATCTGTTCAAAAGCGCTAATAATTTTAATTAACTTATGGCTCCTCGGTATGTCAGATCGCGTCTGGTGTGATTTGAATGATGAAATATCAGTGACTTCATCTAGTGATATGGTTGTTATATACAGATTTCTTTCTTTAACTAAGTGTTTGCTGATTAGAATAGCAACTTTCCTTATCCGTCTCTATGCAAAAATTAACAGAAAGACTCACCAGGATATTTGATATTTCAATTTTTGATGTCATACAATATTTAACTTGGAGTACCATCCCTCGATTAAGTGTTTTCGATTCATTTTTATATGAGACGGGCAAATATTTTATTTTCGTTTGAACGAACTGTATACCATAAAGTTAGCCTGAAAGTTACATGCTTAAAAAGTGATTTGTTTCAGCAACCTAAGAAGCGCTGGAAGTGGATAGGATACACATTGAGGGAAGCAGCCAACTGCGTCGCGAGGCAAGCCCTCACATGGAATCCTCAAGGCCGAAGGAAAAGAGGAAGATCAAAGAACACATTACGTCAAGAAATGGAGACACATGAGAAAAATGAACAAAATTGGATAGAACTAGAAAAGAAGGCCCAGGACAGAGTGGGTTGGAGAATGCTGGTTGGCAGCCTATGCTCCATTAGGAGTAACAGGCGTAAGTAAGTAAATTCAGCAACCTAGTTGTAGAAATATATTGCCTTTAAGTCCTGAGAGAAATGACGTTTTCAGCATACGTTTTTAGAAAACTCGGTTATTACGCTATCTGGTGTTTAGCATAAATTTATATGATTATTTGAAGTTGGATCGTAGCTATATTGATAGTGATGTCTGGACTGATTTAGAAACAATTTTGTTTGTGAACAACTGAGCACAGTCAAAATTATATTAGTGCTGAAAGACTATCATCACCTAGTATTATTACTAGAATGACCGCAAATCATCGAGTTCGTTTTGATAATTGTATTTTCTTTTATTGTAACGATAATCGTAATAACACTTTTCAATTCCTATTTTCACATAACTTTTAGTTAGTTAATTTTTCTATATACCCAAGAACATATTTTACTATTAGATGTATAGAGTTGTTCTATTTCAATTTTGGTCTCAATTATAAATTTTATTTTACACTTTTACATTCTTCTTATGTCCCATTATTTAGGAATGATTGTTTATGTCTCAGATACCGTATTATCCAGTTTCCAGTAATTCCCATTGATTTTCCAAACATCTTGATTATCCATAGGCTCAACTGACACAATAACTTTTAAGCAAAGATGGATAGTGGCTAGCAGCACTCGCGTTTCATCCTATTTAGCACTCGTCAGCTGGAAGTACCTGCATCTCAGAGTTGATGTTCACTCTGGGGCTCGAACCCCAGTACCGTTCGCTTCAAACACCATTGTGTTATCTACTTAACTACTGAGTCGTGATAGCCGGTTGCTTGTTTATTTTATTTATTTATTTATTTGAACACATAAATATTGGTACAAGGGGGTACCAAATATATATGCGCCACACAATAATAATGAGAATAGCAAGAAAAAAAGAATGTAAGGTGCGTATAAGAGAGAAGAAAGTAGAAAAAAGAGAACAATAACGACCACAGATTAGTGTATGGTAGTGTAATAATAATGATTGGGGAAACAGAAATGTACAACCAGAAGGAATTCTTTCAATTAAGGAAGTTACAACCACTTTTTATGAAGAAAGTAAAAGAAGGTTACAGCAGGATCGCCACTAACTTCTATTCTAAGCCATATCTGATAGCGTCTCTAGCCACTGTGTTGCAACATCTCTCAGACCCCAGCCAGGGAGTCGAGAAGGACCAACAGAAGTCAGTCGTTTGCAGTTTTCTTTCATACCATGTCATACACTGACCAACTCTGCGCTGTTTCCAACCAGTCCCAGCGTCGACAAATAATAGACGACGTGGAATTCTTTGGGACGACAGTCGTAGAACATGTCCAAGTCACCGAAGTCGGTGTTTGAAGATGGTGACACCAACTGAATTATCGTTGCTGTGCTTGAACACACGATGTCGAACCTCTGCATTACTAACACGGTGTTGCCACTGGATGTCAGCAATCCTTCGGAGACGACGATGATCAAACACAGAGAGTCGTCTAACACCCTCAACTCGGAGAGACCAGGTTTCACAAACATAGAACAGAACTGCTCTCACCGATCTTTTACAGCCAGACTGAAATCACGAAGGCTCCAATGATGGTCGAGATTGGCATAAGCCGCTCTGACTTTCACTATACGTGCATTGATCTCATCACTCACACCCCCACCAGCACTTATGCAGCTACCCAGATACACGAACTTCTCGACTACTTATATCTCCTCACTACCCAGGGTGAGTACAGGATTAGAATCCTGCCAGTCTTGTAGAAGTACTTTGCACTTCGACGGTGCAAAGCACATACCATACCTACGGACACTGATTGCCAACTGATTGAGTGCGGATTGCATGGCTTGGGCATTATCGCACAGTAAGACAATATCGTCCGCATACTCAAGGTCGAGAAGTCTTTCTCCAGGTAACAGATCTACACCACCATTACTTACATCCATCAGAGCTGTTTCCAGAATGTCATCAATGGCAAAGTTGAAGAGGAATGGTGAGATTGGGTAACCCTCACAATTGATTGATCACTGGGTGGTGATCAATGTCATATATATCAGGGTCGTTTTTAGTGCAGATCAAATACTATCAACCAAATTACAATATAGTGATGCGATATTTTCGACTGATTGTTATTTAAAACTTCAATTGATCAATCTATTTGTGAATTAAAACAATACAAATAGTATGCATATATTGCCAATAACATACTGATCCATTGTATTCTTAAATATCAATGAGAAGATGTAAGTAAAACAATATCAACTGTGAATAATACAGTAATTATTCTAAGAAAGAAAAAACAAAGTACTCCATAAGAATAATAATAATAACAAGAGAAATCATTTATTAAAATACATTAAAAATTTCATATTCATTATTAAAATAGTCTAATCAACCACGTATATATATATATATATATTCTTTCTTTACTTATTCATTCATAAAGATTGAACTATTTATCAAAGACTTTTGTTTTTAAACAAAAAGAGGATTCATACAATAAAAGAGAATGAATAATTTTCATATTAGATATATATATATATATATATAAGTTGTGATGTATAAATACTGAACTAAATAAACTAAACAACCAGATAAGGAAAATGTATTTGATCACATTAGATTCTAAGGGAATAATTATTAATCATAATAAAGATGATATAATAATAATATTAGATTGATAAATGGTAAATCATTATTTTCCAATGATAAATAATAACCGGTAGAAATTAATATAATACAATTTAAGATTGAATAATAATAATAAAGAAAAAAGAAAGAGTGAATGATTAAAAAAAAAAAGAACCAAACTATCATTTATAATAACAAGTGGATTGTTTTGTTTTGTTTTTGTTCATTTTTAATAGTTTATTAATAAATATAAATTAAGTGCATAATTGATGATGTTTTGTAGTACGTGATAAATGTATATTTAATTTATGCATTTTATCCATATAACCTTTTAATTCATCAGTTAAATATTCACTTTCTATTTCTAATCTTTTTAAATTTGTTAATATACCTAAAAATGAAGAAGAGAAAAAAGAAATTCAGTTATCCATGTTTAATGATATCAAGATATTTCAAAAATAATAAGTAGTAGTAGTAGTATTAAATTGATTGTTATTATCGTTATAATAGTTAAAAGTTAAATTTGGTAATTAAATTAGAATTACATTAGCAAATGAATGATAGATTAAGTTAATTATGTAAAAAATTGATTTTAACATCAGTCAATCAGTTATTTACAACGTACGAACAGGCACATATAAATGCATCGATCAAAGTCGACATACCACATTAACACAACAAAATGAACACGAAATTCATAGAAGTGGTTAATTTAATGGTGGTAATATATAAAAGAAAGATTGCGTATATGGATTGAGTACAGGAAGAAAGAATGAGTTGGTAGACAGAAAGATATGAAGTGATTTTAATCTCATAGTTTAAAGGAAGACAGAGAGTGTATACACCGACGCCATTGTGATGGATTCTGAGTCATGTCACCAACAGTCTCCAACCATTGGTTACAATAATCACGTGCACCCCAATCAAGTAGTCTGCATCTACCAACATAGGTCAGACTTGAAGTTTGTGACTTGAAGCCCTGATACCACGTTTTGGTTTGGTCGCCCACAACTTTCTTCCAACCATCCCTAACACCGGTTAGCATTGAACGTCGTGGTAATCCGTGTTCAGGTATACGTAACACGTGACCCAACCATCTCAGTCGATGAAGATTCACAACTTCATCAACTGATTTACCATCATTCCCTAATACTCTGCGTCTAACCTTACTATTACTTACCTGTTGATGCCAGCAGATGCGAGCAATATTTGTGAGGCATCTGTGGTCAAATACTAGTAGCTTATTAGTATATTCGACTCTTAATGGCCACGTTTCGCAGTCGTAAAGTGGAGTAGAACGAACTACCGCTCAGTATACTTGTCCTTTAATTGATAGACGGATATCTCTCCTTCGTCATAGGTGACGTAAGTTGGTAAAGGCCAAACGAGCTTTCTGATTGCGTGCTGAGATTTCGTGAGACAGCGACCGATTAGGGCTGATGAGACTTCGAAGATAGGTGAAGTTGTGAACGCGTTCGACTACTTCACTCCTTATCGTTAGTTCTATTGTTGACACAGACCAGTTGTGGAGCAACAACTTGCATTTAGAGGGAGAGAAGCGCATTCCAAACATTCTGGCATTGTTGCTCAATGCTACCAGATGACTGCATTTTATCAACGTCTTCACCAAACAGGACTATGTGATCTGGGTATTGTAAGTCGATAAGCGGACCTTCTGGAAGGAGATGAATACCCGAGAATTTAGTTGAGGAGAAGGTTATTTCCATCAGTGTGTTTATGATGAAGTTAAACAAAAATGGAGAAAGTGGGCAGCCTTGACGTACACTACTTAAGGTTGCGAAATCGGATGACAGTTCGCCATAAGCTCTGACTAGACTGACAGTGTTCTAATAAAGAGCCTTGACAAGGTTTATGTACTTCTGAGGTACGCCTTTCAATGACAGACACTGGTTTTAGTGTCAGTCTGAACTGTTAGGAATTGACATGTTGAAACGGTTATTCTCAAGGTTTTTATGTCCTTTACTTCAAACAACTTGTTATGTAAACTATATTAAACACGGGAACTTCTTTACTTTACGCAAATCACTATTAGACAATGCAGTATTCATCGATGACAGTTGGGTTTGTTTTCTCATCATGCTTTCAAGACTTCCATGAACAACTCTCAGAAATCTCTCACTGTTAGGTCTATATAATTAAAACTCAATTATTCGAATGATCAATCCACAATGCTTTATTTTTTGGCATAATGAAATAATAAAATTAAAGGGAGATTATACTTCATAACCGGTGAATAATGAATCATTTTACAGATTATTTTGAGCTTGAATACTGTTAATAGTTTTCACATTCCGCAGCGTGCCGTCCTTTTTGTACATGCATTTTATAATGATGTATTTTAATATTAAGCACTTAAGCAATTTCATACACATGATGTACTGTTTGTCTATTATACTTTGTGATCAGAATAAGGTTTGTGGAGACTAGTAATTTTAATAGTTGAATTCATGAGTCAATGTAAGCTAAACCACCATGGAAAAACATGGAAGCACTGGACAGTTGTTTCGTCCTAGTGTGCGACTCTTCATCAATGCGCATCCACGATCGCGCATGGGGAATTCTGACTCAAGACTTCCGGTCTCGCACGCGAACGCTTAATGGTGTTAGTGTCTGACTTCCATCCTCTATGAATGGCTGCGCGACCATTCATCCATTGTCTGAGGTAGATATCTGTCTGTTCTCGACACCATTGGACTCTGCTGGTCACTGCTTCTCATTAGAACTCCAGGAAACCACTTTGAAGCCGGTCACTAGTGAGGAAATGATGCTTATTATCAGAATACGGTTTTTAGAGACTAGAAATTTTAATAGTTGGATTCATTATTCCAAGTTTTCAATAGTGGTCAACTCATGAATTCAACCACTTCAGTATAGACAAAGCACAACGTCAAACATTAAGTAATTGTTTTAGACGTCTACAATTTTGCCAATTTAAGACATAAAAGAAATTGATATTTACATTCAATAAAGTAAACGTAAAAGAATCAAATAACTTTGAATTATTTTTAAACCAAATCATTCTCTAACTTACTTTTAACTTCATCTGTATTTAGTTCTAAAGTACTGGTATAATTTTGAATTTCTTCCATTAGTTTAGCTGGATCAGTTAATGTAGTATCTGGTAAACGTTCATCTTCAGTATCACGACCACCTGTATCTAATGCACGCATCAATTTGTCAAGTTCTAACATTTTCTCGTCTAATTGCTTGAATGTGATCTATAATTAGAATGAATAGGAAGAAAAGCTGTAAATTATTAAAATTTGTGTATATTCTCAAAAAGGAATTGCTTTATATTTAAGATGTAGAAATAAGTTTGTGTTTTAAAGTATTCAGTTTACATAATGAAATATTTTGTTACACTGTAATCTATTACTGGTTCTTTGTGCTTTTGTTTAGGCTATTAATGGGCATCACTGATAGAAGTCTTTTCGGTAAATTGATACTTATATATTCTTTAATAAATATCCCTTTATAGTTCATCTTACCATGTCGTTTGTGGAAATTTCTCTTTCATTATTTCTTGTTTATTTCCTTTAGCTGAATTTTGAAATTTTCGCAAATGTTCACCTATCATATTTACTTAGAAAATGAATTTAGAAGTTAATTAAAACAAACAACATCTCAAAGTCGTTTTAAGCATCCCTAAAAATACAAAGCATACATTACTATTAGGTATTGTAGTATACTTCTGTTAAATGATGAGACCTGGAATAAAGTTTACGCATTCTCAGTTCTTGCCTATTAGTTGCATCTGACAGCTCTTCAACAGTAATGTCACAAAAAGGGAACAGAAGGAAGTCATTAATAACGGAGCCCCCTGTTTTTAGGAGTCGGAATTGTGATACAACAACTCGGTATGTAGTAGTAATTATGATCTTGCGACATAACAAAAGCCGCAAACTAAGCGCAAAGTTAACCAATCAAATAATAATAAAGGTCATTGTAATTTGTCAGAACTAAAGTTTATTGGCAGTAATCATGAAAAATAAGATCATATGAGACTTTCCTAACAGTTACTGATTAGAGCGATTTACGAAAGTATAAATCGATTTCAGATTATCTAGAGAAACAAGAAATTATATCAGATGTTTCCAAAATTAAATGTACTGCAAGTAACCATGTCAAGCATTCGACCGAAAAACATAGCAGACCTCATCATTCAACACGATTCATTTTGATAACTGTTTGCCTACTGAAAGACGAGTAGATAGTACAAATATCCTTTGAAATCAAATCATTGATGATGAACGACATACAAAGCAAATTGTTCGGACTCAATGAGGTCATTGAATAAGGGAGGATGGAATTAGGTGTAATGTTTTAAATTTCAATTGACCTCTTATGTTGAGATTTTCTATACGACTATACTCAGCTGGCATTTGCATTCAACCTTCAAGAGTCACAAACAAATCTCTAACCCGTACAATAATCTTTCGCTCCGAAATTACTCAAGAATCATGAATTCTGATGTACTTGCGTTTTATTTAGTCATAATATAATATGAATAATTTATTAGCCACTGTGATTTCTTTGGCCGGATACCATCAGCAACAGCCTTTTGTGGGAGAGAACAAACCAGCTTCCAGCTGAAGAAGAAATTAGGAAAAGACGATGGAAATAGATAGGACATACATTACGCAAATCATCAAACTGCATCACGAGGCAAGCCCTAACTTGGAATCCTGAAGGGAAGTGGAAAAGAGGGAGGCCAAAGAACACATTACGTCGGGAAATAGAAGCAGATATGAAAAGGATGAATAACAACTGGAAGGAGCTGGAAAGGATTGTCCAGGACAGGGTTGGATGGAGAATGCTGGTGGGCGGCATATGCTCCTTCACGAGTAGTAACAGGCGTAAGTAAGTACTGTGATTTCCTTATTATTGTGTTTTTTTCAGATTTGTATGACTATTGTCAATATCCTTTATACAAAAGCTCGTAAGTAATGTAATGCCGTTGGTAGACAGTATCAGTTGATGAGAATGATACAGAAATAAAAGTGTTACAATATTTTCACAATTGGAAAAATAAATATGCTAGAAATCATTTGTAATATGTACCTACAATATGAAAGATATATGTCCTCTCTCTAGGTTTAGTTGTAATGCCCCGAAAAGCTCCCAAGACAACAAGAGCTTCCTGTTTTCATCGCATTCATGTTTATTCATTAAAAATCTATTGGTAAAATTCTGAGTCTAATCACAATAAGATTTCAGTGTTTGATAAAAGGCCTTTGGTAATACGATCTGATTGGAACATTTTTTTCAATGGTTTATTCTTTTAAATAAAGACCTAAAATTTACTATTAATTATAAGCAAAGAAAATGGATCGTTTTTTTCGTCATAAAATGAATAATATAACTTACTTCAACAAGTTCAATTTGTTGTAATGTATCTAAAGTTTCACGTCTAGCAACATTAGTACTTGACAGTAGGTCATCTGCTACTTCAGAAGCCTCTTTCGCTTTATCCGATTGAAAACTTGAATCACGTGAGAACATAATAACTTGGTTTTTGAATCCATCTATTTGTTCAGTTAACTAGGGGAGATTAAGGGAGAAGGAGTCGAATAAATGTATAAATAGTTAGATTAATAAGCTTATTATCAGTAAAACAGATTGCTAATTTACTTTCGTAAATTATTGCAATATTGTTTAATATCAATTATGTACTCATTAGTATTTATTACGTAAGATACTAGGGGGAAGATATTTCCCCTTAAATATTTCAATCCTGATAGTAGGAGACTACTCACTCAATATTAGCTAATTAATTCGTCAAATCATAAATATAATGTTTACTAACTTGTGTAATTTGATCGAATAATTCAACGTCATCAACTTTTTGAATAATTGGTTTCTCTTCTATTCCTTGGTAGATCTTATCGGCCTCTTTCAACTGATTAATTTGTTCCATAAAATCTTTTGCTTTATCTCTATACATAGAAAAAAATGCCATGAGATAAAAAATTTATGCTAACACATCATTTCTAATATAAAATAATAAAGCTTTTGAATTGTGTATTAATCTCTATCAGTATTTTCATTTCGTAAATGTATAGTATTGTTTGTTAGAGATAGTCGATAGGAAGCTCTGGCCTTAGATTTCTAGGCACTCGTCACTGGCAATATTTCAAGCTGTGAGGTTGGGTAACGCGAATTTGAATCGCAAAGGCACCATCAATCCCTTCACGATTGTGGGTATACCTTGCTGACGAGTGTCATCTAGCACAAAATCTGAATCAAGCAGAGTTTTTTACTGGTGACTTTCAACCATCTAACATCTCAACATAATACACGCAGTGTCACTTCATTTACACTAGTGGCCACATAATTTTACGGATCGAATTTAATCAATACTAAAGGACCAGATGAACCTGACATTGATCACTATTCAATGACCAATCTAATTGTAAACAAATTTACCTTTGATAAATTAAAATGATTCAAGGTATATGTGAAACATCAGTACGACATAACTTTTTATATGTTCAGGTTACAATCATTTATTTATAACCCAATATTCACTTCAAAGGTGAATTAAATATGTAACACGTAGAGACAAATGACACAAGTCTCATCAAAATTTTTACCAAGAGATTAGCTAATGTCAAACTTGAAAGTTCCAGTGAATACGTCATTACTATATTGACCTCTGAGGATGTTTTATGATATTATTATTCATCCGATAACTGATCAAAAACTGCAATAAAATTGATAAATGTAACGATAAAGCAGGTTATATAACTGGATTAAACACAACTTAACAACCACCTAGATTGTTACTACAGTCAGTACAGTATATATTATGTAACTAGTTATATTTTATGTGTATGCTGTAGAGTTCTATTTAAAGTTCGTATATAGTCATTAATATAGATATATTATGAAAATTCGCTACAAGAATCAATATCTACACCGGTTAGTGAGTAAGCTGAAGGTCTTAAATTATCATTGATCTGTCCAATAAATTTTCTAAAGCAAGAAAATGACAATAGCTTTAACAGTAAGGGTTCCTTTTTCGGCCGTATTCATCCGAACGTTAAACAATTATTCGTGAACGTTAGATTAAAATTTTATCCAACGGAAATATCAACGGTCAACTGCAGTGGGAATAATCTTTCGTAGAATGGAATGTAACATTAGCTAACCAATCAGGAATGTTTCGTTTTATAAACAATGTCTACACCTAAAACCTATGGATTTTTTAAATATCTAGGATCCTAATAGGCTGATTTAATAAACGTGATGTTATAATAACATGATTCCTGTTGCTCTGGCAAAAAATAAACATGTGAGAACTTAATGTACCATAGAGTAAGATGTTGATCAGTTTATTGATTCATATATAATCATGATATCTATATGTCTTGCAAAAAGGTCAACAGAGAAATTTAATTTAAGATTACTGGATTAATCTGATAAAATCTGCTTATAAGTATCAGTATTGCTCGACTATTTATATTATGCCCCAGTCCATTTCATATGATAAACCATTAACAATTCACAGAAGTCGAAAAATCAAAATTTCAACTTAGTTTCTAAGTGAAAACCTTGAAAGATATTCAGAACAGTTCATGAAATTGTTGAGCAAATGGGAACGCCAATACAAATAATCAATTATACATAATATTTTCTCTCAATGTATTTACCTAATAGTTTCAGCACGTCTTAATAAATTCCCAGTACGTTGACGATCCAATTCAGTTTCGGCTAAAATACGTTTAACTTTATCCTCCAAGTCTATAGCATATTTTTCTAATTGTTGAATTATCTGTTCTGCTTCATATAGACTAACATTCAATTTTGCATTTTGAAGGGTTCTTAAAATCTAACAAAATATAAAAAGAAATGTTTTAGAGGGATAAAAACATCATTTATTCAACTATCCAATATCATGATGACATTATGACCGTAAAATAACCTCTCAAATTTAAGGACATATAGGTTACTTGCAGATTGATCACAAATATTTTCGAACCGCTATTCGCGTATAATAGAACTATCAATTGCATGATAAAGAAATTTAACTTATGAAATAAGATAGAGATGATAAATTTAGTTGCTGAGTTATTGACCCTTCATCGATAGAAGCAGTTGGAGCATATCTCATGTATGTTTTGTATATCTTACAATTTTATATCAACTAAATAACTTTTCTAAGAGTTAGAAAAAGGCAGTTGATACTTTCTTTGTCTTATTCTTAGTCTTTCCAATTTATCTACACCTACTTTATTGAGCACTCTCAAATGCCCTGGTACGGCCGAAAGTGGGGAGAGTCAGCTCTCCCTCTCAAAATGCTCTCACATGACCACGCGTATACAGCCAGTACCAGGGAAGTCCTACTCATTGTCTTTTCGCGGCATTACTGTTGTTTACAAAATTGAGAGGATGGAAAGCGAATATTTGACTCTTTAACCGGGTCGTTTGACATGGAGGGTCCACCTAGGGGAATAAGAAAACCCTGATTCCAGACCAACGGTGCACATGAACTCTAGAGTCCTAAGGGAGCAAATGGTGTACGGACCAATTGTTGGTCACTGGCTACTATGTGACTGCATCTCCTGATGTTGCTCCACTGCCTTGTTATTACTATCATTATTATTATTCACTTGGTATCACTTATTTGTATCTTCCCATCGTTATTTAGGACTGCAATTGATCAGTCTCTTATTGGCATATGTGCATAGTATGCGTATTGCCTCGATATAGCCTTAATTCACAAGCATTATATTCAAAGAATGATAGTGGCTAGCAGTGGAATCCAGGACACGCGTTTAGTCCTATTTGTGACTCGTCAGCTGGATGTACCTGTATCTCAGAGTTGATGTTCGCTTTGGGACTCGAATCTAGTGCCGTTCGCTTCAAACGCCTTCACTTTATCCACTTAACTACTGAGTCCTGATAGCCACTTGCTTTTGCAACGAGGGTACATCCAGCTGACAGGACGAAACATGCGTCATAGGTTTCACTGCTGGCCGCTATCTATCTTTGAATATATTATTATTATTATTATTATCAATAATAGTCTACATTAATGAAAATAATGAATTCAATATCTTTGACTTACTTCATCGAATTTCTCTTGACTCATACTACTGTATAGATTGACATATTTTTCAGCTTCATTTATTAAATTTTTTGTAAGATTATACATATCAGCTATACGTTCTTTTATAGTTGTTGCTTGTATAGTTAAATTTGTTACTGTTTGTTCAGCAATTCTACGACTTGAATTTACCTATTATAACAATAATAAATGAAATTATTATTATTATTTTTCATCGGTTGAAATCATGAGTCAGTTGAAGCTAGACCACCATGGAAAACCTGGAAGCACTGGACGGCCGTTTCGTCCTAGTATGGGACTGCCCAGCAGTGCGCCTGGCGCGAGACTGACTGGTCCTGGATTCGAATCTCGCGGGGGGGGGCTGGATTGTGGATGCTTCCAGGTTTTCCATTGTGGTCTAGCTTCAATTGACTCATGATTTCAACCAGTGAAATTTCTAAAAATCTCCACAAAACTCATTCTGATATTTTTATTTTGTTTATTTTATTATGATAAGATGGATTACATAACATGTAAATATTTGACTTTTGAAATAAGAAAATGAAATTGTTTATTTTTAAGCCATTCAAAGTTTTATTGAATAAGAAAAAAAGAATTCAATGAAATCATTTACTAAAGCTGTACATTCGTATATATATAGTTATATGGAAAATATATGTCTACAGTAGGATAGAAAAAATTGCATCATAAATTGAATCAAATGAGGTTACGTATTTATCATTGCTCGTCTGAATAACGTCAGGTAGAAGTGAAGTGTTCGAAGTTCTCCACATATGACTTAAAGAAACTATCGTTTAGACCTCGATCTTGATTGGTTATTGTTGACTTTTAATCAATGGGAGATATAATCAAAATGAAGAAGTAGACAATGACAAGTTAAAGGCCAACAGGATAGACTGTGAGTCATATGTGGAGAACGTCGAACACTTCATTCCTACCTGAAGTTTATGATGATGATGATGTTATTCAGACGAAAAATAGAAGCTCCACGACCAAACCATCCAGCTCAGAGAACGAAACTCCATCCAAATTATCCACCTGATGACGTTCTACCAACAGTTAAACCAAATCGAGTGTAATGTCCTCTCAACTATCTCTCAATTATTTAGTACCAAGTCATTTGTCTAATAGTAAACTAACGCTATCAGAAGGGGTTTTGTGGAGATTGTAATAATTTCAATAGTTGAGATCATGAACCGATTGATGTTAGACCACTAGTGAAAACCTGGAAGTACTGAACAGCCGTTTCGTTCAGTTGTGGGACTCCACAGCAGTGCGCATCCACTTTGATTTTACGTTGATCAATACATACTTGTTAAAATCTGACATACAATTGGTTACCGCATCATTTCTCTAGTTCAATTCCTGAGTTTTAATGAAATCGATAAACTTAGGTAGTTTATTGAATAATTCATACTGAAAATGATTTTTAAAAAAATCTTTTAAACAAATCAAAATTTCGTCTAGGAGAATTCTTCATACGTTTCTACTAAGTGATTAAAATGATTTCACAGACTGAAATCATGAGTCAATTGAAGCTAGACCACCATCGAAAACCTGAAAGCACTGGACGGCCGTTTCGTCCTAGTATGGGACTCCTCAGCATACGTTGGCGCAACTTTGTGGATTGATTGAAGTTAGACATTAACACCGTTGGATGCCGGCTCAGTGGTCTAGTTGGTTAAGTACCTGGCGCGGGACTGATAGGTCCTGGATTCGAATCTCGCGGGGGCGAGATCGTGGATGCGCACTGCTGAGTAGTCCCATACTAGGACGATACGGCCGTCCAGTGCATCCAGGTTTCCCATGGTGGTCTAGCTTCAATTGACTGATGATTTCAACCAGTGAAATTTCTAAAAATCTCCACAAACCCTTCTGATAAAATGAATTTATTGAATGATCTAATAATTTGTTAAACAGATTATATTCAACCGATGTAACCATTAGTCATAAGTTGATATAGAGTTTTGTATAGAATATATGTATAAACAGTTATTAATTACTTCTCGTCAAATGTTAAAACATTGGAAAAATTTGATTGGAACCTCTTTAGTGAAACACAAACCATTGATATGGATAGGGCATACTTTGTATATCATATTTTTAATGTACTTAGTGATGTATACAAAAAGAAACCTAGATTTGCCGGTTGAATCTATCAATCGGAATAAAACAATAATAAATAGAAACTTCTAATGTGTATAATAGTTTTGATGTAAATGTTCAATTATAATCAAGTAATGAATGGAATCAGAAAAAAAGAAAAAGAAACAAAGCGAACCGAACAAATATGAATAGTTTTCATTTACCTTCGATATCGCATTTTCAGCTCTATAAACATTATATAATGCATTAGTTAAACGAATTTGAAGATTTAAATAATCTTCCATACGTGATCTTAATCTTCCAGCATTACTTGCATTACATCCAATATTTACACCACATGTACTAATTAGACCAGTGTTTAAATGATTCATTAATATATTTTTAGTTGTTGATATTGTATTGAGATTTGATGATTTTGAAAAAAATAATCACATCCAGCACCACCACATGTGGATGGACATACTTTTTGATCTGTATCTTCAGTTGGTGGTAAACTATTATCTCCACAAATCTAGAATAATTCCAAATTTGGAAAAAAACATGAAGGAAAACAAGTAATTTGTTAGAATAGGGGAGAGATATTGAAAACATGAAATGTGCTAAGTTGTTTATAGTAAGTCAGGTTATATATTTATCAGAAGGGGTTTTGTGGAGATTTTAGAATTTTCACTGGTTGAAGTCGTGAGTCAATTGAAGTCAGACCACCATGGAAAACCTGGAAGCACTGGACGGCCGTTTCGTTCATGGTAGTCTAGCTTCAATTGACTCATGACTTCAACCAGTGAAATTTCTAAATCTCCACAAAACCCCTTCTGATAATAGTCATCTGCTCACTAGTGACTGACTTCAAGAGATACTTCTGGAGTTCTAGTGAGAAGCCGTGATTAGTGGAGTTCAACAAGGTCGGTTATGAGATCTTAACTCACTGAAGATAATGGTGTACGGTAGCGCAACTTCGTGGATTGGTTAAAGTTAGACATTAACGTCATGGGATGCCGGCCGGCTCAGTGGTCTAGTTGGTTAAGTGCATGGCGTGAGACTAGTAGGTCCTAGGTTCGGATCTTGCTGGGAGTGGGGTTGTGGGTGCGCACTGCTGTGGAGTCCCATATTAGGACAAATCGGCCGTCCAGTGCTTCTAGGTTTTCCATGGTGGTCTGGCTTCAATCGACTCATGACTTCAACCAGTGGAGTTTATGTATATATATGTTTAATAAGTGTTTAGTAAACGTTTGTTTTATGGTTTTGTATTTAATATTTATCATACATTCTCTTTTCATTCATTCATTAACTGTCTTTTTTTCAGTTGCCCACAAATTAAATTAATGAAAAATGTTAGTAATGTAAAACATTGAATATCAGACTCAGTAGTCTAAAGATTAAGTTCTCACCACGAAGTTTGAAGGGCATGATGGGGTTTTGATTGTGAAGTGCTTAGGAGTTACATTTTATAACTAAACACGTGTCCATTCTTCAATGGATGATTAACTAAGGTCAATTAATAGTGCATACTATAAAATAACGATAAATGTACTAGTCGATATTCTATCAGTAATGTACTCATCAAGATCTACTATTTACGATGAATTATAGTATTTTTTTAGTTAATTATTCATACAAATTACGAGTTCATATAAAGACAGATACTGATAACAATTTATTTGAACCTTTTAATTTTCTGTTTGAGAGTTTGTTGATGTGTAACTTGTCATGGTTCACCAACCATTGTGAATACAATCACTCTGATAATGCAATAATTGTTAGTGGAGTTTATTTTTTTTAAAACATGATAGAACTCACTATTTTAATAAGCATATTTCACCCCAATAAGTTTCTGTAAATAAATAAACTAAATCGATTTGCGCTTTCTATTCTCATTACATTTTTATTCGGCCAACTTTTTGCATAATAAATTATACTACTTGTTAATATTTAGTAATTCATATAATCGACAATAATTTTTATGACATTTCATTCAATTGTATTTCGAATTATCTTCATGAACGTGTGGCTGTTCATTCATCTATTATGTTTATTGTATATCCTTAGCATGCTTAATAATTAATTTCATCTCATGTATACTCATATAAATTTGTTTATCTGTAATAATATACATATTTTTTGTCCTGATTTCATGTTTCGATTGTTGACAGTCGTTGCGGTAATGACACCGTTACTGATTATTACATATTTATTTTAATTATTAATTTCTATATAACGATCCTAGAAAGAGTTTTCTCTTTGATTGTACATTGACCTGCTAAACACATTTGACTCTTGTAAATTAATTACTTTTGTTCTACTTCATAAGAATACTGTGTTTGAAACGAAGCTCATGTTTTTTGATTTTGGGATTTCTACGAGTAACTTCGTCATTAAATCAAAAGTATCGAATGAAATTAATTAAGTGTATAAATATAGCTGTATAAATAGTAAATTTTATAAACCATTTGAGAAAAATACACATACCAGTCTATTAGTTTGTCGAATTTTTTCACGAAATTCTTCAATTCGCCTATCTAATTGTGCCCAATCAGAATTTAACTGATCTGCACGTGTTTGTACTGCTTCTAATTCACGTTTAGAGTTTGATAAGTCACCTTCTAGTCCACCACGTTGATGTTCTATACTAATTTGTGTATTCATGGCTCTATCGACAATATCTTTTGAACGTAGAACTGATAAATATGCTCCTATAAAATATAAAGTTTATTTAAATTCTTTCCAATATACATGACTATATACATACTCTACATTGAAGCTTTTTTTCTTATGGATTTTAATAATGATAATAATGAATATTATTAGTAGTATGGTCTACCTTTTTAAGTAGACTAGAAATAAAATTTAGGAAATTCTTTATTATAAAGGCAAAAAAATTAGTTAGTTTAGACAAAAAGAGAGATTGAAACATTACACGTCTCGTTACAGATTTGTGTGTCGTTACAGATTTTAGATCGACATATCAAGGAGTACTGAAGAGACTGGTTTGGTTTTTAGGTCATATTTATCACAAATTGATCTTAGTTTGGGTGCCGTTGGAAACTGAGAAGAAGTATAATCGTCAGCTTACTAGCTACTTCAAGATTTTTGTGAAGTTTTACCGAGTTGTAGCTGGTAGGGTTGAAACATGTCGAGAGTGATGTAATTGCCAACAACAGCACTGGATGATCATTACGCTATATTCCGAATTGATTGAAGTTTAGATTTTACCTCTGGATATGAAAAAAGTGGATCTAATCGTTTTTTGGGTTTGCTAAATGATCTGAAGGTTCTGAGCTTGAACCCTAGTGTGAGCGGAAACTTCTGAGTAGACCCACACTAGGACGAAACAGCTGTTTGGTGCTGCCTGGTTTTCAATGTTAACTTAGATCAGTGTGTGATGAATATGACCTTTACAACGGGGAATAAATCTGGAGATAATGATAAATCTCAGAAAGTGAACATAATCTTGTTGAACAAGAACAGAAAATCAGAAGAGAAACAATTAAATGCATATATAAATGAGCCACTTAAAAACTGCGAAAAAAAATCAAAGGTATCGACATTCGCTTTACTACAAACGATTTTATCATTTCAACTCTTTTGCCATCACTTCCAATTATCTTCCTTAATAGTTTCACCGTTTAACAGCATTGACTGAATATTCCGATCCTTCACTTTCAGTGACTCTTGGTTTGGTGTTGTGAAATATAACGAAGTACCATTGTACAAAATACTATGTCAACTATACACGTTTAGATATCTTGCTTACATCATGTGTTGTATCATTTTGTAAAACAAAATAAATTGGTCATTTGTATTCATGCTGAGAGTTTTTAGTCCATTTGCACAAACAACAGTTCTACAACAAGCAATGGAACTATAGTGTTCACCGCTTCATTTTATTTTACTAAGTAAATCATTGATGTAGTTCATTTGTAAAACATTTATTCTGATAGTTAATAACAAGTTGTATGTGTTTTGACTTCAATATAATGATCTAAATCACGTGTTAAAGCCGTTAAAACGAATTCTAATTATTAATTTTTCTACTCTGTGTCTATTATTTCTTCTGTTTCATAGACTTGACCAACCATAGGTTTGAACCTTCATCGTTAATCTTGAACCGATGAGACATTAGCTCCTATTGGTCCGCTACAATCAAGTCTTTTTCTATTCTTTGTCCAAAGAGAAGTCAGCAACCAGCTTCTACTAAACTCATATCAATCATGGCTCATTACCCACATAATAAAATAAAATATTGTCCACACATCAAAATAATCAAGAAAATACTTTAACGGCATAACCACATCATAAATAGATGAGAACTGTGTAGCAGGTCTGTAGTAAATGAACAGCATTTTATGAAAGGTACAATACACAACAATAGTTTATTCATCACAGAAAAGCTTACAAGTAGGATAATACCAAAAATACAATAATTTAAGCACGTAATAATTATACAACAGAAATATAAGCAATAGCTTTTGGTAGGACAGTTTCAAAAGTTCAAATTTTTCAATACTCATCCCGTTATGACAGTATAAAGAACGACTACTAACTTAAAACATTACAATTACTTCAGTAGTGTTATGGATATGAAGCAAACCCTGTGACAATTAGGTAAATAGCGTAAATGACAGGACCATGTTATAAGAAGAGTTGTTACATTTCAACATTTGTTTTGAAACCATGTAGGTTGGGAAACTGGAGATTCGTCACTAGTGAACACATTTAGATAGCTCCAATTAATAAGAGGATTCAGAATTGTTGAACCTATGTTTCCAGCTAAGCGAATAAGTGTTGCTGTAAAAGAGCAGACTAGTGTAAAAGATTAAAAGCCTACATATTTGGCGTCATCTTTAGAACAAATTCAGCATTGAAATCAGTTACAATGTTAAAAGTAAAAGAACAAGTAACGATTAGAGAAATCAAACGAGGAAGTCTAATTTATGAAACAAACCATATTAGCTGTGAGATGTTTTTCAACCAATGATAATTGAAGATGATTGAGCGATATTACAAATTGATTGAAATTAGAAATTTAAACCATTGGATCCTCACTCAGTAATCTAGTGCTCGACTCTCTCCATGAGACCTGAAAGTCCTAAGTTCAGTCCTCGGTCAAGCTATGGATGTGCACTGATAAGAAATCCCATTCTAGAATTAAACAGCCGTCCAATGGTGTTTCTTGGTTTTCAACGACTGTTTAACTGAGGTTAGTTCATGATGTAAACTATCAAACTAAACAATGTCCACAAACATCTTACATAAATAAAAGTAGTTTTTTACTTACCTTTTTGATCAAGATGTTCCAATTTTATTGATTCATCCATTATATTTTGCATTTGTGCTTTTAGTGTTTCAAGACGTGCTTTTGCTTCATTCACTACAGCTTTACGCTCTAACTGTTGAGCGAATCTCTCTGTTATTAAATCATCCCATTTTACTAAGCTATCAGCGAATTGATCAAGTGAACTTAGACGCATAACAATTTCTCTAAATAAAGCGTAGTAAACAAATAAGATTAGGGTGAATAAAAATTAATTCATATTTCTTTTCTATACTTGTGTAAAAGTGTGATGGAAGTCAAAAAATGTAATCGAAAGAATATGAATAACGTTATGTTGATGAAAACATTTTGAAGAAAAATAGTTTGGTCGACAAACAACAATTCGGTACATTTACTTGAGTAAAAAATCGTGGTAATTCAGGGTTAATAAAGTTAGTGTCTGGAACCAGGTAGGCAGTTGTTAAGAAACCATGCTTGACTTGAGCTTCGTGCTAGTTGCCACTCAACAACAAGGTTTGATTACAGTCTTAAGGGAACTGAGAATCTCTGTTAAGTTCAAGCACTTGTTACCCGGCTTCACAATCTGAAACATTACCACTAAGTTATTCAGATCCCGACTGACATAGTGTAGGCAACTAAATTAATGGCCATATTATAACTTGTTTAGTATAATTCAGTCAGCACCAAGGCCTAGACAAACATGGTTTTGGTTGATACTTCGTGTTTAGTCAATCCAAGCATCTCAGTTCTTCTGGAAGTTGGTCATGACCAGAATAGCTCGCTGGTGGCGTTTTGCACTGAGAATCAGAATGAATCAAGTTAGAATTTTACATTGAGTATCAATCCCCTCAAAACTGAAGGTATGCCTTACTGACCCGTGCCAGCTAGCACGAAGCCCTGATAAACCAAAATTCCTCAAAAAATCTGCCTACAACCCACGAACATCCATTATTATTTTGCAAATAAATATAAAAAGTAATCATGAGAAATACTAGATTAATGATAGACAATCGCTGAATGAGATTTTGTGGTCACTTTATTGTCCATATATCATTTGTAAAAACCAGACATGTTTGTTCACGTCTTTATACACTACTCCAATGTCCAAAAATTTGACGAGCAACCTGTTATGACTAAGACGTTAGTCGAAATCACTCGCATTATTCGCAAATCCGAAATCTGATTATAATCTTTGCTACTCTTCATATGCTATTTCGTCTTCAGCCTAACGTCCATAGCCTTGACCAATCGAATGATCCAATGGAAACGAATAATCTCGAGCTAACGTAAGCTCAGATCCTATTGATCTGATCATACACAAGCATTATATTTCCACCTCTAATCCCGAAAGGTGAAGACAACAGCTAAGTTTTCATTATCTTTTATTCCAAGTACTCATGGGTTTATATGTAGATATATGTAGATTATACTTACGCATAAACAAACCTAAAATGGTAGTTAAATCGATCAAGTTGTAGATGATTGATTTAACAATAAATTAGGAATAATGAAACGAACAATACTAGTTGTTGAATTGAATTGAATATACTAACATAGTAGTCTGATTGCATAGTAATTGTGAAATAAGAATATGTAAATAATAATACATATCATAAGCAAAGATGGATAGTGACTAGCAGTGGAATCCATATCATAGTTTCGATATTTACCGCTTCTTCACTATTTGCTTCATTATAACAACACAAGTGTCTATAGCTCTCTGGTTCCTTGATTGACGATAATTTATGGTAAAAGTTACACATTCATCTATGGATAAAATAATAATAATTTAACTAATGTATTATTATTTCAATATCTAGCTGGATTTACATGAATTTGACCTGTTAAATAGTTCACACAGTTTTGATGATGGTTGATCTAGCTAGCAGTTGATTTATCTGAAATTAGTTTAATGGAAAAACTCCAGGATGTCATATAACAATTATTGTGTCAAAGTTTTAGGTGTTTCCTTCACACTATGAAGGTCATTTCCGTTGGACAGGGATATTAATCGAACCATCATTTTATTATTATTATTATTGTGCTCAAACATTTATGACAAACGTGTTTGTGTGTATTTTGTTTATTGATAATAATCGCTTACTCGCTTCGTTTTAATACATCACGGAATTCATTCAATCTTGTATCATCTGTTGTCATCCATGGTAAATGTTCAATTTGATCTAATAAGCTGACTAAACTGTCAAACATGATTTTTAATTCTTTAGGTAATTGTTGACCCGTTTGATTCTGTAAACGATCTAATTCACCTAGAAAATATAATTTAAAAAAAGATAATTTATGATTTTGATGTAATTGTAGTGTATGCTACTTATGTTGATAGACGTAAGTATTATGTAATACTAGTTGGAAATGAAAAACCTGGCAGTAGAGGGCTAAGAAGATCGAATTGAAGAGAACAGAAGGGAAAATAGAAATAAATTGTGAACTTCAAGAATCATGCAGATTATGAAGGACACATGATGGTTATGATGTATTTAGTGCATGATTCTTATAGTCTGTAATTTTGTATTAAAATACATTGGTTGTCCCCACCTTAGTGTTCGTTCACTATACAATAATAGTAACAGTTGTGTTTGTTGTTTTGATTCTCATTGTAGTAATAGTAATACAGAAGAAAGAAAATAAGAGGAAAGGAACTCATGCTTTTAGTATTGCTATTTATACATGAAAGCTTTATTAAAGTCTCATATTCTTTTTTGAATTGCACGTAATTTATTAACATAGAAGTGTTGTTGTGAGTTAGTTGTCCGATTTATCCAGTTTGCATAGACTGAGCTTCGTATTAATAAGTTCTGATGATCGTTTCTACCTTCAAATAAGCGACATTACAAAAACTATGATGTGTGTGAAAAAAACAGATTAACTTGAATTGTGACAAGGAAAGAAGTTCAAATTAGTCAATATGTTATCTAGTTCTTGGTTTCTCTGTCAAGACCTGTTCAATGTTAATCTTGAATGATAAGTCTTCTGACTGAACGCTACTTGTTATGACTGATCGTCGCTGATTCTTATGTCGGAGTTGCTTATCAAATATACTTGTAAAGTGGGGAAACTCTGCAATTACAACGATGCGAAAGTAAGAACACAAGATTGATATGAGTGAAGATTTAATAACCCCAAAACACAACGACGACCCTAGTCGAAAATACACTCATTCATACATTGAATTAAAGAAGACGGAAATAATGTTGAATAAAAACCATAATAAGTAAATCAATCTAATTTTGACTTTTCATCCAGTCATATCATTGACAATCTGTTTGAATTGGTAAGTATTATTTTCTCATGAAAACTTGATCTAGTAAAGTTGGATAAATATTCAATCTCATATCAACACAGATCCTAGTCGATAGAGTATTTGTGGAAGGTATATACATAATCAGATAGCTTCTAGTCTATCATCCTTCAATTTTTACCGGTCTATATCGATCTATAGAGCTACAGACGAGTGAAGACGATTTTTTGATACGTGTTTATGTCAAAAGTCGGAAATTGGAACGCTTTAACTTCAAGGCTCACTGAATATCAGTTCGAGTTTTTACTAGTTTTCTTCAGTCTTAACTGTTTGTTAATGTCAGTACACGATTAATGCACTGCCTCAATTAAGGCTTTTATTTAGCCTTTAAAATGTTTGTTGTGGGACATCAACGAGTAATAAACTACACTTAGGACACCGCTTTAATCCAAGTAGGGGGTGGGGGTAATCTCAAAAATTATGGTATCTATTGTAAATCCTGTCCTGTTACTGAAACTCTTACATATACATTATTACTGTAATACCATAAATTAGCAAAAAAAGACTGGAATAGTAATAGTATTGTGGTTCTTGATATTTCTTCAGGTTGTGCATTTAATGATGATAGGGGATAAAGATGGATTCTACCAGAGAAACGTATGCTTCACTAAGTTCAGAAGATGGAAACAACCAGGGAACAAATCTATAAACAAACCACATTGTTTGCCAGCAGCTCTCTAGAATACCTCCGCAGTGCAACGTGAATTCCTCTTAACAAATATTAATGGTTAGCCGGTTACAATTCGAGAAGCTTTGAAATCAAAGTACTGTCAAAAGAAAGTTATAGATAACTCAGCGTAACCAACACAAGTAAAACGATTCAAATTGTAGTAAATGGGTATAGAGTGTACTTTAGTATTTTAAGGAGATCACAATGCTTTATTCCCTCTGATGAAAAGACATTCAGCAGGTCATGTTGTAGAAACAACACAGACTCTAATTCCGAATGGTCATTTTATCATCCTGAATAGCGGAATCTATTTTAAGCATTCTAATCTTGTGGAATTTTATTTCCAATTCGAGTTTTGATTCGAATAGTAAAAATAGGTAATGCTCACGATGAAAAGAATGTTCAGTGGAGACTCTCCAAATGGACGACATTCGATGAGAGCGTCTGCAAACACTAGTCAGTAGTAAACGTATTAGTAAGAAGGAAATTACGAATAACAAATCATGCAATTCTCCAGGAGGATGAATCTTTAGGTAGGAGAGTATATAGAATGAGAGGTAGAAGGGGGAATCGCTTGGTAGACTGTGTCAAACTAACTGCGAAGATTAATCGATAAGAAACAGTAGACACTGATAGATTCGATCTTGATTTGTTCCAGCTGACCCTAACGGGACTCAAAAGTCTTGTTTCTTATCCACAGTCATAGAAATTACCAACTAAGAAAGAGCTGTTTATAAGAAAATTGTTGGATCGCTGTAAAAGACTATTCCTTAAATATGCTTTACGATCGTTCTGCTTTATTGCTGGAGATATTTAAATACTTCAACTAAATATGCTATCACACCTGAATCATTATAATAGTTGTTGTAGCTAACCTCGAAAATGTCACACTCTTACCCGGTTTCAGTTAATTATGTGAGTCAGTTGAAGATTCAGCTCTTATACAAATCATATGAAAATCTACACACCACAATATAACTTAATTAATTTGTTTATTCATATATATTTCGAGAAATATAAAACTAAAATAGATTAACTGAAATAAAGAATAGTGTAGTAGTAATTAACTTACTAATAACTTTGTCGATTGCTTTATCCCAGTTATTCCAACATTCACCACATGGTACACAATCAGGTAGAATACCTTCAGTACCTCGGTCACATCTGTCGCATCGTTGGCCAGTTATACCCGTTCTACATGGACATTGACCAGTTAATGGATCACATAAATCACTTGTTGAACCAATTCGATCACAATTACAAGCTATGGGGAAAAAAGGAATTCTATTTGTTAAAAAAGTGATATACAATCAACATAAAGGGAAATACCATTACCTAACAGAAACGCCTAGTGTTAAAAAAAATTTTTTTCAACAAATGAGAGTATTAATGAACTCACGTTGACACCCGTCTGGAGTAGTTGGATCGCTATAAAATAGTCTTCTACACTGATCACATCTACGCCCACTTCGGTCTGGTTTACAACGACACTGGCCCATAACCTGGAATATATTAGTAATATTGTTGGGATTAAATTATGAACAGTAAATACAGAGTTGAAACTCAATGAGTATTATCTATCTAGCAACAATTTATCAAGGTAAATTAATGAAACATAGCACTGGAAAATGTAATTACTTAAAAGTCATTCATACTAACTAGTATTAAGTGGTTGAATATAGTCAGCAAGCAAACCTGCTTAATCTAGGTTTTATTCTAGATGGCACTCATTACCAAGGCGTAAATAAAACCCTGAAGGAACTGAGTCTGAGTAATTTGAACTCGCGTACCCAACCTTAAGGCTACATTACCACATGATCGATGGAATTTCGTCAGCATTAAAAGAATAGTTGAGATCATCAGTCAGTTGAAACTAGACCACCATTGTAAACCTGGAAGCACTGGACTACACATTTGCCATTGTCTTCAGTAAGTTACTATCTCAGAACAAACCCGGTTGAACTCCACCGGTCACTGATCCTCACTAGAACTCCAGGAAATACTTCTTGAAGTCATTCCCTAGTGAGCATGTGTTGTTTAGTTTCAGAAGGGGTTCGAATTTCACGAGGCGGGATCTTGGATGCGCATTGCTGAGGGGTCCCATATTAGGATGAAACGGCCGTCCAGTGATTCCAGATTTTCCATGGTGGTTTAGTTTCAATTGACTCATGATATCAACTATTGAAAATACTTTTATAAGGTAATGATTATATTAACTGATATTTTATTTTCAAAGATACAAAAGAAATAAAGGAAAATCCCACTTAATATGGACTATCAACCTAGTGTTGTTAATTTGTTGTGAAGTGTATATTTAATCTTCCGAAATTCTATACCATTTTATGAAGTTCACAAATTTTAAAATACGATTAGATTATGAAACTGAATAGTAAATTGTCAAATTCAATTATCAACTTCAGATCACTTTTAATTGGTACCCTTTATTTTTTAGTGATCTACAGATAATGATGAATAAAGAAAAATAATTGATGGATATATTGTAAAGATTTTTTGTTAGTATAACTAATTATGACAAAATGTCGTGATTGAAATTCATTAAATTAGATGTTAACGATACATCGACTATGAATTAGTACAAATTGTAGTTTCATCACTGTATATTCTCTTTTAAAAATATAACTTTCAAATGAAGTGAAACTTACCGGATCACATAAATCATCGATTGAACCAGTTGGATCACATAAACATGGTTCACATCCTTTACCAGAAGTTAAATTGAAAAAATATGGTGCACATTCATAACATCTTGGACCAATTACATTTGGTAGACATGAACATTGTCCATTTTCACGATTACAACCTCCAGCACCTTCATCAATGCTACCTAATGGGTAACAATTGCATGGCTGACACATTTGACGTGTTGCATCACCCCAAAAGCCATCTTTACACTATAAAAAATTAGGCAAATACGATAAATAAGAGGGAAAGTTTTGAAATATTTTTCTCTTGTATGAAATGTTTACATTAAAATGCTATCTCTAATTAATGTGACCCCATTCACAAGAACATGGATACAGAATGAACCAATCATATAAATATATCGGCTGAATATCCCTTTACCAGTGTTAATGTTTACATCACAACTCGAACGCGATACCCTCCACTTTGAAAGTCAACGAGTTATCTACTGAGTCCAGGTAGCCACTAACGTTTTGATAATAATAGTGGAATATAGATACACTTAAGTAATGCTTCTTAAAAATAACCTAATGGACGTCCTGAATTCCACTCTTAGCCATAGTCTAACTATTCCAGAAAGATTGTGATAAAACGGTTGTATCAAGATAAGATAAATATACATTAAACAATGATTAACCGAAATTCAGTCTTCCATATTAACCACATGATAGTTCAAACCCATGTTAATAATAACATTAAAATGTAAAGTGAAAGAGATAAACATCATTGCAGTAATCATTTTATGTAATAATTCACTGAATTAATTTCAAACTTACTACATCACAGTAATAACCTTCTGTATTATGTAAACACTTCAAGCATTGTCCAGTGATTGGATCACAACTGCCAGGTACATTAACTGCAATATTTCCAGAACATTCACATGGTCGACAAGAGCCACCAGGTTCAGTTGGATTCCCAAAATAGTTCGTAGCACATTGACTACATCTCGGACCTGGAAAAAAGATATATATGAACCACATGTACCAGTTAACAGTGGATTTTATTTTCCTTAAATTAACCTCAATTTTTAAATCCCCATCATTTATGAAAATCGGTTTTCTCTTCTCTTTGCTAGAATCAGTCGATGGACTTGTGAAGTTCACATATGTAGAAGATGAATCAAATACCATTAGTCACAAGTGATGATGGTAGCATAGTATCGTGAATAGATAAAGGTTAGAAATGTAAACCATTGAATACCAGTTTAGATATCTGAAAATTAATTGCCCACTACGATCCCTTGGTGTCCATGATTTAGTCCTTCATAAGTTCATGAATGCGTACTGCTGAAGCCTCATGCCAAAGTGAAGCATCTGTCTGGGGCTTTCTGATTTTAAATGATCTCATAACTATAATCAGCCTGTTATGCGAAACCATTATCTTCAAAATCCTCTATACTAACAAAAATGAGTTATAATTGTAAAGTATCTTCACAGATGCAAATTCATTGAACTACTGTTTTGAGATAGCATGCAATATTTAGCGTAATTTTGAACAGAATTTGACATGTATTTATGACAGAAAGCGTAGAATCTTAGTGCTACGTAATGTCAAGAAATTGATGAATACAAAGGTAGATTACAGAACCAATTATTTAATACAGTAATCAAAAAAGTAACTTAGTTCCACAAAAACAAAATTGACCGAATATTTTGTTAAACGTCGGGGAATGGAATCAGATATGAAAGGAATGAATAACAACTGGAAAGAGCTGGAAAGGATTGCCCAGGACAGGGTTGGATGGAGAATGCTGGTGAGCGGCCTATGCTCCTTCACGAGGAGTAGCAGACGTAAGTAAGTAAGTAATTTTGTTAAAAATATACAGAATAATAAGATTACAACGAAAAATTCACTCACCTGTGTATCCAACCTTACAAATACAAATTTGTTCCTCCAATGGTCCCATATGACATTCTTTAGCATGATTTAATCCACCGCCTGGACATGAACATGGTTTACAAGGAGTTTTTCTCAAAGGATCACCATAAAATCCTTCACGACATGTTTCACAATGATCACCGCCAGTATTATCTCTACAGTTTTCACATATTCCAGTTGTCTATACAATGTAAATATTGAAAAATACTTAAAATTCAAATGTTTGACTTTAAAATTCTTATACTCGAATAAAGAAGACTATTTTTGAGGATAATTGTAATGTTACATATGTGGTACTATTAAAATCTTAAAAATCTAGAAAGTTCTGAACAACGTTCTCTTAAATTACATTTTATAGTCAGGGTCTACAGTAGTTGAATATAGTTTAGTCAAAACCAATAGATTTTACAGGTATATGTACGTATTTTTTGCACACAAATTACTGAATTGAGTAAAGATCATTTATTTATGGGTTAAACGTTAAAACATTCTGAGAATAGTTTGCAGATACCAGGATCAAATAAGCAGAAAGCGAAGACAAATTTTCAGCAATGTAGTTGTACTCATGTCGTAGTGTTTTATGGATTAATTAATTTTCATCAGTATGAATGTTTATAGTTTAATTCAGAATTTAATTTGCAAAACACTGATCATGAAACGTGAAATTCTTATGTTTTATATCGTGTGCAGTTGAATGTATACGTTTCTGATATATCTGAAGCTATAAACAGACATCTTCACATCCTTTACTTGTCTTAAACATTCTTCCATCCGATGTCAGTTTGGACATTGCTAACGGTACATTTTATACCATTTTATATAGACTTCAATAAAAATTTATACAACCACATGGATTTAGCTTGTTCATATTCAATAGGTATTGTGAAAAGGTTCTTTTATAGAGTCATCACGTCAAAATCTAACTGGCCCTTTTACGCTGACTAGTTATCGAGAAACCATATAATAAATGATTTAAAGTGAAGTAAATAATGGTTTTTATATTGCTGTTAATAGCAGGTTGATTATCAAGAATAAGGGATTAACATGTAACATTCTTATATTAGTTTTGCATTGTTGTTAAACGGAGTACCATCAACCTTTCTAGATACTGGGTCAGTGATCTTTGAGAATAATAATAAAATCAGTAGAGTTTTAAAATGCTAGTCTATGATTCATTAAGATGTAAGTGTCTGACGTATTACTTGAGTAACTCGATAGTTTATTATTTCCTAGTTCAGCTTCTCAAAATTCATTTTTTCGATTCGGAATTAAATATACTTTCACGCCATGGATATTTTCTACCAAGGATTTTTAGTCTAAAATGAGAGACATTTTTAGTGATTTACAGGAGATACTCCTGGAGTTCTAGTGAGAAGTCGTTACCAGTGGAGTTCAACCAGGTCTGTTGTGAGATATAGGAACTCACTGAAGACAATGGTGTACGGTGGCGCAACTTCGTGGATTAGTTGAAGTTAGACATTAACACCGTTGGATGCCGGCTCAGTGGTCTAGTTAGTTAAGCGCCTGGCGCAAGACTGATAGGTCCTGGGTAAGAATCTCGCGGGGGGCGGGATCGTGGATGCGCACTGCTGAGGAGTCCCATACTTGGACGAAACGGCCGTCCAGTGCATCCAGGTTTTCCATGGTGGACTAGCTTCAATTGACTGATGATTTCAAACAGTGAAATTTCTAAAAATCTTCACAAAACCCAATTCTGATGACTTACAGTAGTGTTTAAGCTAGTGTTATTCCGAAATAAATCTAAAATCCATACATCAATTGACATGAATACTCACTGTGAAAATTAAATGAAACTTAACTGTGAACCATAGTTATACAAATAAAACTAGAAATTAATTTTTATTCATTCATTTCTATTACCTGATTACAAAAATCACTAAATTCATTGCATATACATGGACGACAATTTGGAAAATCCCAAAACCCAGGATTACACATATTACAATGTTTACCAACAATTCCTGGTCGACATTCACAAAGACTAGTATCTTCATGACATTGTAAACTGACAGATCCTTGAGGATCACATGCACAATCTACAAAATAATAGAAATATTAAGGAATAAAAATAAATATTTATATAAACGTATCTGTAAATATTAATTGTGTCATTTAGTATTAGACAATTGATTTTGAAAATGGAATTCATGAGTCGATCTAAGCTAGATCATCATTGATAACCTGAAAGTACTGAACGGCCATTTTGTCCAGAGTAAAACATTTTATTGGAATTTATTACTAGAACTTTTACCTAATAGAAAATTTGTTTTGATTTAGTATCTTTCAAATGGAGGTATTGTAACGCTCAATTTCCATTATTAATCATTCATTCACTGAGTATATATTTGTTTCACTAAAATTTATTTACATTTTACCTCTTAGTTGTATGTACTACAATGATGGCTCTTACTAGTTAAATCACTGTCTTTGAAATTCTAATTTGTTGATAACGACTAATTTGTGTATAATTTCAAAGTTTACGTCTAAATTAAACTTATAACCAAAAAGAGACAGATTTGATAAGATGTTATATCAATAATCCCGTTAAAGTTTTCTCGTCAACATATGTAAGTGATAAATCTTCTGACTGAATGCTTGAATCAGTTTCCTAAGCTCTTCTAATAACTCCCAGGTTGATTCTACACGATATCGTGAACACGAGAGAAAAGGAGTGAAATATGGAAAGAACGCTTTACTCTAAAGTTAGTTTATGTGCAGTAAATTGAGGCTATTTGTGCCATTTAAGATGGTCTTGGGCTTCTGGAAGACTCTAGAACCTTACTAGTAGGATAGGTAATTATCCAGTCAAAAATGTAACATGTGACTCTTCACTTTCCGGATGTTTATGAAGAACTTCTATTCAATGCTGATGGGATAAAATGTTTCCCAGCGTTTTAGGGCCCTTGTTGGGCTATTTTCAAGGGATTTTCTGGGTTTCCCTACTAATTGAGGATTTGGAACATCTATGTGTTCATCTGATAAATTGATACCATGCACTATATTTAAAGACATTACTTCAATGTACACAAGAATAATTAATAACAATCATAATGAGAAATAACGCACCGGTACATCCTCTTGCACTGAAACCATAATGATATGATGCACATCGATCACATTGTCTACCAACAACCCCATCTTTACATGGACATTGTCCTGTTAGTTTATCACATATCTCAGAACGTGAACCAGTTGAATTACATAAACATCCTGGTAGATGATAAAAAAATTAAACTCTAAGAATTAGTGAAAATAGTGAAATTTATTATTTTCCACTTATATAAAGGAGATATAACATTGTGTTTAAGTGAAACTGATTCATGGTTTTCTCTTAAAATTATTTTAACCACTAGTTTTCGAAAACAATCTTTTCCCCTCTCTTCTACTCTATTAAAGACTTAGTCTCAGTTGACTTTCCTACTTATATCTTTTTTTCTAGTAGCATTTCATCTCACTGAACAGATTATGTGTTCATAATTTTCATGATTTTATGCTGCATCACTTAGTAAGACTAGCATCTTTTGGTTGGTTGGAGTACTATAGATAATGTAGAACAATGGTAGTTCTGATTTAACTTTCTTTTAATCTCTCCATACAAATGAGAGGAACTTCTTCAACTGGAGGAATACCTTCTGGTTGTATTTTTCGTAAATGAACTGCTTCTCTTAGTAGTATTCCGCTCTCACACACTGATTTCTATTCATCTTTGTTCTTTTCTTATTGTATTGATCTTCGTTTATCTCGTTACACTCTAATTCATATTGAGTTGCATATATTTTTTGTAGGTTATTAATGTTTGCACATTTTCTAATTAACTGATACTGGATGGTTTTGTTGTTCTAGTAATAAATGTAGATGAAATCAGTGCTACGAATAAAACTTAATAACAAGTATTAACAAGCAGCGAACCTAGATCAAGCACGATTTTGTACCTATTGATGTCGAACTTCTAATATATTAGAACTCAAGTGAAACATTAAACAAAGGAAATAAATTATTAAACTAACTTTGTGCCACAGAACTGCTCTCTTTCCAACTTAAACGTGGTAAACGGAAATAGACCTCACATTCTGGTGGCAATCCCGTTCGATCTTCACGGCGACCAGCTAGTATCTCCATAGCAATTTCACGATAGACTTCACAACGACGTGCCAAGTCACTGTCATCAGTAGGTATCAGTATAATCTTTAGTTTGAAAATAGAGTAAATGAACAGTTAACAGTATTGCTCTTTTCACTCAAAATTTTAAATTTATTTACAAATTGGTTGAAATTAAAATTGTATCACTGAGAGAGGAATCAGTGATGCCAGTGATTAAGTGGTTGCTGCTAGACCTCAAAGTCCTGGGTTTATCTTCTGTTGAGGCCACGACTACACACTACTAAGGAGTCCCGTATCAAGACGAAACAATTGTTTAATGTCACCTGGTCTTTAGTTGTACCTGAACTGAGATTAACATGCGAAGAATACAATCAGTAAATAATAACGGGGATAAATTTATAGATTTGAAAAGGTTGTTAGAGCTGTCTTCAGAAGTGACGGTTTACTTGAGTTCATTTGATCTTTCTTTACATACGTACGTTCAGTTAGTTTTGAAAAAAAGTTATTCTTCAATTGCGAAACCTGGAATATTCTTTGACGCATGAAAATTTTCATTATTTTATTAATCAAATCTCGTGACGATGATGTCTTTTATGACTCTTTAAAATGAATTCCATAAGGTGAATTAATTTCAAGAAAGAAAATTATTACTTCTGATTAAGTTCCTTCTTGTTAAGATGACTACCTAATAGTCAGTAAAATACGCGCAGATAATTCTTACAGATAGTTGCACACATAACTATGTAAAAAAAGTTATTATCTATAAAGACCGTCACTTAGAGATTGAAGTAATGACTCGCAGATTGAATAATAAAACCATTATGCCACAGATTATTTGAAATTAAACATTTTGACTAATGTATTCCGATTCTGTGATCGACAAGTATTGTGATCTTAGCTAGATCTGAAAATTTCGGTATTTTTTCATTCCATGGGGTCTGTGGCATGCATTACTATTACAACTGCCCATGCACTAATTAATGAGTTATAACTACTCTCTGTTTAACATCATTTTAAGATGATAAAAAATGAGTTACATTGAAATCCAACGAACCATTCAAAAATCTACAATCCATTCGGCACATCAGCGAATTCGATAAATTAACTGTTGTGAATGGCAGAAATGAATGATCAACGAGTGTTTTGCTACATTTGTTAACTGACAAGTGATTTATTGTCAAACCGCATAGTCGAATAAATAACATATAAATAATAGTGTACAATGTATGTATTCAAATCCGGTCAAACGACTGACAGCTCCGCTTTCTAAAACGCATTTGGTTAGTGTTTGGATATCATTTCGGAGACAGAATCTCAAGTCGGATTATTTCAGTCGTTTCAGAAGTCCAGATAATCTCCAGTGTCTTTACACTGCTAACAGAAATAATAATTTATTGTTGTCATGAACTGATCGATGTCAGACCGCCATCGCAAACTTGGAAGCACTGGATGAGCGTTTCGTCCAAGTATGTGATTCATTCGGCGGTGAGCATTCACCATAAAACTTCAGAATGAAGACCTATCAGAAGCAACTACATTCCAATGCTTGTCCTATGAATACTAACATGAAAATCGATCCAATTAAGTCAAATAAAATACAGATAATTCTTTGTGGTAATGGACGCAAAATAGGAACTTTGGAAACGGGAATTTTATCTCACTATTATAACCATGGATACAAATACTTCATCCACTAACATTTAACTAGCTTATACGAAATGGGGACAGCTAAACCTAACTTCCGTTTCATACTAGTAACCTCAATGATCTTATTAATCTTTGCCAAGGTTTATTCAGCTTGAGATATACTACAATCATCATTCAGTATTACTTACTTACGCCTGTTACCTCTCGTAAAAAAGCAAACTCCGCCCACCAGGATTCTTCATCGAAATCTGTCTTGGACAATCCTTTCCAGTTTTTTTCAGTTGTTATTTATCATTCTGATGTCTGCTTTCGACTCCCGGTGCAATGTGTTACTTGGTTTTCCTCCTTTCCTTTTCTCTTCAGGATTCTAAGTTACGCTTGACCTGTGATGCAGTTTTGTGATTTGCGCAATGTATGTCCTATCCACTTCCATCGTCTTTTCCTAATTTCCGATTCGGTCATAAGCTGGTTTGTTCTTTTCTACAGTAGGCTGTCGCTGATGGTATCCGGTCAATGGGCATTAAGTATCTTGCTTAGACAATTGTTTATAAATACTTGTACCTTTTTGATGGTTGTGGTAGTTATCCAAGTTTCAGTTCTGTATAGCAGAACTCACTGTCTTGACGTTTGTATTGAAAATCCCGATTTCATGTTGGTTAACAGCTGTTTTGTGTCCCTTATGTTCTTCAATTGTAGGAACCTTGCCCTTGCTAAGCCAATCCGTGGTTCATATCTGCATCAAATCCTCCCTGTTTATCGTTGATGCTCTCCAGATATGTGAAAGTTTTGATCTTCTCCAGAGCTTCTCTATAGAATATGGTTAGGCTCGTGTTCTTCGTGTTGTATTTGAACATCTTGCTTTTTCCTTTGTGTATGTTAAGGCTTACCGATGCAGAGGCTAGTGCTACACTAATTGTCTTCATCTGTATATGTTCATGTGTATGGGATAGATGTAAGTCACCTGCGAAGTTCAGATCTTCTAATTGATTTCGAGCTTTCCACTGCATTCCGTGCTTTCTATCAGATGTCGAGGTCCTCATAATTCAGTAGACTAACAGAAGAAAGAGGAATGGGAAGAGTAAGCAGCATTATCTGACTCCGGTCCTTACTTGGAATTCATCTGTCAGCTGTCCACCATGTACGGCTTTGCAGTGTAATCCGTTGTATGAATTTCGATGATGTTGATGATTTTCTCAGGTACACCATAGTATCGAAGAAGGTTCCATAAGGTCCTCTTATCCACACTGTGAAATGCTTTTTCATAGTCAAGGAAGTTGATATATAGTGATGAGATCCATTCAGTTCATTGCTCAACGTTGATCGTTATTTGGTGTGTAAACGGCCAGTCCTAACGGAATCCGTCTTGCTGAATTCGTAGTTGAGCCTTGCTTTGAATCTTTCATCCGGTTCAGCAACACTTGGTTGAAGACTTTTACTGATAGCGATGGTAGTGTGATACCTCTATGGTTCTCACGTTTGCTCAGATCCCCTTACTTTTGTATCTTGATGAGATATCTTTCTTTCCAGTTTTTCGACACTTATTCTTCCTCCTAAATCTTCTTGAATAGGACGTGGAGTATATTTGCAGTTACTTCTGTGTCTAACTTCTATGTTTCATGATATGACGGGAAGAAAAGTCGAAATCCGATTGATTTACTCATTATGAGTTTTTGTTCAACATTACTTCCGTTTGATTCAATGTATTGATTAATCAATGTAGTATTTGTTTTGTTTTCCCAGTATGACATTTTATTCTGTATAATATGCGATGTTCGTGTATTCGACTGACATGAACTATGCTCGGTATGTGATTTGTGATAACTGAGTATTTTATATATGTGATTTCATCCTAACTAATAATCAAAGTGTGTATACAATCAATATATAAATGAGTGTGCTTTCAGCTAGGTCGTCGTCGTTGTGTTATGGGTTTATTAAATATTCACTTATACCAGTCTTTGTGTTCTTACTTTCGCGTCGTGAGAATTGCCGAGGTCCCACGTTCTGAGTATAAGTGATAAGCATTTCCGACATAACAATCAGCGACGACCAGATATAACAAGTAGCATTCAAACGACAAGTTATACCACTTCAGCTGGTATATTGTCAGGTTCTGCTGATTTCCCACTCCTGATTTGTCTAATGGCCATCCTGATTTCTTCGATCGTTGGTGGAGTGAACGCTATAGGAATGTCTGTAGGTGCGGCTTCTATGTACGGCGGACTCAGTGGGACTAGTCAACAATGTATTGTACGCATATGTTCTTTTGTCACTGAATCTCAGTGATTGGCTTGTCTTCTTTATCCTTGACCGGTCTCTCTGGTTTACTATATTTCCCTGCAAGTCCCTTCGTTGTTGTTTCATATTTCCTTTTCTTGAAACTTTTCCTTCTGTCGTTGCTAGGTTTCACATGTATTTCTGCTTGTCGACTCTGATGCTCTTCTTCACTTGCTTGTTTGATTCTGTGTATTCAATTTGTGCCTTGACTTTCTCTGCCCTTGTTCGACTGTTATTAATTGCTGTCTTCTTATTCTTGCTTTATTAAATCTTGTCCAGGATTTCGAAAGAGATCCATTCCTTATGATGATGCATCTTGTGGCTCAGAACCTCTTGGCACTTTGAAGTTAGTGTTCTTTTTATCCTTTTCCAGTTTCCTCCTCTTTGAGTAGATCTTGTAAGGCTTGAAAACTTTTGTTGAGGGCTATCTTGAATTGGTTGAATTCGTCAGTATGTCAAAGGTAGGCTGTACTAAACCTCTATAGTTCTGTTTTCCGGTTGTCTAGTCCTTTTTTTGGCTTCATCTTGACAACCACTAGGTGGTGATCTGAAGCTGTATCAGTTCGTCTCTTGGTTCTCACGTCTTCCGTTGACCTTCAAAATTTTTTAGTGATGCAAACATAATCGATTTGGTTCTGTGTAATGTGATTTGATGAAGCCTATGTAGCTTTTTTATGTGTTTGTGGGGGAATATAGTGCCGCCATTCAGTATGACGTGTTTGTTAGTGTTAACTCATCTAGTATTTTCTTGACCCAATACATTACGGACTAACCACGAAGTGTATATTTGACAGGAGACAACAAATCAGCATACATAAGGCTGAAGTTACCATAATAAAAGATATGCTTACATCAGTAATTAGGATTTCGGTAAAGGCTCCTTCTGGATACGATTCAGGAACAACACGTAAAACAATTGGTAATCCAGGTTCCAAACAGACATCTGATATAATAACTTTGTGAGTGTCTAAAAGAGTAATAATACAAAAATGTCATAAAACATAGGTGCAAAAAATTTAAAAGTAATTTTCAATTATTTTTAGATAAAAAGTTGTTGAAAACTGTAGAGCACTTGGCTATTATTCTCGTAGGAATATATTCATTACATGCAAAGATAAATATAATAATGAGGTAGAAACGAACTAATGACAAAAGGGTTAGAATCACAATTTATGGGAGAGAATAACTGAAGTTTGCGTTGTGCACAATTGGATCCCAACATTTCGACTTGGTAGTTTCGTGATATCACCTAGACCAAAGGGATCTTGGGTTAGACACAATGACAAGAAGTGGGTACATATTTCACTTATATAATACTCCCTAAGTTTCAGTAAATCTCTGGATGATATGTTTTTAGGTGCGGAAATAATTACTAAAAGTATGTAAAGTCATCACAGAACTACCTGAATAAACAGTAAAATCTTTGTTCCAGACAAACATACATAAGGATTGTTCTGTACCGAACTCAGTACATTATAATAAAATGCTGATTTCGTCAATAATAATCTAAATATTGAGGTAAGAGCAACATTAAAAAATCTAAACAGAAGTTGGTTTCGTTCGTTCTTCCATACTTCACTGTTCACCATCTCCGTATCAATGAAAGTGTCGAAAGTAGATTTATACTACTTACAAGTAGTTAAAACTCCTGTTAAATTACTCTCAAGTGGTGTTCGAATAAACGATATATATATTCAATAAAAGTGTATGAACCCCCTAATGATAGTTTTCAGTTTAATCATTTTTCAATTCACACCGTTTATAGATTGATGGAGTGAAATGGTAAAGGTCATTTGTATCGTTTATATTTTACTCCGTCAACAAAATAGTGAATATTTAGCATTACATAATTTTTAGAAGGTGATATTAGTAGGATTCACTAATAAAATTCAACTGAATGCATTTAGCTATAAGTAACACATCGTTTTCAAAAGTTATGGCTGTTCGTATAGTATCCTTAAACGAAGTAGATGAAAGGCGATACAATATTAGAATTTATTGGTTGCACATCAATAATTACCAATTATTTAAATAAGGAATTTGTTACAGAACAAATGCATAAATAAAGTTCACTCTATCAGTTTACATTTTGTTATGTAGTCAAAGTAGAGTTGTTTTAATTAACTGATAACAAATTGTGGAGAGCGGAACCAATAACCAAAAGGTATAGTACTTTGGTTCGTTTTCATTGTGAAAACTTTATTTCAGACTGTTGACTTATTTCAGAATTTAACACAAATTTATTGGGCTTTAAATAGTCAATGAAGCAGACGTGGATAGTGATTAGCAATTGAATCAAGTACGCACGTTTCTTCTCGTTTAGGATGTATTCTAGACGTATTAACATCTCATAGTTGAAGTGCACTTCGAGATTTGAACCTAATACCATTCGCTTTAAACGACATAGCGCCATCCACTTAGCTTAGTTAGACTGAATATCAGGACTAGGTGGAGGTACATCCGGCCGACGTGTCCCAAATGGAATGAGACACCCGTCTATATTATACTGATAGCCACCATTCACCTCTGCTTAAAAATGATAATGACTTAATATCAATATCGAGGCAATCCGGACAGGATGCATATTAGAAACTGATCAGTAGCAGTCCTAAATGTAAAAGGGAGGATCCAAGCAACCAATTGATAGGATTTATAAAGCTGAGAAAACTTGTATCAATGACTACGTTTTTGCCCTCAAATTATTATCTAACTAAATAAATTGAATATTGCTTAAAGGAGTGTACCAGTCATCGAGTCCACAACAAAACTAAAATCAAATATGAAAAACATACTATCTCCATGACTTTATTCGCAACGTTCGATGAGCCACATAAATTCTACATCCACAAAACTCCTGTCGGAACACTATGATGACCAGATGAATGGTCACAAGTACCTTTCTGTATTTAAACTTATAAATTATATAAATATATGAGACAAAAAACAGGATCACAATGGATCACAAAAAATACATTTTGCATGATAAATAACTGGGTCATTTCTTGACAAAAATGCTGAATGACACACTAATAGTTTACCAAATTTACTTTACAGATAGAAAACAAATTAGGAATAGTTATTAATAAACTGAATAATAATAAGTACTAAATAAAAATACTATAGAACAAACGTTTAGAAATACTCATCATAAACTTATGCAAACTAATTCATCAGAGACTACCTTGTTAAGTATCATATTTTCTTTTTCACATCACATTTCAACAACATGCCGTTCTTACTGACACTTCGTAATTTTCTACTGTTGATATACAAAACTTCAGTTGATCAGTCTATGTCGCCATATATATACATCCCGAGTTAATTGCCTCGATATATGGTTGTCACAGGTTTTAGCATACATAGTATATAACAAGTAGTGAAATCCAGGATGTGTTTCATATTATATGCGATTTGTCAGCTAGATCTACATATATTTTAGTGTAGATGTTCGTGTCTCAGTGCAAACATCAACAATGAAATGTAGATACATCCAGTTGGTAAGTCCCAAGCAGGAGAAAATATGATCGCTGAATACCCCTCCTAGCCACATACCAAATATACATAATATTTAAAAAAAAATAGTTATTTATTCAAGATCATTTTTTGATCAATTCAACAATTAATCATCGGCAAGTTTCATTGAGTTATCCTAATGTTTGCAACTTAAATTATAAATATCATATATATGTTATATTCATGTTGACCATACCTTGATAAATATTAACACTTTGAGGTGGATTCTGACATTTTGTTGCCCCATACTGAAAAGGTGTTACAATGATTGACCATCTATCACCGGAACCAAACTAGAAATTGAAAAAAAAACAGTACAAAATTTAAAAAAAGAAATTTAATCAGATGAATGACATTTTTTATCAAAGATCTAATTTTAGTTGAACGATTCTTTGAAGAAAAAAGTTATTGCTTTTATTTATAATACTCATTCTTCAATTTATATGTTAACAAAAATTTTCGCGTAATTGAAACAAATATGATATACTATCAGAATGGGTTTTGTGGAGATTTTTAGAAGTTTCACTGGTTGAAATCATGAGTCAAGTGAAGCTAGACGACCATGGGAAACCTTGTGGGGGGGCAGGATCGTGGATGCGCACTGCTGAGGTGTCCCATACTACGACGAAACGGCCGTCCAGTGCTTCCAGGTTTTTCATGGTGGTTAAGCTTCAATTGACTCATGATTTCAACCATTGAAATATGATATAATAAGTACTGATTCGATTAGTTCATCTTATTATATTCACTAAATCTACTATTATTATTCGTATTATATATATATAGGATTGCACAGCTTGATAATAAATTCGTTGAAAAGAGATCCCTTCGCTGAACTTTGTGTTTTCAATCTTTAATGTTTAAATGGGAATTATCTGTCATATATAATAGACAGGTTCGTCCTTAATCTAATTAAATAAGATAATTGTTTATTAGCAATTGTATTATAATATTAAATCTTTCAAATAAACTATATGTCTTCCATACAAGAAGTTATGAACATTGTTTTGGTGACTTTAAGTTGTCGAATATAATTATCGTATTTTTTTAAAAGCATAGCTTTTATGACTAAGAAACAATCTACTCCAAAAAGGGCGGCCTGATTGAGCATCTGGGCTACCTGTTCCTGCCATCTAGATATTTCAACAAGTTATCTATTTTTGTTTGTTTTAATATATCATTATGTTTATTCATCGCATAACCTATTCTGCTGCGTTTCTGGAAAGTATACAACCTTTCGTTGTCAAAGTTACAAAAAACTCAATAACAGACAATGTGGTTCCTGGCAATATACATCGAAAACAATGCACGTTATTCAGATGTTCATTTACTGAACTGCTAACATCTAACCGGCGATCACTCAATATATATCGCCAGACCGACCAAGAAGAAAGAAACGGAAACTTGTTGAAATACTTTACGCTGAGAATTATATATTGTACCAAAAATATAATATTGAATAAAGCTGATAATAATAATAATAATAATAATAAATATTCATGATAGTGAAATTCTAAATTCTACTCAAGTTTCTGTACTTCAAAACATCTGGTTGGATTCATTGAATCACTATGAATTACGTATTTAATCTGACAATCATCACATTATATTTTGGAATAATAAATTGTTTATCTAATTTGATCTTAATGATAATATAGCTGATAAAATTCATTTATAACTTTGAACAAACTTTCGTTATAAATCTTTAACTATTTTTATCAGTCACTAGTTAGTAACGAATGTAGTATCGTCCAGTTATATAGACTGATCAAAGCTTATCGACCAAGTTTACAATAAACCTAGGTGGCTTAATATCATGGTCTACTTATTTTGTTGACTAGATTTTCGAAGGTGGTTGGTAGCGATTCTTGGATATTATGCTTCGCTTTCACTAGAATCGTCAGTTTGTGACTCCAAATATTCAGTGGTAATAAGAATAGTTGTTTAGAATAGATGGAATATTGTGAGAAGTGGAATCGAGGACGCGTATTCTGTCTTAATTAGAACTCATCAGCTACTATATATTAACTTTTGTCATAATTGCTATTTCGAAACAATCCGCAAAGAATGTCCATGCGCCAACTAACCCTGATCAAATTTTAGTCGAACTATTAACAACGTGATAATCTAAGACATTTCAAACTGAATGACAATAATAATCGTTTGGATACACCATGTTAGCTACTACACGCTTATAAAGTGAAGTATAACAATTATATAGATTATTTCGAATTATCTGTTCCTTCCTAATTGGAATGTAGCTGATATTGTTATTTATTAGTCAGAAATCTATCGATTTGCGTTAGATCTACTCACCAAATTGAAGAAGGGCACTAGGCGGCACTTCCTTTTAGTTTTGCATTTCCTCAGTAACACTCCAAGATGTCAGATAGAAGCTACAAACTACACAAAATCCTAACGAAACTAGTTACATCAGTAATAATTTTTAAATCACCTGTTTAGGATCCACATCAAGAACAATTACATACTTCCCTTCACCTTTAGGTCCAACCAGTGTAATCTCTTTTTCGTCAGGTTTATCAATTACTTCATGTGGTGGAACAATATAATAGCCATTTTCAACTTCACTGCAATCACGTCCAGTAAAGCCAACTTTACAAGCACACTGTCCACTAACACGTTCACAATTTGGATTCAATGATCCTATTTGACTGCAGGCACATTCTTGACAACCTAATGGTGTTGTGGACAGGTTAAAATAACCTTCCTGTAAAATAAATAATATTTATTATCATATTACTAGTATTATTTTATTCCACTGATCATTTTCTTAAACACTTATAAAATATAATGCCATTTTTCCAATAAAAATCTAACAAATTATCAGTGTACAATGCATCAACTATTGCGACAATTCAACATAAATGAATTCATAATATGGTTAATAATTGCGTAGATTGAAACTGTTTATGATTTTTCACTGTAAATTAATAATTTGTGCTTTAGGTATTCGAATAAATATAGTTGAGTTATTTCAAATTTCTAAATTCTTGTTTAGTTCAATAAAAGCTCCATTACTTGAAAAGTTATAGATATTAAGCCCTTTGAACAGTGATATGCCATCATACTTCGTTAAACCCTAGGTTAACCCTCAGGTGTTTAAAATGAGTCCTAATGAGAACATTTCAAACAACAGGTTTGTGTAATATACAAGTGCCATATAAAATGAAACATGAACTGGATTTCATTGCTATTCAATGTCAAACGTAATCAAGCTCTGACCATTGGAGATATTGATGGAAGTTTGTATACCAGGATTGGTCATTCAACTCACTCCTCGAAACCGACCACGAGAAATTATAAACTTTACTGAGAGTTTTTCATTTCTTTCCATTTACTATAATGCAAATTTGTTTGGACGATGAAGATGATATGTAACTCAAATAATGATCTCTGTAGTGTGATGTTCTCTGAGTTGGACAATGTAAGCATTTAAAGGGAGACAAATTGTTTATAAACTATTTTTAGGTGGGTAATGATATTTATTAACCTCAAATTATCTTAACTCAAACAATTCTATCATCACAAAATCTATAAGGAACTTGATTCATGAAATAATGAATATTATAATGAGATTCTAATCACTCACCAAACATCGATCACAATTTGGACCACCAACAAATCGTTTACAAGTACAAAGTCCAGTAAATGGATCACAACCACCATTGTCGATTGTACCAATCATATTGCATGAACAAGCTGCATTAATACATATATATACGTACCAATAAGTACACAGTTTTGATAAAATGAAAGTTGAGTAGAAAGAAAGGATATATAATTCCCTAGAATGCTTCTATTTATTGTGTTGCTTTAGGTAAGTACATTAAAAATGTAAACTCTAATTAGAAGGGTCTACACAAAAGTTTGAGCTGTTTATTTTCCAGCTTTGTAAATATTACGGCAAACCTTCGTGTGTTAGATTTTTTTGAACTGAGTGACTTGGAATGTCAACTGAATGCATCCACTTTGTAATATAAGATGAATACATCTAACTACCACGCTAAGCACTGGAAAACTTAAACCGGAACATTACGCTTGTTTAATTTTTTTGTATAATAAACAATCAATTCCCTGTATAATCGCTGTATTACAGTATATTTTTATGTGACATGAACTTAGTTAATTGGCTTTATTGTATTTTCTGTTTATTTCTTGCTTACTAAAGTATAAATTTGATATATTCATGTCTTTTTTTATTTTTACTATAAAAAGAGTGTTTAAACTTATTCACACGATCTATGTATTACTTGTTCAATAGAAAACTAATCACATAACATATATAATAAACAGATAGTTGGTCGGTCAGTCAGTCAGTCAGTAACAACGTAGAACTTCGTACGTACATACATCAGTTCGAGTTGCCATACCACATTAGCACAGAGATGCAGTTGTCGATTCAAATCCCGTAGTGGCAGAGGTAGTAAGAGTATAAGCAGATAAGCCCCAATCTTATGAAATTTGTTAAAGACACTGCTATCAGGCGTCCAAAAACAATTTATTTGTTCAAAAAGTAATGGTTGTTAAACTTTCTATGCCTCAACGACACAAACAGTTTTACATTATATCATAAAATTTTGTCCAACTCTTTCTTTTAATCAATTACATCATTACGTCTTTTTATTTTGGATGTCTCCTAGATTAGTAACCTTATTTTAACTGACCTTCACTTAATTCATTCTTACTTATTATCCGAGTTTGTTCACTACATAACGCTTGTTTCTAGCTTGTTAGTCTTACCATCATTATTTTGAAACGCTCTTTCATATAAAATGTACGTTTGCAGTGTTTTATTTAGTCTATTAAATTTGTTTACATTCTTGATACACTATACTTGTGTGTAATCATAACAGTCTCCAACAAGCTCCTTCATCTAAGTAATTTAAACCCGTTTTCAGATGAAGATTTTTAAATATTACAGATTATAATCAGCTGACCAAACGAAATAAAATAACTTCATGTTATTCTGCTCAAACCTCTGTTTTTTTTCTCTTCCCATTACATACAGCAAAACATTGAGGCTTAAATCAACATGAATAGTTCAGAGTATACAAATTATATATAATGCAACTTATTTGGTATCTACGAACAACATAATATTGAACCTATGATATTGAGATCAGCTGAGTTCATTACAAGTATTAAACCTGCCAAGTTCATATTATCTTACAGTAATTTTACTTACCTTCACAACCATCAGGATTTTCAGCTTGGAAATTCCAAATCCAACTTTGCACCGGTCACATTTTTCACCACCAACATTTTTCTTACATATACAGCGACCAGCGATTGTATTCTGCTCTGGTATAGTATATTGCTGACAGAAATTATCATATAATGTACCATCCAGATGACAATTACACGCTAAAATAAGCATATAATTAAATAAGGAGAGTAAGTAAATGACTGATGAATGTAATTTTATCATAAGTGGTACTATAAATATTTGGAGTGATATTTGTTAATGAGTTTGAGATAGTGAATTTTTTTACTCATCACCATGAATGATTTTTCGATACTCCATATAAGGCAGTTTTCATCTACAAAATGATATTGGTAATGGAACCATTAAAAATCAGAGTGTATCCTATTCTGAATCTTTTGAATATTCTGTTCTTACGATCTTATATTGGTAAAGAATCCAGGAACTTCTGATTTGATTACGTAAATGAACCCACTTAACCACTAAAATCTACTGAAGACTTTTAAAAGTTCTTCAACTGATACCAAACACTGATGAAAAATATTCAAAAAAATACAAAGCAAAATGATTCAATTAAAACTAATTGAAATGTATCACAACTTATGATCTATTCAATAAGATTATTTATAATGATCAATTATGTAAATTGAAACAAAGTTTTGACTATTATCTGACATTAGAAGGAAAATCATTGTAAACTAGGTATTATTGAATAGGTGTATTCTTTTAGCATTGAAATTTTATACAATGCATTAATATATCAATATATGAAATGTAACTTATGAGATGTTTAGTCTGACTATTAATTTCCTTCTATTCAATTGTTGAGTTGAAGCCCAACAAACCCACGTTTTCTAACACTACATTGTAGTGAATAAGAACACGAATGGAGACAATCAAATATTGTTGAAGACGAAATTACAAAACATCTCACTACACTCTGAGAATCATACAGTAAATACTTAATTTGAAAAAATTTCAATCAACTGTCTCAAACTTGACTGTTTCTTTTGGAAATATCAGTTCATCGTCTGAGATTTTATTGTTCCTGCATTTTCATATCAATTGCTTTCCGTTCCCGTTTTTTCCTTTTCGATCTTCTACTGAAATACATTTTATTCCTGACTATCATTATATACTACTTATGTGAATACAAGTTGTTCATACCACAATATGATGAATTCCTATGATGGATTAAACTGCAAAATCGTACATGGAGGACAGTTGACAAACTCGTTCGAAGTAAAGACCGGTGTCAGGCAAGGTTGCTTACTCTCACCCTTTCTCTTTCTCCTGGTGATCGACTGGATAATGAAGACGTTAACATCTGAAGGGAGGCACGGGATACAGCGGACATCTAGGATGCAGCTGGAAGATCTAGACTTCGAAGATGATCTTACCCTACTATCACAAGCGCAGCAACGAATGAGGGAGAAGACGACCAGTGTAGCAGCAGCCTCAGCAGCAGTAGGTCTGAATATACACAAAGGGAAAAGCAAGATTCTCCGATGCAACACAGCATGCATCAATCCAATCACAAATGACGGAGAAGATTTGGAAGATGTAAAAACCTTTACGTATTTGGGCAGCATCATTGATGAATATGGTGGATCTGATGCAGATGTGAAGGCGCGGATCGGCAAAGCAAGAGCAGCATATTTACAACTGAGGAACATCTGGAACTCAAAGCAACTGTCAACCAACACCAAGGTCAGGATTTTCAATCCAAATGTCACGACAGTTCTACTGTATGGGGCGGAAACCTGGAGAACTACGAAAGCCACCATCCAGAAGATACAGGTGTTTATTAACAGTTGTCTACGCAAAATACTTCAGATCCGTTGGCCCGACACTATTAGCAACAACCTACTGTTAGAGAGAACAAACCAGATCCCGGCGGAGGAAGAAATCAGGAAGAAGCGCTGGAAGTGGATAGGATACACATTGAGGAAAGCACCCAACTGCGTCACAAGACAAACCCTCACGTGGAATCCTCAAGTTCAAAAGAGAAGAGGAAGACCAAAGAACACATTACGCCGGGAAATGGAGATGGACATGAGAAAAATAAACAAGAATAGGATGGAACTATAAAAGAAGGCCCAGGACAGAGTGGGTTAAAGAATGGTGGTCGGCGACCTATGTTACATTGGGAGTAACAGGCGTAAGTAAGTAAGTAAGTAAGCAATTTGATTAATAGAGTGTAATCATTATGTCTTTTTATATCATTGTTATGTAATCCAGATTTTATTTTTTCTACTTAATGTGAATTTAATTCGTGAAAACCAACATCAACAATAAAATACATTGATTAGAGAACATTAGTATAAAATGTGAATTCTATTACATTGTGTTTTGTAAACTATTATGTAATGATTGATTTCACAATAAAAAATTCATCATTCACATGAATCTAAAATGAATTAAATTCTTGGTTATTAGTCATTGTTTAAATAAATAGTTAGTTTTTAAAATGTAGAAATTCGAATTTGAATGTTATACTGTAGTGAACGAGAACTAATAAGTGAGATACAACCAAATGTAGTTGAATACGTCTTAGAAAAATCTAAGAACTAGATAATAAATAATTCATTTGCAAAATGTCAATCAATCGTCTCAGACTTGATTGTCCTTTTGTTTCCATACCAATCATTCTCTGTTCTCATTCTCCTTTATTCGATCTTCATAACGTTCTGCAGCCAGGCATTTTACTTTCGACTGATGATACATATTACTTATATCTGTCGATATCAGTAGCACACACCACCATACTGATTCCATTCGATATAGTTTTCATTTGAATATAATTACTATTATTGTTTCTTCTTATTGTAAAAAATGATAGAAATCGTACTATTTTAATAAAATGAATAAAATCTGGATAATTAATTGACAAAAAACCCTTGAAGAAATAGTCGGTATTAATACCAAGGTTTGAGTTGATAATTTCAAATAAATTCAGCATTGAGTAGAAAATTAATCATAGAAATAATGATATAGTTGTAATATTTCAATGAGTAGACTTAGTGTAAGTCACTTTCATTCAGCGAGACATTACAAATATATCATTATTTGATTGTCTAATGAATAAACTGGAGGCAGTCAGTAGAAAACTCAGCTCTGATGAGTTTTCATACTAAGTATCATTCGTCAATAATGTGTACCTGCAATGTTAAGGTATTTGATTCATTTTGTTAGATTGAAACCAACTCACCCAACTTTACAGTCTGGAAAGTTATCATTGAGTCATTCTCGTTAAAACAGACCTCCTGTATGACTAATATATTTACAATGACTGATTATTGAATCATAGCCAAATAACATATTTTTCCAACCCTTTGAAGTGATCAAATTCTATGGATCAATTTTCCAAAATTAACAAACAGTTTAACACATCTAATTGTTTACTTTTTAATCAGTAACTCAAAGTTATCTACTTAGGAATAAGTAAAACTGTAGCCTCATTTTTGGGAAAATGTCAGGAACAAATAATCAGATATGGTACTATTCAGTAAGTTATAACACTAACCAAGAATAAATGATATATTTTCAAAGTAACTAAAAATTACTAGAAACAAGCAACATTATGAATAACAGTAACTTACGTTGGCATGTCAAAGGATGATCTATTGGATAACTTGGATGACGATAGAAATTTGGTTGACAAAATTCACAATTTACACCTTCTGTATTATGCATACACCCATGACAGTTGCCACCAGATACATTACCAGATTTACTAAATAATACAGGATTAAAGAAACATGCCGTTGCATGGTTGTTACAATTACATTCTGAAAAAAGGAACCGAATATACAAATAAATATTTTATGTGAAAATGGTAGATTGATAGTTAAAAAAAGAATAAGATTCTAATTCATATTAAGAACGTAAATGTGAGTTTTAATTGTATCCTATTGATTACATATAGGAAAGATAAGTGTGACATTTATGGAAGATACATTTTTTCTAAAAGTTCTAACCGACGAACAAATTATGTTAACCACTTTCAGAGAGAATGAAAAATAAACATTGTTTCATGAAAGTTTGAATCCATAAAGGGTGTAATAATTGTTGAAGTCTCAAATTACAATATGAAGATGAGAGAACTATAGAGACTGTCAAAATTTTTGGTTTACTTATATTAATAATAATAATACTATGCTCGCTAGTAACTAGTTTCGAGATGTAAATCCTGGATTTCTTGTAAGAAGCAGTGACTAATTGGACTCAGCGGAAGTGATGAACTTACTAGACAATGATACTGAAAGATAGTTGTTCAATATAACAAAGTCTTTGAAGTTAAAAATGTAAACTATTAGATACCGAATCAGTGATTTGAGGGTTAAGAGCTCGCCAGGAGACGTGGGAGTTTTGGGTTCGATTCTCAGTAGGGTCATGTACGTTCATTACTGAAAAGTTCCGTACTATGAGTAAATAGTTGTTTAGAGTCTACCAGTTTTCAGTAATTGCCTAGCTGAGTTTAATCCGTAATGTAAACTATAAATTATTGTCACTCATTTATCATCATGACAGCAATATGGGATTGGCCATTGAGGATGCACTGACAGACATTAACTATTAAATACGTAGTTTCCTTTCCTGTTGCTAATTTTTACTCTGTGCTCTTAGAGTGTAAACTGCTTTTAAATGGGTTGAATAAAAGATTGTCTGGTGTCCAATCTGATTTCTCACTATTGTTTGTGAATAGTGTATCTATATAACATGATCTGGTCTATGTACGGCGTATCAATCAAGTTTTCAGTCTGGTAATATAATCTCGGTCGCCGCTGAAATTATCATATCATAATATCATACCGTGGAAATAAGAAAATATTTTTATTCTCCTGTTATATAAACAACTAGAATGTCTTAATTTTTTGGTCAATTGACTTTCGTATTCTTAATCGTTAAGTTTCATATATCATCCATTAAAGGTAATCGAATTACTTATTTACTGATGAGTATGATATTTTTCAAATGTGTTTCTTAATTGTTCAACAGTCTACCGTAAATATTTTCAATTGAAAAAAGAACAACCTAAACTTACTTTCACATGCATTAGCAGCGTCTCTTGTTGCTGGCATCCATGGTTTATTCCAATGAAAATCAGCACAGGTTTCACAATTTTCACCAGCGGTATTATGTGTACATTCGCATACACCATATACCTTTATTCGTGAGATAGAAAAGAAAACAAATAGAAAGTAAGTGTATTTTTTGAATTTAATATTTTGTTCACTTCAAAACACTATAACAATGTTATTGTTATGTTGTTCAGTTAGCCTAATCTACTACTGATAATATACACTTCTAATATACGTACCTAAATCATCTAATTGGGTAAGAAAACTAAGAATGAGTAATAAGCCTTTATGGACTAATCGAATCAAGATGACTTAAAAGAAAGATATATGATCATGTTAAGATCGTAGAATAATTACTGGTTATTTCATATGGTCATAAATATTTACTTTTAAGAAATAAACAGATATGTGAATTCAGTCGAAGTATTAGCTAAATATAAGTTAAAATTACATCAAACACGTTTCCAAACATTTTTGTATTCAAAACTGATAAGTGTCGCTTCTCATTTAATATATATTCAATGACATGTACTGTTAAAATCTGTCAAATTTCCATTATTTCCATTAAAGAGGAAGAATGTATATTTGTAAAATCTCAGCGAATGAATTTGAAGTAAATTCGACGTTTCATCTGGCAATCTGGTTTAAGCTTTTTCTAGGAAATATAATCAAACATCAAAATTATCGAATATAAATAGGTACATGGTTCTCCTGTTTACTGTATACTGAATAGGTCATCCAATCAACGTTAACAATGAATTATTTTCTTTGTGCAAGTGAACCGTCACTTTTAAATATTGCCCCCAAATGCCCTGGTACGGCTGAGAGTGAGGACAGTTCGCTCTCCCTCTTGAAATGCTTTCACATGACCACGCTTATATAGCCTCTTTCAGGTAAGTTCTACTCACTACACGGGCTATATCACAGCCCTCGTAAAAATAAAATGAGATTTGTGTGGCTCATATGTATCTGGTGCTCCCTTGTACCAATATCGATGTGTTCAAATAAATAATAAATAACACTTTTAACTAATCAATTATACTCTACTGTGTACTCTACATTCTGCTCCTATTCAGTAAATAACATGTAACCAAAATAATATTTTATCATGACTGGGATGATAATGATTATTATTCAGTGAAAAACATTTAGGGAGAATCTACTTACTTTTTCCGGTTTAATAATTTCAGCAGATGATTTTGGTTTACAACGTAATGCATGACCAAAACATGTACATCTACCCCATACATTCCATTCATAAAGTGCATAATAGTATTTACGTCGTGTTAATGGTGAATCATCAACACGCATATCACCTATTTATGAAACAAAAGATAAATAAATATAATTCATTCCAAAAATTGAATTTTAATGATATACTTAGGTCAGAATGGGTTTTGTGGAGAGTTTTAGAAACTTCACATGTTGAAAGCCCGTTGGGTGCGGGATGGTGGATGCGCACTGCTGAGGAGTCCCATACTAGGACGAATCGGCCGTCCAGTGCTTCCAGGTTTCCCATGGTGGTCTAGCTTCAATTGACTCATGATTTGAACCTGTGAAATATACTTAGGTACTTATAACTAAAATATGATATTTCTACATTACGTTTAAAAGAATGTATTTTTTGTGTTAACCCCTTCGATAAACTAGTTCAGAAGTATTTACTGTTTCATGTTATTATTACTTATGTAAGTGCTTTTATAGAGGATTCATATACGTTGGGAGGAACAGAGTCAGTATGAACTTAAATCCATTTATACGCTGCAAATTTTCATATATTCTTATTTGCTTGATACAACTAATTCATCATTGATTAATATCATTTTTACCTAGTCCCTTAGTGGTGATAGAATTTTATCGATCATGTTGCAAAGTAGCCAATAGCCCAATTAATGACATCATGTGTACTATGTTTCGATGGTTAGAGATAATCATGAGAAAACCTTGAACAAAGTTTTCGTGCTATGTTTGACAAACAGGACAAATATGAGATTGGTGAATACTGTGATCAATCACTTTTGAATATTTCAATCCCACAGAATATTAGAAGAGACTCAGATAATTCAATGAAAATGTCTTAGATTGTGAAGCAAGGATAGCATAGGTTCAAATTCCATAAAGAAATTCAGCTGTCGGCAACTTGAAACCACCTAAAAATCTTAACATTAAATGTAACAAAAACCATATAAAATGCCTATCATTTTTCATGTATGAACTATTCATTCATAGTATTTATGTATGAGAACAGATTTAACAATCATTTTCGAATAATAATAATAAACCTGTCAAAATGATTTTTCATTGTTAGTGAGCCAAAAAAAGTTTCTAAGTAATTTGTATTATCAATGTGAATTGTTTATAACATATAAAGTACAATGAAATTACTAAGCTTTACAATTTGTATATACAGACTATGTGATCAGAAAATTCAAATAAACGTTCAATTAAATTCAGAATTTCTCATGGTCACTTAGTTTAACAATGATTGAAACATTTTAGTGGTATAAATCTTTTATAATCTAATCAGTTTTAAGTAACGTAAAACCTGTCATATATATTCTCCCAGATCAATATTAGAACAGTGATATCAAAGCATCAAGATAAGTCCTAGTGTAATATAAGTAGTAATAGTATTAATGGGAATAGAAAAGATCAAGCATATATAAGTTATACAGACAGAAGTCAGTCAGTTAGCTTCAACGTAGGACCAGGCACATATATGCATCGGTTCAAATTGCCATAACTCATTTGCACAACAAGATGAACACCAGATAAATAGAAGTGGTTTATTCAGTGGTGGTAATATATAAAATAAAGATTGCATATAACAACGTAGTACAAGAATAAAGAATTAGTTCGTAGAAAGAAAAAATATGAAATAATTTTAATCTCATAGTTTAAAGGAAGACAGAGAGTGTATACACCTATGCCATTGTGATCAATTCTCAGCTATGTCACCCAGAGTCTCCAACCATTGGTAGCGATAGTCACGCAGATCCCAATCAAGTAGTCTGCATCTACCAACATGGCTCACATTAAAAATTAGTGACTTCAAACACTGATGCCACATTTTGGTTTGGTCACCCCTAACTTTCTTCCAACCAGCATTGCACGTTGTGGTAATCAGTGTTCAAGCATACGCAGTATGTGGCCCATTCATCTCGATTGATGAAGATTCACAACCTCATCAACTGATTTACCATCATTCCCTAATACAATGCGTCGAACCTCATTATTACTTACCCGGTGATGCCAGCAGACGCCAGCAATATTTCTAAGGCATCTGTTGTCAAATACTAGTAGCTTACGAGTATCCTCTACCCTTCGTTAATGGCCACGTTTCGCAGTCGTGAAGTAGAACAAAGCGAACTACCGCTCAGTATACTCGTCCTTTTATTGATAGACGAATATCTCGCCTTCGTCACAGGTGACGTAAGTTGGCAAAAGCCAAACGAGCTTTTCGAATCCGTGCTGAGATTTCGTTAGACACCAATCCATTAGGGCTGATCAGACTTCCGAGATAATTAAAGTTGTGGACGCGTTCGAGTACCTCACTCCTTATCGTTAGTTCTGTTGTTGACGCAGACCAGTTGTGGAGCAACAACTTGCATTTAGAGGGAGAGAAGCGCATTCCAAACATTCTGGCATTGTTGCTCAGTGCTACCCGAAGACTCTGCATTTCATTAGCGTCTTCACCAAACAGGACTATGTGATCTATATATTCTAAGTCAATAAGTGGGCCTCCTGGAAGGAGATCAATGCCCAAAAATTCGAAACTCTAAAATAATGCTTGGAATTCTCTATGTTTTCTTATAAGTATTACTTTTAAAGATATCCAATCACAGTAAGTTTGTATCTCAGTATAGACTAGCCAGTACACTTCATCACTTACTATATATATACTAGTTATTACATCAATGAACTGATTTGAAAAGAAAAGGTTCGAATACTTCAACAACATGTACTACTGTAAAGTTAAGATGAGATAATTAGTAAAATTTGTTTAATAGTGAAAATCATTCAACGAATACATAAATTAGTTTATATCAATAAAAATTAATGACTTTTATGTAATTAATGAGGTTTACTATGATGTAAGGAGAATATATATATATACTTATCATTCTAAAAGTTAAGTCTATTTTTATAACTTCATTCAATATGATAACATTCAAACAACAACAAAAATTGAATTCGCCTAAACAAAACATTGGCAATAACATTCATTACATGACTATACAATTTAATGTTGTTTATATATATCTATATCTATATGTATATAGTGAATGATACGAGATTACCGGTACATATAATGAAATAATTACACATTAGTACATGAGAATACTATATGTTATTTGAATAAGACCGGAAATACTAATTGAAAACTAATATTGTTATACTCCATTATCGTGTTTTCATCGAACGCAAGATAAAGAATATAGTCTGCTGAACTGAATGACCTTAAATTATGCTGATATATATTTATATAAACAGTATATGTGTAATATTTCACTACATACCTTAGGTATTAAGATGAATAAAATTTGGACTGGATTTAATCAAACGTTACTAATGAATTTCGCAACTACTAATTTGAAAGTTTCTTTGGTTTCGGTTTTATAAATATGATCAGTACACTTTGAGTAATTCCCAGTGAAACTTAAATTAGCTTATTAATTGGCCTAAGAATTTAATTATCACTGTAAAAGATAAGACCTAGAACATTGGAGGAATACTAAAGAACTCATAACCTAACTGAAACTTAAAAAATAAAAAGCTCGATCAGTTTCAAAGAAAACACTTTCATTCTGATTTCGTGTTGAAATGAACACTTTTTGTCATGAAACGACGATTCATGGAAGCCAAAATGTACTTTACAGACGTTTGAGCTTCATTCAAAACTCTTCAATAGTACGCAACCACTGTCTTATATAGGGTTGAACCAAGGACCTTCAGGTCACACAGCAGCTCTATACCATCCAAACGTTTTGAAGGTTTATTAGGGTTTGGTACCCTTAAAAGTCAATTAATTCGATAGTGAGCCACTTATTCGTCGATGATAACCATATCGTAGTTCCCAAGAGAGTTGATGGTCATGTCTTCAATTCTGCCTCAGTTTATGTTGATTTCCAAATGGCATCGTTTTGTGAACATTACGATTTTCGAAACGGTTCCAATCTTTTACGTTCAAGTAAAAGTCGTAATAAGGTTTCCGTACGTGAACCTGCAGGAGAATCACTATCATGACCCAAAAATATATAGTAGAGCATGCACCTAGCTTCGTGCTGTACTGCATGTACGCTAGCTTAGTGGTATTTATCCTAGGATTCAGAGGTTATTAATTTATTATTTTGAACATATTTTGAACAAATGTGTTATGTCAGAAAAAAACAGACAAGATAAAATCCTGTTTTTAGGGAAGACAAATTCGAATTCAACATAAGGGAAATTGAAACCAAGAAAGAACAACAAGGTTTGAAGAATTAAACGAATTCATTAGTCTGTTTCACCGTTTCTCATCAGCTGCATACAACTTAAAATTACAACTATTAATTATAACAAAGGTATTAACATATTTTAGTTTGTGTAGTTTAAATAAATGGTTGCAACGCAACCAAAATTAACTAGATTATGGAGAAGAATAGATAGATTTCATTTTTTAAAAATCCTCTTTTACTTACCTAAGGTATTAATTCTGGTAAAAACAGCTCGTAGATTAGTGATCGCTGTCAAATTCATACGTTCTTTACTGTACTGAGGCCATGATTGATGCATTTCACTTGGGGCAGCCATATAAGCAACCTAATTTGTGTATATATACACATAAGTATGAAAACAATAATAAAAGAGTATTTAACTCTGAAAACTAGTAGCATAATGAAACAATTAATAGACTCACCCAGTTATTCAACTATTTTCAAATAAATCTTTGAAAAATCCAAGAAAATCTTACCAGTGCGTTATGAACAACATAGTAGTATACTTCAAATATGACTAAAAGAATTTGATTATAACTGTTATACATTTTAAAGTGAGACTTTTACCAACATTCATTCAAAATGATTTCTAAAAAGAAACAATTATGCATGATGTAAACATTGTGTTGTGGAGATCGTTAAATTTCATTGAAATCACGAACTGATCTAAGTTAGATAAGCATTGAAAACCTAAGAGCGCTGGACGGGCGTTTCATTCTAGAATAGGGGTGTACACCCATGACCTTGGATGCGCTAGTCGAACCCAAGACCTTCAGTCCCGAGTGGATGCTTAACCTTTAGACCACTGAGCTAACACAACAATTTTAATGTCTAACTCCAATCAATCTAAGATATTATGTGACCATCTTCCATTGTCTTCGGTGAATAACTGCCTCACATCTGACACAGCTGATCTCCACTTGTCACAGTTTCTGACTAGAACTCCGTAAATTTTCTCTCAAAGCTAGTCACTGGCGAACATATAATAATTAGAAGTGTACGGTTGTAGAAATTGTCGAGTTTCATTGAAATCATGAATCGATCAGTGATGTGTTACACACTAGCCATCATTTACTACTTGGATATTACTTCATTTGGTCACTAATAGTGATGGAAAATCTGTTCATTAATTTAATTCTCAACTTATAAAAAATATATGCCCCAAAAAATCAGCAAATATTATTCATCTCAGTTCTGTTTTAGCATTGAATTCTACTTTGTTAACGAAAACTGTATCCTAATAAAGCTCTCCTTGAAAAACAACTTATTAGGCAACATCTTATTGAATACTTCTGTCTTTTTTCTAACCAAGCTTTCATTCTGCACACATCTTGCTATAAAGTTAAGAAACAATAACCTATGGATCTCTGAGATTCCTGCCAAACTCTAAGTTTTAATTTCCAAGATATCAGTGTAATAAACGTTTATTAGTGATAACAAGTGAAATCTATCATTACTATTCAGTTTGGTTTTTTGAAAATCAATACTTTGATTACGAATTAGCATTCTGAAGAAGCTCTGACTGGGTCCTTATGCAAAACATTGAAATTATTTGAAATCTATCACTGAGTTTATTTAACATATATTTTCCTTATACATCTAATTTCTGATGGTGTTCTGTTAGCATTTTCTCCAGAATTTGTATTTATTCTATTATTCAACTTAATGGTTAAATTTATGAGTCGATTTAGCTTTAATCTACTCAACAGATGCCTTTGAAATATTACCCGAATCTGCTGGGATCACCGGGTAAGTAATAGTAAGATTACATGCAATGTATTAGGGAATGATGGTAAATTAGTTGATCAGGTTGTGAATCTCCATCGAATGAGATGGTTGGCTCACGTATTGCATATGCCTGAACACCGATTAGCACGACGTGCAATGCTAACCGGTGTTAGGGATGGTTGGAAGGAAGTTAGGGGTGACCAAACCAAAATGTGGCATCAGTGTTTGAAGTCACTAATTTTTAATGTGAGCCATGTTGGTAGATGCAGACTACTTGATTGGGATCTGCGTGACTATCGCGACCAATGGTTGGAGACTCTGGGTGACATAGCTGAGAATTGATCACAATGGCATAGGTGTATACACTCTCTGTCTTCCTTTAAACTATGAGATTAAAATTATTTCATATTTTTTTCTTTCTACGAACTAATTCTTTATTCTTGTACTACGTTGTTATATGCAATCTTTATTTCATATATTACCACCACTGAATAAACCACTTCTATTTATCTGGTGTTCATCTTGTTGTGCAAATGAGTTATGGCAATTTGAACCGATGCATATATGTGCCTGGTCCTACGTTGTAGCTGACTGGCTAACTAACTGATATCTACTCAACTATTAAAATTACCTTAATCGTCACAAACCCCGTTCTTTCTGATATTACTTATTTGTGTATACACATACGAAGATTTTGTGATCTATATCTTGTTTGTGCACATAAGTAATTATTTATCAATCACATTAAATGATTTTTTTCAGGTTAAGACAGGTTAATTTTAATAAAAGTCATTTTATTTCATTTGCATTATCATAATTAATTTTTTTTCATCATGGGTATAAATATGTATTAATACAGCTAGTAAATAGTGATCAGTTTTATCGATTTTTACCGGTACAAAATTGCAATCATTTTTAGGACAACATGATGATGAAGAAATAACTAATTACGCTTAAAAATTTAGTCAATCAGTCAACCAGTCAGATACAACGTAGAACTTGTCAAATCTGTATATCGGTTAAGGGAGTCACATCCAATTAGGGCAGTGAAATGAAATTATCAGAGTAAACCCTGGGGTAGTAGAATTAGTGGCAGTATAAATTGCAATAGAAGAGATTCGACATCGAAGATGTGACTCAAGGAAACATAATGAAATAAAAGAATTTATGTGGAATTCATAAACCTAGGATCAAAGAAAAGATAGAGTAAATCCACCTAGTCCATTGCAAACGATTCTGAGCCATATCACCGGAAGTCCCTAACTACTGGTTACGATAATCACCCTGACCCAGATAGTTCGTACCTACCTAACTACCTACATGACTTAGTCCAACAAACAGCGTCTTTATGGGCTGATAAAAAATCTTGGTTTGGCTACTTGTAGTTTTCTTCCAACCTATTCCTGCACCAGCCATTATCGTGGAACGGCATATGTAACACATATCCTAATCAAATCGGTCGATAAAGACTCACTAACTCGTCAGTCGATTTACCATTTTTACCTAGTGTTTTTCCAACTAGCCTCAGAGCTATTAAGTCGATGGTCTCGAAATACACAAACGACGCGCCAGGCACCGTTGGGTGCCGGCTCAGTGGTCTAGTTGGCTAAGCGCCTGGCGCGAGACTGGCAGGTCCTGGGTTTGAACATCGCGGGAGGCGGGATCATGGATGCGCATTGCTGAGGGGTCCCATACTGAGACGAAACGGCCGTCCAGTGCTTCCAGTTTTTCCATGGTGGACTAGCTTCAATTGACTCATGATTTCAACCAGTGAAATTTTTATTGTTCTACTTTCATTTATCCTAACTAAGGTATTCAAATGCTCTTTATATTTAAAACATCTGAAGGAATTAAGTTATATAGATAATACTTCCTTATACTGATTAGATTAATATTTATTAATTTTGTAAACCAGTTTGATATTTAAATTTGGCAACTTCTCACTTTATTCAATCTAATCTTGTAGTCTTTAGTCTATGTTCTGTTTTTACGTAGAATAGGTTTTATAATATTTACTTCTATCATTTTATTTAAGTTACGTGTCAACAGAAGTTAATCTATTTCTTTGTGATAGACGGTGTGACTATAATTTATGGACGCTAAACTGACTTTGAGAGTGCCCACCTAGTAACCAGGAGCAAATGAGGGTTGTAAACCAGCATGATGAATTAGAATTATCATTTACAGTTTATAATTAAGGTTAAGAATTAGGTTTCGGGTTTTCATCACGAACTGACATCAACTATAATGCCAAAACTCTATTTAGCCAAATGGATGACTGAATTTCGCGCCAAAATCCTAGATCTGTTATTTTATACGTGATTGGTTCGCCCATAAACTATAGTCTCGCCTGAAAGATTAATTGTGCCTACATCATTTTTATGAAAACTAGTTAAGTAAGGTTTTTGATCTGATATTTCTCAATTGAGTTTGCCCAAACTACCCCACTAATCTTTTTCTTTAATGAAATACTTATAAACAAAATACAGTAAATGTAAAAATCATAATGTATATGTTATAAATTAAGAAACATACCACACCTCCTTCAGAAGGTGTAAGTTGGCTATAAACTCCAGTACAAGTTACATCAGTCAACGATCGACGAGGACCTTCAGGTACAGAGGGAAAATCTCGTTTGCAGTTATTTGAAAAATAAGCATAACGTGCCCATGTACGTCCAAAATCATAAGATCGTTCTAAGTACATAGCCGCTGGACGATAAGTTTTAAAACGTAGAATCGTTGAAATAAATTGAAATTGTGTATCCAAATTCAGTACAATTGACACATTATGTACTGCATTCTGTGACTGCCACCTGAAATTAAAGTATAAATTTTTTTCATTTGACAGTATACATAAACCTGAAGGATAATTTAGAAATTATATAATGTTTTGATAATGAAATAAAAAGAAATATCAAGGAACTTAGTACTGTCGAAAAATCACCATGGAACGTATCTTAAGATCAACATATATCCAACCGACTACTATCGTAATGGAAAGAAGTTACATAGTATCAATAAATGTATTGTCCATATTACGAATTCAGATCGTAAAAAGGCAACTAATTCAAATTTAAAAAAATTGATTTCCAAATCTAAACCAATCCACATAACCTGTATAAGAGGTTAATGTGGATTGTCCGGTTTTCATAGTTTACGTCAAGAGCTGATCGTAGTTACACAACTAACGAAAAACGGAAAGCACGGACCGCAGCTCTTTTGACCTAGTGCCGGGCTCCTCAGCAGCGTATATCCATAGTTCCACAGGTGGTCGAACTCAGGGCCTTCAGTCAAGCATCGAGCACTCAGCCGCTAAATTACTGAGCCGGAAAATTGAGACTAATTAGTCTACTAGTTATTCAAAAAATATACAAACGCTTTGTATAGAGATTTCAGATATGGTTTGGAGTTCACTTATGAATAAGAGCAACAGTTATCTTACTTTTCTATGTGCTATTATATGCTAATAAATTCTAAAACCTAGTTTGATAAAAACAAACTTATAGATTATCGATTAAATGTACAACCAACTGTAATTACAGGTCAATTGCTCAACAGGAAATTTAAAGAAGTTTAGAGTAGTGATTCACTTTTGTATTGGTTACTTGAGTCTTCCCGTTGATGCTTAGGACTACAATTGATCAGTCTTCTATCGGCATACGTGTATCCAGTACGGATTGCCTCGATGTTACCTTGAGTCACAAATATTATAAGCAAAGATGGATGGTGGCTAGTAGATGAATCCAGGACGCACGTCTCGATCTATTTGGAACTTGCCAGCTGGATATGCTTGCATCCAGAGTTGATTTTCACTCCGAGACTCGATTTATAATGCTTGTGACCGAAGGTAATATCGAGGCGGTCCGTACAAGATGCACATATGGCAATAATAATAAAATCCGATGAACATACCGAATATATCTTTACTCACAAGTTCATTGTAATGAACTTGAAAGTTAAATAACAAGTGAAAGAATGCCTACAGTATCCAATAAGGTTTTGTTTATGAGCACTGAATTCAAAAGCAATATCGCATCGGTGATTTTTAAAAATTAGCTGTCATAATCACTTATAAAGACCCGTATTTCAAATTTCAAAACATCTTCCTAGTAGACGACTGATTCAAGGATGAGTTATAGCCAAGATTTTGTTTTCCATCATATCAATTTGGATTTATCAGTTCACTTCTTTTTTAGGAAGGGGCTATATTGACAAAGAATCACTCTCTATGCTTTTCTAGAAGCAAATACAAAGTGACAAGTCGTGCCATCCTCAAATATCTTATCGACTTTGATCATGTGGTCTCCTCCTTAGGAGTAGCCCCTAAAATTACTTGAGTCCAAAAGATGAAGCTTAAAGACGTAAAACATTGAAAATCTGTTCACAGTAGAATTGTTGGCAGCTCATTATTTCAACCTTCTGAGCTCACAACCAACACTTACCATGGTCTTATAAACTGATACTTGAAAGAATTTATTATTATTTAAGTCATTCCTTCATCACTTTAGAAGTAATCAACTCTTATTTCCCCCCTTTATCCTTTTATAAGTGGATAATTAACTTCCATCGATGGTCCACTTTCTTGTTCTATTTCTCAATAATCCATCGATTATTACATCATTTTATTTTGATACTTGAAAACGCCCGCAATCATTTCATTTAAATAATACAATATTCATTTTGTTTATTATAAACTTATATGCGTAAAATAACTATAAATACAATTGTATAGAATTTGTAAGTGATATAAGTTTAGAGGAAACCTTTTTAGCCAGACTGTCTCAATATTTGCACTACTATTTCGAAAGGTTCCCTTCATCGTTTGAATATAGATGGAGAATACCATTTTGTCACCTAACCCATATCATTTTTATAAAGTGTAAGTTCATCTTGTGCGTTTATCTAGCGGACTGGAAAACATTTAGCACATACAATTTTGCTTTTCACCTTGAGAAGAAAGTAACAAATAAAAATAATGTAAAAGGAGGGTGACAAAAAAACATTCAGATAAACCTAACATTGAGCGACATTTCACTCAGTAAGTTTGGACATATTTCGTTTTGTGTGAAGGGAACTAAACTTGGGTTATATTATACTAATCTCAGTTCACCTAGCAGAATTATAGAACCACTTATAATCTTGAAAATGGTTATTTGACGAGTTTCCAATCACTTATTCACCCCTATATGCGATTATTACAAAAGTTAAATACAACCACTATCTGCTAACAGTTTCTTGTTAGACATTTATTGCTAAAATTCCTGTCAAAAATCCATTGATATACTTTGTCTTACGAATAAGGTCTCTGTTCACATGGAAAACATAATAAATACGCTGGAAATGCTCAAAATTCACTATGGAAACTAAGACAACAAATAAACCTGTTTGAATCTATGGCATAACTTTCCCCTTGAAGCGAAAAATTACTTTTCTCTACATAGTAATCATTTTTAATGCTGGCAGTGTTAACTCATAAGAGCTGACCAGTTCGATTTAAATGGACTAAAATCCACTGGGCTATCAGAGCAAATGTATAAAACGTTTTTCTGAGAGACCCTATATTTCTTTATTTAGAGGCAACAACTATTCGTGGATTGATTTTTTATACTTTTTGACTCGATAGATAACTGTAATTCAGTGCATTATTTCCCCACTCATCAATCTTTTTTAAGTAAATTAAAGCGTTCTGCCTATTTTTAAGATATATCCTGGCAATATTAGAAAATATAACAATACAATTCGTGAAAAGTAGCCACGAGAAATAAGCTGGTGTTATCTGATGTCAAATAGCTTGTAGTCTGATTTAAAGCAAAGAGTTTCCATAAATCTCATATTAGTACCCTGAAAAAAGTTCAGTAAGTCACAGTGTAAATGAATCTACCAACGGTGTTTTTCTCATTGATTCTGATCTGCTTTTCAAACAAAAGTCGACTTAAAATGTGAGCGAAATGAACATTACTGAACAAAATGTTATATATGTACAACAAATCAAGTAAACAGAGACAACACTTATCATGTCAACATACAAACTAACACACAGTTGTCCCATTAAAGCAAAATGTCATGCGGCATATATGAGTCGACACAGGGATTTAAAAGGGTAGTTCCGACAAACGAGTTCTATCAAAATAAGCAAAATTGCAAATGAGTTCTGTCAATGTCTCATATCTTGAAAAGCACTCAGAAATATATGACAGTCTTAATGAGAAACCTAGTTCAGTTTCTGGCAGAAAACCTTAAAATCAGCAAAATTCCGCCAATCAAGCCTCAAAATCATTGTCTAGTTACATTTCTGTCTGAGACACTGTATTGATTCCCAATTTAGAAAAAACAGGGATTGAAAGAAGTAAAACAAAGGGGTGTAACGATTCGACATCAAAAATCCATTCCAAGGCACCTCAAATACACTTGAGGACTCAACTCTGATTACTGTAAAAAAGTAGGTCAACTTCCTTAGGCCTGCAGCTTGCTTACCACACAAAAATATCCAGGGAAAAAAAGGCTAAAAATACTCTTAGAAGCTGGGTAGAAAAGTCACAGATAATGAAGTCCTGAACATTGGGCCCCGTAAATAAATGCGCTATCCCATGATTCAAAGGGGACAGTTCTATACCTTTGTTGATAAACAACAACTAGTGAATTTTCTGAATATAAAATATAGGGTGAACTGCCTCGTACAATAATTCATACACTTTTGGCTGCAATCCGAATACAAAATTTGTTAAGGAGCAAGGCGGCCTCAAACTACAAAATAAATTTGATGTGGAAAATTCAGCGGTACCAGACAAAATACATTCTAAGTCAATAAGCGGATTTGAGACTCTTATCTTGAAAGACTTGTTCACATAATTCAACCTATGTTCGTTGTATGGTAGGCTATTAGCCATCAACAGAAACAATATATTTATCTCTGGCTCCAAATTACATAAATGGATGAATTTTATAGACAGTGGTTTATAAGTCAACACCATTCGAAAACCCACAGGATCTATGAACCATTTGCTGATAAATGTTTTAAAAGCCAGAAAACTATATTTCAGGGCATTTTACACAAAATTTACTCTACCGAAAATCAGGCGTTGCACAATAACATCTGGTAACCCCATAAAACGACGGAGTTTTCAGAAGTGTCCAAAAAACTGCAAATTCGCTATTTCATATATTTCTTGTTATTTCGCGATGTATTTTTGAAACCAACCCCACTTTCTTCATCATTTGGAACGACTCAGGTTGGCTTAATGGCATTCTTTTAATAATGTATCAATAAAAATTTACGTAACACGCCCTCACTTAGAATAGCAGATTTACAAATAGAAAAAAACATTCATATCCTCAAACACGATTTCTCTACTCAGACATTTCTCGCTAAATCATCAAACTGACTAAAACATTTGTTGCAGCATATGTGTACAGATATTTTATTTCAAACTTGCTGAGAAACCCACACGTTTTTGTGTTAACAAGGGCTCTTTTCTGCTGAGACTGAGGATATTGTCGACTTAAATATTCTTCAACCGTTAGTGAACAGCGATTATGCTGTTTTGTCATCCGCGTTTAGAACTAGGAAAATGTTATACGATCAGGGTACACCTCGCCCAAATGTATGGAAGGCTAACATATCAGCCATTCAGGAATGCGCTGCTAAGACAGATTGGTTAGTAGATACTAGCATATCAGTTGAAGAAGCATGGTCTGTATTTAAAGGTAAATTTAGACTAGTTACGTCCCCGTTCATATCATACCTGGTACTGCGAAGACCGAACAACAGTCCACCATGGATAACTAAAACAGTCAGAAAACGTCTTAGAAAAAGGAAGAAGCACTAGAATATGTACATCTCTACTGACCTAGAACAATACAGATCCAGTTATTGTAAGATTAAGAATGCCTGTAAAGCGTTAATAAGTAAGACTAGACGATCATATTAAAAAATTGGTTAGGGATTCCAAATATAGTCTGGAACGGTTATTCTTGTATATAAAAGGCGAACTCAGAGAAGCGGTGGAATTCCATCACTTTCAATACAAGAAAATACATTAATCTTGGCAGAAAATGATACCGAAAAGGCTGAAGCTTTATCGGAATATTTCAGTAAAATGTTTTCCATCGGTAATGAGGAACGACCAACGAATCACTGTGGTCACGGCGGCCCGCTGATGGACCCTGTAGTCATTGAGAAAGGTACCGTTCTAAGGCTACTTCAGCATCTCAAACCTGATAAGTCCAGTGGTCCTGATGATATTCATCCTAGGATTATGAAAGCCCTATCAGATGAAATTGCTGAACCATTAGCGGTACTGTTTGACGTGTCCCTAAGGCAGCCCAAACCGTCGAGAGACTGAAAATACGCGACAAAAGGTGCGGTGTGTAAGGCTGGGAGTAGGGATTTAGTTATTAACTATACACTCGTTAGCTTAACTAGTGCAGTTGTAAAACTGATGGAGAAAATCATTCGGATATCTGTTATAAATCATGTTGAAGTACATAATCTTTTCTCCAGGTCACAACATGGTTTTCGGAAAGGCCTATCTTGCTTGACAAATCTTCTCATTGCAAGAGTAGATTGGGCTGCGGCAAAAGATCAAAATGTTCCTGTGGATGTGATTTTCATAGATCTAATTAAGGCCTTCGATAAGGTTTCCCACTCTGGTCCTAAATTCAAACTAGAGCCTTTTGGAATCCATTATACAGTCGTGGATTGGATAAGTAACTTTCTCCATGATAGGAGACAAAGGGTAAGGGTTGATGAGGCTCTCTCCTCCTGGGTACCTTTAAAAAGTGGGGTTCCCCAAGGTACAATCCTAGGTCCCCTTCTCTTTCTACTTTATGTAAATGAATTGCCAACTGTAGCAAAATCATCCGTTCTACTCTTCGCTGATGACATAAAGATTTGAAGACCCATACATAGTATGTCGGATAGAATGGTATTACAAGATGATCTTAGCTATTGGTGGCATGGTTAGACAGGTGGTCACTAGAAGTAAATCCTAATAAGAGTGTAGTGATGCAGTTAAATAACTCTGACGAATTGTATCACTATACACTACATGGATTCGTGCTACCCAAAGCAAGAAACTATAAAGATTTAGGAGTCATATTAAGCAATGATCTCAAAACCACTAGTCACTGTAAGGCTGCTGCTGCAAAAGGCTATAGGGTATTATGGTCAATTTGTGGGTCTTTCCAGTATTAAGACGATGAAATGTTTAGATTACCATACCCGATTTATGTGCGACCACATTTAGAATACGGGATTCAAGCAACGTGTCCTTGTTTCAAATATGAAGCAGATATGCTGGAAAGAGTCCAACGACGAGGTACTAAGATGGTACAAGGTCTATCGGGCCTATCTTATGAAGACCGACTGAGACACCTTAACTTATTTCCGTTATTTTACCGTAGAATACAGGGTGATCTAATATTGGCTTATCGTATACTAAACGATGACCTTGGTATTAACATGTCTTATCTTTTGCTTCCGTCTAGAACCGATCATTTGAGAGGATATTCGAAGAAAGTTCAAAAACCGAAATCAAACCGTTTACATCTGGAGTTTCGTTTCTCGCACTGAGTAGTGAATTACTGGGATTCTCTACCGGAACACGTAATATCAGTACTGTCTGTTAATATATTCAAAACGATATTGAACCTCCACAGTATTACAATCTGCTAGGATTAATATAGGTCGATAGACCTCCTATCCTTATTACTGAAGACTGAAACTATTACCACTAGAATTAGCTCGGAACTTTCAGACTTTTGTTCTCCCGACACTGAATGTGTCTACATGTATTTACGATAACTTGTATCACATGCAACAAGATTTTTCAACACTTTCAACATTATTTGTGTTTTATAATCATAAACGAACTATGATAAAAGAAATTATTTAATCTTAGAAGGAAATTTAAGTCTGTCACAAAGAATTCTTTGTGAACATTGTGAGGTCCTAGATAGTTCTATCATATTGAATCAGCACAGAGTTAACACGAAAATTAGAGCAGAAAATAAAATTAAACATACCATCTTCCAGGGTTGCTCGGGACTCGTGAAACAACATTTTCTACACGATGACTTTCAGGATTGGTTATGGAGTTGTACGGTTGTTTAGAGGTACATTCTTTGCAATAGCTTTTTCCACTGGTTGTTACAACGCAGTAGGCCTCGACTTCGTTCAAGCCACAAGTTGAAGATGCAATAAGTGAACTTTCACGACCAATCAACAAGTCACCGGCTCGAGGATTACATATAGTATTTTCACAAGAATAGTCCTCCGAAAACGCAATTTCATATGAAGCTAGAAAAGTGTTCGGTTAATACTATTACAGTACTTGTTGTCAAAACATATGACAATAAAATGGAAGTCAGCAAAATACCACTCATCGTCCGTTCACGTGAACACATACATCAATCGAAAAATAACCTATTGATAATTGTGCCGTTGATACATATAAACACAGTTAGTGGTTCAACACAAATTACATTAGGTTAATTGAATTACCAAGGAGTTTACAGCAAGTCCTTTCATCAATTTCAAATGAAAATCATCTATTTTACAACAATATTCGTTGTTATCATTGAGGGATTATCGAGTCCAATGTGATCTTTCAACAATAACTGAAAGTATTCCGTTTCTGTTATCGGATTGGAATATTTAACCACTTCAAAAGACACATATTGCCTCTTAACTTGTTGGCAGACAAACGAAATAATAAATTTAATAGCCCTAATCAACCAAGGTTAAACGATTGTGCGGCAGTTCTAGCTGTCTCGACCAACTGCTCTCTTCCTAATTGTTTCAACAGAAACAAATACACATTTATTTATTTGTGAATACAAATCTTGTGGAAGAGTAAGTAGAAATGTTTTGGCAAGATGATTAATGTTAAGGTAGGAATTTTGAGTGTCTTTCAGGTTCTACTCATGCGGACCTTATATCTACTTATTTCTAATCATTTTTATATTTCGAAACTTGCATCTCGCGTACTTCTTACGTTTTTTTCACATTCTACTTTTTGATCTGCCAATTGGCATGTACGGCAATGGAGTTTTCACCGGCACATACACCACAACAACGAGGACGTCTAGTAGAGGTGCTATACCAGAGGTTGTTAATAAATTGAAAGTCTAAGTTCTAAGCAATTGGCCTATATGAAAGTGCAGGATAACATCGGATAATAAACCTTAAGGTAGTGTGTACAACACGGACCTTTTGACCCAAACATTAGAACTAAGTCTCCAACTAAGTCATCAGGATCACACATACTCCTAGCAAGACTAGTCAGCCCAAGAGAATTAAGAGTGAGGAGCGTCAGAACTTCCACATAACAGAGCTCACTGGTAAGAAACGAACTAAAAACGGTTATTCTATCTCATCCTCTTAGCTAAACGAACCGGCAACTTGGTATCTGTATGTAATTGATTTAGTGATTGACCACACATCTGTTGTGACACTGTGATAGTTAGACAGTACATAGAATTCATAGTCAGACACCGCCGTCCGTTGTTCCGATATATTTGCCCACATTGTAGAACAAACAGGAACTAGCAAATGGGAAACATGGGACCCTCTTGAGAACAGTCGTACCAGTCTCCACTAGAATGCACAATCCATTCTACTTGGACGCAGCCATGGGAGCCACGACCAGTGCTCACACAGTGATTAAATTAACATCTGTTGCATGTACTCCAGCTACTCTTAACAGCAAAAAACAGGCCGCGGACGTTAGGAAGGAAAATGTTAACTACAGTATCCCAAGACACTAAAACCAGGCGCCAAGGAAGTTTGACGAAACTCTGATTTTATTGAATATTTCATTTTTGAATGGTAACCTAATATAAAGTGGAGCTGTAATTGATAACAGTGGGACAAATGCAGTCCACTGCTTGAAGTGGGTACCACTGGGAAGACAGTTGCACTTGTATGAGAGGCAGAATAGTACGGAAAATGGACCCTCTTTTTTAGAGTAGGGCTAAATTTAGTATACATTACACTAGTAGTCTTATGGACGTCTGTTAGACCATCGATTCGATGGTTGTGTGAAATTCGAGTTTGATACGATCAACCATGAGCCACTTGAGATACCGTCAAGGACGAAACTCCGAATACTCAGGAGCCAAGCAGTGTCGAAGTCTGCGGAGTGCCTGATTTGTCCAGTGATGGTCGGACGGACACGATTAAAAGTGGCATTGGCCATACCACGGCATAGGTCCCCACATTACTATGGAAACCAGAGCTTACCGTCATTTCGTCTGTTACACCTCACGACCAATAGGTCACAGAGTCTGATCAGACGGAGTTGACCTAACTGAGGCTCTTTACCCATGGTACTTGTCGAAGATTTTCCCCTTCACTAACGTCAGGTATTGAGTGAACCCATCAAGACCGGTAGAATAACAGTGAAAAAGCCAAACAAGAGACACCTCGGTGTCCGTTGACCTTAATCAACAACCCATAGCACAGGACACAGAGATCCCAATCCCGCCAATGGAATATTGTAGAAAAGCACAAAACGTGCACCTCCCCAGTTCCGACATAACTGGTTAACCGACTTTGAACAACCATTTTTCCGCAAACCCGAAGACAGATGGTTCAGAGTACATTATCTGAGACCAGAAACATAACTTCACTGAAACCTGAAGATCGTAGTCCCGACTAAAACGCGGGAATTTCCCGACATCCCAAATGAAATGACCCAGGATGATGGCCACTTCTACGATGCCATAGGATGCACAAAACAGGTGGAATAGTGATGTACGCTAGTAGCCATTGCACGGACGTAACCCCATACAGTAAAGAACTTACAGAAGTGACAGAATCATGCTGGTGATGCTACAATGCGGACAGCGCAAAGTGCTCGACTAAAGGAATAAATCGGCCTCCCACAGGTTCTAACACCTAAAAAGATAGAGCAGTCCAGGGATATTAAAATCGCCACCACGGCGTTTTGAACAAATACTATTAGCTGAAGATTCAAACACTCCGTCCCTAAGTAACATTAAGCGAAAAACCACTCTTACATAATGCCTCCATAAGCGGCTTGTCACAAGTTCTGTGAGTTCAGGAGTGTCTTAACATGTTGATTACAGGAACAATGAGTGGAAGCTATCAGTACGCCGGTACATGACTTGTTCGGGCACTCACTGGAGACACATCAACATTCGTGAGAGTTGGAATAGACTACTCGCTCTCCGATCTACAGAGCGGGGGTGTTAGAAATGACTCGAAGGGAACTAAATAGAAGAGGTTAAAACTCATCCTGTCGAATTTTCATATAATGGGCCTTCTATCCCTTTTGACTTACGTCCTCCATGGAAACCCCCCCCCCCCAGTTCTCTCCTCAGAGAGCAGTGTTGTATTCATAATGACAGAAAGCTTGGAGACCAGCACAAACTACATAAGGTCAGCAGACAAGACAGACAACTATAGCAGTCAGTAAATCCCTAAAATAAATAATTCCATAAGCCTTCAACATTGATGCTGACCTCATTGGTTTTATTGAGTACATCCTGGATGAAAGCGCTAGGTTATGTATCTATGCCAGATCACGAATGGGTACTCCATGCTACTGATCTCTTGCAAACACTAGCTAGCATAGGTCGGACACTTCTCAACACATCGAAGACCTTTCAAATATATCTTCGAACTCAGTCATTTCTGACTTCTGATTTAACTGAGTTAGAATACCTTGATTATAAGAGCGTTACAGATAAAGACGTTGTCAAACACTGATTACGTATGTTATCTTCACAAACTACCACTTTATGCTCTGACAATTTGGCGCTTTCACTGTAGATTTAATCCGTAGTTTCTTTTGAAATATGTGGATGGCTACACCCTGATATTCACAGTGTTCCCTCATGCTCTCTCTTCTAAAGATAAATAAATCTGTTGAACCCAGTACAGAGGCTAGTACCTAAGTAACCTACTGTGCTAAGGAACTAATCTGACGAATATTGTTCCCATCAATTTGAACTAATCTCACTTAGCTATGAGAGAACAAGAGGCGATCCAATTGTGATGTACAACATATTCAGTACTCCAACATACCTCAGAACGGGTATTTTACAAATAAATCACTACCACACTGTTTAAGAGAACCCCAGAAACATTGTACTTCAAAGCGCGAGAACAGCTTTTCGTTTACTTTTTCTATCTAAGAGTTGCCCCTGCATATGAAATGCTCTTCTAGTCAAAGTGATCATAGTCATCCAGTGAAAAATCTCAAGGGGAGACTTGATAGACACGTTCTCACTCATAGCTTACTGTCTTTCACTTGGACTAGTTCTATCTAATGGTTGTCATGACACCTACCTACTGTTAAAATTATAACATGTCATTATTCTTATGACGTCCGATCTGTGGTAATCGTATAAACTGTGAGAATTAACGAAATAAATGCAAATGATATCAAAAACTACTTACAAAATAAGTTTCTCATGCCCATCTCTATACATCTGTGCCTTCCTTATAGTCGTGCATTTACTTCCAACCAACTGACTTATTTACTATTTACTTGAAGCGACTGTCTTCTCGTAGCATTAGAATTTTCTACATATTATTTTTCAAGTTACGAACAACCTTCTGCCCGTTTATGTGATAGCTGCCGATCTTGTGAAGTTCATTGGATTGGGAAGAATTCATTCAGATTACAAAATACATCAACCCATACGTAACTAATACTGAGCTGACTGGAACCAGTAATGTGGCAAGACTATCGCTGATGGAACACTACCAATTAAACAGGCTTGTGATGAAACAATCGGAAACTAATGCAAACAAGGCTTCTGATCACAACAGCTTGTCACAAAGCTGTTGGGTACATTAAAAACCGATGTGAACATTGGATATGTTTGATATAAGTGGCCTTCTCAAATAGGTTCGTTACAATATGCTTTTCGAAAAGTCATTAACATGTGACTTTGATGATATCAAACCCGAGGAAGTTCTCATCCTTTTTCCTGTTTTGTATCAGTCCGATGACTTGATGCAATGCATTTCAAAAGTTTCAATGACACATAATCTCCGTCATCTTCTGGGTAATCTAATCAACACTTTGAATTCCCTTAGAAGTTTGAAAATCCCTATACTATGGGAAGAAACATGCACCGAATATTCTCTGTCGTAAGTACTGTTTTTTCTTAGATCACGCGATGTAGTTCCATTCCTTCATTTCCTTCCCTCGTTCTAAATTACGAATCACAAAATGCTTTGGGGAAGTTAAAAACACTCATGCTACTTATCACTCATTTATGCAACGATGTGAGTTAATTTAAATACTCTAGTTCTTATATTTAGAAGCCAGATTCAAAATGCTCGCTAGAAAGCTGTTGCGAACTCATGGAAGCTGAAGCTCTGGAAACTGAAGTTTTTATTATCTTATGTTTTATATTTCATGGTTAGTTCATATAGATATCAAATATAACTTCAAGGTCTTTCGAATTACCACTTAGTTGGGAAGTTCTTTTGTGGTTATTTGGCTCACTGTAATACTGTCAATCACAGTATTTTACTGAAGTTGGCAGTTAACTTACCCTCTGATTGGTGGCCTATAGTCCACGAATTATGGAAGCTGGGGAAGTCTCTCACAACCAAGTATGTTTTTCAACTGTTCTTTAATGTATTTCAGATCCTGCCATCAGGGTGACAATTCGCAAGATAAGGATGGGATGCAGCGTATTCCGCATTCTAAGTCAAACGTTGGAGCCCATTTAAACTCATTTTCATTGTCATGTCGTATTCAAACAGTTTTATTTTACTTGGTAAAATTAAACCCACACGATGCCATTACAGTAGTGGAGAATTGCGTGAGTTTTTTCACTTACGATATTCTAAGTAATTTACACTCCTATAATCTATTTTATGAAAACTGGGTCACTATTATGCATTTGAAGTTACTGTGTTAACAAAAGTAGCGTTAAAATTCAAGAAACATAAGAGGTTATTCTTTTTTAGCAAAGCAATTCAGATACCATCTTAACAATAGTACATTTTCACGAGTAATTGAGAACTTAGCTTAACGACCTATCATAACAAAAATTACTGAATTTACCCATTTATCTGTAGTTCTTCTGGAAAACTCCGATCACAGTTTACTAAAGGTTTATTCCTTATCCTTTCTTGGAACTAAAGTTTGTCAGTCCATTTGTAGAACTTTTAGCTTTAATACCCTATAATAAAACCTAGTTAAATTGTCTGAAGGTTTTTTAGTCATATATAATGCTCTTCATCTCAATTATACTCCTCCGTACTGCTTATTGTCTATCAGGATTCGACTCGTGTTCTATATTTGTTCTGTATTTGTTATTATACAGTTTCGAAAACCACGTACGTCACTGAGATCCCGAATTTTGATCTTGAAAACCTAAGTTCACAGATTATTTGACTAGCACCGTGCCTAAGACTCGTGTCTATGCAATTGTTAGCTATGCTTCCCTTTATGATCTAGAATTCCGTATCAGTTCGTGATGCACCATTCAATACGTTGGAAGTGTTTAATTATATTGGACTTTGGATCTAGTTTTGTTACTTATACCTGTGGAATGATGCTTGCAACTGAAACATGTGGCTGCATATACTTTTTGTTTTCAGATTACCACCCGTCAGTTTCCAGGCTTAGTTTTGGATTTACTTTTTGGATTGATCAATAAAGAGGGCTATACATTGAATTTTTTGAAAAGGATTTTGCTAGACAGTGGACAAGACATTCGATCTTGGATGAGCAATTTTCTGAAGCTTCCAGTAAGCGTCTCCGAGTTTCTTACTTATGTTTTTAATAACACAGATATCTTTATAAAAAAAACTTGATTTATAAATGCACAGCTAATCCATTAAATCAATCTATTTATTCTAAGATTTTAGTTTCTCTGAACTTGGGTTCTTGGGCTTAAGCTGCAGTTAGTATTCACGTTAACTAAATTGAATCACAAGTTATTTTGTTTTATATCCTTGGGAGCATCAGATCATCGAAGGAAAAATTAAAGCCTTTTCTCATATCCTTCTCATTGTGCACAATGTGACAACACTATATATGGTAAATTGTCGTTACAATCGGTATCTTGATAAAGCGAAGTTATAAATTTTGTATTGACTTGGAAGGAGTCTATTCCATGCAAACGTAGTTGTCTTTTGTTTATATGAGTATATAGAATAAGTTTTCATCGATCAGGACTTTTACCAAATATAAAATAATATTCATATCGAAACAAACCAATAAGGTATAATTGTTAGGAACATGTACATACAGCTTGTCAATGAGGAATGAACTTGTTTTTAATTGCATTATTGGGTAAAGTAAGGTCCATCAGTGGAGTGATTCCATGTTAGTGCAGCTAATTAGTGTTTTATTAACATAAAGGTTAAAGGATATGTAATCTTGAGATGTATAAACCGGTGATTGTATTCGATGATAATATTGCAAATAAAATTAAATACTGTAATTACAAGGTAGAAATAATTCTGTTTTACTGAAAAAATGGGTTGTTTATATGAGATATAGTCAGTTACTTCCGTAAATCGTATTTTATGTGTACCTCAAAAATCTTGCTAAAATGGATACAGTACTTAAACTTCGGTTGTGTTGACTCGACCATGTAAAGGAAAAAAGAGCGGACATCTGTAAACATATTCAAAAGCTATGAGTTTGGTTTTAAAATTAATTCTGGGACGAACGTCTTCATCCTCCAAATTTAACAAAAAGATCGGTTAGTATCCATTACTGATTGAGGTAAATGGGATGGGATTAAGAGTTGCTCTAATGAAACCAACCAAAGATCCATGGGTGGCATATTATGTAAGTAATAAGCAACTCACTGTTAAAGTTTGTTTGCGGTTAAAGTTGATTTATTTTTAGCATTTTCCACACCATATTTTTTGACGGCCTTTTACTGTGCAGCATTATATACCTAAACTCATAAAGTACTTTGATTTTGAATTAGAATTTTAACAAGATTCACTAAATGTGCTCAATATTGGGTGTTTGTAATGTCAGGTTTCAAAAAATTTAATCAGTAAGCATGTGCACGGTTTGATTATTTATTCGGACTTCGTTATTTATAGACGGAAATACAATAAGATATTCTTTAGATCCAGATTACATGTATTTAATGATTTCTGTTGTCTTTAATATACCCATGGATTTCAATATGGCTTTTTTCACCATAAAATTTTTCAGTCTTCATCATGGTACTTGGATAAGCTAAGCCATCATTTTATAAAAATCACTTCTTGCCTTATACCACGTGATTCTGCAATTCCTTTGGATGATAACATGATTCTCACTGCGTTAACATTGCTTCGTGTGTTAGCTGCATTTCGTGGGTTTATAAATTACAAGTAAGCTGTTTCTTCCTTTCCCCTACTATTGTTTTTAATTCATGGCTTAAGCAATAAGCTAAAGAATAACAAATATTTGTGTAGTTCAAGGTAATGTTCTCACTAATTTTTATTTCGGCGCGGCAAACATACTACTTAATACTCCCTGGTAGTATAATTTATTTATTGAGAATTTAAGTTTCCTCTCAGCTTTGCGCAATCCACTCTTAAAAAGTAACCGATTGGTTTCGAAATACTTTTGTCGGTAAATCATTCTTGATATTTCTTATTTTACTATATTCATTTGCCAAACTTACTATGCTTGGATATGTCAAGTTCTTCAATGAGTAGTATTCTGTTTGTTTGGAAACAAACATTCATATTGAAAATCCTTTACTATAACTAGGGCTTTTGGTAATAAAAATAAATGTTGCGAAGAAATATTTCTTTTTAATTGGCTTTATATCGTAGCTATATATATATATATATATATATATATATCAATTATAATTTAGCATCAGTTAAGTGATAATATTGCGTAATAGTACGTTATATTAATTCCCCGATGATTATGAAAATGATATTGATTGCTTGGTCGAGTAATTAAAGTAGGGAGGTGTATGAGGTAATCACAATACCCAAAGTAACTATCCACAAATGAGTCTAAGAAGAGGTATTTTCATATAAATCTGGGATTTAAAGTTGATTACACATCCCAAATACTTCGGGATGTTGTGCCTTTGTCAATTAAAAAAACATCTTTAGTAGAAAACTACGATAACCTTTAACAAGCGGAAGAATATTTTCCATATCTGTGGAGTGTAAACTCCTCTGTCTGTATACCTTCGTGTTCATCCACTAGTTCACCCATGGAGTAAGGTAGTTGAGTTGTAGCCAGCACCCTTTCAACATGGATACGAGGGTAATATTCAAGCTTGGCTTTACAAGGAAGGATGGAATGTGGTTAGAATCTCCATCTTCGAAGATTTGATCGACTTTAGTTTGTTTATATAATCTTTCGAAATCTACCATGATTTCATCGTATCTGACTCCCTAATATCGTAGAAGATCCTTTCATCGGTCATATGAAGCCTGAAATTTGTGTTTACGCAAAGCGTTTCATCTTTTTCTGTACCGTGCTTTAACCGAAGAATATTGTTAGTTGTTTTATTCTTATTTGTTTGATGTTTTAATTTACAAAGGCCGCTCTTTCTGTAATTATTTTCTTCATATCTCCTTGGATTCGACTCCTAATTGCTACCTATATCATTTCATTTGATCCCTCTAATGCCTTTACGATCAAGAAAGAAACATTTTAATTATTTTACTCTATTCACACGATAATCTAATGTTACCTTATTTCCTTTACACTTGTTCTTTATTTGTGATTACTCTATAGAAATTACATAGCCTTATATTTTCAATTACACTATTTTACATAGTATTAAAATGTTCCAATTGTATCATATTTGTGCATTGTTCAAGTGTCGTCTTGAAATTAGTCTTTATAATCTTGTAAATAAACCAGACTATACAGCTTGATGATAAGTCTGTTGTAGAGAGATCACTTTGCTGAATTTTGTGTGCTTGTAAAATTGGTTAAATAACTATGATAACAAGTCAGTTATGAATTAAAATCACGTCACAGTAGAAGATGAATGATACAATTATGTAAAAACAAGGAAAGCAAAAAAACGAAATGGCGAACCTATCTAGATCTGCTCTGGTAAAACAGGATTGTATATATTAATGTAGAACCCTGATAGAAAGTCTAATTCAAATAAATTTCTCCTGCTCCATTAACTTTTTATCAAATGTCTGGATGAATCTTTTATCTCCTTGCTTGGTTGATTAGAAATTCAACCGGTTTTTAACTGTAAATATTTTCCAAGTTGTGTATTAATTTCTTTCAGTTACCTTAAAATGATGTAAGATGTTATTATTTAATTTTATGCTTCATATGAAGTGTTGTTTCGGATACAAACTGTATAACAATTTGATCCTCATAATTTTCCATTTGAATGCATAAGGCTGATTGAAATTGTGTACCAAATATTGTCAAGCTCTCACGTAGTTGTGTTCCATATTGTTTATATGGTGTATGGCAGTATTTCTAGCATATCTTAGTTCAACTGACAGAGCGATCTGATTCTTTTGATAAACTCATCAATATATTAGTTGATTAGCATTACTGTCATAGTTACATAGTAACCAGAATTTTAATTATTTAACTTCCTCAGTTAAAGTATTTGTTAAACTGCAACTGTTTAATGTCTTTCGAGACTAATTTTTCAGTAAATACTCGTGTTTTTAGACGGAGTTGGATAGTGTCTAACAGTGGAATCTAGGTCGTCTGTTTCGCTCTATTCGAGACTCGTCAGCCGGATATACCCACATCCTTGTGTTTATATTCACTCTAGGACTTGAACTCAATGCCCTTCGCTTCAAGTGTTAATGCGTGATCCACTTAACTGCTTAGTCCAAACAATCACAGATTTGTACAACGGGTGTCAACCATAATTCAGTTGATCAGTAGCTTTTAGCATGTGTACATCCTGAGTAAACTACCTGGATATTGCCATCAGTCACAAGCATTCTCCAAAGCGAAGGCGATCCACTCAGGATCCATATATACTAAAAGAGACTGATCAATTACAGACCTTAACACTGAGGACAGAAAGATTCAAACCCTTGCAAGTGAATTATAACATTAATTTATTTTGAGATAAATTCTGCTTCGTATGCTTCGTATTTGAAAGTGGAGTGAGTTGGTGAATAGTAAACTGGTTGTACAGAAAACTAGTTTTGTACTTTGACACCTATTTTTCCATTTTAGACGCATTTTTGATCCTGATTTACGATATTTAAGATTTAATTACATTAATTAATTAATTTGTGTTGTGTCACACACACAGAGAGAGATCGATCTTAAGGGATGGGGATAAAATCAAACAGCTAACTTTAAGTCAAACGATTTAATTATACTGCTAATAAAGTTGAATTTTATTTATTTAAACACATAAATATTGGTACAAAAGGATATTAAAATAGTATATACGCCACGCAATAAAAATGAGATTATGAAGAAATCGAGAAAGGGGGTGAGTATAATGAAAAAAAAGAACAAAAATAAATCGAAATTAGTATATAGGAGGTGAAAATGATAATAGTAATAGTAATTGTTATAATAGAAGGAGCAATTCATTCAAGAAGTTCCTCTACATTATACTAAGTGAGCTAAAGATTACATCAGGACTACTACTTGGTTTTATTCTGAGTCACGTCTATTTATTTATTTATTTATTTGAACACATAAATATTGGTACAAGGGGGCACCAAATATATATGCGCCACAAAAAAACAACGAGAATAGGAAGAAAAGAAAGAAGGTAAGGTGCGTATAAGGACAATAACGACCACAGATTAGTGTAAGGTAGTGTAATAATGATAATAATAATAATAATGACGGAAACGGAAGGATACAACCAGAAGAATTCTTTCAGTTAAGGAAGATACAGCCACTTTTTATGAAAAAAGTAAAATAACTTTACAGAAGGGTCGCCACTGGCTTCTATTCTGAGCCAATGTGTAGTACCATCTCTAGGACCCCAGCCAGGGAGTCGATAAGGACCAACAGAAGCCAGCCCTTTGCAGCTTTCTTTCATATCACGACACCATGTCATACACTGACCACCTCTCCGCCTCTTCCAACCAGTCCCAGTGTCGACAAATAATGCACAACGTGGAATTCTCTGGGACGACATTCGTAGAATATGTCCAAGTCACCGAAATCGATGTTTCAAGATGTTGGCACCAATTGCATTATCGTGTCTGCTCCCGAACACACGATGTCTAACCTCTTGATTACTAATATGGTGTTGCCACTGAATCTCAGCAATCCTTCGGAGATAACGATGATCAAACACAGAGAGTCGTCTAACATCCTCAACTCGGAGAGGCGAGGTTTCACAAGCATAGAGGAAAACTGTTCTCACCGACGCGTTGTAAATCCGACCTTTTACAACCAGACTGACATCACGAATGCGCCAAAGATGGTCCAGATTGGCATAAGCTACTCTGGCTTTCACTATACGTGCATTGATCTCATCACTCACGCCACCACCAACACTTATTCAGCTACTTAGATACACGAACTTCTCGACTATTGCTATCTGCTCACCATGCAGGGTGAGTACAGGATTAGAATTCTGCCAGTCTTGTAGAAGTACTTTGGACTTCGAAGGTGCAAAGCACATACCGTCCCTACGGACATTGATTGCCAACTGATAGCGTTTCAAGCTACTGTGACAGTCTCTGGGGCCCCAACCAGGGAGTCGAGAATGGCCAACAGATGCTTATACTGTACGTGTACAGGTGTTGACGTATGCTAGTGTTTTGGTTATTTAAAGATTTGTGAAACAAATCTATTTGTTGCTCATTTATCTCAATTTGTTTTTACTTCGAAATGAATTCTTTTCTATAGTTGGCTATTTCCATGTTAACTGTCGGTCATTATTCCATCTAAAATCACTTAACCGATGATGGGTAGCTAGGTTGACACCAGATACTGACTATGGAAGACTTTTTATTTGGTTTATCGAAATATTAGCACCGTTGTAACTCTGATCTGTATTCTTTGTGTTTATATTGGAGTTATAGCTGATAATAACACTAGTTGTCAGCTTGAATGATGTAAATTTGAACCGTTGACAAAATTATCTAATTAATGAGTCATTATTGAATTGAACACAATCCTCTTTCTCCTTTGATCTCTAATCTCAGTGGATATAATTGTAAGCATTAAAAAATGGTGAACTTAACAGGGTAGATCACTAGGTTTTTTTAAATTGTCTCACATTTATTTTCAATATTCAAAAGCTTTGTGATGGGATTTTTATTCAATATTACTTCCGTTCTTTTTAATTCAATGTGTTGATTATTCAGTAGTAGTAGTATTTGTTTTATTTTCCCAGTATGGTCATTTATTCTGTATAACTATTTGCTATGATGGAATTAAAAGTCAAAATTCGATTGATTTACTCATTATGATTTTTGTTCAATAATACTTTCTTTCTAATTCAATGTAATGATTAGTCAATGTAGTATTCGGTTTTCTTTTCTCGTATGATATTTTATTCTGTATAATATACGATATTCTTGTATTCCATTGACATGAACTATGCTCTATATGTGATTTGTTATAACTGATGTGATTTCATCCTAATTATGAATCAAAATGGGTGTGCAATCAACATATAATTGAGTGTATTTTCGACTGGGAAAAATAAGATTCTCTGATACAACACAGCACTCATCAATCGAATCACACTTGACGAAGAAGCTTTGGAAGATGTAAAAACCGTTACATATCTGGGGAGCATCATTGATGAATATGGTGGATCTGATGCAGATGTGAAAGCGCGAATCGGCAAAGCAAGAACAGCATATTTACAACTGAAGAACATTTGGAACTCAAAACAACTGTCAATCAACACCAAAGTCAGAATTTTCAATACAAATGTCAAGACAGTTCTACTGTATGTGGGGAACTACGAAAGCCATCATCTAGGAGATATAAATGTTTATTAACAGTTGTCTACGCAAAATACTTCAAATCCGTTGGCCAGACACTATCAGTAACCACCTGCTGTGGGCGAGAACAAACCAGATTAGAGAGGAGGAAGAAATCAGGAAGAAGCGCTGGAAGTGGATAGGACACACATTGAGGAAAGCGCCCAACTGCGTCACAAGTCAAGCCCACATTTGGAATTTTCAAGGCCAAAGGAAGAGGAAGACCAAAGAACACATTGCGGCGAGAAATGGAGATGGACATGAGAAGAATGAACAAGAATTGGATAGAACTGGAAACGAAGGCCCAGGACAGAGTGGGTTGGAGAATGCTGGTCGGCGACCTATGTTATATTGGGAGTAAAAGGTGTAAGTAAGTAAGTATTTTTGACTAGGGTCTTCGTCGTGTTTTGGCGGTTAATAAATTCTCACTTATATCAGTCCTTGTCCTCTTACTTTCGCATCGTGGAACTTGTCGAGGTCCCTCGTTTTGAGTGTAAGCGATAAGCGTTTCCGACACAACAATCAGCGATGGTCAGATATGACAAGTAGCGTTCAATCCACAAGACTTATCAGTGGCGACGGATGAAAAAAAGAACCAAGCCACATTGTAAACTGGTTCTGTACTGAGAGTTATTTGAATACTTTTTTTATTAGTTATAATAAATATATTATTGTGATTATTTGAAGTAGTATTTTGTCATCTTTCTGCAAAATTATTTCAGTTTCCCACCAGAACTGTCGCAAAAGTTATTGATTCTTCTTACACATCGAACAGTTGTTTCTGAACGTGGTTTACAATATATCAGTTATTCGCTCGCATTCTTAATTGGGTTACGTTCAAGTTTGGCAACAGGGTAAGTTATTTATTTATAAATTACAACAAATTATTGTTTCATTGTAGTAAGGATTTTAAGCATATCATGACACTAACTATAAAAGAGCACCATATTCATTAGACTGATTATTAAACAACAACTGATAACTTTTTGTTACATATTCTCCTGGTGAGGTGATATCAGTCCATTCAAAGACTTGCATTGTTAAGGAAACTGTTCATAAGCAACTTTCACTCTACATTGGGAGGATGTTCAGTGACTTAAGAGGATAGGAGAAGGCTAGTATCATCTGAGCCAAGATATGGGATCAGTTCTTAAGGTCATTAAATGTTTGTCTGAGTTTTGTAGGCAGACGCAGACTTACTGATTGGGATCCCCCTGATTATCGTGATAAATAGTTGACGTTAGATGATATGGCTTAGAGTTAGTTTCAAATAGCCAATATACATTCACTCTTTGTCTTCCCTTAGATTTCGAGTTTTAAATTTATCTCAAATTTTATGCCGTGAATTAATCCTTTCTTCTCAAATGACATTGTCTGTATATAATCCTTTCTACTATTGTAATGTACGAATGAGTCCAGTCCAGGTTGACTGCGTAATATTATATGCGATCCTACTATCTATGAGGACAGGAACAACTGTAATTCCCACGACGTGAAATGTGAACTTAAAGTTTGGTGTAAACGAAGATCTATTGTCTCTTCAAAAATCATTACCCCAAAAACTCCCAAAATTTTGTGATTAGATCAAAATACATTTGTGTTATAATTTTTACACACAAGAATATGACATATAGGGGAGTTATTGTAGTAACACACATTAAATATAGTTCGAATGAATAGGTACAGAGAATCTAATCTTCATACTAAACGGAAAGTTATCATTTGTCATACAGAAGTTTATACTGGATTGTTACCAGAAATATTGGCCTGGAAACGTCACTGAACAAAAGTTCACATATCACCTTGGTCTAAATTCATAATGAATTCGATACAAAAACTGTTGACCTAAATGATGTCATCTTGTTTTACCTCATCATGTCAAAGCATAATATATCTCATTCATAATAACAGTATTTGTTTTCTTTTATTCTACTTACAAATATTGATTTCTTCGTGGTATTCAATTTAACTCTAATCCTGAACTGATTTCACCCTATTACGTGCAGAATATCTTCAGATACTAATGGCGTAATGCACAATAATAGTCGTGTTCCTGCAAATGCAACAGATATTGAAAATACAATTGTAACTTGGCTCCAACGTTTAATAGATGAACAAGATATTTTCAATTCACTAACTCAATCATCATCGTCATCTTATCTGCGTAATTGTAATCAATTTTCAAAAACAACATCGTACATTGAACCTTTACTGCTTTTAGCTATCTTATTTCATACAAATCAACCTGGACCAATTACTGAACTAATATCAACTTTACTTGGTCTACGTATACCATCACTTGGACGAACTATCAATGGATGGCGTAAATTATTTTTCCAAACTGTTTTACAGAAAATGTAAGTTTCCTTTAAATCATTATCATCATAATACATTAATAATCCATACATACTATTGTTTAAAGAAACACATTATTTATTTTGTTCAATACACTAGGTGGTTACCTGTTTGGACTTAAATAGCTTGAAGACAAAAACCTAGAAAAAGTCTGAAGGTGTAAGATAACTTGCGTGTAAACACTTGACTATTTTGTTTGGTCTAAAAAAATAGTCATTAGATTATGTTGTATCTAAAGAGGAGAAATATGTATTATCTGTACCAAATTTTTGTCTATGCAAGCTAATGAATGTAGATGTGACATGACAAAAAAACATCAGTGTCATCTAAAAAACATAGGATTATTTATTACATTGATTAAAGTAATCAATATGTGTAAAATGGATTAGCATTAATATTAGGAAACATTACTTCGATCTGATAATATTTATTCACGGCGAATCCAATTTCAAATCACAGACTGGCTTTGATTAAACAACTATGCCTTCAGACATTGGAGTTGGCATTGATGAGGAATCCTTCAGCAGAATGAAATAGCTATCTAATGCTTCTTGGTTTTCGGTAGTTTTCTGACTAAGTTTAGTCACTCCGTCATATAAAACTTCAGATTCATTAACCTAATTTTATCTGACTATCGAATTTACCCCTTTCATTTTAGTCATATCAACTCTTTGCCACCTCTAAAGGTTTTTATAGGATCGGGAAACTCTTTAGCTGAGAAGTTCATATTCTTCATGTTCTTTACGTTCTCATTCATTGGAACTCAGCAGTTAACCAAAAGAATAATTTAGGAAATTTTTTCTGTTATTGTAGTCTACGTTAATCAATAAGGAGTATTTTTACTATCTTGAAAGAAATGATATTCCAGAAATATCTAAACCTGCATCTTCAATAACTTTATTCAAATTTCTTACCACTCAACTATCTAACCTGTCACTGAATGTTTAATATATATCTAATTCATATCAGGAGGGTTTTTGCGGATATTATGGTAATTTCAATGGTTGAGACCATCAATCGATTGAAGCTAGACCACCATAGGAAACCTGGAAGCACTGGATGGCCGTATCGTCCTACTATGGCACTCCTCAACAGTGCGCATCCACAATCAAACCTAGGACCTATCAGTATCATGCGCGAGCGCTTAACCACTAGACCACTGAGCCGGTATCCAACAGTGTTAGTGTCTAACTTCAATCAATCCACCAAATTGAGTGACACATCCATCATTGTCTTCAGTGAGTTACTATCTCACAATTGACCCAGTTGAACTCCGCTGGTCACTGCTTTTCACTGGAACTTCAGGAAACACCTCTTGAAGTCAGTCACTAGTGAGCATATATTAATTCATATCGAAAGGGTTTTTGTGGATATTATAGTAATTGTTAATTTACTTATAGTTTTTAAGTATTAACAATGTTATACACAATTTCAATATATATCGTAATAAACCAAGTTTCATATCAGCTCTTATGAAAATGGATACACATTTTATGTAATTAATCAGTTGGATGAAGTATTCATTAAAAATCATCTTTTTTTAAAAAAAAAACGGTTCTGCTCCTATATCCTGTCTTATGTTTTCGTAAAAAAATATATTTATGCAGATGATTGCTAATCAAGTTGCACGAATTCCAATTACGCCAAAATTGAGTCGACATTTAGTTGGTCACTTACCAACTCAATGTATGCTACAATTACTTAAATCGCATGCATTTGCTAAAAATAAACTACATACTAAGGTAAGATATATTTATTTATTTATTTATTTATATCTCTCTATTTTTTGATATCTTTTATTTAAAAAAAGACTCTGCCAAGACAACTCTGGCGTGTTTAATTTCAGTATGAAATCAAGGATACTGATTATTGTTATACATTGATAAATGTTTTGTTTTTCTTCATTTTCTTTCATTAATTAAATAATTACAATTAGATTCATTGGACACTTGCCAAATTTTTAAATTTTACATAGATAATAGTTAAGTTACATGATTTTGTGGTTAGTTCGTATAGTTTGTAAGTACATTTCATTATGAATTGATATGAAGTTATCCAAGTCGAAATTCAGAATGTAGCACAGTTATGATTACTGAAGCAGAAAATCTGAACCAATTTTCTACGTTTGGTGGTCCTAATATTAGCGGAACAATGCTTTGAAGATACTTATAATCAAATACTGGTAACCTACGTATACACTCTATTTTCAAAGACCACGTTTCACAGTCATAAAGCAGATCGAGACGAACTACTGGCCTGTATACTCGTCCTTTAGTTAGATAAGCATCTCATCTGCAACATGCTTTCTGAATTTGTGCTGAAATTTCGTCAGACATCAATGTACCAGAACTAATGAAACTCTAGAAATAACTAGAGTGGTCTATTTGTTCATCCACTTCACTCCCTATCATTAATTTAGGCTTTGTCGTGGATCAGTCTTGAAGCAACATTTTACAGTCATAGAATAAGATAAATACATATCAAATATGCCTAGAATGTTAGTCAATACGATCGTTAGACTATATTTTTCAGTTTTCACCAAACTGGATTGTAATATTTGTGTGTTCTAAGTCTATAGGAGATCAATCCTTTAAGTCAAGCAAAGAATGTATTCCTCCTAAAAGTATTTCTATGACGATGTTGAATAAGCATATGAGGACAATGGGCAGCCTCCACAGAAGCACTTAAAGTTTTTGGTTCTCATGAAACTTCACCGTAAGCTTTGATTTAGCCCATATCTGGAATGTGAACTCACTAGCGAAGTTACTAATTCATTGAAGTATCTTGGGCATTCGTATGTAATAACACGCATATTTTCACCAGTATTTAAATAAGCTTGTTCTACTGTTCATTGATTTTTGTTAATGCTAATATCTCTGTCACTAATGTAATAACTTGGGTGTAATTTCAAATTTTATCTATTTATTTTTCATTGTAGAAATGGATTATTGGACAGATACGTGAAAGTGTACGTCCAATTCATCCATTGCTACCAGAATTATTAGAAGCACATATTACGCATTCGTTTACTTCAAATTCTAACAATTCATCGTCATTGAATAGTGATATTCCTAGTATTACTGGTACTACTACTACTACTAGTAGTATTAGTAGCAGTACTATTACTACCAATCCTACTGCTTCAACAGCTTATATCAACTTATCATTAATTTCTGAACAGGAATTAATCAATGAATTCACGAATTCTAAATCTTCTAATTTGATTCAATTTTGTGCACCAGGGATTCATTTACAATCGAAAATTAATCATAAATCTGTAAATCGTTTATATATTTCAACTACAGAACAAGATTTTACTCCGCAGTTATTATTTCTATATTATGCATTTTTTGTTTTCGATTATCAGTTCAATTTACGTTTAACATCTAATCGACGTAAGTTTATTAAAACGTGGCATTATGCTACATTACTGCTTCCATTGATTATGCAATGAAATTTTTACTGGTTTTTTATTAGTTTATGTATGACATTCATTTGTGATGTAGTTTATACATTTTATTACTTCACTTAGATATCCTCTAGAGTCAGTCAGTCAGCTACAACGTAGGACCAGGCACATGTATGCATCGGCCCAGGTTGCCATACCTCATTAGCACAGCAAGATGAACACCGGATTCATAGGAGTGGTTAGGTCAAAGGTGGTAATATATAGGAGAAAGATTGCAATAAGGATATAGTATAGGAAGAAAGAATTAGTTCGTAGAAAGAAAGATGTGAAGTGATCTTAATCTCTTAGTTTAAGAGAAGACAGAGAGTGTATACACCGACGCCATTGTGATCGATTCTGAGCCATGTCACCAAGGGTCTCCAACCATTGGTTACGAAAGTCACGCGGACCCCAACCAAGTAGTCTGCATCTACCAACATGGCTCAGACTAGAAGTTAGTGACTTCAGGCACTGATGCCACGTTTTGGTTTGGCCGCCCCTAACTTTCTTCCAACCATCCCCTACACCGGTTAGCATTGCACGTCGCGGTAATCGGTGTTCAGGCATACGTAATACGTGGCCCAACCATCTCAGTCGATGAAGATTCATAACCTCATCAACTGATTTACCATCATTCCCTAATACCCTGCGTCTAACCTCACTATTACTTACCCGGTGATCCCAGCAGATGCCAGCAATATTTCTAAGGCATCTGTGGTCAAATACTAGTAGCTTACGGGTGTCTTCTACTCTTAAGGGCCATGTTTCGCTGCCGTAAATTAAAACAGAACGGACAGCCGCGCAGTATACTCGTCCTTTTATTGATAGACGGATATCTCGCCTCCGCCAAAGGTGACGTAAGTTGGCAAAAGCCAAACGAGCTTTACGAATCCGTGCTGAGATTTCGTCAGACACCAACCCATTAGGGCTGATCAGACTTCCAAGATAAGTGAAGTTGTCAACACGTTCGACTACTTCACTCCCTATCCTTAGTTCAGGTGTTGACGCAGACCAGTCCTGAAGCAACAACTTGCATTTAGAGGGAGAGAAGCGCATCCCAAACATTCTGGCATTGTTGCTTAGTGCTACCAGAAGACTCTGCATTTTGTCAGCGTCTTCACCAAACAGGACTATGTCATCTGCATATTCTAAGTCGATAAGTGGACCTCCTGGAAGGAGATCAATACCCGAGAATTCAGTCGACGAGAGTGTTATTTCCATCAATAGGTCTATGATGAAGTTAAACAAAAATGGAGAAAGTGGGCAGCCTTGACGGACACCACTTGAGGTTGTAAAGGTAGATGACAGTTCGCCATAAGCCCTGACTCGACTAGTAGTGTTCGAGTAAAGAGCCTTCACAAGGTTTATGTACTTCTGAGGTACGCCTTTCAATGACAGACACTGCCACAGAGTCTCGCGGTCTACAGAGTCAAATGCTGCTTTTAAGTCAAGAAAGACCACCATCGTCGGACGCCGATAGGTATGCCTGTGTTCTAGAACCTGACGAATGGTGAATATGTGGTCGATGCAGCCACGACCAGGTCTAAAGCCAGCTTGGTTCTCTCGTGTTTGTAGTTCACGAGTCTTAGTTAGGCGTTTGATAATTATCGAGGCCAGTATTTTAGATACTATGTTTGTTAAACTAATCCCTCTGTGGTTGTCACAGGATGATTTTGACCCTTTCTTATATATTGGGACGATAAGTGATTGCGACCAGTCAGATGGGATAACGTCTAACTCCCAGATTTTAGCTAAAATATTAGTCAACCTAATCGCTAAAATTGGACCACCATCCTTAAAGACTTCTGGAGCCAGTCCATCTGGACCAGCTGCCCTTCCTCGTTTCAGATTAACTATAGCCTTCTCAACTTCAGCAAGAGTTGGGGGACCTACTTCAATGTTCCATTCACTTTGTCTGGGAATGGAGGGTAGTTGTAGAGTAGCTGAAGGCCAGCTGAACTGTTCTCTAAAATGTTCCGCCCATCGTTCTAAACGTCTGGACTGGGAGCAGATGAGAGTATCATCTTTTTCCGAAATAATCTCACTTACACTTGACTTATTAGTTCCAGTTTCTTTTATTAGTCTGTAAAGCTGTCTTGTGTTCCCTATAGTCGCCGCCTTTTCCATCTCTTTTGCTTTCGTTACCCACCACTGCTCACGGTCGTTCCTTAGACTTTTTCTTAACCTAGATCTGATTTGTTTACGCTCTTCATCATGTTCAGAACCTGATGGGACGAGTTTGCGAGAATCCATCAGTGTGACAGACCTTGAAGAAATCCACTGGTTCCTTGTAACTCTGTGGTTTAAGTCACTAATAGATGTCACTGCTGTTTCCACAGCTGCTTGTATGTCCTTCCAAGCAACATCTGGGTCAGCCTCGTCTTCACAACTAACTAAGTGTGACCTCAGTTGTTCCTGGAACCTACTTTTGGTTTTCTCGTTACTCAACTCAGTTCTAATGGGTCTTTTTAATGTGGCTTTTTTGCGTCCATTGAGGCGCAAGCAGATGCGTGCCCGTATTAGGGCATGGTCGGAGTCCAAGCAGGTGCTCCAGAATGAACGACAATCTTCTACCGACCCTCTCCAACGATGACTGATGGCAATATGGTCTATTTGAGTCCATCGTTGGTTTGGTGTAGGGGGTCGCCATGTTAGACGATGTCTCTCCTTATGCTTAAAATTTGTGTTTGCTAAAAATAAACGATTGTCTGAGCATAGCTGCAGCAGACGATCACCATTATCTGTTCGCTGTGTCGGAATACTAAAATATCCACCTAAATGCCTTTCTGTTTGGTTTAAACTGCCTATCTGAGCATTAAAATCACCTGCTACGAGTACTATGTCTGAGCGTTTAGCTTTCTGAAGAAGTTCGGATAGCTTTCTGTAAAATTCATCTTTCACTTCATCTGAGCTGCAGTCAGTGGGAGCGTAGGCAGAAACGACAAAAAGGCAACGACGTGTGTCCCTATCCTTCCGAGTTCTTACGTAGCCGTTCAGCCGAACAGCACATAGACGACTGTTGACGGGGATCCACTCTAGCAGTGCTTGTTCGGCCCTTATGCTTAGTGCTATGCCTACACCTGCCAGTCCACGAGAACTTGCCATCGGGTCACCGGACACACGAAGGGTGTATCTCGTTGGCTCTCCGTCTTGCCGAGGTGAGGTCAAGTGAATGACCACACTGGAATCCTGTATGCGTGTTTCGGAGACACAGCATACATCAATGGAAAGAGACTCTAGGGTTTTAGCCAAGGAAGCCTGCTGACCGATTTGACATAGGGTGCGTACGTTGAAGGCTCCAATGTGTAGTTTGGAGCGAGGTTTCAGTAGACCTGGGACAGTGTTTTGCGCACTAGAATCGTTGGCTACGGTGACACTTGAGGTGGAAGCCGAGAGAGGAAATACAGAGTTGAAAGTCGATGTAGGAGGAATAATAGGAATTGAAGAAGGAGGTTGATTATGAATACAGTGGACTTGAGTGCTGTTAGAAGTATGAGGGCGGTTATCACTTCCCGGTTGCCCACACCGTGGAAGGGTTGTTCTGGAGGTACCTGAAAAGGAAATTGGATTAAAGGTGGTCTTAGTGAACTGAGAGCGTGACCGCAGTGCCCAAGGGACAACTGCTTGAGGTCGGTCACACACGACCTTGTTATGGGTAATTTTTGTGTTAGCTCCGTACTTATTGAGACCTTACCGCCGGAGACGGATATCCGTGGGATAAGGCGAGGTGTGCATTTTTAGGGTCGACCTTTTCTAACCCCACCCCTCCTTGTGGGAAGGCAGCATCGCTGTCATGCTGGTTGTCTGAAGGAAACACCTTACTGCTGTCACACCTCTGTACAGTCAGCAGTACGACTTCGCCTTCGGACCTTGGGTTTGTTGCTTTTAGTCTTACCGCTCTTCAACCGACCTGTCTGACATGGTAGGACCTTGAGGAACGGTTGTTCCAGCCAGTATAGCTCGGTTGCTTCATCACGATAGGCAAGCCCGACCACCACGTCAAGGTAGCAACAACGGTCGGGGATATCCTCTAGAATCGGTTGAGGACTGTGAATGCAAGTTATTTAGTTCAAGGCAGAATTTCGAAAGGGAACAACCGGAGACTTTTGCATAACTCAGTACCCTGGTGGATGAATCTAGCGTCTCCGTTTTTTGTTGGGATTAATCTGTGGGTTAGCAGATATGGCCGATAAAATGACGTAAATCCATCCGGATAATCATAGTTTAAACTCAGTACAAGCTACAGCACCAACGGATAAAGGTAGTACAGCCATGTTCCAACAATAACAAATAACGGAACTGGCAAACCAACTAGCAGAATTACAAGCGACAATAGCCACGGTACTAACCAATCGATACAGATCACCGGCTAGGCAAAGATCCTTTTCAAGGCAGCGTTCATGGTCACCTAAACTAGCCACCGGGATCTGTTGGTACCACTGAAAATACGGCACAAAAGCACGGCGTTGCACACGACCGTGCGCGTTTACACCAACCAATAACGAGAAATCGGAAAACGTGCTGGCCAGACAGTAATGGCGGCGCCTGTTGCTGGCCACAACACCAGCCGTCTTTTTCATATCCTGGACTGTATTTCTGGCTCAGATTTGTTTGGTCGAAACAGGAGTAGAAATCAGCATAATCCCACTTCAACTTTCACGACGACGGCACATCATGAGTACCAAACTGTCACTCATCGCGGCCAACGAAGCGGTCATCAAAACCTATAGAGATCAATCTCTCATTTTAGACCTCGAACTCCGAGTTTTCATAGTTGCCTAGGTCAAACAACCTATTCTCGGAGCCGACTTTCTCAGCGCCTACGACCTGCTAGTAGACATGAATAAAAGAAGCTGATCGACGAAAACACACGTTTACAGGTGATTGGTACAATCACTACCAACTGTGAGATTCACAGTGTTGGAATAATAAAACCAGCGAACAAAGCTTCCACCGACGTCTTGTCGAAGTACGAATGCATCACAAGAGTTGATTATCAAAATGATTGCACCTTACACCATGTCCAACACCACATTACTACTAATGGTCCACCTATATACGCTAAGTCGAGAAGACTACCAGCACACAAATAACCGATTGCAAAGAGAGAATTCGAACATGTGATGCAACTAGGCATCATCAGGTAGTCTAGTAGCCCATGGGCTTCGCCTTTACACATGGTTCCCAAGAGACATCAGGACGGGCGCCCATGTGGAGATTATCGACGTTTAAATAATCAAACTACTCCAGATAGATATCCAATTCCTCATCTACACGACTTTTCTTAGAATCTACACGGAAAGCAATTTTTTTCGAAACTAGACCTTGTGAGAGCATATCATCAAATTCCGAAGTACTGCAACAACGAGTCAACGACATTATTTAAACCTATAGCATTTTTCTCTAAACGACTGTCGCCTGCACAGAAATGTCACAGTAAATTCGGACGGGAACTACTAGCTATTCATTTCGCACTAAAGCACCCCAAATTCTCACTCATCTATCATTTGCGACGTTTCAACTGGCAAAAAGCTCCCCTTTTTACCAAAAGCTTGTCGGCGACAGATATTTCAACATTTATACAAACTTCCACATCCGGGAATCCGAGTCACCACAAAACTCATCACGGAACGTTTCGTTTGATTATAAGTGCAATAATGTCGTTGACTCGTTGCAGTACTTAAGAATTCAAACAAACCAAAAAGTGTGACAATGGCTGTTTTTTTCAATATCTTCCGGTGCCTTCGGAATTTGATGATATGCTCTCACAAGGTCTAGTTTCGAAAAAAATTGCTTTCCGTGTAGATTCTAAGAAAAGTCGTGTAGATGAGGAATTGGATATCTATCTGGAGTAGTTTGATTATTTAAACGTCGATAATCTCCACATGGGCGCCCGTCCTGATGTCTCTTGGGAACCATGTGTAAAGGCGAAGCCCATGGGCTACTAGACTACCTGATGATGCCTAGTTGCATCACATGTTCGAATTCTCTCTTTGCAATCGGTTATTTGTGTGCTGGTAGTCTTCTCGACTTAGCGTATATAGGTGGACCATTAGTAGTAATGTGGTGTTCCGTCAGTTGTTGGTTTGGAATCAGGTTTTCCAACTCCCCTAGTTGTACTCTCAGTGTCCACCGACCCGGTTAAAGAGTCGTGCGTTCGTTTTTCGTATTCTCAATTTCGTAGACAACAGCGCCTCGAGAAGGTATTAACATGTCTTTTAAGGTTATATCGTGTACTGCACAATATTCATTGTTGAATTTGTAAGTCAAGACCTCATAAACATATGTTTCAGTAAAAACCACAAAACTATTTGTAGATTTAGGGTTGTTTTTGTATTCAATTTTGACTTTTTCTTCAGGGTTAAACTAGTCGATAACACTTATCATACAGTAACTATGTGCAAAAATTGTTCATTTGACATAAATGTTTTTTTCCAAAGTAAATATATCTGATATAAAAGAGTTTGCTTAACAATCCAAAATGATCGATTTTATTTTCGATCTGTATTCATACTTTAGCTACTAGTTCTTACATAAACAATACTATTCAGGGTCGAATACAAACATTAAAAGTGACATATTACTGACTATCGTATAAATTATTGATCGAGTTTTATCGTAGTTTATTTATCTTAATTAAACAACCATTGGAAACACTGGCCGACTGCTTCGTCTTATTATGTGATTCCTTTTAATAATGATGATCATGTGTTCACAAATAATTAGTCTGGAGAGGTAGTTCCTGGAGTTTTGGTGTGAAAATGTGGCCAAAGTGGCTCAAACATGTCGGGTACGAGTCATTTATTCTGCCATAACTTTAGGAAATGGTAGTTCAATACCGCGAATTGATTGAAATTAGACATGTAAACCGTTGGATTTGTAGACCCAATGGTTTAAAAGCTAATCACATGTCGCGATACCTGAAGTTTCTCGATTCGATCTCCTATGTGGTCGTGGGTTCACACTGTTGAGTATTTCTATACTAAGAAAAACAACCATCCTGAGTTCAACAAAATCCATTGTTTTAATTCGTTTTCGTTTTTTTTCTATTTGCTGTGCTTATATTCATATATTTATTATTAACACAGATCGTTTACCTAATGAACCATCATGTGTTTATTCCAATAAACTATGGGATATTATACCTATAACATATCTTTTACGATATGCTCGTGCACATTTATCAGATTATCGCTCTCTATATCCAAAATTATTGCAGTAAGTTATTGTTATCTTAAACCTATTTCCTCTTTCCTATTAATAATTCGATTTTGCTTGATTAACTGAAAGAAATTGATAAGAACGATGACAAATTAGCTAATTCGTAGCTAGCTAGACTAAACCATCTTTTATAGATATCAGTGTTATTGGTATGTTTTCTAAACGTACTATAACCTTTAGTCGTTATTTCTAATATCTTATTTATTACTTCTTAGCTTTACCAAATTAGTCTAGATTTTGAAGTGAGTATTACGTAATCTGTCTTGGATTATTTGTAATGTTTAATCTATAAATAAGCGGATGTTTGGATAATGTTACTTCTTCCATATTATTGTTGTTACGATCATAATTATCACTATCATTTCTAGGCTTATTATCCACGTATTCCTTTCCCAATAGAGTACTTTGAAGTTCCTTCATTAGGCAATAGATGTGCTGTCGTTGTTAATGCTATCTTGGTAACCAAACATAGTAGAATTAGATTGGTTAGACATTAACACAGCTGGATGATAGCTCAGTGGTTTAAAGACCCAGTGCTCTCACTCTAAACCGAATGTCCTGGGTTCGAGTCCCGTATGTGGAATTGTGGTTGTGCACCTCTGAGAAGTCCCGCACCAGGACGAAACGGCCGTCTATTGCTTTCAGGTTTTCAACGGTGGTCTAACATTAATCGGTTCATGATTTGAATCAAAACTTAACAATCTCCACAATCCTATACTGATAAAAATAGAGGTCATCAACAGTCTCTGTCTCCTGATGATTGCATCCTTCTTTTTAACATCTCTTTATCCAATATTTTTTATGCTTCTTGAGTGTAATGATAATTGCTTAATGCATTTTATTCTGTTCGATGATTTTGTGATTGTGTGCGTGTTTTTGCGTTGATTTGTGTGTGTGTAATAAGACCAACTTATGTTCACTCGAATTTCTCTCATATTTATTATCAGTTCTTTCTGAATAATGGATCAATTTCTGAACGGAAAACGAATAAAGAAATTAACATAAATGGATGCAAACATTTCTTAATCCTTTTATCAGATTACGAATCATCTATATATATATGTATGCTTTATTAAAATTTCTTGTCAGATGTGTTAATCGGGGTGGTCGCTAAGAGACCATGTTTGACCTAGGTTTTGTGTTAGTGGACACTCATCGGAACGGTGTACTCGCGATCTTGAGGAAACTGATGCTCTCTGTATGATTCAAACTTGGGTTACTCAGCTTAACATTCTGAGAATTTACCACTGAGCTATTTAGGTCCCGACTGACCTCCTATAGGACTGAGTTGTTTGCAACTGATTAATCACTGAGTGTCGACTGAGGTCATTCCTAATGCTGACTGAAAGGTATCGATCGAGTTACAATCCAAAGTATTTTTTAAATTGCTGAATCTCATTTATTATTTATATGCTTTCGTTTTTTTCTGATCTTGAAAAATATATTTAGTAACAATAAAGCCCTCTCATTCATATGGAACAATGATGATATTGATTCTCCACATTCAACAATCGTTTAGAATATTAGTCTCCAGTGTATACCTATGGACGCAACTTTTTTACAAGAGATTCTTGAATGAACAATTTGAGTATTATTTATTTTAATTTTCTTGTGGATTTTTAGTCCTATACAATTAAGTTGATGATTTTCCCGTTGCAAAAATTCCTTCTTATTATCAAAACATAACTGTCCGTCTAAGTGAATGATAATTGTTGTTTGACCATTTATAAGTAGGCACTTTCACCCATATAGAGAACTTCATCTCAAGTTAGGTAAGGACAGATGATTATCTGGAATTCTGTTGATTTATTCACATTTGTTTAAATTACAGATGCCAAGAGATTCTAGATAATCAGAAGAAGAAATATTAACTTATCATTAATCAGTCAGGTATAATATATTTGTCATAATCCAGTCTTTCAAAAATTTATATTCTCACATTGATAAAAATTGTGGTGAAAAAGTGTTATATTAAACTTTCGTCTACATACAGTTTTATAATTAATTAGTTATGTTCTGGTTACATATTTCATTTTACTTCCTGATCGATATGTCACATTCTATTGACAATTTTAACTTATAATCCATTAAATTTTCATATATAGTGCATCATTTATTTGTTTATCATAAGTTATTTATTGGATTCATGGTATGGTGTGTGCTACTAATGTAGACAGATATAAGTAGTGTGTATCACTAATTGAAAGTGTAATGCCTGATGTCAGAAGGTTGAGAAAATCGAAGAGAAGAGAACTAGAACAGAGAGTGATTGGTAGGGAAAAGGAGGAACAACAAGGTCTGGGACAATAAGTGGACATTTTGCGAATGAATTATTACTGTATGGTTCTCAGATTTTAGTAATAGGTTCTGTAGTTTTCTGCTCAAATACATTTAGTTTTCCCCAATGTTGTTCTCATCCCCTACAATGGTTATCGAAACCTAGATTGTTTTTTTTATATTATTAGTGGGATTGTGAAGAGAAAAAATCTCACTAACTGATTTAATAAAACAATGTAGTCCTTCAACAGATTCGTTCGTTACATTCCAAAGAAATTCACTGAAGATGAATAAGTGTTGATATAACAAATAATCCGAAACAAATGTCAAAATGAACTTTTCATCCATGTAAAGAAGGAATTGTATTTGTGTGCCTGAACGATTTATTCTAGTCTATGCCAATAAAGTATATATGTTTTTCTGGATAAACGACTTATTTATTTCAATCCAGATTGCTGTATAACTCTAGTCAACTTTGTAATGATTATTTCAATGATTCAGAAATATCTTTTATGCCCTCTTTTAAAGATAAAAACAGTATGGAAGAATAAATCAACTTGCGATAAAAAAAACTACACAAGTTTCTGCATAAAATTAAAAGATGAATGACTTTTGTCTTTCATTACACCAAACGATATATCCTTGATCAATGTTAGACCACCATTAAAAACCTAGAGGCAATGGACGGCCATTTCGACCTTGTTGGGAACTCTCCAGCATTGGGAATTCAAGATTTCTCACATGGAACTGGAACCTAAGACCTTCGGTCTCATGTGAATACTTAACCTCTAGACCACTTGACCGGAATCCAACGATGTTTAAGACCATCCCTGCTTCGGTTTGAGCGCCTGGGCAGTATCCCAGCCTTTACACAAATCGAATGATTTGTGTTGCGCATATCTATTTGATACCTTGTACCAATCATTAATAGGCGATCGTTTTATTTTAATAAAAACTTCCATGTTATATCTCTTAATTTATGTATATTTGTTTGTCCAGATTGGTTACAAATCATTTTCCGCATTTAACTATGGGTGAAATGATGATACAAGATGAATTATTACTTGATTCAATATGGAGATCTGAACACGAACCTATTCGTGTTCTTTGTATTAATAAAGCTGAAATGAATTTATCACCGGTGAATAATACAACAACAATCGTAACATCGAGAGTAATGACGAACCAAACAAATTTTGTTTATCAACAATCGAATTATCCTTTGCCGTTCCGTGAAGAACAATTAAATCAAGGTTAGCCTGTTTTGCATTATTTTCCAACTTTGTCTTCGATGCTGTATGAGGTATGAGATTGGTTGTCGTGGTTGATCATATCGTGGATAGGTACTTCTTTATAAAGTACCTGGAAAGAAAACTGAGTTAGGGAGTGGTTCTGATGACTTAGGAGTATAACCAAAGACTCCAAGGAATAAATTCTTGGGGTCAGTCAAACATGCCCCTTTTGTGAGTAGTTCTAGGTGTGTTATCTCTCTACTTTTTAAAACCTACCACTGAGAATGGGAATCCATGGGGTAAGGTGATGTTTGCAATTATTAGGGGGGACCTTTTCTAACCTCTTCCTTATGTTGTGAGGTGGCAGGATTTCTGTGGATGTTGTTGGTCATCTGAGGGAAGCATCTTATTACTGCCACACCCTTGTACAGTTTCCACTACAATATTGGCTTCAATCCTTAAGTGCCTACTTTTAAACTTACGTCCCCCCAACCAACATACCTACCTCGATAAGACCTGAAGAAACGAGTGTTCTAGGCAGCATAACTTTATCGGGTCACCACAATACTAAAACCTGTCCACCACCTCAAGATTTTTGCTACGGTTGCGTTTTTATCTGACTGGAATTTTACAGGTTATTTTTCGATATTTGTCAGCGTAATCGTACTAGCCGGTTAAATGTACAAATGCTAATTTGGAAGTTCGTTCATTTGGTATTGACGTTTTTTTATTTTTCAAATCACTTACTCATGTGACTTCAAATTGTTTATATGTTTTGAAACCTAGATGTTGGAATTTCTGATTGTTTGTTTCAAATCGAATCACTTTTGAGTACTAAAATTCATGATAATTGAATTATGAACTATTGTAACCATTCTGTGATTCACTTAATAGTAATGCTACAAAACATGGTATACGTTGTAGTTGTTTTTTTTTTGGGAATCATTTGAAATCAAGCCCTCAAATCAATTTGATTACTTATTTTCTAGTATAATAATTATATTGATTTCCATAAATGTTTCTCAATGTTTTCTTGTGACTTCTTAGTTGACATATATGATCTTTCGCTGTTATTTTAGTATGAGAGCAATTTTTAATTTATTCATTCAACTTCAAGTTATTGTGATGAAGTAAGCTCAGTAGCTGTGTATTAGAGACTAAATGTACTTAAAAAGTAATTCTCGTCAATAGCTGAAATTGACTGGTGAACTGTTAGAACATAAATAGCGTATGCTTATCCAACCCTCAACTTGACAGGCGATGTCTTCTGGTGTAAGTGTATGTTGGGAGAATGCCAGATGCGGTTAGACTAAAACGTATCATCAGTACACAAGATCACTAACCGTTGATCTGAATCATGTTGGTTAGATCCACACGATCATCGTAATCAATAGCTGGAGACATTATTTAACATGGTTCCGAATTGTTCACAATGATGTAAACGCATCTACTCTTTGTCTTTCCTCTAGAACCGATGCACTTATGTGACAGCTTCTACGTTATATGTAACCGACTAACTGAAAACCATCATTGTTACAGACTGTTGAATAGCTCCAAATTAGGACTTAGTAATCGCTCATCATATACATTGGCAACTTAGTTGACACCAATCCAGGATATGGATATCACTTTCAAATTACTCAAAGTTCTCAGAAAATCACAAAGGACAATTATAACCGTTCATTCACTGGTGAATAGGTTTGTGGTGCGCTTTTAAGTGGTTGACAGTAACTCATCGATGCACTGCATTTCTGAGTGTGGTGACTAGCCTAGGAGTATAGTCTATTCGTTAACTCTTAGAAATATTCATCAATATATCTTGTAAATAATTACATTAAATGATACAATATTAATTCTATCAGTTGTATAATCATACAAACTATTGTAAGTTTTATATACATAAATTAGTGAAATATATTACAATCTTAAAGCTTTTATTTGGTTTCTATTAAATGATTATAATTTTAATAACTAACTAACATCAGTAGGAGAATCATCAAAGTCTATAAGTCAGTGAACAGATGTTTTTGGTCCTAGTTCGAAAGCACCATACATCAACGACCGTATACGAGCTGACTAGTTTTTTTTTAAAATCAACTTATACCATAGTATATTAAAGTATATAGTCAACTGTAGGATCTAGAACATCTATCTCATCCAATTTAAAACTTGTTGGCTGGATATATGTCCACTCTAGTGTCGATATTCACTCTGAAATGTCATTCAAACTGCTTAAGATACAAATATAACAACAAAAAATGATCAGAAAAATAGTTTTTAATATTAACAACGGAAAATTACAAATTCTGGCATAGAGTTCAAAGTGTAGTAATGTTAATTACAATTCATATTATGTATAAACTGTTTTTATTTGTTCTTCTTTTTTTCTTTACTTAATTATCAAGTTTACTTATCACTTATTGTGATATGCTTAGGTACTCTTCCCCTTTTCTTGTATCACATCACTTAACATACTGATATTTATAAATGGTAGGCGTGTGTTCTATTTCTATAAATCTTTCACTCTCTATATATATGAATATAATTATGCTTATTCATTAGGGAAATCTTTTATTTAGAAAACCAATTAATAAATTGTAATTCGTCGTAAAGTAAAATAAGTTACTATTGACTATAAGAAAAATAAAATCTAGTCAATATTATTGTCACTACAAAAATTATTCCAACTTATTTGACTTTGTCAACATTTGGTCCTTTATTAAAACGTAATCAACTATAGATGTAACCATAGAACAATGAATTTTCGTATAGATATTGACAAATTTTAAATTTATTTTATTTTATTATGTAGAGATTGCACAATGCTGACTAGTGTTGGGAATGGTTGGAAAAAAAAGTTAGGGGTGACCAACTCAAAATGTGGCATCAGTGCTTGAAGTCACTAATTTTTAGTGTGAACCATGTTGGTAGATGCAGACTACTGGATTGGGGTCCATGTGACTATCGTAACTAATGGTTAAAGACAGTGGATGACATGGCTCAGAATCGATCACAATAGCGTTGACGTATACACTCTTTGCCTTCCCTTAAACAGTGAAATTAAAATTAATTCATATTTTTCTTTGTACGAACTAATTCTTTTTTATCAGAATGGGTTTTGTGGAGAATTTTAGAATTTTCACAGTTTTTTGAAATCATGAGTCAGTTGAAGCTAGACCACCATTGAAAACCTGGAAGCACTGGACGGCCGTTTCGTCCTGGTATGGGACTCCTCAGCAGTGCGCATCCACGATCCCGCACCACGCGGGGCTCGAACCCAGGACCTACTGGCTTCGCGCGCGAGCACTTAACCACTAGACCACTGAGCCGGCTTCCAACGGTGTTAATGTCTAACTTCAGCCAATCCACGAAGTTGCGCCACCGTACACCATTGTCTTCAGTGAGTTGTTATCTCACAACAGACCGGTTGAACTCCACTGGTAACGGCTTCTCACTAGAACTTCAGGAGTTTTTCCTGAAGTCAGTCACTAGTGAGCAGTTGATTATTATTATCAGAATGGGTTTTGTGGAGAATTTTAGAATTTTCACAGTTTTTTGAAATCATGAGTCAGTTGAAGCTAGACCAGTGTACGGTGGCGCAACTTCGTGGATTGGCTGAAGTTAGACATTAACACCGTTGGATGCCGGCTCAGTGGTCTAGTGGTTAAGTGCTCGCGCGCGAAGCCAGTAGGTCCTGGGTTCGAGCCCCGCGTGGTGCGGGATCGTGGATGCGCACTGCTGAGGAGTCCCATACCAGGACGAAACGGCCGTCCAGTGCTTCCAGGTTTTCAATGGTGGTCTAGCTTCAACTGACTCATGATTTCAAAAAACTGTGAAAATTCTAAAATTCTCCACAAAACCCATTCTGATAATAATAATCAACTGCTCACTAGTGACTGACTTCAGGAAAAAACTCCTGAAGTTCTAGTGAGAAGCCGTTACCAGTGGAGTTCAACCGGTCTGTTGTGAGATAACAACTCACTGAAGACAATGGTGTACGGTGGCGCAACTTCGTGGATTGGCTGAAGTTAGACATTAATTCTTTTTTCTTGTACTATGTCCTTATATGCAATCTTTCTTTTATATATTACCACCACTGAATTAACTACTTCTATGAATTTGTTGTTGATGTTGTTGTGCTAATGAGGTATAGCAATTCGGACCGATGGATATATGTGCCTGGTCCTGCGTTGTGACAGACTGATGTAGAGATTGATAATATCTGGTATATTTCATCTTGGAAAGTTTTATAACTGATAGTACATTACATGAATCTTTGTTCAATGAAGAATACAATGCATAGGTTCACACTCTCTCTCTCTCTCTGTGTGTTTTTTATAGAAGTAAAATGTTACCATGATGTTAGCAATGTGAATATTGACAGTATAAAAATGACTGAAAAAAGTTAAACTAATTTAGTAAATAATAAGCTTTCACTCATTGAATTTGTTGAAATACATTCTGCTGAGTTATTTCACCAGTTCATTAATTTATTGAAGCAAAATAAAACGACATTTTTTGTAATCCACGATTGATTAGTATCGATAGTAAAATAATCTGTCGTCAATAAAGGAAATCATTCATCTTGACCTTTAGGTAAAATTTTTTTTCATTTTTGTATTGGTTGTTTGAATCTTTTTATTGATGTTTAGGACTTCAATTGATCAACTCTGCCTATATTACTTGTGAATTAAGACAATATCGTGGCAATCCGCATAGGATGCACATTTGCCAATAAGAGACAGATCAATTGTGGTCCTAAACATCAATAAGAAGATTCAAATAACCAACACAAAAATGAATTAAACCATCCCATTGCACAAGCTAGTGGGTATGTGGACTCAGTAGCTAAGCTTATAACACGATGGAGTTTGAAGAGAACGGTACCGGGTTCTTGTCTCAAAGCGAACATCAACTCTGGAATTCAGATGCATTCAACTGAAGAGCCCCAAAATAGGACGAAACGCCCGTCGTGGATTCCTCTACTAGTCACCATCTTTGTTTTTATTCAGGTTAACTGATCAACATCTGATCTCATTTGATAGTGATCATTATCAAAAAAAAAGAATAAATACTTCAACCTAAATTCTAATTTATTGTAGTCACTTTGTGAAAAATTTCTTCAATTTCCAACTCAACGCTTCTCAGAAGCATCAATCAGTTTGATGTAAAACACGCTATTTAACACTGGTTATCGTGTACAATAGTGTCCATTCACTTGATCAATTTTTATTTAGTTTATTTCTAATCCCTAAATACCTTTATATGCGATTATGGGCCACTTATTGTTATTGCTTCTTGTATATCAGGTCAGTGATGTGAAACATTCCTTCTTTTTTCCCTTTTTCTTGCGCTGTTGATTTTGTAATATAATGGATATATATAACCGTTATTTCGTGTTTCCTCGGTTTCACTGTATAAATTTACACACGTTTACAAAGGTTTTAAACTTCGTGTAGAAGTAGGCAAAGTGACATGTATTTGTCAAGGTCATGTTCTATATTTATGCATCTATATTTTCTTTTTAAATAAATAAATAGAATAGTAAATACATTCTATAGACTGTATATTGTTGATTATTTTTCCTGTATAACATTTATAATAATAAAAGTATTGTGGAAGTGAACTTTATTTGACAATTGTGTTGTCAAATTTTATGTTTTCCCTACTAAAGAATCTCAGTCTTGCTTGTACTGTACTGATTATTTAAAGTTATGTATAACAAATATAGATATATATATTTTGGTGTTGTAAACTCTTTATTGTTGGCTATGGAGATTTGCTTAAGAGATGTTCTTTGACAAGTGTCGTATTGACGTAAATATAGATGTCAGACCACAGTTATTCACTGATCCAGATTTACCTTTTGATTTTTGCGTTTAGAACTATATTCTCATTGTCATTACTATATGTTATGTTTTTTACTTTGTCAATTTCATCTTGTCGTTCTGATGTATTATGTCACGATGGGTCAACGCAAATTTGTGCTTGACTTAACGTTAGTTATCTGACTGACTGTTTTATTCAATGTCTGTATAGAACAGTAATCTTATTGGTTGCACTTATAATAATTGGCCTTTATTTGACTCTAATGTTTTTTCTCTTTGTTTTACTCTTTTGTGTTTACCAAACATATAAATAATAATATTTATCTAGCATTTGAACAAGTGATTTCAAAGCTATCAATATCTACTGAACAGCCAACAACATTGAATAATCTGTCTGAAATATGTCCATTATGGAAAAATCTTATTTATATGATTAATCAATTAATACAATCAATAGAGATATTTGGTTTAGATTGTTTATTAAATTTTGGTCCAATCTTAGCTGAACAATGTCCAAGACTACTATTATTACAAGGTAATGGTGGATTTTTAGGCGTCAATCGTAAATTTGTACATTCTATGGAACTTTTATGGAGACGTTTACATTTGATTATGCCAAGACGGTAAGTAAACATTTTTTCTTTCTTTGAATTAGTACCTCTGTTTGTTGAGGTTGTTTAATCTTCATATATAATTAAATAGGATGGAAGTAAATGTATTGATTTACATGTAATTTTCATTCAGCTGACTTTTTGTATGAATTCAATATATTTTTTGTTCTGCATGAAATTCAATCTAATTTTTCGTTTATTCAAAATAATATTTATTTGTATTCATTTTTATGTAAAACGTATTCAGTATGACATTTTCTTTAACTCAGAATCGTTGAATTTAGTCTTTACACAATGCAATGAGTTTTAATACCAATTGTGATGATTTTAGATCTCTGTATTCCATAATGCTACATTGCAAGTTTGAACTTCTTTCTGGAGTTAACTGGCAAGGAATGAGTTTCGTTCATTGTTATCGAAGTTAGAATTAGAAATGATATGGTTAGCTCACAGACGTGTTATTTTTTTATTGTCTACCTAGTTTTTGTTTCCATTCATGGTTTATCCTTTGTAAAAATAATGCTTTAGTCTTTGTTTTGTTACCTTTTTTCAGCTGTTGGATAGGTTATTGAATTTGATGTACGAGGAGTGTGTTTTTTCAGCCGGGTATTTTATGTAGTCACGTTTTAAGAAGGAATAGTTTCATAACTATATTTGTATCTTCAGCATGATGTTATTGAATTTCTTTGAAATCACGAATCGATCCAAGTTAGACCACCATTGAAGGCGGCCATTCCATCCTAGTATGGGACTCCTCGACAGTGTGCATCCACGATCCCACACGCAAGAATCGGATTTATATCCCTCGATCTCTCGTGCAAACGCTTAATCTCTGTTGGTTATAGCCATTTCATTTCATAGTATTGTAAATTTTTATTAATACACTAAATTAATTAGTCTTAAATAATATTCAGTTCAATTAATTCAAAAGCATATGCAGCCACTCCCAAGGAAGTTCTACTCACTTCGTTCTCCCATCGCAGGTGTTTCTTACGAGATTTAGAGGAGGAAAAGTGAATGTTTGGTGCCTTAGCCGGGTTGGTGGGTACGGAGTACCCACCTAGCGGAATTGAAAAACCCTGATTCCAAAGCGATAATTCACATGGTCTCCAGGATCCTGAGGGAACAAATAGCGTATGAACACATTGTTGATCACTGGCTATCATAGGACTACATCTTCCAACGTTGCTCCATTGCCTTGTGGACATTCAGACAATTCCTACTCGCAATTATTTGATAACATTCGTTTTTATTTCCTTCATACTATGTCGCTTATTTACTCTCTTCAATTCTAACTTTGTGTATTCATATTTTCCATCTTATAAAACAGTTCACCTATAGTGAAAACCCTGTTCTATCTAGACGATTTCGAGTCACCGACTGGTCGAAAGTTAAATGCTACCACCAAAAACAAATACTGAAACAGTTTTTCTGAAACAACGTGCACCATTCAAACTGGTTTACTTCAATGTTCGCACACTTATACAGATCGGACAACAAATAGGGCTGGCTATGTCTTTAGAAAGTTATAATATCGACGTCTGTTGTCTATCTGAGACCCATATTCAAGACTCTAGCGAAGTACTACAAATCCGCTCTCCATCTGTTGCTTCGAAAAGCTAATCCTACATGCATATATCCGGGGGCCCTGTGGCATCGTCGTCTGGATTTGCTGGTTTTGGTGTCTCACTAAGCGCTAGAGCTGAGGCTGCACTAATCGATGTGATCTCCATTAGCAGTCGGTTATGTGCTGTTAGATTAGAAAGTTCCATCAAAGTGAGAAATCGGCGTGAGAAATGACGTTTTTTCGTCATCTCCGCCCTATGCTCCGACAGATTGCAGCCCGGATGCAATCAAGGATGAGTTTTACCACCAGTTATCTGTCCTTCTCCAGAAAGTGGGTTCGACATATATTGTAGTACTAGCCGGAGACTTGACTGCTCAGGTTAGGCGTCTAGGCACAGAAGAGAGTCGTTTAGGTGGCCTATCGGGACTTGTTGGTCGCAGGTCAGATAACGGGGACCGTCTACTGCAACTGTGCACAGACTACAACTTGTTTCTGGCTAGCACTAACTTCCGGCACAGTCATCGCTGATGTGCCACCTGGCGTCCTCCCTCTGCATATCAAGCCTGGATTCAGGTTGATCATATCGCGATCAGCTACCGCTGGTGTGGTTGTGTACAAGACTGCCGTTCCTTTTGGAGTACCTATCTGGACTCTAACCATGCCTTGGTCTGCGCCAATCTTACCTTACTTTCCAGTGGCCAACAAGTTCATCGTCCTAAACGGATCGATGTCAGTAAATTTGTTACATCTTCTGTAGCAACTAAATATCAAACCGAGCTAGCTTCTAGGTTAGCTACCATCCCACCGAAAATATAGACGAGAACTGGCTGCAATTGGATGACGCTATGAAAATGGCGAGTAAAGTCGCTTGGGGCTTCGCGAAACGTCCCGCTTATAAGCACTAGGTTTCTTCACGTTCCTTATAACTTATTAAAACCCATCGGTCTGCTACGAATAACCTCGACTTTGACCGTGTGTCCATAGTTCTCGTCTGTCAAATGCAACGTGAAACCTGAAATATTTATATTTATTTTACTATATCAACACAATGTGATACCAGACTGGTAGAAGTATCAACAGTATTAATGATAGCGGAACAGATTAGGCATAGAAAATATGTTTCGAGAAAATATAGGTTCGTAAATCACAAAACTTAAAAATTATCAAGCAACTTAGGATCTAAAGGGAAACAAAGTGTAAAAATATATCTGCGTCATTACAAATAAATATGAACCATACCACTCAAACTAGCCAACTATTAGTCACGATAATCTTGTGGATCTCAATTGGATATGGTTTCCTGTAGCTAATGCTAATTTTCCGCAGGTTATATTCATATTTTTATCTTGCTCAGTTTTTTTCAGTGTCACCCACGTTACTCTGTTATATACACATATTTAGTTGCATAATTTTGACGATTCATTGATTTGTCTGTAAATTCTTAGTATATCCATATTTTCAAGAGTTGTTTGTGTGCTCCCATCTTCACTATAAACCCGTCAAGTTTTAATTCAATGATGATAATTTCCTAATTTTTATGTCAATTTATTTTTTCTTAAAATTCCTAGTAGATTACCACACATTCTTCAGCGCATCTCAACAATGTTCATCACAGAGACTAAATTTTGATGATTGTTGTTTCTTAAGTATTCTTAATTACTTTTTTTGCACTCTTAGATTTTAAGGCTGTTTTCTAGTTGTTGATTAATTCCTATATACTTTCGTTATTGGTGGTTGGTTTTAAAAAATACATGAGTAGAGAGGATTTTTATAGGCTTGCCAAATAACATGTAACTATTGATTCAGGTTTCCTATCGTTGTTGATAGAAGTAAATGATGAAAAAGTTACGGTGAAAGTGCTTTGTTTGATTTAATTTCATCTCGTATCACTGTTCACAATGTTCTAATTTACAAATTTAACATAACTAAGGCGTTGAAAAAAATCTGTCCTCAATACGAAATACATGCTAAAACAAAAATATTCTACATTATACGTTAAGCAAAATAATAGTAGACTAGGAACTCTAGATTACGATACTAAATGAGACATTATACTACATCATTTGCTACTTACCAACATAATCTTTGACTGATTATTAGATTATACAGACAGAATAACTTGTTCGTTTCAAGTATAATCAGTCATACTGCGTGAAATCCAACAGTGAAATCACTCTCATATTTAACAATGAGTCGTAAGTTAGTTAAGATTGAGAAGCTTTTCTTTTATCATATGTTACTTTCGCTGATCGCACATAACAGATATTGTCATTTTTATCATTGCTCCATTAATTGTTCCTTGAGAACAACATACTTGGTTGATGATGGTGTACATCATTCGAACTGTTACTTCATAATTAGTAATGAAACTCTTCAATTTAATGAATATGTATCTAGAAGATTGTTCTAGTTTCATATACGAAATGTGTGGTATTGAATAACTGTACAAATGAGTTTGTTTAGATTTTTTCCTGACTCTTATGCTTTTTGATAATGCAAAATAGAATCTTGGATGAATGGTCACTGTATGTGTATCGATACGTCAAATAATCCGCTATATATTTTTGATTTCATGAAATCTTGTGTATCATACTGTGAAATCTATATTGTAATATTTATCGAAATTATTTGATTCACTCCTTGTCAATAATCTCACCTCTGCTTCTACGTATCTCTGATATGATACATTCATTTTTATTCTTGATCTTCTAAAATTCGCATTGATAACGTATTATCCGAGGTTCACTTTTCACATGTCGAGCAATCCCTTTTTATTTTACTGTATGTCTATATATTCCTCCATTCCACGAAAATATGCTCATCTACATCTTTTACAATAGTAATGGATTTTAATATTAATTAGCTAGGAGATTGATTTATTTCACCTACTGTTCCAAAGACAATGGCAGATCTTTAATCCTTAAGAATCATAAGTAAAATGTTCCTGCATATCTCTCGAAAAATTTACTATCCTGTTGTATTCATATTAATTTCTAATCTTATAATTCAATTTGTTATTGTTGGGCTTTGTAGCTTTCATCCAATTAAAATAGAGTTACTAGTATTTGTTTATAGATTCCTTCGAAGTATTGCTCGTACATATTGGGACCATTAAGTAAACTATGTTGAATCTAAATGCAAGTACTAAATGAAGATATCGAACCAGTTGATGAGCTAACGAATCGTCATCGATTGAGAGGGTTGAGACATGTATTGTGTGCCCCCAAACACTACCTACTTCAACACGCCATGATATGTAGTTTCACAGAAGTTTGGAAAAGAGATAGCAGAAACCAAATAAAGACAGTATCGGTCCATGAATTCATTGATTTTTGGACTTAAGCTGTGTAAGTACTTACAGGCTACATTATTGAGGTCCTCTCGATTATCGTATCCAATTAGTCCAGAATTTGGTAATATAGTTCAAAATCGGTTACAATGGTTAATATGCACTCACTTTTAGCCTATCCTTTAAATGTTGAGTTTTAAATTTACCTTACGCTCTCTGTTTCCTTAATTGATATTTCCTTCTCGAAACTTCCTAAGTCTAGTCTTTTCTGCTATCACTAGTATTGTTAATACTTCTATTAATCTGACATTTGTCTTGGTGATTTTATCTCACCGTCATAGATTATTATGCCTTTTAAATAGTTTTTCTTTTGTTATAATCTATAGTTCATAGAAACAGTTTATTTATCACCAAAGATAAAATGTTTAATGTTTACTACTTTCTTTAATAACCGTTCTATGTTTATGTGTGTGTGTATGTGCATGCACACTGACTTAATGAGTATCGTCGATGAGACAACCAATTCATTAATTTAATTGTCTGCAAATAATAATACTAAAGATTAAAGCAGTATGAGCAGTATTTGTTATGGTAAGAAAACAAAATGCTCAAATTATATTATGTTTCGTGTGTTTTTGTTTCATGCATTACTATTCCTACCTTTTATTAATATTGTTTCTCCCCTTATATAAAACATTCTCTCATATAGTGGGTATGCGAGAGAAAGTGTGAGAGAGAGAGAGAGTATACACTTGAGACATTGGCAAATGAGTTAACACTTGTTATTGTTTCATCTTTTCATATTTTCTTGTTTTTACTTAATTCATTTTCTCTATTCCTTATCTCTACTATTTCAACCACCATACACAATATACTACTCTGTTTAACTTTTCATCAGTAGTTTTTCTTTTTTCATTATGAGTAATTTTTGTTTGATCATTGTCATCCATCTTGACAACAAAATAGAAAAAAAAATTCAATAGTCGATTTTTTCTGTTTCATTTTGCTCAATCGGAATTTTCCATTATTAACCCCTTTAATCAAAAAAGTATAATCGTATCTTAATGGTGTACATTATTAGTTATAGTTGATGTGTTAATTAAGGTATATGTTACAATCATTGTTTACATTAGTTTATTTTTTTGAAGTTACATTCACAGTGTTAACGGATGTTTATTTGTGAAACTTTTTTAAGAAGATAGCAACGTTTATCAGCAATACAATTTTCAGATAAAAGTGCACAGTTAGAATTTGTTGTTGTTTTTTTTGCACAACTGATCATCATCATCATCACCTGAGAGTTGACTGGAATTTGTTGTTGTTAATATTTATCCTGTGATTATTTGCACATGGATTTTAATTGTCAAAATCTTCTATATCTAAATTGTGGACTGATAATGTTGTCTAGAAAGATAAAGCTAGCTTCACAATCAAACATCAGTCAAATTAGAGTTAATAACTTTAACAAAATTATCATTCTTAGCTACCAATCTTCTTCATCTCAAAAATATTCTATCGTTATCTTTCCTATTTTGTTTTAAAGATGAGGTTTATGTAACTCTCAGTTAACCATGTACAAGTAGGCTTACGTACGTAGCTGGCTTTTAGTATTTTACTTTTCTAATTGAATCTTCCATTCAGTGTTTTTTTTCTTTGAAAGTTAAATGGTTGGACCAAAAAGCGCCCACCGTTCGATCTGATTAAATGCAGATATTTCTTTAAAAGTAAAAAAGCATGATAGCTAATAACAACGAAAGTTTGTTCTGAAAATTTTGAAAACATCTGTAATCGTTTGTGCTGTAAATAAATCATTGGTTTGGTAGAGCTTATACCAATTATGACTTGATATTAGTTTCTGTTTATTTGTATGAAACAATCGACTGGTGAATAATGCATCCTACTTTTAACTGTTGGATCACATGTTCAAATCTTGTTACCTACTTCATTACAAACAACGACCTTTATCACAAGCCTACACAAACAGAATACTACTGATGTGGCTCGATGCAGATTATACAAATTCGTGCGTAGTTATGCATTTGTATTGATCTAAATGAATCATTTGTTGTTAGTAGGTTTGTTTCCAAACTGCACGCATTATTTTGTTAAGCTAGCGTGTAGAATAGAGTTAGCTTATCCAGTGGGTGGAACTAGGAACATGAAGATCTGAGTAATCGTGCAGAATAATAAAAATGTGTTAGGAAAGGTTAACTGAAAAATAGTAGTAATGTGCATTCTCGAAAAATCTTCACTAGAATTTATGCAGTAATATTCTATTATATTTATACATATATACGCGTCGATTAAATTCGGATAGTGGCTAGCAGTGAAATCTATCCTATTCGAAGCTCATCAACTTAATCTAGTCTTGATGTCCACACTGAGACTTTAGCACAGCACCTTTCTCTCTAAGTACTCTGTGCGTTTTCCGTTGTTCGGACTATTGGTTATGTTAACTCAGTAATTCTGCAAATCACTCGTCAGCAGTTGTTGCAAATGTTACTGCGTTCAAGTCTCAGTATTATCATCAATAGTGGGACGCAAGTACATTCAATGTGCATCTTGGATTACACGGCTAGTCACTGTCCAACCTTGATTAAAACTTGTGACTAAATGGCAATATTTAGAAACACCATTTGGAATATATATATCAATTATAGCTCTTAACATCAACAACAGGATGATACAAACCAGTACAAATATACACGTATTTTTAAACAGTGAAATTCTCCTTATGTATTTATTTATTTATCCATTCTGTTTTTCTATATTAGATTGGAATTAATCACTATGAATAGAATACGATCGTCTAACAATGATCCTCCAACAACATACACATCAACTGCCATGACAACAAGTATAGGTACTACAAATCCCCTTGACTTATTTATTGAAGCTAGCAATCTCATCAGTAGTAGACGAAAACCTTTGTGCAGTTTAGATTTATGTACAGATCCAGTTGAAAATGTTATGAGTGAAGTAGATAGAAAAGTTTTTCGGTAAGTTAAAATATTAATAAATGACAGATTATTTGTTTTTATAAGAAAATTCTCTCAAACGTAACATTTTCAAGCATGAAATTCCATTATATTTGTGTATTATATACTTTTCTATATATATTTCTTTTCGATATAATCATAATTTCTATATATATTCATTGTTGAGATGAATAATAAAACCCTAATTTCAGTCATTCATGAGATAATTAGTTATTCCCTAGTTCCTTCTGTCATTTAAATTACCAATCTTTATTATGCTAATCTAGCAAAACTGTATCATGTGCTGTACTTATAATGGAATGTTCAATTCATAGAGATTATCTGCAATTTTAAAATAATTTTCTATATAAACTTATATTAATTAATAAACTACTTAAATAGACAATGGACTGAACAGTTGTTTTGTTTTAGTTAGCTACTCAGTTGGACGCATTTACGACTTAAAATGAAATCAAATCCATTTCCTTAAAAAGGCTATAATATCTGTAAACGACAAACTAATCAATATGTGATATAGTGTGCTATTGTGATTCAGTGTTATTATTTAACTCTTATCCTTGTTCTCTTCTGGAATTCCTGGATAAAGCTTCAGGAATCCATCTTGGTAATAGTTTGATTTGAGTTTCATATCTATGTATTACTGTCTGTCTACTTTATAATACATTATCTGTCTTTTTATTTCACTATTTCTATCATTAATTACTTTAATAAACAAACGGTTTAACACGTCGTATCACACTATTAAAATACCCCATGCATAGACGTATACTCTATCAGAATTTTCATGATTTATATATATATACTCAATGTTCATTTCCCTTCAGTGTTTTGCTTTTGCTTTTATGTATCATTTGGACTACATTTCAGTTGCTTTCTCAACTCTTATTTAATTATTTTTTTGCTTACATTTATTAGTTATGGTTTTCCGATAAATGAAGTTGGAAACATGTTTTACATGTGTTAGGGGCGTTGCTTTCTGAACTAACCTACTTTTTGCTTGATGTTTTAGTGAATAAATCTAAAGGAAAACTCGTAGACTAGAAATCTTCGATACGAAACAAATATCAATATGTAACAATTATTGTACTCAAAAAGTTTTAATAAATGGCCGTGTTTACTGTAACTTTACAGTTGCACAATATGACCATTGAACTTTGATTACCGACGATTTTCACTTGTATGTATCTGCACAAATTAGATTCATTTTGTCAGCAGTGTTGAAGTAAAGCTAAGGGATAGTAACATGGAGGGTCTGTGAGCCAGTGTTGTCTGGAGCAGTAGCCTAGTGATTAAGGCATTAGACTTCTGGCCAATAAACCAATGGTCTAAACCCCGCTCCATCTACTACGGTTTGGACACTATTTATTAGCCTTCCCAATTGTCGTGTAGTTCATACCCAAGTTGTCCGGTCTTGCCATATCTCTAAGTTTAACAGTATACTCTAGTCTTCTTCTCATGCATATCTCACGAATTTCATGCATTTATGTAAGTTTAGGTCGGTATTAACTTTTATGTTAATGCCTTGTTAGTTGTTCATTGGTTGATGCGTCAGTTGGTAAATAGAAGATCACCGGTCATGTTTGCAATATAGGTGAACTAATCGATAATCCGACTAGAGAGATCATACAACTCCTTTCATTTCATTACGGTTGTTCAATCTTTTATTCGTAGATTATTAAATAGATAACAAATCAATTAAGATCACTCTCTAAAATGGAGTCCAACCATTAGTCTTAATAATTCTAAACTGCCCTAGATCAATAGTATTTTTAGTGTTCGGATATTGATGATTTAAAAAGAATATTATACCAATTTCATCTTCTTCAACAATCCCTAACATTTATTGTTACATATTGAATTATCAGAATGGAGTTTTATGGAGATTGTAGAAATTTAATGATTGAATTCATGAGTCTATTAAAGCTAGACCACTATTGAAAACCTGGAAGCACTGAACGGCCGTTTCGTCCTAGTACAGGGCTCCTCAGCCATCCTATACTTTCAGGTTTTCAATAGTGGTCTAGCTTTAATCGACTCATGAGTTCAACCATTAAATTACATATTGAATTTCAATAGTTGAAATTACTAAAATCTCCAGAAGAACCTCTTCTAATGCATATTGAATTGTTTTAGAAAATTTACTTAGAAGTCAATGATTATAGAGTTTGGGTTTATTGACAGTCCTCAGTTAAATATGCTTAAAGCTGACAAAATCAGTAGCCTACCTACCAGCTAGATGTAATTACGTTCTAGAGTTGATGTTTACTTCAAGACTCGAACTCAGTACCTGATCTCAAATAGGATGATACATGCATCCTAAATTCTACTCCTAGCAACATTCCATTTATTTTACACAATAACTTGTATCATAATGACTATATCCACATATGATGTACATATCTCAACTGAAAATGATCAACATTCAGCTAAAAATATAAACAATTCAATGTTGCTTATATCAATCGGTTCATGATCTTAATTAAAAACCTAATAATCTCCACAATCCCTATACTTATATTGACTAAGTTTAAAATGTGGCCATTTATTCAGTTGCCGTACTCTGTATTTTAATGTTAGATAAATGAAAAAATGATATCCTGATTTTAAGTTTTCTTTAACTACGCACACAATCATCATCAAACTATCTGTCAGAGTTGTAAATGTAACTTGTTGATTAATTTACTGTCCTAATAGATAACTCAAAATAAATAAATAAAAATTGTATTTAAACTGATAGTGACATTGATGATTACAATTCTTCAGTTTAAGATTAAACTGGCACCAATGTGTACCATTCTGTTAATTTATGATTACTACTGTTAGGTTTATATGTCTTAACTATAAAATATCAGGAAACGTTTTTTTCATAGTTTTTTTTCCCTACCCTAGCACACCGATTGGTAATTTTGTTATTTTCACAGATTGAAATCACGAGTCAGTTGAAGCTAGACCACCATTGAAAACCTGGAAGCACTGGACGGCCATTTCGTCCTAGTATAAGACTCCTGATAATAATCATCTGCTCACTTGTGACTGACTTCAAGAGATACTCCTGGAGTTCTAGTGGGAAGCCGTTACCAGTGGAGTACAACCAGGTCTGTTGTGCGATATCAGTTCACTGAAGACAATGGTGTCGATGGCGCAACTTCGTGGATTGGTTGAAGTTAGACATTAACACCGTTGGATGCCGGCTCAGTGGTCTAATGGTTAAGTGCTCGCGCGCGAAGCCAGTAGGTCCTGGGTTCGAGCCCCGCGTGGTGCGGGATCGTGGATGCGCACTGCTGAGGAGTCCCATACTAGGACGAAACGGCCGTCCAGTGCTTCCAGGTTTTCAATGGTGGTCTAGCTTCAACTGACGCATTATTTCAATCTGTGAAAATTTCTAAAAATCTCCACAAACCCCTTCTGATAATTTTGTTATTTGTAAAGAATGAAATAGCCCCGAAAAATGTTTTCTTTCCTTATTTGTCTTGATCAACAATTTTATGCTTACTGTTCATCATCAGTGTCACACAAGTACATAAAATGTTGAAAGACACAAGTAAACAGAATCTATTCACATAAATTTTCATCACCATTTTTATCGTAATTTCGATACACTAGTGACCTGGTATTGTTAGATTATTGTTCCATTTTATATGGGTTTATTTTTCTCTATAGGTTATATGGAATCACAGAGAGAGAAAGGGGGGGAGCGTTTTAGCTATTGATCATTATTATATGTGTTCAATGCTCGTTGCGTTTTATGAGTTTAATAATTCAGAAATAAGAATGATTACTACTTTTTTTTCCCCATTTAAGAAATAGTTTGTCAATTTTGGCCCCATATTTATTCATTTTTTTCCATTTTACTATAAACTAGGATGGAGTTTCCGGCCTTCAATGTGTATATTGTTTATTCTTTTTTGTAATTGTTTTAATTACTGTTTTATTGTTTAAATAAAATAATGGAAAATCAGGCAATTCTACCCTAATTTTTCCTCTCAGGGACGTTGTCAAATATATTACGTTTTTATTCTTGTATCTTGATATTTCATTGAATATATATAACTGGGAAAAGTAAGGTATAAAACTTGAAATGGAAAGTTTTATTTTTTTTACTGTTTCTAATATCTTGCGGCGCAACTGTTTGAAAATTAAAAGACAACTCTTTAACTATTGTAACGTTAATATTCTTATGAATCTAATTGAGTTGAATGAATAGGAATATTAAATGAACAATTTTGTTAGCTGGTTGTAGATAACCGGCTATGAACCCTGCTCAACTTAGATTTTTTGCCAGTTATCTGGTAATCGTCCATAAAATGTACTTGCCATTTTGAGTAGATTGATGTCTGATGATGGATCTGAACCCAGATCACTCAACTTCACAGTATGAAGCCGTACTGCCAACACTATTCAAGCTATTCAGCAACGTCTAAGATTATGAAACTGGGCGACATGTGTTTATATTTCACATGAAATTTCAATCCACTTGGCATTGCAAGTAACTTTTGCTGACAATCATTGATCAGAACGTAATTTAAGTCGAATAGTATTTCCACTGTTGACTACGTAAAATAGTGCAATCGTGTATTAACATCAGTACATTTACTTTTTCACTCCTTTTATATATAATTTCAAATAAAATAATGTACGTTTTGGTCTACCATTACGAATGTTTCGCAAATATTTTTTCCACTCCACCTTTCACTCTTTTCATCTATTTATCTTTTGTCAAATTGATTATTTGTTTCATACAACTTGATCCTTTGATAAATGTAAACGATACGAAAATAATACAATTTACAGAATGGAAATTAATTCATTATTCTATTATAAAGCTTATCACCAGTTGTCAAAATAGCCTAAAATCGCACAGAGGCACATAATTATAAACAAATGTTGAGCATACTTTAATTAATCCGATTGATATGAATGATTTCGAGTATTTCAGACGCGTCCACATAGTATTCAGTATCCATCAAGTATCTGACAATTAAATTTTCGAATACTTTATAACCTTTAAAACATGGATTCACAGGAATGTTTTCAGAAAATCTGTTAAAAACCCACTTTCACTTCCTGTCCTTCTTATATAATTGTTATCATAGGTATAACTGAAGGTGACGTCTATTAATATACCTTTGAATGATATAACGAACAATTAATCTTATATAATGAAACCAGCTAAGCTACAGGCAAGCTACAACAGAAGACAAATGAAGTTAGATCTTTATGTCTTACTTTTGTTATCATGATTTTCAGTTGGTGGACATGGAGAGTCCACCTAGGGGGGTTGGAATACCCTGATTCTAAACCAATGGTGCACATGGTCTCCAATATCCTGAAGGAACAAATGGCATATGAACCAATCGTTGGTCACTGGCTTTCATGGGACTGCATCTCCTAACGTCGCTCCACTGCCTTGTGGATCAGACCTTCAGGTCGAAGGTTCCGGGTGTGGTCCGCTAAGATAACCACCTGCTTCGGTTTGGGCGCCCGGACAGTATCACAGCCCTCACACATACCGAATGAGATTTGTGTGGCGCATATGTATTTGATGCCTCCTTGTACCAATATCTATGTGTTAAAATAAATAAATAAATGAAAATTTTCATTCCCCTTTTGGAACATTCATTTCATCGTTACTAACTAAAGTTTATTAAATCTCTACTTATAGTCATCTATTTCTCTTTCGGTAATTGATGATAAACCTTAGAATAGAATAAATTAATTTAGTTTTGTTTTGTAAATTCTATTATTCTTAACTTGGTTTAAATTTTCCTATTTTTTTCTTCTTGTAATTTAATTGCTAATTTATGTTAAACGATTTCAACTGTGAAAAATCTACCTTCTTTGTATTAATATTCGTCTTTTGGTTTTTTTTTCTTCGGACTAACACGAACTGGATTCTTAAGGTGAAACATGGAAACTATTTAAATATTAATTCATTTTCGTATTCTTCTTTTTTAAACATTCCCATTAATGTTTAAGACTGCAATTGATCAGTCTCTTATTGGTATATGAGCATCCTGTACAGATTACCTCGATGTTGTCTTAAATCACAAGTATTATAAGAAGAAATGATGATGGCTGGCAGTGAAATCCAGGACGCGCGTTTCATCTTATTTGGGATTCGACAGCTAGATGTTTCTGCATCTTAGAGTACATTCAAATGATTCCTCCAGTAGAAAATATGTCATAGTTAACCTAATAGACTAACCTTAGATAATTGTTTAAAACCAAGAAGCTTGGAACAAATGTTTTTTTTCGTGCGTAGGACTCCTGTAGAGTGCAACCAATCACCTCACTATCAAACCTACTCCTTCAAGGTCTCATGGTTAACTCTCAACCTTTAGACCATTGAGTCGGAACCCAATTGTTTTCCTGTATAATTTCAACCATATTAGAACCAAATAACTATCCAGGGATCCCTGATCTCCAATACTTATCTAACTTAGTTCGATCTATAGTGTAAACTAATAAGAAATCCAATAATATATTCCTTTTGATTGCACATGTATTCATAGTTTTTCGTTTAACGTAGCTTTTCAACTTTTAACCGGAATTATGATCATATTCTTAATGAGCTTACTTTCGAAAGGTCTTTTTTAATCTATGCAAAAATTTGATCTAAATTTTTATTATTAATTACGATTCTGTAGATTGGTAATTAAATCCTTAATCCAATTTAATGTTATTTGCATATTTCCGTCTGATAATTATGAATATGTATAAGTTTGGCACTGTAACACTAGCAATTTGTCACGCGATCCTCATCGTCATTTTTTACTTGTTCATGACATTATCGGTGAAATAATTACTGTCAAAATGTACAACAGTACTGCACCGTATATAACACTTAGAATTAAGACTGGGTTTAAACACATAACTTCCTAAACACCCGAAAACCAAAGCTTCACATTATTATTTATAATTCAGTGAGTTAGCAAGCCCCCTGTTCTAACACATCATTGTGCATAATATTTATTGTTGTTTAATTTATTTAAACACATAAATATTGGCATAAATAGGCACCGAATTGATATACGCCACATAAATCATTCGATTCTAAAGAAATGCGTATTGAATTTTGGGCCACACTTGTTGTCCATCAGTCGAATTCGAACTTTAGTGGACAAAATGGTGTTGCCGAATTTCGACTATATTAGTTTGTTTTGTTTTTTTTTCATTTTTCTGTCTGAGGAATGCTTAACTGATTTGTGCTTGAAGCTTAAACCCTGAATGCAACCGCGCATATTGAAAAGATAAAGACTTGTGATATAGATTTATTTTACGTAATCGAATATTTATTAAAACATATTCTCCCTTTATATGAAAATCTTTTTTATTGACATTAATTAGTAAAATAATTTAAATCAACTAAAAAACATGTGGTCATTTCCGGTATTGAAATAGAGAAGTTAACAAAAAGTTAAGCGATCCAATCCCTTTTTTTTTAAGAGAAATGAAAGATATCTGTATTAAGTTGTTCATCATTGTAAATAGGTTGTTAATGAATATTTTCAAAGAAATCTATATAATTAACATGATGTTAACCAGTGAACAGTTAATTAAAAAAAAACAACATTAGAACGAAACAATTAGATTGTTTTCGTGTGAAATTTTTTTATCAATGTGTGTACTCCATAATATTGCGCAGCACTACTATTTTCGAATTTACCTTAGTAATTTCCTCTGACTGTACTGATATAGTTGTAACCTGAGGTGATGCTCATGTGTCAGATTTTACGTTGTCTACACAATTGATTAAAATGATAGGATTTAATTGATGAAGTTTGGATCTTTATATGAGTATAATTTTCTTCACATGAATATTTCTCAGAGTTTTCAAATTTATGTTTTCCTATGCCTTCCTGTCATTTGTTAGAGGTTTTCTTTTTAAAAGTATATTTATCTTAACTTTTTTTAATTAAGTTTCTATTCCGTATGTATAAGTTGAGTTAATGTACACTTTTGTTAAGTTCTACATTATTTCTAACGAATTCAATTGGTTCTCAAACGTATAGCTGAACATTTCATTGATTGGTATTTCCACACTTCGCTATAAATTCCACCTGAATAGAATTTTATAAAACGTTTAAGTCTCCAGTACTTTTTTCCTATTTTACCTATGTTTAATATATTAAACAATTTATTTATAATTATCCTTTTATATATGTGTTTCATACTGTTCTATTTTTCAAGATGTGGTTGTTAATGAATGAAAATTAAGGAAAACTGATAAATAGGTTGACCTAGAGTTTATTGAAATATAAGCATAATTAAGTTTAAACAGAGTGTAATTGACACCTTTTTTTATTGTAAACAGTTAAAAATCATCACCATGCCACTTGAGTTAATATTTCAACATCTTGACATCAATTGAAATATTATAATCGCATTCAAATACATTCATTGAACTTCTTCATTACTTATACAACGTTACTATTTGATGTGAGAATTTTTAATTCAGAATTGGGATAGTTTGACATGTATATAGACGCGTTGCTTATCTGAACTATTACGATTAGTTTAATATTGCTTTAGCGCCAGAGATGCTTTTAATTGGAATAAACTTCTGTTGTATTTACGAAGCTATCAAGGTACACAAAATTTTCAATTATTTTCATCACCTTATCAGTTAAAATGTGTGCACCCTACTGTTAATTTTTCTGCAACACTGCATATTTGAAACGGAACTTTCTAAATGTTAATTAACATATATTGATTCAATAGGTAATCCCACAGCACAGTTCTGTACAATATAATAATTGTTAATCTATAATGGATATGTCTGTATCCAATCAAACAATCATTTGTCGAAAAAATGAGACAGTAAGACAACCTATATGACAAATAAATAATATATTTGTAATATCCCAAGGAATAGAAAAATGAGATTTTCTGACGTTTCTTGACTTAGTGTAAGCCACTTCTTCAGAGAATAAATAACCAAATTAAAATTAATCCAAGTTTAAATAGTACGACGGAACAACATGAACCTTGGTAATGATACCTACAACCTATATGACAGTTATTCTCATATTGTTTTGTAAGTAAAGTCAATGATTATCTGTATTTCACAACTAACCCCATATTTATTTCTGATATTTGTTTTCAATGGTCATTATGCTGACTAGAAACAGGTTTTTAAACATTAAATTAATATCAGATACAAAGATTCAGTCAGTCAGACTGACTGAAGATTCAATAAATAAACTTCAATTATTCGTCTTACATTTTAAACGTTCACCTATAAAATGATCAGTTTTACATGTTATTACAAGCTAATTTACTTATTAAACATAGATACCTAGATATGCTGTTTACTATCATTGAATTGAAATTGCTTTCTATCTAGGAACTTTTGTGAAATTTTGAAAATTACATTTGGTAATTACATAAGAATTTTAAAGGTTATATAGTTATATTAATTAGTTTCTAATTTGCCAGATAGTGTCAATCCTTATTTTTTTTCCTACCATTACTTTCTCCTAATTCTCATTTCTGATTACTATTCTATACAGATGAATCAATCAAATATCTTAGAGTTCATGACCCCGTATATTAGTAATCGTACATATACAGGCAAAACAAGACCAAGGGAATGTAAACTTCACCCTATTGTACATGCACGTGGCTATCAGGACTCGGTGGCTAAGTGGATAACGCGATGTCATTTGAAACGAACGGTACTGGGTTCTAGTCCCAGAACGATTATCAACTCTGCGATGCAGGTGCATCCGGCCGACGAGTCTTAAATAAGACGAAACGCGCGTCCTGGATTCCACTCCTAGCCACTATCCATCTTTGCTTAAAAGCTTGTGACTTAGGGGTATATCGAGGCAATCCGCACAGGATGCACATATACCAACATGAGACTGATCAATTGCGGTTCTACATAACAACGGGAAGATGCAAGTAAAGCAACACCAAGTGAATAGCATGTTCTCTGTTGAAAGTAGTTATTTCAGTTTAAACGATAAAAATACACTTAGTGGGGAGAATATAATTTATGGACGACCTTTGAGCGATGCTAAACCGACCTTGAGCGTGTTCACCTAATAACCAGGATCGAATGAAAGTTATCAACCAGCATGAGGAACTAGAATTATCATTTACAGTTGGTGGTTAATGTTAGGAATTAGATTTCGGGTTTTCATCACGAACTGACCTCAACTATAATGCTAAAACTCTATTTAGCCAAATGGATTTCACACCATAACTTAAGACCTGCTATCTTAAATATTATCCATTCGTTCGCAAATTATGGCCTCGCCCACCAACTCAATGTGTACACATTTTTAGTGATAGTCTCCTCAAGTTATCACTTATATTTACTAACTTCCACCTACCCCTCTAACATGCAAATTGAATTAAATTATAACCTATATCCAAATATATAAACATACAGTTGATAAATACGTTATGGCTAGTATAAGTCAATTTCACTGTTTATTCATTCTATTATTAAATCAGTAGTTGTAAAAAGAGGTACTACTACCACTGTTGTGGACAAGAGTACAGGTGATGACAACTGATTTACTGTTCAGTTGCAAATCTCCCATCAATTTTCCTTTATATTCTGTCTGATTCTTCCAATTCACAATCCCTTTCCACTTCCGTTTCTGTTTTCCTCAATTCTATCTTCTTAGCTTTTTGCTGCCATGTATTTCACTTCTCTATTACATACTGCTACTACTGCGTTTCCGTTTGATATAAATTCCTCTTAATGTCTTGTCTTTCTTTCAGAAAAAAATAATCTGCTTTTATCGATTTGCATGTTATTGTAACCCTTAAATTAGTGATTGCTTGAATTGATGTAAACTACATTTTCTTATTGATTTATAATACAGAGTGATGGTATGTTATTAACATGATTCTCATAATAGTAAACAACCTATTGGTAAGTGATTTCATTATTGGGCATCCCTTTGTTGTATAAAGTTTATTACAATTTATTCTCTCTCTCTCTCTCTCTCTCTCTATATATATATATATATATATATATATATATATATATATATACATATATATATCACTGTTTTACTGCGTATCTTAATTAAATATCTTGTTTCTTATATTCAAGAAAACGTATTTATGTCGTGATCTTTTTCTGTTATAGTGCCAAAAATGAGATTTTACTGTGATGCTTACTTTTTTTCCCAGTTTCTGTCCCTAAGATTTTGATATCCAGTTAGTTAATACTATGCCCATATGGTTTGTTGAGTTGTGTGTTTTTTTTTAGAAGAGCACGTAATTTCGACATCTCATATTTTGTTATACTGAAGGTTTTTTGTTTTCAAGTGGGCAAATTAAAGCTTTTGAGCTATAATATTTGAGTGGAAGAGTTTTATCCGCCTTATTTACTGATATATATGCTTACTCACTCACTCACTTGATTGCATTTACTTTGATAATGATGTGGATAATGATAGATAGTGTTGGAAAATAGCTATGTTTATTGTTAGATGGGGAAATATTGTGAAATTGTTGTTCTTTCTCATAGTATAAAACTTTTTTAAGCCATAGAAAATGAAAAACAACAATCTTTTTCTCGGTTAATTTAACTTTTGATGTGTTTTTGAAGATTGATTTCAATGAAGTGAATTGAAATGAACAATTTCAGTATATGTATTTGGTAAACTAAGTCGCTATCTTCATTAGTTTTATAATGGTCAACTTTATTCAAATTGACTTAATGAATAGTACTACTACCCAAAAGTTGTATTGATACTTAAAACTGAAATTTCATTTACCTAAATTAAATCAGAATCAAACATATTGAATAAAATGATGTGTTTTTTTTTCATAATATTGCTGGTTTTTTTTACCAATAAAGTATCTTGATTCCGATTGTGTCACGTATAACTTTTTTTATAGAAAGACTGTCTAATTTAATTGAACAGGTTTGATGATACGATTGCCTAGTCACTCGGAAATCTCTACCTACACTTAAACTGTGAAAAAGATACTAACGGTAAGAAATGTAAAAAGATGCTTTAGTATTAAGTTAAGTTGGGTTTGATTAGGAACAGAAAATGTAAAAAATTTTAGGTTTGTGCATGACCTTGATGTTCTGGAATTTTTTGGAAACGTGTTAAAAATGGTGATGTAATAGGTGATCATCTAGATAGAGTATTGCACATAACCCGTTGCTTTGCTAGAACTCTCTGCAACGTTTTTATTAAATACTGATTGTATAAAGTATTTTCGGTTCTTTTCAAATATTTGAAGAGTTCTCGGCAGCTCTTAATATTTCATGATCAAATTATCAGTTGAACTGTTGGTTTTATTTTCTTAGGGAAATCTGAATATTCAGTTGATTCTACAAAAAGATAGATGTTTATACTGAATATAATCTTAAAAATAATACTTCATTACTGAGTAAAATCGAACGATATATTATTCTCAGTATAGTTTAATGTATTGGCGATCCAATATGGATATGAACTTGGAATTGTTTGTTGCTCATTCTTTAGCTATTGTTCAGTATGTTATACAACCTACGTTCATATTTAATAGTTATTTACAAACCGCTTGAAAAAATATTATGTTCTCATTAGTTACTAGCTTTAACGTAAACTTATCAATACTCCATTTAGTAATATGCAATAACTGACTAATTCAACTACATTGCGAATTTTTCAGTTACGTACTAATGCCATGATGTTATACTCCTTGTTACGAATTAATCATGTAATAATCCACTACATTGATATCCACTATTGTTCGACACTTCATTAGTCTGTCTGGTTTCGATTCTACGTGGATAGTCTCATAACAGTACAAAATAACTGTCTTGTTTTCGTTCATGGTTTTTATATTAGCTTCAAGTTTGACGACAATCCGTGTTGAAAATGGATTAAATAATTTCAGAAACCATCTAACTAAATATAACCATTTTATCTTCATGTCCATTGCATTAATCTTTTTTTCTTTCATAACCATTTCATAATAAACACTATCAGACTAAGATTCTTTTCCTTAAGTGGGGATTTCAAGATAGATTATACGAATAAAAAACATCTTAATATGTATAATGAAATGTTCACTGCGCATACCAACGATAAACATCATGAGTCTTTTACTAAATAACCAAACCTTTTAAAGTTTGATATTTTATGTTCATTATGTTTGTAAAATTCATTTCATTTTCTAAATATAAATATTTGAAGGCGTTTTTTGGAGATTTTGGTAATTTCAATAGTTGAGGTCATGAGTCAATTGAATCTAGACCACCATGGAAAGCCTGGAAGCACTGGGTGGCCGTTTCATCCTAGTATGAGACTCCTCAGCAGTGCGCATTCATGATCCCACTCCTCGCGAGATTCAAACACAGGACCTATCTGTCTCGCGCGCGAGCGCCTAACCATTAGACCACTGAGACGACTGATAGGTCCTGTGTTTGAATATCACGGGTGGGCGGAGTCATGAATGGGCACTGCTGAGGAGTCCTATACTAGGACGAAACGGCCGTCTGGTTCTTCCAGGCTTTCCATGGTGGTCTAGCTTCAATTGACTTATGATTTCAAATAAATATTTGAATTGGCTTGATTTAATCCAATTTTCATGTGATCAACGAATTCCATGTAATCACATACAGAATATATACTCTATTATTTTAGTATAAAGACAGATTTGTATTCATACATGTGGAAATCTGAGTGTCTAATATTCGTTTGTTTCCTTATTTTCATTACTAAGTGGACTGGTTATCGATGAAAGAATTCGAAATCTCCAAAGTAAATAGTAAATCCGTAAGATTATGTGTGACACTTTTGAGGGTCGATTTTTTTTACCCCTTTCTTCCGTTGTGATAATGTTGCGTCGCTACAGATGCTGGTTATCCGACGAAAGCGTCTTACTGTTTTCAAACTCTCTACTGTCAATAGTACGACCTCGCTTTCGAACCTTAAATCGCTACTTCAAGTCTTACTGTTCTCTGAAAGACCTGCCTTGCATGGTAATACCTAAAGTAACATGTGTTCTAGCCAATATAGTTCTATTGATACATCACGACAAGCAAGTCGGACCACCATTTCAGGGTCACAGCTACGGTTGCGTTAACGGTGGAAGCCTTGACTGATTTAATAATTGTTCTGTGTTAGTAATCATCACTACGTGAAGTTTCTCGCCATTGATCTTGTCTATTCACTGTACAACCTTATAGTTTATTTCTTCTCTGTAAGTACAAATTTTTTGTTCCAACCACATTTTTACCAATTTCGCTAGCAAATTACAGTAATACGAGGTTTATAGTACATTTTCTGTGACGCCTACTACAGTAATATTAGTATGTACTGGTTCGACAGATCTTTTAATGATAGCTGGACATTTGATTAAACATGTTGAGTGTCTGTGTACAGAGGACAGTCATTTGTGTGTTTAGTGGGGACCCATTAGTCACAAGTTAGGTAACGGCGACCGTCTACTGTAACTTTGTGCATACTACCAGCCGTTTCTGGCCAACATCAACTGTCAGCACAATCATCGGCATTAAGCTACCTAGCATCCTCCCTTCGCATCTCAAGCCTGGACTCGAATTGATCTCATCGCGATCAGCTACCGTTAATGTGGTTATATTCAAGAATGCCGCTCCTTCTAGAGTACCTATCTGTACTTGGATCATGGTTTGGTCTGTGCCAAGTTTTTTGAGCTTTGGTGACTAAGAAACTTATCGTCATCAACAGATTGATATGTCTTTCCGCTGCAACCGAATTTCAAACCAAGTTAGTATCAAGGCTTACCTATCAGTTAATCAGAAGGTGTAGATAAACACCAGCTATGTTTCCGTGATGCCATAAAAAAATATGATTCTAGTCACCTGCAGCTTCGCGAAACTTTACGTTTATAAGCAATGAGTTTCTGAAGCCTCCTTACAACTCTTTGTGAAAACATATCGGTCTACTCTAAGTACTCTATGAGTATGATGTTTTACTGGTTTAATTGATTATTTTTTAATAGTTGTTATCTATTCCATATTGGATGAATAGGTAATTTTATTTCTTCCCTTTTAATTATATTCATTAATTCTAATTTGCAGGTAGATAAATTTGCTTATCTCTTACTTTGATTATTTGTGTGTTCTTTCTATGTATTTCGTCTAATTCTATTAGTCTAGAAGAGAAGAAGGCTATTTTCCACTATTTAGTCTACTGAACACCCTATGTATAGCTTATTTCATCAACCTTCTATAAAATATAATTAAAAATATCTTTATGATGTTAATTTATAGACTTTTGATATTTTGAAGAGGTTAGAGAAACTTTATTATTATTATTGTTATTATCCTGTGCATTTTCACTGTTGGAAGGTTAATGGTGTTTTATTTTTGGTTGTTTAGCTTAAAGCATGAGTTTTGTCTAGTTTCTCTATTTTTCTTCTCTCTCTCTCTCTCTCACACACACACACAAAAAAAATACAATGTTCTTTTCTCGCTTTGTTTCTTATTAGCTCTCTCAATATATTGTATGTTTATCAAATTAATTTTAATTATAAGTTGTTAAAAGACAAATAAGTCTGTGAAACTTCAAGTGTCTAAAGTAGTTTGATCCGACTAAGTTATTTCTTTCCATTCATGAACATTTCTCATCGTCACCATCATTGTTATTTTCTTCAGATTTCATGTTTTACCTTCTTCTGTTCTTGTACTGCTGCTATCTATCTATTTACGACAGTAGTGATCTGTTAATTGTAAATATCAAAGGTGGTCACTCATAACTGGAAAAGTTTCGTGACAACTCAGATTAGAAAACTGAGTGATGTGTGTTCAAATCCCGCAAGGAGCATCATTCTAACCTCAAAATAATACATATTTCTTCTAACATGAAACGTAAGTCAATTCCTGTCGAGTACCTACAACCAAACATTTCAATATAGTTCATGCGTTGTTATGTCACTCAGAATAATGGTCATTGCCAGATTTTGAGTTTCTCTCACCAATATCACGTGTCATTCCCATCAATCGAAATCCTGATACTAATTTGGTATATCTCGCATCCACTATTTCCTTGATAGCTAATTGTCTCTGACTTGGCCAATGGTGCGCTCAACCAGCACCATTGACATTGAACCTACAAATAGGTTAAAAAATGGTCCACTATTCACTAGCCCCTCCCTGTGCGCTACTTTAAGTCAAAAAGTGGCAATCAACCTCTTAGTTATTTATATTTCAAATAGACGTGGTTCAATTACAGATATTATGCACCCCACCACTCCATAAAATAAAATAACAATTATCCACGAACGAGCTAAATATAAATTGAAACTAGGAGAGAGTTTAGGTAATCGACTGGCAACAAATCAGGAATAATAGGTCGAACAACATTAGTTTATGGGTTGACCAGAAGCTTAAGAAAAAGGTATATATATAGAGAATAAAGCAGTTCCAACTTCTACAATATTCCTTCCGGTATAACAGCCATATTACAATTTGACTGATAGAATTTACTTATCACTAAAACATAACACAAACATAACATTGGTCTCTGTTTACTGATCAATGCAATTTTAAACATTCATCACCTAAATATTTTATTCAGTCAATCAGAATGGAATATGTTTTAAACGTATGTAGTGGGTTTTCAAATTTGAACGGATTGAACGGAATTATTTCTGCGTGTATTTTCGAGGTTTTTTTCCATCGGCTTCTTTTCAAAATTAAATCGTGTGGTTATTATGAGATACTGCACAATGACAGCTTATTTGCACGTACCCAAGCCTATTATTCTCACTTTCATGGCTTGTAATAACCACTCCCATTTTTAGTGTCATTGCTATCAAGAAATAACAGACTCAGGTTTTTTCCTGTGATGTGATTTTGACTGTTACTTATACACATAGATCGTATCAATTTAAAGCAGAATTGCCGGTATTTATGATGTTAGTAAGTTACATGATGATAATATACTTGAGGGATATTTATTTCCACAAACAAGGTTCCAGTTATCATTCGTTTTAGTTCTCTATTTGTAAACCCTTTTGAAAAATTGTAACCAGATATTTATTTTATATCAAAAGGGTTTTTTGTGAATATTATAGTAATTTCAATGGTTGAGACCATGAGTCACTTGAAGCCAGACTACCAAAGAAAACTTGGAAGCACTGGACGGCCGTTTTGTGATTTTACTTGTTTATTGTTATAATATTAAAAGTTGTTTTCAGTAGTTTTATATAGAATGATCATATGGACACAGATGTTAATGTGAAATCTAAAATTAAGTCAAACATATTGTTTAATCAAAGATGGATAGTGGGTATCAATGGAATCCAAGGCCCTCGTTTCGTCTTATTTGGGACTCGTCAGGTAGATGTGCCTGCATCTCAGAGTTGATGTTCATTCTGGGACTCGAACTCAGTACCGTTCGATTCAAACGCCATCGCGTTATCCACTTAGCTACTGAGTCCACTGCTGGTGTAATGGGGTGAAGTTTAAATTCACTTAGTGTTGTTTTACTTATATCTTCCCATTGTTATTTAGGACTTTAATTGCTCAGTCTCATTGTTTAATGTTTTTTTAGCTTTCAATTTTCTATGGTTTTGAATTTTTTTATGATGAAATTAGTCTTCATTTAAGTTTGATAAAGTATTATGATTACCATGGACACTATACAGATTTTCGGTCGAAATCTGAATGATTAACAAACAAACTAGTGATTATACATGTTCATTTTTAATGTATACCCGTTTTTGTTTTGTGTTTTACATTCAGTTATAATTCATAATATTACAGATTCCACAATCTACCAACAAATATAAAGTTAGATATCTAGTTCCCTTACATTTTGGTTTCATATTGGAATGTTTAGAAATTAAAACAATTCTATAGGCTTTACTTGTACACTACTGTTTGATTATTTTATAAATTATTTATTTATCATGCAGAATCTTGGCTCAGTGGGTTAAGATGCTTTAACTTTCATTTTAGGCAACTAGTTAGTATCATTAGCGATCACACAAAGGTTCTAGGTCGTGTTTAAGTACCTGATGAATAAGTTAACTAGAATTGATTAAATTCTAGCCAATGAGCATTGAATCAATTCGAGAAGGACTTATACTTAACACAATATATAACTTATTTCGCTTTCTTTTCTTTTTTTTGAATTCATTCTCCACATTTTCAGTTTACGTGACTAACTAGATTAATTATTTTTCTAATTAATCCATAAGACATTTCATTAACAAATACACTTACATTTGATAAGAAAAGACAAGTATAAAACATATCATATCCTTGTTTACTTACCTTTTTTCTCAATGAAAAAAATAATAGCAAAACATATCTTTACCTCCCTCGCCTCTCATCTTTTTTGGATTGTCTTGTTCATTTGCTACCTTTCACAATATTAACACATAAGAAGAAGAACAACAACAACAAAGCAAAGCGACAATTTTTCACCCAATATGTTCTCATTCTGATGGGTTTCTATCACGTTATTGTTTATACTCAGACTATATGTACATATATATGTATATAATTAGACCTTTTGTTCTATGTTGTTTACTAAATAATTGAGTGCATTATTTATTTATTTATTTACCATCTATATATGTTTTCATAAAATGTTTGTTTATCCTTTCATAATATTCAGTAAACAATTTCTATACTGTTATTCCGTATCATTCCTTTAATTCATGAGTTTGAAATGATGTAAAAAGTTTCTTGGCAATGTTTGGATACTATTTTCAGTTTCGATTTTGTGTAAAATAAACGAAGCGTTCTTTGTTTTGATTTTTTGATTTTTGTCAGTTTATCTTTCTTATGAATGGAAAATTTGTTCGGTTCGTGTGTGTGTATTTTGTGAGTAGCCAGTTTACAGTTTAATGTTTTCTTCTATTCGGTTATCAGTTTTCATTTAAGGAATTTTTAGTTTCTGAGACGTAAAGAAAAGATATCCAACATAGCATTGTAGATACTTCCAATATATATTCATTTACATTATTACTGTAAAGTTTACAAAGTGTTATGTAGAAAACTGGCAGGAACCTATGCCTGCATTCACTCTTCGAAGTGGATAGTTGTGTTGAGTGCTTATCCCACGAACTAATAAAGTTAATGTACGTATATTAAAAGCCAGGACGAGAAATATCAACCTTAAGCATTGTTAGAGCCTATGTAATTTTTAGCGCGCTATAAAAGTGTAGGTTTACAAAAACTTCGGCGAAGGCAGTTCTGTTTTGTGCCCATGAAACCTAGCCTATTTGAGTTGAAGATATTCAGCAATTCTCTGCGTTTGGTCATTATTTTGTTCAAAGAATTGCTGGACATGTTAGCATTACTGGGGTAGGGCAATGTATTTTCATTCGCACTGATGATTGATCACTTAGTCCCACTACCTTGAAATACCGTCTTCGGTGGCTTAAACATGTGTTCCGAATGTTATTCCTGCGATTCTCACATCAGTTGTTAATTTCTAACCCTTTAATTAGGTTCAAACATTTGAGAGGTGTTCCGATTATGATACAAAATTGTGCTGAAGTATAAAAGAAAGCCGTATAAAACTAGTATCTGTCGACCCATCAGGATACCCTTATCTATGGTCCGAGAGGTTGTGCAGTTCACTATCTTCGAACGTTGTCACATAGTACTTAAAATAGAAGCTAATATTAACCATGTCGTAGCTTTTTTCATAAAATATAAACGGAATTCAATGCATTCAAAGAATATATTTTAGACTTATTTTAACTGAAATTGTTTCCACCATCATATACTAATCTTCATTCCCATTTTATTGATTTATTGGATTCTGATTATACTCCTTCCTTTATCACCACACAAAATTTCGTTTCCTTGTTTGTGTGTTGACTTTCTCTACTAGTAGATATTTATATCAGTATTGAATTAACAAATACAGTATACTCGAATATTTGAGGGAACAACTATTTCTAATAACTTCATCGTCAGGCTCTATAGTTACAAGTTCATAATTGATACTTTACAATGGCCGAAATAAATCATGTGTTAAGAAATTTGACAATGTTGTATGTTAAAAATGGTGAACATTCGTATCTGTTACTACTTAATTACTTCAAAATTTTGTAAATTGGAAGGGTCATTTAAAAAAAGGTCAGAATGAGCTAAAGTGAAGCGTCAAGTCGCAATCAGTACAATTGTAATATAGCTAAAATGAAAAAAATCGTGGTGTCAAGGTAATTACAATAAAAAATGAATGCATGTGAATTGAGAAAGATGGATGTAAAGATTAACATAGACGTAATTTAAAAAGTGGGGAGGGGTAAGAGGTTTTTAATATTCAGTTTAGGTATCCGGTTGTCCATTCGTGGGGCAAATTAAACATAGTGACTAGATATACCTTTTCTGGATACACAAGTTCGATCTTCTGGAGTTGATCCAGATGGCTTCGGCTATGTAGCTTTTTGATATGATATTCACTATCTACCAAATGAGAAGGAATAGTACTACTCTTTTTCCCAACCATGTTCCCAAACACGCATGGATAAGGCCCTTTGAGCACGGCCTATGTAACTAGCTCCATAAGAGCAGTCGAGTTGGTATACACACATGGAGGAGCCCATCATCGGTGGCCTATCCTTAATTTATTGTGTAAGTAATGGTTTATTTGAGAAAATCATGTGTAACTTGGCGACTTGAAACGTCTTTTCAACAGATCTTTTGAGTCGACGTGTTAAAATATCACCCTCTATGTCCCCTTTATAATCCAGTTTCAGATATAGAGTATTTTTTACTGACTGCGTCACAATTTCTTTTTTTGCCACCTTCCACTCGGAATTTTCTGACAAAATTATCTGGATAGCCATCATTTCGTAATGTGTTCTTTTGTATGTCTATTTCGCTATCTACACCATCCCCAGAGCATAACAGCTTGATTCTATGGCTGAGACATTTAACCATATTTATTTCGTATTGGAGAGGTGTGAAGTTTTGGAAATGGGTGTACTTTCTCGTCCATGTATTTTCTTTTTAAATATATTTCTTTTTTGGAACCATCTATCCTTCCAGAAAGTAGGACAATATTGAAATCTATACTATTGCCTTTCTCCTCTTGGTTGGTGAATTCAATAGCTGACTGGAAGTTAATTAAAAAGTACAACATCTCTTGTTTGTCGATATTTCCGTCATATACAATTAGTGTGTCATCTATGTATTGATAGTAATAATCTAGCTTACTTAGGATGTCTTTCAACGGTTTATTTTCTGGTTTGGCCAGAAAAATATTGACAAGGATCGGGCCTAGGGGTAATCCCATTGACACTCCATCTACTTGTCTGTAAAATTCGTTGTTAAACATCAAGTAGATATTCATTTCAACAGTAGGTCTTTTATTTTACTTACTGAGAACAATATCTTTATTGTCTTTTCCAGCAATTGTTCACATATGTAATCGATAGTTTCAGTCAGGCGAATGTTAGAAAACAAAAATGTTATGTCTAATGATGACAAGGTTTCGCCATTTGTATTCGTTTTTATTGTATCCACAAATTCAAATACATCTTTAACGCTGTACTTAATCAGTTCTTGGCGTAATGGTTCTAATAATTTCACCAACCATTTTGCTGTTGAATAGTATGTTGAGTTTGACATGTCCAGAATTGGGCATAAAGGAACCTCAGGTTTATGGATCTTAGGTAGGTCATAAAAAGGTAACATTTAGTACTTATATGACAGAAAAATGAATAACTAAATTGTGGAGTTTTCATTATTCAATCTAGACAACATCATCACTCTAGCAGCAGCGCTTTTACATAAAGTAAAACGTTAAATATTGTTATCTAGAACAACATCAAAAAGCTTGAGAATTAAATCATTTAATTAATAGAATATAAGAACAGAATACATTAAACAAAAATTTCCATTTATTAGATACAATCACCACTTGTGATTTTATCTGTTGTCAATTCAGTAGTATATTACCGTCTCAACTATAACCAAAATTTTGTTTTTGTCATCATAGTCTGATTATTTTTTTTTTTCGAATTTAGCCTTAATTAAAAATCTATCATATTCATTAGTTATATATGGAATAAACTATTTTTAAAAACATGATTATAATCTGCTCAAATTAAATAGTTCCATGTTTAGATTGTTTTGATCTGAATTCATAGATATTAGTTTCCTAGTTAAAATTAAGTTACTTTATCAACAAATTACATCTTAGATTCAAACTTCATTACATCAACTTCGTTTTAGACAGTCAAATATTATGACTGACCGGCTTTAACATGCTAATTATTAGTGAAATCTAAGTACATTAAACGTTCTTGATTATTGAGTTATTTTAGACTTATAATGATTTGGTAACGATGTTTATCTACTATAACAGTATATGGAGGATCCACCTAAGGGAGTTGGAACCAATGGTGCACATGGTCTCCAGCATCCTGAAGGAACGATTAGCGTATGAACCAGTCGTTCGTCGCCGGTTACCATGAGACTACATCTCCTTACGTTGCTCCACTGCCTTGTGGATTGGGCCTTTAGGTCGAAGGCTCGAGGAGTGGTTCCCTAATAAAATCACGTGCTTCTGTTTGGGTACCCGGGCAGTATCCCAGCCCTCACATTAGACCGAATGGTTTATGTGGCGTGTATCTGTTTGATGCCTCTTTGTACCAATGTTTATGTGTTTAAATAAATAACTGTAAGAACGGTCACTATTATTAATATTATCTACTGCTTTACCAGAAACAGATTTTTTTCTTGCCTTCGGACCATATTTTAAATTATGAAGACTAGTGACATTATCTGGTTGCTTGAATGGAAATAAATGAAGTGGAGTCTGAACCTGTTATGTAATAGCTGAAAGCCAAATCCTTAAAACCAGTCTAGACACACTATTGATTCACCAGATAATAATGAGAATATTTTACGCAGTTATGGTATTGAGAGTTGAAGAATACACATTGATTAACAGCTTGTTAGATAACTGTAGGTTGACATTGGTAATAAATTATGCATCTCTTTACGGTTTTAATTTATTTGACACTAATAATCATAATGGTTATGTTACGTTTATATAGTCTTGAAGGTTCATGTTTGCCTCAAACAACAATCAGCCTGATTCATTCAAATGCAGTAATTGATTAGCAATAAATGTATTTTGTCTCAAATACTGTTAAAAGTGGCTAGCGGCTGTTACATCCCAGTCGCCCACACCAATAGTATAATCCTTGGTCATAAGGTACTTGGAAAGAAAACTGAATTAGTAGTGCTCTTCGTGACCTAGGAACATGATCGCCGATCTCAAAGAATGACTTCTTGATTTTAGTCATACATGCCTTTTGATTAGTAGGTACCGATGTGTTAGTTTTATTCTTTAATGACCTTACTGTTGGTAACAGGAATCTGTGGTGCTAGGTGAGGTGTGTTGTTTTATAGAACCGAACTTTTCTAATCCCCTCCTGTTGTGGTATGACATTAACCACACCGTATGCTGGTTGTCTGGGAGAAATAGTTTACCGTTTCAACACCGCAATACATTCATATCAGAGACAATATGAGTCTGTTCTTGAACCTTAAGTTGTTGCATTTTGTTTTAACGTCCTTCAAATCATCTCTCTGGTATGATAGAATCTAACTAAACAAATGTTCTACGCATTATGGCTTGATTGGATCATCACGATAGGTACTCTTGACCGTGATGTACTTGGGATGTAGAATTTTATATTTCTTAACTCCGAATTCGAATCTATTTTCGGTCGATCCATCATTTTAACTATTTATACACATTTTAGCAAAAAAGACAGAAACGGTTAAATATTTTCTTTAGAATTCGATATACATATATATAATATTGTATCCCAACGAAAATAACGAAAGGTAACTGTTGGGATCTATCTATGGACTAATATTATACTCATATTCTTATTGTATAACTATTAAGTGACTACATTATATGTATATTGATACTCCTTTGGTTATTATTTTCTATTTGACCTGTTGACTATTATCATACAATTTAATATTCTTGAAATATTGCCAATTTATTAGTAACAGTTTCTCACAATCACGGTCACTTCCGGTTAGATCTTGTTTGTACAAGATTATTTTATGTTGTGATGTGGTCTAATTTGTTTGTATGTAAACTCGGCACGTTTGAAGTATATGATTCGTATTGCGAAGGCTGAGATTGGCGTTCTGGACTTAACAGGCAGGGCTAAGTGAAAAAAAACTAATCGGAACTCCAGGCCGCTTGTAGTGGTTTATGCGTTATTAATTTGGTCGTATAAGTCAGCGTATATAAATTGGCAATCGTATGTCGCGAGAATCGTATAACTAATGACTAACTATATATATATATATATATATATATATATATCGTTGAGAATGATTACATAAATCACTATTAGTTTGACAACTCTTTCCATATCAAACTATAAACATTGTCTTATTGAGATTTCTCTGTAGTAGACGGGCGAAAAACAAAAACTCTTTACTACTGCTACTCACTTCTGCTAATATACTAATTCGTCAGTACTCTGTCAGCCAGCAAGCAATAATAAATTTTATTATGTCATAAAATGCGTATTATTCTTATATTTATACATTATTACCATTATCATGCTTTCACATATAATTAATGCTTTTGTATGTATATGTTTGTTATTCAGTAAAAAAAAATCTTACACTTCTCTCTTACTACACCTCAGAATACATAGTTATGTACACCGCTTACTTGTTCAGAAAGAAGATTTTGTTTCCTCTTGTTCATCGATGCTCTTTCTCTCGTATTTTCATTGTGTCACTCTTATTTGAATTTTTTTACTTGTGACAATGTTGTGAAGTGATGGTATTATGCAATGATTAATCTTTGAAATAAGTCCATAAATAGTTATGCTCATAATATCTAGTGTTATATGGTATGGAGTGGAGTGGAGCAGTGAGAAAGGCAGTTATAAAGAGATATAATAGACTGAACTATAAAAATGGAAATAATATTGCAGTGTAAAATTTTATGATTATGAAACGAAGAATTTTTCAATTATATTTGATATAATGAATGGAGCAAGAACCTAGAACAATAAAAATACTGTTAATTTTGCATAGTTTTCATGTAATGTCTACAACATGTGCTGATAATCATTAATCATATTTTGTATATGACTTAGTGTCTCAAAATAATGTTTACCTTGTCTGTATATAGGAGTTATTTAGATTCTTCCATTGCATTTTGTTTTATTGGTTGGTTGTCACATGACTGAGGATTTTTTTGTGGTTGTCGTTGTTGGTAGTGGTGATTAATGTGATAGTGAGGGTAACAGTTAGGTCGTTGATTACGTTTACTGTTATTCTGTTGTTTTAGCTTATGAAGGTTTTCCATTTTATGTTTACAATAAATTGTTTTTTTACGTTTTTTCCATGATAACGGTAACAGTGTGATTCTTGTAGTTGATGTTGACGATGACGGTAATGTTGTACTAGTGGATAATAATGACGCTTTATTATTATATGAACAGTGTTTATTCTGTGAATAAATCATCTCATTTTGCTGATAATGATGATCATGATGGCTGGTAACATTATTATTATTAGTAGTATCAATTGTAGGTGTAGGAGTTGTGTTAGTAATGATACTTTTGACGTGATTTAATTTACAATAAAAACAGCCTAATTGAAAGCATCGTTTTATCTTCTGGTATAATTCACGTAAATACATAATACACATACGACGAAATTTTAATCCAATTAACATGTAAATAAAAAAATTACTGGTACATCCAATTAAAATACATAATAATGCAGCTGGATAAGCATAATAATAAAAATCTGGTTCACTAGACAGTGACGATTCTGTGGTTGTTGTTGTTGTTGATGATGGTGTCAGTGTTGTTGTCATATTAGTATTTTCATTTGACATTTGATCCGACTGTGTAATTTCAGTTAATAACTCCCAAAATTCATAACAAAACATATTGTTGTCGGTGTTTCACATAAAATAAATATTGAAATTACACCAATCAATGTTAATGTTACACTTCGATTATGTGCATGATGTTGTGTCTGATGATGATGATGATTATGCTGAAGATATGGTGTTGATGATAATGTTGATGAACTTCGTGATGTTATCAATTCTCGCTTATTGGACTTCATATTATTATGATTATTACTATTACAGAAAGAATTACAATGTTTATTTGTTGATTTATTAAATAATAAACCTGTACTATCTTCACGTAAACGTTGTATTGTTGCTTGTCTTACACGTAATATTAAACCAATATTTAATATAATTAGTATATTTAATGGTATAATAAATGTAATGACTTGATCTAATACTTGTACATAAATAATTTTAAATGTTCTATACCATGTTTGTTTAATAAATATCTCTTCTAATTTATATTCTATACAATAATTATTAATTAATTGATTATATTGTTTATTGATTATTAATATACGATAACCTAATATTAAATTTGGTAATTTTAATATAAATGATAATATAAATATACTATATAATATACGTTTAGTTCTACCTAATGAACATAAATAGGTTGAATGTAATGGCCAACGTATGGCTAAATAACGTTGTAAACTTAATAATAATATTGTATAAATTTCTGATACTTTTATCCAACTTAATAAAAAATAAATTGGACTATCAGCATATTTAATTAAATTTAAATAAATTAATTGTTCTGTATATTTTTCATAATAATGTATTGCTACATAATATAAACTATATAATAATATAATTAATATATCTTCTGTAGCTAATGTAGCTAATATAAAATTAATTGAATTACGATTACTTATTGTATTTGATATCATTACTGTTGTTGGTGTTGTTGTTGTTGTTGTTGTTGTTGCTGGTGTTGATGTAGATGTGAATGTTCCACTTGTTGTTGTTGAAGAAGAATCACGTTTTAATACAATCAATGTAAGTAGATTAGCTGGAATGCCTAATATAGCTAATGAAATACTTACATGTGTGATAAGTATACCAGCTATACCAGATTGATAAGGATTTGTAAAATGACAAATTGTAGTTGAATTATTCATTCGTTTTATGTTTGTGTTTGTGTGTGTAAATATTGCAATGATTATAAATGTTTTCTAGAATCAATCAAGTTATCACTATCCAAAATACATATAATCATTATATCACATTATGTAGCATGTATAATTTTAAAGAAATAGTTGAATTCATCTGTAACTACGTCTTTTAGCATAGGAAATTTATTTTAATAGAATTTGTCCAATTTCTAAAATTATTGTAATAATCCATTCATATATGAGTATTTGTTTAAATTCTCTTTAAATGACAACATTCTTTGCTGATGTTTCAATCACAGTCATGATCCTTATGTATATTCATATTTATATATTCTATCTGTGGATATTGACACACAAACATACATGGACACAAATTTATTTTTGAAAAAGAAAAACGCATACACACTAGCCTAGATGTCATTTCTGTTGGATATTACAATTGGGAAACAGTCGGTTAAAATAATAAAAAAAAATTTTAAAAAAAGGTTAGACGATGTGTTTTTTTAGTTAAAACAACTGATTGGCTCTAGTTTTTGATTGGTAGATACAAAAATTTAATAGAGATCTGTAAAAGAAAAACAAATGTGTGTTATGCGCATTAACACACATACATTGCTTGTTGTTTTTTAATGTTTAAGAAAATAGTGGCGTTCTGGGGAGGGGAGGGGAGAAACAGAATCAGGTGGCTTTTTGTACACCGTTTTCGAACTTTTAAAACTAATGTTTTCTTGAAACTTGATTTTAGTGGAATAAAATAAAACAAAGTATTAATAATCATAATCAAGATAGGTGTGCGTCTTTTTTTGGATGGAGAGTGGCGTAGTTTCTTTCTACAATCTGTTCAATTAGCCTTGTTATTGTTTTTCATATTAAGACCACGAATTGATCCAAATCCGAAAACCGTTGAAATCCTGAAAGGATTGAATATATGTTTCATCATAACATAGGACTCTTCAGCAGTGCGTATACACGAGCTAGGTTCTAAGCCAAGGTCTTTTATCTCGTACGCTCCCAGACTTTCAGTGGTTGTTTAGCTAATTTCGACTCGTGACTTAAAATTTGAAAATGTTTTATTAGTTTATTACTATTAACAATTTACCCAGTTCTCAACTTGTTTGATATTACTAAGCGGTACTTACTTTATAATAGTCGTTTCAGATGCAATAACAGTTTGTAAAGCTATTTGTCACTTAAATGGATGCTCTTGGCGTCGTTCAGCTCTTTCATGATTAATCTGGAAAACAACAGTGATCAGTGTAGCTAAACCGTGTCAGATGTGAGACAGTTACCCACCGAAAACAATGGACGATATCATCTGAATGTTATGAATTCATTGAAGTTAGATACTAACACTATAAGATGATGGCTCAGTTGTCTAGAAGTTAGGCGTTCGTACGTCGAAATGAAGGTCCCTAGTTCGAGTCTCATGCAGGATCATGAATTCGCACTACTGATAAGTTTTATACTAGAACAGAACGGCTGTCCAGTGCTTCCAGGTATTAAATGGTGATCTAACTCAGACCGGTTTATGATTTCAATGAAATGGTAAATTTGTCTGTTTAGTTAAGTAAACATAAGAACTTGTACATAGTCTTCTTTATTGAAATCTATATTCAACAATCTCATGTTTTAATAATGCTACAGCTTAGTATGACTGGGCGTTTTAAATTTCCAATGGTTGAATCTGTATTCTATCTCGTCTGAATCAATATAAATTTTGTCTTTTAAAAATACTAATGTTGTATATCCATTTTATCATCAATGAATTGCTTGATTAAATTTATCAAGTAAACATGAACTCAATTCATCAATTTCTCACCTTCCATAATTAAAATTAAATGTGAACTAATAAAAATACGACGTCTCCGAGGTCGTTGGCGGGAGTTCCGGGAAGAATAAGAATACTATTTCACATGAGATTTATTTTACATTATGGAATAACTCGTGTTTTTATTGTTTAAATGAAACAATGATCCAGTAATCCATAGCGATCTTATGGAGTCTTTAAATACTCATTCTTCACGACAACAGTATTTGTTCTAATGGTTTGATTTCTTTTCAATTTAAATGGATTATGACCACAAGTTTTCCGTAATCAAGTAATCAATTCTTTTTTCGCTTATATGTATATAAGCAGTCCCATTAGATAGGTTTTAAAATCTTTAAATAGAAACTAACTAATCTCATTTATTATCATGTATACGCTGTTCTGTAGATTAGACTAAAATTGACTGATTATTTTATCTAAAATGTTTTTGTGGATTCATGTTTCATGTATAAAACGGTTTAAATCCTTTTTCTAGTTTTGATCATGGACTAATCTAAGTTAGATAGACCTTGAGAACTGAAAAGTACTAGAGAGTTGTTTTGTTCTAGTATGTAGCTCCTTAACGCTGTGTATACACATACTTCACTAGGAATCGGACACAAAACGTTCAGGTCTCGTGATAAACGTTTAACGTTTAGATCACTCAGCTGGTATTTAGTGGTTTACATGTCTAACTCTTATACATTTTCAATATTTCAGTTCTGTGTACTTGATATTGTTTGACTGACACTAGTTATTAGATCAAGTGTGTACATTGTAAGCTGTTTGTCTAGCAGTTCAAACAGAAGCTCTCTATAAAAAGTTTGTAGTGATGGTAATGTTTAGAAAAATAATAAAAGCATCATGATGAAATGAAACGATGTAGAAAAAAACACTCATCACACCACCCTATGAAACTGTAAAGGGTATTCACCATTCAATTTAAACGCTATGATGTAGCCTTCTGTTTATTAATGCTTGAAAATAGATAAGAAATGATAATCATATTCAATATACAATCATACGTTTATTTCTCTCAATATGATCAGATATTAAATGACGATAGATAAGTGAATTTATTAAGCACCATTATCATAATTATGCAACTGATTATCATCATAATTATTGTATTCATTAGTGCTTGAAGAATCTAATATAGTCATTTATTGCGTGTAACAAAAAGAAGCAAATTGGAAAACGAAAAAATCTATTTAAAATTCTATAATGAGTAAAACAAAAATTTTTAGTCGTTTGGTAAATATATTTCTATAGAAGAATAGAAAAGATTGCATAATGAATTGATTCGAGACTTCAATTATCAAATGTGACTACGCAATAATCAAGGGATAAGAGAAGAATAGGACGATGGAAATAATTTACGGGTCAGAATAAGGAAAGATAGTCGTCCACTTGACAGATATGAAGAAAGACAAAAAACGCAAAATTCATAATAATAACTGAATAATATTTTGAAAAATTATTAAAGGATAATAATAACTGATCACAGTTTAAAACTACAAAACACTAATTTGAAAAATCACACCAAAACATACCACAAAGGAGAATTAGGGCCAAGGAAGGAAGTTCGAGCTTGAATTGGTGGATCTCCAATACTTCAGAAGTGCACAGGTTTTTGATTCGACCTCCCTTCTATGCAGTTCCTTTGATTAAGTAGAATGTTTTAAAAGAAGACTCCTTCGGAGCGCTTGGAAAGTGATCGCTTTGTGCGACCAATGTAACTTGCCCCACAGGAGCAAGTAAATTTATAGATGCACATTGGTGTGGCCCAAAGCGGAAGTATATCCTTAACACATTCATGAATAGTAGGTCGGCTTGAGAAAACAATACGGAGCTTAGCTGAATAGAACGTTTTATTCAGGGATTTTCAGATCCGTTTATTCAGGATTTTCAGCAGCCGTGTCTTCTTTAAATTCCATATTCATAAAAAGGGTTTTCTTTTGTACTGTCGGTGATTTTTCATGATGTCTAGCTGTTAAGTCGCTATCGAAGAATCTAGATGGGTAACCATTCCTAATGAGAGTTTCTTGAAATTGAAGTTGTTCCTCATCTATTGTGTCAGTAGAACATATTCGCCTGATCCTTGAGGATAAAGAGTGAATTAAGTTCCTCTTTCTACTCGGTGGGACCCAACTATGGAAATTCGTGCACTGCCAATTCCAGGTTGGCTTCCTATATATATACTCCTGTAAAAAACCATCCAGCCTTATTTCCAGTCGGAAATCATGAAAATGAAATTCGTTGTTTGCCTCTGCTTCCAAAGTGAATTGAATTGAGGGGTGACAATTATTGAAACTATTCAAAATTTCATTGAGGTTCATGCCTTATTCACAAATAATGAAAGTATCATCCATATATGACTTGTATAAACGAAATCTCTCAATGATTGGTTGAGGTACCGTACTTTCCAGATTGGTCATGAAATAATCAGGCAAGAAGGTGCCCAGTGGTGAACCCGGTTGTAAAGAAGGTCATATAGTTGGAAAATGACTCACCGTGGAGTCAAGATGGTTGTTTTGTTCGATTGGGGACTCGTTAATTGGGTGTAGTATCTTCATCCCACTATTGATGTTCAAACAGATATTCGAAGGCCAGTGATTTCCGACGTCGAAACTAATACTGAAATGAAAGTAAATCCGACAGGACGAAATGCCTGTCTATGTTTGTAATGTTGTATGAAATGAGCTTAAATATCGGAAATCTAAATAATGAGGTCAAACCAGTGTACAACATTTGACTGAGAAGTCATTTACTATTTATCAGAATACTGTGTACTCTGTATCTGAGTTCTTAAGGTTGAAAGTTTAAAACACTCTATGCTGACGTCGAACACTGAACGAAGTTCAGATAACCACTATCTTGAGCAAATACGTTCAACTGATGAGTCCCAAATAGAATAAAACTTTCATCCTGTATCTTACTGTCAGATTATTTACAGTGAGTTGTTATCAATGTTGGCTAAATAAGTTGAACGGATTCTGATCTGTTTTATCGTTCTGTTTGTATGTCTTTTTCTTTAATTTTTTTCTTTTCAAGATGTCCGTCACTTCTTCGTTTATTTCTACGTATATTGGAATCAAGTTTATTAGCATCCAGATCATATTGGGCACATAGACTTGTTGACAGAGTTCAATCTATACGTGGAACAAACACAAATTCAACGGTATATAATACCCAATCAACAACGTCTATGCCAGCAACAATGATGATGCTTTCTTCAACAAATGGTGGAACACCATTATCTGGTTCTCCTATTCCTAGTACTAATGCTGATTTGTTAAATCAAGATACATCTAGTTCAACCACAAACTATCCGAAATTTATTGGTTCTTCCAAATTAATTACTACTGATTCTGGCCAACAACAACAACAACAACAGGTTAACAGCATATCTACCGTCGCCCTAACAACATCATCAATAACTACTTCTCCTACGTCTACATCAGTAAATACAACTGTTTCTACTTCTAATACATTATCTTCTGCACAAATATTCAATGAATCTAATACAAATATTTCTCCTCAATCAGTAGTACCAATTAATAATGAAGAATGTGAACGTTTATGTACAAACATGTTATTAACACAAGATTCAACTATTATTCAGTTATTGCTAGAATATTGTTTACCAACAGAAGATGAAAAGGTAATCAATGTTCAATGGATTATTTCTTTATTCTGTTATGTTTTTTGTTTTCATTTTGTTTGTTTGTTTTTTATGTAATAACAATTGACAGTTTTCATATATACGTTGATAACTGCTAGCAGTTGGTACTTATAGATATTGTTGAACTCTTCTTGTGGACTAATTTAATCAAATAAATTGGGACAATAATAAGATATATATGTACAATAACGGTCCAGCACATTGATAACGTTGACTGTATAATATGATTTTTTTTACCAATGGACAGGTTTACATTCTAACAAAGAAAAATACATTAGGCACAGATCGGTATAGTATTTCATGAGATACCCACTAACCTGACATATATAACATTGATTACTACCCAGTGATCAATCAATTTTAAATACCATTTAACTGTTTATTAAAAAAGAGGTCTAAATAAACTATGTTATAATCAACTATTGTGTTACAGATCGTTATCAAAAATAAAATATCATTCCAACTCATCAGCGAAAATGAAGTCAAATAACGAAGCCAACAAACAGATCATCCTAGCATATGTAAAAGACATTTAAGAAATTATAAAAGGAAACGGTTATTGAAGTTGTTTGAAAATGGCTGTAGCGCATAAACTACCATAATTACTTCACAGTTGATCTTATGCAAAACAAAGGATACAATGACAAAAGTTGAAAAACTAAGCATCATCTACAAAATGGAACTGTTCCAATTACAAGGAACACTACATCGAACAAAGTGGACAACCCTTTCATCTTCGTCTGAATGAACATCAACTAGTAGTCAAACATCATGATAAATCTATGTGGAGAGCTGTGGATGCACACTCAACTAGGAAAGTATTAATATCTTAGGTTGAGCAAATGCTAAGAACACGAGAATTTTTAGATGCTTGATACTCGAGTAAATTAACAAACACATCGAAATCAATCCAACTTATCAAACAATCAGAAAAATCATGGAATGCTGTAGGTCTAGGAATCAGACTAGAAAGATAATCAAAATAAAGATGCAAACAATGAAAGATTAAAGATCTACAATAACCATTTAAGATTGAGGTCAACAGGAAAAGTTGTTTATCATATATGAAGAAATTCGAATACTGCATTTCTACCTGAAGCTTGTAATGGTGATATCGTTCAGAAGAGCAACCGAAGTTCCATGATCATACCATCCAGCTCAGAAAATGAAACTCCACCAACATTTTTAAACAATTTATATTCTTTGCTCAATAATATGGTTAACTAATAGAAGTAGTAGTACTATTAATAGGATATTTTCAAATTAAATTATTCTGTCAGCGTTATAAAAATAATAATAATAAGCTACTCATTTCTTGTCTATATTGTGTTTTAAGAAGTCACTTAATTGATACTTGGAATAATGCTCAACTATACTTTCGAATGACGTTAGTCTGTTGATCCGTTTTAGCCAATCAGAAACACAGCAAATATAGATCAATGACTTATTTGTATTACGTTTCTATATTTTACTAGGCTATCATTATAAAGTGTGCACCAGCAACTCTCATCTATATATATATATATATATATATATATATATATATATATATATATATATATATATATATACGCATTGGTGTTGTACAGTATAGTCATTAAGTGTTCTCACATGGCCATGCATATACAACCACTACCCGAGAAGTCCTACTCACTGTCTTCTCGAGGCGGTGTTCTCTACGAAATTGAGAGGACAAAAAACGAATGTCTTCCGCTTTAACCGGCTTGGTGGACACGGAGGATTATATGTTTGGTGTCTCCTTGTGCTAATCTTTATGTGTTTAAATAAATAATAAATAAGTTGAATACTTATAATTGTTTATTTGTTATTCTGATTTACAGTATATTTACTTGTCTATTTTTCTTACTACCCTTTCTTTTATTATTTAGAAACTTGAATCAGAAATTAGTATTCTTCGTGAAATACGTATTACAATTTGTACATTTATACATTCATTATTCATTGCTCAACCTGTACTTGCAGAGATTATTGTTTGGCAAGTGAGTGGGGTTTATTTTTTTCAAAGACTTGTTTATACATACACATGTATGTGCGTGTATATGTGTGCGTACATTATTATTATTATTATTATCATTATTATTAATTATTATTATTATTAGAAGCTTTATTCAACATGTTTTTGGTACAACATAGAATTCTCAGCATAAAGTATTTCAACAAGTTTCCTTTTCTTATATCTTGATCGATTGTGGCGATAAATTTTGAATGATGACGAGTTAGATGTTAGGAGTTCGGTAATCCACATTTGATTAATGTTCATTCGTTTCAATGCATATTGCCAGCCACCATAATGTCGTTGATTGTACCGTTCTGTATCCCGTATAGCGAAAGGTTGTAAACTTTTCATAAACGCGCCTGAATAGATTGTGAGCACAATAGACATAATGATGTGCTAAAACAAACAAAAAACAGATAACTTGATGAAATATCTAGATCGGAGGAACAGGTAGCCCAGATATTCAAGCAGGCCGCCAATTCGGATGAAAAAAAAGTGTATCAATAAATCTTTTTCTTATTGAAATGATTTTGGCATTTGTCTTATTCACTGTATGATTTCATTTGTTCCAGGTAATATTCATAGATAATTTATCATATACTATGGGAATTGATCGAAACCTTATTTATAAATTTGATACACCTAAAAGACGTTTGATTCTTTATTAAAGTGTACATTTGTAATCCCTTTTCTATACACTCAAAGGAGTTGAATATCATAATTCTAAATAGGTTAAATCCATACAGGGAAATTTATTGATCAGCCATTTTGATGAATATCTATTGTTTATTATCGGATTTTGTTGATATCGTAGTTGATAAACGACCCTATAACAAATTAAATTGTTAGAATCTTCTGGCATGTATGTGCCAGTATCTCCAACGTCTAATCTTTTCTGTTACCACTAACACTGTTACTACCTCTGTGCTAATGGGATGTGACTCAGTGAAATATGTTTATCGGTTCAAGTTGCTACACTATATCACCACAGCGAGAAAAAAACTATCAAGACAGTGTCGGAGTAGTAAATGTAGCAACAGTATCAGTTTTAACAGAAAAGATTAAACATGGATGATTTGATGCTACAATTCATAGGGAATTCGTTAAACAGAGAAACATAAGATAATTTTAGAAATTCAAGATCTTAAAGAAAACTGAAAGTGAATGTATCTGTATCATTGCAATGGATCTTGAGCCATATCATCAAATAAACGGTGAACATTTGTTGATTGTTACTTGTCCCTAATATTTTGTTGTCTTTCATCTCTCAATTATGTCAACATATCTCTATAATAATGCGCATCTATTTACACACCATGATAAAGATTTTTGTGTCTATTTAGGGTGATGTGGCTCAAAAATCATTCGTAATGTCACAAACGCTATCACTCTTTATCTTCCTCTCGAGTATGAATTCCAGTATCCCCTCATACATATCTCTCCAATATGTCTTCTCAAACCATATTCTCACAATTTAGTCTTTCCCCTCATCGTTGCTACTACATTAATTCGATCTTCTTCATTATTTTCATCTCGTGCGAATGCGTTATGGTAGCCTGGGCCAGTGCATATCTGTCAGTCTCTGCGTTGATTATGTCTGCCTATGTGACCACTTTGTATTAATAAAGTAAGAGAATGGATTAATTTAGTAGTCTTCTCATAACGTGAAGGAAATGCGGTAGAAATTTCTGAAGAAACTCAGACTACATTACGGACCAAAAAGTCAGTAATATAAAATAATAAGCATCGAAGATACTATTCAAGGAAATATAAATTAGTGAAACAAAAAGATATATGAGGGATTCCAAAGCTTAGACCCTGAAGGAAGATAAAGAATGGATGCACCTACGTCATTGCAAACTATTTTGAGCCACGTCATTCAAAGTCTCTAACCATTGATTATAATAATCACGCGAACCTCAAACAAATAATTTACCTCTACTAACATGGCTAAGTCCAATTGTCAATGACTTCATGGACTGATGCCATGTTTCGGTTTGGCCGCCCCTAGCTTTATCCCAGTTTGCCGTGGCTAGGGATACGTAGCACATATCCCAACTATTTCAGTTGATGAAGATTTACTACCTCATCAGTCAGTTTTTCATCCTTATCTAATGCTCTAATCCCAAACCAGACATTGCTTACCCCGTGGTCCCAAAATATACACAAAATGCTTCGAAGACACTTATGATCGAATACTAGTAACCAACGAGTATCCTCTGTTCTGAATGGCCATGTTTCACACCCATATGGTAGAATGAAGCGAATCGCCGGGCAGTAAAGTAAAGAAGAAGGATACCTCACTGTTAGCGGGACATAGACTAGATTAAAGCATGCTCAATGCATGATTGCTTTGGTGCACGCTGATTGGCTAATTCTTATCCAATCAGCACTAGTCGATAGTTGGAGAATACTCTGGAATCTTCTTATGTAAAAACTATAAATATACTGACGTTTTTCCCTATTGTGCTTCTGACTTGCTATTTGGAATATAATCTCTTTCCTGTTCAACCGTGTTCTGATTTGGGGACTTGTCGAGTGAATCGGTGTCCGAGAATACTAAGCAATAGGAATAGCTGGGTCATAACCGTAAGAAGAAAAGAGGATTTATAACAGTGGCGACGGGGAAAAAGGAAAACAAATTCAAGATGCCTATATCAGATGACCAGCTTAACCGAATACTACAACAACAGCAAGCACAACTTGATGCACAAATGCGGTTGTTGGAGACTCTGACTCAACAGCTCAACATCCACAGCTCGAGTTCACACGCTATTTCAAGTTCGTCTTGTGATGCAGTTGCTAGCAGCATCCCAGAATTCATCTATGATCCCGAAAATGGAAATACTTTTCTCACGTGGTTCAGACGTTGGGAAGATACATTTAGAACAGAATTCTGTAATCAAGACGATGCGTGGAAGACCCGATTGTTGGTACGTAAGTTGGGAAGCAACGAACATGCACGTTTTGCTGACCATATATTGCCAAAGTTACCTCGAGAGCTCAGTTTCGAGGAGACGGTATTTCAGTTGTCAGAGATATTCGGCGAGTCATCCTCGTTGTTTAGTATTCGATATCGGTGTCTAAATTTGGTGAAACGCGAAGCTGATGAATATGGTGTTCTAGCAGACATTGTCAACAGAGAATGTGAACGTTTCAAGTTACGCTCGTTGACTGATGACCAATTTAAATGCTTAATATTCATCAAAGCTCTTCAGTCACCACAAGATGCTGAAATCAGGACTAGACTTTTGGCTCGACTGGATCAAGACCCAAACGTCACACTCAGAACATTGACAGATGAGTGTAAGCGTCTACAAAGCATCAGACACGACAACGAGTTGATTGAACAGGTAAATCCTAATTTAACCTGCGGTAGTGTAAATACTATTACTAGGTTAAAAGTTCAGAAGCCGGTAACAACTCGTAACAAACCAAGGACTGCATGCTGGTTATGCGGTGATTGGCATTATGCACGATTCTGTCCGTTCAAGAAGCATAAATGTCAGGCGTGCAACAAACGTGGACATAAAGAAGGTCATTGTCCACCGAAGCGTACGTCTCAGCCTAAGAAGAAGCATAAACGTCCTCGACATGTGAAATCAGCTGAGTCGAAATCTCTTTCTCTGGTAGCTGCCTTTCAAACAAACTATGACATTCGGAGAAAATATGTTACCATCCAGATAAACGGCATATCAGCTCGTCTTCAAATTGACACGGCATCAGATATCACGTTAGTGTCTAGAGAAACGTATAACTTGCTGGGTAAACCGCCAATGAAGCCATCTAAGAAAACGGCTAAAAACGCATCAGGTGGTGTGCTAAAACTGGTTGGTGAATTACAGTGTGAATTTTCCTTCAATGGAACTAACTGTACAGGAATATGTTACCTAACAGAACGGCCGAACCTTGATCTTCTTGGTCTAGATATGTTAGACAAACTTGGAATAATGGATGTACCAATTAACAGTGTCTGTAACGTATCGTGTTCATCATTGGACACCCCAGTACTTCCAAAGAAGACAGGTGAAAGGTTACTAGGAAAACTGAAAAGAAAGATACGAACACATTCCGATGTCATCCGTCCTACGCCAGCTATTGAACCCCAACGAAACCTATCGATGGAGAATCAGTTTAACCGACATCATGGGGCACAAAGACGATTGTTCACGGTGGGACAAAAAGTGCTTGCTATGGACTATCGTGGGAAACATCCTACATGGACAGCTGGTCGGATCTTGAAAAAGAAGGGGAGTGTGGTTTACGAGGTGTCAGTTGGCTCGGAAGTTTGGGTACGTCATGCTAACCAATTGAAAGCAACTTCGATAGCCAGCAACAAGATTCAATATCGATTACCTCTTGATGTTCTGCTAGACACCTTTGAAATCAAAACGCCGGGAATGGACACGTCAGTTTCTGTGCAAGAAAAGAGTGATACTTCTCTATTGCCTAGACGATGGACTAATCGAAAGCACAGGCCAGTCACTCGGTTGCAGTTGGACCCTAGCACCAGATCCTACGAATCTGCTCAAAGGGGAGGTGTTAGCGGGACATAGACTAGATTAAAGCATGCTCAATGCATGATTGCTTTGGTGCACGCTGATTGGCTAATTCTTATCCAATCAGCACTAGTCGATAGTTGGAGAATACTCTGGAATCTTCTTATGTAAAAACTATAAATATACTGACGTTTTCCCTATTGTGCTTCTGACTTGCTATTTGGAATATAATCTCTTTCCTGTTCAACCGTGTTCTGATTTGGGGACTTGTCGAGTGAATCGGTGTCCGAGAATACTAAGCAATAGGAATAGCTGGGTCATAACCGTAAGAAGAAAAGAGCGATTTATAACACCTCACATATGCTGCAAGTGACGTAAGTTGAAGAACGTTAACTGAGCCTTCTGAATCCGTTCCGATATTTCATCAGATATCAATGCATCAGGACTGACGAGACTTCCATGACAAATATAGCGGTAGATGCATCCAATTACTCCACGTCCTGGTAACTAGAGGGAGAAGACCAAATTCAGCAGCGAAATATATATATTCTACAAGCAGCCCATCAGAACGAACAAGAAGCACACAACTCATGCATATGTATACAATCTAAAAATGATCCTGAAAAACGTCACAAAATAGCTTAATTAAAGAGGGAACGAAACAATAACAATTGAGGTCATTCTGCATAGGATACACAAATCGAAGGTAAAAGGTAGGCGCTTTTTGAACGAAAATAAGGAATTCAAATTTCCGTAATAATATCGCAAAAATGAAAAGTTTACCAAGTGATTTCTGGGGATCTAGCGTCCCCTACACTTCCTATTATCAGTTGTCGGTTACCGACAAGTTCATGGTCTCTTTTGATGTAACATCCTTGTTCACCAACATACCACTTTTTGAAACTATTGATATAATTTGTCAGAATTATGATCTCCTACCTTTACCAGCCCCAGAATTCAGAAACAAAATTACTACTAATGTGCACAACAGATGTTCAATTCCAGTTCAATAATACCATATATCACCAAATCGATGGCGTAGCAATGGGAAGCCCACTGGGTCCAATTATGGCAGATATTTTTATGGGGTATCTTCAAAACACGGTACTTAAACAGGCAATTAGTGAAACAACGGAATACTCCAGATATGTGGACGACACATTTATTATCTGTAACAATAAACAGCATGCAATCCGCCTGCTAAAACTTTTCAATAACGCTCACACTAACATACATTTCACTATGGATCACGAACAGAACGACATGTTCCACTTTCTTGATGTTGCCAGTTCAACGTTGAGTTTATAGAAAAAGTAACTGGAATAGCCTCTACCTGAATTTCAATAGTTTTTGTCCAATTAGTTACAAGAAAGCATTGGTTAAAACATTATTTTACAGGGTAGAAAAGATATGTACCACCGACAAACTGGAAGAAGAAATAATGAACGTAGAAAAATGTCTAAAAGACAACTTTTATCCACAAAAGTTTGTTAACAAATATAAAAAGCCCAAAGAAAACAAGATGGAAATAACTACGGTCAATAAGAAGCCAGTATATATAAATCTTAACTTTAAAGGTGATAACATAGCACAAATAATCAACAGAAGACTGAACACTGCTCTAGCCAGAACTTAATCGGCTGCTAAGCTCTTAACTCTCTATAAAACAACATGTTCAATAACCCAATCAAAGATCGACAAGCAACCCTTTCATGTTACCGCCAACTGTATTTATAAATTTACGTGTACCTACCGAAGCAGCTACATCGGGCGAACTGAAAGGAGAGCATATCTTAGATTTTTTGAACATGTTCCGAAAAGTCTTAGAATAAGGGAAAGAAAGACTCTGAACAGTGCAATCACCAAACATCTCCTTGATACAGGACATCAGGTAGATACCTTACAATCCTTTAGGGTGATTAGTAAGCAGCCAAACTCCAGTCTTCTGAAGTTTGCTGAAGCCATTGCCATCAGGCGTCAAAAACCTGACCTATGTATTCAAAAGGAGACGGTGGTTAATCTTTCCTTGCCCTGGTGACAAATATTCCTTCACTGCACCTTAAAAATTTTTTTCTTTTGTATTCATTGCATCACTGATTTTATTTTATTTTTCAACTATCCTTCAACTGAACTCTACTCACTATATTCCCATCAATGTTTATTCATTATGTAATCAATTGTTTCTAACCCACTTTTGAACTGTTGTCACAATTATTGTTGTAGAATATTCTTTCACATTAGGTATATATTTACAGTAGTCAGTAAGCAATTTAAACCCATTATGTAATTATGATTTTTAAATATCACAGGTTGTAAGCAGCTGATGTGAACCTACGAAATGAAATGAATCCATGCTATTCTGCTAGAATCTTTGTCCTTACTCTTTGCAACATTTTACATTTGAAGAGAGCGAACCACATCCCAAACATCCAAGCATTGTTGGTTAAAGTGATCAGAAGACTCTCCACTTTGTCATCGTGTTTGTTGATCGAAATAATGCAACTGATCACCATCTTCAGCATTGTATTCATTATTATTTGAAGTATATAATATATTCAGTCATTGTGTGTAAGAAAAAAACACAACGACATTAGATCTTAAATGTAGCACAGTCATCTTCGCTTATGACTGATCTAACAGGGTTTATCTGTTTTGCTCAAAAATCAGCGAGGTCATTAGTTGCTTTTAGATTTTTGAAGAAATATTGTACTAGAATTTCTACTGCCGTGGAAGGATAATCCTTTACACACTAGTAGACTGTTTGAGTCACTACTGTCGTTTCTGAATCTACAATTTCATTTTGTTGTCATTAACCCTTCATCACTAGCTACATCATTAGTTTATCGTCTTCCGTCTACTGAAACTGCACTTGTATCTGGATACTATTGCTTATATTTCCTAACCCCATGTCATATCAGACATAGAGTCCCACTAACACATCCTTTAATAAAACTTTAGAATTTCTTCTATGTATGTCCTCGAATTAGGGTGATCATCTAAAATTTTATTCTAAAAGAATATGGCTACCCATTACGATATTTCAATTGTACACGAAATCCAGTAATATCTGTTCTCATGCCGCCTTTTTTTTCTTAGAAAATCGACTTTTTTTTAAAATTAATTACATATCACAACTAAAAAGATATCCTGTGTTGTTTTAATACGAAATAAAGTCTGAAAAATATGTATCATATCAGACACACATACACACATGTACTTACTGTTCTCACATTTTTCAGAGTTGAAATAAACTAGAAACAAGGAGAAAATAAAGGGAAGTAGGAAAGTCATAGGTTTTTTTGACATAAAAATAAAATAAACACTAACTTAGTGTCTACTTTGTGTTCAATTGTTGTATATCATGCGTATCCAATGAAATGTGGGTTTTTTGAAGATTTATTGAAAAGTGACTAGATATGGATGGAGAGAAGAGATTATTGGGTTAGTAAACTATTGAGGTTTATAATTTAAGACGATGTTGTTTATTCAGAGATGGATAGTGGCTAGCAGTGGAATCCAGGACGCACGTTTCGTCCTATTTGGACTCAGTAGCTAGGTGGATAGTGCGATGGCATTTGGAACGAACAGTATTGGGTTCTAGTCCCGAAGTGGACATCAACTCTGCGATGCAGGTACATCCAGCTGGAGAGTCCTAAATAGGACGAAACGTGCGTCCTGAATTCCACTGCTAGCCACTATCCATCTCTGAATAAACAACATCGTTTTAAATTATAAACCTCAATAGTTTACTAACCCAATAATCCCTTCTCTCCATCTACATCTAGTCACTTTTCAATAAATCTTCAAAAACCCACATTTCATTGGATACGCATGATATACAACAATTGAACACAAAGTAGACACTAAGTTAGTGTTTATTTTATTTTTATGTCAAAAAAACCTATGACTTTCCTACTTCCCTTTATTTTCTCCTTGTTTCTAGTTTATTTCAACTCTGAAAAATGTGAGAACAGTGACATCGCGTGCTCCATGCTAAGATGGTTTGAACCAGTCTGTAGAGTAAACTCTACTTGATAGAATTTTCGTGTTGTTTTTAACACTCGCGGATTCGAATCCCAGATAAAGTGAATCAATTTCCTTAGGATTCCAAACCCTTTTTTTCCTAATGAATGGCAACTAACGCGACACCTACGTCAAACAAGGTTTTCTACCACCTATCTTCAAGCACAGAACAATAATGAGCTTTTATTATCTTCAGTTTTTTTAACCTAGTTCATGTTGATGATGAGTAGTACTTATTTTCATCAATTACTGTTTGCTTATCTACTCATCCTTCTCTATATTATATTTCTTTTTAAGGAAATAAACATAAGCACTTCAACGAAAGCAGATTTTCTAATGATTATCACGGTTGTACAGTTGTGCGTGTATATATGTTTATTGTATATACACTATTTTACAGTTTCAATAAATAGGTGGATGTCATTGAAATATTTAAAAATTTTACACTACAAAAGTCTTCATTGTGTCACCCCAATGATGCATACGTAGTAGGTTTCTGTTTCTTTAAAATTTTGTCTACTAGCATGACTCTCTCTATATATTATAATCCTATAATAATAATAATAATAATAATAATAATAATAAAATTCATTATTTTCACTTAGACGTATCCTCGTGCATTGATCCCTATCAGTGCTCAAGCCATCCCATCATTACATATCTGTTTGGATACGGTTATTGATGTATTTCGAATGAGTGGAGATTATGCCAAAATGGTAAGCTGGAACTTATTATCCTTCGGCTTTTTTATCTGTTTAATTTTTTGACAGTTCATTTTTATAATTTACAGTTGAATATTTAATTAAATAGAATGGTACATATATATACTACTTATAATTTAATCAGCTTATTGTATATTAGTTTATATATATATATATATATATATATATATATATATATATTCAAGTGTTAGTTATCAGTGTTATGAATACTTATGATACTGATGAAATAAACGTCAATAGTTTCCATGTTGTCTCTTAGTTGTAATTATTATTTGGCAGAAAATTATTTCCTTTTTAGTCATGGGAATCAGATAAATATTGATTTAAATATCCGGTTTTGGTTTGGTTTGTTTTTCTTATTTAAATCAATGTAGAAAGTAATGTTTTATTTTGTTTTATCTATACAGTTGTATAAAATTAAATCATGAAAGAATTAGACAAACAACCGATGTTGTCAATTGTGTTTTGATTAAATTTTCAATAACACCACAGTTTAATCGAATGGCTTTGGTAAAGTGATATCATGTATGGTTTAAAATATTTTTCTCTACACTAATACGTTACTACGATAATGAGACTAGTCAGATCTAGCATTCACAACCTAGAATAGAGAACCAGGTTAACACTAGATGATACTTTATTCAATACCGCTGCAAGAAGTCATATTCAGTGAGTCCGTGATAGAAATTAATGAGGAAAGGAAATCACATATAATAGTTGGTAGACTAAGTACCTGTTTGTCTACGCTCAGTGACCAATCCGTAGTTTACTTTCACTACCGCATATCATAAAGTTAGGTATTGTGGTTAGAGCAGTAGAGACCAGAATATGCTATACTTTCTTTTCAGGACTCATCAATTGAATATGCCTATATTTCATTATCAACGTTCACATTAGGACTTCAACCCAATCAGTCATCTTTTGTTTCGATCACTAACTCCTTATCCATTGATCTACCCACTCTAGATAGCGATTCAATTATTCAATCAGTATAATGTTTATTATTCATTATTAATTGGGTTTAAGATGTAAGTGCATCCAGCTGATAATTCCTAAATACAATGAGATTTGTATCGTGGCTTCCAATCTTCTGGTCGAAAATGGTCTATTCATTAAAAAACTTGCAACAAACTAGGTATATCAAGGCAATCCACAAAGTGTGCACAAATATGCTGTCTGGGCCTTAACATTGATTGAATTCTACCAACTAAAAATGTAGAATTTTTCTCACTAAATTAAATATTGTCAATATTTTCCTATCCCACTGACTATTCTATCATGAAATATTTCAAAAATTATTGTCAGTAGTAGACACTTCAATTGACTTTAAGCATATTATTTTTCTCTTATAATGGGAAACGTTTTTTTTTACTGAAAAAAAATAAAACGCATGAAATAATTGACGAATATCAGTTTTTTTTTCAATTCTACAGGTGTATTCCTTTTTTAAAAAACCAAGTCCGTATCACATGATAAAGAATTTTTGTAGTTCTGGATGAGAATGTTCGAGGTGTTGTAGTCTCTATATTTATTTATTTGAACACAAATATTGATACAAAGGGGCAACGAATACATATACGCCACACAGGTCAATGCCCTGGTACGGTCGAGAGTGGGGAAAGTCCGCTCTCCTTCTCGAAATGCTCTCACATGGCCACACGTATATAGCCTCTGCCAGGGAAGTCCTACTCAATGCCTTCTCGTGGAGAGAGTGTTGTTTACGAAAATGCGAGGACGAAAAGCGAATGTCCGGCGCTTTAACCGGATTCCAAACCAATGGTGCACATGGGCTCCAGTATCCCGCGGGGACAAATGGCGTATGAACCAATTGTTGGTCACCGGCTTCCATGGGACTGCATCTCCTTACGATGCTCCACTGCCTTGTGGATCAGACCTTCAGGTCGAAGACTTTGGATATGGCCCCTTAAGCAAACCACCTGCTTCGGTTTGGGCACCCGGGCAGTATCACAGCCCTCACACATATCGAATGAGATTTGTGTGGCGCATATGTATTTGGTGCCTCTTTGTACCAATATCTATGTGTTGAAATAAATAAATAAATACACAGGTCAATTGATTTGTGTGTGGGCTGTGGTACTGCCCGGTCGCCCAGACCAAAGTAAGTGGTTTTATTAGGAAGCCACACCCACAAGACAGTGGAGCAACGTCAGGAAATGTAGTACCATGGTAGCCGGTGATTAACTATTGGTTGATGCGCCATTTGTTCCCTCAGGATGCTGGAGACCATGTGCACCATTGGTTTGGTATCAGGGTTTTCCGACTCTTCTAGGTGGACTCTCCGTATCCACTAATCCGGTTAAAGCGACAGGCATTCGCTTTTCGTCCTCTCAATTTCGTAAACAACACCACTTCGAGAAGACAGTGAGTAGGACTTCCCTGGTACTGGCTGTATACACGTGATCATATGAGAGCGTCTCGAGAGGGAGAGCAGACTCTCCCCCACCCTCAACCGTACCAGGGCATTTGGGGACGTAGTCTCTATGGTTAGATTACCAGCAGTTAAGTGCCTAAAACTATGCTTAATTAGTAGTGCCATTTGCTGTTAAAAACATCATTTATAAGCGAACAATAAAACTTTTTCAAATAAATTCTCATTATTCAAAATAATGACGATTAAGACGAGAAAATAAAGAGCTTCAGGCAGTTTCTTTTTTTTTAATAATAAAGTATGTACAACATATGCATTTTGGAATTTTAAGTAAAATTAGATTGCCTATGTAGTTCAGCAAGATTGTGAAATTAATAATCGGAATAATTATGATCGAAGTAGAATAAAACGAATATATTTTTTGAGATGATAGGTGGCGGACAATGCTACGAGTAGATGATTTTTGGCTTTCTAAACTCAGACAATACAATTTCATCAAAGTTTCGAATAATAATCATATCAAATATTCGATAAGAAATTATGCTATTAAAATGAATGATATGAATTAGATAAGGAATATTAGAGAAAAAAGGTTAAATTAATGGTAGATGGAAGTGAATTATTCATCTGATATTTAATATAGGGTAGGGTAAACCAGAAAATTAACCAGATACATCCAAGATGTAAATATTATGGGGGAATTGTGATATATATCTATTGGATGTATCAGGTCGCACTTTTTGTTGAGTAAAATTGTCCACTGATTAGTTCTGAAGCTGGTCAAAGTAGTAGAAGAGGTTAAACCGGTTTTTTATGGAATTCAGAACTCAGGGCGTTTCTTTTTTTTACTTGAACAATTATTGCTTCCATCGTTTGAGAAATTTCGAGATTAGATCACCTATTGTGACGTGTAACTTTTAACAGTAAAGGTTATTAAAAATCAACGGTTATCGCTTGTTTTATTATCTGTTTGAACTGTATTAACTGCGATCGAACCATTTACGATTGTGACTGAAGTAAGAATCTAAATTCTTAGAACACTGACCAATATAACTTACTTCATTGAAACATTTGTACTGATAAATTCAAAAATGGATTTTTTTCCGTTGATAAAGCTCCATGGTTTTTATTCAGAATGACTTATGCACTAATCGTTCGTACACCCCTGTCTTGTATGTTGAATCGCCTGTTGGATTATTGCTATTACAAGGTGTTGCGTAGATTGTTGAATTTAAAGTTTCACATAATGGACTAAATCGAGTTGGACAACCATTGAATACCAGTGTACTCTACATAACTGTTTGACCGTAGTATTAGACATAATAAACATGCATTACCCAACTAGCGAATTAATCCAAATACCTTCGTACCTCACGATGGACACTGGGTCTTCAGATTATTTAAGTCAATTCATGATATTGTACGATCATCATCCATCGTCACGATTGGCACAAGTACACAAATAAATAGATAACTTCAGCCTAATTAAATAAGCAAAATAACTTGATCTATAATATTCATCTGTTACATCTGTTAAACACACTTTGCATTTAATCATAACTCTCCACATACATACGTGTAATACCATTATGATTATGTTAAAGTATTTATATTACTCTGTAATCCTCTGGATTCCAACCAGTCACTGTGTACATCAAATTGTTTGTTTCCGTAAGGTATTTCTCATTGATAAACTAATGATTTTGATAATTGAATTTGGACAGAATTCTTTTTGGTTGTATCAAAATAAACTCTGAACGTCAGTCTCAATCATCATCTCTTTATATCTAATAACAGTAAATAATAAATATACCTTATTTCTTTTTTAATGATCACTATCTAAAGTTGTAAATAAATAAATAATACTTGTCTATTCTTATGGATATTGTCGTAAATTTCGGTGAGTGGGGTTAGAGAGATGGAAATAAACAAAAATTCTTTTGAATAAGAAGAAAATCTTTAGTCTTTGATATTGTTTCTTTCTTCGTTATGCGTCCAAGTGTGTGTGTGTGTATGTACATATATGTATGTGTAGGAAATACCTTAAACTGTGTCATGCATCCTAAACATCAAATGTCAATGAGATCTGTTGATTTTAACTTTTGAAAACTATATTTCTGTTTGTTGTTGTCATTGTTGTCACTGATTTAAAGAAGAAGAAAAAAACGGGAGGTTCATCAATGACTAGTTTTTGTACATTTGTAATATTAAATTCATTAAAGTATGGTTAGATAAATAGATTTGTATGCCAGTAAATAATTTATTTATACCAAAATATGAAAATATTAATTTAGTTATTCAGTTTCAATAAATTTTCTTTAGGAAACCTGTATATACTCGAAATTTTTGATGAGTAGAAGTTGAGAGAGCTATTTAATTTCATAGCTTACATCAAACACTGGTCTTAGTTAGATAACTACTGAGAATCATGAAGCAGTGGATAGCTATTTTATCTTTGTGTGAGACTCTTCAGCTGTCCATCTGCATGACTTCACGGGAAATCGGACTAAGGACCTCCAGGTCTTACAACAAGTTCTTGAATTTTCATTGATTCTTTTTACATAATACTTCAGGTATATATTTTCAATATTCTATCAAACGTCTTTTTAAACTATCAATCCGAAACTATTCTTATCTCATCAATTTCATAGTTTTATCATATAAACAGTGAGTATATATACAAAGGGTTAGAAAATGTTTTGCCATAATTCAGTCCCGAATTGCACTGATGTGGAAATTGAAACCTGTTATAACTTGTAGCCTTGTGTCCAATGACTTATAAACCCGTACAAACAGTCTAGAGTCCTTATCGGTCCTTCTTCCTGACTAGCCCTGCTTGTTTAAGTGGATTACGCAAATTTCAGCTCCCGCGATGTGGTACATATATTTTAAGCATACTGGGTTTATATACAAGCCAAACAGATCACATCACACCATAAAATAGAAAAGAACATTTGTACAAGATCTAGCCAAAAGTGGCTGTGTTTGTGGGAGACTGTAATTCATTAAGTTGGCATAACTTAAGAATGGTCAATCGTATAATAATAGTTTATAGGTCAAAATGAAGCGTATAATAAGATGAATATGAATGTACGTAGTTTAGTAACTTTTAGTTTAGTAACAATTATACAATAAAAATACATGTATAATATTAGTCCATAAATAAATCCCAACAGTTACCATTCATTATTCTCGTCTGTATATGCCAAAACTCTTACTAGTCATGATGTAAACATCATACTTGTTGAACAAGTTATTGGTTATCTAGTCCAATGGATAAGGATTTGGAGCTCGAACCAAAAACTGACTGACTAAGGCCGAATCTCAGTGTGAACCATTATCATTTAAGATTTGACATGTATATTCAAATAATAAATCCCAAATAAAGTGTAACATACGTCATGAATTCCACTGCTAAACTATAATCTATCTATTCTAGTAAACATTTTATTCAACTTTTCATCAAAAATATGGCTTTTCTTTTTCATAAAATATACACTGGCTGACATATCAATTGATTATATAAACCTCATCTTAATGAATTGTATAACGAATCAGTTTGTTTGTTTTTTTTTATTTTTGTTCAAAAATACTTCAATTTTTAATTTTGATCATTTAAATCAGATCTGATATTTATTTATTTATTGTTTTTGTTCCCTTTTTGAGTTCTCTTCCTTTTAATTTTCTCTCGTTGCTATCATTCACTGTTTTTCTTCCTCGCTTTACATCACTGAACAATAATATTGAACATTGAACATAAACTCTCGTTATCTATGATAAGATTTTATTATTGCAATTCTAGTTTTATTTCTCGATAATACTATTAATTTTCTTTTTATTGAAGTAGTATGATTACTTAAATGTTCTATTTGTGTATAAATGTGTGTATGTCGATGGATATTTTTGTGTTTGTTTACAAAGAATATGACAGAAAATCAAGAGTTTTGATGACAATAAGTGAGATTTTAATCATCAATAAACTTGAATGATCATATCAGTGATTTAGTTGATTTATATATTTAGAGCAACAAAATGCTCCAAATTTAGTTCATGTAATTTAAACAATGAAAAAGTTTATTATTTAAACAATCCTCAAAGTGTTCATATGTATTACCCTCAGATTTCGTAGACTTCTTGGCTGATGGAATATCAACTGTGACGTAAAACTTAGTTCGAGGTTATGTTTTTTTTTCAGAAAGAGTTTAATTCTTAACACTTAACAAGTGACAATTAATTTATCAAAGTAGATCATATTCAGTTAGTTTACAAAGAAAAGATCTAAGATTCATAATGTATATTTCCATTGATTGTTCTAAATATTTGGTTCGAATACAACACATTTTAATATCAACAAGATGAGACTATAATTTATGGACAACCTTTCAACAACGCTGAAATGATCTTGAAATATCCACCTACTTACTAGGGTTAAATGTGTTATATATATATTAATGTGAGGAATTAGAATTCGGATTTACAGTTGAATGTTAAAGTTAGAAATTAGATTTAATGTTTTCATCACAAACTATAATACCAAAATGGTATTTAGCCAAATGATTGAATGGATTTCTCATCAAAATCCAAGATCTATCTTAAATTTGATTGTTTCGTCCATAAATTATGGTCTCGCCATCAACATTATTTCAATTTAGAAAAGGAATTAATTGTTAAATAATAATTTCGGTAAATTACTTACTGTACATGATAAATAAATTATGTAATTAATGTAAAGATTGGTTACTTTACTTTCATCGTCATGATTGTTCCGTTCTACAGATTATTGAACGATAAACTTATGAAAGCTCAAAGGAAAAATTAACTCTTGTAACTTAAATTCAAGTTACACCCTGATGCTAAGTAGTATCATTGTCTACAAATCGTAGGTTAATCAATAATATTGTTTAAGATGAATGTTTGGAACTAATGTTTCTCTTTTCGATCAAAATAAAATGTAACCACAGATGTAGTGGAAGTGAAACTTGATATTTCTCTAATAAGCAATGAGCGTATAGAAGAGCATTGATCATTTGTTTTTAGCCTATTTTAAGGCTACTCTACAATCTGTACTCACGACCTTAAATAAGATCGAAACCTGGGCATCCGGTGTCTAGATCAGTGCCTCTATAAATCGGAATCCGATAGAATACATTCTGTAGTTCAGTTAATTTACGTAGAAACCAAAGATTTAGTAAAGTAAAAATACATGTTTTTATTTTACAAAATCGTTAAATAGTAAATTAGTTTTTATTATATGATAATGTTTATGCATTATATACTTAGTGAGATACTTTTATGATGATAACATACGCAAATTAAAGGTCTCTTGAAATCAATCAGTAATATATACATAAATTAATAGTTAATTAATTAGAGAAAATGTTAAATTTTTCTTTGATTAAAACAGTAGGTAGTGTTATCTCGCAAAGGTTATTAGTTTTCGAAACACAATCTTCATACTTTATCAAGAATCAAACACAGAATGTAAACGATTACACCATATACACATCCCACTGTGTTTACCAATTTTGTATGTAGGTCTTTGTATGAACAAATATACATTGAGAGCGATTTAATCTTGATTTGGATTTTAGAATAGCTGAACTGGACATTCATCATTTAAATGGGGATTATCTGTCAATTCACCAAACTGCCTACAAAAAATAATTCAGGTCAAATCATCTAGTATAAACAGATGACAAACATAACATCTATTATCAAACACACCGTTTAAATAACGCATACAATAATATAAACTCAGTTTTGCACAAAAGTTGTCGATGGTAAATATTCAGATTTGTTGAAGCCGTATTCATACGAAAGTTCAACTTCCTTCCTCTGTATCTTCAAAAACAATTTGTACTTACACTAAACATAGCCTGATAATATTGATTGTATTACGCAGTGTGGTGGAATTCATATTGATTTCTCCCTGTTGTGCTGTTTGTTTATTTTTAATCTTCCAATTTGTCCAGTTTGACCTTTAATTATTTTCATGTATGAGAATGTTTTAACAAATAAGTGTGTAATCAGAAATGTTCTTCGTAATGTATTTTGCTGATAACATCACACTATTTCTTGATCACTTTGTGTTGTCATTAAATTGCCAAAATGGAATTGACTTTAAATAAGGGAGGTATTTGTCCTAAAATACACATCTCAAAAGTGTATACGAATTACTTTATGATACTACTTAACGTTGGAGTGTGACTGCAGTTTAATTTATAAAAGTTACTTTTTCTTCTGTGTTTTTAAAGTACATCATCTTTAATTTAATTGAATGTGAAATGATCAAAATGATGACTATATGGTAACAAATCTATACGGTTTTGTATATCCGATTGTGATTTGTCTCACAATAATACTGATGCAAATAAATATAAAATCATAGTGTGTAAAATAATCATAAAGTTACCTAACTACAACTGTGTCGAGGAATAAGTAGGTGCAAAACATCCGTTTAGTAGAGCTTCTTGTTAGATGGTTGAATGTAGTTGTCAGGATACCTTGGTTGGCTGAGGTTTCGTGCTAGTTTTCACTCATCGACAGAATGTACTTTCGATATTAAGGAAACTGACGCTCCCAATAGGATTTGAATCTGCGTTACATAGCTTCATAGTTTAAGCCATTACCACTGAACTTTTCAAGCACTGACAGACCTCATTTGGATCTGAGATATTTGCCATTGGTTGGTCACTTGGTAATGCTCATTGTCTTGCTTATCTTATAATACTATTGATTCCGATCCAGTCAATCAATTCATTTAATATTACAGATATATCTTGCTGTGACGAGTCCCAACTAGCATAAAATCCATGTTTTGTAGATCCTGTAAACTATTTCTAACCACCTGTAATCTCAACATAGTACATGTATTATTGAATCATTTAAACTACTGGCCAGTTTAAAATTAAATTGTCAAACTTCTTGAGTATTCAACCCTCAACTATTTTAACTTGTATAGTTATTTACTTTATAGTCAGTTAGATTTCTGACCATTTAATTTAATTTATCATGACTATTATTATTATAAACTGTAATTTAATAAGTACTTTTGTCTTTATTTAAAATATCATTTATGAATGTTTTCTTTTATTGTTCTTTTCCTATTTAAATCCTTTGTCATTTAATCAATCTTGTGCGCATACAAAAAACAGTAGCTAGGAGCTTTTATTAATAGATTTTACCCTCTATCCTCCCCGCGCTGCTTTCTACTTTAAAAAAAGTGACTTATTTTCACCATTATATAATTCCCTGTTTTTTTATGCCAACTTGACATGCAATCATGTGCACTTGTGTTGGGTTTGTGTGTGTGTGTATTTGCGTCTATCTATACCTCCATGCTCAAATCTCTCCCTCTCTCGCTTCAAAAATCGGTTAGCATTTATATTTATATATATTGCCCGTCTCTGTTAGTTAACTAGTTTCCGTGTTATAGTAATAATGTTTCGTTTTTTTTTTGAATCTTAATTGAAATTTATCATATTTCATCAACGTTCTCAATAACCATTTGATGGTTAAAAGACCAATAAGCATATATTATGTGGAAGTTTTGATTAAAGGTTCGACTGTCGTTGTTTACAAAACATTGGATAGTTTTTTTTTTCATTCTACTCTAGAGATTTATCAACAAGACCTTTAGAGTAATAAAATGTTATTCAACCAATAAATCATAGTCAAATGGTTTATATTTTCTTAGCTGTAGTAAGTCAACTTACCGTCATATAGATCCAACCGTCACTTGGTATCTATGTTTGTAGATAAGTGTCTCGTTTTTTAATATGTGCTTAATTCTTTCGATTGTGACTTTGCTTATTAGAAGATTTATCTTTTAAATCTGGTCATCATTAGAAACGGTATGACCTTTTTTTAAACAATTTTTTTTCGGAATTAGCTCATTTTAATGGTAGCTTTATTTCACATTGATTGAAGAATCAATGAAAATAAAGAAGACCCTGTGTAGAGAGAGTATTTCCTAGTCCTCAGTAGTTCTGAAATCTTGAGCAATGCACAGGTTAGATGAAGAGTATTATATAAAGATGGTTGGTTGATTAGTGAGGTAATGATTCTTCATCAACTGTGGTGCTTAAAACATGTGTTATACATATCCCTAAACGCCACTCACCTTTACATATAATGTTCGTCTTAGGGGTAATTAACCCAAGATAGTTGGAATGAACCAACCTCGTTGAAAAGTTCAAACAGCCTGTGTTGATGTCTGTGCCATAACCCTAATCACTCATTGCAAACCGGATAATATGATTCAGAATCATTCATAGCAACCCACATATATTCACTCTTTGTCTTAAAATACTTATACTTCTTATGACGCCAAATTCATTGTTTTGTTTTTCTCGAATCACTATTGTCTATGTCAAATCTTTTCTACTATCATTAATATAATGTTACTACTTTTATTACTTATATCATTGGTTTTAAAAATTCTATTTCATTATGCTGTTATAGTATGGTAATAGCAACTTGGACCAATGTATATCTAGGTTAGGCTTGTACATTGTGTTTATGATTGGTATATGATCATACTACATGTAAATGTATAATAAAGACTATTTGTTTAACTCAACCTTTATTAAAATGTCAAGTTGTAATGGTGGATTAGAAATATCTACATTCTTTTTTCTATACTTTCTTGTTTCTCCAATAAACTGAAATATCAATTCTCTTGTTTTGTCTCTTTTTTGTTGTTGTTTTAAAAGAAGATTTTCTTTTCTTAAACTTTTAAGAACAAATAAGAATTGTTAATTGAATCATAAAATTTGTTTTCATTTCACTCGATTAAATTCAAAATGGATAAAGGATTATCTGTATTATTAGTGTCAGTCTCACTTGGTTAAACATACTTCACCTTGGTAATATAATTATACTACACATTGTCTCAACTACTTGTCTTCGTTTTGCCTGTCAAAATTGTCTAAAATTTAATATATAGAGTGGTATGATGATATTATACATCCTAGCTACCATCGTATATATTAATCATCGACTTAAATAGTGTTAGTGAATAACGGAATTAAATAATTTAAATACGAGATTGAAGTTTGAATATGTATATTTCGCACAACCGTTAATCTGAACAGGCAATCAGGAAAATGAGGCGAGGAGGAGAGAGTGAAGCGAAACGGATCGGAGAAGGGATGTGAGCCGCCAACTCGATTTAACCAAGAGTGACTCTCTCTCTTCATATATATATATATCATCAACAGGGTGGCAAGCGATTCGCACACACACGATTATATAAAGACAATCATGGTGAATAAGCGAGTAATTAACAAGGTCAAAATGTGACTCGAAATGAATGAATAAACTGGCCTGTCCATAAGCTAGAATAACTTATCTGGGCTTGACATGGTACCAGCCCCTGCGAATATATAGTTATTCAGATCGATGGTAAGTTCAAACAGTACTTGTCATCTACGCTTCACCATAGATATTCTTTTTCACTCGCTTGCTGCACACTTATAAGTATTTTAAATTCGAAAAACTGAACTAATTGGTAATTTAGTTGAATCAGATGAAATAAATTCCTGAAAATTATTTCAACAATAGTTGTTTAGTATAAACTGTTGTATTACTTTGTAGATATCACTACTATGGCTTGACATAATGATTTTGAATAAATTGAACATTGGATAGAGTGCTAATACACATCGTTATTTATAATATTACTTATCTGAATCCTGCAGAGATTCGGCATGCTAGAAAACAACCATTTCACATGCGAGGCGGTTAACCACTAATGGCATTAAAAGATAGAGACACAGTACTCCCAATTGATTCGTGTTAGAAATGTAAACAATTAGTTGGTGACTCCATAGTTTGAAGTTCAGCTATCTATATGAGGCTTGAAGGTCCTGGGTTCGACTCCATACAGGGTCATGAATGAGGATTGCTAAAGTGTTCTATACTACCTCAAAATAGCTCTATAGTGCTTTCTGGTTTTCAATCATTGTCTCACTAAGGTTATTTCATGATGTAAACTACAATGCATTAAAACATCTGGTCTAAAGTCATTTCATGTATGTTTGAATGGGAATTTCCCCAAAATGACTACAAGTTAGTTTTAATATGTTAAACCTAATTATACACCTTTTAATTAATCTATTTTATCTGTATATCTATAATAGTCATATATATATATATATATATATATATATATATATATATCCTATCTTGTTTACCTCAAGTTTTACTGCATGTATTGTATTGTTTTTATAAGTTTCATTCTTATTAAATAGTTGATATATGATGAGGACTTTCATTGACTCTGCAATTTATAGAATTATCATTTGTATACGTTGGAAAAAATCTGTGGTCACCTAAAAAGAAGTAACACAGAAGCTGGTTGTAAGTTTATCCAATAGGTTATCATCTCTTCTTAAAGTATTAAAATACTACATTTCCCATATGATGAGCCAAGGCTTTCATTGTCCTTCTAGTCAGCACCTGAAAGATAAGTTGTTGGAATTTCTCTATTGTTGACTAACAACTTGTTCTATCGATCGAGAATCCACTTATTCCCTCATTAAATATTTAAAGTCATTGGTTTTTCTTTCGATGTGAACGGTAGATTGCTATACTAGTTATCTACTTCGTGGCTTAGTTGAACACCTTTTGTTCAGATCGGGTGAATTGTTTAGCTAGTTTAATGTGGCTACTTACAATGTTTCTAAGTAATGTAGTTGGTTTACATTATATTTTGTTGGTTTGATGTCTTAGGATCAATTTTATAATCGGTATTACAAGTTTTTCCCATATTTGTATACTATTGCTAGCATTGTTATTTTCTAGTAAATATTTGAAGGTTCAATAAGGTGTTCTGCTTGATATATTCCAATTACGATGATTTAAATGGTCATGCTTTTCTAGAATTGTCACTTGTTTATCTCTAAAGCTCAAATGAAATAACAATCTGAAAGCTTTTAAGCAAAGATGGATGGTGGCTAGCAGTGGAATCCAGGACGCGTGTTTCGTCCTCTTCGTGACCCTTCAGCTGGATGTACCTACATCGCAGAGTTGATGTTCACTTCGGGACTCGAACGGTACCGGCTTCACTGATAGTTCTGTTTCCCGTTTTTTAATAAGAATATTGGTTTTGATGTTTTATGTGCTTTTATTGACATTTTCGATCGTCTATGACCAGTGATAACTCAACATTGTGTAAAGGATCCGTAAAGGAAACTTATGTACAATACTGTTATGTGTGCCGTTTCCAAAATGAAATCGTCGTATCAACATTTCTTCACTTTATTGTTTTCAATGTCTTGATATTTGTCGTCCTAGAAGCGACCAAATCAAGATATAGGATTAGTCCATAAAGTTTGACCGAGCTCTGTTAACACGTACAAAATATTGTGTCTGAGATCTGCGCACTAAATGTAGTCAGGGTTTGTAGCGTTCGCGCGCGAGACTGAAGGCCGTGGGTTCGAATCCCGAGAGTGGGATCTTGGACGCGCACTGCTGAGGAGCTCCATAATAGGACGAAACAACCATCATGTGCTTCCAGGTTTCCGACAGTGGTCTAGCATCAATCGGTTCATGATCTCAATCATTGCCATTTTTTCCTTCAGGATCCTAGAATCCATTTGCACCATTGGTTTGGAATCAGGGTTTTCCAACCCCCTTAGGTGGACTCTCCGTATCCACCAACCCTGTCTAAGGAGCGGACATTCGCTTTTCGTTCTCTCAATCTCGTAAATAACACGCCCGCCACGAGAAGGTGGTGGTTGTATCCACGTGACCATATGAGAGTATTTCGAGGGGGAGAGAGGACTCTTCCCACCCTCTGCCGTACCAGGGCATTCGGGGGCAATATAGTCATAATAAAATTCTATTAAATATGGTAACAGTGAAGTAGAATAAGTAAAAAAAACTTATTCTTATTCTACGATGTCTTAATGATTCCATCTCTCTGTGTTAATCATAGTGTGACAAATTGAACTATTGCATACATTCTAATAATCTATTTTGTTTATGCTTAACCTTCTGCCCTAGACGTGTTTTTTTTTAAACCGTAACCTTTAACATATTAATATTCACAAATATATATTAACATGAAAGCTATTAGCCTCATTTATCTGTCTGAATTAATGAATGATTATGTCATTACATATTTGTACTCTAGATGAAATTTTTAAATAGTGATAATGGTAGATTTTATGCACCTAATCATATCTAAACTCATATGATAAAATTGTTTTTCTTTTTTTGAATTATGAATTATGAGAAATAAATTCAATGGAAACAATAAGATATGAAATAGGAATAACATAAGTGTATATCATCATGTATTCTCTTCAGGTACTTACAACCGATAGGGGAGATTTAATAAGATATATTGATTGGATCAGATAGGATACTATACTGTTGTATAATGAGAACTTGGGAGGAGAGTATGAGAAACGTTAAATTGTGATATTTATAAAAGTTTATATTGGTTGGATTATGTTTCTTTGCAGTCTAACTGTCGTAAGCACCCCATGGATGGTGATATATACTTCTGAACGCTCCTCTAACTCAAGTGTAATCCCACTCATCATCTAATGCTACTCCTCTTATTCTGTGCTAAACAATTGTATTGTATTTGTAGTTCTGACACAGTAGTAAGTTTACATAGCGACCAGTATCATGTTCCTTTGGTGCTAATCGAACTTTATTGATCGAATATAAGTGACTTGAAATTGCACGCGTCATGTTCATGTGTAAGTTCATGGTTAGAGGTAGTCGGTAGGACACCTTAGACTAAAGTATTGTGCTAGTTAACGCTTATCAGCAAGGTCTACTTGCAATATTGAGGGAAATTTATGACGTTACCGAACAGCTGAGTAGTAACGTCTCAAACTGTAAAGCCGGACTCGATCGTCACAAAAAACATCAATGCCTTCAATACTACAAGTAGGCCTTGGTGAAAATTGTCAACTAGCACGAAACTTATATCTAGGACTTCCTGCCGAGTACCTCCAACCACGTAACAATAGCTATCAGTCAGTCAACTACAACGTAGGACCAGAAACATATATGCATCGCTCCAAGTTGCCACACTTCACTCATTAGCACAACAAGATGAACACCGGATTCATAGAAGTAGTTACTTCAATGGTAGCAATATATAAAAGAAATATTACACATGATATAGTACAGGAAGAAAGAATTAGTCCGTGGAAAGAAAGATATGAAGCGATTTTAATCTCTTAGTTTAAGGGAAGACCGAGAGTGTATACACCGATGCCATTGTGATCGATTCCAAGCCATGTCACCAAGAGTCTCTAACCATTGGTTACGATAGTCACGCGGACCCTAACCAAGTAGTCTGCATCTACCAACATGGCTCAGACTAGAGGTTAGTGACTTCAAGCACTGATGTCACTTTTTGGTTTGGCCGCCCCTAACTTTCTTCCAACCATCTCCAATACCGGATAGCATTGCACGTCGTGGTAATCGGTGTTCGGGTATACGTAACACGTGGCCCAACCATCTCAGTCGATAAAGATTCACAACCTCATCAACTGATCTACCATCATTCCCTAATACCCTGCGTTTAACCTCACTATCACTTACCCAGTGATACCAGCAGACGCCAGCAATATTTCTAAGGCATCTGTTGTCAAATACTAGTAGCTTACGAGTGTCTTCTACTCTTAATGGCTATGTTTCGCTGCCGTAAAGTAAAACAGAACGGACTGCCGCGCAGTATACTCGTCCTTTTATTGATAGACGGATATCTCGCCTTCGCCATAGGTGACGTCAGTTGGCAAAAGCCAAACGAGCTTTTCGAATCCGTGCTGAGATTTCGCGAGACACCAACCCATTAGGGTTGATCAGACTTCCAAGATAAGTGAAGTTGTCAACTCGTTCGACTACCTCACTCCCTATCCTTAGTTCAGGTGTTGAAGCAGCAGCTTGCATTTAGAGGGAGAGAAGCGCATTCCACGATAGCTATTATGCCTGAAGAAGTTAGAAATAAACTTTAACTCATTGACTAGCAGCAGCCATCTTCCATTTCCTATCTCTAAAGCTGCAATTTAATCCAAATATTTGATTTTTTTATTATTTATAACCTTGTCATAATCTCTTTCTAGTGCTCTTCTTCACATTCATTCTTTTGGTCTTTTTTTTCACTTTCTCTCTAAGGTATTCTGCTTGGATTTAGTTTCACATCTAGCCCAACATTATAATATTCAAGCGACACTGGATCGTGCTGCTTTTATGATTGATTCATTATATCACTTTTTGACAGGTTTGTGTATAAAAAATTTTTAATGTTAGAATCATAATATATAAGTACTTCTCTTATGATCTATTGTTATTTATCTGTAGAGTATGATAAGTTTAATTATGAAAAGACTATTATTGATATGGAGGGATTTGCGGAGAAAGTTGTTCCATTTTTCCTAGGTTCACATCACGAATTTGAACCAAGTTAGACAATCGTTGAGAGCCAAGAAGCACTCAATATAACTTTTCATCATAGTATGGTGCAGTGTGCTTCCATAATGTTTACCTGTTTGTGACTAATTTAGAGACTCAATTACCTAAGTTCTTATGAGAAATCATGACTAGTGGAGTTCAATCATGTCGGATGTGATGCACTTACTTGCTAATGCTATTGTAAGATGGTTGAGCAATATCTCGAGTTGATTAAAGTTAGTAATGTAAACGATTGGATGTCAATTCAGTGTTCTAAAGGCTGAGCAGTTGCTGGGAGACTTAAAATTCCCTGGTTCTATGCTCAGTAGAATCATAAATACACATTAATAAAGAACACTACACTATTGAGAAATAGCTCTCCAACTCTCCCTTATTCTTTATGGTGCTAGTCTGACGAAGGCCAGTTCATGACGAAAACTAAAAAAAATATCAATATATAATATAATCAATACATGCGATTACAATTTTAGTAAAAAATATGTTCACATTGATAAACGCATTAAAATGAGCTAATTTAAATCCTCTATCAAATCGTATAATCAATATGTCACAGGCTAGAGCTGATATTAACAATCTGTTGGTCATAAATAATATAGAAGTCATTGATTTATATCGGGTACTTTTAGAATAGTAGGTAATAGGTCAATATAATTCACCTAACTGAGCTCATATTAGTTACACTGTTCAGCTATTGTATTCATTAGATCGTTTCACATTTGTGATCCATATGTGTTTCTATCTGTATATATTGCAATGATATCTTATAGCCAAAAAACAAAATCCAATTCTCTTCTGATTTATAATATCAGTCTCATGTTACAACATCTTTTAGTGTGTTACATCTCTATAGATAATAGTAGAATGGGATGTAAATATATCGTTTTTGGTTTCGTTTTCTTTCTCTTTTTCTCGATGTTGTTGTTGTTGTTTCGCTAACTTCAAAAAAATTTATTTCTAGTTTGTATATTGTAATTAGGAATCTTTAATGAATTTAATTTGTCTCAATAGTCAGTCGATTACTGTGGTTTAAATACAAATTCCAGGTCTTAATTTATTATTTTAATGTAAATTATTTCACTAAGTAACTTCATTTGTTTGTTTTGAATTATTGTGTTGTTGTTGTTGTTCACTTTCTTTGCATTCACCCATTAGTATTTATTATTTCGGCTTTTTTTTAATCCAAATTTTCATTTTTTGTTTGTTTTACTTTCCTTGTTTCTATGTGAATTAACTGACAAATTAAGTTAACTTACATACAAAACTCAATTTATTCAGTAATTTACATTTTTCTTCGCATAAACACGAGAAATTACCACTTGAAATAGGAGGACACTGAAATATGGGAATTGATCTAAGTTTAACGATCATCGGAAGCACTAGATGACCATATATTGTCCTAGTGTGGGACTCCTCAACAATATTCACACACGACCCTTCACAAAGTAGGAGTCGAAATACAGGACCTTCGGTTTCGCACGTTAACACTTAACCTCTAGAGCCTGGGGATCCAATGATGTACAAGTCTAACTTAAATCAGTTCACGATAGTTCGTGACTAACTCCCATTTTCTGCAGTGCATACCTTCTTCACACCTGACATGGTTTAGATCTATGGGTTTCGGCTTCTCATTAGAACTTTGAAAATTTTCTCTTTTAGCGATTCACTAGTGAGCACATTATTAGTGTAGAGCTGTAGAGATATTTGTTCGACGTAAGGGAGGAACCAAAAAAACTGATAGGAGATGAAGATTTTATTGACCTCTTCAAAAATACAACAACTTCTAAGTTAAATACTAATTAAAATACAGACTTCATTGATATTTAATGAGTTAATTCATGGATTTTATTTATCTATTTAAACACATAAACATTGGTACAAGAAGGCACCAAATACATATGCGATACATAAATCATTCGGTTTATGTGAGGGATGGGATACTGCCTGGGTGCCCAAACCGAAGGTGATTTTCTTAGGGGGCCACATCCCGAGCCTTTGACCTAAAGTTCTGATCCACAAGGCATTGGGGCAACGTCAGGAGATGCAGTCCCATGGTAGCCGGTGACCAACACTAGGTTCATATTATATTCGTTCCCTCAGGATCATGGAACCTATGTGCACCATTGGTTTGGAATCAGGGTTTTCCAACTCCTCTAGATGGACTCTCCATGTCCACCAACCGCCAGACATTCGCTTTTCGTCCTCTCAATTTCGTAAATAACACCCCCTCCCACGAAAAGGCAGTGAGTAAGAATTCCCTGGTAGATACTATATACGCGTGGCCATGTGAGAGCATTTCGAGAAGGAGAGTTGACTCTCCCCACTCTCGACCTTCCCAGAGTATTCGCGGGCTTTGCTAACCGAAGCCGAAGAAATACACAAGTACGCATAAATATAAAAGTCATACTACTTATTATAATGAACGAAAGCCGCATAAAATTAATATAAAATAATAATATTATACTAATCAATTGACACGATTAATTAAAAACAAACGTAATACTGGACAGAAAATCACATGGAGTTAAAGTTGGATCAAATGTGCTAATCCCATCTTAACATCTTGAAATTATTAAAATTGTATACGTACCTAATCTCTGACAGTAATAATTGTTACAATTAACTGTTTCAAATTGTTATGAAATTATTATTTAACTATTGAAGTAATCAGTTGAACAATGACCATTTGGTTAATTGATTGATAACGATAATGATCCAATGATAAATGATCATAAGGCACTTAATCTGTTAGGTATCATTACCAAGGTTTGATTTGATAATTTCGAATAAATTGAGCATTAGGTTGATTGTTATAAATTAACTAGTATATTTGTAATATCCCAATCAGTAGAAACATTAGATTTTCTGACGTTTCATGACTAAGTGTAAATCACTTCTTCAGAGAGTAAGTTGTAACCAGAACTTGGATTAATTTGGTTATTTATTCTCTGAAGAAGTGACTTAAACTAAGTCACGAAACGTCAGAAAATCTAATTTTTCTACTCATTGAGATATTAAAAATATATTATTTATTTATAACTTATTCTGGTAGTTTGTTACATTTAACTGACTGATGATAATAATTAGAAATTAGAATGATAAAGGTTATGTAATACAACACAAATCAAAGTGTATTACAAAACAACTAATATCCTTCGAAATAAATGAATCCTCTTAAAATCTCATTTATGTTAGGACAGAATTGTGTCTACAAATTAGAATGTGTAGATTATGATGCCTTGTATATTGGATAGTCATCTCGAACCAAAGAACATTTTAAGTACACAAAGAAACCACCTAATAATCTTGTAGAACTGGAAAGACTGCAAATTAAATCTTCAATAGCAGTTCGTGCCATTTTCAACAATCATTAAATCGATATCAAAAACATCAAAATAATACAAAAAGCCTTTTCCAACTATAAAGAAATGTGAATAGCTGAAGCTTTTCATATATTGCTTAATCCTACTGCTCTCAATAGGAAAGAAGGTCTCACTATCCATCCGACTTGGGCTATCTGTCTAAGCCATTATGTCTGATTCTATTCACATTTCACACTATTATAGTACATACAAATTAAATTCTGTCCATTCGCACCACAAAGATCACATCTTTTTCACCCCTTACCAACCGTACACACACACACACACGAATACAAACATGTCTCATATAAATCACCTTGACCCAGAATGACATAACATTGACATGGTCAGACATGTTTTTGTTTGATCACACCTAATATACTTGCTTTGTTCATTTGTACTATTTAAACTTGGGTTAATTTAACCTGGTTATTTATACTCTGAAGAAATGGCTTACACTGAGTCACGAAACGTCAGAAAATTTGATTTTTCTATTACAAATATATTATTTTTGTTTATCACTTCATAGAGTTACTGATTGTTGAACTAAATAGAAGGAAGAAGTTCAACCTTACTAATTGTTATAGATGCTAGATGATGATGTAATTCTTCATGTTCAAGTATAATGATATATGTAACTATAGAGTTGTGAATTGTTGAGTTTCATTGAAATCACTAACTGATCCATGTTGGTCTAACTTAGATCATCGGTCCATGACATGAATATAATGATAGTTATCTCGATATTTTGTCGAGCTGCTTACTATTTTATAATTATTTATCCCTCATTCACTCACAGTCTTCTTAATATTGCTTATTTCCATCTCATTCTAATTATTTATTCCCCTAAATTTGTTGTCGAATAAATTGATTACAGTTTTGTGTAGTGTGAGGTTTTATTTATTGTAGTGTATAGTTGACTTTACTGTTTCAAATTAAGTTTATAAAATAGATTGAATGTTTTGGATTGTATATGAGTATATTTTGTTTGTTGAAACGCTGAATGGAATACTGAAGATTATTAGTATGGTAAACTTGTGGAAGTTTTTGGACTTCATAGTTTACATCATGGGCTAATCTTAGTCAAACGACCACGGAAAGTCAGGAAGCATTATTGCAGATTGGTTGCCATTAGACATGTTAACTATTGGACGTTGGCTCAATGATTTTAAGGTTAATCAGTCATTGAATGACCTGAAAATCTTAGGTGGGGTCGTCAATACACACTCCTGAGAAGTCCTATATCATGCTGAAACAACTCCCTAGTACTTCCTGGTTTTTAAGGAATGTCCAAATTAAATCAGTTTAGGATGTACACTGTGAGGATGCTGACCAATCGTTGATTCGAAGTTACCAGCTAATAACTATTCAAAAGACTATACCTGAACCATTGATATGTTACATTCACTGACAATCGATCACTAAATGAATAACAATCGAAAATATCAATGAATCGTTATAAACAGAGTCAGATGGTAGCTAGTACTGGGATCCAGGACGCGGGTTTCGTTCTATTTGGGAGTCTTCAGTTGGACGTACCTGCATCTCAGAGTTGAAACTCTCCCTGGGACTCAAACCCAGTACCATACCCTTTAAACGCTACCACGTTACTCACTTAACTTCTGAGTCTAGGTAGCCACTGTCTTGCACGACGACTTGAATTTTAATTCGTTTGGATTGATCATGCGAAAAGAGATTGATCATTTGCAGTCCTGAACATTAATGAGAAGATTCAAACAACCAATACGAAGGAATTAAGCAACCACTTACGTAATCACTATTGTATTGTTCATTTCATTGAAACGTTATAAATATCATGTGATAAAATAATAATCATTTCTTTTTAAATTTTATCTCTTTGCTTTGTACCACAATAAATATTAGTGGTAGTCAGTGCAGAAGAACGATCAAGTTTATTATATGAATGTTTGTCTTCATTATTACGTTTGGGTAGTGCATTCCCAAATTTAGCGCCTATAATTGCACGTCTTCTATTATCAGTTGGTTTAATGATTAGTTCTACACTGTCAGATGATTCACGATCATATATGCTTTGTCAATTGGAAACTTTAAGAGCAAGTAAGTGTAGTTTTGAGTTCAATTGAATAGATTTACATTAATTTCTTTCTTGTAATTTTAGTTCAATGTAATGGTTTTGGGTTAATTTTATCAGTGTTCCAAATTCTAATATCTTGTATCCAAATTGTATATATTCGCAATTAAAATGGTGGTTGGAGGTAGTCAACAGGAAACCCTGGACCCGGGTTTCGTACTACTTGACACTCGTCAGCAAGGTGTGCCTGTAATCTTGAAGGAACTGGTGCTCCATGACGGATTCGATCCCGTTTCACCCATCTTGTAATTCTACAACAACTAACATGTTTGCCATAACCACTCCCATATTTGGTTACATAATAATTGGTAAATTATTTAAAGATTTTGAATTTGTGATTACTCAGGTCAATAGCTAAAACAAATATGAGCTACCGCTTCCGTATTTTGATTATAAGGTATTGTGGGGATAGATTGTTGAATTTCATAGATCAAATGTAAACTATTATTTGCTGATCGACTCAACAGTAGTGAGTGATCCATAGGTTTAGACGTTTTCCAAGAGACCTAAAACTCCTAGGTTCGATTCTCATTGGGTTCTTGGATGTGTACTGTGGGAGATTAATAGTAATTTCATACTAGAATAAAATATCTGTATCTAGTTCTTCGTAATTTTCACTGGTTTGTTGAACTAACTAATTTTGGTCTATGATGTGTAAAATATAGAATCCTATAGATTGTGATTATCAAATCCATAAAACTTTGTCTGTCAATATTTTCAGTTTTTCTTCTTACTTTTCGTATGTCATAATTGTCTTCTTGAATAGGCAGATCATGATTTCATTCAATGAAGCTTTACATTGCCATGTTAAGAATTGTTTTGTCATAGGAATTCACTTTAACCTTATCGATTGTTTCTGCCTTGGATTCTTTATATTTTTCTCATAAAATGAGTATAATTCACGTGTTTCATGTATTGGTTATGACTGTATTTAAACTTGTGTACTTGGGTATATGAGTATTACAAAGTTAATTATTTACTGTTACAGTTATTGTAATCATTTTTGTTCATTTGTTTGTTACTGCTTATAACTCGTGATATCGATTGTAATATGATTCAAATTGATCATTAAAATAACCCATAGTGTCATTAAATAAGAAAAAGAGAATTCAGCCAAGAAAATTTTCTTTTCGATGAAATCATTCACTTAAGCTGTACATTAGTATATATAGTTAGATATGGAAAATATATGTCTATACGAGGATAGAAAAGATTACATTAGCAAAATGGATTCGAGGATAAATAACAAATGAGTTTACATACTAATCAAAGGGTAAGGAAGAAAATCGTTTATGGGTCAGATAATAGTCCAATTGACAAATCTGAAGAAAAGTGACAAACACAAAGGTGACTATATTGAAAACAACAACCTTGATATATGTATCCCTAAACATTATCTAAAAGGACTACTTCCACGATGTACTCTCAACGTGCAATTTAGATTTAATGATGATTTCTATAAACAAACAGATGGAGTTACAATGGGTTCTCTATTGGGTCCCTTCTTGGCTGATTGTTTCATGGCCAATCTAAAAAATTCCGTTCTTCCACCAATAATTGGAAGATTTCATTTATATAAGAGACAAATGTTTGATAATTTTATTATTTGTGAAGAAGATATGGACCTCAATGACATTTTGAAGTTTCAATAATCGTCACCCCTCAATTCAATTCACCTTAGAAGCAGAGGCAAACGAGGAATTTCATTTCTTGAAGCTTGCTTGATTAATATTCAGTGTGTTATTATAACCTTTGTGCTTGTCGCTTTTCTTCAGACTGGTCAATTGGACTATTATCTGACCCATAAACGATTTTCTTCCTTACCCTTTGTTGTAACGTGTCGATCGCAGCGTATTTACCGATCGATTAGCAGTGACACGGAAGACACGTAATGAACGACCTAGAGTCCCGCTTCCCTGTCTAGCCCAGCCAGTTGAGTCTAGAACGCAAGTCACAGCCTCTGAGATATGAATCATTACATTTCAAACATACTCTGTTTATATACCAACCAAACAGACCACATCGTACCATAAAATAGAAAACAACATTTGTACAATATTTAACAAGTGAAACAAATATCGACCAATAGGGAGTGTACATTTAAAGTCCAAGGCCACCATTCGACTTAACATGATAATTATTGGTATATTCCTCTGCATACTTAACACCCTTTGATTAGTACGTAACCTCATTTGTTATTTATCCTCGAATCCATTTTGGTGATTAAAATTGAATTAAATTTTATCAGTAGTTATATGTATATATATCACATACCGATGTAATATTGTTTAGTACTTATGACAGGTTGAATAAGATTACAGATATGATTTACTCAAGAGTATTGCTTAGAACTTCTCCTTAACTTTCACTTAATCTGATGAGCGATATTATCTGGTGTAGAAATAATTTGCAGGGAAGTTAGCGGTGGCCGAAACAAAACATAACACCAGTCCGTTGACTGTTTGTCTGAACCATCTTATCTCATTTAAACTAGCTGGCTCCGTAGATATCGCGATGACCACTGTCAATAATTGAAGACGTTGGTTGGCATGGCTTAAAATCTATCATAATAGTGCAGATGCATCCACCCTTTGTTTTACCCTAAATCTTAAGTTCCATTGTCTTTTTTTAAAATACATATCTTTTCATTGTGTTGTTCTGGACCATATCTTCAATGTTTCAGTCTTCCCCATGATCATTGGTACTACATTATTTAGATTCTTTTGTTATTCACCTTGTCGTGCTGTCTATAATCTGAGAATTTACCCGAGCTTTGTGCTTTGCCCTACTATGACTATTTATATGTGCCTATTAATTAGAAACTCTAATACAACTAATAAATCATTTATTATACGGCGTTCAAGATTTAGTTTATTTAAAAACATTAACACCGTTGGATGCTCAGTGGTCTAATGGTTAAGTGCTCGCGCGCGAAGCCAGTAGGTCCTGGGTTCGAGCCCCGCGTGGTGCGGGATCGTGGATGGGCACTGCTGAGGAGTCCCGTACTAGGACAAAACGGCCGTCCAGTGCTTCCAGGTTTTCAATGGTGGTCTAGCTTCAACTGACTCATGATTTCAATCTGTGAAAATTTCTAAAAATCTCCACAAACCCCTTCTGATTATTTAAAAAGGACAACAATTGAAACTAAACAAGTAAACACCTATGGAATGAATAAATGATAATAAGTTGATATATTTCGGTCAATATTGTGCTAATTTATTATTTACTTTGAAAGGAATGTCGTTTAATCATAATATGAAATAAAACTATTTTGTTGTTGTCTGTTTGTTTTGCATAACTTTCTAGTGTCTAATGTATAATTAAGACTTTGAATGTAGTGTGTGTGTGCGTGCATGTGTATCAATATGTGACCTTGACCTCCATTTCAGGTCTTGTAACATACTTCCTGTATCTTTCGATAATGCAATGAGAAGACGTAGTTTATCATAATTCTGATAAACTACGTCTTCTCATTGCATTATCGAAATTTATCAAAGGGACTAATTGTTTTAAACTTCCTGTATCATCAATAGTATCAACAAAATATTTCTACTGTTGTACGGAATAGGAGTGGAGATGGTTGCATATAAAATTATTATACTCGGTCGTAACACACACGGAACTTAAGGTTGATGAGGATATGCAATATTAAAGGTATACATCTAGGGATGGAGAGGGTCTCGATTAACGCTAAATGGTGGCTAGCACTGCAATCTAGGACATAAGTTTTATCCTATTTCTGACTTGTCGTTTGGATGTACATACCACCCAGTGTTTATGTTCACTTAGGACTCGAATAAATGTTGATAAACACTCGTGACCAAGTGGTAGTATGGAGGCAATTCATTGGAAATCTACACATGCTAGTACAAACTAATAGGTTGGAGTCCTTAACATCAATAACAACAACTGAGAAATGGGAAAAGTTGACTAAAGTTCCCTTGGAATATATACTTTACAAGTTGTGACCAAATATATCTATATTCATCTGTATGGTTCTTTTGTTTCCCTTTGTTTGGTTGAAACACCAAATTTACAACTCATTTATTCGCTGATTTTTGTTTTATTCAACTGGTTTAACAGTAGTTGTTGTAGTAATATCCATAGGCGTCATACAAAACGTTTAGACTGTAATTTTTAATTTACATTCATAATTGCTTTGTTCAATCCCGATCGAAGCTGCTACCTTGACGCGGTGATCGGGCTTGCCTATCGTGATGACCCAACCGAGCTATATTGGCTGGAACATATGTTCCTGCAGGTTCTACCATGCCAGGCAGGTCGATTGGCGAACGGTAAGACTAAAAGCAGCAACTCAAGGTCTGAGGGCGAAGTCGTACTGCTGACTGTAGAGAGGTGTGACAGCAGTAAGGTGTTTCCCTCGGACAACCAGCATGACAGCGATGCTGCCTTCCCACAAGGAGGGGTGGGGTTAGAAAAGGTCGACCCTAAAAATGCACACCTCACCTTACCTCACGGATTTCCGTCTCCGGCGGTAAGGCCCCTTGAAGAACGGAGCTAACACGTCAAAAACCTTCCACAAAAAGGCCGTGCGCGACCGGCCTCAAGCAGTTGTCCCTTGGGCTCTGCGGTCACGCTCCCAGGTCGTCAAGACCAACACTAATCCAATTTCCTTTTCAGGTTCCTCAAGAAATACCCTTCCACGGTGTGGGCAGCCGGGAAGTGACATCAGCCCTCATACCCGTAACAGCACAAGAGACCAAGGTGGTCACATTCAAATCCTTCCTACACCTCCTAATACTTCTCTTATCCTCCCGACTAACCCTCCTCACGTCTTTTTATCACCTCGCACCGCTAGGGCAAACGATTCGAGTACGTGGAACGCCATTCCTGGTCTCCTGAAACCACGCTCTAAACTACACGTAGGAGCTTTTAACGTACGAACACTTTGCCAAATAGGACAGCAGGCTTCCTTAGCTAAAACTTTAGAATCTCGCGCCATCGATGTGTGCTGCGTCTCCGAAACGCGCATACAGGATCCAAGTAGCGTCATTCATTTGACCTCACCATGCCAAAATAAAGAACCGACTCGATTTACGCTTCGTGTATCTGGAAGCCCTGATTCTGCTTCCCGTGGCCTCGCCGGCGTAGGTATAGCATTGAGTCCTAGGGCAGAACTAGCTCTCTTAGAGTGGATCCCAATAGACAGTCGTTTGTGCGCTGTCCGACTGAACGGAACAGTAAGAATCCGGAAAGATAGGGACACTCGTCGTTGCCTCTTCGTCGTCTCTGCCTATTCTCCCACTGACTGCAGCTCAGATGATGTAAAAGATGAGTTTTACAGAAAGCTTTCGGACCTTCTCCGAAAAGCTAGGCGCTCGGATGTAGTAATAGTGGCCGGTGACTTTAATGCTCAAGTAGGCAAACTAAGCGATAAGGAAAGACACCTAGGTGGATCTTATGGTGTCGTGGCTCAAAGAACAGATAATGGCGACCGTCTGTTGCAGCTATGCTCAGATAACCGCCTGTTCCTTGCAAATACTAACTTTAAGCATAAGGAAAAACATCTTTTAACATGGCGACCCCCTAATTCGTCCCAACGTTGGACCCAACTGGATCACATCGCTATCAGCCACCGATGGAGGGGCTCGATAGAAGACTGTCGCTCATTCTGGAGCACATGCCTAGATTCAGATCATGCTCTAGTGCGAGCGCGTATTTGCTTGCGTCTTACTGGACGTAGGAAAGATCCTGCAAGGAAACCTCTTAGGGCCCTACTTAATGATAGTCAAGCTAAGAGTATATTTCAGGAACAACTAGGAAAACAGTTAGGCAGCCATGTATGTGATGCCCACCCCGATGCAGCATGGAATGATATCCGAAAAGCTGTGGAAACAGCAGTGATATCTGCTAGTAAGGTAAACCAGAAGGTTAGGGAGCAACACTGGATCTCAGCAGCATCTATCTCACTGATAGATGCTCGGAAACACATTCCACCTGGCTCTGAACATAATGAAGAGCGGAGTCAGCTTAAGCGCAAGCTGACAAGAAGTCTACGCAATGATCGCGAACAGTGGTGGGTAGCGAAAGCAAGAGAGATGGAAAAGGCAGCGGCAATAGGTAATAGCAGACAATTGTTCAGACTCGTTAAGGAAACCGGAATTAGGAACCCGACCGTTAGCGAAACAATCTCAGAGAAAGATGGACATATTATTCATTCTCAATCCAGGAGATTGGATCGATGGGCAGAACACTTTAGGGATCAGTTCAACTGGCCTTCAGCCACACTTCGGTTTCCCACGATCTCCAGTCAACCTGAATGGCAAGTTAATGTAGGTCCTCCGTCCCTTTACGAAGTTGAAAAAGCCATAGGAAATCTGAAACGAGGGAGAGCAGCAGGCCCTGACAGGTTTACTCCTGAGATTTTTAAGGATGGTGGTCCAGTATTAGCAATGAGATTAACTGAGGTCTTAGGTAGAATTTGGGAACTGGACGTAATCCCATCTGACTGGTCTCAATCACTGATTGTGCCAGTTTTTAAGAAAGGACAAAAGTCCTCTTGTGACAATCACAGAGGAATCAGTTTGACTAATATAGTGTCTAAAATATTAGCTTCAATAATACTTCGACGCCTAACTAAAGCTCGTGAAGAGCAGACTAGAGAAAACCAGGCTGGTTTTCGACCTGGACGTGGTTGTATAGATCAGATATTCACACTACGTCAGGTTCTAGAACACAGACACACATTCAGACGCCCCACAATGGTAGTATTTCTCGACCTTAAGGCGGCATTCGACTCGATTGATCGTGAGGTTCTATGGCAGTGTTTGTCACTGAAAGGAGTACCAAAGAAGTACATTAACCTTATAAAGGCTCTCTACTCGAACACAACTGGTCGAGTGAGAGCTTATGGCGAACTGTCATCAGAATTGATCACCTCAAGTGGTGTTCGTCAGGGCTGTCCACTCTCCCCATTCTTGTTCAACTTTGTGGTCGACGTACTTTTAGAGATAACACTCTCCTCATCTAAATTTACAGGGGTTGAACTTCTACCAGGAGGTTCACTTGTTGACTTAGAATATGCTGATGACATAGTTTTATTTGGTGAAGACACTGACAAAATGCAGAGTCTTCTGACCACTCTAAGCAACAATGCAAGCATGTTCGGGATGCGATTCTCTCCCTCGAAATGCAAAATGTTGCTTCAGGATTGGGTTACATCGACACCCGAACTAGTGATAGGGAGTGAAGTAGTTGAGTGTGTCGACCGCTTCACTTATCTTGGAAGTCTCATCAGCCCTTGTGGTTTAGTGTGTGACGAAATCTCAGCACGGATACAGAAGGCTCGACTAGCTTTTGCCAACTTGCGTCATTTATGGCGTAGGCGAGATATCCGTCTATCAACCAAAGGACGTGTTTACTGCGCAGCAGTTCGTTCCGTCCTACTTTATGGCAGTGAAACATGGCCGGTAAGAGTAGAGGATATCCGTAGGTTACTAGTATTTGATCATAGGTGTCTTCGAAACATTGCTCATATATCATGGGACCATCGAGTAAGTAACACAGTTGTTAGGAAACGGGTACTAGGTAAGGATGGCAAATCAATTGATGAAGTAGTGAAACTTCATCAGTTGAGATGGCTGGGACACGTGTTACGTATGCCCAACGACCGACTGCCTCGACGTGCTATGTTCAGTGGTATAGGAGTAGGTTGGAAGAAAGCTAGGGGCGGCCAAACCAAAACATGGCACAAGTCCATGAAGTCACTGACAAGTGAACTGAGTCATGTTGGTAGGTGTAGACTACCTGGTTGGGGACCGCGAGATGACAGCAACCGATGGTTAGAGACCCTGAATGACATGGCTCAAAATCGTTTGCAATGGCGCAGGTGCATCCACTCTCTGTGTTCTCCCAAATTCTAATCTTCTGAATTCTTCATGTCCCTTTTTTTCCTCTTTCCAAATTTCTTTCACTGGATTATACTCTTTAAATAACATCTCCAAACCCTAATCTTCCCGATTACTGCTTATACTCTTATTACCTCTACCACTACGGGATTTGAATCGACAAGTGCATCTCTGTGCTAATGTGGTGTGGCAACTCGAACTGATGTACGTACGTACGAAGTTCTACGTTGTTACTGACTGACTGACTGACTGCTTTGTTCAATAGTCAAAATTTATTCTTTTTATGTTTAGCTTCTCTTAAATCATCCCAATCTAAAGTACAAATAATTAATTCATCCTCTCTTTGTAGATCTTTCTCAATTGTAACTTGGCAACAATCGATTTCCTATTTTTTTAGATTTGAAGTTGATAATATGTCTAATGAAATTATTATAATTCTGTAGTTTTTTTTTTAAGTTCGTGCACTCAATTTTGTGCCGTACACTTTTCGTGGGTTAGTGATTAATAAGTTGAAAAAATGTAATCCTATCATCAGTAAAATAGAACTTGAGATCAGTTCCAGTTCTTCTTATATTTTTGATTGAGATCATGAACCGATTGATGTTAGACCACCTTTGGAAACCTGGAAGCACTGGACGGCCGTTTCGTCCTATTGTGGGACTCCTCAGCAGTGTGCATCCACGATCCTGCTCGCGGGATTCGAATCCAGGGCCTTCGGTCTCGCACGCGAACGCTTAACCTACTGGACCACTTGGCCGGCATCCAATGGTGATAGTGTCCAACATCAACTAATCCACGAAATTGCGCGACCAACGTCCATTGTACTGAGGTAGATACCTGTCTCTACCCGACATGGATTAGCTCCACTGATCACGACTTCTCACTAGAACTCCGAGAATTCCCTCACGAAGCTAGTCACTAATGAGCACATGTTGATTACTAGTATAGGGGTTGTAGAGATTATTATGTTTTTGATTGAGATCATGAACTGATTGATGTTAGACCACCTTTGCAAACCTGGAAGCACTTATATTATATCAACACAGCGAAATAAATCGTAAATATAAATTTCAGAGTAGTAGAAATAGTAACTGTATCAGTAGTAGTAGTACAAGACTTTAAGCATAAACAATATGATTTGGGAAAAAATAATGAATTAGTACAATAAAATATATATATAAGTATTTTGAGACAAAAAGTGAATACACTTACGCCACTGTAAATTAATTCCGAGCTATATTGTTGCACATCTCCAATCACTGGTATTGATTAACACGCTCACACTAATCAGGTGGTAGTCTCGATTTACTAACATGGTTTAGATCAACAACTTCATAAACTGATGTATGATAAGTAGTGTAGCAGTCGAATTCATATGCTAACTAGTAATTCCTAGGATTATCCAATCTAAAGAGAAATCGGTGAAGCCACTTGTAAGTATATTTGGAGTTCGAATCAAGCACAGAATAATATACCACGAAACTATTACACACAAACATCACATTATACTAAGTCGTAGTTTAGGTCTCCCACCCTCTATTTACTTTTACATCAGTATACATTGTCAATTGAAGAAGACGGTAGCTTAGCACCAGTAACACATGTCACGACTGATAAAGATTCATTGCGTATCTTGATATAAATATCCTTATCCATTCAATTTACAATTCAGTTATATTACTAGTCTAGTAATGTAATTCATTATCAAATATTTTGTTTTATCTCTATAGATTCATATTCAGAAAATAATCAAATTGACAATCAACTGATGACAGAATTAACATTGAATGAACGTAATCAAATTTGTCTATTACAAATTATATTTGTATTAGATAAATTAGTTTTTCAATGTTCAGCACAACGTCATCTATATTATTCACCTAGATTAATATAATTAAATAGGAAATTCTTATATGTTTATTGTTTCATCAAATGAAGGAATCCCCAGTAATTTACAAATAAAAACAACAGCAACAACAACAAGACTATATGTGTAAAATAGTTTTTATTGAATATACTATACTTTCCAAAATTGTATTCTCGTTATGGATATACTTTATTATTATCATCAGCTTTATTCAATATTATATTTTTGGTAAAATATAGAATTCTCAGCGTAAAGTATTTCAACAAGTTTCCGTTTCTTTCTTGTTGGTCGGTCCTGGCGATAAATATTTAAAAGATCGCCAGTTAGATGTTAGCAGTTCAGTAAATGAACATCTGAATAATGTGCATTGTTTTCGATGTATATTGCCAGCAACCACATTGTCTCTTATTGAGTTATTTGTAACTTTGACAACGAAAGGTTGTACACTTTTCAGAAACGCAGCAGAATAGGTTATGCGATGAATAAACATAATAATATATTCAAACAAACAAAAATAGATAACTTGTTGAAATATCTAGATGGCAGGAACAGGTAGCCCAGATGCTCAAGCAGGCCGCCCTTGTAGTTATCTATGAAGAGAAGTAGATATGTACCATTGGTTCAATGAAACTGCTTGATTTATTATTTAATGTAGGCTATTACCTCGGTTCTACTACTCATTCTCAATCAAAATGGAAATTTAATAATTGATAGTTGATATATATGAAACAATAAATTCTTTTTCCTAACACTATTGATTAGTCTAACAATAAATGTATTGCAAAATTAGCATGTCGTTAAACTCTTTTATCATTATTTTCTTCTTTATGGTTAGAAAATGAGCTACAATAGACAGTATGGGAAGACTAGAAGTTAAAAAAAAGAAGGTATAACCGATTCTTTCCCGACGTTATTTAGTATAGGTTCATTGTGAACAAGATTTATTCTGAACGGTGATAGGATGACAATGAGAATTTGGATGAAAACATGTATAAATAACTAAGGAAACAAACGTTCATAAAGCATTGTGATAATAAAAGCAGATAATATTACTTTCTATACTGCACAGCTGGATGAGGAGATTCGGAAAAAATCCAGGAACATAATGAAAATGAGTATGATAACTTGAAATAAACGGAGTATCATGCTGTTCATTGTGTAACCGTTTTCAATGCATGTCCAATGATTATTAGACAAACTTCAAGAAGCTTCTTAGATAATTGTTTATATGAATCATACTGATATTTTCTAACATGTATTACTAATTTATTTGTACCAGGGTGTGGTGCGTTGGAAACTTCACACCATCTGAATGTAGTTTCTGTTTCCGGATTTTCTTTTGTAATTAAATGTAAGTGCATTTATGCGCCTGCTGGATCATTGTGCCCGAATTTCCTTTCGTTCTCTTTCTCAACTCTCCCCATCCACGTTTAGTCTACGTACCCCACCTAATACACAAAGTACCCTCCGGCTAAACACAAATCCCAACACAGGGTTTGGTCGTCCCAATCTTAACCATACACATTAGATAGAATTTTATAGAAAATCGAACTCCAATCAACCAGTTGGCAGTAATACAGTAAAACCTAATTGATCACATGGTCCTTCATGGCACTATTACAATCTATTTTTAAATGTAATCATGGTCTGGAGGAGCGAACCAATTACTAATAAATAACTTAGTTATTTGATATATTTTCTCGATACAATGTAATGTCAGTTTCTTAACGTTGACTTGTAGTTAAAATTGTATTGGCTATTAATTCCAATTCACAAACAAACCATACAAGTTTTGATGACAAGAATTTAACAGAAATCAATGGAATCCCTTATTTAAGACCGACTTCACAAGAATTCAAACAGGCTAATTGGAGAATAATTATTATTATGAACTGACTTCATTCGATGGAGAAATCATCACCATGTGGGTTTGTGTATCTCTTAGAATTAGGATGAAGCAGTCTCTCTAGCTTTTAACCTCCTACATCAGTAAACATAGCGTAGAACATAGGTACAACATATTCGCCTGATCCTTGAGGATAAAGAGTGAATTAAGTTCCTCTTTCTACTCGGTGGGACCCAACTATGGAAATTCGTGCACTGCCAATTCCAGGTTGGCTTCCTATATATATACTCCTGTAAAAAACCATCCAGCCTTATTTCGTCGGAAATCATGAAAATGAAATTCGTTGTTTGCCTGTGCTTCCAAAGTGAATTGAATTGAGGGGTGACAATTATTGAAACTACTCAAAATTTCATTGAGGTTCATGTCTTATTCACAAATAATGAAAGTATCATCCATATATGACTTGTATAAACGAAATCTCTCAATTATTGGTTGAGGTACCGTACTTTCCAGATTGGTCATGAAATAACCAGGCAAGAGGGGACCCAATGGAGAACCCATTGTAACTCCATCTGTTTTTCTATAGAGATCATCATTCAATCTAATTTGCACCTTGAGAGTACATCGTAGAAGTAACTCTTTTAGATGTTTTGAGATACACATGAAGGTTATTGTTTTCAATATAGTCACATAAAAAATATATAGTTTCTGTGAGAGGAACATTTGTAAAAAGAGAAGTGAAATCCAATGAGATCATTCTCCTACCATTTATATTGATAATTTCTATTTGAGTCGACCAAGTCAAAGGAAACAAGAGAGTTGCATGTATTGATATGGTTTTTAACGGGTTGTGAAATATCAGAAACGATTCGTTTAACCTCTCATCCTTTCTTCGCCCTAATTTCCTTTATCATTATGTTTCAGGTTTTTCTCCTTTCTTCTTCACTTTTATTCGATTATTATTGATTTTTTAAAATTATTGTTTTACAACTTTAATTTCTAATCAGTTATTATTATTACCTCATAGAAGTTTGCCTGATTATTATCATTATTATTATGCCATTTATGTTTGTCGTTCCTTCTTTATACCTGTCAATTGGACCTATTATCTGACCTATAAACGATTTTCTTCCTTACCCCTTGATTAGTACGTAACCTCATTTGTTATTTATCTTTAAATCCATTTTTGTGATGCAATTTTTTCTATCCTCCTATAGACATACATTTTCCATATGGCTACATATACACGAATGTACAGTTTAAGTAAATGATTTTGTCGAAAAGAAAAATTTCCTCGCTAAATTCTCTTTTTCTTATTCAACAGGATTGATTAATTCAGTTTGAATTGCTAATTGAAAATTGAACAAAACTCTAAAATTCCTAAACTTAACAATCAATAGACTATGAATGACAGTATTCATGAATTAGAAATCTCGTTAACATAAATTTCAATGCTATCAATAATCTTTAACATTTTATAAATAGTGAACATATTATCTTGAATCATTGTAATAATTACCAAATTGCTTTGAATATTTCCATGTTGTTTTATTTGTTTCTCTCCGGTGAACTTGATGATAATATAAGCAAATTTATATGAATCTTGACTTGAATAGATCAGTGGATAACATCTCAAACAATTAAACTGGATGATTCGGATCTGAAACCCTAACCTTAAGATAGCAAGTACGCCATGTCTGTCAATGTCAACTAACATGAGACCTAAGTCAATCAGTGTTTCTTGTCGATATTACTATCAACTATGTAACATAGAAACTAGATATTATAAGTGGAATGACAATAAAATATACAACGAATAGTACTTTTCTTTGTATTTATGAAAAAGCAACAAAACAATACAAAAACAAAATAATAATGATAATTAATTTAAACCCTGAGTGAAAGTAGAGCAAAATAGGATAAGTAAATCAATAGCAGATAGGTAGGTAGGTAGGTATATAATCAATTAGAAATTACTGATATTGTTTAACGTATGTTGATTAGATGATTTCCCTTCCAATTTAGTCACTGTACCATTCAAATTACCAATATAAATTCTACTTGTCATATTGATAAACAGGCCAGTATCAACAATACCTTCATAATAATTAAAAAAAAACTGGAATGAAATTAAATATTAATGATATTTGATGAAAAAGAAATTAATGAACATAAAACGTTTGATTCTTTCTAACTTATGAAATTCTATTGAATAATAAACTGTATTTTAGTAATAGTGTATAGGTAGGTTAATAATTAAAATCAGAATGGGTTTTGTGGAGATTTTTAGAAATTTTACTAGTTGAAATCATGAGTCAATTGAAGCTAGATCACCATGGAAAACCTGGAAGCACTGGAAATCTCCACAAAACCCATTCTGATAATAATAATCACCTGCTCACTAGTGACTGACTTCAGGAGACACTCCTGGAGTTCTAGTGAGAAGTCGTTACCAGGGGAGTTCAACCAGATCTGTTGTGAGATAGGAACTCACTGAAGATAATGGTGTACGGTGGCGCAACTTCGTGGATTGGTTGAAGTTAGACATTAACGCCGTTGGATGCCGGCTCAGTGCTCGCGCGCGAAACCAGTAGGTCCTGGGTTCGAGTCCCACGGGGTGCGGGATTGTGGATGCGCACTGCTGAGGAGTCCCATGCCAAGAAGAGACGGCCGTCCAGTGCTTCCAGGTTTTCCATGGTGGTCTAGCTTCAATTGAATCATGATTTCAACCAGTGTAATAATTAAAATATTCACTAACTGAAATTTATCTTGAAAATAAACTGATTATTTGGTCTGTCAATATTCAAGAACATATGTGGAGTCATCTAAAAAGAACATGTCTGTGGATGTTATTAATCCTGTTTCTAGATGAAGCAGGGTACTCAATTTAGTTGGACTAGTGAACTTGGTGCATGATTTAAGACATAAATCATTGGACAGTAGGTTAGTCAGAAAAGATAAGGAATATTAGCATGACAATAAAAAAGTAGCATATTCAAATCAAAAATAGATGGGGATCAGTCATTGTGGAATTCACCAATGAAAATCCTTTACTCTATTTAACATGAAAAGGCGCCAGCTATGGTTGATAATGAGATGGTGGAGAAGATTTGTAGCTCAGGTAGATGATTTTGATAGAGGTTTGTTCTCTGAGCTGAATGGTTTGGTCTTAGAGCTTTCATCGTTCTTCTGAACATCATCAAGTAGAAGTGAAGTGTTCGAATTTCTCCACATATAGTTCACAGCTTGTCCTGTAGACTTCAATGTTGATTGGTTCTTGTTGACCTTAAACCTGTCATTGTTTTGATTTTATCCCCATTGGTTTGATTTTTGGTCCTATTTTTGTCCATGATTTTCCTGATTGGTTGATAAATTAGATCGATTTCAATGTACTTGTTGATTGCTGATTGACCTGAGTGCTCCACGATCAAATCATTCAGCTCAGAGAACAAAACTCCATCAAAATATGGTTGATCCTAAGCTGTAGCCAAAGAATGAAATTTCATCATAACTAGCCGGTTTATTATTTAAAATAGACAGAATTTTGGTTAACTGTAAAATCCAGTACGCATTTCGTCTTAGTCGAGACTCGACAACTGGATTTCCCTACATCTCGTTAATGAAGTTCACACTGGGACTCGAACCTAGTACCTTTTGCTCCACTGGGCTACCTGAGTCCCACCCACTTGTGCAACAGATATTTTATTTCAGTCATTGTTTAGAAACATTTAAATTATCTCGTTGATAATGTTGACTTAATTCTGATCAGTCTTTGCTGGCATACATGCATCTCGTGCACGTTTTGGATTTCACTGTTATTCACAAATTCATCTGTTTTACAGTAACTTGTGAAAAATGACTATATAGGGGCATTCCGCACGGCATATACATATACTAAAACTGATCAGAATTTAGCCAAGATTTCTTTCGACATCCTATCACACATTTCGAGTCCCATCTCACTTAATACTGTAGTTTCTACAGCTGGGTAGCAACACAACCCTCACATATAAAGTGTGGTTTAAATCCAATCGACCAGAATCAACTTATATAATGAAAATATATGATAACGGAATGAACAGCTCACTTTACTAAAATGACAAACTAAATAAAAATTAAATTACAAAACAAATTTTACCAGGTATTTGTGACAGTTGAACATTTACATCTGGCCAATAATATTGTTTATTTGTGTCGAATTTCCAGTCTAATAAAAAGTTTCCATTATCTGTTACAACTGGACCCTGTCATAATTATTTAGTGAATATAAAATAAATTAAAATATTTTGGAATATGTGCATACAACAATAAATTTCTTTAAAATAGCTAGGTAAAACGATTAATCATTTGCCCTTGTTTTCTTGTCCATCATGTGCTCGTCGATAAATTTCATAGGGTACCCATTCATACTAAGTAAGTTACGATACCTACCGTCCCTAGAAAGTACTGTTCATAAAATTACAATTCATAAACGACACCACTGAAGAAATCGCGACTTAGAAACTAAGAAGAGCTGTACAAAAACCATTTAATGCAGCCAGGTTAAATGCTATCTTATACAACCACCCCAAAATAAGAATTACCAATAAAGACAGACTGCCTGAATTCGCCAAATCCATGTGTATCTATCGGTTCAGCCTCTCCTGTGGAGCCAGTTATATAGGGCGTACAATTCGGCAAGTTCGTCATCATATTACAGAGCATCATCCATCGTGGTTAAGCAAAGAACAGGTAAAAGTGATTAAAAGTTCTATTATCTCTCTCTCTCACTTGGTTGACACAGGTCATCAAGTTGAATTGAATAAAGCTTTTAAGGTTATCTACCATATCCCATCAAATTTCTCACATGTTTTACGAGTGCACCTTTTGCACATTGCGGAAGCCATCGCAATCCATGTTCACAAACCTAACCTTTGCATTCAAAAGAGATTTGTACAACCTCAACAGAACTATTTTTCATACTTTATCCATTTGGTCTTTTTTTTAATTTTTTTGTAATTTTTTTAAATTTTATAATTTCTCAACATTCATCTCTTGATTCTTACGTAACTACTATTCTATTGACCATCCATTAAAAAATTCTGTTCCTTCTCTCTTTCTCATTATTTACGCAATGTAGCAACTTCTTGATTTAATGATTACTTTGAATATTGATAATCCTCTTTCTTCCAATTACTCAATATTAATTTAAATGTCACTATGTAATATATATATATATATATATATATATATATGATTTACAATAATGATATAATACTCATCCAGTGGATACGTTACGTAACAATTACATAGTGAAATTGAAATTAGCGTTGAGTAATTGGAAGAAAGAGGATGATGAAAAACTAATTGAAAATAAATTTCTTCGCTCAATTCGTTCCTTCTTTATTTACCGAATAACAATATATTAAATAAATTTATTCATCACACTCTAAGTGTGATGTTTAATAATACTGGTTATTCAAACTGAAGTAGATGGAGTGAGGTTCGAATCCGATACGTAGTAGCTAGTAGATAGTAATTAAAATGAAAGCTTTTGATTACATTCAGTAAGTGAATTGAAATATAAACACCTTAATTCGATATACTCTGATACACTGTACATTCTACACAGCTAAAATGATCAATAATAATCAGGTTCCTATACTAACGACTAACTTCAAAAAGGACTTTTTTGAAGTCCAAATGAGAAATAGTGAAATACTCATTTATAAATGGATTTTACTGTTATACATAATTAAAGATAATTAGAATGTTATGCTTGAAATTAATACAACGAATACTGAGTTTTATCCTGAATAAATACCAAACTGAATTGAAACTTATTTTTCCCGTCCTAACACAATGGATTCAAACTTAGTGGTCTAAGATTTTATAGCCATTAACACATTTGATAGCCCAGTGTCAGGTTTATGGTATTTTTAACGAATCCGGAACCTGGGATAAGCAGCTGTTCATAAATTTTTCAAGTTCCAGTATTCTTTTAACTAATATCAGTCTGTAATGAAAACTAAGCCCAACATAGAATAGTTCTAAAATAGTTCGGGTTGAAAATTTTTTATGGAGATTGGTTAGATTCACCACAGACTGATCCTAATCGCGGCATCACTTAGAAGGAATTGCTATACAGCTTCTTTATCTCATCATGGGACTCAACACTCACGACTCCACTAGGGGTCGAACCTAGGACCTCCAGGGTTGTAGGTAAATACTTAACCATTAGGACCACCGAACCGTTGTCCCATGATACAATTTGAGTTTCAATCAACTTATAATACGGTGGGCTGATCATCTGATGTTGATGGTAACAACTATTACACGATAGTTGAAGATTGACTTGTTACGTTATAAACTTTGATTACTATACTTAATTGTTACTGTTGCAAAACCGCGCAAAAAAAAAACAAAGAAATCTAGTCTTTTGGAAACCTAAAAGAGCCGACTAAATCAGCACCGATGGTGCGTAACTTGACTAACTGGGTAAAGAAACAAACACCTACCATCTTTGAAACAGCTTCTCGTAGAATCGCTTGTCCACCAAATAATTTCTGTACTCTTGTTTGTACCGGTTTGAAAGCCATTGGAACTACCTCGATTGGTAAGCCTTTAGTCCAATATGAACCTAGTTTCTTTGAGTGTTTCCTACATTATCCACAAAATTTGTAACATATAAGAAAAGAAATTATTGTTATTTACATCCTTCTGAAATATTAATTGCCTGAAAATAAACATTGTAGACTGAATTTCCACAAACTTAATATCGACAAGATCCGATCAAATATTTCAGAATATTATGGTTTAGGTTAAGAACTTGTATACCATTGGATCCCAGCTCAGTTGTCCAGAGGTTAAGCGTCCATGTGAGAGACTGATGCTGGGTTCGATCTCCAACCCCAGGGTCGTGGGTAGGCATTAGGACCGAACGGTCATTCAGCGCCTCTAGGTTTTTAATGGTTGTCTAACTTACATCGGTTCGTGACCTCAATAGAATTCAAAAATCTCCACGACTGCAACTGAACTTAGCTGGACAACTATCGAAAATCACGAAGCAGTAGACAACTGCCCCGTTCTAGTATGGGACGCCCTAGCAGTACTTGTCTACGACCCCACTAGGAATATATATATCGATAATTCAGACGGAAAACTCAACGACTTATAATTTAAGTTAGAGCATATATATTATTAAGTAGGTAAACTTGCCGTTCATCGACAATAGCTATAAAATCTTTAGTACAAGAAGCGACAATTTTTTCCTGGAGTAAACAGCCACCACCGCCTTTGATTAAATGAAGATGTTCATCTACTTCATCTGCCCCGTCGAAAGTTACATCAATCTAATTTTTTGAATAAAGAAGCTAGATATAAATGAAACACGATATTTTACCTGTTCACACACATCAAGGTCTGTCACTGGCAATTTATGGTTGATCAGAAGTTGTCTGGCCTGTAAAAGACAACTGACTTTTCAAATATGATAATGAATAGTTTTATCATATAATCATATGCTTTGAAAAACATAAACCTTATGAATCTTATTTAGAATGAATGGATTGCAGCTAACAGTAAAATCTAGGACGCGCACCTCATCTCATTTGAGACATGTTAGCTGGATGTGTCTGCACCTCAGTAATCTGAATTCGATCCCTAAGAGTTTAAAAACATGATTTATGTTTTCAGTATTTTTTTATAGACTCGAGGTTCAACTATTTATTGCCTTGGTTTTTAATATGTTGTTATATAATATCGAATCGAACAAATTCCGAACGACCATACATTAGTTAACAACTTACCGAGACCGAAATAGAACCAGAAAATTATTAAGATACAAACGTGTAAATCCCATGTATTAATGGCATACCTGAAATGAAGTTGGTATACACTGAATCTGTAGGTTTTCTTTTTTTACTTTGTCAGCTAAAAAATAGAGCAATTTCAGATTAATTGATATTAAATCAAAATTACCAATATACTCAACAGCGTATTTGATTGTTGTGCCACTTCCAAGTCCAATAATCTGATTATCCTAATAACAACATATTGGTAGATAAAAGTTTTTAAGAAAGTTAATGTTAACTACTTTAAGCCAATCAGAAATAGCTGAGTTACAAGCTATCTGTTTCGCAGATTCTAAAGCATCTGACTTGGTCATTGTTAAACTTTACTGCTCTGAAAATTACGGGCTAAAATTATTGAAAATCAAAAAGATAGGGAATCTAATAAGTTCCAGTAAACACAAACACAAAATATTATTCATATCGTTTAATGGGAAATAAACTCAAAATTATGCAACAAGAATGATAGAACGCATAACTATACAATACTTGTTATTCGTTAACGAACGTATTAATTACTGATGAGTTAGTTCACCTCTGTGACAATTATTAAATTGAATGCACACTGTAAGTTTACGATCGTTTATGTATTCAATATAAAACTAACCATGGAGTAATCCATAGTTTAAAGTTCTCATCGAAGAACCTGAATTAATTTTAAAGGCGACTTCTAATTAAATTTGTAAGGTAACTTGATAACGAAGTACAAGTTCATGTACACTTAGAGTAGCATGTTTTGTATGAGTTGACAGCAGTACATGTCTGTTCAAACTGACATGCGATCCAGTGGTTGCAAGTTGACTGTTAATGACACTGATTGTTGAACTGAGTTGTTTGGTCGACACCAATAAGCCAGTTGGAGTCCATGCAATGACTGCAATCAGTGGTTGCGGATGTTAGGTAACATAGCTTAAAATTGGTCATAGCAGTGAAAATGTATTCGCTTTTAGTTTTCCCTTAGTTTTTCTGGGCTTCAATATTATTTTGTTCCTTAAAATCACTTTTTTATTTCAAACCGCATTCTCCAATGTTTAGTCTTTCTCATCATCAATAGTGCTACCATTACTTTAACTCCTATATTTTTGTTGAATTTGTGCCACGATCTACCTTATGACTGACCGTTAATGTTCACCCGACCTAAACTTTTGAGAACTATAGATACATACAGAGGAACATAAAAAGCAGACGGAATAGTTCGATATCTGATATTTTAAAATTTATTTCATCTTGAATTTATGTCTAGTATGAAAATTTAATGATTTCTTAAACAACAACTACCATAAATTAAATAACCACTGGCTTTTTACTTTATGATAATGGTAGTAACCGGAGGAATCGAAAAAAATAAACCTAGATATACCTGGTAATATTTTTAATACAAATTTTCTCCAAACTTTGCTTATGTCTAAATACCTCATTAGTTAGTTTTTAAGATGAATGGACGTGAAAAACGATTCAAAACAACAGCAAGTTTTTATAAGCAATTACGTTCAAATACCGAACGAATAAGATATCTTATCATTTTCCTAAATTTCTTAAGATGACAAAAACAATAAACTTCAGTTTTCAGAGAAACCTTGGATAATACACTATAGTATTAGCCTTCAACTGAAGTATTAGGGAATTGTATATTTAGATGTACGTAGTGGTGTGCTGATTACATCCCAATTAACAAAAGCATGTAAATTACAGAATATTGTTACATTATTAAATGTTTACCACCCCCAAATGCCCTGGTACGTCGAGAGTGGTGAGAGTTCGCTCTTCCTCTCGAAATGCTCTCACATGGCCACGCGTATATAGCATCTATCAGGGAAGTCCTACTCACTGCCTTCCCGTGGCGACGGTGTTGTTTACGGAGTTGAGAGGACAAAATGTAAATGTCCGGCGCTTTAACCGGGTTGGTGGATACGGAGAGTCCACCTAGGGGAATCGGAAAACTCTGATTCCAAACCAATGGTGCACATGGGCTCCAGTATTCTGCGGGAACAAATGGCGTATGAAACAATCGCTGGTCACCGGCTACCATGGGACTGCATCTCCTTACGATGCTTCACTGCCCTGTGGATTAGACCTTCAGGTCGATGGCTCTGGGTGTGACCCCCTAAGAAAACCACCTGCTTCGGTCTGGGCACCCGGGCAGTATCACAGCCCTTACACATATCAAATGAGATTTGTGTGGCGCATATGTATTTGGTGCCTCCTTGTACCAATATCTTTGTGTTAAAATAAATAAATAAAGATGTTCATCACTAGGCTAAATAGATAGCACAGGACTTACTGTTTTGAAATCAATTGTTTACTCAATCTGAAGCAATGGTTTATTTTTTTAAGCACTCAACCTTCGTTTCAAACTTCTATTTCTTTTCGTGTATTCAGATATTTGGTTTATATTTAATCTAACTGTCACTCAAGGAAAAAGTACTCGACTATGAATTGCAATTTTTTTGTAAATAGTACGACTGTCACTATATGACACTACAATTTAGGGTGGGTGGGGTGAAACTCAAGTTTAAGAACCATATTATACCAAACCTACTTAAGATATGCTTCATTTCCTTATATTTACCCTTATCGTTTTTACAACGGAAATACTCAGTGACCAGTTTACGATGAAATAATTTTCATCGCTTAAGTTCCAGGGCAGTTAATAATAATAACTTAACGGTTTCTATCAGAGAGCAGAATATTTTTACAAGTTTCATTAAACTTATAAGGAACACAGGTATATACTGAATTTCTTCATCAAAACATACTTATAACTAATACACAAAAAGATGAGCGCAAAAATAATTTCTGTGGGACTTTAGTCACAGTATTTTGGATCTGTGAATACAGAAGTTGGAGATTTAAATTTAAATTGGTAGTTTACGCACTTGTAAACACATGAGCAGAAAGATTGAAGTGAAAATGGCTTATGATTCTTTTTTAATCATGTCATACCAAAATATGACAAATAGTAATTCTTGAAGGAAAAATGCCAACAAGTACAAAATTACAGAAGCACAACATATTTACATAAAACAGTATTTATAATTGTATGAAACATAACATTTGTCAGTGAAGTATAGTGTAACACACAGCCACGAAGACTTAGGTTAATCATTTTACTGTTGGGAATGATAAGCTAACTAGGATTAGATATCTTGAACTGGCGATTGATATTAAAGTTTGTCAGGATCTTCCCGCAAAATCACATGTCATGAGGGGAAGAAACGCAACAAAGTTGTGTCAAGATGCAGGTCCGCCGCCTGTTGTTAAAAAGAGACGAACCCACAATAAAGGGTGTTATCAGGCCTTGAAGATTACAGCAGATAAACAAGAGGCTCTCTGGAGACCTTACCTTATCATCAAGAAGCCATTGTTTTGATAGCATTTTAAATAGATTTTGTGGAATAACGTATTTTGGACAGCTATCAAAATAGTGGCCTATAACAGTTTGCGGGTAGCAGGAATTTATCTAATACGTGTTTTGTGGAACCACCTATCGAAGTTATCGCATTGCATTCCATACCTGGAAGTTTCGTGTTATCCTACAACAACAATTACTATGGAAGGATCTTTAACGCTATAAATATGAGAACCTATATGTAAAACCAACCAAAAAATGAAAGAGAAAACCCTTCAATAGAAAGACGAAAAGTCAAACCCTCCTGAAAAAAAGATCAAAAACACATCAACGTTAACCAACGGCATACAGAGTAACACTTGATAAGTAAAACGGAACGAAAACTGTACGAATAAAAAACGTGAAGAAATAGTACTTCCTTCCAAAAAATGAGAGCTTAAAGTGGTACGTAGCTTTTGATTGGGATAATCACAAGTAGATAGTATAGAGCTGGTAGGAAGACAAAAAAACGCCGAGCACTATTTTTAACTGAACTAAAAGAGCTGCTTAACATCACAAACTCATCTAGCCACCACCTAAAGAACTAATAGGCCAAGAATGATTGCCGAAATGTCTTTCCTGGTGTGAGTTATTAATCAAAACAATAAGCATAACTATTCGCCATAGCCACCTATGAAACATACCAGACGTCAGGAGACAACATAACGAATACGAATGACAGAGTACATCTACATTCTGTAACGGCCGCTACACTTGAGACCAATCTCCAATGTCTAATATCTGATAATTTTATTATAATCTAGTGTAATCCAGATAGTTTTTTGACCTTTGTCTCCAACTTTTTAGGTACAGCTCCTGGTCGTTTAGATGATATAGCCACCTGATTGCAACAGCTTTCAAACCCAGACAACCCAAAAAGGGGAAATAAAGACGAAGAAAGGGGTAAATGCTTTGGTGGCGAAAAGGGAAAACGCGCCAGAATAGCGCCTTTTTCGCCTGTCCGGGGGAAATAATGCGGATTTTCCCCTTTTTTGCCGTTTTGTCGACAAATTACCGACTTATCGCCTAAATATCCGCCGAATTGTCGCGTTTTCGCCTAAATAAACGCTGAATTTTCGAATTTTCGCCTAAATATCCGCTGAATTGTCTACTTTTAGCCTAAATTTCCGCGGAATTGCCCACTTCTCGCCCAACTACACACATAACCCCCTATTTTCCATCCGTTGACAGAACCCCAAAGGTCTCCTATGTTCGCCTTTAATTTCAACAACAGACCAAAATATATCTGCGATGCAGTGGACAAGCGGTACATTTTTGAAAATTTGTATTTAAAAGGAAAGGCGTATTATTGTACAATACTAGAGCCGAAGCTTAAGCATCGATTGTTTTGCATATCCAATGCAATTGCTAATTCATTGTTATTTGAAACTATCTGAAAAAGAAGGAACAGGTGATGTTTTATTTATAAGGAATGTGTATTTAACCAAAAGTTAACTGACACTCAAACATACATTCTCAATACTTCAACAGTTTCCTATGTAAGTAAAACAGTAAGCTGTTTGAAAAAATAATGTTTATTGAAATCTAGGTAGAACATCAAAACAATTGCACGGACTATTCCCTTAAGCCACGTTCGTTCGGCTATTGAGAATTGAGGTAGTCGTCCTGTGAATTCTGAATTTAAAAAAAAGTGACAACCATATCTTAATGACATGCTTAGGCACAGCCAAATACTTGAAGCTGAACTTACGGTTATGTTCGTTAATATTGTTGACTGTAACTATGGAGCCGTAGGGAGGTTATCACTTTAAATTAGTACATACCTGGTCTTGTTTTCTTCTATTGCGCTTTATCATCTCGTCTCGGATATCGTGAAAGTAACCTTGTGTCGCGATGTCATAGAGCTTACCAAGGTCTTTTTCGTTGACAGAGGATGACAGAAAGCGGTTAGTTAAGGCACCTGAAGTTTAAGTAATAGATATAGGTTACTTCGTATGCAGCCGTAAAACGTGCATTTCTGTAGTGCTCGTTTTGAAGAGGTGCCAAGTAACGTGAATTTACTGGCAACCTCCGGTGTCAAGAGATGCGACGGAACAAAACGCATCGACGTTTTTGGATCGTCACTTGATAACCTAGTGACCATTGCCATCTGTAATAGTAACAAATTATTAAATTCATGTTAATGACTTACAAATCTGTCCCTGGTTTCTTTCTGCGACAAACCAGTATCCAGCATCTGTAGTTCCCCTTCATATGACAAAGGGAACTGCTGACTCGACAGTCCGCAATCAAATTGATGCGGTCTTTCGCGCTCATTAGACTTTGAAAGCAATTGCTTTACATTAATACTCAAGTCCGAAATGGCTGTTGACATATTGTACAACGTTTGACTGAAGTCATTCATAGTTGATGAAATGTTTTGCACCATTGCATGCAACCCATCTAACCTGAAAAAGTCCACTTGATGATGCAGGTGACTTACTGGTCTGCTGGAGCACCATGGACACGCATTGATGCCGATGTAGACGGGGATGTCTCTAATTGCGTCGAACTAATTTTTGAACATGTAAATAGTCATGAAACTTACTTAGCAATAGGCGAAACTAATTTGTCAGACAACCTGAATCTGGGATATTTAACATGACTATTGCCAGCCTGCATTTCAGCAACATCCAGGTCTACTGAATTGTAAAGATATTCTTGTTTACGCTTCATGGCAGCTCTAGGAAATGTTAGTAAGATTATTGTACATACCTCTTGTGCTTCTCAGTGTTATATGGCAGAGTGTTTTCATCCGTTGAAGTGTTTTCCCGGTGAGATTGCAGTAGTTGCATGGAAAGTAACAGATCTTTGGCAGACTGCAGAGAATCTATAGTGAATTATACTTTCTGTGTATGTAACTTATCTAATTCGTGAATAACTTTACATTTCATAAGTGACCAATTTTCATTCGTTTGGTCGCACTTCTGAAGGTGTATATCGACCAGCTCGTTCGGAAAAGCGCAAAGTTCCTTGCCTACTATCCACTCCTTGGATGCTATCATCAGTTGTTTTTTGCTGAGGACGTCAACAATGATGTACTTCTTGTTAGCGGGCTGAAAAAAATAAGACCTAATTAAATTATTTGTCGTCATTTATTAAACACTAGTGAAACAAAATGCATTTACAGCCAAGTATGCAGCAATGGGATTAGAACTAGATAATTTCTACAATTTATGGCCATACATTTACAATCTATGTCCTTAACCGAGATCCATGTGTGTTCATGGCTAACTACAGAGCACCTAAAGATTCCAATATCAGTAGATGGGAAAGGATCTTCAAAGTAATTGCGTGGTTCAGTGAAAGTCCTAAATTTTAGTAGTCCGTCCTCCTTTATATCAGTGACTGGCTGGCCGTTCACTACTACTACATTATCAGGCTGACATGTAGTTATTCACTTTAAAGTGAATTATTTTTGTGACTTTGCGTTTTCAGAAATTTTGAGTAAATGAGTTTTATCCCTATGTAATGTGGTTTCCTAGAACGATAGGCTTCCGTATTACTTACAAGAACGTTACTTATAGACAGCGTTAGATATGGGAAACTTTCGATTGGAATAATTGGGTCTGTGTTTGCTCTTTGAAATGCGACTCTTCAGTGAAGAGGGAGTTATTGACTGTTCTCTACGATTTTCAAATCCATCTGCAAACCAAGAATGATGGGTGGCTAGACAACTTGTTTTCCTCCTCTTGATTTGGATCCTCAATGTGATTTGCCTTTTTACCCCATCATCAGATAGCCTTAACCACTTGTATCCCAATGGTTAGTGATTTGCTGAGAAAGTCGGTAGCCAATTTATAAGTGGCTGATTTTGATGTTGTGAACATTTTGATGTTTCGTCACTAGTCTTCTGTTCTGGGAAATAAGAAAAAGAGAAGCTTATCAGATCTACACCTATTATTAGGCAGTTTGGAGAGTATTGTTAGGTTACCTCTGTCCCTTGTATATGACGTTCGGGAATATATTTAGTTTATCTCAACCCCCATCATAAAGAGACTCAAAGATTCCAAAAATCAATTTAGTTACGGCTCTTTAAACCTTCTTTGACATCCTGATGATTTGTAGATACTTGGCTTTCGAATGCATTTGAAAACTTTTATCAGCCATCATACGATAATTCTATGGTTTCTAACCCCTGACTTATAATGACTCCCAGGTCACTAGTTTTCTGAACAGTGAGTAGATCAGCATTGCTGACTGTGTATGTATCTGTACCTTGATGATCAATATCCATCATAATGCACTTGAAAAAACTCAATACCAATCACCGAATTCTAGACCGCTTAACAGACTTCTGCATTTTTTCATGAAGCTCCGGACAGTTTTCTGTCTTGTGTTAGGAGCATATGACACAAACAATGACAACACAGCATTGGTAGGATTATTTACGTGGCAGAGCAATTGCACGGATCACAAGACTACATTCTGCAATACTCCGAAGAGCTCCACTATCAGCCAGATAGCACTCAATTTCCGATCAGACCTATAGGGTTTTTTGATTTATTTACGTTAACCAAACCTTACATTCTGATCAAAAGAAACTTTGTGTAGTAATTCCTGGGGTTAAACCAATGGATTATGTGTTTCTGTGAATAGTCTCCTTAAATCTGTGAGTGATGTGTCCGTACTGCTGAATACCTCGTACTTCCAATTCCTCTTAACTAAGGATCTCAAGAAGTGCTGCTTTGAAAGGGGTGTTATTCGAGGGACTCTGCAGTTGATTGGTCCAGAAGACATCCTTTGTGACTCTTAGAGTTCGGAGTTCCTAAAATGTTTCTCCGATCTCACAGATATTGAGGTTCGTGAAGTGATTCAACTTTTCAAGGAATAATCCGGTTGCTAGACATCAGTGAACTAAGTCAACCCTCTCTTTATCATAAGTAGAGGTTCCCACCACTTAGGTATTCCTGACATATAAATGTTGGATATTTATCTGCATTCATATGCACCCAATCAGTTTTTTGACAGTGGGACCTGGAACCAGTGGGAACTGGAGAACTAAGAGATGAAAAATAGTAAGGGAACGGGAACTGCTCAACCCAAAGTCTATTTATAGGTCGATTTTTGGCCTAATCTAAAGATCATATGTGGTTGATACATGGACAAAAATTCTTTCACCTATTAACACGTTTCTGAAACCTATTCTCCAAACTGGTAAGAGTAGGGAAAACCAATGATTTCACAAGGATTTCAAGGTTTATTTCCAATAACCATAGGATACATCCTTTAAACAGATAATATGTCACAGAAAGTTCACAATTTGTTCTCATTAATTAATAATATGAAAACGTTAAGGTATTGTTTAACTTGTTTAACTTAAATCAAGACCAACGTAAACCGAAACAGAACAACTCAACGGAATGGAGCAACATGCCTTATAAATCTACATCCGATATGAATGAACAACTGTAAGGAGTTTCCACACTGCATCTTCATCGAAAAATTACATGAAACAAGGAGTCCGTTGCAAAGTTTACGAAATAGAAGTCATTTGTCCATGCTTGATAAATCTAGTCCATCTGAAAAGATGGGTGAACTACGCAAAATAACGACAGGATTAGTACTAATTTTACGGACAAATGAAACATGAACATCCTCTTAGTTTAGTGGCTAGGAACTGACCATATCGAGCGTATCCTTGTTTCGTCATGACTAAAAAGCTAGAGCAGGAAATAGTGTGGCTCTTTACATCCTCACTCTCAAAGTGACCTTGATGCCATGGATAATTGACTAAGGTCGATAATGCCCGATGTGAATCATACAATCTATATCTCATGCAACGAAAACCTTGCTCTATCAGTACCACGATATACTGATCTTAAACCCATGTCATTGCTGATTGTTGACAACAACCTTCATACTTAAACGTAAGTGCACCTGATTTCCATATGCAACTGTCAACCAAATGACCCAGTTGTTTCCATCTCCTCCAGATTTACTTGCACACGCCTTTCTACATAATCGTATTGTACCCCTACGCCAGAAGTGGGCCTAAGAAAGGCCGAAAGTCACATATTGAGGTGGACATGAGAAAAAGTCTGATTGTACTTGGTTTGGGTAGTTTATTCTTTCCATTCTCATTCAAGTAAATTAACTTTGAGAGAGTACGTTTGTTCTTTAATCCTATATCAAAGAGTATGGTAAAATGGCTACGAAGTTAAGTTGAGCCAGGTAAGAAAGCTAATGGACTGTTTAATAAGAAAGACTTCACGTAGCTGAAATATTTCGAGGGAATTCGAAACATTTTGAGACGGAGACTAAAAGCGGACATCGAGAAAATATGCCATACTACTAAACATGAGTGTAGTTTGAACAATGAAACCAGTGGTTTCACATAAATCTAAACGTGAACCACTACATCACGTCTCATTAACTCATCAGTTAGCATGATTATTTGAACAAACAAATAGAGATGAGTAATCAGGCAACACAGCCAACAGTCATGACACGTGCCTATGTGATCTCAAAATCAGTCAATTTCGAATGTTCCGAATAAAACAAGATATAGAAAGTCATGTTCATCGATAAAAAGAGTGGTCGACAAGAGCCGTGAAAGAAGGTTAAAATACAAGACAAGGGAAGAAACAAACAAATGACAGTACTGTTAAATAAAATATTGCGGAGTGATTTTTAGCGTTTTGTTCCGCTACAATGGCCAACAAACTCCCTTCAGCTACGTAGAGACACCTGTGAATACACTCAGTCATGGCTCTCCTAGTTAACTACTCGATGTCGTTCGGAAGCACAGAACGTACAACAGTGCGCCTGTACACCCATAAAACTAACGTACGGTTTGCTGTTATTCGAATCTATCCAGAAGATAAGGTTTTCACAGCTTCTCCGTACGTTTTCTTTGAAATTAAGACTAGTATATTACGTTTGGCACATCTAATTCATCAAACTTCAGACAGCCTACGCTTAAGGGCTCGCCTTAGTTGCGAAAGCACTTGGTGAGTATTAGATCAAATATCTCATGAGCCATGGTACCGCTTTAATCGGTTTTATCCATTTCGAGTGGTATAACAGAAGCCGACTAAAGTTATGTTTTGCCGTGCATGTGTTGATTATGTGAACTCTCTTAAATTCGACATTTTCAGGAGACGTTTTCCAGATAAGCCTCAGTATTTTTCAAACTCTCCATCCCTTAAGAAGGACCTTCAGTTCATGTTTATAGATCTGATTCCCTCCGTTTAACTCGTGGCGTACAGTCGGTAGGCTTTTCAATGTATCCAACGTGTTCTCACTGGCTCACAGACGCTAACTGGCGGATAGCGTCCAGACTATTGGCCACAAATGTGCAATACCTGCTCTCCGTATTTCACGCATACTGCCGGACTATCACAGAATCCGTCCAGAAGTGAGTTCTATCAAATATGTGCGGAAGATTTCTACTCAAAAACCCACCTATTCCGACTGTTAATCCCAATCTAGGCACCCTAACCTTATTATAGAGCGAAAGACTGTCCGGAGGTTTCTGCTTGAAGACGTTTCACGAGTATACCACTTCAGTGTAACCTATTTCGGATGCATCACGAAACAACTGTAACTCAATCGTCCCAAAGTTCTCTCTTCTCATGTCTAATACCTCGGGGAATGCTTACTGTCCCAAGTTCCTGCACGAATTAAACCCAAACGTTTCGTGAGGGCGAAACATTAGCACCCAGGGCCTAGCCTCAACCAACGTGTGACTCACAAAGGTTCCGTAGAAGTTGCTTAGCTTTCCGACAAATTCGTGTGTGTATGACTTACGCCCGTTACCCCTCAAGGAGGTGCACAAGCGGTCCACTAGCATACAACTGATGGTCGAGAATAGGTCCATGTAAAGTTGAGGGCGTCCAGGAACCGCAGCCTTATATCCCTCTGGAATATCTGAGACTTTGATGATGGTTCAGGACGAAGTCACTCGTTCCATATCGGTTTTCGGTGGCATAACGCAACGAAGCTGAAAAGGAGTGCAAGAAAACGAAAGGACGAAAAGCGGAGCAGAAAATGCTCATGAAGGAATAGTTAAGGTATGACTACTCAGTCTAATTCTCTTTAATTAAGGTATTTATTAATCAAGAGCATTCTAATCTGTTAGAGAAAGTAAGTGTAAACAAGGTATGAGTGAATAAACAACTGACAAATGGAGGCGGTTTTGAAATAAGCTGAGAGTACGGGATTATGTGTAGTTATAAAATATAGGGCTAAAAGTAGTATTATGATTCACAAATAACCGTCTCCTTTTTTGTAAAAGCTATTGGAGCCCTTTTTAGATTTTATACAGTCTTTATTAGGCTTCGTTTTTAGCGAATTGTCTAGTTTGCTTGTAATAGGATTACTGTGTAGGAAGTGAAACCAATTCAACGTTCTAAACACTATTTAATGAGGAATTTCGCATTATAAATCAGCATCAATACCATTGGTTCGTGACATTCCACTAGACCATAAGGAGCCGTTTTTAAACAAAATGTTCTGCCCTACAGACATGGGTGGATTGAAGTTATCTCCCCACTATCATGTTTGCTGGTCAGTAACGCCACCCTCCCTCCTTTTGTAATGTTGAACATTTTACGTTTGTGGTAAGTATGAATATTGCTTAAATTAAAGCCCATAGTTGGAATGGACTATCTCTATGTTGTAATATGTGAGACTGCAGGTTTTGGTAAGCAGCGTTTATATCGATCGATCACAGTAACACGGGAAACACGTATGGACGACCTAGTGCCCTGATTGGCCCTGCTTCGCTGTCTAACCCAGCCAGTTGAGTCCAGAACGCAAGTCACAGCCTCTGAGTTATGAATTATTGTAATTCAGACATACTCTATTTATATACTAACCAAACAAACCACATCGTACCATAAAATAGTGAACAACATTTACACAATATGTAACGAATGAATCAAATAATAGCCAATAGGGGGTGTACATTTTAAGTCCAAGGCCACAATAGACTTAACACGATAATTATTGGTATATTTTTCTGGATAACTAACACTACTATTTCCGTGTTACAAGCAAATTAGATGGCTGAAGCATTATTACCGTTATTATTATCATTATTAGTTCCCCGACACATTAGATACTCTTTTTATCTCTTCCTATCCTTCTTAACATATTTAACTCCAGATAGTCCTTAGAAATCAATTTTGACTCTCATAGCATCATTCATAATTGTCATTGCACAAATATTTATACTAATATCCAGTTTCACTCTGTATACTATTACATAAATCTAAATGTATTCATCCAAGTGCCTTAAAGGATTTTTATTTTATTTTTCCAATTGCTGGTTTCCTTCTGAGGTTGTTATTTATTACACAATTATTATTCTTATCATGGATGAAACTTTTCACTAGGTGTTCACTTCTTTCCCTGTAAGTAAATATTCTTAAGATTACGAAGTTTGTATTTAAGACAATAAATTGTGTTACACTTAAATTAACTTCTCAGACCCGTTTTATCTTCACTATGCATATATGATTCATATGTAGTGGCATTGGACAATAGCCACACAATCCACAAAGCTGTGAACACGAGACTACTCAGGAAATAGATATTCAATATTTAACGCGGAGAAATACCTAACGATGGAGAAGGCGCGAACAATGAATTGAATGGACTGGAGTTGATCGTATGGCATGGCTCGGCCATGCAGGCGTGGTCCATCTCAATGTTACTTTATATCTTCTATTCATATTAAATATATTGTTCTTTCTCTAGCCTAACCTTGTTCTACATCATGTATTGGTAATTGATACGATACAGTGAGTTGGTGTAGTCGATGGTGTGACTTCCACGTAAGATCTTATAGATTAGGCAGTTATATCATGACAAATCTACAAATTTAGGATTAGGTCTATTATTAGAGCAGTACTAATATCATAGTAGACCATAATTCTACATTGGTGAGCCCAACTAAAGAAACGCAACCTATTATTGTTAATCCTTATTTCCACCTTAACCTTCTCAATCGGATTTAATTTTTGTAAACCCACTATTCTAATAGTCCTTTGATTAATGGTCACATATATTATCGTAATGTTATATCTATTAGTTCACATAACTTACTAGCTCATTCGATAATAAAAACTGGTCGTCTATATTAACTAATTAGCTTTGATGGTTCGTTAACAAGCTTTAATAGCGTTTACATGCTTCAGCGACATAGGCTTGTTTAAGCATCAAGCTCTAGCAAATATGACCTGTTAGTAGCGTAAATATACATTGACTAACAATGCAATCAAGGATTGAATAGTTATCTGGATCTAATTCCTTCGCTTAACACCTCGTCCTGTTTTAAACTATGCACTATCCTGTAATATCTTTTCTTCCGACCACTGCCTGCCTAATTTCATATTCTCGAGTTCCATTGCCAAACAACAAGGGTGACACTTCTCCAAAAAAATTCGGTGAGTTCCAGCTATAAGTTTTCTGCAATCATGAGTTCATTTTAGATGGCTGATTCAATGGCACACACAATTATCTGGATTCATTCAGTTGTTCTGATCAGAGTGAGTCCCAAAAACCTCGACAGCATCAAGCACCCTGGAAGTGATTGCCATACTGCATGTTTTATTCTGGATGCTTTTGGATCATTACTACTCACGAATGGCGTTATATATGTCGTCCACTGAGTAATCTAATTTTCAAAAATAACCCAGGCGAGTTCAACTATTTTACTTAATGACTTTTTGTACTTAACATGTATATGTTTTCTAGTTGCTTTTGCCATATATTTGTAAGTGTCCCTAGGCTAAATGCATTAACTTCTTACGGAATGTTTATAACGCGTCATATTCTTGCCTGAAGTTTCATAAGCAGTCTTAACTTTAAAATTATCTTTCTGATCATGTTCATTATTTTCAAATTGTCATATACGTCAACAACCTGCATGTTAACCTGGCCCATACATGCGTTGCACTATATCTTCATGTCTTCTAAATTTAGAAATCATTTGAATCACCTTTAACATTTATCGATAAACCCATCATAGTCGTTGTTGCTAATCGTATTTGGGTTTATGGATTAGCCTAAAATGCGAACAGTTTAGATAATAAGATTAAAAATTTAGGTACTATCAACTGCACTAGCAAAATAACTAAATCCTCAGGTAGCTGTTGGTTAAGCAAACGTTTAGAATCAAAACTCCGTAGCCTACTAGAATTAAAACTAAACGAATATTTCTGAATTAAAATTTATAATTAAATTAGGCGTCTCGGATTCTTTAACGTTATAAATTTCTGATAATTTCGAATCACCTCAAGCAACAATACCTATTTTTCCACTGACTAATCCTCATTCAACACTATAACTAGTTAAACATAATAGTTTCAGGATATCGTCATAAAGCATTGTCATGACTTGACAATCACGTAATATGATTGATAAAATTAATGAAACTATTAACAAAATCGGTCAGCGAATTGACTTATAACTATCACTAGTGTTGTTTTTCTTTTATCTTCATTCACTACAGATGATTACAGTATTTTTCTCTACCAGACGCTCACTCAGTAAATATCTCAAAACCTTTTCAGTCTAATTGATGGTTTAGCGACACAATCATGCATGCAAATAATCAGTATAAGCAGTCGAGCAAATCTCCTGTAAACTGAAAACATCAATGTCGAATTTACCCCAACACTGACTAAGGTTCAAGCCATTATCATAGACATGAGTTGGGAGTGTACTCCCCTTGGTTACAACTTATGTACTCCCTGATAATCACATGAGCATCACTCACTGTTAATTATCTTGTACAAACTTATTTAGCCGAATACATCTTGCAGCACCACATCAACTAGTAATGTGACACATAAGCTTCACTGATTTCAATAACTTATAATCACCATATCTCAATTAAATCGTATTCCGCCTTATGATAAACTGCATACTTGCAACTAACTTGTATGCATCATCAGCGGTCAGGTATAAATATGTATAAATAGTCTATCGCAGATCAGAACATTGAGTCTAGAGCATGTCTCTTACGAATACACTCATGTTTAACGATTTGTTCCTAGCTATCTGTCCAAAATTCATATAATTATCACTCATGTATTTAAATTTTGTTTTGATAACCATTCATGTGTATTAGTAGTATTACTAAATTCTATCACGGTCAAGTAAAAATGAGGTTGAGGAAATCTCCCCGTAACTAAATAAACCGTATCAAACTAACTGGAACACTAGTTGGAATTCTTCTCCACGGTATACTTCTGTTCCTTCAGTTAGCCTACTAATACAGATGCAATTGGAATTCAACTCATATGGACAACTTACCGGCCTAATCGTTATTTGATTTCATAATTTTAACCAAAACTAATACCAATATTAACATTTCTACAATATTCATTACTTTAATATTTCTAAACACAATATACTTACTGCCTATACGTTAAGTTATTAACACGCATCGTTTTATTATTATTATTGTAACCCCATTTTTTATAGTTCAAATAATCTTCAACCAAATTTTCATTTTAAGCGTGTTAATCATGAAGGCAGATATTTTAAGATTATTACATGTATTTCCCGACCAGATGCTGCTGCCTTCTTTTTGATTTATCTTTCAGCTTACCAATACCCGGAGGATTCTTATTATCCTTGGTAACCTCCGGCGCGCGACGATCCCATCCAATTTGGTATCGAACCAACATCACGTTGATTCTGGTGGGAGAGTAGTGTAGTGGCATTGGACAATAGCCACACAATCCACAAAGCTGTGAACACGAGACTACTCAGGAAATAGATATTCAATATTTAACGCGGAGAAATACCTAACGATGGAGAAGGCGCGAACAATGAATTGAATGGACTGGAGTTGATCGTATGGCATGGCTCGGCCATGCAGGCGTGGTCCATCTCAATGTTACTTTATATCTTCTATTCATATTAAATATATTGTTCTTTCTCTAGCCTAACCTTGTTCTACATCATGTATTGGTAATTGATACGATACAGTGAGTTGGTGTAGTCGATGGTGTGACTTCCACGTAAGATCTTATAGATTAGGCAGTTATATCATGACAAATCTACAAATTTAGGATTAGGTCTATTATTAGAGCAGTACTAATATCATAGTAGACCATAGTTCTACACATACATATTGATATTTCGTTATCCTTTTTACTTAGTTGAGACTTTCGTGGCATCAATCCGAACTATGACTGCACAAACATTTATTCTAGTGTCATACCTTACTGCAATAATAAGTTATTTTTTCTTAATTATTTAATGTTACTAGTTTGACGATACACACATGGTCGTTTATTCTTGTTCTGTGTTCATAAACACGTTTATTAGACTGCTTGCGTATTTCACGTCTCCTTTATTTCTATTCTCTTATTTTCTCTATTTCCTTCTTTAAACTCAATTCAATATTCTTCTCAATTACAAAGACCCAATTTATTATTATTAATGTTCTACTATTATTATTCTAATTTTTTTTAAATATGGCAAGTATAATGCTAACATTATTGAAAATTGTGTATTATTGCGTTTTTTGAAGAAACCCGAAATGGTTTCTTCGCAACACTTATGTACCCATAACATGTTTGCGAATAATAATAATAATTCTATTGATGTGACGGATTTACCAGTATTGATATTACTTAATTCCTTGAGCGTTCGATAGAACTTATTCCCACTGACGAACCGGCCAGTACTTGTTCGCGAAGAAAATGTTATTTCACAGTGTTTTGTGTATATCCATTTATCAGAGTGTATGGTGACAAACAGTCAAGGGCAACCTGACATTCTTTAACCAAACTGTTGTGGACAACATATACGTAGCATCATACGAATTTCACTCATGTCACTGAAGTAAACACGCTCAGCTTTCGTCGTAATTTTCCTGTTTGTGTTAAATCTGGTTCAGTGAAGCAACTATCATAGTCTGCTTTCACCAAACATCATCAGTTAATAAAGTCATCTCAAAAGCAGAGTTCATGAGTGGCTTAGTGTTACGCGGTGATTGATGTATGTCGTTCTATAGAATAAGCATCGAATAATTGTCTGAAATTGTTCCTTCTGGCTAGCAGTCTCTAGCAAGGTTGTTTTCTGCAGAATGGGGTTGCTGATCAAATGCTCAACCCCCCTCCTTTACCCGGTATTGAGACCGGCAGTAACACTAGAAGGGTTACAGGTGGATTGTTCGTGCACAGATCGAATTAGGACACTACGGATAGTCGTTGAACAGTCAACTGAATGGAACGCATCACTATACATTAACTTCCTTGACTATGAGAAAGCATTTGACAGGGTGGGTAGAAGAATGTTATAAAACCTTCGACACAATGGTATACTTGAGAAAATCGTCAATATTATATGGAATTCATACGACGGACTACGCTATAAAGTCGTGCATGGCTGGTCATAAGAAGCTCAAAATTTCATAAATCCTTATAAGTTGCTCAATATTTTATTTTTCTTACCCTGAAAATTTTACAGTCTTATACTACTTCATATACTTTGATTTGCTATTAGTCCTTACCATCTTTAAACCACATATAATCAGACCTGTTTTTTTACTTTTACCATTAGTTATCTTCGTAACATTGTGATATGCCAAATGCATGTCTAATCCATAATACAGATTATTATTATTCGCAAACATGTTATGGGTACATAAGTGTTGCGAAGAAACCATTTCGGGTTTCTTCAAAAAACGCAATAATACACAATTTTCAATAATGTTAGCATTATACTTGCCATATTTAAAAAAATTAGAATAATAATAGTAGAACATTAATAATAATAAATTGGGTCTTTGTAATTGAGAAGAATATTGAATTGAGTTTAAAGAAGGAAATAGAGAAAATAAGAGAATAGAAATAAAGGAGACGTGAAATACGCAAGCAGTCTAATAAACGTGTTTATGAACACAGAACAAGAATAAACGACCATGTGTGTATCGTCAAACTAGTAACATTAAATAATTAAGAAAAAATAACTTATTATTGCAGTAAGGTATGACACTAGAATAAATGTTTGTGCAGTCATAGTTCGGATTGATGCCACGAAAGTCTCAACTAAGTAAAAAGGATAACGAAATATCAATATGTATGAATCATATATGCATAGTGAAGATAAAACGGGTCTGAGAAGTTAATTTAAGTGTAACACAATTTATTGTCTTAAATACAAACTTCGTAATCTAATGAACAATATTTATTTGCAAGAAAAAAGAGAGAGGAAAGAAGTGGACATCTAGTAAAAGGGTTCAACCATGATAATAATAGTTGTGTAATGAAAATCGACCTCTGAAGTAAACCGGCGATTTAGAAAAATAAAATAAATCCTTGAGTGCACTCGGATAAATACATGTTGTAATACATGTGGTTGTAATAAGAACTAGCAAATTGTCAGCTTTTATATTATGAGCTTCCTAATGTATATGTATGTTGACAAAAAAGAGGGACTGGTCAATTCGCTTGTATATTTAATTTATTCATAAAAGTCTAGGGAGCGTGTAGAATTATCGACTTAGTCGGTACTAATTTTATTTTTCGTTGCCACTGGAATAATACACCTAATCCCAAAATTGTAGAGTTTTCATGATGTCAATATCTAATCTTTAAGATCTTACATAAAATTCACATTATTGCCTATACTGACTCGTTCTACGTGACAGTCGGCAATATACTTTACAGGGCTCTTTAAGAACAGATTTGGTCTGGGAAGAGAACAATATGTATAACGTGAAATGCAGGAGATTACATAGGTGACCTTATATGCGTGGCCGAACAATGGTGATGTAATTATATTGATTTGCAGCCATATGATCGTTGAAGCCGGCCAAATAATTAATCAAAAGATTTACATTTCATATGGAACACTTAGGGAAGGTTAGAGACGGTGAACGCTGGAACGGTCGATCAAAATGGTATGGCTCTGTCGTGGAGGCGTTGTCGCTATATGTAACCTCTTGCTTTTGTATCAAGTACATCACTCTCCTCTCACCCAAATGTCTTCTTCAGATGTGCTATACATAATATTGCCGAATGTCACGATGGGATGAGTTGTGTACACTATGATATAACTTACATGTAAGATCTTACAAATTAGATGGTTACGCCATGACGAATCTACAATTTTAGATTAGATCTCTTATTATAGTAACAAAGATAAACGTACTGATATCGAACTAGACCATAGATAAACGGAGTTCCAAGTAAGCATTCCTGCGCTCAACATTTCCGACCTTCTCAAAATGTTAGATATTGAACGTAAATCTCCTCAGCTATCGTGCGTCTGATTTCAAGGACCGTGTGATCTAGAACCAATATCACTATACATACTATAGAAGACAGATTACTCCACGTTGAGTGATATGTTGAACTGAATGAATTCATTGCTGGTTGACGTAAGTTCATCGTTCAATAACATTATTCGAACACGTGCAACAGTGTAGCCTCAGTCTGTGTACATCAAATCTGGTTAGTATGTTCCACTTAATAATTGATTTTATTGATAGGGTCCCATATGTTCCATTACAGTACTAAGAAAGGAGAATAACGCAGCAACACAATTTTCCCATGGTGAGACCTTAGCTTGAGAATAATCATTTTAAGCAGCCATATTTTTCTGTCCAGTTCCAATAAATTCGAGCGAAAACATATAAGTAATTGAACGACAATGATCAAAATTACTGAAACACTTCATTTGTGGTGAAGGCCTAAGCCACCTAAACCCTCCTGTCTAGTCTAGTATAGGTATTGTCATAAAAGATAAATGCGTGACCTGAGATTGACGGTGTTCTTCTAATCGTGACTGAGACTGGATATGTCATAAAGAATTGGGCGATAAACCCATCCTAAGATCCAAACCAAGTATGATAAACTACCAAACTCTTTTGGTCATGTCTATAGAAAGTAACTGTCTTATTTGTACATCTGCACGGATGAAGAACACTTCTCACACTTCCTATTCTGCACAAATAATATTCCGTTGATCTAACTCCAGTTTGATTGTATGATGATACTGGTGAAACATCTATGCCACCAACCCTCTTATAAAATAACCGACTTAGTTTGTGTCAGATAATAACGGAGTAAAATAAGTCAAATGCGAGAATGAATTTTGAAAAGGTATGTTTCATACACTTGTTGGTCCAGACTGAAAATATGAGGAATGAGGCGGAGAAGCAGACCGGAAAATGTACACATGCCAAATCTCCATGTTATTCATTACAAGCATTAATACAGAACAAAGTAGATAGTGTTTAGTATGATGAAGAGATAGGAATTAGGTAAAATAAGGAATGACAGACAAATATATGTGAGTACGCACATAAGCGAAGAAATCCAAGACCATAAAAATAAGACATGTATGTGAGCTAAAACCCGCGTTGTCCTACGGAAACAATAGTTATCATTAAAATGAATACAACTCGTGCTACATGCTGTGTGAGTCATTAAGGTCTGTACAATGTCTAGAATGAATCCTGTAGTTGAGTACTGGTACTGGACATTATGAGACTATAAAGTTGTTCGGTAAGAAAGACCCATCTAGCTACTCAGACTCAGTCAAATAATTACCTACAGACATTGTAGAATAATAGTCTGGTTTGGTATTAGTACCATTCTAATAATAGACCTAATCATAAAATCGTAGATTTGTCACGATGTAATTGCCTAATCTATGAGATCTTACGTCAACATCTCATCATTTTCTACATTAACTCGTCATATCGTAAGAATCAGTAATATAACGTCTAGCGCTTTTGAAGAACACATTTGGGCTCAAGATAGAATAGTATACTTAATGTGTTTAAAGATGAGTTATACAGAATGACTGAGGCTGAGCAATGCCACCCGATCGAATGAATGTTCCCGCGTCCACCACTGTTTACGTTCCTTCTGTGTTACGTTTTGGATATCAATGATATGCTCGGCTTCAGAGATAGTGTGGTTAGGAACCAATGCCACTACAACATCCGCCCTGATGAACGATGAGTCGCAGGAATTCTATTATGTGAATTCAATCCATCTGCATTTACAAAGTTGCAGAAAGTCTAGCAGAAAGTTCTAAGGAAATTTTCAGGCATATCCTGCCTTCTATTCTTACTAGTGTTCAGTTGTCTAGGGTAAACCAAATGTTTTCAGTAGAAAAATTTCGTAGTCACATCCACAAATGATGTGTGCAACATGTAGAAAGCTTCCAATCACAGATTAATTAATGCAAACTGTCTGACTGTCTGGAGCAGCTGGAAACTATCAAGGGATCATAACCATCAGATTCATGTATATCTCTTACGTTTCTTAAGGAATTCTGTAGGTTTTTTATTGAATTTTCTCAGGGTAATGTTAGTGAGCTAAACATTATCAGGTAAGGGACTGCTGTAAGGAAATAAGACAAGTTACCAGAGCTCACGTTGGGCTCACCAGATTTGTGGTGGGTCCCAGCAAAAGAGCTTACTAAAGATATAACAATACGCAAAGTTACCAATTATATACCAAAAAGAATTACCTTTACAAACGTAGGTATGTGTTTATGAGTAACACAAAAGGTAACAAATTACAGTCACAATATAAATGGCATATTAAACAACTAAATGATTACAGTTGTTATGAAATGAATGTTACTTGTTAACATCTCTCCGAGATAACAATCACAAATGAGTTAACGAAGTAGCATTAACGGCGTGATGAGGAAGATTAAATCCGACAGTTTGATTTATTGATTATACGGGATTGATTATGTGGGAAGCCCTAAAAGAGGGTTATAACATCATTATAATCTTCGATCAAACGCTGTGGTCAATAAAACAGAAGAACAAACGGCGGAGATAGTGTTTATATTTCAACAATTGCTGTAGTGTATGTGTACATATTCAAACTATTATATCCGTTTCTTTACCATTGATACAGAGAAACAATAGGTATTGAATATAATTGTAGTTACACATAAAGTGTGACGAGTACGAAAAAATGTGGTTTTTATTTACACGCATTACAGGAATCCATCATACCGCTACAGCAGCAAATGGACTAGTAGAACGATTCCATAGACAAATAAAAAGCTTACTGATGGCACAGCCTGATGTAGCTAGATAGAGTAAACTCCTACCTGTACAATTAAGGAAGACCTCCAATGCATACCTGAACAGCTCGTTTATGGAACTAACTAAATTTTACCTGGTCAACTAGTAATACATAAGGGCACATCTGTATTTACGCACCCCATCTCCCTTTTCGAAAGACTAGTGAGCTATACGAATAACGTCAAGCATGTTGCAACTCGACCAGTTTTCTTAAAAGAGCAAATTGGAAAGCTGTCGTTTTCAGGCATCATGTGCAAGGGAGATGCCTATAGACTGTTCGATGACCTAATAATTCTGAACTTTATCGTGTGTTTGAATCCGTTTTCGGCCAACCTTAGTCTTTTGGGAACTGAGTAGATTATGGTGTTGTCATAGATATATACCAATAATACGCATATGAACATCAGCAACAACTAAAATTCAGTGAGTGGGTTTATGTAAACCCACCTTTAAATAAACATATCTGTATTGCCGATAGATTTACTATCTGCCCCCTATAATTTGAAGACCGGTTCATGCAGATGGTCACTAGTATCCGCCGGAGGAACGCTTACTATTCCGTCAGTGTCGATGAGATGGAGAACTACCGTCATCACACCAGTGTTGTATAACAGATGGCTATGTCCGCTTGCTGCGGTCGCCATTAACACGTGCCGGCGTGGAAGTTTCCCGAAAAGCTTTTTTTGTCAGATGGTTTGGATTTTGAGAGACTACAGGGTTTCCTGCAATTTATAGAGGATTTACAATACCAGGATTATCTATCTCTCATGGTCTGGAGACATATTCAAGGAGTCAGCATCAATGTCGAAAACTTACAGAACTATTTACTCTGAGGATTTATTCGCCGCTACAAGAGAGATCTTCGATGAACAATAGGTTAAGACCTAACCTGTCAAATTTTCATCTCATGGATGTTCTGCTCCGTTTGACACAATAAACTTACACTCTTTATGAAGATCCACTCCTGGTTGTCTCTTAAGAGCGTAATCTAGGATCACTAATCCCCAAGAGCTTGAGTATCAGATCAAACGACGTCGAGGATGCATTCAACGCAAATGAAATTCTTCGCTCCGTATCGACAGGTAATCGCCTTTTAATTGTTTTTTAGCACTGGTTAAAAAGTGATCGTGGCCACAGATCGAAGTCCAAATCGTTTCTGGACCCCCTTTCTTTAAAAGAGGCATAAATCTCAGACCAAGTGTAGAGGCGAGTAGCTAAGTGGATGATGGGGTTAAAAAATATTACTGAGACAGACTTCGGTACGTGAGATTATTCTTGCTGTGCTGTAGAAAAATAAGATGGGGTCCGATGGTGGCACATAGTATACTAAGTTTCCAAGTCATCTCAATACAAAAATTCTACCAGAATACTAGCGCTACACTACTCCAGGCAGCTCCCGACGAAATGCAAGTCAAAGTGTCACTATCCGAAAAGCCTCCCACTTTCATCATTACGAGTTGTCTGAACTCCGAATGTTTTCCCAGCCAAAGTGGCTACAGCCCCCTAGTGGATAGCTTCAAGAAGAGACTTGACAAACACACACTCACTAGGGACTGATATTTTCCGCTTGAAATAGCTACGCTTGATACCTGTTATCGTTATCACGTATGGTTAACTCACCACTACCTTGTTTCTTATCATGTCCATTTTCCATTTTAATTTTACATTTTGGTTCAAGCACATCGTTTACATTACCAATTAATTGACTTGTTTTTCGACTCTTGAGATGGCCATTTTCTCTTAGTTTGCTAATTTCCTCTTCATTATTTCTCACACCCCAACCGACCAACCTTCTCCCTGAAAATATAATAGCTGCTAGTATGTAGAATTCTAACTGTCATGAAAAAACACGCACTCAAATTACATGATATAAAAACTCACAAGTAACTAATGCCAAAATGACTAAAACCAGTTCGGTCAAGCGTTTAAACTATATCCCGTTGGATGTTACCGAATATCTGGGACCGTAATGAAATAACAAGACGCTAGAGCATTGAAATCAGTCTGTTTAAACAAGGTCGCTACAACTATAATGAACATTATATCTCTCCAAAAGAAGGCAAAGCATGTGCCTTAGTTTCAGTGGAAATTAGAGCGCCGTTTCATCGCTCAGACGAGTCTATCGAGGAACTAACTGTTCATAATACCAGCCCAGTAATTTGTGATGTTTGTAGTTTGAAAGTTTGAATGTCTTAATACTCAGGGTCATCAGTGTGCCGCTAAGTGATGCTTGTTCTCTTGTCTTGTTAATGGAGTGTATGCTTTTGCTGTGTCCTGCAGCTAATCAGTCAGATTGTCGGCCTTGTAGCGCACTCTCCAAGGAACATCAGAAAAACTGGAACAAATATATTGACTTATTGCTGTCGAATTGGGAAGACAAGCTTCACCTTCCTACCTATTATCGTGAATTGAAAACACACCCATTTTGTTGTACTCCTGGTCCAGGCTATTCATGTCGTCTAAATCTTATTCACGAGCCTCGCAAAGAACCTCGGCAGTTCTATGATCTCACGTAAGTTCGCTAAACGTTGATTATTCCACAGGTGTGCGAAAGATGATTTCTTTACTCCCATTAAGTGTCAGCAAGACAATGACATTAGATGTTGTTCTGAAAAGCATTGCAATGTTCCTTCTTCGGAGGAACTCATGCTGCTTGTCAAGGACAATCCTTCGAATTTATATCTTGTCGCTATATCTTTGTTAACCATACTATGCGTCATCCTTTGTATTGTATCAGGGACTTTCTACTTCCTCCTGAGAAGAAAATCAGGTGAGTTACTTTTTCCTAACATAGATATAGTTGATGTTCAGTATCCTAACTTGCATTCCTCATTACTGACATTTTCTCGTTTTATTAAGCTGATTTGGCTTTCTTAAGAGTAATTAATTTGGAAATGTCTATACGGCAATAATATTGATACCGCGTCAATAGTGTTCGTGTTCCCTAAAGGGTTTTAAAAAGTTCACTTGCTATGTATTGCTTACGAAACAAACTGCTGGTACAGTAGCTCGTTATGAAAAAAATTACTACTGATTAGAATTAAAACAAGAATGATGACTCGACCCATAAAATTATTTATTTATTTATTTAAACATAAGCATCCGTACAAGAAGGCACCAAATCGAAAAAAAAACTTTGTGAGGGCTGAGACGCTTCCCGGGTTCCCAAACCGAAGCAGGCGGTTTTCTTAGGGGGTCGCACCCGGAGCCATCGACCTAAAGGTCTGATCCACAAGGTAGTAGAGCATCGTAAGGAGATGCAGTCCCATGGTAGCCGGTGATCAACGATTGTTTCATACGCCATTTGTTCCCTCAGGATACTGGATCCCATGTGCACCATTGGTTTGGAATCAGGGTTTTCCGATTCCCCTAGGTGGACTCTCCGTATCCACCAACCCGGTTAAAGCGCCAGACGTTCGCTTTTCGTTCTCTCAACTCCGTAAACAACACCGTCGCCACGGGAAGACAGTGAGTAGGACTTCCCTGGTAGATGCTATATACGCGTGGCCATGTAAGAGCATCTCGATAGGGAGAGCTGACTCTCCCCACTCTCGACGTACCAGGGCATTTGGGAGCAAAGCCTGGAAACACTGGACGACCGTTTCGTAGTATTGTAGGGTTCCTCAGCAGTGCGTATCCACGATCTCGCCTCGCGAGATTCTAACCAAGGACCTATCAGTCTCGCGCGTGAAAGCTTAACCGCTAGACCACTGAGCCGGCCAAGAGTATGCATATGACACAGTCAAGGTTTAAATTGAATGTATACTGTAGTAGCTACCCGACTTTAATATGAGTAAATAATATCTGACCAAGTAAATTACTCAATTGTCCTAAAATCACTAAAATAGAAGTTACAAATTATTATCTATAATCGAAAAAAATCTCTATAAGTTATCTTATTCCAATGTTCGCAAAGCGATTCTCACTTTTCTGATGAAAAATTGCCACTTCATTATCAATGCAGTTTGTATTTAATGTAGTTTGCACAATTTTTCTCAGTATTAACTTTCTAGTCGTTTTTTCACTATTTTAAAATATAATTTGTCGGCTTCCCATATAAACTGTTTGCTTGCATAAAATTCATAGCGTTAAAGGGTATATTTGCTGGAAATAGTCACGAATCTGCTATACTAAACTGCTTTTTCAGAGGCTGATTCAATTTTTTAGGCAAATGTTTTCTCATATGACATCTTTGTAAATACCTATTTTTCGTGTTAGTAATTATAATCAACTCATCAAAATCGTTGTTCTCTTCTATGATTGTGCAAACTAAGTAGCCCGGCAAAAACAGATCACTTCTCAGAATGGTATTACATCTGATCATCTATGGACATCAGATAATATTGATAACCAATACTTAAAGGGACCTGTGCAAGTACCAGACGCTTTAGCTGTAAATAATACTTGTCCTGAAAATGCAAGAGTATTTTCCAATGATCCTTCTGCTGTTTCTGCCGGAATAATTAGTCGTGGCGCTAGTAGTTTGAGCCATTTTGGCAGTAGCGCTTTGGGAGCCACTCCTGGAAATATTAATTCGTGTTCGAATTCCCCTACTGGGGCTATGACCATCACTAGTTCGGGATCAAATTCTGCCATGCCTACAACAGGTACTATTCCTGCAGATTTGATGGACCACACCTGCAGTGGATCAGGTTCCGGAAAACCTTTACTGGTTCAGCGAACAGTCGCTAGGCAAGTTCAGTTGGAAGAACGTATTGGTGAAGGTCGTTATGGTGTTGTATGGCGAGGTGTTTGGCAAGGTGATCTAGTAGCAGCTAAAATCTTTTCTAGTCGGGATGAACGCTCCTGGTTCCGGTAAGTTTGTATTTCATTTGATTGCAATATTGGTTATATCTATATGATTTCATCATAGACCGACTGCTGGAACTAACGTTCTCGTTGACTGAATTTTCGGGAATTGATTTCCCAGGAGGTCCACCTATCGACTTAGAATACGCAGGTAATATACTCCTGTTTAGTGAAAACGCTGATAAAATGCAGAGCCCTTTGGTGGCACTGAGCAACAATGCCAGGACGTTTGAGCTTCTTTTTCTCCCACTCTAAATGCAAATTGTTGCTTCCGGAGTGGACTGCGTCGTGCCTGAACTAAGGATAGGGAGTGAAGTAGTCGAACGCGTCGATAACTTCACATATCAGCCCTAATGGGTTGGTGTCTGAGGAAATCTCAGCACGGATTTAGAAAGCTCCTTTGGCTTTTGCTAACGGCGTGATATCCGTCTATCAATTAAGGGACGGGTATGCTGCGCGGCACTTCGTTTTGTTTTACTTTACGGCTGCGAAACGTGGCCATTAAGGGTAGAGGATACTCGTAAGCTACTAGTATTTGATCACAGATATCTTAGAAATATTGCCAGTATCTGCTGGGATTACCGGGTGAATAATGATGGGGTTAGACGAAGGGTTTTAGGGAATGGTGGTAAATTAGTTGGTGAGGTTGTAAACCTACATCGCCCGAGATGGTTGGGTCACGTATCACGCATGCCCAATCACCGATTACCACGACGCTCAATGCTGACTAGTGTTGGAGACGATTGGAAGGAAGTTAGGGGCGGTCAAACCAAAAACGTGGCATCAGTGCTTGGAGTCACTAACTTTTAGTCTTAGCCATGTTGGTAGATGCAGACTACTTGGTTGGGGTCCGCGTGACTCGTAACCAATGGTTGGAGACTCTGAGTGACATGGCTTGGAATCGATCACAATGGCGTCGGTGTATGCACTTTGTCTTCTTTTAAACTATGAGATTAAAATCACTTCATATCTTTCTTTCTACGAACTAATTCTTTCTTCCCGTACTATGTCCTTATATACAATCTTTCTTTTATATATTACCACCATTGAAGTGACTACTATGAATTTGGTGTTCATCTTGTTGTGCTACTGAGGTATGGCAACTTGGACCGATGCACATATATGCCTGTTCCTACGTTGTAGCTGACTGACTGATAAAATAACAAGCAATTTTCATACTTTAAAGTTAGACTCCTTTCATTCCGAAGTAATCTTTCGTGAATATGATTATGAAATAATGACCCAATGTCAGCTTTCCATTGTTACTCTTAAGGTCAACAGTGACTTCAAAACCAGCTCCATCCTTTTATATTATTCTTTATGGTGACTTGTCGCTAGTACAGTGGACTAACCCTACTTTTCCAAATACATTCAAGTTTGTATATTAAATCGCCAGTTAGTATATGAGCTAATAAAATTAATTCACCGTTCAGTATATGGAGAATAACTAGTTAATATGACGTTTGAAAACACAGTACTTTGACTTGAAATATGAAAACATTTTAACAAAACATAATGCAAACAGACAATTGGCAAATTGCATTGTTTAATTATTTTAAAGAAGCTGAAGGGTAAAGTTGAGTGTTGTAATGTTGTGATTGATTTCACACTATCACTCACATATCCCATCAACAGCACTTTCTTCTATATTTGAAACCTCAGTAAACACAAAGGCCTTGCCGGAATCTCTGATGACAATAGTGGATTGATCGACTAGTAATAGTTGTATTTGTTATGGTTTCTTCGAAATTTATACCGCATACATGTTCGACCTTAAGTTTCACGCCGGTATATGTTTTTGCTTCGAGTTGCTCAGCTGCATAGCTTTGTTTACTCCTTAAGAACTGTGACTCCAGTAGTTAAGGCATTCGATTCTCAACTTCTTAGTTGAAGGTTGAAACTCTGCTCCATCCACTTTGGTTTACCCCATAAAGTAATATTACTGGCTACTGAAGCCAAGCACATGGTCGATAGGTTGATAACAATAGTAACGTTTTTCTTAAAAATCAAGATAAATCATTTTATAATTACCTCATCTACGAATACTTAGGATTTTATTTTAAACTTTACCCTACTATCTGAAACAATGCAAGATTTAAGGTTAAGCGTTCGCGCGCGAGACCGTTAGCTCGTGGGGCGGGGTCGTGGATGAACAGTGCTGGGGAGTCCCACAATAGGACGAAACGGCCGCCCAGTGCTCCCAGGTTTTCAATGGTGGTCTAGCTTCAATTGACTCATGATCTCAATTATTGGAAATAAAAGGAATTTAAATAACTCAAATAGATTCATTTTATTTCGCCAGGTTATCAATAGTTTTAAAACGTGTAATAATTCGAAATGACAATTGGTGCTTAACATATTTATCGAGAAGAAGTTATTCTGAACACGTATCAACATGATCTAGCGAATGACCAAGTAAGGTTAAAAAGGACTAAATGAAATGTTAAAAATAAAATATATGCAAAAGGATTTTCTGAAACCCAGCCAACATGTAGGCTTAGTCATAACGAGTGATGTAGTCGATTTATCCTGCAAGTTTCACCAACCTTAGTATCTGACGGAATCTCCGTAGGAAATCCAAAATCCCGCCACCATACGGTCACATCTGTATGGCTTTTTTTGAAAACTTGTACAATTTACTCCGTTGCTAATCAAGCTCGTATACATATCTCTTCTAGCCCAGCATCCAATCAGAAGACGTACCCAATTCTGTTATGACTCAAAATCCATGCAATAATATATTTAAAGTGCCTGACTACACAGCACACCAAATAAGAAATCACGCAATCATACCATAAATGGTAGAAGTCGGAGCAAGCATGTAATGACAAGTTTTTATATTAGATATTCTCAAGTCTTTGTCGTACTTTCCACCCGACGTTTACAATAAAGCAGGAACTTCGTATACTTAATAACAAAATCAATCAATACATAGGTCTATGTATAGAAAACCTACGTAGAACAGATAATCGACAAACTTTCACAATTGAGCTTCAGTAACAAAAAAACAGTTTCATTCTTTCTCTATCTACATATTATCGTAAAACCCATTCATTAAACCACTTAGAAGGTAAATTATTCATTTATAGCTTTGGAAATTCGCTCATTGTGTATAAGAAATCTTCCATAGAATCATTTGGGTATATATTATTCAGTGGTTATTTTATTAAATTACCTTCAAATTTTGACTTATTTAATACTTTTCAGAGAGACAGACATTTATCAGACGGTGATGTTACGTCATGCAAATATTCTAGGTTTTATTGCAGCTGATAATAAGGATACAGGATTGTCTACCCAATTATGGCTTATAACTGACTATCATCCATTAGGATCATTATATGAATTTCTACAACAACATTGTCTGACACCGTTTGCTCTTTTACGGGCCGTTGCATCAATTACTAATGGTTTGGCACATTTACACATGGAAATTACTGGGACACAGGTAATGATTTTTTGTTGTATGCACTTGACTCTGTAGTAAAAATGATATTTTTTAAAACAGTAACTATACTTTAATACTATTATCTGTCTAAACTCATTAAGTTGTTTTGTGTAATAGAGGCATGTTCTTTACGGAGATGTTATTTTACTCAGGTGATGCATTAACCGTGTTTCACTGAATGTGATTACATGGAAACAAAACTAACAGCTACTAGAAGTTTATTCTGTTAGTTTCATGAAAATTCGTCTGGTGTCATGGTGCTGTAGTGACAGAGAATTGTTTGTTCTGGACAAAATATCTATAAAATATAACCACCGATGGGATCAGTTTTTTGTTTTATTGTCTAAATTCTCCAGTCGTTAATTTATATCATACTAAGAAGCCCATAGATTTTAGTTATCATGACTCTTGATATATATATATATATATATATATATTCTTGACTTCAGGCTAAGCTTCTTAGAAATCAGTATCTTCAGCTAATAGCGCTTACCAGGCTGGAAATTTTTCAATTCCGCACAATTATACCGTTCCGTTCAGTTTCTTGACAATAGTTCACTTTCAGCTTTTAATTGAAACTACCCATTTGATTTCAGTACCGTTTACTCAGTACTTGTATCAGGTAGGATTGATATCGTGAATGTGCCAAAGCCTAATTCTACTGGTCATGTTTCACCGTCAGTTCCCAAATGCCTGGTACTACCGATGGTGAGGACAGTCAGCTCTCCCTCTGGAAATGCTCTCACATGGCCACGCGTATACAGCCACTGCTAGGGAAGTCCTACTCACTGCCCTCTGAAGACGAGGTGCTGTTTACGAGATTGAGAGGACGAAAAGCGAATGTCCCGTCCTTAAACCGGGTTGGTGAATACGGAGGATCCACCTTGAGGAGTTGGAAAACCCTGATTTCAAACAAGTAGTACACATGGGTCTCAGGATCCTGAGGGAACAAATGGCGTGTGAACCAGTTATTAGTCATCGGCTGTCATGGGACTACATCTCCTGACGTTGTTCCACTACCTTGTGGATTAGTCCTCTGAGTCAGAGGTTAAAGTAGTGGCTCCCTAAGAAAACCACCTTCGGTTTGAGCACCCAGGTGGTATTTTGATTATGATTTATGTGGCGCATATCTATTTGGTGCCTCCTTGTACCAATGTTTATGTGTTTCAATAAATAAATAAAAAAACCAGGTAATATTCTGGCCCATACACAAACTGAATAATAACTACTTCATGTGGCCTATTCAGACATTTCAGTGCCCCTTTGTACCAATGTCTGTGTTTCAATAAATAATTAAGCCGTTAGTCGTTTAGTTTCTACACTATTATACCTCCGATTACTGGTAAGTAAGCTAATGTTTCCAATATTATAGTACGATAGTACTGTGTTATGAATACGGAAATTTCTTAGTTATTTAGTTTATTTTAAACAATTAATTGTATACGTGCAGACCTACAATCACGTAATATGCATATCGAAAATTCTTACATACTTCCTAAGAGCATATCTAAAAACAGTTTTGTTCTTTATGAGTATTATTTATTTATTTAAACACATAAACATTGGTATAAGGAGGCACCAAATATATATGCATCACACATGATTCAATTTGTATAAGGAGGTTGGAATACCGCCGGGTGCCTAAACCGTAGCAAGACTATGTGAGTAACAATAAAAATAATAATGCGTTTGTATTTTTTTCTCTATCTGTATCATGTAGAAACTTAACTTTCTATATCTTTCCATATTTGTCACCATTCGATGATTATACATAATGTCTAACACTATACTGTCTTGTTCAATTCCTGTTACTTCGTACATATATATTAATCTGATGAATTGGTATATATAGTGTTCAACTGACGACTTCTCTCATAACAAGCAGTCGATCATTAAGAAATCAGAAACACATATAAACTATATTTACGTTTATGGAAATGAAGCTTATGTTGTCATCATAACCTTTCACACACCATTAAAGCATTCATAAGTCTCATACACTTTATGTTCCTGTCTATAATCAATATACATTATGAGTTAAATACTACTCAAGTATTAGGAATTATTGTTAATGCAGATTAATGACCACTAAATGTATTCTTTGCACTTTTTTTACTGAAAGTATATTTGGTCTATAGTTTTATAATTTTACATAAATTTTAATAATTTATCATATCAGAAGGGGTTTTGTGTAGATTGTAGTAATTTCAATAGTTGAGATCATGGGTCAATTGAAGCTAGACCGCTATGGAAAATCTGGAAGCACTTAGCGGCCGTTTCGTCCTATTGTTGGACTCGTCAGCAGTGCGCATCCGCGCCGTCTAGTGCTTTCAGGTTTTCCATAGTGGTTTAGCTTCAATTGACTCATGATATCTCAACTATTGAAATTTATCATGTTATCTACAAATAAATTCTATTTAATTGTAATATTTTGTAAATTTAGGGTAAACCTGCTATAGCTCATCGTGATCTGAAGTCTAGAAATATCTTAGTTAAAATGGATGGTGAATGTTGTATTGGAGATTTGGGTTTTGCTCTTAAATTGGACTCATCTATGAATACTGCATTAGAAATTAATTCAAACTCAGATCGTGTTGGAACCAAACGTTATATGGCTCCTGAAGTGTTAGATAATACAATACGTTTAACAAGTCCAGAAGCATTTAAACAAGCTGATATGTACAGTTTAGGTTTGGTATTTTGGGAGGTTACAAGACGATGCTATGTTCGTAATTTATTCGGACCAGATGAATATCAATTACCTTATCAAGTAAGTATACTTAATATTTTGTTCATCCTTAATTTAAGTAACGTTCTCATGAAAACATTTTCTTACTAAAATGATATATCATGTTAGATTGTTACCTGTTTTCATCGTAGTCAATAGTTAATTCCTACACAAAACTGGATTTTACTTCCATTCTATTTTCATGAATGATTATAGGAGACTAGAGTTAATCATATGTGATGATGTACTATGATATATTTACACATTTGTTCATCTTTTTTTATCATAGTTCATTGTGAATTGCAAAAATTCTACTCCAGTAGTTGTTATGTAATATAATTTTTTAAAATAAAGAAGATTAGTTCAACAAAATGATCTGCTTCCAGGTATTCCATGGTGATCTAACTTCAATTGATTCATGATTTCAACCATGTGATGATTATTGTTAATGCAGATTAATGACCACTAAATATATTCTTTGCACCTTTTTTACTGAAAGTATATTTGGTCTATAGTTTTATAATTTTACATAAATTTTAACAATTTATCATATCAGAAGGGGTTTTGTGTAGATTGTAGTAATTTCAATAGTTGAAATCATAGGTCAATTGAAGCTAGACCACCATGGAAAACCTGGAAGCACTTGGCGGCCGTTTCGTCCTATTATTGGACTCCTCATCAGTGCGCATCCACGCCGTTCAGTGCTTCCAGGTATTCCATGGTGATCTAACTTCAATCGATTCATGATTTCAACCATTGAAATTACTATAATATCCACAAGAACCTCTTCTGATATGAAAATGATCTGTTTTCAACAAATTCACTCTTAAAGCGCGGTATAACTTAAAGAAAAAGAACCTATTTTTCATCATGAAAACTGATGACCTGTTATCGTTGTTGGTAATAATAATAATAAAGTTACCAAACTTATATAATAGAAGAGTGAACTAAACAATTCTCATTAAGAAAATTTAAAAAAAAAATGAAGGTTATATAACTATGTGATAAGATAAATTATAAAATGGTAATGAGATAGCAGAAAATAAATCAAATAGATGAATGTTGTATCCTTTGACTATGTTAGTTTACTCGATTCTTCTTCATGCTTAGAATAAACTTTTTAAGAGAACATTATACATATCAGTCAGTCAAACCCACAACGTAGAACCTAGCATATATGAACATCGCTTCAATTTGTCATATTTCATTAGTATAGTGAGGTAAAATTGTCATGGGGAATCCCAGGGTAGTAGATTTAGTGACAGTATCGATGAAAAAAATAGAAAGGATTAGGCATCGAATACACTTCGAGAAAATTGGGGTCTGAAGGAAGACAAAAAGTGTCATTGCAAATGACCTTGGGCCGTATCATACAAAGTCTCTAATCATTAATTACGATAATCATGCGAACCTTAAACCAATCATTCTGTACCTAACTACATGGCTCAGTCCAGCAGGCAGTGTCTTTATGAAATGATGTCATTTCTTCTAACCTACTTCTACATCAGGCATCATCGCATGTCAATATAGTTCATTGTTGGGGATATACTACATGTGTCCTAACCATTTCAGCCGGTAAAGATCCACTATCTCATCAGTCGATTTCCCATACTTACTTAATATTTGTATCTCACCTCAAAATTACCAACTTGATGGTCTCAAAATACATGAACAATCGTTCGAAGACACCTCATATATATGATAAAAACCGAGTTCATGTCGATTTCACATAGGAGTCATCTAACATCTCAACACATTCGCTACCTCTGATTAGTAATTAAAAGTGAGCCAATCAACTTATTCCGATTTGATCCTGGTTAGGGCATGCAACAATAGAGCTCTATCATGCTAATAGTTAACGAGGGGATAATCAGTCAGTCGAGTAAAGTTTATGTTAACGTATTTGTATGAGTTGTTTGAACCTACCCATCGACGTTTAGCACTGCGATTAAACAATCTTTTATACAAACCAATGTCTATCTAATCTCAGAAGCTATGTGGATAACGCATTGTGTTTGAAGTAAACGGTACTGAGTTCGAGTCCCGGAATGAATGTGAACTCTGGGGCTCAGGTATACCCAGCTGACGAGTCCAAAATGGGGTGAAATGCATATCCTGGATTATGCTGCTAACCATCATCCATCTCTGCGTATAATGTTTGTGCTAACAATAAAACAGGCCTTGAGTATGTTTCATTGAGAATGGTTTTACGAAATATGAAGGGGAGTGTCACTTCCGGGCCTCCCACATCTGCAGCGTTACTGCAGATGCTAGTTGTCTAAATGAGGCACCTCACTATCATCAAGCCTCCTATACAGCCAGCATCTGAACTTCACCCTCCGACCATCAGTTGGTAATCCTAGGTGTATTTCTTAAAAAAAATATTAGTCATGTAATATAACTGAATGATTCAATACAAGTTCATAGATATGGCTTTAAGTTACAGTTAATAATAATAACTGGTTGTCTAGTCCGATGCAAGTGATGAAAAGTAATTCAAACCTACTGACACAAGTTTTTACATCACTTTAGCGACCAATGTTCGGATTAAATATCGTACGATTTTATTGACCCTGTCGCCATTGTAACCATAACATCTCTCTTTAAAGTGAGCAGTAGTAAGCAATATTTGTTCTATATCCATGATTAGTCCAATTCTCCCTAATGGATTGTAGTCCTACGTCATTCAGCTTCACAGCTTGAAACGTTACCACTGAGCCTATATTCGATAGTATCAGTTCCTTCAAGGTTACAGTTACAGTTTACGGATGAGTACCAGGCGTCAGGAAACTTAGATCAAGCGGAGTTTTCTAACTACATTCAAGTATTTAACATCTCAATATAGTAATAATGCATGGGATATCAGGTCAGTTAGATTTTTGTGATCACTTTGCAACTTGATCGATAGAATTCAATCGGCACTAAAGCACTAGACAAACATAACATTGGTCGCCAGTCAATGATCAATTAATTGTAAATATCCATATCTCTTCATCTTAATATCAGCTATCTATTTATTATTCCCATGGGTTTTAGTTCTATAGTTGTGTTCCATGTCTAACCATATATCATCATGTTGAACTTATATACTAAGATTATAATGTTGTTCGTAATTTTGTTTATTTGCTTGTTTACTTATTTTTATCTAGTTGACTTCTCTGTTTTTCCATGTCATTTGCGTAAAAATATTACAATTCTTGAACGATTCAAAATTGTAGGGCAATATTATGTAATGCTGTCATCCATCACTTGTTCACTCCGCCTTTGAGACATATATGTATATATTTAAATTTACGTTGATAAATAAACAACGTGCATGGAATACTGTTGTCTACCTTCAATATGACTTTTCTGTTTTCATATAATTCGATTGGTTAATTACTTGATAAGGAAAAATCTAGTTTACATATGTATATGTTGGTTGAAGGACACTTGTATCGGTCACGTATACATGTGATTGTGTTTGTTCTACCGTTGTCATTATGTATTATATATATAATTAGCTGTGTTTATATTTCACGTGTTATTATTAATGTCATAGATCATTGGCTTGTACGTATATATTATGTGTGTATGCCTAGTTGTCTGGTTTGCAAAGAGGAGAATCTCACTTCTCCATTTTCTTTATTGCCATAGTGTACTAGTATAGTGTGTGCTGTACATATATGTACATCTTCGATACATTGATACACATGCACACTCGTGCGTCTGTCAAAATAACTAGTAGGCGCAAGAATTTGTGATGTGATTGTGGTGGTGGTAGTGGTTTATAATGTACAACATCTCGTGTATTCTGTCCTCTCTGTGTGTTTATCCTGTTTTTATTGTTACTATTTGAACAGTTGTATTCTATTGTTGTTCTACTTTCTATTAGTTGGATAAAATTTGTTTGGATAATTTTTAATTGATCTCATCTACTTGGATATTATTTCCCCAAGTAAAAATAACAGTAGTTGAGTAGTTCCTTTCTAGGTATGTATACGTATTAAGGTGTATGTAGCTCAGCACTAATTATCATGGTGACATATTTAGTATTTTCCTCGTTCATTCATTCATTCAGTAATATGTTTTTATATCTTATGCTTTTAAAAAGTGATCTCCATATTTTGTTATGAATTTAATAATTAAGGTGTTTGTGGAGATTGTAGGATTTTCACAGTCTAAGTCATAAACTAATCTTAGCTAGACAATATCATTGAGAACCAAGAAGTACTGGACAAGCGTTTTGTCCGAGTATGGGACTCATACATATCCGCAACCCCGCCATCGGGTACCGAACACAGGACTCGGTCTCGTGTGCAAATGTTTAATCTCTAAATCACTGCGAACGGGATCCAATAGTATCAATTTCCAACTTCGATCAATTTACGACGTTGTTTTCCCCTAAACACTGAGATTATAATTACTTTATACCGTTCTTTCTGCGAACTAATCCTTTCTTCCTGTATTACATACTTATATGCAATCTTTCTTTTATATATGACTTCTGTGAATTTGCTGTTCGTCTTGTTGTGCTAATTAGGTGTGGTAACTTGAACCGATGCATATATTTGCCTGATCCTACGTTGTAACTAACTGTGCTACCATCTTCCGTTACCTGAGATAGATAACGGCCTCACTTGACATAGTTGAGCTCCATGAAATTATTACTCTATCATTCTCTTACTTCAGTTTGGTAAATTATTGTTTAAATCAATATTTAATTTTAGTAAAACGTTATGTCTAGATTATGACGTATAAGTGAAAAATCGTGCAATAATGTTTTGTGCTAAAAAAAAATCTGGCATCAGTGGGTTAAACCATTATTTACAATTTAGTGCAGTTAACATATATGTACTGAGGTGGATGGGAACTTCTCTATTTAAGTTCCTCATTGTAAATTATGATGGAAGTATTTAAGGTTTGTTTCAATGCTTACAGAGAGAAACCCTATTTTGTAAGTAGTTGAGTCAATCTAAGAAGTTACGTTGTAGTGATAAAATTCAGTAAATGTATATAACCTTAGATGATTAAAACGAAGTTTACTATCCAGTTGGGTTATCATTGGAAACGGGTTCCACTGGTATTAAGCGTTCACCACGGGACCTGAATGTCATGGGTTCAATCCCTAGTGAAGTTGTGAGGGTAGCCTCGTATTTGAACGAAACAGTTGTTCAGTTCTCCTTGGTTTTTAATTGTATCCCAATTAAGACTAATTTACGATTAATGTAAACCCACCAACTGTTTGGAACCAAATTCCATCAAACCCCTTCAACTAAATACCGATTTTTATTTGTATTTATCGTGGTTTATTTGTACTTACCTTGAAATTGTTCTTTTTTACTCTTCCCCCCCCACAGGATCTTGTGTCTGCAGATCCTTCAGTAGAAGAAATGAAGTCTGTTGTTTGTGAACAAGGTCTACGACCAGGTCTACCAGCTATATGGTCAAAACATGAAATTATCCGAGCACTACAAGATATAATGAGTGAATGTTGGTATGCTAGTCCATCGGCTAGACTATCAGCTATGCGTGTTAAAAAATCACTAGCTGGTGTACGTAAACAATTAGATACTAATCCAGCATTGTCAGATTTTTCACATACTAATTATCTACCTCCAGAAGCTACTGATAAGCTTCCTTTTGGCATAATTCGTTGTCCATCTGTGCCACGTAATACTATGAATAATACTAATACTAATACTACTAATAATAAACAAATAAATTTATTACCAAATCTTACAAGTACCAATTCTATTGGTACTACAGTCGGTAATAAATTACTTATCTCAGGCAGTCATAACAATACAACTTATAATGATAGTAATAATCCTTTATTAACCACTACCATCACAATCACACCTCCAACAATGCTTGATAGTAATATTCATCATAGAAATTGTCAATGTAATGATGATAATAATATTTTATATTCATCATTATTATATAACAATGGAAATATTTCCTCATATTGGTCAAATTGTGAATATGATAAATTATTATTATTCAATACACATAATAATAATAATAATAATAATGATACCAATCCTCCTCCTCCTCATCATCATCATCCTCATGAAAAATCCAATAATAATAATGATAATAATTCAAAGCATTTATAGTCATCAATCGATCTTTCTCCATTATATTAAAGAAGAAAACAAAACCTGACTATTGTGAGTAGATGAGGAAAAATAAAGGATAATTGCACACTTATTATTATAAATAGTCTTATATAATTTCTCAGCTTGTATTTTACTATACTGAACTCTATCCTAATGCATATATAATATGCATTTTCTCATTCTTTATTGTTGTTTCTTTTTTTTTTTCTGTCAATGTGTAAATGCTTGTATTATTACTATCACTGTATCGTGTATTGTCATTATTACTGAGCTCTTGTGTATTGTTTCATATTTGTTGCTGTTTGTTATTATTTAACGCTTTGTAGATTACTACTAAAGACATGTGTATATGATATTTTCATTCGATTTTGATTTTACTTTCAAAAAAAAATCAGCTATTTTGTTGTTATGATAAGTATGTATGCATGTATGTATGTGTAATTGTAGTTTGTGTGTACAGTTCCACAGATTGTTTATGCTCACACGTGCAATCTTTATTTCTTTCTTTTATCGCACCACGACTCAACAGTCTTCTCGTATTAACTTTCACTTTGTCTATATATTGATATTATTATCATCAATAATCTATTCCTAAGTTGATCAGGTGTGTTTCTTTGTTTTATGTATTTCTTTATCCCGGCACTCTTGGAATGTCTTTCTTCGGGTTGCACACATACACTATCTCTTCATTAAAATCATCCTCAATACACTAGTTTATATTTTGGTTTTATCCTACATCTGTCCTACCAACTTGAATTGCACATATACATATAAAACCTTTCCCTTGGCTTCATTTAGCTTAGTTTATGTGTACTATGTAAATTTGTGTTTCATTAATGAAATATCAGGAACATTCTAAAAGTCATACATTAGTTGAATAAGAATAGATTCGCTAATTATGCTGATGAAGTAGATACGATAATGTTGATAATGATAGTAGAATCTAGTTGTTACTATTACTACCGTTAATTACGTATTTACACTGCATTATGCTTTTGTTTGTTAACATTCTATTTTGGTTTACCACAAACAAGATGAAACAATTCAGTATATATATATATATATATATATATATATATATATATATATATATATATATATATATGTACGTAAGCTGACATTTTATTTTCACCGGTTTTATTCCTTCTCTCATGTTTTCGATTGTCATCGACACTGTGTATCCTGGTTTTATTTTCTTTAACAAATGCCGGTTATTGTTACCCACTATTATTATTATTATTGTTGTCATCATTGTTTCATATATTGATGCCTTTTCTTCACTTCTTTTATTACTATTTTAACTTGATAACTTACCTATGACGTAACAATATGCTTCAGAAGTGAGTAGTTATTTGAGATTCCACTGTTGTTGTTTTCTTTCTTTCTTTCTTTTATTCTCTTTTCAAATTACTGGTGGTATTTTGGAATTGTTTTCTTTCTTTCTTTCTTTTTTTTAATTTATTTTATTTATCACAAAATAAATTTATTTTTCTTATGTAAAATATAAATTTGTGTATGTATACACAAAAGAGAAAGTGCATTATGATTAACCATTGTTTTGATTGATTCACAATGGATAACCTTTAACTATGATGGATTCACTAAATAATCGATATATAGTCTTTCATCAAAGTATGAAAGTCAGTTTACTAGTGAATTCATAATGTTCTTGAAGATTTCATCAGAAGTTGTTATTAGTAAAGTGAAATAGTGATCATAGAAGTTGCAATTGTACCATTGGATCCTAATCCATTAGTTTCGATAGTTAAGTGTTCATTATCAAAAGTCAAAGTCCTAGATGTGATTCATATTGAATTCGTATGTGCACACAACTTAGATTTCACATGCCAAATGTAGAAGCTGCCCAATGTTTCTTGGTTTACAATAGTGTTTCAACTGAGATCATTCTATAAAGAATACAATATACAAATCAAGTCAGTCCCCGATTTGTACAGAGTTATGGGAAGTTTCAAGTGCTTTCGCACTATTAGGTAACCTGGTGTTGAATCAGTTTTCGCTAGTATCTAAGATATTCTAATTTTCAGTTGCAAATTGAATTAGATAATAAGGTGTAAAATATTAATTCAAATATATTGAATGATTGACTCAAGTTAAAAGCACGTACTGCGGGATGACAGCTTCATTTTTACCAAAAATCCTGAGCATCTTTGGTACAAAATCTGGGTGGATTCATGTACACAATACTAATGAGTCCTTGAGTGTGTCGTAAAACAATGCCTCCTAGGTTCCAGTGCTTATATATTGAATATGAACTACGCGCTACAGGTTAGGTAGTGTCTTCGAAGGATTGCTCGGATATCGTGAGATGACCGACTGAGCAGTTCTAAAGTTAGGGATAGAGCACCAAGCAAAAATAGCTAATCGGTTAATGAGTTTGTAAATCTTTATCTGCTGCGGGAATTCAAGTATATATTATTCAAGTGTAACTACCGCGTACTTCGACGCGCGACGTTTTATGGTGCAGGAATAAGCTGGAAGTAAGCTAAGGGTGACCAAACCATGTTGTAGGATCAGTCCATGAAGTCATTAACTATTGGATTAAACCAAATCGGGATCAGTGCAATAATGCCGATCAGTGAATGGTTAACGTCCCAGAAACATTTATGGTGCCCAAATACACTTTTTGTCTTCATCTTGGGTTCCAGTATTATTTCTTATTATCATAGTTACTACATTACTTTCATTCTTTACATTTCAACTCGTAATGCTAATATAGTACAACAACCTGAGTTAATACACATTTATTCCAGGCTGTACGTTGGTTCTGACTAATATCAGCTATCGATTCGTGATGAAAATCATTTACAAATAATGTTAACGCTAATATTACAACTAGTAAGAATTACGGCATAACTGTTTTTGATGTGACTACGTCCGGCTAGTTACCACATGATTTATTCACTAATCGAAGTACGACTTATTCAATATTAGTAATGCGCCTAAACCAATCACGTTCTACAGGTATGAACAGACTAACGTCCTTATTGATCCTTTGTTCACCTAACCCTTCCAGTTGAACCCGGAATACCAATAACAACTCCCACTATGTGAATCATTTATTTCAAACAATACTTGGTTTATATACCAGCCAAATTGGTCACACCACACCATGAAATAGGAAATAACATTTAAACAAGATCAAGTCAAAAGTGACTGTGAACGTGGGAGACTCGAATCAATAAATTGAACATAACTGAAGAATAGTAGGGATATAGATAAACACAATCTAATTGCTGAATAGTCAATTGATAGTTCTCACAAGTTACCCGTAATTTAATCTTCACTAGGATATAGCACATACTATGAATAATTTGATATTATTGTTGTCATGATGAAGTTCAGTAGTGTTAGATAAAAATTGATCTTGTTTACTCAAATTTTTGAGTCATCTGCTTTGCAAGTATGTAACTTTAATGTTGTGTCCCAGTAAGCACCCAGATTAGACTTAATTAATTAATTGTGTTGGGGAGATCCAGAAAACTCCTCCAAAAAAAACAACAAAGGCTCTGAAGACGCTGGGAAGCATCTTATCCAATCAGCATTCAATAGAAGTTTTGCCAGAAACATTTAGAAAGTGAAAAGTCACATGTCTAGTTTCTAATTGGATGATTATCTATACTTCTACTATGCTTAGTAGCGTTCCAGAATTTTCCAGAAACTCATGGTCATCTAAAATACTCTAAAAACTCTAGATTTTCTTGACATAAAAGAACTTTGAAGTAGAGCGTTTCTCTTATGTTTCGCGCCTTTCCTTTCATGTTCAAGTCGCTGTTTAGATTTAGCCCGGGGGTTACTAGAAGAGCTTTGGAACTGAATCTAGCGTTCAATTAGAAGACTTATGAATTTGTTTAATACGCAAACAATATAATGTACACATATGCTTCTAGGCAAAGCTTACAACTTTCAGCTATAATCAACATTGAGGCATTCAAGAGGAAAATCTAAAATGGTCGGCATAATTTCATCTTGGTTCGCCCCTTCAAAATAAACCGAGAAGTGTTTGTTTTTTATCCAGAATACTGTTCTTTTAAGATTGAAAGGTCTCTTACTGTAACCAGATGAAAGGTATAACATAAAGAAAACATCGTTCCTAATTCTTGTTATTTTTTGAATCTGCATCTTCTTGAGAAATAAACAAATAAAAATACAAAATTAGTATTTGCAAGAAACACTAAACATTCATATGCATAACCTCTTTTAGCTTGAGGGCCACAAATGAAAGAACAGGTAGTATATATCTCTTTACAATCAATTATTCTACATGAATACACCAAATTCAGCACACATTCATTTGTATGATGAAAATATGTTCGAAATTATTATGTAATCACTACCAGTAATATTAAGTGATTCAGACTTCAGAAAAATCAGGTATTTAGACAAGGTAAATGACTGATGATGTACCAACTACATCTTTTCAATAGTTGCTAACAGTATGATCTCAGAAATGTGTTTCGTATTACTTTCGATATGTTTAGTTGAATATTCCAACCATTTTAGTGTTGTTCCTAGTGAATATTTTCTTATTATTTATTTATTTTAACACATAGATATTGGTACAAGGAGGCACCAAATACATATGCGCCACACAAATCTCATTTGATATATGTGAAGGCTGTGATACTGACCGGGTGCCCAAACCGAAGCAGGCGGTCTTCTTAGGGGGTCACACCCGGAGCCATCGACCTGCAGGTCTGATCCACAAAGCAGTGGAGAATCTTAAGGACATGCAGTCCCATGGAAGCCGGTGACCAACGATTGGTTCATACTCCATTTGTTCCTTCAGGATACTGGAGCCCATGTACATCATTGGTTTGGAATCAGGGTTTTCCGATTCCCCTAGGTGAACTCTCCGTATCCACCAACCCTGTCTAAGGAGCGGATATTCGCTTTTCGTTCTCTCAACTCCGTAAACAACACCGTCGCCAAGAGAAGACAGTGAGTAGGACTTCCCTGGTAGAGACTATATACGCGTGGCCATGTGAGAGCATTTCGAGAGAGAGAGAGAGGGCGAGCCCACCCCACTCTCGGCTATACTAGGGCATTTGGGGGCGTGTTATCTAATAAGAGAGAGAACGAGTCTAGATAGCTAAGAATCTGTTCAGAGAGTGTATGAATTTGTTTCCAACTAATTGGCGGTTTATTTTTTTTGGTTTTTCATTGGCTTATAAATCCAAACACAAAGAGATATTTGTTCATTTAATCAGAAAACAAACTTGTTATCATACAATAAAATAGTATGATGCAAAACAAAAATTGATCCAATATTCATTGATGATAATGAAAAATATTTAAAGAAAAGATAATTTATGTAAACATTTAGATAACAATCTGTCATAACAAAATGACTAATTGGCTAACTCTTTAAAATATTCACGTTATTCTATTGTAAGTAATTGAAGAATTAACAATATTGAATGATCGGATAATTAGGAGAACAGCATCATTTTACTACTTGTTAACTAACAATGATTTCAAACAACAACAACAACAACAAAAACAACAACAACAAAAACACTTATTAAAACGGTTATATCTTAGTGAAGATTAAATTACTAGTAACTTCCGAGAACTATTAATGGAATAATAGTTTATATATATATAGTTATTGTATAACTATTCAGTAACTAGACTGTGTATATCTATATTCCTCTTATTATAAGCTTCAGTTTGACCTATAGATTATTATTGTACTATCTACTGTTCTTGAGTTATGTCTTGTTTATTGATTTGAGTCTCCCACGTTCACAGTCACTTTGGACTTGATCTTGTTTAAATGTTATTTCATATCTCATGGTGTGGTGTGACCAATTTGGCTGGTATATAAACCAAGTATTGTTTGAAATAAATGATTCACATAGTGGGAGTTGTTATTGGTATTCCGGGTTCAACTGGAAGGGTTAGGTGAACAAAGGATCAATAAGGACGTTAGTCTGTTCATACCTGTAGAACGTGATTGGTTTAGGCGCATTACTAATATTGAATAAGTCATACTTCGATTAGTGAATAAATCACGTGGTAACTAGCCGGGCTTAAAGTCACAACAGTTGGCTGCTCATTTCAACTGGAAATACCCTCCTTCTGTATGAATGGTATAATTTTAAATTTGGGTTTTTATTGCGCGATCCGTTTTCTAATTGAATTAATATTTTTTTAAATAATGTGAATGTCAATAGTTGAGATTATGAGTCAATTGAAGCTAGACCACCATGGAAAACCTGGAAGCACTGGATTAGTTGAAGTTAGACATTAACACCGTTGATGCCGGCTCAGTGGTCTGTTGGTCAAGCGCTCGCGCGAGACCGACAGGTCCTCGGTTTGAATCTCGCTAGACGGGATCGTGGGTGCGCATTGTTGAGGAGTCCCACAATAGGATGAAACGGCTGAACAATGCTTCCAGGCTTTCTATGGTGATCTAGCTTTAATTGGCTCATGATATCAACTATTAAAATAACTACAACCTCTACAAAACCCCTTTTGAAAATAACGTGAAATTAAGATTGGTGCAACTCTATCTTGCAATTCGAATATTTTACGTAAATTTATCATTTAAAAATTCCTATTCAATATACATGGAAAAGAAACGCCTATTTTATAGTATGTAATAGCATAACAGGAAAATAATTTACTTATTATCATAACTGCATGTCACAATGCAATGTTGTCATTGGTAACGTTTGTTTATGTTTATTTTCAAGATAAACACTGAACATGATGATAACTCAGCTGGAACTGTTGCAACAATATTATTTTTGTTCTTGTTTTTCTTAAAAATATCACAATGACCATCAACTTCTAATTGTAAACAAACATTCTAAATCGTTAGTATAGAGTTGTAGAGATTGTTGAGTATCACTGGAATCATGAACCGATCAATATTAGATCCCTATTGAAAACTTAGGAGCAATGGACGGCCGTTTAGAAAATTATTGTATGATCACTGGTGATTAGCTTCGGGAGGAAATTTGCTGGGTACTAGTGTGAAGCTGTGACCAATGGAGTTCAATCGTGTCAGGTGTGAGCCAATCACCCACCAAGGTCAATGGAAGATGGTTGTGCACTATTGTGGAACGATTAGAATTAGATTTATACAACATTGGATACCCAGTCAATGGTCTGAATGTTAAATGTTCGAGCACGAGACCAAAACTCTAGTACTTGTCTGGGAAATTTCGACTGACACAACTCAAGAAAGAAAACACTATTGATAAGAGAAATAGATTTTATTACACTTTCGATAAGACACTATGTTCATTCTTACCAAAATATATACACACATCAGTTTTACTGACAGTCAGTGATTAATTTCAACAGTTGAGATCATGAGTTAATTAAAGATAGACCATCACTGAAAACCTGGAAGCACTGGATGACCGTTTCGTCCTACTGTTGGACTCCTCAGCAGTGCTCATCCACGATCCCGCCTCGCGAGATTCGAACCCAAGATCTATCGTTCTTGCATGCGAACGTTTAACCCCTAGACCACTGAGCCGACATCCAACGGTGTTAATGTCTAACTTCAAATAATCCACGAAACTAAGCGACACATCTACCATTGTAATCACAATTGATTGATCACTGGGTAGTGATCAATGCCATGCGTGTGAAGTCCTTCTTAGTCCAGGGTTTCCTGTTGACTACTTCCAACCACCATCTTATATCAACATAATGCACGCAATGTCGAGTCACCTAATCTAGTGGCCAACTTGCAACTTTGTCGATAACATTCGATCTGCACTAATAAAGACCTGACACACATGACAGTGATTACCACCTAGTGACCAATCAATTGTGACTACACCTCAGTCCTACAGGAGGTCGGTCGCTGCTCGGATAGCTCAGTGGTAACGTCTGACTGTGAAGCTGGGTGACACTGGGTCGAATCCGTCAGGGAGCACCAGTTCCCTCAAGATTACAGGTACATCTTGCTGACGAGCGCCAAGTAGCACGAAATCCGGATCCAGAGTTTCCTGTTGATTACCTCTAACCACCATCTTACATCTACCATTGTCTTCAGTGAGTTATTATCTCACAACAGACTCGGTTGAACTGCACTGTTCATTGCTTTTCACTAGAAACAGTGATTTATTGATTAGTTAATGAATATCACATATAACTAAAATAGGGAAGATACAAAACTGAATTTTACGCAGAATAACAATAAAACATGTACTACATTTTATGCTGAACAAAACTTATACCAAATTGTAATATGATCTCATGTGTATTACTCCATCTCAACACCATCTTCTTCGTTTTTTCTTTTTATAACTGGAACACCTATGAATAAAGTGATGTAAAACTTTTAACATTCTATATTTCTTGTTTTATATAAATCTATCGTATCCCCTATGGATAACTCAATAATTCTCGATTATTTTCTACTTTAGATTACAGTTAGCAAATAAGAAAAAAAAGAACTCCAAATAATTTGACATAAAACACGTTATGATGAAATATCTCTTGGATTTAGAACATTAGTAGGTTACCACCGAAACGGTCTGACCTATCATTATTATTATTGCTACGATTACTATTACCATTATGATCGTTATTGTTACTATTACTATTACTACTATTGCTGTTATTATTACTATCATCATTATTGCCACTATTGCTATTGTTATTATTATTATTATTATTATTATTATTATTATTCAATAATAATCCATTCTGATAACACAATTTAAACTCCATCAATAAAACATACAAAATTATAAGGTTTGTTATTAACTCTAACAGCAGTAGTAGCAGCAGCAGCAGCAGCAAAAAAGGTGAAAAGTTGCTTATCATTCCATTCTATAAAATTCTATTCACATTTATCAAAAGAGAAAAAGAATAAAAAAGCGGTAACTTTCACTACTCTTAACTCTATCCGTTTTCTACTTTTTTTTTTAAAAATACTCTTTACATTGAAAGAATTCTCCAAGTTTTAGGTGTATGTTAAAAGTTTGTTTTACACCACCACCACTACCACCACCAACAACAACAACAAAAACAATTTGTACCAAAAAAAAAGAGAGAAATAAACAGAAACCTTGACTTCTAAGTGTTTACATAACTTGATAATGATATATATACATATATAACATTTGATTATAATAAATACCCTATAAACTGTATACAATATCTTTTCAAAAGCTTCAATTTTGTTTGCGTATGTGCGAATGTACGTGTGTGTGCGTGTGCATGTGTGTGTGAGTGTGTGTGTGTGTGTAGGTTCGCATATATGTTTCTATGTATAAATAAGAATGGATACTTATCTTGGAAGAAAAAAATAGTTTATGTATTTGGTCATATTATAAAAGTTTCTATGAATTAGTATGATTATTTTTTATAACGATCAATAATATGTAATAGGTGGTGTAATGGTATGGTTACAACCGGAAACTTTTGATTTCTAATATACATAATCAATATCATTGATTTTATTTTATTTTAATTATCATGTTTTCATAATCTTATGTATGAAACGTATTCTTGTCTAATATACACTAGAAGAGATAGGGGTTGATCAAGTGAATCGGTTCAAATGACTATTAAAGTATAATAGAATTCCATTCAGTAAATGATAATCATATATACTTGACGACTTACAAAGATTAGGAGTTTTCTTTTTGTTTTCTATTTAAGAATAATCGTTCTATTCAATATCATATGTGTTATATAATATGGATATACACAATATGAAATATTTCATAGTTTTAAATGGTGTTAAATCTATGTTAGCTAGACTATCAATGAAAATCTCGAAGTACTGGATGGCCATTTCGTCAATAAATTCCCCTCAAACATCCCGGACCACACAATATATATATATATATATATATATATATATATATATATATATATATATATATATGATATCAGTTGTTTGTAAAACCTCAAAGGTTTATCTATAACCATATTGTTAATGGCGCCATGAAATTCACCCGTCGTTTTACTAATAATATTCAATATTCTACACGACACATAGCAATTTTTTTCTCCAAAATTCTAAGGTAAAGTTAAATTAAAACATGGATTATTTAGTTAATATTCATCTAATCACTGTTACTAAAATAAGAAGTTTCAAACAAATAACATCATTTTAAGGGATGTACTGTAGGGCAAGTAAAATAGTTATACCATTCATCAAATTTGATCGTTTTTACGTTAGGAGACCAATCATTAGTTGTCTAATGATTAACCACGTCTTGCTAAAGTCAAGGATAATCAAAACAGGTAGAGAAAGCCAACGAAACCAATGATTCCATGCAGTAGTAAGCCCATAAACTGTACTTCTCCAATCTTTTGTACATTATATAAGATGTTAGTCTGATAAGCTTCTGTTTACTTAGAAGTGTCCCATGGAAGCAGGACTGTCTCGCCATCAGGTTAGCACAAACCAGATCAAATGGTTATTAAATATTGAGACTTACATGTAGGACTACGAAAGCTAGGCAGTCACACTGTTATCGTTCAGCTTTAGTAGACGATAAGAATGATCACTGACCACTCTATCCATATTCATAAGTGGTAACTTCCGACACAATAGTAGCAAACAATTTTGTTTCCAATCTTCAAGGGAAAATAACGGGTTTGTCTAATTAGCACAAAACATATATTTCCATGATGTAACAGATGGTTGTGTAATTTAGTGGATTGACTGAAATTAGACTTGTACAACATTGGATCCCAGTTCAATGGTTTATAGGTTGAATGTTCGCGTGCGAGGCTGAAAGTCTTGGGTTCGATTACCTGTGGAAAGGGAATTGTAGTTGTACACTGCTGATGAGTCCCATACTGAGACTAAATAGGTGTCTAGTGATATGGAGTTTTCAGTGGTTGCCTAACTTAGATCGGTTCATGGTTTCAAGATGTTCTAAAAGTTTTACAATCGTCACAAAATCCTATACTGATAATTAGTTTTTTTATATCATGATTCTGAAGTGATCTACGTATGGTTTACGACAATAAAATAATACCAACTGAGGGGCAGTGTTACATAATTTCACATATAATTTAATCAGTGATGATGAAAAGTCCCGTGTAATTAACTAAGTGATTAGAAAAAAGGACATGGTGACTGTAATAAGCAAAGGAATTGTTTTGCAAAAATAGCAAACATGTAATAAAGTGGTTATTAGTTTAAATAAAAAAAGAGTTAACAGAATATTTTGATATAATCAGAAGGGGTTTTGTGGAGATTTTAGAAATTTCGCTGATTGAAATCATGATTCAATTGAAGCTAGACCACCATGGAAAACCTGGAAGCACTGGACGACCGTTTCGTCCTAGTATGGGACTCCTCAGCAGTGTGCATCCACGATCCCGCACCCCGCGAGATTCTAACCCACCACCTATCAGTCTCGTGCCAGGCGCTTAACCAACTAGACTACTGAGCCGGCTTCCGACGGTGTTAATGTCTAACTTCAACCAATCCACGAAGTTGCTCCACCGTACACCATTGTCTTCAGTGAGTTCCTATCTCACAACAGACCTAGTTGGACTCCACTGGTAACGACTTCTCACTAGAACTCCAGGAGTATCTCTTGAAGTCAGTCACTAGTGAAGTTTTGATATAAGATATAAATACTTAACTAATAGTTTTAGTGGCCCATTATCTGTCTACAATTATGTCACATGATTGTTTGCTATTGAAATATACATATCGTCAATCCTCGTATATAATTATCGACTTAATCCACGTTAGTGAATAACAGAATTAAATAAGTCAAATACAAGAATGAATGTTTGAATAAGTATATTTTGTACCCTCATTGATAGGAACAGACAATCAGAGAATCGCAGCGAATGAAGCGAAGAAGAGAAAGCGAAGCGAAACGAAATGAAAGAACGCGCAGTGGAGAAGTTGTGTGAGCCAACTCGATTTAACCAAGCGTTAAACAATATTTATAGTCACACAAAAATAAGCTACAGATATGTGATGAGTAGAATAAGAATTGTACATACATACACTCGTATAAAAATAGTCAAGGTTGATAAGTGAACAATTAACGAAGTCAAAACGTGACTCAAAAAGAATGGATAAATTGACCTTTCCAGAAGTTAGAATAAACTATGTGGGCTCGATATAGGACTAGTCACTATATAGCCCCCTTGTAGAAAATAGCACATTTATTTTAAAAATATCTGTTTTCGAAAATAACACGACAGTGGTATGTGGTTAATGTTAACAATAAGTAACGAAAAAAAAATTGTACTACACTCGATAAAGTACAATGTCACATGAGGAGTGAGTGTATTATATGAAAGTGTCATACTTATGTAAAAAGAATACATAAATATCGTAAAGGTACCGACAAAAAATGATAATTTTAGCATGTGATTATGAGCAATTTAATAAGCGTACAATAATTTAACATGCATTTATGTTGTGACTATCTGGACGATAAAATGAGCGATTCAAAATACCATGAAAATGGTAATAAATCATTTATAGGTTATTACAACGTAATAAATCGTCAACATAAGTAGAATAGAATATAATAGAAATCGGTCTGTGACGCTGACAGAATAGTGAAATATGAACATGTTCTGATGAGCCGTAGTAAAATAAATAGCGTCGATTAACGATGAGTGAATTCGAATTTACATACATAGAGTTCCAGTTCGTAAGATAAGAGTAGTAAGTTCGTGAATTGATAACTGCATCGATGGGTGTTATTCGTTGCTGTACTGTGATTGATAATAATCGTAAAATGAGAAGTCAGTGTACGTTGTTGTTTGCGTTATGACAGATGCATTGAGTTATCATTGAACGTGTATTAATAGAATGACCAGAGGAACAGGATAATTACTAGGAGATGAGATAAGCCGAGTCGCATTCCTTTTCGGTCGTGAAGCCTAGTGTAGTTCTTTTCGTTAGACAGAGATGCTCTCGACATCGTTTTTACGGAACTGTACTAAGCCGTGCTAAGAAAAACCAATATATATGACTATCGATGCCGGCGAGTGAGAGTGACTTGGATGTGACGATTAAGAGTGTATCATTGAGAGACCAGCTCTAAACTCTATGTTCTGGTATACAGTGCTATGGAATAAAATAGTAAGTGCAGTAATCAAGTAATATTTGTGCATAGTGAATGATACAGCATGCAGTTATATATGTGGATGAATAGATAAGATGAACGTAAAACTTACTAACCAGTTAGTAATGCGGAGTCGACTACTTGTTGTGTGTATAGACATTAAAGTAAGGATCATCGACTAAAGAAAAATGATTGAAGTTCGGTTTAGATTATAGTTGAAAAGTAGAAAACGACGATTGCTGCGTACAATGCGGTGAGTGAACTTTAGTTGCATATCATGGACATAAGTTCCTACTATCAGAAGTATGACTCCAAACTCATGTTATTAACAGCTACCAGCGTTGGGGTAGTTGCAATCGTGCCGTTATCAACATGCAGGAGATTTGCTCTACTGCTTAGACTAACGATTTGTGTGCGTGCGTGTGTCGCTAGACCACCAATTTATTTAGCAGGTCTCAGGTTGTTCGGTGTACGTGCAGCTAGTAAATATGTCGGAAATATACGACGTGCGATAGTCATATAACCACAAAAATGGACGATAATAATTAAACCATTGATGTGATGAATGATCCAAAACAAAATAGAGATGATTGATCCGATCGAAAGGTTTATTAAAATAAAAGGCATTTACAGAATCAAGAGGAAAATATTGGAATAATGTAAAAACATGAAAAGTGGAAGAAATTGGAAAATAATTTACAAAAGAATGAAGTGAATTGAAGTTCAGTTATAACGCCCCACCATATTGATGAATAAGTTGGAGAGACTGAACAAACTTTTTGTAGTACAAAGATTAGGTTTGTGAAAATGTATTCTGATAGCTTCAGCGGTACATAAAAGACGAATCCGTAAACCATATGGTTGAACTTTCCTATTGTTAATATAAGGAAATGAATTATTCAGTTCCTGTAAATACATGCGTAAACTTAAACACAACTAATAATTTGTTAGATGATTAGAAGTAGTCGACAGAAAACTCTGAAGTTCAGCTTCATGCTATTTGATACTCATCAACAAGATGTGACTATAATTTTGAAAGAACTGGTGCTTCCTGATTGGTTTAACACCGTATTACTCAGTTTTCATAGTCTCATATGTAGTCATTGAGCTGTTGGGGTTACAGCTGACTTTCTGTAGGACTGAAGTATCTACAAGTGATTAATCATTGAACAGTACCCAATGTCGTGTTTTTTGTAGCTCTTTACTACGGATAGGATTTTATCTATTAGGGTATCAGTTCTCTCAAGATTACTGGTGGGTTTTACTGATGAGTGCTAAATGGTATAAGACCTAGGCTTTATTCAATATTATATTTTGGTACAATATAGAATTCTCAGCACAAGCTATTTCAACAACAAAAAAAGAAAGGACAAAGGTGATAAAAAGGATCTGAAATTACAAGTTTTCAAATTAGAGACATGTTCAAGAATACAGGTTATTGACTAGGTTGACTTTAACAACCTGTTCGTCATAGAGTATATTTTCTAGGTAAGGTATTATAGAACTTTTATACTTTTGTTTGCGTATACAGATTTTAATGTAATGACGTCTCGTTTTACCAGAGGATATACAAGGAGAAAGATATGAGTGAAAGAGATGGTTAGCATCTGATAAGATAACACGTGCCAGGAGTTTGCAAGACCTGAGATGTCTATCCATAACCATATTAATAATGACCTCGAAAGACTCAGCACACATCTTGCTAACCACAATACAGCAAAGTCTTTTCTCAAAATCTCGGGAAAGAACAATGGAGAACAGTAAAGAATAATAGGTAATATTGCAAGAATTGACAAATTGTAAGAGTAAATGACGAGTAATCCCAAAAGCATGCAGACACTTTACATAGTAGGTCGGACGGAAAATTTTCTTCGATAACAGTAAAACATGAGAAGACCAAGATAGGGCAGAGAAAAAAGTAACACCAAGATAATTAACCTCCGACACTGTGTTTATCAAAAAGTCTCCAATGGTACAACCATTAAGGGATCCCAAAATGGTGTTTAGATGCCATTCATGTTTCATGCTAAAGTTAACAGCTTGAAATTTAGATGGATTAAGTATGAGACCATTAACAACAGACCAACATTGAATAAGAGACAAAATCTCATTCATTTCTATGGGATGTACAGAGGTAGAAATTGGCATACATACAGTGAGATCGTTCACATATTTCACAAAAGTGTTTTGTTTGGAAGATGACAGATCATGCCGCAAAAAGGAGAAAAGAAGAAGTGAAAGAACAGCTCTTTGTGGTACACCTTCTTGAGACAGTAGAGACTCTGAACACTTTCCTCCAAATACAATGTACTGTTCCCTTCCAGAGAGGTAGGAACATAGCCAGTTGGTTATCCAGCTGTCAGTTTTGATGCTGAATAACTTGTTAAGTGAACGTTGTCTTGATATAGAATCAAAGCAGAAGTATAGTCCAGAGAAGTGCATCGAACATACTCCTTAACCTTTTCCAAGTTGAACACTATATTGCGATGCAGAACAGCGACAACATCTAAGGTGCGTTTGTGAAAATTTTACGACCTTTCACTCTACAAGTTACAAAAATGTACAATTGGAGACATTATGATGGCTGACAACATGTATTAAGAAGAATGAATTTTATTCAAATGACGATTTTTGAACTGCGGACACTTAACTGGCGATCACCCAATATTTTTCGTCAATATCGATTGGTATGTTTGGAGCGATTATGAGTTCATCTAGTCTGCGAACGGTACAAAGACTCTGCAACCAAAGACCAAGAAGCACGAGGAATCACGACAGGAAAAAATCAAACGTATATATACAGTATAAAATTATCTTTGGGAAGCGTTACAAAATAACATACTAAAAGATACAACGCACCAATAGCGTTTAAGATTCTCCCAAGTGGGAAATATGACATGAAAGTAGAAATGAGCGCTCTTGGCGCGAAAACAAAGAAATTCAAATTTTCAAAATAAAATCACAAGAATATGGTATTTACCATGTAAGTACTGAAGATCTAACATCTTTAACATCGATCGAAAAATAACAAGACGGGAACTCTCTGAAATACCCTATACTGAGAATTCTATATTATACCAAAAATATAGTACTGAATAAAGTTAATAATAATAGTAATAATAGTATTAATAATAATAATAATAATAATAATAATAATAATAGCCTTATTCAATATTACGTATTGTATTACAGTAAGAAATTCTCAGCATGGAGTATATGTCGATCATTGTGACATCTATCTAACATTCTATCTATCAAACATACTAATTATAATTTAACTTTAATAAAAGTATTTTAAAAGTAGTTCCCACATATTCAATCATTAAAATGTTCATACAAATTTATCTAATGGGAAATATGACTGAAGCTAAAAAGGAATCATAAACACTGATAGAATAAGATGAATTCATTGGTATTGTCAATTGGTTACAATCAATGTACATACATACATACATACATACATACATACATACTTACTTACTTACTTAATTACTTAATTACTTAATTACTTACTTACTTACTTACTTACTTACTTACTTACTTACTTACTTACTTACTTACTTACTTACTTACTTACTTACTTACTTACTTACTTACTTACTTACTTACTTACTTACTTACTTACTTACTTACTTACTTACTTACTTACTTACTTACTTACTTACTTACTTACTTACTTACTTACTTACTTACTTACTTACTTACTTACTTACTTACTTACTTACTTACTTACTTACTTACTTACTTACTTACTTACTTACTTACTTACTTACTTACTTACTTACTTACTTACTTACTTACTTACTTACTTACTTACTTACTTACTTACTTACTTACTTACTTACTTACTTACTTACTCACTTACTTACTTACTTACTTACTTACTTACTTACTTACTTACTTACTTACTTACTTACTTACTTACTTACTTACTTACTTACTTACTTACTTACTTACTTACTTACTTACTTACTTACTTACTTACTTACTTACTTACTTACTTACTTACTTACTTACTTACTTACTTACTTACTTACTTACTTACTTACTTACTTACTTACTTACTTACTTACTTACTTACTTACTTACTTACTTACTTACTTACTTACTTACTTACTTACTTACTTACTTACTTACTTACTTACTTACTTACTTACTTACTTACTTACTTACTTACTTACTTACTTACTTACTTACTTACTTACTTACTTACTTACTTACTTACTTACTTACTTACTTACTTACTTACTTACTTACTTACTTACTTACTTACTTACTTACTTACTTACTTACTTACTTACTTACTTACTTACTTACTTACTTACTTACTTACTTACTTACTTACTTACTTACTTACTTACTTACTTACTTACTTACTTACTTACTTACTTACTTACTTACTTACTTACTTACTTACTTACTTACTTACTTACTTACTTACTTACTTACTTACTTACTTACTTACTTACTTACTTACTTACTTACTTACTTACTTACTTACTTACTTACTTACTTACTTACTTACTTACTTACTTACTTACTTACTTACTTACTTACTTACTTACTTACTTACTTACTTACTTACTTACTTACTTACTTACGCCTGTTACCTCTTATGAAGAAGTATATGCCGCCCACCAACATCTAAATCTAACTTTGTCTTTGGTGAATGGATATTTTTGTGTTGCTACATTTGAAGAATAATTATGAAACACATGAAGACATGTTTGTAATGAATAAATATTCATGTCTGTATTATGTAATAATAACAATAAAATTGGATAAATTAACAAAATAAGATGAATGAAACTCAAGAAAGTACCAGTAATAAAAGAGAAGAATGTGTTATCGAGAACATGTAATAGAATAATCCATAGTTTTAGTAGTTGAATTTTTGAGTTAATCTAAGCTAGACCACTATTGAAAACTTTGAAGCATTGGACAGCCGTTACACCTAGTATAGAACTCTTCAGCTGTATACATTCACGATCCTGCACGTTGGACTCAAACTCAGTGGTGGTCTAGTTTGGATTGACTCATGAATTCAACTATTAAGGTTACTACAATCTCTACAAATCTCCATTCTGATAATAGATAATTGCATACTAAAAAAATATAAGTTAGGAGGGTAGTAGAGATCTACTGTTATATTCTTTTAAATACACAAGTTTGGCTTCAACTTTCTACTGACGATGATGTTGGTTTAACGCAGAAGATTCGAAGTGCTTTGAGTATTGACTATTTTGAATGATTTTAAAATATCAAAATTATATCTAATACCAAGCATGTGACATAAAATCACGCCATTGAAAATACCTTTTCATTTTAATGTTTGTGGAATGTACTCTGAAATGTGAACAAGAACTATCCTTTCTGTTTCATTCCATTTTATCTGCTACAACTATGTTTTTCCATTCAACCAAAATATTTATTTATTTCATTTGAAAAAATAGATATTGGTATAGAGGGGCACCGAATACATATGCGCCACACAAATCTCATTTGATATGTGTGAGGGCTGTGATATTGACCGGGTGCCCAAGCAGGTGGTTTCCTTAGGGGGCCACGCCCGGAGCCTTCGCCCTGAAGGTCTGATCCACAAGGCAGTGGAGCATCGTAAGGAGATGCAGTCCCATGGTAGCCGGTGACCAACGATTGGTTCATAAGCCGTTGGTTTCCTTAGGATTTTGGAGACAATGTGCACAATTGGTTTGGAATCAGGATTTTTAAACTTCTCTAGGTGGATCCTCCGTATTCACCAACCTCGTTTAAGGACGGGACATTCACTTTCCGTTCTCTCAGTTTCGTAAACAGCACCCCCGCCACGAGAAGGCAGTGAGTAATACTTCCCTGGCAGTGGTTATATGCACGTGGCCATGTGAGAGCATTTCGATAAAGAGAGCTGACTCACCCCACTCTCGGCCGTACCAGGGAATTTGGGGGCTCAACCAACATAAGCTGCATGAATTCCAACATTTCTTTTTTGTTTTTTAAACACAATACTTTTGTTTGAATTTTCTATTAATTATCCCAATATTTTTTGAAACATTTATCATGGACCTGATTACATACAGATATTATTCATAATTAACCAGTTTAAACAAACTCAATATATGAAGGTTAACTACAATATCTTCAGAGTGGGAAAATAGACAGTCTAAACGTTTGATCAGATTACCTTGGATTCATATGTCTGTAATAATCAACTCCAATAGTTTCACAATAAAGTGTTGATAGAATACGATATCATTCTTAAGCATAACCTTTCATTTCTAACTTGGCTTAACATTTAGATTTTCAAATCCTATTCTTGTAACCAAGGTACTATCACATGCAAATAAGTCACTAGTGAATAGCTAACTATTAGAATCATCAGGTCAGGGCCCATCAGTTCACTAATTAGAGTGATAATCATTCAATATCTTTGGTAACAACTGTTGCCCTCCTAATATACCTGAACCCCGTCAGTCAAAACCTCTCAAAAGAACTCTAGGAGTTACTTCTGAAAATGAAATCAATCTGTGACAGTCGCTACCATAACATTAAATCAATCTTCACAAAATCCCTTCAAGCAAAGAATGATTTGTTAAGTTTAGTTAGATTATAGACAAGTCAATGGATCACATCTTATATACATCTAATAAATTTTACAACCAAATTCACTTGGTATTGTTTACTTGAATCTTTCCATTGTTGTTTAGGACTGCAATTGATCAGTCTCTTATTGGCATATGTACATACTGTGTGTATTGCCTTAATTCACAAGGATTATAAGGAAATATGGATATTGACTAGCAGTGGAATCCAAGATGCTCGTTTCCTCCCATTTAGGACTTGTCAGCTGGATATACCCGTATCTCAGAGTGGATGTTCACTCTGGAACTCGAACTCAGTACCATTCACTTCAAATGTCATCGTGTTATCCACTTATATATTAAGTTCTGATAGCCACTTGCTTGTACAGTGGGCTGAAGTTTAAATTCACTTGGTATTGTTTACTTGAATAGTATACATGAATTAAAAGATACACTGAGTAAAGCACCTTAGCTGATTTTATATTTCTTTCACATAATCTTCTAATCTTAATATTTAAATACCTACAATCATCATTAAGTTTTATCAGTGGCCTTGACAATTGTCTGGGTCAACTTTTATTCACCATAACCTATGACCCATTTTGTTTCACAGATTGTATTAAACCTGTCTGATTGTTTTCGTAAAAAAAATCTATTTTTTCTGACGAACATTCATTCAATTGTTTTATGAGTTCAAGGCTGATTGAACTAATATGTTAACTAAATCGTAATATGTACTTTTGTTCAAAAAACCCTGGAGTTAAACATACATTTCAGTTATACATTACTATTTTAACTAATCATTTATATGAATATCGGAAGGGTTTCTTTGGATTTATTTATTTATTTGAACACATAAATATTGGTGCAAGAGGGCACCAAATACATATGCGCCCCAAATGCCCTGGTATGGCCGAGAGTAGGGTGGGCTCGCCCTCCCTCTCTAAATGCTCTCACACGGCCACGCGTATATAGCATCTACCAGGGAAGTCCTACTTACTGTCTTCTCTTGGCGACGGTGTTGTTTACGAAAATGTGAGGACGAAAAGCGAATGTCCGGCGCTTTAACCGGATCCCAAAACAATGGTGCACATGGGCTCCAGTATCCTGTGGGAACAAATGGCGTATGAACCAACCGTTGGTCACCGGCTACCATGGGACTGCATCTCCTAACAATGCTCCACTGCCTTGTGGATCAGACCTTTAGGTCAAAGGCTCGGGGTGTGGCTCCCTAAGAAAACCACCTGCTTCGGTTTGGGCACCTGGGCGGTATCACAGCCCACACACAATTATGATGAACTGTCCATATTTTTTTGGATATTACAGTAATTTCAATAGTTGAGATCATGAGTCAGTTGAAGCTAGACCACCATGGAAAATCTGGAAGCATTGAACGGCCGTTTCGTCCTATTGTGGGACTCCTCAGCCGTGCGCATTCACTACTCCGTCTCGCGAGATTCAAACCTAGGACCTGTCAGTTTTGCGCGCGAGCGTTTTCACTACAAGACCACTGAGCTGGCATCCAGCGGTGTTGATGTCCAACTTCAATTAATCCACGAAATTGAGTGACACATCCAGGACTGATAAGTTCTGGGTTCAAATCTCGCGAGGCGGCGTCGTGGATGCTCACTGCTGACGAGTCCTACAGTAAGACGAAACGACCGTTCAGTACTTCCTGGTTTTTCGTGGTGATGTAGCTTCAATAGACTCATGATCTCAACTATTGAAATTATATGAAAATTATTGCTTAATTCCATTGAATTATCAATATAAGGGTTTGGGAAAATTAATAAACGTTATTGACGTTACCGATCAATCTTAGTCAGATATCTACTGAAGTTTCGTTCTATTATGGAACTACTCAACAGTGAACATTTACAATCTTCAAGTAAATTAGTTACAGTGAATAAAAGGCAATGAAGTGGAAAGCTAATTGATATTCAATTGATCATTTATTTTAATTAGATTGGTTCATATTAACCAATATAATTCACGAGTCTTCAATGATTGTCAGTATAGGATGGTAGAGATTAATGAATTTCATCGAAATCACAAACCTACTAAAGTTAAACAATTATAGATCACCAACATAGACGGTCTGTATCGAATGATTGGGGTGCCGGCTAACGTCAAAGTCACACCTTACGGTTAGTACCTGACGTGGTGGTGGTCTAACATTGATCTATTGATGATATCAACAGTGAATATATTGAAGTTTTAATGAATATAGGTTTGGGATTAGATCAGTCTTGTTCGTCGCATAATATATAAGCTAGAATCGATATTGTAGAGATTTGTACTCTTATTTATTTGTGTGTCTATGTGTATGAATCCTAATAAAACTCCATCACATTCTGAAGGAAGATATAAAGAGGAAAAGATATGAATAGAATGGTTGATCTGTTTGCGATAAAATAATAGTTGGCAGTTATTTCAGAGATTTCGAATATCTATCAACAGTCGCACTCATACATACTTCATAATATTCACTGCACACTTTACTAACAGCTTTCAACACTTTATGTAACACATTGTAACATTTCCTTAAAAGTTATGAAAATAGTAATAGTAGGGGATGAGTGATAGTATACAGTATACAGGAGTTTGCAAGCTGTAAAAGTGAATATGGGAGAGTGAAAAAAGACAGGTAATGCCTTTTGTATAGTAAGCTAAACTTAGGAGTTCCTTGATGTTAAGAGCGAACACGAGTAAGGCTCACAACAAGATAAGCGACATTTGACATAGTTTTTATAATAAATTCCCCAGGAATACAAAGGTCATACGATTCCAGCAGAATGTTTAAAACCTTTTCATGTCTTAAACAAAAATTAACAGTTCGGTACTTAAAAGGATTGCATGTAAGATTATTTATAATAAACAAGCATCTAGTGTGCAGTAAGAATTCATTAACTTAAAAACGATTCGAAGAGGGATGAACTAGTATACACCTCTTTACGGTATACCAGCTTCTCTTGTTAAAGAAGTGGAACATTTTCCTTCATACTCAATATAATGTTCTCTTCTAGAGAAATATGAATACGGTTAGTTATCTAGCTCTTGGTGTTAAAACTAACAAGTTGACCTAATAACTACGCTCTTGGAACAGAACTGAAGACGGAAGTATAATCTAGAAATAAATTAATATATTTGTAACATCCCAATGAATAGAAAAATTAAATTATTTGATGTTTCGTGACTCAGTATAAGCCACTTCTTCAGAGCGTGAATAATCAAATCAAAATTAATCCAAGTTTAAAAAGAAAGAAAACCAATGCAAATGTACTACAGTTAAGAGTTATGTACTTGCTGGTACTATATATATATATATATATATATATATATATATATATATATATATATATATATATATATATATATATATATATATCCAAAGGTTTTGGATGGCACTAAACTGATAGATAATGAATAAGGCAGTTTGAAAACCTAAATATAAATATTTAGACTAACACCAGACCATAATTGCAAACATAGATTCGCTATTATGACACGTTCTCCCCAGTGTTTGTATAATACTGAAGATTAATCATAACATTAACTAGTAATATTAAATATTCATTAAAGAAATTATGGTACTAAGAATATTTTTAATCAGATTATCGAATTAAAAGTATGGGGGTTGTGGAGATTATTAACTTTTTGTTTGAGATCATGAACCGATTGATGTTAGACCACCACCTTTGGAAACCTGGAAGCACTGGACGGTCGTTTCGTCCTATTGTGGAACTCCTCAGCAGTGCGCATCCAGGATCCCGCTCGCGGGATTCAAACCCAGGGCTTTCGGTCTCGCGGGCGAACGCTTTACCTACTGGACGACTGAGCAGGTATCCAATGGTGATGAACTAATCGTGTGGTATATGCTTCTTATATTAACATAAATAGAAAGATGTTTTTCATTATTCCAACTTATTCTGAATTATAAAATTACATCATTCATAACTGATTGATTTCAATCCATTATCTTTCTGTAATACGATTAATCTATTTTCAGTTACTTATTACATAATCATCTAATGTTTTTTTCACTATTACTTTCATGTGTTCTAATCACTATTTCAATGTTCTGGAATCTTCCGACCCTCCCACAAACTTTATTTATTCGAAACAACAATTTTATGATCTCTTTAACTCTAACGGAATCTTTGCTACATCATGATACACATATATTCATCCTTAATCACCGTCTTATGTATAAGTAGGTCAATATCTGTAATAACATTGATTTTAAAATATTTTAGGTTGTAAGCAGCTGATGAGAACCTAACGAAATAAAATGAATTCATACTATTCTGCATCAATCTTTGTTCTTGCTCTCTTTAAAATAGTAAAGGGAACTATGTGTATGACGTTGGGCATGTCAATCGGCGAGACTCTAATTTATGGACGACTTTTGAACGAATCTTAAGTGACCTTGAAAAATATTAGCCAATCAGCAAACAGTGAGTTTAGAGTAAAATATATTATACAAAACCAAAGAAATAAAGTGGATACACTACTTATACGTGGTTCAAAAATTTGTTAAGGCAAGAAAGAGGTTCGGAGATTCTAAAATCGTAGTGCATGCGGTAGAGGAAATCATCCATATGGCTACAGAATAGTCGGTCTCTGGAACCATGATAAGGTCGCATAAGCTCTTTCAGCCTCGACCACGTAGCTTCAATATTATTTGTGTGTACTCCGGTTGTTGAGTATACAAAATGCCACCTTTGGATAACGACAGGATGCATATAACCAAGCCTATGTATGAATCTGTATGCTCTACAATCATCTGTCTCTTTTTGTAGTACCTGGCTGCAGCCAATGTTATTAGTACTTTTATAATCCAATTCGCACTAACTGTCATAATTTGCTCTAGTTAGGAATTATATACGGGGTTTTCATCACGAACTGACATAAGCTATAATGCCAAAACTCTATTTAACCAAATGGATGAAAAACTTCCGTGCCAAAATCCGAGATCTTTTATCTTATACGTGATTGTTTCCTCCACAAATTATAGTCTCGCCATTTTGTTTGTTACAACTGCCCAATTATCACATTTTGCATAAAATCCCCTGTAAACCGATCGTACGTTAGAATTAGGCATTGAAGTTGGCGCTGTGACCTTGAAATCTCTCAAACGCTTCTGATTGGCACGTCCATAAATTAGAGTCTCGCTTGTCCATCTACATAGTACGGTTAAATGATGATTATAAACCAGTATAAGTAATTAAGATTAATAGTTACAGTGTATGATTAGAGTTAAGAATTAGATTTAAAGTTTTCATCATGAATTGACATCAGTGATAATCCCAAAAACTCGATTTGATCCAATGGATAAGTGAATTTCATTACAAAATCCAACACCTATTCTCGTAAACTTGATTAGTTCTTCTATAAATTATAGTCGTACCGATAATTTTATATTACAACTTATTCAATTTATAGTTTATAGATTACAATTAGGTATTGTAGAGTAGATTATTATTTTTTTTTTGTATTTCACTCTAGATGAATACATATTCCTATTGATTAATATTGACGTCATTTCGAACGAAACAATCGATTAATCAATTTATGAAAAGAAACAAAAAAAAACACTTAGCAACATACCCATTTACCAACCCTTTATTTTGTACACATGCAATGCATGTATGTTGTTTTCTTTTTTTTTTAAAAAAAACTGTCTTTAAATAAAAAATATTTCTCTATAGGAAGTTCAAACAAGAAAAAAAAACACATTCCGATTGATGGTTTTTGTGGAGATGATATTAATTTAATAATTGAATTCATCAATTGATTAATTTTAGATCACCATGGAAAAGTTGGAATTATTGGATGACTATTTCTTTCTAGTATGGAACTGATCAGTAGTGCGTATCTTCGATCCCACATGTGAAATTTGAACCCAGGAACTCATTGAAGACAACGGTAGACAGTGGCACAATATCGTGGACTGGTTGAAGTTAGACATTAACACTGTTGGATGGCAACTCAATGGTCTAAAGGTTAAGCGTTCACGCATGATACTAAAAGTCCTGGGTTGGAATCCTGTGTGCAGGATCGTGGATGTGTACTGCTAACGAGTTTCATATTAGGGTGAAATGGCCATCCAGTACTTTCGGGTATTCAATGATGGTCTAGCATCAATGGACTCATGCTCTCAATTAAAAATCTATCTTAGCTGAACAGTATTTTTATTTCATCTATTTGTATTTGATAAGTTTAAACAGCATTTCAAATATTTCCAGTTATTCATTCAAGAAGTTCAAAAGATCTCATATCTTGTCCGTATATATGTTTAGCAGGACTATATAGTCCCTATATTCTGAGTCAGTTAAAAGTTATATATATATAGTGAAAATGATTAGAGAATATACACTGGTGTACAGGCATACTGGAGTTGATACAAAAGGAATGTAGCATTTTTAAAATTGAATTTAAACTTCGCCAATTGCACAAGCTAGTGTCTATCAGGACTTAATAGATAAATGGATAACGCGATGGCGTTTGAAGTGCATGTTACTGGATTCGAGTCCCAAGGTGAACATCAACTCTGAGATGCAGGTACTTCCAGCTGACAAGTCCCAAATTGGATGAAACGCGTGTCCTAGATTCCACTGCTAGCCACCATCCATCTTTGTTTATAAAATTGTTTATATTATATGGAAAAACGGGATTCATAAATTATTTTCACCGAATATTTGTCACAAAGATAATGTGAAGCACATGATACAGATTAAGTGTATAATCACATATGATAATATTTTAGAGTACAGTATTATAATGAGAGTATAAACCTTACTAGTTATATCTTGTAATCAGAAAGTTGCCTTTAGTAACCAGTTTAAGGCGAACATATATGCACGCTATGAGGGAGGTCATGATGTAACAAAGTAAGTGGCAAACAGAAACCAGTATTTAATTAGTAAGATTTTATATTTGCGAATGGATATTGTAGCAGACATGGATCCTGGTAATGTTAAAGAATATCTTTGTTGAAGATCATTATCCATAAAGTTGGCAGTAGACAGGATCAATTCAATATAATTTTAGCCAAAAGGCATGGAACATTTCTTTCATGCTAGTTTAGTTTTTGTCTAAAATAAATACGCATAACCCAATATGGAAGTAGATTCATGATTCACAATTTCTATGGCTCAATGATACTTATGAATCACTGAATTGTCATACAATGATTATCAGTTTTTCAGTTTACTCCTGACTAGGACAGATAAATTTCGACTTTTTGTATTTTTGTAGTGAACAAGAACATGAGCGGGTACAACCGAATGTAATTAAAAACGAAATTACAAAACATCGCACTACAATCTGAGAACCATACAGTAAATACCTAATTTGCAAAATATCAATCCATTGACTCAAACTTGACTGTTTCTTTCAGAAATATCAGTCCATCATCTCATATTTCATTGTTCGTACATTTTCATACTAATTGCCTTCCGTTACTGTCCTTTCCTTCTCGATCTTCTATTGAAATACATTGTATTCCTGACTATCGTTATATACTACTTATGTGTATATAAGTAGCGCACATCATATTTTTATCAGAATGAGGATTTATAGAGATTGTAATATTTATTACAGATTATTAAACGCCTAACGATTATTAGATAACAAACATCAGAAGCAAATCAGTATATACAGTTCGTTTTATGTAGAATACCTCAGATCAGTGTATAAGTTTTCATTCAGATTCGAACCCTGTACTCATTAGATTATTTACTAGGATACTAAGTTAAAATATTGATTAACTTATTATGATAGTTTTACAATTATAGTGAATCTTAAGAATTGATCATGTCTAGTGTAACTTCAATTAACGCATTCTGATGGGTATTACATAAACGTTATCAAATGGAATGAATGAAGTGTTTGTAAACATTAACTGATAAATATATTATCTTGTAATTTGACTTTACTCAATTCTGATATTTAAACTCTTATTCATATAGAGCGTTGCATATTCATATATATTAAATAAATCCTCCACTTTATGAAGTTGACGGTATAACTCGATAGTCGTAGTCATAGTAGTAGTAGTAGTAGTAGTAGTAGTAGCAGTAGTAGTAGCAGTAGTAGTAGTGGTAGTAGTAGTAGTAGTAGTAGTAGTAGTAGCAGTAGTAGTAGCAGTAGTAGTAGTGGTAGTAGTAGTAGTAGTAGTAGTAGTAGTAGTAGTAGTAGTGGTAGTAGTAGTAGTAGTAGTAGTAGTAGTAGTAGTAGTAGTAGCAGTAGTAGTAGTAGTAGTAATAGTTGTAGTAGTAGTATCACAAATTCATGAAACTTGTACATACCAAATATTGTTAATTAAAAAATCACAGATATTTGACACTTTGATGAGTCATTCTGGATCCAATCGATTATATTATCATCATCATCATCTTTGTATACATAACTTCTAACAAAGATTGAAACTTCATTTTTGTCATAGAGTAATTAATTACCTAGAAATTTTGTAATTTATGTAAACACTATGAATATAACATTGTAATAATACAAGTCGTCTGTATGAAATTCGGTTATATTTGTAATTGTCAGTAAGGGTATGGTTAAAAAACAAATAATAATCGATAAATATTCGTGTGACTGTTAAAGTATTTAAGATATTAGGGAAAGAAGTGTAGTTGTATTTTTTTAGATTGTTGCCAAGGTTATAAAAAGAATGGAGACTGGTTTACATGTTATCAGAACAGAAGTGCTCAATGTAGTCAGCGATATATTTATATTTTTGTTGTTGCTGAAATCAATTATTGGATTGATTATAGAAAATTTCTTGATTCAGTCTCAATAGTTAAATACAACAAGGCTTAGATTGATATCATGAATGGACCAATGTTAGACTACCATTGGAAATCTGGAAGTACTGGATGGCCATCTCACCCTAGTATGGGACTCATCAGCAGTACACATATACGATCTCGCACACAGGATTCCAACCCAGGAAGTTTAGTATCACGCGTGAACGCTTAACCTTTGGACCATTGAGTTGGCATCTAATAGTGTTAATGTCTAACTTCGACCAATTAATGATATTGCGCCACGTCCACCAATGTCTTCAGTCAGTAACTGCCTCACAACAGACACGGTTGAACTCCACTGGTCACTGCTTCTCACTAGAACTCCAGGAAATACCTCTTGAAGACCGTCACTAGTGAGCATATGATGATTATAATCAGAGAACGGTTTATGTAGAGATTGTACTAACTTAATAATTCAATTAATGAGTCAATTGAAGCTAAACCACCATTGAAAACCTGAAAGCACTGGACGCTCGTTTCGTTCTTGTATGGAACTCCTCAGCAGTGAGCATCTGCGATCTCGGGACCGTGCATTATAATCTTAAAGCTTCAATGAATCTGACTTCGAATATTCTGTTCCTCATTTTCTTGATCTGTGATTATAATTTTTATCTATTTATTATCAATTAAATACATATCTTACTAATTAAGGAAATATATTTTTTCCTTGTTAATATTCAGGACTTAATTTTAATCGATCTTCGTTGAAATATATGCATCCAGGGTGAACTGCCTCGATATTACTAATTCATAAGTGAATAACATTTATATATGTTCAACAGTAAAAGTATTTTGGTTGGTTCAGTAATTACAATCTGTTCATTGAATAGCGTATGTACCAGATGAAAATATTGAACACTTTTGTATTTTTCTTTGAGTGCATGTACCTGTGTCTTATTTAACTAGATGATGTACTTATGTAGTAAATAATAAGACAAGTGGGGAAAATCAAATCTATTTGAACATAAAATTACAGAATATCTTGATAGTCTGAGAATCGTACAGTAAAAACGTCAATCAATTGTTTCCAACTTGCCTGTTTCTTTGCAATCAATCAATCAATCGTCTCAGACTTCACTGTTCCTTCATTCATATACCAATTGCTTTCTGTTCCCGTTCTTTTCTTCTCGATATTCTTGATCTTCTGTTGCCAGACATTCTATTCCTGACTAGCGCTATATACTACTTATATCGATATAAGTAACAAACACCACACATAGTTTAGTGTTTTAAGTTTCATATGTTAACAATGTATTTGGAAGTTAAGTATATAAAAAATACTGATGACAATAAATCGAATAATACCAGAGACTAATCATCTTACAACTCCTTTATTCATAGATATTCCTCCTGAGAAAACCACATTCATGAATTAAAGCAATCTGACTATACTGGCTGGAACAATCGTTCCTCAAGATCCTACCATGCCAGACAGGTCGGTTGAAGAACGTCAAGCCTAAAAGCAGCAAACTCAAGGTTCAAAGGCGAAGTTCTACTACTGACTGTACAGAGGTGTGGCAGCAGTAAGTTGTTTCCTTCAGACAACCAGCATAACAGCGATGCTGCCTTCCCAGAAGTAGGGGTAGGGTTAGAAAGGGTCGACCCATAAAAATGCACACCTCGCCTTATCCCACAGATATCCATCTCCAGTGGTAAGGTCTCAACAAGTACGGAGCTAACACGAAAATTAGTCACAGAAAGATCATGTGTTACTGGCCTCAAGCAGTTGTCCCTTTGGCACTGCGGTCACACTCTCAGGTCACTAAGACCTTCTCTAACCCAATTTTCTTTTCAGATACCTCCAGAAGGACCCTTCCACGGTGTGAGCAACCGTGGAATCTTTCAAGTTATTTTTTGAAGTCGTCAGTTATTTCTGAAACACACAACCTTCATATATGAATTATGATTATTATTGAAAATCAAATTACTTTGTGTTAAGTAATAAAACGTTACGTTTCTCTTTTAAATCATCAAATGACTGTAATATAAAAAGGAATAATATGTCTAGAAGTACAATATACATAAACTATTACATAATCTATCAATGAAAAGCAACCGTGATCTTGTCACATCACTAATATCATCAACTTGATCTGACAAAATAAAAATAACGAACATGATTATGATTTACATTTGGTAAGATTAATGAAATTTCAATGAAACTTAATTAATACCTTTTTGGAATAAAAATAGTAGAATTAAGTTGACAGTATTGGTAAGTCTTGCAAAGTGAACGCTATATTCGTTTCCTAAGCTGTTCTGTAACCCCTAAGCTAGAACTATACAGCGACCTGAACAACGAGAGAGAAGACGCAAAGTATGCGAAAAGTACTTTACTCCAAGGTTCATTTTAACACAGAAAATATAGGGTTTTCATAATATTTTTAAATGTCCTTGGGTTGCTCGAAGATCCTGGAATGCTACCAAACACAGTAGCAGTATAGCAACCAGCCAATCAGAACCTATGCATATCACGTTTCACTTCCTTGATATTTCTGGCTAAAACTTCAAGTGAACTCTGATTGGACGAAACGCTTCTTAGTAATTCCTGATGCTTGCTTGTCTTTTGCGAGAAATTTTCTAGATCACCCCAACAAGTATCGACTAGGTTTAAAACGATATTAGTTGTTCTCAACAAGTGTTTGATGTATTTCAATTAGATTCTACAAAAGATTAGTCGCAGTATATAATAGTTTTCATTCTTCCAAGTATTTATTATGCTGATAATTTGTTGATCAAAGCTTCCAGCTGAAGAAAACTGAAGTATTCAAACTATAATTTGATGAATGTTATTACATTTCAACTACCTGATAGTTTGTTCGACACATAATATCCAAAATATGTTTGAATTCATGAATCAATTAAAGCTAGACCATCGTGAGAAAGCTGAATGGCTATTTCATCCTAATATGGGACTACTCAGTAACGAGTACTCACGATCCCACCCGCTGGATTCGAACCCAGTACCTATCGGTCTCATAAGCGAACGCTTAAACTCTAGACCATTAAACCGGTATCCAATGGTATTAATGTCTAATTTGAACTAATTTATTTAACATGAAATACATAACTAACTGAAATAGTATTGTTGTTTAAAAAAGTAACCGAAAATCTTAATCAATCAATCAATTAGAAAAACACAGATTTCTAATAGAACGTTTTGTGAATTAATGAGTAATTAACACAATTGACAAGTCTCATGTTTACATGATGGATATACATAGAATAAATTTCAGTATCATTAATAAGTTAGTTTAAATGAACAATTTAGGCGCCTTTTTCAGGTATTTAATTGATTTAGATTCAAGTAATGTTTTAAACTTAATGGTTAATATTATAATTAAAAATGGATAATGGTTAACAGTGAAATCCGATTTGATGCGTGTTTCGTCCTATTTAAGACTTGTCAGCTTGTTAGGTTCCGAGAAACATAATCAATAGTAACCTCGGGATCCTTTTATGGACCAATACTAAACGTATATTTCTTATTGTATAATTGTTAAATAACTAAACTATTCATATTTATATTCCTCTCATTATAAACATTATTTTGACCGATGAACCATTATTATACGTTACGCCATTCTTGAATTATGCCCTGTGTATTAGTCACTGCCTCACACATTCACAGCCACATTTGGCCAAATCTTTACAAATGTTGTTTTCTATTTAATGGTACGTTGTGGTCTGTTTGATTGGTATATAAACTCAGTATGTTTGAAATATAAAGATTCATATTACAGAGACTGAGACTGGTGTTCTGGACTTAACTGGCTGGACTAGGTGGAAAGCAAGACCAATCAGGGCTCTAGGCTGCTCGCACGTGTTTTACGCGTCCTTGGTTCGATCGATAAATCATTGCTTCTGATTGGCAGCTTTGGGTCATAACAAAGCTAGATATACCTTCATCTCAAAGTTGATGGTTACTTTGAAACTCGAACCACAGTACTATTCGCTACAAATGCCATCGTGTTATCCACTTATATATTGAGAGTCCTGATAGCCACTTGTTTGTGCAATGGGGTCAAGTTTAAATTCACTTGGTATTATTTACTTGAATTTTCTTGTTGACTGATCAATTTTAGTTCTGAACATCAATAGGAAGATTCAAGTAAACAATATCAAGTGAATTTAACGGTTAACATTTCCTGCTGTGTAAAAGAATTGTATTTCAGGAATTCTTTGTGGAATAATAAGTAAATTGAAGTGTTGGGTAAAATAAAATCATTTAACCATTGTATAACATAAAACAAAATAAATTTACTATATTTTTTAGCGAGTCTGTTCACTTATAAGTGATGCTCACAATCAGCGAGTTACGTCACTACTTATTTACTTACTCACGCCTGTCACTCCTAATGCAGCATAGACCGCCGACCAGCATTCTCCAACCCACTCTATACTGGGCCTTCTTTCCTAGTTCCATCCAATTCTTGTTCAATTTTTCATGACTCTTTCCATTTCCCGGCGTAATGTGTTCTTTGATCTTCCTCTTCTACTTTGGCCTTGGGGATTCCATGTAGGGGCTTGTCTTGTGACGCAGTTAGGTGCTTTCCTCAATGTGTGTCCTACCCACTTCCAGCTCTTCTTCCTGATTTCTTCCTCCACTGGGATCTGCTTTGTTCTTTCCCACAGTACGTTGCTGCTAATAGTGTCCGGCCAACGAACCCGAAGTTTTTTTTGAAGACAACTGTTAATAAACACTTGTATCTTCCGGATGATGGCTTTCGTAGTTCTCCAGGTTTCCGCCCCATACAGTAGAACTGTCTTGACATTTGGATTGAAAATCCTGACCTTGGTGTCGGCTGACAGAGAGTTGTTTTGAGTTCCAGATGTTTTTCAATTGTAAATATGCTGCTCTTGCTTTGCCGATCCACGCCTTCACATCTGCATCAGATCAACCCTGTTCATTAACGATGCTGCCCAAATATGTAAAGGTTTTTACATCTTCCAAATCTTCCCCGTCAATTATGATTGGATTGGTGCATTCTGTGTTGTATCGGAGAATCTTGCTTTTCCATTTGTGTATATTGAGACCTACTGCTGCTGAGACTGCTGCTTGACTGTTCGTCTTCTCCTGCATTTGTTGTAAATAAACTACATAGTTAACCACAATAACGTGGTTTTTTGTAAACATTTTTTTTCTTTTTTATTAATTTTCTTACATTTCAAATAGATTTCCTTAATTAATGATGAAGAAAATAAAAACGACAATAGAAAAACAGAAAAACAAGATTCAACAGTCTCTTTTATATCGTTTCTTCTTCTTTTTTCTTTTTTTCTATATTTTTCATTATTATCAAACAAAAATAGAGTAAGTACATCAAAAGGATTTAATCAACAAATAAACTTTTTTTTTCCGTCAAACAGAACGTACACATTAGTGTGTGTGTGTGTGTGTGTATGTGTGTGGGTACGTATGGGGGTACGTGTGCGTACGTGTGCGTGTGTATGTGTTGGTACGTGTATATATATATAAGTAATATAAATAAATTTGAATAAATTTTAGTGTTTAAACTTTATTAAAACAAGATTGACTTGTGGTAAGCATATAGATCTCTCTTTATATATATATCAGCGTTCCACAGAGTAAAGTAGAGAGACTAATTTTGATATGAAAATCATTTATTGATTCAATCAATATATACATATAAGAAATGAAGTTAGCTGACAACAATCAGTAATAATATAATTATGTAATAATTAAAACTAAAAGTTAATTTACTAAGATTTCGAATATGATACAATAAAGAGAGAGGAAGAGGGAAAGGGGAGAGGGAGAGAATAAGTTCTTGAAGATTGTATAAACTTATTATGGTCATTTATACTCAAGAAAAGTGGCTGTAATATTTCGAAAATTTCAATGAATAACATTTGAAACGAACGGTACTGGATTCGAATCCTAGGATGAACATCAACTCTGCGATGCACGTACATCCAGCTGAAGAGTCCAAAATAGGGCGAAATGCACGTCCTGCTTTCCACTGCTAGCCACTATTCATCTTTGCTTAAACATTTTGTGACTTAAGGCTATATCGAAGCAATCTGCACAGTATTCACATATACCAACAAGAGACTGATCAATTTCAGTCCTAAATAACAATGGGAAGATACAAGTAAAAACAACATCAAATGAAATAAATGATAACAATTAATCTAATAAATTCTCATCGATTGTTGTCAATGCTTGTTGATTAGATGATAAGTATATGTCTCAAGTTATCCCAGTAATCTAAAGCTTAATCGGTTATAAGGATACCTAAAGGTTTTGGGTTTGATTTCCAGTGGGGTCATTGTTAAGGACTCTTGAGGATCTCTGTACTACGACAAAACACCTGTCTGGTGATTCCAGCTCTTTAATGATTGTCTGATTACGGTCACTTAGTGTTGATTAATAGCTCAGTAGCTTGTGTTCAATACTTTATTATCATAAATGATAATGAACAGCATAGTGACATAACGGATGCAACTGGAAGATCTAGACTTCACAGATGATCTGGCTCTTCTATCGCACACGCAAAAACAACTACAGGAGAAGACGAACAGTCAAGCAGCAGTCTCAGCAGCAGTAGGTCTCAATATACACAAATGGAAAAGCAAGATTCTCCGATACAACACAGAATGCACCAATCCAATCATAATTGACGGGGAAGATTTGGAAGATGTAAAAACCTTTACATATTTGGGCAGCATCGTTAATGAACAGGGTTGATCTGATGCAGATGTGAAGGCGTGGATCGGCAAAGCAAGAGCAGCATATTTACAATTGAAAAACATCTGGAACTCAAAACAACTCTCTGTCAGCCGACACCAAGGTCAGGATTTTCAATCCAAATGTCAAGACAGTTCTACTGTATGGGGCGGAAACCTGGAGAACTACGAAAGCCATCATCCGGAAGATACAAGTGTTTATTAACAGTTGTCTTCAAAAAAAACTTCGGGTTCGTTGGCCGGACACTATTAGCAGCAACGTACTGTGGGAAAGAACAAAGCAGATCCCAGTGGAGGAAGAAATCAGGAAGAAGAGCTGGAAGTGGGTAGGACACACATTGAGGAAAGCACCTAACTGCGTCACAAGACAAGCCCCTACATGGAATCCCCAAGGCCAAAGTAGAAGAGGAAGATCAAAGAACACATTACGCCGGGAAATGGAAAGAGTCATGAAAAATTGAACAAGAATTGGATGGAACTAGGAAAGAAGGCCCAGTATAGAGTGGGTTGGAGAATGCTGGTCGGCGGTCTATGCTGCATTAGGAGTAACAGTCGTAAGTAAGTAAGTAAGTAATGGAGTTTATTTCGTTTCCGTTTTTTTTTGTTATTTTTTAAAGTGAGAAGAAACACTCAGACAATTTACCTGTAATATTTAACTGTTTATCATAATGAATAATTTATTGTTATGTATTAGATGTATCACATTACTTACTCCTGTTATTATTGGTGGAGGAGCATAAGCTGCAAATCAGGACTCTACATTTAAACCTGTTCTGGGAAATCTTTTCCAATTGTTTCCATTTACTATCCATCCTTTTTTATATCTGATACTATTTTCCAATGTAATATGCTGTTTGACCTTTCTTTTCCCTGTTTCTCTTCAGGATTCCAAGTAAGGCTTAACTCGTGATCGTTTCTTCAATGTATGTCCTATTCACTTAGAACGTCTTTTTCTAATTTTCTCTTTAGCTGGAAGCTGGTTTGTCCTCCCCCCCATTGAAGGCTATTGCTGATAGTATCTGGTCAAAGAATATTGAGTATTTTGTGTAGATAGTTATTTATAAATACTTATATATTTTTGTTGTTGGTTGTAGTAGTTATCCAAGTTTCAGTTCCATACAGTAGAACTGTCTTGACGTTCGTATTGAAGATTCTGACTTTGATATTGTGTTGAGGATGTTAGATACCCAGAACTCATTTGGAAAAGGTCCTGATTTTGTAATCTTATCCTGAAAATTTGAATTTTATGTTTTCGCGCCAAGAGACGCTTAGTTGACTTACAGCTTACATTTCCCACTCAGAAACCCTTGACTGTCATTAGTTGACGGACCTTTATTAGTACGCTATTTTGTGACTCTCTCAAGGGCTTTTCTATCGTTGTATAAATGAGCTTGATTTGTGTGCTTAGTGACCTCTTATTTTCTGGGTGCTTGTAGAATACATTCTCCACGCCTCATCAAAACTTCTTGATCTAGTTAGCAAGGTCGGGACAACGGATTAGGATAGCTTATCGTGTCATTATATCTTTGACTTTCGATCCGTTTACCGAGTAAGGTGAACTCGTAATAGCATTCATATCATGTTAGTTAAAAGTTGTTTCGAGTTCTATATGTTCTTTAATTGAAGGAAGTAGTAGTAGATCGTAACAGTACGAAAATGTTATGACTCGATTACAAATGTATGGAAACAATAACTCTTTAAATTTTAGTAGTCTATAGTTATTGACTTACAATGAGCAAATATCGTGTAATCTATCTGATTAACAGAAGTAAATTGGTATTATTCACTATGACACCATTATTCTCTGTTTATCTATATCTAATAGTGTTCACAGATTTGAAGATGGACATATTTTATTACATTATTTCTCCTACTACATATTGTAGTAACCAACTCAATCACTGAACAGTTGCATAAACTGTTCAAATTAAATTTCTTTATATGAAGGTTGTTACTTCTCATATAATAAAAGAAACTTTCAATTTCAATAAAGTTTAAACTTCAATTAATTTTTGAATGTCATCAATGAAATAGTTACCTAATTGGTTTGCTGTAATAAAAGTCAGTTATCGAATACTAATTAATCTTATAGAGCTCTCCAAGTAACTGTATTGTTTAAGAATCACCCTTTATTTTTGAACAAACTAATACAGATATGATGATAGAATGTATATTCGTATATTTATAAATATATAATCATACTATAATTAGAGATGGATGGTGATTAGCAGTGGAATCCAGGACATGCGTTTCGTCTCATTCGGGACGTTTCAGCCGAACTTACTTTCATCCCACAATAGATATTCCTTCCGAGACTCAAACCCAATACTGTTTGCTTGAAACTACATCGTGTTTTTCATTTAGCTACTGAGTCCTGATAGCCACTACCTTGTGCAATATGGTCAAGTTTAACTTCATTTTGTATTGTTTATTTGAATTCTCCCATGGACGTTTAGGACTGTAACTGATCAGTCTCCTATGAGCATATAAGGTTCTGTAAGGATCACCTTAATATTGTTCAAGTCTTAAACATTCTAAGCAATGATGGATGGTGGCTAGCACTGGAATCCAGGACACGCGTTTTATCCTATTTTAGACTCGTCAACTACAGGTACCTGCATCTCGGATTTGATGCCCACTCCGGGACTCGATCTCAAAGCCGTTCGCTTCAAATGCCATCGCATTATCCACTTTGCTACTTATTCCATAAAACCACTTACTTGTGCTATAGGGTGATGTTTAATTCATCTTTTTATTGGTACATCCGTCTGACAAGTCCCAAGTAGGACGAAACGCTCGTCCTGGTTTCTATTGCTAGTCACCATTCGTCCCTGCTTATAATGCTTGTGAATTAAGACAATATCGGGAAAATCCGCACAGTATGCACATATGCCTTTTAGGAGACTGATCAGTTACAGTCCTCATTGTCATCGGGAAGATTCAAACAATCAATACAATAACGACTTGTAATCATACTACTTTCAAAAAATCTAGTAGCTGGATTAAATTAACATAATTTATTGTGACCACCCAAATCTAACCTTAATTTATTAAATCAATTGATTTCACATGAACTTTGTAATTATTGGCCGATAAAAGAAAAAAACACATTTTTTATAATAATGGGCTAGTCAAAGTAGTTATCATTGAAAGCCTTTTAAAAGCTACTCATAGGGATTAATACAAACCTCTTCAGTTTTGTACTTAGTAAGGTTAGAGTGACAAAAGCTATGTAGTTCAGTCAAAATTAGTATAATTGAATTTTGCATATCAACTACAAAGTGCGGATTTAACATATAGCCAATCTATATCCTCAATCACGATACTTATGAATGCGTGGATGACCAGTTAGTTTATCTTTATGTATTTTCTGCAACGGAATATTCAATGAAATATTTTATGATTATTATTAAGGATTTGTTACAACTTCTGTCAGGTGACGGATTAAGTCCATTAATAAAGTATGTAATAGCTTGTTAGATTATTGACTGAAAACTATGAATGATTAGTACAATTAATTTCAACTTGTCTAGCCATAAGATTTAATCAATTGAAGCAATAGTTTTCTTAGCATAACTGCAAGCATATAACCGTATACACCGCCCTAAATTTTTTAAAGTTAACTTAGATATGAGTAGATTCAGAATTATTCAATCAAATTCTTCTCGATTGATCTCCTTCTTCTAAGTCTAAAATGCAGCGATTTGGATGACTCTCCCGGTCTCCCACATTATACGAACATTCCATGTACTTAAATTAATGGTTGCTCTGGTTGTCAGACGGGACATCAGTCTCGTGACTTCCGAATAAACTTGACTTTCATCATGAGGCGTCATTAATCTACTAACTGAAGACTTTCTAACTCCCAGGGCAGATTTTAAATGGGATAAATTATTTTTCCTGATTAGCGTTTTTTAGTGAGTTAGTTTTCTACAGGATAGGATCGCTAACCCAATACCCAACCATCCTTCTTTATCCGGGCTTGTAACCGGCAGTAGCCCCAGAGGGGCTGCAGGTGGAGTTGTAAGTTCAAATTATATTTCAAAAATATTTATCCCAGATAGTGGAATGATACAGAAAATGTATATTATTCAGACTTTAACTTTGAGAAACTTAACTCTTAATCTCAAAAGTATAAAATTAATAATTTCAGAGTTTCTCCTGGACAAATTCAACAAACAAATCCTAATGGGATTCTGTTAATTTACTAATATAAAGGAATCTGTTAAAAATTAACCAGATTATGATTTTTCCCAGGTCGTTTCTGTTGTAACTTACGGCCTTTTGCCCTATTAATATATAACGTAACTATACCACCAATTAGAGAAACGGTGACTTATCGACCAGACCAATGACTCATAAACTCGTACGAATAGTCTACAGTTCTTATCGGACCTTCTTTCTGTCTAACCCTTCTTGTTGAATCCAGAACACCAATCTCAATCTCCGTGATCGATATGAATCATGTATTCGAATATACTGGGTTTATGTACAAGCCAAACAGATCATATCACATCACAAAATAGAAAATAACATTGATACAAGACCAAGCCAAAAAGTGGCTGTGATTGTGGGAGATAGTAATTGATAAACTGGGCATAACTCGAGAATGTTAAATCGTATAATAATAGTCTATAGGTTAAAATAAAGCTTATAATAAGAGAAACATGAATAAACATAGTTTCGTTCTATTATGGGCCGTCCAGTGCTTCCAGGTTTTCCATGGTGGTCTAAGTTCAATTGACTCATGATCTCAACTACTGAAATTACAATAAAGACTGTTTAGAGTGAAGAAAGGAAAAATAGTTCAGTCAAAACACGTTTCTTCACCTTTTTTTATTATAATAACATTATGGGAATACTGGATCAGATTCAGGGAAATTTATTTAAGCTGTGACCAATGAAGTTTAATCCGTGTTGGGTAGAGACAAGTATTTACTTCTGACAATGGATGAATAGTTGTGCAAGATCATGGATCGATCGAAGTTAGACATTAACACTGTTAGATGTTTGCTCAGTAATCTACAGATTAAGTGTTCGTGAGAGAGACCAAAGGTCATGTGTTCGAGTCCCGTATGCGGGATCGTGGACGTGTATTGTTGAGGAGTATTTTGATACTGCCTCAAAAATAAACTTTCCATTTGCGTTGTTAACTGTTGTGATTTCACTTTTTATTAATACATTATTATTAATTTGAATAATGTATTAGTTATAATAAGCTGTGAACTTATGTTACTGACATATAACAAAGTAACTTTTAAGTTTGATAAATCTAATTCACTGACTTTATATTATTCTGATAAGTAGAGAAGCGGGAGATTTTGTATGAGCGAATCGGAGTTTGAATGTACTTTGTGCTAGAGTTATAAGCATAAATGTTAATGACATAAGCGGGAAATATGAGAAATAAACACTAAGGGTGATAGTAACAAGTAGTTTTTGAGTTTTTATTCACGCTAAATTCACTTAGACCTCTTTTTAAAAACATTCTTTTCATTTCACCTTATTCCACTTTTACATTTAGCGGACGATAGGTACGTCTCATTCTCTACCATAATTCTCCTTCTTATCCCACTCATTTTCCGTGTTTTGTTTATACTATTTGCTAACTATTCAGTAACCAATTTCATTAGTAATAATTTCAGAACGTATTGTGTAATGTCGGGCAATCAGTCAGCTATAAAGTAGTACCAGGTACATATATTGCATCGGTCCAAGTTGCCACACCTCATTAGCACAACAAGATGAACACCGGATTCATAGAAGTAATAACTTCAATGGTGGTAATGTATAAAAGAAAGAATGTGTATAGGGAATTAGTTTGTAGAAAGAAAGATAAAAAGTAACTTTAATCTCGCGACATAAAGTGTATACACCTACGCCATTGTGATCGATTCTGAGTCATTTCACCCAGGGTCTCCAACCAAGGAGATTGTGTAGTGTAATATATGGTATATACTTATTGTCATGTAATTTTACTTATTAATAACACTTACTTTATTAACTCTTGTTATGACATTCTCTCGGCATTTGTAACAATTACATTCAGTTTTTGTGCACTTTTTGAGTTTTTGTTAAAGAACACAACAGCGTCCATATTTTTGTGCTCTTAATATCCCGGTTGATTAGGTGATAGTCACCAATGATATTTAACACGACTACCAGCGGTCGTTTGAATTAACGTCCATGCAATTATCATCTGTAGCACTTCATTCTCTATTTATAGAGACGTTTAAATCACCACAAATACTTTGTGAATTTAGGTTTATAATTAATTTACATATATTTTGCAATAATGGAGATGTTGTTTTGATAAGTTGTTGTTTTTTGACATTGAATTTTGTGTATCTCTGCTTTATGATTAGAAACTTGTATTTATTCGGATATCTAGGAATGGTCATTAATAGTGTATGTTTTCAAAAACAATGACGAGTATTAAAACTTTTTTCAATATATAAGTACTTCATATGATTTCTAATTTGTCAGAGGGGTTTTGTGGATATTATAATAAGTTAGTAGTTGGGTTCATGAGTCATTTGAAGCTAGTCCACCATGGAAAATCTAGAAACACTGGACGGCCATTTCATCCCCAGGTTAAGCGTTCGCGTAAGAGACCGATAGGTCCTAATTTTGAATCTCGAGAGGCGGGATCATGGCTGCGCGCCGCTAAGGAGTCCTATAGTGGGACGAAACGGTCGTCCAGTGCTTCTAGGTTTTCCATGATGATTTAGCTTCAAATGACTCATGAATTCAACTACTAACTTACTATAATATCCACAAAACCCTTCTCTGATTAGTAATAAAAGCTTTTATCTCTATAGAGTGTTTGCTTTCGTATTTTGTAGATAGACTTAACAATAAAATATACTGGTTGAAATCATGAGTCAATTGAAGCTAGACCACCATGGAAAACCTGGAAGCACTGGACGGCCGTTTCGTCTTAGTATGGGATTCCTCAGCAGTGCGCATCCACGACACCGCCCCCCCCCCGCGAGAATTGAACCCAAGGCCTATTATTCTCGTGCCAAGCGCCTAACCAACTAGACCACTGAGCCGGCGTCTCACGGGGGTGGGATCGTGGATGTTCACTGCTGAGGAGCCACATACTAGGACGAAACGGCCGTCCAGTGCTTCCAGGTTTTCCATGGTGGTCTAGCTTCAAACGAATCATGATTTCAACCAGTGAGATTTCAAAAAATCTCGACAAAACCCATTAAGATAATAAAATATACATGAAAAGATTTACATAAATCAACAAAAGTAATAATAACCGGAAGTGTTTTATGAATATGAAGATTTTTATTTAACTTTTTATGAACTATCCATTAGTATTTAACATTTATTCGGTTATATATTTCAATACTTTTGTTTTCTGGAGACATTTATTTACTTACTTCTGATGTAATCAAAATAGAGTATTGGAATTTCTCAAAAGTTCCTTGGAAAAAGTCTTCAGAAAGTGAGAAAAGATTGAAAATGCTTCGCCTAATCAATGTTCAATAAAAGCCTTATATAAAGTTATAGAAAAATGATGGATTATGTCATATACTGATTAGATAATGATGAATATTTTAAAATGTTTCCAGAAGCTCCTAGAATATCAACATCATCCATAAATATCCTTGTTTTTTTCTGTACTTAAACGAAGATTGGAAGTAAAACTTGTTTGGTTAATCTCGTTAGTTTGTCGATCACTTGGAAATCCGAATACAGGAGATTGCTAAAGGAGTTAGGGCGCGGCCAGAAATCGTTTTCAAGTGCTCATATACCAGACTTGTCATTTGCGATTTACAAGGTCAAACTGTGGTGAACAGAACACAGGCGGGGGCAAATTAATGTATTTAACACAAAACTACAGGACTTGTTAATAAAATCTAACAATCATAAAGTAAATGCTTAATTTGCAAAATGTCCACCAATTGTCTCAAAATGACTTGAATTTCATTGTTCTTGTATTTTCATACAAATCGCATCCTGTTTCCATTCTATACTGTTCGATCCGCTTGTTTCTCTGCTGCCAGACCTTCCATTCACGACTAACATCCTATATTACTTATGTCAATACAAGTAGCACACACCACAAAACTACTTACATTCAACGATACCTTTTAGAATGACTTCAGTAGAAATCTATTTCATACGTAATCCGAAATTTAATGTGAATCATATGTTAATATTTCAAAAAAAAAACGATCATAATCTGTTTCATTTGGGCTGAACGTGTTTCATCTAATCTCTTATTTCAGTACACAAAAATGATAGATTTAGACGATTAGTAACTAAATCCAGATTATTGAAATTGAAAGCTCTTTAGAAAAATCATGTGGTTCACATCTTTTCTAAAATGATCTTGAATAAATAAGCTCTGTGTCATCAATATTTTCTTAGATTAATGTTTAGTTTCTATAGTCAATATTTATGTAAAAGTAACAGATGTAACTGTAATTTTGTCAAATTCTCTATGAGACAAAACCTCATATTTAGCAAATCGTTGTTACATCAAGTTAGAAAGATATGAATCTGGTAACCATGGAATTCGGGTTTGAAAAGATACTTATTCCTACGGTACAGGTGATTATGCATATTGTTATGAAATGTTTAGTTCCGTAGTTCTTTTTTGACTCATTATCACATCTGAAGCTCTTACAAGTACAAATCATTCCCAACAACTGAAAGTTGAATTCCCTGCTAAAAACTAATATATAGTATGACTTGATCTATACCGACTTTCCATCAGATTATAAGCTAAGCATCTCATTGATTGTGAACAAAAAAATCATTCCATAGAAGCTTTGCTGTATATGTGGAAGACTGTAAATATAATAGTTTTGTAGGTTAATAACTTAAGCCAACGACAACCACTTGGAAACTCATCTCAACCGGCTCGGAACACAATCAAGAAACAAGATAATTCAAAGGTAGAATCATAAAACGTCAATTGAATTTACATTGACAATGAAGGAAAACTAAATCAGAAAAATGCAGTGATGATAAGAGAAACTAGATAACTGTTCAAATGTATCATGGAAAAAATTATTGGAAGTTAGCTGCTGATTAATACTATTTCGGTAGAGATGGGGTCATGATCCACTCTCAGTCCGGAAGATTGAAAAGATTACTAGAATACTTTGAGAAGAGCACTTAAGTTAGTCTCCAATTACTAATATTCTCAAATAACATTAATGAGTAATCAATATGAGTCCTTTAAATCTTAGCGAGATTGAAATAGTCATAGGTAAGTCGGATTGAGGGAGATCAGAATAACCTGGTGAATTAAATACAGATGTGTTTGAGAACAGCTATCCAGTTCAAGAAGTTGAACTCAGTGAAATAACAACTTGAGTACTGCAATTGGCATAATCTTGTCCAACTGGTCTTGATAAACAGTTGTCTGAGTTCCTAATAAAAGACGCGAATTCTCTCATGATAACCACAGAGGAATCGTTTTGATTAACATAATATTTATATAACCGCTATCCAAAATCAACCGATGGTTAAATGAAGCTCATAAGTAACGAACATGAGTAAATCAAGTCAGTTTCAGACATAATAGTGGGTGTAATGATCAAATTTTTATCTACTGACAGGTTTAGAACATAAGTATGAATAACGAACCGCACTGTGTTCATATTTGTAACCTGAAGGATGGACTTAACTGAGCTGATTGAGAGGACTTGTGATAGTAGTAGTGATTAAAGAATATAGTTAAACGGCACGTAAAATTATTAGAATCTCTTTACTCGAATATTAGCAATCAAGTCAAAGCTTATAAAGAAACGACATCATACGTGGAAACCCGAAGTGGTAATTGTCAGGGCTATTCACTATCTCCTCTTTCATTTCATTTTGTTATTGATGTACTCCTAGAAATAAAAGTTTTACACGAAGATCGAGAGACTGATCTCTTTTCTGAAGATTCACTTAGTGTCTTAATGTATACAGATGACATCAATGAGAATGCTGAAAAAGGTGCAGAGGCTTTCAACAGCCACTAATCAACAATGTGAGAATGATTGAAATGTGTATCTCTACAAAGAAACGGAATACGTTACTTCAGGAATAATTTATATCAACCCCTAATTTGCTCGCAGGAAGTTATATAGTTGGGAGGCCTGGAAACTTCACACTTCGTACGAGTTGCACCAGTAATTTGATTCACGTTCTTTTTGAAACTCACAACCTTGATATACTTGGATTTTAATGTTGATGCTTCTATTGAAACTCACTCACAATATCCTTCACTTCTTGAGTCAGAACATTATATACTTGGTTACTATAACACGATATCTCACACCAGTTCAAAGAGTATAATATAATTAACTAACTGGAAAGGTTTCAACTCTCCGTCAATTAACAATCATATTTCAATATCAAAGTACACAAAAACAAATGTGATTACCACTCTGGATAATAAATCAGTATTACCAGAGTAGGTTAAGTGTAAGGACAAATTGTTTTTGAACACATAAAGGGGGTTTCAATTTCCGTATAGCCAAGGCTTCAATAAACCTTAGCGTACGTCCCTGAAGGCTTTTGTACAACATTAAAAACGCTGACTTGATGTCAACCTTATGACCAGTCTCAATCAAATGTTTCGCAATGGAGGGTGATGTTTGTCTATCCTGTGATTTTATTTGACCATTGGAATCCATGTGTTTCCGCGACTATTTTGGTATGTCAATCACCCTTAATTGTAAATGACGATTGCTCCTCCCCACGTACGTGTTTCCGCACATACATGTAAATTGATAAACGCAATTGGATGTGACACAGTCGCTTTCTTGATGTTTGGGCTTTTGGTGAAACATGGACCTTGTCCTTTTGATAATGACAAGGTGGGCTGCATAAAATGTTCGGTTGATAGCTAATTTAAGTCTCCGTTTCAACATGAAACTATTTGTATCACCTCTGAATGGTAACGTAATGCAAACTCCCTTTTTGGGCACCAGAAGCGTCATAGGTCTAGTCGTGAAGATAAGAGAGGGATGTTGCTTCAGAATTGGGTTGCATCGACACCCGAACTAATCATAGGGAGTGAAGTAGTTCAGCGTGTCGACCACTTCACTTATCTTGGAAGTCTCATCAGCCCTTGTGGTCTGGTGTGTGACGAAATCTCAGCACGAATACAGAAGGCTCGACTAGCTTTTGCCAACTTGCGTCATTTATGGAGTAGGCGAGATATCTGTCTATCAACCAAAGGACGTGTTTACTGCGCAGCAGTTCGTTCCGTCCTACTTTATGGCAGTGAAACATGGCCGGTAAGAGTAGAGGATATTCGTAGGTTATTAGTATTTGATCATAGGTGTCTTCGAAATATTGCTCGTATATCCTGGGACCCTCGAGTAAGTAACGCAGTTGTTAGGAAACGGGTAATACGTAAGGATGGCAAATCTATTGATGAAGTGGTGAAACTTCGTCAGTTGAGATGACTGGGACACGTGTTACGTATGCCCAACGACCGACTGCCTCGACGTGCGATGTTCAGTGGTATAGGAGTAGGTTGGAAGAGAGCTAGGGGCGGCCAAACCAAAACATGGCACAAGTCCATGAAGTCACTGACAAGTGAACTGAGTCATGTTGGTAGGTGTAGACTACCTGGTTGGGGACCGCGAGATGATAGCAACCGATGGTTAGAGACCCTGAATGACATGGCTCAAAATCGTTTGCAATGGCGCAGGTGCATACACTCTTTGTGTTCTCCCAAATTCTAATCTTCTGAATTCTTCATGTCCCTTTTTTCCTCTCTCCAAATTTATTTCACTGGATTATACTCCTTGAATAACATCTACAAGCCCTAATCTTTCCGATTACTTCTTATACTCTTACTACCTCTACCACTACGGGATTTGAATCGACAACTGCATCTCTGTGCTAATGTGATGTGGCAACTCGAACTAATGTACGTACGTACGTACGAAGTTCTACGTTGTTACTGACTGACTAGGTATAGTCGTATGATATCTTAGACTTTGATGTAATAGAAATAATGTTCGTGTCTCATAAGGGATATGAATATTGTAATCCAAGTACATTCAATTGGTAAATCATTATTGGGACAAGATTAAACACATCTTAGAGTTCATAGCATGTCACTGTCAACATATATCATACAAATGTAAATAAGATTGACATAAAATGTAAATAGACGTGTGACTAGTTTATTATTAAAATTATGATTAATACACGAATGAAGAAGTACAGCTTTAAAAAAACAAAACAAAAAGGTAGCAGACGACTATTTTTCTTCACAAAAAGTCGAAAGCAAAATAAATTTAACAAATAAAACTTTAAGCAGAAAAATTAACCAAAAAAAAAAACTATTTTTATTAATGTAGAATAGAAGGAAGGTAAAAGAGAAGAAAGAGACGAAATCACTTAGCAACACGAAAAGTATAGAAAACAAATTACATTTTCCCAATTAATTAATATGAAACAGAATGAATAAATAACTGACACTTATGATAAGTTAACATTCAAGAATAGTACTACCTTATGATTAAAATAATATGAATTATTATTATTATTATTATTATTATTATTATTACGTTTCAGAAAGGGAACATATATAATAAGTCTAATTTATAGAAGAAAACAGAGTAAAAACAAGTATACTCATGTATACACATAGTTACCTACATGAATTATGACAATAATGAATCCATAATGTTGAAATGAATCATGCCTTATAACAAACTGTACTCCATGAGAAAAGGAAAACAAATAAAACAATTCAAGCTAAACATGAGTAAACAAAAGGTTTATATATATATAGATATAGAAAATTACTTTAAAAAAAAACTTCGAAAATGTCTTGTACACAGAAATTTTCGGGAAATGAACAAACTGTCGGTTTGCAAGAAAGAAAAAAAAATAGAAGAAAAAAAATCAACAATACTAAACATACTTCACATATATCATAATGCTTAAGAAGTAAGATCAACTAAAGCAACGAAAAAGAATGTTACATTACAACAATTGTACGAGAACATATGAATACAACATTCAGAAAGCAATATATATATATATACCCATTTGTATATTCAAACTAGTGTGTATGTATATGAGAGCAAGTGTAATACATAACATCATTGTGAATTGAATTACAATCGAAAGTAGTCTACTTATTATTACTTCTTTTTTTTTTATTTAAAAATTAGTATCTATCGAAAATCGAATGGGGGTGGAGGGTGGAAGGAAAGTTGTGATGATATTAAAAAGCACAACTGACTCTAAAAAGGGGGTGTGCATTTCTTTTCTTTTTATCAAAAAAAAGAAGAAACAATAACTGAATTAATAATAGTTATTATCAATATTATGATCATTATGGAAAATCATGAATATGATGAGGAAAAAACAACACAAATGATGAAAACAATAATATTCATAATGACATAACTGTTTTCAACAAACTACCTCATAAAATTATACAATTTACTTAACAAAATGATGATAATGTTAAGCAGAATGAATGAGTTCAAAGAGTGGTAATGAATTATTTCCAATGATCATTAAGTGTAAACACATACACACACAATAAGCATTGATGACTGACTATTGATTGTTTAATATTCTTCACAATGAAGATGAAATATAAATAATCAGTAGAAAATGAATAAAACAGAAACATTCTTTTTTTATTTTTTGAAAAAAAAAAGTATTAAACATTTATGGCATTTGTTTATGCTAGAAGCATTTTCTCTTTGTCGATCGTATTGTCGGCATCAGTTAATAATATTATAGTAAATGCTTTGATTTCATTCCCTTTAGTTTATTGTTCACTTTAAAATCATTCATTAAAAAGAAGATAGGAGAACTTCAAGAAGACAACGTAAAATTGTACACACATGTGAATATATATATATATATATATATGAATTTTTTAACAAAACGACTGATTAGATAAAATTCAGAAAACAAATAAGACAAAGAAAAATGGGTGATAAAAACGATACCGTTTGAAATAACTGTGTATTGCTGATGTAGCATGAATTACTTGTTACTTTTTTCTTAATTCGAAAACACTGCCAGAATCAACGAATTCTATTTGAAAAAAAGAATGAAGAAAATTGGAATTTAAGTTTAAGAATGTAAAGAAACATGGTTTATATTTATGTTAGTTTAATCAGCCTTATTATTCATGAACAGTTAGTTCACTATTGACACTTATAGATTACTAGTATTTGATTATATGTATCTTCGAAACATTACACGTGTACGTTAAGACCAAGGTACTATGTAAAGATGGTAAGTCAGTTTATGAGGTAGTGCATCTTTACCAATTGTGGTGGTTGAAATATGTATGACATACTACATCTACTGCCAACCGATATGTGAGGTGTATACTAATGTGCTAGTAAATTACAAGACAGTTAGGAGAAGCCAAATTGAGACACACCATTATTCCATGGTCATTTATCATCGGACTGAGCTGTGTACATAGGTGTAGACTATCTGGTTAGGGTCTGTGTGGTTATCATAATCAATAGTTATAGATAATGGATGAAGTAGCTAGAAAGTTTCCACAATAGTTCGGATTGATTCACTCTTTGTCTTCATTCATTCGATAAACTCATACTTTTTGCTTTACTTGTATTAACTAAGGTTGATGCTTTCGACTACCACTAATATTGATACTAAGTCTACTGCTCTGAGATTTGTCTTGATAATTAAATCTTGCTATATGAAGTTTGAGTCGATGAACTATTGTCCCAAGTTATACGTCGTTTATTGCTAACTGATTATTATTATTATTATTATTATTGTTTACGCATTTTTTCATGTTGTAAACACTTTACTCCTGAAAAGGTAGAAAATTATTACTGAAATTTTTCACACTATAATAAATGATTCTCTAGTATACTAAATTGGTATTTCTATTCACTTTATTATAACAAAATTTAGGATAGGAAACATAGTAAATGATAAACTGATATATGATTTTGTCATAAGCTCTTATTTTATTTAGATCTTTAACGCTCAATAACTCAAACTTCAAGTGATATGTGTCAATGTATATAATACAAAGAATGAAACTTCTTTCAGCAGAATTGTCAATGATTAAAGATTATCCGCTAACCAGTTCAAATAGAAAGCTTAGAATACTCGGTCTTATAAATTTCCATTGTTCATTTGCACACAAATGTATAGAAATATCGCAGCCGCCAACAGACTTATGAAGAGAACGAATCAGGATATATAAGTGGTTACTGAGGTATTCGAGAAGTTTAAAATAAACAATGATCAAAAACTGTATCTTTGTTTCATGCTTACTAAATATAACTGATGTATTTGATGTGATGATTGCGAAAGTGTTGGATTAATTGACTCTTGAAATATAGTAACATATGTTTAAATTTCGACTAACCGTAATCCAATCCAGAATTATTTACAACTGAAATTTCTGTGGAGCATTTTCGTTACATAATTGGGAGCACAGAGTTCACGCTATACCGACTACAAGCATCTGACTAATGTTCTTCAAGCTAAGTATGGTAACTGCTAATCATTAAGGAAATCAGACATTTTGAACTTATTTTTTAATTAACTTCCGATATCCAGTATGTTGAAAAGTAATAAGAATAAGGTGGCAGATGTAAGATCAAGCCTGCTCATAAATTCATCACATAATGATGGTTCCGACTACATAGAGTTCGCGAAATTGTATAAAACTGATAAAGAACCAATGAGATGAAAAATAACACAAAAGTACCACAGAGAAACTGGAAACTATTCGGTTTATGGATTCGTGTGAAGTAATCTGCAATATGTTTACAGAAACCGCCAATTTCTGTATTTCTAGCAATAAGGGGACAAATAATCGATAAGCCGAATCGCATCTCACATCCTTAGGCTAACGTTTATTTGCGATAGGGCACTACGTCAAGATTAAAACTAAGAAGGTTTGGAATAATATCAAGTATAATTGAACTTACCAACTTTGTAATTGACTCACCTAAGTGGTTTGCATCATAGACGTTAATTGTAGTTGAGCTTCAGTTAGCCTTAACTTTTCTCTTAAGTTAAATAACTCTTGTTCATTAAGTAGAAACTTACTAGGGTCCTGCTTTTTGTTTATACTGATTGAACATGAAAACTAGTTAAAGTGTAGAGAAAGTACAAAAACAAGGAAGAAACAGATATGAAAATTAATGACATTAATCAATATGATGTTGATGAATGAACAACAAATCTGTGAAAAATAACCCGGTATCATACTTGTAATTTGTATTCAACACATTTTGTGCACTGTTGTAGTCCCACACTCGAAAGAAGCAACTGTCCATCGCTGTTTGACTCTTGATTGTATCCAAACTGAGATTATTCTGTGACAACTTACAAATTAGACCGATTTACATGAAATCACTTCAACTAGTATGACATCCGACTAGATGACTAATATCCAGAGTCGCACTACAATAGATTAGCATGTTAATTTGATCTATGAACAATTGTGAAATAATTCTACACTTCAGAAGTGGAAAATGTTAATATAAGACTAAAGTGAAGTATAAGCTAAAATATGATACACCTATCAACTGAATTAAAACCATTAGTCAATTTACTAAACCTAGCTGTGTATGGAATTTGATTTTGGTATAGCTTACACAAATGAAAAATTCATGCACGACATTGTTGATGACGATCAACATTCGCGTCGCTGTTTGTTGTTCAAAAGAAATATTTGTTTTAAATAAAAATTTAGCAAAACGACCGCGTGACACCATCGATATTAGTAGACTATAACAAAAAAATGTCTTTGACCATCTGGTATCCAAAAATGCTCAAAATGTCGCAGGCTCACCTGATGAAGGTAAGGATTGTGTTCAGTGAAAGTAGCTTTTGTTAAGCAGATTAAGTTTTTTGGCAATGTTATACATTATTATACTATGGGAAGCACAAAAATACGAAATTGGTTCACACAAAAATCGTCTTTTTTTCAGTTAGTTATACTGATAAATGTTAAATAAAGATAACAAGGGTGTCAATCAATTCAAGTTAGATTGATTTCCTATGCCTATTAGAAAAAATCCTGATATTTTGCATAATGGATCAGTTGAAAAAAGTCTAACGGAACCAAATTTTATTTTTATACTATGGTGTAGTTACTAATGGCAGAATACTACCGGTCAGAGAATAATAGGGATTGTTTAAAAATGAATAAAAACAGATAACAGTTTTGTTTAGTTTAAATGAGCTATCTAGCGTTGACATTCTATGCCAGCTATAGGTAAGTGTCTAACATCTGACCTAACTAAATACCAATAATGCGACGACCCCTTACTAGAACTACTAGAACTCATTTTGAATATGTTCCCTCGTGAGTATTAACCACTGGAATCCAACCAAATAGTCTAGAAGAAATGCTCTTATAGAGAGTTCCCGGCTCTAAACATACACTGAAGAGGAATCTCAGATTAGAAAACAATATATATCTATTGAGCGCTAATTCTTCATGTTGTAAACAATCTTTAAAAATGTGTAAACTATTGGATCGGGTAAAAAACAAAATGTCAAAAATGTTTAACAGTCTGATAACAGTGTCTTTATCTCCACTCACTTACATTATATAAGCCGTTTCTTCAAAAATGCTGCTTTTTAATAAACTTTAACAGGATTCAAGAAGTACACGAATGTTGATTAATTATTACTTTCGTTAAAAAAGATAGTACTGTTAGGTAATCAAACGTAAATATCAAGAAATCCAACCAGATTTAAGTTTCGTACTATTCAACACTTTTCAGTAAAGTCTACTCGTAATTTTTAAGGAACTGATGCTCTCAGTGGGACCTGAACCTATGTCACCCAGCTTCATACTGAAGTATTCAGGACCTTCTGTGAGAATTAGATATTTATGGCTAATTGATTGTTGTCTAATGGTCAATGTCATGTTTGTCTAGTCCTTTAGTATTAATTAAATTTAATGGATTATGAAGATGATTTTCAATATAACTTTAGATTACGTTCGAGTTCAATGAACCGATTACTTAAGAACAATTAGTGATATCATATACATTATAAAAAGAATTCAACTATTATATGTACGGACTCAATGTCAAATTGTGCACACAAAAAAAATTTATCTTAACTTACAGTTTGTTTATTTTGCTCATTATTATCGTTACTACCAGGACTATTTATTGATGAAGTAAATATTGTTGTATTTTGTTCTATACCAGTTGAATTATTATTACGTAATTGTAAATTCATAATTAACAAACGAAGATGTGCAATTTCCATATCATTTTGTGTTAAACAAGAATTAATCCAATTATCTAATGAATTAATCAATCGTATACACAATTGAATATGTTCACTTAATTCATAATTTTGAATCATTTGATGATTATTTTCATTTAATAAATTTGAAATATTATTCAGTTGAGTATATAATTCTTTAATGAATGCTGAAGTTTGTGAAGATTTTCTTAGAATTATACTATTGTTATTATCATGAGTATTATTATTAATAATATTCATTTCATTGAAATGACCATTTGTTAATGTTGGATTATGTTGAATTTGTATAAATTGATCCATTAAATCACTATAACGATCTTGAAATGCTTTCAGGAGATTACGTACAGCAATACAAACTGGTGAATTGCATGAACCAACTGGAATCTATATTTGTAATTAAAAAAAAAGAAAGAGGGCATAAACCAAGAGTTACAAAATAAAAGATACAATAAAAAAAAAGAATTTAATGGGATATTTAGCTTTTTAGAAGTTATATTAATGAATAAAATAATGATTAACTTATTGTTATGACTTTAACATAGTTTATATTCGCTTATTAATCGAATGTTTAAATTATATAGTCCACTGATAAGGAGTATGCATTAAGCTAGCTAATACAGTGACCTTTGATTCGATCAATAACAAAAAGATAGCCAATAACAATAACTGAAATCCAAACGTCTGTTAGTCTATACAGCTATTTACATTCCCGATGGTCAACCAAAATGCCTAGACAATAAACCAATTTACTTTTAATTAACATTACTTAAAAACTCACAGGATTATATATAACAATTAGATAACCACAACACACCACAAATAGTTTGTATATAACCAGGTCATAATAGGTGAGACAAAGCTGAGTACTAGGTGCTTGATTAATTAATGGTAATTTATGGATAGTAAAATAATATGTATTTCAGTAGTTTTATTGAATTAAATGAAAGCTTATAATTAAAACAATATTAAAAAAAATAATTGCATGATAAAAATAGGGATAGCAAATCAACATAGAATAGTTCTAAAAGTCTCATTTTTCCCAATTCTTTGTTTATGTCTAACATATAAAAAAACATTATCAGAACTAAATAAATATCGTACTATGCTATAGTTAGTTTACAGTTTTCAATCAGCTGACCTAATATTGTTATTATACTGAAGTACATGTATACATACACTAACAAGCATCATTGGATCTTTGAATAAAATACAAAAAAAAATGGTTAAGATTGTAGATTGTAATTTTAAACTGAAATCATTCAGTATTCAAAAAAATTCTTTTTGTCCTGCCATGAAATCTTTCAGAGAAGCTTATACTCCTTGTATTTTACTAACTTCAATGAAGATTATTCATACTTCTAGAGCATATTATTTCTAGAGAGTTAGGCTATGAAACTACATTGAATCATCTTGTATGGATAGTTTTTTTTATGAACATAAAGACAAGTGAGAAAGCGACAAACCTATTTTGTACTGTATATTTTTCAATGGTTGTTATCTTATTATTTATAATGTAATGATAATCTTTAAATATACTTAAAATTAATATCAGATGGGTTTTGTGGATATTATAGTAATTTCAATGGTTAAGATCATGAGTTAGTTGAAGCTAGACCACTATGGAAAACCTGGAAGCACTGGACGGCCGTTTCGTTCTATTGTAGGAGTCTCACATTGAAAATACTTAGAATTGTTCAATTCATTGAGAATGAAACTTTATAATAACTGATATATTTGTTAATCAATAATACAGTTGGCATATTGTAAGTGTCATTTACCATTTAGTATATAAAATATATATTAAAGAACTTTGAACCATGTAAATGAGAAATTCACTTTAAAAGTAACAAGTTGATAAATAATCGAATAAATTAACCAAACATTATCTTAAAATGTAGATTATTAAATAGTCTCTCCATATTGGTTAATCATCTTACGATAAAAATATTGGCTGTGATAATCACAAAATGTTGTTGATTAGAATAATGAAATAAAATAATCGATATTTTTCGTTTCAGATTGGTGTGATTAGCTTTATTATCAACATCTTAGTTGGACTAATATAACGAAAAACAATATTAACAAGAGTACAGTTTGGTAAGGACAAGGGAATAAATTAGTAAATCACATATAAGAAGAGAATACTAAATGAAAGTTTTTTTTCATGCACAACTACGATTAAGTGTTTATATGAAGAGTAAAAAGAATACTATGAATATACTACTCTTAATTTAGACAGAAAACTATCAAAGTTTCACTGTTATAGTTTTTTGCTAAAACATTCAACAAAACTACTGACACTTCTTTGTTTTGTACGTTGCTTCAAATACACTCAGTGGATTTGTTTTGGGCTTAAAAAACAAAATTATTTATAGGTTGTGTTTGTCACAGATTGATCTCAGTTGAAGTACCACTAAAAATCAGGGAGCAGTGATCAGTTGTTTCGTCTCTAGAAAGAGGCTCCTCACCAGCGGCAACTTCCAACTCAATCATGAATGAAGCCAAGGACATTCGAGTCTTGCGACGAACATTTAATCTTTGAAATCATTGGTTCAGAGACAAATAGTACACTTTCAACTTTAATCAATTTGTTATCTAGCACGACGATCATCTGAAATGATTGATGACAACTATTTCACTTGTTACATGTCTAAACCATACCGGTCAAGTATTCTCACTTGAATTTCACGAACATCTTGATCCAAGTCACTAGTGGGATGACTAATTATTTATTCCGAAAAAGAACATCTAGAGAAAGTAATTTTATTGAGATGTTTTGTAATTCTGTTCCTTGCTCATAAGAACTATGGAATAAGAGATATTGTCAGTTAACACCGAAGTCAATTAATTATAAGCATTCTCTAGGACGAGTTCAAATAAGAAAAAGGAAGTATTACCTTGTTTAATACATAAAAAATGTGAGCGTTAATCTACAAGAGTCATGTGAACATGATATTGTTTGCGAAGAAAGTTACCTGGTATTAGTGATAATTACAGTAGTAATATTTCTAACAAAAATGATAAAAATAAACCATCACAGTGACAATGTTTAAAGACTTGTACAATCTACTGTACTGAGAATCGTCTTTATGAACAGCAATTATGGGTTATAATTATTTGACTGCACAAAAAGCCGAACAAATAAATTATTCTAGAACGATATGAAACCCAACTTAGCAATATAACATCGATTTAAACGAATATACTATTCGAAAATATAATATCTTAGAATAGATAGACTGTGACTAGCAGTAGTATTCTGGCAGTTCATTTCATCTCATCGGGGACTCGTCAGTTGGATATACTCCGCACATGCCAGAACTGATTTTCACATTAAGATTTGAATCCAGTACCTTTTGTTTCAAACGCCAACACATCATGCAATTAGGCACTAAGTTCAGATAGTCTTTTAGTTTTTCAATGAGTATGACGTCTACGTCATTATTGGTAAGGGTCTGAATTATCTGGTTGTTGATATTCACGACCGCATAGTAGTTTCCTATGAAATTAGAAGCTAGATGCTCATTTGTGGTACAACGTATATTCATAAAGACGAAAAAGCAATGTGAAAATAGTTAAATACGATCTGTACTAGTTAGTCAGACAAAAAAATTGGAAATCAATTATTTTTTCTGGATACTTTTCTACATTATTCCTATTGATCTAAAGGAACTAGCCTATCAAATAAAAAAGTCAGTCAGACAAAAGCTGACAAACAAAGAAACAACAACAATTTTCTGTATATGAGATAAAATTCAAACTAAATTTTCGTTTTAACAACCATTAAGTTATCTCAATAAAAAAAACGTAATGAAATGAGAAAGCTTATAGGTAAAACATGAATCATCAGTGTTATGGACTTAATGTAAATAAAGACAAAAAAGGATAGGATATGCGTCCGTCAATTTGTAGCGCATCTGCTTCATGATGTTGAACAAAAGTTCAATATTAAGCATTTTTGTCATTCATTTACTGAGTGCGTTGCATATAAAAGTATAATTACCACTGAGGATTTTAATTTATGTTCTAACTTTCACTTTGTCTGCTTTCTTCATCCGGTAAGTTGGGATGCGCTACAGTAGCATGTTCACAGAAGATATATCTAAATAGTTTCAGATGATCAAAATGAAGTCCTCAGTGAGAATTACACTCTTATATGTACACTGACCAACTAAGTAAATGGGAAAATATTCGAAAATGTTAGATATCACACTTTTATTGAACATCAAAAAAAGGATCATTAGTCTCACACTAAAGGATCATATGACTTATTTATCAACGTAAATTTGACTAATTTTGTAAATAAATTGAGTAATAACATGTAATGAAACAATCTAAGAAGTATTGTGATGAAAATTACGTAATCTATATAGTAATTCTTTAAGCTAGCTACTATCTCTAGCTCTGAGGCGAAAGCATAACATTGAAATAATAAGATTATATCTTATTGACACTAAACTAGCTAGGAAATCCATTACATTATGAAGTAATAATTGTGCAAGTTCAAGAGACTAAAGTAAACACAACCACTTTGAGTGACGCATTATGCAATCTACATAAACCTGCATCAAAGCCATAGAAACATAGAAACCATAGGTATATCGAGAGATATTTTGTTCATCAAGAGAATATAAAGTATTTTAATCATTTTCCTACGTACTGACCAACATAATATAATTTTAAACCTTACAGTTTTTTAAAAAAAAATGAATGTATTGAAATACAAACTGTACATAATACGCATCGAATTCATGAATTTGTTGAAAAGTTCAAAACATTAACATTCGTAGTCACTGTGATTTAATTGAAGTTAGGAAATCGACTATCAGGTGACAACTTGGGGGGGACTTTAAAAAAATAGATGACTTTGAGCGACTCTTAAGGTGACTCTGCAAAATTATATCAAGTTATTAGCCAATAGGGATACAGGTGATAGGAGTGAATAGTTTATTACAGAAAACAAAGGAAATCAGATTGTCTATAAACGTTTTATATGACTATTAGGATATTCAAAATAGGTTTAGGAGTTAGGATTAGCAACTGAGGTTACGATTGTGAATTAAAGTTGAGGCAGAAGGATGCTTTATAATCACATGAATGAATACTTACGCATTCAATTCTATGATTCTGAATTATCACCTTTGAAAAGTTCATAAATCATGTTAAAATGTTAACTTAAATCTGATTGACTCGTCGGCATAGTATAGTTCTACCGAAAATACATCCATGATATACATTTGTTAGTAAATACTGATCGATCGTAATCCTTAAGATGAACAACAGGGAAATCCAAATCCTTAAAAACTAGGTGAAGTGTGTGTGCCATTATTTCTAATTCATTTTATTTGATGGAAGTTTCTCATCCAGATCACATTATTAATGTTGTAAAGCATTGTTCGCCAAAAGTTTCTTTCCCAAATCGAACGTCCAATGTATGTAACCCCAATTCGCGTCACTTTATAAGGCCGCCCACTAGTTGTTGGAACTCTGAGTCATGGCATTTCTCCCGTTTCTGTCAATTTAGTAACCATAAATGCTCAAAATATAGAGTAACTGGCCATAAGGAGGGATTTCGCGAATGTATCAAACACTCATCCCATTATCGAACGCCAAAAAGGATCAACTGTGTTCACGCATTATCAATATTTAACCCCAAATGCTCACGCAAGTACTTAACCATAAATGTTAATGATCGTATTATCACTCTGCAGTTGGACACTGAATCCGATGTTACTTTGATTCTTCGCAAAACTTGACACGAATTTTATCGACCAAGCATTCATCCCACTAACGATTGCATAAACAATACATCAGGTATCCCAATTAAAATTTCTGGAATTATCAAATATACAGTCAAATTTAATGATCCAATGATAAAATCCAAATGATATGTTACTTATGAATCCTTCAATCTATTGGGTCTTGATTGGGTCAGAGAATTAAAAATGTTTGATTATCAATTTGATTTTATTTGTAACCCAGATTCAAAATGCTTGGCCATCCAGTCTTATTTGCAACCAAATATATTCCTATCCTCATATGATGCACAAATGGAGACAGAAATCTCCTACTGATTTTCAAATAATCATAAGATGTGGGCACGACCAAGAAAATCCCCAGGAATAACCCTGAGTTCAGTTTCACCCAAGAATGTCTCCCCTGCTGATTCAATGTTCGAAAGGGAAATTTCGACTTCACTCGATAGTATGTATTCACAATGAAGACGAGATTATAAATCCAAGGCGAAGAGAATTAATCGTCAATTTCCTAAGGGTTAGCAGTGTATGTAAGAAACTTTTGACAGTGGGAACCTGCGTGGGTAGCAGGTGTCATCGTAAGAAGAGTCGGTGACGTGGTGTATAAAAATGATGTCAGTGCCTGACGTGACACGTAAACCATCTTTGCGATAGACGACTGAACTCAGATAAAGATTCCCCTAGCTCAAACTTGCCACTAGATTACTTAATTGATACATTCACTCTGGAGGTGCAAGTTCAGTGTAGGAGAAGTGATGGATAAATCCAAAGAGCAAGACTTATTCTTCAGGAGAGAAAGGTGATATGATAAGCCAATCAGAAGTAGCCTGATGAGGAAGTCAGTGGATGGCGTTTGGAAATGACCTAAAGGACAAGTGTATTTCATTAGGTAAAAAATGGATTAGTTTCTTAAGGGATGAATTTCATCCGGTAGCCCATTGTACTTTCTTACTTATTCCTGTGTTCTCTCTCAAATAGTTAGTTAGGAGGGAAGAGGTTAGCGCATTGTATGTCGTGCTTCAGTATCAGATTTAGGATATCAGCCGTCACAACAAGAATCACCAATCATTTTAAACCATGATAAAAATGACAATTTCAATGGTTTGATCTATTGAATTTTCAAAGAGATATTTCAATTTTTACAATTGTATGTTAAATGGAATTGAAAATTTTCAAATCAACTTGCAAATTAAAAAAATCTTTGCAATTTAAATATATCATTTTCAAACAAAAAAATGTATTCGATTTCATCGAGACAGTATTATTTTACATTACATAATTTCTCTGGTCATAAATATATTTGATAAATTATTCATGTCTATGTACGTATGCAGAATTGTCTCCTTTTCAACTGACTAGAACTAAGAAATGATTATACATTAACATACATCAATGTACTTTAGTTAATAAGTGATGTAGTGGTAGTAGTAGTAGTAGATAGGATAGAATAGAATAGTGTTATTTTTGCTTGATACTGTTAAACAATAAAGTGATTTGTATGCATATTGAAAATCTGTCTAACAAAGCACGAATCTACCATTCCCTTTATGATTATTAATATTAATTTTACCGAGTTCATTGACGTATAAGTCAATAGATATATTATGGTTCCGAAACAAAGTAAACACTTAAATCCAATAAAACATTCAGTACAGTATATTTGTTTAGTTGATAAGAAAATGAATTCTTGACATTAATGCGGAAATTTTAGATATCTGAAATACAAAAGTTTTTAAAGTTGTTAGAATATTGGAAAAAATGTCTGCTCTTCGAACAAATATGGTAAATAAGTGAAACAACTATAAGGAAATAAATGAATTGTAGTTAACAGTAGAATCAAGAACGTATTCATTTCGCCCTATGTTGGACTTGTCAGTCGCATGAATTTGGATTCATGTGTTGAAATTTACATCAACACACGAGCCTAGAATGTCCCCCTTCCAACGCACACGCCTTATCATTTGAGTTATTGAATTTAGATAACCACTAATTTGTTCAAACTCATACTAAGAACGATGTAAATATTAAAGGTTTATACATCTAATAATGAATCCATGTGATAGAAAGTAATAATACGGTAACTTACTGTTGTAGATGATGCAGTGACGATTTCCCCAGAGTTCTCATATATAGATCGTTTGCGTGGAGAATTCATAGCTTGAACTTCCAAAATCTGTTGTTCTGTTGCCTTACGTCATTATTTCGTGATGTAGCACGATATTTATCATTATAATTAGCATCTGTAATAAAATCATTATTTCTAGAATTACGAGAGCTGCTTCTCTGATGATGACGTCCACGAACGTTAGATAGTTCTAATGGTTTGGACTCTGAGTATTCACGTAGCATATCTTCATAAAGAGCCTATTTAATGTTATATAAAAACAGACAAGAGACCATTCAAAAGATTTTTGCTATGAGGGAGGTTTGTAGAGGTTCTGGACTTTATTATTTTTGAAATTGACTAACCTCAGTTAGACAACTACTGTAAAGTTAGGAAGTACTGGACTGGTATAGATGTGAGCTTTTTTCCCTAGACGCCTGAATTGGCGAAAAAAGTTTAACTTCATTCAACTTACGATATTACATAACTACTGTCCAATGTAATTATAAGTTAATTGCCTCCTGCCAGACTACAGGTCACGGCTAATCACTAGACCACTTGGAGTTGCCTCTCTTATTAGTTTAGAAGATTTATATGGATTGCTGAATTTTATAATTTACATCACGGACCGCCAACATTTAGACAACCATTGGGTATATAGTTCAATATTTTGACTTTCCGTCGATGAATTTCAGTGAACACAAATTTTCAAGATGAACCACTATACTTAAAAATCTGTACAGTTAACTCATTAATTTCCATTGATTTACATCGATTCAAATGAGATATAACTATCTCAACCTCACCAAGAGTTGGACAATCCACACTGATCTCCCATTTAGACTGCTTGTTAATGATGGTAATTGGAGAGTAGTATGAGACCTGCTGAAATAATCCCTTGAAAGTGTTCTCCTTTCTTCCAATCACTTTGACTGGTAATAGACCACTAAAGTCCTGATAAGAGTATTCAAAGCATAGTTGAAGTAAACCTTATTATGTTTATATAAACTTAATAACATCATGGGAATTCGTATCATGTAGCCTGCAGGTTAACATAGTGATAAACCAACTAAAATTTGTAAAAAAAAAAGAAGTAACTCCTCTCTTTAACGAGTCACAGGACTTTTTTAATTCAAACGTATAATGAAGCATATGACAAGTAACAATTTATATTCATATACCCAATGGCAGTGGAATGGCTTAGTTTAAATAGGTGTTTTTATCTGGGCTATTAAAACTGATTCTGAACCATGTCACTCAGCGTATCCAACACCTTTTCTCAGTCATTGAGTGAACCCCTAGTTGAATCCGTGACATAAGGTTATGTCATTCAAATATATTTATAAAAGTATTGTTTAGCGCATGTTCAACGAGTTCTGTGAAAAACCGATTATTTTGATACATTATTAGTACACACAGAGTTTTACAGGTTATTATTTCACATTATATCTTAAGAGGACTTGTATTTGAAAAAAAAACTAATGAGAACTTCTGTCTAGAATTGAATAGTTTCACAATAGTTATACTAATCGAAGACGTCGAAATAGAAACTATATCTTTGTGAACATCTTAGAGATTGAAATTGTGATATATATATGGGTAGTTTAATATACACATCAAGGTCTAACTTGTGAACATTGATTTAATACAAAAATATATTATGAAATAAAATGGTTAGCTACAAAACTTTGTTATTGGAGAAAAACAGGATAATAGGGCTATCATTTATAGAACAATAACTAGAGGTAAGTAAATCTATGCAACTGATGGTGATTGGGAAGGACACCATATGAGCTGTTTCATTATTAATTTTCTTAACCCTAGAGTCGTTAATATGGATATGACTATCAATTACTGACGTCAGAGATTGTTGTTATACATATTTCTTTAAATATTATTGGGTATTATCAGTCCTAACCATATTTTAGTTCCCACCATTCACCGGCACAAGTAGTAGATGTGTATAGATATGGAAGATAACAAAGAAGCGTTGTAAAAGGAGTGGGCAAGATATCTATCTACCAACAAAAGGACGTGTATACTATTCATATATTCGTCCTGTTCTACTATAAGGCTGAAAAATGTGTCCTTTTTAGAGAGAAGATATTCGTAGGTTACTAACATTTAATAATAGATGTCCTCAAACCGTTGCTGACCTATGTTAGGATCAGTGAGAAATGTTGGGGTTAAACATAGTAGACAAGGTAAAGATGGCTAATCGGTTGATGAGGTAACTAATCTTCATTGACTGAGGTGGTTGGGGCATGTATTACATATCCCCGAACACCGCCTACTTCGGCACTCGATGCTTCCTGGTGCTGGAGTAAGTTGGAAGAAAGATAAGAGAGAACAAACCAAGAAATGGTATCAGTCCATGAAGTCAATGAGTGTCATACTAACCTAGGTTGGTAGGTGCAGACCAGCTGGTTGTGGTCAGTGTAGTTACTGTAACCAATGGATGATATGACTCAAAATCGGTCGCAGTAGCAGAGATCCAGTCACGTTTCGTTTTCTTCCAAATTTTGAGTTTAAAAATTATCCATAGTTTTTTTATTCAGTAAATTCATTCTTCTTCCGGACCATATTACTTTTTTTCTACTACTATTACTACTCCAATTACTCTAGGATTTATCTTGATAATGTCATCATGTTGTTTCAATAGTGGTATAACTTAAACTGATGCATCTATGAGCCAGGTTTCATTTTTTCTGATGACTGACAGATTATGACAGGTAGGTCTTAATTTCATAGGTTAATGAATTACCTGTGAAATAAATTCGTTTCTATTTATATCATTTATATTTCATGTCAAATCTATTTTGTAAGTATACCTTTTTTGACACAAAATAACGTATATTTCTACTGACCAGTTATTCTGTCTTTCGATATTCATTAATTAGGGCCACTGAACCAATCAATATATAATTCGAATTTTTCACCCGACCACATTATCCGTAACATTATTTGAGACGATCGACTGCACAACTCTTATATTATTCTTTCGTTCTATTGGATATGAATGAAAAATGCTGCAGCTATCTTACGGTCGGTGTGATTTTCTCCTTTTTCTACTTTTAATTTCAAGAAAGATTATTTTTCAACAACACCTTATCGTGTATGATTCTGTACTCAATTATATTATTTTATAATGAAACTTTATCAACATGAATGTAATACGAAAATTGTTCAGTTGCTTCAAAACCTAATGATAAACACATGCTTATAAAGTGAAGCAAAAAAACTCACTTGTAAACGTACAATACCACGTTGTGCACCAGTTTCAGCTGCCTGAAGACATGAAACTCGATCAAGCAAAGCTTTATGCTCTGATTCCAACTGGTCTATACGCATAGCTTGATCATGCAATCTTGTTCGATCAAGTAAAGCAGCTTCCGTTAGAGAAGCATTAGTGGCTTGAAGTTTAATAATCTAAACAACAATGATAAAAGAACACTGAAAACAACCATCTATCTATTTATTATTATTGTTATTATTAGCTGATTAGCTAGAAGTGAATATCATAAAGTTTCACAAATATTATTAAACTGTTACTTAAGCATTAAAAGCAGATAATTATTTAGTCAGTATGTCTGAAATTCATTTATAAGTAAATTATTACTGTGATAGTTTAGACGTTAAAAGTATAAATTTGTAGATAAAAGGTTAATACCTAAATGAGAGTTATCACTGAACCCACACTCACGATAAATTCAACATTTAATTATATAATTTGGTTGGAACTTATTTTATTCTCATATCCTGCAGATTGTATGAAACTGATAATAATAACCAAGCGGTTGGATCCTCAAAATAAGGTGATTAGAAAACTTGCTTTTGTCTGAGCAAGCACTATTAACAGATTTGAAAAATACTAACTGATGCTAAAAACTCAAGTGGTATAACGGCTGATTTGAAATATACAACGCTTAGAGAAAAAATGTAAAAGGTATCATTATGAAAAACACCCTGCATCTTCCGCAATATAGTTGACAGTTTTGATAGACTAAGAGATTTGTATGCAGTCCAATTGTTCTAGTTTGCAACAATATAGTACGAAACATTAACCAAAATTTAAAAAAACTATTATCCACTAGTTCTTCTTCAAGTACTGAGTCAGTATCATGACTAAATGATTTGAGCTACAATACAGATGGTGTTAACCTTGAAATCGATCATTGGTCAATACACAGACAATTGCTTATGCTCACATATTATGTTTATTGATAGTAACAAGATATTGCACTTAACAGGTTGTCATTTTTCCTAATTATTCCCCTGAGAACTGAAATATTTGAAACTGACTGATCATTGTTTAGTGGCTAGTGCCAGATATCTTTAACCTTTTAGAGCCGATCTGATTATAATGATCAGGTCACGATGAGGCCATTAGTCAAAATGACTTGACATTCCGTTCACTGTGTTAGGATGTTAGGTGCTTGGAGGTAGTTGACAGAAAACCCTTGACCTAGGTCTTTTTAAATAATGCAACTAGAAAATTCTCATTTTTTCTTCATCGAAACTTTTGTTCAACTGGCTTACTCAAAGTATACTTAGTTATAAATGAAATTAAAGCAAGATGATTTTGATCAATTTTACATTTACGATTTTGACTGTCCAGTCAATGTAAATAGAACCGTTTTTTTTTAAAACTGAAATCATTTTTGACCTTGGTTTCCCAAGTTGACTTCTATAGAAGAGAAAAAATGATTTGTGAAAAATTTGAACATAAAATTTATAAATTATTAAACAACAGTATATGATAGTGTTTCCTAAAGATTCTAAAAATAGTTGAAACTAAAGATACTTACATCTGCTTGTAACTCCAAAGCATTCATCATTTCTGAACTTTCGTTAGAAGAGAATTCATGTGAATTTCGTGATATATTCATTTCATAATTTCCATTAGGTGAACCTCGAGAATCCATAGCAACAAGAAGACGTCTTCTTAGTGCAGCTTCAGTTCGACGAGCAGCAGAAAGACTAGTTTCCGCGGAACGGGCTTCTGCACGAGAACGTGCTAACTCATCAGTTAGTTCGGTTATACGTCTTTCAAGCTCACGTCGACGTCGTTCAGACAAACTAAGGTGTGCGCGAACTAACTCTAAGTCACCAGTTTGACGTAGTTCTTGCAACTGAGTGCTGTAGTATGATGGATTATGTAATGAATAAGATTTTTCTTCATTTTGTTTATCCACACTTCCATACGGATCCATTGAATAAAAATGACTTGGAGAACTGTGTGATGTATGAACTGTACAAGAAAAGCAGATAAAACATCAAGAAATTAAAGCTTATGAAGACAATAACATGAGGGAGAGGATAAGGTAAAGCAGAAATACTTTAAATTTTTTAATAACCTTTAAGGAATTTGTACTTGATATTTTTTGAGAGTCTGTAAAAAAAAATTCGGACAACACGGAATATCGAGAAACTCGATAACATCTGATTGTTAGTTAGATGAGTAGAATTCTGTTGTTAAACATGATGGACAGTGATGATATGAAAGACGGTGGAGAAATCCGTTCACCAGATATCTATGAACTGTAGCAATAGTTAAAAGACTAACTATTAAGTATGTATAATATGATAATAATTGAAAAATTACTTACAAAACTTAAAAATTATGTTCTTTATTGTAAAGTGAATATGAATTACGTTTAAAACTAGGTGAAACATCAAATCTTTCATATGAGAAGCTTCCAATTGTAAGACAATGTAATATTAATTGAAAGACTTTATTTATTTCTATAGTTCAAAAGTTTAACATTTAAGAATTTTAGTTGGTCCAGTGTTTACTGATTCATTTACTTATTTTATTCTACTTAGAATATATACCAATGTGATGAGAATGGTATATAAGAAAAGTGTGAACACAAAGTTAAACTGATAAATTCCATGAAGAAATAGTAAAAACGATAGTCGTCATAACAAACAATTGATTAGGAAGACAACCAAGAAAAATTCAAGTCCGTCAAAATATATCGAAGTAACTCAACGAAAATATTCACCGTCATCTTAAGCTAAATTGAGTTGTATGGTATCTACGAAGCAAATCATGTGACAGTAAACTACAAAAGCATGGAAGTAAAGTAACTGTCAAACAGCGTTTAGAGTAATAACAATATACTTTATAGTAATGGAACCAAACATCTTAAATATTTATCAACCATAGGTGAGGCTTGTCACGGAGTAATACCAGCTGAGCTAGCACTGAAAACCAGATAGTACTGGATAGCTATTTTACCCTAGCATAGGGCTTCTTAGCAGTGTGTACTCACAATATGGTAACTGAAAAAGAACTCATAGAATTCAGGCCTTGTAGCCAGCGCTTAACCATTAAAATGGCTGTTATTATTATTAATAATGGCTTTACTCAGTGGTACACATATTCAACTTTATTCGGTTTGTGATATGGGGCGACAACCATACGATGCCATTTGTGACGGCTGTTTCACTCCTGACATGTGTACTATTCAACAACCACGATTTTTTTTATCTGAAATCTAAGGTCTCGTCCTGATGTAAGTCACTGACGAGCTGGCCAATATGTGTTTGTCCTCAGATTCGGCGTTTCGTTGAGGTGGTTTCAAACTTTGGGTCTATATCCCCGGCTGGGTCGTGGATACACACTAGTAGTATCTGGTTTTCAATGGTATCCCAGTTAAGATAAATCCGTATCAATTATTAACTTCAACTAAAAACGATATTTACCAAAACCCTTCATCAGATGTATCGATAAAATATTTTAACTTATTAGTATCGACAGAATAACTAAGTATCTCAATAGAATGAAGCTCAGGTGACTTCACAACAAGAAAGAAATAACCAAGCAGGGTTATTAGAAAAAAACAGACCACAATATCCAACTCACATTCACCAGTATTTCCATTAACAGTTCGTTCTTCAGCTGTAGATGCACCACGTTGTAATCTACAGAAAGATAACAGAATATTTTGACGTGTTTATCTTAGCTAGGCTTAATTTATAGCTTATTTAGTGCTAAGAATGTGAATGAAATGATATAGACTACCTGTGAGAGTAATCAAAGAAATAATTCACTTACATTCCGAGTATTCTAGGTAGAATGATTTATTATATGGTTTAAATAAAGACTAGAACAACAGTACCTGTGTTTGGTTAGGTAATTTAGTAAAGTATGAACAGTTCCTTAAATATCTCGTTCCTGTAAACTTTCAGAAAATAACACCCGGTGGTTAGAGTAAAAGTAGATTCTGGTTATCAAATAAACTATGTAAGTTGATAATCAATAAGTAGTCAATTTAATAACGTTGATGAGTTATTTCACTTTAATTTATTGGATTTATTTTGATACATCCTTTAGTTAGGCGGAATTACTACTAGCGTAAATACTAACTAAACAAATTACCAATTCTTACATTTCCTTGTTTTTTTCTTTTTAATAAAAGTCTCATAATCTCTATTTCATTAATAAAAAAAATCAACCCAGACTAGTGATTTACTAGTTGTTATTGTCTGAAAATACAGAACAAACAACATGATTGATTGTTAACAACCGTTTCAAATAATAATGAATCATTATTTCCATTCAAACATACTATACTAAGTAAAATTAAGTAACCGAAAGATAACCGGTACATAATTGAATTCATGAAAAGATTGATTTCTCATGTTAAAATTTATCAGAATCTACAGTGTTCGTATGCAAACATAACACTGCTAAATTTTTTATTTATTTATCATTTTATGATGATGACGTCATAATGTATGGTGTCTAATTTTAATACTGATACATAATTTTCCTATACGCTAGCCAGGCTGGCTCTTCGAAGGGAAAGACGGAGAGTGGGATGAAAGTTTACTGACTAAACTGAATATATATATATATATATATATATATATATATATATATATATCTTAGAAAAGTATGACACCAATGGTGTACATCTCATTACTTAAAAATACAAGCCATTTCTTCGCCGTCACGTACACATATCACTTGACTGATACTTGATTGGTCAAAAATATCAAATTTCATAATTGTTTCGATGATAACATCAATGACGTGAAAATTGTTACTTATACAAAATAAAACATTTACTTCATTTGGTATGTCTGTTAAATTTGATGGGAAGTTTCCATTAATTATTTAATGTTATCAACTAATTTTGGTTTTATTGCCAGTCAGTGCTCACGGTCATTAATTAGACTTTTCGTTAGCTATCGACCTTTCTCCATACTTACGTAAATGATCTATGTAGGAATCAATTGTGTATGTGAGCTTAATGAACAATGTTAATCATATGATACGCATTATAGAGCTGTAGCAATCTAATCATATTTAAATTCAATGGCAAAAATAAACACACCCAACATAACCTCTCTAAATTTTAGGTGGTAAAACAAAGGTTTTATGTAAATTTAGATAGGTATTACCAGTGGGATCTAGCAAGCCATAGTTCGTCTTAATTGGGATTCATCGGTTAGATATACCTGAATCTCATTGTTAATCTTCATACAAAAAAAATCGAACCTAGTAACCAGCATGTTATTTATTGAGCTGCTAACTTCAAATAAACACTAATTTGTTCTAAGAGGATGTTTCATCCTGGTTTGTAAATATTTTGATCTTTCCATTTTTAATAAAAAAGATCACAAATAAACATTAACATTAGAAGGAAGATATATTCAACTAATGATTCTTAAATAGTGCATGCGTCCTGAATTCCACTACTACACATGACTCAATTTTACTTAAAAGCTTCTGATTAGGAAGCCATCTGTTCAACAAAAAAAGTAAATTAAAAAAAGAGATTGATAAATAATTGCAATCCTTAATATCAACCAACCGGATAATAAAAAAACCCTTGCGCAAACGAAGATTTAGAACACATCAGTTTCGAAAAAGCAAATAGTACGATAAGTAAATGGTATGAGCGAACTAAATAACTTGTTAGTTGCTTTTCTTGTTATTAGAAAACAATACCTTTTTATTTCTTGTTTCAAGCTTTCAATTTGACAACGTAAATTTTCTACCAGCTTTTGATCAACATTATTCTGTAGACAGAGAGAGAGAGAGAGAAGGCGGGGAAAGTATTAAAAAATTTATAAAACAATAACAATAGAAAACTGTATTACAATTTTTATTCACATTCTGAAAAGGAAATTCCCACTTTTTTTCGGGGTGGGGAGGAGTAAATCAACTTGAATAGGTTATGAATTTGTTGGTGATTACGGTAACCCTTAAACACGTGATTAGTAATTTATAAAATAATTATGATAACAATTGTGATTTGTGAAACAAGTAAAAAATAAGTGAGGTTTAGGGGGAGTTAGTAATATTTTATAATTATGTTTAATGTAAATTTACTCACAAAAATTCATTTAGTCCAATACAGAGATTAGCATTTGAAAAAAAACCCCGTCACAAAATTGTTTTTTAATAGGGCAAACTCAATAAATTTCATTGAAATCATGAAAAGATCTAAGTTAGACGACCAATGGAAACTGCAAGCGCTGCATGGCCGTTTCGTTCTAGTATAGGACTCATAGAAACGATGTACCCACCATGGGCAATCGAAACCAGAACCTTCGGTCTGGAGCGCGAACGCTTAACCTCCAGACCTCTGTCGTGACACCTAGCGATGTTAATGTCAAACCTCGATCGTGGATGCGCATTGATGCGGTGTCCCATACTAGGACAAAATGGCCGTCTATTGCTTCCACATTTTCAATGGTGGTCTTAGATCGATTCATGATTTAAATGGAATTTAACTATCTTCACAACCCTATACTGAAAATTTGATAAATGACTAAATAAAAATGTTAATAAAACTGCTTCAAAAAATAGTTGAGAGTAAGTAATATAAAAACAGTGGGAGGATGGAAATATTAACACCGTCTTTACTAGATCTCTCAAGTTTAAAAAAACAGGCATTGAACCTGAAAATTCCTATATAACACCAGACTACAAATACAAACAAAAAACATTTCTTTCAGTGATTATGACCGTTTACGTGTAGACATACGCTTTAACGATAACAATGAGGAGATAAAAAATCAACCGTTATGAAGACCGTAACCATAGCTAATTGTGTTCAGTAAAAATGTAAAATAAAGGTGCACTTTAGGAGAAAAACCAATCCATTTCTTTGTTATACCAATCACCTCAGAATATGAACATTTCGTATTCGCTAACTGTTGTCGATATTTCAATATGTATTCTGATACTGTTTTATGTGATATAGTAGTAAATAGAATAGATGGTTCAATAAAATAAGCTAGCTTCAATTGTGTCACTACATTGTCCGGTAGCATATTTAAATTCTCAAATATAGATGATGGATGATATAGATCGGCATTATTATTATCGCTTCCTTGGTACACATTCCCACTTGTACTACAACAATGAATATCATCTGACATCAGGCACCAGATATACATGAGGTCGTAATTGACATAATTTGAATATGACCAATTGCATCGAATTTCTTCCAGTTTGCGCAAAAATACACGACAACAACTTTTATTATAATTATTTATATTCATATAATTCGGTCTCTTATTACTTGTCGTCCATGAATTAATATTTAATATATGAGATAGTTTACTAATAATAGTTCCACAATTTGTTGATTTTGGATTTGTATCATACCATTGCATAATTGCGGCTAAATAAACACGAGACCAAAATGTACCATTGTTTAAATCAGTTGAATTAAATTTAACAGGTAACCATAGTTTAATATTTATTGATTTTTGTTTGACTAATTGTTGTAAACCAGATTTAAAATTATTAATCAAACTATTATGAAATAATAATGTCATTAATTCATCTTTTTGTTTTAATGCATGAAACCATAAATATTGAACAGATAATTGTTGTGAATGATGATGATGATGATCATTGAACATTTTCACTTTATTATAAGGCCATAAACCTGTCATTAACCATTCTGCATAACACATTTCATAAATATGATATAAAAGATGATGATAAGTTTCATTATCTTCACATAGAATATGATCACTTTTAGATGGTCCAGTAATTGAACAATTTGTTAAACTACTCATGATAACACTATAATTAAAACCATATATTGGTGAATTTATTGGTTGTGTTTCATGTATTAAACAATCTGATTCAAATTGTACTGACATTAATATTCGAAATATTAATATAAATAAATAAATGTTACTATGATGATTTGTATTAGAACAGATAGTATTGAAACGTTTTAATACTTGTGGATTAATACAATTTAATAATTGATCTAGTAATAATGTATTTTGATTATTATTTACAATTGGTTGTATAATCATTTCCCATATACGATATTTTAATTGAATAAATAATTGTAATAATTGACTTGTTACATAACTAAGATCTATAATAGGCTCAGTAATATTCCGATATAATGATGTTGTTGTTGTTGTTGTATAATTCGATAATGATAATAAATAATTGATAGCATCTACAAAACTATTATAAATTTTGATTATTAATGTTAAATTCATTGGTGTTAATATTAAATTAGTATATAATATACGTAAATATATTAAATTATACATTTCATTTGTTCGACATAATGAATTAATCATTGTAGATGGTATGAATTCAAATATAGAATCATTATTTAATTTAATATTAGGTAATGTAATAGTGATATTAGTAGTTAAACGAAATTTAATCTTTTGTAATGTATGATTTGATAAATTGATTAAATCAATACATGAATGAATCCATTCTATATGAAATGGTTGTAATAGAATTAAACCTTCATAAATGATTTGACTAAACCATAAATGATTATGTAATAATTTTTCATTACAAAATTTATGAAATTCATTAAAAAAATAATCATTATTATTAGTATTATTGGTATGATGAAGATAATTATTCATTAATTTTTTTATAAATGATATAATACATGTATAATGTTGCCTTGGAGATAATTGTTCAGTATCCATATAAATACATATTATGCATAATAATAAATTATTACAAAATTGACGAATATTAATTTTATAATGTAATGGTGTTTTAATAATAGAAAGTTGATTAGGATTATTATTAGTAGTACTGTTACGTTTTATGCGAATAGGATTAGTATTACTACTATAATTCTCTGAATTTGAATCATAGTTCCATATATCGTATGTTGTAAAATAAACTGTGTCAATGTAAATAGATTTAGATCATTTAAGTTTGAAGATGAAAGTTTATTGAAATTTTTTACATATTCCTTTTGTAACGAATGAAACAATGATGAAGCGAATTCATATGAATGATTAGTAGATTGTTGTGGACAAGTATTATACATAAGTGATTTATTGGTTTCTTTCAATGGTGAACTATATTCAAGTACTTTTGAATGAGTTAAATAAGGTGTTTTTATCATTTGTAAAGGATATTGCATAACTTTTGTGGAACTATTATTCTTCTTCGAAAGATTGATATCATAGTTTATACTATATAATATTAAAGATTCTAATTGTAGCTGAAAAGTATTATTTTCTAATTGATTCTGATCACAGTCAACAGTTGATGGTATAGTCTGAGTAGAACAGTTGAGCATAATGTGTTGATTTGTTTGACTAGCTATTGATACTTTTGTATGATTTATTGAAGCAGGAAACTTACACAATTCGTTTCTTAATTGTTCAATATCAGTAATTAATCTACTTACTGATTCATTTGTTGGATTTTTTAGCTGATCATTAGAGGATTCTTTTTGACTATTATCAATATTAATATCGGTCGTTGTTGGTAATAAGCTTTTAGGATTTTCAAGAACTACTGTATCTCGACGTAAAGCAATTTTTGATAACTTTGAATGATCCGATTTATTAATATTATTATTAGCAGGTTGTTCTGGTGAAATTACATTATCCTGATTTTGTTTATTATAATTTATCGTATGCTTATTATTAAACTTTGATTTAACATCCAAACTATTAATATGATCGGTCATATTTGAACTTGAAGGGTCGGTAGTACTGACTTTCGGAGGATTTTCTGTTTCGGCAACAATCTTCGAATCAGTGGATTTACTTGACACACTTGGCGTCGATTTAATCTCTTTTTGTGAGGGTGCTGGTTCATTCGTCGACAAGTGAGTGTCAGAACTCTTAGTGTTGTTGTTCTTGTTGGAGGAGTCCTTTACAGGTGTACTAATGTTTTCTGGCATAGTTTTCTTGTTTTGTATATCTTTAGTAGTAGAGTTAGTAGTATCAGTGATATTGGGAGTGTTGACCGTATTAGACTTCATTGACTCAGCTGTTTTTGTTGATGCATTTGCTTCATGTGAGGAACTGGTCTTTGAGTCTGACTCTTTCTTGCTTGGTTGAGTGTCAGGTTTTACTACATTACTAATTGTGTTGCTTTCGTTATGAGCAGTGGTCGTATTATTATTAATAGGAACTTCAGATTTTAGTTCTGGCGGTTTCGCAACAGTAATTTTCGAATTTGATGAAAGAACAATGGGATTTGAAATTTTGTCACTTGAATCGCTTTTTGCTTTTAACATTTCATTATTCTGTGTTACATTACTACTGTTTTGGGGTTTGCTAGTAAGGTCTATGGGAGTACTGACTGGGCCACTATTTGTTGATTCTGTAATATTGACTGAGCTTTCCGTCACGTTATTTTTAACAGCTGTTTCGTTCATTATTTCATTTTTGATGTTATGGTTTTTATTATCTTGAAAATCACCAGATTGATAAGAAACACTAATTTTCGGCAATACAGTGGGATGTGTTTGTTGTTGATCAGTATTTTCATTATTTTCAGTGGTTACTGCTTCATCGGTACTGTTTCCTACAGCAACAGATTCGTATTTAGGGCTATTGGTTTTAAAAAAATTCTCGACTTTATTGAATAATCCTGGTTTTTTGTTAGGATCACTAATTGAGCTTCTTGCACTATTTCCTTCACGACCAAAAATTGAAGATGGCCTATGTAATAAATTACGTATAGGACTTGTCGATGGTGAAGCTGCATTTCGAGTTTTCAATGGTTGTTGTTGTTCACTTTCAGGTTTTTCTAGGAGACTGGTTGTTATTCGATTAGTTAACTCTTGTTTACCATTATCAGAAGGTGTATGACCTATATGAAATATATTTATTTTGATTTTTAGCAGAATTTATTTGATTCGACTTACATGACCTTTCAATCTAAATGAACATGATAGAAATCATTTAATGCATGGTTCTCCTTTTTATTGAAAGAAAATAAATGGCCATAAACAATAATTACATCAAAAATATTTTAAAGTAAACAATTTCGTTCATTTTTCCCGTTAGTTTGATCGTGCACACATAAAATGGTTTTTTATTGTTTTCGTCCAAATGAAATCGGTTTAAGAAAGTTCTAAGCAAACCAATAAAGTCACACTAATAAAAGTTCACAATTTAAAACACTAAATAAACGGGCACCGAAACTTTAGATTATTCTCATTTACTACATTTCTACATATCGCTTTTCAACTTGTTTAATAGAGTTTAACGAGCACTAAGTTACTAGAACAACAGGAGATCGGAGACTACATGTGGATTAATTAACTTCAAATATCTCGGTTCTACAGGAGGTCAGTTGCGAACTGAGCAGCTCGGTACTAACGTCTCAGACTATGAAGCTGGATGATGCTGGTTTGAACGCCACAGAGGTTGCCAGTCCCCCTAAGGATTCAAGCACATATAATGATGAGTGCTAACTAGGATGAGATCTATGCCAAGGGTATCCTACCAATTGACTTCAACCATTAAAAACACAATAGAGCGAAAATAGGTGCATGTATAGTTGCATCAAAACTTATTGACACTGATAATTTCAAAATTCCAGTTGTAAGACTAAGTTATGGTTATTCTTAGACAGAATACCCTTTTTCCAGAGGATATTAGCATTTTCTATCCAGGATTTCAAACTAATGCACACTAAATGGTACTGAAAAATATTACTGAATCAGTTGTTATGGGATTGAAAATTTCAGAGATAAATTATGCGTATCACTTTTGCAGAATACTAGTTTCATCAATATATTACCTGTCTATTTTTAATTATTAATGTTTTCCTTGGTCACAATAAATGATAAATCTTAAGACTACAGAATCTGTGCAATAGTAAAATGGTAAACAAGAACACAGAAAAACTCACATGTCTGTACTAATAAATATGTCTATCTAGTATTTAGTCAGTTTAAAAATTTGTTTTGGTCTTTCATATAAAAGTCTATATACAAAACTGATACTTCGATTAGACCATTTTTTATAGACATTTGTGAGCTATTGTCTGAATTGTGGCTAATAGTGAAATTTATTTTAGATGAATATTATTGATCTGTGTTAAACATAAATGAAAACAACAGTATTGTCAATGTACTGTATCTATAAATCGAAAAGGTTGAACCTATCTACACAAACCTTCCGTATACGATATAAGATTCTCATGGGGTTTTTGTAGAATACGCTTTATTCGAACTTTACTAATACTGAAATAGAAATGAACCATTGTTTTCTAACCTATACTTGAATTGAAAACAGCTCCCTAACTAATCAAAGATTCGTGCATTTAATAAGATTAAGACCCTTGTATAATTAGTGATGAAATGTTTGGCTATCTGAATGGAATCAGATCTATGAAGTTATTGAAACTTTAGCACAATATTTAAAGTGCTCAATCCACTGAATCAGATCGAAAAAGAAACGGAACATCATTTTAATAAACGAACTGAATAAAACCATCTTACTCAGGAAAAATCTAAAATAAGGTTTGGAACGATAGATCAAATCATTCGTTTACATTACTAAGTTAAAGAACGCCGATGATTTATTCAATGAAGCATAAAATTCTGTATTTAAATTATTCGTAAATAAAAGGTCGAATTTGACTTCATTAAGTTATTTATTCTAACCATTTATACTCAAGAACAAACCTTAAAAAAAAACAACTAAAAGTACATGATAATTTTGGACGGAGGTTAAGGTTTATCGTTATGAAAATAACTGTACATTGTATACATAATGTAAAATAATTCTAATATCTTTGAAACTAATATAAAGTTAAACAGCTAACAAGAAATTTCACCATAAATATATATTACAATAAGTTATTCCGAATCAATATTATCACTTAACTTTGTCATTATGGTTTATAACTTTACCAGTGCTTCTGTTAACATTTTTTTCTAAAACCAAATAGTATTATACTTCTGTAGTGAACAAGAACACGGGTGAGGACAATCGATTGTATTTAGCACAAAGATTACAGACTATCTCAATAAAATGTGAATACCATAAAGTCAATCGTCAATTTGCAAAATATCATTCCATCATATCAAACTGTACTGTTCCCGTTGCAAACACTAATCCATTGTCGCCCATTCCATTGTACATGCGTTTTCTTACAATTCCATTGTGCTCTTGCTCTTCCTTTCTCGATCTTCGCCATCTTCTGCTGCCGGACATTACGTTCTTTTAACGCACGTTATATACTACTTATATCAATATAAGTAGCTCACACCACACTTCTATGTTAAACTCAGATAATATTAATGTTTCACTAACCAAATACCTATTTAACATTTTCATTTAAAATCTATAGTTTAACTGATACACAGAACTAATAATTGAAAATATTAAACTCAAGAAGACAGTTCAATAAGTAAAACTAATGTTATATTAGTACTCAAATTAGTATGTATTATCATTGCTACTATTGTAAATATGAATGCAAATACTATTGCTAAGATTACTACTAGTAGAACTATAACAAATGAGTGACACTTTGACTACATTTTTTTTTAAAAAAAAGAAACGTATTATAAATTAAGTCATAATTCTAATATTGAAATTTCAATGTTCAATATACATTGGATTGAACTGAATAAAATACAATATTTTTTTAAATTTTTTTTTCTTTCTAACTTGTAACTACATTCACACATTAAAGATAGTTGGTGATTTTTTACTAATGATTTTCGTCAATTGTCCAAAAGTCTAACAATAACAAGAATATATATATATATATATATATATATATATATATATAATATGCACGTGAATATGTATGCTAATTTACAGAAGAAAAATAAGCATTTAGCATTTATGATATTCAAAACTTAAAAAGGATAAATCAAAAAAAAGTTTTTATGTAACTATCAATTGAATAAGAAAAAGAGAATTCAGCGAAGAAAATGTTCTTTTTAACGATTTCGTCAAAAAGAAAATTTTCTTCGCTGAATTCTCTTTTTCTTATTCAATGACACTATGGGTTATTTTAATTAACTATCAATTGTTACAATTGTCAGTAAGGGAGTTTGTGGAGATTGCAGTATTTTTAATAGTTGAATTCATGAGTCGATTAAAGCTAGAACACTATGGAAAACCTGGAAGCAGTGGACAGTTGTTTCGTTTAAGTAAGGGTCAACGGTGTCAGTTTTACTAAGAGATAACTAAAAGTATACACCAATGTATTTGTAGAGCATTAATTCTTTTTATTCACGTGAATAAATAAAAAAGACATTCATGTCTGTATTATGCAATGACTTATGATTATCTAAGTCTGTTCAATAGGAAATAAATGACATGATAATCGAGCATCTGTGTAAGCATAAAAAACTTTATAATGAAAAGAAATTAGGCATACTAAGAAAGAATGAAAGTCACTAACAAAATTAATTTCGATAGAAACATTAATAATTGAATGAAATTCAATCATTTTATTTGAGCTACTTAATTTCTAGAAAACAATCCCATCTACAAGGTTTCATGTAGTGATGCTTTATTTTCGTACAGTTTTTCTAACGATATTTATAAAACACTGTCACTTCAGCTAAAAAAGAAAACATTTGGACATAAGACACTTCAGTGTACAAGTACTCTAAGCATCTTTAATAAATTCTTAATAAACGATAATGATTTTATCAAGTTTAACATAATATTACACTATAGATTATTTTCGAAGAACATTTGTTCATAAATGTATATTCAGAAAAAATTGGTCGGAATTTATCACCCACAGAAAAACGGAAAAATAATAATCGTTTGATCACATTCGACATTTAACTAACCTTTATTATAATGATGACAATAAAATTATCTATGTCAGTAAGCAAAAATCGTAAAAGTTAGATTCAATGTGATATATTGCACATGACCGGATCAAATCTTAAAAATCAACTATTAAGTTAGGTTCACTTGGTATTGTTTACTTGAATCTTCCCATTGATGTTGATGCATACTGTGCGTGTTGCAAGTATGCCGATAAGAGACTGATCAATTGCAGCCCTAAACATCAATGGGAAGAATCAAATAAAGAATACCAAGTGAATTCAAACCTCACTCGACTGAATGATTGAGTGGCTATCAGGACTCAATAGCTAAGTGGATAACGCGATGGAGTTTGAAGCGAATGGTGCTGAGTTCGAGTTCCTGAGTGAACATGAACTCTGAGATGCAGGTACACACAGCTGACGAGTCCCAAATAAAACGAAACGTGCATCCTAGATTCCATTGTGAGCCACTATCCATCTTGGTTTAGAAACTAGTAAGTTAGTTATATATTGGTTTATAATAACAGATATATGTAGTGCATAGGCATACTTCAAAATAAAATTAGCTAGTCTGAATCGATTAGCATGTTACAAACTATCTGAATATTCACAATTCATGTACAGATACAAGTTGAAAGTAAATATGCAAGTAACATTCAACCTGATCGATAGATGTGCATAATTATATTTCTACATTGTGGACGAGAGGACAACAGTGACTATAATTTTATGTTTAATGTGTGACATGAATATGTAAATAAACTATTAATATGAACATAAAAATACATGTGTGTATTGCCACACATAAGTGTTCATTACATTACTATAACTAAACTGGAATATGAATTGCATTCGCGAAATGAAAAATGACACTTCGAAACAGAACTAAAAATAAGTTTAATTTAGCTATAAGAATTGAACAATTCATTGGTTTACATTTCTAACAACAATCAAATATGAAAATTACCCAATCTTTCAATCCCATTAGTGAGTAGCTATCTCATACTCAACATATTTGGACTCCATTAGTTACAGCTCCTCATTAGAACTCTGGGAAGTGACTGGAGTTGGGAATGTAAGCCGGTGAACGACGACTCAGTGGTCTAAACGCTCTCGCAAAACCTGGACATCCTGGGTTCGATCCCCAGTTGGATCGTTGATGTGTACTACTGACGAATTCCATACTAGAATGAAATAGCTATTCAGCGCTTCCTGGTTCCTAATGATTGTCTAACTGAAGCCAGTTCGTATTATCTCCACAAACCCAAATACCAATAACACAGTATTGGTGCAATATGAGCAATACAGTGTTCATCGATGAATGACTGTATTTGTCTTATGATCTAGCCTGTCGTAAAATACAGTATCATAAGATATTTGCCAGTGATTTTCAGTTTGAAAAGGATGACGAGTACTTTTTATTTCAGCTTAAACAATAATAGTTGAAGCAAAAAAAGTAAATATTTCCATTTACTCATTGCAAGTAAGTACTAAACTGTCACCAATCGAGATATAAATTGAGCCTAGTAAACAGATCATCAAAATTTTAACGGCACAAATATGGCCTCATAGTTTGCTAGTATTTCCAAGTTTCAATATAGTTAAACATATATATATATATCAAACGAAATGAGCAATAGCTGAACTCACTGTATTCGGATTCGCCTGATCAACGCTAAAAAGAAAAACATCGAAATGTTTAGCTGAAAGAAAAAAGTAGCAATAAACTAACAGGCAGTATGAAAACTATTATTAAACTATACTAGCCATCATCCAACTTGCTCAAAAAAAGCTAATGACTTAATGGCGATATTAAAGTAATTCTCTTAGGCTACCTAATGCCAAAGAGGATCGATCGATTTCAGCCTTTAACGTCAGCAACAGGAAGAATCAAATTTCATTTACAAATTATAATTCATAGCCTTTTTACATGTCAGTAATTATGTAGAATCGACATCTTATTGAACATTTCGTTGGGTGGTTGAAGCGGTAAGTACTGGTTTTGAACCTCACAGTGGAGACCAACACTAGGATGGAGAAGCATCCAACTGACGAGTCCAAAATCGGACAAAGCGTGCGTACTGAAATCCACTATCAAGCACCATTTAGCTCTGCTTAAAAATACTTATGCGTGGTATTGTTTAAAAATTAGTAGTTGTGGTGAGAATTTCCAGCTTCTTTCATTGTGTTTAGTCTTACTCAACTTTATCTGTTGAAATAGAGAGTGGAGCAGAGATACAGATGAATAGCAAAAATAAGAGAAATCTTGATAATCGAGTTTCCATTGCTTGGTTCTTGAAAATGAAGTCAGAGACAAATTCCAATTATTATTTCAATGAAATAATTTTTAAAGGAATATCATGAACCAGATGTGAGCCCTAATAGACTCTACAAAATATATTAATCAACATAACCTTAATTATCATTCAGTAGTAAGCAACATAGAATCTGCACATATGAACATCAATTTAAGTTTCCTTAGTACGCTAGCACAACGAGATAAACTTATCAAGACAAATCCACGATTAGTAGAGGTAGTTACAGTATCAGTGGTAATAAGAAAAATTAGGCCTAAACAATCCCATTGAGGAGAAAAATTTATTTTATGGATCAAAAAGTATAAGCTAATTTTAGAACTCAATATCTGAGGTAAAACAAAGAGGGATTACATTTGAGCCATTATGATCAGTTATGAGTTACGTCGCCCAATGTATTCAAACATTGGTTACGATAACGACACTGATCACAACCAAGTAATCTGGAATTATCAATACGATCCAGTTCAACAGTCAATGATTTCATGGGTTGATGTCACGTTCTGATTTAGCCACTACAAAACATCGACAGTCAAGGTAAAGGATGAATTTCAGTATGTTATATATGAATTTATAAATGATAACGAGGCTTTAATAAATTTAAAACGTACATATCACTTGGTTTTAACTCTGATGAAGTTGACATTGGTTTAATAGTTTCAGATGCTTTTCTTAATTTATTCACTGTTTGAATTAGATCACCATAGTTCTGAGTTGACTTTTCTTTTTCATTTGTAGATGATGATAGTTGTTCAGACGATGGTATGTTACGATTATCAGGGTTGTTTGTTAGTGTTTTCAATGTTTCATTTAATTCATTGTTCAATGTTTCATACTGTTCACTAGTCAATAACTGACCACCTGAATTTAAAGTATCTTTTAAATTTGATAGTTTTTCCATTTGTTCATTATTTAATTCTGTTTGAATTGATGATTCGTATAATTTGGGTAGATTTATATCTGATGTTAACTCAGTGTTAGATGGATTTTGTACAATATGTTTTTTTAATTGACTTATTTCTTGATCACGTTCATCTAAAAGTGCCTGAAATGTATGAATTGTTTGTTGAAGAAGTATATCATCTACTTTAGGTTGTGCTCCTGTTGTTTTTAATGGAGGTGGTTGTGATTGAGAAACAGTAACCGGTTTGGTATCATCCATTGAATGAAGTACAGCAGTCTGGACGTTTATGATCATTAATAAAAGATAGTAAAATTAAACCGATTTTCATAAAAAGGTGTGGTTATCAGAATTTATAACTGGTTAACAATAGTTTACAAGGAAACTGGTGAATGTAAAGCACTACTAAGTAATCCTACACTGTCTACAGAATAAACTCGAGTGGATTTTGTCTATTAGCGTTTACAATTTCACTAAACAATTTACTTTCATTCAAATAAAAAAAATTAAGCTTAATTTAGGATTCTTTCTTACGCGTTTTAACTCGGAGACACTAACAAATTATAACTCAATAGCCAGATAAGAATGATATAGAACTAACATGTCATTTCTTCATTGTTATTGTCAAGTGGAAAATAAAACAGTTTCTCAGGTAACCTGACCAGATCTAATTCAATATTTCTCATTTGTATAAAGGATTACATATTGGAAACTTTTTTACATTGTTATTAAAGGTTCACTACAAATAAAGCGTATGTTATTACAATTATTGAACTAATGCTGACATATTTTATAATGATAACTTAATAATGGTAAATATTTAGGTTACATATCGAATGTTAAGTATTACGTAAACAATCAAATCATGTTACATTGATTAGTACAAAATGATTACACGCAAAAATAAAGCAGTATGAAAACTCACTGTATTTTGCTCAGAATGATCTATTTCGAATGATACAGATTCAGTAGATGGATGACAGCTATTTTTTCCTATAAGGTCTTGTACACGGGATTCTAATTTTTCTGAATACAATCTTGATGAATTCAATTTTTCTTCTAAATCTTTGACACGTTCTAACTGTTCAGCTAATTGAGCCTTATAACAAATAGAAATATAATGATAAAATGAATTAGGGTTAAAAACTTATCTGAAAAATAGAACTCACAAATAAAGTACACCGTCAAATAATGAATAGGAAAATAATGTGACCTGGAACTAGGCGATATCTTTTTTGTATACACTCGTTTGCAAGTGTACACCTATGTATATTGTAAGGAAAGCTTAACACACCTTTATAACAGCGAATAAATAATCAGTAACTTGAATAAAGGGATCTGTATGGATTTTCACGATAGTCAATATCAACCGTGACGAAATATGAACATATATATATAGCCATTTATATTTTAAGATCACACTTGGAAAAAGATTGATTGACGTGAGTTGTGTGTAAAATGACTTCGTGACAAGATATTTTAAGTGAATGCCACATGTGTGATAAGAACATGGCTTAAATATGTATATGATTAACATTTTGAACTGATCTTAGTTACACAACTTTTGAAAGCCAGAAAGCACTGAAGGTGTTTCAAACCAGAAGGGGACCCAACAGGAGTGGGCATCTATGACTTCTCAACCCAAAGTCGAACACGGGACCTACAGTCTCGAATTAAACCTCAATATCAGTAAGTCAGTATCTAATAGTTTGCATGTTTAACTACAATCGATTCGTAATATTGAACAATCATTCAACGATGTAAACCAAATAACATAAATTTATTTTATTTCAAAATCAAAATTTCCATTGTAATTTAACAAATATATAGAAGTCAAGTAGGTTAGAACTTGGTACAAAAGCACATCAGTATGATGCATTACACATGGAAACAAAGCTGAAAAGCTTGGATAGAACTTAGCAAACGTGTTTAAGGTTTCAAAATGTACTAGAACTATAACTGATATTGTAGCAAAAGATCACAAGACTGAACTTTAGTGGTTACATGAAAACAAATTAAATGAATTCATGTTATCCAGTCTACATGGTTGTTCGTGGTCTTCTCATAATTACAGCGTTAGAAAACATGATATTAGGGAGAGAAATATTTGATTTTCATAGTCACTTATCCTAGCGTAGATTGGCACATTTTACTCCCTCAGTCTCATGAAAATGACCAAAATTACAATGCAATTTGTAGATAATGAAAACCGTATAGTACTTGGAGAACCAAAGCGTTACATTTATTGTACGATAAAAGGAATACAGTATCTTGAAGTAAACTGTTAATCAAGCTATTCCAGTCCCACTTGGTATCCTAAAATACGGCGACTACATTCCACCTTTAAAATGCAATGAATTTTAGTAAGACAGGTACAAGTCTGTACCTACAACCACTCATCAGAAATAATCGTACGTTTTTCGTGTCTCGGAGATTGTGTGAGCACTAACAATGTTGTTGCAGGTGACAACAAATTAGTGTGAGGTAGAAAAATCAAAGACAACGGATTATCTTTGACTCCATGATATTAGTTTTAAAAGGCGTTGCTTGATTTAGATTAGCTCCATAATCATGAAAAATAGCCTCTTGGAGCTAAAGATGTAAGGTGACCCAATATAAATGACTTAAAATGCGTTGAACCAGCAGTTAACAGCTAACCAGCAAACAGTAGAGAACAGTCAACAAAACACAAAGGTGATCAGCGTATTCAACTTTCATCTTAGTAAGAATTATCATCCACTCGTGGAATCTCGCTTACTAATGCTATCACATTACACAACCTTAGTAGTTGAGAAATTCAACCATATTATAATACCACACATGTGAAATACACCACAAAAAAATTAAAATCTACCGACTCAAACACCTAATCAAAGTGTAATTGACATATCCGAAACAATATTAAGATAACATCAGTTAGGGATGGATCCATGGCTATCAGGAAGGAAAACAAAAGCCAGTTTTTCATTACATCATAACTGTTAAGGTGTGGGAAACGAAGTGTAAGTAGACACATTCTCTATATTGTTTTGGATGGGATTGAAGAGAGAGGGAGGACTTTCCGGGTTTGACAACACCATTTAGAGATTATTCACTTCATGTGTTGCGATGCGAACTGTCATATGAAACAGTTGGATTTACTCATGATCAAATGATAGAGTTGGCTCTTGAATATTTCTCATCCAACTGTATATCTATGTGTGCAAAACCACTTCCTTTTGTTTGATATTTATCATGGTTTTCATGTGAATACTCAAGGATATCTTTTAGCTCGCTCACAAACGTCTAGTTGCATTGTGGTTTTGAGAATGAATGAGAAATATATATCGATAGCTTTAAATCAATGGATTTCAGTTGTAACCGAAAATCACATTGAAACAACAGATATAAGCGAATATTACTGCTCTTAATTAGATTCTCATCAGGCTTTACTGTAATATGCACTGACTCATAATACGCTTTCACTGGTTTAATAGTTTTGAACGTGCGTAAATATTATTGTATATTAGAGTAGAGCATTTGAGGATCTAATTGAAAACAATGTTGTTTTAAACCATGATATGGAAACTTCTAATATTTCAAAATTAAATTGTTGTCTATTAATATAGTCAGATGTACAGGAAAGATATAGGTGTATTTCAATTCTTTTAATTAGTACATGAATAGATGACAAGTAGTAATGAGACAATTTAGTCATTATGGCAATCGAACGAGTATATATATAGTGAACTGACTGAGAAATAAACTTTTCATCTTAAATTTCTGTTAAAATATGTTGTAACTTGTTTGACTCAAGTTAAAACGGAATTATATATATATTATTCACTTATTTTGTTACAACCTATTTGCTGAATCACAATAAGAATACGTTTTAGCGTTTTGTTTTTTGAGTTCATCAAGTTACTTTTTTTTCATATGTATTGCCAATGCACTACAGATGAAGTAGCTACAAATTTTAACTTCTTGACAAAATCAGCATCTCGTATTTTAGGTCATTTATATCAATTAACTTTGATAATCATTTCAGAATCATGTACCAATTTTAAAGATGTACCTTATTGACTGAGTTGTTCGCTTAGGTGCAACGTCATTCGAAATTTATACATCAGTAAATATGATTTCAGACATTAATAAGCAAAGTAATAATAAGTCGAATTGGCGTCTTTTATAATATTATGAGAAAATGAAACGTTTTCTAAGCAGTGGTTTCCGATCCAAGTGCTTTTTTTAAAAAAAGTAAACTTTAATCTGATTTCATCTTCAAATAGTCATTACTGCCTTAGCGTTCTACAATCAAGTTTATGTAATTTTAAAATTATATTATTCCTCTAAAGAACACGTTATTCGGTTATATTTCTTGGTTTTAAACAATGTTGATATGTGAGAAAATAAGAAGCATAAACCATACAAATAAATTCAAGTAACTAGGTAATATGTTTTCTAATATTATATATTAATCCGATAATGATTGAACAGTCTGTTAAATCAAAAAAACTTATTCAGTACTATGTTTTCTGAAAAAAGTGACATTTTATTAACCTATTTGTATGTTTTATTGAGTATTTAAATTGTTGCAATCTTAAACACTAATGCGAAGATTCAAATAACCAGTACAAAGATGAATTAAAAGGTAACATTTATTTATACTCATTATCTGACTAATATAACTAACATATCAAGTATATCGATGGAGTTTGTAAGACCATTGCTGCAATTCGTTTTCATTTTACTCACTGTATTCTATTTCATTACTTATTTCGATTTAACAACTCTGAACTCATGATTCAATAGACAATCACTTATATAGTGTTCACTTTTATTAAGTCGAAATCGGCATCCAATAACAAACCTAATTTCCTCACGAAGACTTGTTTTGATTAAAGTTCATGGTTATTTCTGAAAAAATTAGTAAATTAGCCTACATTACACTTATGTGGACACCGATGTTCTTTGATAATGAAAACCACAGAAAACTTTTACGGTCAACAGAGTAAAGTAATAAATACATGTATTTGAGGAAATGTTCATATCACTGGTCCCTATTTTCACTGCTTAACTACAAATCAGCTACCTACCTATTTACACCTAATTGAAAGAACCTGGGATCAAGAGAATTGCTATGGCCTGGTCTTTTCTACACAAGGCTTGACAGAATTAGTATACTCAAGGGTGACCATATGCATACATACTCAGCATTGTGCTCCCAATGTTCTTAACCCTACCCTCAACTACTGAGTTAAAAAACCCAGCCTGTAAAGAGTATATGTAAATATTTTTGGGGAAATTTTATTCTCAGGGATTATTAATTACATTCAAATAATTATAAAACAAATCAACAATCAGTGTCACCCATAACATTAAACGGAAATTTTAGATTATATTCATTTGTTTTTCCGTATGACTAGAAGAAGCAATACCTCCAATATGTGCTGTTCAGAAATAATATCTAGTTCAATAGAAGGGCAATATGGCTTCTTGAAAGGTAAAAAGCTTTGGCAGAAAATCTTTAGATACTAACGGATCTCTTATTCAAAAACTTCTCTGTTTCGTACAAAAACTAACACCGCCTATCTCACATTGAAAAAAGTTATTGAATGAATCACGACAGCTATGGCTAATTAAGATAGCCAAGTAATTAATTTTTACCTTTTTAACTATGCATATATATATATATATTTATACTCTCGCCGTAACCATAACTAAAAATTCCATTACTACCTATCATACACTCATCAAGAGAATAGGAATACACCCATATCTTTCCTATACATCTAATTATATTGATGGGCAGCAATATGATTTTAATTTACCGATATGTATTTCTCATTCATTCTCAAAACCACAATGCAACTAGACGTTTGTGAGCGAGCTAAAAGATATCCTTGAGTATTCACATGAAAACCATGATAAATATCAAACAAAAGGAAGTGGTTTTGCACACATAGATATACAGTTGGATGAGAAATATTCAAGAGCCAACTCTACCATTTGATCATGAGTAAATCCAACTGTTTCATATGACAGTTCGCATCGCAACACATGAAGTGAATAATCTCTAAATGGTGTTGTCAAACCCGGAAAGTCCTCCCTCTCTCTTCAATCCCATCCAAAACAATATAGAGAATGTGTCTACTTACACTTCGTTTCCCACACCTTAACAGTTATGATGTAATGAAAAACTGGCTTTTGTTTTCCTTCCTGATAGCCATGGATCCATCCCTAACTGATGTTATCTTAATATTGTTTCGGATATGTCAATTACACTTTGATTAGGTGTTTGAGTCGGTAGATTTTAATTTTTTTGTGGTGTATTTCACATGTGTGGTATTATAATATGGTTGAATTTCTCAACTACTAAGGTTGTGTAATGTGATAGCATTAGTAAGCGAGATTCCACGAGTGGATGATAATTCTTACTAAGATGAAAGTTGAATACGCTGATCACCTTTGTGTTTTGTTGACTGTTCTCTACTGTTTGCTGGTTAGCTGTTAACTGCTGGTTCATTTATTTGCCAACCGTTTAAAAGTATGTGTATTTCATTACGGTTTTAAGTGTTGTTTTAAATCGTAGTTTGTTTATAAATAAATCTTCCATCGTTTATTTCATGTTAAGTTACTCTTTAGTCTTGTCCCACTGAATAATTATTAAATAGCTGTTATTCCCCAGCTAAAACCAACGGTCGTCTCAGTAGCTATAATCAGCAATTTTGCAAGACTATGCCACTTTATGAATCGGCTGGCACTAGGCAAAACAAATAAGACAGTATGGTCAGTGTTGCTGAGGTTGAAAACTACTTACTAGTTGTCAAATACAAGCATTTAGGTGTATACACACGATTATACTTTATTAGAATCATCCTCATCAACAGTATTGTGCACGAAACAAAATTACCAGATAGGAAATTGATTTTGATACCTATGTATATAATTAGGAATTAACAACATATGGAACAACTAGACTAATTGATTTCAGCTTTCGGACAGAAGAAATTTGTATTATGTTTCCATCATTTTTCATTACTCCCATGATAGTTTGATGTATTAACGCACACAAATCTGACAATTTAAGTTAAATCATTAAAAATTGTCAGATACAGGTAGTTGTAAATAACTGTCTACACAAGATACGTAATGACCGTTGACGGGATAACATCAGCAGCAGCCTACTGTACGAGTTGGCAAACTAACTTCCACATGAAGAGAAAACTAGGAAAATACTCCGAAGGTGGATAGAAACTCATTTATGAAATCATCAAACTGTACCACGAGGCAAGCTCTAACTTGGAATCTTCAAGTTTAAAAAGAAAAAACAAACCGTAGAACACATTATATTAGGAATTGGAAGCAGACATCAAAAGAATGAATAGCACTCAGGAATAACTGGAAAGAAGAGCCCCGGAGAGAGTGCGTTCGAGATCGGTGGCATATGCTTCATGAAATGTAACAGGCGTAAGTAAAAAAGTTTTCATAAACACATTACTCTTTCAAAAATTTTACTGTCAACTGGATTATGAATTACTTTCCTTCAAGTTAATTAAACTGAACTACGTTATTATCAGATCAAAGCAATAAGTTTTATTATCACGTAAGCTTTAATCTTTAATCTTTATGCAAAAGCCTGAGTAATTGTTAACAGATAAAATCACTCTCATCATTTTATCCGCATGAATAAATGAATGTTTGATAGGATAATCCCAAAAACAGATAATGTATATAAAATTTTCTTTTGATAGATGAAATATCGATACCACAAAGTATTATGCAACTAGTGTTACTATCATTATCGTGGATACGAAATATATGGATATGAAATATATCACTTTTACATAACGGTTATAAATGTTACACATGATTTATACTTCATTAGTGACATCAAAAGTGTGGTGCAGATAAGAGCACACAGTCTTAAAATAGTGATTTCCCAAGTAAACATGTTAAAAACTCAATACGGATTTTTTCCTTATTAAGTTACGATCTATGTATAAGAGATGAAATACTTTCAATTTGAAAATAGAATAATTAACCATACACAAAAAGTAAAGTTTTCAAAAATAATAAATTAAAAAACTAACTTTAAGTAGTTTAACATCAGCAGCTATCGGTTTATCACTTTCAGCTAGTGAATTTTCAGCATCATCAACATGAGATAATTGATCACGTAATTCAATATTATCACGGCGTAATTCTTTAATTAAATTATCCATATGAATGTGTTTAGCAACAGCAGCTGCTGTTTCAGCTTTTTGATTGGATAAATCGCTTCTCAGTAGACTTAATTGTTCTTTTAATTGACATATCAACTGATGGCTATCGGAACTTTCCTAGATTAGAATAAAAGTGTGATAAGTAAAATGTTACATTTGATAGGCTTGTAATTTTTCTTAATTACTAATTAACTTACAAATAAAGTGTTTAGAGTTGAATAAATAAATGTAGTAAATGTAGAAAACGACTATAAGCCGTAAAAATATGAAAAATGTGAGTGTTTATTTATATCACATAGAAATCTCGATTAGAATCTTTTAAATTAGCTTTCATAAATTGGGTATTTAGTCGATTAATTGATGAACTCCACTACTTCATAGTATCAAATATCCCTAAATGATTTGTTAGTTGACCGACGAGGAAAAAAATAACAGAAGAAAAGTAGGTTTTACTCAAGCAATGGAGATCGAGAAAATTCTGACTGTCAGTATTGATTGGAGAAAATATCTAAGAAAACAGTTTATTGTAGACAGGTTTATTAACTAATGAAATTGAATATTCATTCAATTTCACGGTAATTTACCTGAGCGCTTAACCAAAAACTGAACAGCTTTTAGTTTTCAGAAGAAAGAACTAACTTATTGTCTTTCAATTCAAGATGGGTGGTAAGATTCTTCTTCATTCTTAGCGATGATAATAGACTGAACAAGGTGTATGCTTCCTATAAAATAGATGTTACTGAAATATATGACTAAATTTTGAAAGCTTTTCGAAGACCATAATAAAACTAGAACACCGACTACAACAATTTTTAAAAAACGAATTTCTGAAGAAAAACGAATGTGTATGATAATAGAATGACAAATTAGCACTAAAATATTAGGATACGGTTTATTTCTAAACGAAATAAAAACGATAAGATTTTTGCAAAGTCTTAAATCATGAAGTGCACAGTAGACTTGTTATGAACTATAAGACTGATAGTGGAAAAGAAATACATCCAAAGGGTGATAGCTTAACTCTCGAAGACTTCTTCAAAGTATAATTTATCTTAGGTGGAAGAAGACAGTGGTTATTAAACATTCTATATGAAACGCATCATAGAAGATATCAGATTTGTAATGATGAACGCTATAACTACACGAAAAAAGACAGTATAGGAATATTTTCCTGCAAAAATTATTTTTTGCATAATAATCAATCATGATAGTTTTTTGGAAGTAGTGACCAGAATCAAAATATTTTAGTAAAACAACTTTAGCAAAAAATGAGTTGTAATTAGCCGTTTCCTTTCACTTTGTTGCAGTTTATAACGCTTTAAGTCTTTAGATTAACATGTTCCTTTATTGTTTAATAATCTCTCAATAGTTACTCTTAAGTCGGCTGCAGTTAGAAATGTAAACCACCGGAAACCAGCTCAGTGGCCTAAATGTTAAAAGATCATTGAGACACCTGGATACGCTCACTACTACGAGGAAACAACTGGCCAATGCCTCCCGGTTTTCGGTGATTGTTTAATTATGAACAGTCTGTGATATAAACAACAAAGTGTTCCAGAAACGTTTGATTTTTTCTAGTAAGAACTGCAATAATAGCTCATCCTTTTCTCAGAGTACACTGCAACTACCAACAAAGCAATGTCAAACTACTGAACGTTCAAGAATTCTAAGATGTACATTGTGAAATAAACTAGCAGTATAAACATCTGCAAGGAATATTGATTAAGTAGGGATGTGTATTTATTCCACCCTTAATTTGTGGTTATTATAGTAAATTTTTATTGATTTTTATGAACTTTATCTTGATTATTATAGACTATAGAATGAAAACCTCGCCTTTTTGATCAATATCGCTACGTTTAATACTTTATTTTTAAGCTTACGTTTGTACATACTTAAAGGGTGCGTTACAGTTCACTCTAAAAAAGTCAAGAACTCCAGATTAACATTTTACTTATTACTTGTACTATGATAAAACTAAAGAGTTAATCATGTAGTGTAATATGGATTAGCATCATGTATAATCACATGTTACCTTCGAGTCCCATATTTCTCTATTTAACCTGGGATTGAATGTAAACAAATAAATTACGGTAACTAACCTCGGTTTGAGTTCCCTCATGTAAAGTTGGGGGAATTTTTCTCAATTCTTCCTCAATCTGTAGAAAGAAACAAAGAATAAAGTAACAATAAGCAAATACGGAGGTCACATATGAATGGATACCATTAGAAAAATATATATCTGAACATATAAAGATAAGAAGGGTTAACACACCATAGCTTTCTGATTCTCAACTTCGACAATTTGGAAATCCAGTAATTCTAGTTGTTCTTTCATTTCTACTTTGGTTACCTCCAGTCTTTCAATTTTCTTTGCTGATTCAAATAACTAGTATTAAGTAAATAATATAGTTGTACAAACATTTACTAACCTGGTTTAGTAATTTCTTGTTTTGACGAATCAAATACCTTCTTTCCTCAGCTTCTCGAGGATCCTTTCGAAAGGGAACATGAGAGAGAAATAAAGAACATGTTTCTTTTAACTATTTACAAGAAAATTAATATTAAAATAATATCATAGAAAAATACGTTGAAAGTGTTGCACTTTACGTGAAAAATTCCCTACACCTATAATGTCGTGAATAGGGTCAATAAGAAAACATTAAAATGATCGATAAAATTTGGCTAAAGATATTCGATTATCTGAATCGAAAAGACATTAATTGCATTAAAACCAATGGATGTCACCTGAATAAAGACAAGTCAAAAAATTGAAATAGATCAACATGTGAAGAATAATTACCAACATCATGAATAGAGAACTACATGGGCAAATAACAAATTCTATGCAAAACACCTGCAAATTAACTCACTGTATGAATAATCTCAGGTCAAATCTCAACTGAACTCTAGTTAATGTAATTGACAGGTACCGCCATTTATTAATATTTCCAGTTCCTTATAGGCGACTAGCAAATCACTCAGAGGTTACTTACGTTGTTTTCAAAGCTAAACTAATTGTGTTCTATTGGTTAGAGAACAAATTCTTATTTAATTCAGAATCAGTGAAAATTACAGTTAGACTTGTATTTCACTTGAGTATTATTCCATAAAAATATGTCACATAGAAATCATAAAGCATTTTCAACTGTAATTAGGTCAATATTAGGTTATTTGGCTATTCGTGTCAAGTGAATATTGATAGAAAAGAACACAAAAGTAAATACATATGAAAAATGGGTAGTTAAGATGAATATATTATGAAAGGTAGAAGATTGAATCAATATGATGAAAACAAACTGTGACCAATTGTAATTTTCGGGCATTTCATTAAATAAAATCTAAAATGAAATGTTTTCTGAGTTGTTTTTTTTTGTTTTACTTTCCTATGGACAAGAATTGTTAATGAAATGAATACGTTTGACATATTTAAAGATCGTAAATGCTATGGGTCTGTTTGTTAGTATGTAAATATGACAATTTCCATAGTAAACTGTTACAAAGTTAAGAGCAAAATTGATGAGTAAAATAATAAATATAATAAAGTCAGAAAAACATTTAAATCGAATCAGGTTTTTCAAATGTTAATTTTGTGTTCTAATAAATCAGCTTAGAGATTCAAAACACTTTGTCAGAAGAGTTACAAGTTTATTTAGTTAGATAGGACATTCAAAGCTTACAACTTACAACTAAAAGTTTCTATTCAGTCCTAAACATTATTATTCACAAAATATTAGTCTTACAAAGCATTTATTCCTGTCAGACTGATTAGTTCGAAGATATGGAGTAAAGATGTTAAGTACTGACATGATTGGTACACCATAAACAAATTATATTCAACAACTGTATATGGTTGTTTTAATCTCCACTGATGAACTGGTACAAGGAATTAGGATCATTTTAGTTTTATAGTAACGGGCTATATGTTTAGCTACTTGAAGTAGAGCTGTTTCTAGAAACCATCAAGTATATTTCATGTTACTACTAAAAAATGTACTGTCGTTTTCCTAGAATAATAACTTGGGATCTGTCACGCTTGTAATGAAGTTTCCGTGGAAGTCACAATATAAGAGATGGAAATCTTTAAGTCTGACATAAACATTAGAGAGAAAAATTAGGTCTACACTTATCAAAACGCTAATAAAAATTAATCTGAAAATATGTGACCGTACACTCAGTCAATTATAACTAAATGTCTGGCGATTCACTACAATCAGAAGATCAAACGTTTTCCACTAATCGGTGTCGATGCATAAATAATGACTAGTTCTGAATATGATTACCATAAAAAGAAGCTGAGATTACTTAGCTCCAGGTTTATGTTATTTTGTTGATACTTAAACAATGATCTAAAACCTACTTTTGTGTAGGATATTTATGATATAATATGTTTTTAAAATTTATGTAAGTCTTTGTAACTGCATTTAATTATTTACTAGACCATTCCGATACATGCATACATCAGCTTGCGTTTGTATAGTACATTTCATTTACAATTTTCGTTACTAAAATAACTTGAGTTAAAAACAGATGATGAAAACCTGACGAAATGAAGTAAAAAAATAACGGTATTCTGTTTAAAATATTGTTCCCACTACTATAAAACTAATAATCTATGTTTAGTTTTGTCCTAGATCAATGATCTAACATGCTGAACATGACTTCAGACTATCCAGAGACGGATATTGAAGGTAATCTATACGAAGAAAACTGTTACGATAATTATTATTAACTGATTGCCCACTTTGAAAAATTCCTATCGTTACTAACTAAACAATTAAGAGTGTAAGGAACTCCCAACACAGTACTTAATTAATCTAAAAGAGATCATTTGTGGGATTTTCAGTAGTCAAGTTTTCAGACTATGTAGTATCCTACGGTCGATGACTTTACTGCAGCTGTGAAAGAACTAGTAAGTATATTTATGACCTGTAGCAATGGTTCAAAACGTAGTTTTGCTTGGCCTTGAGTATATTTCTTTAGTGTACATTTATTGACTTACCACTGGACATTAAAGTTCTTACATTTGACTATTCTGACTCTTTCACATTTACTTATTTTTTTCACTGATTGTTATATATTTTTTGATGTAATAAGCTATAGCATTACTGTACCAAATATCGTGTTGATTTATTTGATTGCTTAGCCTGATTAATTAATTTACCTTTTGGTGATTTGGTACAGATGAAGTTAGAAAAGGTGACCAGTGAAATAAATCTCTGGAAACTATTTTCACTATATTATGTTGCTCAATTTGTTAATTCAAAAATTTATCTCCGATCGTCAGATACAATCTCATATTAAAATAAAGACAGTGATATTAAGTAAATTTACTTATTCACAGATCTTGACAGAGAAATTTGTATAAACTACATTATACATTTAGAATAAATAAATAAACTCAGACGTTTATTGATATTAGTGATAAACAAAAAGCATCTAAATAAGCTATTTGTTTTATGCAGTTGTGCACACTTCAGCTGGATTTTTTGTTTACATAACAATCATTGGAATGAATGATAATAATATGATGGGACCCTATAGACAACTCCGCCTGTAGCTCTAATAGGGTTACTGCCGGTCCCAAGCCCGGGTAAAGGAGGAGGGTTGGGCATGGGGTTAGCGTCCCCATCCCGTAGAAAACTAACTCGCTAAAAAAACGCTTACCAGAAAAAATAATCCAAACCATTTAAACTCTGCCCTGGGAGTTAGAAGGTCTTCAGTTAGAAGAATTATGACGCTTCATGGTGAAAGCCGAGTTCCTTCGGAAGCCACGAGGCCGATGCCCCTTCTAACAACCAGAGCAAAAATTTTTATAGGTACATGGAACGTTCGAACAATGTGGGAAACCGGGAAGACCAGTCAAATAGCAATGGAAATGAGGAGATACAACTTAGCAGTACTGGGAATCAGCGAAACCCACTGGACCCAAGCTGGACAGAAAAGGCTAGCTACGGGAGAGATGCTGCTATACTCCGGTCACGAGGAGGACAATGCTCCACACACTCAGGGAGTCGCTCTTATGCTGTCCAAAGTAGCACGAAATGCACTTGTAGGATGGGAGTCTCACGGATCCAGAATCATCAAAGCATCATTCAAAACAAAGAAGGAGGGGATCTTAATGAATATTATCCAATGTTATGCACCCACCAATGATAGCAACGACGACATTAAAGATCAGTTCTACGAGCGGCTGCAGTCAATCATTGAGAAATGCCAAGAAAGGACCTAACTATTCTGATGGGAGATCTAAATGCCAAAGTCGGAATAGACAACACTGGATATGAAGATATTATGGGACGACATGGACTGGGAGAAAGAAACGAAAATGGAGAAAGATTTGCAAATTTGTGTGCATTCAACAAATTGGTCATAGGAGGCACAATATTTCCACACAAGCGTATACACAAGGCTACATGGATCTCACCGGACCACACTACAGAGAACCAAATCGATCATATTTGCATCAACAAAAAATTCCGAAGGACAATGGAAGATGTGAGAACCAGGAGAGGTGCTGACGTAGCTTCAGATCACCACCTAGTTGTAGCCAATTTAAAACTGAAGCTGAAAAAGAACTGGACAAGTGGACAAACAGCACTACAAAGGTTCAATACAGCCTTCCTTCGAGATACTGACAAACTCAATGAATTCAAGATAGCTCTCAACAACAGGTTCCAAGCCTTACAAGATCTACTGAATGAAGAAGAAACTACTATGGAGGACAACTGGAAAGGCATCAAGGAAGCATTAACTTCAACGTGTCAAGAGGTTCTGGGCCTAAAGAAACACCATCATAAGGAATGGATCTCTATAGAAACACTGGACAAGATCAAAGAAAGGAAGAACAAGAAGGCAGCAATTAACAACAGCCGAACACGAGCAGAGAAAGTCCAAGCACAAGCTGAATACATAGAAGCAAACAAACAAGTGAAGAGGAGCATTAGAGCCGACAAGAAGAAATACGTGGAAGAACTAGCAACGGCAGAATCTTCAATACGAACGTCAAGGCAGTTCTACTGTATGGAGCTGAAACTTGGAGAACTACAACAACCACAATCAAGAAAGTACAAGTATTTATAAATAGCTGCCTACGCAAGATACTCAACATCCACTGGCCGGATACCATCAGCAATAGCCTTCTGTGGGAGAGAACAAACCAACTTCCAGCTGAAGAGGAAATTAGGAAAAGACGATGGAAATGGATAGGACATACATTGCGCAAATCGTCAAACTGCATCACGAGGTAAGCCCTAACTTGGAACCCTGAAGGGAAGCGAAAAAGAGGAAGGCCAAAGAACACATTGCGTCGGATTATAGAAGCAGATATGAAAAGGATGAATTACAACTGGACGGAGCTAGAAAGGATTGCCCAGGACAGGGTTGGATGGAGAATGCTGGTGAGTGGCCTATGCTCCTTCACGAGGAGTAACAGGCGTAAGTAAGTAAGTAAGTACCCTATAGACATTCTAGTTTATCTATTCTTTCTATTCAAACCTTAGGTAAAAATTACTAGATAAACCAACTCTGTCATATGAATAAATAAATGATGGTCTCAAAGGTCGTTTAAGTTCCAAAACTTTCTATATTTTATTCCAGTTAATTCTAGTTAATGTTGATAAAATATCTTAATGAAACGAAATAAATTACCTGACTGAAAATCTAGACCTTTTACAGTAATTTCTAAACGAAAAATAAATAAGGATATTGAGTTTTTCTTTTTTTCTTTTTTAAAACTGTACTCATATTTATACGAATATTCGTCAAGATTAGAACGAATAGTTTGACAGAAAATGGGCGCCGAGTATAGAGAAGTCATTATATGTGTATTATTTACAAAGAAAATTAATCCATTTACATAGACATTTGCAGATAAGAGAACTGAGTAAACCAATTCAGAGATATTATTTTTAAATTGTATCAACATTCATTGTAATAGACCTGGTCGGTACTTTTTCCGAAGAATTTATTTATCTAACTAAAGTTAGCTGGTAATTCGATTAAATTTTGATACTTCTCATGGATATAAAGATAGGAAATATGATGAGATGAAGTTAATAAAAATAACACCTTTCTTATTTTCGGCTAGATGATCTCATGTATCAATAACATTATTGAAAAAAATGATTCAACATAACCATTATATTAAATTCCATTCTGAGTAATGAAAACGGTACTACACAAGCTAAATATATCTTAACTCGTTTATAATAACTGAAATAAATGTGTTTATATATTCACGCCTTAAAACATTAAGTTGTAAGAAAAGTTTGAATATTATTTAAGATAAAGATTCCTATTTTAGACATTATAAATACTGAAAAATATTATTACATTTATAAAACACAATATAAACATAAATCAAATGCAATTTTCTCAACTTACAATTTTTCGTCGCTTGAAGAAAAACAGAAAATCACAAAACAGATCAGTTAAATTTGTTAGATACTTGATGAACAACGTTTACAATAACAGTATAAACACTGATCAAATAGGAAACTGAGTACTTATGAAAAACTATAACACATCATCCTTCGAACGTTTAAAACATTTTTGTTTTGCTAAGGCAATCAGTATTTTGATTTACTTGCAAGATCCTACACTATTCATCTGAAAGTTTGCGCTATCACCCTACATGAAATGTACATCAGTACCTTTGAACAATATTGCCTCTAGAAAAATTTAGTTTTTGTCGAACACTAAGAAGAATCAGATAACGAGTAACAAAAGCATTATATTTTTGGAGAACGTAACCCCAAAGTCTTAACTGTTATTTGAAATCCATATCTCAAAGAAAATGAGTGACCCGTCTCCATCTCTAATCGTCTATCAGATTAGTTTCAAAAATTACTATTAGAATAAAACAAAAACCCATAATTCATGAAATATTTAGTATTAGTAAGAACTATGGTATACTGAAAGTTTTTATCAGATTCTTTGTAAATTCTATACGCTTTTAAAGTACTCTGGGTATAACTTAATCAATTTCCTGAATACATTGAAAAGTATTGCAACAAATTATAGTTTTACAATTCCTAACATTAGACAAAAAGAGCATATGTTAATAGAACCCAAATTTAGGATAATTACACTTGACCACTTCCGAAAGAAAATTTATTTCATCATCGAAGCATTTGTTGACGATACTGATGTCCAGTTCGGGCTTATAAAGATAATTTCTCATTTTATCAATAAAAGGAAGAAAGTGATATTACTTATAATTTGGCCTGCATTAAATGGGTCCATCAATCTACATCAGTTTCCTACAAATAGGAAAGAAGTACTTCAGATGCAGCAGCGCTCATTTCACGCTAAGTGATTTATCTGTTTGATACACGTTTCTATACTATATTTTTGATGCTGTGTTATCAGAAAAGTTTGCTTGTATCAACATCAATAGCAGAAAAATCAACTGGTCTTGTTTTTATTTTTCTTCAAAGGGTAGTATACCGTTAATGAAGGGAAATATTCCATTGTTTTATTAACTAAAGTTGATGTGCTTCAAATAGCTGTTGTTTTCCTTCCCTCTTTCTCTTTTTTAGTGTACGATACCCCATCATCTACAAACGACACTTTGATAGGTATGTGTACAAACTGACTATAGTATGTATACCAGCCTTTTCCTCTTTCAATTACTTTGAAGTGAATGAATTCTTGAAGTATACTGAATACAAGTCTATTTGGAATGGCCTTGCACTTAATCCTTTTAGATGTCAAACTACTGATTTCAGTCTACAATATGGTAAGGACCTGAACGTCGTGCCAGAATCGTGTGACTTTTATATTATTACATATTCTGTTATAAAAACCTATGCTAATTATCACCAATCTAGGCTTAAGCTTCACTTTTAATCTCTCTTCTGATTTTCCCACGCTTTGTTAATATTAAAGAACGTTCTTAGTTTAACCTATTATTGGAGGTTATGTTTTCGTCATAACACAACGACCGTCTTTATGATTTATTAATTCCTGTAGACTGTCCATTATACTTTACTGTTTCTCATTGCCTTTCCTGAACTTTTGAAAAGTGATTACGCTGTGTTAAATAAAGCACTGAGAGCTATTATTAAATTCAATGGTGGATTGTTTGACGCTATTATGAATGTAACTGCAGATAAACAAATGAAATCTTGAAAAACAACTGACAAGATTTATTCCATCATATGCAAACCATCCACTGTATTTGTATCATCTCCCCTGTATATATTCTAGTGTAAAAGTATGAAGGCTATACAATACCGTATTTAGGACATATATTGTACAATAAAAAATGCAACAGTTAATCTAATGAGAAACATATGCTTTTTAACGTCCATATATATCATTCAGTACAGTAAAGATTGTTCTTTTGTACAAAATTCCCACTTAGTTCTACATATTTCTATTTATTTATTTAGGGCGTATCTCTTTATAAATTATATAAAGAATAGGAGGAATTCGTCAGAATATTTCATGTTAAAAAGTCTATATTGTAATAAACACAAAAGATTGAATAAATCAATTAATTATAATAATAATATTGTTCTTATCATTGTTGTTATTAAGACATTATTGCTTACTCATGCAACATTTAGGCAAAAGCATACTGCTTTTATAGCCACTGAGTCTACTGGATATAATTCCTTTCAATTTTATTATCAAACGTCAAATAAGCAAATAGTGGAATAATTGTTCTAGTTGACCTTAATTAACTGAAAAACGTTACTTCAAGCACAAAGACAGGTCAAAGTGTTTTTCAAGAGTAGTGCAAGAGATTTGAATGAACTATCGAGTAAATCCCAGTAACTAATGTTATCATAAATTCTCTCTAGCATATATATATATATATATATATATATATATATATATATAGGTTGCAGAATTATGTTCCCAAAATTTACTATCATTTGATCAATGAACCTGTCTTACGATGTCGATTGCGACGAAATTTACACTTATGCCACGTGAGCGAACTATCTCTATGATAATTTCACTCAAGTGATCAGTCGACAACCTTTTCACCCATTTTTTATCGGCTCAGCTATTCTTCAAATAAATAAGTAACCATAAGGCCTTAGTTTTTTGTAATATCCTGATTAGGTCTACATTGCCTGATGAAAAAGACAGAGCCTTTACTTACGCAAACCAAACACAAGTAAAACGTCTATTTTTCATCAAACCAATAAAAAATACTTACTCGTGCCAAACGAATCTCAAGAGCTTGTTTTAGGTCTTCTATGCACATCATGGCATCTAATAGGTCGGATTCCAAGCGATTGCGAGCCTGTACGAAATAAACGATAGCCAATGAAATTTTTTAAAACCATCAGTCTTCATTTTTTATAACCAGAAACAATCAACAACATGAGAATGTACGAGAAAAGTATTTATATTAAACGGAAGTTGTCTTATAACTCAATAGATGAAGCCACTTTTACACAGTAGATTTCTACAAAAAATAATTAATGACCTAGGGGCGTAAATTTTCTAATGTGAAATATTTGTATCTACAAAATAGGGGAACGCGCACTATGTTGTTGATCTTATACAGATTGTCTAGCTAATAATTTTGCATGAATATGATTGTCTTATACTTCGGTTGAAAAATGAAGCAAACAATTCATCATTACTATGAGATCCGCAGATAAACAAATCCATTAGATTTGCGTGAACTATTAATATTGTCAACCAACGATATGCACGCAGTTTGTAGACGGTAATGACATGATTTCTTGAACGATACCAAAGTTCCGTAATTCGAGGAACTATTCTAAAAACGCACCAATATACCTTATATCCATAGAGTTATAAGGTGTCAAAATCGTATAAATACCAGTGTTGCTTTTGACATGTAAGTGTAGTCCATAGAACACTCTAATTAGAGGGGTGTAATAACTTCGCTTTATTGTAAACAAATATTTTATGCCTAGTATTGTTAAACATGAATTCTGGCACAGCTAGGCAGTGATCAAAAGTATTAAACCCACAAATGAAGAAGAATACAGAATAAAAGGATGATAAAGCGCTGAAAACATCAAAACCTGATATTTTCAGCTAACCGCATGATGAAAATGAGTAAAGTAGGTGTTCAGCAGTGTTCTCAAGCAGTTAACTATATAGCTGGTGTTTTATGATCTACACTGTCATGAAAACGTTTCACTGACTTCAGTACTAATCTCTCCTTATTAATGGCTTATCATTCGAAGTAATATTATCTAGCTTAGCCTCATATTGATAAGAACATTGCCTGGTTTTAAAAAGCCCCGCATGTGATCAACATTATGAAGAAAATTCAAATTCTTAAGCATAAAGTGTATGAACGTAATGTAGCTATGTAATTATATCAAAACATACAGAGAAAAACAGAAATATCTATCAAATTAAACACATAGTTTTCCAAATAAACACTTAATTAAAGCTGTATTTGTATGTAGCTAGTTTTAAATATACTTATTCCTTACGGCACCATGAATTTAGGGATTGTAAAGCTGTTTAGAGTAAAACATTTAAGTTACAGTTACAGGTTAATCTGCTAAACCCCTTACTCCGCAGTTTGTTACCCATTTTACTTCTGACTACAGTAAACAGAATTATCAACATAATAGATTTAATAGATTTCATGGATTATATGTCTAATCAAACAACCTATTTACAAAGCAAAGTTCAATACTGCTTCCTTTTAATTAGTATTTTTAATTACAACCTATACTCTTGTGAAATTTATTCGAGACGAAACCGCTAGATTTGGTGAAGCATTTGATTTTCCTATATTTTTATAAAACGTCTGAAGCTGAATTCGAAACGAATATTATCTCTGTTTTAAATGGTTGTTACTAAAATGACTACTCTTTTAAACTTGTTTTTTGATTTCTCTGCCTTATGTTACTAAAGTAAAGAACTACTTTTCACTTCCCAAAAACCACTTATGTTAGGTGTCAAATCACTTCATACTAACCAATTCATCAATATTTTTTGAGATGCTTTGTTTGCTAAAACCTCCTTCATATTTCAGGCACGTGGTTCAATGTCCTGAACCATGCAATCATTCACTACTTTTGTACAATTTTCATAAAACAACCGCACAAAGTACTCAGCTTTACCTTCTATTTATCATGAATGCAAACAGTATACTTAAATAATGCAACTGAAATAAAACCTCACATTAGGACATGATTTTGTGTCCAGTTAGTGGAGTTGCTTTATTTCAGGAGTTTTCATTATGAAATCTCTTTGTAAGCACACAAAGAAACTAGTATTCCACCGTTATAAATTGCGATTTTATTATAGAAAGAAGTGTTTATTGGTCCAGGGATCTTTTGTCACTTAAAATATATTTGTAGTCTAACGATTTATAAGATAATTGTTGTAGATGGCTTTTGTAGACTGCGGAACTTTTGATTAAATATTTATACAGTTCAGCTGCGTTTATAACTTACAGCTACCTGACTAGCGGTAGTCAACCCAGCACATTTTTTGTCTATTCAAGTTCACTGAGCATCAGAAAATGTCCGGGAAAAGTACTTTAATAATTATAGTAAACACTTTTATACCTAGCTACTTTGTTTTTGATATACTAAACACGCCGTAGCGACATTTGGATTTAAAAGGCTATAAAAAAAACATATTTAGAAACATGTGTTTATATATGGTGATATAAATGCATAATCCCTTTGAATCCGATGGCAGCTCACCATTTATTCAGTGCCTCAGTTTGATTTGGAGATTTATAACTATTCGTTTTTACTACCATTTGGATGTTAACTGCCTGTTTTCAGTTTCTTATATTCCATACAAAAAATCTTGTAAGTTATCAGCTGAAGTCTAGTAAAGCCTATTACTTCACATAACTTCATATAGAGTATAATTTTATTAGCCATAAGCAGAAAGATGCAACACTTGATAGTGATCAGTGTTACACCTAGATGAATTCGACTGCATCTGGTTTATTATTATACACTAAAACTCCAAAGATAAGAGCGCTGAATCCTCTACACTAAAGAGTTCAATTTTGTTTATTGTTTATGGTTTTTGATTTTTATTCGTAAATTCTTTCAAGAGCAAAGGAAAGGCAACTAAGCAGTACCGCATCAATAAAAAGCGAATGCAAAAATATATGTGAAAGGATAGGACTTTTGTGTGAGTCAGTATCAATGTCATCTGAGAATAATCCTACAGTAAAGATGTAGCAAATGAGTACGATACTGAAAGTTTTAAAACCACAAGAAAGCATCAAACATCTTCAAAATTAGTAGGGTTCTGAGACTTATAAACGATCTCCTAAAATGCATAAGGCTTAAATTAACCAAATGATATATACTAACTTATATTGGATATAATTTCATGAAAAAAACTTAATGTGTTTATATTTCAGACCTACAAAACACTAAAAACCTTACCATCTCATTATTCTTGGTCATTATGGACAGAAACCTTTCCAATCGAAGCTTTTCGCTCATGAGTAATCTGTAGTTATTCATGATCTCTTGCTTCGACATCTATTATGATTAAAAATATACTGAAATTTTAAATACTACATTTTCGTAGTTTTTGGCTATTAAGGACCACCGTTTGTCCATACTTTCATCGTTTAGAACTTCCTTTACTTTTTCCTCCTAAACAATACATTTTATTTGAATATATCACATACTTCGTTAGAACATTTCACAAGTGAAACGTTGGTATCAAGAGCAGTAGGTTCCTAAAAATGACGCAAAACTGCAAGAACATACCGTTGACTTAGCACGACGTGACTTTTTGACTGTGTAAGCTGCCAAAGCTTCTCCTCCCAATGGTCTTCGAGAAATATCTGGACTCCTGAATCTTTCCTGATTCTGTTTGTACATTTGTTAACTTATGATGACAATTTACTTGTCGTAATGAGGCCAATTGTTCACACGTCAAGTCCATAACATGAGAGGTTTTATAAAATTCGCATGCAGAATTAATAGATGTGGGCTCAGGATGTAAATGCTGAGTCAAGCATGACCTAACGAAAGAAAATGGAAGTTTCGAACAATCGCCATAAAAATGAAAGTTAGAGCACAACTAAATAACTTCAACAGTTTCATTCATTTTCCAATGCATCAATTCAATATCCAGTAATCCATGAAGATCTACTGTAAGAATTTAAAGGACTCAATCTTATCTACTTTCTCGGTTTATCTGGTATACCGTAAAAGTATCTGTGTTCAATACTCGAAGGACATGAGTGTCACTAGAAACAGCAGTTGCCATGTCACTTGACTGTCATGTTGAAAACGGTAAGTTGGGAATATGAATCATGGAAGATAATTTTAAAGAATACAAGACGTTCTCTTCATATGAAAATATGTGTGAAAGAATCAGAGATAAGACGAATTCGTAGTGCGAAAAAAGTTCTAGTCTAAATTTTCGTCCTTTAATGAGCTGTTCTACCCTCATCGAAGAATAATTTTCTAATATGAGCCTATGAGACAAAAGTTTTACTAACACCAAGGTGACAATCGCAGAATTTTTTACCGGTCCATGTTTTGCAACCGTCAGGGACTCGAAAATAATTTTGATATGTAAGCAGCAGACACCAGTTTCTTATTTAGACACAACACCAGTTAAACCCTTTGAATGTGTTCTTGGACGTTTTGTTTCAATTGAGACTGTTAATTCGAGCTTTTCCTAAGTACTTTAAGGTTTTTCGTCGGGTTTAAAGCCACATAAAGAAATGGATTGTTTAAGTATGGCAACAATGTACCGGCGCAGCTAATAATGGCAATGAATATTCACTGAAATTTTACCACCATCAGCTGGCTATCGAGACGGACATCTTGATTCGCGAATGGTGATATTCGTCGATAAAGATTGGCTAGAACCAATTTTGTTATGACGGGATGAGTTAATTCCGTTTAATTCAATCTGATGACCATTCAGTATGGTATTTTTCGTTTTCCCCCTATGACATTTCATTCTGTATAACGTACGATATTCTTATATCAAATATTTTCCATATATGTGATTTATTCTGATTGTTAATCAGAAATGGGTGTACAAAGCAATACATAAATAAGTGTATTCCGACCGGACTGGTCGTGGTTGCTTGTTCTTCTGGCTGCTTGAGGAATATATTTCCTTGTTTCGAACTTGAACTTTTCACTCTAGTTAGCGGGGCTGGGACTGGTCAGAAAAGCTAACCTACTGGTCTTTGACGACAGACTCTTTGTTCCATTCCCGGACAAAGTGAACTCGTGATCGCTTCAAACACAAGATTGTTGTAGACTTTTCAGCAGCTAACCGGTTTTTTTAATCACCATGACCTCGGTAACACCCTTTATACATGGTTTTGTAAAATGTGTTCATGTAGTGGATAATCCCAATTTCTAAAGGTCTTGTGAAACAGCAACCTTCATCCTCTATTGTTATTAGCGATTTCAATAGAGATTTTAGTAATTTTTTGTCTTAGATGCGTCTATTGTTAATCATTTAAAGTGCTATAATCGTTTCCTTAAATTATCACCATTTGTGAGCATGTCCATCTCAATGCGGGGCTTCTGTATACTGATCTTAATATTACCCAGTGTTCTTCGACTACATCTTTGTTATCTGACTTTCGATTAGATGAACATTTTACATCACATCTGTTTGCAGTATGATATCGGGCCGTTGACAATGAGGTCTTGTTTGAATGAACTCAAATTATATCATGGATAGATGGTCCTTTGCACCCTTAATAGTATTTGTTGCTCAATTTGATTCTTTCGGGAAGGTTTTACCAACAGTTTGTTGAAAATATTACTCATGATCCGCAGGAGTTTAACAATCTTACCGAGTAGTTGTAGTTTCTTGTATAGTATGTTATTTTGTGTAGGAGAAACACTAACTACGTGGTGGTCAAATAACGCTGCTGTAGTGTTTTGTGTTCTTCAATCATATTTATTATCATTAGGTCGTACATTAGGAATTATGCGTAGAATCAATGTTTAGGTGTTATCGTCAGCTATAACACAAAAAATGTTCATGCATCATAAAGCACAGCATAGAACATTCAAAAGGCGACTAAATGTCTTATCAGTAACAACTGACACCATTGCTTCCCGGTCACTATGTTTCTTTGACGTCGAGAAAGGCTGTACGATTTTTAAATTCTAGCATGCTTGACACCCTTTTCAACACACTATCCATTTTACCGAAAAATGTACCTCCTCGTCATCATTGTTTTAAACTTTGGCATCTGTCAGTTTGAGCTCGAGACGTTATCTTCCGGATAATTTGAAGATCGACTGTTATGGAACATCTAATTTAATTGTCAATGTGATTGAGTTCGTTGTACTGCGGCTTCAACGATCTCTCAGTTCTGAACCTAGCGGCGAAGCACTGAAACTACTTGTAAATATTCACCCGGAGTTCCGAAGAGATTCTCTAGATCTTAAGGTTAAAGATGTACATAAAATTAGAAGAGGTGCAGTTAGTAGTCGCCCAGAAATGCTCTGGTACGGTCGAGAGTGGGGAGAGTCCGCTCTCCCTCTCGGAATGCTCTGACATGGACACGCGTACATAGCCTCTACAAGGGAAGTCGTACTCATTGCCTTCTCTTACTGAATGTTGTTTACGAAGTTGAGAGAACGAAAAGCGAATGTCCGGCGCTTTGACCGGGTTGGTGGACATGGAGAGTCCGCCTAGGGGAATTGGAAAACCCTGACTCCAAACCAATGGTGCACATGGGATCCAATATCCTAAAGGAACAAATGGCGTATGAACCAATCGTTGGTCACCGGCTACCATGGGACAGCATCTCCTAATGATGCTTCACTGCCTTGTGGATCAGACCTCCAGGTCGAAGGCTCCGAATGTGGCCCCATGAGAAAACCACCTATTTCGGTTTGGGCACCCAGTCAGTACCACAGCCCTCACACGCATATGTATTTGGTGCCTACTTGTACCGACATCTATGTGTCAAAATAAAAAAAATAATAAAAGTAGTCGATGAATCCAGATTTTTCTTATAAAAAGACACCATCAACCGTGTCCGGTCTGGCATGGTAATGTATTAAACGATTTCTTGCTTCAAATAATGATAGGTTTTAGGCAATAAATAGTTTTCTACGAAATTTGATTTTTCGAGGCTACATCGGTATGAAATATCATCAATTCAATAGAGTAATTCAAAGCCTGTGAAATAATATTTCGGCAGAACTGTACTATGATTTATACAAACCAGACTCTAGGCCTGATCTTGGCTAATGGACTGACGTTCACATGATTTAATATGCCCATCTATTTTGACTAGCTAGACTTGTCTCGTCGATGATTCTGGTTACAGTTTTGGGGTTTTATCATTCATCATATGAAGTACTAATAACTGCCAAAAAGAGATAAATTACTCTTTTGAAAATCCCCATCATTTTGCTAGGCAAATATATGCATGAAGAATACACATTTTAATAAATTCTCGTCACATTCCGCAATTGTATATTCATATCATCAATCCAAAGTGTCCACGTTAAAGACAAGGTATACTGTTTAAAATTCTGTCATGTAAATCCAGTAGCTCTTCACAAGAAACACCTTTACCCCCAAATTATTGTGCGGTTGTCTTAGTTAACCTTTTTAACACTTTGAAAAGTTCATATCAAAAGCTCTATAAGACTGGCACGATCTCATTTTGACTAATTACCAAATATCGTAATCCCATACTTTTCTGCCTAATGGCTTTTGATAAGCTATTATTTATATGACATTCAGAGCGGTATATAAATATCTGACATTCAATTCGGTCGGCACTCTCAAACCTAATCTGTCCGGAACTCTCCTTTTCGGTTGCTTCCGATTGCAAATCATCCCTTGGATATCTGTCTCTGATTCCTAGTATTATGTGTTCTTTGGTCTGGCTCTTTTCCTTTAGTCTTGTGGATTCCAAGTTGTGGAATTGAAGTTGTCCTTTAGATATTCTGCTAGAACTAAGTCATAATGGCGGCGACCCCAGTCTACGTGGAAGTTATATCAGAATAACAGCGACGTGGCTTTAAACTTTAACTGTTTCTAAACGTAAAAACAACTCGATTAGTAGAATAATTAAAGAAATTACAGTCATTGAGTGAAACGCGCAAGCATGACAACCAGTATTGTGTGTCTTATCAAAACAAATCAAAATTATGAGACACACGAACATAAGAAAATAATAATGTCCTTCAGTCGGCAGGTCACACGCAACAGGGATATTCTACAGACATATCAGGCCAGATTACCGCGGAGGGAGCTTAAGCAACGATTTGGTCGTTTATTTACGGACATAACCGACACAAGGTACGACTTGCCTCGTGGTTCAGTTTGATGATTTCCCTAGTTTATGTTCTATCCGCCTACATCATCTTTTCCTAATTTCCTCTTCAGCTGGAAATCGGTTTGTTATTTCCTATAGTAGGCTGTTGCCAATGGTAGCCGGCCAACGGACATTGAGTATCTTCGGTGGACAATTGTTTATAAATACTTGTACATTTTTGATGATTGTTGTGGTAGTTCTCCTAGTTTCAGCTCCATACAGACATATTTAACTCCAGATTGTTCTTTGAAATCAATTTTGAGTTTCATAGCATCAATCTGAATTATTATTGCACAAATATTTATACTAATATCCGGTTTCACTCTGTATACTATTACATAAATCTAAATGTATTCATCCGAGTGCTTTAACGGATTTTTATTTTATTTTTTCAATTGCTGGTTTCCTTCAGAGGTTGATATTCATTACACAATTATTATTCTTATCATGGATCAAACTTTTCACTAGGTGTCCACTTCTTTTCTCTCTCTTCTTTCCCTCTAAATAAATATTATTCTTAAGAATACGAAGTTTGTAATTAAGACAATAACTTGTGTTACACCTAAATTAAATTCTCAGACCCGTTTCATCTTCACTATGCATATATGACTCATACATATTGATATTTTATTATCCTTTTCATCTAATTGTAACTTTCATAGCATCGCTCTAAACTATAACTGCACAAACATTTATTCTAGCGTCATATCTTACTGCAATTATAAGTTATTTTTTCTTAGTTATTTAATGTTACTACTTTGACGATACACACATGGTCGTTTATTCTTGTTCTGCGTTCATAAACACGTTTATTAGACTGCTTGCGTATTTCACGTCTCCTTTATTTCTATTACCTTATTTTCTCCATTTCCTTCTTTAAACTCAATTCAATATTCTTCACAATTGCACAGACCCGATTTATTATTATTAATATTCTACTATTATTGCTCTAAAAATTTTTTTAAATGGCAAGTATAATGCTGACATTATTGAAAATTGTGTATTATTACATTTTTTGAAGAAACCCGAAATGGTTTCTTCACAACACTTATGTACCCATAAGATGTTTGTGAATATTAATAATAATAATAACTGTCTTGACGGTCGTATTGAAGATTGTGACTTTGATCCTTGCTGACAGCTGTTTTGAGTTCCACATGTTCTTTAACTGTAGGAATACTGCCCATTCTTTGCCAATACTTGCCTTTACATTTGCATCGGATTCTTCTTGTTCGTGGGTGATGTTGCCAAGGTATGTGAAAGTTTCCGCCTCTCCTGGAACTTCTTCAGGTGTGATTTTGTTGATGCTCTCAGTATTGTATTTCAGGTACATGCTTTTTTACCTTGTGAATATCGAAGCCCACTGATGAAGAGGCCGTTGCTTCATTGAATGTTTTCACATGCACTTATTACTGTATATGGGATAGAAGAGTCAAGTCTACTGAGACGTTCGAATTTTCTAGCTTCATCCAATTTGTTCAATGTATTCCATGTTTCCGTCAGATGTGGAGGTCATATCTGACACCGGTCTTCAGATGAAATTATCTGTCAGATATCTTCCATCAATATTCTGCAGTCTAGCCCACCGTAAGTGTTTAGTATGACTATGACGATCTTTTCAACTACCCATAATTTCGAAAAAGGTTCCACAAAATTTCCCTATCCACCCTGTTGAGTGCTTCCTTATTATCAAGGGAGTTGATGCACAGTGGTGAGTAACACTCAACTGATCACTCAACGGTGATTCGTAGTGTCTATATTTGGTTAGCACATTATCTATCCTTACGACTGTTTATCTGTTTGTCAGGAAGTTAAGCATTTAATGAATCTCTCATCCTGTAAAAAACAGTCTGATGAAACTATTTCCGTGTTAGGATAGCAGTGTGATGCCTCTACATTCTTTACATTCCTTGAAATCTCTTTACTTTGGCACTTTAATAAAGTACCTTTGCTTTCAATCTGTTAGCATCTATTTTTCCTGGCAGGTCTTTCTAAACAGTGAGTGAAAAATCTTTGCGGTCACTCCTATGGTCAGTTTTAGGGCTTTGGCTATTATATTATTTGATTATTTTGCCTTCCCGCTCTAAATTTTTCTGACAGTCGTGCTAATTTATACTATTGTCTGTAAAGTATATCCCTCAGAAAGTCTAATGTGTCCGCCTCAATTTTCGGTGGGTTCACTGAGGCTGGTTTCCTTATGAGCTCTTCAAATGTCCACACTCACATGTCTGATTGTTCTCAAACCCTAGTGACCGGTTTGTCTTCTTCGTTTTTGACTTGTCTCTATGGTTTATTACATTTTCCTTTTGGTGCATTTGCTGTCATTTATTGTCTTATATTCCCTATTCTGTAAACTTTTACCACTTTCTCTGCTGGGTCTTACACATATTTCCACCCATCCGTTCTAATTTCCCTTGTAAGTTACCAGCGTAGATTATCTGTGTCGAACGATTGGAGGCCTAATCGAATTAAACGGCACTGATGTTTTGAACACGCAAACGTCGACGATACACTACGTTGTCATCACCTTACGTGGACTACCTCACTGACATATCAAGGTACTACAGATGCTTTGAAGACTGTACAACACAAAGGACGTTATTACATAAATATACTGGTTAAAGTAGACACAAGCGAAAGTAAGACCACCGCCGCATGGGTCAGTTCATGGCGTACAATTATCTGATGCGTGTTGGTCGTGATCGATGATCGCCTCGATATTCAGTGACCTAACTGCCGTATGCTTCGGCGAGGAGTCAGTGACATTTTACTGCCTCTACACACTCTTCATTCTCTTGTTCAGTTCCATGGATTAGGCTCGTGCTCTTTTCCGGTTGTTTTTGATTGTCGCCTTCAAATCTTTTCTTTTTTGAATCTTGCCTAGGGTATCAATAGAAAACCATTCTTTATTTTGGTGCTTCTCATAACTCAACGCCTTAAGATTAGTTGAAGTTTTCGCTTCTTTAATCCCTTCCTAGTTGCTCTCCATAGTAGTCTCCTTTTCTCTGAGTAGAATTTGTAGGACATGAATCTAATTGCTGGGAAATATCTTGAACGTGTAGAGTCTTTCAGCGTCTTGAAATAGGGTTATAATAAACTTTGGTGGTGTTCCCCTTTTGATTCTTTTTTAGCTTCAGTTTCAGCTTGGCCACCGCCAGATGGTGATCCGAAGCTGAGCTAGCTCACCGACTTGCTCATATGTCTCCTATAGACGCTTTGAACACTGTTGACGCAGATGTGATCGATCGTGTCCTCAGTAGTGTCTCCCATTGAAACCAATGGAGCTTTGTCCAAGACTACATCATACTATGGAATAAATAAATAACAATAATAAAAGATCAAGCCCAAAGTGGCTGTGAGTATGAGATACTGTAACTAATAAATTGGGAATAACTTAAGAATAGTATATCGTATAATAGTTGTCAATAGTTTAAACGGAAGATTAAAGTAAAAGGAATTCGGATACACATATAACATAGCTACATAACTGGTATACAGCACGAATATATATATATATAATAAAAATCCATAAACAGATCTTAGCAGTTAACATTCACATATTATTCATCCCGATATAACCCATTGTACGAGATTTACATATTCAAACAACTTAATCACTTTCTTTGGCGTACTTTTGGTATTTCGAATTATTTGAATCGTAGTATAAACTAAGAATCCCCCAAATAGAGCAATTGAATCAAGAAGTACCAGATGAACACAAACGAATATATTGTATTAAGAATTCGAAATCCAGCATTCAACAAGTACAAAAGAATCACTAGTTAATTCAAACACCACATCCGCCACAGCTTAAATTGGAATATAATTGTCTGTAATAGGTTGTACGTCTTCTTCTTAAGTTCATCCTGAGTCTGTCGGACAGTGTATTGGATAAAAACTGTATTATCTAGAATGCACTCATTAGTATTAGTACTAACAATCGAAATCGGAACAAACTCATCTGGGTCCTGAAATTGTATACAATCAGGATGTCGATTTTGTAATGAAATCATTATTATCTAGAATTTGAACCATAGATTTTTCAATCCTATCCTCCACCACGAAATAATGTTGGATCTTTATATCCCCAAGTTATGAATAATGTGGCTTCATTTAAAACATATTTCTCACATTGATTAGAGTATATATTGTAAGTGGATTTGTGATAAGGATGAACAGCAGTTGATATGAAATCATCCGAATTGTAATCAAAATCGAGGTCATTTAGTACTCGTGCTTCGCACTGCACAAGTTTCCCACAAGAAACAAATGCATTATGAGGACAAATAATATTTAGTATGACATCAAGCTTTGACTCTTCTGAAATAGTTTCCTCGAATTTATTAAGAATGTCATTGCAGAGTAAAGGATCATTAGAAAAATCAGCATCCATCAAAACTACATCAGGTTTTCGATCATAATTATGTTCACTCAACATATTTTCTTCAGATTTGCAAGGAATTTCATCAGAAATATGTGAATCATTAGGAAAAGCCATACCTGGTACAACATCATGGGAATTCTGATAAGTTTGTTAATCAGGAACTGTTGTTTCGCACGTACTCTGAATTTCATTTAACTCTGAACTGCTATATGACTCTATATTGTCTTTTGAAATCGTTGACAGAGATTATTGATCATTATGAATACTCGACGCAGTAGAATCAGAATTACAAGACTTAATATTAGTTGCAGTAAGATGAACATTAATATTACAGACTGACTGAATGTGTCCAATATCACCATATTTAAAGCACATAAATTACGAAATTTACATGAATTAAAAGTGGAACCTGACACAGGACAAACATTAACCAAACTTGTGTCTACATTCGTGAACTGCATCGCAACCCCTCAATGAATTGTCTACATAGCCTTGAGCATGCACTGGATCGTGATGACGTAATGAGGTACCGGAATCACTTTACGAAATCTTCCTTTATTGCGTTCGAAATTTGTATACATAACATAGTCTAGCAGCAGTTCCTTGAGAGTTGTATAAGGAAGCGAGATAGGCTTTTCCGGCATAGCCAGAGTTCTTAATAAGCTATATGCTTCTTTTCCGATGAATGTGAGGAAATGTGCCACGATATTAATACCCTCAGAATTTTCCATAGTCATAGACCAGATTTCGAACCTTCCAAAGTAATCCTCAAAAACATCAAGATCTGAATGTATATCCAACGATTCCAACACAGAATCCTGCTCGCGACGCCAATTCGGTATTTCGAATAATTTTGTAGCGTGGCGTCGAGTCGAGATTAACTATGAACACCGCTACAGAGAAACACGTGCCAAATAAAGCAGAAGGCGAAGGTTGAACGTAACCAAACAAATCCATAAAATCCCCGAGAAGCCAAGTATCAGAAGGCAGTTAATAGACCAATTCGAGATATAGTTGCTGGCGATCTCGTGGTATCGAAAGGATACCGAGATCGTGCCAGGATACAAGCTTGGTTACAGAACGTAACCGAATTCGCGCGAAGTTACAATCAAAGTGTGTGTATAAGAATGGAAGCACAATATAGCTGTCATTAGCACAGTCAAACAAAAGCACATTAAAACAAACATCGATACAGTTGGTTATAATAATAATTGTTTTTATTAAACCAGTCGTGTTCTCGTGATAAATGTGAGTCACTACAGGAGCTCCCCGCTAGAAAGGGTTTACACTTTCGATAAATAGCGGTTTAAATCGTGGGACTGATCGGCTGACGAGCGATTGTAGGACGGAAGAATTGGCGAACAGGAAAGCGATCGTTGATCGTCGAGTTGCCAACGAAGGTCGTTTTCGGAGAACGGTACCAGGAGCGATGTGCTGTATCTGTTGCTTGAGTTGGCATGCTACACCAGAGTGGTTTGTATCCAGAATCTGAAGATTGCGTTCGTAGGGAATGCGGACCAGAAACGCTGCAGACGTAGGACGAAACCACGTTGAGCCAAAAGACCAGAAGCGACCGTAACGACCAAGTTCGAGACCAAGCGTATGCCAAGCATTCGAAACCAATATATCGACTGAGTACGTTGACAAGAGCGTGGGTGATCAGGCCAGCTTTCGCCAAAGTTGACTGAAGTCGACGGAACCAAACGGAGATGGTCGAAGGCGTGGGCTCAGGAAACAAAAAGAAAATCAAAAAGAGGAGAGTGTAGCATGCGTGTAGTATAGGAATATTCCTACACCGTATCGGTTGTTGACTGTGCATCTAGTCGCGGAAGCGTACGGGCAACCGTACTCGGCGACCGGAACGTGAGACGGTAGTCTCGTTCGTATCTGTGAGCCTGCAATCTCATCCGAGGTCAGAGGCGGCGTGGTCTGCTGATCTGGACGTGAGACTGTCGTCTCGTCCGTAGACGGTGCAGATGACGCGTGCTGTTGACCGGGACGTGAGAATGAGGTCTCAGATGTATCTAGCGTGGGACCTGAAGAAGATTTAAGGATCCCGCTAGGTTTAATAGGTCTAGCATTGAATCTCAGGTGTCAGATAGGGCACTGTCATCGACGTGTGCTGGTTTGAGACGATCAATGCTGACGATCTCGACGCGGCCATGTCGATCAACCTTGAAGGTCTTTTCGTGACGAGCGATCACGTGAAAAGGGCCTTCGTAAGGTTGTTGCCAAGGTTTGCGTACCGAATCTACTCGTATGAAAACATGTGAACAGGTAGATAACTCGAGAGCGACCTGTCGATGTTGTATTCGAGTTGACACCGGAGACAGCGTTCGCATAAATGCAGACAGTCGATGGACGTAGTCTGATTTACCGAAATTAGGTCTGCTCCGTGGTGTGAAGAATTCTCCGGGCAGACGCAATGTCGTGCCGTATACAAGTTCAGCGCGGAACATTGGATATCTGCCTTCAAGCTCGTTCTGATCCCTAAAAGAACGAGCGGTAAGGTTTCGTGCCAGTTGCCGTTTTCGTGTGCTTGCAGATCACTTTTAAGTTGGCAGTGAAACCGTTCAACTTAACCATTTGGTGCTGGGTGGTAGACGGATATGCTTATGCGTATGCATTCCGTACCAAGCAGCCGGGTCAGCGAGGAGAATAGTTAATAGGGTAAACTTTTCTCGAATAAAGCGTGGAATTTGTCGTCACACGGATAAAAAGTGCCAAGGATTCGGTACACATAAATGTGAGTCTATTATATTAATACTATTCTTATCGTTATCCGTCATGTCGCGTATATTATATATTAAAAAATATGAAAATATACGACAGACGTGGATAGATAAATAATAGACTCACCGAATTGGCTTCTTTGGAAGATTCCCCAAGCAACACAAAAAGGGGAAATAGAGGCGAAGAAAGGGGAAATAAAGCGGACGAAAGCGTAAATAAAGGGGAAATGTCGCTTTTTCGCCTTTGCGTCGGTTATTTAGGGGAAATGTCGCTTTTTCCCCCTTACGTCGTGTATTTGGGGGAAATTTGTCGACAATTCTACGTAACGTACAGTGTTTGAATGAACCGCATCCGGAACTGAAGTTTTCATAAACTTCGACAAACTAAGGCACCGCTTAATAAAAAAGCAAAAGTATTGTCATAGAAACAATGTACAAAATACGGAACCAGGCATTCGGTTGGTACGCATGTAGAGTGACTTCGTTTGTTGTTTAGCTAAAGTGTTCCGACATGCTTTGGAGCCATCACAAAAACTTACGTGATGCAGGTGAGTGACGTGCTCTCAGATTTTCATGTTCATTGTAACTGATTACCTTGTAAGGCCAATACTATGAGTTCTATTGAAGTCAGTGAGAATGTTCGTAGACGTAGGGCCACTGTGAACTTGTCACGTTCCCTTGCCTGTCATAGATCCACTTATAACAGAAGGTGGAATAAAATGAAAGCTGCTTCCATGAAAAAATATGACTTTCTTTCGTTCAGTGAGTTTGCTAATGAAATCACCGTAAAAGGAAACTGAGTTTAACAATGTTGTTTACTTAATTGATAGAAGTAAGAAGAGAAGTCAGTTGTAATGAAAGTACTTCGACTAGTACACCGTCCACTAGCAACATCAATCAAAGGCTTCCAGATAATAGTGGTATGAACATTAAATTCGTACGTGAATATATATCTTATAGGATATACTGAAGTGAACTTGTGCTCTCAAAAGTTCGTGAATCGCAAAGAACTGATGAACGACTTTATGATGTATATAATGTCAAATACATCTCTGAGCATAAGAGATGCTGATCGGGTTCTGTATGGTCTACGATTTCTTATCCCGGACATACCGAAAAGCATCAGAGGTGTCCTAAAGACGTGTCCAAGTGTTCAACCAAAGTTAATCGGCAGTGGAGTTTACTACCATCTAGGATTGAAAACCAATCTGCTAAGATACGTTGAGCTTTGGTTGTGTACAACTGATTTTGACTCTTTAAATTTATATGTCAATATAGATGAACTTTCTATGTCTAGAAGCTCCAATCAACAGTTATGGCCTATACTAGGACGGATCATTGCCTCTCGGTTTAGTGACTTGTTCATGATAGGGATCTACGGTGGGAATAGTAAACCGGCAGAATTCAACGAATTTTCTGCGGACACAATTTCTGAAATAAAAGAAATGACTGACGTTGGCCTTTTTAGTGTCAAGTTTAATAAATGCATATCTATTCGGTTGGCGGCTGTTATATGTGACGCACCTGCTCGTTCTTCTGTTAGGTACACGGTGAATCATAACGGTAAGGCAGGTTGCGATAGGTGTACTGTTCTTGGGAGACGGCTGGAGGGTAAGACGACCTTTCCAAATGGGGTATATGCTTTAAGAACAGATGACACCTTCCGTCGTCAGGCTCAATCTATTCACCATCAAGGACATTCTGTAATGGAAACGCTTTCTATTAATATGCTTATAACTTTTCCTCTAGATCCTATGCACATGGTGTACCTTGATGTTACCAAAAACTAGCTAATTTATGGATAGATTAAGCACGCCGAAGACTGCGGAACTTTAACTCATGTGCAATTTGAGACATAAATAATTTAATATCTGGTTGTGTGGCAAGTACTCCTTCTGACTTTCCCCGTAAATGCCGCACACTAGACTTTGTATCGGCATGGAAAGCTTCTGAATGTAGGTTGTTCCTTCTGTATTTAGGCCCGCTGATTCTTGAAAAAACATTGTCACAACCTTTTTATCTTAATTTTCGGCGTTTAGCGTTATCCATGTATCTGCTTGCACATCCACAATTACATAAAAGTGTTGTGGAAACCGCCAAAATAGATTTAATAAACTTCCTGAATGAATACGAATGGTGTTATGGGTGTGAAAACTTAGTTTACAATGTGCATTCGTTACAGCACCTCCCTGACGACGTTCGTGCACATGACCTTTAGATAGTTTTTCAGCCTCTGGTCGGTCGACCAGAGGTTGCGGCGTGTTCCATAATTCAGCTCACCAGTTGTAGCGTGGCGTCGAGTCGAGATTAACTATGAACACCGCTACAGAGAAACACGTGCCAAATAAAGCAGAAGGCGAAGGTTGAACGTAACCAAACAAATCCATAAAATCCCCGAGAAGCCAAGTATCAGAAGGCAGTTAATAGACCAATTCGAGATATATTTGCTGGCGATCTCGTGGTATCGAAAGGATACCGAGATCGTGCCAGGATACAAGCTTTGTTACAGAACGTAACCGAATTCGCGCAAAGTCACAATCAAAGTGTGTGTATAAGAATGGAAGCACAATATAGCTGTCATTAGCACAGTCAAACAAAAGCACATTAAAACAAATATTGATACAGTTGGTTACAATAATAATTGTTTTTATTAAACCAGTCGTGTTCTCGTGATAAATGTGAGTCACTACAATTTGAATCGTAATATAAAATAAGAATCCCCGAAATAAAGCAATTGAATCAAGAAGTACTAGATGAGCACAAACGAATATATTGTAATAAGAATTCGAAATCCAGCATTCAACAAGTACAAAAGAATCATTAGTTAATTCAAACACGACAGTACTGTCTGGGAATTCTGAACTTAAAGACTTTATCTTCTCTCTTCTCCGTGTCTTTGAAGTTTGTAGCAGTAATGGAAGTGATGTTTGTTTTCAAATTCCTTAAATTTCTTGCCTGCTCATGAGAATGAGGCTTTGAAGTCGTGAGCGATTCTTCACATTAGTTGTCCCTGGAGTGTTCTCAAATTTTCTGGAACCAGGACCAATGATGAGGAATTAACAATGCATGAATGAAGATTTAATATATCTAATAAGTAAACTACGATACCAAAGAATAGGAGGTTTAGAATCTGTAATACCTAAGATAAGAAATTTGATGGGATTAATTATTGCACAGTGATTTTATGACTTCAGTATTCCGATTTAGATGATGAACTTGACACTGCCAGCGTAAACAAAATATCATGAAGAGCGCCACTAGTCAGACATACTTGTTTTTGAATATGAAATGAATTACTGAAAGTTGTAAATGAAGATAGTAAGTGATTATTATAATTACTTAGACCATTGGGACCCGAATTACAAAGTTCAGCATTATATGTGTCGAAATAAACAGTAGGTTTACACGCCGACTAAATGTGTCCCATTTTATCACACGCAAGGGGTTTATCATGACGAAAGATACATGAATTAAGTAAGTGAAATTTACCACAAGATAAAGTGTGATAGTTAGAAGTATTTGAATTATTGTACGAACTAGGGATCGCAGGAATAACGTAATTCAAGCCACAAACAACTAGGTGAACACAAACAAACGTATTGTGTTTGGACTTCGAAACCAGGCAGTCAAGTACAAAGACTTCACTAGTTCATACAAACAGAATATCCACCACAGCTTAAATGAGAATCAAAATTTCTACAAACAACTGTGTTTCTTCTCCTTAGGTACATCATTTGTCTGCCGGATTGTGAATTGGATGTAAACGCTGAACGATCAGGGTCCTGGGATTGTATACAATCACCCTGCCAACACCAAATAAACATTCACAGAACGTGTGACCACCTCTGTAACCTGTATTGCAGCTTCTCAATGGATTACTATCCATGTTTTCAATAGAACGAGGATTATCGATAATTAAACGTTCACCTGTGTGACCTTGAGTACGCATCGGATTAGGATAACTAAGTAATGTAGTAGAATTCTTGACGTCCTGACAGCCAGTTTCATGCACTGCCTCATCGTCAGTATACTCAATTCTAGCATCTTGGAAACAATATTTCGGTTTGTGAATTAAATCATTTTCCAGATTTAGTATGGTAATCCCTCCAGTCAATCGATCACGAAGCTGTACATGAAGTTAATCACCAAAATTACACTTGGCTGCTTGTTTCGCAATTCGAAGATAAATCCTCTGACCTGCCGGTTTTCCTGACGAATCATTTTAAAAATTTTGCATTCGAAACTAGCCAATTTACATCATTTAATAGTAGTTGTTTGACAGTTGGGTAGGGAAGTGAGACAGGCTTATATGGATATGCTGAAGTTTTGAGTAGACTGTAGGGACCACGCTTAACATCTTTCGTGGTCATACTCCAGATTTCAAACATTTCCATATAGTCCTCGAAAACTTCTGAATTTGAATGTACATGCAATTGTTCAAACACGGACCCCATCGAATTATTGTACTAATTGGAAATTCCCAAAGCAGTTCAGTTCAGGTCAAACAGAACTAGGTGAGCACAAACAAATGTATTGTATTTGGAATCCATAATTAGTGAACAATCAAGTACAAATGAATCTATAGTTCTTACAAATACCGCATAAACATATTCCTAGATGTCCTCCAGGTTCAGTTACAAATTATACGAAAATGTTGAAGTTATTTTTATAGCCAATTACTACGTTCTAGAACTTCGACTGATAAGTCAACACCAGTTTTACTGCTTACTTTTGACCGTCCTTATGTTCCGTTCCTGCACTCCACTGTTCCGTTCTGTAATTGATCTGGACATTCCTGAATAACATTCAGTCTAATGAAAACAATTCATGTTAAGTCTCATTCATTAATTTACCATACCCTCTCCATTATAAATGGCTGAGCATTGTCAAGAATTAATAATTCCTTATTCTAGTACCCAGTTTTTGTTCAAAATTATCACGATACGACACTGAACGCACATTGATCAAGTGTCTTTTCTCATCTCTTACTACAAACATGTGTTGAATAAATTTCTTGTAGTACCAAATCATTTACCTGGAAGTTCTGATAGAAGTCCATTTCTACAACATTATTAATATGTCACTTGGAGAATTCAAAAAATAAGTAACAAGTGATAATGATGTCACAGTTGGCGTTTTCGTTTAAAAATTACGCACCTTTAATACAATTTAATGACAAAAATAGCCTTCCACTTTATCTGTTCCATTCTCAACATTTTCGAATCCCGTAACCAATCTACATAGCACACCAAGTCCCACGCGATTATTGATTACGCGGAGTTACTAAATTAAACATTCCAGTCTACCATATTAATCATACCGGAAGACTCGGATTTACTAACGATTGCTAAGTGATACTAAATGACCATGAGAAACTCCCATTACTTACTAGGGTCACAACCGTGATATGAATGTGAAGGCATAGGATTTAGAGTTAGGATGTAGTGAATTAATACCAGCCGGAATGCCAAAATGGGTAAGACCAGACCAACCGACAACTAGCACTCTAAGATTTGACGTTAACTACTGAAATACTTAGGTCAGTATTAGGTTTCATCTGTTCAAAAGCATCAATGGTCTTTCTGAAGGAGCCTATTTATAGGCTTTACACCTCAGGTGCCTTCCGATAGACACTTAAAACTTCATACGGTAAGTTATATGTAGAGCCAGTGGAATGTCACTGAGTCCTAGACAAATCATTTGGCAGTTGGATCACTAAATATCGAACAGTCCACCGGTCCTCGTTAAGGTCCAGGACGACCGACGCATATCAGTTAACTTCAAGTCATGGACTAGCCCAGGCAGTAGTGGTCACACTCTGTGGTGACGTCATTTGTGCTATACGGTCACAAAAGCAGTAATAATACTTTAATACCATGAAAAGATAACCCACGTTAGGTACTAACTGCAAGATGTGACTTCGACATTAGCTAGTTGGTCACACCATCCCCATCTAACTCGAGTAAGCCCACTCACCCCTAATCATTCGACCCAGGTCATCTATATTAGTGATGTACATACATAAAACAAAATCTCCCTACAAATAACTCCAATAAACCTAACCTATTTTACGAACCAATAAAAAAAAATTGAAACATAAACACAACTAACATTTGCAAAAATGAATAGTGTCTGAGCATACTGTACAATAATATAAGTTTACAGTTATTTAAACCACTTTGTTGTTTACTAAATATACATAACTTAAGAGACAAAAAAAAGGAAAAAAAATAAGTGATCTCTTTCAAAAAAAATAATAATCTAACAGTATACAAGGGAATAAGTGGATAAAATAGAGTCAATCTATTTAGAAATCTCAAACTCTTATCTAAATAAAGTTGAACTATATTGGAAATACTGTAGTAAGTAAGAGATTTAAAAAAAAAGCAAAGTTCCAAATTGTGTACTTTGTTTCAATAATCTTCATTTAGCATATTTATCTGATTTGGATATGGCGAATATTTTCTTTGCTTCATCATTGATTGAACATATATGCTAAATGTATAATGGAAAGATATTCTGTGAAAATAATGAATAAAATTACGTCAAACTTATTTATTTTATAAAATATTAATCAATTAAGTAGTGTGTTTTGTTTTTTTCTTTTTTTGTGTATGAAGAAAATAGCAGGATAGATTGATGGGTAAGGTGTAAACTATTTGGTGATTAGTGTGAAACATATTGCATTGATTGAAGTATAATTTTAGGAATGAGACGCGGTTACAATATCACTAAGATGTTTCATGTTGTCTATCAAGTAGAATATCTACTTGAATTTATTGTTACAAGAAAGATCTATAAAGGTATATATGACTATTATATATTGAAAAATAAGTGGAAGAGGTGTAATCCGGAGAACTAATCAGTGGATTATTAGGAGGTGTAGGAAGGATTTGATTATGACCAACTTATTCTCGTGTGCTATTATGGGTATGAGGGCTGATATCACTTCCCGGCTGCCCACACCGTGGAATGACATTTCTTGTAGGATCTGAAAAAGAAGTTGGATTAGTGTTGGTCTTAACGACCTGGGAGCGTGACCGCAGAGCCCAAGGGACAACTGGTTGATGCCGGTCGCGCACGGCCGTTTTGTGAAAGGTTTTTGACGTGTTAGCTCCGTCCTTCAAAGTGCCTTACCTCCGGAGACGGAAATCCGTGAGGCAAGGTTAGGTGTGACATTTTCAGGGTCGACCTTTTCTAACCCCTCCCTTCCTTGTGAGAAGGCAGCATCGCTTCTGCCACACCCCTCTACAGTCAGCAGTATGACTTCTCCCTCAGACCTTGAGTTGCTGCTTTTAGTCTTACCGTTCTCAAATCGACCTGCCTGGCATGGTAGAACCTACAGAAACATATGTTCCAGCCAATATCGTTCGGTTGGGTCATCACGATAGACAAGCCCGACCACCACGCCAAGGTAGCAGCTACGGTCGGGAGGTGAATGGTTATATACTTTAATTGTATTTATTAAACATTTGGTTTATAGTGTTTTTATATTCTTCTAATTATAAGCTTTCATTTAACGCGTTAACTAATGGTTTATCTTCCACTGTTCAGAAATTACAATTAATTGATCATGGATATGTTGAAGGAACTCAGAACTAGAAAGGATATTGTTATAGTTCCAGCGGGTAAAGGACGCACCACAGTAATTATGGACAAAGAATATGTCAAAATGGCCGAGGAACTACTTGAAGATAAGAGCACATACAAACTGATGGATATAAATCCCGTCAAAAAGTTAGACAACCGAACCTCAAAGACCTTAAACAACCTAGTCAAAGCAGGAGAAATAACAAAACAAGCCCAATGGAGAATGAAGTCCAATGGACCAGTACTCCCTCGATTCTACGGCAGACCAAAAATACACAAACCAAACATTCCACTACGTCCAATTGCAGCACTCCTCGAAACACCGACATACAATTTGTCAAAAGAAATTTCACGAATACTGAAACATTTAGTCGATTCATCCAACCACTTCATCAAATCCCCCACACAATTCCTGGACCAAATTAAGGACATTCAAATCAACAACGACGAACTGATGATATCCTTCCATGTAACAGCATTATTCACCTCAATTGAACCAAGGTTAGCAAAAGAAACTATATCCCTGCTTCTCACCAACGACACAAATCTCACTAAGTACACGAAGCTTCAAATTCAAAGTCTATTAGAACTCATCGATTTATGACTAACAACATATTTTCAATTCAACAACAAAATCTACGAACAAACGAAAGGGACACCAATGGGATCACCAATATCAGGACTGATCTCAGAAGCAGTGATGCAAAGACTAGAAGCCGCAATAATACCAGTGATCAAGCCAAAAATTTGGATTCGCTATGTAGGCGACACATTCGTCATCATCAAAAATATAATGAGCTGGAAAACACTGACAAGCTGATCAATAACGTCTTCGATGACATCAAGTTCACAATGGAACAGGAGTCAAACAACAAACTATCATTCTTGGATATATTAATCACTAGAACCAACACAGGAAAACTGGAAACTCAAGTGTATAGGAAACCGACCCATACAGATCAAATTTTCGACTACAATAGCAACAACCCAAGAGCTCACAAAATCAACTGCGTACACACTTTGTTCAAAAGGGCCATGGCACACTGGCAGCACGAAAAAATGAAGAGAAATACCTGAAGGACGTATTTCAAAAGAACGGCTACCCAATCAACTTTATCAAAAAATACCAACAGCACGCAGCATCAGGACCTAAGTCACGCACAGAAATCAACAAAAGGATCGCCCTACCATACATAAAAGGCATATCAGAAAGCGCAACGAGACTGCTAAAAACCTTCAGGATAGGTGTGGCACACAAACCGACAAAATCACTACGATCAATCCTATGCAAACCAAAGGATGAAATAACAAAGGAAGACAAATCAAGCATCATCTACAAAATAAATTGTGCCAACTGCGAGAAACACTACATCGGACAAAGCGGACCCCCCTCCACCTTCGCCTACATGAACATCAGTTAGCAGTCAAACGCCATGATACTTCCTCACTTATATCAATACACGTGGACAACTGCGGACACTCATTCGATTGGAAAAATGTGGAAATCTTGGACAGAGGAAATTCCAAGAACACCAGGGAATTTTTAGAAGCCTGGCACTCAGATCAATCAGCAACCAACAAGCACATTGATATCGATACAATTTATCAACCAATCAGGAAAATTATGCACAAACATAGGAAGGAAAATCAAACCAATGGGAAACACAACCAAAACAAAGAAGTAAACAATGACAAATTTAAGGTCAATAAGAGCCAATCAACGCCAAGGTGCACAGAACAAGCTGTGAAACGCATATGGAGAAATTCAAACACTTCACTTCTATCTGAAGTTTGTGCTGATGATGTCGTTCAGAAGAACGATGAGAGCTCCACGGCCAAACCATCCAGCTGAGAGAACAAAACCCCATCAAAAAGTACGTATGCTATTGAAATCATGAACCGATTAATGTTAGACTACCATTGAAAATCTGGAAGCACAGGAAGGTCATTTCGTCCTAGCATGGTAATCCAAATGTGTGGGTATCCACGATCCTCTAATGATATATACACTACTTAAACGAGTAGTATATTACACTGTGGCATTACTGATTTGAATTGGAAACGAGCTTACACTAAGGAAAAAAGGGTTATATCATTAAGTTTTAGCATCAACATTTAATGCAATTACTAACTACACACGACAGGATTGTCAAACCATCGATAATAGCCGTTGGATAGAATAATGACAACTGTCAAATTATATTCATAGAATAACAATACTACTACTACGCTACTACATAGTAGCGTACAAGCAAAAGTTACTTGGTATTCTATTTGTTCGACAAATTCACACATCCACTTAGAGTGATCCACGAAAAAATTGACCAAGTTTCAAAAGCCCTTTAATAATTTTTCAGAATTATTATTTAGCTGTTATTACCACCTTCACACTATCCATCTCTATCAACTGGACAACTGGACTTCCGTATTTCTAATCGGTTAATTACTTTCGTACGGTTACTTCTAGTTAATCTCTGAATCATTTATTACACAACCTTCTCGTACTACTTGAAATCTCCAAACAGCTAATGACATAACCCTTTTTCTGTTGTTTTTTTCTTATGAAAATAGTATATTTGTTAAGTCACTGAATAAATACAACGTCAGTAAATGATTTTGTTGAAAAGATTTTCTTCACTGAACTGTCTTTAATTTTTTCTTATAATGGGTTTCATTTGCTATTGGGAATCTATATCTGATCTTTGAGTAGTAGTGTACAAAAATACTGTTGTAAATATTTTAACATCAAATATGATCAAGTTCAAAAACCATTAGAGGATTTTAGTCATAAAGTAATTGAAATACAACGTTCACACTAATTGATGTTTAGAAATTAATGAAGCTGATAATTATTGATATCAAAGGTTAATAATACATTTATAAAATTATATTTACTTACTGGTATATCCCGAAAAAAATCATTGTAGTCGATAGCATATCCAACAATGAACCGATTTGGAACTTCAAAACCAACAACTACAGAAAAATGATGAAAAAGAAAGCTCTCATTAGGTCGGTTGAATCTATTCAACGAAGTCTTTCTAATCCAAAGATGCTACATGCACAATGGAATTCAATAAATAAGAGTAGATTTGTTATATTACAATCCATAGCATGCATACTGTATGAAAGTGATTCAACTGATAGCTTGAAAATAAGCTAGACGACTTTTACTGTCTATAACCAAATAATGGGTTTAATGAACAATCACGTTACAAACAATACCAAGTATTTCAGTTACCGTGAGAATTATACTAAGGGACTATAGGGTGAAGACACCTCATATTGAATATTTATTCATAGTCTTTGACTTCTTTCTTACGTCAAGTCACATATCAGTTAGTCTTTGTTTAAGTTTAAATAACAATACGCTATGGAAGAAAGTCAGTAACAATTAGAAACAAATATGGATTGATCTAAACGCATAAAATCCGTCTACTTTCCCATTTTATGATGTCTTTATCAACCAACTTACATAAACCAGCGGATCATCTAAAATAAAATGAATTGTACTTTATATATTCCAACTTGGTTGTGATATACAGGGTAACAATTAAGTAAGCATTGTTTAGGGCAGTATCTGGTAGAGTATATGATCGTCAATAAAATTTCCTGAACTATTTTACAAACAAAGCGTAACAATACCAGATATAAATGATATGATGAATATTAGCACGAAACTGTGTATTAATCTAAGTGTTCCCATTTCACAACAGGGCAAACGGAAAATCAATAAGAGGAGGAAGATACTGAAAGTGAACAAGAATGATAATTATTAATGGACAAAGAAGATTGAAAGGGACGTTAGTTATGTCCATAACTAACCAATTGAATCGTTGTTTAAGCGCCCACCACGTCAATCTGGTCTGATGTGTCTGTAGACTATCCCTATTGCATGTAACCTGCCAATACTGGCCGGTGTGTTCGTTTACAATTCTAGCAGAATATCTGTAGGACAAATTAAATCCTACAAGGGATAAGTTTAAGTTCTGGAAAGTAAGGGAAATAATATAAACCCGTGTACGTTATTGTGACTGATTTCAAGTCATCTAAAATCTTAAATAACTTAAATATTAGCACTTAGGATAACACCACTTAAAATATCTACAACTTAGACATCGCTGGAATCAGAACACACTAGGAATCTATTTAGATTTCATCAGTCAGTGTCTTTATGAACTACTTCTAATCTAACTAGGATTACACGTAGAAGTGAATGGTAGTTTATCTAGTGTAACAAGTGACCCAGCTGTTTCAAATAAACCAAGCCTTCCACTTCACTGAACAACATTTCCTCTGTGTTAAAACGTTGTGAATAGTCAGAGTAACATCATTTAGTAGCTTTACTGCACCTAAACAATGCTTCTAAAATAATTAAGGTTCAATCCATTAAATCTACGCATATCTATTAATAAGTAGTACCTCACAGTCATATAATACAGGAAGAACTCCAGTACAATAAATTATCCACTGAAAACCAGTACGACATAAATCATGTAGATTGGCAGACTTTGTAAATATCATATTCTTTGAAGTAGAGACTTGCACTAAGTTACGAAACCTCTAACATTCACACTCAGTTTTTCTAATCATTGTGGTTTTTACAAATGAACTATTTTTATTGTACGGAGCTAAACTTTTGTTAGAGTCCAGTCCAGTTCCTACTTATTTAAGTAAAGCGATGAATACACTTAGTCATCGCATTCTCTCTCTTTAAGTTAAATGTCGGTCCAGAACTACTCTGAGGAACAGTTACCTTTTCGTGGATACCAAATCCGTCTCCTATATCCTCGGAATTTTGCTTACAGTATTGATAGGGTGCTGTATCTTACCACTTTCTTCTTAACAAAACTGTATCAATTGCACAGTCTCAAGGTCGACTACAGGATTCGCAGGAGGAAGAATAATTCGTACAACACTTATGGTATACAGGGTTCAAAAGAAACAGTCACTAGTAGATAGCGCTAGTTAGTCTTCACCCTCAATGAGAATTTTCTACATGTATTTAAGTTACTTTGGCAGCTTGATTAGAGATAATATAGTGAATTAAGATAATACGATACAACATAACATCCAAGTCCCAGAAGCTAGCAAGTAATTAAAACATGATCGATGAATCCTTGATTAGACCAATAATCTAACAGGACTACAGAACCTTAACTTCCATCTGAAGTAACCAACGACTGAGACATGTAGGAAAGGACCATAACTGATTTATACACTAGCTAACATCATACTCAGAATAGTACGAAGACGAAGTGTAGGAGAGTTACGATGAAGTTATAGCCCAAATAAGTATTTATTTATTTATTTTAACACATAGATATTGGTACAAAAAGGCACCAAATACATATGCGCCACACAGATCTCATTTGATATGTATGGAGGCTGTGATACTACTCGGGTGCCCAAAACCGAACCAGGTGGTTTTCTTAAGGGGCCACACCCGGAGCCTTCGACCTGAAGGTCTGATCCACAAGGCAGTGGAGCAACGTAAGAGGATGCATTACCATGGTAGCCGCTGACCAAAGATTGGTTCATACGCCATTTGTTCCTTCAGGATACTGGAGCCCATGTGCATCATTGGTTTGGAATCAGGGTTTTCCAACTCCCCTAGGTGGACTCTCCAAGTCCACCAACCCGGTTAAAGAGCCGGACATTCGCCCAAATTAGTGGTAATCTTTTACAGATGTGTGATATTATTTAAAAATTCTTCTTTAGCTTTCTCCAGAGTCAAGTGAAGTATATATTGTAAGATATTGAAAGAAACAGATGATGGATAAATTCCTTACCTATAAAAAAAAACTGTGAGGACATAACAAGTGAGCTGGTATTCAACATAAAACAATCGTGTTAAAACTAAACTTACAATCTGGTTGGAACTCGGAAAAATCTTGTCTTCTTTTTACCAACAAACTGTAAGACAAGACAGAAGACAATTTGTAAAATATGCTGTCTTTATAACAAGTTTCTGAATATATTTTATTGATCAAGTATTAAATTACAACACCAATAATGTGGCGGTTTACCTCGACCCATTAAACACTTTATCCCATTGGGAGTGCGAAGTAAAAGCATTTAAAAGACAAGTTCTAAGGAAACTCACCAAAATTTATGAATCCAGTGAATTTTCTTAGATAAGTTAGACGGAGTATACTTGCTGAATGTGTTTACGAAAACGATTATTTTAATTTTGACGTTTGACGCATTTATAAACGTCACATTTCTGTTGCATCTTACCAAAGTAAAAGCTTTCTTTTCACGCAAAAAAATGACAGTATTGTTGCTCAATGTGTCTGTATGTAAACAAATAACCATGAGTATTAGTCTGATGCTTATAAGAATCAGTGAGCCAAAATCTCTGAATAAATATTTCAAGATTATAATTATGAACCTACTAATTTACAACGTTTGTCAAACCAGCAAATTGATTGTAAGATATTAGTCAGACAATGAAATGGTCTGCCAACCTGATTTATTCACACTCAAGTACTTCACAATGCTTGACCCAGCCCGCTAGCTATGCAAGAGCAAGACAATTAAGAATGCATAAGAAGCTTTAATACCAAAGTTAAATAAAATCGTTTTATGGAAGAGATTTTCTGTGGTTTATTTAGACTAAATTTTTGCGCTTAAAATCAGTGAATAGAATGCCAATCGATGGATGGACGGGATGACAGAATGTGACCAAGTGACAGGTACTAACGAGATAGTATTATTAGCTTGGGCATCCGAATGATTAGAAATCAAAAGCAAGACCGCGAGTCAAATGAATAAGTCCTTTCATATGATAAAATAGAACGCTTATATACTGAATATGAATACAAGATAACCACAATAAAATGTCCTAGGCAAATGAAGGGTAGGTCGATCATTCTCTAGTTAGTTAAGACCTGACTGTTAGGATTAATCTTTGAGCATAGCATCAAATTGTACATAACCCATAACTAGCTGAGCTGATATAGTGTAGAAACTTAGACCAATGAACATGTGAGCCAGGTTCTACATTGCTTATGACTCACTGTACATAACTTATGGATAAGTATATACATACTTATATATCTTTATTGACTCAGAAAGATACATAAGAAATAACTTTAGTCAGACAAGTAATTCACCAACTCATAATAGCCTGTCTAAGCTTTCGTTTTTCACTTGTCCTTGTGGCAGTATTATTTGACTGGTTTCGCAGCGATATGGATTTGTTTAATCTATCGGACAAAAAAGAAAATAACAGTAAGTCAAATTTGCAAAAGCCTACAACCCAGAAAGAACCATGTATACTTGTAATAATACAGTATTTGCCAAGAATGACATCACAATGTGAGGCGTTTTGATGTGAACGTTTAGTACTAGTTTGTGGAAAAACCTTTTGAACAGTATAACTCGGTTAAACCTTAGTATTTCATGACATTTTTATGAATACCATCAATAAGGTATCACCAATGCATGAATCTGAAGCTCTATCGTGTATATTTGTCTAGTTTAGTACATACATTAAGGAAGGAAAAATTAAACAACAATGTTTTTTATTTCTTCGAGTTAGTCATCAGGATCAAGTGAAAATTTGGAATCTAATAAGCGCAAACTAAGAATAAAAACAAAATCCAGGTGAATACACACTAACTTCACAGTACGTTGTCAATGTTCCTGATAGTTCAGGAAATTAAAAGTATGGTAATATTATTGTATCTATTTTAAGTCAACTTTTTAAATAAATGATAGATGAGCTGAAGTGGACTTCACACTCCCGACCGTTGTTGCTACCTTGACGTGGTGGTCGGGCTTGCCTATCGTGATGAAGCAACCGAGCTATACTGGCTGGAACAACCGTTCCTCAAGGTCCTACCATGTCAGACAGGTCGGTTGAAGAGCGGTAAGACTAAAAGCAACAAACCCAAGGTCCGAAGGCGAAGTCGTACTGCTGACTGTACAGAGGTGTGACAGCAGTAAGGTGTTTCCTTCAGACAACCAGCATGACAGCGATGCTGCCTTCCCACAAGGAGGGGTGGGGTTAGAAAAGGTCGACCCTAAAAATGCACACCTCGCCTTATCCCACGGATATCCGTCTCCGGCGGTAAGGTCTCAATAAGTACGGAGCTAACACAAAAATTACCCATAACAAGGTCGTGTGTGACCGACCTCAAGCAGTTGTCCCTTGGGCACTGCGGTCACGCTCTCAGGTCACTAAGACCACTTCTAATCCAATTTCCTTTTCAGGTACCTCCAGAACAACCCTTCCACGGTGTGGGCAACCGGGAAGTGATAACCGCCCTCATACTTCTAACAGCACTCAAGACCACTGTATTCATAATCAACCTCCTCTTCAATTCCTATTATTCCTCCTACATCGACTTTCAACTCTATATTTCCTCTCTCGGCTTCCACCTCAAGTGTCACCGTAGCCAACGATTCTAGTGCGCAAAACACTGTCCCAGGTCTACTGAAACCTCGCTCCAAACTACACATTGGAGCCTTCAACGTACGCACCCTATGTCAAATCGGTCAGCAGGCTTCCTTGGCTAAAACCCTAGAGTCTCTTTCCATTGATGTATGCTGTGTCTCCGAAACACGCATACAGGATTCCAGTGTGGTCATTCACTTGACCTCACCTCGGCAAGACGGAGAGCCAACGAGATACACCCTTCGTGTGTCTGGTGACCCGATGGCAAGTTCTCGTGGACTGGCAGGTGTAGGCATAGCACTAAGCATGAGGGCCGAACAAGCACTGCTAGAGTGGATCCCCGTCAACAGTCGTCTATGTGCTGTTCGGCTGAACGGCTACGTAAGAACTCGGAAGGATAGGGACACACGTCGTTGCCTTTTTGTCGTTTCTGCCTACGCTCCCACTGACTGCAGCTCAGATGAAGTGAAAGATGAATTTTACAGAAAGCTTCCGAACTTCTTCAGAAAGCTAAACGCTCAGACATAGTACTCGTAGCAGGTGATTTTAATGCTCAGATAGGCAGTTTAAACCAAACAGAAAGGCATTTAGGTGGATATTTTAGTATTCCGACACAGCGAACAGATAATGGTGATCGTCTGCTGCAGCTATGCTCAGACAATCGTTTATTTTTAGCAAACACAAATTTTAAGCATAAGGAGAGACATCGTCTAACATGGCGACCCCCTACACCAAACCAACGATGGACTCAAATAGACCATATTGCCATCAGTCATCGTTGGAGAGGGTCGGTAGAAGATTGTCGCTCATTCTGGAGTACCTGCTTGGACTCCGACCATGCCCTAATACGGGCACGCATCTGCTTGCGCCTCACTGGACGCAAAAAAGCCACATTAAAAAGACCCATTAGAACTGAGTTGAGTAACGAGAAAACCAAAAGTAGGTTCCAGGAACAACTGAGGTCACACTTAGGTAGTTGTGAAGACGAGGCTGACCCAGATGTTGCTTGGAAGGGCATACAATCAGCTGTGGAAACAGCAGTGACATCTATTAGTGACTTAAACCACAGAGTTACAAGGAACCAGTGGATTTCTTCAAGGTCTGTCACACTGATGGATTCTCGCAAACTCGTCCCATCAGGTTCTGAACATGATGAAGAGCGAAAACAAATCAGATCTAGGTTAAGAAAAAGTCTAAGGAACGACCGTGAGCAGTGGTGGGTAACGAAAGCAAAAGAGATGGAAAAGGCGGCGACTATAGGGAACACAAGACAGCTTTACAGACTAATAAAAGAAACTGGAATTAATAAGTCAAGTGTAAGTGAGATTATTTCGGAAAAAGATGATACTCTCATCTGCTCCCAGTCCAGACGTTTAGAACGATGGGCGGAACATTTTAGAGAACAGTTCAGCTGGCCTTCAGCTACTCTACAACTACCCTCCATTCCCAGACAAAGTGAATGGAACATTGAAGTAGGTCCCCCAACTCTTGCTGAAGTTGAGAAGGCTATAGTTAATCTGAAACGAGGAAGGGCAGCTGGTCCAGATGGATTGGCTCCAGAGGTCTTTAAGGATGGTGGTCCAATTTTAGCGATTAGGTTGACTAATATTTTAGCTAAGATCTGGGAATTAGACGTTATCCCATCTGACTGGTCGCAATCACTTATCGTCCCAATATATAAGAAAGGGTCAAAATCATCCTGTGACAACCACAGAGGGATTAGTTTAACAAACATAGTATCTAAAATACTGGCCTCGATAATTATCAAACGCCTAACTAAGACTCGTGAACTACAAACACGAGAGAACCAAGCTGGCTTTAGACCTGGTCGTGGCTGCATCGACCACATATTCACCATTCGTCAGGTTCTAGAACACAGGCATACCTATCGGCGTCCGACGATGGTGGTCTTTCTTGACTTAAAAGCAGCATTTGACTCTGTAGACCGCGAGACTCTGTGGCAGTGTCTGTCATTGAAAGGCGTACCTCAGAAGTACATAAACCTTGTGAAGGCTCTTTACTCGAACACTACTAGTCGAGTCAGGGCTTATGGCGAACTGTCATCTACTTTTGCAACCTCAAGTGGTGTCCGTCAAGGCTGCCCACTTTCTCCATTTTTGTTTAACTTCATCATAGACCTATTGATGGAAATAACACTCTCGTCGACTGAATTCTCGGGTATTGATCTCCTTCCAGGAGGTCCACTTATCGACTTAGAATATGCAGATGACATAGTCCTGTTTGGTGAAGACGCTGACAAAATGCAGAGTCTTCTGGTAGCACTAAGCAACAATGCCAGAATGTTTGGGATGCGCTTCTCTCCCTCTAAATGCAAGTTGTTGCTTCAGGACTGGTCTGCGTCAACACCTGAACTAAGGATAGGGAGTGAAGTAGTCGAACGTGTTGACAACTTCACTTATCTTGGAAGTCTGATCAGCCCTAATGGGTTGGTGTCTGACGAAATCTCAGCACGGATTCGTAAAGCTCGTTTGGCTTTTGCCAACTTACGTCACCTTTGGCGGAGGCGAGATATCCGTCTATCAATAAAAGGACGAGTATACTGCGCGGCTGTCCGTTCTGTTTTAATTTACGGCAGCGAAACATGGCCCTTAAGAGTAGAAGACACCCGTAAGCTACTAGTATTTGACCACAGATGCCTTAGAAATATTGCTGGCATCTGCTGGGATCACCGGGTAAGTAATAGTGAGGTTAGACGCAGGGTATTAGGGAATGATGGTAAATCAGTTGATGAGGTTATGAATCTTCATCGACTGAGATGGTTGGGCCACGTATTACGTATGCCTGAACACCGATTACCGCGACGTGCAATGCTAACCGGTGTAGGGGATGGTTGGAAGAAAGTTAGGGGCGGCCAAACCAAAACGTGGCATCAGTGCCTGAAGTCACTAACTTCTAGTCTGAGCCATGTTGGTAGATGCAGACTACTTGGTTGGGGTCCGCGTGACTTTCGTAACCAATGGTTGGAGACCCTTGGTGACATGGCTCAGAATCGATCACAATGGCGTCGGTGTATACACTCTCTGTCTTCTCTTAAACTAAGAGATTAAGATCACTTCACATCTTTCTTTCTACGAACTAATTCTTTCTTCCTATACTATATCCTTATTGCAATCTTTCTCCTATATATTACCACCTTTGACCTAACCACTCCTATGAATCCGGTGTTCATCTTGCTGTGCTAATGAGGTATGGCAACCTGGGCCGATGCATACATGTGCCTGGTCCTACGTTGTAGCTGACTGACTGACTGACTGACTCACACTCCGTGAGACGAGATCAAGTTTTATTTCTAGTTTCGCTGACATAAAGCAGTAAAGTAAAACTAATTTTAGATAAGTAGGGAAGTAAAAGGTGATAAGGATAGGTAAATATAGAATTCCGAGATGAATTTCAACACAAATTGATTAGAAACGTAGTTAACGGACACAAGCTTTAGAGTGATGCCTTAAAATAAAAATCTCAAGTGACTACAATACATAGTCAACATGTATCAACACAGCCATCTTCTTGTACAATAGATACATACAGTGAAATGTACGAAACTGACGAGATAAACTTGGCGCTTCCACTCATAATAAGTAACAACTTATAAATCAAGTAATAAATCCGTCCAGTTGAGATTCTCGGTCATTTGTAAGTAAGGTCTTGACCAGAAGTGTTCATACCCTATATACAATAGTGTTATGATTCGAGATAACAATAACTTAGAGATCAAGGAATCTCCCTTTCAAACGCAGGTCCTAAGTTTGAACCTCGTACCATCTTTTTTGGCAGCTGAATGATAACACCAGCAACACCACAATTTGGTTTAAAGGTGATCAAATAAACCTGTACTGTCTCCAAGCCCAATACTACCTGTAAGATGCATAAAATTTTACGTCCAGAAAACTCCCCCACATGATATATCAAAATGATCGACATAAGGAGCAACTCAAAAGTTAGAATTTATCACATCCATCTATTTCACCGTAAATAATGTCAGTTAGGCAATGTATAACATTTCGTGGCTTCAAAGTAAGAGTATCAGAGCGAAATCAGTCAGAATTAACATTTTTACCATATCAAATCAGTAGGATGAGCCCAAAGTGAGACGAGAAGAGCGAAGGAGTCAAAATTGTTGTAAAAGTACCGAGTGAGAAAGATTGAACATAATAAATATGGTTACGGAAAAAATTAAAAGGTATGTGTGGAAGAATGCTGGAACTCAAGATCTAGAGGAAGATATGGGTTGAATGTGTCTGCGCTACTGTGACCGATTCTGAACCATGTCATTCAGTTTCAAATCCCTGATTGTATAGATCCAACCGTGTGATCACCATCTACGAGCACGGTTTGGTCCAATAGTCAAAATTCATTTCACTGGATTATACTCCTTGAATAACATCTCCAAGCCCTAATGTTTCCGATTACTACTTATACTCTTACTACCTCTACCACTACGGAATTTGAGTTGACAACTACATCTCCGTGCTAATGTGGTGTGACAACTCGAACTGATGTACGTACGTACGTACGAAGTTCTACGTTGTTACTGACTGGTCCAATAGTCAGTGACTTCATGAACTCATGTCACATTTCCGTATACCCATCCCTATGTTACTTCTAACATGATTCTTTAACAACCAACACCAAATTAAAGTAGGTGAGGGATTGACATACGTACCAAATCAATTGATGAAGATCCACAACTTCATCGACCGATTTTCATAGTTGGCGGAGATTTGTAGTTCAGGTAGATGATTTTGATGGAGTTTTGTTCTCTGAGCTGGATAGTTTGGTCGTGGGGCTTTCATTGTTCTTCTGAACGACATCATCAGCATAAACTTCAGATAGAATTGAAGCGTTCGAAAGAAGTAAACAATGACAAATTTAAGGCCAATAAGAACCAATTAACATCGAACGCTTAACTTCTATCTGAAGTGTTTGCTGATGATTTCGTTCAGAAGAACGATGAAAGCTCCACGACCAAACCAAACAGCTGAGAGAACAAAACTCCATCAAGATTTTCATATTTGCTTAGCTCCTTATATCTAACATCAGGGTCGCTTACTTGGCTTTCCTACGATACACAAACACCGCTTCGAAAAAACCTATGATCAATGACATGAAGCCTATGAAAGTATTTTATTTTCACTGACCACGTTTCAGTCACCGATTAATAAGTTACGGACTAGCAAGCAGTATACTTACTGTTCGATTGACGAATGCACATCTCACCTGTACTTTAACTGACGCGAATTGGCGTAAGTGAAGCTGATTTTCTGAATCAGTATGGGAATTTTGGTAACATCGATCAACCAGGTATGATGGAAATTAAAAGGTAGTTGAAGTGATGGGTGTCCTCAATTAGTTCAGGACATATAACAGAGATAGGAGATGACGTAGACCAGCCATGAAGCAACATTTGATATTTAAAAGGAGAGAAACGTATCCCGAAAAATCTGACTCTGTTGCTCAAGGTATTCAGGAGATTGAATTATGTCAATCTTCACCTCATAAAACTATGTCATTAGGGTACTTCATTCCGATTCGTGAGTTTACGAGAAGATTAATCCGAGTAAAGTTAGGTGAAAAAATGTTCCTACAATAACATCTGCTACGAAAACCAATACGTTCAGATAGTGGAAGACCATGACAAACAGTACCTGAGTTTGGCAGTTCCGATGTCTGTTTGCTATTAGCGTTAACTCGACCTAGTGTTTGAAAAAATAGCTTTTAAAAGCCTCATATATATCTTCGGAACATTTCTTAGTGAAATATTCCACGAAACATCTTGGTCTATTAAGTCGATAATTATCGCTAGTCAGATGAGAATATCAACCTTTAAGTTTGTAAAAAAAGAGTAAATATGATTGAGACATCCAAATCCAGCCCTGAAATCATTCTGCTCTTCCCGTGTTTGCTATTTACTGTGTCCAGATAAGCGTCATATGACTGTTAAAGGTAGTATTTTAGATATCATCTTAGTTAAATTTATTTCGTTGTACTTATCAAAAAGCCAAGAGTTGTTGCAGGGCAAGAAAGAGACCTCTTTGTTCAGTATTTAACTCATTTATTCCACCAAAACAACTTAGTGCCTATTATTATCGTAAAACTCGGTAAATTATAAATGAAGGGTATATAAGAAATTATAGATATTAGGTTAGGTCAAAAAACCAAGTGTCAGTTGTTCACCGGAACAAACTAACCTAGGCAGTAAGAAGCAGGTTGATGAAAACTTGTAAAACTAACAAATTACCTTATGCACACAATGTAGATGGGAGTAGAAACAATAAACGACACAAATTATCCAACTCACCAAGCAACAAGAACGGAACGAGGTTCAAAAGATTTAATATAAGGAACCAGACTGCTGAGAGTAGTGCCTGAGTCAAGCAAATCTTCAACTATGAGAACATCCTGAAGTTAATTCTGATAAAGTCTTATATATGATTACCTTGTCTTTAAATGATGTCAAGTTAGTGTAAGTATGAAATTGAGGTTCGTGACCTACGACATCATTCTGAAACTAAAAATAACACCAAACTCACTTCGTATGTGTTGGAAACGATGAAGTCCATGAAAATGGGTATATTTTTACTTCGTGTAACTGCGGTGTTATGTATTTTTTCACTTAGATCGGATGCAAACTTGAACCCGCCTTTAAGAACGCACAAGAGATTTATAGCAGTTGCATTAAGCAACTCAAAAGTTTCTAAAATATCGATTGACATTCTTTCGAGCCTTTAAAATTCGGTAAATCTGTGCTACATTTGTCATACCTGTCCTTGATCATACCGTTAGGTACTATTATGCTCTCTATGTATTGTTCATACTTGCTGGCCAAGTTAAAACATTTCTCGGAATACCCAGGAAAGTCGTCATCGATCTAAAGAGAAAACTAATGGACTTTGGTTCACTAACTCACAACTACACAATTCTTCCTGTATGAAGGCTCCATTTCACAGATTAAAATCAGCCCAGGATTCAAATTACCTCCTTCTCCCACAACGACCTTGAACGCACAAATAACTGCGGGGATCTTATATTTCCCGTGCTTCATGGGTATTGACTAGGTATATCTATCCTATATTTATGGTGTACGCACGTCAGACGTACTTTATTCCTCGGAAGCACTATTAATGATGGATATGCCGTAGAAAGTGGACTTCGCAAACTACCACAAGCAACTGAGCAAGACCTCAATAGGACGAAGCTTATTGTAAGTTAATTAAAACGCATGTGATGCAAAAAAGTAGTTTATTCCACGAAAACTCAGAAACGTCAGGATTAAGACTAGGATTTAGGAGTTTCTAGTAGTAATCAGGGTTAGCCAAGTGTATGGAGTGCTCAGATCGAACTTTGTTGATACTTTACACGTTTATACATTTTCTGGTTCACCACAGTCTTAAGGATGAATATTCATACAACCAGATCCCAATTGTAAATGCATCCTCTACTTACCTTGAAATATTGTGTTGTTTAGTATTCCACGTTTATCAATTTTAAATGTCTCAGTAACGTGACTTTGGTAGGCATTTCTAAACCTTTAGCATGATATAAGCTATCAGTCATCGTATTTTGAATTTCGCGCGAAAATCCACAACCAAATATCTCAAGCTTGACTGGCTAATCATTAAGATATTTTGATGCAGAGATTTAACTTCAACAAGTGTCAGATCTCTTCACGAATGACTGTTCTTTGAGCAAATCTCTCCTCTCTTAACCGTTTCTTTTGTACTCTAAAATCATACTACTTGTCGGAGGGCACATTATTGACCAGTAGCGTAAATATGACATTAGGACAGATTTTCTGTATTTGGATCCTATATTTGAATCGGTTTAAACTGAAAATACCGTTCACAACTTCCTTGAGTGATATTTCACTTAAAACTGATTCACATACGAGTCTATAATGCAACGGGAAGACTCAATAATACACCAATTATCCGTGTGTTAATGAACTTGTTACTAGAGGAGAGTTTGTTATTTGATTGCATTACATCGTCAACTTTATGTTTACATATGGTGTTTTTTCTAGACAGGAAATGGTGGATTAATAATCTTGTTAATTAAACAAGGCTTGCTGTCTGATTTGAGATTAAACGAGCTTTTTAATCTGAATAGCGCCCCTTCTCCACAACTTTCGAATCTCCCAACATATTCCTCTAGTTGCTCGAAGGAACTAGCAACATATAATTTGTATATATATTTCATTTTAGAAAACCCCGCTGAAACACTGTGCTGTATTTGTACCATGGCAGCGACATCAGATATAATGTTCATAGAAATGGATTAAACTAGCAAGTGGACTAGCACGTCAACAGTAATCTTGAACAAATGAACACACGGAATCCACCGATTATAATATTATTAAACTTGTATTCTGATGACCAAACAGACATTTAACCAATTCAGTAATGAACAGAACTAGAATAGGTATGAATTCGAAATAAATAGAAATTGTATTCAAATATTTTAATAAATCAACAGAGACTGAAATAGTTATCAGAATAGAAATGAATATGGACTTAACTTCACTGCCATTAGACCGAAGCCAATATAAACTCGAGTTAACCTTAGTGGATTGAACGGATATGAATTATAAGTAGTACATATAAGAAATATATGTATATAGTCAATGGAACTAATACAGTATGGTTGTACAGACATGCAGATTGTTACATGTATAGAATGGTAAGTAGGAATTCATGGTAGCCCATATGGACGAGTGTACAATGACCAACAGAATTTAAGTGAGATGTTTGTTAGTCAATCACATGATAGTCTAATATTATAAGCAATCTAATGAAGCATAAACTTGTATGAACCCATTGTTTGAAGCCATCATATCTTTGTATTGTCAATACATTTGAACTCATCACATTATTACCAACAGTGTATTTCTTTCGGCGTCTAAATGAAACTCTAGGAGGCTAATTTAGTGAAATAGTGTTCGTATTATTAATCTCAGTGGGGAACAGCGAATGGATTGAGAACTCAAACAGCAGTTTCCCTGAATATGTATTTGGTTAGTTAAATAAACTGATAAGAAACGAGATCAAAGCGGATAACAAATGTATGGACACCAAACTGGACTAAAATAGTGATGGTAAGTAGATTCTTAAGGTTGTGAAGTTACGTCTATTGATGTAGTTGAAATGTGTTAACGTACACTATGGTTCTTGATGTGTTATACTGGTAAGAAAAGAAATACTTTAGAGATTCAAAGCGAAAAAAATATAACCGAAAAATAAATTTTAAGAAATACATAAATTGAACAAAAATTCCTTACTACTAATATGAAGTGTCATCAGTATCCGATACAGAACTAATAAAAGAAACAAGTTGCAGTAACTTCTGATGTGTTCAATACTGTACAACTTATGAGTTGAAGGAAAGATTTTTCAACAAAAAAATATTATATTTCATTCAAATTTATTATGTATACTATACCCTAGAAACGTTTTCAACTTAAAACAGTCTGTGAAGAGAAATAGTTCATCAAAGTCTAGAGATCGAACATTCTTGCATGAAACCGAAGGCCTTGGATTCGAATCCCACAAACAGGATCGTGGATTCGCACTGCTGAGGAGTCCCACAATAGGACGAAACGGTCATCTAGTGCTTCCAGGTTTTCAATGGTGATCTAACATCAATCGGTTCATGATCTCAATCAAAAACTTAATGATCTTCACCACCCTATATTAATAAAGTCAAAATAGCTTTTTAAAACAAATAATATTGTACAAAGTTGAAATAGTACTAAACAAATACAAGATTACATAATAACAATGTTACATTTTTTAATACTATTCTTTAAAGAACTTTTAACATAAAACTTTCTTTGTTGAGATTAAAAATCTAAGATGTTTATTTAATATCGCCGTTAATAAACCAGAAATACACAATACATAACTTGAACAAAAACAAAAAAGGACAAATATCTAATTCAACATTTTTCTTTCTATTAAGACCTATCAATGTACATTGTTGTTGTTGTTGTTGTTGTTGTTGTCATACCATCGTTGTCACCTACATTCTACTTGAAGTTGAATGAAATATCAATGAACTACTGCCAAGTAAGTTGGTAAAATCTATGTTCTATAGAAAAAAATGAAAACTATTCAGTTTATTTTTAAAATAGAATCACTGAGTATTGAATTGTGATTCTATAAAACGTTTAATAAGTTTATAAGAAAGTGATAATCCAAGTGGTGGTAGAGAAGATTTGTAGCTCAATTGGATGGTTCTGATAGAGTTTTGTTCTTTGAGCTGGATGGTTTGGTCGTGGAGCTTTCATCGTTCTTCTAAACGACATCATCAGCACACTCCACTTCTATCTGAAGTTTGTGCTGATGATGTCGTTCAGAAGGACGATGAAAGCTCCACGATCAAACCATCCAGCACTGTGCACTTCTGAGGAGTCCCATACTAGGGCGAAAAGGCCGTCCAGTGCTTCCAGGTTTTCCATAGTGGTCTAGCTTCAATTGACTCATGATTTCAACCTGTGAAATTTCTAAAAATCTCCACAAAATCCATTCTGATAATAGTTATGATTAAACAACAAGAGATTAGTTCTGTGATCAGTTTACAAAGCAAGCCTATAAAAACCTCTGTTTGTTTGAAATGTTTATGATATTTGAGAAATCATATGAAAACTATATCCGTCATCCTAATTATTATCAGTTACAGTGAAACTATTCATGTTTTAGTTGCCCTTTGATCTAAATCCGGTTCGATCATATGACAATGCCAACGAAACATGTCACCAACTCTTGTATTTAATTATTGATTTAATTCGCGTTATAGAATAACGGACTACAATTATTCAAATACGAGAATGAATTTTGGATACGTATATGTCATGCACTTGTTAGTCCAGACAGACAATTAGAGAAACGAAGTGGAGAAACAGATCGGAGAAGGCAAGTGTGCCATCTTCATTTGCTAAAGCGTAACTCAATATTTATAGACAGGAAAAATAAGCCAAAGACGCAAACGTTAAAATATGACTCAACAAAAATTAATAAATTGGTCTCTCCGATAACTAGAATAACTCATGGTGGCTTGTCATAGTGCTAAACACTACAATATGATTAGTTCTGAACTGTTGCACACACGTGTGTGTCAGTGCTTCACTGACTGACCTATCGATTCTGTAGACTGTTAATCCTGAGTATCTTCAGTTCATTTCAGATCATCTCATTTAGTTGAACTTCATTGCATTGAATCAGTGTCTTCTTTGGTTGTTTGGACTACCAGTTCAATTGCTACTCAAACTCTGGTTAATATTGTGTTGTTCAAAATGTCTGTGATTTCCATAGACATTGGGAGGTTTTCAGAGATTTAAATTCTTTGGTGTCAACAGCATAATTTCTTATGAGAAATCAGATCCATTTAGTGACTGAAATGTATGTACATCAGTCTTTCATATGAAACTGTTCGTATTTCATGACGCCAGTCCTTTAAACACAGATATTGTAGTCTCAAGTCAAACTGATCTGAATTTTTAAAAAAAGAATTAATGAGAGTGTATGGATTTAATTATTTCAAACATTTAAAGCAATTAGCCCCTTTGATAAATTTCGATGGTGTAATAAGAAGACGAAGATTATCAGAACTATGTGATGATATATTAGGGCAATGCATTTCGAACAATCTGATCACACATATACTTGTTCAGAACATTTATATATAAAAATAAAAGGTCAACGAGACTGGAAATGGGGTAAGAGGGGACAAGGTTAATAATAAGAGTAATATTAATAATAATGTGAACGCAATTTGAAACCTCATCACTCTGGATAATAAGTCAATATTACCAGGGTAGGTTTAAGGTGAGAACAAACTGTTTTTGAATGCACAAAGGGGGGTTTGAATTTTCGTATAGCTAAAACTTCAATAAACCTTAGTATACGCCTTTTTACAGTTTCGTACAACACCACAAAGGCTGAGTTAAGACCAATCTTACGATCTGTTTTAATTATGAGGTTTCAAATTGTTTTCTTTATTATCCTTGTCTCTTCTTAACCCTTCATTTCTAGTCTAGTCTTAACGAGTATATTGTATGTGATCAGATTATTCGAAAGAAAGAAGAGTGATTTTAAAAAGATACTAATCACAAGTGAGAGGACTTATTGAAATTATTGAATCAAACACAAAAGTTTTCTTTCAATAGTTGAGATCATGAGTCAATTGAAGCTAGACCACCATGGAAAACCTGAAAGCACTGGACAACCGTTCCGTTCTATTTTGGGACTCCTCAGCAGTACGCATCCACGACACCGCCTAGCGGGATTCGAATCCAGGACGGAAATTAATATTTAACAAAAGTCGAAACCAATAAAAGAATGAGAATTCACCTTTCCATCCCGTCACATTGGTATCATCCCAACATCATAAATCAAGCACTTTTCATCACTATATCATAAGTTTCTTTTTCTGAACTTTTTAAACTTTATATTCACTTGGTGTCGTTTTACCTGTATCTTCCCGTTGTTATTTAGGACTGCAATTGATCAATCTCATGTTGGCATATGTGCATCCTATGTGGATTGCCTCGATATTGCCTGAAGTCACAAGCTTTTTAAACAAAGATGGATAATCAAAGATGGATAGTGGCTAGCAGTGGAATCCAGGACGCGCGTTTCGTCCTGTTTGGGACTCGTCAGCTGGATGTACCTGCATCTCAGAGTTGATGTTCACTCTGGGACTCGAACTCAGTACCGTTCGCTTCAAACGCCATTGCGTTATCCACTTAATAATAAGAGACTGATCAATTTCAGTCCTAAAACATCAATGGGAAGATTCAAGTAAAACAATATCAAGTGAATTAAACTTCAACCCATTGCACAAGCAAGTGGCTATCAGGACTCAGTAGCTAAGTGGATAACGCGATGGCGTTTGAAGCGAACGGTAGTGAGTTCGAGTCCCAGAGTGAACATCAACTCTGAGATGCAGGTACATCCAGCTGACGAGTCCCAAACAGGACGAAACGCGCGTCCTGGATTCCACTGCTAGCCACTATCCATCTTTGCTTATAATGCTTGTAAATTAAGGCAATATCGAGGCATACGCACAGTATGCACATATGCCAATAAGAGACTGATCAATTTCAGTCCTAAAACATCAATGGGAAGATTCAAGTAAAACAATATCAAGTGAATTAAAGATGGATAATGCCTAACAGTGGAATCCAGGACGCGTGTTTCGTCCTATTTGGGAACTTTAGTTTCTATCACATTAATTAAAAGACATTATCATTTTAGTTATTACTCTCAAATGATCCTTATTGATTTAAACTATTTATAAACAATGAAAAATTCGAACTATTTTCCTGTCCTTTATTATCCATTCCAAAATTAAAGCTCATTAACTTTTACATGGAATCAGATAATCAATAATGAAACTATGGCTACGCTTAGATTGATCATAAATAGGTAAAATATCAAGATCATATAGTAGTTAGTTCATTTTATAAGATACATTATTAATCATTTATTTTTAACTAACGACAAAACTGAAGAGAAACCCACTGACAGGTTGGAATGCTGTGATGAAAAACATGCAAGATTATTGATTATTTTAATATGATGATCTTTCACTGTTATAATTCAGTTGTATTTTTGATCATTTTTGTTTATTTCATTATGAAGTTCAAGCGTATTCTGATAATTTCTGCTATGTATTCATTCAATAGGATATTTATTCAGTGTAAAATTATGAAGTCTGGGTCAAGAGTATTGAGAGGTATAATTTTGAAGAGTGTACCACATGATGGTGCACCATAAGGAGCTGCTCTTTCACTTCTTCATTTTGCATGATCTGCCATCTTCCACAGAAAACACTTTTGTGAAATATGCGGACGATCTCACTGTATGTACGCCAATTTCTACCTCTTTACATCCCATAGAAATGAATGAGATTTTGTCTCGTATTCAATGTTATTCTGTTGTTAATGGTCTCATACTTAATCCATCTAAATGTCAAGCTGTTAACTTTAGCATGAGACATGAATGGCATCTAAACACCATTTTAGGATCCCTTAATGGTTGTGCCATTGGAGACTCTTTGATAAACACAGTGTCGGAAGTTAATTATCTTGGTGTTACTTTTTCTTCTGATCTCTCTTGGTCTTTTCATGTTTCGACGTTGTCGAAGAAAGTTTTCCGTCTGACTTACTATATAAAGAGTCTGCATGCTTTTGGGATTACTCGTCATTTACTCTTACAACTTGTCAATTCTTGCAATATTACTTATTATTCTTTACTGTTCTCCATTATTCTTTCCCGAGCTTTTGAGAAAAGACTTTACTGTATTGTGGTTACCAAGATGTGTGCTGAATCTTTCGAGGTCATTATTAATATGTTTATGGATAGACATCTCAGGTCTTGCAAACTCCTGGTAGGTGTTATCTTATCAGATGCTAACCATCTCTTTCACTCATATCTTTCTCCTTGTATATCCTCTGGTAAAACGAGACGTCATTACATTAAAATCTGTATACGCAAACAAAAGTATAAAAGTTCTATAATACCTTACCTAGCAAATATACTCTATGACGAACAGGTTGTTAAAGTCAACTTAGTCAATAACCTATATTCTTGAACATGTCTTTAATTTGGAAAGTTGTACAGTTTTATTTCAGATTTTTTAAAACCTTTTTCCTTTCTTTTTTTGTTGTTGAAATACCTTGTGCTGAGAATTCTATATTGTACCAAAAGATAATATTGAATGAAGCCATCAATAATAATAATAATTTTGTTGCGTTCACTCATTATGGTCATTGTTGGGATTGTTATTTGAGAACGGTATAACAATTTATTATGACATCATTCTGAAGACTATTTAAAAAGAGATAACACCAGACGATTACTTTCTCATACTCTGGGACTCATTGATAACACTGAATGTATATTTCATCAAATCAAAAATTTGTGTGAAGCCTAAAGTATATTAAAGTCAATAAAATCCAAGGTTCAATCATCTAATAGGGGTCAATAGTTTACACTACTATATTCTTAAACTAAGAGGAGATATTTGTTCAATCATCCCCCAATTTCTAATAGCTCTTTTAATGATAAGATTTATGTGAAAAAAAATCAAGTCTTTGTTGCTTATTGTCAAACTACAAAGTTAATTGATTAATATAGATGCTTTGTGGTGATTTTAGGATTTTGCATTTTATATCGAAACTAACTTTAATTAGAAAAAATAAACATTAAAAACCAGGAATACACTGGACAGTTGCTTTATCCTGGTATAGAACACTTCTGAATTCTGCATTCACAGAGGGTCCTTAGTCCGAATACACGTGAGATCGTAGATGTACACTTTTGAATAGTCTGATCCTAGAACAAAATAGCTATCTATTGCCTCCTGCTTTCAATAATTATTTAACTGACATCAGTCCCTGATACAAACTATAATTTTTATTTCAGATTCAGATTTGTGTAGTAACGACAGGAGGCCTACGGCCTATGTTATTCCATTTTTAGTATGCTTCTGTGAGTGTCTAGTTTTCTCTTGAATGAGCCATTTGAAGGTGCAGACACCACTGTTTTGGGCAACAGATTCAAAGTATTGATGACTCAGTGTGAAAACGTGTATGCCTCGGGTATTTTGTTCGTTCTTGACTTTTCTACTCGCCTTCTATGTCCTCTGTGATGTCTCAATTTAACGGGAAGAAAAAGAGAGGAAACATTAGATCCAAAATTACTTCTTAGTACTTTGTACAGATCATCTCTTAATCTGTGGTAGGACAGAGTGAAGAGGTCTAGCTATTCAAGCCGCTCTTTGTATGGTAAACCCCGGAGTTCTGAAATTGCAAGGGTAACTACCCTCTGTACTTTCTCCAGGATATCCGAGTCACATTTTAAACAGGGTTTTGCAGCCTGAACATGGTTCTCAAGTTTATTTTTCACTAAGGTTGTGTATACTGTAGTGAACCTAGTAGTATCTAACTTGGTGAATGTCCGTTTTAAAGCCCATATGCTCCTAAACCCCTTAGCTGCAACCTCCGGGCAGTGGGGTATGATCTTAAGATCGTGACTTTCTGTTACTCCAAGACCCTTGTGAAACCTGAACACAGGTAAAGACACTTCCTCTATGTTGTACCTATTTACTTTTGCATCCCCAAAGTGCATGTAGACGCACTTTAATTGAAAAAAAAACATTGAACCCCAGTTTAAGTGCAGAGATAAAATAATATCAGAATTTAACTAAAAAATTATACAGAAAAATTGAATTGTCTAAACCACAGTCTGATTACTTACAATGTAAACATAATTATAACAATTATCAGAAAGTGGGTTTTGTGGAGATAGTAGTAATTTTTAATAATTGAATTCATAAGTCAACTAAAGCTAGACCATCATGAAAAACCTGGAAGTACTGGACGACTGTTTCATCCTAGTATGACACTCCTCAGCAGTGTGCATCCACGATCCCACTCACAAGATTCGAATCCAGGACCTTCGGTCTCGTGCGCGAACGCTTAATCTGTAGACAACTAAGTCGGCATCCACAGGTGTTAATGTCTAACTTCAAACTAATCCACGAAATCGCGCTACCATCCACCATTGTCTTCAATGAATTACTATCTCATAACAGACCCCGTTGAACTTCACTAGTCACAGCTTCTCACTAAAACTCGAAGAAATATCTCTTAAAACCAGTCACTGATAAGCACACTTTTAAGGAGTCCCATACTAGAACGAAACAACCGTCCAATACTTCCAGGTTTTCCATAGTGATCTAGCTTTAATCGACTCATGAATTTAATTATTAATAATGATTTTTGACCTATGATAAAAAGGTCACATAAATGAATGAACATCAGTAAATAAAACTTTATATTTAACTTAATAAATTCTAACTATTACTCTTCTTATATACACAAATCATTATCGTCTGACTAATCACTTAGATACATATTATCATCTTGAAAAAAAATACTGTTTCATTTTGTTTTGTTCAATGATCACGTTCAGATTATTTTTTATTAAAAAACAAAACAAACATTTTTTTTTGTTACCTTTGACTTGTCATAATGATTTTGACAAACACAAAAAAATCACACACAAAAAAAGAAGTTCAGATAGAAACAAAAATGCGTATTCATTCTAAGTTATTTTGATTGAAAACAAATTTGTAACCACACGTACACATTGTTCTAAAAAAAAACAGCACAAACTGAATTGGACAGTAGATTTGACTTCTTCTTCTTCTTCTTCTTCTTTAAAGAATATACATAATACATATTTTAATAAGTTACAAATATAATGAAACACTGTTGTTCATTGTTCTTCTTACAAAACAAGTTTCATTAAGAATATGATAATGGAATTGGTTATTTGATTTGATTATATCTTATGATTCGAGTTGTGTACTGAAATAGAAATGTATTCGTTTACGATGTGAGATCATTAGTCATTTGAAGCCAGGTCACTATGGGAAACCTAGAAGCACTGAACGGCCGTTTCGTCTTATTGTGAGACTCCTCAGTAGTGCGCATCCACCATCCCGCCCCTCGCGAGATTTGAACCCAGGACCTATCAGTCTCATGCGTAAGTGCCTAATCACTAGACCACTGAGCCGGCATCCAGCGGTGTTAATGTCTAACTTCAATTAATCCACGAATTCGAGCAACACATCCACTATTGTTATCAGTCAGTTGCTATCTCACAACTGACCTGGTTGAACTCGACTGGTCACTGCTTCTCACTAGAACTCCAGGATATACATCTTGAAGCCAGACACTAGTGAGCATATGTTGATTAGTATCATAAGGGGTTTTGTGGGGATTATAGTAATTTCAGTGGTTGAGATCATGGCCCATGGAAAACCTGGGCCATCCAGTGCTTTCAAGTTTTTCATGGTGCTCTAGCTTCAAATGACTCATGATCTTAACCACTGAAATTTATGAATCTGTTAGGTTAATGTGTGCTATGTATTATCCACAATTTTTTCTTCTATTAATATAACTGAACAGTAGTAAGAAGGTCTAACCGTGTATTAAATAAGAACACAGGTGGGGACAACCAATTGTATGTTAATACAACATTACAGAAATTCTTTTTAAAATATAAGAACCATACATTGAATACTTCATTTGCAAATTTCCATCATTTTTCCTCCACATACTATATGATTCTTCCACTTCATAATTCCTTTCTAATTTTTCTTCTATTCTTATCAAATTGAAGTTCTTAGTCTTCTTCTTACAGGTTTTCTACTTCCGTTTGGTATTACATAATACTCATGTCTGTTGACATAAGTAGCATACACCACAACTGTATTCCAAAAGTGGTTTCATACGTTTTCACCACATAGTAAAATACTTTCATAGTAAAAAGTGGCTTTGTAAAGTCCAGATTAGTTTCGTTGAATGAATGAACAAAAAACAACATACAGTGATGACAGGGAATGGGTAAGTAGAGAAAGTTGAATACTAAGTATTTAAATTCGTTGAATGGACCATCATGTGTGGGAATAAAAGGACATAATTACAAGTAGTTTGTTTATGTCAATTATGAGCAGCTAAAAATAGGAATCTATCAAGTAAATAAATTTGAGATACTCAGAATTGTTTTATAGACAGTTTAAATTTTTTTATGTATTCAAAACCATACATTGTAGAACCACTTAATTACGAACCCTAAAAATCGTTTGACTTTGAGAGTTTTCAAACTATGCATTAATTACCCAACAATACTGTTATACTAAATAAGAGAGTTGTGTATTCTAAGTAAACTTATTGATGAATGAAACAAGGGTATTTTTGCGATTATCAACAATAATACTGGTGATAAAGCTATTACTAAATACCAGTTATTTTCGTTTAAGTGAACAACATTAAATTCTTCGAGATGAATAGATAAATAAAGATGGGAACGGTACAAATGGAAAATCGTTTCATGAGGTATTGAATCTTCATTGATCAAGATGTTCAGAGGTAGTATTACATTTGCCTAACCACCGTCTACTTGAGGCATGATGTTAGCTGGCGTACAAGTAAGTTAGAAGAAAAATATTAGGGAACAAACTGATAGATAGTCCGACAGATTGTTTAAGAGTTTCTGATTGGTACAAAAACTCCGAATACCATGACGCGTAGTGAGAACACAAAGACTGGTTATAAGTAATTATTTAACTCTGGGAATAAGTCAAAATAATGCATGAACACACTCAATTATATATCGATTATGCTCACATTTGATGATTAGTTTACAAAAATCACACACAGGGGCAATGTACAAAAAACGCAAGTTACGAATTTCATGCTGAATTAATACAAAGACTATTGTTTCGAATAAATATCACACTAAAATAATTCAATATTATACTGAACAAAAATCACAGTGAAAATAAAACACTGGATTATACCCCTTGAATAACATCTTCAAACCCCAATCATTCCGATTACTGCTTATACTTTTACTACCTCTACCACTATGGGATTGGAATCGACAATTTTATCTCTGTACTAATGTGATATGGCAACTCGAACTGATGTACGTACGTATGAAGCTCGATGTTGTTGCTGACTGACTGAATCATTCTATTGGGTTGAAAACTGGAATAACGTTGAACAGAAATAATAACAAGTCTTTTAATCCTGTCACATCATATACAAATTTATATAGCGTATAATGCATTAGTATGGTGAAGGTAATTTAAAATGGCTATTATCAGGATCTTCCGTACCTCTCTAGTGTAAAGTATTTCCATTTTAAATTCATAACCTACTTTGTATCTTTTTCAAACTATATTTACCTTCTTTATTATTATTATTATTGGTCTATTGAATAAAGATTTTAATATCAAGAATAAGCACTTTTAAAAAGTGTGCCGGAAGTGACTCGAATGCATTCGGTAGTTTGTCTTGGATCTAGGTTTACCGATATTCGGTACTTATCAGTAAGACTTACCTGTAATCTTGAGGGAACAGATGATCCCTGGCGGATTCGGACTCACATCATCCAGCCTCATGATCTGAGATAATACCAGTGAGCTATTGGAGCTGCATCTAATTTCCTACATATTAGATTGACATGACGATTATAAATATCTCGGTCATACAGGAGGTCAGTTGTAGTTGCAATGGCTCAGTGGTAACATCACAAACTGTGAAAATGGGTGGCATCGTGTGAAATCCACAATGTGGCATCAGTTCTTTCAAGATTATAGTCACGTCTTGCTGACGAGTACCAAGCAATACTTAACTTATGTTCAGGGATTCCTGCGGACTACTTTTAACCACCTAACATTTCAACATTGTACATACGACGTTAAGTCACTTACAATGCTAGTCAGATTGCAATTTGACCGAGAGAATTCAATGAGCACTAAAAAACTTAGATAAACATCCTACTGATCATTACTTAATGATAAGTCAATTATAAACTAATAGACCTATTGAAACTGTCTTTATCAACTATTTGTTAGACGCAAAAAGAATACACTTATATTTCCTTCCATTAATTCTTTAAGAAATTCCATTCCATCGTTTGATAGTTGTTTCTTTCTTATTTGTTATTCCTCTGGTGATTGTACTATTCACCCTACACCGTATCAAGCTAAAAACCTTTAGATCTAATATGATAAAAGGGTCTTAATGGCCCATAAAACTAATATCATTCATTCCACTATGTCTATTCTTCTACTGATATTATGTATATAAGCATGTTAGTAATATTTTCTTTGATTTCAAAATATTCAAGGGCCTACGCTAATAATTTAATCTTGTAAGCAGTCATCACTCACCTCTTTGATATCATTACTTTTCATCCATTAACCGTCATTTTTCCTTTCATTTAACTATTTTCATAATTGAATTCATAGGTTAATCTAAGCTAGACTGCTATTGAAATCCTGGAAGCACTGAACGGCCATTTCGTCCTAGTTCGGGACTCTTCAGCAATGTACATCCACAATCTGACACGTGGGACTAGGAACCAAGACGCTCGGTCTTGTGTATGTGCACTCATGAGGAGTTCCATACTAGGAATAAACAGCCTTCTAATGCTTCAAAGTTTTAATTAGCGACCTACCTTATATCAAATTATGAATTCAACTGTGAATTCATCAGCACAACCAATTTGACTAAAGTCATGAACCTATTGATGTTAGACCACCACTGAAAACCTGGAAGCACTGAACGGCCGCTTTGGCCTATTGTGGAACTCCTCAAAAGTGTGCATCTATGATCCTGCTCTCAGGATTCGAGGATAAGCGTCTGTGCACGAGAGACTGAAGGTCCTGTGTTCGAATCCCATGAACGTGATTGTGAATGCACACTGCTTACACAATTCAACGATAGGACAAAAACAGCTATCTAGTGCTTCTAGTTTTTTCAATGATTGTCTGACATCAATCAGTTCATAATCTCCACAACTCTATACCGATAATTACCATGTGCTCAATAGTGACTAGCTACGTGAGGGAATTCTCTGAGTTCTAGTGATAAGCCGTGACCAGTGGAGCTAATCTATGTCAGATGGAGACAAGTACCAATATCAGTACAATGGAAGATAGTCGTTCAATTTCATTGATTGGTTAAGGTTAGACATTAACACCGTTGGATACCGTCTCAGTGGTCTAGAGGTTAAGCGTTCATACGCTGGACTGAAGGCCCTAGGCTCGAATCCCGTGAACGTAATTATGAATGCACACTGCTGACACAGTCTAACAATCGGACAAAAACAGCTATCTAGTGCTTCTAGTTTTTTTCAATGATCAGTTTATAATCTCAATCAAAAACTTAATAATCTCCACAACCCCATATACTGATAATAATTAATTTGACCTATTTCGAAATAAATCACAATGTATCATAAATAATTTGAATGAATCTCAAAATTCAATTGATTCCATTAATTGTTTTATCTTTCTATAATTAAAAATGAATCTACTGTGACGCATATTACATTTAAAGCACTTAACCAACAACAACAACAACAACAACAACAAAAGCACAATGTGTAATGCACTAAAATGACTAAATGGAAATGATAAACTTAGATGTTCATGATTCAATTATCAATCATTAAATTCAATTGAATTACTGTAACCATGTGATTAAAATTCTTTTTTTTCTTCTACAAATAGAAAAAAGAGAACAAACATATGATCAGACATTTTTCCGTCGTAATTTAAATGCCAAAAATAAAATGTTTATTAAATGGTGTAACTGTGTCTAAATTGTTCTCTTCTTTTTTGGTAATTGTAGTAGTTATGCAGAGTTGTCACATGTTTACATATACACACAAACATATATACAATTTGAAAGAAGAAAAAAATATTGACTAAGAGTTGAAATTGTATAACTGTGCCAATAAAGTATTATTTATTACATGTATTTGAATAGAATTCTTTTTCTTTTTTACATGACGACGTATTAGATTTAGTTACCATAGATGGGATTATTCTGTCTTTTCTTCTCTCTCTCAATTATGTAAGATGAAAGCATAAACTTGACCATAAGGATTAAACATACATACACACAATAATGAATGGTATTTTAAATCTACTTGGTATTGTTCGTTTGTATGTTCCGATTGTTCCTTTACGACTGCAATTGATCACTCTCTTATTGGCATATGTGTATCTTGTGAAGATTGCTTTCAGTCACAAGATTTATAAGCCAAAATGGATGATGACTAGTTATGGAATTCATGACGCGTGTTTCATCCTACTTGAGACTCGTCACTTGATATTCACTTCGGGACACAAACCCAGTAGCTAAGTGGATAACGTAATAGCGTTTGAAGCGAACGGTACTGAGTTCAAACCTCCCCAACTCTGAGGTGCATGTACATCCAGCTGACGAGTACCAAATAGGATGAAACGTGCGTCCTGGATTCCACTACTAGCCACCATCCATTTTTGCTTGTAAATTACAATTTAGTTTGACAAACTACTGTTAATCATAAACAAATCAATTTATAATGAATTCACAATTTTGTCTGAGACTCAACAAGCTTGACTATATATGGTATTCTAATTGTCGTATGAATTAGGAATTCCAGGATTAACGCAATTGAATTAAGAAGACACAGGCACAAACGAATGTATTGTATTTAGAATTCGAAATCAAGCATTTAACCAGTACCAAGGTATCATTAGTCCATTCAAACACCACATCCGCCACAGCTTAAATAGAAGTATAAGGGTTTGTAATCGGTTGTACGTCTTCTTGTTAAGTTCATCCTGAGTCTGTCCGACATTGTATAAGATAAAAACTTTGTAGTATCTAGAAAGTGCTCATTAGTATTGGAATTAACAAACGAAATCGGAACAGACTCACCTGGAATTGTATACAATCAGCATATCGGTTTTGTACTGAAATCATTAATATCTAGAATTCGAACCATAGATTTTTCAACACTATCCTCCCCCACGAAATAATGTTGGATCTTTATATCCCCAAGTTATGAATAATGTGGCTTCATTTAAAACATATTTCTCACATTGTTTAGAGTAAACATTAGCACTGTTTTTGTGATAAGGGTAAACAGCAGTTGGTATGAAATCATCCGAAATGTAATCAAACTCGAGGTCACTTAGTACTCGTGCTTCGCATTGAGCAGGTTTTTCACAAGGATCAAATGCATTATGAGGAGAGGTAATATATGATACGACATTAGGATTTGATTCTTCTGATTTATTCTCATGAAATTTATTAGGACTGTCATTGCAGAGCGTAGGATCGTTAGAAAAACCAGCATCTATCCAAACCACATCAGGTTTCCGATCATGATTAGGTTCATTTAACATATTTTCCTCAATACTGCAAGTAATTCCATTAGAAATATGTGAATCATTAGGAAAAGTCATACCTGGTACAATAGCATGAGAATTCTGATAAATCGGTTGATTAGGAACTGTTGTCTCACAAGACTTCTGGATTTCATCTAACTCTGAACTGTCATATGACTCTGCACTGTCTTTTGAAATCGTTGATAAAGATAAATGATCATTAGAAACATCCGAATTATTTAAATTTAAATTACAAGATTTAGTACAGCTTGAAGCAAAATGGACAACAGCTTTGCATACTGATTGAATGTGTCCTACCTTACCACATTTAAAACATTTAGCATTACGAAATGCACATGGATTGCGAGCATGAAACTTTCCACATGATAAACATTTACTTACTTACTTACGCCTGTTACTCCTCGTGAAGGAGCATAGGCCACTCACCAGCATTCTCCATCCAACCCTGTCCTGGGCAATCCTATCCAGCTCCGTCCAGTTGTAATTCATCCTTTTCATATCTGCTTCTATTATCCGACGCAATGTGTTCTTTGGCCTTCCTCTTTTTCGCTTCCCTTCAGGATTCCAAGTTAGGGCTTGCCTCGTGATGCAGTTTGACGCTTTGCGTAATGTATGTCCTATCCATTTCCATCGTCTTTTCCTAATTTCTTCTTCCGCTGGAAGTTGGTTTGTTCTCTCCCACAGTAGGCTATTGCTGATGGTATCCGGCCAATTGATGTTGAGTATCTTGCGTAGACAGCTATTTATAAATACTTGTACTTTCTTGATTGTGGTTGTCGTAGTTCTCCAAGTTTCAGCTCCATACAGTAGAACTGCCTTGACGTTCGTATTGAAGATTCTCACTTTGATATTGGTTGAAAGTTGTTTGATAAACATTTACCAAACTTCATTTCAACTTTGTGATTTGCTTTGTAATTCCTCGTTGAAACACCTTTCATATTTACACGAGAAAAGGAATCACTGTTAAATGAACGCAAATTTGACTGACCCCGAGATTGTAGTTCATCACGACGACTAAGCAAAGTAACAGAAATCTTCATCGACTGGATATCAAGTTCATTCACTGCTTCGTAGTTAATACACGCAGTTCTAGCATCTTGAAAGGAACAGTTTGGCATTTTTAACAGCTCTCTTTCCAAACTCGGTATGTTAATTCCTGCAATTAATCGATCTCTCAGTTGCACATGAAGTTGATCACCGAAATTACACTTGGCAGCTTGTTTCTGTAATTCAAGGATGAATTCCCGAGCCTTTTGGTCATTTTGACGAACCATTTTATGAAACTTCGCCCTTTCACGGCATTCAAAACTGGTACATTTTACATGACTTAATAATAGCTCTTTAAGCGTTGCATATGGGAGTGAGATAGGTTTTTCTAGATATGCCAAAGTTTTTAATAAGCTGTACGCTTCTCTCTTAATGAATGTGAGGAAGTGTGCCACAATATTAACATCCTCATCATCTTCCTTGGTCATGCTCCAGATTTCGAACCTTTCCAAATAATCCTCAAAAGCTTCAGGAGTTGAATGAATATCTAACTTTTCCATTGCAGGCTCCATCGCGACGCCAATATGGTATTCTAATTGTCGTATGAATTAGGAATTCCAGGATTAACGCAATTGAATTAAGAAGACACAGGCACAAACGAATGTATTGTATTTAGAATTCGAAATCAAGCATTTAACCAGTACCAAGGTATCATTAGTCCATTCAAACACCACACTATATCATCTTTATCGCTTCTGAAAATAGTGATCACCACGTCCAGAGATTATATGAAAATATTCAATCTGGAGTAGAGCACAGTTTGTTCTACTGCCGAATATTAGGTAGTATTTACTAGAACGTTATTTAAATACATTTGAATTAATTTATTCATTAATAGTTCTTTTTTAAGCATAATCTCACTTTCCAGTGTTTGACTATGATTTTTATTGACACTGTATGCACTGTTAGTTCGATTTACCCAGCTGTCTAACATAATGCCTGTTCATTAAACGGTGTGCTAGATGACAATTGATGATGTAACTAATCATTTACTAAATATCAAATAACTATTGTTACATATTGGGATCTAGAAGATTCCTATTTCGATTAGTTATTTTCAAACTTCAGGAAGTTATAAGGTTTCTATTGGTTAGCGCTTATCAGCATACTGTTTCAGTAACGGATAAATTTGTGTTTCCAGATATATTCAAACCCTCTTGACTGAATGGACCTGTCATAACAACGATCACTAATAAATAAAGCGATCTAACAAACCTTAGTAGAACTGAAAAGTATAAATAAATTATTTGATGGACGTACACTGTTACTTTGTCGAAATTCTTTGTAACAAACAGTGTTTATCAATTCACTAATACAGTATCATAATGAAATAGATTAACACAATAAAGCACCTTTTATTCCCAAGATAACCCAGTTTGAGAATCACCTAAAGGAAACATTATTTGTTCTGACACTAAATGACATAGGTTACAGTCTAAGAAGGACCATGAGTGCTTTCAATACTGTGAATAATTATTATTGATCGGCATCAAAAACTTTGAAATATTTATCAAGAAAGCATTTCCCCAACTGCTCCAAACATCTAGATGCACTAAAACAATACTTTGTAATTTCATATAACATAGCATAATGGTCACGTTCTATTCTATAACTGATGGGCTTTAGGCCTCACTTAAGACCTGAACAAAGTACTGACAATGATATAGAGACAAATCATTATAACCCTTAAAGTGCAATCATTAAATGGACTGTCTATTGGAGAATAACATAACTTTACAATAGAAATGAAGATTCATAACGTTTGACTTTATGAGACTTTTGTAGATGTCAACATTTCCAAAGTTCCATCAATTATGAACTGACACAATCTAATGAATAGTTGAAAACAAAACCATGGGATGATAGATAACTGATATTCCAGTTGGTTTACTTGAATCTAGAAAAGTATCTGGAGCGAGAGTTGGTTTCTCACTAAAGACATCGGTTGGCGACTTCACTAGATTTACTAAATAAAGCTTGAATATGTAAAACATTGAATTCTGACTTTGTATGAGACATGTAGGTTTGTGTTGCAAAATGCAAGCTGTCAAAGATGAATGATTTTCAATATTTTTTGTATTCGACTTTGAAACCTGTCTTTATATCCGCCTTGAAAATATTACTCTTTTAATATTTGAATGACAGTACTTCTAGTTTGCATGAATTTTTAACGAATTAAGCTAAATAACCAGCATGTATCTGATAAAATATAGGAAAGGATTTGTCAGTTGATACGATCCTAGATTCGATACCTAGTTAATAAAAACTAGTGAGTGGCCTATGGTCCTCAATGGGAGGCAACAAGAAATAAGATAATAGAGCTTGACTCGACAGATTGCTAAGCCGAGTGACTAAAATGCTCAATGTCTGACCAACGATTGAGAAGCAAATATGAATCAGACAATAGCCAATTAATACTAAGCCGTCAACTTAAAGTGAATCTAGAATAGAGATTGACAACTGAAAAAACTTACAATATTATATGATCTCAAGCAGTCAAAGTATCTGTATGTCTATCTCCACTAACTATCACCTTACACATCAGTACCAATATTATGGTATCGTATTTAGCCAGTACATACATCATAATTTACATGTTTCAGTAGGTATTTTCCATTTTAACATGATTTCTTCTGCTTTGAATAAACTGAATAATGTGGGGTTATAAACGGACGTTTTGTTATTACTAAATAAATGAGAATTGAAATTCAAAGTGTATTTCATTGACTATTTCTCCTAACTCTTTAGAATGGTTTTGGTACATAAACTCGCTTCATAGCATGACTGTTTGATAAAAAATTATAAACATTTCAATTTGAATGACTGAAGTTTTCTCTTCAATCATAATATATGTATCATTGTTGCAGATATTTTCTATACAATGATTAGATTCTCCAAAATTATTATACTGAAATATTTTATATTCAATCAGATAAATACTGAAACAGATTTTATTCAAATTTCATTGAACGATTAGAACTTAAAATAAATTTCTTCTACGACTATATAGACTCTAAAAGTTAATCCCTTAGATTTAAAAGATGTATTCTATAGTGGACTTATCACATTAAAGTTATATAACTTCATAAAACAGGCAAGCAGAATCATTATGCTTAAAACGTATAACACTACGACATATATTCTATGTAGACAACCAAAAAGAAACCTGTACGTAGATCCATCATCCCCACCGATTGATCAATCAATTGTAAAAAACATCTCAGTCGAGGGCCGAATAGCTCAGTGGTAATGTCTCTGACTGTGAAGCTTGGGTGACATGGGATCGAATCCGTCATGGAGCACCAGTTCCCTCAAGATTATAGGTACACCTTACTGACGAGTACCAAGTAGCACAAAACCCGAATCCATGGTTTCCAGTTGACTGCGACCAAATGCCCTGGTACGGCCGAGATTGGGGTGGGCACGCCCTTCCTCTCGAAATGCTCTCACACGGCCACGCGTATACAGCCTCTGCCAGGGAAGTCCCACTCACTGCCTTCTCGTAGCGGCGGTTTTGTTTACCAAATTGAGAAGACGAAAAGCGAATGTCCGGCGCTTTAACCGGATTCCAAACCAATGATGCACATGGGCTCCAGTATCCTAAAGGAAAAAATGGCGCATGAACCAATCGTTGGTCACCGGCTACCATGGGAGCGCATCTCCTTAGGATGCTCCATTGCCTTGTGGGTCAGACGTTTAGGTCAAAGGCTCGGAGTGTGGCCCCCTAAGAAAACCACCTGCTTCGGTCTGGGCACCCGGTCAGTATCACAGCCCTCACACATATGGAATGAGATTTGTGTGGCGCATATGTATTTGGTGCCTCCTTGTACCAATATCTATGTGTTAAAATAAAATAAAAAAGAAGATTGGGTGACACGAGATCGAATCCGTCATGGAGTACCAATTCCCTCAATATTACAGGTACACCTTGCTGACGAGTACCAAGTAGCACAAATTCCGAATCCATAGTTTCCTGTTGACTACCTCCAACTATCATCTTAAAAATTGATTGAGTTTAGATTCAGTAGGCAACTTTATTATTTCATTTAAATGAACTTAAATTGACTCAATTTAATCCTATTAAGAGAATTCTATAAGACATATACAAAATGAAGACAATTTTTCCATTTGATCTTAGTTTTATTTTAACCAATATACATTTAAATAATAACAATAATACTAAAATATTATAATAAGTAACAAATAACAACAATGAAAAAGTAATCATCATTATTGGTCAATTAAACATTAAAATCTTTTCTGAAGAAATATTTTAATGTAATAAAAGTGGAGAGAAATAAAACGGTAAGATAAGTAGCCAATTAAATTCACCAATTGATAAACGTAAATGAAAAGATTAAAGAAGAAAAGGAAAGAAAAGAACAACGACAACAAAACAATTGTGTGCCAAATATGATCTTATAAATAAAGGGAAAAAATAAGTTAAGAATATAATGCGGATAAATCGGTTACGTAGTAATAACACACATATATATATATCATGAAGATATGTCGATTATACAGGTACAGACTAACGATATATATATATATATACTATAGTATAGTATAGTAGAGATAAGGATAACGAAAGTGTAGAAGATGTTTATAGAACAATTACGTGTTAAACACATTGTTATTGTTGTTATCTTTTCATTTTAAAGATAATCAAGTTACTATTTTATGTGATATTGATAAATTATTTACAGAATGTCCATCATGAGGAAATTCTGTTTATGTAGTTTATTGTTAATTACCAGTGATAAAACATTTAAACAGATTTCGATGTACATGGTACAGAGAATTTTTTTTGACCCACTTCATTAATCACGCAAATATGCTGAATGATGTGGAAAAACAAAAAAAAAAGAGGTAATTCAACATAAGTAAATTAATAATTTTCGAAGAAACATTTCTTAAAATTACTTCAATAATACTTTACCTAAGTTTTATGTAAACAGAATTTAGAAATTATAATAAAGTCCTGCTTGAATATCTGGGCTACCTATTTCTACTATCCAAATATTTCAACAAGTTATCTAATTCTGTTTATTTTATTACATCATTATGACTATTAATCGTATAACCTATTCAAGTGCGTTTCTGAAAAGTGTACAACCTTTCGTTGTACAAATTATAAAAGGTCCAATCAGAGATGTCATGATTGTTGGTAATATGCAGCGAAAAGAATGTACATTATTTAAATGTCGATTGACTGGATTGCTAACTTCTAACTGGTGATCACTCAATATTTATCGTCAGGATTGATCAAGAAGTGAGAAATGGAAATTTGTTGAAATACTTCGTGCTGAGAATTCCATATTGTACCAAAACATGTAATATTGAATCGAGCTAATAATAATAAACAAAAACCTATGATGGTAATTCCAAGTTACTGCATTTATCCACGCACATATGTGTTTTGGTGACAAAGACTGATTTTACGCGTAGATTTCCTAATGGAGTTGATGACAAGGAGGATCGTCGGAAAAAACTTCTTGACTCAAGTACAGGTGCACAGTTTCCTGTGGTTCTCTAAAAATATAATACTTACGAATAAGGCCCAAATACTAAATCCTGATCGATGTAAGCTAATTATTTATTGTATCTGTTTTAGAGTTTCTGTGAAATGGCAAAGGCTTTGTACATTATTATGCACATTGTTCTAATTACGGTACAATATCTTTGTGTGTTGACGACCTTCTCTCTTACTTGAGTGCTGGGCTATTCGTAAATATTACAGAATGTTACGGATAGGTTTGGGAACTGCTAGTGTGTATCTTACATTCAACACTACAAATTATCAGAACTGTCTTCATTGTGCAGCTAGTTACTGGACACTAATTCAAGCTGAGAATTAATTAGAAATAAAGCGAAATTATTTGAAATCTATGGCATGACGAGAAAGGCATCTAAGATGGTAAAACTACAGTTTATTTCCCTACAATGACCGGTAAGGATGTCTATAGTCTACTGAAAACCCTAGCTTACTCTGATAAACCTATTTCATTGTGGCATAGAATTTATGAGTACATATTATTCAGTCGTGTGAAGAAAAAAACTTCGGATGCCGAGATGCCACAAAATGGTTTTTCAAAGTGATCAGACAGAGGCCTCATACATGAAGTTTAAAAAGACCACAAGATCCCGTTTTGGAGAACAACTGGATATTCGGTGGCGTGATCGAATTATTGCTGGAGTACACACATTAAATATCGAAAGAGAACTAATAAAAATATTTAAACGCTCATTTCAGGAGGTTAGAGATGTGTGTATTAACTACAAGGTAGTAAATGAACGGGATTTGTAGTCGATAATGATCTCTTAGTTATTCTAGTCCATAGTATTTTTGAGGTTGGATACATTTGCGTTTGGTAATGATGTTCACTCGTGAAACTACAGGTAACAATTCATTGAGGAGTCCCAACGTAGCACACCAAGACGAATACAAGGTCGGTAAATATCTATCAAGTGATAGCATGTCAAATGCTTCAAAAATATGACAAGACTGGTTACACAAAGTTAGTGTTTTACTACTTATTTTATCGTATGTAACAATAAGCCTCGTTATTCGAATTTGATAAATGATCATCATACTAATAAGAAACAGACGTTTTCTTCGTTTACAAAAACCAGAAACTTATTTCACAATAAGAAGCAATCATATTTGTTTAGTGACTTCTTTCATGATTTCATTGTCAATAGTACTTTAGTCATTAAGTCCTGCTATTAGACATACTAGAGTTCTTATTTTGAGTATTGCTGGAAATAAACATGCTATTCGTGGGTTTGGTGATTTGCTGGTCAGAGATGACAATTCTCCACTTATAACTTGAGAATCTCTCGGTAATGAGAATGGACTAATTAACATAATCTGGTTATGTAAATCCTTTATAAAATACGCCAGTGCACACCGTCTGCTGAAAGTAATAAGTTTGAACTAACGTATAACAGTGGTTAAGGATAGTGGTCTAATGGTTAAGTGCTCGCGCGCAAAGCCAGTAGGTCCTGGGTTCGAGCCCCGCGTGGTGCGGGATTGTGGATGCGCACTGCTGAGGAGTCCCATACCAGGACGAAACGGCCGTCCAGTGCTTCCAGGTTTTCAATGGTGGTCTAGCTTCAACTGACTCATGATTTCAACCTGTGAGATAGTAAAAATATCAAAACTGAAATCTAGTATTAGTTGAATCAATGACTTTAAAAATAGTTCCCAAACAGCCAATATTTACAAAAAGCCATGCCGTATCACATCAGTATAATGACCACAGGTCATCCGTTTTGTTTACTTGTAGCAAATATATTTCAGAAAAAGGTGACTAAGCCTTGAAATGCAAAGTATGTCGTAAACAAAGTGAATGAGATATGCCACTAACTAGTTGTCTAAATGCCTATAAACCAATTTGCAAATACTCATTACATAAATTCACGTGACATTTTATTCATAACTTCACAAAACGTATTCAGCAAAATAAGCAAGAAAACTTCAATAAGTTGATGTAGCAGACGGTAACTCACGTGAAGGTCACGGAAATTATCATTATAGTCTAAAGCATAGCCAACAACAAATCGATTTGGAACTTCAAAACCAACAACTAAGGATCAAACAGAAAAAACAGTGGGACAACGATAAGAAAAATCTATACAGAATATCATACTTTCCTATAGACACTTCTAAATCTACACGAAAATGTAACAAAGAATAATTCTAGTGGAATTTCGTCCTCTGAACTGGTCGGTTTAAAGAATAAGCATGATTGCGAACCCGAGAGAAAAGTTAAAACATTTAAAGTGATATGTCGAATTGATAAGAATCTCACTAAAAAGTAGTAAAGTGTAAAATATCAAAGGTTGGACAATGCTTCAAGGATCCACTATCATCTAATACAGGTATAAATCCTTTCTAACTAGAGTCAAGAGGTTCATACTTTTCATAAACACTAAAAGTCAATTTTGCTAAGATCCTTGAAATGCATACAAACCCAATTCGGAAAACTTAAACAGTTACGAAAATCAACTTACTACGTTGATACAATGGCAACAAAACCACTTGACTTACCATACTAGCAGAATTACTTGATATGAATTGAGTTTTATCGAGCACAATATGATGTCACATTTTATAAGACACTTAGAAAGTACATACCGTTTCAACAAGTTCTATCTCATTATTGTCAGATAACTATCACATGTTGAACACATATCGAAGCATTATCTAGGGTTACATACGGTTTGAGTGTTTGCGACGCAAATTCATGGAATGTCTTAGGTCACCTTTTATTTTTTGTGAGAGCTAGTGTTTTCAAACCTGTAACTTACTGAGTAAAGGTTGATTACTTTCATCAATAAAAAACTAATCCACATCCAAGAGTGTCGATTAAACGTACAGCCTTAATGAACTGCCGACCGTTGCTGCTACCGTGACTTGGTGGTCGGGCTTGTCTATCGTGATGAACTGATCAAGCTATACTGGCTGTAACAATCGTTCATCAAGATCCTAACATGCCAGACAGGTCGGTTGAAGAACAGTAAGACTAAAAGCAGCAAAGCCAAGGTCCGAGGGCGAAGTTGTGCTGCTGACTGTACAGAGATGTGACGGTGGTAAAGTGTCTCCTTCAGACAACCAGCATAACAGCGATGCTGACTTCCCACAAGGAAGGGTGGGGTTAGAAAAGGTTGACACTAAAAATGCACACCTCACTTTATCCCACGGGTTTCCGTCTCCAGTGGTAAGGTCCCAACAAGTACGGAGCTAATACGAAAATTACTCACAAAAAGGTCGTGTGTGACCGATCTCAAGCAGTTGTCCCTTGGACACTGAGGTCACGCTCTCAAATCATTAAGACCACCTCTAATCCTATTTCCTTTTCAGGTACCTCCAAAAGAATCCTACCAGTGTGAGCAACCAGGAAGTGACAAACGTCCCTATACCTCTAACAGCACTCAAGATCACTGTATTCATAATCAATCTTCCTCTTCCATCCCTATTATTCCTCCTAACTCGACTTTCAGATCTAAACTTCCTCCGTAAGTGTCATTATTACCAACAATTCTAATGTGCGAAACACTGTCCCGGGTCTACTGAAACCCCGCTCCAAACTACACATCGGAGCCTTCAACGTACACACCCTATGTCAAATCGGCCAGCAGGCCTCCTTGGTTAAAACCCTAGAATCTCATACCATTGATGCATGATGTGTCTCCAAAACACGTATACAGGATCCTAGCGTGGTCTTTCACTTGACCTTACCTCACCAAAACGAAGAGCCGACGAGATACACCCTCTGTGTATCTGGCGACCCGATGGCCAGTTCTCTTGGACTGGTGGATGTAGGCATAGGACTAAGTACGAGAGCCGAACAAGCATCATTAGAATGGATCCCTATTAACAGTCGTCTATTTGCTGTTCGGCTAAACGGCTCTGTAAGAACTCGTAAGGATGGGGATACATTCGTTACCTTTTCGCCGTTTCTTCCTAAGCTCCGATTGACCGCAGCCCGGATGAAGTGAAAGATGACTTTTACAGGAAACTTCTTGAAATTTTTGAAAAAGCGTAAAAACAGACATAGTACTCGTAACAGGTGACTTTAATGCCCAGGCAGGTAGCTCAAACCAAAGAGAAAGACATTTAGATGGGTATTTTAGTATTCTGGCTCAGCGAACAGATAATGGTGATCGTCTGCTGCAACTATGCTCAGACGATAATTTACTATTAGCAAGCACTAATTTTAAGCATAAAGAGAGACATCGTCTAACAAGGTGACCGCCTGCACGAAACCAACGATGGACTCAAATAGACCATATTGCCATCAGTGATCGTTGGAGAGGCGCGATATAAGACTGCCGCTCGTTCTAGAGTACACGTTTAGACTCCGATCATGCTCTAATATGGGCACATATTTGCTTGTGCCTCACTGAATGAAGAAAAGCCACATTAAAACCCATTAGAGTTGAACTCAGTTACGAGAAAAAGAAAAGTAGGTTCCAGGAACAACTGGGGTCACACATATGAAGTTCTGAAAACGAGGCTAACCCAGATGTTTCTTGGAAAGATATACGAACAGCTGTGGAAACAGCAGCGACATCGACTAGTGATTTGAACCAAAGGGTCACGAAAAACCAGTGGATTTCTACTAAGTTTATAGCACTGATAGACTCTCGTAAACTCATCCCATCAGGCTCTGAACACGATGAAGAGCGAAAACAAGTCAGGTCTAGGTTAAGCGAAAGTCTAAGAAACGACCGTGAGCAGTGGTAGGCGACGAAAGCAAAAGAGATGGAAAAGGCGGCGGCTGTAGGTTACACCAGACAGCTTTTCAGACTAGTGAAAGAAACTGGAATTAAGAATTTAAGTGCAAGGAAGACGATCTCGGAAAAAGACGACACTCTCATCTCCTCTCAGCCCAGACGTTTAGAACGATGGGCGGAAAACTTTAAGGAGCAGTTCAGCTGCTCTACAACTACCTACCATTCCCAAACAGTCTGAATGGAGCATGGAAGTAGGTCCCCCGACGCTAGCTGAAGTTCAGAAAGCTATAGCTGGCCCAGATGGATTGGCCCCAGTTTTTACAATTAGACTGACTAATATTTTAGCTAAAAATTGGGAGTTGGACGTAATCCTATCTAACTGATTGCAATCACTGATTGTCTCAATACATAAGAAGGGGTCAAAATCATCCTTTGACAACCATAGAGGGATTAGTTTGATTAATATAGCATCTGAAATATTAGTCTTGATAATTATCGTACGCTTAACAAAGACACGTGAACTGCAAACACGAGAACACCAGAATAACTTCAGACCTGGCCATGACCGCATCGACGACATATTCACCATTCACCAGGTTCTAAAACACAGGTATGCTTATCGGCGTCCGACAATAATAGTTTTTCTTCACTTAAAAGCAGAATTTGACCCTGTGAACGGAGAGGTTCTTTGGTAGTGTGTGACATTGAAAGGCGTACCTCAAAAGTACATAAACCTTGTGAATGCTCTTTACTCGAACACTACTAGTCGAGTGAGAGATTACGGCGAACTGTCATCTTTCTTTGCAACCTCAAGTGGTGTCTGGTAAGGCTGCCCACTTTCTCCATTTGTTTAGCTTCATCATAGACATACTGATGGAAATAATGCTCTCATCGACTGAATTTTCGGGCATCGATCTCCTACCAAGAGGTTCACTTGAGTTAGAGTACGCAGATGATATAGTCCTGTTTGGTGCAGACACTGATAAAATACAGTGTTTGTTGGTAACACTGAGCAGCAATGCCAGGATGTTTAGAATGCGCTTCTCCCTCTCTAAATGCAAGTTGTTGCTTCAGGACTGGTCTGCGTCAACACCTGAACTAAGGATCAAGAGTGAAGTAGTTGAACGCGTTGACAACTTCACTTATCTTAGAAGTCTGATCAACCCTAATGGGGTGGTGTCTGACGAAATCTCAGCACAGATGCGAAAAGCTCGTTTGGCTTTTGCTAACTTATGTCACCTATGACGGAGGCGAGATATCCGTCTATCAATTAAGGGACGAGTATACTGAGCAACAGTTTGTTCTGTTCTACTTCACGACTGCGAAACGTGGCCATTAAGGAAGGTTAGAAGATACTCGTAAGCTACTAGTATTTGACCACGCCTTAGAAATATTGCTCGCATCTGCTAGGATCACCGAGCAACAAACTTACTGTACGGCTTACTTGGTTGACTCTGTAAAGAAATATTAACAGTGGGTGATATAAGTCGCAAACGTGAGTGATAATACATATTATACAACATCGGCCTATTGAAATATTTCCATTACGTCTGTATGTTAACAAGATTGGATGATTTTGCTTAAACCAAAGAATCAAACCTAGGAAGTTATAAAAATTTACTTACAGTCTGGTCGGTATTTATTCCTGGGTGATGTTCGTTTGACGAGAAGGCTAAAGAAAACAGATTTCGGAAATCTCATGATGGAAAATTTGGTAAAAACATTGATTTTTATAAAAATTAGTGAAACTTAGTCTCCGTTCACTTACTAATTATCGTGTCACTTTTACTTCTGATAAATTCAGCAACCTTTGGTGGTTTTGTTTTCTGAGTTGGATGGTTTGGTCGTGAAACTATCATTGTTCTTCTGAGTGACATTACCGGCACAAACTTCAAAGACCACTTATACCTGAAGTTTTTGATGTCACTCGGAAGAACGATGATAGTTCGACGATCAAACCATCCAGCTCAGAGGACAAAACTCCACCAAAATCATCGGCAAGACTATAATATGTGGACGAACCAATCAGATTTACGACAACAGGTCTTGAATTTTTGCGCTAAATTACTTTATTTATCTGGCTAAATGGAGTTTTTGCGTTATAGCTGATGTCAGTCCGTGATGAAAACTCTATATCTAACTGCTAACCCTAACTGTCAACCGTAAATATTAGTCCTAATTCTTCACACTAGTTAATAACCCTCATTTAACCGTAGTATGTAGGTGGATATTTCCAAGGTGTTTTTAGTGTCGCTTAAAGGTCGTCCATAAATTAGTCTCACTAAATCATCTACCTGATCTACAAACCTCCACCATTTCAAAATTTAGCAACCTTTTGTGAACAGCCTAGAGACTAATGAGTTCGGTTCATACGAAATTACCAGTATAATTCTTGATTCTAAACTCGTAAACAATAATGTGACTGACAGTGATTTAGTTCTTCACTAATCGCAAATTAATTTAGCTTAAAGTTTCAAATATTAGATAAGGTTCAAGAATATGGTGAACTCAAAAGAGGACACGGGGTTGATTTTACGAAATGTAGTAGTACATAATACAAAACACTTAAGGAACCGAGATATGCTACATAAATACGCATACCACAAAACCTGTCATATTTTATCAAAACGGTAAGACCACAAAATACAACGGACATTTCGGAACTACTATTTAGAAAAAAGTAAACAGTGATGCAACTTGGAGTTATAAATAACAGGAAAAATAGATTTGACAGTTAATTTTCATATCACACATCTTAATGTCCGGGGTATTACAGTAAGTGAGCACTGGATAACGAGGTTCCATGATTTATAAACATACGACAAACACTGACTATACTAACTACCACATAATAATTACTAGTACCAACATTTTCCAGCTAATACATATAAATTATTGTAAACTAATCAAGTCCGCTAATTTCAAACTCAATCCGAAAAAGTGAGTCAATGTTATCTAAGTGGATCGGGAACACCAAAGATTCCGGACAACGATCTCAAGTTAAAATAAAGGACTAATAAAAAGTACGGTACATAAAGAGACGACTTTTATATCATAAGACTGGAAAGCTGAAAATATTACAAAACATACCTCGCGACTTTAACACTTTTCGTAGACAAATTATCCAGATGACTTATAAGTTTCGTTATTGTTTTTCCTGTGTCAATTATATCTTCGACGACAAGGACATTCTTACAAAATGTATCATTAGGTTTTAAAATACCTTATCTTTGTATTCCGAAGGATCTCCTAAACCAGTTAATATAGGCTCATGAATACTGACATCATTCTGGTGAATTTCGGGGAAATTATGTTTTATTTGTTAACGTACAACATAACTCTTAACACGAACAAACTCAACGGACATTGGTAGGACGATACCTCGAGCACGGATAGTGCGTTCAATTCCATCAACAAGATCTGCAAGGAATTTAAATCCACCTTTGAGAACACACATAAGCGTGATCGATGTCGCATTGCAAGCCTCGTAATGGTCAACAATATCCATTGACATTTTTTCAAGCCTTTAAAATACTTATCTCAAATTCATGATCTACCTATCTTTTATCATGCCATTTGGTATTAGAACATATTCTAAGCACCCGTCATACCGAGGAGATGTGCAGAAATACTCCGTGGGAAATCCTCGAAAGTTGTCATCTATCTGAAGAAATTAGTAAAAAGACAACGCTAACCACAACAGAGTCAGACTTCATTATGTTACTAGACATGTCGTGGATTCGACTGTTTGAAAGGTTGCCGTTATCAAGGACAGAGGAGTTCATCCACACCAAAAAATATTAAGAAACCGCACTCAATGCCCAATATATATGAGTTTACTCAAGGTCAACGAAACTGGAAACATGTAACTGTCGTACTACCTGGTATTTAACTAGTTAAAATTCATGTGAAACATCACAGTGACAGAAAGTCAGGCATTTTACACGAGTAAACGAAATTGTGATCCTTCCTTGTCTTTGTGACATTGTACACACTTCCGTATTGATATTCGCCGTCATGTGTATGCCAATCAGTCCTACAATGTTCGTTCCCCATAACGATAATAAAGACTTAATGAAGCTACTCGTGATTTTGAATATATCGGTACTTACCTCGTCTTCTTTATCTGCTTCATTGATCGCAACATCTGACTATTCAGTGGGTTAGCAACACCATTTCGCAAAAAAGAACCGTCACACAAGAACTATGGGAAAGACAAACCACCAGTCCATTTTCAACATCATACGAAATCCCGAGGACGTACTGAATTGCAAATTCATGTGTTGGAATAGGTCACAGTCGCGTTCTAAATGAAGACTGTAGTCAAAGAATGTTGCTTACTCTCGCGTTTTATCTTCCTTCTGGTAGTTTATTGGATTTGGAAGACCTCTTTATTTCAAGGAAACACACGGAATACAATGGATGCCTTGGACCTATAGGGTGATCTTATCCGCAACGCAACCATGTAAACTTAATGTATCGCACACTGTCATTTGTGCGTTCAAGTAACCACAGATTTTGTCATTTCATAATGTATTTTTAATTAAATAACTAGATTATGTAGTTAATTTTGCTCCAACGTTTAGAGTATTACACTAACTTCTGGATATTAGCACACTGAAACATTAAATTCTGTAGCTACACAAAGGAAATAGCGGAAAAAACAGAACGAAGAAAGCCGGCCGACATTTTATAACACAAGACTAGCCAGATTGCCTGAAGAAATACATTGACTTGAGTAGAAGCAGCAAAAACCCAGAAAACATCGCTGATTCGAAATAAACTTCACACCAACATATAGAACATTACAGTAACTGCGGCATTTTAGCTCACTCAGACATTTAATTACACAGCTACACAAAAGAACTGGCTGAAAGAAGCACAGAACGAAGAAAGCCGACCGCCATTGCTTACGAAGATGGTGGATGTAATGATTCCCGCCTCATTCTGATTGGTTGCTAAACTGAAGGGTACATTTACGAAATTGAGTTGCGTTTAATTGCAGCCGGACCCATATGACGTTTAGAAGTCTTAGAATCAATTTACTAGCTAGGAATTCTCCAAACAGTGCAGTTTAAGCCAGATAGGAATAGATGACTACAAATAAATGTATTGTATTTAGAATTCATAATCAATGGACAATCAAGTACAAAAGAGTTATTGGTTCGTACAAGTACTACAACCACCACAGCATAAATGAGAATCCCAATTTTTGTGATCAATTGTACTTCTAAGGTTAATCGTATGTTTATCAGATTGTGTATTAGATGTAGACTCTGTATGAGCTAGAATGTACTCATTTGTACTAGAATTAACAACTGAGATTGGAACAGACTCACTTGGCTTCTGGAATTGCATTTGATTAGCATGCCGTTCATATGTGCTTGAATAATTGATATGTAGGATCCGAACCGTAGATTTTCCAACATTCTTCACGATAATCCCCATGGTTGGTCGAAGGTCATTTCCATGATAATAAGTAACTTCTACAGACTCTAAACACTTCATATTCTAACGAGCAATCCTTCCTTTTGATATCTTTGATGGAGTCTCTTTCGTTATTAAATGTTTAGCATTTCTATATTGCAGTAGAAATACGTTTACTGCCATCTCCAGTTCGTCGAATATTGAGGCGGCAATGGAATTAGTAGCAGTCTCCAACGTCCTGACAAAATTGTCTGCCTAACCATTATGAAAAGGGTGTCTGTGAGCAGTAAACAGATATCTGCACACTATAGCATTCAACCAGCGAGTGACTGCATCCGCAGTAAAATGAGTGCCATTATCGGTCAATAACACCATGAGAACCCCTTCTCGATTAAACACCTCCCTTAATGCTTGAATTGATGGGTCAAAATTTGGTGAAGTTGCGAAATACTTCAGATCACCTTGAAAAAGAATCAATAGCTACAAGTGCATATTGTTTGCCATGAAATGAACCACAGTAATCTGCATGAATTCTCTGCCAGGTCTCAAGCAATACTGGCCATGGAGTCTACTTCGAAGGCTGATTTTTCAACTTATGACATTTTTCAAAATTGTTTTCTGTATGACATATATCTTTATTTATCTCTAACCACCAACATGTGAGCCTTGCCAAGGGCTTCATTTTCTCAACACGTAAATGTTCACCATGAAGATCTTTAAGGACGGATTTATACAATGAAGGAGGAATAACAACACGATCATCTAAATACAAAATAACATCAGTAGTGGTTGACTCATTTCGCTTAGAAAAAATAGGCAGGAAATCTACGTTTCAGATTAGCGTTCTAACCTTTTCGTATAGAATTGAGTTTACATCTCAAATATTGGCAAGTTTCTCTAATGAGATTTGGACGTCTCACCTGTAAAGGTTGCTCTAACAAACAGTATGCAGTATTAAGAGGCTTATCTTGTAATGATTGCAGATATATGTAATCAACATGTTGAGTTTTTTCAGCCTATTTTGCCGAATCGTATAGTCATAGGCACTGAAAGCAATAATCCATCGTTGAACCATAGCGACTGTGAAGTGTACTAAGGATTTTCCGGGATGATAAATGAACTTCAAGGCTTCATGGTCTGTAACAATAGTGGACTTCTTTCCAAATAAATACTAATGAAGTCGTTTCGTAGCCCGAAACACATCTAATGCTCCTCATTGAGTTTGTGAATAACTTGGTTCTGTACGTTCACGTGAAACACATAATGTAGAGCTACCGTCCTGCTCCAAAACTGCACCAATATACATAGGTGTTGCATCAGTAATAAGCAGCAAATGTACACTAGGGGGTAAGTCCGGACAACAGAATCACTCCGAAGAAACTGTGGTACGGTTCACATGCACGACTCTTGTTCCCTACCTCACTTAAATGGATTCGATGTCAAGATTTGAAACAAGGAATTAGCACAAGAGAAATTGTTAATAAAACGGGAATTGTATTAAAGAGCGCCCGCTAGTGAATGCAGTTTTGTAAGATTCTTCGGGGATGGTTCATTTTTTTAGTGGAGCTTTAAAATCGTTACTTCCGACTACGCGTCCATGACGTTCCAAAGTACGTGAACAAAATGAACATTCACTAGGATACCTAGGTTCCTGCCTGTAGGTTTTGGTGATCCACTGCTACCAGACACGGAAGCCCGTTGAGCGTAAGCTTCATCTATTCTGTTCCTAACCATTTGGACTATTTGAATTTTGATAAGCTTCTTCGCCTTTAAGATCACTGACTAACATATTTATCACTTCCTGTAATGTGGCTGAGCGACAACTTATACCAAGTGGAAGGAAGCCGTACTTAAACAGGCCAAATGGGGTGTTGATTGTCGTCAAAATGGATCTAAGGGACTTGAAGATTAGCAATCTTTACTTCAACTGTCAAGAACACCTCAGAACAACAAAGTCGAATAACAATATCCTCAGCGTACACGGTCGTGCACGTTTTTTTGACAAACAAAATAGAAAGGTGTAGGTTTTTGCCCAAAAACGTTCACAAAATTTTAAATCTCTTTATGAAAATCATACAAAGGACCCCAAACATTTCAAAGTCATTTCCAAAGTTCGATTCCCTTTAAAAACAAAGATATACTTCATTTCAACAGTTATGCTTTATTTAGTTTCCACATTGTATCCCATGCATTAAAACTCCCTTTTCCCACTTTATTTATTCTGAAATCGGTTTTTTGACTTACTTGCTGTCGTAATAACTGGAGAGTTGTTTACTGAGCAGATACTAATTAGATAACACTCCTTAATGATTCCAGCGTCGAACACACCCATACATTCGTGTGTAATGAGGACGTGAGCTAATTATTTTCAATCCGCGTATCTAAGGCTTCGGGTGTTTAAGGGTTCAGTGACGAGGAATGATCCTTGTATTTTATAGCATAAATCGATATATATGCTTCCGGTTTGACTGTAGTTTTCGGAGGGGTTTGTTTGAAAATACTTTTAATACTCGTATTTCTCTCCACAATTATCGGAGAGATCCATAAAATCTCCCGAAAAGCCCAAGTGGGTCCCGAAAGTGTTGGGAAACGTTAGATATGTCAATAATAATCCTGTTGTTTATCGTTGTGTGATAGTTGTGATAGGAGTCCTTTGGTGTTATCTGATTTTGAATTGTTGCAATGTACAATGCTACATCCTTGACTTCTTTTTCGTAGAGACAACTCAAAAAGTTCCATTTATACACATATTAGCGATTGGAAGTTATCAGATCTAAGTGAGTAAAAACGGTCGTCCTAAACACTTAAGAACATTCTGAAGCGAGATGTGTAGGACTCCTTTCTTATACTTTTGAACATGTGATTTTTTCATTAAAACATTCTCACGGGACGATAACTTGTAGTTAGATGGTGGATGGAGGTAGTCAACAGGAAACTCTGGACCCGGTTTTCATGCTACTTGGCACTCATCAGTAAGGTGTACCTGTTTTCTTGAGGGAACTGGTGCTGTCTGACGGATTTGATCCCATGTCACCCAGCTTCATAGTCAGGGACGTTACCACTGAGCTATCCGGGCCACGATCGATCTCCGTAAGGACTGAGATGTAATCACAATTGATTGATCACTGAGTGGTGATCATTGCCATGTGTGCCATTTCCTTCTTATTGCAGATCAAATGCTATCGACCGAGTTGCAATGTGGCCACCAGTCTAGGTGACTCGACTAATTCTACGGCATTCAGATAACCATTTCGGATGGAACTTCTGTCATCTAGTGTGGATTACAAAAATGGACAGCGATAAAAACTGTGATGAATCACTCTGGCAGTGTCGCGACTTTCAGACAGAATATCCTTAGTTCCTTAGGTCACATAGTAGGAATTATCTTATTAGTAAAATAAGTGGTTACTATATATTTTTAGCATGGTACGCAGAAAGAAAACAAGTAAAGGTGTTAAGAAGATTGATTTCGAAAGATAAATAGACTGGAGAAATTGAAAGTTGAGAAGGATCGGTCAAGGAGAAGGTGACTTGTCTCACAAGGCAGCTTTATCTCACTGAGCACCTTATAAAATGTTATGACAAGTAAATTAACTTTTTTTTCGTTCTTTAAGTGTTCTATAGAGGCAGGGTGACGTAGACATTAGGTATTGTTGTGAAAGGGTATAGAGTCAGGAAATGGTAGGAAAATGTAACTAAAGGCATCGTAAATTTCTGATAAACTTTAATGGGTTGAGACTATCAGTTGGATAGCATAAGTCAGAGTGCCGCCACAACTATGTCCAAAAATTGTAAGGGAGGTGGTATCCTACGTGGGTCGGGCAGGAGGCGATTCGTCCGGTCACGCAAGCAAAATCAGAGTATGTGTGAAACGTCTACATAGCCTTTGTTTTGCGGGTAACTTATCACCTCGACTCATGTTTTATCATTTTCTATCGGCGAAACAACAAAAACGAATTTGAGGAGGTGCGTCTTCACACTTTCAGAGTGTTCAAAAAACAAATTCTCAGTTAAATCTTCACTCAGAATATTCTTATATCGATTATCATTGAGGAATGTCGTTATAAAAAGAAATAGGATCTCCTTTTTGTCTGACCAGGTTTGTTATGGATAAAGGCGGCAGCATACATATGGGCAGAACGCAAAAAAGAAACAAAAATGGAGAAACCCATATGTTTATCAATCTTGGCCAACTAAATTTGGTATTTTCCGCTCTTGTTGGTTATGTGGTACCCTGACTCTCAATTAAGAAAATCGTAGGGTTCTCTCACAAACTGAACCGAATGGTCTTGATCATAAATTATGACACATAAAGACCTCTATATTACGCTAAAAGACCAGAGAGATGACTTCGTTAATTGATTGAGGTTTTAATAGAAAAGCTTGAAGTGATTTTGCCAGAGGGAGCAGGAGATCAAAACTACGTTTAGTGAAAAGGAAGGGAACTCCATGATGCTGGTAGTTAGCCCTTATTTTATCTATGAGAGAAGCCGGACTACTGATCGCAGCAAGTAGTTATCAAAATTGTAGAACAAACCATCTTGAGGCAAGCTTGCAACTTCAAACAAACAAAACCCTCAACATTCAATATGGGATAGTAGGAAATATAAAGACTGGGCAAAATAAGAAAATAAAAGAAGTGAACACCTAGTGAAAAGTTTCATTCATGATAACAATAATAATTGCGTAATGAATATCAACCTCAGAAGGAAACCAACAATTGAGAAACATAAAATAAAAATCCTTTAATGCACTCGGATAAATACACTTAGATTTATGTAATAGTATACAGAGTGAAACCGGATATTAGTATAAATATTTATGCAATAATAGTTAAGAATGATACAATGAAAGTCACAATTAATTTCAAGGGACAGTCAGGAATTAAATATGTTAAGAGAGATAAGAAGATATAAAAGGAATATCTAATGTGTCGGGGGAACAATAACGATATTAATAACAGTAATAATTATAGATACGAACATAAGCAGAATTCATATATTAAGATAAATAAAAATAAAAGAAAATGGACGTGAAAAGATTTAAAGGTTTTATTTTGCTTTTCAGGCAATTAAATGGATGACGGACCTTCCATGCTTCACAAATGATGAAGGTATCCCGTCAGGCCCACCATCATAAGACTTTTTCAGGGCAGCTATGGTCTGCCTGATGTTGGAGGGTGTAAAATCAGTTTTCGACAGATGTCTGGAAGTCAGCATTGGAAATGTAATGATGGAGTTTTCAGTTCCAGTTTTGTAGCACTGCGAGAAGTGCTTGCTGAATTGTTCGCATATAGTGTAGGATCCAAACCACGTTTGGACTGCTGGACAGCTGCCTGGATAAGTTGGATACGCGCCCTCGCCCGTTTGAAACCAAAACAAGGTAATTGGGTAAGATAGCGGTTCTAAACAAATATAACCACACAGCTATCCAACCAATAATTGTTTAATTGATCAAATCTAAACAATCACCACAAATAAATGTTATTCTATCATGTCTGGATAGATCACGTACAGATTCGTTCAAAAGGTAATAATTGGTCGCTCTATAACACAGAGTGCTTTCAATTCTGGAAGAGTGCTTCAATTCACAACCAAAATGCACAATTCCAGTCAACACAGGTCAAGCAATCAAAGGCAGGAACCAACCAAAATGGCTGCCGCTCAGACTTAGTATAAAGTAAAACAACATAAGTGCAGTTCGGGAAGAAACATGGGGAATTAGTGAAGGTGTGGTAAAAACAAAAACTATAATAAAATACAAAGATTAACAATTCAAATGTAGTCCAAAAGTTAACAATGTACAACTAAGAAGACCAATAGGAACAAAGTGCAAGTATATACATAGAGGGATTTTCACAAACACACAAGGCATTCAAAATGGATCTTACATATAGTATTCGGGTCGTTAACAGTGCTTCTGTTAACTATGAAGAATTTAGTCGTGCCAAGGGAATTTGACTTTACGCGGGATTTAAAAAGCCGAAGTATTGATAATTCTGGGCTTTTACTACGTAGAGCTTTATTTTCTATATTCATAAAATACTTACGTTTAGATGAAGCATTTCCGTTGATTAATCTAAGTATACTCTGAAGTGCACACACATCATTCTGCTCGTAGTAGCGGCATTTTAATTTCCTCAGCTTCCTTTAAAAAATATTTTGACCCCTATTAGCATTATAAGCCACACGGCCAATAACTGGAGCAGTGCAGTCAAGGCAATATATCAGGTTGTGGTATAGATTGGAAAGCGCAGTGTCAACATTATTTGTGGTAAAATAAGTTTCCCATGGTAAACATTGAATGAGAGTTCCAGTCCGTTTCCATGTTTGTTGAACAAAATGTCTGCTCTGGTACATTAATGAAGCTTTAGAGTTCAATTGTATGGCGTTTACAGAGTGGATAATACTCTATGGTCACTCATAAAAAACTCATGACTGGTATGCACTGAGATAGAGTCTGTGTTGATTGTGAACATTAAATCAAGTGTATTATTCCCCCTGGTCGGTTTTCGGACCTGTTGAACCCATCCACAAATTTCTAATGTTTCAACTGGCTTGTTATATCGACCTGGTACCGGAGTCATGCCCCATGTAATTTTTGGCAGGTTAAAATCACCTCCGATGATTTTAAAAGTATGCGGTTGGTGCGAAGCAATTGAAAAGATGTTTGTTAGTAATCTGTCAAACTTCGTATCCGCATGAGGTGGTCTATATATGCACCCCACCAGTAAATAATTTTGGGACCCCCAGTTTACAGTAACCCAAGTGGAGTCGTCTATAGCATCAAGGGATTTATCCCCAAATTTGCATGCTTGAATGTCTGAACAGACATAGATAATTATACCGCCTCCTATTCCATAACATCTATCGGTTCTAAAGAAAACGTAGTTATCTACATTCAAAGAATGCTTGGATATAGATGAATTACACCACGTTTCCGTAATAAGTACAATGGTTGGATTTACAAGGAATAAAAGAATTTTAAGATGAATAATTTTATTGGACAGAGAGCGGGCATTGAACGAAAGAATAAGAAATTCAGAGTTATCATAGTGAAGCAGGTTAGAGTTACTAGATGAACTTTCGATTCGATTTTCTAGCCATATAAAATGATCTCTTGCTAAATGTGTACAGCACCCTGAGGGACGAAAATGGTTGCGCAGTGCAAAACCAAAAACTGGCAACTTGGATGTGTTGACTTCTAAGAGTAAATCAAAGAGATTCAAGAATACATTACACTTTACATGCCTTATTTGCAGTTAGACCGACAGCCGGATTTGTATCATTGGAACTCAGTTGTATTCAATTACTTACTGTGTGAATACATCTCACTGTATCATGTAGTTAGGCGAATACGTTCCTTCTAAGATGTAGATACGCGTCACACACAGTTGGAACAAAACGATTAATTCATCATTCTCATTCCTAGTGATCAAGCCATTGACTTCTATATCAAAAGCAATCCGAAAATGACGATTCCTTGTGAAATGGTTTTGTTAAATTTATGTGTCTATTCGTTTTCTATGTTTATCAAGTCGAAAAAGCCTATTTGTTAGCAATATCCTGGAATCGATAACAATTAAATTATATGTGCAGCCCAAACAGCGATTAAGTATCTAATACACTAGTGTTTCTCCGCCGCCTACCATGGATACTGGTATCAGGTCGTCTTGCAATCTGAAGAATACTGAAACTATCCGTATCTGAATTTTTGGTCACTTTAGTATCAGTGCCATTCCCGTGCAAAAACTACAAACCAGAAGTCAAAACAAGTGAAACACCAGTTTGATCCATAGTTTGTTCATATAGATGCTTAGATTTGTGTTCAGAAATTCACTGAGTATGGTAATGGATGTCAATAACTATTCGTTTTCTCTTAGAAGTAAAATTTAGATTCTCGACACATATTCTTGTGCATTTATTTCGCACTTTTGCTTCTTATGAAATCGGTACCATCAGTTTCTTTTGCGAAATTATTTTTTCCTGATTCCCACGCTACCAACAAATACTTTACTCAACTATTTTTTCTTCAGACGTTATCATGTTTGCCTTTCGTTTGATTGGTTGTTTTTTGTTCTTAATTAATTAGCCTAAAATATAAAGGGGGAATGACTTCCTTCCACTGTCTGAGAAGAACATCAGTCAGAAGTGTTGCAGGATTAGTGAAAAAAACAGTATTAGACAAGTTGTTTCTTAAACTGAACGTGTCCATCAGCAATGTCAAACCAGTTTCGTCAGCGCAAAAGGCTACCAATACGGTTTAAAAAATCAATACCACTTAGTGAACATATGTAGAGACATGTTTGCCTCTAATGCGAAAATTTTCTTTATTCCGTAATCTCCCATGGATTTTCCTTATAGTAATGTCACGTATGCTCTCTAATAGCATAAAAACTAAGATAATCTTATCATTAAACTATGGATTCATTATATGGTGTGGCTTCGACGTTGAATTAAACGGTCAAGCAATCCCATTTCAACTCTAGTAGATGAAGACCGAATTGTGTCAGTAAGTGTATTATATCGATTATAGTCAAGCATTTAATTGATCGTTGGAACGGATTAACTTATAGATGTTCGTGAAATAACCAGGAAAATCATCCGTTTATGAAACAGAAGCCAATGATATTGTCTCGATAAGCAACCAAATCGTTTAACCTAAAGAACCAGACACTAAAACTAAGACTAATTGAAGTTACAAGTTGAAAGATCGAAGAGACTAATCATGTGGTAGTTTAGCATCAAAACGATTATATTGCATACTAGGAACCAAGTGTCGTAAGCCTCTATAACGACATTTTGTTCTGAGTATAATTGTGTGCAGTATATGGAACAACGCGCGGTCATGTACACTGCGTTACATTTTCAAATTTTTAACGGTTATTCGGTTAGCTATGGAGCGTACAAACTGGACTGTTGGTTAAATATGGAAAATTTTCCATTGCCTGATTTAATTTTGGGAGACCGTTGGGTTTATATTGATATAATGAACGGATCGGTTTTAGACCACCATTGAAAACATGAAAGTACTGGACGGCCGTTTTGTCATAGTATGGGACTCCTCTGCAGTGTGCATCCGCGATTCTGAACAGAAGACTCGATCCCTGGACTTTCGGTCTCGCTTAGTCTCTAAACCACTGACCCGGCACCCAACGGTGAGAAGCCGTGTTTATTAGTGTTAAACTGTGTCTGTTGTGAGGTTGTTACTCACTGAAGACAATGGTGAACTGTCGCGCAATGTCGTGAATTGGTTGAAATTAGACGTTAACACCGTTAGATCACGACTCAATAGTCTGGAGGCAAAGTCCTATGGAAACATAACTCACTAGCTAGGAATGTTCTAGTTGATTCACATAAAAATAAAAAAAGATTTAGTAGTAATGTACTCCATTTCACGCCGATAAAAACATGATACTTCGGAACTGAGCTCCAACCGATAAATCCAAACAGACTCAATACTAAAGAGTGAACATATAGGTCAGATCACCGAATAGTTCATTACTAATAGACTCCTCTCTGAACACCCAGGAAGTTTAAATACAGCCCCCAGTGAGCAGTTTCGAGAGGAGTCTCGAAAGTAATATACATACTCGACGTTTCCAGTCGTTGGTTTAGTGTACTAAATAATGGGGAAAGATATTTTCAGACTTGTCGACATTGACTGCACCATCTTACACTTTATCCATTATTATAATTGTTATCTGTTATCTTCAGTAACCCTCTACGTTCTACCCAATCTCTTATCATTGCCATCTGACCGTCTTCTCTACCTGCTTATTTATTTATTTCTACTCTTGACTGATCAGCAACTCTAATAACCTATTTTATTTTGGATTCATATGATCACTATTCGTCCTTTTGTTCCAATCTCCGGAATTTAATAATACAACTAGTCAGTTGACCACCTTCAAATGTGATGACTGTTATGGTAACTCCAAGTTCCTAGAACAAATGCACAGGTTTATACATACCACTGTTAAAATAACCACCGTGTTCATCACGTAAAATCTACTTATATGATGTCAGAGACATGGAATTATACCTAAGTACTTGGGCGCGAACTCAAAGAAACCAATTGATTTACTCTCACTCGCATCAGGGATATTGGAAATTGAAAGACCTTTGAGCATTTTCAAGGTTTTGCAGAACAATTTCCTTTTAAGGTATGTTGTGAGTTTTATTGATTTCTCAGTACTATTACATACAATTCCCATAGTTTTTAAGTTTATGACATTGATAACAAATAATAAATGCTGTTTTTTGTTGTATGCGTGATGTAATTTCGATTTTGGCATTACCAGAAAGGTTGTTTACAAATTGAATCAGCATCAGCTTTTATTGTACTGTTCTCAATCTCCTAACGAAATTGTAACAATGGCCTAAGTATTTCGCCACAGCCAATTTAATTTGTGTTTAATCAATTCCGAGTTCCCCCGTCCTTGAGGTAAAACTAACTAGCGAAAGTTCAGTTCATTAAACCTACATGAAATATAGTTACAACTCATTTAATTGCAAGTTTATTGCCGGATTTACCATTTTTTGGAAGGGCGGTCTCTATGTGTGTGAAATTGTTCCCATCGTTCTATTTATATTTGTTTCTTATTTCAACACATAAACAGTGGTACAATGATGCACCATACATATATCCGCCACACAAATTAATTGACTTGTGTGAGGGCTGTAATACTGTCCAAGCACCCAAACCGAGACAGATGGCTTTCTTAGGGGGCCACTCCTCGAGCCTTTGACCTGAAGATCTATTCCACAAAATAGTGAGGCGACGTTAGGAGATACGGTCTCACGATAGCCGGTAGCCAACAATAGGTTCATACGCCATTTGTTTCCCTAGGATCCTGGAGTCAATGTTCACCATTGGTTTGGAATCAAGGTTTTCCAACTCACCAACTCGGTTGAAGCGCCAGACATTCGCTTTTCGTCCCCTCGATTTTGTTAGCAACAGTTATGCCGTGAGAAGGCAGTGAATAGGACTTTCCTAGCAGTGGTTTTATGCTATGCCCCCCCCCCACTCTCGACCGTATCAGAGCATTTAAGGGCATGATACATTTCCCAATAAAGTTATTCGTTCAAATCCTGAGTAGAGAGGTAAAATGTTTAACTTTTCGGCAATATATTTAGTTAGCTTATTATACCGATCATTACACATTAATTTCCCCAGTTCTTGCTACTTAGACAAGTAGTTAAAATTTACGAAATGAATTTTTCAAACAATGAGTCTGGTTAGTTCGGGCAACTGCCAGTGTCTGCGTTATGTCAGAAGCCCGTAGATAGATTTAGATGAGTATCAGTCATACATCATATAGTTTCTTGAAAATCTTAATAATTTAAAATATAGAAATGCAATAGATTGAGTATAACCGACATGTCAAGATGTTGCATATTATCTCAACATTATTGAAATGTGCCTCGTCAAAAATTAGGGAATTCGGTCAGAATTGTCGGAGTTTAGATAGCTCGTTTTCAGCCGGTTGTAACACTGGTAATTTGTCGTAATCGATCTTAGCTGAAGTATTTATTTTTATTATTTTATTTGAACACATAAATATTGGTACAAGAGAGCGCCAATATATATGCGCCACACAAAACAATGGGAATTCGAAGAGAAGTAGAAAGAGAAAAAAAAAAACAGCTAAGGAACGCAAAAGAAAAAGAGAACAATGACGAAGAGATTGGAGTAAGGTAGTGTGGTAGTAACGACGGAACGAAAAGGTACAATCGGAAGAAATCTTTCAGGTAAGGAAGACACAACCACTTTTTATGAAGAAAGTAAAAGAAGGTTACAGCAGGATCGCCATTGGCTTCTATTCTGAGCCATATCTGATAACGTCTCTAGCCACTGTGTAGCACCATCTCGCGGACCCCAACCAGGGAGTCGTGAAGGACCAACACAAGCCAGTCCTTTGCAGCTTTCTTTCATACCACGACACCATGTCATATACTGACCACCTCTCCGCTTCTTCCAACCAGTCCCAGAGTCGGCAAATAATGCACGACGTGGAATCCTCTGGGACGACATTCGGAGAACATGTCCAAGCCACCGAAGTCGGTGTTTCAAGATGGTGACACCAATTGAATTATCATCTCTGTGCCCGAACACACGATGCCGAACCTCTGCATTACTGACATGGTGTTGCCACTGAATGTCAGCAATCCTTCGGAGACAGCGATGATCGAACACAGAGAGTCGTCTAACGTCCTCAACTCGGAGAGACCAGGTTTCGCAAGCATAGAGCAGAACTGCTCTCACCGACGCGTTGTAGATCCGACCTTTCACCTTAGCTGAAGTGAGGGTGTTTATTGCTATCCTCCATAAGGAGTCTGTTACGCCATTGATCTGTCTACCCAATAATATACGGGAGAAAACTTGTCTCGATTTATGCTAAGACCTTGATTGGTTTAACTTTGAGGCTAGAATTGTGTGGGCCTGAATTGAGACTAGCGGCCTTAGGGAGATATGAAAACTTGACAAGCGAGAAAGAAGACGAGTCAATTGGAACAATACTCGATTTATTTCCGATTTCCAATCCAGATTAGTGTAAAAAGATACATGAGTAAACAGATGACTAACATGACCAAAACGAACAAACAATTATAAAAATACAGTAATGTTCAAACTGGGCAGAAAAATGGAGGACAAAAGGTTACGTTTAAATTACAATTATAGAAAAGGGTATGGCAGTGAGTCATAAATCAAATGAAAGCTTATGATTTATAGAATAAAGTAGGGGAAAAACTGTCAGTATTTAAAAAAAACCGTTTCCAGAAATAGTTTCCGCTCTGTCATGGCTTCCTTTGTTTCTCTGTACACATTAGCGTCTGCTACTTCCATTTTAGCACATTTTACGAAATGGATATAGGATGTGAGTTATGAGATGAATTCTGGTTGATGTACTTCGGGTAGACCATATCAATTAGTATTTCTTAACAAAGGTTTGATTAAGGTCTTATGGTCAATAAACATCGTAATGAAAATTATTGATTACTAGGTTATTAGCCAAAAGTTGTCCTCTAAAGGTATTATATCTTGTTTGAGTACAAGTGGTTTCCAGTCTTTATTCACATGTTGTAGCAGTACTGCTTTAGTGAAAACAGTAGAAGCATTAGTCGTGATTGTCGAAATTGCTTCACCATTTTTTCGAACTACTGGCGTCAGTTTATTGCGTTTTTAATGTTTTCAAATAGTTGAATAGCTTTTGTTAACAGGTGTAATGGGCATGAGAGACCTCGTAATAGTCAGTTAGCGGTTGTAGTATAACAGAGCAGCTAGGAATGAAGCGCGGGAAAAGTTCACCAGTCCCAACAACAGTATAGTTTTAAAGTCTGGCAATGGGTAGTACTTAATAGCTTACACATCATCAGACGTTTAATCGACTAAGTTTCACACGGTTTATTTATCGTATATCCATATGCTGATGACCTACTCGGAGTCAGTAACCACGAAATACAACAAATAACTCACCTAAAACATTACATGAAAGGTTAAGTGGATATTTTTTATTAACAAACTTGATTAAATTCACAGCTAGACCTACGACCAGACTAAATATTTTGAGTTCTATGTCCCTGGGCTCCAACTAATAGTAAGATGGTAGTGATAGCTGTTATTTATTTATTTATTTGAACACATAAATATTGGTACAAGGGGGTACCGAATAAATACAAATAAAATCCATAATATAATAATAATTTATTTATGACTGCATAGCCTGGTAACAAAATTGTGGAAACAAATGTCCTATCAAATAATCCTTGTTTGTTAGCAAGCTTGGGTGTGAGCATAGGATTATGCAAACTTTGCTGAGTACTTTGCACTTTGATGGGACGAAGTGACATCATACATATGCTAATGAGGTGGGATTTGAGTAGTTGCTGTCGTTATACATCTAACATCGTATGTGTGTCCAAAAACCGAAAAATATAATCCCTCAGGTAATGGATGCAAACAAAAATTGTGTACTTCCTTTAAAGTTGTCTCCATAACATAATTCACATGAAATATAAGGGGAGACAAAATTGTTAATTTGGGACATTATACAGAGCGGTGCTATATGCACTAATTCTACACGCTTTTGTATAAGATTCCTAAAGTACTGGTGGACCTAGTAACACATCACAGTGAGAGGATTCCAAGAATTATATTGGTGAGACTATAATTTATGGACGACCCTTGAACGGCGTAAAAGTGACCTTGAAAGTGTGCACCTAACAACTAAGATTAAATGGAGGTTATAAACCGGTGTGAGGAATTAAAATTATGGTTTACAGTTAATGGTTACGAATTAGATTTAGAGTTTTCATCACGAACTGACATCAGATATAACGCCAAGACTCTATATAGCCAAATAGGTGGCTGAATTTCGCACCGAAATCCGAGACCTGTCATCTTATACCTGATTGGTTCGTTCATAAATTATAGTCTCGCCTTTATACTTCATACAAGTTAGTTGTGATCTCAAGAAACAGCGTGTCTGCTTCTGCCTCCAAATGCGCTGGTACGGCAGAGAGTGGGGGAGTCATTTCTCCCTCTCTAAGTGCTCTCACGTGGCCATGTGCATACAATCATTACCAGGAAAATCCTATTCACTGCCTTCTCACGGCATAACTGTTGCTAACAAAATCGAGGGGACGAAAAGCGAATGTCTGGCGCTTCAACCGAGTTGGTGAGTTGGAAAACCTTGATTCCAAACCAATGGTGAACATTGACTCCAGGATCCTAGGGAAACAAATGGCGTATGAACCTATTGTTGGCTACCGGCTATCGTGAGACCGTATCTCCTAACGTCGCCTCACTATTTTGTGGAATAGATCTTCAGGTCAAAGGCTCGAGGAGTGGCCCCCTAAGAAAGCCATCTGTCTCGGTTTGGGTGCTTGGACAGTATTACAGCCCTCACACAAGTCAATTAATTTGTGTGGCGGATATATGTATGGTGCATCCTTGTACCAATGTTTGTGTTTGAATGAACAATAAAATAAATAAATTTATCATGGATCGATTGAAGTTAGACATTAACGCTGTTTGATCCAGGCTCAGTGGTCTAGAGGTTAAGCGTCTGAGCGGTAGACTGAATGTTACGGGTTCGAGTCCTTCGTGTAGAATCGTGGATACGCACTGCTGAGAAGTCCCATACTAGAACGAAACGACCGTCCAGTACCTCCAGGTTTTCAAAGATGGTCTAGCTTAGATTTGTCCGTAAATTAAACTTTGAAAATATATCTCAACTAAGAAATATTTCAGGTCATGCGTACAATTAGGGTTTCATAGTATGGTATATTAATTTACAGTTTTGGTGTCTGTTACTACTTGACACATTGTGACTAGCTATTTGTTGTTTGCTATTGGTTTTTTACATACTACACCAAAGCCTTAAAGATTTCATGTTTTCTTTCACTTTTTTAGATTCATTTTCTATGACAGGAATTCATTCATTTTTAAGCTAATTCTACTTCTACAACTACTACTGTCTTTGTATGCAAGTGTTAATTAGTACGGTAAACAATGGCCAAAGATTTATTCGCAGTCCTACGACAGGTAAAACAATTCATTATTGAACAATAATTTTTATGAATAGAATAACGAACTACCAAATCTTCCATCATCAGAAGAAGCCGTCGTAGTAGATGGTGGTTCTCAAATGGATCTTTTCTTTAGTGAAGTATTTCAACTATCTATGTTAATGTAATCGTATAAAATCAAAATTTCTTTTTAGGTTGAATGGATTCGAAGAGAAATTGAAAAGACTCGCATAGAAATAAGTCAAGTTAAAACAAAACATGGTGAAATTTTGTCAGCACTTCAACAAAATCCAAGTGAGTAAAAACTCGAAATAACACAACACGCATTATTTATCTGAGTAGTATAAAATTAATCTTGGATTTAATAAAGTTTTTAAGAGGATAACTGAACTTTGTGATAATTCCTTTGATTTTTATCTTGTCAATTTTTTCTCTTTATACCCGGCATAAGACATAATATCTTAAAATAAAGCATATTTTTTCCCTGTTCTACATCGTTTTATGATTGACCAACTGAGTTAAGGTATAAATTGACTTTTGTTATTGTTGAGCAATTTCATTTTCAAAAAAATAATATCATTATTGTCGTTGTGAGATAAATCCTAATAAGGTAAATGGGCCAATTCGAAAGGAACTAGAAGTTCTTCCTATTATTCTTTCAACAAAAATTTGTGTAATTTGACTTCTGTACCATTTTGTTTCAACTTATCTTGGATTAGGTTTTGTTTCCAACCCATTCTTATTTTCGTTTGGGACAAATAAAATGAATTTTATTGATCAAAGTGTGTTGTATATAAAAGAATGTAACGGAATAGTATATATATTAACGATTGCGTTTTGTCTCGGTGCTATAAACATTTTAGTGTCAGCCATTGAGTCATGATTTATGGTAAGGGTTCTTGAAATAATGGAGATTTTTGTTGTGATGGGCGATGTCCAAATGTCTGATTCCGATACACGGTGTGCTACGCGCTAACCCCTTAAACTGACTACCTTGAGATAGAACACAAGAATGAGCGGCAAATTGTATTGGTTACCGAATAAAATTCACAAATACTCATTCACATATATACCACTATAATCTTTATGAAATTGATCCATTTTCTGCCAGTGAAATGCCCTTTTCCTTTAGGTCACTTCTGATTGTCATCGATTGACCTTTTCACTAAACTACTTCTGCAACTGTAAGCTGAATGTTTTTAGTAGTGTTGTCTTTTCTGAACTGGATAGCTTGGTTGCGGAGCCTTAATTATCGTTATGGATGACATCAGTTCCTTTTTTATTCAGCAATGAGATTTTTTTTAGTTACTCCATAAGCGTCACATCAGTTCTTTTGATGGTTTTGCTTTCAATTAATAGTCTTCGCAGATTTTATTGTCTTCACTCCTTACGTTCATATTGGCTGTCTTCTTTGGTTGACTTCTCACTTCGTGGCTGACTGACCGTTTTTTTAATGGGCTGGTATGTCAGATTCATGTTTATATGCTTATCGATTGCTAGTTGATCTAAATGATATGCTCATAGAAATTCTTTTACATTCTTATAGCTTCTATGATCCAAAATCCCAACACTTTTCCAATTAAATTTATGTTCATGGTTATCCGCGTGAATATCATGCTGCTTCACTACTTATCTACTGGTACATGTACTAATCGTATTACAACTTTTGCCTTCGATATTTTGACACATTTGGTTGGATCACATTTAAAGTTAATGCATAGTAGTGGTTTAACGATCCAAATGATTAACGTTCAGTGGAGTAAAACTTTAGATAGCTGTGGCGTAGTTAGCATGTGACTTTCAGTCAGTAAGCCTTAAGTTCGGACCCCCATACAACTACTTTTGTTTGGGTAGCCAGGCAATATCATTTTTATTCACATGTAAACAGTATGCGGTCCAAAACCTTTTACTTAAAACCTCTTTTATTTTCCACTGTTAGCCACTATTCATCTTGAATGATAATTTTGTGACTAGATGGTAACACTGAGGAAATCCTTCCAGGGTGCAGACGTGCTGATCATTTGCAGTCCTTAACACATCAGCAACGGGAAACTACAAGGACTTGCAAATAAAATCCATACACATTGCACAAACTCTTGGCTACCCGGAATCAATAGATCAACAGATAATGCGTTAGCGTTTGGAGAGAAAGATGCTGGGTTTATGTGTTAATGTGAACATTAACACTGATATTTAAGTAAATGCAGTCGGCGAGGCCCAAATTAGGCCTCAAAATGCCTTGGTACAACCGAGGGTAGGGAGAATTCTTTCTCGCTCTCTAAATGCTCTTACATGGCCACGCGTGTTTACTCATTTTCAGGGAAGTTCTAATCATTGCCTTCTCTCAGTGGGGTTGTTATTTACGGAAATGAGAGAACGAAAAGCTAATATCCAGTGCTTTAACCGCGTTAGTGCGTATGGAAGACCAAAAAGGCGTATGAACCTATTGTTGGTCACCAGCTACCATGGGACTGCATCCCCTAACGTTGCTACACTATCTTGTGGATTAGACCTCTGGGTCAAAGGCTCTGGGTGTGGTCCCATAAGTAAACCAGCTGCTCCGGTTTGGGCACACGGACACTATCACAGCCTTCACAAATCAAGGATAACTACTACTGGCCACATTGCTATTGTGTGACGCATATGTTCTTGGTGCCCCTTTTTACCAATGTTTATGTGTTTAAGTAAACAAATAAACTATCCAACTTTAAGAACCAGAAATATTTGTCGATGGTGATGTTACTGGCTGATCACCAAGTCGAAGTTATACTCGTTTCTTTTATTGATTGAGTAAATACTGTTTTGTGTTTCAGCAAGTGTCTTTTTATTAAATTAAACTCCACTTACAGGTAAATCGATTATACAAATCTATAGTACATGCCAGTCTAATTTCTTCCATATGTATAAATCAGGTGATATTCATTTACTTTTTCGAGATAAATGTGTATTGTTCACAAGTTCTATCAATATATTTTCCAAAGACATAATGAGACTAAAGTATACATAATTCTTTGTCCTACATACGGATCAAATTTGCATCCAAACGATATTAGAATAAGAGTAAGACTATTTAAAATAACTAGATTTCTGTCTAACATGCAAACCATTTAAAATAATGAGGCTCTTTGATAAGATTTTACGATTCAAATCATTTTCAATCGTACTAATTCATTAGAGATCAAGATCATTTTTGATCACAGAATAATACTGCCATATGTATATCAATGATTAAAGCAGTTATTAACGCTTTAATAGTTAATGAAGATCGATCACAATGGCGTAGGTGTATACACTCTTTATCTTCTTTTAAACCATAAGATTAAAATCGCTTCTTATCTTTCTTTCTACGAACTAATTCTTTCTTCCTGCACTATGTCCTTATATGCAATCTTTCTTTTATATATTACCACCACTTAATTGACTACTTTTATGAATTTGGTGTTCATTTTGTTGTGCTAATGAGGTATGGGAACTTGAACTGATGCACATATATGCCTGGTCCTACGTTGTAGCTGACTGACTGATAGAATTGGTTATTTGATTTAGTAAGATGATTATTTTGTTTTACACTGTACTGTTATTAAAACAGAAACAAAATCGATAACCTCTAAAGTGCTAATTAATTTCAGGGTGAGAAATTATTTACACATGGTAACGGAAATTTCACATCAGACTTTTTAAAAAAAATTACAGTAAAAATGTATTAAAAATAGGAATAGTATTTTATATTCAACTATTTGTTGTTCCGTTAAATGAACCTGAGTTATTGTCATGATATTTCTATATGAAAATTACTGATTACCATCCGTCATTGCATTTGTTAGACGATGGTAAACACACTTAGAAATTATGATCACATTTTACACCATAAATATTGTTGCCATAGCAACAGGAAAACTATACGTGTTACTTTCTGTCTTGATTAATGTTTTCTGGATGTTTTTTTTTGATTATTCACTTTTTGATATAGTAGCAAAATAAGCATATTTCTGTTTATCATGATATGATATTATAATATAACCTGTGCCTGAGATTATGTCACCACTAAACTGACTGGATACTCAATCAATATGATGTACACAAACTGTGATTATATTATACCATATACAAGACTCACAATCAAATATAGAAAACTAGCTCATACTTTGTTTAACATAATTGCAAGCAGTTTAAAAGTAATGAAGTCTGAAGTAGAAAACAATAACAGAAAGGAATTCACATATTAAAGAGGTTACTAAACGGATTGTCTGTCAGCCTATCCTTCGCTCAGTGGCTGATTACATCTTAGTTTCATTGATCACACGCGTCAACATTTTATGATGAATAATTTAAAATGAGTTTATTTTGAAGTCTATTTTTTTCTTGATTAATTTGTGTTATCCACTAATTCACAAGTTCAAAGCCTGTTTCACCTGCTTAGATTTCAGCAACCGGGTAGTATCATTAGTTCTTACAGTTAGGGTGTAACTCAAAGCTAATTACATGGTAAATAAGTTAATAACAATAATCATCATTTCATCTTCTTTGTTATTTGACATACAATGTTTTCTTATGTAAAAAATTAATCAAACTGAAATTGATGAATTAAAGTTTAATAATCTCGAAATCTGGGCATTTACAAATTAGAAATAAGATAATATTTATAGTAATCATGTTCTACTAGTCCGTTTGAACAGTTACTAGAGAATAACCATGGGAAGTAGTACACTCGTTATTATCATGTGAATTAATGATAGTCAAATGTTCATTCACTGTATTATATATATATATATACTATGTGGGACCAAATAAGGGTTACAAAGCAGTATGGAGAATTAGAATTATGGTTTACAGTCTATGGTTAGAGTTAGGAATTATATTCATGGTTTTCATCACGAACTGATATAAGTTAGAATACCAAAACGCTATTTAGTCAAATGAATGGATGAATGAATTTCGCTCCAAAATCTAAGATTTATTATCCTAAATCTAATCGGTTCGTTCATAAATTATAGTCTTGCACCCCCTCTTTCAATTCAAATGATTAATTTTATAAAAAAAATCTTAACCTTTTTTATTTCTATTATCATTTCCTAAAGATATCCATTGAGTATATTCATCAGTAATAATTATAATTTCTAATAACACTTCACTATTCTTCTTTTTCTTTTAAATCATAGAAACAAAAACACAACTAGAAGAATTAAATGAGAGTATTACACGTTCAGCTAAAGAAATTCGACTTAAGCTAAAATGTAAGTGTGTATACATTCTTTTTTTGATCATTCATTTTCATTTATCTTTTCTTTTAAATTTATTAATTTATAGCATGAATTAATTAAACTGGGTAATACGATATGACATGGTTTCCATCGAACCAAATTACAGTAATAATAATAGTAATAATAATAATAACAGTAGTAATAATAGTAATTTAATGGTTGAATTCATATGTGAATTGAAGCTAGACCACCTGGAAGCACTGGACGGCCGTTTCTTCCTAGTATGGGACTCTTCAAAGGCGCGCATCCACGACTCCGCCCGCCGCGAGATTCAAACCCAAGACCTATCAGTCTCGCGGAAGGGTGCTTGACCACTAAACCGCTGAGTTGGCATCCAACGGTGTTATTATCTAACTTCAACCAATCCACGAAGTTGCGCCACCGTCCACTATTGTCATCAATGAGTTACTATCTCACAGTAAATCCGGTTGAACTTCACTGATCACGGTTTCTCACTAGAACTCCAGGAAATACCTGTTGGAAACAGTCACTAGTGAGCATTTGATGATTGTAATCAGATAAAGGTTTTTGTGGATATTATAGTAATTTAATGGTTGAATTCATGAGTCAATTAAAGCGGGATCGTGGATGTGCACTGCTGAGGAGTCCCACAATAGGACGAAACGGTTGTCCAGTGCTTCCAGATTTTCCGTAGTGGTCTAGCTTCAACTGACTTATGAATTCAACTATTAAATTACTATAATATCCACAAAAATCCTTCCCTGATAATGATAATAATAATAACCTTTATTCAGTACTATAAATTTTGCTACGGTAAAGTATCCTCATGATCACTTGTGTTAAATTGCGACAAATTTATATTTGAAAATAATACTTTTTAACCGTCGGTACCTTCCACTAAATATTCGGTCGTTTTTCTTATCAGTTCATTTGTTATAACTACATTTTTCATCCATCATATATATTTATAAGGTACTTGAATTCCAGTAGGTTTGTTTCTTGTTTTAATCAAAGGATACTTAAAAAAAAAAGAAAATATGCCAAAAACTATAGTTTTTCTGTTTGAGTTTTACAGTATTTATCATCATAATAATTTATAATCTTTTTATGATAGTTTGAAAGTATATTCAGTTAGCATTTATAACTATTCAGTTCAAATAAACAGATAGTTTGTTGATTCATTTTTGTATTGTTCGTTTGATTCTTCCCATTGATGTTTATGACTGCAATTGATCAGTTTGTTATTGGCATATGTGCATCTTGTGCGGATTGCCTTGATATTGCCTTAAGTCACAAATATTATAAGCAAGGATGGTTGGTGACTAGCAGTGAAATCCAGTACGCGCGTTTCATCCTATTTAGGACTCTTCAGCTAGATGTGCCTGCTAGTCACTCCATTGCACAACCTAGTGGCTATTAGGATTCAGTAGCTAAGTGAATAACTCGATGGTGTTTGAAGCGAACGATATTGGGTTTGAGTCTCGGAGTGAACATCAACTCTGGGATGCAGGCATATCCAGCTGATAAGTCCTAAATAGGACGAAACGCACGGCTTGGATTCCACTGCTAGTTACCATCCATCTTTGCTTAGATAGTTTGTTGGAAAATAAGTGGACCGAAAAAATTGAGCTGGCCATAGCGCCAACTAACAATCAATAAACAAGTACTAATAGATATGAATATATCCTAGTAGCCTAGTATCTAAGATCCAAAGAAAGATGAATAGTAAAAGAGTTATAACAGAATAAACATTGTAGATGTTGGAACTGTTTCTTCGAATTATTAGTAATTATAATTTTGTTGTATTTGTTAGTATTTGTTAAAGAAAGTTCTGTTTTGTGGTATTAAGTTGTAAACCCTATGTTCACTCCTCCTGCCCTTGGGTTTGAAACAGGCAGTAACCGTAGACGGGCTCCTGTTATATATATATATATATATATATATATATATATATATATATATATATATATATATGCTCTGATTTCCGTAATGTTCTCTTATTTATTTTGAAAATGCACTGTCACTATCAACTAATTAGTCATAAAAAAAGAAACTGGCTCAGATGTATCGGTTTAAGCTGCAAAATCATGGCACACAGAAATGAAAGTATCAGGGCATACTATCTTATTAGATGTTATAAAAGTATCAGTGGTAGTGAAAAACACTAGACCTAGTTTCAGAGTGTTCAGTTTTTTAGAGCAAATTATTTTTATAATGTCAGACGCTTAATCTAAACACTGATCAATAACACGATATATGCCCGAACCAAATTATATAACAAATACAAAGGGTTAGGAAAGTACATATTACAATTCACATATATTTATCTGTTCGTAACCGTTAACTAATCACAGTCCACTCTTATCGGACATATAACACAGAAAATGTGATTCTGAAGAAATTAGTGAAGTTGCAGAATGAAAATCGTGAAGTGGTTTTAAAACTTTTGATCTAAGCAATGACAACAGATCTTGAGTTTTATAGCCCAACAACCCCAGATATTGAGTCGCTATAGTCGCGCGGACCTCAAAGTAGTAGTCTGCACTTACCTACACAACCCAATCCCACAGTTTATGACTTCATGGACTGATGTCACGTCTTCTTTTGACCATCTCTAGTCTTTTTCCAACCTATTGCTACCCTAGCCGACATGATGAATGGAGGCAGAGGTTGGTTGGGCTTACGTAGTACATGCTCTAAATACTTCGGTCGTTAAAGACTCACTTCATAAAATGTTTTTTCATTGACTGTTTATGTTAACATTTCTTTAGATTTGACTTGTTCAATCATCAGACTGTACTTTTACTCAATTTTTCATTGAAAATTACACAATTTATGTCATGAGAATATTCCTGATGATATAAAATCCGTTCTAAATTGATAAAGTCTGTTACTGACAGACTACTGAATAAAAATAATCTATTTCAATTTGATCGAAGGATTTCAGTTGTGTGAAACATTTTGAATGTTGTACGAATTTATCAATAAAACTAAAATACGTTGTTAGAAAATTTAGAAAACGCTCATTTAGTGTTCACTGGGTTCACTAATCACATAAGAATTCTTATACGTTATATAAACTGTACTACGTCACGTGTTGTTGTTATCATGCGTAATTCTGAATTTCGACTCACTTTCCGTTTGAGATGGTGGTAGTCTTCTTTTCTATGATAATGATCAGATTCAGATTTGTGTAGTAAGGAGAGAAGGCCTACGGCCTATGTTATTCCTTTTCTAGTATGCTTCTGTGAGTGTCCAGTCTTCTCTTGAAAGAGTCAATTGAAGGTGCGGACACCACTGCTTCAGGCAGCAGGTTCCAAGTATTGATGACTCGGTGTGAAAACCTGTATGCCACGGGTATTTTGTTCGTTCTTGGCTTTTCTACTCGCCTGCTATGTCCTCTGAGGTGTCCCGATCTAGTGGGAAGAAAGAGAGAGAATAAGTTAGGTCCGAAATCATTTCTCAGTATTCTGTACATCAATATTAGATCTCCCCTTAGTCTGCGATAGGACAGAGTAAAGAGGTTCAGTTTTTCAAGCCGCTCTTTATATGATAAACCCGGAGTTCCGGAATTGCACGCGTAGCTGCCCTCTGTACCTTTTCTATTATGTCCGAGTCACCTTTAAACAGGGGCTTGCAGCCTGAACACAGTTCTCTAACTTAGTTCTCACTAAGGATGTGTATAATGTGGTGAACATGGTAGTGTCAAGCTTAGTGAATGTCCTTTTTAAAGCCCAGAGGGTTCGAAACCCCTTAACTGCGACCTCCCGGCAATGGGCCGTCGTCTTAAGATCATTGCTCACTGTCACCCCTAGGTCCTTATGAGACCGGACTACGGGTAATGACACATCCCCTATGTTGTACGTATTAACCTTTGAATCCCCCAAGTGCATGTAGACACACTTTTCCGAGTTGATAGGCATTAGCCACTCTTTAGACCAGTTTATCATATTATTTAAGTCCGCCTGAAGAGTAAATGCGTCTTTGTCTCCAGTTATTACTCGCCAAATTTTTACATCGTCAGCGTATAATAACATTGGAGACTGTACTATACTTGTAAGATCATTAACGTACATTATAAAAAGTAAAGGACCTAAGACGGAACCTTGGGGTACTCCACTAAGTACTGGTCTCCAGATGGAGCACTTGGAATTTATTCTTACTTTTTGCCTACGACCTACTAGGAAATCCTTAATCCATTTTAAAAGAGGTCCGGCAATACCAAGGTTTGTCAACTTCAATAGCAGCCTATTAGTTGGCACCTTGTCAAAAGCCTTACTGAAGTCTATGTAGACAACATCCACTGAGTTTCCGTTGTCTAGCGCATTAATCCAGAGCTCCCTAGCTATAAGGAGGTTCGTTGTACAGGATAGACCCTTTCTAAAACCATGTTGTGCCATGTTCAGCAAGTTATTGGTTTCCATAAATGCTGTTATGGTCCGTTTGATTATTCTTTCCAGTATTTTAATTACAACACTGGTGAGGCTTACGGGTCTGTAATTTGATGGAACTTGTCTTGGTCCTGTTTTATGTATGGGAGTGACGATTGCGTCCTTCCAGTCCATAGGTAACACACCTTGGTCAAGTGACATTTTGAATATCACAGTCAGTGGGGCTGCGATATATTGGGCAATATGTCTCAAGATTTTAGGGTGTAGTTCATCTGGTCCTGTTGACTTCTCCATGTTTAGGGTGCTAAGAGCCTTAAGCACATCGTTTTGGTCGAAGTCCACGGTGAGCAGCTGGTTTGTTGACTCTGTAATTGGGTCTGGTTCTTTCTCTAGAGGAGGTTCCTGAGTGAAAACTGCCCCAAAGTAGTCAGCCATAACCTCAGCTTTTTCCTGATCTTCCTCTATCATTTCAGATTCACTTCCTACTTTAATTAGGTTGGGAATCCAATGATGAATCCTTGTTCTGTAGTTTATGTACGAGAATATCCTCTTGGGCTGCTTGAGTGCAGATTCTGCCAGCTGCATTTCATATTTTCTTTGCGCTTCCCGAATTTTAGTTATACACTCGTTTCTTATCGATCTGTAACGTTCCATCGTACCCGCTGTGCCAAGGCGGATGGCAACATCCCAGCATTTCTTCTTTTGTCTTAGTAAGCGTCGAATATCCCGCCCTATCCAGGGATGTCCGTGCTTCTTTTTCTTTGGGACAGTCCAGGGTATGTATGGTTGAGTTACCCGATTGTATAACTGCCTGAATAGAGTCCATGCCTCTTGTACTGATGCCTTTGAGTCGATTTCCCAGTTCTCAGCCGATGCTGCGGAGTTAATTGCCTGCATATCTGCCTTCCATATGTTAGGACGGGCCGGCGCAATTGTTTGACAAGCAATCTCAGCCATGAATTTGAATAAGATGACTGCATGGTCACTTCTCCCAAGTGGTGGGAGAAAAGCCGTTTGACCAACGTCATCACCGTGTGTGAAGACTAAATCTAAAAGAGAAGAGTTTCTTAAGTCGTATCTTGTGGGATCTCTAATGTGTTGGAATAATGCTAGTCCAATCGAGGTTTCTAACAGTTTGGAGTCGAACGACGATATGGATGACCCTACTTCTAAGTTAACCCAGTTTATATATGGTGCATTAAAGTCGCCTACTACAAGGCTTTTACCGTTGTTACACCAGGACTTAAGTTTACTAAGGAGAAAATCATCTGCTACACATTCTGGACTGCGATAAACTACAACTACTTCAATATCTTGCCTTCGGCATTTCAACTTACATCTCACCAGTTCACATGTCCCTGAAACATGTGCTACTGTCTCAGCTAATCTTATGGTTAGGGTACTTTTGGTGTACAAATAACCCCGCCTCCCCTTCGGTTTAATCTATCAGCCCTACTGGTTATGAAACCAGTCAATTGGATTTCACTATCTAATACTTCTGACGTTAACCAAGTTTCCGAGACAGCGATAACGTCCGGTTTTTCTTTGTCCACCACTGACTTCAGCTCCGCCATTTTATTTAGTAGGCTGCGAGCATTTGTGTAGCACACTTTTAAGTCTGTGGAGAGCTTTCCCTTGCCACCCAGAGTGGCTTGGGGATCGTTTTGCTCCGAACTTTTACAATCTGAAAACCCTTAAGAACGAGGTTTCTTTCACCGTTTCGGCGACGCTCGTTTATTTCCGCTTCTGCAGCTCTTCTCTTAATACGATCAGCTAGGCTGAGGTCCTCACGGACATATATTCCGGATCCAATCAGTTTACGTGAATTACTTAGAATCAGGTTCCTTTCTTCCACCGATGATGATGATTTATGAATTCCTACTAGTGAGACGTTTAAAAACTCTAGACCTGAATGACTTCTGGTACTATGATTAGCTTTTGAATAGTTTTATTGATTGACTTTTAAAATATCTCTTCCAAACAACACAACATGTTCTCAATAAAAGTTATATGGATAATCAACTTACCTGTGTTTTAAATTATAACTAGATTTCATATGTATATGATAGGTGAATACCACTTATTTTTATGGTTATTTCAATGGACGTGTAGCCACTTGTGGAAACACTTAAAAGAAGTATTTTACGTACTTTCCTTTTCTTTTTGTTCTCAAAGTTAAAAATAAGACAGTTTCAAGTGTTGTGCTACGTGTAACAAAAAATAAATTAATTTTTCTTATAATGAAAAAGGTTTATGAAAAGTTAGAGGAAAGAGTAATATATATGTAATGACTATATAATATTAACACCAAGATTACTTCATAACTATATTCTTTGCATAAACTGATCTATTTAAGTTTGAAAACAGAAGAAATATTGCATGACTTTGATATGCTTGAAATGCTATTACGAGTTCATTTTACTCGGTAAACAGAACGAAGTTCACAGATACAGTGACACGATAGGCTATTCTAATCCGTTGTCCCCGGCCTTGCTACCTAGATCAAGAAGTCTTGATCAGGCGTAGAGAATGTATTCTACAAGCACCCAGAAAATACGAGGTCACTAAGCACACAAATCAAACTCATTTATACAATGATAGAAAAGCCCTTGGGAGAGTCACAAAATAGCGTACTAAAAAAGGTCCGTCAACTAATGACAGTCAAGGGTTTCTGAGCAGGAAATGTAAGCTGTAGGTCAACTAAGCGTCTCTTGGCGCGAAAACAAAATTCAAATTTTCAAAATAAAATTACAAAATTAGGACCTTTTCCAAGTGAGTTCTGGGTATCTGACGTTCTCAACAGACGTCAGGGTTTATTTATAGTTATTATCCTCTTTCTCATATGTCTTCTGAGTTTGCACCTTGAAAAATGCAGGTTTCATAGCCATTGATCTACTGTAAAACATCTGAGTATTCCCTCGATACATAACTGAATAACATAGGAACCAAACACAATATTAGTACACTGTTTAAGAATATTTTCATTACGAATTGAAATAAATTAAAAAAACAGTTGAAATCCAGGGAGAAATACACACATATCTTGTATTGTTTTGGAACTCCTTGGCAATGTGTATTTTACAGCCTATGTACCTATAACTGTACTGAGGACTTTTATACCTCAACAAAAACGCTATGATTGTGTCAAAATCTGAGTCCACCTTTTTAAATGACAAATTAGCTTGAAATACCATACTTCGATCTCGCGGTCATCATTTTCCTTACAACTTCAGTCAAGTAGGCAATGAAGACAAATTTATAAATGACACTAAATCAAGCCTTTCTTATGACATAAACCGAGCTAGGTTAAAGTATATTTAGCGCTCAGTTTCGTTGTAATTTAACTTTAAAGTGATTTTTTTCTTTCAAGTTCACTGTTTTGTTTATGGAGGCTACCGAGAGTTTACATTGTCATTGAGTCTTGAATTTGATAGCAAAGGTTCTGTTCTGTCAAAACGGTCTCAAGTTGCTGAGTGATTAGTGTTTTTGATACTGTCACTCAGTATAAAATACGATAAGGGTTTTGTAAAATGACATGTCGTTTAAACAGCCTTCCATGTTTATGCCCTCATGTAGATCGGAAAACAGAGGTTTTTCTGTGTTTTTGGACATTTTAGATATCAATCTCTTTCTCTCACTTACAACACTTATTCAAGATTTTAGTCTAGTATTACAAATTTGCTCTACATCTGCGAATTTCCAAGCCTTCCTCGATATAGACTTATCTGAAGACCCCTTAGTATCGCATTCGTTGTAAGTAATAGAGTAAAATCAGAACTAATCAATTGGATCACCACTAATTTGACAGATTTTATAATACAAACACATGCTAACCTCTGAATGTAGTCATATTTATTGACCTTAAGACAACATTTGATATTGTCAACTGAAAGGCTTTTTAGTATTGTTTTTCGCCGGGAGGTGTCCTCAGAATATTTATGAATCTTCTAAATTTTCTATGGTCGAACAACTGTGATCAAATCTGAGCTTACAGTGAACTATCATCGTCATCGAATCGATCCATACTTAGTTCATATCTACCTGCCCATCAACACTGGAATGTAGGTAATCCGGCTTATACATCCTAGAATGAGTAAAATATGTTTTGGATTCCATTTCTAGAAAATTATCAAAAAGATACTTAAAATAAGAATTTTTAAAACGTAGACCAATCCATGTACGATGCCGGATGATTTGGCACTCAACTCATAATTCTTCAGTCACAAATCGGAAACTCCACTACACATCAATTTTGACAGTTTATAACACTTTATTTGTATAGAAAGTGGTTAACTTTAAACTCATTTATAAAATTAGATCGAAATTGTTTAATTTTTCAAATTATCTTTTTAAACTGTTTTCATTATCAATTTTGTTTTTATTTATTTATTACAAATTTCCAAATAGCATTGGAACAAACAATCAGAGAACAAGAAGCTAAAGATGCTACATCCGCTGATTTACGTATTCGTAAAACTCAGGTAAAAAAAGGAATGATATATTTTATGAATACATTCATTGTTATTTTATTTAAGTAGTATATTATTAAGGAAAGTAAGAATAATTCAGGGTGAAGAGAATTTTCTGGAAGCGAGATTTTAATTTATAAAATTTATACAGTCGTATTGATGATAGCCTGTTTTCAAGTTGGGAATAAAATGAAACTATCGTCCTGGATTTTACTGCTAGCCACATTTCGTCTGTTTCATATCGATCGTATTTATGGTCATTTTACTATATAGCAGTGTCTTCTTTGTTTTGTCTGCCCATTATTTTGTGCTTGACATGAAAGGAGAGATCTCGTTTACTGTATTGATGTGGTAGGTTACATAACACGACCTTGAGACTTGTAACATGTGAATCCCGTTTGTGACTGGATGACCTTGAAAACGGAGAGGAAAACTATCCTACCACTGACCTATGACCTGGCAGGTTGATAAGCGGGGAGAGAGTTGATCTGGCTGGTACTGCATATCCAGTTTAATCCTGATTTCACTTAGAATAGCTACACGAATAAATATATGGTCAACAAGACAACAACGCACAAAGAATGAGGAAAATACGAGTCTATTCAAGCTAATGTTTTAGAGTAAAATAATGAAATACAAAGGGTCATATGTAAATCACAGTAATTTTGAAATCGAAATGAACTTGTTAATAATTCATACATTAAACAAGAGCTTATAATTAATAGAATAAAGCAAGCACAAAACTAAATATTAGTACTTTGTGGATTTCCAACTAAATGGGGCAGTGTTCAAAGTGGTAGCCTTCATCGAGCCCAGAAACTTCAGATCCAGTGGAGAGCAGCTGACCTTTAAACTACTGAGTTTGCATTTCTAACTTCAGTCAATCCGTGATATTGTCCGGTCGTCTTCCATTGGCATTAGTAGATAGTTCTCTGACACCCTACAAGGTTGAATTCCACTGGCCACTGGTTATCATTAGAACTTTAGGTATTAACTTCCAAGATTAGTTATTAATAAGCGCATGGTAATGATCGATATGGGGGTTTACGAAGATTGTTAAATCCCATCGTTTATATTATGGATTGACCGTAGACAATTAGCCACTTAAAGTACTGAAAGATATGTGTACAAAATCACGAATTTATTGAAGTTAGAAATGTAAATCATTAAAGTTAAGTGCTCACCTCGAGTCCTGGATGTTTTGGGTTCGAGCCCCGATGACGCTGTGGATGCTCATTACTGAGGTTTCTTTAATAAGCTAAAAGAATTGTTCAATGTTTCCCAGTTTTCACTAGTTTTATAAATTTGGTCATTTCCTGATATGTACTATGAAATTCAATAACCTCCACATACTGCTATGCTGATCATGGAACTATTGGTAAATTTGCATTCTTCATTCAAGTACCACATCTTGTAGCATCCGGATATGCATTTGTAAGCAACATGCTTTGTAAGACCAATACCTGCTGTACGAAAGCAAGTAAACTGATAGATACTCATTGAGATTTCAGAAAGCAACTTTTTTTTCCTTTGATACACTCTTGGATCAGGTACTTAACAGGGAATACGATCCTTAGTTCTGATGAATAGAATAGTATATAATTCCATTCTAGTTCATATTTCAATATGAATGTTTATCAAGATTGTTTTAGGGGAATTTTGAAACATGTTAATAAAGTCGAATGGTACTGTGAGTAATGGATATAGGTGACTTCTAACTATCTTTTCTAAACGAAAGTTTCCGTCACTAATGGATATCAATTAAAGTATGAATCGAAAACCAAAAATCACACTGCTCACCAGTTGTATCTGTAGTCTGATAATACCCGTAATAGTAGTGGGTACACATGAGGTTACATGTTATTTAATCCAATGATTACTAGTTTAGCCGTAGCTCAACAACCTGGTTAAGTTTAGATAACGTCTTCAAAATCAAGAACCACTATATTGTTTATGAACTTCACATAGTCCATCTACTTCTCATAACATGGTACACAAATCAATAATTGATCACTGTTGATCTCTTCTGTATTCGCTCAGTTATGTGTTAAGTAACTGAACTTCTTGATAAAATCTAAACATAAATTTTACTTGTGATAATGCAAATTCCTTCTAATCAAAATTTTCTTGTCATAACCAGTTCAATTATGACATCTCAAACTTATCTTTCAATACACGTAGTTCCAGTTATTGAGCAGCTATTGGTGTCATGAATAAGTCCACCTGCGTTTATATATTTAAAATTAAACACTTAATTAGAAACAGAACTGAAAATGTAGCTGACAGAATAATAATCTTGTACTTTAACTGTTATATCACTGTATCATCATCATCATCGTCTTGTCGGTTACCAATTTTAACGTGTTTTAAGAAAAATGTTATTCTTCGTCTAGTATTCCTATCAGTAGAAAATAAATGAATACCTAGTAGTCGATTGGCGTAGTTAATAATTAGGATCATATCTGTAGGTGATTGTATTTGTCATATGTAATGTCAGTTTTTGGGGGAGAAGTATCATTGAAAGCTATTGTGAGTATTGGATGTAGCTATATCATCCTTATATGGGACTTCTCAATAATATATACTCATATCATCAACAGGGATTAAACCCATAGCATCTTGAGTTTCCATTGCTCATGCCTAACCGCTAAAATCACTAGACTAGTTTCAATTTGCGATATATATATGCGAAAGAGAATGATTCGTCGAGCGATATGTAAGCGATTAACATTTAAGCTATATATATATATATATATGGGCTGTTACAGGTGATCATGCATACGCGTTTATATAGACATGAAGCAATCTTAATATTACGAAGAACTAGACGAATTGTTACCGTTCGAATAACACTGTTAAATAAGTTTATTGAAGATCTTGACATCACTAGTCATAAGCAAAATTAATTGTAGGAGGGTTACTATAGCTTGTATTCATCACTCGTTGATGTAAGTTGCAATTTCATTGACAACAATGTGGTTAATGTTACTGACAAGATTGCTTGTAAGTAGTATGTAGCGGAACGTGTTGTGGAAGTCATGATAGTCAATAGGCGGAGAGAAGAGTCTAAGCACGTCAAAAAGCACGGAGTAGGCATAAACTTGGAGATCAGAAAAGCAGACAGTTCGGGACTAACTGAATTGTAGAACGTGCCACAAGATGCAAATAAATAACTGAAGGCTAGATGTACATATCATATATACACTAATTTCTCCTTACTAATATTCTCCCTATCTAGTAACTAGTTCTTACAATCAGAGAGCACTATTTATTCAAACTATTCAAAAATCATGCTTTACTAATTAAATCACTTAACTTGTAGCAATTATGTTGCTAATTCATACCTCTTTCATTCGATTTATGTGAGGGCTAGGATACTGCCCGGGTACTTAAACCGATTTGTTTATTTATTTTTTTAAACACATAAATATTGGTACAAGAGGGCACCAAATACATATGCGCCACACAAAACAATGAGAGAAAAAAACGAACAATGATGAACAGATTAGTGTAAGGTAGTGTAATAATAGTAATAATGAGGGAAACGGAAAGGTACAACCAGAAGAATTCTTTAAGTTAAGAAAGATACAACCACTTTTTATGAAGAAAGTAAAAGAAGGTTACAGCAGGATCGCCACTGGCTTCTATTCTGAGCCATATCTGATAACGTCTCTAGCCACTGTGTTGCACCATCTCTAAAACCCCAGTTAGGGAGTCGTGAAGGACCAACACAAGCCAGTCCTTTGCAGCTTTCTTTCATACTCCGACACCATGTCATACACTGATCACCTCTCCGCTTTTTCTAACCAGTCCCAGAGTCGGCAAATAATGCACGACGTGGAATTCTCTGGGACGACATTCGTAGAACATGTCCAAGTCACCGAAGTTAATGTTTCAAGATGATGATACCAATTGAATTGTCGTCTCTGCTCCCGAACACACGATGCCGAACCTCTGCATTACTAACATGGTGTTGCCACTGAATGTCAGCAATCCTTCGGAGACAGCGATGATCAAACACAGAGAGTCATCTAACATCCTCAACTCGGAGAGGCCAGGTTTCACAAGCATAGAGCAGAAACTGCTCTCACCGACGCGTTTGTGTATAGGGCCTTTAGGATGTTAATAAACTTCTCAGGCACACCCTTCTTCAATAGACAATCCCAGAGAACAGTCCCGTCCAACGAATCGAAGGCACCTCTAATGTCAAGAAACACTACGATTGTTGGCCTTTGACGGAAGCCAATAGCTTTGACGCAATCGGAAGTAGACTTATCCCCCGATAGTTGTTACAGGAACGTCGTGAAACCTTTTTAAAGATAGGGACAACTATCGACTCATTCCATGACGTTGGTACACTCTCTAGTTCCCAAACCTTTGTAAACAACGTCGTCAGTTCCTTAACCAGAGAGTCACCTGGAGTAGACCGACGGGCTTCAATGAGTTGTAAGGAGCCCAAAGAAACCCAGTGCTTATAAGCGGGACGTTTCGCGAACCCACAACTGACTGTTCCCGCCATTTTCATGGCGTCATGCAATTGCAACAAATGCTCATCTATACTTTTCGGTGGAGTGGTAGCTAGCCTAGAGGCTATCTCGGTTCGATACTTACTTGCAACAGAGGTTGCAACCAGCTTGCTAACATCAATCCGTTGGTGGTGGTCACTTCGTTGGCCACTGAAAAGTAAGGTAAGATTGGCGCAGACCAAGGCATGGTCAGAGTCCAGATAGGTACTCCAAAAGGAGCGGCAGTCTTGTACACAACCACGCCAGCGGTAGCTGATTGCGATGTGATCAATCTGAGTCCAGGCTTGAGATGCAGAGGGAGGACGCCAGGTGGCACATCGGCGATGACTGTGCCGAAAGTTAGTGCTAGCCAGAAACAGGTTGCGGTCTGTGCAAAGTTGCAGTAGACGGTCCCCGTTATCTGACCTGCGACCAACGAGTCCCCATCGGCCACCTAAACGACTCTCTTCTGTGCCTAGACGCCCGACCTGAGCATTCAAGTCTCCAGCTAGTACTACAATATCTGTCGAACGCACTTTCTGGAGAAGAACTGATAACTGGTGGTAAAACTCATCCTTGATTGCATCTGGGCTGCAATCTGTCGGGGCATAGGCGGAGATGACGAAAAGACATCGTTTCTCACGCCGATTTCTTCTCACTTTGATGGAACTTTCTAATCTAACAGCACATAACCGACTGTTAATGGGGATCCAGTCGACTAGTGCTGCCTCGGCTCTAGCGCTTAGTGCGACATCAACGCCAGCAAGACCAGACGAAGATGCCACAGGGTCCCCGGATAAGCGCACGTAAAACAAGCTTTTCGAAGCGACAGATGGAGATCGAATTTGTAGTACTTCGCCAGAGTCTTGAATACGGGTCTCGGATAGACAACAAACATCAATATTAAGACTTTCCAAAGACATAGCCAGCCCTATCTGTTGTCCGACCTGCATAAACGTTGAAGGCAGCCAGTTTGAATGGTGCACGTGGTTTCAGAAAATCTGCTTCAGTCCTCGTATTCGGTGGTAACATACAATTTTCAACCGGACAGTGACTCGAGAACGTTTAGATAGAACCAGGTTTCCACCATAGACGAGCTGCTGTGTAATTTAAAAAATAAGGATATATAAAGTGGAAATAACTTACGCCTGTTACTCCTCGTGAAGGAGCATAGGCCACTCACCAGCATTCTCCATCCAACCCTGTCCTGGGCAATCCTTTCCAGCTCCGTCCAGTTGTAATTCATCCTTTTCATATCTGCTTCTATTATCCGACGCAATGTGTTCTTTGGCCTTCCTCTTTTTCGCTTCCCTTCAGGGTTCCAAGTTAGGGCTTGCCTCGTGATGCAGTTTGACGATTTGCGTAATGTATGTCCTATCCATTTCCATCGTCTTTTCCTAATTTCTTCTTCAGCTGGAAGTTGGTTTGTTCTCTCCCACAGAAGGCTATTGCTGATGGTATCCGGCCAATGGATGTTGAGTATCTTGCGTAGACAGCTATTTATAAATACTTGTACTTTCTTGATTGTGGTTGTTGTAGTTCTCCAAGTTTCAGCTCCATACAGTAGAACTGCCTTGACGTTCGTATTGAAGATTCTCACTTTGATATTGGTTGAAAGTTGTTTTGAGTTCCATATGTTCTTCAATTGTAGGAATGCGACCCTTGCTTTGCCGATCCTCGCCTTTACGTCTGCATCTGAACCTCCTTGTTCATCGATGATGCTTCCCAGGTATGTGAAGGACTCTACATCTTCCAGAGTTTCGCCATCAAGAGTGATTGGATTGCTGTTCTCCGCCTTGAATTTGAGGACCTTGGTTTTCCCTTTGTGTATGCTGAGGCCTACTGATGCAGAGACTGCTGCTACACTGGCTGTCTTCATCTGCATCTGTTCGTGTGTACGTGATAGGAGGGCTAGGTCGTCTGCGAAGTCCAAATCGTCTAATTGATTCTGAGCTGTCCATTGTATTCCGTGTTTTCCTTCAGATGTTGAGGTCTTCATAATCCAGTCGACCACCAGAAGAAAGAGGAAGGGAGAGAGTAAACAGCCTTGTCTGACTCCAGTCCTTACTTGGAATGCATCTGTCAGCTGTCCTCCATGCACTACTTTGCACTGTAGTCCGTCGTATGAGTTCCGGATAATGTTGACAATCTTCTGAGGAACTCCGTAGTGTCGAAGAAGTTTCCATAATGTCCTCCTATCTACACTGTCGAATGCCTTTTCATAATCAATGAAGTTGATGTATAGTGATGAGTTCCACTCAACTGATTGTTCGACGATGATCCGTAGTGTTGCAATTTGGTCTGTGCACGACCGATCCTTACGGAATCCAGCTTGTTGATCTCGAAGTTGGGCGTCTACTGCATCCTTCATCCGGTTCAGCAACACTCTGTTGAAGACTTTCCCTGGTATTGACAGTAGTGTAATGCCTCTGTAGTTTTCACATTTGCTCAGATCTCCTTTCTTTGGAATCTTGACGAGGTGTCCTTCTTTCCAGTCCATTGGCACTTGTTCCTCCTCCCAAATCTTTTTGAATAGAAGGTATAGCATGCTTGTGGTTGCTTCGATGTCTGATTTCAGTGCTTCAGCTGGTATGTTGTCGGGTCCTGCTGCTTTCCCGTTCTTGATTTGTCTGACGGCCATTCTAAAGGAGAGTGAATAAATGACGTAATAATAATAATAATAATAATAATAATAATAATAATAATAATAATAATAATAATAATAATGTGAATCGTTTGATTGTTGATCGAAGCAAGACAAGTATTTTCCTTAAATATCGACATTTCATCATATTTGTGTGTGGGTTATGATATTTCCCGGGTGCCCAGACCGAAACAAGTGGTTTTCTTAGAGGGCCACACCCCGAGCCTTTGACCTAAAGGTCTAACCCACAAGACAGTGGAGCATCGTGAGGAGATGCTGTCCCATGGTAGCCGGTGACCAAGAAATTGGTTCATACGCTATTTGTTCCCACAGGATACTGGAGCCCATGTGCTTAAACCGAATTCTAAGCCTGATAATATCTTTACCCCTTCATAGGAAAATTATTCCATCAAAGTCGGTTACATAAGCTTCAAACTTTATATATATATATATATATATATATATATATATATATATATATATATATATAAAAGAAATTCTCAGCAAATTAATCCAATTCATTGTATCAACCATTAGTTTTTTTACTCTGTATATATCAATTCCAATTAAAATAGGAACAAAATATATCTATGCATACTATTTCTTTCATGTACAAAACTATCGGATCAAATTTATATCTAAATAAATCTATTCTCCTAAATTTTAAATAGCATTTTGCAAATATTAAATTATTCATGGATGCTATGACCGATTATAATAATATTCAAATTGATTTTCGTGATGCTAACAAAGCTCGTATCAAACGACAATTGGAAATAGGTATGAAGTAAATTTTGATCAAAAGAAAATATATATGTCCATATATGTATATTTATACGGCTCAATTTCTTCATCTATACTGTCTACGGTTATTCTTATATTTTCGTCATTATTGGTGGTTTTGTCGTTATCCTTTTTTTTGTCTTTTGTTGTTAAATGGTGGTTAGGTAACTTTATAGCTAACACTAATTCACCTTTTTAGTTGTCTTAATCTATGGATATATAGTTTAACAATTATTGTTTGTATTGTTTTTGGATGTTTTTTTAATATTCTTTCGTTTATTTGTGCACACTGAACAATTACTATGATTCTCATTCTACTGACTTTGAATAAACTATTGAATAAACATTTATTTTATTTAAACACATGAATATAGTTACAAGAAGGCACCAAATAGATATGAAGCACATAAATCATTCGATTTGTATGAGGGCTGGGATACTGCCCGGGTGCTCAAACTAAAGGAGATGGTTTTCTTAAGGGTCACACCCGGAGTCTTTGACCTGGAGGTCTAATCCACAAGGCAGTCGAGCAATGTAAGGAGATGCAGTCATATGGTAGCCATTGACCAACGATTGGTTCATACGGCATTTGTTCCTTTAGGATACTGGCGCCCATGTGAACCATTGGTTTGGAATCAGGGTTTTCCAACTCCCCTATGTGGACTCTCCGTGTCCACCAACCCGGTTAAAGCAACGGATATTCGCTTTTCGTCCTCTGAATTTTGTAATCAACAGTAATGCCGCGAGAAGGCAGTGAGTAGGACTTTCCTGGTAGTGGTTGTATGCACGTGGCCATATAAGAGCATTTCGAGAGGGAGATTTTACTGTCACCACTCTTGGGCGTATCAGGGCATTCGGGGGCATGTAGAATCAACAAATGTGTAAAAGGATTAATCGTTTGATTTTTCATGATCTATACAATTGTTGTCCATCAATATATTAATAATGTTTCAGTCTTTAGTATAGGAAGTTTGTGGAGAGTGTTGAATTTGGTAGTTTATATTGCGAACTAACACTAGTTAAACAACTGTTGTATACTAAAGAGCATTTGATAGTTGTTTAGTTATAGTTTGAGGATCTTCAACAGTGCGCATCTGTTATGTCACGGAGATCGAACTTAGCATTTTCAGGTTCAATTATGAACTCTTAACCTTTTGACTGCTATGTTAAAATCCTATTGTTTACATTTCTAACCTCAATCAATTTACGCTATTTGTAACCATACTGTTGATGAATAAATGTATAGTATCAAATTCAGTTGGACTCTACTGTCCACAGGTTGTGAATAGAACTCTAGGGATTGTCTCACTAATGAGTACATAATTATGATTAGTTTGCAGCTTTATGGAGATTGTTGAGTTTTATACTGTTCATTATACTAGGATGAAATGGTTGCCTTACTACTTCTTGGTTTTCAATGGTTTATTAAGTTCAGTCCTCAATGTATATTACAAAATGTTCATATCATCCACATATTCTTCTCGATTATTTGACCTGATAAGTGTAGTTCATGATCATTATACCTTTCTCATATCAAGTTTTAGAAATCCAGTAAATCATTTAATGGTGAATACTATAAAACAAATTTTCTTATTTATTAATATAAATCACTAGTTTCGCTATTCATCATCTTAATCATACAACCCTAAATTAGTTCGTTTTCTAGCCGTCTACTTAATTACATACTTAACAACTTCTTATCTCAATATAAATGTATTGTTCATAAGGCTAATGTATATTTTTACATGGGTGATATCTTGTTATCTTTTTTTTGGATATACGTTTATGTTGGAGGATGCTTATAGGACACATTAGTTAGTGATCACTACTATATAATACAGTATCTTAGTTATTGTTACTACACCACTCTCATGATTGATATTAAACTGAATTTAAAGACTAACAAACAATTTTTATTTTGTTTACTTATATCTTTTTAATAGTCATTTTGTATTTTATATTTCAGTTCATTTAACCATCATTTCGTTGTTTATGTTGTAAAACATTCTTTCTTTTTTCTGTTGTTTTAACCTTTTTTCATGTCCCATTCAGTTTCTCACCTTGTCTAAAACTATCACAACTATTATGCATCAATATGGTCGTATACAGATTGAGCATAAAGAACGTTGTAAAGCTTTGTTGAAACGTCAATTAGAAGTTGGTGAGCCTGTTATGTTTATGCATGATATATAAATAAACCGATAAAGATGATTTATTTTATGTAAATTAGTATTATTCTTAACTCATCATTGCCTTAAAATACACGCATGTAAACATTTATTTACACCGGCTAATAGAAAGCAGCATAGATATTTTACATTGTTTTCATCGTAAACAGTGAGATAATTGTCAGTACGGTGTTGTAGAGATGTTAAATTTCATTGAAATCATGAACCGATTTAAGTTGAACCACCATCAGGAAACATAAGCCATTGGACGGATATTTTTCGCCTTGGTGTAAGACTCCTCCACAGTGTGAATGCACGACTTCGTCACAGGGAATTGAATCCATAACTCCTGGTCTCATGTGTGGTCACAAATTCTAGACCACTAAGCCAGCATCCAATGGTGTTAATGTCTAACTTCAGTCGATTCATGACATTGTTCGACCATCATCCATTGTCTTCGGTGAGTAACTGCCTCATACCCACCACGAATTAACTCAACTGGTCACGGGTTCTCACTAGAACTCCAGATATTTCCTCTGGAAGATAGTTTTTAATGAGCACATGATAATTGTCAGTATAGGGTAAAGCTAAACTGTGCCGGGTGTGAGGAAGTTGGCCAACAAAAATGATGAAAGATGGTCATAGAATGTCATGGATAGGTTGAAGTTAGACACTATCGAACGCTTGTTCAGTGAGTGTGGAGTCTATTCTCAAGGTTGTTTAGGAGTGATGTGGATAAATGTCAATACTGAATGTTTTCTAATTTCCTGACATATTAACCCACAGTCAACTTACAAAACTTAATAATGATCTAAAATTATTATATATTCGCTTTAGATTCCTTCCCTTTGTATAACAAGATCATTCATTTACATCTACTGTCTTCTGATTAATTCTATGGGATTAAAAATCTCTCAAGGTTATTTGAAAGTTGCCTAACCTCCCGATTATTCTTCACATTTGCTGACATAACTAGTGTGCTATCGAAAACTAATGTTTGTTTGTTTGTTTACAAAGGGTGTATTATGTTGTTTACAGTAACACCATATTTATTCAATTTGGTGTTTCCGAATTATATACGTTTTGTTTCTCACAGAAACTATTTCTTAATCTTATATTACAATTTAAGAAAGAAGAAAAATAACAACAACAAATAATACTTAACTTCATATGACAAGTTTCTATAAACAATATTTTCGTCATTTTTGTTTACGTTATAAACATTTGTTTTCTTTTGTCACAATTGGCTTTTTATTATAAATGGTAACAATCATATGAAAGTTAATTAAACCGTCAGTCAATAATTTCAATGTAGTAACACTTACATAATTCAAGATAGTATCATATGATTGATGATCATTTATGTATGTAGATGGTTCAGTATTCCTAGTTGTATTATGATTGATTAACATCAAACTATCCTCTCTCTCTCACCTTCATAAATTTGTGTATTCATTTAGTTTCATAACTTATGAATTACGTCAAAGTGATTATTAAAGTGAATGAGTTAACAGTACTTCTCAATCTAGAGTGTTAATAGTAGGTAGGTGGGTAGAGCACTTCAAAGAACTCCTGAATTGACTAGCAGCACCACGGGCCTACCAATCGATGTTGTCCCACCAACAATTGAAGAGACCAGCATGGCCATCAGACATATCAAGAGCGGCAAAGCAGCGGGATCAGACAACATTCCAGCAAAGGCACTGAAAGCAGATGTAGCAATAACTGCGAAGATACTCCACATTCTCTTCAGCAAGATTTGGGATGAAGAACAATTACCAACAGACTGGAAAAGAGCACGCCTCATCAAGATACCAAAGAAAGGCGATCCCAGTAAGTGTGAGAACTACAGAGGCATCACTCTTCTCTCAATACCAGGAAAAGTCTTCAACATGATGTTGTTAAACAGAAGGAAAGACTCCATAGACGTCCAACTTCAAGATCAACAGGCTGGATTCCGTAAGGATCGATCGTGTACCGACCAAATCGCAACACTACGGATCATTGTGAAATAATCAACTGAATGGAATTCATCACTCTACATCAAATTCATTGACTACGTGAAAACATTTGATAGCGTGGACAGGACAATACTATGGAGGCTTTTTCGACACTATAGTGTACCTGAGAAGATAGTCAATATCATACGACGGATTAAACTGCAAAATCGTATATGGAGGACAGCCCACGGACTCGTTTGAAGTAAAGACTATCAACAATAACCTACTGTGGGAGAGATTACACGAAATCCCATTGAAGGAAGGAATGAAGAAGAAGCGCTGGAAGTGGATAGGACACACATTGAGTAAAGCACCCAACTGCATCACAAGGCAAGCCCTTACATGGAATCCTCAATGCCAGAGAAGGAGAGGAAGACCAAAGAACACATTACCCCGAGAAATGGAGACAAACATGAGAAGAATGAACAAGCATTGGATAGAACTATAAAGGAAGGCCAAGGATAGAGTGGGTTGGAGAATGCTGGTCGGTCACCGATGCTCCGTTGGGAGTAACAGGCGTAAGTAAGTAATAGTAGGTAAAGAAGTGATTAAGAAATAACTTTCTTGGAACTGTGACAATGATCAAAACCAAGTTCAAATTCAGAGTTTCTTTTTCAAGTTATTCACATAAAATAAAATCAATTGAACTTTGACTTTGAAAGTATTAAGTAGAAAACTTATTAATCTTGGTAAGTTATAATTAATATTATCATTACTGTTATCATTATTATTGTAGTCAGTTATTTATAACGTAGGACCAGGCACATATAGGCATCGGCTCAAGTTGTCATACTTAATTAGCGCAAAAAGATGAACACCAAATTCATAGAAGTAGTCACTTCAATAGTCGTATTATACAAAGAAGAGATTGCATATAAGTATATGATACGGGGAGAAAGAATTAGTTCATAGAAGAAACGGTACAAAGTTATTTAATTTCACCGTTTAAGGGAAGGCGAAGAGTGTATACACCTACGCCATTGTGTTCGATTCTCAGCCGTGTCACCCATGGTCTCCAACCATTGGTTACGATAGTCGCGCGAACCTCAGCCAAGTAGTTTTCATCTACCAACATGGTTTAGACAAGAAGTTAGTGACTGATGTCACATCTTGATTTGTCAACCCCTAACTTTCTTTCTGCCGTCTCCAATACTAGTCAGCATTACGCGCCGTGATAGTCGGTGGTTGGGTATGTGTAATACGTAGTGAATATTAACAATTTAGGTAGGTAAAATGAACTCGTGTTTAACTTTGAAAATTCACGCTATGATGTAAAATTTGTTATCATTAAAAAAGAATGTAATTAGTATAGATTCTTTCGCAATGAAGATAAAAGCTAGTTATAGATGTCTTGATGGAATACGATCATGATTTTGTCAGTCGTATGAATAAAAACAAAAGATCACTGATCTGTTACTTTTAATTTTACGTATACAATACTGTCATTCTCATTATTTAAATTCTAAATGATTTCATTGTTTTAATGTTATCAGTCAATCATACTGTGCTCAATAATAAAATAAGAAATTATCTTACTATCTGTTAAAAATAGAAAACATAAAATAGGAAGTATTTCTTTGTTATTTTCATGTTAGTTTTAGAATATCAAGAAAAAGAAAATAAAGTTATACCACTATTGAAAATCTGGAAGCACTGGATGGTCGTTTAGTCCTAGTATGAGATTTCTCAGCAATGCGCATCTACAATCTCGCGCGCAGGACTCGAACCTGGGACCTTCGGCCTCCCGCGCGATTGCTTAACCTCTAGACGAGTGAGTCGAGATCTGACGGTGTTAATTTCTAACTCCGATAAGTTCACGATCTTGCACAACTCTTCATGTCTGAAGTGGATAACTGTCTTACACCTGACACGGAATGGATGCGCACTGCTAAGGAGTCCCATACAAGGACGAAACGTCTGTCCAGTGCTTCTAATTTTTCATCGGTGGTCTAGCTTAGATTGACTCGTGAATTCAACCTCTAAAACACTACTATCTCCACAAATCCTCTAGAATGATAAAATATAAACCTTTAAAAAGTTGTAATTTAATCGTGAAATTTATATTACTTCCATAATAACCTTTATTTTGTTCAACTATTTCATAGATGAATAATATTTTGTCCGGAGGCGTCAAATACACCTTCTTTTTAAAGTAGTCTCATTAAACAAAGCAATCATACGCTTCTCAAATATCTAACTTCATCATTGTTAAAATATTGATGTTTTATTAAAATGAGAAATTACACCATATCTACATACCGTTCAATTAAATCATTAGTTAAATAATACTGTTTTAACACAAGCATCTAAATTTTACTATTGCTTATAATTCTGATTCAATTATCTTTATTGTAATGAGTATGGCATCTGACTACCAACCAAAGGATGGGTTTACTGCACAGCAGTTCGTTCCATCCTACTTTATGGGAGTGAAAAATGGACGGTAAGAGTAGAAGATATTCGTAGGTTATTAGTATTCTATCATAGATGTCTTCGGAGCATTGCTCGTATATCCTGGAACCATCGAGTAAGTAATGCAGTTGTTAGGAAACGGGTACTAGGTAAGGATGGCAAATCAATTGATGACGTAGTGAAACTTCATCAGTTGAGATGGCTGGGACACGTGTTACGTATGCCCAACCACTGATTGCCACGAGGTGTAGTAGTAGGATGGAAGAAAACTAGGAACGGCCAGACCAAATCATGGCACAAATCCATGAAGTCACTGACAAGTGGACTGTTAGTAGGTGTAGACTACGTGGTTGGGATCTGTGAGATGATAGCAGCCGATGGTTAGAGACATTAGATGACATGGCTCGAAATCGTTTGCAATCGAGCAGGTGCATTCACTCTTTGTGTTCTCTCAAATTCTAATTTTCTGAATTCATCATGTCCCTTTTTCCCTCTTTCCAAATTTATTTCACTGGATTATGCTATTTTAATAACATCTTCAAACCCCAAAACTTTTCGATTACTTCTTATACTTCTACTACCTCTACCACTACGGGAGTTGAATTGATAATTGTATCTCTGTACTAATGTGGTATGGCAACTCGAACTGATGTATGTACATACGAAGTTCTACGTTGTTGACTGACTGACTGAATGAGTGTTGCTTTAATAATAAGAACTTTAGGTAGTTCCCCTCACTATGTTGTGGTTAGAATAATGTACTTTTGTTTTTCTTCTCCTTTTTAAATAGCTCAACGGTCAGTTACAGATAATGAACTGGAAAATATGCTTGAATCTGGAAATCCACAGATTTTTACTCAAGGAGTAAGTACTTTTCTGGATTATACACCTCATTATATTTTCTTCATAGAATACTTAAAAGTTTATAATAGGTAAAGTACTTTTACCACACTGATCTACCACTTCACTAGTAACCTAGCTACATCTCTATTATCTGTTTTATCTCGTTAAATATAATTATATTTATAAATTGTAATAGATAAAAATTTTGTATAGCGGTAACGTAGTAGTATAGCCAGTCAACTTCGACTAGTAGGTCGCAAACCATTCTCTTAGGTCACATTGAAATTAACCTTATCATTCCTCTCAACCAATAGTTGGCTTTTTAGAAGCCTTTTCACCTAATTCAGTTTGCGAGACCTGTTAGTATCACTAATGGTCACATAACTCATGTGGTTTAAAACGGAATACATAAATACTTATTTGGTAAAACTGTCGGCTTTTTTAACCCTATTTTCAATTAATTCTATAGACCGATCTCCATGTAGTTGTATGGCCTCTCAGCAGGAGTCGTAATTAAAATCTACTGTAAATCTCTTATCATGTGAATGAAGTCTGAAAATTTGATTCCATATTATCCTAGATACTTGATCGAAATTAATCATGTATCAAATTATCTGGGGGAAACATATCAACCATTTATACATGCCTAGTCATTCATTTAGTTAAGTACTAACTGTAAAAAGATCAACTTTATGTAATCACTATCACCTCATATCAATTCATACATTAAATCAACGTTATTTAGGGTTAGGTCACTGTTTAAACATTAACACAGTTATGCAGGTAATTCCGGTCAACGAGTCTCGAATAGGACAAAACACACATCCAGAATCCCACTACCAGCCAAAATCCAATCAATTCTAGGGAAAAAAAACCACTGTTTATAAATCAACTCGTCCATAAAAAATGACGTTATTTTTGGCAAAGAAACCTAGCAATAGTTCTCATTTAAATGCTTTCTTATTCTCGTCTAATCGTAATTCACTAATTTATCTATAAAACAGAATAAATGATAGATACTCTGAGACTAACACTTCCTGGTTTGACTAAATTATTACAATACTTACGTATAGCAGATTATTTGATTAAAAAAGATAATAACAATTGTTTGACTGGTTACTATGACGTTCTTTTATTTTCATGAAAGCTGTTTTATTTTCCTATGGGTATTATATATATATATATATATATATATATATATATATATATATATATATATATATATAAATGTAGAGCTTTCGCAAGGATCTAATTGAAAAGCAGTACTTCTTAGTTCGAAACATAATTTTCCAGTTAGTTTTTCGTCATGTCTTTAAAGTAATTTATACTCCGTTACGCGAAATTATCTTAGTTAAACGACCATTGAGAAGGAGGAAGCAATGAACAACTGTTTCGTCCTAATATAGGGCTGCTCAGCAGTGTTCATCCAGGACCAAGGGTGGACCAGGACCTACGGGTCTTTGTGTAAGCGCTTAAACTCTAGCCAACATCCAGTGGTTTATATTTCCAACTTCAATCAACTCATTATTTCCCACAACTATCGTCAATGAAAACTTCTGAGGAGTCCCCTACTGGGGCGAAACAGTTGTGAAGTGCTGCTTGGTTGTCAGTGGACGCTAATATAATATCAGTCCATGATATGAGCTATAAAACCTAATAGTGTACACAGATGTATTGTAAGTAATTCATATACTTCACTTTATTAGTATAACACTACCCACTTGGCATTGTTACACAATAATATCACAACTTGGACAACTGATTATGAAAAGGAAGTCGATTGACCAGTCAAGTAGCAAAAAGACGTTTGATAGGGTAAATATTTTAAAATGAATTGTGACATGTAGTTCAACTGTCAACAGACTACACAGTATCTTGTAATAGAATTGACAAAGTATTTTTCATAACATATCAAATATCAACAACAGTTACGTAAGAGAAAAGAGAGGAATATTAGCATTGCACAATAATACAAAATGTACAGGTAATTTAAAGGAAAGAAAAGAATAAATATTTTGCTTTGGTTCGCTTATGTTGGTGACTAATGAATGGAGCGTAGTTGTATGCATTTCTTTTGAACGCAAACATCTGGTTTATGGATATGAATGGTAATCCAAATAACGGACACGTAGACCTTCGTATATATATAATGGAACACAGCAGATAACTTATGAAGCTTAATTCAAACCCTCGTGAATGTATGTGTCCAATTTTATTCAAGTAAAAAGGAATAGAGCTCTTACTGTTGTCCTTTATTTACTCTTTGTATTCAACCCGACCAGATTATGTTTAGGAGATCGGATAACAAACTTTCCAAATTATATACTCCATGTAACTGTGACGAATCCAGTCGATCTGTCTTTGTTTTCAGCTTTAATTATTAAGCGATTGCAAAATACAATATTCAATTTCATTGTTGTGAACATTTTCTTCAATACCCTTCTGTAATTGTTGCAATATCGATTCGCTTTTTTTGCAGTGTACATGTACTTATTCACTTATCATGTATATTTTCAATAGATCAATGGTTACAGATTGACTAGAGTTCTTTTCATATATTTTCATTATTTGTTTAGATTATAACAGATACTCAACAAGCTCGTCAAAATCTAGCCGATATTGAAGCACGTCATGAAGATATTATGAAACTAGAAAAGAGTATTCGAGAATTACACGATTTATTTATCGATATGGCTTCATTGATTGAAACACAAGTTTGTTAATTGTATATTAATTAACCTAGCTTTTATTTAATTGTCTTGTTAGTAAATGAGCTTAACTTAAAACTTAAGTTTATGAGATTTTAAAATACAATAAGAATTCATCTTAACTTAAAATTATGTTGTCAATATTATCTGAATTAGTTTTTTTTCTATTTACCAACTACAGTCAATGACTTACTTACTTGCTTACGCCTGTTACTCTTCGTGGAGGAGCATAGGTTGCTGATCAGGAATCTTCATCCAACTCTGTCCTGGACAGTCTATTCCAGTTGCTATTCATCCTTTCGATGTCTGCTTCCAATTTTTGACGCAGTGTGTTCTTCGGTCTTCCTTTTATTCCGTTTTCCTTCAGGATTTCAAGTTAGCGCTTGCCTCGTAATGCAGTTCGGTGATTTCCTCCATGTATGTCCTATCCACTTCCGACGTCTTTTCCTAATTTCTTTATCTAGAAGTTGGTTTGTTCTTTCCCACAATAGGTTGTTACTGATGGTATCCGGTCAACGGACATTGAGTATCTTACGTAGACAATTGTTCATAAATACCTGTACTTTTCTGATGATGGTTATAGTAGTTCTCCAATGACTAGTTGATAGATTTTCAGAATTTTGCTTTAAATGACTATTCAAGATATATTTACTTATCACTTGTTTTAATGAGTATTATTTTTCAGTCAGTCTACTTTGGTTTCTATCAATTTAAATATGGATTAAATCTATGTACCATAATCATTAGTCAAATTGATCAAGATATTAGAATTGAGATAAATAATGGTTATCACTGACCTTACCAGCTGATTAGGAAGAAAAAAATCTGGCAAGAGTTATAAATAATAAAATAATCTATACCTTCCAAACTTTGTCGTGAAAGTTTACTGTTTGCCAAGTTTTCCAATATAGGCCTATTTTATCGCTGTCCAATTGTAGTTTGATTCATTGACTTTAATGAAATATTTATGTATATCGATCGTGAGTTTTTGTCAAAATGTGTCGTTGAGTGAGAAAATACGATAAATGATATAAGGGATTGTTCTTTTACGAAGATATTCGTCGGCTCAGAGAACACAAACTATGTTGTGTCATTCAATTTCAAAACTCCTCAAATGACTTAGTTAATACAGTGTTGTTGATATTATTTTGTAACTTCCATTCTCTGGCTAACTGTTATCAGTCCAGGTAACACAATTAGGAGTTCTTTTGAAAATGCATTAAATATGCTCCAAGAGTGATGTATTAATAACAACGTTGTCACTGGTAACTGTGATGTTTAGTTACAGAAATCGAAGTGAATAGATAACTATAGTTAATACACATTGAGAAAACTAGAAATTGATCAGCGTTCCATCTAAACGGTACTCGTATTTGTTAGTAAGAGCTTGTGTTTTCCCGTTGCTGATAATCAGCTTTGCAATTAATTAAACTTTTTTGTTATATATATATATATATATATGAGTGGATGTGTCGGTCTTGGTATTTGTTTGTGAGACTTTAGTATATCTAAATCATGATTAGCAGATGAATCTAGGACACCGATTCCGTCCTCTTTATTAATCATCATCCAGTTGTAAATTTGTTCGAATGTTTACACTGAGACTTCAACCGAGTGTTTATTATTCAGAACCCAACACATTGTTTATTAACATACTGAGTCCAGTTATTATTAAATTATTAAACCGATATTTACTGGCTAGTATGTGTTTGCATTTCCCGTTGTTATAACATTGTCAGTCGGAATCCAAAGATCATAATTACCCATATTTTGTATTGTTCTCTATCAATAAGTAACCTGTTTTAACGCGACGTTGGTAACTATATTAACATTTCAGTTCCGTAATATACGTAAATAACTATTTACATATGTAGCTGTTTATCACTTAATTTCTACCCAAATTAATTGATGTCTTAGGGTGAACTTGTTGATCGAATCGATGTCAACGTTAAACAAACACAGGATTACGTTGCTGAGGCTCGACAGGAAACTAAAAAGGCAGTTGTATACAAGAAAAAATCTCGGAAAGTAAGTTTGTCCCTCCCCTCACACTGCCTTATCGTTTTACCGATTTCCTTTCATGAAAATAATCAAATAATAAATTATTTTTATAGCCTGATTGATTTTGATGATTGAATGAACGATATCATCATTGGATTTATTTGGATAAAAATAACAAATAAATTAGTTGAATTTTTTGTTTTGGTTATTTCAATATTCCCGTTGTTGATGTTAAACTCTCCAAGTGATCACTCTCTTGGCTATGGAATATCCTATGCGGATTTCAGATGAGTTCGCAATAGGACGAACAGCACATCCTGGCTTCCACTGTTACTTACTATTCAACTCTGCTTAAAATGGTAGTTTATTTAGTAATAGCGATGAATTGTACTGTTTGTTTAATCCATTATGGCTAAGTAATTATGGAATTTTTTTATAAATTAACATGATTTACTTAATCCCTAAAACTTTTTATGTAGCTGGGACTGAAGTGCCAATTCATACTGACGAAAATTCTTTGATCAAATTATCACTCTTTATTCTAATACTCTATTATTACGTAATTATTTGAATGTCGTAATCATTCATCTTGATGTTTCAACTACGTAGTCTTTTCTTTTTTATGTGATGACAGTTGGCTAGTGTTATTCAACACGTACTTAATATGTATAATTCAATAGTGTAGCATCTCAAAATTACACTTGACTATCGGATCGCATACGTAACTTTTCTTGAAGTATATGTAGCATTACAAACTTTTTTGTATCACTGTATAATAGAAAAGAAAAAATCCATGAATTTTATGTTCATTCAAACTCCCAAATAGTTTCTATGTCCAAACATTCATTTCTATTTAGATGTAGATTTGAGCAGAATATCAACAGACATATAAGTGCATTCAATTGATAAGTTTCCCATACAGTATGAAGTGAATGTCCTCAATTCCACTGTTAATCACAATCCATCTGTGTATTTTTTTTAAAATAAAAGAATATAAATATTTTTAAAACCATAGATAGTCCCCGCAGTAGAACAAAACAGTCGTCCAGTGTTTCCAGATTTTCCATGGTGGTCTGGCTTCAATTGACTCATGATCTCAACTATTAAAATTACTATATTATCCACAAAACCCCTTCTCATATAATTAACAGTTCAATGTAGATAGATAGTTACAAAAAGCGGTCATGTAACTTTGAACGTACACTAAGCTAATACAGAGCGGAACCGTGTGAACTAGAAAGGTTAGAATGTTTTACTAAGTTTTTATTTAACATTTAATATAATCCATTCGAAAGAATGATGGATGAAATTATCCCTTTAATAATTGTTGAATTGGCTTTGAGAAAGCTAAATCAATATTTAACTAATTAGAATGCAAACGTTATACGTGAATAGTTTATTGCATAATATCCTTAAGAAATAGTTAGGAGTTTGAATTAATATCAAGATTTAAAGTTAAGGTAAGCAACAGTGGTTAAGAGTTCGAAGTAATGTTTATGAATTAAATGAAGAATGCTTTATAGTCATACGGATAAATATTTATACAATTAGTTCTTTTGTGGGGTGTGCTACTTATATCGAAATAAGTAGTATATCATGTTAGTCATGAACAGAAGGTCTGACAGCAGAGAGACAGGAGGGTCGAACAGTAAAGAATCGAAACAGAATGCAATTTGTATGAAAATGCAAGAACAATGAAGTCTGAATCATTATGAGACAATTGATGCACATTTCGCAAATTAAGCATTTACTTTATGATTGTTAGATTTTATTAACAAGTCCTGTAATTTTGTGTTAAATACATTCGATTGTCCCCACCTGTGTTCTGTTCACTGCACTTTGATTTTATCTATCAAAGACCTTTAAGCTATCTATGAAAAGCCGCAAATTTTGGTTTCCATATTTTATTCTTCGCATGTAATCAATTTTAAACGTCTTATTAAATAGTATATTGGTAGGTTATCCGTCATTACGTTATGAATCGCTCACAACAACCCAACAAACGCCCTCTTAAGTCGTTCGTCAGTGAAATATTCCTTTACCGATTATCACAGTTCATATATTTTCATCTTATTTTTAATTCACTAAGTATTAATTGCTAGAGTTATAATTGTAAAAGATTACTCACTTGTTATTCTTAAACTCTTCATTTACATTATTAGCCACAGATTTGTATGATGGTTTAAATATTCAACTTTTACAGTTGACGAAATTTTCCTGTTTGACACTATGACGACTCAGTAGTTATAGCAGGTCGACATTCAACCACTATGTGTTGCAGTATTGAACTACCATCCATTAATATCGATGTATAATTCGGAGCAAATTATTTAGGGTTATATTTATTTACACTAAGTTCACCCTTTTCCACTTTGCATTCGTTATTTTCACTACTGTCTGTTGCAATCAATGAAAACATTTACAAATATTTACTGAATTACATTTTATCTTGAAACTCAATGTTTAAGACTTTCGAATTTCAACCACTTAGTCTCAGGTTCGAATCTGTCCTTATCTATTTCTGTACTGGTGATCGGATAGTATTGTAAAGAACGAAGAAGTCGAGTATAGAAGACCAATTTATTGTTTTACACAAAATTACAAAATGTTTTCCTAAAATATGAAAGCGATACATTAAATACTTCATTTATACATCTTTCATCAATTGTCTCTTACAAAATTCATCGTTTCTTTCTTCCTGTTATTATAAAAATTACTCACTATTTATATTTCTGTTCTCTTCAAATCGGTCTTCTAAATTTTCTCCTGCCAGTCATTTCACTTCTGATTGATGTTGCATACTACTTATATCTGTCAATATAAGTAGCATACACCACAGTACAGTTTGAAGCCAAGTACATAATTGTGTACCTGGTAAACCAGTTAAATAAACAAGTAACATAATTTATGAAATATATAACCTATTTCCACTGCATAAGTTCAAGAATTAACAGATTAGTTGAATAATTGTATCAAAATCCAGTTACAAAATATGTAATTCATTATTTAGATCTGCTTAAAAACGTTACTATATTATTGAGAACATTGTTCTTTTTTTTTCTGTTATTATTATTATAAACACACAAATACTCCTACTTGACTAAAACGACTCTTTAATAGAGCTCGCTACAATCATAAATCCTCAGTCTGTCGGCTACAACGTAGGACCAAGCATATTTATGCATCGGTTCAAGTTGCCACACCTCATTAACAATCGTGAATAATCAGAAATGGCTAACAGATGTAGTTCATTTTATCGGAATTGTAATAAATGAAGCTTTTTTCCCCAAATATGATTTCAGTGCACAGTTTGTTGTTAAATTAAAAATGTATTCTTCAGTATTCTTGTAATCGGAAATCTGATAATAATAACTTTCCAAAGAACTCAGTCTGTGTGATTGTTGTTTTATTCCAAGTTGTTTAGAATATCGATTTATAATACCGGAGTGACAGTTGACGTTGTACAAAACTTGAACTTTAGTGGTATCTTTAACTTATGAAAGAACTTTCAGTATCATTAGTAACCTGATCGATAACAATCAGATCCAAAACCTTGTTTTATAACCCACTGAGTAGAGTATTGGGCCTGTAAACTGCATAATGGTATAACTATTCGCAATTGCTTGATATCTTTAAATTTTAATCAAAATGATTCATGGATTATATCACAAACTGGCATTAGTTACACAAGGATAAGAAAACAGTAGGTACCGGACATTTGTTTCGTCCTTGTGTAGAAATCCTTGCCAGTTTTCATCCACCACCCCACGGGGTTTCGAACTTAGGTACCATGGCGACTGCTTAACCACTAGACCGTCCAGTTGGCAGCCAATAGTCTACATTTGAAACGTCATTTTAATATATATATATCTCAACCAACCGGTCACATTTTTTACTCCCTTTTCGATCTATACTTAAAATAATCAGTGTTGCTTTATGAATATTTTTATCAAGTTTTTCATCACTGTTATCATTAAGTTCAGTAGTCATTATCCATTCATGTAGAATGTCTCTTTTATTCAGTACTTTATTGATGAAAAGATCTTCATTTCAAATTTAATATTCTTACTTCAGTTGGTTAAGTATGCAAGTAGATTTTAGGACCTAAATATCAATCAACTATTTTCTTGATATCGCTTTTCAATTACACAAATAAATAAAAGTAGTCAATTAGTATCAATCGTTGAGATAAGATGGTGGTTTGAGGTAGTCAACAGGAAACCCTGCACCCGGGTTTCGTGCTACTTGGCACTCGTCAGCAAAGTGTACCTGTAATCTTGAGGGAACTGGTGCTCCCTGACGGATTCGATCCCGTTTCACGCAAGCTTCACAGTCAGAGACATTACCACTGGGCAATGTCGAGTCACTTAGACTAGTAACCACATTGCAACTTGATCGATAGCATTCGATCTGCGCCAAGATGGACTTGACACACATGACATTGATCACCACCCAATAATCAATCAAATATGAGTATCAATCGTTCTTCTATCTATTATGTGTCGATAATAGACAGTCATTACATAATCAATTAATTACATGATTTTTGAATAGAATTGAACATATGAGTCAATTAGTCATTTATTCTATACATATGAATTATAGAATTTACATCATACGATATTTGTAAATTAAGTTCATATAATGGCAAAGGATTGCATAGTTGAATGTATTCAAAAGTTAACTATTATATCAATGTAAATTTATATTTTGTAAGTAGAGTATTTAAACAAAAATTTGCTTTATATTTAATATATAATAAATCTTCATCTATTTATCTTCTTTAAATTATTCTTTGTACTGAGTCAAATTAATCTTAAGTCATTATTGAAAGAAGTTTCACTTATCTCGTTTTTTTCTTATATTAGAGGACTGAATTTTCATCAGTCTTTACTGATCTGTATATACCCTTTCCAGAGAATAATATTAAAATTTTACATCTTGAACAATTTAGTTACTATAGTTAGTTATGTTACTATAATTACTATAGCCGAGCGAACATGTTAGGTATCTGGGACGTAAAGCACACTAAGGTTCGAGTCCCTATGTGAACACCTATATTGAGATGTAAATACATCCAACTGACAAGTCCTAGATAGAATGAAACACAATCCTAAACTCCAATACTACTTAAATTCTGTTACAAATTATTCAAATCATGATCCGATCCAAGTCAAACCATAATTTAAAAAAACCTGCACTTATTATTGGGCAATGATATATGTTTGTTAATTACTTAAACTGAATATATCGATATTTCTTCTTTTGTTTTTCTCATTTTGTTATAACTTGTGAACCTGTGTGCCCTGTTATTGTATAACGCAACGACACCGCCAATCAGAGAGCAGCGAAATTAATGATCGAACCAGCGACGCATAAAACCCGTGCGAACAACCTAGAGTCCTGATTAGCCCTGCTTCCTGTCTAGCCCAGCCAGAACACCACTCTCAGCCTCTGTAATCTAAATCATTTATTTCAAGCATACTGGGTTTATATATCAACCAGACAGACCACAACGTACCATAAAGTATGAAACAACATTTGTACAAGAATTAGCCAAATGTGGCTGTGAATGAGGGAGATAGTAATTAATAGACAGGCCATAACTCATGAATGGTAAATCGTATAATACTAGTCTATGGGTCAAATTAAAGCTTATAATAAGAGCGACATGAATATGAACTGTTTAGTTACATAATAATTATACGATAAAAATATACTCATAGTATTGGTCCATGAATGGATCCCAAAAGTTACCATTTATTATTTTTATCGGGATATAACACATTTATAATTTCATTATGTTTCTGTACAGTCAATCAGTCATTTGTTCAGTTATTGACAATGATAAATGAAACGTTATCATTGATTTTCTGTTGTCATTATTATTATTGTTGTTTTAATTCTTTACAGATCTTTTAGTTACATAATGTTAGTGTTCATTGTTTTGTTTAGTGTTTTTTTGTGTATATGTGTCTTATTTGATTGGGTATTGTTGGAATACAATAAAATACTTGCATGCTCTTTATATATCTATATATAAAGATGGATTTGGGGGGTTCGTTATTCATGTGTTTTGTTTTCTAATATAATCCTGTTCATATCTTTTAATATCATATGTTTATCTGGTCATATAAATGTTAAGTTTTTATCACTTTCATTGTTGTCATTGTCAATTGTTTGTTTTTGTGTTTTCCTAGTTGTATTTCTTTTTGTCCCCTTATCACATCTATCTCATTATCATCGAAATGTGTTGAGAACAGAATCTATACATGAACATAAAGTGCATATATCAATGTTAATACTGTTCAATTCTTTACTCTAATACAACATTATCATAATCATGCTTTAAGATTACTTATCTTGAAAAGACTAAACTGCTTAACATTTAAACAAAAATCATTTTGACTGTACAATTGATATTCTAGGAATAAATAGGATGATACCTCAGATAACCTAACTGATAATTTACTCACTGAACTGACTCTTGAATCTGAACAGAATGTCTTAATCAGAATGATTGTTAGTTACTTAGGTAAGGAATTAATTTAATATTGTAAGATATACTTGTATATTTTATATCATTGAACAGTTGGACAAGTCTGACTACAATCATCTTACTTGGCCTATACCCAAAGTATTTCAATGCTTAATACTTGATTATTCAGACTAAAGGGAAAAAATGTTTAGTGTGTGAAAACAGATGTTATGAAAAGTATAATAAAATTTCATATGTTTGCCTATATTCATACATATATAAAAGGTAAGTGACATCAACCATAAACTCGGATGCTTTCATCTTCAATTCATATGTATTCTAAATTCTTATCAGTTTTGGTGTGCTTCATGTTATAGTTGAAATATCATGTGGTTTTTACTTTGTTCGATATATCTACGAATTTTAGGTTGTGTTCGTTATCAGTTAAGGCAGTAGTGGACAGTTCTTAAACCCCAGTGTAAGATACCTCAACAGTGCGCACCGATGAACCCACTAGGGATCAAATTTAAAACCTAATCGTTATAAGCTTTTCATAAAACATCAATCTCATGGGTCGGATTATTGGCAGGATCGTGAGTACCTGCTGTTGGGGGTTACTATACTAGGGCAAATCATTCGTCAAATACTTTCTAATTTTTAATAATACTTTAATTGTGATCAATCTATGATGAATATAGTCTTCAGATAATTGACTTACTAGTCAATTTGTCATTAGAATATTTTTATTATATGTTTAAACATTATACGAAATAGTCAAAATACTTCATCAACAGAATAACTAATAATAAGTCATTTGACAATCGAATAGAGTAAACACTGCACAATACACCAAACACACAATAGTCCACATTTGATTGTGTATATGTTTTTCAGTAAAAGCTGTCTTTCCTCCATGTCTGTATATAGTATTCAAATTAGTCTATAATTGTTAGGTAAAAGTGCTCTCAAGTGTACACTATGATTAGATTTCTTCACTATGGTTTCAGTTATGAGTTAACTCTGAAATATTCGGTAGTCTATGTTCACCTGTGGGTAAGTAGTATGAATTTTAAGCATATAATAATTTCATCTGACATTTCATCTGACTGTTTCATCTATCACAACTGACATACTATATACACTCATTTTGCATTATTGTGTGCTCTTTCTTGCTGTTCCTGACTCACTAATACGCTAACAATAAGTTTGTATGTTTTTTTTTTAATAATCCAAAACACAATGTGGGTATATGAAGACTTTTGTGTACTTCAAGGATAGGTTAGATGATAAGATATAATTGGCTAAAAGCTAATGGATAATAAATTTTGCGAAGGTCAGATATCAACTAACAATCTGTTGAGTGTATCACTTGATTAAGTAAACAGTTACTTATTGATAGCCATGGCATTGGATGATAGTCGTACAATGTCACTACTAGAACTAAAATTGTCAATATATTTATGAGCCGCTAAGTCCTCTTCCCAAACTCGGCCATCTAAATTTACAGTGCTGATTTTGTTTTAGCCTAAATTTCATAGTTCTATTCACTTTTCTATGCTATTCAATGTGTTTTTTTCTGACTGTTTTTATTGGAAGAATAAAATGTTCCATTCAATAACACTAATAATATTTCTTTTTTTCGTTTCTCTTTTTTTGCACGTCTTACTCTCTGATCATCCTCATCAACATCATCTTGCCAACTGTGTATATTTGTATACATAATTTTGTCAAATATATATGTATCTATGTATGTGTCTCTATATACGTATGCATGTTACACTTCATCTTTTTTTCCACCTATTCCCAATGGATTATAATATATCGTATAGAAAAAATTCATCATCATTGGAGTTTGTTGTGCCGTTGTGGTAATTATAATCATCATTGTTATAGCCACAGTAGTACCTAGAAAGTAATACTATAATCCATTTCTTTCAAAGTATACAAATAATAATAATGATAATATTTTATCAATTACATTGAATTCATATTACATAATCCCTTTGTAATTGGATAACTTTCTTTTTAATTGCTCAATGAAACTTATGTGTAATTTTCATTTATATATATATATATATATATATATATATATATATATCTGTTTTATATTTCTGAATTGTATGTTCTTTGTTTTTCTACACACACACACACACATTTGTGTCCTTGTTTACTTCAATTGTTATTCATATAGATTTTGTTATGTTTTCCTTTTTTCTTTCTATAATTCTTATTCTTACTTATATAATAAAACATACTTATCCTGTTTAATTTATAATAACAATCAGAGAAAAATCCGGTTCTTTTCTGTGTGTGTGTGTGTGTGTAAAATGTTAAACTGGAAATAATTATACGCGTATTTCATTTCTACCAAATACACTTTCTGTTTGTTTGTGGGGGTGGTGGTGTTTTTGTTTGTTTGTTTGTTTGTCTTAATACTTCACTATACATTCCAACTTATCAATGAATACGGATTTGAATAGGTGGTGGGTGGGTAGATAGGTGTTAATCCGTCTTTTTTTAGATAAAGTCTAAATATCATTCATTGCTGAATTATGTAACACCTAATTACAGTTTTCTTTCTTTTTTTTTCTAAATAAAAATTATGAATTGAAAATATTCCCTCCCCCCCCTCCGTTTTTGTTTTTTAAAAAAAGTTTAAAACATCCATTTTTTTAAGTGAAAAAAATCTTTTAAACAATTTCATTGATCTAACAAAATAATACACTACTTATTGACTGAGTTTATTATCAGTAGTACTATTCAATCTTTCATAATTGTATCCAAAAAAAATCTTATTGAAATCGATTTTTTGTTTTTCTCTCTTCTCTCTTTTATTCATATTCACTTTATTTTATAAATAAAATAGTAAAATTGATTTTGTTAACTAATTCACTATACAATTGGGTTTGTTATTATTATTATTTTTTTTTGTTTTTTTTTTGTTCTCTCTCAGATGTTAATTTAATCTTTCATTTATTTATTTATTAATTTTCGATCATTTGTACACCATATATGTGCCTAAATTGTATATGTTGCATGTATGTAATACGTGGTTAATTTGATGCCAAAAAAAAAGTGATAATAATCGGTATGAATGAATCTCAATGAAAATATGTCATGATAGAATTGTATCATGTATAGTTCAATTGAGTTTTGTTGTTGTTGATTGGGGTTGAATTTTGTTACTAGGTCATGTTATTGATAATTGGTGTATTATTTATAAATGATGAGAATATATATATATATATATATATTAAATTGATTCAGTGTATTATATCTTATGGTGCAGAAAATACTTCATTTATTTGTTAATGATTCGAACTTATATCTGTATAGTTTTGTCGAAATATTCTAAAGGGATAATAATCGGATTATCAAAGAAGGAACAAATCGAGCGAAGAAATTTCTTTTCAATTAGTTTTTCTTCATAGTTCAACGAGTAAGTAATACTGAGGTTAGACGCAGGGTATTAAGGAATGATGGTAAATCAGTTGATGAGGTTATGAATCTTCATTGACTGAGATGGTTGGGCTACATGTTACGTATGCCTGAATACCCATTACCACGAATCACAATGCTAACCAGTGTTAGGGATGGTTGGAGGAAAGTTAAGGACAGCCAAACCAAAACGTGGCATCAGTCCTTGAAGTCACTAACTTCTGGTCTAAGCCATGTTGGTAGATGCGAGCTACTTGGTTGGGGTCCATGTGACTACAGTAACCAATGGTTTGAGACTTCGTGACATGGCTCAGAATCGATCACAATGGCGTAGGTGTATACACTATTTGTCTTCCTTTAAACTAAGAGATTAAAATCACTTCATATCTTTCTACGAACTACTTCTTACTTCCTGTATTATATCCTTATATGCAATCTTTCTTTTATATACTACCACCATTAGATTAACCACTTCTATGGATTTGGTGTTCATCTTGTTGTGCTAATGAAGTGTGGCAACTTGGACTGATGCGTGTATGTGCCCGGTCCTACGTTGTAGATAACTGACTCATGGCTCTACACCAATATATATATATATATATATATATATATATATATATATATATATATATATATATATATATATATATAATACTCGTCGAGTGGATACGATTATCAAAGATTTTTTTGTTTGCAAATTATTTGATGTTAACATCCAGAATATACACTTGGTGATTGATTAATTCTATGGTTTGTGTCATAGACTGACTGACCTTCATATAACCAATGAAGATTAGAAACTCACTGTTTAGTGTTTGGAAACTTATATAGTGTTTATCTACGATGTCACTCGAAATCGAACGTAGGAGTAGTTCCCAGAGCTTTAATTAAGAGCAATAATCTGGGATTCAACCATGTTGAGCGTGAAATAGCTAGTCATTATAAGCCTTAGGGGATGATTGTGAAATTCCATAAATAGATTGTTGTTAGACATTATATGCCGACTCATTGGTATAAAGTTCTAGTGCTGACTGAAGAACCTGGTTCCGGTACCTTATGTGTTAGTGAAAGTGAACTGCTAGTAATTTTCGTGATCTGATAATTAGATTTCTATCTATTTTTCGACGAAAATCTAGACATTTATTTGAGTTTACACATATCTGAAATCATTTATACATCATGCAAACCCTGAATTGTGTAGAACAACGATGTTGGGATAATTTGTTTAAAATGAGAAACAGTAGTTTAGTCTGTAAAAGATAAATAGCTCAACGTTCACTCTCAAAAATGTGTACATAGCAATCACTTAAGTACGTCAATTGGTTTACTTTATAATAGTGAAAAATACTTGTCGTATATTCGACATATCTACATTTATCTTCTATTCAATTATACATTTTTGTACATATTTCATTCATTGGTGCATTCGTTACTTTCGCTAACAATTAACCAATTCATCTCAGCAAGTAACTTCATCAAACAGTTTGTAACCCTCGTAAAGTTGTGCCTAATTGTTTGCTGTGCAATTTCATTCTAAAAGTTTAACTAAACAGTATAATTCATGTTATGAAACGTTTCAGACCATATATATTACAAATAGTGGTTTATAGCATTTCTCATTCCTAAATTGGGTTGCATCATATAGGGGTTCATTTAATCTATAAATCAGTTCGGATCCTGCTGACAATTTTTTCTGATGGTTAGTACTTTGATTGAAGTTGAAAATATAAGCTCTAGACTCCAGACACAGTGTGACATGTTCGTCATGAACTTTAAAGTCTGTAGATTCGTTTACATACAGAGAATGTGGAATTAACCTCTCTAACAACTACTGAACATGAACAAAATTTGAATCCCTCAAAAACACTGAGAAATATGTTGTATGTATAATTTACGGACGAGTTATTCATCTGTTGACAGGTCATTGATCTGGTAAAGATAATTTAGTATTCCTTTAAATGCGCACATCTTTTGATACTATACATCGTACAGAATTCATGCTAACATTTCTCAACTTTATTCATAGTGTTAATCACAGCAAATAATAATCTAAACGATTTATTTTTAAAAAGAAACCTCGTTATCTGCTTGTACTTCCCAAGTCATTTCCCTTGTTCAGTTCAGGTCTTTACCCTACCAAACTGTTTGGTACACAAAAATATAGACATTCTTAACTGTTAAGAACGTTAGTAATATGAGGTAACAAAAGTAAATGTAAACTATTAGTCATCTCAAATTCCTGATTTATTTTATCGGGAGTACAGCATCGAAATTTCGTTCATATTTTTACTTAATGCAAAAGTTCAATTTGAACGAAATAGCCAGAGATTGAATCACTACACAAATTTTACAACATAGGTTGAATTAAGTGATGTTGCAATTCTGAATGGCATAAGATAATTACGTGCACCTTTACTGAAATTTCCCATTGCGGTTGATATGGAACCACCAAAATAATAATAATAATACCACTGACAACAAGAACCAGCATATTTCTATGCTTTATTTCGGCGGTTGGAGTAGGTCAACAGGAAATCATAAAACTAGAATTTATGCTAGTTTGCACACATCAGTAAACTGTATCTATAATCTTAATGAAAGCGATGTTCTCTGTAGGGTTCATGATCGCGTCACCTAGGTTCATAGTCCAAGACGTTATTATCGTCTTCAGATTTGAATCCCTCAGAAGGGACTAGTTCCCTCAAGATTAAAAGTACAATATTTCGACAAATTCTAACTTGTATGTTTTCTAGGTCTATGGTTTCCTTCTAACTACCTCCAATCAATTAGCACTAAGAAATAGTGCACAATTAATAATGAATTAGACTGATGGCTACATTGCAACTTGATCCGAGGAATTGAATCATGACTAAAAGACTAGACAGGCATGATGCTACTTAAGAATCACAGAATGTGAATTCTCTACCATCGTACCGATCAGGTTAAGAGTAACTTTCGAATTTATCCCATGAAATATAAGACGTTCCACGTGGACGTCTTTTAACAATATGCTCAGCATCCAATATTCTATACTATACAGACTATTGTAATTGACCGTTCTTTACAATACTAGTATAAATCAACTAAAACAAATTTCAACCTCCAAAGTTATACTGTTCTAAATAGAATAGGTAATAACACTATACACAATCAGAGCTTCAAACCTTACCAGATTAATTATTTTGTAAATGATACCTCATACAGCCCTTACTATAATAAGCTGATACATAGGTTATTAGTATTTGAATGATACTTGTTGACTTGAACATGTTTCTGAAACCGTACAGCTCTAGATCTTTCATATAAGTTACCAGAAAAATGAAATGAGTGGAGCTAATCCATGTCGGGTAGAGACAGGTATCGACCTCATTACAATGGAAGTTGGTCGCGCAATTTCGTGGACTGGTTGATGTTAGACACAATCACCCCTGGATACCGGCTCAGTGGATCAGTAGGTTAAGCGTTCGCGCGCGAGACCGAAGGCCCTGGGTTCGGATCCCGCGAGCGGGATCGTGGATGCGCACTGCTGAGGAGTCCCACAATAGGACGAAACGGCCATCCAGTGCTTCCAGGTTTCCAAAGGTGGTCTAACATCAATCGGTTTATGATCTCAATCAGAAATGAGTTTAGTTGTATTCATTCAATCGTGAATAGTAATAAACAACTCTCACCACACTAATTAGGGAAGGTTTTTGAGTAAGTCCTTCGTAAACTATCAGTTGTTAACTAAAACCTGTTTCTGTATACTAAGTGCTATAATTTACTGACAAATGTCATTTAGGTTGGTCTTCAAAGGATGGAAATCAAATTTATCGCTACCAACAATTTCATCACCCTTTTTTGGGGGAAAAACAATTTTGTTGTTCATTGTTCCCTTTCAAACATTTGATATCATCTCCAGATAACGTTGAATCCAAATTCTGGCCCTTCTAAAAAACAAGAACAGTAGCTTTCTTCATATCTAGGGAAAATGATACTCTAGTAGAAGTTTAAAACTATCCCATTAAATTCTGCCTGTAAAAGCTTGTTTGAATAATTCAATAGTAGCTTATTTTGATCTTAGTTTTCCTGAGTGATCTTTGTTGAAGTTTTCAAAAAGTATGAGCGTTCAAGGTACAAATAATCGTCCAATCATGCATAGGATTATTTATGTAACATTTGTATCTACAAAAGTCCAATATGTATATATTTCTATGTGGTTAACTATATAGATTAAAACAAGCTTTATGTGTCGCAAAAATAGTTTACGATTTCCTTGACTATAACTAGTTAGGTTAAATATATTCAATACTTCATAACCTAAGTCGAAATTGAAGAATCATCTAATCAATCAGAACTGCTTATCTATTTTCACAAATTACCCTTAATCTATTATTGTTTTCTATGCTGTTTTCATTTAGTGCACTATTAGTGATATGATTTATAGCACTGAGTATATTAATCATGTAATAATACAATAACATTTTATATTTCTTGTTGTCGATTGGAATTCCATCTTCTAAACAAAAATCACCTAAACTTTCGATATTTCAATTCCTATTCACGTTAAGAATTCAAATTTGCATTCATCACAGCTACTTTTTACTAAAAATAAAACGATTCTAAGACTATTTGAGTTTTTCCAATCCCTATTACTAAATCATAATATATACATCACACACACACTTAATAAAATTACTTAATCAAGCTAGACCTACATGGAAAACCTGGAAGCACCGGACGGCCGTTTCGTCCTAATGTGAGACTACTCAGCAGTGGGCGTCCATGATTCCGCTCGCGGAGTTCGAACCCAGGACCTATTGGACTCTATAGTGGTCAAGCTTTAATTCATTCATGAATTCAACTATTAAATTACTAAAGTCTCCACAAAACCCCCTTCTGAAAGTGACTTATATCTCAAAAAAACTTTTAAACATGACGATTTCCAGTGACAATAGGAAACAGTTGAACGCTGTGAACACTACATGATGGCCAGAGTGTAATCTATCAGATATTTATTATTTTCACAGGATATTATTCAATCTATCAAATAACGTGTTGCATAACAATAGAAGATTTTGGTAAATATCAATAATAAACAAATTGTTTAATAATTCCTACGAATTCTATGTAAATATTTGGAGTAAATGAAGCATAGAAAACGGTCATTCACCATAACTGTTGAATTAATGAGCTGATCAAGTGTTAAAATTATTGCAATCTCCACAAATCCTTATTCTGATAATAATCATTTACTAGCTTCAGGATGAATTTCCCGGGTTTCTAACGAGAAGCCATAGCCGGTGTAGTCCATTCCGTGTCAGGTGTGAGACAGTTATCCATCTCAGACCATGAATTAAGGGTTGCACAAGATCATGGATAGTTTGAAATTATACATTAACACCGTCAATTCCGAATCAATGGTTCAGAGGCTAAGCATTCGCGCAGGAGGTCGAAGTTCCCAGGTTCGAATTCCATGTAATAGGATCGTGGATGCGAACTGCTGAGGAGTTTCATACTAGGATGAAACGGCCGTCCAGTTAATCTAGGTTCTCAATGGTGTTCTAGCTGGATGGTATCATGAATTCAACTGTTAAAATTACTACAATCTCCACAAATCCCCATTCTAATAATATTAACAGTTTTTCATAATATATTTTATTGACAACTAAGTCGAAAATACCTGTATAACAGCCGAGTAATTAAAGAAGAAACTCATAACCTAATTAAGATTTAGATTTAAAGTGTACAATTTTTTTATTTTTAAAATATTATTCGCATCATCATATAGAGTGATATTACTGATCACTTCGCATTTTCTGCTTGAGCATATTATTTTTACATTTACTAATACAACGTAATGAATCAGTAACTAACGAATAAGTAATTATCAATGTGGGCTTGTGGAGTGTTTAGTTTTTGATTGAGATCATGAATCGACTGATGTGAGACCGCCATTTAAAGCCTGGAAGCGCTGAACGGCAGTTTCGTTCTGGTTCCGAGTCCCGTGGGCAAGATCGTGGATGTTCACTCATGAGGAGTCCTATACTACAACGAAACGGTCATCAAGTGCTTCTAGATCTTCGATAGTGATCTAACATCAATCGATTCGTTATCTCAATCGAATAGATAATTGTTTCAATAAACTTATATCTTCCCTAATATCCAGTCCTTATGATATTAATTAATAAAAAAAATAATTAACTGAAAACATCTTTTTTGAAGTGATGTTTTCATGAATATTCCCTATTCAAATGTAGTTCTGGTCTATAATGTTCACTGTATTCTCTTAATTAAGGGCAATCTAGCCTCAACTCGACAAAACGTAGCCAATAAACTATGTTTAAATTATGTTAAATTGTACTCTTTTTATGAAACCACTTAACTAAATAATAAACTAACTTGTCTGAATGTCTGTCATAATTTATGTAAAAATATTTTTCATAGATTTGATAGGAAAAAAGTGGTATCTCTTTTGATACAAAGATGTATGATGGCTAGCAGTGGAATCCAGGACGCGCGTTTCGTCCTATTCAGGACTCGTCAGCTGGATGTACCTTCATCTCAGAGTTGATGTTCACTCCGGGACTCGAACCCAATGTCATTCGCTTCAAATACCATTGTGTTGTCCTCTGCTAGCCTCCATCCATCTTTGCTTCTAAAGCTTGTGATTTAAAACAACACCGAGGCAATCCGTAGAGGATGTCTATATGTCAACAAGAAACTGATCAATTGCAGTCCTAAAACAACAATGGGACGATACAAGCAAACAACATCAAGTGAATTTATTTCCTTTGATAGGCTTAGGAACTTTAATGACATTAAAATGAATTGATATCATCAAACTATTTTAATTAGCATATCTTTGAAAATCTTGATATGTTTTAAATTTATAAGTCGTTTCTCAATAGTTTTGAGTAATTTAGCCTTTTAAAAAGTGATTCATTTACATTTAAATGATATGTTTTATTTTTCTTTGTGAATGAGATAACTTTGTTAGATTACTCGAAGAACGTTTTCACATTTAGGTCAATTGTAGAAAATCGTGTTGAACTGTTTAGTTGACACATATATATCATCCATGTAACTTATATTTATTTGACCACATAAATATTGGTACAAAGGGGCGCCGAATACATATGTGCTACGCAAGTCACTTGATTTGTGTAAGTGTTGTGATACTGCCCATGCAACCAACTGAAGCTGGAGGTTTTTCTTAGGGGGTCACTCTCATGGGCCTTGAGTTAGAGGTCTAATCCACAGGAAAGTCAACCAACGCTAGGGGCTGCAGTCTCATAGTAGCAGGTGACCAATAATATGTTCATACGCCTTTTTTTCCCTCTAAATCTTGGAGTCCATGTGAATCACTGGTTTGGGATCAGGGTTTTCCAACTCCCCTGGGTTGGTCCTCCGTAAACACCAACCCGGTTAAAGCTCTGGACATTCACTTTTCGTCCCCTCAATTTCGTTAGCAACAGTTATGCCGCGAGAAAGCAATGAGTAGGACTTCCCTGTTAGTGGTTGTATGCGCATAGCCACTTGAGAGCATTTCTAGAGGGAGAGCGAACTCGCCCCATCTTTGTCCGTACCATGGCTAAACTTCTTGATGGTAAATCATCTGTGATATTAGCTAAAATGTTATAGTTTGTAATCTGAGCACAGCTTGTATATTGAGAGCTTTTCAATTACTATGTGAATAGCATATAAATTGAATTCAGTATGTTTTATTTCCACTGCTAAGATATAATCTTAAACTGATATATATATATATATATATATATATATATATATATATATTAGTTTAGGGGTTGTGAAGATTGTTAAGTTTTTAATTGAATTCATGAGTCGATTGAAGCTAGACCACCATGAAAAATCCGGAAGAACTGGACGGCCGTTTCGTCCTAGTATGGGGCTCCCCAGCAGTGCGCATCCATGATCCTGCACCCCGCGAGATTCGAACCTAGAACCTATCAGTCTCGCGCCAGGCTTTGACTTTTCGTCCTGTCAATAACAGGTTACTTATTTACTTACTTACGCCTGTTACTCCTAGTGAAGGGGCATAGGCCGCTCACCAGCATTCTCCATCCAACCCTGTCCTGAGCAATCCTTTACAGCTCCTTCCAGTTCATATTCATCCCTTTCATATCTGCTTCTATTTCTCGGCGTAATGTGTTCTTTGGCCTTCCTCTTTTCCGTTTCCCTTCAGGATTCCAAGTTAGGGATTGCCTCGTGATGCAGTTTGATGATTTGCGTAATGTATGTCCTATCAATTTTCATCGTCTTTTCCTAACTTCCTCTTCAGCTGGAAGTTGGTTTGTTCTCTTCCACAGAAAGCTGTTGCTGATGGTATCCGGGTCAACAACAGGTTAAGGTGTTAAAATGTCAAATCATAAATTCTCAGAAACATAATTTAAATGTCATTAGCTTTATAATCTCCTTTCTTTTGTAAACTACCATTCATGAGTATGTAATTTTGTAATGTTTACATAATCAGGACAATGAATTCTGAAAAAAAATTTATTGCTTAAAAAACGGATACAGTTGATGGATATCTAACTTAGAAAGTACTAGTCTTTGTGATAAAAAAATGAATGAATCTAAAAAGATTCAGAGTTATAAGCAAAGATAGATGGTGGCTAGTAGTGGAATTGAGGATGCGCGTTTCGTCTTATTTCGGACTCGTCAGCTCGATGTATTTTCATCACAGAGTTGATATTCACTCCGAGACTTGGACTCAGTATAATACAGAATGAATTGAAGATTCAGAATTGTTACAAATAATAGCTCATGGATTCTGAATTGCTAACTACTAGAAGGAATGTCGTTTATAAATAATCCAAATTAGTACTGAACAGAAAGACTTAGTTTAATAAATTTTATCATTTTATACAATTCACATGTTTGTGTTAATTCAAGAGTATTTTAAGAAGTCATGAAGAGTATGATCATCTGTTACATTTTGTAGTCGTCCGATACGAATGTAAATACATATGCTTCCTATAAACAAGTCTAACATGATACATGTGTGAGAAGATTAAGAATCACTAGTAGTTGATCACTGGTAAAACTAATAATCATCTGCTCATTAGTGACTGGCTTCAAGAGGTAAATCCTGGAGTTCTAGTGAGAAGCCGTGACCAGTAGAGTTCAACCGGGTCTGTTGTGAGATAGTAACTCACTGAAGACAATGGTGAACGGTGGCGCAATTTCGTGGATTGGTTGAAGTTAGACATTAAAACTGGATGGATGCCAGCTCAGTGGTCTAGAGGTTAGGTGTTCATGCGCTATACCGATAAGTCCTGGGTTCGAATTCCGCGTGCAGAATAGTGAATGCTCACTGCTGAGGGGTCCCATACTAGGATGAAACGACCGTCCAGTACTTCCAGGTTTTCCATGGTGGTCTAGCTTTAATGACTCAAGAATTCAACTATTAAATCACATGCATGTGATATATTTGAATCCAACCAATCTATTATCAACATAAATTTCTGTATATATTTTCAAGCCTTTATCCAATATTTCAAGTGATCGTTTTATTATAGAATATATATATCACTAAATCTACTGAAATCTAAGTTGACCATTTAATTTTCTTTATCTTTTTCTATAGAAAATGATTATATTAATTGCAATCGGTGGTGGCGCATCATTAATTCTTTTCATTATTCTATTGTCTACAGTTATACCAAAGGTGTAATGATTTTATTTATTTTGTTTAAGTATCTTCAGAAATTTACACATACTACTTAAATGTTAGTGATGACAAAAGCTATTATGACACCTCTTTCTGTATAAATTAATCAAATAATCAACTGAATTACTAAAATAAACAAAGTCTTCTAAAATTTTCAGTATTTCTACAATCCAAAACTGACAATCATTGTGTTCACTAGCGAATAATGTCAAAAGGAAATTTCTGAAGTTCTATTGTAAAGCCTTGACCAGTAGATCTTATTTGTATCGTGTACCCATCAAAGACAATGGAAGATACTCGCGCAATGTCATAAATTGGTTGGAGTTAGGGATTAACAACGTTAAATCCTGATTCAGATGTTAAACTTTCGTGAACGGGATCGAGAGTACTGTGTTCAGTTCCCTATAGCAATGTTGTGACTGAGCGCTGCCGAGGAGTCCCATACTTGAACAAAACGGCCATTCATTATGATGTGTGGCTGAGAATACTAGTGATTGTTTGTTTGTTTAGTCAGAGAGGCGTTAAGTGACTTATATGTTCTTCTATCCTTATTACTACTGATTGATGTTGGGTTGTTGTTGGTTTTTGGTGTGGAAATATATTAATGTTCTCGTCAGGTTAATTACTTGTTCTTGATATGAGTTGTGTTGAAGTCCTGTAGAATAGACATTCGTCTAAAGTAAATTAACGTCCCATTTTTAAGATGAAGAAAAACTGACCGTTATAACACATTGTTTCCAGGTTTCTAGCGGTGGTCTAACTTTGACCAGTTCATAGTTTCAGTTAGATAAAAAATCCATACAACTCCATGCTGACTATTATAAATCAGTTTTATCTATTTAGTGCAATTATATGTTTGTATCACTACTAAATTATTTATTTACTTTATTGGTTATTGTTGAAGCTTGTACATATTGCACTGCTCCTAAATACGAAAAGTTAAGCGTTCGCACGCGAGACTGAAGGACCTAGGTTCGAATTCAGCGAACGGGATCGTGAATGCTCACTGCTGATGAGTCTCACAATAGGACGAAACAGTCGTCCAGTACTTCCAGGTTTTCGACAGTGGTCTAACATCAATAGGTTCATGATCTCAATCAAATACGAAAAGTGTTTAACATTTATCCAGTAGAAAGTCATTTAATCAGACATGACTTAACATGTTATATAGTACTTCACACTTTTACACAGAATTGGTAATAAACGAAAATCGTACGCCTAAGATTAAGTTAGCAAACTCAAAATCACCAATATGAGATTTTTTTAAAATGACAATCAGGAAGTGCTCAATATGCATTGGTTAAACAATAAGAATTTCGAAAGTAAGAAGACTAAATCCTATTCTTTCAACTGTATTTTTCAATATGAATCACTTTTTTCGCCAACTGCTACAATACACTATCTTCCACTCAATAATTTTTTACATAAAGTATTGTACTGAACGAGGACACAAGTAGGGATAATCAAATGTGTCTCGACACAAACTTACAGAATGTCGTAGTAAAATCTGAGAACTATACAGTAAATACTTCATTTGCAAAATGTCAATCAATCATCTCAGATTTCATTGTTCTTTTTTTTTTGTTTTCATAGCAATCATTCTTTGTTCTCATTCTCTTTTCGTTGATTTTCTTAACCTTCCGTTACCAGACATTTCACTTTCGATTAATGATACATACTACTTATATCTGTCGACATCAGTAGCACACACAGTATACGTATATAGATTTTATTGAAATAATGTTAACTCTTTTTAATTCATATTTAAAAGTGTATATCTTATAAAGTACATGCTTATTTTAGGAACATGCACTGAGAGTAGATGAACTTAAAAGTATATATAGAAAGAGAGAAGTAAATGTGTATTGATTATAAAAAGATGTTAACCAAATAATAGAAAATATAATTCTATTCAATATAATTCTATACTAAATATTTTCTGTTTAGCTTTATATGATAAATTTACTTGGAAACATAAGGATTCATTGAAACATCAACATTGAGATACTACAGGTACATCTAGCTGACGAGTCCAAAATAGGATGAAACACGCATCCTGGATTACACTGCTAGCTACCATACATCTTTGCTTATAATTCATTGAAACAGTTCAAATTACTTATCATTAACGTAGAGCTTGATACATGTACGCTGTTCCAAATTCCCATATTACATGAAGACAAGGTGGAATTAACATGTTAAATAATAAGAGAATAGAAATACTAAAGTATCAGTGATAATGAGGAAGACTAAACATTATGAATATTTATAAACAGATAGATAGTGGCTAGCAGTGGAATCTATGATGCACGTTTCGTCCTATTTGGGACTCTTCAGCTGGATGTACCTGACAACAAGAGACTGATCAATTGCAGTCCTAAATAACGATAGGAAGATACAAGTAAATAACATCAAGTGAATTGGGAATATTGTTTGAAAAAAGGGATGAAACGATATATATATGTGAAGAAATACTAGAACTCAAAAGCTAACGAAATACAGAAAGTAAATTCCTCTGAGTCATTTGACCTATTCTTAGACATGTTACCTACAGTCTTGATCAATTAATTCCGGCTATCGTGAAAACTCTAACCAAGCGATTTGAATCTATAAACATTACTCAGTTTATCAGTCGGTGATTTTATAAACTGTTGTCATGTCTTTATTTTCCTTTCCCTAACTTTCTTCTAACTTACTCATACACCAATCAACAATACACGGTGAAATAGATTGTGATTATTTATATGTAACACATCTTTCAATCACATCAATCTAAGATTTACAACCGTATCACAATCAGACCTTTATGAAATGAATTAACAGTCGAATGAAATATTAAAAAAAGATTTAGTAAGTGAACGAGATCTCTAATTGTTAAAATGTGAATGAACAGAATACCAATTTACAATAGCTAAATGATAACTATAAATTACAAGACTAAGATTAATAATGTAAGCCATCAATTTGTGGTGTGGGTTACTTATATAAGTAGTATATAACGGTGGTCAGGCATAGAATGTATTTCAGTAGAAGATCGATAAGGAACGCAATTAGTACAAAAATGTATGAACAATGAAATCTGAGACAATGGATTGATATTTTGCAAATTAAGTATTCACTAAATGGTTCTCAGATTTTGGTGAGATGCTCTGTGACTGGGTGTCACTTACATTCGATTGTCCCCACTGGTGTTCTTGTTCACTATAAATTGATCAGATAATAAAAGGCTATCCATCATACAAGGTTTTATCATAAAATAAAATAACATGTTTATACATAAAATGGTATTACAAAGTAAACATGATTAGATATCATGAACAGTTGCACAATATGTCAGTTCTTAAATTTATTCTCTCTTCAGTAAATTCAGTAAGACCTAGCGGTTAAGCGTTATTTGTTCTTGATCCATCATCTTAGAGATGTTTGGTTCCTTCTTATTATTATGAAAGCTCATTATAATAGAATGAATAACAGTATTTTATATTTTCATTTGTATTGGTTGTTTGAATATTCTCATCAACGTTTTGGATTGTTGTTAATCAGTGTGTTTTTATCATATGTACACATCAAGGTAATCCGCACAGTGGTAACATATGTCAATATGAGACCGATCAATTACAGTCCTAAACATCAATGAAAAGTATCAAACAACCAATATAAAAACCAGTTAAAACATCACCCTGTTGAACAAGTTAGTGACTATCTAGACTCAGTAGCTAAGTGGATAACGCAATAGCATTCGGAGAGAACGGTACCAGGTTCGATTCATCTCTGGGATGCAGGTAAATCAAACTGATAAGTCCCAAATATTAAAAAACAAATGTCCCTGATTTCACTACTAGTCAGAGTTCAACCCCATTTAAAACTACTTTATGTATGTGCTCATTCTCATATTAATAAGGAAATTTGGTAAGTTAGTAAATTGATATTATATGTTATTTACAACGGTAAATTATCGTCACGGAAAAATATAATATAATTCGTCTAAAAAGCTGAAGTTTCGCATTCAGGCTGCCAAACGGTACAAGGAGGCATCAAGCATATATGCACCACATGAATCAGTCAATTTGTGTGAGGGTTGTGATACTATTCAGGGGCCCAAACGGAGACAAATGGTTTTCTTAGGGAGCCACTCTTCGAGCTTTGATCCAAAGATTTAATTCACAAGATAGTAGGCCAACATTAAGAGATGCAGTCTCATGGTAGCCGGTGGCCAACAATAGGTCCATACGCTATTTGTTTCTTTAGGATCCTGGAGTCAATATGCATCATTGATTTGGAATCAGGGTTTTCCAACTCCCCTAGGTGAATCCTCCGTATCCATTAACTCGGTTAAATAGCCTGACATTCGCTTTTTGTCCTCTCAGTTTCCTAGAAAACACTCCCTTCATGAGGAGGTAGTGATTGGGACTTCCCTGGCAGAAGCTATATACGCGTGGCCATGTGAGATCATTTCGAGAGTGAGAGCTGACTCTCTTCACCCTCGACCCTACAATGGCACTTCGAGGAGTAAAATACGTGATAATATTAATGGTTTCAGGTTTATTTACTTATTTCAACCCAAAATTTTAATCCACTAGGAATAGACTAAAAGTTTTTAATCCTTATTAATTTCATAATACAATTCAGAACAAGTATTCCGACCAGCTTTATTAATTTTCATTCATAATGTCATTTACATTAGCATTCATATCCATCACGTATCACTTCAAACACCAAGATAATTCTCTCTGACAACAAAAGGTTTAGGCTCTTGGTGGTGACACTCATACTGAACTACTTTTTTTCAAAAAAACTTCGATTGATTTTAAGGTGATAAATCTTAATGAATTTAAGATTTAATCGACCAACAGTGATCCGCTTAGAGTTAATTTGATGTATATAAATTTAACTACTTGCAAGTAGCTCGTCGAACGTCCCTGCATTAACAAATATTCACAAAACGAATGAAAACTACTTCCAAAACTGTTAGTTTTATTCCAAAAACTATGGTACTCTCTGGATCCTATTCCAAAGATTGAGTAGATCATAAGGAATGGATCTCTACCGGAACCGTGGATAAGATTCAAAAAACGAAGAACAAGGAGGCAGCAATTGACAACAGTTGAACAAGAACAGAGAAAGTCAAGGCACAAGCTGAGTACACTGAAGCTAACAAGCAAGTGATAAAGAGCATTAAAGCTGACAAGCAAAAATACGTTGAAGACCTAGCAAGGACAGCAGATAAAGCTACAAGAGGAGGAAATATGAGATAACTATGTGACACAACGAAGAAACTAGAAGGGAAATATAGTAAATCAGAGAGACCGGTCAAGGAGGAGGAGAATCAATAGGACGAAACGGCCGTCCAGTGCTTCCAGGTTTTCAATTGTGGTGGTCTAACATCAATCGGTTCATGATCTCAATCAAAAACTTAATAATCTCCACAACCCCTATACTAGATATTTAGTAGTTGGAAAGACAATAATTTAATGATTTATTATCATACATTAGCTATGTCCCTACATGAATCAACTTACAGGTTTTGATGAACGGTGTATCAGTATGAATAATGTATCTAACTTATTTTCTTCTTTTACTCAGAGGTTGCTTAGTTTTACATTTGATGAAATGAGGATGAGGTTTAAAAAGTACCACTGACTGAATATCTATAAAATTTTCATCTTCCGTATTTAATAAGTATCTTACAACAAGAGAGTAGTATATATAGAACTTTTATAAATTCTATTATTTTTATTATGCTATAAATGGTACTAATTCGTAAATGTAAAACTAATCTCCTGTATTTATCATAAGGTTTTGTCGAACATCACTCCATCAATGATGATGGAATATATCAAATAAAAAAGCGATTCACGCAGTCTACCTTTAAATCATCTATTATTAAAACACATATCAGAGTAAATTCACTTGGTATTATTTACTTGAATCTTCCATTGATGTTTAGGACTGCAATTGATCAGTCTCTTATTGGCATATGTGCATACCGTGCGCACTGCTGCGATATTGCCTTAATTCACAAGCACTTTAGGCAAAGATAGATGGTAGCTAGTATTGGAATGCAAGAAGCGCGTTTCGTCCTATTTAGGACTCGTCAGCTGGGTGTACCTGCATCTCAGGATTGATATTCATTCTGGGACTCAAACCCAGTACTGTTCGCTTCAAACTCCATCGCGTTATCCACTTGACTACCCCCATTTCACAAGCAAGTGGTTATCAGGACTAATTGAAAAACTTGATGGCGTTTGAAATGAACAGTACTGGGTTCGAATCCCAGGGTGAACATCAACTCTGAGATGTAAGTACATCCACCTGACAAGTCCTAAGTAGGACGAAACGCGCTAGCCATTATCTATCTTTGCTTACAACATATCAGAGCAGAATAACCATTAAACAATAAGTTACATTTTTCTATACTTAAAGCATTACAAAGGAAAACTAATAGACAGTTTCTCATCTATTTCCAAGTGCACTAAATGTATTTATCTTCTTAAAGACTTAATGTTTGTTAGTTCATTCACATAACTTTATTTGATATAAAAAAAACATACTAATTTTTATAAAGGGATAGGTAACTGGTAAAACTGAACATTTGCACTCATAGTCAATGTTAGTATAAATAACTGGGAGTGAAAAACTTTTTGATTATCTGCAAAATATGAGAATTATATGACAATAAATAGACTTTATCCTTTAAAAAAACTGCACAAATAACACATGGATAGATAGATTGATTCAAATTAAATACTTGATAGTGTTTGATAAGTTTATCTATGATAGGGATTAATTCAGAAATATCGTAATTTACCGATCCTAAAGTTGGTACTATATCTTGTGACCGCCGATTAGAGGGCAGCGACTTATCGATCGGATCAATGACGCGTAAAACATGTGCGAGCAACGTAGAGTCCTGATTGGTCCTGCTTTTCGCCTAGCCCAGCCAGTTGAGTCCAGAACACCAATCTCAGCCTCTGCAATATGAATCATTTATTTCAAACATACTCGGTTTATATACCAACCAGACAGACCATATCGTACCAAGAAAATAGGAAACAACGTTTATACAAGATTTGGCCAAACGTGGCTGTGAATGAGGGAGATAGTAATTAATAGACAGGCCATAACTCAAGAATGGTAAATCGTATAATAATAGTCTATGGGTCAAATTAAAGCTTATAATAAGAGCGACATGAATGTGAACAGTTTAGTTACATAATAATTATACGATAAAAAATATACTCATAGTATTGGTCCATAAATGGATCCCAAAAGTTACCATTCATTATTCTTATTGAAATATAACAGTTGATTTCATAATTACATTACAAATTCTATTCTTAATCAATACTACATGAGATATATCAGCAACCCATAATAGTGAGTTAATAGATAATCTAAAGTAATTTCTGATTGGATATAATTTATTCACACGTGTAGTATATAAGAAATCCAATTCCTTCACCATTCATTATTAATTTACTAACTACCATTGTACTGAACATGAACACGAGTGGGGACGATCGAATGTATTTAAACGCAGAATTACAGAACAGATCACTAAAATCTAAGAACCATAGAGCAAATACTTAATTTGCAAAATATCAATCTGTTGTCTCAAATTTCACTGTTCCTGAATTTTCATATCAAATACCTTCTGTTTTTGTTCTTTCCTTCTTAATCTTCTACTGAAATACATCCTATTCCTGACTAACGTTATATACTATTTATGTGGATAAAAGTGGTTCACATCACACTATTATATGCTGCCATTTCCCTATACAGAATAAATTATTCAGTATTTGTCTGAATAAGTTTTATTTAAACACATAAACAATAGTAGAAGGAGGCACCAAACAGATATGCAACACATAAATCATTCAATTTGTAGGAGAACGCGATTAATTTAATTGAAACAGTTATTATTATAACCAATTGTACCAGTGATTGTTTTACTGTGCTCGTTTGTTTAACTGTGCTAAAGACAGCCACATTATTGCTCTATTATCTTTCGATTGTGACCTTGCACGGGTCCGGTTACTCTCGGTAACCACGCTTGTACTCCTTTGTCACGATCTCGGTATCCTTTCGATACCACGAGATCGAAAAACAAATACATCTCGACTACAGTCATCAATTGTCTTCTGATATTTGGCCCTCGGGGGATTTTATCGGTTAACTGGCACGTAGTTTTCTTGTAGTGGTATTCATAGCCAAACGCTACTCGACACCACGCTACATACTCCCCAGACGCCCAAACTGAATAAGTAAATATATTTGATCCATAATAACACTAATGTACCTATCAGTCGAGCTATGGACATTATCAATGATTGTTTAGAATCTGGTTTAGATTTGAATTTACGATGCCCATTAGATCCATCAGAGGTTATAAAATGCTTAGAATTACGTTTAAGATCTACCTTATTCATATTTCGAGGTCAACTTTACAGACAGAAAGAGGGTATAGCAATGGGCTCACCAGTTTCTCCGATTGTAGCGAATTTATTCATGCATTCCCTAGAAACCAGTGCAATCGCAAAAAGTTTATGTTCACCAGAGTTATGGTTAAGGTATGTAGACGATATTTTTATTATCGATAAACGGGATGGTCTAGAAGAACTATTTAACAATGCAAACAGCATTTCTGAAAACATTAAACTAACTAAGGAATTAGAATCAGTTGACCACAAACTAGCATTTCTAGATTGTTTGGTTGAACGTCGACACAATAATAAGAAGTTAAAAATAAATGTTTACAGAAAATCAACACAGTCCGAGAGATACTTGGATTTTAATTCAGCCCATTCGCAGAGCACGAAAATTAATTTAGTAAAAAATCTAATGAACAGAAGTACTAAGATTGTTACAGACAAGGAAGACCAACGAACCGAATTAAATAAAGTATTTTCTACTCTTAGGGATAACAACTACCCAAAAAGGTTTTTAAAGAAGATTATTGAAAATGAAAGAAAAACTAAACTAGAAAGTATACGAAAAGAATGGAAGTACACCGTAGTCATACCTTACCGTAATGAAACATCAGAAGAAATCAAGCGGATTCTAAACAAACATGATATAAGAGTGTATTTTAGAGCGAATAACACATTAAGATCGACATTAGTGAAAGTTAAGGACAAGTTAGCAACGGAAGAACAACAGAACATTGTGTATGAGATTCACTGTCATGACTGTAATGCTACTTATGTTGGAGAAACATCCAGGCAATTGAATGTAAGATTGAAGGAACACTAACAATGCTTGAAAAATGTCCCAAAATCCTCGGTCGATTTAAAGAAACTTGAAAATAAGTCAGCGATAGCGTTACATGCGTTAGAAACAGGACACAAGATTAATTTTGAAGGGACCAAAATACTTCAAAAAGGTTTTAACACCCATAAAGAAAGATTGACAGCAGAAGCGCTGCATATATGGGCGAACAAGAACAGCCTAAACCGAAAAGATGGTATTCAACTGGCAACTACCTGGCAAATTTCGTTTGCCAAGTAAATTTGGAACCTATCTCTTGTTTAAACCTGTTTTTTAATATCACATGCATCGTTATTATTTTTGAATGAATTCAATGAGTTTTTTAAACAATACAATTTATTCACTTGATATTGTTTTACTTGAATCTTCCCATTGATGTTTTAGGACTGAAATTGATCAGTTTCTCATTGGCATGTGTGAAGCGAACGGTACTGAGTTCGAGTCCCAGAGTGAACATCAACTCAGATGCAGGTACATCCAGCTGACGAGTCCCAAGCAGGACGAAACGCGCGTTCTGGATTCCACTGCTAGCCACTATCCATCTTTGCTTATAATACAATTTATGTTTTGACATGTACATCGATGTTTCATTATCAATTTTTCATCTTTGAACTTGAACTTCATTTATTCCTTCATATCAATCTCTCACACATACATACATACCTACACACACATACGATTTGTTACTCAGTTAAGTATTTCCATGTAGTTGATTTCTCCACATGATTTCTAGTTAACTGACTCATTCTATCCTATTTTACAAAAAATCAACATCCAAATATGATTGGTTTAACACAGTATAATCCTGATTGTTAAAAAGCTACATATTTCTTTGATAATTTTGATTTTGATTATTACCCTGAAGAAGTCCAGACAAGTTAGCTGGACGAAACGTTGGGATTAGTTAAATTTCAATCGCTGAGAATATTTCAAATATAATTTTCACATATAATGACTTCTTTATACTCGGCGCTCAATTACTGTCAAACTATTCGTTCTAATCTTGACGAATATTCGTATAAATAATAATAATAATATTATTATTATCTCACTCTACTTTTTTCTATAAAACAATTTATCAACAAAGTGTACATGGGGAAGTGCATAGTGAAGAAATGATAAACGACCTTCTATTGACAGTTATCAAGACACAATGAATGTTTTGTGGCTTGATTTATGGAAATATTACGATTTTTATTCATTGATGAATTACTAACTAGGAATAAGATTGTGTATCTCATTTTTATTTATAATCTGTTCATAAGATGGATGATAATACTATACTTAGCTGCCTAAACAGAAGTAGATAAAATAAAGTTCGAGTCCATGACCTGCTTAATGGATTATGAGTACTTTATTCACTAAACTACTATTACAACCACATTTATTCATATAAATTATAAAAAAGTAATTTATCATTATGTTATACGACCCAGACATTTTACAACTTGAATTATATAGCGTTATCCTATGTAGAAGATACAAATAACAAGAATCTTAGTGGGAAAAATTTGACCAGAGTAAGACTAGAAAGTAATGAACAATGTTAAATTTTTAAGGAGTAACATTAAGATTGTTTTAATAATAGAAAAAAAAAACAATCTTGTAGCTGTCATATATAGGGTATTAAGGATGAGTGCTGTCACAGTAATTAATGCGCTTAACTTTCAAAACATAGGCTATAGATTAGAATCTCACTCCACATACTTCGATATGGACAACTTGTAAATGAATCAAATAAGTATTATGGATGGAGATAAGATGACTCAACTGAGCAGTAGGCTGGTTGTAGAGTATACATTTAAAGTAAACCTGATATACTGACAATTCCTTAATAGATTGTTATCCATCATATTGTACCATTAAATAATCAAGGTGATTTTTTTCATGGGAGTACTACAAATAGCAATATAGACCAAATGAAAAAAACTGGATTCATTTCGTATAGACAAACAACTACATAGAAGGGAGAAAACCTAAAACAACAGTTTAATCACGCTCATTAGAACTGACTCATGAAAAACAGTATGACGAAACCCCATGGAAAATTCAGATAGCTAAATAACATTTCAGGTATAAAAGCAGACACGTCAAATAACTAGAGAAGTTCTTAGATTACAACTTGTAACCAATAGTGAACACAAATACCAACTGGAAATTTTGTGGATGTTTTAAGCTCTTCATTCTTAGAACACGAACTAGAAGATTCTCGAACTATTTGGCGTGATTCAAATACTTAGTTATTGTATTAGTCGCTGCAGAAGTAGTAAAGTTTGTGATTGTAAAGTAATTCCTTCTATGTCACTCAATTATGATCTATTTCGTTTCGAATGGTTTCTTAACTGCATGAACACTGTACAATTAAGTGGTTAATACTGACCATCAAGTTACGTATTCACTGTGTTATAATAGGGTGGTGATTAGAGTACTTGGTGTTTTGAAAATGAATATCTGACTTTCGATCCACTTATTTTGGTCCGAGGAACCAAGTGGGACTACGAATCATCACATTAAAAAATGTAACTCAAAGCCGCGAACATAAAACCCAGTGCTCAGTAGAAGCTATCCTGAATGCAATCTAGAGGAGACTGGTCAGTACCATTTAACAAACTTCCCTGGTCACAAGTTAAAACTATTCTGCTCACCTTTCAAGTAAAAATTCGCTCCGATTCTAAATCTTACCTAAGTAACCAATAAAGTAGGAATAAATAGGAAGTTAATTCTTCCCCTTGATGTCGAGTATTTAGGAGAAATGTCGAAAAGCAGACAATTCGGCGTGTATATGGGTGAAAAGTAAACAGTTCAGAGACATTTCAAACATAGTAACAGAAAGGTTTTTCGCATTAATTCCCCCTGCTAGGCGGAAACGGAACCTTCCTGGCGCGTCTTCTCATTATTTCCCTCTTATTTTCTAACTCAATATCCTCCATATTTCCCACTTATTTGTCTTCATTTCACCTTTATTGGCTGCTTAGGTATCATTTGACAAAATTTATACATCAAGGAATATTTTCGTTTTATAAAGCATCCCATTGTCTATTTGTCTTACCTACTAATTTTAGCAAATCTCTTGTTTTGGTGAATTTAGTACCTTAAGCTACTACAATTTTATGAAGTATTAAGATTCGCTATCAGTTAAGATTTTATAGTTGTAGTTAAGTATTAAAGGATGAAACGTGGCCTAAAGTGAAAAAACCGTAATTATTCTGAACTTGATGTACAGAATCATTGTCCACAGTGCGATTGAAAACTGACTAGAAGAATGTACTTAAAGGAAAGTGAGGCGGTTGTCCAGTGGTTAAGAAAATTATTTTTCGATTACCAAGCCCTAGGTCCGAACCCCACTCTGGGTAACTGGGAGGTATAGTTAACCCTCATATTTAATGTGCCTCATAATCAAGTACTCGATGAGTGAGTTTTATTCATAATTGCCTGAGTACAATCCTATACCTACATACACGAATTAAGAAATGTCACACCTCTCATAAACGTATAAGAAAAATCCTTACCACAGGCGTTCCAGGAGCTTTCGACTTAATTAGGAGTATATGTCAAAATAGATGACGATTTATAGCCATATAAATGAATAAGACCTTCCTATCAAATACCTTCAGCCTGAGCTCAGAAATAATCACACGGTGATTCCACTCCAAGTGAGTAACGATCCATATATACCCCTTCATCGGTAGACGGATATCTCACCTACCCAACAAGTGACACCAGGCGAGTATTCCGAATTCGTTCCGACATTTGGTCACCCACTAGGGCTGATGAAACTCCCAAGGTCAGTGAAGTCCCAACACGTCACTTCGTTTGATCAAAGTAGATATAGACAAAGACTAATCCCTAGACAATATCACTGATCCAAAGATAAAAAGGCGCATCTTATACATCTTTGCTTTTTTACTCAATGCTTTACAAAGAACATTCTCGGTTCTTGGGCACGTAAAATTGTATCACATTCTGTAGTGAACAAGAACACCAGTGGGGTACAACCGGACGTATTTAACATAACGTTACATGACTTGTTAATAAAATCTAACAATCATAAAGTGAATGCTTAATTTGCAAAATGTCCATCGATTGTCTCAAAATGACTCAGACTTCATTGTTCTTGCATTTTCATACAAATTGCATTCTGTTTCGATTCTTTACTTTTCGACCCTCCTGTCTCTCTGCTGTCAGACCTTCTGTTCACGACTAACACCATATACTACTTATGTCAATATAAGTAGCACATACCACGATTCGACTAACTCAATAAATGATTCTCTGTGTAGATCACCATCTGAGATGTTAGACGAGAAAAGCGTTATTGATAAAAGATCGTTTTCGACAAAGCCAAATATGGTGAAATTAAGCAACCTTGACGAGTACCACTTGACTTTGGCAACCCGGATATCAGTTCTCTAGAAGTTACGACTTGTCTAATATTTTCTGGTAAGAGATCCTTCAAGGTATATGTGCTTCTTTGATGTCTTTCGATGACAGACGTTTCAACAAACCATTCAAAGTAGCTTTGAGATTAAGAAACATAATTATTGAGAATCGCTAAGTACAGCTACAATCAACGGAAGGGGAATATTTCATCTATACATGACTATTGGGTGTAGTATTTTAACTAAACCTTAGTCAGACTAGTTCCTTCATGGTTAACCCAAAAAGTAGTAACCTACGAATATTCTCTACTCTTACCGGCCATGTTTCACTGCCATAAAGTAGGACGGAACGAACTGCTGCGCAGTAAACACGTCCTTTGGTTGATAGACGGATATCTCGCCTACGCCATAAATGACGCAAGTTGGCAAAAGCTAGTCGAGCCTTCTGTATCCGTGCTGAGATTTCGTCACACACCAGACCACAAGGGCTGATGAGACTTCCAAGATAAGTGAAGCGGTCGACACACTCAACTACTTCACTCCCTATCATTAGTTCGGGTGTCGATGTAACCCAATCCTGAAGCAACATTTTGCATTTCGAGGGGGAGAATCGCATCCCGAACATGCTTGCATTGTTGCTTAGAGTGGTCAGAAGACTCTGCATTTTGTCAGCGTCTTCACCAAATAAAACTATGTCATCAGCATATTCTAAGTCAACAAGTGAACCTCCCGGTAGAAGTTCAACCCCTGGAAATTTAGATGAGGAGAGTGTTATCTCTAAAAGTACGTCGACGACAAAGTTGAACAAGAATGGAGAGAGTGGACAGCCCTGACGAACACCACTTGAGGTAATCAATTCTGATGACAGTTCGCCATAAGCTCTCACTCGACCAGTTGTGTTCGAGTAGAGAGCCTTTATAAGGTTAATGTACTTCTTTGGTACTCCTTTCAGTGACAAACACTGCCATAGAACCTCACGATCAACAGAGTCGAATGCCGCCTTAAGGTCGAGAAATACTACCATTGTGGGGCGTCTGAATGTGTGTCTGTGTTCTAGAACCTGACGTAGTGTGAATATCTGATCTATACAACCACGTCCAGGTCGAAAACCAGCCTGGTTTTCTCTAGTCTGCTCTTCACGAGCTTTGATTAGGCGTCGAAGTATTATTGAAGCTAATATTTTAGACACTATATTAGTCAAACTGATTCCTCTGTGATTGTCACAAGAGGACTTTTGTCCTTTCTTATAGACTGGCACAATCAGTGATTGAGACCAGTCAGATGGGATTACGTCCAGTTCCCAAATTCTACCTAAGACCTCAGTTAATCTCATTGCTAATACTGGACCACCATCCTTAAAAATCTCAGGAGTAAACCTGTCAGGGCCTGCTGCTCTCCCTCGTTTCAGATTTCCTATGGCTTTTTCAACTTCGTAAAGAGACGGAGGACCTACATTAACTTGCCATTCAGGTTGACTGGAGATCGTGGGAAACCGAAGTGTGGCTGAAGGCCAGTTGAACTGATCCCTAAAGTGTTCTGCCCATCGATCCAATCTCCTGGATTGAGAATGAATAATATGTCCATCTTTCTCTGAGATTGTTTCGCTAACGGTCGGGTTCCTAATTCCGGTTTCCTTAACGAGTCTGAACAATTGTCTGCTATTACCTATTGCCGCTGCCTTTTCCATCTCTCTTGCTTTCGCTACCCACCACTGTTCGCGATCATTGCGTAGACTTCTTGTCAGCTTGCGCTTAAGCTGACTCCGCTCTTCATTATGTTCAGAGCCAGGTGGAATGAGTTTCCGAGCATCTATCAGTGCGATAGATGCTGCTGAGATCCAGTGTTGCTCCCTAACCTTCTGGTTTACCTTACTAGCAGATATCACTGCTGTTTCCACAGCTTTTCGGATATCATTCCATGCTGCATCGGGGTGGGCATCACATACATGGCTGCCTAACTGTTTTCCTAGTTGTTCCTGAAATATACTCTTAGCTTGACTATCATTAAGTAGGGCCCTAAGAGGTTTCCTTGCAGCGTCTTTCCTACGTCCAGTAAGACGCAAGCAAATACGCGCTCGCACTAGAGCATGATCTGAATCTAGGCATGTGCTCCAGAATGAGCGACAGTCTTCTATCGAGCCCCTCCATCGGTGGCTGATAGCGATGTGATCTATTTGGGTCCAACGTTGGGACGAATTAGGGGGTCGCCATGTTAAAAGATGTTTTTCCTTATGCTTAAAGTTAGTATTTGCAAGGAACAGGCGGTTATCTGAGCATAGCTGCAACAGACGGTCGCCATTATCTGTTCTTTGAGCCACGACACCATAAGATCCACCTAGGTGTCTTTCCCTATCGCTTAGTTTACCTACTTGAGCATTAAAGTCACCGGCCACTATTACTACATCCGAGCGCCTAGCTTTTCGGAGAAGGTCCGAAAGCTTTCTGTAAAACTCATCTTTTACATCATCTGAGCTGCAGTCAGTGGGAGAATAGGCAGAGACGACGAAGAGGCAACGACGAGTGTCCCTATCTTTCCGGATTCTTACTGTTCCGTTCAGTCGGACAGCGCACAAACGACTGTCTACTGGGATCCACTCTAAGAGAGCTAGTTCTGCCCTAGGACTCAATGCTATACCTACGCCGGCGAGGCCACGGGAAGCAGAATCAGGGCTTCCAGATACACGAAGCGTAAATCGAGTCGGTTCTTTATTTTGGCATGGTGAGGTCAAATGAATGACGCTACTCGGATCCTGTATGCGCGTTTCGGAGACGCAGCACACATCGATGGCGCGAGATTCTAAAGTTTTAGCTAAGGAAGCCTGCTGTCCTATTTGGCAAAGTGTTCGTACGTTAAAAGCTCCTACGTGTAGTTTAGAGCGTGGTTTCAGGAGACCAGGAATGGCGTTCCACGTACTCGAATCGTTTGCCCTAGCGGTGCGAGGTGATAAAGAGACGTGAGGAGGGTTAGTCATGGAGATAAGAGAGGTATTAGGAGGTGTAGGAAGGATTTGAATGTGACCACCTTGGTCTCGTGTGCTGTTACGGGTATGAGGGCTGATGTCACTTCCCGGCTGCCCACACCGTGGAAGGGTATTTCTTGAGGAACCTGAAAAGGAAATTGGATTAGTGTTGGTCTTGACGACCTGGGAGCGTGACCGCAGAGCCCAAGGGACAACTGCTTGAGGCCGGTCGCGCACGGCCTTTTTGTGGAAGGTTTTTGACGTGTTAGCTCCGTTCTTCAAAGGGCCTTACCGCCGGAGACGGAAATCCGTGAGGTAAGGTGAGGTGTGACATTTTTAGGGTCGACCTTTTCTAACCCCTTCCTTACTTGTGGGAAGGCAGCATCGCTGTCATGCTGGTTGTCCGAGGGAAACACCTTACTGCTGTCACACTCCTCTACAGTCAGCAGTACGACTTCGCCCTCAGACCTTGAGTTGCTGCTTTTAGTCTTACCGTCCATCAATCGACCTGCCTGGCATGGTAGAACCTACAGGAACATATGTTCCAGCCAATATAGCTCGGTTGGGTCACCATGATAGGCAAAACCGACCACCGCGTCAAGATAGCAGCTTTGGTCGGGTCCCAGTCTTACTCTCGAAGATACTTTACTAGTAACCTTTGTCTAACACGGCTCCGAAAAAGTCGATAACTTCGAACCGGTGCAACATTTTGAGTTACCGATTACCAGCTTTCTTTTAATGCCTTCCGTATGTTAACGGTACGATATTACCGTACTAGCTAATGAAACCTAGTATCCCATCTGAAAGTGTTCAAACAATGAAAGACAGATACATTGTTTAGACCTCGACCTCAGAAAATTAGGGATAACGTTTACCAACCTAAATCCCTGGCATCAGTTTGAGATAAACGACACGAGTGAGTAGGTAAAAGTGCAGAGTTACAATACCTTAGATTTCTATACCGTCGATACTTCTTTTTAAAGTGTCTGAAAAGGAAACCAGATCAATAGTGGACTTGGTGAGGCAAAATTGACAACTGCTTGAGATAGGTCACACACTAAATAAAGTGTGTCGGCACCACTACCACTTGTGAGTTGTAAAAAAAAGTAGTACGGTCATTCTCAAAGACCAACAAAACGCATCCGGCCTCTCGTTAAGAGAACCACCAGTAGTATTTTAGACGCAGTCGCATTCCAACTACAATGAATAAGTAGTGTGGTAACCAGTTTTCCGGACTGATTGGATTGCTACAAACTGACCCATGTAGTACGACAGGATACAAGTGATATTTGGAATTTAGTACAAGAATAATTAGTTAGTCGTAAATAGAGTAAAAGCTGTAGCATGTGCATTATTTCCGTCACCCACACTACATCCACATATAATGAGATGACCAAGACTAATGCATTATGAAGGCAGTAACTGTTTCAAGGACATTAGAAACTAAGCATAGAGAATCGAGAACAAAAAGCAGATTCATGGAATAAAAACCCATGCGACTATCCTACAACTCGTTTAGAGGTAGGCAAATAATGAACTCAAAGTCGCCACAGAACAAATCCAAATAACTTGACATCCCCAAACGCTGGTCACTAAAATTGCAAGAACCCCTAATACGTAGTCTGAGCCTACTAACACAACTCTTACGAGCGGATCCCATGTCTGACCATACCTAGTTCTTTCTACTTCTACACTGGCGAACATTGCCCATTGCAGTGGACAGTGTTTAGGGGCATGTCCAAACCACCTCGTTAGACGACGGTTCAGCACACTGCTAACTGACTTGCCATCTGTAACCAATACTCAGCACCCGTCAGTACTGCTTGCTTGATGGTCAATACATGCAAGGATACTGCTTTAGGTTCATCCATGGTCTGATACGGGTTACCTATAAATACCCATCACATTTTGAAGGCCGTCTTGGAGCCCTAAAGCAGAGCTGTGACGTAGACTCGTTCTTTTGTTAACAAGTGGACATTCTGCCTACGCCAAAGGTAACGCAAGTTGTCAAAACCAAGCGAGTTTACTGAAAGTGTTGCGATTTTTCGGACCTCAACTTATCATACCCGACGATATATCAGATATAAGTGAAGTGGCCAATATGAACAACTGACTTATTACCTGGGACCAATTCAGGCGCTGACGAAACACTGGATCTATACGGCGGGAAACGCCTGGTACAAAACGAAAACTTTTGTAATCTTTACAGACAAAACAGTTCACATGTCAATTAAAACTAGACCACCGTGAAAAACCTGGAAGCACGGGACTGCCGTTTCGTTCTAGTAAGGGACTCCTGTTTTCATGTCGCAAATCTCCCATATTACAGTGAAGGCGTCTAGCGGGCACTGGTAATGGTGACTAAATTCCAGATTTTGACCAAAACATATCAATACATTTGCTTTAGAAGTTACGCAAATGTGGTTAGTCGACTGAAAATTATTCCGAACCTCACCAGGTAAATAGAACAGAAACTTGTCAAACAGAAGTGAGGCATCGTTCAAGAACAATTTAATTGAAATCGCCAAAAGATATGAGAACATTTACGTGGCCTGTAAAATGTCCACTCAGGTTTATGATCAGTTTGACACAACGGAAAACAAACCGTTATTTTACAAAATACAAAAAGTGCTAGACATTAAGAGCCTTAGATGGCTTAAAACTTAGTAAACCAAGCCCAAAACAAACGAAAAACTAAAGATATAAAAGATCACAAAATATATAGTTATGTTCCAGTGAAATAACATGATAAACCCCAAATATACGTATATACACCGTGCTAAGAAAAATCCTGCAAGCAGAGTTCATACGAATTAACGCGGACAAAGTTAGGAGTTGAAAATGCGAAACTAAAAGAAATAGGAAATCAGTGGGAACTATTAACCACAACTTGAGGCCTGTGGAGGTATTTGTGGGGAATAGGGCGGTTAAGGAGTTTTGCTACAATAGGGTAATCCTCAGTATTGTGAGTCTGGACATTGTCATTAGAGCTTAAAGAGGGATTAATTTCCGATACTGGAGTAAGCAGGAGGGAATCACCAAACAAATTGTTAGACTTTTGATTAGATGTTTGGGCATCAACATAAGCATACCCATGGTAATTTTCTTGCGGACTATGCCAGTACGTTTCCGGAGGTGAGTGATCACCAGTGGAGAAGCTTTCATCATGACTTTCGGGTTGGGGAGACAAGTTAAGAGCACCACCCCCCTCAATTTGCTCAATTGCCATCACCAAATGTTCAAGTCGTGCAGCAGTATTGCTTGTGCTGTCAGGCTGAGGAGATGCTGAACAAATCGATGTGCTACTATTGAAAGAAGTAAGTGGGGATGACTGGTGTGTATCGGTGCTTTCAGGAGAAAAGTGGACGTAATTCGTGCGAGATGAATCGTATATGCCTTCAACCTCGACTCGTCGACGTCGATTCCGCATACAATCCGGCCGGTCCTCTGCAAAAATAAGAACTTTGAAGGATCTCATACTTACTTAAGTCATCAGATTTGCGTTTTCTAGAAGTCCCCGTTGAACCAGACAACTCTGACGAGACTGGATTCAGTTGCAAACCAGCTGACTGTCGGTACACAGCTACTTCGCTTTCCAGTAAACTAACACGCATGAGTAGCGTGTTGATATATTTGGCGGTCAGTTGTAATATTGTCGCCTAACCGAATAAGTGTGAAAAAAGTTAGTTACCTTGCTCATCTTTTCTCCGTCTGATATGGACGGCAATAGGATACGGAGAGAGTCGAACCCCGCGTTGATACTTTGCATCCGCCGTCGCTCATTGCTATTGGCAATTTCCCTACGAACTCTTTTTTCTTGATCATGATGACCGTGAGCGATAACAGCTGTGTCTCCAGATGGTCTACGTATAAGATTAAGAATAGACAGCCAAAGAATTTTAAAACTTCGATAAAAATCACAATTGAGTTAGCATACAATCACTTAATATAACTAACAATCATATCAAAACAAGTAAAAAATGTATTAGGGAGCCTGTATACAGAAATTGTAAACCATAACTCAAAAGCAATATGGCGTCACGTGAGGAATCTTACCTTGAAGATTTTTCACAACCATCAACTGGCATTTCAGAGACGAAGAGCTTATTTTCCATCAAACATCAAATACACTAACTCTTCAGGCACTAATTATCTAGAGAATTAGGAGTGACGACGTTAACAATATCCAAAGATTGTAAGCAAGTTGCTACCCACCACGTCTACGTAGTGCGTACGTAGCGCGCACAAGATGGCTGACGTAGCGCATTTTTATGTACAAACAGTGAATTGAGGAAACCATTTATCATTAGCCTCATAATTCCGGTAATCACATGTTAATTCTCAGTAAAGTTTATTTTGAGCCGCCCTTAAACAACAAGCCTAGGGTTATCATTCAACAACCTGTAGTCTGTAACCAAACGAATTCAGGGAAGACCTAATCATAACACTAAATTCCGTGGTTCTTCCTGCTCACATGACGGCATGCTGACTGACTTCACGAGGTGTCACAGCGATAAACCTACACGTAATTTAATTAAATTAAAGGAAACCATGTAATGGTAATATGTTACCTTTGATGAATAATCTTCTTGGAATTTAAGTATTATAAACATATGATTGAAAGTTCAGCAAGAAATTTGTCGGCCAGTAGGATTTATTTAGTTTTGGCCAACCGTGTATGATATTCAGTGTAATGATTCATTCTGTTTCCCTTTATCCAGTCTCAAGGTAACAGTTACCGTTGGTTAGGTTTTGTGTTTATGTCTGCATTTGTTTATTAATGCCATGTATATTATTGACATTATCGCGGTACGATATTAGTTTTCTTTCTTTCGTTTCAGTAACTTTATGTCTCTTGACGCACGGCAAATATTCCTTGTTTGAAGAGTGCGAGGCCAGTGACGCGTCTTTTTTAACTGGTCTTCCTTTCGAGTTTGCATACATTTAGACGAGTTGTATGATTTATTAAACCCCATAATAATGGATAACCCCAAGTATCATACATTATTTTATATCTTTCAGTAAAGAACAACTATGATAAGTACTTTCCTCCTCATCAGTACGTCACTGCATCATTTTTCCCTTCTTATTCACCTGTACTATTGCGTCATTTAGTTCTAGAATAGTTTCGGTCAACTCAATCAATATTTTCGGGCAAACGACTCCATCATTGGTTCGTCACATGGTAGTGCTTCGAAAATTTTCTAAAATCACTTCAGCAGTTCGGAGAATCACACATCTTGTTAGTTCAAGCAACTTTTATTCAGTTTGTCTATACAGTAAAAACGTTCTTAACAACCTTGAAATAACCGGCCTGTTGGTCAAAAATGGATTTTAGGGGTGAAAAAAATTCTCATGGAGTTAGTCTTGTTGGAAATATCGTGAGAATACTTAACAAAAAACAGCTATGTAAGTCAAAGTTTCGAGGTTTTATGCTTAGATTTTCAGTGGTTTTATGTGAAGTTGGGCAAGACACTTATTTTCTTATGATCAGTCAGCTACACCAAGGATCAGTGAATTAGTGTTTAAGAATACTGAGCAATAGGAATGTCTGGGTCGTTATAAGAGAGAGTTATAACAGTGGCGACGGGGATAGAGGAAAACACATTTAAGATGTCAATATCAAATAACCATCTCAACTGAATACTAGAACAACGGCAAGCACAAATGCGGTTGTTATAGTTTCCAACACAACACCTTAACATCCCCTGCTCGAGTTCACATGCTATTTCAAGTACATCCTGCGATGCAGTTACTAGTTGCATCCCAGAATTCATATATCATCCTGAAAGTAGAAATACCTTTCTCACATGGTTAAAGCGTTTGGAAAATACGTATAGAATAAAATTCTGTAAACAAGATGACTCATGGAAGACTCGATTGTTGATATTTAAGTTGGGAAGCGATGAACATGCACGTTATCCTGACCATGTATTGCCAAAGTTACCTTAAGAGCTCACTATTGAGGAGACTTATTGTCCGAGACGTCCTGTACCATATACTGCCATTGAACTAGTAAATCATGAACTTAATTGTTTGCAACAAGTTGGCGATATCATAGTTATGGGTTCAACTGGCAGTGAGCTTTTGATCGACTACATCAAGTCCTTGACCGAGTGGCGGAGTATGGTTTCCAACTACGTGGAGAAAAGTGTATCTGCTTCATGCACTCGATGAAATACCATGGTTTCATCTCAGATAAGAACGGTCGCGGACCAGACCCTGCCAGCATTGAAGCCATTCAGAAGATACTCGCACCAACTAACGTCTCTTTTTTTAAATCCTTCTTAAGATTAATCAGTCATTACGACACATTCTCGCTTGAGATGCATTGAGATGAGGGGTCCCCTGAATGAAATACTATTGAAAAATAAACCTTGGCAGTGATCAGGAGAATGTCAAGCGTTTTTCAACAAAGTCAAACCAATGCTCAACTCAAAGCTTCTTTTAACGCACTTCGATCCCAGATTGGGACTTGTTGTTGTATCTGATGTATTTAATCATGGAGTTGGAACAATGATATCTCACATGTTCCCGGACAAATCAGAAAAGACAATTCCTCATATTATTAGATCACTCACCCAGCCGAGCGGAACTACGGTTAAATTGAGAAGGAAGCATTTACAATCACTTTTACTGTTAAATGGTTCCATAAAATGTTCTACGGACGTACGCTTGCTGTACTGACAGACCACAAAATTTTGGTTGTAATCTGTGGTTCTAAGAAATGAATCTTTGTAAATACGGCTAACAGATTACAGCGCTGGGCAACAATTATTTTGGGCTATGATTTCATTATCAAGTGTCAGCCAACAAATATTATCGGTAAAAGCGACTCTGTCTCTCGATAAATTGGAGTTCAACATCCTGGACAAGAGGACATAATCAGTGCCTCCACAGCAGTAGATCCAGAAATACGGAGTATAGTAACAGATGCCATTTGAAAAACACTCCGTTGTCGTCAAATGATGTCAAAGAAGAAACCCTTCGAGACTCAATCCTACAAGAAATTAGAAAGTTCCACCTTGAAGGGTGGCCCTCGAACATCAATTCCACGGAGCTTCAACGGTTTTACCAACGTTGACTCTCTCTCTCTTAGTCATCGACGACTGTCTGTTGTTTGCGGAACTCGTCATAATCCCAAAGAAGCTGCAAACAGCAGTACTTGAATAGTTGCGCACAGGCCATCCTGGAATAAATCGTATGAAAGCACTGGCCGCATATAGACACCCAACTGGAGCAGCTATCCCGTTCGCATGCCGAATGTGCATTAGCAACAAAAGCACCGCTGAAAGTAGGGCAGCAGTCATGGCCAATACCACAGTCACTGGGGTAATGTATACCTTTGAACTTTGCTGGTCCACTTCACTGCAAACTTATCTTCTGGCAGTTGATGCATACAGCAAGTGGCCAGAAATGCTCTCATGGAACATCCTGCTGTAACCTGCACAGTCAGAAAACTACGTCAATTACCCAGCCGTTTCGGAGTCCCAGAATTAATAGTTAGCGACAATTGAACACAGTGTACACCTGCCATAGTCTCAGAATTTTGTCGGCAAAACGGAGTCAATCATGTCCGAACACCTCCATTCCATCTCCAATCCAATGGCCAAGTGGAACGCTTTGTTGTCATATCTAAAAATGCTCTTCAAAAATCGAAAGCGGATGTTACCGCTGAAGAGATCTCCGAAAGGTTCCTGCTTATTTATTGCTGTGCACCGAATACTCAGACGATTAGCGGGGTCTCTGCAGCAGAAGCTGTACTTGGCAGAAAAATACGAACACATTTTGATGTCATCCGTCCTACGCCAGCTCTTGAGCCTCAACGAAACCTACTGATGGAGAAGTAGTTCACTCGACATCATGAGGCACAAAGACGATTGTTCACGGCGGGTCAAAAAGTACTTGCTAGGACTATTATGGAAAACATCCTACATGAATAGCTGGTCGAATCGTGCAAAAGAAACAGTGTGGTTTACGAGCTGTCAGCTGGCTCCGAATTTTGGGTGCATCCTGCTCGCTAATTGAGAGCGACTTCGATCGACATCAACGGAACTCGACATGGAATACCTCTTGATGTTCTGTTGGACGCCTTTGAAGTCAAAACCTCTGGAACAGACAGGTCAGTCTCTGTGCAAGCAGAGAGTGATACAACTTTTTCATTGCCTAGACGATGAATAAATGGAAAGGACAGGTCAGTCGCTCGGTTTAAGTTGAATCCCAGCACCAGATCCTGCGAATCTGCTCAAATGAGAGGTGTTAACGGGGCATAAATCGAAATAAAGTACTTTCCGTGCGCAATCACGTTAGGGCACGCTGATTGTCTATCTCTTATCCAATCGGCGCTAGTAGATGCTTGGAGAACACTCTAGAATCTCATGTAAAAACTATAAATGTACTGAAATTTTTCTTATTGTGCTTCTAACTTCCACCTACCCTTGTTATTTGGAATATAATATCCTTTCTGTTCAACCGTGTTCTGATTTGAGGACTTATCGAGTGAATCACAAAGCAATAGGGATAGCTGAGTTGTAATAAGAAAAATTAAAACGCTGGGGCTGGTCAAAAACGAATTCGACCACGATACACTTAGAAATCGTTCGGCCATCAAATGGCCCGTGGGCATCTTTCTCGCAGCAACGACTGGCGTCCAACTGGTGACTGCTGTAGACTGAATACAAAAACCATTCCTGATCGTTGTCCGTTATCTTACATTCACGATTTGACTGCTAGGTTGTTAGTTATAACTGGTTTTCCAAAGATCGACTTGGTTAAGGCCTGTAACCGAATTCTCATGGCTACCGACGACATTTCTAAAACCACAATAGTCGTCATTTCTTTGGGACTCTAAGAATTTTCGCGCGTGACTTTCGGTTTAAGAGATGCTGAGTGAACTTTCCACCAGGGCACTGAAGCACTCGTTAGTATCACAGCAGCCGGCAATCGAAGGAATCTTACAACAGTTGAATAACCACACATGAAAATTTGGTATTCTTTTTCAGACGCTTGCTAGACACCGAACTGAGGTATAACATTTTCGGTAGGGAACTCCTAGCCATGCGTTGTCCTGTACGGCCCTTCCAACACTTTGTGGAAGACCGATACTTCATTTTGTTTACTGGCCATACACCACTCATTATTTCTCTAAGTTTGTCTTCAAACAAGTATTTGCAACAGATCAGGTTGGTTGGTTAAGAGTTGACCCCAAACAACCAAGCATATGCTAAAACAGTATTGTTCAAGTATTCATTCACTTCCTTATTTTTTATAAGCGTTATATTCCCTATTATCTTATATTGAATGTTGAGAGCCTTTATTTGTCTGAACAGATAATCCCATACTCCACTGTGACTGCGCGAAGATCGAAATAAAGACCTATTCACTACTTCTCTGGTTTCTTCTATCAGTAGCACGAGGGTTACCTTATGGCACGAAATATTCACCTTGAGATTCTCGACAATTTGACTACATTTTGCAGTTCACTTCAGATATACGCCATGTTTCTGGGGCAAACACATGTAGTTGCAGACGCTTTGTTTCACACAAATTCTTTGAACAGTTTCGCAGGAATTAATTCTATCAAACTCGTACAGCTTCTAAAGAAGGCACTGATCTTCATCATGAGTTATCTCCGACTACCCTGAAACTGCGTATTAAACAGATAGAGACACATCTACATGTAGGGATCGTCCAGTCATGCCGAAATATTATCGACGCAACGTCTTCAGTACGTTTCACAGGCTTTCTCACCCAGGTGTTCTTGGAACCATCAAGCTCATGTCAGAACAGTTTTCATGGCGTGATATGAATAAAGACTCGAGGGAGTTGGTACGCTCCTGTGTAAACTGCCAAAAACTTAAGGTGATTAGACACAACAAATGTTCCTTAGGCTCATTCGGAACTCCTGATGCTCGTCTCGACTGTGTTCACCTGGATTTGGTAGGACCACTGCCAGACTCAAATGGATGTTCTTATCCCTTAACCTGTATAGACGGTTTCACTTGATGGCTATAAGCAGTAGCCATCAATGGCATCACTGCCGAAACAGTGACCCGCTCCTCTACACTACTAGAAATCACACAATTTCGAACAACTTCCTACCACCCATAAGCAAACGGGTTGGTAGAATGCTTTTGTCGACAGCTCAAAGCTCCGCACTCAGCTGCAAATGTTTCATAATGGACCGACGCTTTTCCACTTGTTTTACTTGGAACTCGCAATTCAGTGGAGACTGACTCTTGATACACTGCAGTTCAACTCATTTATGGAACGGAACGCTGACTTCCAGGAGAATTCGTAGATCGTTTATCTGCTTCAAAGAATATGGATTTAAACTCTTACACGAGCAGGCTTAAAAACACCATGAGTTCAGTTAAACCTGTTTCCACTCGACCACAGCGAACGGATATTTTTGTTCAGCCTGCCTTACGATATGATACACACATATTTGTACGTCAAGACTCACTTCGACGACCTCTCGAAACGACATACAAAGAACACTTCAAAGTCCTTCAGCGCAAACCTAAGTGCTACATCATCCATAGGGACAAAAGTAATGATAGTATCAGCATCGATCGTCTTACAGTCGCGTATTTAGAAGGAGAACGTAGTCATGTCAATTTTCCTTCGGTACAATCGAAAGGCACGAGTCTTACAATTACGATGCTTTGCTCTATAATCGACAGTCACGAAGAAACTTCGGTAGCATCTGACAACCGATTTAAAACAACGCGTTCTGCAAGGAGAGTATGGTTTCCAGAACGCCTAAACGATTACTGAACACTACATAACACATTGTTTTATCCTGAATTTTTCTGTATTGTTATGTCAAAAAAGAAAACGAAGACAAACTATTTCCAATATGCTCATATATATTTATTGTACTTATTCCAAAAAGAACAAAACTTTTTTGTTTCTAATTTGCTTTCTTATATGTGTAACGTTTCATTTTTCTCAGTAAACCAAAAACTCACTCTGCGAAAATCATTTTTACGCTATTCTATGTTTACGAAACGCATATATATCAGATTATTTTGTTTTTTTCCGTCTGTTTTGTGTCGTTACGCACGTACGAGCGTATTTCGACATTCGACATACATATTCTTTTTTCTTTTCCAAGACGGCTGGACAAGGTGAAGAAAAACGACAGAGTTTGCGATGAATCGAAATTTTCACTCTGCTTGTTTTTTATTACTAGATTGTACAACACAACCCTTATAGTAAGGAAAGACGGCCAGACTCTGCTGAACACAGCAAGCTGTTAGACGAGTGTTCGCCAACGACAAACTTTCTGGGTTTAAACCTCTGGCTGGCCACGTCTTAGGGCCATCATCACTACATTAGTGGAGGAGGAGTGATCCGTACCAGTGAATAAATACTCAAAACCAATAGCTCTGTAAGTCTTCGACACTTGATGCCGTCCACATCAGTTTTAATGGACTTACCTAGCTGAAGGCTCTCAGTAGCCTGTCCGCACCAGATTGTGAATGGGTACGTTGCGCTTCACACTTCCTACGATCGCTAGCTAGCTTAGATTAGTCAATTCTTGATATATCGATATTTTATCAAATATGACTTCGAACCTCTTGGCTTTTGACTTCTGATTTCACTAGGTTGACACGTTTTAACTATAAAGGGTGCTACTGGTTAAAATGTCAAACTCCGAATACTTGTAGCATCTCTGAAACTATACGTTTTAGGGACTGGTTTACCGCCAGAAACTAAAGTACAAGTATGTAAAACCTATCTGAGACATCACCAGTGTGATTCTTTGGCAACATGTCGATGTATTTTGATCTTCATTCAGTGAGCGATTATCGTGTATCAAAAGTAGTGTTCGTCTAAGATTTCATTCACAGCGTGTGGAGGTCTCCGTAGCTGTCATCTATAAACGCGTCACTGTATAACAGAAAACCTATGCCTTACGGAAAACCCATATGAAAATTTTGCTCTTGTAGCTAGAAATGACTGACTGAATGGGCGGAAAATGTTTGAGATCGGTCTACATGAAACACTTAATAGACAGAGAATGTTAAAAGTAACCAAAATCTCAGCTTACAACGTTAAAGTGACCTTGAGACATTTTTGTTCATTAGCCAATCAGGAAGCAGGTATTATGGATGGATTGTTTACAATAGAGAACAAGTAGAATTAGAATGTATGTATGGTTTTTACTAATGTAGTACATTTATGAAGGCTGATAAGGGATTTTTGTTTTTAAACTTAAGGTTTGGTTTCGAAATTCGTCTGTATCGCTCCAGATCATTTAGCCTCGCGAAAATTCTCAGTCTCCCAAGTTTGGGGAAATATTGGGGAATTTCCCCAGGTCTGAGGAAATTTCGGGGTCTTAGTGCCATTTCCATGAAGTTTACTATAGCGGCTTCCTCAAACTCGGTCAAATTTTCACTAAAATTGGGAGCTCGGTTTTGTTCCGACATATATTTATCTGCATGAAGGTGTAGTTACTGGTAACCCCACCACATTTTTAACGGCCATTTAATTTGCTTCTATAGTTATTTTCTCGGTCTTAGGTAGTGGCATTTTCTACATGACTTCTGAACACGCAAATCCGCAGTATATACTGTTCACAATATTGTAAGCAAACGGTGAAGTATAATTTATTGATGGGACAATTCACTGTAGGGCTTTCAAAAGACCTAAGTGGATCCACTCACACCAGTCTGCTTAGATTTTCTGGTTACTGGTCTAACTATGAGTCACTGACTTTCAGTCAGTGATGCTATATTTCTCAGCTGGGACATATAGCATCACTAGTTCTAGAATGACTCACTTAAAGTGGTTCTTTTCATCGAAAACCTTTGTTTAGTGAGTACTTTGTTATTCTGTCTTTGAAGTTAACAAGTAGCACTCCTGTGATCTTTAAGTCACCTCAGTTCGCTCCTGCACACCAAGCTTGCTAGTAGGTTGAAGACCGCAGTTTAGCTAAATGTTAGTCGGGTTACTGTCGTTTATTTGTGAAACCTAATCTCTCATCTGGGCATGTGATGACTATGTATTATGATTGTTACCTTCGAAGAATTGCCCTTATTCGTTATAAACGCCGCGTATTTCATGCTAACATTCTGCAGCATGTTTGGTCGCGATTTGCTCTAAAGTCCTACAAACGGTGCTATTTCAAGGCATTGGGTTAGTGGCTAGTACACTTCCGAATCATGTTTTCGCCATGGGTTTTTATACCTCCCGCTTATTTGGAAAAGGAGGTACTAAATGTAGACCCATAGCAATAACAATGTCAAAGTTCATTTGCCTTGGTGTGGGTGCAGGTGCATCCACTCTTTGTGTTCTCCCAAATTCTAATCTTCTGAATTCTTCATGTTCCTTTCTTTTTTCTTTCCAAATTTATTTCATTGGGTTATACTCCTTGAATACCATCTTCAAACCCTAATTTTTCTGATTACAGTTTATAAATTTACTACATCTAGCACTACAGGATTTGAATCGACCACTGCATCTCTGTGCTAATGTGGTGTGGCAACTCGAACTGATGTACGTACGTACAAAGTTCTACGTTGTTACTGACTGACTGACTGACTGAAGTTTCTCCTCTGATTTCTCTTGGTCTTCTCATGTTTTGTTGTTGTCGAAGACAGTTTTCCGTCTGACTTATTGTATAAATATGTGACACATGCTTTTGGCATTACTCGACATTTACGATTTGTAAAGTTTTGCGTGTTACCTATTATTCTTTACTGTCCTCCTTATTCTTTCCCGGGGTTGTAAGAAGAGATTTTGCTGTATTGCGAAGAGTGGTGAGTACAGTTAGCAAGGTGTATGGTGAATCTTTTAAGGTCATTATTAGTGTGGTTGTGGATAGGCATATAAAATCTTGCAAACTCCTGATACTAACCAAATAAAAGTTGTGCAGATCCTAATCTTCTTAAAAAACATTTCATTTAATTCCAGGCAGTTTATTTACGTAATATATATTATATATAGTAATCGTTTTCTGTTTTATAAAAGGAACCTGTTGAAATGCTTTGTGCTGAGGATTCTTTATCATACTAAACATGTAATATTAAGTGGAGTCACAATAGTAACCATATTATTATTAATAATAGTAATAATAATAAACGTGGACAAAGCAAAGGCTTATGGCCGTCATAGAAAGCGCTATAAGTATGTATTGTAATACCCGTTCATGCACTATAACGCTGTGAGTCGAGTCCTAGAAAACATTCACCTTGGTGCCTTAAAATAACTCAGGGTCAAAACCAGTTTCTATTTTTGCTGTAATCTGCTTTGATCTATCAATTAGAAAATGCACTTTCGGAATCTATGAGAATCATTGTAGTTTTACTCATAATTGATCCATATTTTTCAGTAAGTTCTAATTTTCATCATACCGTTTCCTCTTCTGTTTCATATTGCTGTCATTTCGTTTCGTATGACATTTCTATGTGTCGTTAAACCAAACACTTCTATGTGTACATTAATGCCGGTGATAATAAATACCCAATTAAGGAATCTACTTTGCTTCGTGAACCTTCGGCCTAACAAGTTATCAGTGTTCATTCTGGGTTTAAAGATCACCATGAAGATTTTAGACTATTGTAGCGAAACCTGTTTTTAGTCCCATTAAATCCTGTTCAAGTAACATGTTATTGAGTGGGGCAAAGTTATTTGTATTGAATAAAAAAGCGTTTGATTTTATCTTTTAATTGATATCCTGGATTTCTTTAATCGATCATTGGATGAAAAAGTATGATACATATGAAATGACTAATCTTTTGAATTGTGTATCTTGTCTCAGTTTGTGTTCTTAAGTAAATTTAGTCATTTAAATGGCACTCCTGATTATTTAACAAGATCAATTACAAAATATATTGTAGTCTTCATTAACCAATGAAAAATATGATTTTCCACAAGTAAACCTCAATGTAGATTTCTTAGAACTCAAAACTTTGTTCAGTTCTAGGATTTGCGACGTTTTCTGTTCCTTTTCTTCATTAAGAATCGGATTTTGATAAACTGTCAATTGTGAATAGGTTTTAATCGTCTCTTCATATGTCAAGTTGTTCTACTACAATCGCCTGAAGCTTGAAATTTTATTAGTTTTATCACCATACATATCTTTATAGCTGCATATGTTTGTAGGGATGGATTGTGGCTAGCAGTGAATTTCAGGATGCGCGTTGCGTTCTACTTGAGACTCGGCAGGTGGATGTGTCTGCATCTCAAAGTTAATGTATCCCCTTGTACCAATATTTATATGTTCAAATAAATAAATTATAGCTGCATGGTGGATACGGAGGATCCCACCTAGGGGAGTTAGAAAACCTTGATTCCAAACCACTGGTGTACATGGGCTCCAGGATCCTAGGGAAACAAATGGCGTATGAACCTATTGTTGGTCACCGGCTACCATGGGACTGCATCTCATTACGTTGCTTCACTACCTTGTGGATTAGACCTCCAGGTCAAAGGCTCAGGGTGTGTCCCTCGAAGACAACCACCTATTTCGGTTTGGGCACCCGGAAAGTATCCCAGCCCTCAAATAAATCGAATGATTTATGTGGCGCATATCTGTTTGTTGCCTCCTTGTACCAGTATTTATGTGTTTAAATAGTAAATAAATAAAGCTGCATGTCAACTTGTAGATGAGATTCGGAGTAGAATGATTGTAGTTTTAGCTTTTGGTTTATGTTATCGATCGAAGCTACTGAGTTTTCGGTTGTATGACATGTCAGCATTTAAAAGACACCTTAACAATTTCTTTCTCTCTTGGGTTCATAATTATCTTTCATTCGTTATATTTAATTTTGCAAAATATCCTAGGTAGTTATTTATTTTCAAACTGAATATTATTATCTTGTTCAGTGGTGGTTTTTTGAATCATCACAATGCCATGCATTTTTTAATCATAGATTCTAGAGGTTCACTCTACACCAGAAGGAATGATGGTAAAAGATAAGAATCGTCCTAAACCACCGATGACACCATATGCATGTTTCGTGCAAGTAATACGTGAGGAACATCGAAAAAAACATCCGACAGAAAATGTTATTTTCAGTGAATTTTCCAAGAAATGTGCAGAAAAGTGGAAGGTATGAAGAATTAAAAAGCATTATTACTGTCTCATGATTAATTATTCCTTATTGTGCAGCTCATGAATTTGGAACAACGAAAGTGTTTTGAGGAAATGGCAAAATTAGATACGGAGAGATTCAATCGGGAAATGGCTCATTATATACCACCAGTCGGAATGAAGCGAGGTCGTAGACGGCGACGTATCAAAGATCCAAGTATGCCTAAACGTTCATGGTCAGCATTTTTCTTCTTTTGCGATGCATTTCGATCAAAAATTCGTAGTGAGCACCCCGATTGGAAGGTTAGCGATATTGCCAAGGAGTTAGGTAGACGATGGGAAGAGTGTTCCGATAAAGAGAAATACGAAAGACGCGCACAGAATGACAAATTACGTTATGAACAAGTGAGTTACAAAAGTGGTGTTTCAGGTTACATATTCACCCATGTTTTGAAAAGTTTATTAATTTATTTAAATCAGTCTAATAATAAACATTCGGGAGTTAATCAGCCATAAGCAGCATAGAACTTGATGCATATGGGCATCGATCCAGTGTGTCTGCATTACAAATAAATATTGACCTGATAATCGTTAACTACAGTAGAGTATTTGGAAAGCTGTTTATATCCTGGAGATTATCATAAATAAATACTACTGCAAAACTAAGACTTAGTGGCTCAGATGTTTGACTTCCACTTTTTGAACCGAGTATTGTACTTAACTATCATAAAATTAATGTGGCTCGAAGATTAGTACATAAATCTATGATGATAACTTTTCCCAAAAGTTGAATAACAGGACAGACAATCAAATACACAGATACAAATACGCTGAAACTAGCAGAAATGTGTGAAGGTCCAAGAATGCAATTCACATGAGCATGAGTTAGTAAAAATTAACAATAGGTTAAAAACAGAAGATTAAACATGATAAATGAACATCGAAACTATCGTTAAAAAACCTCGTGGGAACAGGTAATAAAAACTATGAAGAAATAATAGGGTTGAAATTTTGTGGAAATAAGCAGTGAGTGCACCTCTGTCACTGTGATCTATCTTCTTAACTTTCAACAAAGATATGCAATCATAAATTGCGATAATCTCGTAAATTTCAACCTGAAAGTTTGTGTCTCCGCACAGAACTTAGACCAACAATCAATAACCCTATGAAGTGTTACCATATTTTGGTTCCCTTGCTTTTAGCTATTTTTCAACTTACTCTTCAGTCTAGTTATCATACTATCCCAAAGTAGATACTGTTTACTCACGTATACCACATTCAAACCACCTCACTCAATTAGAGTTCTTATTGGTTAACTTAAATATAACCCATCCAGTGGTTTCAACGTAGCTGACCCCTATATATATAATTAAATAATAGGGGAATAGGACTAAGAAAGTATACAATACTCATGAACTTAAACTATTTGCTTAACTGTTTTGTAACATCTAAAAAGAATTACATTTATATTTGAAAACTTTTGGAATATTTTATCTACTATACTCTTACATATTTGTATTTCCCTTTAAAAATAGGATATGGAGAAATACAAAGCTGGATTGTATGTGGCGACCAAACGTGCTCGAGTTGGCGATCAGACGAAATCAAACGAGATACTGCCATGCTTAAACAATCAGTCACATCATAAGGAATTAGGTGAGGCAAGTCAAATTTCAAATGATGAAGTAGGACGAGGTGATGGAGACGATGATGATGGAGATGAAGATGATGTCGATGATGATGATGATGACGATGAAGAAGAAGAGGAAGAGGGTGATGGAGAAGAACAAGACGATGAAGATAATGAACAACAACAATCAAACAGATCTAACACTCATGAAATGCCTGTTTGTGGTGATCACAAAACACCAGAACAAGTTGTCTCCAGTGATACAAGTAGTTTTATTATAAATACAGGAAATTAGAATATATTAATGTCTATGTAAATGTTTCTCACTCTCTCTCTTTATCATTTCATATATTATTGAAACATATTGTCATTGATTCTTTTGTTGGTCATGTTTCTTTCTTTTTTACATAATGGAGTCAACAGACCCACCGATACAAATGCATTTATTCTTTACTATTGCTGACTCTCATTTATTTTATACTTGATACATTTTGTTTTCCTTAGTTTTATATCGATAGATGATTTTTAAATTGTGTCCTTTGGATTGACAAAGAAAACACCTCAATCGCTAATATATATATAATACCTCTACTTATTTCTTACATCGCTTTGTTTTTTATATGTTAATTTTTAATTTTGATTTCACTATACGGTCGTCAGGTTGAGTGCTAATGGTACCAGTTATAATAACAACCATAATGATCATTATTATCACTATTTGAGTCTCATACTTTCATTGACTTTGCTTTTTTTTGCTAGGCATTTAACTTTCATCTTATTAATATATATATACAATTGATTTATTTTGGTTGCTACGATAGATATTTATGGATATAATTGAGTTTTCTGTATCCAGTTAGTTTAAAATTTATTGCTTTTGTAGAATATATGAAAAATCTTAACTTTTACAGTCAAGTACAGCTTTATATGTTAATTAATGAACTATATGTATGGTGTCAAAGCAAGTAATATATCTGTAGTTCACAAATTAGTGTTTCTTTTATTTCTAACTTCTTCATAGGTTAACGCTAAGTTGGCGTTTAACATAATCAAATTCTTTCTAAGGTTATAAATATATTTGTATAAGAAAAGAATTTTATTACTTCTGATCTTCTTTGATTTTCTCTGAGACTATCGAATTTCAACCACTAAGTTCTAGGTTCAAACCCTGCTCTAACCTACTTCTTCTTGGGGAACCAAATAGTATCACTAACCCTCATACTTTAAGTATTGCTTATATCCAAATACCCGGTGAATGAGTTAATCGTATTATTTCTGAACTGTTAACAGTCAAGACTACTATATAACTCTAAGTCTACGGCGGCTTCGTTAAGTTTTACGCTGGGATTGTCCTATTTGATAAATTAACTGGATGTAATTTTTGAAATGATGAAACACTTAAAAGTAATCATTTTTGATTGGATACTTCTCTTACCTTTCATTTTTTCTCTTTGTCTTGGTCATTGCTATGGAAGCACTGTATTGCCATTGGCAGGTTTTTCCAGCGTACTATTTTTGTCCTTCATTATTGTTAGTTTTTCTAAAAGTGCACTTATGAGAGTATCTGTTGGGCTTGGTTCAACTAAAGAGACTCTGAAACATTCAGGTTTCTGTAACATGTCTTGTTTTGCATAGTTATTTGTTAGTCGGTGTATATATGCTTTCCATATACTACTCTGATTGTATACACTACGTAGTATCATAAATCAAGCCTTTTTTTTAGAAGATATTACGATTTGCGCTACTCCGATGTGTCTGTTTGATATTGTTACCAATCTCACTACTATATACCGAAAGTCATATCATTCAAATAAAGTTAGTTTGGGGAAAATTTAGATGAACGGCTAGTACAGAGATATTTATAATATTGGATCCATTTTTTGTCTACAGATTTATACCGATCGAAAACTCATTCTTAATTGGTTGACAGTCTGTTGTAACGGGTGTGACTGCAGGGCTTGATAAGCAGCGTATTTATCGATCGCTTCTGTGAGTGACACGTAAGGACGACCTAGTGCCCTGATTGGCCCTGCTTCGCTGTCTGTCCTAGCCAGTTGAGTCAAGAACACAAGCCACAGCCTCTGAGTTATGAATCATTATATTTCAGACATACTCTATTTATATCCTAACCAAACAAACCACATCGTACCATAAAATAGCGAACAACATTTACACAATATTTAACAAGTGAAATAAACATCGACCAATAGGAAATGTACATTTAAGGTCCAAGGCCACCATAGACTTAACACGATAATTATTGGTATATTTTTCCTCAGCATCCATAACACAGTCAATCAATCATATTACGTTCTGAGTACAATTGCAATCTCTTGGTTGATCCAGAATATTTCGAAACCTAGTCTTCCTGAGGCTGTATTGTAGCAACAAGTGTGGTAATACACGTATTTTCTGGAAAAGTAATCTCTGAGGTATTCTCGTAGCAGTAATACGTAATGTTAAATATTTTCAAAACCTTTGAACAAATGTTTTAAGATTGTTGGGATTCGTTATTTGGATTTTTCTAGCCGAAATCGACACTGATGACTGTTACTACCGTCTACCTGTTCTATTCGTAAATGTTTATTTACAAGATTGCATTATGTATGTGTATAGTTTACAAAATAATAATACAGTATAGGAACGGGAAAATCGGAATCGAGAACACAACTTTGTAGTGTTAGTCATTAGCTTTAGCCCATAATATGTCTTATTCTAGTTTTCGGACATTCCATTCTATTCATTCTACTTGAGTCATATTTTGACCTTGTCAATTATTCGCTTGTCAGTCTTGACTGTTTTTATATGAGCGTATATGTGTGTGCCCTTCTTATTCCATTAATCACATGTCTGTATCTTTATTTTGTCTGACTATAAATATTGAGTAACGCTTGACTAAAATGGAGTTGGCTTCCCAGCCATCTTCCCTGCGCGTCATTTTGCTCTGTTCTATTACATTCACTTTACATACAAAATATATGTATTCGAAGGCCATTCTCGTCAATTGACTTATCTAAATTCCGTTATTTACTAACGTGATTTAAGTCGACGATGATATACGAGAAAAGGCGATAACAAACATTTATACGATCTTGGAGTCAGATCAATGGGCCACCCCAGCTTTTAGGCTTATGAAGAAAATCTAAATGTCACGTTCAGCGAGCGGTAGAAATGCTTTTGTGTAGTGCTCAGAACGTTTTAAAATGATAGCGGGAAATTGCTTTGTGACACTATAGAGGTAGAGTAGATACCATTAAACGTATCAGCTACTCACTCCTCTCTCTGTAAGTTGTATGTAGCAGACAAATTCATACTATCCCTTTATCCTAACCTTTGAATGCTGAATAAAACATTAAACAGGAGGCCTTATATTTCAAAAAATATCTGTTGTACTTTTGCTCGAAATTCATTTGTCCTAGTGGCAACAGGGCATTTTTACATGACAGCTGATGTCAGTTCGTGACAAAAATCTTAGCATTGAATGCCTTACCCTAAACAATATGGGGGCTTAAAAAACAGTTTCAGCCCTTACACAGGCTTCAGAAGACGAGTAATCAATACTGAGGGACAAATTTGTATGTTGGGGCACCGAATGGTCGTCACATCATATCTCGGATGATTTCATATCAACTACTGTTTATCCTTAGCACGAAGTCACTTCTAATGTCTACTCTACTCATTGTGAAAAATATATGTTAAATGAAGACACATAATTCACAACCTGGGGATATGAAGATCCAACATTATTTAGTGGGGGGAGGATAGTGTTGGAGAATCTATGGTTCAAATTATGGTAATTAGTGGTTTCGGTACACAACCGACACTGATTGTATACAATCCCAGGAACCAAGTGAGTCTGTTCCGATTTCGGTTGTTAATTCTAAGGCTAATGAGTACATTTTAGATAATACAGGGTCATTATCCAATACACTGTTGGACAGACACAGGATGAACCTAAGAAGACGTACAATCGATTACAGACACTTAGACTCCAATTTAAGCTGTGGCGGACGTGGTGTTTGCATGAACTAACGATTCCTTTGTACTTGTTGAATGCTTGATTTCGAATTTCAATTACAGTACATTCGTTCGTGCCTATCTAGTACATCTTGATCCGACTGCGTTATTCCTGGGATTCTTAGTTTATACTATAATTCAAATACTCCTAATTATCACAAATTGCACTTCCAATAAATCACTCTCTTCCATTTTTGACATCTTTTATTTAATGATTTAGCTAATCAAATAGAGAGGAATAATTACAACCCTGTGTTTGGATTGAATTGAAATCTATCGAGAGTTTGACAACGCTTTAACCAGTAACACTTCCTAATATGAATCGTACCCACCAAGTGTCTAGCAACCGTCTAGATAAAAATGCCAAAGGTTGCCAGGAGTGGCTAACCCATTGTTGTAAGTCTCCTCTGATTGCTGAGTCGGATTCATCTACTGCGATACTAATGGGTGCTTCAGTGTTCTGAGGAGCGAGCATTGTTGCTTGAGCGATAAGTTCCCTAACTGTGGAGAATGCTTTTCGCACGGTGTCGTCCAAATTGACGGATTTCGCATTTCCACGAAGTTGGTCGGTAAGAGGTTTCATACGTAAAGCACATTTTGGTATGAATCGTCTATAGAAACTTACAAGGCCGTTAGACGTGTGTAACTGCTTGGTGGTGGTCGGTTCTGGATAATCTAAGGGGTCGAATGCCTTGCGCATCTATAGTGTGTCTTAGGAAGTGTGATGAGTCAGTTTCGATTCGGCATTTCTGAATGTTTACAGTGATGTCATGTTATTGTGGTCGGTCGAAAACAAGATCCAGATGCTTGAGATTCGATTCTCTGTTTGGACTGCTATTAGACAATCGTCAACATACGCATGTACGAAGTTGTGACCTCGGAAAACGTCGTTTATGAGGCTTTGGAATGTTTGTGCAGCATTTCTTAGACCGAAGGACATTCAAAAAAATTCATACAGTACAAAGGGAGTAATGATCGCAGTTTTCGGTATATCGTCTGTAGGCATAGGTATTTAGTTATACGCTTTAACCAAGTCGATTTTCGAAAAGACAGTTGTACCTTTCGAAGTAGCTGTCAAATCGTGAATGTGAAGCAACGGGTAACGATCGGGAATGGTTTTCGAGTTCAATCGCCGATAGTCACCAGTTGGACGCCAATCGTTGTTGTCCTTTTCAGGGACCGTTTGCAACGTAGATGCCCATGGACTGTTTGACGGTCTTATGATAAGTAAGTCTATCACGTGGTCGAATTCGTTTCTCACCAACCTTAGATTTTCGGGGGCTAGTCGTCGTGCTTTAGAGAATACAGGTGGCCTTGTAGTCGTGATGTGATGTGTAACGTTGCTGGTTACACACGGTAGTTTCGGTTGCGTTTGACGAATCCTAGGATACTTATTGATTAGTGGTTGATAAAGTGGGTCTATCGTATGATTAATTGTGACTGTGGTTAATCTACAACCAGGAAAAGAAGTTACGCGTATGGATAAATTGGTGTTTCCGTCTACTAGCCTCCGTTTGCGCGTGTCGATGATAAGATTATGGTGTTGCAGAAGGTCTATACAAATGATTGGCATAGAAACATCTGCAACAACAAAGATCCAGTGAGTGGGTTTGCGTAAACCCACGTTAAGGTAAACGTACCTTTTACTGTATGTGGTGATAGGCTTTCTGTTTGCCGCCTGCAGATTTAAAACTGATTCGTGAAGCCGGTCGTTCGAATTTACAGGAAGGGCACTAACTTCTGCGCCAGTGTCGACGAGGTAGCAAACTCTCGTTATCACATCTGTGACATATAACAGACGGCCATGTTCGCCGGCTACGGTTACCATTAACGCGTGCCGGCTTGGAAGTTTCCCGAATTGTTTTCGTGTCGGTCGATTTTGAGTTTGGAAAATTGCAGGGTTTTCTGCAATTTCTGGAAGACTTTCCATACTAGTTATGATACCAGCACCAGTCTGAGTTATCAGTCTCTCGTGGTCTAGAGGCAGATCGCTCGCGTGAAGTGCCTCTTCATGGGGTGTGTGACCGTTTACGGTCGTTACGAAATTTAAGATAACGTGTAAGTGTATGACATAACTCTGTTATGTCATTCTGGGTCGTTTGAGGCTTTTCTTTGGCTAAAAGGCCTCGGCATTAGATTTCATGATTTTTAAAAAACGGTCGACAGATGCGGCCAGCTCGTCTAAGGCGTTGTTATGAAACGAGACCAGCACAATTTGCACCTGTTGAGGAAGTTTGAACAAGAAAAGATGTTTAAATAGGCCATAATCGAAGGTTCTTTGGCCGATAACCTCTCACATTCGTTGCAACATGCCTGTTGCAGAACCGTGTTGTAGGTCGATGCTATTGAGGAGTTGGTCTAACCTTTGTCCATCGGTTAGGTCTCCACGTTTAAGGATAGATTGTTTCAGTGTTTCGTAGGGTTCAGAAACATCGCTAGTAAACATACTAAGTGTTACGTACCTGTTGAATTCGCGCGGTAGTGCCTTGACTACTGCGAGGAATCGTGCACGTAGTCGTTCACGTCGTGCTCGCAGAAGTCGACTTCTGCGTAGCAGAAACAGGTTTCAGTGTTGTCTGGCCAGAAGGGCATCAGTTGAAACAAAGGTGGGGACATAGTCTATAACTTAAGTACCTTGGATGTCTGATCGGCCATGGTGAAATATAAAGTACGCGAATAAACAAGTGAAAAAATATATATATCCAAAAACACTGAAAAATAGTATCACAACCTATGAAAAATTAAAATAAGGCAGTGATATTTAAAACCCCAAAAGGGAACAGACTCACAATTTGCAGTTTGGCGCACCAGATCACGTTAGGCTCATCAATGAAGATGCCACAGGTATTCGGAATTTGACAACGCTTTAACCAGTAACACCTATTATGAATCGTACCCACCGAGTGAAATCAAAAGACAGAAGCGAGGAGGTTCGAAGATATATTTGATAGGCTATCAATATATCGAAGATCGTCTCTTGTTGGGCACGGCGTTCCCACTCGTGATCTGGTGCGGATGCATGACCAAGCGCCTTCAGCTAGGTGAGTCAATTAAAACTAATGTGGTCAGAACCCAATGTCGAAAACTTACAGAGATATTTGTTTTGGGGATTTACTTACCGCTACACTTCGTTCCTAGAACACCTATACGCTCTAGAATTAGTTTGTGAAAGTACTGAATACATTTACTTAAAGCTCAAATATACTAAGAAAATACATCACATCAGTCTATATTGGGAATAGAGGCAAACACCAGTAGTTATGTTTTTGGTAGTAGTATAAATTAGTCTCCAAAACATGTACTCGAAATTGATGGGAACCTTGCTAAAATTAGTGGACACTACAAGTATCGTGATCAGATTACGGAGTGGTGAGATATTTCTCCATGTCTAGATATTCCTTTTAAAAGTTCTACATTTTCTTACCTCTATCTAACCTGACATCTGCCCTGCTTAGAGCACGAAAAAGATTTTGTGCACTGTATAGAGGGGGAATGATATTTTTTGAACATGTATAAAGCATGTATTTTACCAGTCTAATTTCAACGAATAACATGAATGCAATGTACATATCATCCAAGAGAAACTTAGAGGTAAAACACAAAACACCCTAAGAATCAGATTCACTTGTAATCTACATTTATTCCTGAGCCCAGAGCAGTACTGGAAGAAGGACTAAGAAATATTTATAATTCATGAGTTGTTGTCTTTTGAAATCAAGGACCTAGCCACCAAACTCAAATTTTCTAGGTCATGGTTATCACATCTTGTCGGTGATGTGTGGTGGTTGTTAAAAACGAAGCTCATTGAATGTATTATTTAGTATAGTCTTCTCGACGGTCCTACTAATGTTTAAGAAGTTCCTGGCAGTGGTAATTGACCACATTCTAGGAAGATATTTTGAGGGTTTCAATGGTGAAAATTTGTCATATGGTCTGCTTAATGGTAAAATGATTTATTTTCTCACTAGCCATTTTTCCAGGAAATATTACTTTAAGTAATTTGACTTTAAGGAAAGACACTTTGAACAGTCTGTTTGGTATCCCGCTAACGTTAAAGTCTGGTGAGTATCATGTGCTCTAATTTCTACATGAAATTTATTAATATGGATCTATGATTAATTCGGGCTTGCCATAGCGTTTAATTTATTCAAATTTTGCAAACTATGTATATCTCTAATATCATTGACCAGTCAGGTTACAGATTATTTATAAACGACTGTTAACCGTAAGCTGTTGATTGTCAAAAGGTTCCCAATAAATTTGACTCGAATAACTCTGCTAATTGCATCTAACAGAGATGACACTGATCGCAGTATTTTATACCGAATGCTTCAGGTCGTAACAATCGAGTATTCGGATTTTGCGGTTTTCCCCATAGTCAGATGAAAATTCGTAGTTTTCCGCAGTGTGGGTAAATATGTGGAAAGCCCTAAATTTCCTTAAACTTGAAAATTTTGGGAAAAACCTCAGACCAAGGGAAATTTTGAGTTTCATTTCTACAAAATTTTCCATTGCAGCTTCCCCGAAATTTGGGAATTAAGTTGTTAAGCAATCAGGGAGTAAATAATTGTCCATAGTCGTAAGCTAATGAGTTATTTAAAATTGTCAACGCACCTCATACTTGAATAAAAACAACCTACTTAAATAGTTTTGGACTGTTCTATTCTTCGCGGGCTAATAAATGTAGACAAAGGTGGAAACATCATTCTGTGCAGTTTTAAATTCAGACCAGCTACTGGATATTATGTAGTGGTTATTTTTAGAGGGCGTTAATTCTAAACTATTTATTCGCGGCGTCAGGAGTGTGGTTGGTTATCATCAGTTTTATTACTACAACTATAAAACTTGTAGGCCTTCAAACTTCCTATCATTTAACATTTTAAAATGGTATCACAACAACTTGACGCAAGTCAATAAAACAATATATTATTCGAAGTTTTCCCATCAAATTGCTATATTTGGACTTTAATTTCAACTTTGAGATTTACCTCATGAAGTTTTCATTTTTAATGTCATACACTTTTATCCAGTCGAATTTGATTCTGTTCTTGTTTAATGTTAGCTGATTAGGTTGCTATTTGACTGTAAGAGTCTAATAGGCAATTATTGAAGACTGGTTGGATCCCTCAATAGAATAGTTGTTTTAATATTGTAGTAACGTACTTAAGGTTCGAAATTTTCTTCTCTATGTTAAACAAACGTCTAGGTAATTAAAGCAAACCTTTCATGACAAACTTTATCTAATGACTATTTTAAAACAATTCGAGTGAGATGGTTTATTATGTTTGGATGTAAATGGATAATTATTTTTATGCTTATTAAAATTAATTCTGTTCCACTTAAATGCAGTCACAATTATTATCCGTTATACTTGTGTTAAATGGGATGTTCATCTTGAATATCTCTTTCAGGTTCTGTCGGTAATGTGTCGATATTCATTCCTTATACTCATCTTTGGAGTCAAGCTTGGCAACTGTCACTTGATAAGGTTGACTTAGTAGCATATGCTTCAGCTGAGGACCTGTGGGTTAATTTGAATCCAAATCATCCAGATGGTTCAGTCAAAATGTCTTCCATAAACGAAAATCAGTCAGAAAAGTGGGTGACTAAGACTACTCCAAAAGATCAGGGAAATAAATGCTTTGCTGAGTCTCCAGTTAATGGAAAATACAGCTTAGACCAAATGGAGAAGAGATGGTACCAGGTCTGTTACTTTAAATCAAATAGTTTTGTATAACTCTGCAAGCTCTTTTTTGAATTCACATCCATCGAGTTATGGAGATTAGTTAACACAACTGACCGTCATAAAAATATTTATCCTAGTGTACATATTTTGTCTTTTCAGAATTCAAGTTTCTGTCTTGGCTTTGCTTTACAATATTTTAGATGTTAAGTGTGCACTAAAATAAATAGAATGGGAAGCAGTTTAATGGTTGAAGTGACGGATTATCAAATATTTTGGAGTTCAGAACTTTATTGCATTTACTTCTGACAGTTGCTTAATATCATAGTTCCTAATTAGTGTGACACAAGCCTATACTTTGTTTCCAGTCCAAATTACTATGTGAAGAATTGTAAAGCAAAATGTTGGTCTACTTATTCGAGCGTTTTTTATTTAACTATTTAGACACCTGGAATCGCTGTCCTGTGCTGAAGACAGATGAAATGAGTATTCATCAACTTGAATTTAGGTTATAAACCTGATATAAAATGCAAAATAGTGGACTGCCATTAGACACTGTGAACAAACATAAATTTGTGTATTGAAATAGTGGAAATACATCACATAATAATCTTAAAGTGGAAAAGGATTCCGAGTTGCGGATAGTGTGAAATGTTACAGACATGTGGATTTGGAATGTTCAATCAGACTCGAGACCATTGTCACTATTACAATGACTCTGAAATTTTACCATTTCTTTTGTTTTACAGGCGTTTAAATTCTTCCAGTTTCACTTAATCCTGTTAAATTCAAACCTTTGTCCCGATGTTTGGTCGAAAATGATCACTTATTAAATCAATATTCTATGTTTATGTGCTCAACTAAAATCTACTAGCAAACTTCTATATTAATGTAATTAATTTTATCATTGACTGATACAATTCCCCTGTAATTGTAGACCATGTCCGGTGGTAAACTAAAAGACGCAGCAGCTATGGCCGCATTAGTTGCTATGGATTCTAGGTCAGACAACCCTTCTTGGTGGTCATACATAACTTCAGTTGGATATAGCATAATTCGTAGTCTTCAGGTAAGTTATACTTTCCTACGTAAGAAGTTTGTTTATTTAGTTGTAATCATTGTATTTGTTCCAGTGAGTTATCATTTTCATTCTTAACATTCCCTTAAGACCCCACATTCTATGATATTAATAAGCGTCATTATTAATTTACTTACCCACTGTACTGTTATAATTGGGTATCTTTAGGAGTTTTCTGGTCGAAGAAGCATTTAGTTCGATAATGTTTCCTTGTGAGTGCTTTTATCTATTTAAAAAAGGAGTTAGTCTCGTCCCTTTGAACATACTATCGATCAACACTAGTTTGTCTTCCTGGTGTAAATATCGTGATATTTATATATTAGTTGTCTTTTTTGTTGTATACCACTGTGTATTTTAATTTTTTTTATACTGTTGTTATAATCTCTATTCTTACGGTATGACCTAGCTATACCTATTGCTTAATATTCTTGGACACCAACCACTCGACAAGTCCCCAAATCAGAACACGGTTGAACAGGAAAGAGATTATATTCCAAATAACGAGGTTAGATGGAAGTAAGATGCACAATAGAGAAAACGTTAGTATATTTATAGTTTTTAAATGAGAAGATTCTAGAGTATTCTCCAACTATCGACTAGTGCTGATTAGATAAGAATTAGCTAATCATCGTGCACCAAAGCAATCGTGCACTGAGCATGCTTTAATCCAGTCTATGTCCCGCTAACAACTGTCTCTTCATTTTTCTCCTTTGTTTGATAGATTGAAATTCGTGAAGTTCGTATTTCTCTAATTGACCCAAATACTTTCGAAAATCGGGACGCATTAAGCAATTCATCTTGTGATTATCATCCAAATTTTGGGACATTTACTATCAGTTTACAGCGTTTAACACTGGAAACTACGGACTCGCTCTGGGTATGGTCTAATAAGCACTTTTATATTTATGCTTTCCTCTCATGGATTGTATTGTTGCTAAATTTATGAGAAATGGGAAGTTAATCAATTTTAACGCACTTGAAACTCCAGTTGTACAAAGGTTAAGTTAAACTTTTGAATAAAGCTTTCTGTAAATCCTGTACGTCATTTTGTTAGCCATAAAAACTTATTGAAAGCATATATCGGTATTGAACTTCGTTGTGATTCCCCATAAATTGTTGATTATGTCTACAAATGTTTGTGTATGAGTCTTCTGGAGCTCGTATGCTATAATAAATGGATTTTGTGATATTCCAGCGAGTAGAACATTGTATTTCTTACGTCTCGTGACTTAATGCAAGTCAACTTTTCAGAGTTTGGCTATCACAAAAAGATATATATTATTAATTGTCTGACCAATGCTCAATTTATTTTAAACTATCAAGTCCAACTTTGGCATCGGTACCTACAAACTCATTTCGTACTTCATGTATTACAGCCTTAAAAATATAAGAAGCAGAATAACGTGTTTTGTAATCGCCATTTGTTAACTAGATGAACTGGACTTGATGAAAGTCAAGTAAAGTTTTACTTTACTAATGTTGATCAGTGTGTAAGAAAACTAGCTGTTTAAAATTGTTGTTAGTGATTGCAATAGCGTAGGAATAACACGATTTATTTTTCGACCTCAAATCCTGTTATATTCACAAAAATTATCTTCATTCTTCTCGTGTTTTTTTAAATAATTAGCAACGTACTACTTCAACATCTCAAGAACCTGTTGAATACAAATTAATCAATGTTCACGGGCTCAGCACTACGTGGAGTCCAAAGTTATTTGCTCCAGGAAATTTGTCAGCTGTTAAAATTATGACTGAGGTCAGTATATAACATTGTTATAAAACAGTTACACAACTTCATAGTTTTAATTGCTAATTAAAAATTGTTTTAAAATGGGCCTTTCTCGATATCAATAACAAATCTATCCCCCAACAATGTTTAGTTATTTTGGATGCAATCAATATTGTTTATTCGAAGGACACTGTAAAAAAGCTTTTTATATAGTCATTCAGTTTCGATCGAAATTTACTTGTCTATCTTAAATTTTGTGTTTTGCTGATATGTGTGATTTTAATACAAACCAGTTACTTAAATACTCGAACACTTATTGTGTATTGCTTATGAATAATGACACACTAAGCTACTCCGGTTTATATAGTGCTTAAATTAGGCGATTGATTCTAGTTGAATGTAATGTAAGGCTTAGCATTGGCTATAATTTAGCCTTCTCTATATTATTCAATACATTACAACTCAGAGTGCTAGCTGTTCCATTTCGAATGGTTTAAGAGCAGTCATCTCATTCGTGTACTCTGTTGAGCCACTTAATAAGACATTATAAATCATTTTGATCTCGACCTAAATGTACCTTCATGCAGTTTACTGGCACAGTTTCAACCCTAATACTCAGGACTTCCAGCTACATTTTGGGTGTGATTGGTTGCGATACTACTGTCTAGTTGTTCAGACTGAGTTTGTTGTCAGGTGGATTTTTAACCAACATTCTAATCAATGACTGGAAACTAAAGGTTTCAGTCGCTAAGCTATCAACCAAATAGACGTTACCTGTTGCTACTAGATATGTATAAGATATAATTGGAATGGCCTATTTACTGATTGTTTCTACACAAAAAATGAAACAAAACCGAAGAGACTCACAACTTACGGTCATTACCATGCATAAAAACGAGATTCCAATTTTTTCAATCCAAACAAACGATACAGTATATTTATAACACAATGTGATGATTAACAAGTGAAGTCTAGGATGCACATGTCCTAGTTCGGACTTTTCACTTGGATTTATTTGCCTATCAGATCTTAACTGAACATCCTATCACTAACGGCTACCAGATGACTATGGCTATTAACTTTTTCCCATGTTAGCTACTGTTTGTTCAAGGGATCTATTTGTCAACAGTCAGAATAACAGAGGGAGAATATTAAACCCTTGTCGTTAATTTCAAATATCATTCTCATTGTTCTAATCGGCAGCTATCATGACCTATTGGATTACTAATTAATAGTTCATCGTTTGAAACAATTTGTGCTGGATTAGTGTCTGAATGTAATTATTATTGTCACTAAGATCCAAATGCATACACAGCTGATGAATCTTAAACAGTGTGATACATGCATTCTAGATTTCATAATTAGTCATCAACCATGATTAGTTATCAGCTTGTAGGTATTTGTTCTTTGGAGGTAATCAAATCCAATTGTGAATATCAAATTCTTACAATGAATTTTAACATATCTATTCATTATTATACAAATTTAACAAAATGCAATATCAATCTCCTTTTGTTTTTGACTGGTTTATATTTTTCTCTACTTTTATTCGTTTCTTATACAGTCATCTAACGAGTGTAATAGACTGTTGAAAGAGAATTTGTTATATATTTTACCTCCATGTCATTTAACTGGCCATTTAAAACGTAATCAAACAAATATTGGAATAATCGGGAGTAGTAGTGAATCAATAACACCGACACCTACTAGTAATCATCAATTGGAGTTAAATAACAAAGCACAAGTTGAATTAAATATTAATTTAAGTCAACTAAATATACAAATATCACAAGAATTTTGCTGTGATCTTTTACATTTATCAAAAATATTAATAAATCAGTATGAACGTTTAGAACAATTGAAACGTAGACCATCCAGTGTAGTAAAAAAGTGAGTAAATTGTTGAGATTTTTCTTTTTTCCCCTTCAATTCTAATAATAATTGATATTTAAGGATCAGAAGCTGATTATCATGACCTGGTGTCGTGTGATGACAGTGTATTTGAGCTGCTAAGTTCATATACTATGTGACTGATTACTGAATACATAAATCTGTATTTAGCATGAGTTGAATTAGCGAAACACGCCCAGAGTTCAGGTTTCATTGGGATCATTCAGTGTTCCCACAATGTTAGGTGATAAACAACCAGAAACCCTACATCTAGGTTTCGTGCTAGTTGAAACTTGTCAGAAAGACACATGGAACCTTAGGGGAACTGATGTTCGTCAGTGGATCCGGACTCGGGTCACTCAGTTTCGCAGTCTAAGACGTCACTACTTAGGTATCAGGGGCGTGAATGATCTGCAAGACATATTTGCAGTGGATAATCACAGAATAGTGGCCAATGTCATGTTTATATAGTCCGTAGTACCTATAAGATTCTAAGGATTAAGTTGCGTTGTAGCCAGCAGTCCAAGTGACTAAATATCGCTTACTATCTTTTTACAGAGTTTGGCCAGCACTGTGAACTTGACGAAAAATGACATTGACCACTAATATCTGACCAATCAATTTAATATTTCTCAAGAATGCAACTCACGAGTCTTACTGTGAGTATTTATCAAATTACAATATGTGAAGTGAATTTTGTTGTATTTTAACCTTAATAACATATTATGTTACCGTCTTTTAGGTAATTCCGTTTGGTCATTTTTCTATATATCGAATTTGATGGTAACATTGGTTAGGTGACCTTTAATCCTTGGATTTAGCAATGTCTTTCCGGTACTTATCTCATGGTCAGTTCCGAATATCCGATAGCTAAAAATATCTCAACGAGTATCTCGCTTTAAATATCACTATGTACGCTGTGATTTTTGTTTGTAGGATACAATATTTTGATGAAGTTAACAGAAATATTTGAATCATGCATTTTTCATAATCCACTATTTCAGTCTTTTTCTTTTATCTTCATTATTTGTTTACATCTAGCAGTCAATGGTGGCGTTATCTAGCTGGTGAAATTCGTCCAAGACTTCGTGTTCTATTTCATTCAACACTTAGTCATATTTCGTTATCCGATTTAGCATTAGAAGCGAAATTAAATGTTATTTATGTGAAAGCATACACAGCTTATTTAATTGAAGGTTTGTCATCTTCAACAACCAAATGTTTGATTACAACTGACCAAATCAATAGTATATGTAATGGTTTAGGTTATACATCTGAAATGCATTTAGAACGATTAAAACTAGATCAGTTATGGTCTATTCAACGAATTGCAACTCTTCGCTTAGTTGCTATGAGACGTGCTGCAGTTACATTACTTACGCTATTGGTAACTATCCATTCTGTAATTTTTTGATACTGATAAGAATACTATCTAGTTGTTTTTAGCCTAATTATATAAAAATTTTTGGTGTTAATTGTTTTTTTGTTCATAGTTTAAATAGCTTCAGCAATGCTTGTTTTTTCTTCAGTCATTCTAAAGGATTGCTTATCACTTCATATTTACCCCCCCCTCTTTCGTAATTTTATTTTTCTATTAAACACAAATGTTAATACAAAGGTCGCCAAGATAGATAGGCTACAAAAATCAGTGAAGTTTTATTTAGACCAGGATACTGTCCAGAAGCCCAAACCGAAGCAGGTGATTTTCTTTGGGGCCCATTCCCTGGGCTTTTGATTTAGAAGGAGCCTAATTCACAAGGGAATGGAAACGCTGTCTCATGGTAGCTAGTAACCAACAATCGGTTCATACGTCAAGTTTTCCGCGAGGACGCTGGAGCTCATGTGTACCATTGGCTTGGAATCAGGGTTTTTCAACTCCTCTAGATGGATGCTCCGTTCAAACTTACCCGGTTTAAGCATCGGACATTCGCGTTTGGTCCTTTTAATTTCATAAACAACACTCCTACGGCGAGAAGGCAGTGAGTAGGACTTCCCTGGTAGTGACCGTATACTCGTGGCGATGTGAGAGCGTTTTGAGAACAAGGGTGGATTCTTTCTACCTTTGGGCATAACTGCCTTTGCATTTTTTTCCATAGTTTACCCGTAGTTAGTGAATGCCTTGTTAGTGATCCCTAATCCATACTATCCAAACGATTTACGATTGGAGTTCATTCAGTTTGCTAATTTCAGGTAAGAAAAATAATGATCTAACGTTTAAATACTATCAATTACCTAACTCGGATAGATATTTCAACTAGTCTGAAAGCGATGGTTTATCCGTCATCGTTTAACAGAGGAAATTTATCTTTAAAGTTCCGGAGTGTTTGTATCTCGTGGTCACCTGCTAATAAGCTGTATATTACAAATCATTTGGCGGTGTAACTAAAAAAAAGTTTTTATATGGGGATTTTAAGTTACAGTCAAAGTATTTAATTAACTTACAACCATACTAAGTTCGCGATTCCAACTTACATCATTAATCCTCAAACAAAGTGTATAACCTAACAGAGTGAATAAGGCACGTAATTAACTATTGAAGTGCGTCAAAATAATTTAAATAATGTGCCAAAATCTTTACTTTGAATCAAAGTACCTTGCATTTTAAAAACCGTGCCCGAAGTGATTTGCTACATGCAACTTGTGAAATATCTACTATCGTTGGTATATACTAACTTTGGTAATCTAGGTATTTTATATAAGGTCCCAATGACTATCTCAGTTTTAATTTCAACCATTTTTTCAAAGTCATTTCATTAAGTATAAACTCCGGAAGATCTATTGGCTTTTGCCAACTCGCGTCACCTGTGATATAGGCAATATATCCGTCCTTCAATTAAATGACGAGTATACTGTGCAGCAGTTCGTCCTATTCTACTTTATGGCTATGAAACATATCTTTTGGAAATAGAGGATATTCATAGTTTGTTAGTATCATAGCATATATGGTTTCTGCGGACTGCTTGGATTTATTAGGATCACCGCGTAAGTTTTTCCTAAGATTGAATTCAGAGTAGTAAGTAAAGATGAAAAGTCGGTTGATGAGGTTGTGAATCTTTGTCAATTGAGGTGTTTGGGACATGTATTACATTTTTACCAAAAGATCCGTAACTGCTTAAATAATTATGTAAATATAAACATGGGAACTTATATATCTACTTGTTTGCATTGCGTAGAATAGCAGTTTAAGGCCTTAAAGCTCTCGACGTTCAACTTCGCTCATGTTTCAACCCTTCTAATCCTATTTGTGAAACTGAGTAACCTGTGGCCAACCCGTCACATTTGAAGTGTAAATCAAAGCTGAGTATATGTGATTAACTTATTTTCATCTCTTTTTCCAGTGATAATTTGTATTTCAAATTTATCTGTTCTAAAAAAGATTATTCTGAGTGTATTTTCCTTGTCATTTTGTTTTTGCTCTGCTTATTTTAAATTTCTTAGAAATCGGATAGTAAAAGTTCAACAATTATCATCGATCCAGGAATTCATCCCTCTACAGTCACTGGAAACTCATCAACAGCGAATCAATCATGGTATTATACTTGGTGGCGTTATTCTTCAGGGTGGGGAATTCAGTCACTATTATCATCATTGACATCTTCAACAACAGTTAATGAATTACAATCTAATGTAGATAATTTGAATCAGTCTATAACAGATCAACAAACACTTGATTCAGATTTAGATCATTCAATGAATGAAGCAATCTTTGAATTATTGGATGAATTTGCTGCGCATACAAATAATATCGACTATACTTGTATTACATATCCGATATTTGTACAGTTGGTATGTACTGTTGATGGATGTAGTTTACGATTAATTGATCATCTTGAAGAATCTGTTGAAACATACTCAGTAAGTTGTTATTATTATGGTTTTCATGTTACGGTTGTAAGAGCCCATTCATTCATTCAGTCATAGTCAACCTACAGTCTGGCACAGTTGTATATTAGCCTAAAGTGCCATATTACGTCAGCAGGATGAGATTACGGTGAATATTGTAGTATTCAAAATAATTTAGTAACAATGGTAATACGAAAGATTAGGCATTGAATGTATTATTCAAGAATTCTATAGGAAAATATATTTTTAAAAAACCTTGTAATTCAAGATCTGCGGAAAAATAAAGAAAAAGTTCATTTGTATCAGTGTGACCGATTTTAATCCATGTTTCCCGACGTCTTCAACCACTGATCGGGGTTTGAACATGGAATCCAATAGTCGGAATCCACTCAATCTCTGCAATAGACGTGTTATTATTCTTATAATTTATTCAACTCGTAGATAAATAGTGTTGTTTAAAGAAGGAACTGTTATGAAAATGAGCCTATAATTAACAAAATACACAGTTTATATCGATGAAATTCGTCACGTAACTATAACACATTGTATGCTAATGACGTAATACGTAGTTTAGAGTAATGTTCATACGCAAAGTTTTATTTAATTACTTTAAGGCGAATATAATTTTCAACTTTTGATTACAGTATCATCAACCCTCACATTTAAAGTGTTATTCACAACAAACTACACATTACCTTTACACTCAATTCATATATATTTCATGCCTAGTTTGTAAATAACTGTTTCATTTCCAAATATTTCTCTTTGAAAGCATCCAGCATTTATTAGTTTATCAGGAAAACAAGTGTATTTTGATTTGGAAGTTCGACCACAGTGTAATTCCTATCGATTATCAACTCATATTCAATCCTTTACTGTTCATGATGAACGGTATATGTTAAAAAATCGCAAACAGTCATCATCGTCATCATCATCATCACCCTCATCGCAATGCATCCCCATGTTTCCTGTTGTTGTATTTCCTCGTTATCAAACTAATTCCTTAACAACTGATAAACTGAGTAATGAAAGGCATGTTTTCTCTCTTATTTACGAAGTAAATCCATCACAAAAAAATGTTGATTATATGTAAGTGTTTTGATATTGTTTGATGGTCAAAATTATTGTAAATTATAGAATTGTATTTATTTGTTTTTAATCGCTTATTTGATGCTTGCATTAGCTTCGTGTATAGTCGGATGGGATCAGTGGTCTTCACTTTTGACTCAAAGTTGAGTATTTCGAAATTGAGTCACAGATATATCCCATAATTGTTTCATACATTCGTTATATTTCTTTATGAATTTTATTTCGTTATCACAAGTTGTCTCTTCCGGAATATCCGCGTTAAATTATTTGCTAGTTTCAAGGCTATACATTTCAGAGGAAATCTGTACTTTATTGGATAAATCACTGTACAATAGATTCGGGAGATTTCTATACTTACAATAAACCTAGTCAGATTGTTTAGGATAGATGAACTTGTTTTGATTGATGTTACCGTGATTAATCAGTTTGTGGTAGCCGATATTATGTTATCTATTCCTTAGGGGATTATGACCACTAGCCTAAGTGGCTGGTTGTTGCATGCACTATATTTTGACGTGAGTTAGTTAAATGTATTTGGCAGGAAACCATCTTCTTAGGTTTCATGCTGGTTAGCACCCGTCCATAAGGTGTAATTGCAATCTTGAGTGGACTGATGCACTCTGTTGGATTCGAACCTGGTTCACTCTTTTTGATAGTCTGAGCCTAGGTAATATACGCAACTAAGTGGCAGATTTATGTTTATAGCATATTTATACGTTCATCGCTCGATCAAATCGGAGTTAGATCAACGGGCCACAAAGATGCTATGTCTTAATTTGGCTACCCCTAACTTTCTTCCAGCCTATTCTTACATCAGTAAATATTAAGTTTAAAGATCAGCGGTGATTAGAGATAAGTATTACAAATTCACTTCAACTTAATCGATAAAGATTTACCATCTTATCGACCGATTCGCCACCTATGCCTAACCTCAGTATTGCTTACTTGATTGTTCAACTTATGGTCAAAAGTCTGTAGTCTACTCATGTTTTCCACTTTCAATGAACATGTTTCACAGTCATAAAATAATATAGAGTGGATTTCTGCAAGATGCTACTAATAGAAACCTCCATATCTGAATAAATTTTTTAACTGGAAAATATACATTCTCAAATAAGTGGACAACTGTACTACAACACACCATAGTTTAGAAAATATCATATGTGCCCAAAACAGGACATTTAAGATAAATGTTAGGATACAGTGCTGATAATCAAATTACAATTAATTGAGAATATTTGATAACAGTTTATAAATCAAATGGAAGTTTAGGCTTAATAAAGTGGAGAAGACTCATGAATTAACTGTTAGTAATCACAAATTAGACGTAACTCTGATAGTCTATCATTCTTCTTCAATCAGCCGGGCAGTATTATAGCCCTCACACAAAACGATGATAACTACTACTAACCTTATTGTTATTGTATGGCGCATGTATGTATTTGATGCCCCCTTTGTGAGGCAATGTTTATGTGTTCAAATAAATAATATATAAATTCATCTAATTACATTAATAAATCCATTTGTTATTATAAATGTCAACATTTAAAACTGTTCTTTCAAGGTTCTGTTTTATCAAAATATATAGAATATATTTCGTTTTTTTTCCTTTCAAAAATTATTTTCTATAGTCTTCAAATTCATACTGAACCTGTGAATTTAGTCTTTCAACCAGAATTAATTCATCACATCATGAACTTCATTTATGTGATTGCATCGGCTTCATCTTCACAATTAGAAAGTATGTGTTTATGAACTTGCTTGTTTCCTATCTACCAAATGATTGCTTTTACAATGTATATTACATTTTACACTTTATCATATTTGATAATTTATTTAAGTCTTTAGATTGTCTACGTTTTTCTGTCTTCAAATAATAACATGATGGTTGTGGTTTTCAATTTGTTTTGAATGGTTAACAGTATTTACAAACACATTTTTTTTATGGAAATATTAAATAAACATGGTACAAGAACGAAATAGTACTGCTGGCTATACAGAAGTGTGACGGGATTAAAGTGTTCATTTCAGACTCCCAAGATCTGCAGCGCTACTGCCTTCTCACAACAGTAGGATAAAATTAGAAAACCGCACTTTACTCTGCTGTACGGGTTTCCATTACCTCCAGTAAGCCCTTTAAAGGACTGAGTTAATACTTCCAAACTATTTACTAAAAGTAGTATGTGACCAGGCTTAAACAGCTACATTTTAAACCCTATTTTGACGCTCCAAAATCGTTTAGACCAACCCTAACCTAGTTTTCTGTTTAGTTACCTGAAGAAAAAGACTAACTGGTAGAAAAAACATATCAGACATTGTTGCCACTACTTTCAGTTTCGAAACATGTCACCCAACGTCTTCAATCGCCGATCTCAGTTATCTTGGAGACCTGAACTAGGTAGTCTGGATTTCCCAATATGGAACGAACCAGCATTCAACAACTTGATGGACCGATTCCAAGTCTTGATTTTATCACGTTGTATTGTAGATATTTTGCCTAAAATTATCTAAACGTAGTAATAAGTAAGCTTGAAACACTACATTGTATTCAACCTTTTTTGGTTTTACCGACAGATAATTGAGTGTGTGCATTTTTTCTTTAATTAACACAGCTTCAACTGGACACCGTTACACATTAATCAAGGAGAGTACAATAAAGAATTTACATTCATTTCTTAAATCTACTCCTGATAAGAATGTTGGAGCTAAAATTAATTCTTCCAAATCGCCTCGGTTTTTTCCTTCCAATGTGTCTACGCCTGTTAAATCACATAATCGTTGGGCTATAAATTTCGATATAGATGGACTAAAAGTGTTATTTCCAAATCGTTTTATGCATGATAACATGCTAAATCTAAATACAAATCTTTTTACTACTTCTAACTCAATAATCTGTTTACTATGTGATTTCGGTCATTTACAAGTGACTAATTGGCCAGAGATCCAAGTAACTAATAAAATTGACGATAGAGTATCAGTAAGTTAATGTTTTAGTGTTTGCTGTTTTGCTGTTCATTTAAAAATCATGTTTCACTGTTAGATTGATTTTGTAATACATATTTATGTTAACTACTGAAAGTTGGAAATTTCTGAAAGCCTATTTAATGGTATATTTTGAGATTCTGTGACAATAAGCTCATGTCATGTAGACCATTTTCATATTGAAATTACAACTCTCACTTTGCACCTTTATTAGTATTACTGTTATTTTAACATATAAACATTGGTACAAGGAGGTACCAAATATATATGCGCCACACTTCATCACTTGGTTTGTGTGAGGGCTGTGATACTACTGCCCAGGCACCCAAACTGAAGCTGGTGGTTTTCTTAGGAGTTCAATCCCCGAACATTAACATAGAGGTCTAATCCATAGAGCACTAGAACAACGTTAGGGTATGCAGTTCTATGGTAGAAGGTGACCAACAATAGGTTCATACTCCATTCGTTCTCTCAGGATCCTGGAGCTCATGTGCAGCATTGGTTTGAAATCAGGATTTTCCAACTCCCCTAGGTGTGTCCTCCGTACCCAACAACCCTGTTAAAGCACTGGATAGTCACTTTTCTTTCTCTCAATTCCGTAAATAACAACCTCGCCTCGAGAAGTCAGTGAGTAGGACTTATCTGACAGTGGCTTTATGCATGTGGCCATGTGAGAACATTTAGAGAGGAAGAACGGACTCCTCACGGACTATTGGTTTGCTCAGTGTTATAATATACATAAATGTGATGGGTTCGCTGCAAAACCTAAAGATCCTGGGTTTTTATCTTTGTTGGTGGTTATGAAGGCTCACTGTTGAGAAGTCCCGTACCATAAAAAAATAGCTGCTCATTTTCAGTGCTTATCTAACTAAACTTAGTCTACGATGCAAACTAAAAATTGGACATTCTCCACACTTATATTTCTGTCGGTTATTCTTTACGATATGCTACTTTTTATCGTAATGTATTCAGATGTATTTTAAGGTATTTTTATAGTATTTATTTTTCTCATAGTGAATTTTAAAATAAACACACTAAAAACTTTTGTATGTATGTATTCTTTTAAATTATAACTGTGATCTGTTTCATATGATCAGGTGAAAATGAGTTCATTGAACAATCGTAAACTTGAAATTGATAATCCCCAGTGTAAAAAACAGCCTAAGACACTGCAATCATTAGATGTTGATAACGACGATAACAATGGTGATGACGAAGATGATGATGAACTGTACAAAACTCCTTGTAGTACCCCTGCAGAATTATCCGAAATCGAGGAGGGAGATGTAGAGGAAAGTATGAAAGATGAAGTTGAGAAAGCATCTCAAAGGTAGATAAAAACACTATTTATATATACTCATTATAATTGTTTGTCTAAACTTGCATTGTTGTCAGATATATTTCTCCTCACAGATTAATGACCATTAAATCAATTTAAGTTAACCAATTCCCTAAATCAGTTGATGCGAAGAGATATACCTATGGGTTCCTATATCAATGATTAAGCAATTGTAAATTGTTTGTGTTTTACTGAGTGGGGTTAACGGTGTCTTGCACATGCCGAGGAAACTAAAGCAAAGGTTACTTTTTGAATATAGCATTTTGATTAGTGGCTTATTTGCTATGAATGACGTTGAAAATTCCATTCACTGTTTTTTTACTTAACTCTCAGCCTCAGATAGTGATAGATATATTGGTAGTAGTCGATCCGGTGAATCCTAAAACTGAAGTTGACAAATATGTTGTAACAGTGGGACAAAAATTCATTTTTTCTCGTTTATACTTTTTATTTGGTAAAGTTTTAACTCTGCATCTGCTTATGGTACACCCATCAAAACTGTCCATCCATTATTTTCTAGAAACTAAACTAAGGATTAACTATGTTATGTAGTGTCATGTATGCTAACACCTTGAAGAGTCATAAGCGAAATTATAATTTACCAAGTTTCACAATTGAGTTTTAATTGTTTTACATTATTAGACGACATTTGACCATACTAATTCTATTAGAGTGGATTACGTAGACATCATTGGGATGTTAGTTTATTCATAGAGTTAGCATTATAAATAGTTAGTATCGGGGATCCATATAGAACCTGAACTCCTTTAGCTGCGGATATTTATAACCTTATTATACTTTATCACTTTGGGTTTACTAATTTTAGTCTTAGGGTTCTCCGAGCAGCCTCCTTTGCGTAATAATACCTAAACGAATGATTATTTCAACCAATATAGTTCCATCGGGTCTTGTTAATAATCAAGCGTGACCATCATATCAAGGTAGTTTGTACAGTAGGGTTCATTACATACAAGACAAGTGAATATATTGCATTGTAAGCATGGATACAATGAAAACGCTTGAATAATTACTTCCAACTCTGATCTTTTTCTTTTCATAAATAGAAAACTTCAATCTAATTCAGGTTAATTAATATAAAATAATCAATATACTTAGTGAAGTACGTTGATACAAGACAAATAATGGATATTAAGTGTAAACTGAGTAGTATTAGTACTTAATCGATTAAATGACTATAATATTTTCTCCGTCTAGGTCATTCATCGTACGTTAATTCAATCAATTAATTGTAAACTGCACACAACTGAAATTATTGAAGCGTCAAAATTCTCATCTAATATCATTTGTAGTTAGTCTGTCATTTTCTGTTAGGTTACTCATAGTTTTTCATTGTCGGAACTGAAAATCTCTGTTGAACAATAAAGGATATGGCATTCTTTTTTATAAATTAATTCTTCTAAATTCTATGTTCGCTTGTAGCTTACAAGATCTCTACGAATAATGATTATCTTTATAATTCACATACTATTGCTATTTGCAGTACAGATTCCTTCTCAGATCTTTAATTTATTGTGTTCAGTTCAATTAATCTGGACTATTTTTACGATAAGATCTCAAGGAACAAGTGATTTTTTAAATCATAGCTCAATTGATTTCTTCACTACTGGTGGGATTTCCAGCAACCTTATTCAAGTTATTTGTTTATTTGTTTAAACATAAGCATTCATAAAAAGGGACACCAATATATATATATATATATATATATATATATATATATATATATATATATATATATATAGTTATTATTAAGTTTGTGTGTAGGTTGGACCACTTCCGAAACCGGATCAAGCGGTTTTCTCAGCTCCTCACTCCCGGATCTTTTGACCTAGAGAAGACCTAATTAACAAGGGAGCGGAAATGGGTTCTATAGTAGCCGTTGACTAGGAATAGATTTATACGCCATTTTTTCCATGAGGATACTAGAGCCCATATACACCATTGGTTTGGAATCAAGATTTTCTGACTCCTTCTAGAGGGAATCCTTTGTACCTGCCTTACATTAACGCAATATCATTAATCATAGTTATCTTAGAAGTCACATTATTAAATTTATAGGTCAGATAATAATATTGATATAATTTTAATTTCACTTTGATATGACGGGATGGAAAGAAGTCAAAATCCGATTGATTTACTAATTATGATTCTTACTCAACATTATTTCCGTTTCGATTCAATATGATGATCATCCAGTGTAGTAGTTGTTTTCTCGTATGATATTCTATATGACATACGATATGATTTCATCCTAATTACTAATCAAAAATGAGTGTCTGAATCAATATATAAATGAGTGTATTTCCGACTAAACTTGTCATGATTGTTCGTGTTTCTGGCTGCTTGTGAAATATATTTCCGTCTTACGAACTTGGACTTTTCACTCTAGTTAGCTGGGCTGGAACGTGTCGGAATAGCTAGCTTATCTGTCATTGTACCTCACAGAGTCTTCGTTTCATTCTGAGATTAGGTGAACTCGTAATTTCTTCATACATAGCAAAATTTGGCGACGAGGTTGGCGCAAACATGGATCCCTCAAAAGCAGCAGCTAAAACTTACCCAGATGTTAGCAGATACAAAACTTTCACTTAGCACACAACCAAGCACTTCTAATTCTGCTACTACTGCATCTTCAGTTAATGGTATCGCGAGAAGTATCTGTGAGTTTTGTTACGATCCTGAGTCTAATGTCACATTTGACATATGGTTTCGGCGTTATGAAGACTTATTCAAATTTGATTTTGCCAATCAAGATGACACTTGGAAGGTCCGCTTGCTGCTACGAAAGCTGGATCCAAGTGAACTACATAGATATTGTAACTTAATTCTGTCTCTAAACCCACGTGACCGCTCATTTTCAGACACCGTACAGTCATTGAGCCAACAGTTGGGAAAAAACTCCCCACTGTTCAACACGCGCTATTGTTGTTTGAAGCTGACTATGAACGAAGACGCCGATTTGCTGTCGCATGTGGTCATCGTCAACCGCAAATGCGGACGCTTCCGGTTGAAGTCGCTGACTAAAGACCAGTTCAAAGCCCTCATTCTCGTCTGCAGTCTCCAATCGCAAAAGTTCAGTGACATCAGAGCGCGGTTGCTGTGTCGATTGAACTCGGACCCTAAGTTGACTTTTGATGATATTGCAAGTGAATATCAATGTCCAATTAATCTGCAGCGCGACACTATGATGGTCCAGCGTGGTGGTTCCGATCGCGCTGAAGTACATGTAGTCCGACAACCGCCCAACTCGGCTAAATCCGCCCCGGCTATTCTCGAATTCAGTCCAACAGGCGAAGACGAGTCCCCTGCCCATGCTGGCACTGTGATTAATGGCATTATGTACGAGGTTGTCTTTATAAACAACATCGTTGCAGGAAGTGTAAAACCATGGGCCACAAATCTCTCCAGAAGTACTAAAATGCCTGACCCAAGATTATCTCGTAGAGAAGAAAAAAGTCAGGATATAAACTTCGAGTGTTCAAAAAAGGGTAGGTGATATGACGCTATGAAAAGTCAAAAATTGATTGATTTAATCATTATGATTCTTGCTTAACATTAATTACGTTTTACTTCAGTGTGATGATTTATTTTATTTTCCCGTATGACACTTTTTTTCCTGTTTCACTTAGACAAACTGAAACTGGTGTAAATGATAAAAACAAATCCAGTGAGAAATTATCATTAGACAATAACAATAATATCTATGTCTCGTATACGGTCAGTGTTACAAATATACGAGTATTGGTTGGTTGTTTGGACTTACTCAACAAATTAAATTTATGGAATTGTTGCAATCTTGAGGAAGAAAATTTAATAGAACCTAAATGTATGTTTTTGATCTTGTATTTTTGTTCTGAAAATTGTTTGACTACTGAGTAGTGACCATCGTTATGTTTGTCTAGTTCTTTTAGCTCTGATCGAATTCTATCCATTAAATTACAATATGACCACCAGTTTAAATGACTCGACATTTTGTACACTATATTTAAATGTTAGGCGGTTGGTCATGGTCTTAATAGCTTAGTAGTATATCTTTAACTGTGAAGGTGCGTAATTCGGGTTCGGATCCCACAGAGGGCATCAGCCCTCTCAAGACAGCAGGTACGTTTTCATGATGAGTGCCATTTCGCAGGAAACCCAGGTTCAGGGTTTTCTGCCTATCATCTCCAGCTGTCTCATTTCATTATATGCTGTCTGTAAAATTATATTCTTTATAGAGTGACATCAGTGTTTATTGAGTATGAAATATTTCATGGTGGTGGGATGATGACCAACCTTTCTGCCTTGTGTAATCTAAGTATTTGAGGGTGAAGTCAGGACACTAGTAATTAGTGTTTTTTAGTATGTTTTTCAACCCAGTAGGAGCCTGTTTGTATTGACTGAAGCACTGCTCTTTTTCGTCAACTGTTTACTTGTTGAAAAACGGGAGTATATACTTACATTTGTGCGTGATGATGTCTCTTACTGTTAGTTTGAGCCATATTGGTAGATACGCATCACCGGTTTAGAGTTCGTGCGGTAACCTCAATCAATGATTAGAAACATTGAGTGACTTGATTCAGAAATCGGTCACAGTGACATCGATGCATTCAATCTTTATCTTGATTCTCAACATTCATTTATACATACGTTTTTAATCATTTTGTAAAAGCCATATTCTCGATGTTGGATATTTCTTATTATCATTACTCCTGCATTTGTTTCGACTTTTGTGTCAGTAAATTTCGTGTCATCATGGTGATTCAGTACTAGAACTTGTGTTAATACTTTGTGACCGACTGACTAATTGAGGTCGGGTGATATAACCAATCTTCACACATAAAATTACACTCAAAATCGAATAAATAACATCCTAAGGTGGACAACCATCTACGTTTATTATTATTTTGACAATTACTTAGAAAGTGTCACTAATTCTCACATATTTTGATTTTATTATACGAAAAATATCGTATAACACCAATGATGTGTGTCACACCTAGTGGGTAACCGGACATTGACGTAATCAATTATACTAGTCTGCTGGAACCTAACAAAATGTAGGCAAAACTCCATTCATTCTTTGGGTAAGCGTTTAATAGGTAGATCAAAACAATTCTTTTGTGGAATAGACTTTTACTGTTTCCCTGTTGTACGATTCGTCAGCTTATGAAAGACAATTTACAATTAATCTTTGAAAATGTTAAGAAAAATAATTAATTATATAGGAGGCAGTTTTATATAGATTGTTAAATTTTATACTTTACATCACTCATCTTAGTCAAATAACCAATAATAGCCAGGAAGCACTTGATAACTGTTTCGTCCTGGCATTAGAATCTTCAACAGGACCCATCATAGGTTTGACCCATGACTTTCAGGTCTCGCGCTTCGCGCTTAACCTTCGGACTACCCTATTAGCATCGGTGATTTAACTTCGGTTGAATCGCGGTATTAAGTGACCATCGTCTAATGCAATTAATAGGTAACTCTCTCACACAATATGGTATGAGTAATACAGATTCTAGGATCCTGACTGAATTTGTGTGCACTCAAGTAAGTATTCAGTTCACAAAATAAAAAGCGGCTAGGTTTATTGAGTACAAAGAGATGCTTTAGACGAAATAAGGAACATCAAATACTTAAATCAACCACCACGGAAGTAATTAATAAAAGACGCAGTTGAAGTTTTACTATAATCAGCGATGATTTCTTTTCATCGGGAGATTTATCATATTGTTTCTTAAAAATTCACTGTATGATCCCCATTGGTTTGTTTTCTATTTCCTCATTAATTATATCTGATGATATTCATAGAAAATAACCTTGTCCGGGAAGTTGTGCCATACACAAACAGTCTTTCGTTTTTTTGGTGATATTTAATTGTTCATGGGAATAGCGTTTTTATGATTAAAATCTTACAATTTACTCCTGATTTATTGATCACTGAGAAGTAATTATATCCTTTCAGCGCATTTCACTGAAAGTTGAAAGTTTATTTCATCATTGTCTTATATTTTTCTAGCTGCTGAACGTACATTACCGTTTGGGAGTAATAATACATTCAGTTTCGATGATCAATCTGTTTTACGTGTAAGCAATTCTACAATGATTTCTCGATTATGTTTGATTAATCCATTCAGTTTACGTATATTGGTCAGTCGTCGAGTATATTGCATGAAAGATCTCACTTATACATCGAGTCCTAGATCATCATCATTAAATTATCCTCCGTATTTGTGGATAACAATAAAGCAAGAATCATGTGTCGTTCATTTGTCAAATACAAAAATATCGGATTTACTCTCCTGTATAAAAGCATCCCAATGTCAACTAAATCGAATTAAACCTATGAAATGGAAATATTCTTCAATGATGAAAAAATTCAGTCGTATTCGTAATCACAGTATATCATTTTCCGATTCAAATGTACACTCTAATTGTAATACATTTAAACAGAGATCACATCATACAAGCATATCTGTATCTCAGTGTTGTCATTGGAGGGATTGTTGCGGTGAGAAATCAGCTGATAATTTCTCGTCTCCGGCAATATTTAATTTTAAACGAAAAAAACTTATCGCAACTTATTCGATTCAATCATTCATTATTCAGTTTGAATCAAAAGGTTTGGTCATATTAATTATTATTATTATTAATGCACTTTTTCAGTGACTAGCCTTGAGATGAATCCTCACTCAATAGTGGTCGTACAGTATTTTGAATTAGCTGAAGTTATAAACATGAACCGTTGTATTTCGAAGCAGCAGTTTAGACGTAACTGGCTTATTACAATGTTTGAAGGCCTTGGGTATTTAGGCCTTGAAGGGTTCTAAGTGCGGTTTGCTGATGTGTTGTTTAACATTTCTTTATAATATTTACAAAATCTAGACCGTAGAAAGTGATATTGAATAACAACTGATCTACTTTTCATTTGTATGCGACTCCCCAGAAGTTCTCATTGGTTTCAGGGTTAAGCACTGTTAGGATAGTCGGAAAAATATACCAATAATTATCGTGTTAAGTCTATGGTGGCCTTGGACCTTAAATGTACATTTCTTATTGGTTGATGTTTATTTCACTTGTTAAATATTTTGTAAATGTTGTTTCCTATTTTATGGTACGATGTGGTTTGTTTGTTTAGTATATAAATAGAGTATGTCTGAAATACAATGATTCATATCTCAGAGGCTGTGACTTGTGTTCTGGACTCAACTGACTGGGCTAGACAGGGAAGCGAGACCAATAGAGACTCTAGGCCGTCCGTACGTATTTACGTGTCACTGTAATCGATCGATAAAACGCTGCTTATCAAAACCTGCAGTCCACACCCGTTACAACAAGCACTTTGTGGGAACTGAAGATCTTGGATTAGATCTTTATTGAGGTCATGGGTGCATATTTCTGAGAATTTCCATGCTAAATTGGGACTGTTATTCAGTACATCCATGTGTTCAATGACGCATGATGTAACCTACAAAATCTGGCAATCACCATAAACCCCGCTTACCAAACATAATTTGGAGTTTTTTTTAATACCTACACTAACAGTTTAGTCAAAAGATATTTCATTTTATACAATTCTTACTTACATCTAGATCGTCCTCTCGCAGAATGTCGTCTAGATGGAGCAGTTTGCAGTTTATCAGTCTATCATGGTTCACCTATTCCCTATCGTTTACAATTTAAGCTGAATAGAATTTCGATGGTGGATGCCGTAAGCAATTTAGGTGGTGTATACGATGTGATTGTGAATTCTGATGAAAAAATTGAAAGGTTTGAATATATTGCTTAATATTCTGCAGATAAAATGCCTATTTTATTATTTACTTTCTTAATTTAATTATTATAAACTATTTAACTTACATTCTTTATGATTGCATGAATGAGGGCTAATAATATTACTACCCAGCTATTCAAATCAACATAACCGAGAGCTGAGTGTAATTCACACTTTCGATAAATCCTTAACTTAACACAGATTATTCGGCTTTTGATTAATTATTGATACCGATAGAAGTATACTTTTTGGAACAGTGATTTGGAAATCAAATCATTTAGCTTCCAACAAATTTGTTCAAAATGTATTTCTCCCTTCAGTCTAGGCAACCAATTGAATGTCACAATTTTATACCAGTGAATAGTAGATCAAAGTTTGGAGTTCATCAACATATAGTTGGTTTCTGAAAATCACATCTTAACTTTATTTTCATCATAAATTTTTACCTAAATTAATCTTGATATTCAAACTTGATTCTTTACATTGTTCATTATTTTCTCTTTTTTTATTACAGTACTAATTCACCTGATCTAATTATTCGATTAAATAAACAAGCTAATAATGATAGTAATAATAGTTCATCTCATATTTGTAATGTTTTAAGCGTAAATTCTACATTATCAACAATTGGTTGTATTCCTTTATTGGATCATATCTGTCCTGAAAAAGTATTCAGTGGTAAGTTACTTTGTTTACTAATGAAATGGATTAATTGGTTCATTTCTAAATATACTATTGAGTTGTTATTAGTTTACTGAAAGAAAACAAGTGAAGAGAACCGTATCAACAGAAACCTACAATAGTATTGATGCATTTTAATAACTATTAACGAAATGGATAAATCATAAAACAAATATCTTCGTAACTGTGTAATGTTAGCTGACGTAAGAGTACGTCGAAAGAGACGTATTAATACATGAAAACTATTTAGTTCCATCTGATTATCGTAATCAATATTTGGATAATATAGCTGAAGATCAATCCTAATGGCATAAATGCATTAATTCTTTGTTTTTTGCTAAATGTTAGCTTTTAAATTATTCTATACCTTTCTTATTCTGCCTAGCCATTTCTTATTTCCGATTCATATTGTCTTTGTCTACGCTTTTCTACTACCATTAATAATGTTGTTCCCTCTACTACTCTGATATTTGTTTCAAAAAAACTGCATTTCGCTGTGTTGATTTGGTGTGACAATTTAAACCGATGCAGATTTCTGACAAGCTCTGCGTTGACACAACAACTAGTTCCTACCAATTTTGACACATTTCAACTAGAATCCTCAACAATACAATATGACTAAATAATTGGGTCATTATAAATTGATAGTTCTCATTAATGAATACAAATTGGACCAATTGCATTAGATTTATAGAGTAATATAACTTCTTTATTTTATCGCTCGTAACTATTTCTCAGTCTTATTCTGTACTCTCTATCGTTGTATCTTTGATGTTTGGGCGAGGAAAATAATGATTGTTCGTTACTTTAGTCAGACTAGTAGTTATTCTGATAGGTATTGGATGAATTATATATTTTCCTACCTTTATTATAACTAATTTTTATTGTCGGTTTTCGGAGTGGAAATATACTTACTTTCTAGTCAGACTCGTCACTTCTTGATCTGAGTTATGTTGTGTTATATCTTGAAAAAGCTGATTTTCTTGATACAACCGCGTATAACTGAGCACTGGAACACCAAACCCTTCCAAGTCGCAATAAGAAGACAGAAGACTAACGAAAGGAATATTATTCCAAACAGTGTCAAACATAGTACAAAATTATCAGGTATTTATAGTTTTTAGTGGGAACGAAATCATCATTACAATCTTCCAATCCGCGTACAGGGGTTATTAGCATTATCCAATGGGGAAGCTACACGTTGGAATTCTAGAACATTCTTCCGACAGGTGATTGGATGGAACGTCTTCGGCTCCTTATGAGCCTCTTACAGCTTCCTCGAGTTCACCGGTGGTCCGTCGTCACACCTCCCCCCTTTAAAGTCCGTTGTGTAAGATTTTTTTCTTGGATCCACCTGAAGCTTGGGTGTCGCATTCCTCTTGCGCTCCATTACTCTCGAGGGTTGTACAGCTTTCTCTCTGCGTCGTTTGTCTTTTCGATATTTGCGCTCATGATGGTTCTTCGGGGATGAATCTACGAGCAATTGAAATGGAAGCCGGTTTTCTGTGACCACTGTACTATCATTTCTTTGCATTTGATTTATATGTCTTATGCATTTCCCGACATCTTTCCGGACTAGGTACAACACATTTCCGATTCGACGTTCTATGACACCTGGTTCCCACTTCTTATTACCTTGGTACGATCTGACAAGTACCTTCTCACCCACCTGGAAGCTACGATTGACCTTACGATTTTCATTCGTGGGTTTATTTGTCTTCCTGGGCGGCAACATACTGTTAAAAACTGTCCGGATTTTTCTTCCGAACATACACTCGGCCGGAGACTTTCCTTCTGGTACTGCCGGATTAGGGGTAACTCTGTAAGACATCAAGAACTTATTAATCACTTGTTCCGGGACACCCTCACCTCCCCCTTTGACCAGAGCTCTTTTAATTGTATCCACGAATCTTTCTGCCTGGCCATTCGACTGAGGATGGTATGGAGGAGATTGTAGATGCAATATGCCATTCTCGTTGCAGAAGCGTTTGAAGGCGGATGACATGAACTGAGTACCATTGTCGGTCACTAAGATCTCTGGAACCCCAAAACAGGCAAACAATCCTGACAATCTTCTTATGGTACTCTCTGAAGTCGTATTCGGCATGTCATAAACTTCCGGCCATTTTGTGAAAGCATCTACAACAACTAAGTAATTCCTGCCTTGTATCGGTCCGGCGAAATCAGCATGTATTCTTTGCCAAGGCCCGTCCGGTTTAGGCCATGGTTGTGGCTCAGCTCTCGTTGGGTTCTTTGCAGCCTCTTGACAAGACCAACAGCTGCGACATTTTTGCTCTATCTCATGGTCCATTGACGGCCAGTAAGCATAGCTACGAGCTAGTGACTTCATTTTACTTATCCCTGGATGCCCGCTGTGGAACTGTTTAATGGCTTGGTGTCGAAGATTTCTGGGGATAACGATACGATGGCCAAACATTATACATGAATCGACAACTGTTAATGACTCTCGTCGACGAAAGTATTGTAAGAGTTCTCCGTGTAATCTAGATGAAGGCCATTTATTGAGTATGCAATGGCGAACAATCTTTAATACATTATCCTTCTTGCTGGCCTCTTTAATGGCTTCAAATGTGACCGGGAGTCCGGAAACTGCGTCTGACAATATTTTGTGAACCTCGGCCTCGACATCTATAGCAGCTACAAGCACCTCTTCTTCTTGTTTTTCATGCAGACCAATCAATCTTGAGAGTGCATCTGCCTGTCCGAAATCCGTTGTTGGTTGATACTTTATCTTAAAATCATAACCCAGCAGTGTGGTAGCCCATCTCTGTAGCCGGTTTGCTGTATATACCGGGATGCCTTTTTTAGATCCAAAAACTGTCAGTAAAGGTTTATGGTCTGTAAGTAAGGTGAACTGCCTACCAAACAACATCTTGTGGAACTTTTTTACAGCAAATATAATCGCGAGGGCTTCCTTCTCTATTTGACTGTAGTTTCTTTCAGTCATAGTCAGTGATCTCGCAGCGTGAGCGATTGCTTTCTCAGAACCGTCAGGGTAGGCATGTGAAATTACTGCTCCAATTCCGTAGTTCGACGCATCGGCTGCGACTATAATTGGAAGATCGGGATCATAGTGTGTAAGGAGAAGGTTCGATGACAGAAGCTGCTTCAGTTTTAGGAATGCTTCTTGACATTCAGTTGACCAGAACCATTTAGTATCCTTTTTCAATAAGCAATTAAGAGGAGCACGATGGCGATGCAGATCTGGCAGAAAAACTCCATAATGACTAACCATTCCCAGGAAAGAACGTAAAGTTGACACATCCGTGGGTGGAGGCATGGACTTAATGGCTTCGACATTTTCAGGATCAGGTTTTCTCCCGTTTTTATCAATTATGAATCCCAAATACCGGACTTGCTCCATGTAAAAATCACATTTTTCGGCACGCAGCCTGAATCCATAATCTGCTATGCGTCTGAGAACCGTATCCACCTTATTCTCTAAATCAGCATAGTCTGTACCCATGATCAATATATCATCGAGATAAGCCGCGGTACCAGGAATGTCTTGTAACATAGTGTCCATAACTTGTTGGAAGATTGAAGGGGCGGTCTTTACTCCAAAAGGAAGTCGGTTATATCGGAACAATCCCTTGTGAGTGTTTATTGTCAAGTAATGCTTACACTCATCCGCTACCGGAATCTGTAGATAAGCGTCTGATAGGTCTAATTTCGCAAAATACTTACCCCCATTCAGTTTCGCAAATAAATCCTCTGGTACCGGCAATGGGTATTGATGGGCTTCAAGCGCTTCATTTAATCCAGTTGAATAATCTGCACATAACCGGATACTTCCATTAGGCTTTTTAACAATCACTATTGGAGCTGCCCAATCAGAGAAGTTTACTGGTTCGATTATTCCACTTCTTTGCAGACGCTCTAATTCTTGTTCAACAATAGGTAGCGCTGCATAAGGTACCGGACGTTTTGGTCTGAAGACGGGGGTGACTCCCGGTTTAAGAATCAATAGTGCTTTAACCTTTTTGCATTCCCCCAACTCTTCCATAAACACTTGACTGTGTCTTTCCAATACAACACTCTTCAGATCCTTTTCCACCGGTTTACTGGTTCTCACTGCGCTGCATATGTGGTTAATGGGGTGATTTGCTAATTGAAGTGCTTCTATCAAGTCTAGACCTAGCAAATCTAGTCCTGGATTCTGTGTAAGATATAAAGTTGCATTCGTTTTCGCATTTCCTTTCGAGACTGTACAACAAACCTCTCCAACAATATTTAGTTTTCCTCCAGATGCGCTGTGAGCTAACTGGGTCGTTGGGAGCACCTGTGGTTTACCGATAAGATTCCAAGTTCTCCGACTAATAAGTGTGATGTCAGAAGCGGTGTCGAGTTGCAGGCGGGCACGCTTTTTATTTATATCCAAGTTACATACTTTCTTTGGCGGCAAATTCGTGCTCGATTATGTGATACCAATATTTTGTTAGTTCGAGCACTAAATCTGTATTTCTTCGAGTAGGGTTTCAAAGAATGTCGTTTATGGGTTCTTTTTCTGCAGCAGTTTTCTTTATGTCCCTTGCGATGACACTTGCTACAACAATGTTCTTTATATGGGCAGAACCTTTTATAATGCCAACCACCGCAAGACCAACATGGAGATGAAGGCTGATTATCTGTGTGCGATACCTTTCTTGAGCGAGAATCGTTCTTTCCGCTTACAGCACGAACGTATGGCAACTGGCCATTATTTTCGACCATCGAAGTGTCATGCTTTAGGTTTACCAATCTCTGGCACTCTGCGGTTACTTCTTGTAGTGTCATATTCGGACATTGTTCAATTTTACTCAAAATTCTAGTTCTAATATCGGCATCTTCGGGAGATTGGAGGCTGCACACAAATACGAGACACTTAAACTGGTCTTCTGTCATTGCTGATAGTTTGAAGCGCTCACATTCACGGTTTACTAGACCCGCATGCTTCACCCAGTCATCATCACCTGCTTTTGTCATCTTGAGACATTGATAACGAATATTAAACAAGGATGACTGTTCAGCAAAGATTTGCGACAAAATTTCAATCGTTGCATCAAAAGAAAAATCTCTTGGATTCTTTGGAAGGATAAAGTTACTGTAACGTTCATGTTCAACAGTTCCAAGTTTTCGCAAGAGTATTCTGACCTTAGCGGCGTCATCAAGTTTTTTGAGGTCGACCTTGAACAAATCTTCATATTTCTTGAACCAAGTTTCAAAAGTAATGCCAGCTGAACCATCAAAATTAAATTCATGGATAGAATTAACAATCTGGTCAACATGAGATTTGAAGGGATCATCTGTAACTTCTTTTTGATCCAGGTTCATTTTCTGAGTTAGCATCTCTAGCATGCGCATCTGGAACTTTTCTTGACGTTCCAATAAGGCTTCAAATTGTTCCAAGGTAAATGACATATTGATACAATAACCCGTCGCCAGATGTTATATCTTGAAAAAGCTGATTTTCTTGATACAACCGCGTATAACTGAGCACTGGAACACCAAACCCTTCCAAGTCGCAATAAGAAGACAGAAGACTAACGAAAGGAATATTATTCCAAACAGTGTCAAACATAGTACAAAATTATCAGGTATTTATAGTTTTTAGTGGGAACGAAATCATCATTACAATCTTCCAATCCGCGTACAGGGGTTATTAGCATTATCCAATGGGGAAGCTACACGTTGGAATTCTAGAACATTCTTCCGACAGGTGATTGGATGGAACGTCTTCGGCTCCTTATGAGCCTCTTACAGCTTCCTCGAGTTCACCGGTGGTCCATCGTCACATGTTGAAGTCCTGTAGAATAGACACTGGAAGGGTATCTAGTGTAGATATTCGTATAGGGTACATTGACATCTCATCTACGTAAGGGATAAAACCGAGCGTTATTTCAATGGCTACGGTGGTTGAAACGGACCTACGCCTATATATTCAGTTAAAATGGGTTTTACATCAATAAAATGGATGATCTAAAATTTTCATTACAATAGCAAAATGCTCTCATCGAATTGTTGGTCAATAATATGTCAGCGAGACCACCATTGAATACCTTGAAGCACTCGATGATTGTCTCGCCACTGCGGGTCTCCTAAGGAGTGCACACATGGGACTCGAGCCGAGGCTTTCTGTCTCGTGTGCGAACGCTTAATCTCTCGACCTTTGGATTGTATTCAATGGGTAATCTCTAACTTCAGTCGATCCATGATATCGCGTAACCTTTCCTCCATTGTCTGATGTAGATAACTGTCTCCACCCAAACAGGGATTGTTCTACATTGGTCGTAGAGTCTACGATGTATTAGTCTAACTAACGAAACGACCAGTCATTATTTACTTTGTTCACACATCACTACTCCTCAACATATCTGTGATCGAGTCTACTGGCCAATTTATTCTAACGTGTTCAGTGTTAGCTGTTTTTCAAAGTGATTACTTACATATATCAATTTGGATAATTTCGAATTCAGTACTTTTTATCGAAATGTTTTAAATCACTATTTTGTAACGCGATATAATTTGATTTCTTTGGTTATGAATTATAAGACATTTTCTTAGATAATTACGTTTTTTTTAAATGATGATTAATACTGTCTGTAGTTTAGTACTTTTTCACTTTATTTCATAATTTATATTGAATGTACTAATATTTTAGTCAAGGAATCTTATGATTTTGTTACGGGTACTCTATCATGGTTTCCATCGGCTGATTGTTTATCTCATATTGAAGTGATTCATTCAATTGGAACATATTTCATTCAACTAAATATACACTGTTTCAATATTATTGGTGAGTAACATTTTTTTATAATAACAATAATAATATTAATAATCATGATAATAAACATTTGAATACTTCATTGTTTGATGTAACTCATTGGGTATTCGTTTGAAGATACACTTTTGTTATATGAAAATCTAATCAATTGACTCAGTTTTACAAAATGAAGTAGATTGTCCATTAGATTGTCATTCTACTTTTGATAACCAGTCAGTAGCCTTGTCTAAGTGGTCGTGTTTATATCTTACAGAGAGTTAAGACATATGTTCTTTGAATGGATGACTTATTCAAGTCTAACTAATTCTTTAGTTGATATATATTTTTACTGGAAGTTCAGGAATTGTACATTAATTTACAAATTGTAGTGAAATAAAACGGTTCATTGTATCCAAATCTTTCAAAAGTTCGTCAATTAGTTTCAGTTTGTAAAAATTCTATGCAAATTTAATAAAATTACTTAAACTGATCGGGTAACCTTGTAGGTAAAATGTATTATAGTATAGAAACTGGCCTGAGAGATTCTTATAATGATCATATGATTTTGAATTCAATGCTTAGCTACTTATTAAAGAATCTATATCAGTCAAAAGTATTTTGTACTAGAAGTAATGTTAACATGTTAGAATTCAGTGGGTTTTTAAAAAGTTTGTCAGTTTTTCAAGGTATATTATAAGTTCTTTAATCTTAATATTTCATTAAAGTTGTTACATAACCTTATTAACCTGAATGCAAATTTATTCACGACCAAGTTTTATTTCGGAACTCGTTTCTTAGTTATAAATGATTCGTTTACAAAAATTCATCACTACTGATAAAAGTTTTACTCCGAAATTCACTGAAAAGTTATATAATCATAAGTAAACCATCGTTATCGTTATCTAGATAGAAAGGAGTTACGTAGATATCATTATCATATCATTCTTCAGTGTTACATCCTTGATCCGTCTGTTCATTAGTATGCAGATGAGAATTTGTCTGGAACTAGTTTATAGCCATGAAATGATAAGTTATTGAATCCAACCTGGAAGTCAACAGTGAATATATCGGATTTGTGACTAGACGACCCTGAGGCCAGATGAGGATTATTCTATCACCTGATAAGTTGGTAAGCAAAAAAGAATGAAAAAGTGTGGACGAGTTTGCTGTAACGCTGCTTGATTTATTCCTGATTCAGACAACACACGAATAACTAGATAATTAACATGACTACAATACAAAAGGTATTAGTAAAATACAATTATATCCAAATTAAGCATTAGGGTAGAAAAAATGAATTACAAAAGGTGACGTTCAAATTTCAATAATTTAGGAATAGTAAAGAGTATGAATAGGCAATCATACATCAATTGAAAGTTCATGATTTATAGACTCAACCACGGACAAAAGTAAATGTTAATATTTTACAAGTTTTAAATGAAATGAAATAATGTTCTCAAGATTATCTCCTATTGTTCATTCTTGCTTTTTTTTTAAAATTTCTCTCTTTGCCTTAATTAGTTCACCGATTAGTTCAGTGTTCATTGTGTTTTATCGGATTCATTATAAACAGAGTAAACATCAACCAAAAAAAAAGATTAATTCACATGTTATGTAAATAAATATTGTTCTCAATTAGTTTTTCTCTATATTATGCTTTCCATTGGTCAATTAAATAAACTACATAACTTGATCTGTGTACACGGAAACATACTTCTTTTAATCTTGTTTTTTTTCCTGTTGTAAAGTTGACTTTGACTTTGTTTTTGTCATCCTCCATTTGTGTGTGTGTGTGTTTTCTGATTTTCTTTGTTAGGTAATCCAATTACTGTAAAATCTATCCATGAATTTCTAAACAATCTCTACTGTTCTACAATGTCTGATCAGTCGGCATCATCCATGGAATGTTGTACTATTGATTCTGAACCGAATAGTTATCGGAGATCATCTTTGATGAATAAATGGAATAATAATAATAATATCTCTTCATCTATCAAATACGAGTTTAAGTTATCAGTTGATAATATAAAATTATTATTAATCAATCAATTCGACGTTAAACATCAAGAACAAAATGTGAATGTGTCAGTGAAGAGAATTGCCGAAATAATATTCTCCGGTTTACAAATAAACTTTTATCATTCAAGTCAGTTGATTTTATTATTCAAGTTTTAATTTTTGTAATGAATATCAGTCGGTCAGTCATAAGCGGTTTAGAATCTGTCATATTTATGGATCAATGTACTTCATCTTACCACATCAATGGTTACTTACTTACTTACGCCTGTTACTTCTCTTGAAGGAGCATAGACCTCCCACCAGTATTCTCCATCCAACTGTCCTGGGCAATCCTTTCCAGTTGTTTTCAGTTGCTCTTAATCCTTTTCATGTCTGCTTCCAATCCTCAGCGCAGTGTATTCTTTGGCTTTCCTCTTTCCATTACAACTTCAGGATTCCAAGTTAGCGCTTGCCTCGAGTTGCAGTTTAGTGATTTCCTCAATGTATATCCTATCCACCTCCATCATCTTTTCCTAATTTCCTCTTTATCTGGTAGCCGGTTTGTTCTCTCCCACAGTAGATTGTTGCTGATGGTATCCGGTCAACAAACACTGAGTATCTTATGTAGACAATTGTTTATATATACTTTAACATTTTTGATGACGGTTGTGGTAGTTCTCCAAGTTTCATCTCTGTACAGTAGAACTGTCTTGACAATCGTATTGAAGATTGTGAATTTGATATTGGTTGAGGGTTGTTATGAGTTCCATATAGTTTTCAACTGTAGGAATGCTGCCCTTGATTTACCAATTCTTGCCCTTACGTCTGCATTGGATCTTCCTTGTTCATCGATGACACTACCCACGTACTTGAAGGTTACTACATATCCAGAGCTCCTCCATCAAGTGTGATTGGGTTGGTGTTCTTCTTGTTGTATTTGAGGGTCTTGTTTTTTCCCCTGTGTTTAGTGAGGCTTACTAGTACAGAAGCTGCTGTGCCACATTAGTCTTCATCTGCATTTGTTAGTGTGTTATCTGCGAAGACCAAATCATCTAGTTACATCCAAGTTTTCCATTGTATTCCATGCTACCCCTCAAATGTGGAGGTCTTCATAATCCAGTCAACCACCAGCGAGGCGAAATTATGAGGACAAGTACTAGGGCAGTAGAAGTGGCGATTGTATCGGTGGTAAAAGATTTGATTAAGTATAGACGATATAATTCTAAAAGAAAACATTGACTTTCGGAGTGAAAAAGTATGCAATAATTTTGAAACTTAAGATAAGACTAAGAGTGGAAGCATATGAGCCGTCTCACCCAACTTCGCCAAGCACTAGTTACGATACTTGCACATACCTCAGGTCAGTAGTCCTCGTTCACCTGCAAAGCGCAACCTAACAGTCAATGTTTTCACAAACTGATATAAAATCTTGGTTTAACTATCTCCAACTATCTGTAAACCTACTTCTGCACCACTCAACAAAAAACCGTTCATTTAATCAGTGGTTGACCGTACGTGATATATTTCCTAACCATCTCAGTCGATCGGGATTCATAATTTTATTGATAGATTTGTGTGTTTAATACTTTAATTTATTCATGGCGTCACTTTACCTTTTTCTTTGGTTTCTATTCTCTGAGTATTAAGTTAAATATTTTCTACCAATATTATAATTAATTGTTGAAATATTTAATTTTAATTCAGTTAGTGATAAAGACAAACATGTTTTTGCTCAAGTTGCCACATCTTACATGAGCGTGAAAAAAAGAAATGATTTAAAATAAAAAGCAAAGAAGGCTCATTCATAATAAAGTCAATGATAGATCAAGGTTTTTTATGGAGATTGTTGAATCTGTAGTTTGCAGATTGACTATAATTAAACAATTATTGAATATCAGGAAACACTACGTTCTGAAACCCCTTAAATGTGTGCATTAAAGATCTCACTCATGGATAAAACTCAGGACCTTCCAGCCTAGTAGTAAGCACTTAACCTGGTTTGGACTTTTAACTTCGGTCAATTTATTATTTTGGGTTATCATTGTCCAATACTACTAATGAGTAACCGTCTTGCTCCCGATATGTTTGAACTTCACTACTCACCGCTTCACACTAAAACTTCGATCGACCCTGGAAGTTATTCACTAACAAGAACGTGATTTTGTTAGTATGGGAGGTTCATGTCATTACAACTCACTGGTTTGAAGGGTCATCAGTGAACGCGATTCTTGAATGTCTTTGGTCGGATCCCTGGTGGGACAGTTTTTGTACACTGTTGAGATACCCCATGGTAGGACGACCTAGCTGTGAAGTGTTTTTCAGTTTTTATTTGTTTTCTGATTACAATTATCGCATGATGTAAAATGCAAATATCACTGATAGTCGTAGAGCAAACATATTAATACAGTTCATAAGGAATGATGATTCACTTCTAAATGAGATCAAACACTTCTGTCTTCAGTCTCGTGATTAATGCACAAAAGTGAATACATTACCCGTATATGCGAACTAACTTGTTGAAAATACAGACGGTTGAATTCCAATTTAATCGTTTAGAAGATAACCTGCTAGATGAGAAGCCTAAAAATTATGGCTTCTCCTCAATATGGAGTTCCAGAACAAAACCAAATACCTGTTCATTATTCCTTGGTTTTCCATGGTTATATGAAGCTGTAGTCAGTCCGTGGTTTAACCAGTCCTCATTTTCTCATTGTATATTTATGCATCTGTGTTTAATGCTTTGCTAACTTCGTTGTGTATTTTTTCATCAAACGGTACATATTTTCTTTAATTTAGGTTTATCAAATTCAGTATTATTGAAACTTCAATGTTTTCAAATTATACCATATCGTAATTCAAAATTATCAGCTGATCAATATTTGTTAGGACCTGCTCTTTCATTATCCACCTCAGATCATCACCATTCTAATCAGGTCATATTGGAATATGACTATGGATTGATTGGATCATCCAATTATTTTCCACATAAAACTAATAAACATCTCCAAATTAGTTTATCCAATATTGTATATATACATCTCATTCATGAATTACATGAGATATTATTTTGGTTTAAACAAATTCTTCCATTATTATGTAATCAGTCTTCTGTCACTAATAATGATCAATTATCTATAGACAAAATATATTTATTATTCAATTGGCCTGAATTGTCAATCACTTTCAGTAACCCACTGATTTTAATTCCTTGTAAATCAAATCAATTTAATCAATTTTTATTAATTGGAACTAAACTTATTAAAATTAATCATTATTCCTCATACTGTGATGCATCATTGTCGAATTCCTCTATTACTATGAAACAACATGAAAGAGTGAACAATTCATATTCTATCCAGTTATATTTTATAGATTTCGGTGTATTTCTTTACACTAATAGTGATAACGCGAAGACATTATCTAAACAATATTTGTCATCGTCATCAACTATCTATTCAGATTCGTGGGTGAATTTTTCATCTTTACATAAATTTTGGCTTAACTCTTGTAAATTGGATGACAGTATGTTAACAGCAACTACACAGAAATCACGGTATCACATCATTATGTCACCAATAAACTTTTCTGCACATGTAAGTCGATGGGGGGGCACCTCGGCTTTTGTTGATTTTGACATAAATGTATGACAGATGGAAATGAAGTCATATTGTACAACCATTTTTTTCATCACATCATTAGTTCTCAAGTGTGCACAAGTGAGAGTATCGAAACCTCTGAAACTACATAGTATATTTATTAATTAAATATTAGAAATGTAGTAGCAATGAACAAGTATTTCCTATCTATATGAGTGTAGTCAATAATATGTAGCCGTAACTCCTACAAAAAGTATAGTCCAGGGATTGGGCATACAATATCACGAATTGATTAAAGTTAGAAATGTAAACCATTGGTCTTAAATTTGACTGTTCGCTAGGTGGCCTAATCGTAAATATAGTGGTCATTAGCAAGGTCGTAGGTGTGATATGTTAGGACGAAACAGCTATTTAATGCTTCCTGGTTCCCAATGATTTTTTTAGCTAAGGTAACTTCGTTTGCGACTAATTAAAATGACAGTTATAATTCCATTCTAGATGTTCATTTTGATAAGTAGTTGTTCTACATCGTTCGAACAGTTATTTTGTTAAGATGCAGGTATCAGTTTTGTTAGGTAACTATTAATTCCTTATTATCATCATTTACTGTGATAACTTTGTCAAGTTAGAAGGATAGAAATGTATCCTAGACATGGTTGCATTATTCCTAAAGAAATGTAGAAGGCTCGCCCATTTAATAAGCATAATGTTTTATCAACGATGAGATGAGAGTGTACTGCATCGTCTCAAATATACATAAATGACAAATACTTGGTGCTGCTAACTGTCAACGTCGCTGTTTATTATTTGTTCCAACATTCTTCCACAATTAGCTAGTAACTGTTACCTTTTTAGTAAGAAATTATCCTGTTTATGTTCAACCTGCTATGAAAAGCCAAGCATGTTCAGAATGTGTTTCTCTCCTTGGTTCAAAATATTACCTCAGGACTAACCTATATTTTCTCCTAGATTGATCACAGGTATTGATGTGGGTAAATGCATCTACCTTTTCACTTCTTTCAAAAGTCTTATCATCTAAAGTGGGCTGATGTCTAACTAAATCCCTACACGTATTCAGAAATATCGGTTGGCGGATTTTCAACTCGTTGCATTTGTGGTGTGCGCCAGTTATTCATCTGCAAACGATACGTCAAGCATAATGCGCAACAGTTTTCTCCGTATTTCTGTATTTCTATGATAAGACCCTTTATAAATCAAGAGTATTCATAGGTTACCAGTACACGACTATAGTAGCCTTGTGGCAGTTCATGAAATCATCGACTGTTGATCTTAGTCATCCTGATAGATGCAGACTAACTGGTTTGGATCCGGGCAATAACTGCGATCAGTAGTTGAAAAGGAATGACATAGATGAGGGAATGACTGTGATATGTATCCATTCTGTGTTTCACTTTTTCATTTCTTCTTCTTGAACATGGATTTTTAGTGTTGCAAACTATCATTGATAGTTGATGATGGCTTTTGCTAGTACACATTTTTCTCTGCGTCCATATTGATTATGACTGACTTGTTGTTATTCCATTGTGTATGACGTCAGATATTTAGAATTTTTTTGATATAAAATAATTTATCTGAAAATGTTATTGGTACTTCTTCTATTGTCTTTTTATAAACAGATAACCTATGTGAAATCAAATTTTCCAAAATGTTTTTCCACATTCAATTCACGGTTTCAATCAATTCGTTTCAATTTTTCTGATTTCGTCATGATGCATTCTATGACATTGAATCATACCACTAACGATAATAATATTACTGAAGATTATTCTACTATAAGAAATTCACCGTCTCCATATCGATTATCACCCATGTCTCCTGCTTCTAATATGAATTTACTGTTATTTACTGAACCAATTAATGCTCAATTAATTATAGAGTTTTACATTCAAACTGTATATATTAATTTGACTAAAATGAATTGTAACTTGCTAACTAACGTAATTCAAGAATTAAATAAAGAGTATTGTGATTATTGCTGTAACAATTGTAGTTATTCGAATAATAAATCTTCACAGTCTAATCAAACAGAATTATTTCAGGTAAGTTAAGAAAAACCTCAATATACTTAGATTAAAATGTATTATGTTTACGGTTCTCTTGTTTATGTAACCTGTTTGTTTAACAAAGCAATATAATGATGTCGAAGATGGTTGAGATTATTTTGAAGTAACAATAAAATTTAAATTCTGGTATAAATCCCACTGCGATTGGTCACTTATGCTTTAAAAACACAACCAAATAGGGACCGAATATGCGATAAAATTACCTTTTGTGGAAACTTATAAACATTCTTATCAATACAGTCCACTTTATCTTAGTGATTTATATGTAGAAGTGTTGGAGTGCTTTTGGGGTTTAACTCCTAAGGCTTTGTGTCTTCAAATATCAATACTATTAAGGTTCTTGAAGTGATTACACAACAACTCATCCAAATACAATCCACACTACGAGTATACAAGCTGCCTTAAATTGATATGGGTCTTGAACCTGTAATTCAGTAATATCTATTCAAATAATTTAACCACTGGACCACTATAATCCTATATTTCAAAGACTGATACTTTGTCGATTAACTTATTCACCAAGTACAGATTCGTCTACTTGACTTCAGGTTAAACTATATGACTAAAATTTTTTCCACCTTTGATATAGATTACCAAGTGTACATATAAATGGAGTAAAGTAGTTGTAGGCAGTGTATAGAAATTTATAGACCTAATGTTACTGTTAATCTGGTAGGAACAAACGTTCCTTGCTAAATTTGAACCCTGATCTCCTAGTTTAAAATATAATCACCTGATTATTGGTGTTACATATCAATCGAAAACAATCATCATTGCTTTTCAAAAGATCTGTTCACTGATTTTCTTTGCTTAAATATTAATTTGTTTTTCTGACTATTTTCAATTGGTATGACTTGCGATTTTAATGTCTAAAGTTTTTTTTTTACAGTTATGTGAATGATTGCATCACTAATTAACTTCATATTGTTTATTGAGAAATGCTTAAAATAACCTGCTTAGGTTTAAGCACCCGGAGAGTATTCCAGCCCTCACACAAATCGAATGATGAACTTTGGCGCATATACATTTTCTACTTCCTTGTACCAATGTTTATATGTTTAAATAAAAAAAACAGATAAACAAAATAACGGACAACCAATCAGAAATAAAGAAGCCATTTCATATCATTACAGAAGGTCGATTACGAAACTTAAATAATGAGTTGAACTTATAAAGAAACAAAACACGATTACGTAATTAAAATCGGTATTAAGAATTTACGATTAGAAGTTTAAGTTAGAATTGAGTTTGATCGGTTAGTCTATGTATAAATTAATATCATTCACTTTTATTAAGTGTTTTCTAAGTGACTTAACATATGAGATAATGAGTCAATTGAAGATAGACCACCGTGAAAAACCTGGAAGCACTGGACGGCTGTTTCGTCCTACTGTAGGACTCCTCTGCAGTGCGCAATTAGGATCCTGCCCCGTGAGATTCGAACCCAGGACCTATCAATAGGACGAAACGGTCGTTCAGTGCTTCCAGGTTTTTTTCATGGTGGCTTAACTTCAATTGACTGATGATCTCATTTATTAAAATTACTTATAATATCCACAAAACCTCTTCTGACTGACTATAATCAAGAATTTCTTTATCATTGTACTATTTGTTTGTTTGTTTGTTTTCTTCTGTTTATTTTTCAAAGCTTCCTTATCCTGATCCAAATATTATTATTTCTTCTATGAAATCAAAAACATCTATGGAATTTGGATTATTTATAAATTGTATGAAAATGAATATATTAATATTTGGTGATTTAGATATTATCCCTATACCATTAGTATTATTAACATTAGATGATATATATATTTCATCTAGTTTTCATTTATTATTAAATGGTATTAAAATGCCATCATGTATACAAATTAATTTAAATAATCTCCATTTAATAAATCAACTTGAAAAGAAATTCAATTATAAACCACAACAACAACAAAATAGAACCAGTTCAAAATTCAATACTCATTATTTAAAACAAACCAATTCAAAAAGTATTTTATTAAAATTCAATAATAAAATTGAATTAAAACTAAATAATGATTGTTTAAATACGGTAGTACAATGTAGAAGGCATCATTTATTATATGCTGCTACTGCTAATGGTGTTGCTGCTCCTGATGATGATAGTGTTTGTGAATTAAATCAAGTAAGTTGAATTAAGTTTATTTATTGATACTAACTGATATTGATAATTACCGTGTGCTTCCTTCGTGACTAGCTTCGTGAGGGAATTCTTGGACGTGACTAGTGGAGCTAATCTGTGTCGGGTAGAGATAGGTATCTATCTCAGTACAATGGAAGATGGTCGCGCGATTCCGTGGATTTGTTGAGATTAGACATTAACATCGTTGGATGCCGGCTCAATGGTCTAGAGGTTAAGCGTTCGTGCGCGAGAGTGAAGGCCCGGGGTTGGAATCCCGAGAACGGGATCGTAGATGCGCACTGGTGAGAAGTCCCATAATAGGACGAAACGTCCGTCCAGTGTTTCCAGGTTTTCAATGGTTGTCTAATATCAATCGATTCATGATCTCAATTAAAAAAATATTAACTTTAATTCATTTTCGTATTGATTGTTTGAACTGACCCATTGATGTTTAGAACTGCAATTGATCAGTCTCTTATTGGTATATGTGTATCCTGTGTGGATTGCCTCCACATTACCTTAAGTTACAAGCATTCTAAAAAGAGATAGATGGTGGCTAGCAACTCCGGGATGAAGGTATATCCAACTGAAGAGTTCCAAAACAGGACGGAACGTGCATCCTGGATTTCACTGCTTGTCACTATCCATCTCTGATATTAACTTGGTTTTAGTTCAATGTTTCAATGTATGTTTCTTTTAATGCATCAAATTATACATGTTTACATTTGATTCTTATTTTATGACAGTTTTATATGTGTTGTTAGTTGAAGTGAGTTTATGCTGTTCAACTGTGAGAGTAGAAGATTAGAAGAAACAACTTTTATCTATGAAGTCTTCGAATGCGAAGTGTGAAAAGGTTGATCACAATTTGTTTAAGGATTGCCTAACTGATTTATCTGATTGTCCAATAGGTAATAATTCAAATCATTATCAAATGGTTGTGTATCAATCGACTATCAACTATTAGATCACACGTTCGAACTACACCAAATTTTCTCGACTTAGATCACTTGTGATATTATATTTTACCATTTACACAGAAATGTACGCTTCTCAAATTAGTGTACTTAAACCTGTTAATGAGTCATATGGATCAACGTAATTATAAGAAAACAAAGTGAGATTAGATTCTATATCCGAATTGGCTAGATTATTTCATACTTTTATATTTTCTGGTATGATAATTAAGAGTAAAGTAGATTATGGTTATCTTTTGTTGATTTTACTTTTTATAAGAAACCATAGTATTTGTTCTAATATCATTTCTAATGATTTGACACATACCTTTGTTGATATTTCGAATGATGTTTAGTCACTCTTAGTTAAGTAGTTGGACTCGGTAGCTAAGTCGATAATGTATCGAGGGTTTGTGGTGAAAAGCACTAGATTGGTATATTGGAGTGGAAATTAATGCTGGGATGCAGGTGCATCTAGCTAACGGGTCCCCATTAGGGCTGAATGCGCATTCTGGATTCTACTGTCGGCCACAATCCATTCATTCTGCATAAACTTGTAACGTAAGGGCTGTATCGAGGAAATACACACGAGATTCAAATTTGCCCACTAAGACTGATCAAAATATCAACAACACGATATTCCAAGTCATTACAAATTAAGTTGAATTTCATACCTGTTGCACAATCTAGTGGTTATCTGAACTCTGTAGCTCAGTATGTAACGTGTTGCAATCTGTAGCTGACAACATTCAAGTCCCAATTTAAACTTACACACTTTTCTTTAATTACATTCAGTTTTGCGAGACCCCAATAGAACGAAATGTTCATCCTGTATTCTACTTCTAAGGCACAACCCATCTATTCTTTATTCTCAATGTCTTTAATCTTTCTCCTTATTATTCCGAGTAACTTCTTTTGATTTATTTGCTATTCATTTTCTAAATTGTAAGTTATCGTTTTGATGCTATATGACATGTTGTAATGTACATTTTATACAAGGCACTTTATTGATTATGGCTGACCGAATAGTTGACAATCTATGTTATCTATTATTATTATTATTATTATCATTTATTTTTGAAATATTTTAAGTGTATTTCAGTAGTATTTTTATTATCAACATGTTTTGATGAAATATCACTTGTGTTTTGTTTGTTTAGATATCACCAATTTCCTTGCGTATTATACTTTTATCTGATGAACATCAAACATTTTGTCAAGTAAATTTATTGAATTGTTTTCAATTGTTCGCTTAATTTAATTATTCATTAATGTTAGATCTATCGAAGCGTCCAAGTCACCCGATTGAGATACGCGCAAAACCGAAGTTCCAAAACAACGATTTGTCTACAATAACGGTTCTTTATTGAATAATAATCAAAATTTAGTTACAAACCTCAAATTGTGAGGAGTCTGGGGCGTTTAAACACGTTCTTCAAGTATGAAAATAAAAAGGCTTCCTGTAACAGTAACATAAAGAATAGTTATAACATACAATAGTACAAAGGACATCTAAATTTGAAAACAGTTTACGAACAACCGAAACCCCGAACCAAGAGCAAACAATATCGGAACTGTTGCGTTTAAACAAATGCACAAAACTGTGGATAACGGATACAGCCATTACGATACAGTAATTATAATGATAAATACAATGATTAGTACAATAAACGTTATAAATATATGTGAACATTTAACACTATTACAGTACAACTTGCATTGTTGGGACTACAACTGCTTACTGATTATAAATAAGTAGTATAAGACAATATACAAAAGAGTAGAAAGGGAACGAGTAGGAACAATGTAAGACAAACTGAACAATTAAACTAGTTCGTTGATAATTTAAAGTTTCACGTTACAGATTAACTTTGGTTAGACTATCATTGAAAATCAGTTGATATTTTAATGTTATTTCATCTTAGTATTGGACTCCATCAATTGTCGAACCTTATTTCTCACAGTGTGTGTGTAAATGTCATATCAACATGATGGCACCCAACAGTTTACATTTCTGAATTAAATCAACTGGTGATGTTACTATTAATCCTGCTACTACCTATACTACTCTGAGATTTGCTTGGACAGTTTTTTATCGCTACACTGGTGGGTTTCGGCGGGTTATGTGATGCGTTTGACTGACTGACTGACCCAACCGTCATTTAGTGCCATTAGTGAGCAAATCTTTCACTATCGACAGGATCTGACTCCACTGGTCATGCTTTATCACCAGTTTTCCGGAAATTATATCTCGAATTCAGTTAATAATTACCGAATAAATGCTTGCTTTAAGGGATCTATTTTATCTCAATACTTCTGTTGTAGCTAATAAGTTGGAATGTAGCATAAACCTGTGACTCGAACTAATGGCTGACAGTAAAATGAGTTCATTAAGAAATATGGATTCAGTACTAATAACAATTTTCAGTACTTCAGTCTGTTATACTTTGTGAAAAATGGCTATCCAAAATGAAATAATAAGTGATGCGATTACTATACCCTCAATTTACTATTTTCAAATGCTTTTGATGAATCAAATAGTGTACTGACTAAAATGATAGATGAGTGTAATCTTGAACACTTTAGATTCTAGATTATCGAATACACTAAGCTGAATAATATAAACATTTATGCCTTCCTTATCGGTTAACGATGTTCTTTCATTTCTAGTGTACGATTTCAAATGAATTTTCTTTCATCGCCTACTTTTGCTTTTAAAATGAATTTTCATCTATTATCGATACAAGTATTTTATCTATCATAATATACATACATTTTTAATTCTGTTTGTTTCATAGACTAAATCTTTCGTGAAATTTATCTGCAACACAATTGACATTCAACTGTACTGTGAACCATGGATATTAATTTTGGACTTTTTCAATTTGTGCGATTATAAGGAGGAAACTACACAATGTACTTCAGAGCGATCTCATCAAGGTAATATTTTATTTCATAGTGTACATCACAAATTGACCTGAGTTCAACTACCATTCGATTACTAGTTAGAAAGCATTTCATAACTGTTTCGTCCCAATGTGAAATTTTTTAAAGCAGTATGCATCAAATCCACCTTACCAGTGATTAAACCTAGAACCTTTAAGACTTACGGCAAGCGTTTAACCTTCAGGTGATTGAGTTAATTAGTCATATAAATCATTGAATGGCGATTTTGTAGTGCTTCTTGACTTCAAATTGTTGTATAAATTAGATTAGTTTGTGATATAAATTTTCTATAAACCCTTTACAATGAAAATATTTTATTGATAACTTGCTTATTGACATTTTCTATGTTGTTTTCTATACAATTTTGTGCAACTTGTTGCTATTCGCTAAAAGGGTAAACCAAAGTTTAAAAGACTATAGGCGTTATTGAACATTAAGGATTGAATTTCCCTCGTGTTATTATTCAGTTTCTGTTAGTATTTGACCATTCTGAATGAATGTGATTACATTATCGAAATTTAAAAGTTCAATGTATTTTAAATTATGGCTAACTTGAAAATTCAGGACTAGCTTTCTATTCTTTTGTGTTATATGCTTACTGATTGCACCTTCATTTAAGTGTTGATGTTCACACGTTTTCTTTATTCCAGTATAGCTACGTCCAGTTAATCAGTATCAGATAGGATAAAATGTGTCCCTTCGATTCCATTGGTAACATTTTGTGGATAGTTATCGAGTATTGTGTAAGGATATCTTATAAGAAAAAGCGAATTCAGCGAAGAAAATTTTCTTTTCGACGAAATCATTTACTTAAGCTGTACATTCGTATATATTTTAACCTACTTTAAAAGTAACAGTTAATAGGTCCTTAAGACTTTGTGTACTCATGGTCATGGTTGAGGAAATAAATAGCTCTCTGAACTCAGAGGCTTAATAGATAATAGCTCGTTGATATTTGAAGTAGAAGGTGCTGGATTGAAGTTCAGATGTGGATATCAACACTGGAATGCAGTTACATTCAGCTGAAGGGCACTAAATTAGATCGAAAGCACTTCCTGGAATCCCTAGCTTTCCAAATAACAAATATGCTAAATAACTTGTAAAAACTACATGTATTGAGGCATTCTTCACAGCATGCTCACAATTCAACAAATACTAGTCGAGACCTAATCCTGAATATCAACAACGGGATGATTTCAATCGTTACAAATAATGAGATTTCTTCATTAGCTACACTGACATCCTGTATTACTACATAGATTACTATTGTGGTGTGTGCTACTGATGTCGACAGTAGTAGTACGTATCATCAATCGTATGTGAAATGTCTGGTAGCAGAAGGTTAAGAAGATCGAAGAAAAGAGAACGTGAACAGCGAATGATTGGTGTGGAAACGAAGGAATAATGAAGTATTTACTGTATGGTTCTCAGATTTGACTGAAGCATTCTGTAATTTTGTGTTCAAATACGTTTGGTTGTCGTCACTTATGTTCTCGTTCATCACATTATTACTGTACGTAATACATAGTACTATATTACATAATTAACAAATTTTAGAAGTTATATTCCATATTGCAACATATATTCCCTAATGTTTGATTGTTGTCTTTTTTTTTTACAGATTTGCTTCATGAATCCAATCCCTGCACGCTAGTTTCTTCTTGGAACAATCCGAAAATTGCTGTTCTATTCGACATTGATTCCATTAACTGTTTTGTTAACAATTCAGATCAAGAAGAAGGCAACGAAAAAGAATGTCGGAATAGTCCTCTTCTCATATCTAACAACAGTGAATCAAATATTGCTTTACTCTCCCTAATCAGAACGAAATTACAAATTAATTATTTTATTACAGATGTTGAGAAGTTCTCATCACTCAATCTGCCTGTCAACTATTCTTATTTGGAAATTAAAGGCCAAATATGTGATGTTAAAGTATGCGATTTTTCCTACTTCATTTATAATATTTAAAATTAATGTATTTACATTAATCAGTCTTAACATTTACGTTCACTCCTGGTCGTTTAAAAACGTTGTCATGAAATTTCACAGAATAGTTCATGGAAGAAAGTACTTCTAGCATGAAGGTAGTTTTCGTCATAAACCAATATCAACTGAATGATTATTAGATTTCGCATAACTGAACAATCGTCTCATTTTGATTTTGGACTATTCGGGGTTGTGGGTCGACGATTTTTTATACGTTTAGACCCATAAACTTCAGCTGTTGATTTGAACACGTAACCTCATTATTAAAATGCAATCCAAGTGCTTGGATTTCCAACTTTAGTCAATTCACTATACAACATAATAGTCTCATCCTGGGATCGCATTTGGAATCGAAGTGAGAAAAAATCAAATCTTTTCAGTATTGACTTTTTCAGTGTTATGGGTTCAACCCTTGTAACATACATTGATGTTTAATGTTATACTGTTGCATGTTTCTTGAGATCTCAACAGTTGTTACGAGTTTTTAGTGTCAGTATTGTTGAAATGTTTGAGTAGTAGTAGTGTTCAGACCTCTGGTGAGAATGTTGCATTAATTAACCTAAGAATACCTGACCTTCACTTTGTTTGTCAGTATTCGTAGTGTTTATTTTTAGTAATTCACACAGTATGACAACTTCCAGTATTTCAAGCGTAATCAATTTCAGACTTATGACTGAATCACGTTATCAAGTTATCTGAGTTGGTTATTATGTAGCTTAATTGTACTTGAAGTACAGTCCAACTATTACTTTCGATATGTAGGTTTTCTTACTGCAGAATGCAGTACCATTTGATGAAAACATTGGTAGTCGATAAGATAGTTTCTTACTTTATAGGTCCTAACTAATGTTTGAGAAAAGGCAAAATGTGAGTTGCTCATAGAATTGGAAATATCTCTTAATAAATCTAACATTCATTCGGTGGTGTTTTGTTCACTGAGCTGGATGGTTTGGTCGTGGAGCTTTCATCGTTCTAGAAGTCTTCTATCTGAAGTTTGTGCTGATGATGTCGTTCAGAAGAACGATGAAAGCTCCACGACCAAACCATCCAGCTCAGTGAACAAAACACCACCGAAATCATCCACCTGAGCTACAAATCTTCTCCACTAACATTCATTCACATTTCTCAAAGATTCAACTATCACAATCGTTACATAATTACAATTCCTCTCCTAATAACCATTTTATTTTTCATTCTTTTTATATTTAGTTACAAGCAATACAGGAGAAACATTCTAACTTATATCCAACACGGTTCATGACTATGCCACAATTGTGTCATCCGAGTGATATTATAAATGACAATGATAATTCACGGTTATCCTATATAACTTTTCAATTTATTAAACCTGCTAGGCATTTTCATCAGCGATTATCCAATCCAACTGTCAGTGTTGACGATGAACAAGATATATACATTTCAATACAATTACCAGCTGTTACATATATACACACACAGTCATTTTTAACGAGTGTCATTGACTCATTGTTTAGCTTCAAAGAACATTATGATTTTGTCAGACAAACAAGAGCTGCTGTTAAGGGCTTTCAAGTATGCCTTGCGTCGTACATTTATTTACACTTTGAATAGTAGTATATTATTATTTATTTTATTTCAACACATAAAAGAAAGAAAGCTGCAAAGGGCTGGCTTCTGTTGACCCTTCACGACTCCCTGGTTGGAGTCCGAGAGATGGTGCAACACAGTGGCTAGAGACGTTATCAGATATGGCTCATAATAGAAGCCAGTGTCGATCCTGCTGAAATCTTTTTTTACTTTGTTCATAAAAAGTGGTTGCTTCTTCCTTAACTGAAAGATTTCCTCTGATTGCACCTTTCCGCTTCCCCTATTATTACTATTATTATTATTATTACACTACCTTACACTAATCTGTTCGTTATTGTTTTTTTTAACGCTCCTTACCTCACTTTTTCTCTCTTCCCATTCTCATTGTTTTGTGTGGCGCGTATATACTTGGTGCCCCCTTGTACCAATATTTATGTGTTCAAATAAATAAATTGATCAGATGTAGTGAACAATAACGCCGGATTTAACACGTAAGCATACTATTGCAATTTGACATAATGCAAATACAATGAACTGGATCTGGATTAAGACATCTAACGTCCAATTATTCAGTTATTTATTTAAAGTATTCTCCGTTTATCCTAGTTGGAAATCATTATATTTCTTACATAAATCCTTTCTGGTTGAAGATTAGATACTCTACTAATATCTCCGCTTATTTGGTCACTGATATATTCGTATTACAATAATCATTAGAAAATAATTAAATGGGAATTCATTGGAATATTAGTTGAAAATAAACTGTAATGAAAGTAAATGAAATTAATGAAACAGTGAAATGATAAGTTTTAACATATTTTTAAACTAACTATTTATAGTAGGATAAATAGTTACGTGAGATTTCATAAAATCACTTATCTTATATGTGTCTCTCACACTTATCGTTTACACACATTCCTACCCACCATAGTTTAATAGACTGTTGATACGTGATAATATTGCCATTTCAATTATAGTCTAATTGAAATTGTAATTCTCATTTTCGTTATTCGATAACTTCACTAATTATGACAACGGTGGTTATTAACACTTTAGTGAACAAAAACTCAGGTATAGTAAACCAATTTATTGCTTAATACTAAATCAAATAGTACCTTTGTAAAATATAAAAACTATACATGTAATGCAACATTTACATATCTTGCTTGAGTTTTCCTTTACATACTCCATCATTCTTCCGATGCTGTTGTTATTCTGAGTACTCTCTGTTTACCTTCCTTTTCTCTTTATTTCAATCTTCTGCTGGTAAGCATTCCACTTCTGATTCCTGCTACGTACTATTCATATCTCTCCGCACCACAATACGATCACATTGTGTTTTTTTTATTTCACTTGATGATACAAATGTTTAGTTTTTTGTTGAAATGTCAATACTTTCATTTTTATTTTGTTTTAAAACAATAATTTCAAGATTCCCACAACTCCTTCTGTATCTTCACGTATACGTGTCAATGTTTCTGGCGGTCCATTAAATCTGATCATTCCAATTAGTTCTTATAGTTCCAAAGTACTTATTGCCAATATTAATCATTTGAAAATTAATAATAAATTTTTGTGTAATACAAATCAGGAAAATGTTCCTTGTGAATCAATGTTTACAAAGTCAAAATCCAATGAGAAATGTGATAATCGTTATTTCTTTTCAAATATCCGGTAAGATATTGACCGCTTGTATTTCATATTATGTCTACTACAAAAAATCCATTATCATGAAATGTTGTAATGTTGCACATTGAATAAGTGTAAATTATGTTTAATGAAAGTTATTACCAACTGATTCTATCCACTTGAAACCAAGGACTTCTTAGCTATAGGCACAAATGAGATTGTTCTCACGATTCCCAGATTATGATTTTAAGCGGAATCCTTTAGAGTACTGAATTACTGCAAGAATGTTCTGTAAGAAAGCATTCTGCTTACTAACTGTTAATGGAAGTGTTTTTTTTGTTATGAACAATATCTGACATTCTAAATAGTTCTTCATGTATATATTGCTCTGTAATCTTAAAAAATTCCAATAAGCTTGTTAAATGAATACTCGATTCGATTTCCTAGCCTCTTACTACTAACTCCAGGTTAAATCTACACGGGAACTTGAACACAAGAGAAAATGCGTGAACTACGAAAAAAGCGCTGATGTACAAAAAAAACAAGGATATTTATAGATTTACACACCATTCACTTTATAGTAAATTTTTAACGTATTTACTATTTTACTTAATGTTTATTTTATTCACAGGTCTTTGAAAAAAGTGGTCTTCTTGGACTTTGGAATGTTCTAATCTGAATTCAGAAGGTAAATAGTACTAAGTAATGTAAATAAACAACTGTATTCCGTGAATTATCGATATCAAGCTACCTCGCCGCGCCACGATGGCTAATGTAAAAGTGTGTGGAATCAAAGCCAGAAATTGGCAAACTAAACTGTTTGATCAGTCCATCAAGACATTGACTATTTCACTAAGAGATTTAGGTAGATCCAGACTGCCTATGTGATTATCGTAATCAATAGTTAAAGACTTAGAATGACATGACTTGGAAGCGCTGATGTACTCAATTTTTATCTTCCCTTAGATTCCAAGTTTCTAAATTCTTCATACCTTTTATATTTTATTCATTTACTGATAATGTAAGAACTGGCAAATATTTGCATTAATTTGATTTAACACATATCGTATCAGGATAGCAGAAATAAATTAATAAGATTATCATAGTTTCTACATTTTCATAGTTGTCGGTCGCATCCTCACTGATAATCGTACTGTTCTGTGTTGATTAAAACCTCTGTTTCTTGAGAACATAACTAACAGGTTGGTTGAAAACTAGCAAATGTACTATTTGAATACGAAATCGTACCACTGGTTGTGGCGCAGCTTGTCAGCAGTAAATGGTTTCTTGAAAATAGCACGCATCTCTATTAATACCGCTGTCTTAAAAACTCAATTAAGTCATAGGTATCGGTTCATATTTAAATTTTACAAATTCCAAGTTCTGGCTTTAAGATCTTGGAACTATGGAGTTGATGCAACGAAGACTACGTATAAATTTTTGTTCATAGCCGACTAGAAACTTGATGCTTGTACTCTGGTCAGTTAGGTCGATTAGAACTTTTATGCTAATCGAGTCTGTTTGTCAATATTCAAATATCATTCAGTAATGATTCCATCAATATTCAATTGTTTGTTTTTGTTATCAATCCATATACAAATATTTATTTGAAATTTGTTCTACTCTCCTCTAAAAAAAAACTATCTTACTGAAATGATTTGTTCATGGATTTATTCTTGTTTTTCTTTATTTTTAGATCTCGATGATTCTCAACCTTTGTTGATCGATAGAATATTTATGGAATTTTATGGATTTTCTTTATATTGTGCAGAACAAACTAGTTTATTTGATCCCGACTTGATAAGGAAATCAGGTACTGTGAAAACTGTTTTGGCCCCTAAGATAACCATCTGCTTCGGTTTGGGCACCCGGGTAGTATCACAGCCCACACGCAAACGATGAACTCTCTATATCTATGGAAACTACTTTTCTCTCTTTTCTTTGCTCTCGATGACTATTCTGTGGCTCTCAACAATCACTTAATTATTAGATGATAAATAGGTTAGACTATATTATTAGTTTACAATAACATGTTTTATACATAACTTTAAGAAGTTTAACATCCATTGGTTGTCTACGATTAACTCATGAAAAAAATGAATCAAACTTTTGGGCAGATATCAAACAAACATATTAGTCGGTAGGAATACAAAGATAGGTGGAGACTAATTCTGATACTTTAATTTAAGCTTTGATTGTTTCAACTTTATTTTATGTCACACTAAAACATGATGCTTTTTTTCTCTCTTTAGAACATAACTACAACAATGCGTATGTTCATTTACCAAATCAGTTATTCATACCTATCGGTAGAGTATATCCATCTCATTTCAATAACACCACTTTCTTTTTCAATCCTATCAATTGTGTTAATTTAATTTTGGAGCATAATTTAACTTCTGGTAAAATACCAGATTGGAAAATAAGTGGAGAATTCACAAATTGTCAACTTCATATAGATCAACATACATATTGTTTAATTCGTGGTGTATTATCACATAATTTTGGTGAATATTCAAATCCTAATGTCGATACAAAGGTAAATAGTAAATAGAGTTATTTTGAATTCCAGTTTTGTTCACTATTTTTCATTTTAGCTAAGTTTAATATATGTCCTGTGGAATTTAAAACTGTACTTTACATATACTAAAAATGTAAACTCTCAAACCAGTAATTCCTTTTAGATAGACTTTCATGATTAGAAGTGCTAAGTGGATGGTTTTGTTGAAGTTTTGTTCTCTAAATTTGATGGTTTGGTCGTGGAGCTTACATTGTTTATCTTAACAGCATCATCAGCGCAAACTCCAGATAAAATTGACGTGTTTGAATTTCTCCATATATGACTAACAGCTTGTCCTGTTGGACCTCAATTTTTGACTGGTTTTTGTTAAAGGTTTAAGAACATAAACAATCATCAAGATCACTTGAACCTCTTTGCTACATATCCTCTTTATTTCGTCTCGCTGTTACAGTTGTTGTGATATAACTTTGACCAGAACAAATATGTCCCATGTCCTAAGTTGTTTTAACTAAGTGCATGGCTGACATTTTATTCCTTCACAATCTCGGTGTTCTAGAGATCATCCAAAATAGAAAATGGTGACTTATAATTTGAAATACTGATTAAAAATTGACTAACCATAAAGTTTTTCATATGCCTACTTGTATCATATATGTAATAGTCATTACATTGATTTACATGTTTGTTACGCAACTTTAATGTATATTAAAAGTTTATTCTATGTTTACTTCATTAGAAATCATTTCTTGAATCAAATATATGGACTAAGTTTGCAATTGAAATCCGTTTGAATTCAGTTCAAGCTACATTATTTGATTCATCAAACTCATCTGTTATTATGAATAATAATTCTACTGTTAATGCAAATCTAAAAGAGAATGAGAACAATAATGAATCTAATCCGTTTGCTATAATCGACTTTTGTGATACACTGTTAACTTATGAATATTTTTCAAACCGAAGTACATCTATTCAACTTCAATGTTACGATATAAATTTATTGAAAACTCAAATTGACAAAGGTAATCTCTATTTAAATAATGTTATTCTTTTTTATGAACCCCTCGGTATTTAGATTTAGGCTTTAATTTATCTATGAAACATGACTTTTTGAAAATGAAGGGTGATTTTAGGCTAATAGTGTGTGCAATCATAGAGATACCTTCGATGCATTGTCGAAGCGAGGTTAGTTATAGACCACTGGATAAATATGGGAAATCAGTTTTTGAGATCGTGAATTTCCATCAATTGAGGAGTCTGACACTTATGTTACATATACCTAGCTACCACTTATATTGATGAGGGATGTTTACTGATTTGAAAGTAGACTGGAGCTAAAGCTATGGGAAGGTATGATATCAGTGCATGATATCATTGACTGTTGGTCGAGATGCTCGCGTCAGTCATAAACAATGGTTAGAGATATAACTCAGAATTGATCACAATGTTCCGTATCCATTCACTCTTTGTCTCAAAATATCCATTACCTTTATTCTGCCTAGTCATTATTCTCAAACTATGGTATCTATGTCTACTACTACTGATATTTTAACATATTCTACTATAATGGGATTTATCTTGATAAATTAATCTCTTTATGATGTAGTATGACAAAGTGGATTGTTGCACATATGCACTGTGTTCTGACATGCGTATGACTCATCAGTCAGAAAATCAATCCATTATGGTTTTGAATCCTACTCTACTCTTAATTCAGTTTTGCTTAGTTCGAGAGTATTCGCTAACTTGAACACAAATATTATGACTTAAAGATAACTTTATAAACCTCGTACCAAACCAAAACATGGCACCAGTTCATTAAGTCACTGACAATGGGATTACCTGGTTGGGGCCCGCGTGATTATTATAATCAATGGTTAAAGACATTGAATGACTTGGCTCAAAATCATTTGTAATGGCCCAGGTGCCATCATATATGACATTCGTTGCAAAATACATAACACCCCATCCAACTTACTCGCGGGAAAGTTTAGGCGAGCAGAAATGAGTTTCTTATGGGGGCTATGTATAATTAAACTTCCTTCTGTCAATCGGACTTTATGGTACTCAGAGACTCTATTGCTTACGTGATGGATGCTATAATCAGCAATGACATCAACATGCAGGTTAGCTGCTTGTTAAAAATATCTAGATGCGGCAGCCCACAAATGTCATTTGTGATTCTTCGATAACCGGGTGACCAGTATTCGACACGTACAGTTTGTCTGTGGTGGATTGCCTTGATGGTACCTGGTGTTGAATGTCTGATAATGGACATTCCCCGCTTTATTCTTCGTTTTCTTTTTTTTTTTTGTGGTTCGAATTCATCAATTATTGTTTTATATTTTTACAGATAATGAACAAAATCAGTTTATTTTAAAAAGTTTGTCAACAGATTTATCAGATCAATTAATTGAAGAGGAGGAGGATAGAGTAAAGCGAACTGATGGGATATTGGTGAAAACGCCGAAACTTTTTATTTGTTCCAATAGTTCTTTGTTACAATCAACATTTGTATTCTCTTTAATGAGACTTCATTTAATTTGTGACTGGGATTGGTTATTGCGTTTTCAGTATTTTCTCTTATCATCTCCTTTACCATCTGGCAGTGAAAATTCCTCGATTGTTTACACTTTACAAAAGTATGTTATAAATAAATTATTGACTTTTGTTTCATTACATAATGAATATGATTTTGGATAAATCATTTTAATGTTCTAGTGATAACTCGGTCATTGTTTTAAGAATCAATGAATTCACTAGTTATCTGACTATTCATTGATAACCTGACGTTATATAATCATTGTCTTTGAACTGGAATTCTATGTCTTCTGTGATGTCCCACCAGTTATTCACATGGTAATTCTAATTGAATGAAGCAAATTTCAAATTCTATTTTCCTCTTTTTAAATCGATTCTAGAACCTTTAATTTCAACTAGATTCAATTAGGATTATCCGTTTACATCATATCTAAGTAATATCTGTCACAAAACCTGATAGATATAACGACATTTCTTCTTTAGGGACCAAAAGTTAATGGTAAATATTTGCTAACTTATGAACAGTCCACTAATGAATGCCAGAAAACTTTGCTCCTTTTAAGCGTAGGACTTTTCGCTACGGCTTTGTGGAAACTCAAAAGTAACCATATATGTCTATCTGTGTTTCCTTTTTTTGAATAGAAGTTATGGTCTTTATAGATTTACGGGTACTTTACTAATTTAGTGCTTATCTGTTTCTCTGTGTGTTAATTTGTCTGTTGATTATCTTCATCTATAGCACTAAAGTGGGTTCATGTTTTTTTAAATATCCTCAAATTAGGCCTATTTCACCTTGCATCGATTGCATATCCACAACTCGAACGATTTCCAAATTACAGATGTATTCTGATGAATCAAGTTATAATCATAAACGGGAGTCGAACTTATCTTCTGGTGTACTGAATACGTCTTTGCATATATTCATAGAAGATTGTGAAGCCTGTATACCATACGAAAAATCATGTTTTCTCATTAAAGTAAGGATTTTATTATTAGTGAGCACTTGTCCATAATTGTTTGTATTCTAAATGTACGATTATCGGTCACCCAAAACTTATGTGAAACCGATTTTCCAAGTCGCTGCCCCATCAACCCTGAATTATACGGTTTATAGCTGTTTGTTATCTTCATCTTTTTTACTTTAAATTATTTGGATCCACAATTGACTGATCACCAATTTAACGTTTTCCCTATCCCCATGGTGGTATAAGATTTCAATTAAGAAACCTGTGATCCATGTTTCTGGCCAGTTAAGACTTGTTAATACTAAAGGACTGCACAAACATGAAATTATTCTCGACTCAGTGACCAGTCAATTATTTATTTATTCAACTGAACACATGAATATTACTACAAAGAGGTACCAAATACATATGCGCCACACAAATCTGATTTAATTTGTGTGAGAGCTGTGATACTGACCGGGTGCGCAAACCGAAGCAGATGGTTTTCTTAGAGGGCCACACCCGGACCCTTCGACCTAAACGTCTGATCCACAAGTCAGTAAAGCATCGTGAGGAGATGCAGTCCCATGGTAGCCGGTGACCAACGATTTTCATTAAAGGATAGATATTCAATAAAGAGAACATCTCAACCATCACAACGTTATTTGTTTAAATTCCTCAATGTTTATTATTCCGATAATAACAGCAACCTTTAAATTTTCAACCAGGATAGATTGATAATTCACTGAAGAATAGTCGTGAATAAATGGTATTTGTTCACAAATATATAACAATGAATTTGGTTTTTTGATCAACAGCTTCTCAGAATTGAATGTTTATATTGCACTATATCACCTGAAGTCTCTAACTAAAGATAACAAATGTTATCTAATGTCACAATATTTGGTATCAAATAAAATGTTATTTCAGGACTATGCAGATTATCCAAATAGTATTTTAGGTGTTCGAAGGTTTTCGGAAGAGAAACATGTTTGACAAAGGTTTCATGCTAGTTGACACTGGTTAATATGATGCTCGGCTTGCTAGTTGAAAGCCACTTGTCTTATTCACTAGTTCATCTCTTTATATTCTGTGAGCAAAATATTATCTTGAATAGAAATGACCATAAACGTTTACAATTTCGAGTCAATTATCTGTGATTATTATTTTGTTTCACATTTGAATTTATTACTTTTTTCCCCACCTACTTGTGTCTTTTTTCTCCAGTCAAGTGTACGTTTCTCACGTCATACATCAAAATATTCAATATCTGAAATACTAAATGATGAAATTCATATTGATATTCTACAATTTTGTTTATATTCTAATTCAAAATCATTGATTATTATACCTAGTCCATTGAAATTCTACTCTAAATTGTATCATCACATGTTAAATAGTAAATCATCCTCTTCATCTCAACTGTCTGTGTCATCCACTTCAACAATTTCATCTATGAAAGGAACATTTATGAATACTGGATTACTTTGTTCGTCAAATATTTTTATTGAATATCCTCCTTGGCAAAGAAATTTATTACATTTTAAAGTATGTATATACACTTATAATGAATGATTTCTTTCTTTCTTTCTTATACAATTATGTAATCATATCATATTATTTCTAATTGAATGAGTATACATGTTATAATATTGATAATATCTTTGGAAAAAGAAATTTTCACCTATAACATCTCAACATTCTATTGAGATTGCACAACCCATCGAGTTTAGTCAAGTTTGATACTGAGGTAATTATGAATTTAGCAATAGATTCTAACTGGAATATTTATGAATTGATAAAAGATACGAATGTGAATTGTTGGAGGGTCAACTTTCCCTACGAGGCCTGAAATTCTTCAATTCCATCTTTGATGAGGTCATCCTAATCGTAGACCATATGCTAGTATTTGGATAAGATGAATTATCTGTCTTAAAACTCCTAGCTTCTAGCTGTTATTTAGGTAAAGTCATCTAATGATGTTAGGGTCTTTATAACGTTTAATTTTTCATTCATTGTGTGCTAACTAAAGACGAATTGTGAACAAAGTATTACTCAACTATTCACCTTCATTCTTAAATATTCGTTATTCATTTTAAGTTTATTATTTTAAATCCTATAATTTTGAAAGTTGAACACTCATATCATCAGTTTGTTATGTACATTAACGGTTTGATTTGGCGTTTTTTGAAACCAAATTAGTTCAGATAATCAAAAAAATCTAAGGATTTAAATTGTCTACTAAGAAATTTGGCTCATTATGCTATTATCACTTTTCAAGCTCAGTATTTACTTAATTTCAATGTTAAATAAATAATCTAGAATGAAAATCAATCGATGAATGTATTTATCGATCCAAAAGCACCCATAGAGACAAGAAACAAGAAATGTCTGCTTGAAGAAAAGTTTTTTTTAGTGAATTTATTCTCAAACCTGTACACTAGCAAATGAAGCGGGAGAGAGCGGAGTGAATATCTATGCAAAACTGGAGGTTACTATCATGACTGGTTGATTTTCTTTTGTACACATGGTTCTGGCTTAAATAAATATGTAACAACAATCTCAGAAATGGTAACAAACGGGAGTTTAATTGCCTTTGATAGATTTCGATTCACTTTGTGGACGTCTTTAAAGGATTATCAGACACTTGGATGAACAGCTTAGTGATTAACGGAATTGATTTATAGCTGCTAACATCATATGTTTGGATTTGTCTTCATCTAATTTGTTGGTATTACTAGATTGTGTTTCATGGCTAAATACATGAAACTGTACCTGGTAAACACATAATGTTTACTTTATTACTGTTGACAGTTGCTTCGGTTTACACAACTGTTTAGTGTTATCAGGACTCACATCAAAATTAGCGTTTCTTGCGTCCATGGATATAAATCCTCAATGCATGTTACCATCATGGTATTATGAAGAGTCAACATTTTTATTTATCTACTATCTTCGCCATATTTTTTTATTCAAACGTTTGTTATTTTCTTCTCATATTAGCCAGCACAGTTACAGCTTCAAATGTCTTTAACTGCGCCCAACATTCATATTACATCGAATTTTTCAGAATTACAAAATGCTATACAATTTTTCTCTTCTCTAATGATGATAAATACATCAGACAGTATATCATCATCAGTTGATGCTCACACTAATAATGCCGGCGAAAACCGAGATGCTATTCATTTGTTACCAGGTAAGGTATAAATGGTATTTTTAATACAAATAATGTCTCATAACCCTAATTAAAACTTGTAATTTTGTGTAATCAAAGGATTAGAAATCGTCCGGAACTTTATTAACCTTTACTAACTTCATAACTCCTTATTACAAAATGTACGTTTGAGTCTTTGAGTAATTTGTAGTTATTTCGAGTGATTTCAAATCACTTTGTTCTGTCAGTGTTATTTTTGCTATTATTTCAAAAGGCTTCACACCAAAGTCTTAGTTTTTTATTTTACTGTTCATCGTTTCAAGATTTAGTCAGGGAGTTGATCTTTCCATTAACAGTGAAATTATTATCGTTGAAGTATCGTTTCTAAGTAGCTCTTTAATAACTTCTGGGTCCCCGAAATTCCTCGGTACGGCCGAGGGTAGTGAGAGTCCATCCTTCCTCTCGAAATGCTCTCACATGGCCATGCGTATACAGCTACTACCAGAGGACGTTTTAGTCACTGCCTTCTCGAGGCGAGGTTGTCGTTTACGAAATCGAGAGAAGCAAAAGAGAATATCCAATGCTTTAACAGGGTTGGTGGGTACGGAGGACACACCTAGAGGAGTTGGAAAATCCTGATTTCAAACCAGTGGTGCACATGAGCTCCAGGATCCTGAGAGAACGAATGTAGTATGGACCTATTGTTAGTCACCTACTACCATAGGACTGCATACCCTAGCTTTGCTCCAGTGCCCTATGGATTAGACCTCTATGTCAATGTTCGGGGAGTGACCCCGTAAGAAAACCATCAGCTTCAGTTTGGGTGCCTGGGCAGTAGTATCACAGCCCTCACACAAATCAAGTGATGAAGTGTGGCGCATATATATTTGGTGCCTTGTTGTACCAATATTTATGTGTTTAAATGAATGACAAAATAACATATTATTCTGTCGATTTCTGGTCTCATGTTAACTTGTAATATTATCGAGATAGAAACTCACCATATGTTTGTTTTAATCAGAAAATGTACTTGCACTGATGAATTTACTTGAAACAAGTGTCGAATTCCCCTCCATGTGATTTTGTGGCGGTTACATTTATTGAGCTGGCTGTTTTTATTAGTTTTTGCCTGTCTTTATCTAGTTTATTCTCATGTAAAATTATATAAGCATTCATGATATTTATTCGGAAAACAGAAAAGAGAAACTTTCAATATCTTTGAAACATTTGTAGCGAATCATTTTTAAATAAAATCTGTATAACCAATACCTACAATTATCATTTCCTGGCTAATGACTGGCTTTAAGAGAAAATTTCTGAAATTATAATGAGATACCGCCACTAGTGGATTTCAACCGTATCGGATGTGAGGTAGTTATCTGCTGAGATGGTCGCTCATTATCGTAGATCTATTAAAGTCATGCCTTAAAACCGTTGGATACTGGCTTAGTGATGTACAGGTCAAGGGTTCGCGCACGAGACTGAAGGCATCCGAATTCGCTGTCGAAGGGTTCTGGAGTAACATTTCTTATTGCTAAGCTGGGTGATACTAGATCAAATCCTCCAGGAAGCATCAGGTATCTCAAGATGGCAGGTACACGAGTGATGAATAGCGCGAAGCATAGGTACAAGGTTTCCTGTAGGCTACATCCAACCACCGACCTGGATGATCTATCTATTCTGGATAACAATGGTCCCACAATAAGTCAAAAATGCCTTTATCTTAGTCGCAGTTCTACATTAGCAGTCATAACCACCCCTTTTTCTCTCATACTATTTATAGAAGATTAAGAGACTGAGTAACCTTTTTCGCATTTGGTATGAAGTGTTCTTTCGCATAAAGCTTTTAACATCATAATAAACCTCTCGTACGCAGATAATACGAACACTGTCTTGTTCAAAAATCTTATAGTTTCTCTCTTCATATACACCAAATAATGTATCTATGTACAACAGATTGATTACTTCGTAAATATCTCAGTACATTCAGTGTTCAGTTATGACCCAGTAGTAACGTCACAGATTAAGAAGCTGATTTATTTAGGTTCAAATCTCCAAGGCAGTATCAGTTCTCCCATGACTATTGGTACACCTTGCTAGAAATTACTAACTAACATGAAATCAAAATCTGACATTTACTGTCGACTATTAACAGTCGTCTAACAATGTATGCATTTGTGTACAAATTACTTTATGACTTCTAATTATTAAAAATTTTCAATTCTGAATTGCACCCTCTTTTTTTTATTTTTTTGGAATGTTACATCAGAGTTCCTTCGTGTATAAAATTTTTTTTGTTATAAAGAAATTTCTTCCTCTCATTTACATTTAGATGTACAATCATCAGTAACAACTTCAAATCAAAAATCATCGTCATCATTATCATCATCATCATTATTGGTAACATTTTGGCCAAATATTTTTGCTGATTACATTTCAAAACAATTAATTAATTTCGATGTAAGATATTTATAGTTTTATTCTTTTTTCTTCTGAATTGTAAGTTTCTTAAAGCAAAACAAAACAAAACAAAAAGTGATACCGAATAATGTGAATTCATTGTATTTCGATCTTTTTCTCTCTGTGTAATCATTTGCAACCTAAGAATAACAGTATTGTTTATTTTGGTTGTATTAAATATCATATCGTGCGAGACTGAAGGTCCTGGGTTCGAGTCTCATACACGAGATCGTGGATGCATACTGTTGAGAAGTAGTCGCATACTAGGGAGCTTGTGGCTTTGTGTCCCCACCAATGTATGACGTAACAATACTGCCAATTAGAGAACAGTGATTTATCGACCGGACCAATAACGCATAAAACCCGTACGAGCAGTCTAGACTCCTTATCGATCCTTCTCTCAGTTTAGCTCTACCTGTTAAGTTCAGAACACCAATCTCAGCCTCTGTGGTATGAATCATGTATTTCAAACATACTGGGCTTATATACAAACCAAACAGATCACATCATATCATAAAATAGAAAATAACATTTGTACCATATCTAGCCAAAAGTGTCTGTGAATGTGGGAGATAGTAATTGATAGACAGGGCATAACTCAATAATAGTAAGTCGTATAATAATAGTTCATAGGTCAAAATAAAGCGTGTGATAAGAGGAACACGGATATGAATAGTTTAGTTCCTTAACATTTACACGATAAAAAGATATGTCTAGTATTAGTCCAGAAATAGATTCCAACAGTTACCATTCATTATTCTCATCGAGATATAGCACTAGTGCTTCCAGGTTTTCCATCGCAGTCCAACATTGATCTGAATAAAATACCAGTGAAGTTTTGATCACTAGCAAAGGTTAATTTTGGGATGATTTAATGAAACAGTTGCTCTATGTCACGAGTTGATTGAAATTGCACTGTTGAATGCCAATTCAGTTGTTTTAGTGGTTAAACGTTTTCCAAGAGATTTTTATCTCTTGGATTCCTTTCTAGTGGAGGTTGGCTGTCTTATCTGTGTATAATACCCTCTATCGCCAGTATGTGTGGTCATTTGTGTTTACTGCTTATGGATCATTTACTAGGCTCAAATAGTCTATCCAGTACCCCTTGATTGGTAATGATACCGCAACGAGTGACGAACACACGTTACCTACAAATTATAGTTATCGTTTATATAAATATTGTAAAATAGTAGACTCTAAAAAAGTGTATAGAGGCATGTTTCTCGAAGTGCCTTTCCAGTACGCTATAATTTCTAGTAGTACTCTCATTTTTATCTCTATTCTTTGTGTTAATTAACTATGAGGAAAAGTTTTTTCTCGTCTGGTACTTAATGTTGAATATGTATATATCCCTTGATTCTTTAATGACTTCTAATTTTTAATAACGGTAGTCCTGATTATTACAACACACACTTTTCCTTTTGGACTTGATTTTATAGATTAAAATTGCATTTTCAATATGTCTGTTTGATACAATAACATCAGTTCAATCTTCATTATTAGCTGAAGAGATTCCATTGATAAAATTTTGTGTTGAAAGTAAGTGGGCATTTATTATCAGCCAAATTATTATTTATAATATGTTATGACCTGATTATTTTCATTGAATTAAACCACATGATGTAGTCTTGAACATATGTTTCACATAATTCGATTGTCGGTAGTTTCAATCGAGTACATAGACTTATTGTATTTGGTTAATGAGTTATAACATGAAATGTATTCATTAAATGGTATTATGTTTAAGTACAGTGATTTATTTGTGAATTTTTTTTCTACCTCTGGACAACATGATAAATAACGATGACCATTGAATGAAATTGAAATTGTGAGATGGTCATGAATAAATGTGGTTAACGTGGATGAAGGGGAGTGAAAGAGATAATAGTGTGGAAATGCTGAGAAGAAGGTTGTATGACGACTAGTGGTATTACGTGACCATACCATCAAATGATGATTAAGTAAGGTAAGAGGAGCAGTTGAATATATTTTTTTGTGGATGCAGAGACCTGAATTTTTGATCGGAACTGATATTGTTTCAGTTGTCTGACGGATTTAGATTGGCGTCGACACCATATATGGTTGTGATTGATTACTTGATGTTAGCTTTGTGAACGACCCGTTTGTACTTAATGAGCTAGAATCGAGCTGTTAACAGTTTTAAGTATGGCTTTGCTTAACCACACTGGGTGGTATTCACGAGCACGGAAGAACAAATTCCTAGAACACATGTTAACGTAACTTGCTCCACCAGAGCAGTTGAATTGGTAGATGCGGAAAGAAGTGGCAAGTGTAGGTAATTTATCTTCCAATCTCGGACTGTTAGCGTTTCTCTGGGTGCATCTCCTCTAAATTGTAGGCGTATATGCGAAGACGTTTTACTCTTAATTAGGTCATCCTTATACTCTATTTTCTTAGTTAGGTGTTTTTTTATAGTTTTCTTAGGATACCCACTTTGTTTCAGTATAGTATTCAATGCTTTTGTTTCTTCTCCAAGTGCATCTGTGGAGCATATATTGTTGATTGTTTAACGAAGTATCTTAATCAGGTTTGTTTTATATCATAGAGGGACAAAACTAATAAAATTTGTATATTACTTAATCCAAGTACTTTTTTGTTTCAGTTTCTTCTTTGTGACTCGTATATTCTGTATTTAAGTCAAACATTTAGAAAGACTATCTGTCCTTCGTTTTTTTCCTCGCACGTGAATTTAATAGGTAGATGAACATCATTTAGTCGCTTGAATGTCTCCATCCGGTTAGTATGTTCTTTACACAGAGTGAACGTATCTTCCATATAACGGGAGTGAAATAAAAAATTGTCAATATGTTGTACCACTGTAATGTTTTCTATTTTGCCGAGAAAAATGTCATCCAATATGAGAGCTAGTGGTGAAGCAATCGCAACACCACGTATTTGTCGATATCCTTCATCATCGAATTTAAAGTTTGACTTTGATATTTCATTTTCGTAATAATTCCTTAATGATGTCCACAGGGATTTTAGTCTCCATTTCTGGTTATCTAAGTTGCTCACGGATATATTTTAGTCTTCCTGAGTGGGATATTTATAAACAATGTTGTTACCTCTAACCACACCACCGTTTGTTCTGTAGTATTTATGTTTTTGATCTTGTCGATATATCGATGAACCAAGCTATATTCGTGATTTTGTTAGAAATGGGCTGTTCTCAAACTCTTGATTAGCTTCAGTGACTGTTGTTTATGGTTAACATCTAGCCAGGTGCTGAACAAGTTGAACCGTCATAAAATTACTTCTAATTTTTGTTTTGTTAAAGGTTGTTTTCCTTTTTTTACCGTGATTTAAAATATTTTCTGATTTATTTATTGGTTTTTTGATGTGCTAAGTTTTTCGAGATAAAATTAAGTGATTTATTACCAAAGTAGCCAAAATAATGTGAGATAAATGATAAATCGAAGACCGTATACTGGAAAGATGGTTTGAATAGACGTAGTATAAAGGTACATTTGATTGGTACTGGAACTAAAGATCCATATGGAGTGAAAGAGTGGTTATGTCTACGTCATTGTGATCAATTTTGAGACATAGTATCTAACTTATCTGAGAACTGATTTTGGTTACCACACGGAACCTAACCAATTATCCTGGATCTAATAACACTACTTAAATCAATATTCAAGTGACTTCATAGACTGATGTTACATTTTGGTGTGGTCTCTTTAGCTTTCTCATAACTTACTTCTACATCAGGTGATTTAACTGGTTACTTGTGTTCTTATTTATAGATTGTTGTTTATGTCATCCAACCTTTACTTTGGTAATGTAATTTAACGTTTAACCGATATTGAATTTGTTTTTTTCTAGTGCATTCTTTGATCCCCGTAAAGTGAAACAAAGTAACTAATGTTGTTTTATTGTTAATAGCGTTAATTTTAAAAGGAAAATAAATTATTTAATGTATAGTTGTGATTATCATTGTTTTATATAGATATGAAACTGTTTTGGAAGCGATTAAATTTACAAGCTACACTGGAATGCACTGGGATTTCATGTTCTTATTACAATCAAAATCTAATTGCTTGGGAACCTGTACTGGAACCATGGAGGTGAGATTATGTATGATAGATATCAAAAAATGTTTCAGAAATTAGTGCGAATTTAAATAAAATTGTTCACTTCTTAAATAGTCATTACCATATAGACAGTTAATTTTAAGTAAAGAACGTTCAATGAATATAACTTTGTTAAACGAATTGAAACGAAACGCTAAAATGCTATATCGTGGTGTCAAATTGGTTTTCCTCATCTGACTTCATTACAATATGAAGGTACTCAATACTTAACAAGAGATTTATATGACACATCTTGGTCAAGGTTATTTATGTGTTGTTATTGTTGAGTTGTGGCTCGAATCTGTAGAAGTTTGGTGACTTTCAGCCTTGAATCAAATCGGTATCGATCTTTGTGATCACATCAATTTAATGTCAAGCTATTAGACTATACAGCTTTGTCGTAACACTGGGCTATTTTCTCGTAGCATTAGAAATGATATTTTGTGATTGTACTTGTGTAGACCCAATGAAATTGACGTTGAATATATGATTAAAACTATATTTCAAATACGGCTTTTCTTACTGATCACTCTAAAACCGTAATAATAATAATTTATATATTCTGAAAATAATAATTACGGAGTTCACGTCAGTTTACAGGCATGATCAATTTGATATAAATAGTAACATTAGATGTACAGAACAAACATGTTGCAGACGAAAGTTTCAAGTATACTAGTTCAGTAATTGTTTAGGTAGTACATATATTACAGTGATCCAATGCATCAGCCGGTAACTTTTAATTTTTCTTAAATGGACAGCCTGTTGATTTATGAACGGATTAATTAAGGTCATTTCGTGTACCAGATCGAATTAATGATAATTATCTATAACTAGAGAAATTGAAATGAAAACAGAGAGCACGGAACAACAAAGCAGTAATTACCAAAATATGTTAATCAGGTCTACCGAAATGCGTGCGTCATGTGACATAGTGATATACTGTTGATGTTAGATATTATTCAAATTAGTTAAAGTTGCTAGGGCTGGTGTTAACATAAAGTGACACCAAGTAGGTTCTTTTACTTAGGGAATGCACTAATAAAGATGGCTAAACATTTAAAGTTCCTATAATATCACTTGTGGAATGAGATACACTTACAGGTGCTACAACATTCAGTACATTTCAGAGGAGCAGTATGCATCGATGAAGCGAACAAATAATGGGAGTAATTTTATCGTACAGATAGATTGTGGTAGGTTATTCCAGAGTCTAGAAAATCTACAGGTAAAGTAATTTATATAAAGAGATGATTTAGAACAAGTTTGTCTCACTAGTGACAAGGAATTACGGATGTCATAATGAGGAGTTTCTGCATATTGAATCACATGATTGGATGTAAGGGATAGTTTATTAAGTAGTTTGAAGAAAAAGATAAGATTTAGTTTGAGTCTCCTCTTCCATAAAGGGTCGAACCCAAGTTTATTACATCTAAAATTATAAGTTAAGGTATAATCAGCTCCAGGAATACGAAGTGTAAATCGTCTCTGTACTGATTCCAGCCTTAATTTATCATTTATGCGTGCACTTTTAAGAAGAAACGTGCAATATTCTAGAAGTGGTCAAACACAAACTTTGTACATTAAAATACGTGACTCATTGTTATAAAGGTTTCGAGTTATGTAACCTACAAGACATTGAGACTTAAAGGTCTGTTTCAATATCTGTTCTGTAAACGACAAGTCGTGGGAGTACCTAAGTACACTTGTATGTAACCTAGATAACACTTCTCCATTTATGGTAAGATCTAAGTTGAGTGATGTATCGCCGAAGCATATCCATCCACATTCAGCCGTATTAAGCTCCAGTTGCCATGTTAAGGACCACTATGCTACCTTGTCAAGCTTCATGCTGATACAATTTTGCATATTTTTCAGCCCATGTGAAGAAAATGAATATACTACTTTAAGATCATCTGCATATAGAAGGAGCTTACCCACACAAAAACTTTCACAAATATCATTGATAAACACTAAAAAGAGTATAGGGCCTAAAACACTACCTTGTATTACACCACTTCTAACAGGGACAGCTTTAGACAATGAAGAGTTAATTTTAACTATTTGATATCGAATTCTGAGAATGGAATCAAGCCAAGCTAGCAAACGATTTTGAACCCTATAAGATGAGAGTTTACCTATAAGAAGTTGGTCCCATAGAGAGAGTAAACAGTTTTCGAAGAAAAAGTTGAATATCTGGACCACCATATTTGTAGAGAAAGGATGAAATCCCGTCTGCTCCATGACTTCTCGAAAGCCTAAGGGTATTTATAGCCTTATTAATTTTCATGCATGTGAAGTAGATAGATTTTATTGAGTTGCACGCACATAATTCTTGAAGCAGAGCCACTTATGATTCCTACAACATTCGCAAAAATACCACAGAAAAGTTCTATCAACAATAGCTTGATGTGAACTGTTAATTTATCCATCCTCACTTTGAAGAAATTCTATTATGGTCAAGTAGTGGATCTCTCAGAAGCATATTTGCCCCCAAATGCCATGGTACGGCCGCGAGTGGGGAGAGTTCGCTCTCCCTCTCGAAATGCTCTCACATGACCACGCGTATATAGCCTCTGCCAGGGGAGTCCTACTCACTGCCTTCTCGTGGCGGCGGTGTTGTTTGCGAAATTGGGAGGACGAAAAGCGAATCTCCGGCGCTTTGACCGGGTTGGTGGATACGGAGAGTTTACCTAGCGGAGTCGGAAAACCCTGATTCCAAACCAATGGTGCACATGGGCTCCAGTATCCTGAAGGAACAAATGGCGTATGAACGAATCGTTGGTCACCGGCTACCATGGGACTGCATCTCCTCACGATGCTCCATTGCCTTGTGGGTCAGACCTTTAGGTCGAAGTCTCCGGGTGTGGCCTTCTAAGAAAACCATCTGCTTCGGTTTGCGCACCTGGTTAGTATCACAGCCCTCACACATATCAAATGAGATTTGTGTGGCGCATATGTATTTGGTGCTTCCTTGTACCAATATCTATGTGTTAAAATAAATAAATAAAAACATTTGATTGCGCCCATCATTTGTTTATAAATTTTATCTATGTACTCAACAATTTCTCTCCAATTTTAATGTAAAATGCATCACATCAAATTAATACAAGTAGACAGTTAATTTTCAAAAAAATTATTATGGAGGATTTGTTGAGCAGTCCCATACTAAGAAGAAATGGTCATCTCTTGCTTACTGGATTTCCATGGTAGTCTATCTGAGATTCTTGAATCATGGTTTCATCCGTGAAAATTTTACATTATTGATTAGTTTCATGGGATTTTCTTTGAAAAAAAATTCGTTTCTTTTTCAACCTGTTTTTCTCATTGTATTCAGTTGTTTATTGAATTGGACTGAAAATTTTGAGCAAGATTTCAGTAGAACTATCTCTTTAAACTGTTCATGTAAGTGTCAAATTATTGTTTTTTCCGTATAGTTGGTAAATAAATGAAGTTTCTTTTCACTCAACTGTATATGTGACTTATTGTAGTATTAGTAAAAATTTCAGATTATACTGTTGTCCTGGATTGAAACTCTTGTAATGCAGCGGTTAGCCTACGTTATTGAGGAGTTCCAAATTTGAACGAAACAAATGTGCCATAACTCTCGGTGTCTTTCAGTGTTATTCCAACTGACATTAGACTTCAATGAAAATCAAGGCTAAAACGATAATGATTTTCCATTGTTTACAATTTACACTTACTTACTTACTTACTTATACCTCTTGCACGTCGTATAGTAGCATAGACCATCCACCAGGACTCTCCGACGAACTCTATCCTGGGCAATCTTTTCCAGTTGCTATTCATTCTTTTGATATCTTCCAATTCTCGACACAATGTGTTCCTTGGTCTTCCTCTTTTTCTTTTACCTTAAAAATTACAAGTTAGCGCTTGCCTCGAGTTGCAGTTTGATGATTTCATCAACGTATGTCCTATGCACTTCCATCGTCTTTTCTTAATTTCCTCCTTATCTAGAAGCTGGTTTGTTGCTTATGGTATTCAGTCAACAAACATTCAGTATCTTGTGTAGACAATTGTTTATAAGTAATTTTCCCTTTTTCATGATGGTTGTAGTAGTTCTCCAAGTTTCAGCTCTGTACAGTAGTACTGTCTTGACGTATGTATTGAAGATTGTGACTTTGATGTTAGTTGACAGTTGTTTTGAGTTGCATATATTTTTCAACTGTAGGAATGCTGCCCTTGATTTACCAATTCTTGCCCTTACGTCTGCATCGGATCTTCCTTGTTCATCGATGACACTACCCACGTACTTGAAGGTTTTTACATCTTCCAGAGCTCCTCCATCAAGTGTGATTGGGTTGGCGTCCTCCGTATTGTGTTCGATGATCTTGATTTTTCCTTTGTGTATGTTGACGCCTACTCCTGCAGGGGCTGCTGCTACACTCTCAATGTCAATTAAATTGGTTACTTTTACGTATTTATACTTTTAAACATACTAATTTCAGACACTTGTGAACTAAAAGTTAAGATCAAATAATGACGTGTCATTATTTTGTTTTCTGTTATGAGGAATATATCTGTGATCTTATTTATCCATTAGAATTCATTTGTGTTTGTAACCATTTAGGTATGTGTTCAACCCTTCTTTTTGTGTTCCTTTCTTCCTTTTTTAATTTAGCTCAATGTAGTTTGAAATTGAATCTAACAGTTCCACTAGTGCAAATAATTCGTCGTCTACTAAATACATGGATCAAAACACAACAATTTCCAGAGTATGATGCAATACCAGTAGTAAATCAACAAGACCTTTCATTTTTAACTAGTCAAAATACTGGTTCATTTATTTTAATTAATGAAACTGGAACATATTTACGATATAAATTGATAAAAAATCATCAGTTAGATTCATTATTCAAACCAGAAGTGTAGGTTTTTCTATTATTTAAAACAAATTATTTCAAATTTTGTTAGATTTTTTAATTATTATTCACTGTAAATCTAATCTTAGCCCTAACTACTTAAAAAAAAACAAGATCAACCTAGGAAACTGGGCAAAAAGTTAATTTCAATGGTTGAGATCATGAGTCAGTTGAAGCTAGACCACCATGGAAAACCTGTAAGCATTGAACGGCCGTTTTGTCCTACTCTGGGGCCCCTCAGCAGTGCGCATCCACGATCCCGCCTCGCGAGTTTCGAACACAGGAACTATCAGTCTCTCATACATGCGCTTAACCACTAGACCAGGTTTTCCATGGTGGTCTAGTTTCAACTGACTCATAATCTTAACCATTGAAATGACTATAATGTCCACAAATCCCCTTCTGATATTAAAATGTTAATTGTTGACTATCTGTTATGACCTGTGGCCCGTCAAATATCACATGACAAAATCGCCAATCATTATATCGATTTCCATGACATTAACGGTACGTCAAATAGCAAGAGCAGCCTTGAGTCAACTCCGAATCTTTATTGGTCCTCTGTGTAACAATTTCTCACTTAGCCCAGCCCGTTCAGCTCAGAACACAGATATTAGCCTCTATCATATTAGTCGTATATTTTAGACATACTTGGTTTATAAACAAGCAGACCAGACTGCATCTCACCATAAGCTGAGGAACAATAATTATACAAGATCAAACCAAAAATGGCTGTGCGTGTGAGAGGTTGTAACTAATAGATTTAGAAAGACGTAAGAATAGTAAATCGTATGATAGTAGTCGATAGGTCAAATGAAAGCTTATGGTGATAGGAGTATGAATATAATTAATAATATAATTGATTCTTAATTATCCATTAAGAATAAATGTAATAATAGTCCATAAATAATTCCTAACAGTCATTTTTCATTTATTCTTCGTTTGGATATAACGTTATCAATCTATGAGACTATCATGATTACATTATGAAAATGTAAATTCACCAAGATGATAACACAATTACGTCAAGAGAACTTTGGCTTAGTAGACGTCACATATTTATCGTGGAGAGAACGTTGAAACTTATTCTGAATTATGTCAAATTTCTTCAACTTTTAGTTACCATAACTCCGTGACCCCTCCCAAGTGGTGTGTACTTATCTACATAACTCAATTCAACAGTCATCTACTTCATGGACTGATGCTACACCTTAGTTTAGCGGCTCCTATATTTCTTTCAACGTACACTTATATCAGGAAACAACGACTGTCAACTAATGTAGCGTGTCAAAATGGTCTGATGTAATAGGTTTTAGGTTTTTCATCACTTATTCATGACTATTTTATAAGTCAAATGATTCTATAATTTCCATTCACAACTGTTATAATCTTTAGTTCCTTAATGTTAGATGATTGCTACTCACTATATAATAGTTATTTAGTCAAGTGTCTAGCCTTTCATATGTTAAACCAAGACAAATCAAAGCGCATTATCAGCTCGATCAGCACAAATGACTGATATTTAAACTATGGTCGTTAAAATCCATGATCTTCATTGATAGTTTACAGGGCTATGATCATGTATATTTAGATGTAAGTGATCAGTTAACTAATCAATCGATATACAAACAATAAATTTCGACAAATTATCGATTCATTATTTATTTATTTATTCATCATTTAGTTTAATACCGGATAAATTAGACAATAGTACTGATGATAATTCTGACAAACTTGCTCCAGATTCACGTGTATGTTTACCAATAAAAATATCATCATTTGCTTATAATTTATCAACAAATGCTCAACAAATTAATACAAATGTAGATTCTATACAACTGCCTAGTTTATCAGTACAAATAAATGGTTGGAAACCAATTTATCCAATATCTCTTGATCGATTAGGCACGTATTATCGTGTTATTGAACGATTAAATAATGCGGAACCTGTAAGTTTTTATTTCATATTGATGTATATCTTGGTCAATTTTGTTTTCATGTAACATTTTCAATGAGTATTAACCAGCTTATCATCTCGACTGATTTTAGCAGAGTTTTCTCATTTTGACGGTGAGATTTCATAATGGTCTAACCATTGGACAGTAGCTAATAGTTATGTGCTTGTTGAAGATTTTACAACGTACATCTTACGCATCACTGAATCTGGAATCGTTTTGTGTTCTAAGCGAATGTCCGGCGCTTTAACCGGATCACAAACCAATGGTGCACATGGGCTCCAGTATCCTGCGGGAAGAAATGGCGTATGAACCAATCTTTGGTCACCGGCTACCATGGGATTGCATCTCCTTACGATGCTCCACTGCCTTGTGGGTTAGACCTTTAGGTCAAAGGCTCGGGGAGTGGCCCCCTAAGAAAACCACCTGCTTCGGTTTGGGCACCCGGGCAGTATCACAGCCCACACACAAACGATGAACTCTATGTCTTTGGCAACTACTTTTATCGCTCCGAAAAACAATCAGTCGATTCAAATAATTATCATTACTATTATTGTCATTATTAATACTATTATTATTACTATTATTGTCGTTATTATTATTATTATTATTATTATTATTATTATTATTATTATTATTATTATTTCCCACATTATTCACCCTCTTTTATACTTATACAGCGGCTCGTCTTTGGTGGAAATCCGACTGTATCTAAACGTTCTCGAGTCACTGTCCGGTTGAAAATTGTATGTTACCACCGAATATGAGTACTGAAGCAGTTTTTCTGAAACCACGTGCACCATTCAAACTGGCTGCCTTCAACGTTCGCACACTTATGCAGGTTGGACAACAGATAGGGCTGGCTATGTCTTTGGAAAGTCTTAATATTGATGTTTGTTGTCTATCCGAGACCCGTATTCAAGACTCTGGCGAAGTACTACAAATTCGATCTCCATCTGTCGCTTCGAAAAGCTTGTTTTACGTGCGCTTATCCGGGGACCCTGTGGCATCTTCGTCTGGTCTTGCTGGCGTTGGTGTCGCACTAAGCGCTAGAGCTGAGGCAGCACTAGTCGATTGGATCCCCATTAACAGTCGGTTATGTGCTGTTAGATTAGAAAGTTCCATCAAAGTGAGAAGAAATCGGCGTGAGAAACGATGTCTTTTCGTCATCTCCGCCTATGCCCCGACAGATTGCAGCCCGGATGCAATCAAGGATGAGTTTTACCACCAGTTATCAGTTCTTCTCCAGAAAGTGCGTTCGACAGATATTGTAGTACTAGCCGGAGACTTGAATGCTCAGGTCGGGCGTCTAGGCACAGAAGAGAGTCGTTTAGGTGGCCGATGGGGACTCGTTGGTCGCAGGTCAGATAACGGGGACCGTCTACTGCAACTGTGCACAGACCACAACCTGTTTCTGGCTAGCACTAACTTTCGGCACAGTCATCGCCGATGTGCCACCTGGCGTCCTCCCTCTGCATCTCAAGCCTGGACTCAGATTGATCACATCGCGATCAGCTACCGCTGGCGTGGTTGTGTAAAGACTGCCGCTCCTTTTGGAGTACCTATCTGGACTCTGACCATGCCTTGGTCTGCGCCAATCTTGCCTTACTTTTCAGTGGCCAACGAAGTGACCACCACCAACGGATTGATGTTAGCAAGCTGGTTGCAACTTCTGTTGCAAGTAAGTATCGAACCGAGCTAGCCTCTAGGCTAGCTACCACTCCACCGAAAAGTATAGATGAGCATTGGTTGCAATTGCATGACGCCATGAAAATGGCGGGAACAGTCAGTTGTGGGTTTGCGAAACGTCCCGCTTTAAGCACTGGGTTTCTTCTGGTTCCTTACAACTCATTGAAGCCCGTCGGTCTACTCCGGGTGACCGTGAGTTTGACCATAAACGAAGGATGTTACGTAAGGAAATTGGGCAAAGCTTGCGTAAGGACCGAGAAGCCTGGTGGTCGATGCGTGCTAATGAGCTGGAAGCAGCAGCTGCATCTGGTAACTACCGGAAGCTCTTCCAGCTCATCCGAGCCACTGGCAGCAAGAAGTCTGGTGTGAGTGAAACAATCTGCGAGGATGATGGGATGCCAATCACTAACATCCATCGACGTCTTGGACGATGGGCAGAATTTTTCGAAGGGCAGTTCAACTGGCCTGCTGCTCCGGCAACATCGGTCAGACTGTCCTGCCCTCCATGGCCGGTGACGACTGATCCACCAAACGAGGAGGAAGTCCGCAAGGAACTCCAACTCTTGAAGCGTTACAAATCACCTGGCCCAGATGACTTACCTCCGGCTCTTTTTAAAGATGGTGGTGACTTTTTGACTAAGGAATTGACGACGTTGTTTACAAAGGTTTGGGAACTAGAGAGTGTACCAACGTCATGGAATGAGTCGATAGTTGTCCCTATCTTTAAAAAGGGTTCACGTCGTTCCTGTAACAACTATCGGGGGATAAGTCTACTTCCGATTGCGTCCAAGCTATTGGCTTCCGTCATACTTCGTAGGTTGTTCAAAACCCGAGAAAGATTGACTCGCGAGGAGCAGGCTGGGTTTCGTTCTGGTCGAGGATGTATTGATCATATCTTCACCCTCCGCCAAATGTTAGAACACCGCCATACTTATCAAAGGCCAACAATCGTAGTGTTTCTTGACATCAGGGCTGCCTTCGATTCGTTGGACAGGACTGTTCTCTGGGATTGTCTATTGAAGAAGGGTGTGCCTGAGAAGTTTATTAACATCCTAAAAGCCCTATATAAAAACACCTCAGGCAGAGTGAGGGCATACAACCACCTCTCTCCATTGTTCCATTCGAGCAGTGGGGTTAGGCAGGGTTGCCCAATCTCACCATTCCTCTTCAACTTTGCCATCGATGACATTCTGGAAACAGCTCTGATGAATGTAAGTAATGGTGGTGTGGATCTGTTGCCTGGAGAAAGACTTCTCGACCTTGAGTATGCGGACGATATTGTCTTACTGTGCGATAATGCCCAAGGCATGCAATCCGCACTTAATCAGTTGGCAATCAGTGTCCGTAGGTATGGTATGTGCTTTGCACCTTCGAAGTGCAAAGTACTTCTACAAGACTGGCAGGATTCCAATCCTGTACTCACCCTGGATGGTGAGCAGATAGACGTAGTCGAGAAGTTCGTGTATCTGGGTAGCTGCATAAGTGCTGGTGGGGGTGTGAGTGATGAGATCAATGCACGTATAGTGAAAGCCAGAGCGGCTTATGCCAATCTGGGCCACCTTTGGCGCCTTCGTGATGTTAGTCTGGCTGTAAAAGGTCGGATCTACAACGCGTCGGTGAGAGCAGTTTTGCTCTATGCTTGTGAAACCTGGCCTCTCCGAGTTGAGGACGTTAGACGACTCTCTGTGTTCGATCATCGCTGTCTCCGAAGGATTGCTGACATTCAGTGGCAACACCATGTCAGTAATGCAGAGGTTCGGCATCGTGTGTTCGGGCACAGAGATGATAATTCAATTGGTGTCACCATCTTGAAACACCGACTTCGGTGGCTTGGACATGTTCTCCGAATGTCGTCCCAGAGAATTCCACGTCGTGCATTATTTGCCGACTCTGGGACTGGTTGGAAGAAGCGGAGAGGTGGTCAGTGCATGACATGGTGTCGTGGCATGAAAGAAAGCTGCAAAGGACTGGCTTGTGTTGGTCCTTCACGACTCCCTGGTTGGGGTCTGAGAGATGGTGCTACACAGTGGCTAGAGACGTTATCAGATATGGCTCAGAATAGAAGCCAGTGGCGATCCTGCTGTAACCTTCTTTTACTTTCTTCATAAAAAGTGGTTGTGTCTCCTTACCTGAAAGATTTCTTCTGATTGTACCTTTTGTTCCCTCGTTACTACCACACTACCTTACACCAATCTCTTCGTTATTGTTCTCTCTTTTTTTGTTGCGCTCCTTAGCTTTTTTTTCTTTCTTTGTATTCCTCTCGAATTTTCATTGTTTTGTGTGGCGCATATATATTGGCGCTCTCTTGTACCAATATTCATGTGTCCAAATAATAAATAATAATAATAATAATTGTGTTCTAATAAGAACGAGATATCTTTAGACTAGTGACATATATTATCTTACTTCAGTTACATAGTATGGCGATTTTCGAATGTCACCGATTAGTGCATACTTTCTTTAATACACTGTCGAACTAACAGTATCTTTCGGAACATTTGAAGGTTTTTATAATCATTGAAATTCCTAATGCATGTAATCAACACCATGCACTAAATTGATCTATCTGTCTAACTCAGTCGAATTACTATTCGACATACATATTGCAATAAACAAATCATCTCGTGAAATTCATTTCTATGTTAATAAATGTGAATTGTTTGTTTTTCTTCAATTCTTTCTTATAGGAAATATTGAAAAGTGAACAGAATGAATGTTGGAAATATCATTTACCAATATTTAATCGTTTGATCATTGATATAGTTCATGATCAAAATTCACATTATTCGATTTATTTAAGATCTGGTTTAACAATAACAAATGATTTAAATCAAAGTATTAATATTGGTTTAGAAATTACATCACCGAAATCATCATCATCATCATCATCCTCAGTATTCGTATTGCATAAATCGTCGGAATCAGTAATCAGTTCATCTGATGCATATCTTAAAAATGTATTTTATGAATCAGTATTATTATTAACAGTATGTAAACCAAAATGTACTTATGCTGTCCCAATTAATATTGTTGGATTAATGTCAGTAGGATTAGGAAATTTATGCTTTTCTCCAACAAAAACAGTTATGAATCGAAAAGATCTTTCTTCGTTATTAATGAATAACACTAATGAACAAAATAAATTTACGGATAATTTATACGATTGGGCTAGTGTTTATCATCATAACAATGAGATAATGACCGAGGAAGAACAACTACAATCTACATATTCCTCTTCAATTCCAACCTCTACAGTTTCATCATTGTCATCATCGTTAACTGATTTCGTGGATAAACGAAAGAATTCATCTATAAGAATGGTGAATTGGACAAGTTTAAAACAATCGGGTTAGTGTTGTTAATGAGATGTTAATAAGATTGTTTGTTGAAACTTTGATGCTGATGTAGTAGTAGAAGTAATCATGTCAGCGCGCTGGTAAACAAATAATGCTCGACTCTCAGCTTCAGGAATCGCACGTTTAAATTTCACTCTGTCTATTTAGATTTACGAATGTGAGTAGAATCACCACCTTCTACCTTGATGCATAAGGTAAGTTGAAAAAAGTGCAAATTGGTTAAGCCATTACATGTGGTCAGCTTGTGGACTCACAGATTGTTGAACTAAGCGATGTAGTTAGGTATAGGGTACTTGTTTCTAGTATGCTTGGTAACTGGAACCAATATTTGAAGACTTTGTTTGACACATGGCTCAGAACAGGTCACAGGCACACAGATCCAATCATGTTTTGCCGTAAAACATTTATACTTCTCATTCCTAAAGTTCTTTTTTCGTCTCAAACCATATTTTCCTTTGTGAACTACATCTTTTTGTCCTGATATATTGTGTCAAATCAAGCTGATACACACGTAGGTCAAACTCTACTTTAGTCATTACTATTAATATAATTACCGATTAACATGTTATAATCACACTGTGTTGTGTTGTGTTCGAGTTACTTGTCCGCTGATCAAGAGTATACTTTTAATGAATTTACTGATTTGAATTGCTCTCTTGTTCACTTTTTACATGCACTATATTTGTTAACATCAGATCAACAACCACTTCTCGTCTACCTACATTTAACTAGTTTTTAAACTTTTACCCAAACTAACGAGCAAAGGAACAATGTAAGCGGTACGTAATCGTGTGTTACATACGTCTTAACCACATATAAACCGATTCGCCTTTCTTGCCTAAAATCGTTTGTTTTCTGCCTGAGCTACCTCTGGCCGCTTAACATTAAAATAATGGACCAGGTTTGAATGGCTTAAACTAGTCACATAACAAATTAATCGATTGAATTTGACTAGCTGTACTGAGGAGGAGTAGTCAAATACAATATCATTTATTGGTTAGTGATCAGTCTCTGTGAAGTTAATTGTATTTATTTCCTTTTCTGTTTCATTGTATTCATATAGACGAATTGTTAGAAGCTATACTGATATCAACATGTCAACTTCCATCAAATTCACGAGCAATACACCAGATTAGTTCTTTACAACGATTTCAACAGATTAATACTACTACTTCTACTTCTGTATCATCATCTTTGAATAAAACATCATCGGGTTTAAATAACAATAACAATAAATTTCATATTTGTGTAACTGTTGTACGTGATCAATTTCCCTTGGATCCTCAATGGAATAAACTATATTCTAATCAATGGTATACGAATTATAAACATTTGCTACCAATCACTTTACCAGGTCATCATATTACTATTGGTCCAGTATTAAGAATTACTAATTTATTACCATGTGATATGATATTTTTTATTTTCGAAACTGATATTAATGGTACATTGGGATCGAAAGAAGAAGCATGTGTCCATAATGTAAGTATATCACTCACATAACTAATGCACTTACGCCTGTTACTCCTCGTGGAGGAGCATAGCATAACTATCGTACTATAAATATTGATGTAATATATAAAGGGTATTGAATAGCTGAGATCAGTTCTATGTAAAGGGTATTGACAAAGAATTTTCGATAATAATAATGTGTGATGTGTAATTCATTAATTAGGTTATGAGTTTCAATGGCATTTGACGAGCATAATTACTTGACTCTACTTAAAGGCCTGAAAGCAAGTAAATCAAGACGTTCAATGAGTATAAGACATGTTGAAATAAAAGCCACCTTTGATGTGTTTGAACCCGTCCTGCACGGTAACTCAATCAAAGAAGCTACCATTGTACTGTTCTGGGCGTATCTAAACTCTCAAGAGTATGATGTGTTTATCAACTCTTGTATTGGTATAAGTCGTCTAACAATACATTCTATTAAAAAAAAAAATTATATTTAAAATTAAATAACTTCAACGTGTTTCTTTGAAGTATTTGGTTTGCACTTTAAAGAAATTACCAATACAAGCTTATCGAACATGACTTGAGTTATGAAGATAAAGCCTGTATTTGTATTTTTTTCACTTGAAATATCTGACTGCGATACACTGAACACGTCTATAACACACAATTTCTGATAACTCCAACTGTTACATGTGCGTTTGCGTCTAACTTAAATTTTCACCATGGTTTGGTTTAAACTTTTCAGTGTATAAGTAAATCATCTCGTCCATATTTATGTGTTATCATGCTCATTAACATTGGGGAGCAATGAAATGTCTAAGCATAATTGAAACTAGTATAGATGGATTTGTGAATGTTGCAAAATTTCCATAGTTTAAGTCACGAACTCATAGCTAGTCTACCATTGAAGATCTAAAAACACTAGTCTTATCGGTGCGCAACCACGACTCTGCTCAGTGATTTGGATGTTAGGTGGTCGTGCACGAAATCGAGTGTCTTTAGCTCGATTTCCAGTTGTGAGGTAGTGGATATGCACTTCTGAGGATTTCCGTACTAGAAGAAAATGGCCATCTAGCACTTTCAGCTTCTTAATGGTGGTCTACTTATGATCACTTCGTAACTATTTCATGTTTTCCATAAGGATACAACTCATTCTTCAACTGATTAAATATACAATCACGGCTCGTCACTAAAACTCTTCAAAGTCTATCTTCAAGAAGCGAATTATTCTTTAAGTGTTCCTGAAAAGTACTGAAAAGAGTAATATTTATGGTATTTGACCAATCAAATTGAGATTCCTGAATAATTCACTGAAATTTGAAATATACTTTTACAGATATTCGTTTTTTTTTAAATGTTTTACTGATATTTTAGTTATTTCCAGTGAACACCATCAAATTTGGTATTCATTTAGATGGATTTCTGAAATGCGATCCATTGTCTATTCCATCTAATACTTACAATCAAAAAGTGCTCATTCGTTTATATGATACTTTGGGCCGACCGTTAGAATTGCAAGTAAGTAATAAAATGAACCACCTCTTTTTATATGATATTCATTAATTAATTAATCCAGTTTTCCAATGAAACGCAAACATTTCATTTGGGAAAGTTCACCGAGCTTAATCGTTGCTGCCAGCTAGATGCTCTGGTCGAGTTTCGACATCCCCTAACCCAATCAAGCTATCCGGATTTAAATACTCATTCCTGTATGCTCTATCCAATTTCCCTTTTCAAGTTTCTCTTGAAGAAATATACTTTCACAGTGTGCCCATCCGAGAAGTGGAAATCACCCACATACTTTTTACAACACTCGTGACATGACATTGCATCATCGATGTTTACCGAGTATATGTATAACTATTTGATCGTTTCTCGATTTCGCCCATTTATTTTTTATATCTGTCATGTAAAGAGTACCTGATTAGTAGCGAATCTAATAAGGATTCTACTATTGTCCCATATGTTCACTATTATATTCTGTGGCTGAATCTGATTTACACATTCAGAATACTTTTTATAATACGGTTTCTTTTGAATAAACAATAGGGTTTGCAACATATCTTTTTGTTTCTGGACCTACAGATAATAAACGAATTGATACTGCATAACCTTGAATTCTGTGTCATAAAGTCTTTCACACGTAGAGGATCTGTTGTTATGCTTCCCATTAATCCTACTTCAACGAAACGTTTTGTGCAAACGATTACTGAAAATAAGGTTTTAGAATATCTCAAAATAACTTAGACACAAGATCCAGGATTCTGTGTTATTTTGTAATTTCTTTTCACAAAATTTTACTTATTTACAATCAGTTTCATCATAAACATCTGGAAGAAAATTAAACAAACGATAAATAGGCTGTCACATACAGTTCAGTTCTCATTGAATCATTAAATTAATCTATATCAACTTATAAATATGTATCAAGAACATTCAGTACATTTTTCCACCCCGTTCCAAGACAAAGAGCTTGCACAACCAACTAGTTGTGTTCTTGTTTTTTCGTGATGTGTATTAAAAATGTGACCCACTCGCTTTCCTTATTGAAATTAATGTTTTTGAAGTATCTATTTCCCCCCCCCATTCTTTCTAATTTGACGACTCGCTCTGTTCTACTATAAAGCGCTTTTGTGAAGTATCTGGATAGTTTAATTTTTTTCTCTTCTCATTCATTCAGAAATAAATGAGTTCTCGTAGTGTACATTAAACAAAATTGTCCAACTCGGTATCGTATTCAAGGTTAAACTGTTACCTTCACCTCTCCCCACTTCGTATTACGAATAGATATATCGTTGCTAACAATGATATCTCAGACGCATGTTTCTATCTATTTAGGACTCGTCAATTGGATGTACCTGTATTTCAGTGTTGATATTTACTTCGACGATCGAACTCACTAACTTTCGTGAAGTATACCAACACGTAATCCACTCATGTACTGAGACTTCATACTGGCTAACTTGTTAAACGGGCAAGATACTTATATATTTTCAAACGTAAAGTGCTGAAGTTAAGTCTTAGTATTAACCTAATACTGGGGTGAATGTGCATCCTAATAGGTTGAAGCGCGCGTCTTCAATTTGACTATTAGTCACGATTCATCCTTTAAAATGCTGAATACACAATACTGAATATCAATATTGGAATAACTCAAACGGTTACTAATTCATTTTCATGTTTGATTTTTTTCCATATTACATTTATATATTTAAGGTCCATGTTTGTTCCAGAGCATTTGGTGCACGTCATTTAACCGTTAGTCCTGTTATATGTTTATTAAATAAATCTGGTATACCGTTGATATTTGCTCACTCATCATCGTCATTATCATCTAATCAACTTAATTTATCATCACAAACATCTATACTAGCTGCTGGTCAAATTGAAGAACATGAACAAGCTTGTGCTTTGATGCCGTTACTTTTTTCATTTGCAAATAAATCTGAAGGTTATCTATTACGTGTTCGTATAGGGAAAGGGTACATATTAGTTTTATCATAATTCTCTATATATATATTCTTTCTTTTTTTTTCTGATCTATTTTTGACAGTTATGTAATTGGTAATTAATTAATCGAATATTGACTATTGACTAATATTCTGTTGCTTAGTCATTAGTATCTATAGAATTCTATCAACTTGTAAATAAAACTCTATGACAAATGTTATTTGGTGGAACTTAGGTTGATTCAGGAATTTCGCTATAGTTAAAAAAATAGTGTACGGCTATGTCAAGTCACTTTTACCCTATTAAGTCACATTACAACTTGATCTGTAGAATACAACTAACAATATCAAAGGCTTGACAAGATGACATTAATATATAAACATATTAGTAGGATGAAAAGTCAACGGTTTTCTGAATAGGTTCCCTGCTGACGTTTCTGTCTAATGTATCTTTACAGAAAGCATCAATTCCCCGATAATTCACATACCATTTGCCAACGATCCTTACCTGCACAATCTCCATTTGATATTCGTATGGTAACCATTAAACATTCAACTGTTTATTGTAACTCTCTTCTTGTATCTAGAATACAATGGATGTGGATTGTTTTAACTAAAAAACAAATAAACTAGAGGACATACAATAGTCATGGTTATAATCAATTTCTGAGACAGAACTTTGTTAGTGTTTATTAACAAGTCAAATGATAACTAATTTGATATAGTTTACTCATGAATTTCATCTGCAAATTCTAACTGAATAGATTCGACAAAATGGCATCTCTAATAAATCAATTGAATATAAGTTTTATTAAAAAAAATAGTATCTATACATTCACCTAGTATTGTTTTACTTGAATCTTCTCATTGATGTTTAGGATTGCAATTGATTAGTCTCTTATTGACATATGTACATACTGTGCGTATCGCCACGATATTGCCTTAATTTACGAGCATTATAAGCAACGATGGATAGTGGCTACCAGTGGAATGCACGACGTGTGTTTCGTCCTACTTGTGACTCGTCTATAATTTGTCTGCAAAATATTCCAACAAAATTGTATAATGATCACACTTTTAAAAACTTTTTTAAATGTATTTTTTAATCAAAATATTATCTCATTTTCTTCCTTCCTCTTTCTCTACGTATTACTTTTTTGTAGGTATCATAGTGAGAATGATGTTTTACCTAACAATGAAAATGATCAACTTCTGACTAATAACATAAAACGTTGTACATGGTCACCTGGAATATCTTTAGATAAATCTGGTGTGGATGTATTGCAGTTGAAAATATACACTGGAAATAATCGGTCAGTTATTATTATGATTATTTACTTCGGACATCTTAAGGATTTTTGCTTAGTTATATGAGAAATATAATACTTGACTATAACTTAGTGTTTTGGGGTCCTATCTATTTACACTACGTTTTAACTGACTGTTCTGTGTTACATTCTTTAAATTTCTGTCATTTCTAATCACTTACTACTTCAGTTAAGGTATGTCACTTTGTCGTACACATTACGTTTGTTTCATGGATTGAAGTCTAATCTGTAAGCTCATCAACTTTGAACTATTGAATCCGTAACATGCACTGAAACCGAAACCTATCAGTTCTTGTCAGAACAGAATTTGACACCAGTCAATCAGTGGTGACTGAAATGATTAGGGATCGAAGATATGATTCAAGAAATTTTAAATTAGTGAAATAATTACACACAAATAGTTACGAGGAATTTAAAGTCTCAGTATTTGGAGCAAGACGAGGAATCCATGAGCCTATAACATTGTAGATGATTTCGTACTATGTCATTCAAAGTTTCTAACCACTGACTGGCGTTCTGTGCCAAAAATCCTTTCAAAATTAAATTAATCTCTCCTTTGCTGTTGCGTGTACTATCATTCCTTTTACTCTCTTTCTACTCTGTATTCCAGATTATCTTCGGTACGTTATTTAGGTTTTGAAGTTGACACCGGTCATGATCCCAATGATTCATCACTGTCAACTACAACAATGGTCACATTTCGACCGCGTTATATCATTGAAAATTTGACAAAATATCAACTAAATGTTACACAACGATATTGTTTAAAAACAGCTAATAATTTACCTGGTGAGTTCATAGAGTACTTTTCGCCTTTGTCCAATAAAATAATGAAAATAGGATAATTTTCAAATAATATTTCTGTAAATACTCACTTTTTATCCATAAATGTTGTGGAAAGGTTCGTAATGCTACCCAATTGTCCATATTAAACAAGAAAAAGTGGGCTTCCAACCGAAATGTTAATGATTGAAATTCCACCTAAGTTGATGGAGCCACTTTGGACCAACCATGTTGGAAGTTTTAACAGGCCGAGTAAATTAGTAACTAACAAAATCTCCAAAAATGATACGAAACCCTCGTTCAAATTTTGACAGAAATGTCATCTAAAGCTGAGATAAAATGATTATCGGTAACCTATTTACCAATTAACATATCGACCAAGGAATAGAAACGAAAACCTTGACGCCTATTGGTCTACCTTCCAATCAAAAGATCAAGATAGAGAATAGATCAGTTCTACATTGTACCCTATTCAATTATAACTCAAATCGTATGCAATACTATACCTGAAATATTCTGACTACACAGCAACATTATTGAGAAGTGACAACATGTACATAACTTGGTCATAAGTAAAAGAAAATCAGAGTAATAAGGTAATAATTAATTAATGCTAAATCTGGAACTGTAAGATATAGGATAGCTATTTATGGGTCAAACAAAAGCTTAGAACTAAGTGATATAATGGATGTTTAAAATATCTTATCTCACTCTCTCACGTATATTACGATAATACGTTAGTACGACAATAAGACTAGTCATGTTATATCAGAATTAGAATTCACGACCCAAAAATGGGGAACCAGAATAACACTATTTAGTACAACTTCAAGCAGTCACACTCAGTGAGTCTGGAGTAGAAATCAATGCGAGGAAGGGAAATCTCTCATTTAATAGTTCGTAGGCTGTGGCTCTCAACAACCAATCATATTTTAATGCCACTACCACACAATAGGAAAATATAAAAATCCTGTTGTGAACGTGAACACAGGTAGGGGACAACGAATGTATTTTAATACAAAATTACAGAGTTCTTTCGTAAAATGTGAAAACCATAAGTTCAATACTTCATTTGCAAATCCTCCATCAATTGTCTTAAACTTTATCGTTCGTTCATTGCTATAACAATTACTTTCTGTTCTTGTTCTCTTAGATTTGATCTTTCCAACCTTCTGCTGCCAGGCGTTTCACATCTGATTAGTGTCACATACTACTCATGTCTGTCGACATAGGTTGCATACACCACAATACAACAGTCCAAGCGTTTAGTAATTATACCATAAAAATATGAATAATTATCCTTTCTACGATAATCTCAGAAGTTATACTTCCGCATTACTCGTACGCTTAAGTGTTATGTGGGTTAAACGAAAGTTAACATGTGTCAAATCACAATATTGACTCACTTCATGAACTCAATAATTAGTTATCAAAGCCATTTAGGAAGTCCATAATTCCTGTTTGAATATCGTGAAATAATAATAATTTTCATAATCGGTGGCTAAAGCTGTTGTATATCATGACTTTAAAGTTGATGAGAACGGCTCAGGTGTGTAGTTATTATTCTTACTGAACAGTATAATCATTTATCAAATTGTTTTAAAATCATTGAAGTCGTTGATGTACGCTAGACAATAATTTAAACCTACTAATCAAGCTCTAACTTCGTTGATTGATAGGTGAGTGTATTAGTAATCTACAAGCACTTATCTTATAAACGTAATGGCTGTAAGTTGGTTAGTTCAAGCACCTATCCACCTACTTCGTTTAGGATACCTGGTTGGTTTTATTATGAATATATTTGATAATTTAAAGCTTGCACTTCAATTTGTTAATTGCCTTGTCACTAAATACTGGGAAGTATGAAATGATCTTTATTTTCAAAGTTAGCCTACATATAGACCGCGTGGTTATATATAACCTCAAGATTCCAGCTACTTCTGGATTACATGCTGCTAATGTAAGGGAAATCAATATTTATGAAATCAGGACAATGAGAATAGATAATCTATTGTTTTTCTACCATTCTCTTCTAAGTTCCTAAACGATACTGATTGATCGATGTATTATTTAATCATTTGTGTTTTGTTGGGTTTTTTGTATTTTAAGCTTCAATTATCGTTTATCCAAATCGTAGTCAATCATTTCATTGGTCTAACGATGATTTAGATCGTCTTTTATGTATGCGTGCTGCGATTAGCACTTCATCATCATCTGCTGTTCATGATCAAATGACAACAGGAATCAATAATCGATCTGATGATTTATGGACGATGTGGTCTGGTGGTTTTCAGATAGATCATGCTCATTCATTTATTATAATGTTACGGTAAATTTATTTAAGACACATTTTGGCGATTGTTATCATATTTCTTTTATTCTCAATTAATCTGATATACTTAAAAGATTTTAATCCATTTAACTATCGAGGTGTCTTGCCTTACTCAATGGATCACTGTTCAACGACATAACGTATGTGATGTACACTTTCTATTAGCGATTGTAACGCTTTAATTATGGACTTATAACTGCAGATCATAATGGTCGAGTTTTTGTAAATGATTACTCACTTTAGAAGAGGTTTTGTGGAGATTTTAGAAATTTCACTGATTGAAATCATGAGTCAATTGAAGCTAGACAACCATGGAAAACTCGGAAGCACTGGACGTCCGTTCCGTCTTAGTATGGGACTCCCCAGCAGTGCGCATGCACGATCCCGCACCCCGCGGGACTCGACCCCAGGACCTATCACTCTTGCGCCAGGCGCCTAACCAACTAAACCACTGGGTCGGTACCCAACGGTGTTAATGTCTAACTTCAACCAATCCACGAAGTTGCGCCACCGTACACCATTGTCTTCAGTGAGTTGATATCTCACAACAGACCTGGTTGAACTCCACTGGTAACGACTTCTCACTAGAACTCCACGAGTATCTCTTGAATTCAGTCACTAGTGAGCAGATGATTATCACAAGGGTTTCTGTGGAGATTTTAGAAATTTTGCGTAATAGGAAATGTGTAAAAAAATTCAATGTTGAAATATACGAACGGGATAAGGTAAAAAAAACGACATAAAATTACAGGATGTGAAAAAATTGATATAGTTTAATAAGTCATATCTGGTCAGGGCAGAGACTGTTGTCACCAATTACTTTTGGATACACAAACTAGGATTATATATTCGGATCTTCACAGCTTATGTTATATGTAGTAAACCAAACCACTTTTTTATTGGTTGGTTGAACCGACTTATTGATGTTTAGGACTGCAATTGATCAGTCTTTTTTGGCATATATGCATCCTGTGCGGATTGCCTCTATATTACCATAAGTCACAAGCATGACAAGCAGAGACCGATGGTGGCTAACAATGGAATCCAGCTGACGAGTCCCAAATAGGACAAAAACGCATGTCCTACATCTCACTGTTAGCTACCATCCATCACTACTTATAAAGACCAAACCACGTTGTGAAGTAAATGACGAAGATATACTATAAGATCATTTGAATTGATTCGATTTTATCTACCATATCTGTACTATTCTAATTTTCACAATGAAAATGTTTAATGTTTTTTTCTATTTTCTTGCATTTTAATTCATTCCAACTTTTCTCTCTGTAGACTGAATCGTTTTCATCAAATTGTTGATTTTCCACAATCATTATTCTTTCATGTGATTATCACTTTACAATCAGCGACTTTTTTTGTAAAAATTCAGCATTACCATGGTTTACCACCATTTCGTTTTGAAAATCTCAGTTCAATTTGTGTCTACTATTGTCAATTAATTGATTCAATTCATTTAATGAATACAAATTCAAAATTACAACATATTAGTTCGTCTAATTCTGATAAACATATTCATGATCATTATTTTCGTCGGGGTGTATTACATCATTCCGTGTCAACGATTCATGATGATGAATCTATTAACAATAATATTGATGAAATGAATAATCCAATTCTTGATAAATGGGATGGTGGAGCTTGTCCATCGTTTTTAATTCCTGGATCTATAATTCCATATGCTTTAGAAGAGCCATGTGGTAGTTCATCTATTATTTTTAGTGCACAGGTAGGTAATTGAATTCGATTTTCTGTCGATTATTTCTTTACCCTGATATCCATAGAAGATACTTACTATAAGTTGTTTCATAAACAATGTTTAATAAATGTCTGGATATCTTTAGATTATTTTTGCAGAACTAAATTGTATGATAAAATAGACCAAATGAAACTGAATAAGTATGTAAGGACGTTTTATTAGATTGTTTGTTAAGTGTAGATAATTTATTTTTCAATCTCGAACTGTTAGCATTTCTCTGGATGCATCTCCTCTAAATTGTAGGCATATATACAAAGACTTTTTCTCAGAGTTGGGTCCTCCATATGTTCTATTTTCTTGGTTAAGTGTTTATTTATATATATATAAATGCTCTTAACAAGCACATGTGTGATCAGATTGTTTAAAATGTATTGCGCTAATATATCACATAGTTCTGATAATCTCCGTCTTCTAATTACATCATCGAAATTTATCAAAGGGACTAATTGTTTATCTATTTATTATTTATTTAAACACATAAACATTGGTACAAGGAGGCATCAAGTATCTATAGTTTATCTATAGTTTTCTTAGGATATCCACTGTTTCAGTATAGTATTCAATGCCTTTGTTTCTTCTTCAAGCGCATCTGTAGAGCATATGTTGTTGATTGTTTAACGAAGTGTTTTACTCAGGTTTGTTTTATATTGTAAGGGAACAAAACTAATAAAATTTATATGTTAGCCAGTCCAAGTTTCTTCTTAGTGACCCATCTATTCTCCTTGTAAGTAATGCGTTAGCCAAAAAAGTTACACAAGTAATCCATTTAAATTTAAATTAGTAGGACATCCAGTCATCACTGTACTTATGTAATTGCTTTTTGGCATTTTCAAAATTCATTGAAATATACTTACCTTTCTTGATTGTCTTCTTTTTTTTCAATCTCATTTTCTATACACTGTTAACAGTTTAATGTCTACATATCTGAATCAGAATGAGCTTGTTATTTTTATTTTCTGCATAATTTTAGGATGATATCAGTGAAATATTTGATTTAGATACAATGAATGTCAGTAAAATTTTACGTTATGATAATTTTGTTTACCTCACTTTATTTGGACCATTAATGGATTATATTGTCCCAACAGAAATGAAACCGATAATGATTCATTGCGTAGAAGAAGTTCATCATTACCTAATCTTGTATTTGATATACTCCCTGGATCTAATTATGTTGTTTGTGCTATCAAGGTTAGTAAGTATAAGATATATGTAAGATGGTTCACACTTTGTTGACTCTATGAATGACTGCCTTATTCATTATCACTCTTATTTTTGTGTTTTACTTTATACTACTTGATGGTATTCAGTAGCGCTTTTTTTGAAGCAATTTTTGAAACATCGATCAGCTACATTTTTACGGCGAATTTCATTCTTATCTTTTATTTTGATGAACAGTATAATAAAGTCAGACCACCAAGTTTAAATTCCATGTCCAGTATTATCAAATTCACTCAGATTACGTCATAATAACGTCTTTAGACATATTTGCCTCTTTTTCGATGTGGTTGTTTTCTCTGATCAGGACTTCTCACGAGAACTTCGGGGGACCTATCAGGACATTTGCCACTAGTAGGTAGGCACAAATAAATTATGGTTGAAGAAAAAAGTTCTTCTGAAGAGGATTATAATTGTTCACTTACTAATGTTTTTCTTTTCACACTACATACATGTTTCCCGTATATTTGAACTATGATAGGTAGTGAAATCTAAGGTGTTTCGTCCTATCTGAGATTTGTAATTTGAATATACTTGAACCTCAGTGTTGATATTGGAACCGAGATTCATAACTGAATTTATTTTTAAATTCTATTATCTATATGTTGCCTATAGTTAACTACCATTCCATTCCTCTTTCATCTAACATCTTGTGTATTTTCGTCTCATCTTTCAATAGTCATCAAGGCGTCATTCACAATTATGGAAATTATCTGATGATGGACTAATTTATCATGAAAATACTTCATTGTTGACCCCATCATCGTCTAAGTCCGCACGAAAAAGTTCAAAGAATAAACATCAATTTGTTTTAGATATAAATCGTAAAGGTGATCCAAATGCACCATCGAGTAATGATCAATTGATTAGTATCAATGGATTAATCGATCCAGAAACTTTAAAACACTTTGAAGTTGTTCAACTTATTATTGCTAAGCCGAGTAAACAACGAAAAGCCTATCAAACTTGGAGAATCGATCAAGTAGGTTGTATATATACGACTGTGTATATGTTTATTGTCTTATGTCAGCATCTAGGTGAACCCGGATAAATTCTCATGACCAGCATGCAATATGGAGTTTAGTACAAAAGTCTGCAAATAGATTCCTGCTAGTCTCCTATCAGAGAAGTCTGCCGTATTTCATGGTTTCCATCTAAGTACTTGTATTTGAAGATGATATCGCTCAATAATACATAATGTATTATTTTTTCCGGCTTACTGTTACATTAACATGATCATCGAGATAAGCGATGTTTAGGCATATGTAACGCATTTCCTAACCAATCCAATTAGTGGGGATTCTCTGCTGCATCAATTGATTTGCTACCATTGCTTATTACGTTACATCTTATTTTAATATTATACACCCGATCGTCCTACGATACATGAGCAGTGCTTCGAAGATACTTATGGTTGAAAGCTTGCAGTATACTCTTGTGTTCTTTATTTACGGACTATATTTTACAGCCGTAAACGTATGCAGGACGAACGTCTTCACTGTACGCTCGCTCTTTAGTTAACCAACTGATATCTCGTCTACTCTACAAGTTACTTAAGTTGCCAAATTCAAATAGAAATTTCTTTGATCCATGCTGAGTTTTTGTCATACGAGACTCTCATGATAAGAGAAATGATTAACTACTTTATTCCCTATTATTAGTTTAAGGGTTGACGTAGATCGGGCTTGAAGCCAATTTTCTCATTTCAAGGGAGGGAAACGTAGCCTAAAGATGTTTGCAAAGCAATCAGAAGGCTCTGAGCTTTTTTAGCGTCCTCGTCAAATATAACTATGTTATGTCGATAATTAAACTTAAATGCAAGCCTATTTGTAACTAAGGAGTGTCATTCCAAATATCTGTATATCTGACTACTGCACATATACTCATACCTTTTTATATATCTAGAATGGTCTCTTGGTCAACAGTGCATTGTTTTGTGTACAAATTCGTCGTGATCTAATGGATGTTATGTCATCTTCACAATTATCATTGGATAGTAGTTTTGAAGAGAGCAATATTGATGACTTAATGAATTTATCACATCATATTTCATCGAATCAATTAATTTTATTAGCTGCACGTCCACGTCCATTAGCAACACGTCTGATTAGTTCATCTATAACATCAGCAATTATTTTACCAATATGGCTTCGTCCCGGTTCCGGTAGACTACGTTTATTCACTTATCTAGATAAAGCCACACGTGTTTTACGTATTGAAGATGAAGATACAAAAAATACTGAATTAACTACACAAAATACAGATAATGTTAAAACAATTTCACGTTGGGGTAGAAAAACATCAATAACATCACAAGAAGATGTAAGTGTTGTTAAATCTTTTTTTTTTACAAAAAATATGAATAATTTCTTGACGTTTTTAAAGATTTCTAACGTAGTATGCGTCCTTTCTTCTGTTTACTGTCTGATGAAGTGACTTATCTGAGGTTACAAAACATCGGAAAGTCCATTTATTTTGTATTTCTTTACATCATCAACTTACACTAGATTGAATAGTTTAAACATTCCATCTTATATTTACATTGAGTCGCTTGAAACTCGTTATAGCTTGTGGGTTTGTGTCCCCTATCAATATATTACGTAATGATGCCGCCAATTAGAGAACATTGATTTATCGATTGGACCAATGACGCATAAAACCCGTACGAGCAGTCTAGAGTCTTTATCGGTCCTGCTTCCCGCCTAACTCTGCCTGCTAAGTTCAGAACATCAATCTCAGTCTCCGCGATCAATATGAATCATATATTTCAAATATACTGGGTTTATATACAAGCCAAACAGATCACATCACACCATAAAATAGGAAATAACATTTATACAAGATCAAGCCAAAAAGTGGCTGTGATTGTGGGAAACTGTATTTCATAAACTGGGCATAACTTAAGAATGGTCAATCGTATAATAATAGTTCATAGGTCAAAATGAAGCGTATAATAAGATGAATATGAATCTACGTAGTTTAGTGACTTAACAATTATACAATAAAAATACATGTATAATATTAGTCCATAGGTAAATCCCAACAGTTACCATTCATTATTCTGGTCGGGATATAACAAAACTATCATTCATTTATGTTTCAAATGACATCATCATTTGCATGATAAAAAGCAATTTGCAAATGAAAGTATTTTAAATATCAAAATTGAAAGTATAATTATCATCCTAGTTTATCAAGAAAAGTGGTACCATTATGGTGTGATGGCAGGATGCGCTTTTCTTCTCGTTTGAAACTTGTTAAATAGATTTATTTGTATTCTAGTGTTGATCTTCAAATTATAATTTTATAATTGAAGAATCCAAAGTTTAATACGGTTATATCCGTACGAGAATAAATGGATGGTAACTTTTAAGAATTACTTATGGACTAGTGCTATATGAATATTCTTATTGTATGACTATTAATTAACTATATTATATGTATATTCACATTCCTTTTATGTGACCTATTGACTCGTATCACACGATTTACTATTCTTGAGATATTCTTTTTTTTATTCTTTTTTGTTTATTGTATTCATTGTTCATTTCTTTTCTTCATAGCTGTACCCGCAACGTGAATCATCAGTATGGGAGGACTCGTCTTATCAGTCAAATTTGTGTAGTAGTGTTGAAACAAGAGATCTTCATCGACTGGTGACCAATTTTAAGGTATATATTGTTTATTAAAAATAATCTCAAGATAATGTATTTCAATAGCCATCTTTAGTTGTTCTAATAGGCACTTCAGAACGTTATGAATGAATTGTAACGATGATAACTAAACAGTCAGTTACTATCACCAGTCAGAACGAAGATAATTTATGTCAACGCATAGTAAATAAGCTTGCATTCGTTAAAGGAACAACAGTTCTAAAGTTTTACATATCTTTTTCTTTTCAGTTGAATCAGTTATTTCCCTATAGTGCATCACATCACACTTGTATGTGAATAGATAATTGATGAAGCTGTATTGTAACAATGAGCCAGTCCAAATCAAAATATCGGCTATTTGTGTAAAAGTAAAACAATAATTTCTGCTACGACTCGACTTATGAACCATCTCATAGAAAATATCTTGCTTTTATGCTTAATACGTGTAGGACCGATTAAACGGTGGTTTAGTAAATAAAGCGTTTTACGTTTAGCCCCTAGATCCCGTTTTCGACTCCTGTTCCATCTACTTCGGTCTGAGCAATCGGGTAGTATCATTACCTGTTACATTTGGAGTATGTTTCACATCCTAGTACCTGGTGATTGAGTTTATTGCTATTGTTTACATGCTATTAGTAAGTGTTTACAATTTCTCAATGTTAGTATTCATTCCTACTATTAATCAGTTTTTGTTACTATTTATGCCTCATGAATGGATACCTTGATAAAGCATTTACTCGCAAGTTATAGTATATTTGATATGTGACTGACAGTGGAACCCAGGATACTAGTTTTACTCTATTTGGGCTTCATCAGTTGGATGTAACTACATCTTAATGTGTGTATTAGAATTCAAATCTATTAACTTCCTCTTTAAATACCAATCCATTGTCCATTAAACCACTTAGTTCAAGTATGTCTTGGGGCAAATGGCATTGATATGACGCTTAGTCATAAGTTATATTGACATTTTTATTTCTGAGAATATAAACTATGTTTTCTTACTTTCTAATTTTCCTAGGCTAATTTAACTCTGCCTAATGGAATTGGCATTAATGTTATATCATCATTTATGGAAGAACTTATCTATATTTCATTAAGTGATATAAATTTATCACTGATTCGAACTTATTCTGATGTATTAACTACTAATACTACCCCTACTACTTCACATCTTGTATCATCTAGTGAAAATTCAATGTTTATGATGAAACATGATAGTAGTTGCTGTAACATTTCAAATGACAATCGTTTATCATCTATTGCACATCATGGTTTAAGTTCAATTGTTATTGTTCATCCACCCGGTATCTCACGATCTTCATTGAATGATGATGATGCTAGTTACAGTAATAATCTTACGTATGAGAATCAAAATGGATCATGTCTTACTAAAGTATCTGAAACATTTCAATTACTTATTGGTCATTTTCAAGTACGTAGTAACACATTGTGAAGTAATTTTTTAATTATAACATTTTAATAATTATCAACAAGGAAAATGTTTTTCAAAAAATAGTTTACCTCAGGAGATCCTTCACATTTTAGGAACCACTTTCTCTGTTATAAAGTATCTGAGCCATCTGCACCTACAACCCTGTCAGCGATATAACGTATAATCTCTAAAGGATAAATGAAACAATTATCGCGATGCATAAGCATGTTAATTCAACCCTCTCTGTAGTGGTGCTGGGGCGCTGGTTTTGCACTTCTTAAGTTTCATGTAGAAATAAAGTGATTGTCCAGTGATCCATTCTGTTTCACCATGTTTTTTAAAGCTAATTTATGTTTATTTGTCAATCAGTTATAAACAACATGGAGTCTGACACATATTTAGTCCAATTTTTGTTTTACTATATCGGTACAATGCGAGGAAATTATCAGGTCAAATACTGGATCACTAGATGTAGTGTAAACGATCAAATATAAACTATCTAATTCCAGAAGACACATTGATTTCTTGGAGTAATAAGTTTATGGTAATTTCGCAACTTTAGATCTAAACAAAGACAAATGGTGAAATGCATCTTAGTCACTGTGAACGATTTTAAACTGTGTCAGCTAACGTCTCCAGTCATTAGGATCCCAACCAAGTAGTCTACACCTACCAACGCGGTTCATCTCAACAGTTATAGGTTGATCCTATATCTTGTATTCTTTGAATTGTGTTAGTGGATTCCAGTGATTTTACACTTTATACTAAATTCATCTGTCAAAATATCACTAACATTTTCACACTTTCTAGATGAGATCAGTTGATTTACCCATTGTCAGGATGGGGATTTGTGGATATTGTAGTAATTTTAATAGTTAGATCCATGATTCAACCTAAGCTAGACCACCGTTGGGTCCGAGTCCTGCGTGTGAGGTCGTGAATAATGCACTACTGAGGAGTCCAATATCAGGACTAAATGGTCGTTCAGTGCTTCTAGGTTTTCAATGGTGGTCTAGCTTAGATCGACTCGTGAATTCAACTATTAGAATGATATCCCTATTGATAAATGACTTCCTACATAAATTCTTTCTTTTTTGTTTGTTTTCAAAATAAATAGATTGATAGTCAATTTACTGGTGCTCTTTTCCCAGTACTTTTGTTTCAAATCAATACAAAATTAATAACTGATGATGAACATCATCTTCATCATTTGAATGTTAATGCTGATAATCAAAAATTAAAAATGAATTCATTTCCAACTACTTCTACTACTGAATTCATACAAATGAATGAAATGAAACATTTATCTACATTAAAAATCACTTATTCACGTGAGGATATTCAGTATAATTGGCCAATACATTTATTTAAAATATTTCAGGTAAAAGTATATCAACTATTTCTATTATTATTATGGTTTTTTTTCCATGTAGTGTTTACTACTTGTACGGATGGATATAAGTAGTATGTAACTGGGATAGAAAGTAGAATTCTTATGGATAGAAGAGGAAAACGAATAGAAAAGAAATGAAAACAGAAAGCAATAAAAATAAAAATAGGAATAGAAGAGCGATCGATTTGTAAGGAGATACTCAACGAAGATGGGGAACTTTTGTATTCATGTATTGTTTTCATATTTTATTGACTGTCTCATGAACTCAATTTTAGTGACCTGAAATCATAAACGTTATCCAAAAGAAAAGGTTTTGCATATTGAATATTATTTAAAAAGTGATCTGGAAAGTATAATGGTGGAAGTATCAGGTAGGAATTATCTGGAACAGATAGACTGTCATTATGATTTTACTTTTAAAGAAAAGATCAATAGTCATTAAGTGAAATGGTTTTCTCATCTACTCGTATGGATTCTTAACGTCAATAAAACTGGATTTTTTTTCAATCATTTGAACTACAGTGTCTCATGATTTTTTTTCTGTAAGAAAATAATTACACACCAATTGGTATTGATTCCAAATGAAATGTTCGACTATTTACAATGTACGAGGTTGACAATAAACATAAGGTCATTTTACTAGGAACTATTGAAATATTTTATCAGATGTGAAATAGAATCTTCGACATTCTGAACCTAATAGTCGTTGATGTTGTTCATTTTGTTATGTCGGATCTAATATAAAATTGTACTGGTCTCATTATTTTAGAGAATTGTTAAGTAAATTTTTGAAGTGAGTTTTGTTTGTACTTTTTCACATCCATCTAACTATGTTCGTGCATACTTGCCCTTCAAGTATATATTTTAATTGACTAAGTCTACTAGCACAGCATGGCTGTCTCAAACAATTTACGCCCTAGTTAATTGTTGAAAATCAAATATTTTAACAAATAAGCTGATCGCCTCCGTTGCTGTCACTTGTAACCATCTCCGGGACTCGATCTTTTGCGAAGTTGTGGGCATTAACTGGTGAGGTAGAAAAAAATTAAGATAAAATAATTGTCTAGTACTGTTACGATTTAAGTTAGCTTACTATACTTTCACATAAATGATGATTAGGATATTCTTCTATTACAAAATGAAGTGTTCACTCATCATGTGGACCAGATGAATAATATACAACATTTGAATGATAATCCTTCACGTGATGGATGATAGAGGAGTTGGGATCTCAGAAAAAACCTCGATATTTGAACAAGTCAAATAACAGCGTGCATGATCTTAAGATTACAAAAATAAACAGACAAAACTCTGAAAACCCTGTCACGTAAAAGTAAGTGTAGGTGGGCTGAAATGAATCGCGAAAAATTTCACCGTCTTCTTTACAGGTTAGAACTACTATTTATTAACAAAATATAGAAAAACTGAAGAATTAGAGATCTTAGCAAGCACATTCTGGATTCAGTGATATCCTTTGTTGAACTCGTTTTGAAATTAAACAAGACATATAACACCTCTCCTGCAATTAAGTTTGCTGATGGTTAACCCTGTCAAGCCCTTCAATTAACTAATTTAACGGATAGTGTTATTTGGACAGTAACCATTTGTCTATCTTTGTATTATTATTATTATTATTATTATTATTATTATTATTATTGTCTGTATGAACGTACATATCCGTCCCTTTAGCTTAAGTGTTAGTTGCCCAAAGACCACTCGATGAAACATTCGCTTTCCTACATGAGCTTAAGTTTTATTAAGTGATTCGACTCGGAATTCGCTTACTTGCGTGTACTAGCTTTTCTGCGTAAATTCGTTTGGTGCGATTGTAGCTTTGTGATCTGCGCTGTCCAATAATAAACTGTAGTCGGCACTTTGTGTTTCCTTCTGTATTCATACACTATTGGAATTTATTTAACAGCGGTTATCAGGGTGATTGATAAACGAAGCCTAAGGAATTATCTCGAAGCTAACCCGCCACAGACTTTCTGTTCAGTCTATATATTGAATCCAGATACTCGGTAAACAGCATTTAAAATAAACATTTCATCATTAAACATTTACGAGTTAATATCTAATACACAATAAATAATTTGTAATGATGAACTTGAATATACACTTACCTTTTTGCTTTTCTGTCCATAGATTGATATAAGTCCGTTGAATGTACAAGCGGAAGAATTACTTCTACTTAAATTAATTCAATTTTATCAACATGCTTTTGAGGAGGATACTGATACTGATGAACGGAATAATTCTTATAATCACCATCTTCATTCACATCATTACTCACATAATTATGACGATAATGATCCTGCTGTCTTGAATTCTTTATCTGATTCTTTTAATATTTCATTACCTCACAATTCAGATAAGTATGTTAATAAGTTGCTTTGATAACTCGTTATTATCACTATTGTTATTATTTCTAATAATCCATGCATTATTTCCCCGACCAAATCTACTGTTATTTACTCAGAGGTATTAGTGTGACAGTAAGTTAATACTTACGATATTCCACTTTCAATCATTGCATTATAAGCTTAAGTTCCGCCTTACCTAATTCATTTTAAGAAACCGAATAGAATATCTCTAGCTCAAGCCTTAAGTACCCAAATCTGTACTTGCTAACTGAGTTCGATTGTCATCATGTTACTTTAAGACATATTCCATTAAATAAGCATTGATCACCTGTTTCATCCTAATTTGGAACTTTTCCAGCTGTCCACATCGACGACTCAGCACACACAAACATGAGGTCACTTACAAAGCTTACAGTAGTATCATACAGTAAGCAGGGTACCTGTAAACTGCTAACTCGAAATCCCTTGATTCATATTGCAAACTCCAGTCAGTTCATGATATGATAATAATGATTATTCAATGTCATCAGATTTCTCAGTGTTAGAATATCACTGGTTTATTCAACTGATATGACATATATCTTCACTTTATTCGTTGTATTTCGAGAAAAACGTATTCTATTAAAACTCATTAGACTATTTTCCTCTTCCTTTCTTCCTATAGTTTAACCTCCTAACTGTTTTGTTTTACATTTTTCGTTTTTCCTTTTAAAAAAAAATCATTTCTAGAAGGAAGTATTCAATGTTGCATAACACTAAATCAGAAAATAAAATATTCTGGTGTGATCGATTTATAATTAGTCCTATACATATGAAATTAAGTGTACAAACAGCGAAAAGTTCATTGACTGAATCATATTTAGCCGGTGCTAAACGTTTACTACCATCATTAATGAGTTTTACAGGTGCAGAAATACAATTAGGTAAGTTTTGATTTATTATTTCTTAATTTTAATGATAATAATAATAATAATTGAATAACTAACACACTACATTTCAATCAAAATGGTTGCAGATACAAATGAATTCCGATGGTCAAATAAGATCATAGAATAGACAGATATCATCCTCCATTGCAAAATATTTGATATGGTTGACATCAAATCATCATTTGTAGTGTTGTGCAAAATCCTTCAAGGACATATACTAAGATTTATTGAAGCCTTAGGTATACGGAAACTGAAATTTCCTTTATACGTTCAATAATAATTTGTCATTACCCTTAACCTACCCTGGTAATACTGATTTATTATCCAGAGTGATAATCATATTGTTTCTGTGTACTTTATTATTTCTTATCTTTAACCTGCCTAGTTGATCTTTTAATTTTCATATAAAAATCTCTTAACAAGTATTGTGTGATCAGATTGTTCGAAATGTATTGCGCCAATATTATATCATCACATAATTCTGATAAACGTCGACTTCTCATTGCATTATCGCAATATATAAGAATGAAGAAGAGAAAACTTGTAATGAAGTTGTATTTCATAGAGAATACAAGAGAATTTCACACTGAATTAAATCATTTAATGAAAATCTATTGGAAATTAATTAAATGAAAATCATCTAAATTAATATACGAATTAATTCCTTCCTCATATGTTCCATTGAACGAGTTCATATCCTCAACAGAATTTTTATATATGTAAATGATTATTGTTATGTTTTTGAGTTAGTAGTCATCATGAATATTAACTTTAGTTGGATGTTTTATTGGGTATGAATATACTCTATTATAGAATCTTTATAAAGAATTCAATGTAAAGATTGAGTTACATATGTGTAAACATTAAATCAAAAGGTGTGGTTCTTTCTAGAAGATACTTGTAAGTTACTAGTATTTGACCACAGATGCCTTAGAAATATTGTCCGCATCTGCTGGGATCATCGGGTAAGTAAGTTAGACTCAGGGTATTAAGGAATGATGGTAAATCAGTTGATAAGGTTGTGAATCTTCATCGACTGAGATGATTGGGCCGCGTGTTAGATATGCCTGAACATCGATTACCACGACGCGCAATGCTGAATAGTGTTGGCGATGATTGGGAGAAAGTTAGGGGCGACCAAACCAAAACGTGGCATCAGTGCTTGAAGTCACTAATTTCTAGTCTGAGCCATGTTGGTAGATGCAGACTAATTGGTTGGGATCCGCGTGACTATCGTAACCAATGGTTGGAGACTCTTGGTGACATGGTTCAGAATCGATCACAATGGCGTCGGTGTATACACTCTTTGTCTTTCCTTAAACTGTGAAATTAAAATCACTTCATATCTTTCTTTCTACGAACTAATTCTTTCTTCCTGTACTATATCCTTATATGCAATCTCTCCTTTATATATTACATCATTGAGTCAACTGCCTCTATGAATCCGGCGTTTGTCTTGCTGTGCTAATGAAATGTGGCAACTTGGACTGATGCATGTATATGCCTGGTCCTACGTTGTAACTGACTGGCTGACTAGAAAATGGAACTTTTAAATTGAACATCATTGGCTGTTAGGTTTACAAAACTTTAGTCGTGAGATATCCACATGTTGATAACTCATTGAAATAATTACCAGTTGAAGAAGTTTTCTCTTAAAACAACTGAACAAGAATTAAATTATAATACATACTAGAAATTATAGGATAACACCTGGCTTTGTCAAGTACTTAGCAATGACTGGTAATAGCTTAAACTATTGAATATTTATAAGTAGTATAGTTTCATGCGGTAAAGCAAAGGAATAGGAAAAAAGATGACTAACCAACCACGAACACATTTGACAACCGTATATTTTGAAATATGAAAAAATGACATTCTTGGGTTCAATCCATAGGTAGGATCGTAGTTTACCGAATATCATGAAAAACTACAACACAACGAATTCTTTGGTTTCGACCAATACTGAAAACTAAACAATATGATATTGGAGACTAGTTAGGGACTTTTCAGTATATTGCACAGGATGTCAGCAGATAGTTTAGTTTACCGGGTTTTATAAATTATATCAAGTCCACCAGATGTAAAGGGTTTCGTAGTTTATATCATGAACTAACCTTAGTTACTCAAACACTATAAACCAAGAATCACTAGATAGTATGTGACTCCTCGGCTGCATATACAGTTCTACTGACGGCGAAACTCAGGACCTTCAAATCTCTTAATGAACACTTAGCTTTTAGACTTGTGAGTTGTGAAGAAACAGTGATTCGCACGCATAAATTTGGTAAATCCTGGATATTATACGACATTCAATGTCGTTGTCAGGTAAAGCTGCCTTACATCCAAAGTGGTTGAATTGGACTTTACATGGTTTCTATTGAAGACATTCATTTTTAGTAAGTTAAAACTAGATCCTGTTGCTCAGTTTGAATTCAACCATACAGCATCATGTGATTCATTTTTTGTAGTGATGAAGATTATTCTTATGAATTTATCATTTTTAAGGATCGTGTATAAAACCAAAATATTCAGTGATGTCGATTGAATAACTGACTTTTTGTTCACCGACATGATCAAATATCTTTAACCTATACTCCGTGAGAACTTTTTTTATTTCAGATCCAGTAGAAAAACTGTACATGTTGGAAACTATTCCACAGTTAATAAATTATCTTAATACATACTATCGATTACAACTTCGAGCGCATGCATTGAATATATTTGGATCAGTTGATTTTCTTGGCAATCCAATTGGTTTAATTAATGATTTAAGTTCAGGAATATCAGGATTGGTGGAACTAGACGTCGGTGGTTTAATTCGACATGTTGCACATGGTGTCGGAGATAGTGCAGCAAAAGTGAGTAGTGACTTATGTTTGTTTTTTCTATTACCAGTCATGATTGATAGGATGGGTTTAATTTAATCAACCATTTCTCAATTATTTACGATTAAAGTTGATAATACGAATTTACTGAATTTCGTTCAGTACTTGTCTCGTCAGTATCTGAAGGATCTTGTTTTTTCCATAACATATCAGATCATCATCATATTACCATATGGTTTTCAGTATATTTATATTCTGTGTTCTTGATGACAATAGATGGAAACCATATACAGATCTCTTCACAGATCACTGAAGTTAGCAATAAATTGGTCTCAACTATGACTGCTAAGTTGACGTGGTAGTTGGAATGGCCTATTGTATTGACCCTGTTGAGCTGTATTGGCTATAACACTTGTTCGTTTAAGTCTCAACACAGTTTCTCCAGACATCGGTGAAACTAAAGGCTTATAATTAGGTCCAAAGGATGCTATCGCACTGCCAACTGTACTGGAATATGATGAAAGTAAAGTATTTCCTTCAGACAACGAATATCTGCGATGATACAGCTTTCTCATGACAGATGAAGGGAGTTGGAAAAGGTTGGTCCTAAAAATAACACAACACTCTTTTACATAGATTTTGTCATTTGTAATGAAGCCTTTAAAGTACGGGGCTAACACATCAAGAACTACTCCCAGAAAAGCCATATCTGACCTTCTCAAGCAGTTATTTCTTATGCACCACTGTCATGCTCCTAGGTTGTAGAAATCACCTCTAACCCACACTATTTTTCAGGTTCCTCAGCAGGTATCTTTCTACTGTATGGACAACACGGAAATGACAACTACCCCTCATACTTTTAACAACACTGTTATGGTTAACTGACCTGATCTTTACTAACAATCGGTTTAGAAGTTAATTTGAAATGCTTATAGCAAGTTATCATGGTCGGTAGATTTCAACATATCTGTAGTTCTATCCTTATTGTCAGTATGACCTTGTCTATTCCTCTTTATTTTGAATTGACTGACATTGTAGTTGTGGATCATGGAGGGGTAATGGTTGTTCAGCTTTTACAAATATCAATCGTTCATCAACTGATACTGATCCACTATTGAATCAAAAATCCATATTTTAGACAAACTGTAAATTCACTGTGTAACACATAACCTGTGTTATATATGGTTATATCATTTGAAGAAATGATATACTTAACTTCTATACAGAAACATTGGTGAAAGATTTGTAACTCAAGTGAGATACCTTTGATGATGATTTATCCTAAGAACTATCTTCACAGTTGAACCATCCAATTAAGGGAATTCGAAATTCTCCCCATACTTATATTTTATGAGACGTCGTTTCCAGTTTTTATGCAGAATAATTTTCAAATTGTTTATTCTAGTGTTGTTGTTTTGTGTTCGTTTTTTCAGGTTGCTGGAAGTGTTTCTCAATTACTAACTGCTATATCATTAGACGATAAACATGAACAAGAACGTGCAGCTATATTGGGCAGTCGTATTGACACGTCTTCATTATTACAAACATCACAATCTATTTATAATTCGAATTATTATGATGACAGTGAAGTGTCTTCCAGTGGAATGGATGAATCATTAGATGATTTTGAATTGACTTGTCATGGCATATACACTGATATGAAATCAACTCCGTCGACATATAGTTCTTCATCATCATCGTCCTCACCACCATCAACAACATCATCAACTATAGCATCACTTCCACAATATCCGAAGCAAACTCACCATTCATTTGATACAAATCGTTCTGTTACAGCACCTTTAAGCGCTGGAGTTCGTGGCCTAATGCATGGTATCGTTGGTGGAATGACATCCATTGTTACACAGCCTTATCGTGGTGCAAAAGAAGATCAGTTAAGAGTGAGTCATTTGTTTTTTAAGACTATTTTTGTTATTGGTAACAAATATTTGGTTATCACTGAAATTATGAACCGATCAATGTTAGACCACCATTCGAAACCTGGAGACACTGAACCCCGATCTTGTCATAGTATGGGGCTCATCAGCAATGCTCATTCATGACCTCACACGTAGGAGTCGGACCCAGGAACTTCAATCCTTTTTTTACTGAAACTCAACAATCTACACAACCTTGTACTGATGAGTATTTAATTACAATGTCAGTTAATTGGTGTTCTGAGCTTAATAAGTGTCTTGCTGAGCTACTTTTTAGTTGAATAAATGTGTCAAGGTTGATGGTTGCAGATAAAATTATCTATCACTATAGTTTAGATGCTTGGTATCTACTTTTGTGAAAAACTATTGTATTACGTAAATGGCACAAAGTACCAATCCTTTGGAAAAGTCTATAAAACGCTCTGCCGTATCCCAGTATTTCGAGCAAGAGAAAGGGAGAACTTTTGTACTCCATACTTCTGCACAATGATTAATAATAATACTTGAGAGAATTTCTCTTTTATAGAATCCTTAAATTTTTTATTCGTTCATCATCTTTAAGTAATTATGTGCATAAACTGATTTGTTATTATTTCACTACTAATAGAGTTTAGTATTGTAAACCTTAATTAAGTACCTAAGCTTGCCTTGGTAGCATATTAATGTTCAAACCGTCAAAGTTTTCATTCAATAGGCCGTAAACTCCCATTTTACTTCTATATGTTCAACTGAGTGGTACCATTAATACACGACGACATTGTAACTCCAACGTGCCTACATAAACCTGTACTTAGTACGTGAAGGCAAATCATAATAATATATCCAAGTATGCAAATTGTAATAATATGATTTTTGGTGAAACTTGAAAATAACTTCTAGAAAATTATTAAGGACAGTTCTTTGAAGATAGATCATTGAAGAAATCAATTATTTTTAAGTAGCTGAGGCATTCCAACTTGTTTAGTGAAGAATACAAATATTATACAAAGCCAAGACTATTATCAACCTCATGTGCTAATGAAAACAATCAAATACGTAGAGTTTCTTTTGTTTCCTGAGTCCCTGTCCATTGGTCCGGTTAGTTCCTAATGAATTTCATTTGGAAAAATCGCCTGTACAAACTATTTTGGCAAAATGTGACATGGTACGAGGAAGCTGTTAGATCTAACTTTTATTAAATCTCATAAATGTTCTGAACAAAGTTGACAGAGACAGGTTAGGTTTGTGGACACTATTGTGGTGCATTTTCAATGGGATAATCTTAAAGGAGAACCTCCGACTTTCTTAAATGAAGTTTGTATAGCTTTGATTTACGTATTTCTTGGACAGGTTTCATACATTTGATCGGTAGGATTCTATTAACACTACGGACAAGAGAAATGGAGAAGTGACCACTTCTCGGTAATTAATCAATTTAATCATCTCAGCCTTACAGAAAATCAGTCGTTCACCCAATAGCTCAGTTTTAACTTCTCAGACTGTGAACCTAATTAATCTGGTTTACAATCTACTAGGAAGTATCACTCTTCTCAAGTTTGTAAATACACGTTATTGACGAATAGCAAATAGTATGAAACCTATGTCTATAGTTTACTATCGATCATTTCTATCCATCTCACATCAAAACATAATGCATTCGGTATCGAGTCACTTAGACTACTTTCCACATTACATCTTTATCAATAAAATCGATCAACCGTACTATGAACTTGACAGATATGACTTTAGTTATTACTCAATGATCGATCAGTATAAACACCAAAATTTATCATAAACACAAATTAATCAATTAACATTCTTACCTTTTTTTTACGTCTTTCCTTTTTCTTTTTTATAAAAAGAATATTTTCTTCCATACACTTTTTAGGGTTTTGTCTATGGTGTTGGTCGTGGATTATTAGGTACAGTAACTAAACCAGTTGGTGGTGTATTCGATTTTCTATCTGGTATGATGAGTTCAATTAGTGAAGTTGCACGTCCATCAAATTTATATCGTCCAAAACGATGTAGACCACGTCGTGCTGGTCTATCAAAATATTTTTCACGTCCATTAATTATTTATAATTTAAATGAAGCAATAGTTCAATTACAAATTCATCATCTTACATTATTCAATGTTACACGTCGTTATTCATTAAAAAATTATTATTCATCTTCATTGAATACTTTTAATTCTATAATTAATTCATTGAATACATTTGAAATTGGTGAAGTTCCAATAGACAATACTAATACTACCACTACTACTACTAATACTACTAATACTACTACTAATAATACGAATGAATTCAATGGTACAAATAAACTGTCTCCTATTAACAGTTGTAAATTAACTGATCTTGATTTAACTTATTCATTTAGTCGTATGTTATATATTTATGCATTATTACCATGTAATAATAGTCCAGAGGCATTAGCATCACATCATCTTCGTTATTTACTTTATTCACCTGAATCAATATTACATATTTTACCTATACAATTAAATGGTGTAGTTGTATTAATTACAGATCAAGCTTTATGGTGTATACGTGATAATTCATTACAGAATTGGATTCTTTCAAGAAATCCCGTTGGTATTAATAATAATAATAACAATAGTAATATCAATGTAAGTTACCAATTCAATTCATTCTATTTTTCTTCGTAAAATTCATTTTTCATTTTACTTCAACTATGTTCAATTGGTATATTTGTGGAGAATCAAAGTAGATTTTCTTTGAATGTCCAATCAGTTGACAGTCGTCGTGACGATAGTCTCTCTGTGATTCATAAGGAAATTGTTGCTTTTCTAAAAGAATGTGAACCCATATCACTCAATATCATTGTCAGCGATATATTACTAGTAGATTTTCTTTCCTTAACGTTTGTTCTAGTTATCGTTTTTTTTGCGTGGGTTATTTGAACAGTTACCAATTGTAGGAGGAAATAGTTCTTTTGTACTGTTTTTAGTTTTCGACTATGATCTCAGGTTGTAGTGAGAACTTTCTTTAAGTTTTTGGGTGGTTTAAGGTGGGCGGTTTTTAATCTTGGATCTAAGTTTCCTACTATTTGAGACTCATCAACATCGCAAAGTGTTCAACCTTTAGAGAACTGTGGTATTCAGACCGAAGTCGTTCAATTTCATAGATTGAGACGTTGCTACCGAGTTATTGGAGCCACAACTGACCGTCATGTAAGACTTATATGTACATTAATTGATCACTAAGTCACTTATACTTGACCAATAACGATGTTAAATACTAAATAGCTGGATAAATATGACAGAGACAGCTGACAGAAAGCTTTAATCGATCTAAATGTCCAACTATTCCACACTCTTCGTGAATATATTGTCTCTATGATTCATAAGAAAGTTGTTGCTTCTCTAGAAGAATGCGAACCTATATCACCCAGTGTTATAGTCAGAGACATATTACCACTATACTATTCAACTTTATTCTAAAATATTTTGCTGGTAGACATTTATGTAATTTCTTATAATTATTTCATGGAATTATTATTCACCTTTCTTAATTTGTAATTTTTCCGCTAGATATCGGACTCGAACTCATCTGTTACATCACATCAAACCGCACCGGTATTTTTCCTGACTGAAAATACGACATTAATGTTCATGTTGCACTATCATCGTCTAGATCAAATTTATGTAATGCTTTCTCAGAATACTAACACACTTAGTTCTGTGTCGATTGCTGATGTCAATACTACTACTAGTAGTACTTCGACTACTCCTACAACTACTAATTCTCCTGTTTATGTTGTTTTCTCAGCTGATTGTGGTACAAGTAAACAACAATTACGTTGTGACTACTTAACTTGGGGTTTAGATTTAACATTACATGTAAGAAATGCACAATTTCGTTTTGCTCAGGCTAATATGCGTGTGAATCGTTTGAACATATCCACTAACAACATCTCATCGTCAACTCTTTCATGTAAGAATAATAAACAACAATTAACTACTGTCTATTATAATGTGCCTCGTTTTCTAAATCATCCTGTTGCATTGGCTTACAGTCCAATTTGTCACAGATAAAGATGCCTTCATATGGATGACTTTTTCTCAGTCGAGCATCACTCTCCATGTTGCCTCATATTATTTTTTTTTACAGTGATAAGTTATCTTTAAAAAATTCCTATACAACATTTGTACATGTTTATTTTCTGTATAAAAAAATCTGTATATCAATGTATAATAAAATTATAGTGTTGATCTTTACTAATAACGACTACCTTGATTTGAAATGAGACAAGTCATTCATTCATTCAGTTCTTTGTCTTTGTAAACATGTGCATATCGATCTTGTTTGTATTCGCTTTGGTACTTTTTGAATATCAACTATATGTAGAATGAGCTATTTTTTTGGTAGAATAATAATAATAATAATCATTAAAGATTTCTAAGACTCTGTATGATAACTTCATGTTCATATTATTATGATTATCTTAAGTTATTCGTTTATCTTTTCTTAGTTAAAAGTTTTTTTAAGAACAATTTTCAACAAAATAAATCTTGTACATGTAGGTCGTTTTCTGTTTGATATGGGGGGGGATTTGTCAATGTTGTTGTTCATATCAGAAATGGTTTTGTGGAGATTGTAGTAATTTCAATAGTTGAGATCATGAGTCGAGCTTAGATTGACTGATGATCTCAATCATCGAAATTACCATAATATCCACAAAAACCCTTTCTGATATTAAGGCCCCCAAATGCCCTGGTACGGCCAAGAGTGCGAAGAGTCAGCTCTCCCTCTCGAAATGCTCTCACATGGACACGCGTATATAGCCTCTGCCAGGAAAGTCCTACTCACTACCTTCTCGTGGCTGGGGTGTTATCTGTCGAATTGAGAGAACGAAAAGCGAATGTTCGGCGCTTTAACCGGGTTGGTGGACATGGAGAGTCCACCTGGGGGAGTTGGAAAACCCTGATTCCAAACCAATGGTGCACATGGACTCCAGTATCCTGAAGGAACAAGTGGCGTATGAACCAATCGTTGGTCACCTGCTACCATGGGACTGCATCTCCTAACGTCGCTCCACTGCCTTGTGGATCAGACCTTCAGGTCGAAGGCTCGGGGTGTGGCCCTCTAAGAAAACCACCTACTTCGGTTTGTGCACCCGGTCAGTATCACAGTACTCACACATATCAAATGAGATTTGTGTGGCGCATATCTGTTTGTTACCTCCTTGTACCAATATCTATGTGTTAAAATAAATAAATAAAGCAACATATGCTCACTAGTGACTGGCTTCAAGAGGTATTTCCTGGAGTTCTAGTGAGAAGCAATGACCAGTGGAGTTCAAATTAGTCAGTTGTCAGATAATAACTCACTGATGACCATGTTGGATGTGTCGCTAAATTTCGTGGATTAATCAAAATTAGACATTAACACCGTCGGAATTATGGGTAACCAATATGAACAGGGGAATATCTCAGTTCTCATTGATAATGATCAATCCAATATGAATAACATTTGATAGACAGGTTGTAAAATAGAATGAATTATATTTGCACAGACAGTCATATTGATTTATACGAATATTTGTCAATATTAGAACGAATAATTTGACAAAAATTGGGCGTCAAATATATAGGGAAGACATTATTTGTGAAAATTATATTTGGAATAATCTCAGCGATTGAAATGTCAACAGTTCCAACGTTTTGTCCAGCGAATTTGTTTAGACTTCTTCAGGGTAATAATCAAAGAAATATATAGTGCTTAACAATCAAATAAAATCTTGACTGTGGCTTATCCAATCATATTTAGATGCTGACGTTAGTAAGTAGGACAACATGGGTCATTTATATGTGAATCATGTGAAACGTTTACAATGTGGAAGTGAATGTATAAATGATTGTGTGTATGTGTGTGTAAGATTGAGTTAATAATAGTTGATATTAAGTGTTAAATTTGTTATCATATGAAGGAAAAAATAGAGGTGCAAGTTGAAATTGTTTCTGAATAGTCGATATGCATGTAAAATGAGGCCCATCAAATACATAATTGTAGTGCTATAATATCCCAGATTAATTTTTATCAAAATAACGATGCATGTGAAATAAACAGGTTGGATAGAGAAAGGGTCCAACTACTTGTTAACGAACATTTGCCAAGTGGTTGCTAGTTGAATACCATCCTTTCTGTTCAGGCTGTTCTTATTAGCTCATATATACGGTGCTTCTGTCAATCTCTTTATGTTATGATGAAATAGAGCTCTTAAATTAACGTGATGCGAAATGGATCTACATTATGAATCCATCTCCCTATATAAAGGCCACAGTTAAGAGGAAAGTTATATTGATAAGTACTTAGCTGAAACAGATCAGTGGTTTAATCTTAAGATCAGACTTTTGTAGTGTTGTATAAAAAATAACTAGGATGTCGACAAACAAAAAGTTTGTCATTAATTTAAGCCTACTCTGATAATATTGATACGTATTTCATGTGGGGCCAGGTATTCAGGTCGTCCGATGCATGTTTTATCCAAAAGAAATTCAAGAACATTACCTGTCTTGGACGAAAAGAGGTGAGGATCAATCACTAAGAAGTTTTATAATCGGACACATTATGAACACAAATCGCTTGATCAAAACGAACTCTGCATTTTAAGTTATTTACTAGGTGAGTAAACAGCCCTCAACGACAGACAACTTCCGTCTTCTTAGCATTACTGAAGAATTCGACGTATATTTGGAAAAACCAGAATTATGTGCACAAATGAAACTTGTGTAACCTCTACTTGTACCATGGTCTTAATCTGTCGTAATTGTTTTCGTTTCTTCTTTTTCAGATATCCGTCTCCTATCTTCTCTTTAGACTTTCTACCCTCAAACTAATTTGTTTATGTTTCAATGATTCTCCTGATTACAGTTCATTGAAATTTCATCTTATCACGCTAAACATCCTTTTTCCACAAATAATTCTCGATATTATCTGCATAATGAATATTCAAGCTCTCAATAACATTGATAATAGTAGTTTCCCTAATATACATAACCCTTTTATGCTTTTGTTTGTTTATTTTACCTCTCCATCATCATGTTTAGTAGGTTTTGTTATCACTGTCATTATAATTGTTATCATTCGGGACAATCAGTATATACTTGCTATTGTACAGCTTTAGAAATGAATTCGCTAAATAGAAAACTCTTCATTGAACCAATTTTCTCTCGTTTATGTCTCAATAATTATACCTCATTTAATTATAAAAGAATGGGCGGTGTATTTTGTTTTTGTTCTTTTATCCTCATTTTTATTTCTCCTATCTCATCAAGTTATTGCATAATCAGATTCTTGGAATATATACGCTTATTTATTGATTTTTCTGGTTTCTACTAGAATGATTTATGATGACCTTGACGCGGTAGCATCATATTCATACTTAAGGTGAATTCGACATACGAACATGATTGATCAATTATTTATGGGGATCAATATTGTGACCTTGTTTCTCTTTTATACTTTTGATTATTTCCTTGATGAAACTTTGATTAAGACTGTATGACCCCAAAGTTATTCATCTGAAACTTGATAAAATTTAAAGTAAATATTCCCTTTATCTTTATATTGTTTGCTTGAAACTTACTATTGAGGTTTAAAACTGCGATTGATCAGTCTCTTATTGGCGTGTACGTATCCTGTACGGAATGTCTCGATATTACCTTAAGTCACAGGCATTCTAAGCAAAGATGGATGGTGGCTAGTAGTGGAATACAGGATGTGCGGTTCGTCCCAGTTGGGACTCGTCAGCTGGATGTACCTGCATCCCACAGTTGATATTCACGATATATATATATATATATATATATATATATATAAAAATCTATTGCAGCAGAAAAAGATATAGGACAGTTACATGAATAAACTGATGGGTTGTTTATGTTATCCATTTCAAAAATCTTAATTATTGTATGAGCTATTCTTATTTAATTTGTTAAGCCTTACTTAGGGACAAAAATAAGTGTTAGTGTTTTACAAGCTTTGCATAGAATGAAATAACGTCCCGAAACATAGCTTTCGTAGTTTGTCAGGGTTTCTTGTTTCCCTGTTCACATCAGTAATGAGATTGAACAGATAAAAAATCATTTTCACTGTTCTGCCTATTTACACGTTCGCGTCGTACCTCCTGGATAATGGGACAGATAACGCATAAACTAACGTGAGTCGTAATCCAGATGATAGAGATCAGACTGATCACCCACTCGACTGATATCCTCAAACCGATTACGAAATCCACAAAGTATCATAGCACAATTACTGTTGGATAGAAAAACAACAACAAAAATTGACAAAACTGGTGCATGTAATATACGGGGTTGCTTGTTACGGGGCAAACTCCTACCGATTGCAAAAACAGCTATTCTAGCCCCGGCAATTGTACCGTGCTTCAATGTGGCCTGTTTCTCGCCAGAAGGGCTTATTAGGCTTCACCAACTTGTTTGGTTGCAACGGGCAGACATATATATATATACTACTAACAAGAGATAATAATCACTACCATTCATAACATTCTTTTCTTTTACTGATATCTGATTAAAAAATACAATTGAGAAATATAATTTTAAAAAAAACACATTAAAATAACTCTGTAAATTAATGTCAAGAAAAGTAATAAATTCAATTTAACAAAATTAAAAATGAGTAAAAGATTAGTATGTTATAAATAGTAATGGAAATATTACACGATAGATAAACAGACCAACAGACGGACAGGTAGATAGATAGACAGACAGACAGTCAGAGAGAACGGAATCTTGAGGGTTAATGTGATTTTAGGAACGAAAATTGAGAGAAGGAGGAATTATATCACTACATTCAGCATATTAAGCAACAAATAAATATTACATAATTAATATATAGAAATGAAGAAAATCTGTTACATACAAAGAAGCTAATGAATAGTATCTGTATTGAATTAAGTATATCAGTAGTCAATTACTATTTATGTATATACATATAAACAGTGTTCAATAAATTATGACTATTATGCTCAATAAAAACTCCGTATGTAGCTCTTTTAGAGTTACTGCCGGTCCCAAACCCGGATAAAGGAGGAGGGTTGGGCATTGGGTTAGCGATCCGTAGAAAACTAACTCGCTAAAAAAACGCTAACCAGAAAAATGCTCAACAAAAAGTAACAAACAAACAAACCTTTCTTTATGATAACATAACAACAAAAAAAAATAAATGATCATGGTGATTTTCTTTTCTCGTTTATCATTGTCTTTCTTCTTTTTTTTTCTCTAAAAATTTGTTTATCTAATTTGTTAATAAAAATGTATCGACTGCATTGAATTGTAAAAATGTAGCAATAAATACACAACAATGCCATATTGCATGTGCTAATGGAATATGACCATCTAATTTGAAAAATATCACACCAGATAAATAAACAAATGCCCCTGTAAATAATAATGGTAGACCAGATTGTTCATGCTAAATTTTAGAAAATGAGAAAAGAAAGAAAAAAGAGAATTAGAATTACTGCAAGAAGTTTGTGAATATTGTTCAGTTTTATTGAATAGATTAGATTATTATCAGAAGGGGTTTGTGGAGATTTTAGAAATTTTACAGATTGAAATCATGAGTCAATTGAAGCTAGACCATCATGGAAAATCTGGAAGCACTGGACGACCGTTTCGTCCTAGTATGGGACCCCTCATCACCCCGCGAGATCCGAACCCAGGACCTATCAGTCTCGCGCCAAGGGCTTAACCAACTAGACCACTGAGTCGGACGGCATCCAGTGGTGTTAATGTCTAACTTTAACCCATCCATGAAGTTGCGCCACCGTTTACCATTGTCTTCAGTGAGCTGATATCTCACAACAGACCTGGTTGAGTTCCACTTGTAACGGCTTCTCACTAGGACTCCAGGAGTATCTTCCGAAGTCAGTCACTAGTGAGTAGATTATCTTATATAAGATCCTGTGTTCGAATCTCACAGGGTGGATGCGCACTGCTGAGGAGTCCCATATTAGGACGAAACGGCCGTCCAGTGCTTCCAGGTTTTCCATGGTGGTCTAGCTTCAATTGACTCATGGTTTCAATCTGGTAAATTAGATTAGATGGAAAAAAAGTGGACTTGATAAACTAGAAAGCATTTTATGACTATTTCATTTTAGTATACAACTATTCGTCGCCGGGAATCGAACCTGAAACCCTTGAGTCTCATGGTGAGCATTTAACCTTCTATAGAAGTCCATACTTTAAAAAACAAAAGAAATAATGAGTAGTGTATAACATTAAGAGGATGCAACACATTCAAGACAATTCTCAAGAGTTAAATATCTTTTCCGTAATCGCCAGCCCTCATGAATACAATATATATATTACTCTTGATCAATCTTTTACACAGAACTAGTTTATAAACTCGAATGACGATTAACTTCCTTGTTACAAATCAACAGGATAAAATTTATGAATATATGATGAATTACTCACCATGTAAATGAAACTATAAGCTGGACAAATGGAAATTGCTAAATAGATCATCAGTTCAACAGATTTAAATCTAGAGATGAGGAAAATTAAAACGAGTGAGATTAAACTATATATATATATATATATATATATATATATATATATATATATATATATATAAGTACAGAAATGTTTACTCAGTTTCAGTTCTAAATGTGATGGCTATTGAAACTATAGGACTGACTTAACAGAAGCCAGTAGGTCCTGGGTTCGAATCCCGCGGGGTGCGGGATCGTGGATTCGCACTGCTGAGGAGTCCCATACTAGGACGAAACGGCTGTCCAGTGCTTCCAGGTTTCCAACGGTGGTCTAACATCAATTGACTCATGATCTCAACCAAAAAACTTAACAATCTCCACAACCCCCATACTGATAATTAACAGAAATAGCTAGAGAATGGTTTGAAATTGCGATTATTTAGTGACTGAAAGTTAAGCCACTGAACCATCTCTGTACAATCTATAAGAAATCTCACATAAATGATGAGATGTATGCCAACATCGCAACTATTTTCTATAAGCATATAGCTGATACATCTTTTGGAAAAGAAAGAAGGCTAATCTAGTGAGAGTTTTTGAGTTATTTTCAACTTAATAAGACTGAATACATCCTACTGAAGTATTGAATCAAATGATTACATAAACAGATTCATACACTTAAAACTCTAAGAGATGATAGTTTAATGAGCCAAACGTGAACACAACTAATTTTTTACGAAGGTAAGTAGTATTTTTATTCAACGAAACAAAGTTTGAATATGTTCCTATAAGACAATCTTTCTTCAACTAATATAGATAAAGGAAGGTTCTCATATAATTTCTAAATTAACGTAAGTTTTCTTACTACTGAGGACTTTATTTCGGTTACTATCTTGCTCTATTTATTATATCTCTATTTCCGATGTCCTCAAATTGTGGTTAAATATATGTGTAAATATATATATTTATAAATATAAACTCATAGTTATACTTCAGTCAATTAGTCAATAGTAAATTATATTGGAACAACACATGTAAGCGAACAATATTGTTTTCAATTAGATCTTCATCAGGCTTTACTCTAATATACATGAATATTTATACGAAAATGTTAAACCAATCAAGGTAATTTAGGTCAATAATCCCAATGGAATAGAATAAGTCACCACACATAATAAGTAAAAGTACAAGTTGATAGTAGGGAGACAGGTGTACTGATAGAAGTAGGAATAATAAAATACGATAACAAAAGTCTTATCAATAGTTAAACATTGGAAACAGAAGGTCAAACGTGGGTAAATAGACTTGGAATAGTCAACATAAAACATTAAAACCATTACGTAATAAAGAGTGAGTAAATAATTAGATAGTGAAGAATAAAAACGGAAAGAGGTGGAAAATTACAAACAAATACCGGATGTGAAAATAATGTTAATGATAACAAAAATAAAGAAAGTCGTTTGATAAGTTGTAACTGGCCACGGAAGGGATAGGGGGGTTAGGAATTTCTTCTGTACATATAAATTGGGGTTATATGCACGGATTCCTATGGTTTCAGCTATATTTAAAAGACGAGAACGAACTCCGTTGGGAAATGATGGAGGTATACGACAGATCACTCGAAATGCTTCCGATTTATCTACAGTACGACCGCTATCAATAAAATGTGCCAAGATAGAACCGCGTATTGTTTTTGTCTGGCCCTTTGTAAACCACTCATTAGTTGGTCAAGTTGTCTGGTAGTACGCCCGATATGGCTATCTCCACAAGAGCAGCTGAATTTGTAAATGCACATTGAGGAGGCCAACTCAGGTAATTTATCCTTCGTTTGAATAGACATTACTGATCGACTCGAGAACGTCAACGCAAGATTGGATGCGTAGAATGTCCTGCTAATTACTGTCGTTAACCGATCTTTCAGAGTATCAGATTATACAGAGTATATTAGCAGAGTATATAGAAGAACGTCTGTCAAACGCTGTTTCATTTTTATTTTGCATAACTAATATATATTCGATAAAAAATGTTCTGTTTTGATACGGTGTTTACTGCCTCTCAAATAAGAAAGGATAGCGCTGTGACTAATTCACTTAAAAGTGCTGGCAGATGATCATTAATATGAAACGAGAGGTCCTTTCAGGTACGAATTCAATAGCCCCAACCGTTTCCCACAAAGTCAACAGTGAACATCAAAATAAATGCTTTTTTTCAGTTTCATATCTATCTCCAAACAAGCTAGCTCTCAATAAAAAGGGTGTTTAGTTTGAAAAATTTAGAATAAATTTTCGATTGGCGATTATTTCACTGAATAAGTTCATGCCATACTGTTAAGAGAAACGTTAAAATAATTAGTAACTTCAATAGATCAGATTGTTACAAATATAATTTCCACTAATGTAATCAACAAACTCAGTGCTAAACTATTATGAAACAATTCATTAAAGTTAGGATTACAGTTTGTAGAGAACTTATCATCAATGTTGTATGGATATTTGGTAGCTTCAATAGGTGATAGGATCATCACCTGTTGTAAATATATGCATACTTGAAGGCTTTCATCAACAAATTTCATGAATACATTTATACTACTCATGAGTAGTGATATGTAAATGAAACTCAATCGTTGTGAACGACGAAATCATCAGTAAACAATTTCACTTTTAAGAGCTAGAAGGTGATTTTACTTGTAATTTGTTTTCAGTGAAATCACTGGTCAGTAGAATTTAATATGGAAAACTCGTGTGTATCTTGTCAATCTACATCATTTATAAGATTGTAAGTAGTTAGGTGGTGGCAATCAATGGAATAGGTTATGTGTGTCTTATTCTATTTGGTACTTATCACCTGGATGTACCTGAATCCTACTATCGATGTTCACAACAAGAATCGAAAACACAATCTGTGTGAAACGTTAAATACATTATCTACTGAGTTTCCATTTGGTGTATGGGGAATGAATCTTATTTTGGTAATTGTGTGAATATTCACGTTGAAATAAAATGTACTGGATTCAAGACTTAAAATTTATCAATGATACAAGCATAAGTAATTAATCAGCATATAAATATATATCAAATCACAAACACGTTATCTACTAAGTTACTGATACCGGACAAACACTAACTTATTTAACGGGTATAATATTTATATCGATATAAGAAACCCTTTCCTACTAAGGCTGAAACCTATTTATCATTTTTCAAATATATTCTTGAATCCTTGAAGAACTTGTTAGTGCTTGAACATAGATCTATGATAATACGGTATTAATCCCTGAAGAAAAACAGAAATCAGTTTTGACTAGATAAAAAACGTAGAACTACTATTATATTTAGGCCAGTGAGTACAACCAGATTTCTACACCACAGTAACAAGTCGATTTAAATTTATCAATAAATAGATACGAGTTAAGCATTTGAAACGATGTCTTATTGGCTTTCATATTCGATTATCAAAATTCTTGACTTACTTCAGTCATATAATTTATGATGAATTACAACCACTTACACTATCTACAATCGTGGTTGGAAGCCTGCACATAATCATAGATATAATTTTGAAGGTAAAGGCCGAATTGGATGACGCTGGTTATTTTTAAAAGGTCAGTTACTTTGTGAACGAGTCAGTCTTATTGAAGTTTTATTGATTAATATTTGAACAGATTGGTGACATCATATTCGGCTGTGAAACAGTTTTAAATTATAACGAGAGCTTTGAAAGGAGCAATTATTGCTACTAGGATATATTGGTTACATCAATACAAATTTCACAAGATGTATTTATGCTAACAAAGAAGGAAAGGACCTTAGTTTGAGTATCAAGACAAACAAAAACTCAAACCTTTACTATGATGATAAAAACATCTTAAACATTAATCAAGTTCTCAAGCAAATTGGTCTCAGTGGATGACGCATTTGGTGTATTTGATGAAAGGTGACGAGTTTGAGTGTCAAACAGGATAAAACACGTGTCCATGTTTCCACAACTAGCCATCATCCATCTTTTTCAAACAAAAACAATTCTAGTCATCATTTGTACTTTTAACCATTAGGTGTAAAGGTTATTTCGAGGTTATTTGCATAGATAAGTTTATGAATATTCTTCGTTACTTCACGTGATTATTTTACTGAAAGAAAAAAACACTTTCCAATTAAGTACAGTCTAATATTACATGTGGATCTTCAATGTCAATCTTATATTTTCCTATCAAATGTTACGTACATTTGAATGCAAATTTACAAACCAGTAATATTGATGATAATTGGACATAAACTAAATATTACCTTATTCCAATCAGTCACACAATTTAATTTACATGTTTGTTGTCGACAAAATCCACATCGTGAATTTGAAATACTCAAAATTCTGAGAATCCGTTCATCTCATTAGATTAGTGGATTCGTGAGTGATATATCAGAGTAACTAATCAATTTTGTAGTGAATATGTGTTTTCAATGTTTTACAATGCAGCATGTGTGAGGATAATTTCAACTTCGGTTACCAATAGGTAATCGATTAATAGGTAGTTAAAAGTGTCATATTCTCACCAATAAACCACATATTCAAACCACAATGGACTCATGTTAGAAACCGTTCTCACACACAATATAACTCAGCGTCAAATACATAGACCTTATTGTTGTTGTCTTTGTTAAACCAATTATCCTATTCAGGTTGGACAAATAATAATTCAAACAGCTGTGGAGTATAATCTTTTACGAAATTTCGATTTGATAATATTCGCTACTATCTACAACTTCATTCTAGTAGTTATATCTGTGGACAAGACAAACAGAATTCAGGAAATTATTTCTTGTTTCTGTAAGAAATTCAAAATCAAATTGCTTTTATCGTTCATCATATTATATGAGCGATAGATTTGCCTTGGTACAGTGCCTAGAACGTTCAGATTTGTGTTAACTTTTTATACATAGACTATATAACGCTGGATTTGATAAGTTTTCGTTCCTTCTAGCACGGCGTAGATCAACAGTCAATAACTTCACAAGTTTATACTATGTCATAGTTTGGCCACCGTCAGCTTTCTTCCATATTACTCCCAATACCTGTAAATTATCTTGTATGAGTTTTTTTGATATCTTAATAGAGTAGTGTTGCAATAGTAGTTTACAATATCCTTGATAACAATATAAGTAGTTTAGAAATAGAATTCACATGTATGATATGATGTTGAAGACAAAAACAAAGTCTGATTATGAGAGATTAGTTCGATTGTAGAGTGATTGACTTATTAGTTATCATACCTTCTCATATTGTCTATTTGTTAACCAATTTCTATTTCTACTTATTTCTTTGTTTCAAAATCCGCATTTCGTTAGGTAAATGCATTTGTATCAGAATTTCTAAATTCATTCTATTACGTTCTTTTTTCTATCACTTTATACCACAGTAATGCATTTTGTAAAGAAACAAGTTCTAATAATCAGTAATATTGTTTCATTGAGTTCATAATGATTACTTGGTTGGTAAAATCAATGTCATGTTGATAGCTTAACTATAAGAAGCTATTGTTTTTCTTTCTTTTTTTGCGAACTCGGTAAATCTTTTATTTCTGAGTTCCTAGCAATTGGTTATTCTGAATACTTTGAAGAACAAAGAACACCTAGAAATATTCCCGATTTTTATATAGTGAAATTTTGAAATAATGCAAAACACAATATGACATATTCTACTCACCTATCTAGATAAACATATTGGAATGCACCACCGAAAATTGCTGCAATCCATACAGACCACAGTGTAGTTAAACCCCATGATGCATGGAAATCACGTAATAACAGCCTCAAAGGAAGAATATATAAATAAACATATATTTATGAGTTCACACATTGAATAGATATGTGAAATGAAAGATTTTATTTTAATTTAAAAGATCTCACTGAAACTAAACCCATTCAGATAGTTAGTCAGTAATAGTTGTTTCATCAACATTATAAGATTAAAGAATTTATTAACATGATAAATGTAATAATAAATGAACGAATAGTTCAGTTAATAAGTCAAGTAAACACAATTGATTGACTGTTGAGTAATGACAAATATCATGTTTGTTTAGTTCATAGTACGATTGATCGAGTCCTGTTGATCAAATTGTAATGTGATCACTAGTCTACGTGATTCAATATCGCCTGTACTATATTGGGATATTGAATGGTCAAAGGTTATCGGCACAATGATCAATCAATTGTAAATATCTCAATCCTGTAAAAATTTGGTCGTAGTGTGTATAGCTTAGACTATGGAGCTAGATAACTCCGGTCCAAACAGCGCAACAACCACTACTTCCCCCATCATTGTAGGTACGCCCCATCGACAAGTCTGAACAAACAAAAAACTTAGGCGTAAGATTTTCTGTCAACTACCCTCAATCATCTAACTTAAGTTAACTGTAAACAACCTACGACTTGGAGCGTAACAAGTAAAAAGCTTAACAAAATGTAAAAAAACCATAGCAAAGAAGTAGAAATAACAATATCTATCACCACGAAAAGAAATATGATTCAAAAGTGAGTAAAAATTAACTCAACCTCTCTAACACAAATTACAATTATAAACAAGAATTCAACGAAGACGTTTACATGTATTGACAAGGCTCGGTACTATAGTCAATAACTATGATATAAACTAATGTCATGACTATTTGAACACTCAATTTTACTGCTACCTACTAATATCACAAACAACTATGTAAGCGGTAAGCTAAACATTTAGTAAAATAGAGTAACAACATATAAAGCAATAAGTTCCTTTTATAAATTTTGATAGAGTAATGAGAAGACGGTTGGGCAGCATCACTGATGAACACGGTGGATCTGATGCAGATATGAGGGCAGCATATTTACAACGGAAGAACATCTAGAACTCAAAACAACTGTCAACCAACACCAAGGTCAAAATTTTCAATACAAATGTCAAAACAGTTCTACTGTATGGGGTGGAAACCTGGAGAACTACGAAAGCCATCATCCAGAAGATACAAATGTTTATTAACAACTATCTACGCAAAATACTTCGGATCCGTTGGCCGGACACTATTAGCAACAACCAACTGTGGGAGAGAACAAATTAGATCCAAGCGGAGGAAGAAATCAGGAAGAAGAGTTGGAAGTGGATAGGACACATTGAGGAAAGCACCCAACTGCGTCACAAGGCAATCCCTCACATGGAATCCTTAAGGTCAAATGAGAAGAGGAAGACCAAAGAACACATTACGCCGAGAAATGGAGACAGATATCAGAAAAATGAACAAAAATTGGATAGAACTAGAAAGGAAGGCCCAGGACAGAGTGGGTTGGAGAATGCTGGTCGGTGGCTTATGCTCCATTGGGAGTAACAGGCGTAAGTAAAAAAAAAGAGAAAACGGAGTTGATCTGAGAAATGTGATGCACTTGCGCTGTACATTTTGAACAATCTAGTCACGTATATACATGTCAAGGCATTTTATATGAAAATTAATAAAGGTCAATTAAATGAAAGTTCAAATAAACGAAGTAATAAAAGGGAGAGAAAATTAACATTGTATAGAAAGAATAGGAAATTATCGCATTATCCTAGGCCATTAAATGACCTAAGTATTACCAAGGTAACTTCAACGTTACGACAAATTTGTTTTTGAAGACATAACGAGGGTTTAGATTTACGAATAGCCAAGGTTCCTATAAACTTCAGAATACGTCCCTCACAATTTCTATACAACGTTCTAAAAGCTGTAATGGTGTCAGTTCAGTACCTTGTTTCAATTATGTGTTTTGTCATCGATGTATATGGTAACAACATAGTATCATTGATTAATGTTTCAACTATCAAGATAAGTAATTCGATATTCCAATATGTTGAATACAATGTATTAGTATAAACTGAGAATTGGGAAATCGATAGACACATGTGTTATTTCTTGTGTGCAGCATTTAGAGACTTTTTAATGGTGACATGAAAGATATCAGATTAAACGAGATGACATAAAAAACTATTCGTTCAACTAATTACAATCATGTTGATATGAATAATAACTTCATAAATAAAAGTCAAAAAGTCGTAGAGACAAATATGTAGAGAACATTGTTCGATTGATGAAATACAAAGCAAAACGAAGTGATAGAATGATGACAATTGCTCACAAGATAGAAGTGCTGGAACAAATGTACAACAGAAATTAGGTGAGAAAACAAGTATAGTGGAATGCATTTTCCTTCTGAAAAAGCAATTTGATTATCAACAAATTATTCAAGACAAGATGAAACACAACCAGAAATTATTTAACAAATAGATAATATGAAGAAGGTATGATAACTAATAAGTCAATCACTCTACAATCGAACCAATCTCTCATAATCAGACTTCATTCTTGTCTTCAACATCATATCATATATGTGAATTCTATTCCCAAACTACTTATATTGTTATGAAGGATATAGTAAACTACTATTGCAACACTACTCTAATAAGATATCAAAAAAACTCATACAAGACAATTTACATGTGTTGGGAGTAATATGGAAGAAAGCTGACGGTGGTCAAACTATGACAGTATTAACTTGTGAAGTTATTGACTGTTGATCTGTGCCATATTAGTAGATACAGACTACTATATGACTGAGGTCAGTGCGATAGCCACGATCAGTTATTGCAGATTTCGGATGACAAGTCTCAGAATTGGTCACAATGGCACAAATGTATTTACTCTATTTCACTCCTTTACAAGTTGTATTTCAGTATTCCTTCATATGTACGTTTCCATAGTGTCTTTTCAAACCACATTACCAATATTGAGCCGTTCAAATGATCACTGACATAACATTACTTAGATTTCATTGTTGATTTCATCTCATTGTGCTAATGTGATGTGGGAATTCGTTCTGACACACGTTCGTTCAACGCTCTAGGTTGATAATGAATAACTTTTAAATCAAAGTGAAGATTCGACGAATAACTAATGTTATGAAAGTAGACTGAAAGTCAGATAGCGGTAGACACACACACACACACACAGAGAGATTCAAGTCATGCTACTTAATAAAGTTTTAAATTATTTCGCGGTCAACTGAAAACAATGAACACTAGCAACTAACAGATAATGTGTACATAAACACCCATTTTGAAGTTGACCTAATTTATAAAATTAATAATCTCATTATTATTTTATAATGGAAACCTAATGAAAAGATAAAGAGACATAAACAAACATATTTTCTTTATTTTAAAGTCAACGAAAACAAAGTAATTGAAACCATACTTTTCACATTTGTAAACTTGTGAAGGTTGGATTGAATTAGAACGTTCTAGAGATAAGATGTAACTAATGTGATATTAGTCGATTTATATCACACGACAAATGCACAATATGAATACAATGGAATGAAAAACAAAACAAGAAGAAAATGTCAGTGATAGTGATAAGAGTGCGATAGAAAGGCTGGAGTGAATCTGAAAAAATATATATTACAGATTAATGTCAACTGGAGTGAGGGATGGATGCTTGTTTCAGTATAGAGCTCGTCAACAGTGCGTTATTATGAATACACCATTAATGGAACTAACAACATTGATCTTAAGATCAATATGTAGTGAAAAGGATTTGTAAAATAAACTGATTTTGAATCACTGCAGAAAAGCTGAATCCTCTATTTGATTAATTTAAACATGTTTTCTCAGTTGTGCCATAATTCTTTCAACAATAACAGTTGTGTTTATCTAAGGCTGATGATATATCTTGGATGGATGAAGCAATCATATTACACAGTGACTTCACTTGCTTTTCACAAATCAGGCAGATAGATGTCATTTTATATCCAAAAGAATAGAAAAGTGTTTTTACGTTTACACTTTAAGTGCTCACAAGAAACTTGTTCTTGTCGCTACTGTTCATCGAACAGAGAAAGTTATATAATCTGTTTTCTCCACGTCTATGTGAGTATGGAAATAAATAAACGTGGAGAAGGTGAACAAATCTAACACAATAAATTGTTGTGAAGTTTAACTCGGTCACAGTCCACAACTTCACAGTCTTCAGTACACGTTGTAATGAAATACATACTTTCATGAGAATATATTGATTGAAAGAGTTGAAACTAGTTAAAAAAAGTCAAAAAATTACACTCAAACTCGGACATCGTTAAGCATAAGTTGATGAATGATTACTGAAATAGAAGGCAACTTACCATGGAGTATATGAGGCTGCTATAAACAAGCATATAACAATTCTGTCACAGAGTTGGAGTGTAGAACGTAAACGCCTAAAATTTTATGAGCAGAAATGTAAACAACACAAAAGGTTGATTGTAAATCAAGATGATTAGGATAGTTCACGTATTAAACAAGACAGAACCTTCATGATACTAATACTGAATCATATACGTATATATAGTTAATCAATTGATTGAAGACGTTTATCAAAGTACGTCAATCACAATGATATGACTTGGAAATTAACTAAGTTTTAAGGCGTAGTTTTTGTGTGCGTGTACGAGGATTAGTGTTAAATAGTGTTAGTTTAAACGATAGGGTGAAAGCATACTATGATTGAGTGATCCTTGGAGATGATCGTGTGGTTTTCTAGCCACTTCTCAGACAGTTAGAATAGTCTCTGTAAATAAGAAAGTATTTTGCAACATAACGAACGATACTTGTTACACTGTAGTGATTTTAGGAGAATCATTAATTTTCTAAGGATTCTGATCGGTTTTGGAATCATAATGGTGTAGGAATGTTATAATATAATCCGATTATTCTGGAAACAAAGTAAATCATGATAGTTGTTTCTTACATAATCTTCTACAGAGTTATAATGATAAATAAACAATAAATAATTTCACGTATGTTGGTCTTCGCCTACCAAGTTTTCATTAGTGAATTTTAAGAAATGTTATGGAAAGGAAATTATAAAAGAACAATCGTTGTCTCCGTAATGATATGAAGAAGTCATGAAGGATAATCATCATTTATATTGAGACTGCAACTTTACCAGCCCATCCATTGTTCGATGAATCAGTAATAAATTGATTTCATTTGCTAATTTTTTATACATAAACTACATTGAAACGAAAAGTCATTGAATCTAGCGTTATATAGTCTATGTATAAAAAGTTAACACAAATCTGAACGTTCTAGGCACTATACCAAGGCAAATCTATCGCGCATTTAATGTGATGAACGATAAAAGCAATTTGATTTTGAATTTCTTACAGAAACAAGAAATAATTTAATGAATCCTGTTTGTCATGTCCACAGATATAACTACTAGAATGAAATTGTAGATAGTAGGGAATATCATCAGATCGAAGGTTCATAAAAGAGTATGCTCCACAATTGTTTTTCCAACCTGAATAGGATAATTGCTTTAACAATACAACAACAATAATGGCAACGAAACTATTCTTACATAATCTTCAGTAGTGATTAAATTCCATGGTCACTGGATGAGACGGATCAGAATCCCATGAATTGCACGAATACATGAACACTGAAGATAAGCCTTGTTGATGGGCATTGGCCGATTAAAAACATGAAATGAAGGCCACCTATCTACTTCTTTAAGTCATCTAACATACGCTACATCTATATAACTTTTCTTGTCTGCATCAGACTGTTACGGTGATGACTAATTGACCTACTTCACGGATAAATTTGAGTTATGTTATGAGTGAGATCTAAACAATGACACTGAACATATCAGTTGGCACTGCTGTCTCTCATTATCATATGACGAAGTACAGGGAACGTCATGAATACCATTGATCATAGTGAACTTAAACGATTACACAACCATTCTATATTACTGAACAAAATCAAATTACTGAGTGAATATTAGGGGATGACTAACTGTCGAAGTATGTGATATAAAAAAAGTACCAACGAGAGGATTGTCAGGCCTTCCTTCCACAATTTAGACGGATGTGATATGAGACTGAAGAGGTATATTTCCTGTTCCATATTACAGTCAAAAGGTTATGGTCACATGAATCATAAGCTCACCACCTAACACAATAATTGAACAAAAAATCTTCCAATACAATGTGTTATGAACAAATCAAAGATGAGATTTTTACAGAGTTAAGGTCTATGTATTTGACGCTGAGTTATATTGTGTATGAGAACTGTTTCTAACATGAGTCCATTGTGGTTTGAATATGTGGTTTATTGGTGAGAATATGACACTTTTAACTACCTATTAATCGATTACCTATTGGTAACCGAAGTTGAAATTATCCTCAAACGTGCTGCATTGTCAAACATTGAAAACACATATTCACTACAAAATTGATTAGTTACTCTGATATATCACTCACGAATCCACTAATCTAATGAGATGAACGGATTCTCAGAATTTTGAGTATTTCAAATTCACGATGTGGATTTTGTCGACAACAAACATGTAAATTAAATTGTGTGACTGGAATAAGGTAATATTTAGTTTATGTCCAATTATCATCAATATTACTGGTTTGTAAATTTGCATTCAAATGTACGTAACATTTGACGGGAAAATATAAGATTGACGTTGAAGATTCACCTGTAAGATTAGTTTGTACTTATTTGGAAAGCTTTTTTTTCTTTTTTCAGTAAAATAATCACGTGAAGTAACGAAGAATATTCATAAACTTATCTATGCAAATAACCTCGAAATAACCTTTACACCTAATGGTTAAAAGTACAAATGATGACTAGAATTGTTTTTGTTTGAAAAAGATGGATGATAGCTAGTTGTGGAAACATGGACACGTGTTTTATCCCATTTCTTCGCGTTACCTGTATGCATTTGTCTTCTAGTATTGATTATCACACTAGGATTCGAATCCGCTAGCTTTCGCTCAAGATCCTCAACGTGTTGTCCTCTGAATACAGATGGATGTTAATTTGACCAACGGTTATGATGTTCATATCTTTAGAAGTAAAAGTTTGAGTAAATGAGTTCCTGATATTCAGACTGTCTTCACGAATGAATGCTATGTTGTTATTGTTTCAACTTCAAAGAGTATGAAATCTGTCAGTTTCAATAACAAATGTCTAAATATCTATCCTGTATAAACAGAGTCACTCTCATGATACTTAATTCTGTACGGAGAGCTATGTATCACTTTAAAAATCGTATTTCTGTCATTAATGTCCGTTTTTAAGCTGGTGTCTATTGAGAATGTCGCCAACTTACTTTGATTTTACTTTATAGCACAGGATGAGAACTGAGCTAATCCAAACTTTTCATAGACTTTACAGTTTCATTCAATTTTAAGTATAAGGCCACATGTGATCACTGGATCTTAGATAATAATCAGATGCATATACATACTCTGACTGTGGTACTCGGACTTTTCTAATGTGATAACACAATCAAGCTACATTCATACACTAATTTCTATTCGTTATTGTTCTTTTTATTATGCAAACTTTACATTCTCTATCACTTGACAACCTCATTGTTATTGTGTGGCGCATGTGTATTCGGTGCCGCCTTGTACCAATCTTTATGTGTTCAAATCAATCAATCAATCATTTAAATCAGACTACATTGGCTGAAACTTTTGTTTCTTTATCTTACCATGTCAGACAATGTGGCCGAATAGCAGTAATGACAAAAGCAGAAAGTTAGCGATTCAAGGTAATGTCTTGCGGCCATCTGTGATGTGTTATATCTTAGTGAAGATTAAATTACGGGTAACTTCCGAGGACTATTAGTGGACTAATATTCTATAAATATTCTTATTGTATAATTATTCAGTAATCAGATTATGTATATTTATATCCCTCTTATTATAAGCTTCATTTTGACCTATAAATTATTATTGTACTATTTGCTTTCCCTAAATTATGCTCAGTTTGTTAACTACTGCCTCCCATGTTCACAGCCACTTTTTGGCTTTATTGTGTACAAATGTTGTTTCCTATTTTATAGTGCGTTGCGGTCTGTTTGTTTGATATATAAACATAGTATGTTTGAAATATATGATTCGCATAGTGGAAGCTGGTATTGGTGCTCTGGACTCAAGTGGACGGGCTAGGCGGACATAGGAACAATAAGGACGCCAGGCTGCCCATACCGGTCGAATGTCATTGTTTTGGCACAGTGCTAAGATTGTATAAGTCGTATTTTGATTGGTGGATAAATCACGTGATAAAAATCCGGACATAAAGTCACAGTATAATGGGACGTGATGACAGTAAGCTGTTTCTCTTAGATAGCTACCATCTCGAGAAACATTTACTTTTCATTAACGGAAGGATGGTTTAGGAAACTTAAATCATGTAACTATCATACGTTACTTTACCCCACAGGTTACTGATATTAGCGATTAGGCCTTCAAGGTATATAGCTAAAAAATCTAAAACCATTCACATAAGCAACCATCCAACGGACAATACTCCCAGGTTATCAAGACCAACCATAAATCAGTTTTTTTTCCAGGTCCCACAAGAAGAAGTATCTTTCGACGCTATAGGCAGCTAAAAAGTGACAAATCACCATATACTTCTCTGTGGCATAACATAGGATTGATTAAATACACAAATACACCTTTAGATACCCACAATGTTTCATATTAAGTAATTCATAATTAACATCTAAGATATAATTGTTTTTGTCACATTACTTTTCCATTAAGAAGTAGAAGCAAATATTCAAACTATATTCTTAGTTGAAACATTAAATTACAATTAATGACAGTTGTTTTACAAAAAAAAGGTAATAATACTAATCATAATCCATTACCTTATTCTTTAAAAAAAGGTTGCATGTGTGTGTGTCGGGGGGGGGAGATAACCCTTAATCAGTTTCTAAATAATTATGAATTATGTACAAATCTAAAGTAGGGAAATGTAATTTATCTTTTACTAATGTATATGACATTTCACAAATTGTACTTGGAGAATAACCTAAAACGAATATCCTTTTTTTCTACTTCTTCTAATAACTGAAACATTAGCATAAAATGGTCTAAATATAGCATAAATAGAATGTCAAATTTTATCGTTAGTGTATTAGTATACTGCTCAGAAATGGTAATGAATTTGTAAGGGTGAAATACAAGAGGACAAAGAAAATAAGAGAGGAAAATAATGTAAAAAAGAAGTAAATGAATAATCATATGAGTATTTTTGTTTGAAAAATATATTAGTTAGGGAATTTAACAAACAAGAAATAGTTCTTATGGTTAGATAGCTGATCGAATAGAAATTTGACTGGTATTCTATAAACTGATTGTTATAAAACTGTTATAGAATTTAATCAAAGATAGATAGTGGCTAGAGTAATGGAAACCAAGAAGCGCGTTTCGTCCTGTTTAGGACTCGTCAGATGAATGTACCCACACTTCAAAGTTGATGTTCACTCTGGGACTCGAACTCGGTACCGTAGGAGGTGGTTATCACCACTCAGTAGCTAAGTGGATAACACGATGGTGTTTGAAGCAAATGGTATTGGGTTCGAGTCCCAGAGTGAACATCAACTCTGAGATGCAGGTAAATCCAGCTGATGAGTCCCAAATAGGACGAAACGCGCGTCACACATTCCACTACTATCCAATATCTATCTTTGCTTAGAATGCTTGTGAATTAAGGCGATATCGACGCAATACGTAGAGTATGCACATATGCCAATAAGAGACTGATCAATTGCTGTCCTAAACATCAATGGGAAGATTCGAGTAAACAATACGAAGTGAATTTATGTCATATAATTTATTTACATGGTTTTGTGAAGATTTCGTACATTTTATGAAGATGATTTCCTTTATATGGTTAGCATCACGAATTGAACTTAGTTCGGTAACTGATGAGAACCGAAAACACTGAGCGTCTATTCCATCCTAGAATGGGACTTTACACGATACATGGTCAGTTTTACTGGCCATACCTTCGCTCTAAGACTCCAAAGTTTAGGCGCTCTCCGCAAAACCTAAAGGTTTTCGGTTAGACCACCGATGGAGTCATGAATATAGTAGAAAAAGTCCCATACTAGTATGAAATAACTATACAGTGATTGCTAGTCTTCAATAGTTTTCAAACTAAGATCAGTTAGTGAAATGACCTGTAAAATTCAGCAATCTAAGCAAACCGTTTACACCAGTAATATCTTTCATTGTGGTTTTTAACATTACTTCAGTCAATATCTTTCCACACTTTCCATCAAATATAAATCTCAGTTAATTATGATGCGAAAGGTCATATCAAATTTCATACAACCACTAATCACATTCTAACATACGTATAATTATCAGTACACGGTTGTGGAAATTGTTGAGTTATAATTGAGATAATCATATGATTATTTTAGTAGTTGAATTCACGAGTCATTTGAAGCTATACGACCATGGAAAACCTGGAAGCACTGGACAGCCGTTTCGTCCTATTGCGGGACTCCTTAGCAGTGCGCATCCACGATCCCGCCTCACGAGACTCATGGATGGTTGAAGTTAGACATTAACACCGTTAGATCCCGGCCGGCTCAGCGGTTTAATGGTTAAGCGCTCACGCTCGAGACTAATAGGTCATGGGTTCGAATCTCGCGAGGAGGGACCTTGGATGCGCACTTCCGAGGAGTCCCACGATAGAACGTAACGGTCGTCTACTGCTTCCAGGTTTCCAATGGTGGTCTAACATCAATCAGTTCATGATCTCAATTAAAAACTTAATAATCTCCACAACCCTATACTGAAAAAATATATTGTTAGATTATAAGAATCACAATGAATAAAGATTTTGTGATAATATTCAAGGTGATGTATTTACTATACGAGTCAAAGAACAGAAGTTCAACAATATAGCTCTTCATAATTAAAAGTATGTTCGTAAATACCATTTATTTGAACTGGTGTACTCGGAAGTTTGTTAGTTTCAATGTTTGTTTTTTTTTAAAACAAGAAATCATTGAATAATTCTGTTCTCAACAATGCACATCAATCATTCTATACCGGAAGACATTCACACGTATCATAATGATTATAATAATTTGACATTAATTATTTGTAAATTTGAAGGTTATGGCAAAAATAGAAACAGTCAATCAATATAATCATTTAGCTACTTATTTACTCTTAAGAATTTCAATGACTAAATTCAAGGTTTGAATTCTGTTCTACCTAAAGTCCGGGTTTAGTTTAGACAATTGTATAAAATATCATTCGCTCTTAAATATCTCGTGAATGAGTTAATTTATTTATTTAATATTCGACTTTGTAATAACATCTTGGTTATATACTACTGAATAACTTTATACCAGGTATCTAAAATATATATCCAATACTGTTAATTAAGAAATGGAATCTATTTAATTTAGAGATTGAAATATTCCCAACTAATCCTTTATTAGAATACAACAAAATAATTGGGCATAAAAAATTTTTTCTGCTAACAATGATTTTGTTTAGCTCAACTGACATTACATTGTACATACAAAACAAAAAAAAAAAGCAAAAGCAAATCAAGCGCATACGCTTACATTACCTTATCACTTATAACCTGTCAGCTTGTATCGTGATAAATGTTAGATACATAAGTTAGATACATAAATTGATTGACGATATGATAAATTTCTAAATGATAGAAACATGTTTGATTGGTTAGTTTTTGGGAGAAAACAAAACAAAAACAAAACATAACAAATTCGACAATCGATTCACTGAGTTTATATTATATAAAGGTATAAAAAGGAATAAATAGATGAATAGGAAGAAATATTATGGATTAAATCACTTAAAAAGAAATCTCTGAATCTATATAATAACAAACGAATCCTATTCCAAATAGATACATATAACAAATTACCTTTGGTTAAAAAATAATCATCATCATTTACATCACACACACACACACACACTCATAATCAGGAAATTCTTAAGATCCAAAAAGATGTATATAAAGGTACTTAGAAATGATGAAACATTTAGTTATTTCAACGATGACCTTGACTTCATGAAAAATTAGGAAAGGAAGAAAATATTTCATTTTATTGATTTTGAAATCAGAATTTATTGAATGGATGAAAATTAAGATCAGATCATAAGTATAATAATGATCGATCAAGGGAATATTTGTTCTATATATATATATATATATATATATCTTTAATGGTAATAGAATTACTGTTAAACAACAGCACAAGATTCATAAGATAATAAGAGATTATTCAGAATGAAATAGTAAATTAAGTGATTTAGATTGTCGAGCTTGTACTACATTACAAGGATGAAAAAAACCTTGCATATTTCATACATCTTACTAAGTAACAAGATTACCCGGTTAGTATGGTGAAAAAGTACTGTTTTAGTTTTAAATCGAGTTATTGGTGTACCAGGTAACAAACTATCAATGAAATTCAAACAAACATGAAGGTTAGATGGTAGTTGGAGGTAGTCGACAGGAAACCCTGGACCCGGGTTTCGTGCTACTTGGCACTCGTCCGTAAAATGTACCTGTAATCTTGGGGGAACTGGTGCTCCCTGGTCACATTGCAACATCATCGATAGCATTCGATCTGCACTAATAAGGACTAGACACGCATGACAATGATCGCCACCCAGTGATCAATCAATTGTGAAACATGAAAGTTACTTGGTAATAAAATATAGACTGTAGCTGCTGCCTTGATGTGATAGCCTAACTTGTCTGTGGTGATAACCCAATCGAGCTAATATGGACTGTAACACTTATTCCAGAAAGGCAAAACTAAAAGCAGTAACTTAAGGTTCAAAATCAAAGTCATATTGATGATTACACTGGAGTGTAATTGCAAAAAACGTTTCTCTTAGAACACCAACATCTACAGCAGTGCTGCCTTTCCTCAAGGGAGAAAGAGTTAGGAAGGGTCAACTCTAATATTAGTGCACTTCACTTTACCCTACAGATTTTCATTGCATACAACAAGGCCTCTAAAGTGCGGAGCCAACACACCAAGAACCTCTTGCGAAAACCCATGTGTGACCTATCTCAAACAGTTGTCTATCGAGTCAACTTGCCAAGATAACAATGAAACTCACAATCCAGTTTTCTTTCTAGGCCACTCAAAAAGAAGTGCTCATTTACAGAGTATGCAATCGGGAAGTAAAAACCGCCAAAGTACCTCTAAGATCACTTGAATTGATTATTTACATACTTGATCAACTCCAAAATACATGGATGACAATGAGTAACACAAACTTAACAAGAATAATTTAGAAACAGTCGGTGGATAGAAATATGTAGAGAAGTGGCAATTAATGAAGTCTATTAGGTTGAGTTCATATCATTATTTTTTGTTTGAAAACATTAGTACAAACAAGAAAACCATAGTGTTAATTTACTAACGAGAAAATATTCAATCAAGATCTTGTTAACCATTACTTGCATAATAAAACGGATAACAGCAAATACATTAATGGAAGCTGAGAAATGGAAGTGGGTGTATGAACCATGACAATTCTATCACAATGATGTTTTGCAGACAAAAAATAACAACAAAATAATCTTGATATCATAATAAGTTTACATTCTCTAGGAAATTTACTACACTATTATCATCATTACTACATACAGTGATATGTACTACTATATATAGTAGCGCTGTTAAGTCGATCATTAACAAAAGGAAACATACTACTACAATTCAGTAGTTAATGTATAATATGCAATAACAATATTCATGTCAACGTTAACATTTCCGCTACCATCGGAAAGTTACTAAAAAAAACAACCCCAAAATGAATGAACAGATAGACAAGAATGAACTACTTCAGTATATAGTATTAATTGCAGCTTTTAAATAATAATAATATAAATAGTTAAAGAGTAAAATGATAGTGTTGATTTTCTTTTTTTTTCAAATGGTTCCCTATAAAATAGCCTTAATAGTGTTGATTATAATCGTGGTAAACTACTAGTGAAATTGAATCAAACATCAAATGTACCATATGAATAGTTCATTTCAATAAGAAATACAAAGAAGTCAATTAAGATTCCATTAGAAAATCTTCAATTTATAACAAATCGATAGCGGTAAATAACAGTAGAATTTTATTTCAGTAATCACTTGTACATGGTAAGTAATCATTTTGAATATTATGGACAGATATTTTTAGATTAGTAGATATTAGCAAATTGATTAAACAATGAATACAGATGGATCATACTAGTTATCAATAATCATGGGATAAAATAAGTGGATGATAATCTCTTATTTTACATGTATAGCAGTTCAAATAAGGTAGACATATAGTTAGAAGTCTAAAAGGTTTCATTATTAAATGATTGAATCTGCAATTACTAAATACAAAGTTCGAATGTCATTCCATTGACCTCTGTACGAAAGAAAATTGTTAAATATCACTGGCAGTTTCATACAATAAATATATGACTTAAGGTCGAGGACACTCATTTATGCATAACTACTGATTAGATGAGTACATCCGTAACTAAATAAGCACTAACAAACTGTTCAATAATTAAGGACATACGTCTCGTCCTATTTGGGACTTATCAACTAGATGTACTTGTATTTCGTTGTTAATGTTCATAGTGAAACGCGAACCCAGTACCCTTCTTATATGTGCATTCGGAGCGTCTTACCTCAAAGTTATCATTTAGTCACATTTTTATCCAGTAGATAGAAACAAAGACCCTGATATCTAGACTGTTGTCAGATGAAATATTGATTCATAGTATGAATTATACCAACAAAAAATTTATCACATTTTTAACTGTTCATTAATACATTCCTGGATTAGTGACGATATAATTTGGCAAGCAGATATGAAGTTATATTATGTGAATATAAAATAATAAAAAATGTTTATGATAATAAGAATAGCATTCTAAGAAGGAAGTGTCTGTGTTTCGACAAGAAGAAAGAATAATGAAGAACTGATAAATAGTGATAGTTACTTTTTGAGGATAACAGTAAACTGAATCGTTATTGACAGTTCGCTTGTCAAGTTTTTATATTTCTTTAATTACAAATTTCTAGGTTTTCAGTACAGGAATTCAATGAAATACAAGTTAACATTCGATTTATAAACTGTTATTATATCATCTGTTTTCAGATAGTTGTACTTCAATCATAATTCTAGGATTATAGTTTTTCCACCAGAAATGCCCAGTTTTTAGAATACATTGCAATCACCAAATAATAACTAACTGTTTCGAGATCTTGAACATTCTTCAAGAAAGATGCTGAACGAGTATTGTAGTGAACGGGAACACAATCGAGGACAACAAAATGTATTCGAACATAAATGAATAACTTTTTCAAATCTGAGAACCATACAGTAAATACTTCATTTGCAAAATGTCAATCAATCATCTGAGACTTGACTGTCCCTTCTTTTCCACACCAATCATTTACTGTTCTCGTTCTATTTTCATCGATCTTCTTAACCTCTTGACGCCAGAAATTCCACCTTCGATTGGTGATGCATACTACTTATATCTGTCGATATCAGCACTATATATATATATATATATATATATATATATATATATATAACAAATTCTTCTTAGTGACCTTTTAAATTTTTGATAACGAGTTTTATGAAATAACCGTTATGTATTACAGTTCTCTTGTTATTTTTCAGATAATCATGGTGACATATGTTGAAAATATAATATTAATTAGAAAGGGCTTGGAGGTGGGTTTGACAACAAGTCAATGGGAGTTAGATAATCGTTAAAAACAATTAAAATCTAAATGAATGTTACGAAATTATTGGCTGAACAGGCAGCAAACTCTAGATCTCGAACCTTGAATGCTAGTCCATGATGCAGAAACTAGATTTGAAAAAGACTGATAAAACAATAGACACTTTACTCAATGATAAACTATTTACTACTATATATTGAATCCTCAGTATAAACTTAATCAACATACTAGTTGAAACGACCAGAGGAACCCCATGCACTACCGGAGACATGAATTTATAGTAGTATTGTGGTGTGCGCTACTTATATTGACATAAGTAGTAGATGATGTTAGTCATGAACAGAATGTCTGGCAGCAGAGAGACAAGAGGATCAAACAGTAAAGAATGGAAACAGAATGCAATTTGTATGAAAATGCAAGAACAATGAAGTCTGGGTCATTATGAGACAATTGATGGACATTTTGCAAATTAAGCATTTACTTTATGATTGTTAGATTTTATTAACAAGTCCTGTAATTTTGTGTCAGATACATTCGACTGTCACAACGCGTGTTCTGTTCACTAAGGTATATTATCTGCAAACAAATTCCAAAGAGCATTTGTAAAATTACCTTTAAAAGAGACCTAAATTTATATTTTACAAAGCTGAATATTAATATTAGGAATATCATACTTCCTACAAAGGTTTCGATCTATTTAAGCAACTTTCTAAAACTACACTGACAATAAAAATAACGGTTTGTGTCGACCTTAAGTATCAAATTTATCTGAAATCTCAATAAATATTTATTTCCAGAATGGGATTTGTGGAGATTTCAGTAATTTTAATGGTTGAATTCATGAATCGATCTAAGCTAGACCACCATTAAAAACCTGGAAGCACTGAACGGCCGTTTCGTCCTAGTATGAGACTCCTGATTGGTAATCTGAATTAGAACAATTAGTCCCTTTGATAAATTTCGATAATGCAATGCGAAGACGTAGTTTATCAGAATTATGTCTAGTTGACCTTTTAATTTTCATATATAAATGTTCTTAACAAGTATATGTGTGATCAGATTGTTCGAAATGTATTGCGTAAATATATCACATAATTCTGATAAACTACGTCTTCTCATTGCATTATCGAAAGTCTGAATTAGGTCGACTCATGAACTCAACTGTTAAAATACTCAGTTGTTAATTCCTTAGTGCATTAGTAGATGCTGTTTATGAATTAGGTAGAAATCAAAGGTTATTGTAACTAAAATAAGATAGATTATAACTTAAAACTAATCATAGTTGAGGTTCAATCATTAACTCCAGGTTTTAATTATGCGAAAGAATGCACAATCTTATGATCTTTTTGCCAGTATGACAGCCGCTAAAATATAAGGTTGAAAACTGCTTACATGAAACAGATCTATTAACTATTCTTACTCATTCAGTAGACAAAGTTTATTATTAAACACGTACAAACAATCTATTCGTTCATTCATATGCTACCACATGAGAAAAGGATCACGAACAAATCTATTATTGTAATTCATTTTTTATCAGCCTAAAGAAATGAAGGTCCCTTCTTTTCTAATCATAATCCATCTAACTTACAAAAGGGTTCATATCATAGATGATACAAGTAAATAAAATTTACCAATGAAAAATAGTCCTTGATAAGTATCTGTGGTTTTACTGAAAAGCCTAAAGTGTAGATAAAATGTTTACCGAATAAACTAAGCTGATGAATAAATTGCACTTTTGGATATAAATATAAAGATAATTGATCTGCTACTAATTTACGATAGTGTAGACCAAAGAATGTAAGACTTGTTCTCTATTCTGAGTGATAAATAATGCCTAGCTTTAAAATTCCATGCAGGAGAAGTGGTGTATGAATTTGTGCCTTTGAACATATTCGTATACATAATATGTGTATGAATATCATACCATATATATATATCGCTTGCACTGTGTAAACTTTTCATTAATACAGACGACAAGTTTTCATAACAAGCAAACGAGCCAAGGCAGTTGTTAAATAGTAAAAAAGTTTCTAAGAGGATAAGAATCGCAATAAATATAAGATCTGTCTTTACAAGAATCGACTTCTGTTAACTATTAAAACTGAGAATAAGTTTGAATTCGTTTGAACAAACCTAACATATTAAGATGACACAAGTATGTAAGTAAAACTGATGGGATTTTAAAATAAACGGAATTAATTTATCATTAAAAAATGAAACATTTTGTGAGAAAATCATGTAAAAAATGTTACTTTAAATGCCAAAAATATGTCATTGAATTAATTTGGTATGGCTTTTTAATGAGAGAAGCCACTTAAAGATATAGCTGCCAAATACGGATACATATAGAAACCTCATCACTCGAGGTCAGAGATGTAAACTTTATGTTAAAGAAAGTGTAATTCACACTTTTAAAAAGCTACCAATTTAAGCGGTTTCACAAAAAAATTTCCAAGTGACTAGTTTTAACCATATTTACCATATTCTAATTTAATAATACGCTAAACTTACCCATTAATATAGAACAAAGAGAACAAATGGAAGACAGAAGATGCAAAGAAGAGTGAGACAATGGCAAGACCATAAACGATTGCCGCCACTGATTTAGAATATGTATCTGCCTTTGAATACAGTCTAATCATTCCAGCAACACCAAGTGGAACACATGGAACGTGTGATATGCAGTTAGCTAAATGTTCAACCGTCGTTGGATGATAAGCTTTACCAGGTTGAGCTGGAGAATTTTTCCATCTATTATCAAACCAGGAGAAAATTTAAACAATTGTAAGATATAAAACATGGTCTACGTCAAGGAAAAATGTTGAGTATACTATAGTAAACTTTAAGCATTGTAAAACTGTAGTCAGGGGATGTTATAAATAACATGACAATAGCTTACAGTGCTTTTAATTGAGATGAAAAATGTACAACTGCAAACGTTCCTAACAGTTTGAAACGCTGTGTGTCTCTCTGCAAAACAAACAGCTAGTGATATTCTAAAACTTTCCTACTAAAGTAATACAATTCAAAATATCAATACATTTAGTAGTTAGTACGAACTTATTATAAAATACCTCAAAACCATGAGAGTAAACTCAATTTTTAAGCACTTCCACGAAACCAGTTAAATCTCTGCAAGAGAACCACGAATAACACAAGACTGTGTTCGAGTCTGTATTTAATGAGTCACAGAATATCCAGAGCATCCGCTGATTATAGCCAAATGCTTTAAAAGTAAGTTAAACTACTATCAGAAAATCCCACTTTGAATCTAATTTTCACCACTCTATTGGTAAACGGTTGCATTTATATCTGTGCATTACTACTTCTCACCAGTCTATTTTGTTGAGATGTTCAGGAATTCAATGGGTGCATTGAGTAGATAGAATCAAATCTCGTACGACATATATACTTACTAACCACGTTTAACCTCTTTTGGATCACCAGGCTTTCGTGCTTAGGATATGAAAAGTTGGAAATTTAAATATATTTAGGATAAATGATGATAACTAATTATAAATGCATTCACTTAGTCTGAGCCCCGTAGAAACAGTTAGAAATAATTTTATTAACTAAATCATGATTCGTGGTCAGAACTTAAACAAATCGACCAGAAATCAATTGCGCCAACATACGTCCACAAGAATATGCAATATACCCAACCTTAGATACTGTCTGATTTCATATCACTTTAGTTCTTGAATTCATCAATCGTCGACGATTGACAATATGGATCCTTATCTCATCCTCGGATAACTTGATATCACCACACGCATAACAGTTGTTGGAATAAACCTATACATAGTGGGGCTGTAATTCATTAATCTAAATATTTGTTTCTGCATGAATACTCACACAAATCCTGTTTCAGTAGAATATAACAACCAACGATTGAGAAGTCTGGTTTCTGCAGACTAGAGTATAAAAAATAACAGAGAATGATCTTTACATCGCAGCAATTAGACCCATAAGTTTGAAGGGCTTTAATAAGCGGATGCACAATCTCATGGCCGAGAATTAAGGAGTTTGTAAAGAAAGTACATATTGTTGGTAAGATAAACGTGGGAAACTGCCTATTATGGCGATAATTCACAAAATATGACAAAAATCACTTAAGAATACGCTTACATACCTCCAAGTTCTCCCCATATTGCACATATGAACTTCATGCGGAAACTATACGAACATAGGTGAGCAAGTTCATAACTTGCACCTTATCCATCTGTCCTTGAAACTTCAGGGTCCGAGTGTCCAATAACCTTGCGACGAGCTCAGGTTAACCCGTCTATTGCTTTACGCTCGTTATTTTGACAATGAATTATGGTCCCAGGTTTTCGATGTCGTTTAATGTGGGTATTTTGTCCTCTTGGATGAACTAATACTCGTAGATGAAATATTCATCGAATATGAGTACCCAGCTCCCAATTTTGGGGAAGCCGCTATAGTAAACTGTGGGGAAATTTTGAGGTTTGCCGTTTCCCCTAAATTTCCCCAAAGTTGGGAGCTTGGGTGCTTTTGTTATATGCTAGTGAATTTACTAGGATCAATAGCTATCATAGTAAGATGTAGGGGACTGGTTTGCTAGAATATAAAGAGTTGTAAAATTCAAAGTGAAGATGAGTAAAGAGAAGATATGGACAGAGTCAATAAATGATTTTTTTTCGCTAAAGGTGTGAACTGCCGAGTCGAACAAATAGTCATGGATATAACATACAAAATAATAGCGGGAATAGTAGTGATGGTAATGAGTGGTTACGAGGCATGCATCAGGCAAGACTGTTCCAAGTGGAGGAAGGCAAACGGTTCTTGAGTGTAAGTTATAGTCGTCAGCGCTGATGTCGACCTCATTAGTTTCTCTGGACACGTTTTTGCTGAAACCGCTCGGTCAAGCATTCTCACCAGGTCACAACTTGGCACTCCGTAACACCCATCTCTTTCAACTATAAATTAGCTCAGATCATATACTTCTCGACACACTGATCTTCTCCCCAATATATTTTGGAACACCTTCACTCCTCAAATTTGTTTTGACTGATTTTGAGACCTTCGATTAAAAATTTTTGTGGATCACAGCAAAATCAAGTACTGAATATCCATGGCATCTTCAGTGATGGGCACCAAAGTGATCTGGCATAGTGAACAATCTTCACGACTGTTGCTAAGGCTTCGTATATCAGCTGCCCTGATAACCGTTATTAAGGAATGCCCGGCAGCGTAGGAATTCAGAAGGCAACACAAAGTGTCCACCACTGATTTTTAATGAACAGCATTGGTCAATATGGCACGAGCACATCAAGTGAATTCGAGAAGGTTGAGATCATGAACCGATTGATGTTAGACCACCACAATTGAAAACCTGGAGGCACTGGACGGCCGTTTCGTCCTATTGTGGGACTCCTCAACAGTGCACATCCATGATCTCGCTCGCGGGATTCGAACTCAGGGCCTCCGGTCTCGCATGCGAACGCTTAACCTACTGGACCACTGAGCCGGCATCCAATGGTAATAGTTTCTAACATCAACCAACTTCCGTTGTACTGGGGTAGATACCTGTCTCTATCCGACGAGGACTAGCTCCACTGGTCACAGCTCCTCACTAGAACTCCGAGAATTCCCTCATGAAACTAGTCACTAGTGAGCACACGTTGATTACTAGTATAGGGGTTGTGGAGATTATTAAGTTTTTGATTGAGATCATGAATCGATTGATGTTAGACCACCACAAGTGAAAACGTGATTGAGCGTTCTCACGAGAGACCGTAGGCCTTGGGTTCGAATCCTGCGAGCGAGATCGTGGATGCGCACTGTTCAGGAGTCCCAAAATAGGACGAAACGGCCGTCCAGTGCCTCCAGGTTTTCAATTGTGGTGGTCTAACATCAATCGGTTCATGATCTCAATCAAAAACTTAATAATCTCCACAACCCCTATACTAGTAATTCGAGAAGGGATGATAACATAAGCGAACCAGCAGATACACAGGCGAATTAAAGGTCGGATGAAGAACTGAATGAAGAGCAGAATAAATTAGTAGAACTCAAGCGCATTTAAACATCACAGAGGAAGTTTCAACAGGCGACTTAAGCAACTAATATTTTGGCTATAGGTAGGGATCTGTGTGTAGACTGTCACATTCGGTCAATCAAAAACGTTCATACTGACATGAAAATAACTGCTATGTCCTAAAACCCATCAATTATCACGTGAATAAATTGCCAATCAGAACACCAACTGATATGACCTTGGTCCTGTGCCAAACTCATGATACGTTAACCAGTACGAGCAGCCTAGGGTCAACTCTGAGTCCTTGTTAGTTCTCCCTGTCTCACCCTTCCCGTTGAGTCCAGAACATCAAAATCAGCTTACACTGTATGGATCGTATATTGAATACATACTTGGTCTACATACGAGCAAATGAGACCGAATTAAACCGTAAAATAGAAAGTAACAGTTATACAGGATCAAGTCAAAAGAGGCTGTGAGGGTAAGAAGCTGTAACTAATAGGTTGAGAAAGACTTAAGAATAATAAATCGTATAATAGCAGTCAGTGGGTCTAATGAAAGCTTATGATGATGGGATTATGGATATACATATAATCTCGTTACCTGATAGTTATCGAATCAAGATATACGTAATAATGGTTCATAACTAATTCCCGGCAGTTACCACTCATTCATTCCTCTTTTGGATATAGCAATAACACCACGATATACAACCTGTTACTGTCCGGATAACACTGTCTGTTATCTGAGTTAGTTAAAAGGTATAACAACAGTAAAGGAAGACGAACTTAAGCGTAAAAGAAGTACTATACTGGAACAACAAATTGTAAAGTATGAATCTCTTCCATGCTTTTACACATCGTGATATTATTTTTGAGTTCTCAAATTTTTCGCATACTTATGAATTTTATCCTTATCAATGCCATAATACGCAATTAAACTACCAAAGATTGAAACTCATGTCATACTAGCTTGAAAATATTAAAGCCCGGTTCTGCAAGGTTCAGCCTGACTTCCACTAGCATTGCGAGACAGACCTTGTGTGCAGTTCCTCACAGTAGTAGTAGAGGCACTACCACTTTATTTCAGCAGGTACGTTGTACTCATTTTGTTTGCTAGTGATAGTTCTGAACCAATGACATTTTTAAAAACAGCGTCTTTAAACGCGGAGACCTAGCTCTTCAATAATGTTGAATTGCAACTTAGGTAATCAGCAGGAATGTTAGTAAGTGCGACCAAACTTTTGACCAAAACCTTTGAGCTGACTCTTTTTATCTAAACATCCTCAACAAGCGTAATGAGCTCATGCTTCATATCGAATAACCCTGTTAATAAACTAGATGGATCTGCTGACAGGATTCTGGCGAGCACCAGAACCCTCAGCATCGAAGTTCGTTTCGCCAAGATAAAGCTTAAGTCAACACAAAGTAAGGTTAGTGGTCTGTTCGATCCTCTCACTTTTTTAACCTTCAAAATGACAGCAGACGCCACAGAACTCCTCCAAAAAGCTCATGGCTCTAAAGATTGATTTTCAGACCATGAAGTATGATACTTTGATGGGTAGCACCAATCTATATATTAGGCAGTATAGCACTTTCAACACCCTGTGATTATCTTAGAAATAACAATATTTACTGGCCAAACACTTCCAGCTTTTTTATCTGGTCTTCAGATTAGTATTCCCATTGACAGTCCTAATTAATATATACATTTTTATGCTGAAACAATATAGATGCAGATGGCTCGTCTCGTATGGCTCCATTGAACAGTTTTCAAGAGCTCAATCTTTTCAAACTAATTTAGCCTTGAAAAGAAGACACTGTACGAGTTGTCATCGAAAACCTTAAAACCATTACGATTTCAGCACAACAACACAAAACATATTTGTGACAATAACAAGAATGACGGTTGTTGGATTAAAGACACAGATACTTCCATTTCATTTCAGTTCAATCACAGTGGTTCAAAGTTCAAAACACTAAATTACAAACACTAGACATTTTCAGTATAAGATTTCACTGTCATTCTTAATCACAGGGTGATACTAAAATTTTAATTCGGAAAATGTAGACATATAATTAGAGTTGAATAATCAGTATACAGTTACGTTTGGACAGTGAGTTTACGAAAAGCATTCCTATTTTATTTTTCACGATTATCATTTACACTTCAATAACATTTCGATCAATTTATTTTGCGTACGAAACAACTGAATAATGTAGACTACACCCTGATAGATTACAGTAAGTTTCTATGTTGAAATTGCGAAAAGGAAAGTTATATAATGTTAGCATAAAACCGTTGACGTAGGTTATGTAGATGAAAATATTAGCAACATTCTTCAAAATATTTTTTACATGTCTTTCGATAACCTTCTCACTGAGCGTTAACAGAAATAATCAACTCCCATTTACTTTCCTCAATTTCCACAAGTACGTGAAAAGATGTATTGAAAGTCGAAATCAAGATCTGTCAACACAAAATCACTTAAATCAAAACTAACTCAGATGATCACATCCAAAGACAACTAATTAAACATACAGTAAGTATACTGATAATATCATTTAGCCGAAGAGTATATTCCATAAGAGAATATTCATAAATTCATTGATTTCAATAAACGACAATACCACTAGATACATCAATTACCGTTCGTAATTAAACTAACACAAAGTTTGATTTGTCCTCATTTATAAAAAAATAAATAGAAAATCTAAACATTTAATTTAACTATCAGTATGGGGTTGTGGAGATTATTAAGTTTCTGGTTGAGATCATGAATCAATTGATGTTAGACCACCGTTGGAAACCTGGAAGCACTGGACGGCCGTTTCGTCCTAGTATGGGACTCCTCGGCAGTGCGCACCCACGATCCCGCACTCCGCGGGATTCGAACCCAGGACCTACTGGCTTCGCGCCTGAGCACTAGCTTCGTGAGGGAATTCTCGAAGTTCTAGTGAGAAGTCGTGACCAGTGGAGCTAATCCATGTCGGGTAGAGACAGGTATCTACCTCAGTACAATGGAAGTTGGTCGCGCAATTTCGTGGATTGGTTGATGTTAGACACTAACACCATTGGATGCCGTCCGGCTCCGTGGTCTAATGGTTAAGTGCACAGGCGCGAAGCCAGTAGGTCCTGGGTTCGAATCCCGCGGGGTGCGGGGTCGTGGATGCGCACTGCTGAGGAGTCCCATACTAGGACGAAACGGCCGTCCAGTGCTTCTAGGTTTCCAACGGTGGTCTAACATCAATTGATTCATGATCTCAACCAGAAACATTTAATTTAATATAAAAAAACTCGAAAAGCAATCAACTGCATACAAAGTGCATACGGACATAATGATATTTTTTGTAGATTAAACGCTACTTGTTATATCTGGTCATCTCTGATTGTTATGTTGGAATCGCTTATCACTTATACTTGTAAAGCAAGAAACCACTGCAACTTCCACGACTTGAAAGTAAGAACACAAAGATTGTTGCAAATGAAGATTTATTAACGACAACAACGACGACGACCCTAATCGAAAATTCACTCATTCATATATCGATTTACATACCTATTTTTGATTAATAATTAAGATGAAATCGCATATATGATAAATACTTAGGGTTATAACAAATCATATGCTGAGTATATTTTATGTTAACTTAATACAAGAATATCGTTGCTATACAGAATAAAATGTCATACGGGAAAACAAAACAAATACGGAAGTAATGCTGACCGAAAATCATTAATAAGTAAATCAATCTAATTTTCTTCTCGTCATACCACATAAACAGTTTAGTGAGATGATTTATTCAGTTACGTAGAAAATGCTGATTCTGATGTGCTTTTAGTTCCCCAATTCATTTTAGGAAATTGTTGGACTTAGATTGCGTTTGGATTTTATACAATTAAACTCCGTTACAAGATGCAATTGGTGGAGTTCTTGTGAGACATAGTGACTGGTGCAGTTTAACAATATCAGGTAAGAAACATTTATTCATTGTAAGCAATAGAAGGAGGTCATGCACAGTTGTGAAATGATCAAAGTTTCACATTAAAACATATGGATCCTGTCCCAGTAATTTAGGGGTTGAGCGTTCATTCACGAGACCGAATGGACGATCGAGCATTGTAGCTTTGATTGCATGGTCGTGTATGTGCGCTATTGAGGAGTATCATGTAAGAACGAAACGGATATCCAGTGCTCGAATGTTTCCAGTGGTGATTCGAAGCCATGCAGATGCCAACATCACCACAAAACAATCGTGGTGGATTATATCTTAACTGGACATCGTATGCCACTTATCCACTAATTCCCTTAATGTTCATACCTGTCCTGTATTCTTCTCAATTTACTCATCCAACTTTCTCAATCCACCTTAATTTCTTAACACAAATACTTTGACACAACCCCTCTTATTACATATCATATTCACACCATATTTTCGTTATTATTTATGATTATTATTGGTAGTATTATTATTGTTATTGAACTCCACCTGTAGCTCTCCTAAAGTCACTGCTGTTCCCAAACCGTGTAAAGGAGGAGGGTTGGACATGGGTTCGGAAACCACATCCCGTAGAAAAAAACTTGCTAAACGAACGTCGAATAGAATAATCAAATTAAACCAGTTAAACTCTGCCCTGGGATTTAAAGGAAAAGTTATGACGTTTCACGGTGAAAGCCGAGATTCTTCGGAAGTCACGAGGCCGATGTCCCGTCTAACAGCCAGAACAAATTTTTTGTAGGTACATGGAACGTTAGAATATGTCAATTAGCAGTGGCATAGACGAAGTTACTCTTTATTTTCATATCAGAACTAGAGTTTCAGTATAACTTTGTTTATTTTATAACATCTACCTCGATACGCAATGCTACTGATGTGGGAATGGAAACGGCTGAACTACGTTATAACATCAGTTCATAAAGTTGTTGACTGCTGCTCAAAATATATGATTGTGTGAGAAGACTAAATAATAGAAAATATGAGTGTAAAAGACAAAATGGGGCCTTAACAAAGAAATGGCATCAATCTGTGAAATCAGTGGCAGTTGACCTGGTCCATGTTGTTATATGCAGACTGTCTAGTTGATGCCGTGTCACAATCATAAGCTGAGATGACTTAGTATATGTTGCAACGGAGTACAAATGTTCACTCAGTGTTTCTCTCTAGGTTCTGAGTTTTCAATTCTGAAAATTTATTCACACTTCTAAAATCATACTCTTTCTGTTCAATCTTTATTACTCTCGCTGATAATACAAGTTTGTGTATTCATTGTGCTAATCTTATCTCTCTGTCTTAATGTGAGATATGGTAACTTGGGTTGATGTTCATATATATCAACCCTCCTAATGATTATGACTGTATAGGTGCATTACTGATAAACCACATATTAAGAGATAAACCGACTGTTTGGTACTCCTGGATTTTCTTCCAATCTTATATAACACAACTCATTTATTTACCAAGTAAAAGATTACTTACTTGGTTTAAGAACATGCTTTTTATCTGTAAGAACTAGAAATAAGACTAATTGGGTATCCAAACCGTAGTGGGGTGGAGTTCGAAACTACAAACAATTGATTGAATAGTAAATGTTTTAATCAGTAAACCGTCTCAGTTATTTACGTTGTGATCAGAACTAGTTACACAATTTACAAACGCGTGATAATTTAGTACGTTCCCGGTACTCATCATCTTCAAATATCTGTAGAATTCTTTCCGTGTTTCTAGTTCATTTGTCGAGTTGCACGTTAAAATACTGAGATTACAAATATTTTATAGTATTCTGGGGTTTAACAACACCAGTTACAACTTCTAAAGTACAAAGGTGGAAAACAGGTCTATCAACTAAAAAAAACTACATGAGTTGTATATGCTACGTTATTAGAAAGATAGATTGCTGAAGAGCAAAGCTGTTAAAGTAGTATACATAATGATAGACACTGACATAAAGGTAATAACAACAATAAATAAGTGGACATCATTCAAAAAAATGAGTACGTACTGAACTACTGAATAATAATAAGTAATACAATCTAGCCAAGGATGTATGCAAAGAGAATTCGTGATTATTAATAGAAAACATTTTAAAATATCTCTATCGTAAGATTTCAGTTCATTCCTTAGCTTAGAATTATTTGCCTTTGTGAGCTTCGACTCCTGGTTGAAGCTTTTTCTATTAACTTTAAACTTGACTGATTTTTAAAAAATAAAGAATCGTGCTATTTTAATTTGTGAGCATTTTTTGAGTTATTTCGTTGTTGATATTCTTGACGAAACTTTGATCATTCTTGTCTGGCATATGTCCATCCCATAGGGATTGCTTCAGTTTACTCATTATGTTGGAAATTCTAGAGAAGAGATGAATCCTGAGATGAACATTAATTTCGGGATCCGGCTGATGAGACCCAAGTTAGATGAAACGCGTGTCCACACAAACCCATATCTTCTATGAAAATTGTCATCACTAAGTCGTTGTATAAGACATTTTAAGTTTGTTTACACCTTACAAAACGAAGTAAACATGGATATCTTGTATTCTGGAAGGAGTGCAACTCGTTGCGTTTAAATATTCTGAGTAAGCACGTTAGCACATACATTTGTTTATCATTATCCCCTATTATTTTTAGACGAATGTAAGAGTAATTATATTAGGACTAACGTGTCTATCTGCCATGTTTGAGGTTTTTGTCTGAAATATATATGGAATCTCAGTCCTGTCAACTCTATGTGATCACAACGTGGAACATGGTCAACATCTCAGTCGATGCAAATGAGCAAGAGAAAACAAATATCATCGTTAGATCTATCGAAGCGTCTAGGTCACCCGATTGAGATACGTGCGAAACCGAAGTTCCAAAACAACGATTTGTTTACAATAGCGGTTCTATATTGAATAATGCACAAAATTTAGCTACAAACCTCAACTTGTGAGGTGTCTGGGCGTTTAAACGTGTCCTTCAAGTATGAAAATAAAAAAGGCTTCCTGTAACAATAACAAAGAATAATTATAACATACGATAGTACAATAGACAGCTGATAGCTGTGTCCATATTTGACAACAGTTTATGAACAAGCGAAACCCGAACCAAGAGCAAAACAATATGGAAACTGTTGCGTTTAAACAAATGCACGGAACAGTGATTAAGGTACAGTAATTAAAATGATAAATACAATGATAGGTACAATAAACGTAATAAATATATGTGAACATTTTAGAATACTACACTACAACTTGCGTTACAACATAGATGTAAAAATTGTTAGGAATACAACTGCTTACTGAATGTAAATAAGTAGTACAAAACAATATACAAAAGAGTGGAGAGGGAGCGCGAGTGGAACAGTGTTAGACAAACTTAACAATCATGATGAATTCGATTGATGCTTGTAGTTTACTTGTGAATGACACTTTTTCATGTTTAAGAACAACCTAAATGACTACTGTGGTGTACAAGTACTTAGACAGAACAATATGTTCACATATTTGGTTACTAGCTCTTTGCTACATAGCTCCACTTCGTTGACGTATCAGAGGATTTTGCACAGACAAAAGTTGTTATGTGTATTCGCTTATAAAACTAAATGCTTTTTTAGTAAGACGACAATTACAAGGTTTTCACAATTAGATGAATTTATCATTATTTTTACGGCTTTTCAACTGCGAACAGGAAAAACTTACACTCCACAAATACAAAATGTTAAGTTCTGTCAGTAAGAAAACAAAAGCACTTTTCTATCATAACAACTGGATAGATAGACCTTAACGCTAATAACTCCTATTCTTCATATTTATATTATCTGTGATTTTAATCAAATCCTCACAGTATTTTTATTTAATCACAGTTAAATTCAGTAGTATGGAAATTTCTATTTGTGATTTGTATATCACGTTTTGCTTTGAAAGAAATATATTTTAATAGTTGAGATTATGAGTCGATTGAAGCTAGACCACCATTAAAAACCTGAAGCACTGGACGGCTGTTTCTTCCTATTGTGGGACTCCTCAGCAGTGTGCTCACTAGTGACTAGTTTCAAGAGTTAATTCTTGGAGTTCTAATGAGAAGCAGTGACCAGTGGAGTTCATCCGGTTCTGTTGTGAGATAGTATCTCACTGAAGACAATGGTGGATGTGTCGCTCAATCTCGTGCATTAGTTAAAGCTAGGCACCGTTGGATGTCGACTCAGTGGTCTAGAGATTAAGCGTCCGCGCGCGATACCGATAAGTCCTTGGTGTGAATCTCGCGATGAGGGATGATTGATGAGCACTGCTGAGGAGTCCCACAATAGGAAGAAACAGCCGTCCAGTGCTTTCAGATTTTCTATGGTATTCTAGCATCAGTTGACTCATAATCTCAACTACTAAAATATATTTCTTTCAAAGCAAAACGTGATATACAAATCACAAATAGAAATTTCCATACTACTGAATTTAACTGTGATTAAATAAAAATACTGTGAGGATTTGATTAAAATCACAGATAATATAAATATGAAGAATAGGAGTTATTAGCGTTAAGGTCTATCTATCCAGTTGTTATGATAGAAAAGTGCTTTTGTTTTCTTACTGACAGAACTTAACATTTTGTATTTTTGAAAGTTAACAATCATATACTGAGAAAGAAATATATACACAACTATCTACTAGATCAAATGTAGAAAAAATCTTCGAGAATCCAAATGATGTTTCATTTGCATAAACACTATAACCTATAATCAAAAACAGTTATATTTCAATGTGATGTGTATCACTATCTATTGTGCCTAAGTTTATTCATACTTTCGGTTTGACGACTAAAGATGATCACCATGTTGACTGATGCGACCATTAAAAATATTGATTAATCTTACATATACATTATAATACTGTAAAATAAATAACATACATTTCATCCAACTGTGCGATTCTATGTAAACGTAACTTCATAGATGATCCATAATTTAACTTTAGACTGTATTTTATCTTAATGTAATTACACAAGTATCAAGTGATAGAAATTTTATATAACTAGATCATAGTTTGGGTCGTGATCAATTCTTTTAATAATTTTGAACTTGGCTGATGTGATATTTTTTATATACTTACGCCGGTTACCTCCAATGGATCATAGGCCACTAACCAACATTGTCAAACCCACTCTTTCTTAGACCTTCCTTTCTAATTCTATCCGGTTGTTGTTCATTCCTCTCATATCTGTCTCCATTTCTCGATGTAATGCGTTCTTTGGTGTTCCTCTTCTCTTTTGGCCTTGAGGGTTCCATGTGAAGGATTGCCTTGTAACGCAGTTGGGTGCTTTCGTCAATGTGTGTCCTAGCTACTTCCAGCGCGTCTTCCTGATTTCTTTCTTCGCTTGGATCTGGTTTGTTCTCTCCCACAGTAGGTTGTTACCGATAGTGTCTCGCCAACAGATCCGGAGTATTTTGCGTAGATAATTGGTAATAAACACTTGTATCTTCTTGATGATGGCTTTAATAGTTCTCCAGGTTTCCACCCCATACAGTAGAACTGTCTTGATGTTTAATTGGTGTTGTTCACCCCATTGCATAAACAGGTGACTATCAGGACTCAGTAGCTAAGTGGATGATGCGATAGCGTTTGAAGCCAACAGTATTGGGTTCAAGTCCCATAGTGAACATCAACCCTGAGATGTAGGTGAATCCAGCTGACGAGTCCCAACTAGGACGATATGTGCGTTCTGGATTTCATTGCCAGCCACTATTTATCTTTGCTTATTTCTTAATATTTGTTTTGTAAATTCTGACGTTAGTGTTGGCTGACAGTTGTTTTGAATTCCAGATTTTCTTCAATTGCAGATATACTGCTCTTGCTTTGCCGATTCACGCCTGAATCACATCTGCATCAGATCCACCGTGATCATCAATGATGCTACTCAGAGATGTAATTGTTGATGATATAGAAAGTCATTGAAGTCATTACAATTGAAAATACATAGCACAGATAGGATTTAAAATTACCAGCCTACATTCTGATAGAGAGAGAGAGAGAAAAAACATATTAATTTCCGGTTTACTATTAATAAAATATTGAAATTTTAACAAAATGTCAATGTATAAGTAAAATTCTAATGACAGGAAATGAATGATCATTATAGTGATTCATCACAATTTGTCTTGGCATAAACAAACTCATATAGTACATGTTTTTTATATAATTAATAATATATAACCGCGAACTATTCAATATTGTATAGTTTCCAATAAAGGTGGCTTGTTTGAATATCCAGGCTACATGTTCCTACCACTTAGATATTTCAATAAGTTATCTATTTCTTTGTTTGTTTCAATAGATCAGTGTGTTAATGAATTGTACAATCTATTCAAGTGAGTTTGTGAAAAAGTTTACGACCTTTAGCTGTACAATTTACAAAAGAGCCCAATCAGAGACATACATAGAAAAGAATTTACATTATTTAAATGTCGATTCTTGAACTGTTAACTTCTAATTGGCGATCACTAAATATTCATCATCAGGATCGATCAAGAAATAAGAAACGGAAACTTGTTGAAATACTTTGCGCTAAGAATTATAAGACTGAATTTGATAGATATTTATAAAATGACATTATGGTGGCCCGAGATTTGACTCCAGTTAGGTTAGATGAATGATTCTTATTGAAATATACATGTCACTAAACCTCGCATATAATGATCGACTTAACTTATGTTAGTGAATAATGGAATTAAATAAGTCAAACACGAGAATCAATTTCCAATATGTAAATTTCACATAATCGTTGATCCAGACAAACGATCGGAGGAACGAAGTGACGTGAACGAACAGGAGAGAGAGAAACGAGATGATAGGATGTGGAGAAGGAATATAAGCCAACTTAATTTATCCAAACTTGAATCGATATTTATAGTTGAAGAAAATAAGTTAGAGGCATATGATGAATAGGATAACAAGTGCTCGTACATACGCTCATATAAAAACAGTTAAGGTTGATAAGTGAACAATTAACAAGGTTAAAATGTAACTCAAGTAGAATGAATAAACTAGTATGTCCGAAAGCTAGAATAAGCTATGTAGGCTTAACATAGTAACCGACACTACAACCTACATAAAGTTCTAGCCCACTTTAGCCAATTAGGGAATAACTATATCAAAGTAATTTACAATAGATAATGAAAGAATTTACGAGTATATCTATGTTCACATTATCATTGCTTATCATCAAACCATTTTAGATTGTGCATACGTTTTTAACCCGTTGAGGTTTAAGGTTTGAAGCACAGTTAGTCTATAAGAATAAAGGTGTGTATAAGATAACGCAAAGCGTAATCATAAACGTAGATCGCAACTGTAAGTATTTAACGACATTTTTCTCATTTGAAATAATCATTATACAGTCGATGATCAACATTATTGTTTTGGTGTATCTAATGATGACTTGAATGTACATGAAAAGTTTAATATTTACATATAATGTATTGGAACAGAAATGGCTTAGAATTAATGATTTACAGTAGTTCTTTAAATGATTAGAACTGATATCAAAGCTTTGATTGTTCACATAGTTGAAGAATCCAGACTGACATAATCCGACTCTCCAATAGATTAGTAATAATCTATCTGAAACATTTACACTACCAAGAAAGGTTTGATTAGAGGGTAGTTTGTAGATATGCGTCTAAAAGTGAACGATATTGATTTCGAACTGACCTTTGTTTTAAGGTATACAGAATAATCAAAATAATATCAGCTTATGTATTGAAACTTATTTTAATAAATAGTCCATTTGTTACTTGTATTTTTAGTCAACATCCAAAACATGTTTTAACTTGCCTTATGGCTTCAATATATCGAGTATTTCACTCAGTCATATATAACAGTTACTGAATAGAACATGTTCATACCATAGTCATAGTATTAAACCTGTCGGTCATAATATTTAAATACAGAAAAAGAAAACACAGCCGAACCAATAGTTTTAATCATACAGCTTTACACTGATAGATTGGATCTTTGTTGACATGTCTACTGATTATTGACTAGTTTAAGCGTTAATCCTCTAATACTCTTAGAAATTGCCTAGTCCATGACGTTTTCTATAAAAATTCATATTTGTAGTTATCTACACGCTAAGATATAAACAATAACATTTAACAGCTAATCAATTACAGATATTTAAGTAAACAGAATATCTATTTCATTTAATTTAATGTTACTTCTGTTATATCTTGTTGCCTTGTTCCCTATTAATAGATAATGTAATGATACTGCCTATTAGAGAACAGTGATTTATCAACCAGTCCAATGATGCAGAAAACCCATACGATTAGTCTACACACTTTATCGGTCCTCCTCACAGTCTAACCCTGCCTGTGAAGTTTGGAAAACCAATCTTAGCCTCTATAATATGAATCATGTATTTCAAACATACTGGATTTCTATATACAAACCAAACAAACTACATCGTAACATAAAATAAAGAACAACATTTGTACAAGATCTAACGAAAAGTGGCTGTGAATGTGGATGATAGTAATTGATAAACTGGGTATAACTCAAAAATAGTAAGTCGTATAATAATAGTTCATAGGTTAAAATAAAGTTTCTGATAAGAAGAACACATATATGAATAGTTTAGTTCCTTAACAGTTACACGATAAAAAGATACGTATAGTATTAGTCCAGAAATAGATTCCAACAATTACCATTCATTATTCACATCAGGATATAATAACTTCTACTATGTATAGTTTTTCAAATACAAATAACATCAGAATAAAATTTCTCTCTACTCTCACAATTGATTGATCACTGGGTGGTGATCAATGTCATGTGTGTCAAGTCCTTATTTAGTGCAGATCGAATGCTATTGACCATGTTGCAATGTGGCCACCAGTCTAGGTGAATCGACACTGCGTGCACTATATATTGAGATTAGATGATGATTGGAGGTGGTCGACGGGAAACCCTGGACTCGGATCTCAACATATTGCACGCAGTGTCGAGTCACCTAGACTGGTGGCCACATTACAACATGGTCGATAGCATTCGATCTGCACTAATAATTACTTGACACACATGACATTGATCACCACCCAGTGATCAATCAATTGTGATTACATCTCAATCCTACAGTAGGTCACTCGCGGCCAGGATAGCTCAGTGGTAACGTCTCTAACTGTGAAGCTGGGTGACACGAGATCGAATCCACCATGGAGCACCAGTTCCCTCAAGATTACAGTTACACCTTGCTGACGAGTTCCAAGTAGCACGAAACCCGGGTCCAGGGTTTCCTGTCGACTACCTCCAACCACCATCTAATTCTCTCTACTCTATTCATTTCTTTTTTTTCATATTGATGGAAGATTATATATCATCGCTGTCAATAAATACCAACCTGTTTATCATTCACTATTGACAACGACCTACCACTACAATCATTCAAGAAGTAAATCTAAATGATATAATGAAAATTTATTAATATAATAATGATATAGATAAAGAATTATTAATTGAATAGATTATGAATGTGTGTTATTTTTCTATTTTAAGAAAGAGATATGTCATGTTTCTAGTTTATTCCTTTCTTCTTTCTTTTCTTTTCTTTCTTTTCTCGTCTTTCTCCCATTTGGATAAAGTATGCTCATAGTATATAAATTATATTCTCACTCACTCACTCTCTCTCCCTCCCCTCTATCCCTCTCTTTATATATATATACTATTTTAAGAATCATAAGTATTATATTTATAAATAAGAACATAATGTATGTGTGGACTATGTCATGATGTATTAGATAAATCAAAATTCAATCAACCAGTAAACCGCCTACTCATTTATAATTATGAATTATATTGAAGGTTTTATTTATTTTTATTATTAATATTATTTGAGTTCAATGGCTGAGATCATGAGTCAATTGAAGCTAGACCATTATGGAAAACTTGGAAGCAATGGATGACTGTTTCGTCTTATTGTGGGACTCCTCAGCAGTGCGTGGCCATAATTCCGCCTCGTGAGATTTGAACCCAGAACATATCAGCTTCGCGCGTGAGCGCGTAACCACTAGACCATTGAGTTGGACGGCATCCAACGGTGTTAATATCTAACCTCAACCAATACACAAAATTGAGCGACACATCCATCATTGTCTTCAATGAGTTACTATCTCACAACAGACCTGGTTAAACTCCACTGGTCACTGCTTCTTTCTAGAACTACGGGAAATACCTCTTGAAGCCAGTCACTAGCGAGAATATATTGAAGGGTTTTTGTGGATGTAATTTACTTACTCAGCAATTTAGACAAATAAGCTAGGGCAACTTAACAAATTTCTATATGTGACTTATTTCATCAGTTGTCTTTTTTTCCTGTAAAAGGTGTTTATTAATGAGCTTGAAGAGACACTGAAGGTCGTTTCGTCCTAGTATGAGGCTCTTTAACCGTGAGTATATATGATCCTATATGAAGTGAACTCAGGATCTCCGACTGTACCAACCAACACTTAATTTCTAGATCATATAGGTTGCACCTAATAATTTTAATATCTAACTTTATTCAATCCATTATAATGTGCGACCATCTTCTATTGGTTTCGGGCGGGTAACTACCTTACACCTTGTACATTAAGCCTCTTTGATCATAGGTACTCATCAGAACTGCAGAAATTCTCTGTCAACGTTAATTATCAATGAATAGAACCGTGTGAGGCAAATACCGACTGAATACCATGGAAGATGGTTGCGCAATGTTGTGGATTGATTGGAGTTGGACATTAACACTGTTAGATACCGGTTCAGGGGTCTAGAGATTAAGGGTTAGTTCGAGAGATGTAAGGTCCTAGGTTCAATTTCTGTGTGTGGGATTGTGAATGCTCTCTGTTGAAGAGTCCCATACTAAGGTAAAACAGCCTTTCAGTGCTTCCAGATTTTGTATTTTAATCTAACCTAAATCAATTCATAATATTGATGAAATGATCTTAAATATTATTTAAATTCGTATCATTGTTATTTAAACTATCACCAAACTGTTAGAAAATGAGTTAAATGTAGACTCGAAATAATCTCTAACTAATTGTTTATATACAATGACTATGTACAATGTTTGTCTACTAGTTAATGTAGTAGTTAATTTACAATTTGATCAATATTAATCGTCGCGAATTACCATAACCAGATTGATGGTAAAATAATACATTGTAGTGAACAAGAACATGAATAGGGACAGCCGAACGTATCTAAGCACAAAATCACAGAGCATCTCACTAAAATTTGAGAACCTTGTAGTAAATCGTTAATTTGCAAAATATCAATCCATCGTTTCAAACTTGACTGTTCCTTTTGCAAACATTAATCCATTGTCTTAGATTTCATTATTCATGTACTATCATACCAATTTCATTCCGTCACCCGTTCTTTCCTTCTCGATCTTGTACTGAAATACATTTTATGCTTGATCACCGTTATATACTACTTATGTGGATATAAGTAACCTACACCAAACATTACTCACTTATATACTAATTTGTATTCAAGTATATATTTTATATTTGTAGTGTGACGTCGAGTCGCAGTTGACTATGATCACCACTGCAAGAAGGTTGAATATCAGATATCAGAAGGCGATTGAAGGTTGTAGCGAGATATATTTGTTGGCGATCTCGTGGTATCGAAAGAATACCGAGATCGTACCAAAGGAGTACAAGCTGAATCACTGAGCAAACGTAAGTGCGTACAAGATCACAATCAATGGAAGGAAAAATGTAATTAATACAGTTAAATAAACAAGTACAGTAAAACAATCACTGGTACAATTGGTTATAATAATAATTGTTTCTATTAAACCAATCTCATTCTCTTGATAAACGTAGGTCACTACACATTTCCAATAAACCTACCACTTACTTACTTACGCCTGTTACTCCTCGTGAATGAGCATAGGCCGCTCACCAGCATTCTCCATCCAACCCTGTCCTAGGCAATCCTTTCTAGCTCCGTCCAGTTGTAAGTCATCGTTTTCATATCTGCTTTTATAATCCGACGCAATGTGTTCTTTGGCCTTCCTCTTTTTTGCTTCCCTTCAGGATTCCAAGTTAGGGCTTGCCTCGTGATGCAGTTTGACGATTTGCACTGTTACTCAAAATAAACCTTTTAAGAAATATTATGTGTACATTATGAAATGATAACTTATGATAATTTATAGAATAAAAAAGAAGGAAACAAACAAAAATTATCATTTCAATCATGTAAAGATACTGTAAGTGATCAATTAAAAATTTGCTTAGTTTTGAGACAGTTTATACACTTTATAAATACTTCTATATTTCCACACTTATCTCTCTCTCTCTCTCTCTGTTTTCCCCACTCATTTGATTAGAATTTCAAAAAGAAAAAAATTATTATCTGTCGACTGATTGATTGATGGATTGATTGAGTAGGTTTTCCAATTTATGGATGTAAAATGTAGGCGGTATTTTATCAGTAGGTAAATATAATATAAAATAGAATTCTGAAGAAGTTACCCAGTCTATCTATCTACCTATCTATCTATATACCTATCTATCTATCTACCTATCTATCTATCTATCTATCTATCTATCTATCTATCTATCTATCTATCTATCTATCTATCTATCTATCTATCTATCTATCTATCTATCTATCTATCTATCTATCTATCTATCTATCTATCTATCTATCCACACATCTATCTATCTATCTATCTATCTATCTATCCACACATCTATCTATCTATCTATCTATCTATCTATCTATCTATCTATCTATCTATCTATCTATCTATCTATCTATCCACACATCTATCTATCTATCTATCTATCTATCTATCTATCTATCTATCCACACATCTATCTATCTATCTATCTATCTATCTATATATATATATATATATATATATATATATATATATATATCCATCTATCCATCTATCTATCTATCTATCCTGATGGAACAAATGGTGTATGAACCATTTATTGGTCGCCGGCTACTATGGGACTGTATCTCTTAGCATTGCTCCACTGCCTTATGGATCAGACGTTTAGATCGAAAGCCCTGAGTACGGCCACCGAAGAAAACCACTTGTTTCGTTCTGGATACTCGTGTAATATCACAGCCCACATACAAATCAAGTGAGTTGTGTGGCGCATACGTATTCGGTGCCCCTTTGTACCAATATTTATGTATTTAAATAAATAAATAAAAATAATGTAGAAATATAGAGCCTTCAACATAAACTGATATCACCTGAATAACCATTGATTTTGCATCTTGTGATCCATAAAGGTTGGAATTTCTAAGCTCTATCTTATGTTTGATAGTGCATAAATGCAGTGCTGAATATCTGGAAATGAGAGATAAACGGATTTTGGGTAATTTTTTTTTTGCCACTTAACACAGAAAGACAATTTTAGTTATTTTCTAATGAATTCAAAATACTAATATATTTCTCATATTATTGTGTTTCTAACTGATGGATGATACAGCTTGATAGAAGATTAGAAAACATGGAACTTCCTTTAGTTTGCAATTTATTTAAAAGATATACTGATGAATATCGAGATATTGTTGCTAAAAAGTTAATATAAACAACGTCATACTTCTTATGGATGATTAATAACGTGAACCAATCGAAGATACACATGTAAAGCATTGGATAATGGGTTAGTTATCTAGATATTAAACGCCTTCAGTGAGACTAAAAGGTACTTTTTTCGATGCATATTGGGTTGTGGATGCATACTTTTGAGAGATTTCATACTAGGACTAAAATGGCTGTTCGATGCTTTTCTGTTTCCAGTAGTTATTGAACTTAGGTCAGTTTATAATCTCAAAAATATTCAACAGTCTTCAAAAACCTCCATATTTCAATTATTTAATCACTGGACATTATACAACTTGTAGTAATTATTTGAGGATAATCAGAGAAGAAATTGTTGTTGATTAAAGCCAAACAAATTAGCTAAATCTAAAAAATTCGACTGATGTATTTGATCTTGTATCAAAGACGTTAGCTAAATCTTTAGAATCATCGGTTACTTCACAGACGGATAAAACTTCATATACTCTATGCAACATGTTTTCTTAAGATTTCAAATCGTTAGGTAGTGACTTCGAATCCGAACAATAGTCAAGTTCTCTATTATTTCTTAAATTTACTCAATCAGTAACATAACAATAATCTTGTTCAGTTTCAACTTATTTATTCCAAGTTCAACTTAATTATACATCGAAAAATTAGTACATACATTACAATTGAGTAATTATTGATCAGTAATTAATGTCATATTTGTCTAGTCCTTTAGCAATCAAACTGTAATGTGGCCACCAGATTTAATGACTTAACATTGAGTACATTATATTGTGGTGTAAGGTGATAGTTAGAGATCGTTCCTTAAGAATACAGGTATATTTATACTAATAAATACCAAATATTATGAAGCCTAGGTTCACGGTCTACTAACAACTACCTCTAACCACCCCGTTACATTGATAAATACACTTAAGCAGTTCTTATACTTATTTTAATGAACGAAACTATCTTTTGTCTTCACTTGTTTTTTTGTTGGTAAATACAATCCAGAAAAATATCCAATTTATGGGCCACCTCTTTTTATATTTCTTTTTTCTTTATTGATCTTGAGTGAAAATGTATTTCACTAAAATGATTATTGATAATAAATATCAGCACAAAAGTCTGTTGTGAATTTTTATTGATCAAATTTTCGTACACATTTTCAACATTTTCTCATTTCTTACTTTCATTTGGCTTTATGGTTTGTTCCAAATTATGTAATGACAAAATAGTACTAATCTGTGGAGTGTATGCGAATTTTGTCCTATTTTCGGATCGTTAAGAAGATGTACCTGGTTTCATTGTTGATATCCATATTAGAACTCAAAACTAGTACCTTTCATTTCAAAGATATAATATATTATCCATTAAGCTACTAAGTCCAAACGGTTGCTAATCTTTCAATAGTTATGAGATTGATAAATTGTAGTCCTGAATATCAACAATGTGAAGTTATAAACCTTTACTAATAATTTAATACTTGAATTCATGAGTTAATTGAAGTTAGACCACCATGGAAAGTCTAGAAGCATTAGACGGCCGTTTCATCCTAGTATAGGACTCCTCAGCAGTGCGCAGCCATAATCCCACTCCATGAGATCCGAACCCAAGACCTATCAGTGTCGCGCGCGAACACTTAACTTTTAAACTACTGAGCAGGCCGGGATCCAATAGTGTTAATGTCTAACTTTAATCAATACACGAAATAATAAATCTAGTAACTGAGTTCATAAAAAAAGTTATATTACAAAGTAAACATGAGCTATTCATCATCATTATACTTATTTCTCTCGTATTTCCCTCCATAGTCTGTTTATCTGTCGACAACCCTTTGTTTAGGAAAAAGTTTAGAATTTAATAGCTATCTTATAGGGAAATGTACACAAATTCCTAGGAAACAAAAAGGATTCTGATACTTTAGCATTCAATACTCATTACTAAATGTAACTATGTCAGAATGGCCGAGCGGTCCAAGACACTGCGTTCAGGTCACAGTCCACTCTATGGGCGTGGGTTCGAACCCCACTCCTGACACTACACTTACACAAATGTAACTATAACAAATAAGAAGAATATGTTTAGAAAATTTCAATAAGTAGGATTAGTGTAGTGTATACTACTTACGTTGATAGATATAAGTAATGTGTAACACCAATTAGAAGTGGAATGTCTGACAGAAGAAAATTGAGAAGATCGAATTGAAGACAACAGAGAGTAATTGTAATAATAACGGGAATGAAGGAACAATGAAGTTTGTAAGAGACAACTGATGGAAGATGTGTGGATGATGTATTTAATGTATGATTCTTATATTTTAGGAAGACATTCAGTAACTTTTTCATCAAATAGTTAATTGACCTTTATCACTTGAGTGTTCTTTTACTGTGGTTGAATGTAATGTACGCATTAGTTATTCTCAGACATATCCAATATATACTCTAGCAGTCATGAACAGACTAGTATTAGAGTGAGAAATAGCACCTTGAACACATGTGAAGATGTTATACCGTAATTAAAATTATGAGTGAAATAAAGTATAAAACCATTACTATTCGTTTCAAACATTATAAAATCTCACAAAATAGGACAAGCAAATACCGTTTTATGATAAATTATCGAATTGAATCTAGGTTTTAGACAATTAGTCATTACTACCAACTATCAACCTACTTAGTTCATGTCCCGAACTGATCATAGATAGACAAATACTAGAAATCAAGAGACATTAGACTGTTGTTTTGCCTTATTATGATACCCATCAACAGTGATCAACCTCAACTCACTTGGGAATGACACTTAGTTGTCATTCAGTAGTTTGAACTTCTAAGTTCAATCACTTTACGAACTTACAGAATCATCTTTCAATATGGTTGATGGATAACTGGTTTACGCTTGACGTGACTGAACTCAAATGATCACCACTCCTAGTGTGGTGCGTGCTACTTATATTGATGTAAGTAGTATATGAAGCGGTTTAAAAACCTAATGTCTGGGAGCAAAAGATGGGGAAAGATCAAGAAAGGAAGAGCGAGAACACAATGCAATTTGTAAGAAAACACATGAACAATGAAACGTGGGACAATGGATTGATGATTACAACAGGAACGGTCCGGTTTGCTATGATGGATTAATATTTTGCAAATTAACGATTTACTATATGGTTTTTTTATTTTAGCAAGTAACTCTGTAATGTTTTAGTAAATGCAGTTCGACTGTTTCCGCCCGTATTCTGTTCACTACACTAGAATTATCTCATTAAATTGCTCATTTTTGAAGATGTTATTATTATTATTATGTAGGCTTGTGAAGATTGTTGGGTTTCATAGTTTACATCATAGTGATTGAAATTATGGAACTCGAAATAAAATAATATTAACTTTCCATTTAAGTGACAATGTTGGTAGAAGAAGATTTCCAAACAACATTTATGTCTAGCGTATACCAATTATTAGCTAATCCGGCGAGACTCTAATTTATGGTTGACCCTTGAAGGAATCTTAAGTGACCTTGAGAAATATCCGCCAATCAGCAAACAGTCAGTATAGAGTAAAAATATGTTATACAAAACCAAGAAAATAAAGTGGATACACTTCTTATACGTGATTCAAAAACTTGTCAAGGTTTAAAAGAGGTTCAGAGGTTCTAAAATCATAATCCATGCAGTAGAGGAAATCATCCATACGGCTACAGAATAGTCGGCCTCTGGAGCCATGATAAAGTCTCAAAAACTCTTTCAGCCTCGACCACATAGCTTTAATATTGTATATGTGCACTCCGGTTGTTGAGTGCACAAAATGCTACTTGTGGATAACGACACGATGCACATAACCAAACCTATGTAGGAGTCTGTAAGCTCTCCAATCATCTGTATATATTGTAGTACCAGGCTGCAGCCAGTGTTACTGGTGCTTTTACTACCCAGTTCGCAGTAATTGTCGTAATTCGCCTTAGGAATTATATGTGGGGTTTTCATCACGAACTGACATCAGCTATAATGCCAGAAATTTATTTAGCCAAACGGATGAAAGGCTTTCGCATTAAAATCCGAGATCTGTCATCTTATACCTGATTGATTCGTCCACAAATTATAGTCCCGCCGTTTTATTTGTTATAGCCGCTCAATTATCACGTTTTGTACAAAATTCCCTGTCAACCGATCGTACGTTGGCATTAAGCACCGAAGTTGGCGCCGTAACCTTGGAATCTCTAAACTGCTTCTGACTGTCTCGTGCATACATTACAGTCTCACTGCTAATCCATTAAATTATTACATAATTAGGTTCAATTTTTAATTCGATGAAATTAAACACTGTAAACTAGTTATAATTCAAAATTTGAAAACTCTTTACAGAAGGTATATTTGTTAATAATGTGTATACTCTCTGTAGATAACAGTTTACAGTATATTGATATAATTCAAGATGTAAACAGCAGGAAAACTTTATTGATGTATATTAACCAAAACGACCTAATTACTGAATTGAATCTTCATTAAAAGTAGATCTTCTGAAATATTGAAGAAAAAACAAATGATGAATCCATTAAAGATTGAAGTTTCGTGTACACAGGTTATACGTGTTATGACTTGAAAGTGTATGTATTAATTCACATATTCTCATCAAACTAAAGCACTTATAATTCAGTTTGAAATGATTTAGATTAACCGATGTTGATATTTTTCACTAAAATCTGATCATTCTTGATTGTCATATGGGAAGTATGTGCGGGTTGCCTATACATAGCCATTATGACATAAGTCGATGTAGAATATATGAAATGTGGCTAGTAAAGCAATCCTAAACTCTCGTTTCGTCCTATTTAGAACTCGTCAGCTAAGTGTACCTGGATGTACTTGTTGCACAAGTAAGTAACTATCTAGAATTAGTAATTAGGTGAATAAAGGGATCGCATCCGAAGAGAAAGGTAATGCATTTGAATCTTGGAGGGAACAATAACTCCTAGATGCAGGTACATACAACGAATGAATCTCAAATAGGACGAAAAACGTCAGTCAGTCAGTAACAACGTAGAACTTCGTACGTACGTACATCAGTTCGAGTTGCCATACCACATTAGCACAGAGATGCAGTGGTCGATTCAAATCCCGTAGTGGTAGAGGTAATAAGAGTATAAGCAGTAATCGGGAAAATTAGCGTTTGCAGATGTTATTCAAAGAGTATAATACAGTGAAATAAATTTGGGAAGAGAAAAAAAAGACAAGGAGGAATAAGGAGATCAAAATTTGGGAGAACTCAAAGAGTGTATGCACCTGCGCCATTGCAAACGATTTTGAGCCATGTCATTCAGGGTCTCTAACCATCGGCTGCTATCATCTCGCGGTCCCAAACCAGGTAGTCTACACCTACCAACATGACTCAGTCCACTTGTCAGTGACTTCATGGACTTGTGCCATGTTTTGGTCATTAATAGACAATTATTGAATCCATACTAAGGCAAATACTAATTGATTCCAGTCAAAAATATCAATAACGGGAAACAACAAACCATTATTATGTTATTTAAACATTTTGTAAGGAAAATTTATGTCAAATTCAAAACAGTAGTCTTCATCAACCCACATCAACTGGTAAATAGTGAAAAAAAGACTTGAAATTAATGAATAAATATTTGTACTACATTGTGTCTATTTCACTTAAGTGTACATGGATACCATAAATTAAAATGTAATGATTAATGACTTTTCATTTCATTAATGGATAACTATCCTATTCTCGAATTGTCTGAATGTAAGGTTATTCATAGATTCACTTGGTACTGTTTATCTTGTATCTTCCCATTGAGATTTAAGACTGCAATTGATCCGTCTGTTATTGGCATATGTGCATATTGTGTGTATGCCTCGATATTGCCCTAATTCACAAGCTATTTGTAAGCAATGATGGATAGTGGCTAGCAGTGGAATCTAGGACGCGCGTTTCGTCCTGTTTGGGACTCATCAGCTGGATGTACCTGCATCTCAGAGTTGATGTTGACTCTGGGACTCGAACCCAGTAACGTGATGGTGTTTGAAGTGAATGGTACTGGATTCGAGTCCCAGAGTGAACATCAACTCTGAGATGCAGGCAAATCCAGCTGACGAGTCGCAAATGGGACGAACCGTGCGTACTGGATTCCACTGCTAGCCACTATCCATCATTGCTTATTCATAGATCGACTATAAAAAAATGCACTGAATTATAAGAATTGTATTCGGTGAGATTATAATTTATAGATGGACCAATCAGATAACGAGTCACAAATTTTGGCATGAAATTCATTTATACATTTGACTAAATAAAGTTTTGCCATTATGGTTGATGTCAGTTTGTGATGAAAATCTTAAATCCTCTCTCAAGGTCTCACTTCAACGTCGCTCAAAGGTTGTCCATAATTTAAAGTCACACCTTGTATTCAAGTTAGTATGGATAGAATAAGAACGTGTGAATAATGCCAACTATACATCAATAAATTATATTTACTGTGAAATAAGCAGGTTGAGAGGTTTTAGTATTTTATTCATTTATACAAACATTACAATCATTACACTTTTTATGGATAAGTTAAAGTTTTGTGGTGAGTGCTACTTATATTGATATAAGTAGTATATGACGCCAGCGGTGGGACGTGCGGCTGCTGGGCGGACATCGGATGTAGATGGCTCAGCAGGCCGGTGGAGCACGGGTGTTAAGCGTCCCAGGGGCCGGGTGGATGTCGGATGTTGTTGCCCCGGCTGGCCGACGGAGCTATGGAGGTTAGCGCGCCACGGACTCGACATTTTGACGGAGAGCGTAGCACAGACTGCAGAAACGAAGAATGTGGCCTGGCTAGCGTGAACCACCACAAGAACGACTGCTTTGAAGGGAGCGGTTAAAGCACCGGACATTCGCTTTTCTTTCTCTCGATTTCGTAAACAACAGTAATGCCTCAAGAAGACAGTGAGTAGAACTTCCCTGGCAGAAGCTGTATACGCGTGGTCATATAACAGAATTTTGAGAGAGAGAGGGAGAGGGAGAAAGAGAGAGATCAGACTCTTCCCTTCCTCGGAGATAGCAGGACATTTAGGAACATCTATCATTAAACCTACATTTGATTAGTTTATTGTATAACATATTGTATTCTAAAGAAAGAAACTCAATTTAAATATTTAATATTCTACTTCTTAGTATTACTAAAAGTATTAAAACTTATCATTTTTGACCCGAATAAAAACTACTAATATACGTTAGTTTTCATGATTAGAATAAGTAATAAAGTTTAAGTTGTATTATACTTTGATTTATAACTACAAATGGATTATTGGAAAGTTTAAGGTAACAAAGTTTAAGATGAAATATTCTAAAGTGTTTTAAATATACTTAAGTGTATTCAATAATGAGAAGTATAGAAATTAAAAAGGTAGAGTTAATCTGCAACAATGTTAATGTTCAATATTTATGATGTATATATTTAATATCTCATACTTTAGGGTAAGATGAATGTTGGATATTAGAATGTGATTTTTTATTAGAAATTTCATTTCAAATCTTAAGTTTGATTATTTGTGTTTTTCATTTGATATGTTGGGATGGACTTAGTTACTTACTTACGCCCGTTACCCCCCCCTCCCCAATGGAGTATAGGCTACCGATCAACATTCTTCAACCCACTCTGTCCTGGGCCTTCCTTTCTAGTTCTATCCAATAGTTATTCATTCTTCTCATGTCTGTCTCCATTTCAGTGCGTAATGTGTTCTTTGTTCTTCCTCTTCTACTTTGGCGTTAAGGATTTCAAGTGAGTGATTAGCTTATGACGCAGTTGGGTGCTTTCGTCAATGTATTTCCTATCCACTTCCAGCGTTTCTTTCTGATTTCTTCCTCCGCTGGGATGCACAACACCAACATATTCATATTAGTCAGTTACTAATGTCTTTAGATTCTTGAAATGAAACCTTCTTTTTTGGAAATTATACTCTAATATGCATTAGGCATCTACAAAATGAACAGAAAAAAAAATCGACAACTCTGAATACAACAAAATTGTTGAGGATTGAAACTATTCACCAATATCTTATCATCACTATTCAACGCAAATAATTTCATCTATTTTTTAAGGCTTAAGTAATAAAAGAGTAACTTCAACTGAAAATTTCACTTCACAGTTTTGATTTCTTTGAAAAGTTAAATAAGCTCTCCAGGTCTGAAAAGCCTCACTGAAACCCTCCCAACTAACCAATTAAACAATCGCATTAAGCTATGTAGTTCCTATGCATTAATTTCTCTTCAGTGTATTGACAAGATTCCATGAAAATAAATTACGATCACAATTACTATTATGGTGGATTCTACTTATTTCGACATAAGTAGTATATAACATCAAACAGAAGTGGAATGCTCTACAGCATAATGTTGGGAGGTTCAAGTCGAAGTGAACAGGAACAGAGAGTAATTGTTGTGTCAATCAAGGAACAATGAAATTTGACACAATTGATAAAGGATATGTAAATATAGTATTGAACGTATTGTTTTCACATTTTATCAAAAAAAGCTCCACTCCATCAGTTAAACCTAAGGATTAATTAAATTTCAATGGTTAAGATCATGAGTCAGTTGAAGCTAGACCACCATGGAAAACCTGGAAGCAGTGGACGGCCGTTTCGTTCTATTGTGGGACTCCTCAGCAATGCTCATCCACAACCTTGCCCCCTGCGAGATCCGCGAGATGCGAACCCAGGACCTACTGGTTTCGCGCGCTAGCACCTAACCACGAGACCACTAAGCCGGCATCCAAGAGGTATATCCTGGAGTTCTAGTGAAAAGTAGTGACCAGTGGAGTTTAACCAGGTCTGTTGTGAGATAGTAACTCACTGAAGTTAGATATTAACACCATTGAAATTACTGTAACATCCACAACACCTATCTGATATTGATTAATTAAATCGTGAATACTATTTCAAAAAATAGAACTAATTCTGTAATTTAATAACTAAGATATTGATGTAACAATGTCTTAACAATTCTTTCAGGTATAGAGTTAAATAATACGTCAATCCTTAGGCAAATCAAGATTTAGATTATTATTTAATAAGATTTAAGCATAAATTTCATGCATATGACTTAAACAAATTAGACACGAAGTTTAATACAGGGTTATTCATCTCCTTTATTACCTATAACATATCTAATCCATGGTATTTAATCTGTAATTAAGATTAGACTAAATAACATTGTAGACTATTTTAGTAGAGAATCAGACAATAACATGAAGAAGAAGAAAAACGTATAGTGAAAATTCCTATTATGACTTCTATTAAATGCATGATATTGCGATTTATTTGTTTATTGTAAGTTCTTCAAAGAATATTCCATAATTCATTCTTCTTAAATTCACTTGGTGTTGTTTGCTTGTATCTTACGATTGTTGCTTTAGGACTACAATTGATCAGTCTCTTGTTGGCATATGTGCATGGTGTACGGTTTTTCCTCGATATTGCCCTAAGTCACAAGCTTTATAAGCAAAGGTGGACAGTGGCTGGCAGTGGGATACATGTTGAGCGTTTCGTCCTATTTGATACTGGTCAGCTGGATATACCTGCATCCCAAAGTTGATGTTGACTCCAGGACTCGAACCCAGTACCGATCGTGACCCAGTAGTTAAGGGGATAACGCGATGATGTTTGAAACGAACGGTGGCAGTATCGATTGCCGGAGGGAACATCAACTCTGATATGCAGGTACATCCGGTTGACGAGTCCGATATAGGACGAAACGCGTGTCCTGGATCCCACTACTGGCGATCATCCATCTTCGCTCATTTTCGTTAAATTGTACACAAACTTCACCCGTAAATACATGGTAACTCTATTAGTGTTCAGAATTGTTGATTCGATCTCAGCTTGACATTTTTATCACTACAAAAACACTATCCTTCTAATCGACAATTTCAAAACTATTATGCTAAATGATCAGAAAATTGGATTTCAGATCAAACTGATGCGATTCAAAAGATTGTACTTGTAGTCAGTTTTAAGAATAATTTACTGTGAAGTTTATTGATAATTCATTACTTCTAAACCGTACCAATCATAATGAAGTGACAATAATGTATATTCAGTAATATCCTTCGGTTCGTTATGTTAAATACTTAATAACTTCAAAAGTATCAGCCATTAAAATAGAATGTGACTGACTAACAATAATCAAAAGGATGATAGACCTGTGCTACTGTACTATGTGCTACTTATGTCGACAGATATAATCAGTATGTAACAACAGTCGGAAGTAGGTGGCCTATGAGTACAAGATTGGTAAGACTGAAATGAAGAGAAGTGACAACAAAAATGAAAGCAATCAATATAACAACATGAATGAAGGAACAATGACGTTTGTAAGAAACAATTCAAAGACGATGGGAAAACAATCTATTTGATATATGATTTTCATATTTTACTAAACCACTATGTAAAATTACATTAAACAGTTAATTAGTTATCTCCATCATGTCTTCGCTTACTATACTACTACTTATAATATAGATGTATATATTCAGCTAGAAATGAAAAATTTCAATTTCTTACCATTAATTATTATGAAATGAATTACATCATTCTATTCTATTACAGTTTGGCAAACAAAATCTCTTTAGGATTTTAATGACGTTAGATTGTGCTTCATGACATAAAAAAGCAATTGGGACAATTGATTAATGTTTATTGATTTATTCAGTGGTTTTTCATCTGTAAACTAGGCAATACGTTAAGTTAACTATTAGACAGAAGTAAAGTTATAAATAACTGTAAGCGAAATAACTGTGTACTGAAATTCCTATCTACAAAAGAGTTTGAAGTAACTTTGTGTCATTAGTTGGTATATTTTAAATCTAAACGAATATCATTTAATCTCACGCTCTTGTGCGAGACTGATAGGTTCTGAGTTCGAGTCTCGCGGGGGGCGGGATCGTGGATGCGCACTGCTGAGGAGTCCCACAATGGGACAAAACGGCTTCTAGGTTTTCCATGGTAATCTAGCTTCAGTTGACTCATGATCTCATGATCACATTTGTTCTTAAATATTTGTTGTTATTATTGATAAACAACCAAAGTTTAAGTTAGTCTGTCTCAGTGACTCCTCTGGTAGTTATGGTAGATATAGTTCCCTTGGTAGCCTAGCTTATCAAACTGTCGATACCCATTCAACAAGATACCAGTCATTATCAAGACTTAATTATTCCTGTCATCGTTATACTGGAACTAGAAAGAACTAGGAACTCGTCTTGCTCTTCTACGGGACTGATGAACATTGTTTAACTGATATCCTACATGGGACTAGCATTTAAACTGATTTGGAATATAATGGTTTATATAGTTTTCAACGTCAGTCATTTTAACCAGTAGAGAACTATAGTACGATGGCAAAATAACTTTCATTGTGGTCATGAATCAATTTAAGTTAGATAAGCACTGTAAAATTGGGAGCACTGGATAGCCATTTCGTCCAAGTATGGGACTCCTCAACGGTGAGCACCCACGATTTCACACACAAGAATCAAACTCGAAGCCTTCAATCTTGCGCAAACGTCCAACTTCCATACCACTTAGCTGAAGTGTTAATGTCGAACTTCAACGAATCCATGATATTGAGTTTTCAATGGATAACTGCCTCATACCACAGAAGGGCTTAGTTCTATTGATCACGACCTCTCACTAAAACTCTGAAAATTACCTCACGAAACTGGTCACTAGTGAGCATATGTCAGTCAAAACAACTGTTACCGAAACATTACTTACTTACTTACGCGTTAGTCACAATGGAGCATAGGCTGCCGACCAGCACTCTCCAACGCAATCTTTCCTGGGCCTTCTTTCTAATTCCATCTAATGCTTGTTCATTTTTCTCATTTCTATCTCCATTTCACGGCGTAATGTGTTCTTTGGTCTTCCTCTTTTCCTTCGGCCTTGAGGATTCCACGTGGGGGCTTGTCTTGTGACGCAGTTGAGTGCTTTCCTCAATGTGTGTCCTATCCACTTCCAGCGCTTCTTCGTGATTTCTTCCTCCGCTGGGATCTGGTTTGGTTACCGAAACATAGCTGTTAAATAATAGACAATGTTTGGAGGCTTATGTTGCCGTTGTTCATATGCGTTAGATTAGTCTAATAAGTAAACTTTAAACGTGACTGATAAACTCATAATCTGTGGTACAGTGGTCATCTCTGCATTTGAAAAACAAATCAATTTTAATTTGTTCTAACACTTGATTAGATTTCCTTTGACTGATTTTAAGCTGAATGAATATTCGATTGGATTGAGAAATACACTATGTATGTAATTGAGTTATTCGTATGTTAGACATTGGTTTTGAACATGTTTTGAACAGAACACTTCAGTGTTTGCACATGCATTTTAGCTTCATAAATAAATGCTCTGTTAGACTGAAAACTTGATCATATAAATTCAACTTTCACTGAATGTACTGACATTTATTTCGACAAGTATTCACAAATTAAATTAGTTGACCGATATTCCATTGATATTCCACTAAAATCATACAATGAATAAAACCATTGAAAATCTGAAAGAACTTGACAGGTGTTTCGTCCTGATATGAAACCCATCGGCAGTAAACATTTTATACTAGTACAAAATGGCCGTCCAATCCCTCCAGGTTTTCACTGCTGGTTTAACTTTGATAGATTCGTCATTTCAATAAAGTTAAACAAATCTCCACAAACCTACTTGTTATAAAACAGATAATACTTTTATGTTTTATCACAATAATAGTAAACTTGAAAAAGACTATTTAAGAATATTTCAATAAATACTGATATATAACTTTCAATGTAGAAGTGTCTATATAACCTGGAAGATGAAAGAAGTCGGTTACTTAGTGAATGAATAAATAAATAAATCGATTTTCGATCAACTAATTATTGATTTGAAAATTTTATGCTGTTAAATCTTACACAATTTGGATTTTGTGTTAGTTGACATTGATCAAGAATGTGTACTTGAAATTTAAAGGTAAGTGATACTTCATATGAGATCCAGTGAAAAACGTCCTCATTGATCTGTTCATGCAACGAATGAATTGTATTAGGACTGTAATACTTACAATTGATTGATCAATGAATTGTGACCAATATCATATTTGTCTGGTCGTTTAGTGCTGTTGATCGAATTTTATCAATCAAGTTTCTATGGAAATTTCAAAAATGGTAAAGACTACTTATGCTATCATATAAATGATAATAAGTACGTTGATAAGAGTTGAAATCTAGCTTGGAACTGAATAGAATCTTATCAAATTTTTAATCTACTTAATTAATTAACAGGTTTAAATTAAATTTTTAGTATCATTAAGATCATGAACCGACGCTAATCAGATGATGACTGAAAACTAGGAAGTATTGGACAACCGTCTCGTCCTAGTATGGGACTGTTCGATAGTGTTAATGCACAACACCATCACAGGGGATAGAACTCAGGAAATCTGGTCTCTTAGCAGTACCTCAAACTTTAGTATAGTAATCTAGAATCTAATGGTCTATATATCTTGCTTCAACCAATTTATGATATTGCGCAAAATCTGTTGTTACTGATAGGTACCTTTTTACACCCGAAATAAATGAACTTTACCAGAGGCGAAATCCGACTGACACGTCCGCGTTGTGCCTCCCGGATAGTGGGACGAATGACTCATGAACTAACGTGAGCGGTAACCCGGGTGGTAGAGATCGGGCTAATCACCCACTCGACCGATATCTTCAAATCGATTACGAACTCCACAAAGCAACTCAGCACAATTACGCTTGGATGAAAAAACGACAAAAAAATTTGGCAAAAGTGGTGCATGTAATTTACAGGGTTGCTTCTCACGGTGCAAACTTCAGCTGGTCGCAAAATCAGCTATTCTAGCCCCGGTAGTTGTATCATGCTTCGATGTGACCTGTTTCTCTCCAGAAGAGCCTACTAGGCTTCACCAACTTGTTTGGCTGGAAGGGTGGAAAACACCAGTTATAGTTCCTCATTAGAACTACGGAAATCTCTTCTCAAAGCTAATCCACTTTTACATATTGTCATCATCTCCTTTGTGAAGCCTTTTCTTATGACAAATATTCAGTATCATTTGTTCAGTAGTTCAACTCGTGATCATTTGGTTTTGAAGTTTACTTAAATCACCTACACTGTTTAAGAATGATTTAACCTACCATAAGAAGATTTTAAATGATTTGAAAAATAAGTGAAAATTTAATTGAAACCTGTTAATTAATTAAGTAGATTAGAAATTTGATAAGATTCTATTCAGTTCCAAGCTAGATTTCAACTCAATTCTTGTTTCGTGCATGTGTATGAACAAATTGTTTCAGATCACTAAGTTCTTATTGGAAAGGAGTAGGTAGTACTGTGGTGTGTGTTACTGGTGTCGACAGATATAAGTAGTATGTATCACCAATGGAAAGATCGAAGAGAAGAGAATGAGAACAGAGAGTGATTGGTGTGGAAACGAAGGAACAATGAAGTTTGAAACAATTGAGTGACATTTTGTAAATGAATTATTTATTGTATGGTTCTCAGATTTTACAAAGTTACTCAAGTTATTCTTTCATATTCTAATACATTTGGTTGTCCTCGATTATGTTCTCGTTCACTACAGTACTACAGACTTAATACTTGCTCTTATGTGTTCATTATTGCTTCCTTGGCCATGTATAATGTTCATTATAGTTTGTTATGTGCAAAAGTAATTCGAAAGTATGAGATCAATAGCTTTTTCACATAGTCGAAAGCCACTATGACAGCTAGAATGGAGACATTCTGTTTTCAAGTCGTATGTTATTCTGCTCTTTAGTTTCCGGTCTCTCATACTGTTTGGTCATTCCATATACATATTATTAATTATTGCTCTTGCTGTAGAAGGAGAAATCAGCTTCGTAACTTCTCCGTTTTCTCCACCAGGCTTCATAGCTCTTCTATATATATACTATCCATTTCCCAACGCAGAGTTTGAATGATTTTTCCCGGTCTAAGGACTAGCCGTAACCTTAGAATGGGTAACAGAGAAGTTTGCTCCGTAGTCTATTTACAATAAATTATATAATATTACATCGCCTTTTAATCATTGCTGTAAGTTTATTCTAGTCTAGCCTAGTCCCACTAAAAATCAATGGTGATAGATAGATTTACTGCAGCAAATAAAAAGCCGGCTGTGAATGCCAGTGACAAAATTTCTTTTCAGGGTGACCATCATAAAACGAACGAGTACATAGAATACAATATTGACCATTAAACTCTGTGACTTGACTAAAATAACACTATTAAACTCTCTTTTCTGTAATCTTGTAATTAAGTAAATCAAAGAAAGTTGTATATTGGAGATGTTTATCACTTTAAATACGATATCTATTAAAACTAGCTGAAATTAAGGAAATGTTCACTGAATCTTTTATCTCATATCTAAAGTCTTTTACTAGACACATCATAAAACACTAGAAACATATAATATGGTGAAATAATCATCATCAGTACGATTTGTAAAATTAATAATTTGCACAAACCCTCATTCTGATAATAATCATCATGTGTTCACTAGTGACTAGTTTTAAGAGATATTTCCTGGAGTTCTAGTGAGAAGCCGTGGCCAATGAAGTTCGACCGTGTTGAGTTTGATGCAGTTACTAAGTGACGACAATGGTTGACGGTGGTGCTTGAAGTAATACATTAACACCATTTGATGCCGACTCAGTGGTCTACAGGTTAAGCGTCCGCGCGCGAGGCCAAATGTCATGGTTTAGAATCCCGCGTGCAAACCGTGGATGTGCAGTGCTGAGGAGCTTCATACTGGGACGAGATGGCAGTTCAGTTTTCTCAGGTTTTTAATGGTTGGCTTGCTTAAATCGACTCGTGAATTCAACTATTAAATTACTATCAGTATAATGTTGTGTAGATTATTATGTTATTGATTGAGATCATGAACCGATCGATGTCAGACCACCATTGGAAACGTAAAAGCACTGGATGGCTGTTTTTCCTATCGTAGGACTCCTCACCAGTGCGCATCCACGACCGCGCTCCCCACGAGATTTGAATCCAGGGCCTTTGGTCTCGCGCGTAAGCGCTCACTTACTGAACCATTGAGCCGGCATCCGATCGCCTAACTTTAACCAATCCACGAAATTGCGTGACCATCTCCCACAATAGGACGAAACGGCCGTCCAGTACTTCCATATTTTTCAATGGTGGCCTAACACCAATTGGTTCTTGATCTCAACCAATAACAAATTAAATTACTACAATCTCCACAAACCCCCCATTCCGATAATAATAATAATATATAATTAATAAAATGAATACAAAGGAAATTAGGTAATCACATTGTTAAAATAGATCATGAACAATGAATTTATTAATTAAATTTGAATAAATTGAAAATTTTAGGAAATGTAGTAACTGAGATGAAGAGAAGACCATGGTAGCCTAAGAGACTGAACAAACGCTTCCTGTACACCAAGATTATGAATTTAGTATGCGCTTAAAGTTGAAAGTGAACTATTTTATTGATATGTAATAATAATAATAATAACAATCTTATATGAAGCATAAATAAAATCAATAGAATTGCAGATCTTTACTATTCGATCGATAAATTTTTGTTGAAGTTCGTGCTGATGATGTCGTTCAAAAGAACGATGAAAGCTCTACGACCAAATCATCCAGTTCAGAGAACAAAACTCCATCAGAAAGGTTTAGTAACTCGAAAAGCAACACTTTATTAACTATACCAATATACATATATATATATATATATATATATATATACATATATATATATATATATATATATATATATATATATATATATACATCATATTCATATAATCAGTGTGCGGTTCTTCACACAAAAAAACGTCTGTTAAATCAATATCGGAACATCTATGAGTATTTATGTTCAATGACTGAATTTTCAAGAATCTCTATCCGAACAAAGTTAATGTCCAATAGAGACTTGTATTATAATCAATAATGTCTATGATCACACTATAATATCAGTGATTATATTGATGATGCTTTGAATAATAGTTGTCTAATTAAAATCAACTTCTTATCCAAATTATAAATTTTAATGATCTTTTCACTGAATTTTCTATACTAAAACATAACTGTTTAGTAATCAGAAGGGGTTTTGCGGAGATTGTAGTAATTTCAACAGTTGAGATCATGAGTCAAATGAATATCGACTACCATGAGGAGTCCCACAATAGGACGAAACGGCCGTCCAGTGCTTCCGTGTTTTCCATGGTGGTCTAGCTTCAATTGACTCATGATCTCAACTATTGAGATTATTTAGTAATCATTAAAATATTTGGCAGTACTCCATCATTACTATACAACCAATAAATGTATCGAAAGAATGTACACTGTGATATATGTCAAGTTGAAAGATTATTGTATACAAAAAAAAAGAACAGTATTCTGTCCATAAGTAATTAAGTGAACCAAGACTTCATTTAACAAATGTAAAGATTCATATAATATTTCATTGATCGAAATCATGAGTCAGTTGAAGCTAGACCACCATGGAATACCTGGAAGCACTGGACGACCGTTTCGTCCTAGTATAGGACCCGTATAATATTTATTAACTTCATAAACTGATAAACGTTGTATTCTCTCAACCTTTATTTATTATTATCTAACCTGATCTTACCTTAGTCAACATTGAATAATCCTATAGAAATTGAATTAGTTAGTGTTACAATTCTAGTATAAATTGACATCCATCTCAATTAAAATAATCCCCATTTCGTTTTTTCCCTACAAAAATTAAGCTTAACCTTAATACCACTTGTTTAATAATCTCATTATATAATTGAACATTACTTAAAAGCTACTTTGACTAAACAGTAATAATAATCTATACATACTTTTTTTATTAATAATATTAACAATTAATTCTCATAATCAACTCCGCCTGTAGCTCTTATAGGGTTACTGCCGGTCCCAAGCCCGGGTAAAGGAGGAGGGTTAGGGATGGGGTTAGCGTCCCCATCCCGTAGAAAACTAACTCGCTTAAAAAAACCCTTACTAGAATAATTCTCATAATCACAATGAATAAAAGAGTAGACTAATGAGTAGTATACTTGTTTCAATTAAAAAAAACAATGAGATATTTCGTTAAAATCAAAAAAGGAGTTAAATTTTTATATATCTAGCACTTATCTACATAGACGTTCGTAATTTTTAATATTTAAATTGTAGAATGGTTCAAGTTGACTTCGTCAGTAATGTGTTACTTCTTTTATAGTGATTAGTCAAAATATAAAAACTTACATTTTCATTATGTTCGTACTATTGATTAACAGAAATAAGTTTCAATAGTTTAAATTATGAGTCAGTTGAAACTAGACCACCATGGAAAACCTAGAGGCACTGGACGAACGTTTCGTTTCATTGTGAGACTTTTCAGCAGTGCGCATCGATATCATGCCCCCCCCCACGGCGAGATCCGAACCCAGGACCTATCAGTCTGGCGCGCGCGAGCGCTTAAACCGTGGATTGGTTGAAGTTAGACACTAACACCGTTTGACCCCGGCTGGCTCACTGGTCTAATGGTTAGGCGTTCGCACGCGAGACTGATAGGTCCTGGGTTCGAATCTCGCGGGCGGAATCGTGGATGCGCACTGCTAAGGAGTCCCATACTAGGACAAAACGACCGTCCATTGTTTTTAGGTTTTCCATGGTGGTCTAGCTTCAGTTGATTCATAATTTCAACTATTGAAATTACTAAAAAATATCTCCACAAAACCCCTACAACTTGCAAACATTCATGAAGAATACTATGACTTAATCTCAGAAGGCTTATTCAGATGAACAGTAATGAATAAGATTAATTATATTCTTTGAGACTGAATCATAATCCTTCTGAAAAACAATAGTATACTAAACATGTGAGTTTGATTAGTTCTTGTATAACTTGCCGAAAATTCTTTTTTATCATCACTCTGTAGTAGATAACTGTAACTACCGAGTTTGGTATATACTTAGCATAAGTTCATCTTCAACAGTATGGAGTAAGGAAAGGGTACAAAGTTAATTTTATGAAGTGTACACTTCATATCGGGATTCAGACTTTGTCATATAATGTGTAGGTTAAAAAGTATATAGCATAGCTATTCTAGAAATGAATGAATATGTATAAGATTATGTTTTACACTATTGAGTAAAATGTTTGTTAGAATAACTAGATAGATTGTGAAAATAGTACCTAGTGATAAACTTCCATAGATACCAGAATTAACCGTAAGATTTTTGAATTATTTTCACTGAACTAACTATTGTTTACAATAAAATGTACTTCCATTGAGTTTAATTTTCTATTAAATAAAAGCAAACACTTCATTAAAGAATAAATTATGACACCAGTTTTCATTCAGGTAAAGATTCATGTATTTCATAGTACTCACCATAAACTGGTTTTAGTTAGGCGACCATTGAAAACCAGTAATTGTTGGATTGTTTTTTTTTAAAATTTATATGAATAATGATCATCCATAATCGTAGGGAATTCGAGTGTCTCAGTTCACATGTCTAACTTTAATCAATTCGTGTACAATCATCTTCTAATGTAATTATTGGATAACAGCCTTACATTCAGTATGGTTAAAACACCACCTATCATAGCTTCTCACAAGAATTCCAGAAATTATTTCTTAAAAATTAGTCATCAATAAGCACATAGATATTATTAGTAAATAGCAAACTTCATAACCTTTTGAAAGTCCTGAGTTTGACTTCTTATAAACTACATTACTGATGAATTCTATGCCAGTACAAAGTAGTAATTTCAATTTTTTTCAATGATTTTCTAAAGTGTAAACTATAAAACTTGACAATCTTCATATAAACTCCTATACTATTCTATATATTCTGGACAGTATTGTTCAATAAATGCTATGACACACAACTAATGTACAGTGTAAACATAATGATCATATCAACTTAATACTCTTGAATTTCTAATAATCAACATAAAAATCATAAACAATTTAGTTAAAATTGACAAACATTAGTGAAATGTATTTTTAAAGAAGAAAAAAAAAACCCACACGTCTATGGTGTCTAAGCGACAAAAAGAAGTCGGAAACGCTTTACTATATATAGTATTAGTATTCATAATAATAAATGTTTGTTTTCTTTTGTTTCCACTCTTTTTTTTTAAATAACCATCCCCTACAAATCTGTTGGTCACATTTAAAAACAAACATATAGTGTAAGTGCAATCAATACATCACAAATGACAGGGACAACAACCACCACCACCACAACAACAACAACAAAGAGGACGGATATGAAATATTATTGATTAAAATATGTATTTTTTTTTAGTTTTTTATGTGTAACTATACTAATTTGTATATTAATAAACAGTTGACAATACACCTACTGTAATATGTTTACTTATTCAATTGGAAATATTGTTCTGATAGTCTATGAATGATATATATTCCATTAATAGTTCAAGGTTGTTATGGTAACTCTCATAGATAATTATTTGATTTTCAGTTTAGCGGTTCTAGAGATTGTTAAGTTTTTTATTATTTTTTATTGAGATCATGAACCGATTGATGTTAGACCATCATTGAAAATCTGCAAGCACTACTGAGGAGTCCCACAATAGGACGAGACGGCCGTCCAGTGTTTCCAGCTTTTCAATGATGCTCTAACATCAATCGGTTCATGATCTCAATCAAAAAAAATTATTTGATTTGTTTAATCTAATGGTCTAGTATTTGAACGAAGAATATTCTTTTCGATAAATTCTCTTCAGGTTCTATCTACAATTCATATATCCAAATTAATAATCCGAAAAATGACCAGGTTAAGGGCAAAGTACATCGTTTAAAATATGTGAATTGAGGAATGTTAAAGAAAATACAATAAAATTGGTAATGTTGATATTACTTAGAATGTTAACTTGGATCTGTGTATATGTTAAGTAAAATTTAAGATCCATGATCAGAATAAACATGGGTCAGATAGGGTGACAGAAATAATAGTGCAATTACAGTTCGGTCAAATGTTTAGTGAAAGGCTATATTATGTGAAAAATTAGTAAGACGTAATAAGGATGGAGAAATGCAAAGTGAATGAATCATTTATAGGGGAGAATAATAATGATGTTTAACCACTAACAATAGTAATAATAATAATAATAATAATAATAATACAAAGATTTGTGAATGAAGATAACAGAAACAATTAAAATTAGAACGGGTTTTGTGGAGATCTTTTTTAGAACTTTCAATAGTTAAAATCATGAATCAACTGAAGCTAGATCACCATGGAGAACCTGGAAGCACAGGATGACCGTTTCGTTCTAGTATGGGACTCCTTAGCAATACGCATCCGCGATCCCGCTACCCACGAGGTTCGAACGCTGAGCCGGCATCCAACGACTACGAAAGGTCGTAGTCAAATTAGGTCATTCAATAGCTAAGATTACTATTGATTAATTGGCCTTGATATTGACCAGGGGAGGAGGAGTGATTGAAGATATTTCTTCTGTACGTATAGCTCCTCTTTCTTTATCCGGATGGCTAATGCTTCAGCCGTTTGAAGGACTTTAAGTCTGACTAGTTTTGGTAAAAAAATTACTAATCTTATAAATAGTTGAAAAAGATTGGTTTCTACTAGCACTAAAACTAGTTTGTACTAAATGGGCCAATATCGAGTTGTTCGCTTTCTTCATCAAACCTTTGTATTAGCCACACTGGGTGTTCACAATTTTATTGTATTTTCTTTAACAATCCTAAATTCACATATTCTAAACGATGTACTTTGCCCTTAACCTAATCATTTTTCGGTTTATTCATATAGATATATGAACTGCAGATAGAACCTGTAGAGAATTTATCAAGAAGAATATTCTTCATTCAAATACTGATCTTTTAATATGATGGGGGATCTTTAAACGATTAATCTAATTGTGTTATTATTAGTATAATGACAAGCTTTAAATAATCACGACAAGTTTTCACTTAGTTTTTAGTCAATCAGAATGTAAACAAAACAACGACGTATATATCCTTCCATATGGATATAAATAACCCGTCTTCTGAAACTTTTAATAAAAAAAAGTCAAATAGAACCTTAGTCTTGATTAAAGCTAAACATAAAAGTTCTCCTGTAACTATGAGAACGAATAGATTTCTAGAGAAAATCAAGAAAAGATCTATCATAAATTGAATTAGGTAGTTCATAAAGTTCAGTGGTACCATGTCAAGATAATATTGATTTACTGGTTATATAAAATCTATGGAGACTGAAATAACAAATTGATATACTTGACACTATCATTTCTTATTCTATAGTGACAAAACAAAAAATTTTCACTATGACCTCTAATGTTATAAATAATATACAAAAATATTTTTACTACTCATATTTTCGATTCTAACTGACTCATCCCTATATTTCATCTCACTGTAAGATAAATGCAGACTAGTTGTTTGTGATCCGCGCGACTATTGTAACCAATGGTTAAAGACCCTAGGTGACTGTGAGATTAAAATTACTTTATATCTTCCTTTCTGCGAAGTAATCCTTTCTTTCTGTATTATATCCTTGTATGAAATCTTTTATATATTACTACCATTGAAGTAACTGCTTCTATGAATTTGGCATTCTTCTTGTTATGCTAATGAGGTATGGCAACTTGGAACGATGCATATATGTGTCTGGTCCTACGTTGTGGCTAACTGACTGACTGACTGACTGCAAGATAGAATATATGTCAGTGGATTTATAGCACATACGGTTTTTAGTGTTAAATATGTTCGATAAAGCGTTTTCAAGAACTTTGCCCTTTCATTTAATGAGTAAGTATTGCATACATATAAGAGAATAATTGTCCATCAAAATTTTACTTTAAATTCTAGTTTTCATTTTATTTACTTTCTTCATCCGACATAATGCGATGAGTCAGTCAGTCAATCAGTAACGACGTAGAACTCCGTACGTACGTACATCAGTTCGAGTTGCCACAGCACATTAGCACAGAGATGCAGTTGTCGATGAGGACTCCCACAGTAGGACGAAACGGCCGTTCAGTGCTTCCAGGTTTTCTATGGTGGTTTAGTTTTAATTGACTCATGATCTTAACTATTAAAATTATTACAATATCAAAAAAACCCTCACTCTTGATATTAATCAACATATGCTCATTAGTGACTGGTTTCAAGAGATATTTCCTAGAGTTCTAGTGAGAAACAGTGACCAGTGGAGTTTAACCAGGTCTGTTGTGAGATAGTAACTCACTGATGACAATGGCGGATATGTCGCTCAGTTTTGTGGATTGATTGAAGTTAAACAGTAACACCGTTGGATGCCGTTCAGCTCAATGGTCTAGACGTTAAGCGTTCGTGTGCGAGACTGATATGTCCTGGGTTCGAATGTTGTGGGAGGCAGGATCGTGGATTGGCACTGGTGAGGAGTCCTAGAATAGGACGAAATGGCCATCTAGTGCTTCCAGGTTTTCCATGGTGGTTTAGCTTCAATTGACTCATGATCTCAACTATTAAGATATTGGGATGTTACAATGACTTATTGATAAAAGATCTTTGTGAATAACTTTTAAACAACTGATATGAAATCTTAAATGCTATTCATGAACTTATTCATTAACTTCATGATTAACAGTATTATCGAATGTAAAGTTTAATATTCAATATACAATACGATACAATACCATATTCATATTAGTAATAGAATTCTATGTAGATATTAGTTAATGGTTATTCATATCATTAAACTAACCAGTGAATTGTAAAAGATACAATCAAGGTAAATATACTTTTACTGTGTACCTAAAATGATTGAAATTAAGGTAATTTGAAATTTTGCAAAAAAATCAAGGTTAAACTGAATTACTTTTATATTTTGTATGTTTGTAATGATTATAAAATTTATGATTCAACTTAGTTATATTATATGCTTTACTTAAATTTATTATACTAACCATAGTTGATATATATATTGTGGTGTGTGCTACTTATATTGACATAAGTAGTAGATGATGTTAGTCGTGAACAGAAAGTTTAGCAGCACAGAGACAAGAGAATCGAACAGTAAAGAATCGAAACAGAATGCAATTTGTATGAAAATGCAAGAACAATGAAGTCTGAGTCATTTTGAGACAATTGGTGGACGTTTCGCAAATTAAACATTTACTTTATGATTGTTAGATTTTATTAACAAGTCCTGTAATTTTGTGTCAAATACATTCCATTGTTCCCACTCGTGTTCTGTTCACTACAATATATATATAAAATTATAAATATAACTTATTTATCCCAATTATTCTATTGTAAGACTCTAGATTGGTATGATGAATAACATTTAGAGGTTATTAAGTCAACTTTTATACTATTATTCAATCGGTGAGACTACAATTCATGAACGACCTTTGAGTGACGATAGACTGACCTTCAAAGTGTCCACCTGATAACTTGAACCGAGTGAGAGTTATAAACCCATATGAAGAATTGCAATTATGATTTACAATTGATGATTAAATTTAGAAATTAGGTTTCGGTTTTTCATCACGAGCTATAATGCCAGAACTATATTTATCCGAAACCTGTTATCCTATATGTGACTGGTTCGTCCATAAATTATAGTCTTGCCATTCAATCTATACATTGCTTTTAAATAAACGATAAACACCTAACATATAGATGGAAAGTGAACTTTAACTGAAAAGTTACACATTTGTTGATTCTTGAATGTGTAAAGAAAGAAAAGATAAAATTTTGAAAGATATGAAGCGATAGGATAGTAATGATGATTATTTACTACCTTAATACTTGAATCGTAATGATAAATTTACAAGTATATCTAAATAAAGTCAAACATTTGTAACATGAAATACATATGTAATGGCTCTACACAAACGTAAATGATTACATTGCAAAGTTCTCATTATTTATTTATCCATTTGAATGTTTTTTAACACTCAGAAGTATAGATGTCTAACTGGATATCTGATACATACTATTACTTAATTACTTACACCTGCTACCGCTCGTGGAGGAGAATAGACCACCTATCAGCATTCTTTATCCAACTTTGTCCTGAGCAATTCTTTCCAGTTGGTTCCAGTTACTATTCATTCTTTTCATGTCTGCTTCCAATTCTCAACGTAGTGTATTCTTTGGTCTTCCTCTTTTCTGTTTCCATTCAGGATTCCGAGTTAGCGCATAGTTCGTGATGCAGTTCGATTATTTCCTCGACGTATGTTCTATCCACTACCAGAGTCTCGTTATAATTTCTTCTTCATCTGAAAGCTAGTTTGTTCTTTCCTAAAGCACGTTGTTGTTGATGGTATCTGGCTAACGGACATTGAACATCTTGTGTAGGCAACTGTTTATAAATACTTGTATTTTATTTATTATGGTTGAGGATTCATACTTTGTACATGTGTAAATAATACGTAGATTGTTTATCATTAAAATTAGTTTACAGTATCTATCATTTATGTAGGTAAACTTCAAAAACAGAGTGGCGTTTGAATGAACTAATGATTCCTTTGTACTTGTTGAATGCTTGATTTCGAATCCTAAATACGATACATTTGTTTGTGCTTATCTAGTACTGCTTGATCCGATTACGTTATTTCTGGGATTCTTAGTTCGTACTTACTTACTTACTTACGTTTGAATAATTTTTTCTGGTTAGCGTTTCTTTTAGCGAGTTTGTTTTATACGGATGGGGTCGTTAACCCCATGCCCAACCCTCCTCCTTTATCCGGGCTTGGGACCGGCAGTAGCCCCCGGAGGGACTCTAGGCGGAGTTATTCGTAGTTCATACTATATTCCAAATACTCCTAATCATCATGAACAGACAAGCCATTGACATTCCACAAAAGTAGATAATAATCTATTCTTTTAAACTGTTAAGGTGATAACTTAGATTCATCATTAATTTATTATCATGAAAATAGTACCGTTTGATGCTGTCTGTCATAGTATCTGTAATACTGCACTTTCTCTTCTTAGTGATATGCATAAAAAGAATATTTATTGATCGATATTGTGTTTCTATAATGTGGTAGCAATATATAAAATATTCGTTAGTTGACTTTAATATATTATTGTTTTTTTCATTCAGCTTTAGGATAACTTGTACCTGAAGTACCTATATTCGGGAGTTACACTTCCAAGGAATCATGAATATCGTCTTGTTAGCAAATACGCTTTATCAACATATATCAACACTAACAAAATTCTAACTAGGCATATTCTGCTCCATCTAACGTTTAGGATCGTGAATAACTGCGATGTTAACTGTACTTAACAACTTTATGGATCTTTTGTAAGTTTATGTAAAAACTATAGCATCAGTCCTTTAAGAAATTTTACTTCCAGTAATATATATATATATATATATATATATATATATATATATATATATATGTCATCTAAGAGGCTTATTTGATGTTACACAATCGACTATGTTAAAACCTTAAATAGTTGACGAATCTCAAGTCATCAGATTTCACTCTTTATGCTGATTGCTACTAAATTCAGTACAGTAGGTTTATAACTTATACTTACCACTGTGAACATATTACATTATGTCATTATTATTTAAATTTAGTCAAATCAGTTAAATAACTATGGAAGACATGCTACAAGAATTACAAACAGAGATGAACGATGGCTAACAGTAGAATCCAAGACGCAATATTGAGGCAATCTGTATAGCATTAAAATATACCAAAAGAGACCGATCAATTGCAATCCGAAAGAAAAGTGAAAAATATTTAAACGACCAACATGAATGAAGGTAAATTTGAATGAAATGTTAGTTATAAATATCGATCAAAGCCTAGATATAAGATCCTTACAATAGTATACACAAGTTCTGTAGGACATCTGTCATGGTACAATATAGAATTTTCAGCACAATGTACTTCAACACGATTCCGTTTCTTATTTCTTGATCGATCCTGATGATAAATATTGACTGATCGCCAGCTAGACGTTAGTAGTTCAGGAATCGACATCTGATTAATGTATATTCTTTTCGATTTATATTGCCAACAACCACGATGTCTCTGATTGGGCTCTTTTATAATTTGTACAGCGAAATGTCGTAAACTTTTCATAAACTCACCTGAATAGTTTATGGCACTGATAGGCATAATGATGTGTTAAAACAAACAAGAAAACAGATAGCTTGTTGAAATATCCAGACGGCAGGAATAGGTAGCCTAGATATTCAAGCAGACCACCTTATTGTTTTTAACTCTCATTTAAACACCACATGATAAATCTTAGTCTACTTGAACTTATTTCTTATTATTCCGATTAGTGGCGTTACTCGATACTATGTGCTTATTACAATATAGAATTTTTAGCACGAAATACTTCGACAGGTTCCACGTTTAAAAAGAAAACATACGATAACTGCATACATACATAAAGTAAGTAGATAAACTATCTGGAATTAGATGAAACGTCTTTTTTAAGAAGAAGTTTTGGATCTGTACAACCTTTTTAATTAGAACCATGTTTAAGAATACAAGTTATTGACTAGGTCAACTCTAACAACCTGTTCGTTGCATGGTATATTTGCTAGATAAGATGTTGTAGAGCTTTTATATTTTCAATTACGTGCATGAATTTTAATATATTGGTGCCCCGTTCTACCGGAAGATATAAAAGGAGAGAGATAGGAATGAAATGGATGGTTAGTAACTGATAACACCTGTCAGAAGTCTCCAAGATTTTAGATGTCTATCCATAACCACACTAATAATGACCTTAAGAGATTCATCGTACACCTCAGCACTCTCCGCAATACAACAAAATATCTTCTCACAAGCCCGGGAACGAATAAGTAGGACAGTAAAGAATAATGGGTAAAATGCAAGAATTTACAAATCGTAAATATACCATATTTTTATATAAGTCAGATGTAAAACTTTCTTCGACAACAACAAAACATGAGAAAACCAAGAGTGATCAGAGGAGAAACTTACACCATGATAAATGAACTTTGACACTGTTTTTATTACCGAATCTACAGTAGTGCAAACTCTATGGGGTACCAACAGGGTATTTGAAGGCTGTTCATTTCTCAGACTAAAATTAACAGTTGGATGTTTAGAAGGATTAAGATCATTAACAACAGACTGTCGATCAATGAGAGACAGGAACTCATTTGTTTCGAGGAAATGTGGAGGTAAAAATCTGTGTGTATACAGTGCGACCATCAGCATACTTAACAAGAGTGGTTTCTGTAGAAGATGGCACATCATACAAAGAAATGAAAAGAAAAAAGGGAAAAGACAGCTTCTTGCGACCGAACTTAATTTAGTAAAGACTGAACGCTTTCTTCCAAGCACAGTGTGAGGTTACTTCAAGAGTGGTAAGTGAAACCAGTTGTCGGTGTTGACTCTAGCAAACTTGTTGATTAGTAGTGATCTTGGGACAGAGTCAAAGACAGAAGTATAATTTAGAATTGCATATCGAACATACTTCTTACCCCTTTCCAAGCTGAACACTATATTATGGTGAAGAACATCAGAAGCATCTAAAGTACTTCATTCGCATTTGTGAACAAGCTGATATGGATCGATATTCTCTTTTAATTCAGATTGAAATGCGAGTAACAATAGTTTTCCTATTGTTTTGAGAAAAGGTGAAGTTATTACTATGGGGCTAAATTTTGTATTCTTATCATCAGATACTTTCTTTGTTATTGGAATCATCTTAATCTTTCTCCATATTTTCACTATGACATTGGTTGAGAAGGATTCGTTAAATGTACTCGTGAATGGATGACATTGAATTTCAGCATTCTTCTTAAAATAGAGGTTTGGAATTTTGTCAGGTCAGGACAGGTTAAGTGGCGGAAGATATCTTTGGACGTCCAGTGAAAATTAGAACACAACTCTTCTTAAAATTTTGGATAGATGAATCGTGACATCAGATGATTGACGTACAAATGACTTATCTAAGTTACAAACATTCAGCTGGGTCTCCACCAGTAGGCTCTCTAATTAGTTTTCAAATATTTGGAACGTGTTTACACGTAGGGGTTTCTAAGTAAACATTGAATGCAAACGCTTAATTTATTGGTTTATTAGACTATTTAGCTTTCGGACTTCAATGAAATTTTTCTCCTGTTACATTCTTTCTTCCTCCCCCCGTCGTCGTTTTAATTTTGGGCATGTAAGTCGACCAAAACTTACAAAAATAGTTTTAATGGAACAATAAACATCAAGTTTAGGATAGCATGTTGCAAAATCACTGGTGTCTTTCAATAAGTTATTTACAAACAAATCCAAATCTGTCTTACGAAACTTCTTTTTCAGATCTTGTATATTATCTATTGAGTAGTTCCTGTATTAAGCCTACTTTGTCTGATGCAACAATGTACTTTACTCAAGCTTGTCACCTACTTTAGGTAGAACACAAATAATAAAATGATCAGAACTAAACGGTGGAGAATGTTTACGAGTTACTTATATTTCCACATTAATAATGAAAGCTAAATGTAAATGTGTATTAGAACGAGTGGAAAAATTGACCACATTTTGCTGACCTCATGAGGAAAGAAAGCTACAATCACATGAATTGAAATCACTACATCTAACTGGAAGTAAACCATTGAAGGCAGTAACAGCTAATTCGGTTTATTGATTAACGAAAATAAATAGTGCAGATGATGCGCATACTACAATTAAAATTGTCTGATACTTAACAGGGGATTGAACTAAACACATTTCGATTAGTTCTTATATGTTCTGAATTCAGTCACCTAATAATTGTAAAACAATCAACTCATTAACGAACTAGTTCACTTTAGAAAGTTATGCAAGAGGATTTTTTTGAATCAGATCATGAATTGATCGATGTTAGACCACCATTGAAAACATAGAAGCACTGAAAGACCATTTGATATGATAGCATCCATGACCCCGCAAGCAGGATTCGATCCCAGGACCTCCGGTCTTGCGCGTGAACATTTAACCTCTAGACCATTGAACCGAGATCCAATGATGTTAGTGTATAACTTCAACCAGTCTACGAAATTTCGAGAGCTGTTTTGTTTATAAAGTAGTGTTTTTCTAGAATGTCTTTCAGTTCGTTACTTTAATCATCAAATATGAATTTCTTTCAAATTCGAACTTAACCTTTACACAATTCAGTACTTCCTGTTTAATCTTCCTTGAATATGACATACTTTGATTTTTTTAATATCAAAGGTAAATGAAGATTAAAGTTGAACTGACTGCTCAAATATTTCTAAGTTTAGTAAGGTTATTAGTTAAAGTGATCATTTATACAATGTTCATTAGTAAACTATAATCTGGAAAAAACACTCTTAAGCTAATTTCATTTCATTAAACAATTTAACAGCTAAACTTTCTCAACGATAGTTTATTATATCTAGAGCTTAGATTCTTAATATACCGTGTATAACTTGAACATTTGAGCATGCTAGAACACTTTCAAGTCGTAAATAAGAGGACAGAAGACAAATGAGAGGAATACTCTTCTAAAGTGTCAATTATGGTACAAAACTGTCAGGTATTCATAGTTCTTTTTAGTAAAAACGAAATGATCATTATAATCCTCCAATCCGTATACAAAGGATTATTGACATTTATCTAATAGAGAAGCTACACGTAAGAATTCTGGAATATTAAAATTCACTTGGTATTGTTTGGCTTGTATCTTCCCATTGAGGTTAAAGACTGCGATTGATTAGTCTGTTATTGGCATATATGCATACTGTGTATATGCCTCGATATTCACAAGCTATTTGTAAGCAATGATGGATAGTGGCTAGCAGTGGAATCCAGTACGCACGGTTCGTCCTATTTCGAACTCGTCAGCTGGATGTACCTGCATCTCAGAGAGTTTATGTTCACTCTGTGACTCGAACCCAGTACCATTCGCTTCAAACGCCACCACGTTATCCACTCAGCTACTGAGTCCTGATAGCCACTTGCTTGTGCAATGGGGTGAATTTGAATTAACTTGGTATTGTTTGGCTTGTATCTTCCCATTGAGGTCCCAGAGTGAACATCAGCTCTCTGAGATGCAGGTATATCCTGCTGACGAGCCCCAAATAGGACGAAACGCGCGTCCTGGATTCCATTGCTAGTCACTATCCATCATTCTGGAATATTCTCCTAAAAGATGATTAAATGAAATATCTTCAGCTCTTTCTGGACATCTTAAAGCTTCCTCTAGTTCACCTGTAAGCTATCTTCACACAATTGATTATATACATTATATATCATCATATATTCGGGACTCTATTATAACAATTTTCCCATACAATAATTAATGAATAATAATGACATTGATTTTAATCTACATCAAAATAACTTTGATTTAACACAAAGGATTTGATTCAACAACCAATATCTTTCAAATGATCATTATCATTATTATCATTGTTCATTTGAATTGGATTCATCTCTTTGTTTTAACTCTTTATACTTATCAATATAGGTTGAATACATATATATATATATCAATAGTGCTACTTATTGGACAATAAATATGTTTACTTTTATGCTTATAAGTCTATCAAGTAAGACAATGAATGAGAACATTAATGCATTAGATTAGAAAAAAAAATCAGAACAAATTATACTTGTTATATATGAACTAGTTCATAGAAATGTTTTATGTCTATTAAGTAGATAATAAGTAGTATCATGTGTAAATGATTATTCGTTAATGTCTTCTTTGTTTTATATATACAATGCAAAGATCATATGGATTAGTTGTATTTTTTTCTTCTTCTTCTTTCATTTTAATGAGAAGTAAATCCCTAGGTTTGAGATATCAATCATTGAAATTCATAATTGATGGATCGTAATTTATGTGAGTATTAATAGACATAATGGTTAACAGATCAATGTTTAACAACTTAGATGTAGAAATGTGTTATTATTACTTACAATAATTATGACGTTTAGTTTTGGTAAAATACTAGTTTTAGATAGAAATGGAATCAAGAAGGTTGAGAAGTCTGTCATTTTTACATCGAATTGAATATAGTTAAATAATTAGGAAGTATTAGACAGCTGTATTATTCTATTGATCGTAATAAGAAGTAATGATCAACAGAGTTTGATGTATTAGAGATGATTGTTTACCAATGATCAGTATAGGATTGTGGAGATTATTAAGTTTGTGGTTGAGATCATGAAACGATTGATGTTGTACCACTATTGAAAACTTGGAAGCACTGGACGGCCGATTTGTCCTATTGTGGGATTCCTCATCAGTGCGCATCCACGACTGCAATCGCGGGATTCGAACCGAGGGTCTTCAGTCTCGCGCGCGAACAAAAGGTGACTACTAATAATCAGTAACTTTGAAGATTCCGAATTCAAGTCTGTTATCCAAAGGTGTTAATGTCTAACTTTAACTAACCTACGAAATCGACCAGCACATCCACCATTGTCATCAGTGAGTTATTATTTCAAAACAGACTCGGTTAAACTCCACTGGTCACGGCTTCTCGCTAGAACTCCAGGATATATATCTCGAAGCCAGTCACTAGTAAGGAATCCCACAATAGAATGAAACGGTTGTCCAATGCTTCCAGGTTTTCCATGGTGATCTAGCTTCAATAACTCATGATATCAACGAATAAAATTACTACATTCTTCACAAAAATCCCTTTTCATACTAATTTTACATAATTATCAAATTGCTTATTGAATAACTAATATTTTTTGATTGAGATGATGAACCGATTGATGTTAGACCACCGTTGGAAACCTGAAAGCATTCGACGGCCTTTTCGGCCTACTCCGGGACTCCTCAGCAGTGCGCATCCACGATCCCGCAAGCGGGACTCAAACCCAGGGCTTCCAGTCTCGCTCATGAACGCTCAACATACTAGACCACTGAGCCGGCATCTAATGGTGTTAAAGTCTAACTTTAACCAATCCATGAAATTGCGGACCATCTTCCATTGTACTGAGATTAGATACCTGTCTCTACCTGACACGACTTACGAATCCACTAAAGTTCAAAATGCAAATCACTGAATGTTAATTTATTGGCCTAAAGATTAGTGACTTGCTATGAAGTCAAAATATCCTGGGTTCCATCCATGAATGGAGTCGTAAACACAAGCTACTGAAGAGTCTTGCACTAGAACGAAACAGTTGTTCAATACTTTCTGAATGTCTGGTGAAATTTAATTTTCAATTTAAAAAATCACAAACTGATATATGATAGATAACCACTGAAAGTTTGGATTCACTTGATGGACATTTCGTTATACTATATGACTCCTCACCATTATACGTTCATGATACCACATACATCAATCTATTACAGCAAAGACAATTTCAAGCGATAATCTTTTACATCTTAATCACTCAACTGATATCCAACAGTGTTATTGTATAAATTGAACCAATCCATGATCTTACACAACAATCTATCAACCAACAGTATGCTACTATCTAAACAAATCCATTTCAATAATAACAATCATGTATTCCTTTATGACTAACTTCAAGGTGAAATTCTTACAGTTCTGATAAGACTTTGTAAGTGGTGATGTTTAAACGTTGTCAAATGTAAGACAATTATTGACTAGAGGTAATAGATGAAATATTGTCCAAGATAATAGATTGATTGAACAAGTTGAGATCATGAGTCAATTGAAGCTAGACCACCATGGAAAACTTGAAAGCATTGGACAGCCGTTTCGTCCTATTGTAGGACTCCTCAAATTGAAATTAGACATTAACACTATTGGATACCGAATCAGTAATCTAAAATTTAAACATATTTAATAGTTGTCTAACTATAATCCATTCATCATTTCAATGGGGGTAAAATATATTAAACTATCCAAATTATCTACACACAAAAAAAAATATCCCAGAAATTATAATTTCACTTAGTAACATAAAATCACAAAGTCAAATTTATTGATTTTTAATAAGATTTTATAAAACAAAACGTTGAACATGAATAATGAAAAGTTTAACCTTGAAAGGGATTAGAAAAATGTAAACAATAAACTATACAGATTCATCTTTTACATTTTGTCACATTATCAAATTATATAGCGTTTAAACAATCCAAAAACACACACAAAAAAAACATGTTTTAGCGCCAAAATGTTTTGTTTATTCATGTTTAAGTAATATGTCGGTCAGTCTATATTTGATTGTAATAAAAAATAAATTAAATGTAAAATGTAAATATGACAGTTTATTTATTTATCTGTATCTTAAACCAATTTTTGTTGATGTTTTGAATTAGTTTACTTGCACTTCAATTTGTTTTTAATTATTATACTGATAATTCACATGTGCTCATTAGTGACTAGCTTCGTGAAGGAATTCTCAGAGTTCTAGTAAGAAACTGTGATCAGTGGAGTTAATCTGTGTCGGGTAGAGACGAGTATCTATCTCAGTACAATGGAAGATGTTCGCGTAATTTTGTGGATTGGTTGAGGTTAGACATTAATACCATTAGATGCGAGACCAATAGGTCCTGGGTTTGAATCTCTCGAGGTGGGATCGTGGATGCACACTGCTGAGGAATTCCAGAGTAGGACGAAACGGCCATTCAGTGTTTTCAGGTTATCCATGGTGGTTTGGCTTTAATTGACTTATGAATTCAACGATTAAATTATTAAAATCTCCACAAAAACCCCTTCTAATAATAAAAAAGCAGCAAATTATATTACTTAAGAATACTCTCTATGTTGTCTAGTATTAAATTCAACATAGCTGATAAACCATGTAGCTGAATATTATAATGTTTAAAGTATCAATGTTGCTATAATGCCTTAGATCATTTTCTGGATGATATTAGGATACAATATCTCCTCGTAATAATCTAAGAGTATATCACTTTACCAAACTAACTAATTTAATACAGAAACTCTGAAAGTTTCCAACTAATGGATCGATCAGTTGAGAAACGATCTATCATTGAACTACAAAATGTCGTAATTACACTCAACGCTTACTGTACAAACAACTCTTGTTATTCAATTGAATAATGTCATTCAGTCGTAGACTTAATGTCAATGATGAAAAAATATGGCATAATGATGAATCAAGCTAAAAAAGAAATAAGTTTAATGATTTAGATAATCCGTCAGTTCCATATACTGTGATTAGAAAAAACAGTTCTCACTAGCAATGAGGTTAAAAAAGGGTAAGAAAATCACATACAGTTAAGATGTGAGAATGAAGATGAATTCAATGAATGGGAACATTCAGTTATACATCAATTATAATTCATAGTAAAGACTGAAATTGACCAGAGGATTGACTCAGTATTATCTTGAATCATAAGCATGTTTAATTAAAAATGGATAATGGCTAGCCGTTAAATTTATGACTCCTAGATCAGCCTGCTTGAAAATCTGGGCTACTTGTTCCTGACATTTAGATATTTCAATAGGTTATTTATTATTGTGCGTTTTTCAAAAGTGCACAACCTTACGTTATACAAGTTACAAAATGCACAATCAAAGATATTGTGATTGCTGGCAATATCCAACGAAAAGAATGTACAGTATTTCGTTGTCAGTTTACTGAACTGCTAACATATAAATGGCAATCACTCAATATTTATGGGAACTTATTAAAATACATTGTGCTGAGAATTCTATATTATACCAAAAATATAACACTGAATAAAGCTAATAATAATAAATTATTATTATAAGCTTTATTCAATATTATATTTTCGGTATAGTGTAGACTTCTGAGCACAAAGTATTTTAACAAGTTTCTGTTTCTTACTTCTTGGTCGATCCTGACGATAAATATTGAGTGGTCGCCAATTAGATGTTAGCCGTCCAGTAAATGAACATCTGAATAATGTATATTCTTTTCGCTGCATATCGCCAGCGACCACATTACCTCTTATTAGGTTTTTTGTAACTTTGGCAACGAAAAGTTGTGCACTTTTCAGTAATGCACCAGGATAGGTTATGCGATTAACAGACATAATGATATATTAAAACAAACAAAAATAAATAACTTGTTGAAATATCTAGATAGCAGGCAAAGGTAGCCCAGATGCTCAAGCAGGCCGCCTATCTAATTAACCACTGGTTTCAAAACTTTATATTAGTTGGTCAAATCTCAACATTTTTTCACCATAAAGTGATTTATTGTTATGAGAATATCATGTTAGCTATACTGTAAAATAAGTCAATCATATAACAAAGTTTCAAAGATATTAATTCACATTTAATTTATCTAATAAAAATAGATCACTCGAACTTCATAGCTGAGTAGGTAATTCATTAGTGTCTAAAGTGAAAGGTATTGGATTTGAGTTCAAGAGTAAAAATCAACACTGAGATACATGCCAATCAAGCTGAAGAATCTCAAATAGGATGAAAAGCGTATTTTGTATTTCATTTCTAGCCGCTATTCACTTCTGTTTAAAAATATACAATAAATATTATAGAAACATCTTTAGAAGCTAATTTCAGTATAAATATATACAAAATAATTTATTTATCTGATTTATATCACAATGAATGATAGGTGAGACTATAAATTATGGACGACCTTTGAGCGATGCCAGACTGACCTTCAGAGTGTACATCTAATAACCATGACCAATTGAGGGTTATAAACCTAAGTGAGGAAATAGAAATACGATTTACGATTGATGATTAAGCTTAGAAATTAGATTCAGTGTTTTCATCACAAACTGACACCAGCTAAAATGCCAAAACTATATTTATCCGAATGAATGAGTGAATTTCGCGCCAAAATCCGAAACCTTTTATCTTATACGTGATTGGTTCATCCATAAATTATGGTCTCGCCGAAAGATTTTTGGTTCTGATAATATAGTTCATTAATATCGGTCCTGGTACAGTCAAGGATGGGGAGTGTTCGAGTATACAGCTACTATCAGGGAAGTCCTACTCATTGCCTTTACACGGCATTACTCTCGTATACGAAATTGAGAAGATGAAAAGCAAATGTTCGACGCTTTAACTAAGTCGTTGGGTGTAGAGGATCCATCTAGATGTGTTGGAAAACCCTCATTCCAAGCCAATGGCCCACATGGGGTCCATGATCCTGAATGAACAAATGGCGTATCAACCAATTGTTGGTCACCAGCTAACATGTGACTGCATCTGCTTACGTTGCCCCACTGCCTTGCGGACCACACCTTTAAGTCGAAGGCTCCGGGTGTGGCCACCTAAGTAAACCATCTGCTTCGAGTTCAGCACCCGGACAGTATCACAGCCCACACACACGCATATGTATTCGGTGCCCCTTTGTACCAATATTTATATGTTCAAATAAATAAATCATAGAAGAAGTATAAACTATTTCAAATATGAGTAGTATTCATAATAGTAGTATAAATAGTAGTATTAAAAGCAATAGTATTAAATGTATTAATATTGTTAAAGTTTATTCACAATCTCAGTCAACTAATCAGTTTGAAGTAGTAACTAACACCTCGTTTCAAAATAACCATTTTTCTCTTTAAAAGTGATTAATAAATCAATATTCATTAAACTATAACAATATGGTCATAAATTTATAAATATATCTATATTTCGATAGAAATTTTTCATAGTAATATATTCTCAAAGGGATAAATACTACTTTGTAAGTAGTATTGTAATCAGTTTTTTATTATTTAATGAAATCAATGTATTTTATTCTATAGATACATGATGTATGAATGTTATTGTTGTCATTTTCACATTACTTACTTATTTACTTCGTTACCCCTGTTCCCCCCCTCAATGGAGCATAAGCCACCGACCAGCATTCTCCAACGCACTCTGTCCTGGGCCCTCCTTTCTAGTTCTATCCAATTTTTGTTCATTCTTCTGATGTCTGTCTCCATTTCTCGGCGTACTGTGTTCTTTAGTGTTCCTCCTCTCCTTTGGCCTTTAGGGTTCCATGTGAGGGATTGTCTTGTGATGCAGTTGGGTGCTTTCCTCAATGTGTGTCCTATCTACGTCCAGTGCTTCTTCCTGATTTCTTTCTCCGCTTGGATCTGGTTTGTTCTCTCCTACAGTAGGTTGTTGCCGATAGTGTCTGGCCAACGGATCCGAAGTATTTTGCGTAGACAATTGGTAATAAACACTTGTATCTTCTAGATGATGGGTTTAATAGTTCTCTAAGTTTCCGCTCCATACAGTAGAACTGTTTTGATGTTTGTAATGAAAATTCTGACCTTGGTGTTGGTTGACAGTTGTTTTGAGTTCCAGATGTTCTTCCGTTGTAAATATGCTGCCCTCACATCTGCATCAGATCCACCGTGTTCATCAATGATGCTGCCCAACCGTCTTCTTATTACTCTATCAAAATTTATAAAAGGGACTAATTGCTTTAAATGTTGTTACTCTATTTTACTGAATGCTTAGCTTACCGCTTACATAGTTGTTTGTGACATTAGTAGGTAGCAGTAAAATTGAGTGTTCAAATAGTCTTGACATTAGTTTATATCAAAGTTATTGACTATTGTACCGAGCCTTGTCAATACATGTAAACGTCTTCATTGAATTCTTGTTTATAATTGTAATTTATGTTAGAGAGGTTGAGTTAATTATTACTCACTCTTGAATCACATTTCTTTTCGTGGTGATAAATATTGTTATTTCCACTTCTTTGCTATTGTGAGCATCCATGGACGTGCCATAGATCATACTTTAAATCGGCATTCAGTAGAGTACATATCTAAGTAAAGTTAATTCGTGATACTATACAACTATATTCTAATGTTATTGGCAGATGATTGTCTCACACAAGATACAGTTGAACTTCAGCATTCACGGATTATGACTAAAGCTTCTAGAATTACCTTAACTTTGATCAGTCTATGATGTAAACTGTAAAATTTAACAGCCTACCTATACCGCCTACACATGTTAGAAAAAAATATAGCCGAAGGAATATCAAACTATTTGTCTAAATTTAAAAATCTATCTTATTCCATTCCAGTATGTGGAACATTCTCAGACAAATTAAAACTATCTTTTTTCTTATCTTGAATTTGGATAAAAAGTGAGCAGTAGTATTCAGTCTAAAAAATGCTATTGTGTAGTAAAATTATTGATATAACTCGTTTGTATAAACGTCTTACTCAATTGATTTTTAATGATCAGTATGAGATTGTTGAATAGCATTTAAATCATGAACTGATCTGAGTAAGACAATCCATAAGAAGCTAAAAGAATTGTATGGTCATTTTGTTCTAGTATGAAATTCTTCAACAGTGCACATCCAACATCTTGATCACAGAAATCCAGTCCAAGACCGACGACCTCGCACCCAGACGCTTAGCCTGTAAACTACTTCTCTAATATTCAACGCTTTTCATGTCTAACTTTAATTAATCTACGATACTGCATGACCATATTCCATTTTTATTAATTCTTGTTTAAGGTAACTTGTGAATTCTGAATAACTCTCATTAATCAATCGAAAACTTTGTAATCCTTGAATGATGAATCAGGTCATTATAGACCTTATTATTATAATCTCAATATACTTTGTTCAGAACTCTGATGAATCAATAATTTCTCTTGTCAGAATATATTGCTGTTATGTTTTGATCAAAATGCTTAGAGTGTTATATGTACGGTCATCTGTAATGACTGTACAATAACTGTTATTTGCTGAACTATTACAACGGAACAAAACTGATAAACTTAGCGCTATGGTTCATAAAAGACCGTAGATAAACACTTATTTATCCACCAGCCACTAATTTCACCATTGATTAAAACTACATCCAAAATACTAATGAAATAGGAATGATTTAAACGGTTCCGTTGGTAGATTAATATGAATGTACTGAATGAACAGTAGTTGACATCAGTCAACAAATCATTTAATCTGTGCATATAAAATTTAGAAAATCAATGAATTAACTATCTTAATAGTTATGTTAAACATAATCTTATTCTAATTCATTTTTGTATTTGTTGCTTTAATCCTCCTATTGATGTATAGGATGCACAGGATGCACCAATGTCAATAAGAGACTGATCGTTTGCGGTCCCAAACATAAATGAAAAGATTCAAACAACCAATATACAGATGAAATAAATCCCCTCCATCATTGTGTAAGTTAGTGGCTATCTGGACTCAGTGGCTGAGTGAATAACTCGAGGGCGTTTAAAGTGAGCGGTACTGGGTTAGAATTTCGGGGTGAACATCAAATCTGGAATGCAGGTACATCTAGCTGATGAGTCCCAAATAGGGAGAAACGCGCGTTTTGAATTACATTGCTAACCACCATCCATCTCTGCTTTTCATCTTATTTTCTATATTCAAGCATGTTAGCTACTTGTTCTCCATGACTAAAAGAATGTATCGACTATGGAAATAAAATTTAATGAATGCTCATATGAAAAGCCTCTTAAGCATAATGCTCCGACTAAACGAACTAAGAATTTATATGGATCAAATCTGGATATACGAGCCATAATGAACCGAAAGATCAGTTACTAATAAAGGGATGTTTTAGGTTTTCTCCGATGGAATCACTAGCCGATCCAAGTCAGGGTGCCAACAAAAATGGAGATGCATCCGACAGCTGTTTCATTTCATTATGGGACAGTAACACTATTGGATGTCGATTGAGTGATTAAGATGTAAAAGACTATTGCCTGAAATTATCGTTGCTGTAATGGATTTGTGTATGTGGTATCATGAACATGTAATGGTGTAATGGTATAACGAAATTTCCATCGAGTGAGTCCAAATTTCGAATTGTTATCTATCTTAGATCAGTTTGTGATTTCAACAATGGAATTACTACGACTTCCACAAATCTCTCATACTAGATCATATAAATCATTAAAGTGAAGTTCCTTATTGTTTAGTTCTAATATTAGAAAATTACATCCATAAGCTGAAATAAATTTGTACTGTAAGCAAAGATGGATAGTGGTGAGTAGTGGAACCCAAGACGCGCGTTTCGTCCTATTTCGGACTCATCAGCTGTATCTAACTGCATCTCAGAGTTGATATTCAATATGGAACTCGAAATGAGTACCGTTCGCTTCAAACGCCATTGAGTTATTCACTTAGCTACTGAATTCTGATAGCCACTTACTTGTGCAATGTAGTGAAGTTTAAATTCTTAGCCACTATCTATCTATGTTTATACTGCTTTTGAATTAACGCAATATTTTGGCAATACTCACATTATGCATATATACCAATAAGAGGCTGATCAATTATAGTCTTAAATATCAACAAGAAGGTTCAAATAAACAATATCAAGTAAAATTTGTATTCTGTTTTAAATAATAATATTTAAACTTTATATGGATCGATATAAATTATTCTTTGTTCAATAGGATAACTGTATCCTTCATGACCTATTAACCAGTAGAATCTTTTATAACATTGTACACTTACATTCATTATGTAATTGTTAGGAAGTTAGGGGCGACCAAACCGAAACGCACCATCAATGCTTGAAGTCACTAACTTCTAGTCTGAGCCATTTCGGGAGATGCAGACTACTTGGTTGGGGTCCGCGTGACTATCGTAACCAATGGTTGGAGGCTGTAGGTGACACGGCTTAGAATCGATCACAATGGCGTCGGTGTATACACTCTCTGTCTTTCCTTAAACTAAGAGACTAAAATCGCTTCATATCTTTCTTTCCACGAACTAATTCTTTCTTCCTTTACTATATCCTTATATGCAATCTTTGTTTTATATATTACCAACACTGAATTAACTACTTCTCTGAATCCGGTGTCCATCTTATTATGTTAATGAGGTATGGCAACTTGGACCGATGCATATATGTGCCTGGTCCTACGTTGTAGCTGACTGACTGACTGAACTGTTGGGGACGTTAGATCCCCAGAACTCAATTGGGAAAAGGACCTACTTTTGTAATTTTATTTATAAGATTTGAATTTCTTTGTTTTCGCGCCAAAGGTGCTCTTATCACCTTCATGTCGTATTTCTCACTGGAAAATATCTTAAATGCTATTGGTCCATTGCGTCTTTTAGTATGCTGTTTGGTAACTCTCCCCAAGGACGGTTTTGTGCTGCATATACACTTTTTGAATTGTGTTTGTTGTTATCGCTGGTTTCTGGCTATTGCAGAATATACTTCCCATTCCAAGCTTGGACTTCTCCCTCTAGTTAGCGGGGCAGGGACGCATCAATAGCTAGCTTACTGGTCTTTGGTCACTGAGTCTTTGTTCTCATTCGCAGATTAGGTGAACTCGTGATAACTTCAACCCTAGCAGTAATATCGCTGATCATATCAATAATCTTAAGTATTAAGTAAATGTGTTCTTGATTAGGACCATTATCAAAGAGATATAATAAATCATTATGTTGTAATTCATATATATAAATTAATAGATTAATATTCTTTTAATAAATTTAGTTAATCAATCATTTATGACGTAAAATTATAAATGGAAAAAATTATGCCAAGAAATTTTGATAAGAGTATATGTATATATTATAGTATAAGGATGAGCTTATACCAGTCTTGGAGTATTTTCACCTAGTTATTGACCAAACAGAAGAAACTACTATGTAAATGGATAGTTTATCAATAAGAAAATAACAAATACAATGTTTGAGATCGTGAGTCTATTGAAGCTAGATCACCATGGAAAACCTGGAAGCACTAGACGGCCGTCTCGTCCTACTTTCGGAGTCCTCACCAGTGCGTATTTAAGATCCCGCCCCCACCCGCGAGATTCGAACTCAGGACCTATCAGTCTCGCATACGAACGCTTAACATCTAGACCACTGAGCTGGACGACATCCGACGGTGTTAATGTCTAACTTCACCTAATCTACGAAGTTGAACGACACATCCACCATTGTCATCAGTGAGTTACTATCTCACAACAGACACGGTTGAACTCCACTAATCACTGCTTCTCTCTAGAACTCCAGTATATACCTCTCGATGTCAGTCACTAGTGAGCATATGTTAATTCATATGGGATTCGCACTGTTGAGGACTCCCACAATAGGACGAAACTGCCATCCAGTGCTTAAGTTTCACCCAATTGCACAAGCAGGTGGCAATCAGGACTCAGTAGGTAAGTGTCAAACGCGATAGTGTTTGAAGTGTATGGCACTAGGTTCGAGTTCCAGAGTGAATATCAACTCTAAGATGCAGGTACGTCCAGCTGATTTGTCCCAGATGGGACGAAACGTACATCCTGGATCCCACAACTAGTCACTATCTATCTTTGAAAATAACATTAATATCAAAAAATATGAATACATGTTGAATAATTGCATAACAATACATAAATTCATTCATATAGGTATAGATTATTTATCACGTTAAACCTTTATAATGAATATAAATTTTTAGAGATCCTTATATTTTCAATATGCAGTTATGAAATGTCCCAAATATCTGTCTTAAATTCTACCGCTAGTTATCATCATTATAATATTCTTGTTGTTCTGTTGTACTATTAAAACTTGTATTCATTTTGATCTGATTATTTATCCTCTGAAGAAGTGACTTACATTGAGTCACGAAACGTCAGAAAATCTAATTTTTCTACTTATTGAGATATTACAAATCTATTAGTTAATTTATAACAATCCAACCAATGTTCAATTTATTCGAAATTATCAAATCAAACCTTGATAATGATACCTTACCATCATCTTTGTTTATAATAATTGTGAACATTGTTAGATTTCATTAAAATCATAAATTGATCCCAGTTATAGTTCAATATTTGATATGAAGACTAAATGTTTCATGATTTCAAGAATAAGGATCATGAATATGAAATAAATTATCAGGATCAAAATTTAGAAATAGGATTGATTTAAGTATTATATACATTAACCCTCCGGGGGCTACTGCCGGTCCTAAGCCCGGATAAAAGAAGAGGGTTGGGCATGGGGTTAGCAACCAGATCCCGTAGAAAACTAACTCACTAAATTATTGTATGCATTAAACACTATCATTTTAACTTTCCTTTGTGTGTGTGGGGGGGTGTTACACTTTTAAACGTTTTGTAAACTACAGAAAATTACATTTGTAATGTTTTATTTGTCACAACAACAACAATAACAACAACAACAAAAAGAATAATAATAACAAACCTAAATATCATTTTATTGATTCTTATTGATTTTTTTGTTCTTTTTATTGAGCTCATCAGTTAGTAACCTAAAATAGTGATTAATTCAATTAAATGACCCAATAAATTTAATTTACACTATATGGGGTGTAAATACAATATTAATTAATGTTTTTTTTCAACAAAAAAAAAGAAAAAAAGAAAAATCAATTTTTTTTACTGATCGATTATATAATCAGTTTATTTTGATAATTTTATTATTGTGAATATGAAATCAAATATAGGTCATTTCAATATTATGTAATCTAATGTCAGTAAACTGTACAGTATATGTTAATTGAATAAATAGATAATCTCCAAACTAATTTGGTAGGTTCGTAGATGTGCACTGGTGAGGAGTCCTACAATATGATGAAACGGTTGTCCTGTGCTACCGGGTTTGCTTCAATTGATTCATGATCTCAAACCATTGAAATTGTTACAATCTTCACAAAATCCTTCTTCTGATATTCATGAATATATGCTCATTATTGAACAGCTTCAAGAGGTATTTCCTAGAGTTCTAGTGAGAAGCAGTGATCAGTGGAGTCCAACCAGGTCAGTTGTGAGATAATAACTCACTGATGACAGTGATCGATATGTCACTCAATCTCATGGATTGATTGAAGTTAGACATTAACACCGTTGGATGCCGTTCGGCTCAGTGGTTTAGAGGTCAAGCGTTCGTGCGCGAGACTGATAGGTCCTGGGTTCGAATGTCGTGGGAGGCGGGATCGTGAATGCGCACTGCCGAGTATTCTCACAGTAGGACGAAACAGCCGTCCAGTGCTTCCAGATTTTCTATGGTGATCTAGCTTCAATTGACTCGTGATCTCAACTACTGAGATTACTACAATCTCCACAAAACACCTTCTGATACCAATTTGGAAACAGAAATGAATTGTACTGGAAATTGGTAGATTGTTATGCCCTGTCTCAAAATGACTAAATTCAAATGAATTGACCATGATATTTTTGGGATGCTAGTGATATGTCTTGCGGGTAAATTTCAATGGTCAGTTAGTTGTTACTAGTGTTTAATAAATTATATTAGCGTTATTATATATAGAACTATAGTATTATACATATTCTATACATTTCATTGATCAAATTGGTTTTCTTTTTACTTTACGTGATCTGTAATGATAACCAGTGAATGGTCTTAGGATTAATCGCATTCTGAAAGTATGATATACGTATAGTGGTAACCGTGACAATGTGGTCATCCGTTTTTAATTTTTATTAATGTTTCTCATGAGTCTTTTTAAAAACAGAATGATGTAAATGTAAACTATGGAGCCATCAGTTAAAAAAGAAATCATATCAAAGATAAAGCATTGAAAGGAAATTTTAAGAATTCTAGTGGGGAACTACGACCAGTGCAACTGGAACCGTATTGGGTGTAAATGGTTTCCAACCGATGACAATGGAAGGTAGTCGAAGAGTTTCGCAAATTGATTGAATTCCGATATTAAAACCGTTGTATGTCGTCTTGGTGGTCCACAGGCTAATCGATCGCAGACAGCATTGAAGTTCCTTTGTTCGATTCCTGTATACTGGGTCGTGGATACTCACTCCTCAAGAGTTCCATACTACTACCAAATGCTCTCTCGGTACTTCCAGGTTTTAATGGTGGTTTAACTGAGATGGGTTCATAATTCCAATGAAAAGTAAGGCAACTGTCTTTGATAGCACTGAATGATAATCGTGTTATATCCAGACTGACTGATAAAACGATGGGTCAAATAGAGCTTAATAAATAACCTGTGTAACTTTAAGCTTGGAAATTCACTTAAAACTTTGTTCTTCCTACATTTGTTAAACATCAATATACTCAGTGATAAAAGATATGTTAGAATAGACTTAGTTGCTTGTAAAAACTGTTAGCGTTATGTTCTGTGAACATTCTTAGTGCAGATCCCTTTTTGAAGCATCTCTAATTTTAATGTTGAATGAATTGAATTAAATTCTATCAAATTGATAGAACTACCTCGTTCTATGTATAACAATAGTTTTCAGAAATGAATAGTTGATTATTTCCTCTGACTTCGAAAATTTAGCATAATTGTGTTTATAAATCATAAATATATGCGTGAACCAAAATCCGTACATTGAAAACATAGATTTGTTTACAGCTCATACTCAGAACTCCTATTATTATAATTATTATAATTACTGGTAAGTTTTTACCCAACATAAGTAGAATTACCATACATTTTATAAACAATTCAAAACTTAAATAACTACCTACTATTCAAGTATACTGGTTGCTATTTATTAGAAAGGAGTTTGATGATGATGATGATGATGATGATGATGATGATGATGATGATGATGATGATGATGATGATGATGATGATGATGATGATGATGATGATGATGATGATGATGATGATGATGATGATGATGATGATGATGATGATGATGATGATGATGATGATGATGATGATGATGATGATGATGATGATGATGATGATGATGATGATGATGATGATGATGATGATGATGATGATGATGATGATGATGATGATGATGATGATGATGATGATGATGATGATGATGATGATGATGATGATGATGATGATGATGATGATGATGATGATGATGATGATGATGATGATGATGATGATGATGATGATGATGATGATGATGATGATGATGATGATGATGATGATGATGATGATGATGATGATGATGATGATGATGATGACAGAAGAATTATCACGCAGAATCTGAATTCATGCGAATTATTGTTTTAAGTTGATTAATTGGTTGACAACCTTAAAATAGATTTTTCAAAGCCATTTCCTTATTAATCTTTCAACCTTTTTCTGTGTTTCATGTTGCATAGTTCCCGAAAATTCCTGATAAATTCATCGAGCTCAATTATGAACCATGTTTGTTTAAAATCACCATTGGTTTGATAAATAATTTTTAATACTTTAATTCATGAGTCGATCTAAATTAGACCATCATTAAAAACCTATAAACACTGGATTACTGTTTCGTCCTCCACCAATCCTCATTCTGATAATCATTATTAATCAGACTTACCTATTTCCAAATTATACCATATATTTGCTATCGTTTATGAACCCTACTCCATTTAGAAAGAAATCTCATCTAATAATCAATCTCTTTAATTGTGATTAGATAAATATGACCATATACAGAGTATAATTAAAGTATTCATTGTATAAATCAATAGTCCAAACGTGTAAATCATGTGTTTCATGTTGACAAATACATGTTCATAATAATGGTAAAAAGAAAGTACATGAATATTTGCATGGAAATTAAATGTTCATACACTGAATTTTGTGAGTACTTGCTCATTTAAATTATGCGCTAAGTTCAAAACTATATAAAAAGCAAGCTACAAACAAGAACGATATTAAAGATATGATACTCTTACTGTAGTGTATGCTACTTATATTGACTGATATAAGTAGTATGTAACACCAATCCTTTTTATGATAATTCAATAGGAAGATTACTCAAGAAAGTAAACTCATTTTGTTATGATAAGTTGCTATTGATAAAATATTTTAGAAATCTATGCAGTATCAACTATGATATAGGCGTTGATGATATAGTTCAGGACAAATAAATGATTACAATTCATACTATTGGATCTGATTACCAAGTCAGAATTAAATGGTGAACTATAAGGTTATCTGTTAGAAAAACTATTTTCTCGGTAATTGATATTTAGACACGTTTACCAAGTAACCAATGAGACTATATCACTGAGTTGTTGGTTAGATTTCTAACCAGAATTCTTAATGGTGCTTTAACTGATAATCGTAGGTATGTGTCCTGAAACACCAGCTATTATGATTAATAAACTATGAGTAAAACTTTTCTTCTTCCACCATACTTACTTACGCCTATCAACCCTCGTGAAAGATCAAAGGCCGCCTACCAGCAATCTCCATTCAACCCTATCCTGGACAATCCTTTCCAGTTGTTTTTAGTTACTATTCATTCTTTTCTTGTCTACTTTCAATTCCCGACGTAATGTGTTCTTCGGTCTTCCTCTTTTCCATTTTCCTTCAAGATTACAGGTTAGCGTTTGCCTCGTGATGCAGTCTGATTTCCATAATGTATGTCCTATCCACTTCCAATGTCTTTTCCTAACTTCCTCTTTAGCCCGAAGTTGGTTTGTCCTCTCTTACAGCAGGTTGTTGCTGATGGTATTCAACCAACGGACGTTGAGTATCTTGAGTATCAGTCAGCTGTCTTCTAAGCACGACGTTTAACTGTAGTTTGTCGTATGAATTCCGTATGATGTTGACGATCCTCTCAAAGACACTATAGTATCAAAGAAGGTTCCACGAAGTCCTCTTATCCACACTGTCAAACTCGTTCTCATAGTCAAGGAAGTTGACGTATAGTGACGAGTTTCATTCAATTGACTGTTCAACGATGATTCGTTATGTCTCGATTTTGTTTGTGCACGACTGATGCTTACCGGATCCGGTCAATTTATAGATAAAAAAGTTAATTTTATAAGCAAGAAGCTTTCTGATTCAAGCGAAGACAAAATGGGAATACACTTCCTTGGCGAAATATCAATACGTTCGATATTAAAAACCTCTTATCGATTAATTACTACTCGGATAAATATTTCTTTTCGCAAGGAGCCGAATTAATAATAATGCATCCTATTATTATTACTCTATATATGGTAATTTAGATTTAATTTGTAAAAAGATATTTCTCAATAGATGGTGGCTAAGTTTTCATGATATTTGAAACTCGTTAGCAACGTGTATCTGTAATATTCAGGGAGCTGATACTTCGATCCCGTGTCACCTAGCTTCACATTCAGAGACATTACCACTGAGCTATCCGGACCGCGACTGGTCTCCTGTAGGACTGAGATGTATTTCCAATTGATTATTCATTGGGTAGTAATCAATCTTATGTGTGTTAGGTCCTTTCTTGTTCCACTTTGCAAACGAGTGCCAAATATCTCGAAATCTATGTCCAGGGTTTCCTGTCGGCTACCCCCAACCAACATCTCATCGCAATATAGTGCATGTGATGTCGAGTCATATAGACTGATGGCCACATTGCAACTTGGTCGATAGATTTCGGTCTGCACTACGAAGGAGTTGACATACATGATACTGATCACTACCCATTATTTACAACTAATAATTTCTGCTAAACTGCACAAATTATTGCGATTGACCATAAAATGTTTTTTAAACCGTCATTCATTTCCGTTTCACTATACTGTATACATAAAAGAAAGTAGCCTCAAACTTAGCAGTGAATACATTATGAATACTTCTTTCTTTATTGTCAAAGGAATGCCGCTTAAAACGTTTACAAAAGATGACTGATTCATTGACTCATTGATTCATTCATTTCTTTAGGACTTATCAATTGAGCGGTAAAAATCCTTACAAATCATTATAATAAATCAAATTGAACAATATACAAACCAACGTATAGTATGATTCTGTTAAACATAATTCAATACATTATTTCTGAGTAGAACGGAAGTACTTATCTATTAGAAAGATGTTAATTATAACTAACTATTGTATGTATATAGGGGAAATTTAAGGAAATGAATACCGTCAATAAACTTGTAAAATTAATTTATAAGATTGATTAATGGAATTAGTAAGTTAATAATAACTAGAAATAAGAAACAAAACAGAGAATAGAATGTTATAATAATAATTTTAGAAATGTACAACTAAAGTTTTAGAAGTGTTAATCTCTTAGTGTAAAACGATTCAATAATTAGTGATAAAGCATAGAGTATTATGTAAAGGTGAAAAATCGGTTAGTGAACTAGTGAATCTTCGTCAACTGAGATAGCTTAGAGATGTATGACGCCTAGACGGTGGTTGGAGGTAGTCGACGAGAAACTCTGAACCCGGGTTTCGTGCTACTTGGCACTCGTCAGTAAGGTGTACCTGTAATCTTGAGGGAACTGGTGCTCCCTGATGGATTGGATCTCGTGTCACCCAGCTTCACAGTTAGAGACGTTGCCACTGAGCTATCCGGCCCACAACCAACCTCCTGTAGGATTGAGATGTAATCACAATTGATTGATCACTGGGTGGTGATCAATGTCATGTATGTCAATTCCTTATTTAGTGCAGATCGAATGCTATCGACCATGTTGCAATGTGGCCACCAGTCTAGGTGAATCGACAAACTAATAATAAAATCCTTGAGAAAATGGTTATGAAAGACGACTTGGATCCACACTGTAACAAATTGGTCAAGCTAACAAAGTAATTTTTCTTAATACAAATTATCAAAGTAGACGTCATTATCAGTATGGGTTTGTGGAGATTGTTGAATTTCATTCATATCTTGATTAGATCAGAATAAGGCGACCAATAAAAAGAAGGATTCAAACCTAGGACCTTCGATATTTTGTCCTAACGTCTAACCTCTTGGTCACTGTACACCACAGGATCTCGGCTTAGAGCGCTCGCACACATGAATGAAATTCCTGAACTCGACTCCTAGCTTTAGAGTCGTGGACACGCACTGCTGATGAGTCCCATACTGAGAAAAAAACAGCCGTCCAGTAATCGCAAGTTTCTAGCAATTGTCTTACTAAGATTGGTTCTTTATTTCAGTATAAATCACATTATTTGAAGTATAGTGTGCTTAGACTTCTTTACTGAATATCACGTTTGTTATGATGAATAAGTGTTAAAACATATGTTTCCATTGGCCCTTCCCTCCCTTAGCCTTAAGTTCCAAATTGAATGATCAGACGTTAAATGGATTACGAAAATTATTAGTAATAGTGATATTAATTAACATCAGTAGGAAGTTCGTATGAATAGTATAAAATTGGTAACATGGTAAGATAGAAACGACCTATGAATCAAAGCTATTGAATAATCGATTGGTTGGATTTATACCTTCAAGTGAACGGTTATAGTTAATTCAAAGCTAAATGAGCTGAGAATTTATATAGATCTCATTATGAGATTTGCATCAACGGTAATTCCAGTCAACTAATCAAGTTGCTCACTATGACAGTAACAATGATTCTATCGATAGAACCAGTCGTCATAATAGTAATAATAATAATAATAAGCAATTGATCTTACTGACTATACTCAAAATTTGTCTTCATTTGGTGTCATTGTATTAGTGACAACTTTTCATATGTTTTTTATAATTCATGTTTATTTGTAATGATCATTTATTGATTAACTATACTATCACATATTGATTATCTCCTTTGTTTTCTTAATGTTTATTGATTATTTAGTGCAGTTAACTAGTTGACATTGATTTAAAAGTAATTCTTATTCTCAAAAAGAATTACCAACTCATTCTGAAATGATATTTTACAAATCTTAACATTCATTACCTGTGTTTTGTGTAAATTTCCCTATGATTCGTAAGGGAATTTTTGTCGCGAAATAAGCTGGGATAAAAAGTTATTGAAATTGGAATAGTACTAGATAGATAGTTTGTCTTTTTTTTTCTGGAAATCCATCTGGAGTCTAATAACTAATGAATGCTATATCAAAATGTATGCTAATAATCTGGATGTAGAACTGACCTACTTACTTACTTACTTACTTATGTCTGTTGCTCCCAATAGAGCATAGGCCGTTGACTAGCGTTCACCAACCCATTCTTTCCTGTGGCTTCCTTTCTAGTTCTAGATATGGAAAAACTGAATAACTGAAAACTCACCAGTATACAATAACATCACTATTAAAAGTAATTCAGTTTTACATCAGGCTCTGTATGGTCCATCAATAAAAAAATCAATAAAAGTTTCACGAATAAGATACCTTTGTTATTAGTAGATTATTCCATAGATCTTCAAAATAAGGGTCTCATACTTTAACTATTAATAAACAAATAATCTCTTAATATCATTTGTATTTTTCAGTAAAAACTAATGGTTAAACGCTCGCGCTCAAGACTGATAGGCACTGGATTCGAATCCCGCGAGACGGGATTGTGGATGCGCACTGTTGAGAAGTACCACAATAGGACGAAACAACCGTCTAGTGTTTCCAGGTTGTCTATGATGGTCTAACTTCAATTGGTTCATGACCTCAACTATTTGTTGAAAGAGTTTTCAATATACAAGAATTATGTAATTTATCTTCTTTTCAACATTTATAGTAAATGAATGTTTTGAAAAACCCTCCAAAATGACTTACTTGATATTATTGTTATTTATTGTAATTTCCTCCTTGTTTTATACCAGTTAATTTTATTCATCGAATTGTATAACCAGATTTCTCAGTTTTCTTGGATGAATTCTTTGTTGTTTGACTTCAGTTAGTAATTACTATTACAATTACTATTATTATTTATTAACTTTACTCAATATTCGACTTTTGGTACAATATAGAATTCTCAGCACAATGTATTTTAATAAGTTCCCATTTTTTACTTCTTGGTTGATACTGACGATAAATATTGAGTGATCGCCATTTATTTGTTAGCAGTTCAGTAAATCAACATAGAAATAATGTACATTCTTTTCATTGCATATTGCAGGCAATCACAATATCTTTGATTGTGCATTTTGTAACTTGTATAACGTGAGGATGTACACTTTTGAGAGACGCACAATAATAGATAACCTGTTGAAATATCTAAATGTCAGGAACAAGTGGCCCAGATGTTCAATCAGGCTGCCAAAGTTTGTTTTTATTAATTAATTTTGATGTTGTATAATACCGAACTATTGACAATATGGTCTTGGTTGATTGAACCCAAGATTACAATGTGAAGAGACATTATTGCTAATTTTTGGCTGTTCGCCGTTAACCTGTATGATTTGATTAGATTATTGCCGATAGAATTTTAATTCCATTTCATTTAGTATATTCTTATTAGTTCTCAGGTACTTGGCAGTTGTATGCACTAAATATTCTTCGCTGTATAATACGTTATTTTACACTAGAGAAACCTTTCACAAGGTGACTGATTGGTTGTGATCCTAAACAACAATCGAAAAATTCAAATCACTAACGCGAAACCGAATTAAAATTCAGTGGCTATCTCGACTCAGTAGCTGAGCAGATAATGATGGTGTTTGAAGAGAACAGTGCCGGGTTCAAGTCTCGAAGTGAACATTAACATTAGGATGAAGGCATATCTAACTGACGGGTCTCAAATAATATGGAACACGTGTCCTGGATGCCACTGCTAACCACCATCTGACTTTGCTTTCACTGTTAATTAACAGTCGAGTAATCGATCTATTCAGCAATCTATTCATCTTTCCATCTATCCATCGATCTAATTACAAATCATTACGTCAGTGATGCATTTATTTACATTGAAAATTAAATCTATAGAGATCAGTAAACAAATAATTCATCATAACATGGTTACTTTTATATTAGTTCCTACTCATTACTACCAGATTTCTTATTTCTTCACTTAACTCCATTAGAAACTATCTAATATTAATTGATTATTATTATTATTATTATCATTGATCACCTTATTCAATCAACATTTTATCCAATATGATTTATTGATTATTCACTGTAAACAATCAACTCAACAATTGGTCATTGTTCTTACTGGAATGAATAAATTTGATTCCATAATCATTTGAGGCTTAGATGTGTGATGTGGAGAGAATTAGTTAAATTGATGGGATTATAATCTAATGAAAAGCAGTAATCGAATCGATGTAACAAATGAAATGGATATAATTCTTTGAATTAGACTAATTATTCACATAAGTCTGAGTTGAACTGTGATGGTTTGATGTTTATGTTACATCTGATGGTCTTTGGATTTTCTGTAAACTTGTTAAACTGTGGGTTGTGAAGATCGTTAAGTTGTAGATTGGGATCATGGATCGATTGACGTTAGACCACCATTGAAAACCTGGTGGGACTGGACTGTCATTTCGTCCTAGTATAGGAATCCTCAGCAGTGCACAAACACGATCTCGCACGTGGCACTCGAATCTAGGACCTTCGGTCCCGTGAAAGAACACTTAACCTCTAGACCACTGATCCGGTATACAATGGTGTTAATGTCTAATTCCCATATGGCTGCTCCATTAAAATATCGCTCCTTTTATGTATCTTCTTTAATATTAACTTTCTAAACATTTATCATCTTACATGTATGATCATGTAACCTTATATGTTGTCATCTGTAATTTGTTAATGAAGAAAGTAATCAGAAGTTAATATCACACTTCATTGAATTCATCAATCGTTTATGTATTTATTTTGTTATTTATATTAACAGATCACTGGGAGTTGTCTGGTCCACAATCGTGACAGTAATTCAGTTCTAAGTAGTCGGTAGTTTAAGTCGGGCCCCAGTTTGTTGTTGATATTCATTAGTATGTTAAGTATGTAACTTTATAGAAATGTTAGTTATCTGTTATCGTATGCTTCAAAGAACCATTTTTTTCTCCATATTAAAAGTTATTATTACAGAGTTAGTGGAGTTATTAATAGTCTTATATGTACAACTACATTATGTATGAATACAAGGATAGGTTAACTCCACCTGTAGCTCTTCTAGAGTTACTGCCGGTCCCAAACCCGGGTAAAGGAGGAGGGTTGAACATGTGGTTAGCGACCCCATCCCGTAGAAAACTAACTCGCTAAGAAAACGCTAACCAGCAAAGATAATTTAAACCATTTAAACTCTGCCCTGCAAGTTAGAAGGTTTTTATTTAGAAGAAATATAACGCTTCATGGTGAAAGCCGAGTTCCTTCGGAAGCCACGAGGCCGATGCCCTTTCTAACAGCCAAATCAACAATTTTTTTAGGTACATGGAGCGTCCGGACAATGTGAGATTCCGGGAAGATCAGTCAAATAGCAACGGAAATGAGGGGAGACAACTTGGCATTACTGGGAACCAGCGAAACCCATTGGACACAAGCTGGACAACATAGGCTGAATACGGGAGAGATGCTACTATACTCCGGTCACGAAAAGGAAACTGCTCCACACACTCAGGGAGCAGCTCTAATTCCGTCCAAAGTAGCACAAAATGCACTTGTAGGATAGGAATCTCACGGATCCAGAATCATCGAGGCATCATTCAAAACGAAGAAGGAGGGGATCACAATGAATATTATCCAATGTTATGCACCCACCAATGATAGCAATGACGACATTACAGACCAACTCTATCAGAGGCTGCAATCAATCATAGAGAATTGCCCAATAAAGGACCTCACCATTCTGATGGGAGATCTAAATGCCAAAGTCGGAATAGACAACACCGGATGTAAAGATATCATGGGACGACATGAACTGGGAGAGAGGAACGAAAATGGGGAAAGATTTGAAAATCTGTGTGCATTCAATAAATTGTTCATGGGCGGCACAATATTTCCACACAAACGTATACACAAAGCTACATGGATCTCACCGGACCACACCACAGAGAACCAGATAGATCATATTTTCATCAATAAAAAGTTCCGAAGGACAATGGAAGATGTGAGAATCAGGAGAGGAGCTGACATAGCTTCAGATCATCACCTAGTTTTGACCAAGATGAAATTGAAGCTAAATAAGCACTGGGTAACTGAGGAAACAGAATTAAAAAGGTCCAATACAACCTTCCTTCGAGATACTGACAAACTGAATCAATTCTAGATAACTTTCGACAACGGATTCCAAGTCTTACAGGACCTACTCAAAAAAGTAGAAGGTACGATGGAGGACAACTGGGAAAGTATCAAAGAAGCACTAACTTCAACGTGTTGGAAGGTCCTGGGCAGCAAGAAGCATCATCATAAGTAATGGATCTTCATAGAAACACTGGACAAGATCAAAGAAAGGAGGAACAAGAAGACAACAATTAACAACAGCCGAACACGAGAAGAGAAAGTCAAAGCACAAGCTGAGTACATAGAAGCAAACAAGCAAGTGAAGAAAAACATTAGAGCCAACAAGAAGAAATACGTGGAAGAACTAGCAACGACGGCGGAAAAAGCTGCTAGAGAAAAAAATATGAAACAACTTTACGATACAACGAAGAAACTATCAGGGAAATATATTAAACCAGAGAGACCGGTCAAAAGCAAAGAAGGCAAGCCAATAACCGAAATTCAACAACAGCGTAACAGATGGGTGGAATACTTCGAGGAACTCCTGAATAGGCCGGCTCCAATGAATCCACCGGACATCGAAGCAACACACATAGATCTCCCCATAGACGTCAACCCACCAACGAAGGAAGAAACCAGAATGGCCGTCAGACAAATCAAGAGCGAGAAAGCACCAGGACCCGACAACATACCAGCTGAAGCACTGAAGTCAGACATCAAAGTAATTACAAACATTCTTTATCTTCTATTCAGGAAGATTTGGGAGGAGAAATAAGTGCCGATGGACTGGAAAGAAGGACACCTCATCAAGATTCCATAGAAAGGAGATCTGAGCAAGTGTGAAAACTACAGAGGCATTACACTACTGTCAATACCAAGGAAAGTCTTTAACAGAGTGTTGCTGAACCGGATGAAAGATGCAGTAGACGCCCAACTTCGAGATCAACAAGCTGCATTCCGTAAGGAGCGGTCGTACACAGACCAAATTGCAACACTACTGATCGTCGTCGAACAATCAGTTGAGTGGAACTCGTCACTGTACATCAACTTCATTGATTATGAAAAGGAACTTGACATTGTAGATAGGAGGACGTTATGGAAACTTCTTCGACACTATGGAGTTACTGAGAGGATTGTCAACATTATCCTGAACTCATACGACGGACTACAGTGCAAAGTAGTGCATGGAGGACAGCTGACAGACGCATTTCAAGTAAGGACCTGAGTCAGACATGGCTGTATGCTCTCTCCCTTCCTCTTTCTTCTGGTGGTCGACTGGATTATGAACACCTCGACATCTGAGGGAAAACACGGAATACAATGGACAGCTCAGAATCAATTAGACGATTTGGACTTCGTAGATGACCTAGCCCTCCTATCGCATACACATGAACAAATGCAGATAAAGACAGCCAGTGTAGCAGCAGTCTCTGCATCAGTAGGCCTCAGCATACACAATGGGAAAGAAAAGGTCCTCAAATTCAACACGGAGAACAGCAATCTAATCACTCTTGATGGCGAAACTCTGGAAGATGTAGAGTCTTTCACATACCTAGGAAGCACCATCGATGAACAAGGAGGTTCAGATGCAGACGTAAAGGCGAGGATTAGCAAAGCAAGGGCCGCATTCCTACAGTTGAAGAACATATGGAACTCAAAACAACTTTCAACCAATATCAAAGTGAGAATCTTCAATACGGACATCAAGGCAGTTCTACTGTACGGAACTGAAACTTGGAGAACTACAACAACCACCATCAAGAAGGTACAAGTATTTATAAATAGTTGTCTACGCAAGATACTCAACATCCACTGGCTGGATACCATCAGCAACAGCCTTCTCTGGGAGAGAACAAATAAGCTTCCAGCTGAAGAGGAAATTCGGAAAAGACGATGGAAATTGATAGGATATGCATAACGGAAATCACCAAACTGCATTTTTTAGCTCCAACTTGGAATCCTGAAGGGAAACGGAAAAGTGGAAGGCGAAAGAACACATTACGTCGGGAAATAGAAGCAGATATGAAAAGGATGAATAACAGCTGGAAAGGATTGCCCAGGATAGGGTTGGATGGAGACTGTTGGTGAGCGGCCTATGCTCCTTCACGGGGAGTAACAGGCGTAAGTACGTAAGTAACAAGGATAGGTTATTACTAAACAATATGATTCGATTATGATTTCAAAAACCTTTGTGAATATTTCTTAGGTACTTTAAGTGTAATTTCATTATGAAACGAAATCAGTAGAAGAAAACATTCTGTCTGACTAGAATTCAGCTGTGTTATCATTGTATTGCTTATGATTTCAGCAACTTTAAGCGTTTAAGAACTAAATTTCCTTGTACCTGTGTACACAGACACACACACGCTCTCCTGCTATCATAATGTGCGGATAATAGCGACTAACTAAGTTTCTAGAAAGCTGACATTTCTAGATATATCATGCAATATTAATACCAAGATTTTTGAGTTATTAGTGACCTGACATAGGCCTAGATTACGTATACATACAAATAGGTCATTCCTAGACAATAGTTTTCGATTGTTAATGATTATCTTTGAATGTGTAGAATTTTTTTTAGATAGACAACCTATATCAGTTTTATCAAATTTTAGTAACTGCTCAAGTGACAGTCTAAGAATTTTGACCAATTATAACCATAATTGTCTGGCATAACCCAAGTCACAATAACTCTCATTAGTGGCGGTATTGTAACTTCTTTGAACTTGAGAAATTAGTGATTACTATATTGAGTGTTAGATATCTAATCAAATAAGACTATTTTTATATTTACTCTTACATTTTGTTGGGAGGTCGATCGAGTTGTGATACAGATATATATGCTTCATTTATGAAAGCTTGAAACTGTGACATCAGTAAGAAAACCGATGAACAGTAGGAATCTTTGATTAGCTAACAAGGATCATATATATATATATATATATATATATATATATATATATATATATATATATATCCTTAGAAAGTTGAGCCAATTTTTAGCAAATAGCATGCAGATCTGGACATCTATCACTTACCATTTGGCTCTGAATTAATATGTCTCATTGGCCCAGCTTTTCACCTCTTCTTCGAGGAAAATAAGTCTTGCTTTTTGGATTCAGATGCACGAACCGAGGTGCGGAAAAATCACCTTCCACCTTAATATGTATACAACACCCGAGAAAAATGTTGGTTCAGGTGACCAACATCTTGTAACTATTCACATCTGATTTCTATCTCTGAACAGTCAGAGTGGTTAAAGAAAACTCGATGTGTGTGTTTGCGATGCCACATCGTTACCACCAAATGAATGATATATTTAATCACGCATAAGATTAAATGGTTAATCAAATACTCTTGAATTCTATGAGTCAGTCAAGATTTATTAAGTTAAAAGGTTCATCTGTAACATAACATTTAGGTTTGTTTATTACAACATAAAATTTTATAATGCATTTGATAAATCCACCAGTTTTAATTGAAGCATCAGATTCATTCTCTACACGGTCTGTTGTACGATAAATGCTTGACCGGTCATGTTCATGCTAAGTTTTGCGAGAAATCAAAGTAATGTCAGAATCATTATTCGACTGTGATGTGATAATTTAAACAAAAATAATCTTAGATATATGGTTATGTAATGATTTGGGATTAGATATGGTTGAAGCATATGCTCAGTTCATTTGTTTGAAAATTCAGTAATTAGAATGCCATAAATATGATGAGTGTTTCCAGTGTATTATAAAATCCCTCTTATAACCATTGCAGTATATTACCCAAATTTGTGATTATTCAGTGAACGGAAACGCGAAAAAAATGCCACGCTCTACAGTTCTAGTGACTAGTGAGAGGCTATGGAAAATGACCGTAGACTCTATCTGCTTAATGATTTTAAACATTAGGTATTTGATTTGAATGAGAAATTTTTCATACATTAAATTAAACGTGATTTGGGGCATTGCGATTCTAGCATTTAGTAATCTTGATGTCCATTTTGAAATGGATGATACATCAGCATTCGATAATAATCTCTTGGAGTGTTAAATTAGAAACTAGTTTTATTCGGCTTAAGGTTTTCGTAAAGATATTTGATTCAGATGGTGATTGTTGTATGCGTACGGAAATAAGTCCATCAGTATAGGATTGTGAAGATTATTAAGTTTTTGATTGAGATCATGAAACGATCAATGTCAGACCACTATTGAGAACCTGGAAGCACTGGACGGCCGTTTCGTCCTATTGTGGGACTTCCCACCAGTGCGCATCCACGACCCCGCTCGTGGGATTCGAGCACATGGCCTTCAGTCCTTAAGACCACTGAGCCGGTTGGCATCCAACGGTGTTAATGTCTAACCTTAAACAATCCGCGAAATTACGCGACCATCTTCCATTGTACTGAGGTAGACACCTGTTACTATCCGATATGGATTAGCCCAACTGGTCACGGCATCTCACCAGAACTCCGAGAATTTTCTCACGAAGCTAGTCACTAGTGAGCACATGATAATTAAACTCCTCATCCTTGGGGATTATTTATTAAATACTACGGCATACATAACGAGATCATCGATAAATGATCTTAATGATTTCAAAACAATTGTATCGAAAGTTAAAGAAAGAAAACTGGACAATAAAAATATCAGTGTTTTATCACTCACTCCAGCTTACATTTGATCAGTAATGTCAGTGGGAACTAATGCTTTTTTTAATAAGAGAAATGATAGATGATATAACTAATATTTTCTTCGTTTCGGCTTTTATTGAATAAAACTATTCAGGAAACGGATATGTAACTCTATAATTTATTATGTATTGTTAATAAATACAGTTAAATCTATTAACATTGTAAATTGTACACATGGATTACATTATGGATTAATCATCACCAACTACGTACAGTTCGATACATTCCAAATATGATCATTGACCAGATGACTTTTGATAAGTTGTGGATTATTAATCGATGAATAGTGAAGTCTTCATCCATAGTTTGACATCCCTTCTTGTGTTGTTCTTTTGTAACAGGTGACGTAGCTTTCTAGAAGAGATGGACTGAAACTAACAGAGGAATTCTGAATGTGCATTGTGTTCTATATAGGACCCGTCAATTAGATGTACTTACATTCCAGTGTGTTGATGTTTACAATGAGACCTGAACGCAGTACCTCCCGATTTAAACGCCAAACTTGTTATCCATTGAGTTACTGAGTCCCATTAGTCACTTATTTTTCCGACAGGTATGAATTTAATTTAACTTCCAAGGGTTTTAAGCTCTTGGTCTGTTCATATTCCTGACTACCTTCTGATCAGTCTTCGTTACAATTAGCAATACTAGTATTTTGGAAAATTACAACAACATTCATAGAAGGATTATAAAAAGAATATTCAGAATATCTCACCACTTCGTCTACCTTGGTCAGTCTCAGACCTAACATGTCACAGTAAGCGTTATATAACTTAATCTAACTAATATACATCACTTCTTAGTCCTTAAATTTATATTACTTTGTTATTATTATTGTTGTTTTTATTATTACTTTCTTTGTTCCAATATGGCGAGTTTATTTACAACTGACCCATTTTATTATTTATTATTTGATTTATAAAATTTCATAGATCGCACCATGTTTAATGAAAGGATTTATGAGACAAATTTCTCGCCATCTATGCTATCATTATTTGTTTTAGTAATTAATCTTACAATCTTAATTGATTCAAGTAAACACTGTATTTCATGCAGTTGGTTGGTATTATAAATTTGACTAAAGCCAGAGCAATAATGAAGGTGGAATAATAATGCGACTGCTCAGTAGTAGGAATCCACGATCTCGCACGTGGGATTCGAATACCAGGACATTCGATCTCGCTAGTTAACGACTAGCCTCTTGACCACTGAGCCGGTATCCAACAATGTTAATGTTTAACTTCAAGTAATCCACAAAATTGCACGACCATCTTCCATTGTCCATCTTTAATATTGATCGATTCATGATCTCAATCAAAAACTCAACAATCTTCACAACCCCATATTATAAATTTGTGGATTAACACTGTTAAGAAGTCCCCATTATGGGAATTTTTAAACAACTGTGAATTTTCTACATCTCATGAATTCCACATTCTGTAACCACTTCTAATCACGGATCACTGCACTCGTGTTAAAAACCTGCAATACACTTGTGTAGTTTTTAAAATGCACTCATAAAGGTTTTCTACTCGAAATAAATTATTTTATCGTTCGATGACTACACTTTGGTAAAGTAATAAAACACAATGAAAGACTTTTGAGGACGGTGCATCTTTTCAGGATCTGTATACAAATCTTTAAACAAATATCGCTGTTTCATCTTTATTCAACGGAAAAGTAAAATCTATGGCAAGAAATATTGCATAATAATGGTTCGTCATCTTTTTACAGGTATCTACCTCAGATAATCGATAGTTAGTTGCGCAACCATTCGTGGATCGATTGAACTTAGACATTGACACTATTGGATACCGGATCATTGGTCTGGAGGTTAAGTGTTCTCTCATGAGACCGTAAGTCCTGGATTGGAGTCCCACGTGTGGGATCTTGTATATGCACTGCTGACGAGTTCCATACTAGAACGAATCGGCCGTTCAGTGCTTTTCAATGGTGGTCTAGCTTACATCGACTTATGAATTCAACTGTTAAATTTACTTTCTTATTACTTATATGTGATAAGATTAAAAAGCCGACAAATATTTTATTTGACTAAATAAAACTGTAATGTTTTTGATGATAATAGTGTTTTAATAGTGTACATCATGAATTATTCTTACTACGGTAATTACTGAATGCCTAAAGGTGCTGTACAATTGTTTCATCACCACTCGATTTTTGTTAAGCGTTCTCCGAGAAATAGAAAATCATCAGTTTAGGGGTTGTGGAGACTGTTAAGTTTTTGATTGAGATCATGAAACGATTGATGTTAGACCACCATTGAAAACCTGGAAGCACTGAACGGCCGTTTCGTCCTATTGTGGGACTCCTCACCAGTGCGCACCATGATCCCGCTCGCGGGACTCGGACTCAGGGCCTTCAGTCTCGCGCGCGAACGCTTAAACTTAATCTTAGGTTCTATTCTCTAGTGAAGTCGTGTATACACAATGCTGAAAAGTCCCATGAAAGTGTTATGCATAATCTACCAATGGTCATCTAAATTAGGTCGGTTCTTAATAATATATTATGAAAAAACATGGTATTTTACTACTTTATTTTAACAATTTGCCTGTTGACTTGTGATAACAATCTGACAGCATTTTAAAGGTGATGGAATCTATGAAATCAAATAGACAAAACAAAGTTATCTTATCACTTTCAATGTTATTAGATGGTGAAATTCATTTTTATAAGAGACTGTTTTAAAGGTTTAAAGATTTCTCTATTCAATGATGAATTGAACAGTTAAAATTTAAGCCATTTAAAATGTAATAGATTCCTCTTTTGTTTTATTCATAATTTTAATGGTTAGGAACATGAGTCAGTTGAAGCTGGACCATCATGGAAAACCGGGAAGCACTGGACGGCCATTTCGTCCTACTGTGAGACTCCTCACTAGTGCGCATCCACGATCCCGCCTCCCGAGATTCAAACTCAGGATTAATCAGTCTCTCATGCCACCGCTTAACCACTAGACCACTGAGAGGGCTGGTATCCAACGGTCTTAATGTTCAACTTCAACTAATCCACGAGATTGAGCGACACATCTATCATTGTCTTCAGTAATTTATTATCTCACAACTGACCCAGTTGGACTCCACTGATCACTGCTTGTCACTAGAACTCCAGGAAATACCTATTGGAGACCGTGACTAGTGAGCGTATGTTGATTAATATCAGAAGTGGGGTTTGTTGTTGATATTATGGTAATTTTAATAGTTAAGACCATAAGTCAGTTTTTCCATGATAGTCTACTTTCAATTGATTCATGATCTCAACTAATAAAATTACTATAATATCCACAAAACCACCCTTCTGATATTATTCATACTTAACTAATAACCATTAAAAAATAGGGATACTGTTTACACAAAATTCTTGGTATTCAATTCTTAACTAAATAATATAGTATACAATAATTAGTCAGTCAGTAACAACATAGAACTTCGTACCTACGTACATCATTTCTAGTTGCCATACCACATTAGCATAGAGATGCAGTTGTCGACTCAAATCTCGTAATAGTAGAGGCGGTAAAAGTATAAACAGTAATCGGAAGGGTTAAGGTTTGAAGATGTTATTTAAGGAGTATAATCCAGTAAAATAAATTTGGAAAGAGAAAAAAGAGGCAAGGAGGATTCAGGAGATTAAAATTTGAGCGAATAAATAGAGTGGATACACATACAATAATTGTGCATCGTGGAAATATGCTGCAAAAAAGAGAAAAACACAAACACATCATTACAGTTCTATGTGTATTTTTCGTTGTTAATTCCATTATTGTCGTTATTATTGTTTGTGCAAAAAAAAGCAAAACTATTTCACTATTGTGTTATAAAAAGATAAAGTAGAAATCAATAATGAATGTTGAAAAGTTTGAGTAACAAATTGATCTATCCAATTAGTCGAACGATGTTTGTATATTTTAAATGAATAATTAATTGGTAAATCATTTTATTGGAAAATATTAGTTCTAGTGTAAATGTGTGTGAGTGCGTCTGTGTGTGTGTGTGTGGTTATGTGAATCGAATCATGGTTGTCTAATCTAAAACGACTTATGAACTCAACTATTGAAATTGTTACAATTACCAACCAACCCCTCATTCTGATAATAATCGTGTGTTCAATAGTGACTAGTTTCAAGATGGATATTTTGGAGTTCTAGTGAGGATCCATGACCGGTGGAGTCTAATCTGTGTCGGATAAAGACAGGTATCTACATCATACAGTGAATGAATGGTTCCACAAGGTCATAGATTGATTGTGATTAGGCATCAATACTGTTGGATGTTGGTTCAATGCTCTAGATGTTAAGCGTTCACACATGAGACTGTAGATCCTAGATTCAAGTCTCACGTGAGGGATTGTGTATGCTCACTGCCGAGAAGTCCCATGTTAGGACGAAATGGCCGTCTGGTGTTTTCAGGTTTCCAGTGGTGGTCTAGATTCCATCGACTCATGAATTCAACTGTTAAAATTACTCAAATCTCCATAAATCCCATTCTCAAATTAGATTTAATTGGTCAACGATGATACATCTTTATAATCGAGATGTATTTGTTCTCGTTTACTTCTGACAATGTTAATCACTTATTTATAAAGATTAGTAGGAAATTTTCTAAATACTTTCACGTTTACTAGAATTTATTTCGTGACCAAGCTGCTTAAAACCTTTTCTTTATGATTTAAACTGCGGCGAGACTATAAATTATAGACGAACCAATCTGATATAAGATAACGAGTCATGAATTTTGGCGCGAAATTCATCTATACATTTGGCTAAATAGAGTTTTGGCATTATAGCTGATGTCAGTTCGTGATGAAAACACTAAATCTAATTCCTAACCCTAACCATCAACTGTAAATTATCATTCTAATTTCCCACACTGGTTTATAATCCTCATTTAGTCCCATTTATTAAATGGACACTCTGAAGGTCAGTCTGGCATCGTGCAAATGTCGTCCATACATTATAGTCTCACCAAAACTCCTATCGATGTACGCTTTACAATCAATCATTCATAATTTGATAAGTCTTTATTGCATATAGTTTAGTCAATTTTTAACACAATAGATTAGATGTCATTCTTGGCTAATCAATTTTAGAATGTTAATAAGGTATTTTGTATACAATAAGACCTAATAATTTATTAGATTCAATTTCAAATACATCTAAGTGATTTGTAGAGATCATTAAATTTCTTAGTTTACATAATGAACTGAAAGTTATTTAAATCATCATTGATGACAAAATGTATTAGAAAGTTGTTTCCTACTAGTATTAGATACCATAGTAACAATACACATTCACAACATTGTCTAACCACCAAATTAACACATATAGGTCTGGTGTTATATGCTTGATATTTCAATCATTGAAACATCATCTACGAAATTACAATTCAAATTTAATTAATCCATGTTGTTACACAACGACCAATCAATATCATTGATGGTTAATTGTTTCACATCCACCATATATGAACCTTAATGATGTTGTCTTCTCAATGAAACTACGGAAATAACCTCTCAAAACTAACCCCTAGAATGAAGCAACACTGATAACACAGTATCGATTTGTGTACTCAACTTTAAACCACATTTGTACACAAGGTTCAATGGCACTAGAATATTAGTCACACCAAAATGTATAGAAATAGTTTGTTTTTTAAATATATAATCTAATAAATATAAACAAATTTTAATTTTCACAACCCAAATCATGAATTGATCTAAGCTAAATTACCATTGAAAACCTGTAGACACTGAACGGCCGTTTCATTCTATTGCGAAACTCTTCAGTCATGTGTGGATCCATGATCCCTCCACGTGAGTTTCGAACCCATTACCTTCAATCTCATGTACGAATGTTTGACCCCTAGACTATTGAGTCAAAATCCAACGATGCTGAGTTACAACTTCAATCAATCCATAATCTTGCTCAATCCTTCATTCAACTTTTTATGTATTTATCTTATTTTTGTCCAGTAGATTATCATCGTGAATTTCTTTTTTCTTTTCATTTTACAAAACATCATTATTTATCAATACAGTATCCAACATCACTAATTGTCTGTTACATAATATCAAGGAAACTAATTGATGAATAGACTGTTGAGAAAGAAAAAAGACACTCAATTGGTTTTCAATCATTCTTTTAAATGTAATAATAGAATATTTATGTAATCACTATGTTTTCATTTTCTTTTTCTTAACTAAATAATTCATTGTATATTTCATTATGAATAATTAGTGTATTGAATCTATTCTGTTCTAATGAACTAGTCTATCTAATAAGACATTTGATTTCCTCTCTTTTCTTTGACTAAACAATAAACTACTTCAGCATTCATTTGTAATTCATCTTAACTTCTAATTGTATAGTTATGTGAATCAATCATTTTAAAGTTAAATTAACTGTGATATATGCTATTGATATTGACTTATATAAGTAGTATATATCATCAATCGAACATGAAATACCTATCAGCAAAATGTTAAGATAATCGAAGAAAAAAGAATGAGAACAAAGAATGATTGGTGTAGAATTAAAAGAACAATAAAGTTTAAGATAATTGATTGATATTTTGTAATTAAAGAATTTACTGTCATGTTATTCAGATTTTACTAAGATATTCTGTAATTTTGTGTTTAAATACATTCAATTGTCCATACTTGTGTTCTTGTTCACTGCATAGTTATTTTTAAAATCTATCAGAATATATCTTTTGTATTCAAAATTGATTGATCACTGGAAGGTGATCACTGTCATGTATGTCAAGTCATTTTTAGTGCAGATCGAATCCTATAGACCAAATTGCAATGTGGCCAATAGTTTAGGTGACTCGACATTCGATCTACACTAAGAAGGACTTGACACACATGATATTAATCATCACCCAGTGATCAATCAATTTTGAACACATCTCAGTCCTACAGAAGGTTGGTCGGGGACTGGATAGCTCAGTGGTAACGTCTCTGACTGTAAAGCTGGGTGACACAGTAGCACCAGTTCCACCAAGATTACAGTGACACCTTGCTAAAGAGTGCCAAATAGTACGAAATCCGGGTTCAGAGTTTCCTGTTGACTACCTCCATCATATCATTTGTAAACATATTAATATAGCGCATTTCAAATTTCTGCAAGAATTATGATTGAAAATTGTTCACTGTCATCATCAATGTTAGACCATCATTAAACACCTGCATGCACTGTATTAGTTTGATACTCCCTAGCAATGTGCATCTATGATATCGTACTTGGAACTTGAACCCGAAACCCTCAGTCTTAAGCGCGAACTCGACCTCTAGATTATTGAGTCGGAATCCGACAGTGCTTATGTTTAACCTCAATCAATCAAGAACTCTAATAGTGTTAATGCATCTGTATAGGTTATATTCAGTATGAAAATCAATCCGAACCACGAACTATGGAAGGACCACTAAAATATTATTTTAATATTTATAAGCGTTAAATATCCTGTTGTTTTTTTAATCCTCAGATAGATAAAATTTTTGAATAGTTTAATAGATTCGTTAACTATGAAACTTTTTGATGTTAGGCAGTTGAATGTAAATCATAGTGATCAATTAGTTGTGAATATCTCAGTCCTACAAGAGATTAATCGAGGTTTAAACATATCAAAGGCAACAACTCGTACTTTGAAACTGATTGAAAGAAGTTCAAATCGTACAGGGAGCAGTAGTTTCTTGAAGATTTCAAATATACCTTAATGACAAGAGCTAATTATCATAAAACCTAGATCAATCAGTGTCTCCCGTCAACCACTTGAGAAATTATCAATATAATATTGTGGTGATTGTTAAGTTTTAACTAAGATCATGAACCGATCAAACTCAGATCACCATTAAAAATCTGAAATTACTAAACGGCTATTTCATTCTAACATAAAACCAGAAGTTAAGCATTCATTCACAAAACCGAATATACTAGATCTGAATCCCATTTACGAGATCATCTGTACACATTTCTAAGAAGTTTCATAATAGGATGAAATCACTTGTCCAATACTTCCAAACAGTCTAATATTGATCTGATATAGTCAATAATAAATAGCACTCCTACTCATTATTATTTCAATACTTGTAGGTACATCATTAAAGAAAAAATCAATAGTAAACCTTTTCCAAAAAAAAAAAAAAAACAAAAATTAGATTAAAAGACAATTAAAAGTTTTTGATTATTTTTGTTGTTGTTTTTCTTTTTTTCTTTTTTTTCGGTTCACCTTCCATTTTGTTCATCACATGGTTTTTTTCGTTAGTAAATTGATGAATCTTTTTATTTCTTTCTTTTCAATAGATTATTATATAGTAATTTCATTGATCATTCCGATACTTTATGCCTGATTAATTGTGCTACTTAAATAATTATACATACACATTATGTATACACATGGGGTAAATATGAAAATGCTCATATATGAAAAGAAGTATGGCAAGATAATTCATGCTTATATATACATAGATATACACCCTAAGCTTGATTAGGCGTGGTTTTTTTCTACTTTTTTTTTACTGAAAGTGGTTATAATCACAGAAGTAAAATAATCATGATTTACTTATGTATCATGATTATTACCTGAGAGTTTACATAAGGAAGAGATAGAGAGAGAGAGAAAGCAAAGAACTCACTTTGTGTATGAGTACGTGTGTAGATATGTGTGTATGTGTGTCTGTGTGTATGTGTAAGTGCACTCATATTTAAAAATAAGTAATTAAAATCTGTAATAAAATGTGATTATGGTAATTTGGAAAAATAGATCATTAATACTTGTACACTAATAAACATGATTGTTTATTACTTATGGCAACTAATAATAATAATAATGATAATAATGATAATAGCAGATTAAAGCTTAACACTATTACTAGGTTGAGGTTTCCATTTTATTCAAAATTGTATCGTCTCGTCTAATTGCCTGTTTTGTAATTTTTTAAATGGTACCGATATATATTACTTACTTATTTACGCCTGTTACTCCTAATGGAGCATTGACCGCTGACCAGCATTCTCCAACCCACTCTGTCATGGGCCTTCTTTTCTAGTTCCATCCAATTCTTGTTCATTTTTCTCATGTCTATTTCCATTTCCCTGCGTAGTGTGTTCTTTGGTCTTCCTCTTTTCCTTTGGCCTTGAGGATTCCATGTGAGGACTTGTCTTGTGACGCAGTTGGGTGCTTTCCTCAATGTGTGTCCTATCCACTTCCAGCGTTTCTTCCTGATTTCTTCCTCCCCTGGGATCTAATTTGTTCTCTCCCACAGTTGGTTGTTGCTAATAGTGTCTGGCCAACGGATACGAAGTATTTTGCGTAGATACTTGTTAATAAACACTTGTATCTTCTAGATGATGGCTTTCGTAGTTCTCCAGGTTTCTGCCCCATACAGTAGAACTGTCTTGACATTTGTATTGATAATTTTGACCTTGGTGTTGTTTGACAATTGTTTTGAGTTCCAGATGTTCTTCAATTATAAATATGCTGTTCTTGCTTTACCGATCCAAGTTTTCACATTTGCATCGGACCCACCATGTTCATCAATGATGCTGCTCAAATATGTAAAGGTTTTTACATCTTCCGAATTTTCTCCGTCAGTTGTGGTTGGATTGATGGATGCTGTGTTGTATCGGAGAATCTTGCTTTTCCCTTTGTGTATATTGAGACCTACTGCTACTGAGGCTGCTGCCACACTGGTCATTTTCTCCTGCATTTGTTGTTGCGATTGCGATAGGAGGGCCAGACCATCTGCGAAGTCTAGATCGTCCAGCTGCATCCTAGATGTCCACTGTATTCCGCGTTTCCCTTCAGATGTTGACGTCTTCATGATCCAGTCGATCATCAGAAGAAAGAGAAAGGGTGAGAGTAAGCAACCTTGCCTGACACCGGTCTTTACCTCGAACGAGTCTGCCAATTGTCCTCCATGCACAATTTTGCAGTTTAATCCATCATAGGAATTCCGTATGATATTGACTATTTTCTGAGGCACGTCGTAGTATCGAAGAAGCTTCCATAGTGTTGTTCTGTCCACGCTAACGATATATATATATATATATATATATATATAGTTATTATTGATGAACGAGAATTTAGGTGGGGAACATTAATGTATTGATTCATGCGAAATCACATAAAGGGTTAGTAAAATATAAAGATTATACATTGAGTGTATCATTTACACAGTTACTTTGTGTTGTCTATTATATAATCATAATAAGGGGTTTTGTGGAGATTTAAGTAATCTCAATAGTTGAAATCATCAGTCAATTGAAGCTAGACCACCATAGAAAACCTGTAAACACTGGACGGCCGTTTCGTTTAGACTGATAGGTCCTGGGTTCGAATCTCATGTGGTGCGGGATTGTGGGTGCGCCTTGCTGAGGAGTCCCATACTAGGACGGATCGGCCGTCCAGCGCTTCCAGGTTTTCCATGGTTGTCTAGCTTCAATTGACTCATGATTTCAACTATTTGATACTAAGTAATCCTCTAATTCTGTTGTTTTATCGATTACTCTCTGATTTCTTTCTTGTTGTTTTCATTTCAATCTTCTGATGGCAGAAGTTTCATTTATGATTACTTCCATATAGTATTTATATCTGTCAGTATAAATAACATATGCCATATATATATCATGTAGTATCAGACAGTACTTGTCAACATGTAAAATCTTTTAAGGATTTAAGTTATTAGTATCAGTAAACTTCGATGAATATGAACTGTTTAGCTTAATGCTTGATAAATGATTTTGATGAAAATCTCAAAATGAGTTAAAACAAGAATTTCATATTAGTACTAGTAATCATATACTTTATGATGACTAATTTTGAAACTTAATTTCCGTAGTTTCATTGAGAAGACAACATCATTAAGGTTCATATATGGTGGATGTGAAACAATTAACCATCAATGATATTGATTGGTCGTTGTGTAACAACATGGATTAATTAAATTTGAATTGTAATTTCGTAGATGATGTTTCAATGATTGAAATATCAAGCATATAACAGGAGACCTAAATGTGTTAATTTGGTGGTTAGACAATGTTGTGAATGTGTATTGTTACTATGGTATCTAATACTAGTAGGAAACAACTTTCCAATACATTTTGTCATCAATGATGATTTAAATAACTTTCAGTTCATTATGTAAACTAAGAAATTTAATGATCTCTACAAATCACTTAGATGCATTTGAAATTGAATCTAATAAATTATTAGGTCTTATTGTATACAAAATACCTTATTAACATTCTAAAATTGATTAGCCAAGAATGACATCTAATCTATTGTGTTAAAAATTGACTAAACTATATGCAATAAAGACTTATCAAATTATGAATGATTGATTGTAAAGCGTACATCGATAGGAGTTTTGGTGAGACTATAATGTATGGACGACATTTGCACGATGCCAGACTGACCTTCAGAGTGTCCATTTAATAAATGGGACTAAATGAGGATTATAAACCAGTGTGGGAAATTAGAATGATAATTTACAGTTGATGGTTAGGGTTAGGAATTAGATTTAGTGTTTTCATCACGAACTGACATCAGCTATAATGCCAAAACTCTATTTAGCCAAATGTATAGATGAATTTCGCGCCAAAATTCATGACTCGTTATCTTATATCAGATTGGTTCGTCTATAATTTATAGTCTCGCCGCAGTTTAAATCATAAAGAAAAGGTTTTAAGCAGCTTGGTCACGAAATAAATTCTAGTAAACGTGAAAATATTTAGAAAATTTCCTACTAATCTTTATAAATAAGTGATTAACATTGTCAGAAGTAAACGAGAACAAATACATCTCGATTATAAAGATGTATCATCGTTGACCAATTAAATCTAATTTGAGAATGGGATTTATGGAGATTTGAGTAATTTTAACAGTTGAATTCATGAGTCGATGGAATCTAGACCACCACTGGAAACCTGAAAACACCAGACGGCCATTTCGTCCTAACATGGGACTTCTCAGCAGTGAGCATACACAATCCCTCACGTGAGACTTGAATCTAGGATCTACGGTCTCATGTGTGAACGCTTAACATCTAGAGCATTGAACCAACATCTAACAGTATTGATGCCTAATCACAATCAATCTATGACCTTGTGGAACCATTCATTCATTGTATGAAGTACTTTCTAATACATTTTATCATCAATGATGGTTTGAATAACTTTCAGTTCATTATATATACTATCAAATTTAACTATCTCCGCAAATAATAGTAATCATCTATTGTCTATGGTCGATTGTCCTCATTATTATAAATTTACCATGAGTTATTTCATTTCAATACTTTAAATTAACTAATGAATGAACGAATGAATGAATGATCAATCCTTTGATACTTCCGAATAAATATTCAATTATTATAAATTATATAAAGAGGCTTTTTAAGAGTCATTAAATCATACATTGATAGTGTGTATTTAAATGCCTTAAATAATCATGACACTTATAAATCTCTCTATCTATCCATCCATACATCCATCCAGTTAGCTCATTTTATATGTACTATTAACTGAAACTGTTTGATTTATTTAACATTTTATATTGTTAGTTTAAGTATATTCCAATAATATTGATATAAAGTATTGATTGTTCTTTAACCTTATAGTTCCAGTAATCTTTGATCAACTATAGAACATATATAACAATACATTTGTCCAATTGGTAAAATTACATCACTTCTACCAAATATGAACCTTAATGATGTTGTCTTCTCAATGAAACTACGAAAATAACCTCTCAAAACTAACATCTAGAATCAAGCAACACTGATAACAAGGTACCGATTAGTGTACTCAACTTTAAATCACATTGATGATGTTCCGATGATTTCGCTGTGTGGTAACGGTATGTTTGTAGGTACTGAAATCTGAATGATTACAAGTTAAACCATTGTTTTACTGAGAAAAAATCTTGTTTAAGTTACTAGCCTACACACAAGATTGTAATATATGATTACTTAATACACCCGAATCAATTATTCAACCTTACACTAGGGAACTATATATGACCCAATACAAGAGATAGCTGATACAAAATAAAATGTAATCAGTAAGTGAAAAAAAGTGCAATGAATCTAATAATATAAGATAGTCTTTTATATTTATTGTAGCCAGGTGTGGTCTGTATTCAATCATTCACTAAGCATAATTCAATCTAATTTGAACTATTAACATCATAGCGATATGATTATGTACATTATATTAATTCAGTTCATTGAAACTAACGTAATTGTCCGTAGTTGATATTCATCTAGTTAATTTCTTATTGAGAAGAATTATTTAAACCTATGAAATCTGTACAACTGAAGAAATAAGCAAATCTTTTCCTCACAATTGATTGATCACAAGGTGACACGAGATCGAATCCGCCATGGAGCAACAGTTCCCTCAGGATTACAGGTACACTTTGCTGACGAGTGCCAAGTAGCACGAAACCCGGGTCCAGGATTTCCTGTCGACTACCTCCAACCACCATCTAGTCTCAAATGTTTTCCTATTCTAACATTAGGTTTTTTTTCTAGTTACTAAGGTTGTTTACTTGATTTGAAAATTGTACTATCATTATGATTGGAGGGGGGTGATATATTTGACTTAAAGATTAGTTACAGATTAACATGTCTGTTTATATTTATTGATCATACACTTTAACATAAAATGTTTAACGGATTAGCCTTATTTGTTCAATAATTAATTTTACTCATTTCATTTGGTTAATACTAAAGATAACGTTTTATTGAGATGAGTTCTCTAAAGAATCTACTATGAACAGTTTTTAATTTGAATTTATTTAATATCATTATAGGGTTGCGGAGATTGTCGAGTTTTGATTGAGATCATAAACCGAACAAAGTTAGAACACCATTGAAAACCTGGAAGTACTGGACAGCCATTTCGTTCTAGTATAAAACTCCTCACCAGTGTGAATTCATGATTGTGCACATTGGATTTCAACCACGAACCTTCGGTCTTGTGTGCAAACGCTTAACCTCTAAACAACTGAGTCGATATTTACCGGTGTTAATGTTTAACATTGTGGATACACACTGCTGAGGAGTCTCATCCTAGGATTAAACGACCATTGAGTACTTCCAGGTTTTCATTGGTGGTCTAACATTAATTCATTTATGATCTTAATCAAAATTTATTTAATGATTCCAATAAAATCGGTTATTCATAGGGGTTTAAATGAGTATCCGTTCTTAGACATCTAATCTATTTATTAAAAGGACTTAATCATACAATGCTCGATTGAGAAAATAATCCAATTTATGTACTGTTGAAAAGATTTTGAATTGTATTAAATGAGACATTTAACAGTTTACTTTATACACTTTAAGTCTTTCATTCTAGTCTACAGTATTTAAGACGTAAATCGTTTGAAACATTCTTTCTTTTCACACAATTAGTGGTTATAATAGTTTACTGAGCTGCTGTCTTCTCAACCATTATGAATGGCAAAACTAAACAAACATTCAATGTAATTCTTTGTCATTTAAACAAAAAAATTAATTTGTCAGAATAAATCTTTTCTTTTTAAATGTCGTTATCATTCATAATTCTAATCTACTGGTACGGTTCCTAAAGTTTATGTTGATTATATCATTCAGAAGAATGATGTAAACACTCTACAACCAAATCATCCAGCTTAGCAAATAAAACTCTATCAAAACCTATTGGTATGGTTATAGATTCATTTTGAAAGTTTTTAAATGATTCACTTATCAAGTACTACATAATTCTAAGTGTAGAGTTAACTCATTTCTCTCATTATTTTACATGATGATAAATATAACCATTAAGTTAATTGTTATCATTAAGCATAAAGTTCATTTAGTTTAATTCTATAAAGTTTTTACAATGTAGCCCAATTTTATTTTTATGAACTTCAATTTCTATCATTAAGGTCATTTAAAATAATAAGTCGAGTTAGGGTCATAAGAAAGAATTATAACTAATCAATTGGTAAATTTCAATAGTTGAAATAATGAGTTAATTGAAGTTAGACCACAATGGAAAACCTGTAAACACTGGACGGCTGTTTCATACTAGCATGGGAGTCCTCAGTAGTGTGCATCCACGGTGCTACCCCTGGCGAGGTTCGAATCCAGGACCTATCAGCCTCCCGCATGAGCGCTCAACCATTAGACCACTGAGTCGGACGTCATCCAACGGTGTTAATTTCTAACTTCAACCAATCGAGCGGAATTCAACAAGGTCTGTTATGAGATATCAGCTCATTGAAGACAGTGGTGTTCGGTGGCGACATTGACACCGTTGGATGCCGGCCAGCTCAGTGGTTTAATGGTTAAGCGCTCGCGCGCGACACTGACAGGTTCAGGTTTCGAATCTCCAGGGAGGTGGTGCCGTTGATGCGCACTGGTGAGGAGTCTCAAAGTAGGACGAAACTGCCGTCCAGTGTTTACAGGTTTTCCATGGTTGTCTAGCTTCAATTGACTCATGATTTCAACTATTGAAATCGCTTTAAAAAAATCTCCACAAAACCCTTTCTGACAATTGTTAAATGTTAGTAATTAAAATAAAGAATATTCGAATAAAATTTTCAGTCTATACAAGTGAATAGCTAATAGTTATTATTATTTTTTTGGTTGTTGAAGTAAGGCACAGTCAAGACGTTAAGCCATGGGTTTTGGTGCACATGGTACATGTTGTCAAGGCTTTGGGTTGTCGTTATTTATCAGGTATTAACAACACTTTGTTTTCGCCTCATATCAATTTTCGTAATGTTTGTGCTTGTTACATGGCATTTATTCCAGTTTATTAGTAGTTTGATGTATTTGTTGCTGACAACCTTGGTAAATGTTCAATAAGTTTAATGTGGTTATTTATAATACTGTAAACTTAGGCTAATGAAAGTCATCATTTACCAAGTCAAAAATAGACTGAAATCAGAGTTTTAAGCAAAAAATGAACTGTAGAATCATTAGTGAACTTTTTTTTCCATTTGTTGTATAACTTTTGTCATGAAAATCAGTTTTAGTAAGATGATCATACACAGATGACCTTGAGAGGTTAGCCAGTCAATCAGAAAAGTATTTCTCTACAAAACAATTTATCTGTCAAAATCTAATATATTTTATAGTTGAATTGATGAGTTGATTAAAGCTAGACCATCATAGAAAACCTAGAAGCATTGGACGGTTGTTTCATCCTAGTATGGGATTCTTCAACAGTGCGCATTCACGATCCCGCTCATGGGTTCTCCATGGTAATTTAGCTTTCATTGAATCATGAATTTAACTATTAAATTATTAAAATCTCCACAAAACCCTACTTCTGATAATAATACATTTAAAATGGATCAGGAGTTTTAACATCGATAATATGATGAGAGGATGATGATTATCAGAATTACGTGACATATTTGCGTAATAGATTTTGAACGATCTGATCATTCTATTATTAAAAATTAAAAGGTCAACTAGACAGATTAGAAGGTAAGTAGAAATGAAGATAATAATAATAATAATAAAGTACACACTATTCAAAGGATAATATGAAAACCACGCTGAGTAATAAGTCAGTTTTATGTCTGATGTTAACTATAACAGATTATATAAATTAGAAAAGAAAGTCAACTCGAATCTAATGAAATTGCTTATCATGAATACCATGAACAAAGAGAAATTTAATTCATGAAAAGCTATGTGTTCAGTGTATTCTAATTTATCAGTATAGGGGTTGTGGAGATTAATAAGTTTTTGATTGAGATCATGAATCGATTTATGTTAGACTACTATTGAAAATCTAGAAGTACTGGACGGCCCTTTCGTCAGTGCGTATCCACGATCCTGCTCGCGGTAATCGAACCTAGAGCCTTCAGTCTTGCGCTCGAACGCTCAATCTACTAGACCACTGAGCCGGTCGGTATCCAACGGTGCTAATGTCTAACGTCAACCAATCCACGAAATTAAGCGACCATCTTCCATTGTACTGAAGTATATACCTGTCTCTACCCGACACGGATTAGCTCTACTGATCACGGCTTCTCACTAATTTATATGGACTACTAAAACTTCATAAGCTCAACTCCCTCTTACATTCAATTCTGAATACAAATCGAAATAGCTACAAAACGAATAAATTCCAGTGTTTAAATAAGATCAAATGATAAACAATTTTCTTCCTCTATCGCAAAATATTTTGTTGATACAGGTCATAAGGTTTATATCAAGTCAACCTTTGTAGTGTTATACAATAAAATTCAAATGCATATGCTAAGGTTTATTGAAGGCTTAGGTATGTGAATACTGTAGTCCTCTTTATGTGTTCGAAAACAATTTGTTCATATCCTTAACTTACCCAGGTACTTACTTACGCTTGTCATCCCTTCTGGAGGAGCCTAGGCCGCCCAGGTAATACTGATTGATTATCCAGCGTGGTTTCCATATTGTTTTTTTCAATATTGTATACTTTATTATTGTTATATTCGTTTCCCCTTACCTTCTAATTTGTATAATTAACCTTTTATTTTTAAATACATAATGTCTTAACAAATATTTATCGTGGATTGATTGAAGTTAGACATAAACATCGTTGAATACCTGCTCAGTGGTCTAGAGGTTAAGCGTTCTCGTGCAAGACCGAAGGCATTGGGTTCAAGTCCCACGTACAGGATTGTGTATGCGCGCTGCTGAAGAATCCCATGCTAGGAAGAAACTACCGTCCAGTGTCTTCAGGTTTTTAATGGTAGTCAAACTTAAATCGACTTATGAGTTCAACTATTAAATATATATGTGTGATGAGATTGTTCAAAATGTATTACGTAAATATATCCCATAATCCTGATAACCTTAGTTTTCTGTTGCATTTATAAAAAGGACTGATTGTTTTACATTTTGACATGACCAATAAACAAAAGGACGTTATGATTAGGGAACTTGGAGTCCGGGTATAATCAGAAATTAAAAATGAAAGGTAGTGTAAAGAGTGTTAGGGTTATAGTTTATATCACGAACTGGCAGCAGCCGTAATGCAAAAATGCTTTATAAGAATATGGATGAATTAATTTGATCCAAAAATTCAAGAAGCCTGTCTTAAATCCCATTGGTTAAGATTAAGATTACGAACTGATATCGGCTACAGTTGTAATGATACCGTGTTATGGTAACTAGTTAGAGTTGCTAGAGTAAGGTATTAGAGCTGAGGTCGAAGTGGTTGGATATTTTTTGGCCACGCAAGATCCCTTTACTATTCCTCATATCATGATAAGTACGCTAAACGTGTAATCAACACATAAGCTCTCCTTCACTCTTTGAATTTTGTGCAAGTTTGATTGACCACTTGAAGGTCTTCTATACAATATAATTTTTCCAAAGATCTTTTGGCTCACTAGGAGATAGTTGAATAACACATGAGGAAAATGTTAAGTTACTATGAGGAATATAATTCCAAATAGATGTTAGTCTTTAGGCGAATTTGAAGTCAAAGTTACTAGAAATTATCACTGGTTATAAAGTCTTTGAAAAGAATCCTACATTCTAGAGAGTTAGATGTAGATTGGTTCTGTGTAATTGACCAGGTGATAAATAACAAAGTTATGTAGGTTTTCTATTCATAACAGCAGCAAAGAATGTGTAATGTGTTAGTATTAATCTATGTTTCTGAGAAGTCAAAAGGAAATCTTATTGATGAGTACAACAACAATCTAGCAATAATAACATTGATAATAATCGGAAGTAGAATTTTTTCACCTGCCTAAACAGTTTTGATGATAAACTAATAATAAATGGATAAGAAACCTTTGTTAGATCAGCATATCATGGAATGTTGGGTTTAGTGCTTCATAGTTAACCACTATCTTCACCCTTTAGAATAATCAACATTGTACCTTCATATATTGAACTGATAATATTTCAAATGAGTAATTTCTGACACTTAACACTGTAGCTCAATCTATCATCAGCCGTCAGTTGATACCCAACACAATTTTCTGTACAATCTTCAAGTAACCAACTTTTAGGTAAAGAAACACTGGTTTATCATAAACAATAATTCAAGTGTTATTTTTTTATTTCCAAAATTCTGACTATTTCATGTCAGTCAGTTATAACCATCAAAGAGTCTGTCCACAGATATGGGTTTTTGTAAGTTCTTGCACTAAATTAATATGACAAAATTAACGCAATTAGTAGTAAACTAGTTTAATTAAAAACTAAAAGACAGAATAAAAAGTTATGTACAATGGAATACTGGAACTCACGGTCGTCTCCAATGATTGGTAACAATAATCGCTATAACCTCAAACAGTTATTTTAAGCCTATCAACTTGACTTTGACCAACAATCAACGACTTTATGAAACTATGTTATGAATTGGTTTTATCAACCCTAACTTTCTCCTAACTTACACATACACAAGTTAACATAGAATGTTGTGGTCAGTAATGATTCAGGTTACATAACATATGTTGTAACCACTTTTGTTGATAAACATTTACTACCTCATCAATCGATTTCCATCTTAATCAAGTATTCAGATATTTTGTAAAAGTTAGTGGATTAGATTCTCCGATCAATCAAAAAAAGAAACATCTCATCTATTATTTTCTGAAGCCATATATTGAATAAGACAGAGCATTTATGAAATAGGTGGTACATATATATGGTTGAATAAATGAGACAATAACAGTAATTGTTGTTTATTTTCATAAAACGTAAAATGTAGGACAAGAGTATAATGAGTTAATTTATTATCAGTTAAACTTTTGAACTTAATTAATTATAGAATTTGTTTGTTTGTTTTTTCAGTTTAATTTCAATTTAATTGAATTCATAATTTTGTTTTCTTTTGTCTTTTGTAAGATAAAAGTCATGAGCTAATCCGTGTCGGGAAGAGACATTAACACCGTTGGATGCCGACCGGCTCAGTGGTCTGGTAGGTTAAGCGTTCGCGCGTAGGACCGGAGGCCCTGGCTCCGATTCCCACGAGCAGGATCGTGGATGAGCACTGGTGAGACGTCCCACCATAGGACGAAACGACCGTCCAGTGCTTCCAGATTTTCAATAATGGTCTAACATCAATCGGTTCAAGATCTCAATCAATAACAGAGTAATCTCTACAACTTCATACTGTTCATTTTAATAGTTGAATTCATGAGTCAATCAAAGCTAGACTACTACTAAAAACCTGAACACACTGAACAGCCGTTCCGTCCTAGTATAGGACTTCTCAACAGTGAGTATCCACTATCCCTCACATGGTAGTCGGACCCGGTACTTTCGGTCTCGTATAAGAACGATTAACATCTAGACCATTTAAGCAGCATCCAACAGTGTTGATGACTAATTTCAATCAATTCATGATTTTGTGCAACCCTTCATCCATTGTCTGAGGTAGATAACTGTTTCCATCTGACACAGATTGGACTCCACTTGTCACGGCTCCTCACTAGAACTCCAGGAAATCATCTTGAATGTAGTCACTAGGGAGAACATGACTATTATTAGAATGGGAATTTTTGAAGATTGTAATAGTTTTAATAGTTGAATCCATGAGTTGATAAAATCTAGACCACTATTGAAAACCTGAAACATGAGGAGTCTCACACTAGGACAAAACTTCCGTCCAGTACTTCCAAGTTTTCAATGATGATCTAGTTTAAATCGACTTATGAATTCAACTATTAAAATTACTACAATCTCCACAAATCCCCATGTTCAAATAACTTTCTTTTGTGTTATTGCAAGTAATCAGTGGATTATGTGTAGTTGAATGTATAATATCAGTATGAGGTTGCGGGGATTAAATAGTTTCATTGAAATCATGAATCGATCAGTGCTAGACCACCATTGAAAATAATCTCTTCATTTTTAAAAAAATTAATCTATCAAAGATAACAAACAACCAGAACGTATTTGTTTAATCAAAGTAGTCTTATATTTTTCTTAAAGGTATCCTAAGTAACCGCTAGGAAGGAGTAAGATATATGTAACTTGATAACTTGATTTCATTTTTCTTAATAAATCAATTTATTGATTTTATAAATTATATAATTGCATAGAAATATTGATTAATTAAAGTTAACTACTCCCAGTTCAATACACTTTTAATTAATCTGTTAACCGGATATTTAAAATGATAAATAGTCAGTGTAAATTTCGATCACATATTGATTCATTGTAGATCAATGATGAAGTCAGTATTTAGCGCGTAAATAATTCCTTATCAATTAGTTTAATGTATCTTATATGCGTCTAGTCATATAAGTCTTGTTCTATTGTTCTAATTAAATTACTTACCTTCTCTTGTTACTCCTCGTCGAAAAGCATAGGCCGCCCATCAACACTCTTCATCCAACTCTTTCCCAAGCAGTCGTTTCCATCTCTTTCCAATTGTTATTCATACTTTTTGTATCTGCTTCTATTTCCACTTTTCCTTTTCTCTTCAGGATCCCAAGTTAGGGCTTTCCTCGTGATGCAGTTTGGTGGTTTGTATAATGTATGTCCTGTCCATTTCCATAGTCTTTTCCTAATTACCTCTTTAGATGGGAGCTGGCTTGTTCGCTCTCACAGTAGGCAGTTATTCTTCCGTCGTATCATATAATAATAATACCAGTATTAATATCTGAAAACTAATAAGATATTCTAGAAGTCTCTGGAAACTTGAATAACTTCCACTGTTAAATACAATAAATAAATAAAATCTTGTTCAGTTTTGTATTTGACAGATTATAAATGTATTTCTTCGAAAATTCAGGACAGTTTTTATTTATTTGATTTTCAGTGGTTGAGATTATCAGTCAGTTGAAGCTAGAGCATCATGGAAAACCTGTAAACACTGGACGGCTGTTTCGTCCTACTCTAGGACTCCTCTTCAGTGCGCATCCATGATCCCGCCTTCCGAGATTCGAGGCCCGGACCTATCAGTCTCTCACGCCACCGCCTAACCATTAGACCACAGAGACGGCCGGTATCCAACGGTGTTAATGTCTAACTTCAACTAATCCACGAAATTGAGAGACACATCCACCATTGTCATCAGTGAGTTATTATCTCACAACTGACCAGGTTGAACTCCACTGTTCACGGCTTCTCACTGGAACTCCAGGATATACCTCTTGAAGCCAGTCACTAGTGAGCATATGTTGATTAATATCAGAAGTGTTCGTTTTTGTTGATACTATAGTAATTTCAATAGTTGAGATCATGAGTCAACTGAAAGAGGAGTCCTACGATAGGAAGAAATGGCTTTTCAGTGTTTCTAGGTTTTCCATGGTGATCTAGCTTCAACTGACTCATGATCTCAACCATTGAAGTTATTATAATATCAACAAAAACCCCTTCTGATATTTCCTTTTTCGGCGAGACTATAATTTATGGACGACCTTAGAACGAATCTTAAGTGACCCTGATAAACATTAGCCAATCAGCAAACAGTAACTATAGAGTAAAAATATATGATACAAAATCAAAGAAATAAGGTGGATACACTTCTTACAAGTGATTCGAAAACTTGTTGAGGTTAGAAAAAGGTTCAGAGGTTGTAAAATCGTAATGAATACAGTAGGCGATATCATCCATATGGCTACAAAGTTGTCGGCCTCTGGAATCATGATAAAGCCTCAAAAACTCCTCCATCCTCGACCACACAGCTTCAATATTGTTCGCGTGTATTCCGGTTATTGAGTATACAAAATGCCATTTGTGGATGACGACACGATGCACATAACCAATCCTATGTAGGAGTTTGTACGCTCTCCAATCATCCGTATATATTGTAATACCTAGCTGAAGTGACCTTGGAAGTGAACACCTACTGATTAGGACTAGTTGAGGGTTATAAAGCAGTTAGAATTCTTATTCACAGTTGATGGTTAGGGTTAAAAATTAGATTTAGGGCTTTCATCACGAATTGACATCAGTTATAACGCCAAAATTCATGACTTGTTATCTTATAGCTGATTTGTTCGCCCATAAATTATAGTGTCGCCCTCTTTTTCACTGTAGATTTTATAGGTATATTTTTAAGTAGTTTGAATGCTTTTCGTTGTAACTTATGGATAAATTTAATTAACCTAAATAAACAGGAGATATTCAGATAATTAATGAAATAATTTTATACATCTCCTTCTTTCACTGGTTGAAATCATGAGTCAATTGAAGATAAACCACCATTGAAAACCTGGAAGCACTGGATGGCCGTTTCGTCCTGGCATGGAACTCCTCAGCAGTGCGCATCCACGACCCTGCATACCGAGGGATTCGAACCCAGGACCTACTGGTCTCGCGCGCAAGCACTTAACCAATAGACCACCGAGACGGCCGGTATTCAACGCTGTTAATGTTTAACTTCAACCAATCCACGAAGTTGCGCCACCGTACATCATTGTCTTCAGTGAGTTCCTATCTCTCTTTCTTTATAAATAAATATTCTTCATTAAACTGTACTCAAATTGGTTATCTCCAGATACTATTCAATGTAATGTCATTATTTGGTTCAATCATTCTATTAACTTTTTAGGAAGGTGTTTTATTTGTTTTTGAAATGGCTCATTAAAACCTAATTAACTGACATAGTGAAATAAAACAAAGACAATATGATTTGTAATGTTAAAGTTTAGTAAATAATCATATTGTACAATAAATGTACTTGAGGTATATATACATATATACATCTTTATTTCAATAGATTAGTAATGATCTGACAGTTTAACAAATACATTAAGATCAATGAAAAATAATTGATATACTATCAAATTTTCAATCAACAGTTTGATCATTAAACTAGCTATTTTATTGGGTGTACACCAATGTGGTACACATTGATATTGGTTAGAGATAATAATAATGATCAGAAATTAGATTGTCTATGACATTTACTTTATCTTGACAAGTAGTTTGGTGTGTGCTACTAATGTTAAGTAGTATATTATCGTCAATTGAAAGTGAAATATCTGGCGATGGAATATTAAGAAGATAGAAGAGAAGAGAATGAGAACACATAGTGATTGATGTAGTGACGAAGGACTAATGTAGCTTGAGATAATAAAGTATTTATTGTATACTTCTTAGATTTGACTAAGACATTCTGTAATTTTGTATTTACATACATTTGGTTATCCTCATTTGTGTATTTTCGTTCATTACGATAGTACATTGTAAAATATAGGTGAGTTGATAATAAATTTGTCGGAAAATTCACAGGTCAATTTATTTGAGAAATCTCATATACATAGTTCCCTTTATTATCTTAAAGGGAGCAAGAACAAAGATTGATGTAGATGTGATTTTTTTCTTTCAGTGAAATCAGTCAAGTCTTTGTTACTTTGTTTCTAACCTGAATCTCATGAGGGTCACTCAAAATGGACTTAATCTTAAAGACATAAAATGTTGTGTTCATTAGAATAACACTTGAACCTTCATCTGATTGTAATATCGTTATATCATCAGTTCGCTTGAATAAAAGCTTAGACTGTGGTGTGAGTGATATTGCTTTGTGATATCGATTAGTTTACATTTAAACCAATCTTTCTTTACTTCACTAACTACTGAGTGCAACTCTTTAATTTGATCAAATAAATTCTCAAACTGAGTTTCTGTATCGATTCTGTCAGCATGGTTTTTTAGGGATATGAAATTTAAATCCAAGCAACAAGGCTTCTGTTTCTATTTGATATAACTTCACTTCCTTTAACGAAGTCTGACAAATTTACGTGGAAATTCTTGTATATTTTACTTTGCAGACCTTGCATAAAATTGATAAATTTTATACGACATACGATACTGAGTTCGTTGACTAATTCAAAGGCCTTAGTTTCTGCCATTAAACGTTCAACCAGTAACTATGTTAATTCTATGTGAAGTTTTATGATGAGTCTTTGTTCTTGCTCTCTTTACATTTCATTGAATTGACAAACTGAACTAACAATTTAATCATTACAGTTAATCTATTCAATAATAAATTTCAGAAACAATTTTTTTGTCTTATGACCTCATTAATTCAGCTTTCATTGAAAAGAATCAGTCAGTCAGTCATCGTCAATGTAGAGTTTGATGTAAATCTGCTGTAGCCTAAGTTATCATACAACTTTTTCTGAAAAAACAAATTAGGTTTTCAGATTTTTCCAAAAAATAGAATTTAATGTTTTAATCTAGTCAATTACTTATGATACGTAGTATTTACTTACTTACTTGTGCCTGTTACTCCTAATGGAGCATTGACCGCCAACCAGCATTCTCCAACCCACTCTGTCATGGGCCTACTTTTCTAATTCCATTCAATTCTTGTTCATTTTTCTCATGTCTATTTCCATTTCCCTGCGTAATGTGTTCTTTGATCTTCCTCTTCTACTTTGGCTTTGAGGATTCCATGTGAGGGCTTGTCTTGTGACGCAGTTGGGTGCTTTCCTCAAAGTGTGTCCTATCTACTTCCAGCGCTTATATGATACGTAGTACCGAACAGTAATTATATATAATGCAATGTTAATTAAAAACGTCATTTATAAACATCTCAAACTAGATTCACTTGGTATTGTTTTACTTGAATCTTCCCGTTGATGTTTAGAACTGAAACTGATCAATCTCTTTTTCGCATATGTACCTACTATGAGCATTGCCTTGATATTGTCTTAATTTACAAACATTCTGAGTAAAGAGGGATAGTGACTAGCAGTGGAATCGAGGACGCGTGTTTTTTCCTATTTCTGATTCCTAAGCTGGATGTATCTGCATCTCAGAGTTAATGTTCACTCAAGGACTCGAACTCTGTACCGTTCGCTTCAAACGTCATCACATTATCCACTTAGCTACTGATTCCTGATAGCCACTTGCTTATGCAGTGGGGTGAAATTTAAAATCACTTGGTATTGTTTTACTTGAATCTTTCCATTGATGTTTAGAACTGCAATTGATTAGTCACTTATTAACATATATACATCTTATGTTTCGATATTGCTTTGAGTTATAAGCATTATAAGCAAAGATTAATGATAGTTAGCAGTAGAATCCATTCTATTTGTGACTCCTCAGCTGGATGTATCTGGATCTCAGGGTTAATGTTCACTCAAGGACTCGAACCCTGTACCGTTTGTCTTAAACTAGATTTATAAAATCGGTACGTTTACGTTAGTGTTTAAAAACAGTACAATTTCATTTTATCAAAATATATTATTGATTATTTTTAATTGATTATAAAATAGAACAAATAACTAATGAATTGTTGTTCTTGTTGTTGTTGTTGTTATGGTTGCTTACAAATTGTCGATTAGTAATACATGATATATTTCTTTTTTAAAAATCATCAAAATAGATAAAAATGATGAATGATTTTCTTAGTTCATAGTTCACAGTTACATAATATACCCTTGTGGGCCAGGGTAATTTTACTTTGGTTTTCAGGAGAACCGGACACTATCCGGACTTTCACGTAAAAACCCAAACAGTACAGCTCAACCCGTTTAGCAGGGGAACCAGACACCGTACAGGCTTTAACGCTACAATCTGAGTAGTACAGCTCAATCCTGTGGCGCAACCACACAGGCACCAAGCACCCTGGTTGTGGTGATTTTCTTAGTAATTACAATTCTATTTTCAAACAACATAAATTGAATATCAATTGTTAAGATCATGAGTCAGTTGAAGCTAGACAACCATGGAAAACCTAGAAGCACTGAATGGCTGTTTCGTCTTATTGTGGGACTCTTCAGCAGTGCGCATCCACGACCTCGCGCCCCCCCACGGGATTCAAACCCGAAACCTACTGGTTTCGCACGCGAGCACCTAACCAATAGACCATTGAGCCGGAATCCGACGGTGTTAATGTTATGATCTTAACCATTGAATTTAATACAATATACACAAAACTCATCTGATAAATTGAATAGTCAATTTTGTGTGTGTGTTTTGTTTGTTTGTTTATTTATTTATTTATTTGTTAATTAAGATAAAACAACCAACTTGTTTATTTCAAAAAGTAACATCATTATTTTCGGCATATATTGTATATATATATATATATATATATATATGTGTGTGTACGAAATCGTTGTAATTCAGTGTATAGATTATAATTTCAGTTATTGTATTATTAATTATATTCCATCTTCAATAGGAATGGTGTAGGTTGTCTGTTTCCCTGTTGTTGTTGTTGTTTTCTTTCTTTCTTTCTTTCTTTGTTTATTCTTTTTTTTTCTTTACATTTTTTACCGCATTAAAAAAGAATTCTAGTAGAAATTTATTGATTAGAGAATAAAGAAAGAGAATTCAAATGGATATTAACAGTTTGTTTTTTGTTTGTTTGTTTGTTTTATTTTATTCATTGAAATAAGCTTAAATTGATTGTTAATCGAATTTTAATGACAATCACAGTGTTATAACCTGTGATCTAGGTGCTCTGCTAATGTATAAATAATGATACCGCCAAGTAGAGAGTAGTGAATTATCGATCGGATTAATGACGCGTAAAATCAGCACGAACAGTATCGGTCCTGATTCCTGCCTAGCTCAGCCAGTTAAGTTCAGAACACCAATCTCAGCGTCTGAGATATGAATCACTCATTCCAAACATAATGGGTTTATATACCAACCAGACAGACCACATCGTAACATAAAATATGAAACAACACTTGTAGAAGAATTAGCCAAATGTGACTATGAGTGAGGGAGGTAGTAATTATTAGACAGGCCATAACTCAAAAATGGTAAATCGTATAATAGTGGTTCATAGATCAAAATAAAGCTCATAATAAGAGGGACATGAATGTGAATGGTTTAGTTAATTAACAATTATACGATAAAAATATAGGTATAGTATTGGTCCACAAATAGATCCCAAAAGCTACCATTCTTTATGCTTATCGAGACATAACACATAGAGACTGATTTGTAGCAAAGGTATTCCATTATCATTATTAATATTATTATTATTATTACATTGGTATTACGTAAATAAGAATAACTATTCAATATATGACCTAATGATTTAATGGGTAACTTTTACAAACTGAATTAAATTAATTGTAGCCTAATAAACATAAATTTGATTGATGAAACTAGAATTTATGGATGATCTTTGAAAGATACTAAAGTGATCTTGAAAGTATTCACCAAATAACTAGATCCAAATGAAGATTATAAATCAATGTAGAGAAATTAGAATTATGATTTACAGTTAACGATTAAGGTTAGGAACTAGATTACATCACTAACTGACATAAACTATAATGCTAAAATGATATTTTGCCAAATGAATGAGTAAACTTCGCGCCAAAATGCCAAACCTGTTGTATTATACCTGATTGGTTTGTTCATAAATTACACGTTCGCCACTTAATTATTGAATATTTTATTTATTGCAATGAATAACTGTTAAAACATGTGATTCCATTGACAATTCCCACCCTCAGTCTTAAATTTTAAACTGAATGATTATAGGTTAAACAGATTATGAAGATTATTAGCAATATTGATATTAATTAACTTCAGTAGGAAGTCCGTATGAATTGTATAACATTAGCAACATAGTAAGATTGAAACGATCTTAGATTTAAAACTACCGATTAATTGATATGAGGCTTCCAGATGAGTTGTTGTTATAGCTCGTGACCGCCGACTAGAGAGCAGTGAATTATCGATCGGATTAATGACGAATAAACCCGTATGAGCAGTCTAGATCCCTGATCGGCACTGCTTCCTGCCTAACCCAGCCAGTTAAGTCCAGAACACTAATCTCAGCCTCTGCGATATGAATCATTATGTTTCAAACATACTGAGTTTATATACCAACCAGACAGACCACAACGTACCAATAAAATATGAAACAACATTTGTACAAGAATCAGCAAGATGTGGCTGTGAATGAGAAAGTCAGTGACTAATAGACAGGAAATCGTATAATAACAGTTCATAGGTTAAAATATAGCTTATGATAAGAGAGACATGAATATGAACAGTTTAGTTAATTAACAATTATACGATAAAGATATACCTATTGTATTGGTCCACAAATGGATTCCAAAATTACCATTCACTATTCTTGTCGGGACATAACGCACCGAAATATCAAAAATAGTATTAATCTAGGAAATCTCGTGGAGTACCGTTACACACAGGAGAAGAATTATGGGAAACCGACAGTAAGAGTCAGCCAATAAACTATACAGAGAATGGATAAGTCCTTATTAAGTAACCAGAATCTTAACAGAATCTATGTGTGAAATAAAAGACTCCAAAGACAAGTCTTGGTTACCTATGATACTTCACTATAATCGCTTAAATCCGGCGTATAACTCTAAACGATAAAAAGTCCGCTAAGGTTTATATCTTAGTTATTTTTTCAAAAACTGATTGACGATTATTTTGTGTTTCATCTGTTACAGATCTCAAAGTGTGGTATGAATATTGATCGCTGTAATTTCGTGTTATGTTTGATATTCCGAGACAGTTGTTCAGTCCGGAGTTCCCGTTAAATTACTGTGTTCCTGTTTAATTGTTACCATACGCCTTTCGTATTGATGTTTTTATTGCAAAAAATCCAGCAAAAGCATTTTTTCTTCTGTGAAGATTATTGAAAGCATTTGATAACAACATTAGTAAGAAGATTAGATAGAAACGACTTTAAATTCAAAATGATGGAAAAATCGATTGATTGGATTTATACCTTCAGTTGGACAGTTGCAGTTAGTTCGAAGCTAATTGAACTGAGAATTTATATGGATTCCGTTGGAGGATCTGCTCTAAACGCAATTCCAATCAACTGGTTGAGTTGTTTACTACAACAGTAATAATGGTCGTATCGATAGTACAAGCCATAATAATAATAATAACAGAAAAGTGATCCTACTAACTATGCTCAAATTTGTGTCACTGTATTATTGACAACTTTTCATATGCTTCTTATAGTTCATGTTTATTTGTAATGATGATTTATTGATTAACTATACTATCAAATATTGATTATCCCCTTTTTCTTAATGTTTATTGATTATTTAGTGCAGTTAACTGGTTAATAATGAATATTGATATCAATTTTTAGAAATTCCTATATGGGATGTTTATTATAGATTCTTTTCCAAGAATGCCTAAACATTTATAGACTTACTTAATGATTTTATTGAAAAACACCGAAAGATGGAAAACTAAAACCGATTCATTAATGGATTAGTCTTTCCTGTACAAAAATGAATAACCTAATTTTTACCTATCATTTGTTTAAATGTGAGTTACTAACTTACTACTGTCAGTCAGTCAGTCATCTACAACGTAGGACCAGGCACATATATGCATCGGCCCAGGTTACCATACCGCATTAGCACAGCAAGATGAACACCGGATTCATAGGAGTGGTTAGGTCAAAGGTGGTAATATATAGGAGGAAGATTGCTGAAGTTCCATTTATTTAGTTCGTAACCTATACACTTTCCTTTATAAGTTTTAATAATCAATCTGGAATGTAGTCACATGGGAATAGTACACTATGAAATAATATACAAATAATGAAGATGTGTTAATGTTGAGAAAGAAGCAAAACAAAAACCTACTAATTATAAGATTTACCATACTTTTAGATTAGAAACTTTTTAAATGGTACGTTTTTGAATTTATTTGCTGTTCCGTACAATGATTTGAAACAAAGTGTAGTAATTGGAATCTCTAGAGTTTCTGATTACTTAGTTGTACAAACTGAAATTTGAACAGTTACACATAAACCTTATGAAGTAGACAAAAACAGTAATTCATTGACTATGATGGTACTATTTTAATATAAAATTAAGTGTAAAATGTATTGTGCTAAGTAGTCCCATACTAGGACGAAACGGCCATCCAGTGCATCCAGGTTTTCCATGGTGGTTTAGCTTCGATTGACCAATGATTTCAATCTGTGAATTTTCTAAAATCTCCGCAAACCCCTTCTGATAAAGTGTATTTAATCAGAGTTTTATTGTCAATTATCAATCATGAGCTGGATACAATTAACCTAAAAGATACCAATCATACAAAATGATAAAAAAAAACCATGAAACTAATTACTTTTTAACAATAGTAGACGTTCTAACCCCTACATATAGGTAAAAGTAATCAATACGAATAAAGACAGTGGTAAAATTGTGAATTAATATAGAAGTCGCTAAAGTAAAGCAAAAATAACTCAGCCTACTGAAAAACCAAGCAACATCGAGAAAGTTTGTTTGAACCTTCCCATTGATGTTTAGGACTGGAATTGATCTGTCTTTTATTGACATATATGCATACTGTGCAAATTACTTCGATATTGCCTCACTTAATTAACATTCTGAGTAAACATAGATAGTGGTTAGCAGTTGAATCCAGGATGTGTGTCTCATCTTACTTGTGACTCCTCAGCTGGATACACCTGTATCCGAATAGATGTTCACTCTAGGATTCGAAACCCAACTCCGTTCGCTCCGCACACCATCGCGCTAGTCGCTTAGCTATTAATAATTATATTTTTATTATCATGATTATTATCTCATTTGAACTAATATGATACACAAGATTCAAGAGAGATTAGTAATGTTATATTTACACGGAACTATTCTTATATGAGAAGTAAACAAGAATGAAGGGATTTTCACATTCACATTACGGACATACATACATACATACATATTAGAAGAATTTTATATAAGCAGTTACAGTAATCGTTTGTTTGATAATAAACAATTACATCATTGCAACTATTGACAGTATTCATTGCATCATATGAAGACCAATCGATTATCAAGAATAAATGTTAAAATAAGTCTTTTTTGCTCTAAAAGTATTTAATGACAGTCGATTAAGCGATCTATTCAGCAGTCTATTCATCTTTCCATCCATCCATCCATCTAATTATAACTCATTACGTCAGGGATGCATTTATTTACATTGAAAATTAAATCTATAGAGATCAGTAAACAAATAATTCATCATAACATGGTTACGTTTATATTAGTTCCTACTCATTACTACCAGATTTCTTATTTCTTCACTTAACTCCATTAGAAACTATCTAATATTAAATGATTATTATTATTATTATCATTGATCACCTTATTCAATCAACATTTTATCCAATATGATTTATTGATTATTCACTGTAAACAATCAACTTAACAATTGGTCATTGTTCTTACTGGAATGAATAAATTTGATTCCATAATCATTTGAGGCTTAGATGTGTGGTGTGGAGAGAATTAGTTTAATTGATGGGATTATAATCTAATGAAAAGCAGTAATCGAACCGATGTAACAAATGAAATGGATATAATTCTTTGAATTAGACTAATTATTCACATAAGTCTGAGTTGAACTGTGATGGTTTGATGTTTATGTTACATCTGATGGTCTTTGGATTTTCTGTAAACTTGTAAAATTGTGAATGAATCCATGACGATAGACACAGTGAATCACTGGACATTGTATGATTGAAATATTGGAAATGAAATGTTTGTCAAATAGTTGAATATTTATGGTGGTCTAACATCAATCGGTCCATAATTTCAATCAAAACTTAACAATCTCCACAACCCTTATACTGATAATTACCATGTGCTCAATAGTGACTAGCTCGGAGTTCTGGTGAGAAGCCGTGACCAGTGGAGCTAATCCGTTTCAGGTAGAAACAGGTGTCTACCTCAGTACAATGGAAGATGGTTGCGCAATTTCATGGATTGGTTGAGGTTAGACATTAACACCACTGGATGCCGACTCAATGGTCTAGTAGGTTAAGCGTTCGCATGCGAGACTGAAGACCCTGTGCTCGAATCTCGCGAGAGGGACCGTGGATGCGCACTGGTAAGAAGACCCACAATAGGACGAAACGACCGTTCAGTGCTTCCAGGTTTCCAATGGTGGTCTAACATCAATCGATTCATGATCTCAATCAAAAGAATATTTATGAGTTAGTAATTTAGTTATCTGATTTTCGGTATTGTCATTCACTATTTTACATAGTGAAGTATCCACTTCTCTATGTTATTATTCTCGATAAAATGTTTGAGAGACATATTCTATAGTTCATGTGATGAATTGATCTTAGTTAAATAATCATTGATGTTAACTGTAAAAGTCAATTAATCTCTAAGTTGCCATTTGTAAAAAATACATTTTTTGTATGGAGTCATAAAATTGGGTTACATTTTCATGAGTCATAAATTGACCCTACATCTCATTATTAATTTATTGTCAAACTTTCCGTTGGTTAACAATGAAATGACCTTTGGAACTTCTAAAAATAAAATCTATCTAACTAAAGATTACTTTCTGGGGAGATTTATGGCTCAGGTGGATAATTTTGTTGGAGTTTTTTCTCTGAGCTGGATAGTTTAGTCGTGGAACTTTTATCATTCTTCTGAACCACATCATCAGCACAAACTTCAACAAAAAAGAAGTCTTTCTGTGTTTCTCTGTGTCTGTATCAATATTTTTATCACCAACTACTCCTATTGAGGAATAGGCTGATAGGCGGCTCTGTCTTGAGCTCTCTCTCCAATTCTCAACAATATGTGTTCTTTGGCCTGTTTTGAGCATTTCAGTTTATGGCTTGGTTTATAATGCAGTTTGATTTCCATAAATTTTTTCGTGTTTGGTAGTTGTGTATTTTCCTAATTTCCTCTCCAAATAGTGTCTGATTTGTCCTCTGTCGGAGTGTTGTTAACTGTGTTTAGCCAATGGATCTTCATTGTCTTGCATAAGCAACTGCCTGGAAATACCCATATAATTTTGGTGGTAGAACTCCAGGTTTCAGCTATGTACAATAGAACTGTTTCGACATTAGTATTAAAAAAATTTGACCATATGATGATAACTATATGATTTTGACCATGTAATCGTTATCCAGATATTCACCAAATGTAAGAATGTTACTTTTGTATTTCTAATTCGCGCCTTTGCATCTGCGTCATATCCTCTTTGTTTATAAATGATGCTGCTCAAGTACGTGAAGACTCCCACTTCTTCCTAAGTTTCACCACTAAGAGTTTTCTGGTTGTTGTTCACTGTGCTATACTTCGGAATCTTGCTTCTTACTATGTGAATGTTGAAGCCTACTACTAAGGAGATTGAATTTGTAATTTTTTAGAAGATAAGATGAATTCCTGTAATCAAAAAAAGAAGAAAATTTTTTCGGCAAAAATAATTACATAATACTTCTGCCATATTTGAAGTAAATATATGCAATGTTGATCAACCAGAGTCTCGTGTCAACCACTTTAAAAATTATCAGCACAGGGTTGTGGAGATTTTCGAGCTTTAATGGAGATTACGAACCGACCAATGTTGAAGTTAGACATTAACACTGTTGTATACCGTCTCATTGGTGTAGAAATTAAGAGTCCGCGCGCCACACTGAGAGTCCTAGTTACGAATCCCTCCTGCCTGGCTGTGGAAACGCACTGCTGAGAAGTCAGATACTAGGTCAAAACCACCATCCAATGCTTGTAAATTTTCAATTGGGTTCTAACATTGATCGCTTCATGATCCCAATATGCAATTCTACTTACTCTTTGATTTATTAAAACCTTAATGGAAGTTTATGATTTTACTAGTTAGAAAGTAAAAACAAAAAAAGTAAGAAGTGAATTCCACTTAGTTAGTTGTTAATTAAGTGAATATAATTTCTAGTTTAACAGTTTCTAATTGCAATAGTTGAGATCATGAGTCAAATGAAGCTAGACCACCATTGTAAACCAGGAAGCACTGGATGGCCGTTTCGTTTTATTGTGGGACTCCTCAGTTTTCCATGGTGGTCTATCTTCAACTGACTCATGATCTCAACCATTGAAATTACTATATTATTCACAAAACCCCTTCTGATAAAGTTTCTAATTAGTTCCAAACAAAAGATTAACAATCATCGTCATATTTCATAGTCATTCTACTAGTTTACTGACGAAGTACAATTGGTACTTCTATTATGTTAAATCATTCATTCATGATTGATTTTTCGAACTGATTCTATATTTAAATAATATAGAAATATGTTATGATTCAGTTATGCACTCTGGAAACTTCCATCATAGAAATATCATACTTCTGTTATTAAATCAATCAATTTTGATCATAATAATATAATCAATATACTTATTACATAACTTCTGTTGAATTCTGGTCTACTCATTGAAGAAGTATGATATATATGTATATAGAAAAGCCGTGAACATGGTGAATAATGAAAATTATGTCAATTAAAGATGGATAATGGTTACTAGTAAAATATGGAAAGTTGAAATCATGAGTCAATGGAAGCTAGATCACCATGGAAAATCTGAAAGCACAGGACGGCCATTTCGTCCTAGTATAGGACTCATCATCAATGCGCATCTACGATCCCGCCCTCCGCGAGATTCGAACACAGGACCCATCAATCTCGTGCTCGAGCGCTGAACCATCAAACCACTAAGCCTGTCAGTAAGAAAGTTGAATTATTCTGTCAAATGATACAACTATTGATTTTTTTTAGCTTATTTAGAACCATTTCATAATATGATATTAACTTATTCAGTTATGAAGTACATTGATGAATGTACTATATTCTAAACTTTTAAACTACCGAATTTCTTAAACTTTTATATTGAAAAGATATATATATATATATTGTCAAATCAACATTTAAAGATGAATAATGATAAGATGAAGTGGTTATCATACAAACTCTACTAACTTTTACAATTGTTTTAACCTATATTATTGAAACTCAAAATTATTCTATACTCAATGGTAGTAAATTTAGCTCATGTAATACCTCTTTGATCAAAACCCGTTGAAATAATATTTAAAAAAGAGGATTAGAAGATTAGATAATGATCAAGTCATCATAAGTACTGATGTAGGTAAGAGAATACAAAATAATTCTTCTAATCTAATGCCATTATCGAAGTAATCCTCACAGGTTGTACATATGCCGATAGTAGCTGATATGTTCTAATGACTAATGGATCGATTCAACTTACCTACTTACTTACGCCTGTTACTCCTAATGGAGCATAGGCCACCGACCAGCATTCTCCAACCCACTCTGTCCTGGGCCTTCCTTTCTAGTTCTATCCTATTTTTGTTCATTCTTCTCACGTCTGTCTCCATTTGTCGGTGTAATCTGTTCTTTCATCTTTCTCTTCTCCTTTGGCCTTAAGGATTCCATGTGAGGGATTGCCTTGTGACGCAGTGGGTGCTTTCCTCAATGCCTGTTCTATCCACTTCCGGAGTTTCTTCCTCCGCTTGGATCTGGTTTGTTCTCTCCCACAATTGGTTGTTGCTGACATTATCTGGCCAACTGATACGAAGTATTTTGCGTAGATAGTTGTTAATAAACACTTGTATCTTCTAGATGATGGCTTTCGTAATTCTCCAGGTTTCCGCCCCACACAGTAGAACTGTTTTGACATTTGTATTGATAATTTTGACCTTGGTGTTGTTTGACAATTGTTTTGAGTTCCAGATGTTCTTCAGTTGTAAATATGCTGCTCTCGATCCAAATACTTAATACAAATTAATTGAAATCCACACAAGTGCACGAGCTAGTGGCTATTTTAAATGAGTATCTTAGTGTCTAACTTCATGGTGTTTGAATCAAACATTATTGGTTTTCAGTCTTAGAGTGGTTGTCAAATCTGGATACTCATACATATATTTGATGTTTTCTAAATAGAACGAAACGATCCTCTTATAATTCACTGCTTGTCAAAATCCATCGCTTTCTGTAAAAATAAATTTTTTATTTGTTATTCGAACTTTCGACGATGCGAAATCAATATTTTAGCTGAATAATTTGAATTTTAAGGTAATTTATTTATTTTTGTTTTTTCTTAATCGTGAACTTCACCTTCTACCCTGAAAGGTTTACTACAATACTTCGCTAATACGACGAAACCAATAAGGTAAGTGTTGCTAAACTAATGAAATATAAAGTAATATTTTGGTTTAATCAAATAGAAGTCTATTTCATTAGAAGGTAATTCTTGTGTTGATTATAGTATCTTTACATTAGATATATAGTGTTCGTCAACGATCGATATCTTCTTGGGTACCATAGAAAACCAAGTAACATTGGATAGCTGTTTCGTACTAGTTTCATACTTCTCAAAATTATACACTCACAAACACTTCAGGGATTGAACTAAAAACCTTCTTAGTTTCGTGGAGATTACTTAACTACTAGAACCATTGGGCTGATATTTGATAGTACTATCCCAACTTTAATGCGTTTGGAATACTTCATAACAGTTATCCAATCCTATGGATGATAAATATTTTACTCCTGACATTTCTAAACTTTCCCAGTTAGAACTTCTCAATGAAATTTCAGGTAAACCTTCAAATCGTTCAATAGCGACTCAACTATTATAGTTAAATCAACAGGATTTACGTGAGATTGGTTTAATTCGTACTTTAAATTTATCAAAAATTCATCTTACAACTTTAACCATTGATGAAACTATCGTTATATACTACTAAGATACTCATACTAAATTACTTTTTTTTATTTTACAAAATTATCCTCAATGAAATTAATTCTATAACGAATACGATCCACAAATTGAATGAATCATGATAATAATTAGGTCATTGAAGAAGAACGGATTACGAACTGGTAAATTGATAGTTAAACTTAATGAAACTTAATTAATTCATAAAATCATTCATTGACATTATGGTGATAATTTAAAGGAAAAGTGATTGGTATTGTGATTGATATTTAAAAACAAAAAAGATGAACAATAACTATACCCTTATTAATTATTCTCTAATGGGTCATTTTCACTTATCAATAGTGTATATCACTATTGTTTCAGTTAACTATCAGTTAAAAAAGTGCTAAAAATCTTTATTGTGTTTTAATATTTATATGGGATGGAGCTATTTCAAGCCCACATAGGTTATTCTAGCCTTTGGATAGATAGATAGATAGATAGATAGATAGATAGATAGATAGATAGATAGATAGATAGATAGATAGATAGATAGATAGATAGATAGATAGATAGATAGATAGATAGATAGATAGATAGATAGATAGATAGATAGATAGATAGATAGATAGATAGATAGATAGATAGATAGATAGATAGATAGATAGATAGATAGATAGATAGATAGATAGATAGATAGATAGATAGATAGATAGATAGATAGATAGATAGATAGATAGATAGATAGATAGATAGATAGATAGATAGATAGATAGATAGATAGATAGATAGATAGAGCTATCCATTCTTCGGAAGACACGTTTTCATCTTGTCATTTATTATATGATTTTATGTGAGATAATTACTTACCCTCTTCATTATGTCTGCAAACGTATTTTTGTTTGACTATAAATATTGAATTATAATTGGGTGAATTGAGTTAGCTTACCTGACTTCTCTATCGCGTTTCATTTCGTGTTTACTCTCTTCTTCTCGTTTCGTTTCTTCGATCGTTTGTTTGGGTCAACGATTGTATGAAATATATGTATTCGAAATTCATTCTTGTATTTAACTTATTTAATTCTCTTATTTACTAACGCGAGTTAAGTCGATAGTTATATACGAGGATTGGCAACATGTATAAGTCGATAATGATAATCACACAGTCAAATTGGATTCAAATATACCAGGGCCACTAATGTAGTGAGCCCGTCAACAAAATCATCGTCCGATCTTATTGGAGTCAAAATAACGGGCCATAAAATACTTACATTAAGATGAGGAGTATCTTAAAATGAACTCTACCCAGTTACATTATATCATGTCGTAAATACTTAAGGATTAATGAAACTAAATTTTATTTTCACAGAAAATGTAATACAACTCTTGTATTTAATCTTCATTTCTCATTAGTCAGTACTATTAGGTTCAAATACAAAGTTTTGATAACTTCAGTGATCTTGACTAAGGGGATTATGATGTGTTATGGGATATTGTTTTATCCCAGTTTGGAACAACACAAAATCAATTTTTGTTTACTATTGTCCTGAATCATAATACAAACGCTTTGTTTTAGATATTCAGTCAATTTATACTGGGACGTGATTGATAGAATTAGGTTGGCAATAAAGGGATAGACAAATATGAGATTGCTCATTACTGAACGATCAATTCATGTAAATACTTTCGTCTAAAAAAAATATTTATAGAAACCCAAACAGCACAATAGTAGCGCCTCAGATAGTGTATTTAGGTGACGTCGGTTCAAATTCCTCAGAGAATGCTATTTGCATTGAGACTAAAAGTACACTTTGACATTGAGTGCCAACTAACTCTAAACCTAGGTCAGGAAAGGTTTACTGCTGACTATCTTCAGTCACTTAAAATCCTACTATAAAACACAGAATTTTTCAGGAAACAAATATCGAACACAATGGCTTATGGGAGAGTATTTCTTTGTTTTCACAGGTATAAATCTGACTCCTTAAAATGTTTTGACTCTAACAGTGAATGGACATTTAATAGGTCGTTGGTTTTTTTAGTAAAAGAACCAACCTGGGATGTTCACACTTCAATCTTACCGGTGCGTAATGCTATGAACGATAAGAACAGTCTTAAAGTAACGTGAAAGTAGAGTTAGTTAGTCTTTTACTCAGTTACATTATTTCTAAAGTGATATTACAAAAGCAAGTATACTGGAAAAATGTTCTTTCGGAGTTAGATTCACTTAAACCTATGTCTTCATGGATAAAATGGTCTTCACGGTTCAATAACAATCCACCTCCCTGATATTGGACACAAAGTAAATCCAATGAATGCATTCAAAATATAAACAAACAATTCAACGTCATTTTGTTGACGCTTACAGTACCCATAGCAAATGAAAGTCTTAAACTTGAAATTTGTATCTCCAAAATATCAGCGGTTAATTTTTATCAACATTTTGACTGCTTTTCGTTTTTCTTTTCTCCCTTCAATTAATTGTTTATAATTGACTGGTCACTCATTGGGGATAAGTGTTATGTATGTCAATTTCTTCTCAATGTGTAGTAAATTTTGTGGATCACGTTGCAGTATAATCATTGGTATAAGTGGCTCAACATTACATATAATGTGCTGTTATATAAAGTGATTGGATATAGTCAAATGGAAATTCTGGTCCCAGGTTTCGTTCCAATCGTCAGTAAGACGTATCTGTAACCTTTTAAGAATTCATTCTTTCTGATGGGTTCGATTCTATGTCACCAAGCTTCAGAGTTTAAGACGTTCCAACTGAGCTATCTGACAAGGAGTATCAATTCTCCTAATATTGGGAGTACACCTTGCTACTGAATGCCGGATGGCACAAAACCTAGGTTCAATGTTTCTTATTGATTATTTTCAATCATTATTTTACATCAAACAGTTGTCATGATATTCTGAGATAAACTCAAATAATTTTTTTCTTTCTTAACCACTTAAATTTGATTGTGCTTCATAATAAGCATTATACTACGTATGATAGAAATATCTTGAAATCAGTCACTAGTGACTGTAGCTCAAATTAATTCATATATATATATATCAGAATGAGAATTTGAGGAGATTGAAAAAATTTTACTGGTTGAATCCACTATTGAAAATCTGGAAGTACTAGATAGCCATTTCGTTCTACTATATGACTCCTCAGTAGTCTAGAAGTTAAACATTCGCTCACGAGACCTGATGTCTTGGATCCGATTCCCATGTGCGAAATCCTATACTAGGACGAAATAACTGTTTACTATATCCAGATTTTCAATGGTAGTCTAGACTGCATCGACTCATGAATTCAACCAGTAAAATTACTACAATCTCCACAAATTCTCATTCTGATATATACCTATGAATTAATTTGAGCTACAGTCACTAGTGACTGATTTCAAGTGGCATTTCCTGGAGTTCTTGTGAGAAGCCATTACCAGTGGAGTTCAACCTGGTCTGTTGCCAGATAATCACTCACTGATGACATTAGTGGATGTGTCACTCAATTTCGTAAATTAGTTAAAGTTAGACATTAACACCATTGGATAACAGACTTGAATTCGGAATCTTCAAAGTTACTGATTATGAGTAGTCACCTTTTGTTAATACTAACAACTAACATACAATGTGTACATAAACCACCATAAGTTTGAATGGATTCATATATCAAAATAAACAACGATATATATATATATATATATATATATTTAATAGTTTGATTATATTACACTAATATTCATAAGATTACTAAATTTGTTAATTGTTTGTTCATATAAAGTAAATCGATCAATAAAATCAAAAATAGACCCGTTTTTTTTGTATGTTTTATAAATGAAATAGATTTTAGTCGAAAGATATTTTTTTTGTTGTTGTGGTGGTGGTGGTTGTGGTTGTTGATAAGAGAAAGATGAACAAAAAGAAAACACTATAATGTCAACTATTCCATAATATTGAATTCTATATAAAAATCAATAAAAGATAGTAACAAATTGTGTAATATGAACATATGGAAGGATTAAATAAAGATAAGTATATATATATAAAAAGAAAAGTAATATGAAATGTATTATTACACAAAGAAGAACTGATTTTTACTATTAATCATCATTAAGTAACAGCTGATAGATAGTATGATGATTTCATATTGTTCTTTCTATTGAAATGAATGTTGGTTAATGAAGAAACATTCTAGTGACTAATTTCTAGGTGAAACTTTTAGAGTTTTTAATGTGAACTAATGACTAGTGAAGTTTAACTATGTGAGGTATATGACAATGATCTATCACAGATAGTGGAAGATATATATATATATATATATATATATATATATATATATATATATATATATATGCAACATCATGAATTGATTGAAATTAGACATGAATACCTTTGGGTAAAGACTTAGTAGTATAGAAGTTAGGTGATCATGCATAAAACTGAAGATCTCAAGTTCGATGTCTGATTGTTTAGTGGTGAATGCTCACTATTAAATAGCTGTTCAGTGTTCCCAGGTTTTTGATAATGGTCTCACTAGTACTAGATAGATGTTTAAATTCTATGAAAATTCTAAACTCTCTATAAAACTCTATACTAAAGAATCTTACAGTATGAAACCCACCTAAATCATATAAACCAATATATCAGTAGTACTCAAGTCAACACTTATTTTTCCAAACATTCGAGTGAGTTGTAAAGTTTAACTTTCTTCTTCTTAAATAACCATTGATAATACCACTCGGTACTAATAAATTCTATCAGTTCGTTCACGAATACAATCAATGTGGTTGACCTGATCTGTTAAATCAATACTACTACTACTACTACTACTACTACTACTACTGCTACTACTACTACTACTACTACTACTACTACTACTACTAATAATAATAATAATAATAATAATAATAATAATAATAATAAATATCATCAGATTAGACTCGTTAAATAGATAAGTACAAAACTTAGACAAAAATCACATATTATTACATAAACCATTGACACGTTAATTTTTTTCATTAATCAACTACATCAATTACGGATTCAGAGAGGAGTTTTGTGGATATTAGAGTAATTTAATGGTTGAATTAATGAGTCATTTGAGGCTAGACCAGAATAGAAAACCTGTAAACACTGGACGGCCACTTCGTTCTACTCTGGGACTCCTCATCGCTGCGTATCCATGATCCCGCCCCCCCCCGAGAGATTCGAACACAGGACCTATCAGTCTCATGCGCGAACGTTTAAACTCTAGACCACTGAACCGGCCGGTATCCAACGGTGTTAATGCCTAACTTCAACTAATCTACGAAATTGAGCATCACATCCACTATTGTCATCAGTGAGTTATTATCTCACAACAGACCCAGCTGAACTCCACTGGTCACGGCTTCTTTCTAGAACTCCATGATATACATCTTGAAGTCAGTCACTAATAGGCATATGATGAATATTATCAGAAGGGTTTTTCTGGATATTATAGTAATTTCAATGGTTGAGATCATGAGTCGGTTGAAGCTAGACCACCATGGAAAACATGGGAGCACTGGATGACTGTTTCGTCCTAGTAGGGGACTCCTTGCCAGTGCGCTTCTACGATCCCCCCCCGCAAGATTCGAACCCAGGTTTTTCATGGTAGTCTGGCTTCAATTGGATTATTAATTATAATCATCTATCAAGATATTTTGTTTCAAAGATAGGAAACCTCAATTGTATCATTTGACAGCATGATATTAAAACTGCAATAGACAATTGTTAAAAGACATTAATTGAATTAATTTACTTCTTGTCATAAATTGATTTCGAGACTATATTATAACTTCAATATCAAACTATTCTAGTTTGTTTATGAAATAATAGATAATGACAATGTCATTGTAAAAGTTGATGGTTGTAAACATTACAGTTGAAATAATTACATTATTAAATGACTACTGATTGACAGTAGAATATTATGTCATGCTTGATAGAGAATTTTATAACTATGTCAACAAGTTTTACGTTTGTTTTTGCTAGTTTACTCAATAGAAAGTTCACATTATAAATTCATTAGAGCCTCTATAAAAACTTTATTAAACAGACAAATAATGGTTTAGAACTTAATAATTACGTTGTTAGAACAATATCTAGTAACTTACTTCATTTCAGTACTATTATTTCTGTTATCAACGTCATCATTCGAATCGTCATCAACAACAACCAACGTCATTCCCCGTGTATCAGACATGCTCAATACATATCCATCAATCCAATACCATTATATTCAGATAACACCTCGACATTATGCAGTTGAAACTCAGACCGAGACGATAATCTGATGTTTATCATCAGTAATCAAAGTCAGGCCAACAACTTTATAGTGTACACTACAACTTACCTCTAATTTGTCGGGGTAATTTCTGGTATCATCTCAAACAAAAACATCACACGACAAAGTCCGATCCATAACTCTGAAAAATAAGGACATTGAAACAGTAACACAAAACAGTATCAGTAGAGTGCTCTATATCAAATTCATATCACAACAAATCTAGCATAACAACAACGCACAAACATGAAACCAATCACTAATTCTAACACACTTCAATCACACCATCTCTAAGTTCACCACTCACACTCTACTCCCATACTCACTTTGCCTAAATTATCAACGTGACTATTCTGTGTATTATTTACTCATGTTTCCCTCCATTTATCGATTTCACTGACCTACTATCACCAACAAACTTACTCTCATTTGATCACTAGATAGTTAAGTTGTGACATATTACAACACAACCGACAACAGAATAAACTATTATACAAAAAAACACAAACAAACAAACACGTACAAGTGATCATCATCATCATCATTTTATTGAATTTTATTTGTTTGTAGAAACAAACGATTATTCTTTAGATTTCATGACCAGGTAAACAGTTCCAAAAATGAAATATTGAACACAGATCAGAGGGTATACACAACATTTACAAGTGATAGGGCTCTTTTTTTCAGTGACTGTATGCTCATATTGTCTAATTACGCTATATCCACTTAATAATGAAATAATACCCTTCAGATTTAGAACAATAAGTCGATATGGTTTTCATTACACATTAGATTGATCTTATCAGTTATGGCTCAAACAGAACTCGTATAACTACCCAGATATGTGGACGACTCGAATACTTCTAATGGCTCACCACCAAAAGTGAGTAGAGTTATAGGCTCCTGTTATAAAGTATAAAGTATATAATAGACTTGCAGATACTGATTACCATATGATTAGGTGAGGATTGAGTAGCTTGAGTATCATCACACTGTAAAGCAAATATCCCTAATATTCAAGGTTGAAAAATCTTTCTCCAAACGGCAGATTAAAATCATCATTACGTACTCTCGTCATAGCTGTCTTCGGCATGTCATCCATGTCAAAGTTGAAGTGCTATAGTAATCTGGGTTATCACATTTCTAATAAAACTGGACATTGTCTGAATTACCAAACTGAGATCGTCGGTTTTCTTAGGAAAGGTTTGACATTGACGTTTCAACAAAAACGCAGTGTGGCGAAATCCATAGCTGCCTTTTTAGGATTGCAGGTAAATGAAAATAAATTTTCATGCCATTCGTTTCCACTTGATCCTGAAGATCATGCCCACCACTGGTTTGGAATCACTGCTCTCCAAATTTGATAGGTTGATAATCCGTATACAACAATCCGGCTTAAGTCGCCAGATGTTCGCTTTTCGTTCTCTCATTCCGGTAGACAACACCCTAGCCAAAGGCAGTGAAAAGAGCTCGCTTGGTGGAGGCTATGAATACTTGACCGTATATAGCAGAACCCTCTCCCAGTCTCAGCTAAACCAGGGTATTTGTGGGCAATGGAGATTCAACCTCCCTTTGGATTTATGGGTTAAAAGCTGATACTGGGTTTTTCTGATAACGAAGTCTGGTAGTTTATCATTTAAAGTGACAAATACAGCATCTCGATCACTGGAGTTTTGGGGGAATGCAATTTCAGTCTATATACCCCATGTGGAATAAACTTATCTATACTTTTATGTATCTCGTACGCAATAAGTAAGATAAATTTATGGCTACGGGTAGTTCATTCGCACACAGTAAAACAAGAAGAGGGTCTATAATCATCTCAGGAGGAACACCACTCTACACAGATTCTCATGAGAATAAAGTATCATTTGCTTTTATATGTAGCCACTTGTCACTGAAAAACGTTTTAATCAAATCTTCGACTTTATAGTCGATTACAAAAATTCCCATTTTCACTCTAAGAACCAGGTGAGATATCAAATCTGAAATCCCTAAACATTTCATCACCTGGAGTATTTCTGTCTATCACTCTAGTCCAGTCTGCATGTGTTATCGGTCAGTTAATTAAACTATGAGTGAATCGCTTGAAAACCATAATGTTTTTCTTAGACAAAAGATTATTCCTTTCAGGATGATGTAGGTTAGCAGCAAAAATGGTCTTTCCTGCTTATTTAATAGCTCGATTGACAAAGTTAACAGTGTTAGTTTGATTGTCATAAGCGTACTAAAGACGCCTATATCATCCTCTCTGTCTTTTACAGACTCTCTAATACTAAACTTCCAAAATAAAAACTTCTTACCTAAACAACAGAGTTTATATAGTCAATGAGGGTTTGGCTTAAATGAATGATTTTATCTAACAGGTTTTATAATGGTACAACATACTACAACAGTTACATTGAATTCCTCCATTTAATTTGAAGTAGGGATTAGGTTTCAAGGGCTAGATATCAGTTATTATTTTTATCAATGAAATATTATTATTATTGTTACTTTTATAAACTGACGATGTCATTATCGCATTTGATGAATAACCTAACAAGCGACAACAAACATATATGTACCATTTCGATAATCACCTAGGCAACAAAAGAATGTTAATGTTGAGAATATTACTGCGGCTAATATACTATAATACAAAAAGAAACATGTATTGACCAGTAAGCCATAATGAAGTTCGCTGCAGTAGGCATGTATGCATATATATAATGCTTGTTTCGGTATAAAAACGAACATCCGTACCAGTAATAAACAAGTGTGGTTCATAAGTTCTAACCAAAGTCAATCAAATTCTATAGCAAATTGCATTGATTTAAATATAGGTGAATATTGAAAGCATTATTAACTTTGTGTATTATATTAAAGAGATAAGAGTAAATTTTGTAACAACAACATATATAACCTATTCAATATCATATGTGGTTGTTTCAACAAATAGATTAACTCATGTAAGATCTTTTATTAAATCCATCATATCTTCTTAATGCTTATACTTAGTGATTTCATTAGTTGAGATCATGAGTCAATTGAAGCTAGACCACAATGGAGAACCTGGAAGCACTGGACGAAAGTTTCGTCCTATTGTAGGACTCCTCAGCAGTGCGCATCCAAGACCCTGCCCCGCAGGATTCGAACCCATGACCTACTGGTCTCGCACGCGAGCACTTAGGTCATGATCTTCCAGTAATTTCGAAAGTTCTTTAATTTATCTTCAAATTTCGATAGTATAATAAGAAAACGAAGATTATCAGAACTATGTGACATATTAACGTAATACATTTCGAACAATTTAATCTTCTGTCATAAGTCTATTTATACTGTTAGTATCAAGTCAGCTATTGTGTACTATTTTTTTAAAGACACATTGATAAACATATCAGAACTTTTCAAGGTAACACCAATGATCCTTCATAATTTAAGTAAGCAGAATAAAATACAATATTTTAGGAGAAATACACAACATATATGAGGTTGTAGCTGTCGAATCAATCGATCATTTAGGTAATATTAATATCAAGGAAAAGACAATGTGTTCATTTGATGTGAATTCCTTGTTCACAAATGTACCTTTGAAAAAGACTCTTGATATATTATGTGACTAAATACCTTTAAACAACATTAAATGACCTGTTCATTTAAAAATCCTTAAAGATTTACCACTATTATGTACTGACAAAGTTCAGTTTACTTTCGAAGGTGAATATTTTCACCAGATTGTTGAAGTTGCTATGGGTAGTCCGTTAGGACCATTATTAGCAGATTTGTTCATGGTACATGTTGAAAATCTGGCTGAGGATCTAATCGAAAACATGTCACTTTATAAGAGATATGTGGAAGATATCTTAGTTGTCTGTGAAAGAAAGGAGGATATGAACAGTTTGTTGAATACATTTAACACTCCCCCATACCACATCAGTCTCTGATGCGAAGAGGAAAAGAACGATCATCTGAAAACTTCCCTTCCTAGATATACTTCTGAACAGGTTATTATAGTTATTGCCCCGTGCGATACAAACGGCGTTTGATAAGGTGCCTATTTAACAGGCTTGATCGTATTTGTACAAATGACGCCATTGATGATGATGTTAGATTGCTATATAAAACATTAATGGAAAATGGCTATCCTCTTAAATTCATAAACAGATGGAAAGTTCATGGAACAGTGAGACTTATTGTAGCTTTGGCAGAGAAAAAGTCTGTATGTATCACCTTATCATTTAGAGGTGATTTAAATAGCCTTTTATTAAAACAAAGGTTTAAATAAGTCATTAACAAGACATATTGTGCAGCGAAGGTCAATATCAAGTAAACAACAAGGTTCACACTTCATTGAAATCTTAAAAGACAAAACAAAAACGATTGCGTCACATTCCACTGTGTTTACCAATTTAAATGTGTGTGGTCACACATACATAAGGTGGTATAATCGTGATCTCAATAATTAGGATGTGTGAACATGTACCAAAATGGTTGCAGAAACAAATACAATCAAGTGACCCAATAAGAGTTGTGGAAAAACATCTATCATCTTCTATTGCTCAACATATAATCGACATAGGCCATAAGATTGATCTTAACTCAGCTTTGTGGTGTTGTATAAAAGTGTAAAAGGGCGTATACTAAGGTTAATTGAAACTATAGCCATAGGGAAATTCAAACACCCTTTATGTATTCAAAAACAGCTTGTTCTCACCTTAAACCTACCCTGATAATATTGGCTTATTAACCAGAGTGATTAAGTTTCAAATTGTGTTCACATTATTATTATTATTATTATTACTCTTATTATTATCCTTATCTCCTTTTACCCTTCATTTGTAGTCTAGTTGACCTTTTATTTTTATATATAAATGTTCTTAACAAGTATATCATGTGTGATCAGATTCGAAATGTATTACGCTAATAATTCTGATAATCTTTGTCTTCTTATTACACTGTTGAAAATTATCAAACGGACAGATTACTTTAAATGATCTTAAAATGCTTAAATTAAGCTGTGGTAATGGTCTAACACTAATCGGTTCAAGATCTTAATTAATAACTTAATAATCTCCACAACCTTATGCTGGTATTTTAAAATGTTGGTTAGTGTCCTTGTAAAACAAGTATTCAACTGATTTATACGAATATTCGTCAAGATTAGAACGAATAGTTTGAGAGAAATCGGGCGCCGAGTAAAGAGAAGTCATTATGTGTGAAAATTATATTTGAAATAATCTCAGCGATTGAAATTTGAATAATTCCAACGTTTCGTCCAGCTAACTTGTCCGGACTTCTTCAGAAGAAGGTGGACGAAACGATGGAATTATTCAAATTCCAATCGCTGAGATTATTTCAAATATAATTTTCACATATTCAACTGACTGTTTACTTATTTCGTGAAAATGTCATTTGTAAGCAGTTTGTTAGTCTTCTGTCATCAGAATGTTTATCCTGTTAGTATCAAGTCAGCTATTGTGTACTATTTTTTAAAGACACATTGATAAATCTATCAGATCTTTTCAAGATAACACCAACAGTCCTTCATAATTTAAGTAAGCAGAATAAAATACAATAATTTAGGAGAAATACACAACATATATAAGGACATAACTGAGCTTCAATAGGCTGTGTTCATTATTTGTTTTTTTTAAAGTACAGATGATCGTTTTCTTCACTCTCCCTTTCTTTCTCTCTCTCTCCCTTTGATTTAGTCTATTTGTAAACTCGGTCAAGGTTTAGCATATGGATGAGCCAAGTAATGTTTGGAACGTGACTGTTATGTTTTAGCGCAACGTTCAAATATCTATCACAAGCAATAGAAATACCTTAAATGTATTATTGTAGATGTTTGAAATAATACTGGAAATTTATATTGGGTAATTATAGTGTAGAATTGATAGTATTAAATGAAACAAATACTTAATTCAATTTCTATAGATTTTATATAACAAACAAGCCAATACTATCCTTAAACTTTAACCCTAAATCGTTTGTAGAGGTAAATAAATACCCAAAATAAATAGCTCTGTAAGGTTTCGATATTAGATGCTGACCACATTAGTTTTAATGGACTCACCTAGCTGAAGGCGCTCGGTCATGCATTAGATTAGATCAGACGATCCTCGATATATTGATAGCCTATCAAATATATCTTCGAACCTCTTCGCTTCTGTCTTTTGATTTCACTTGGTGAGTACGATTCATATTAGGTGTTACTGGTTAAAGCGTTGTCAAACTCCGAATACTTGTGGCATCTTCACATTAATCTAGAAATATATATTAATTAGTTGGCAATACATTTTATGGGCAAATTGATTAGATAGTATCTCTTGGATTATTGTATGAAGTTTATTCATCCATAAAGCTACAGATTCTTTTGCATCACAACTGATGTCAATTCATTGTGAAAACCTTTAAACCCTTAACTATAATCAAGAATAATAAAGTGGAAACTTAGAAATCTGTTTAATTTCTTTTAAACATTCGACAAAATGGACAATCTTTGTCTTATAAGGACATATTTTACATATGGTTTTATTGCAATTTATATACACAGTAACCCATAGGAGATACAAACTGATTTGATAATTACATAAAATCTGTTTACACTTCGTAGTATTCATGCTTTCTTTTTCATAAACTATATATATTTCAGAAAGCTGTTTTGTGATTGGTTAAAATTGGTCAGGAAATTATTGGCGGTTCTTTTAAACTCATCCCTATATTATGGATACTCTTAATGTAAATTTATCCAGAGATTGATTTACAATTCATTACTAATGAGAATATTGATCTTTTAAATTATTTATTAACCTTAGCACATAGACTGTATGGACCTTATTGATATGCATCAACTATTGAATATACTAGTAATTACTATTCGAGTTTGAATGATCTTATTATAAATAGGGCTTGCAGTGATTGTTAAATTCTATACTGAACATTACAAATTGATTTCAGTTAGACAATTACCGAAAATACGATAGTAACTGACAGATGTTTCTGTTATATCCTAGCGAAGATTAAGTTAAGAGTAATTTCTGAGAAGTATTAATGGACTAATATTATATATATATTCCTATTGTATAACTGTTCAGTAACTAGATTATGGATATCTATATTTGTCTTATTATAAGCTTCGTTTTGACCCATAAATCATTATTATACAATTGCCTTTTTTAAGTTATGTTCAGTTTATTGATTACAGTCTCCCACGTACATAGCCACTTTTTGGTTTGATCTTGTATAAATGTTATATTTTATTTTATGGTGTGATGAGGTCTGTTTGACTGGTATATAAATCAAGTATGTTTGAGATAAATGATTCTCATATTGGAAGTTGGTATTGATAATCTGTACTCAACTGAACGGACTAGGCGAACAAATCACCAATAATGACGCTAGGCTACTCATACCGGTTGAACGTTATTGGGTTAACACAATACTAAGATTGAATAAGTTGTATTTCGATTGGTAAATAAATTAAGTAATAACTAGCTGGGTTAAAAGTCACAATAGTTTCAATCTAATATAGAGAACTCTTCATCAGTGTGAATTCACTATTCTAATGAAGTTCGGATCTAAATGATCGGGTCTCACAACAAAATTGGTAAATTGAAATATTATCAATTCTGTATGCTTAGTTTGTTTAGTATACTTAATATATAAACTAATTATATGAACTTACTTATAGATACTACTAAATACACTATTGTTATTGATGACTTAAATATGATGAATCATTTTCACTTATTTTTTTTTATCAGAAGAGGTTTTATAGAGATTGTATTCATTTCAATAGTTGAGATCATGAGTCCATTGAAGCTAGACCATCATGGAAAATCAAGGAAACACTGGATGATCGTTTCGTCTTATTGTGGAACTCCAATGCTTTCAGTTTTCTCCATGATGATCTAACTTCAATTGACTCATGTTCTGAACTAATTTTTTTTTCAAATTATTGACAACAAGTTACAAACGAGAATTCTGTGTGAAATAAGCTTTTCTTTTCTTATCTTCATTTTCTTTTTTCTTTTTTGTTTTCTCTTAAATAGTAAATATAAATGAATCGGTATTTATATTGTATATGGATAAAGTATGTTTTAATTCGGTAAATAAATAAATGAAAAACAATAAAATAATTATCTTAAAAATACCTTTTTTTCTTCTACAAAAATGTTCATAATCAATAAATAGTTTCTACGGTATTGTAAAAGATACTTAAATCAATGAAAAAGTAGGAACTTTTCTATATGTAGTTGCTTTAAAACTTATTGATTAAACACTTAAAATAAATATTTTAATAATAGTATTATTAATATTATTTTAATAGATGAGATTATGAGTCAACTGAAGCTAGATCATCGTGGAAAACCTGAAAGTACTGGATGGCCTTTTCGTTCTGCTGTGGAGCTCCTCAGCAGTGCACATTCACAATCCCGCCTCATGAGTTTCGAACTTAGTCTCGTGCGCGACCGCAAGCCAGCATCCAACAGTGTTAATGTAGAACTTCAACTGATCCACGAAATTGAGCGAAACATTGTTTGTTTTCAGTGAGTTACTATCTGATAGGACTGGTAGAACCTAGGTTCGAATCCCGCTATGCGGGATCATGGATACGCACTGCTGAGCGGTTCCACAGTAGGATGAAAAGGCCATCCAGCACTTCCAGGTTTTCCATGGTGATCTAACTTCAATCGACTCATGATCTCATCTATTAAAATTACTATAATATCCACAAAACCCCTTCTGACAATAATAATTATTATTAATGGTTTTATTAAATATTATGTTTTCGTTACAATATAGAATTCTCACCACAAAGTACTTCAATAAATTTTTTCTTCTTATTGCTTGATCTCTCCTAACGATAACTATAGAGTGAGTCACCTGTTAGGTGTTAGAAGTTCAGGAATCGGCATCTGAATAGTGTGTATTTTTTTCGATGCATATTGCCAACAATTACGATGTCTCTCTTTGCACTTTTTTGTAACTTGTAAAGAGAAAGATTGTGAACTTTTCATAAACGCACCTAAATAGGTTATGCTATTAATAGACATAATGATATGTTTAAACAAACAAGAAAACAGGTAACTGGTTGGAATATTTAAATGACAGGAACAGGTAGTCCAGAAATTTAAACAAGCCGCTAACTTATATATAACATTCAATATATCCTAACTACTTGACTACTTATCAAAACTTAACTTAGTTAGAAACTATGAATCTGATGAAACAATTATCGTGGATGTGCACTGCTGAGAAGTCTCCTACTAGGACGAAACAACCATCCAGTGCTTCCAGCTTTTCGGTGATAGTCTAATTAGTTTTTGAAAGTGTCTCTCGATTTCATGGATTGGTTGAAGTTAGACATTAACACCATTAGATACCGGCTCAATAGTCTAGAGATTAAGCGCTCGTGTGTGAGACTGATAGGTTCTGGATTTGAATCTCGCAAGGCGTGATGGTGGATGCGCACTGGTAAGGAGTCTCATACTAGAACGAAACAACCATCCAATGCTTCCAGGTTTTCCATAGTGGTCTAGTCTCAATGAACTCATGATCTCAACCTTTGACATTACTATATTATCCACAAAAACCTTTCGGATATTATTTATTTTTTATTGTATAGAATAATTATTGAGTAGTGAATGAATTGGTTCACAGAGGTGTTTTTTTAAAACTTTTTTCACTAAAACATATGCCGATTACTCTTATGCTAATATTGGAGAAAGACAGTTTTACACTAATTTGTTTATAGATATTATTAAGAGAATAGAAAAGATCACATACCACTAATTAATTATTAGTATAAATCCTTTTAACATGTATCTTCTCTGTAAGCAATGATGGATAGTGGCTAGCAGTGGAATCCAGGACGCACGTTTCGTCCTATTTGGGACTCGTCAGCTGGATGTACCTGTATCTCAGAGCTGCACAAGCAAGTGACTATCAGGACTCAGTGGCTAAGTGGATAATGTGATGGTGTTTGAAGCAAATGGTACTGGGTTCGAGTCCCAGAGTCAACATCAACTCTGAGATGCAGGTACATCCAGCTGACGAGTCCCAAATAGGACGAAACGCGCGTCCTTGATTCCACTGCTAGCCACTATCCATCATTGCTTACGAAAAGCTTGTGAATTAAGGCAATATCAAGGCATAAGCACAGTATGCACATATGCAGATAACAGATTGATCAATTACAGTCTTAAACCTCAATGGGAAGATGCAAGCCAAATAATACCAAGTGAATATACCTTGTCTTTGTGGTAAATTATTCTAAGGATTGTTTATATAAACGTTAGTAACTTTATTAGTATCATTTGTAATTCTATTTGATAATTATTGTAAACTTGAACTAAGCTAAATTAGAATCTGTGGAAATCAGTTAAAATCAAATAGTATTTCGATCAATATTATTGATCTTCAGGGGTGGAAGATCTGTCGGAAAAAAATTAATTCAAATTTATCACGGGTCAATTTCTGTTCAAAAGAATCAGATGTATAATTCAGTATTATTATTCACATTAGTTCATGACATAAGATCAATCTTATGACAGTCATATATTTACCTCCTGATGAATGAATGTAATTTGTTTAAATTTTACTGTTAATAAGTCGAATGAAACTCAGTGTGTATTTAGATATAATCTTGGTTTATTTTTGATATATAGTAAAGCTACATATTTAGTATGACGTGGTGGAGATTGTTGAATGTCGTCGATGGAACGAAGCGATCTAAATTGAAATAACATTAAGAACAACCAATCAATCAATCGAAAGGCTATTTCGTCTCACAATCCGACTACTCAGCATTCAGCATACACAGCGCTCTCTGAAGAAAAACAATGTAAATTAAATTGAGAAACGTCAGAACTTCTATTTATTTAGCGATTATGAATATATAATGATGAGGATTTTGTAAAACATTAATCATTAGGGTTTCACTAAAATCATGTATCGATCGAAATTGAAATAACATTAACAACAATCAATCAATCAATCGAAAGGCCATCTCATCTTACCATCCAACTACTCAGCATTGAGCATCCAAGATAACTCATACCACAATCGAACAATCCACATTCGGTCTTACACACGAACAATGAAAATCTACACCACTCAGACAGCATTCAACATTATTTCGTCTAACCCCAATCAATCCGACATGGTTTAACTTCACTGGTCATGACTACACACTATAATTCCGATTCAGTCGTCTAGAGGTTAAGCGTTCACGTGAGGGACTGAATATCTCATGTTCTGTTCGTGAGTCTAGAATCTTGAATGGCCTCTACTGATAAGTCTCATACTAAGGCAGAACTACCGTTCATTGTTTTTAATTTTCGAATAGTTGTTTAATTTAGATTAGTTCCTGGCTTCGATGAAAACCACATTTATTGTCTTCTTCCTTTGCACTGAGTTATAACAGTGTTTGCTTCCGTTTTAACATTATTTCCATCACATTCATATTCATGTTATCACTATATCTGTTTCACTGTGGTCTGCAAACCTATCAGCCTGAAAATGTCCAGTAATCAATATTACAAAGTAGTGTCATCAAATGTTTAGCTTGCTTACGCATATATCTTCTATACATAAAAACATTATTCAAAAATTTTAATATACGTGGCTACTTTTCACTGATTTTTTTTTCATAAAATGTTGTTGTAAACATGGTATATGCTCCCTATGACTTTTTAGATATGACCGTGCACCGAACTAGTGTTCGTCCGGTCACCACACTATGCTAGTGTGCACGACACACAGGCAGATGGCAGTGAGAACACACACTCACGCACACACACAGGATACTTAGCCACATGGAACACTGACTGCAGGCCTGAGGTTGATGTTATGTACTGCACTAAGATCTGTGCCCCAAGAGAGGCTCGAACTCTCGACCTCCGCAGTATAAGTACAGCGCTCTAACCAACTAAAAGCCGACGACCGTACCATGTTGAAAGCACCGGTTCTCGTCCCCTAACGCTAATCAAAAGTGAAAAAGCTGCCAATAAAAAACTAAAAAGATCGAAATGAAGAGCATCATAAGAGAAATCGAAAAGGAATTATGAACTAGAAGAATCATGAAGAATATAAAGGATAAATGATAGAAATTTACAAATGAATTATTCAGTGTATAGTTTTCATATTTCTACAAAATATTCTGTAATTTGTATTAAAGTACATTGGTTGTCCTCACTTTTGTTGCACTACTGTTATTTTCAGCACAATTAATTAGCATTATAACATAAATCATGAAACTTTTATAAGAAATTTTGCATTAGATTTACAAGTAACTTAATTCATTAATCATAAATCAAATGATCTAATCATTTATTCTATTGTTAGTACTAATTTTTAACTGGAAAATTTTTCGTATTTTAATAGTTGAGATCATGAGTCAATTGAAGTTAGACCATCATGGAAAACCTGGAAACACTAGATGGCCGTTTCGTCCTACTGTAGGACTCCTCAGCAGTGCGCATCCACGATACTACATCGCGAGATTCTTATATTTATTATTCGAATACTTATTGATAATTATTGTAATAGAATATAATCAATCATAAAATATTCGAATCTTTCAAGGTGGGATTTTGGATACTGAGGATTTTCACAATATGACAAAACAGCCTTCCAGATTTTCCATGATAATCTAACTTCAACTGATTCATGATCTGAATTATTAAAATTATTATAATATTCACAAAAAACCTCCTTTTCTGATATAAAATATTTGTTCAATAATCAATAATTAAGAGAAAGAAATTTATTAATCATATGATTATATTTCTATAGTAATAATACATAGACACAGGATGCACATATGCCAACATGAGACTGATCAATTGTAGTTCTAAATAACAATAAGAAGATACAAGTAAAACAATACCAAGTGAATATAAACTTCACTCCATTGCACAAGCAAGTGGAAAACGCTATAGTGTTGGAAGCGAACAGTACTGGGTTCGAGTCCCAGAGTGAACATCAACTCTAAGATGCAGGTACATCCAGTTGACGAGTCCTACATAGAATGAAACGCGCGTCTTGAATTCCACTGTTAGCCACTATCCATTTTTGCTTAAAAAGCTTGTGAATTAAGACAATATCGAGGCAATGCTCACACGATACACATATGTTAACATGAGACTGATTAATTACAGTCCTAAATAACAATGAGAAGATGCAAGTAAAACAATACCAAGTGAATTTCATACATAGACTATTGAGAATATTATCGATTTAATTCAGCTATAATACACAATAGTAAAAATGATAATTGAAGATAATGAAACAAACAATTCATCGGACATTTTATTGTTTTTCTTTTTCTTTTCGTTTTTCTTTTTTTTTCTTTCTTTTCAATCATTTTATAGTTAATAGAAATAAATAAGATTAAACTGTTAATTATTATTGTAATACTATTAGTATAATTAGTGTTACTCTATTTAATGGATATAAATTCTATATATAGTAATAATGATTTTCTTTAGTATCTATCTTAGTAACCTACTTATAATAATCACTTAATTCTAAGATGGTATAAAGATACAAATTTCATCTTTCGCAATAATATATCATGTTAACAATAGTCTATTTAATTCCGTCAGACTGAGAATCCTGTATATGGCTGAAGTAATTGTTATGCGGTTCAGAAAGCCAGAGTTTTACATCCAAAAGAAATATGTTCAGCCTTTCCTTTTACTATGGCCAATTTAGTTAACAATCAATTTTATAATATGATGACGTCATTTGACTAATGTTCACTATTATGTCCCAAACTTATTATTATTATCTTTATCATTATCATTATGATTATTACATTCGTTAATCTTTTTTGAGAAATTTATTCAACATCCACCCCTATCATATTATTCTAATTTATTACGTAACTTCTCATTTGTGACTACATTATTCTCTCTCTCTCTTTCTCACATCCCATGTTGACCATATTTATACTGATCATTTATCTCACAATTTCGTTTTACTTATAAATTGATTCAAGTTAACATTTCATATCAGTCAGCCCCAACATGAATGATCTGAGTTCAACCAGGTCTATTGTGAGATATCAACTCACTGAAGACAATGGTGTACGGTGGCACAACTCCGTGGAGGCTGTTGTTGACATTCTGGACTCAGCTGAACGGGCTAGGCATGTAACAGACCAATAGGACGCTAGGCTGATCAGACCGGTCGGATGTCATCGCTTTAGTACAGTATAAGAGCGAATATGTCGTATTTTGATTGGCGAATAGATTACTTGATAACTGGCGGCCCATAAAGTCACAACAATTGGCGACGAGATGGGATTCGAACCCACGCGGGAAGACCCCGATGGGTTAGCATCATCATTTAATGCTCAGTTTTGTTTGATGAAATACTATCAAAACATATATCGACAATCATACTTAACTAACTGAATGTATGTAATTATAAGTAATATGATGTACATTGATTCGATTTTTACTTGGTGCCAAATTGTAAATGGTTAGATCAATGTGAAAAATATGCTATTACCAATCATCTAGGATTGACAAAAAGAAATCATATTGATTATTGTCGTTTTCATATTGCTTTTGTTTCCTTTATTATTATTATTTAATTTATCTATCTTAATCGTTATTAGTCTCCATATATACAAAATATGCTTCATATGTAATTGTATGATCTTATTATTTGAAATGTATTATATCATTCTGATTGTCCGTAATGATTTAACTTAGTTAAGGAATCATTTTGATAACCGTTATCATACAAATCTCCAACGACTTTTGGACCTAGAAATGATGATTATACAGTTTATTCACGAATAACGCAGATAAGAAAGTTACAAGTACATCAAGTAAATTGGAACAGTGACATTTATATACGTGTGTGAGCGAATACAGATGTGAATTTATAGTCAAATCGAATCAAGACGCAGCAAGGCAATTAATAGGATTCCGATACATATACCTAGGAAAGAGAATGATTAATGGAGTAATATTTAAACGATCAACATTTCAGTTAGACTAATGTACGTATGCTGTCACACGTGATCATCAATTGTACACGTTTATATAGATATGTTAGTTAGTGATCATTAGAATACAGAATAACAGTGTTTGTTAAATAAGTTAATAAAAGGGTTCGATGAAATGAATCACAAACGAAATCGATCGTAGGTAGAGTTGCTATAATCTTTGTCATTTCATTATATTATCTAAATTAGTCAAAGGGAAAAATGATTCTTAAATTACATTTTCTAATATACCTTTTTTTTCAGTTATTTTTTGTAAAAAGTTGTCAAACTGATATTCACTAAATGTGACTTAAAACTAGAAGTAAATGATCTAATCTTTAGCGCGCTAAGTGGAAACTTAAACAAAGCATTTATTTGGACATAGAAGATATATGCTTAGTTTTCAGTAATAATTATGCACTTTTGAAATGCAAATTTTGGAATCCTTCACATACCTGGGAAGCAACATCGATGAACAAGGAGGATTAGATGTAGACGTAAAGGCGAAGAGTGGCAAAGCAAGGGTCGCATTCCTACAATTGAACAACATATGAAACTCAAAACAACTTTCAACCAATATCAAAGTCACAGTCTTCAATACGGACGTCAAGACAGTTATACTGTACGGAGCTGAAACTTGGAGAACTACAACAACCATCGTCAAGAAGGTACAAGTATTTATAAATAGTTGTCTACGCACGATACTCAACATCTATTGGCCGGATACATTCAGCAACAGCCTTTTGTGGGAGAGACCAAACCAGCTTCCAGCTGAAGAGGAAATTAGGAAATGACTATGGAAATGGATAGAACATACATTGAGAAAATCGTCAAACTGCATCACGAGGCAAGCGCTAACTTGGTATGCTGAAGGGAAGCGGAAAAGTGGAAGGCCCAAGAACACATTACGTCGGGAAGTAGAAGCAGGTATAAATAGAACGAATAACAACTGGAAAGAGCTGGCAATGAATTTACCAGGACAGGGTTGGATGGAGAATGCTGATGGGCTACCTATGCTCCTTTACGAGGAGTAACAGGCGTAAGTAAGTAATTTTGAAGAAAAGCAAGAACAAAGAACTTTATTGACAATCTTAAAGTCAAAGTTTGTAAAGATTTTCATAAATCTCTATCAAAAACTTTGATAAGAGAATAACTATGTTTAAGGTTTCTGTAAAACACTCCGAAGTTTATCTAGAACTTATCAAATATGAAGCCTAATAATACATAGAAATAGAAACCTTATCACAGGAACTCAAATTTCGTATACCAAAACAAATACTGATAGGATTATTGATACAGAAGCTCCTGCTAGATACTTTAGTCTTGTTCTTTTCAAAATGATAAAGGGAACTATGTGTATGAAATTATATAATAATGTTGGAATGGAAGTAAATGGTTGTTCATTTATTAGGCTGTAGATGTTATCTAAAGCAGTATAGTTTGGATAAACCACATTTTATGGATGATTGACAGTATATTATGGGAACATTAAGCAAAGAAGATAATCATTTAGTATAATCTGAATTAAAACAATATTAGTCTTTATAGTGTTGAAAGGTAATTTATAGGAAGACTTGAACATAGATTTCATGCTTGTTAGTGCATCCCAGAATAGGATACTGATAATGACCATCTCCTCAATAGTGACTAGGTTTGTGAGATAATTCCCGGAGCTCTAGTGAGAAAACGTGACCAGTGGAGCTAATCCATGTCAGGTTGAGACAGGTATGTAACTCAGACAATGGAAGATGGTCATGTAATTTCGTGTATTGATTGAAGTTAGACATTGACATTGTTGGTTTCCGGCTCAGTGGTTTGGAGATTAAGTATTCGCGTGCGATACCGAAGGTATTGGATTCGAATCTGATGTGCAGGATCGTAGATGTGCACTGGTGAGGAGTCCCATACTAGGACGAAATGACCGTATAGTACTTCCAGGTTTTCGATAGTGGTCTAACATTGATCGACTCATGATCTCAGTCAAACTTAACAATCACCACAACCTGCGAGATTTGAACTTGTTAATCGAACCTCAAATTGTCACATATTATCATTAAACTCTTAAGGTCACGAATGAACTCTTGTTAGATTGATGAATGCTAACAAGTACGAGATATAAATCCAGGGTTTTCTACCAAATGCTTCCAAACATCAAATGTTTTTCATTAAAATGAAAAAATGAATATTTTATGTAAATTGAATAACAAACTACTTTAATTCTGGCAAACAGACTGGAATTATGATTTATTTAATTCCTTTATTAAAAATTATTGAATCGTACTAGTTAGTAACACAACATTCCATGAAAATAGAAAAATGTTTCTTGAAATTATATATCATTCTTGACAAACATTTACTGATCAATTAATGAGAATTTATGCATACAATTCAATGAGATAGCAACTGGGAAGGATTATACATGACAGAGTACGATAGAGAATGCTGGTGAGAGGCCTATACTTCTCTACGAGGGGTAACAGGAGTAAGTAAGTACGTAAGCAATGGGATAAGATCCCAGAAAGTACTGATATCATTCAAACATTGTTAGGTCAATATTTTTAAAAAATAAATCTAAGATATGCTCTCCCTTCTGTTTGGCCAATGTAGCTACTTTGCCAAGTACATGTAACCTTATTAAATACAGTTTACTGAAGTTTGTTGAAGCCATTAATATCACGAGTCAGAAGCATGATTCATAAAGAGATGATTGTTATTCTTATTTTACCTTTATGACAAATATTCCTTCGTTACATCATAAAATTCTTGTTTAACTCTTTCCTTCAGTGAACTGCATCATTATTTCTATTGTGAGATGGTGGAGAAGATTTGTAGCTCAGGTGGATGATTTTGATGGAGTTTTGTTCTTTGAGCTGGATGGTTTGGTCGTGGAGCTCTCATCGTTCTTCTGAACAACATCATCAGCACAAACTTCACTTCTATCTGAAGTTTGTGCTGATGATGTTGTTCAGAAGAACGATGAGAGCTCCACGACCAAACCATCCAGCTCAGAGAACAAAACTCCATCAAAATATTTCTATTGTCTTCTAGATTTGTATTAGCATTTAGTTAACTGAGCTCTACTCATTTTGTTCTTATTTATTATCAATATTTACTTATTATGTAACCACTTATCTCTAGCACATTGTTATTATCAACGTTATAGAATGTTGTTTTATATATAATACATATCTTCAATAATTCATTCAGTCTATTAAATTTATTTAAACCATTGTTATTACCATACTGATGTGTCTTCAAAGGAACTTCCAACTGAACTCCTTTATTCACTTGGTATAGTTTGATTGTATCCTCCAATTGTTGTTTAATACTTCAATTTATCAGTATCTTATTGGCATATGTACATCCTGTGCAGATTGCCTCGATGTTGTCTTAAAAGTTACAAGCTTTATAAACAAAGATAGATAGTGACTAGCAATGGAATCAAAGATGCGTATTTCATCCTATTTAAGACACGTCAGTTGCATGTACTCCTTTATCTAAGTAATTTAAACCTATTGTGTAATTATGATTTTTAAATATCATAGATTGTAAACAGCTGACAAGTAATAAACGAAATAAAGTTAATTCATGCTATTCTAATAGAATCTTTATTTTTATTCTTTTGAATATGATAAAAGAAATTATGTGTATGAAATGCTAGTAGATTTGGTAAATTCTTCGTTTACTATAAACTAAATAGGCTCAGTGGTCTAGTGGTTAAGCGCTCGCGCGCGAGATCACTAGGTCCTGAGTTCGAATCTCGAGGGGTGTGGTCGTGGATGCGCACTGCTGAGGAGTCCCACAATAGGACGAAATCGCCACCCAGTGCTTCCAGGTTTTCCACGGTGGTCTAGCTCCAATTAACTCATGATCTCAACTATTAAAAATACTAAAATCTCCGCAGATTTATATGAACCCTATCAAAATGATTTTAGGAATGTTTATCTTAAACGTTTTACATTAATTTTATAAGGAAAGATGCATCTTTTTATTATTGAAAACTATGTTAAGGAAAATCATTCATCAGTATAGTGTTTCAACTTGTACGTGTAATCTACTTGCTTAATATGATCCATTTTATCGAGTTAAGAAATGAGATTATTTCTTCATCTTTGTATTGGTTGTTTGAATCTTTTAATTGAGGTTTAGGACTACAGACAACAAATGCCCTGGTACAACTGAGAGTGAGGAGAATCAACTCTTCTTCTTGAAACGCTCTCACATGGCCACGTGTATACAACCACTACCAGGGAAATCCTACCCACTGATTTCTCGCGGCTGGGGTGTTGTTTACGAAATCGAGAGGAAAAAAAGTGAATGTCCGGCGCTTTAACCAGGTTGGTGGACACAGAGAGTCCAACTAGGGGAGTTTTGCTCCAGGATTCTGAAGGAACAAATGGCGTATGAACCAATCGTTGGTCACTGGCCACCATGTGACTGCATTTCCTGACGTTGCTCCACTGCCTTATGGATCGGACCTTTAGGTCAGGGCTCCGAGTGGGGCCCTCTAAGAAAACTACCTGCTTCAGTTTGGGGCATCCGGGCAGTATCCTAGCCCTCATACAAATCGAATGATTTATGTGGTGCATATCTATTTGGTGCCTTCTTGCACCAATGTTTATGTGTTTTATGTTTAATAAAACTATAATTAATCAACTAAATTCAACTGTGTTATAACTTGTGACCTGCGATTAGAGGGCAATGACTTATCGATTGGATCGGTGACGCGTAAACCCCTATGAGCAGCCTAGATTCCTGATTAGCCCTTCTTCCTGCCTAGCCCAGACAGTTAAGTCTAGAACACAAGTCTCAGCCTCTGCGATATGAATCATACATCGAACGAAAGTTTATATTCTATAGAATAGATTAGGGACAAAAATAAATGTCCGTGTTTTACAAGCTTTGAATAAGATGGAATAACGTCCCGAAAAACAGCTTTCGTAGTTTGTCAGGGCTTCGTGTTTCCCTGTTCACATCAAACTGATGAATCTCAAGCAGAATGAAACACACGTCCTAGATTCCACTACTAACTATTATTACTCACTGCTTATAAAGCCATTTCCTTTTTTAAATGATCATAAAATTTATGTAATGAATAATAATCTTTGACCATAAATGATTATTTATGAATAAAATAATAACCATAATTAATCTAACATTAAATCTTATTAGAATAATAAAAGCATAATAATAATGGGTACCAACTTAGCAACTATAGTTATCACTATGAACAAAATTCTACTCTATTGGGTATTTTTAATATATATTTAGCACATATATTACTTAAACAGACACTTAATGGCTAAATATACATAAGTTAACTTGTTTAACAATATAGTACCAATTACATAAATTAATAAATGTTAAAATAGGTCTCTTTGCTTCTATTTTAAAACTATGATTATTGTATCAACAACAACGACAGTAACAATAACAAAACGTGACTTCATTGAAATATTATTCGATTGAGTTTAGAACTTTACATACTGTATCATATTATATGATTGATTAATTGTAAGATTTGAGAACATGAATATTGATTAATAGTATGAGATTTTTATTGAGCATTCAATAGTAATATAGTAATGATTATAATTGTTATATCTAGAGCTTAAATTCTTAATATACTGTGTGTAACTTGAACATTTGAGCATGCTAGAATAATTCCAAGTCGCAAATAAGAAAACAGAAGACAAATGACAGGGAATACTATTCTAAACAGTGTCAATTATGGTACAAAATTGTTAAATATTTATAGTTTTTAGTAAAAATCAAATCATCATTATAGGCATTCAATCCGCACACAGAGGGTTTGTCTAATATGGAAGCTACATGTAAGGATTCTGGTATATTCTTCCAAAAGATAGATCGGTTCTTTCTAAGCTTCTTAGAGCTTCCTCAAGTTCACCCTTCGATCGTCCTCGCAGTAATAATATCGATTAAATGAAATACTGTGTAATCATATTGAATAGTGAAGTTGTATTTATGATGAACAAAATTTTATTCAAACCTAATATATTTCATATCTGAATTTTATACTCTTTATGTTGTGTAAAAATGGATGTTTTTGGAGAAAGTTAAATGTGCTAAACTATCTATCTCATACAAATGAACAAATGCAAATGAAGACAACTAGTGTAGCAATAGCCTTTGCATCAATAAGCCTCAACATACACAAAAGAAAACGCCAGATCCTCAAATGCAACATAGAAAACACCAATCCAATCACACTTGATGAAGAAGCTCTGAGAGATGTAGAATCTATCACGTACCTGGAAAGAGTCATTGATGAACAAGTAGGATCGGATACAGAAGTAAAGGCAAGAATTTGCAAACCAAGGACCACATTTTTAAAGTTGAAGAACATATGGAACTAAAAAAAAAAACTGTCAACCAATATCAAAGTTCAAATTTTCAATATGAATGTGAAGACAATTCTATTGTACTGAGCTGAGACTTCGAAAAATACTACAACTATCATCAAAAATGTACAGTTATTTCTAAACAATTATCTAAGCAAGAAACTCAATGTTCGTTGTTCGGATACCTTTAGCAACAACCTACTGTGGCAAAGAACAAACCAGTTCTCAGATGAAGAGGGAAATTAGGAATAGACGACGAAAGTGCATCGAACATAGATTACGGGAATCGTCAAACTGTATCACGAAGCAAGCGATAACTTGGAATGCTGAAGGGAAACGGAAAAAAGGAAGACCAAAGAACAAGTTATGTTAGGAATCAGAAGCAGGTATCAAAGGAATATACATATGTATAATTCCAGTCTCTTTCAGTAAACAGTATAATTATGAACTTGACTGACCAAGTTTATGAATTATTAAAGAACAGTTAATTAGGCGGGGTCGTAGATGCGCACTGGTGAAGAGTCCCACAATAGGACGGAACGGCCGTCCAGTGCTTCCAGGTTTTCCATGGTGGTCTAGCTTCAATGGACTCATGATCTAAACCGTTGAAATTATTACAATCTCCACAAACCCCTTCTGATACTGAACAGTTAGTCCTCATAGAGTCTTGTGACATTAGAAATATTCATTACTATTTGCCGCAAAATTTTAAATTCTGTAGTGTAATAAAAGTCAAATCTTAAAGCTCTATGATAAATTACTGTTGATGTTATAATAATCATGTCAAGTAAGAACCCTCGATATTTAATTGGAGAAGTGATAGACATTTTGACCTGAGTTAATTAACATGAGACTAATGTGTAAATGATATAATTTGATTGTTTTAATTAAATAATTCCTTAAATAATATTAACAAGCTAGATTGATGTGTGTACGTAACCCTAAGTATGGATTTGAATATAAGTTTGGTATTTAACATTGAATGAAGCTTAGGTTTCGCAAAATACAACTTTAGTTTATTTACGATATAAGCATAAGGGTTGTTGTATGGCTGAATCAATGTTAGACCACCATTGAGAACCTGGAAGTACTGGATGGTCGTTTCGTCTTAGTGTGTGACTCTTCAGTGGTGCGCATCTACAATCCCTCGCGCAAAACTTGAACCCAGGACCTTCAGCCTGACTATTGAACCATTAAATTATGCTATACACTTGATTAATCAATTAATTCTCATCAATCCACTAGATGGCTTTTTATACAATTATTTGCTCAATAGAAACTTGCTTCATGAAATTCATGTCAAACTAACGAAAATCATAGTTATATCAGATATTAGTAATTAAGTAAAGTTGGTAATTTGGTTATTAACATTTACAATGAGATTTAAAACCTGCAGTGACTGTGCTTCGTTGACCGATCACCCTCGTAACCGTTACCATATAATCCTCAACGGTATTTGAAATCAGAAGGCGAAGAGAAGCAGCGACCACAGTTTTATTAGCAGATAATTCAGACCGCTTAGCAGAGAGGCGAATGAGTGAGTCAGCGAGTCGAGAGTGTATATAGGATTAAATGTACGTATATATATATATATATATATATATATATATATATATATATATATATATATATATATATATATATATATATATATATATATATATATATATATATATATATATATATGAATGGATCATCGAATCAGTTAAGCAGCTAATAATAAAGCTAGCAGAATGAATGCATGCGTAGGCGGTAGACAATGTTCAAGCATACATATTTCATACAAGCACAACAGTGATAAAAGTATAATAAGTTGTTATAGTACGGATGACTTTGTCCGCTAAATAAGTTAACAAAAGGGCTTAACCGAGTTAAATGAGAACATACTCAATTGCACGTGAGTTGCTATAATCCAGTATGTTGGCAGAATCCACTTATTTGAACAGTATTGAACCTTGCCATTCTAACAACTTGTACGCTCATAAGTATTTCCATTCTAATCGTTTCATATAAGTTTTATTGAGTGTGTAAATATCTGAATCGTAATGGGATTGTAAAGGATATGCTAATAGGTAAGTTAATTCAATTTACTCGAGCAAACTATTAGTAATTGTTACTAAAGTAACAAAATCAATTTCTTAATTTTTTTTATTTTGAAAGAATTGGAAAATAAATAAAACTCAACGTATTATACACTAAACATTTCAATGATTTCTCTATAGTTTCTATAGTCTTCAACACCCAATTTTTGACGAACGATATGGTAATATTTTTGATTGAGATCATAAATCGGTTGATGTTAGACCACCATTGAAAACCTGGACGACTATTTCGTCCTATTGTGGGACTCCTCAGCAGTGCCCATCCACCGTCCCGCTCGCGGGACTCGAACACAGGGCCTTTGACTTCGCGCGTGAACGCCTAACCTTTAGACCACTGAGCCGATATCCAACTGTGTTAATGTCTAACCTAAATCAACCAGATGAGGTAATATCTCATGTTAAAGATTATTTCAGAAAGCATCTTCACACCTATGAAATTAATATTTAAACTTTCTACCTATATATTAATCAAAATGAAACTTCATAATAAGGTTGGTCTTTGAATCCCCTGAAGATTTCACCATATAAGACCACAGTAATACACTTAATTGGAGTGTTAAAGCCTGCGCCATCATGTCGATTATTTTCAGTTATTCTGCCTGAAAATGCACCCGCAGAAAGGATTTGAAATGTTGTCTTGATACTTACATCAACTTCTTCATTTTCTATCCGGGATTCAATAATTAATGGTTGTTGGTAAAATCTATTATAATCTGAAGTCAGATTCGGCCAATATGTACTTTTCCAACTACTAATCGACCCAACTATGTACATACAAAAGACGAAGACTGTCGAGGAAGTTCTAATGTAAAAAGTTGGATAAATACGATTACAATCTATTCAAATATGTCGCCGGAACGGCTTAATCGGAGACATAGGAGCAATGACCACAACTAGATAAATAACTCATCTGCCTGTAATAATTCGCCCACACCTCCATCCCACTTATCAGATGGCCATGATGTATCATATGGTCTTTCTCGTATCGAATGACATTTTAGGGAGCACCTCACACCAGTGCTCACATCACACGAAACGAAGAAGATTCAGACATTTTATGGAACACGATACCCTTAAATCATTGTGTCAGTAAATCACTTTTGATTGACATTTCAGTGAGAAACCTTAAACTATATAGTTATTCAAGAGAGCAGTGAGTCAGTTACTCACTAGTGATAATTAGATTAATATCGCGACATAAGGATAGCAGGCAATAGATGAAGGTTGGGCAATAATATGAACTAGGTGAAGTTAGACATGAACACAATTAAATTCCTGCTCAGTGGTCAAAGTATTAAGTGTTCGCATGCCAAACCGAAGGTCCTGAGTCCGATTTCCGTTGCCTGGGTAGTGGACACGTACTGAGAAGGCGCATGCAAGGATAAAATGGCCATTCGATAGTTCTAGACTACCAGTGGTGACTTAGCTAGGATCGATTATTGATTTAAACTGTGAAACTATTAAAACTTATCAAGTGTAACTATTATTGACATGATAAATGAGATTTCACTGATTGTTAATCTGTAAAAAAAATAATTTGGAAAATATCTCAATAATCTAGACATTTACAGCATTCTTCCTATTGTTAACATATTTTTAATTGGCATAGGCTAATTACAAAGAGATTTTGAGGTCATTACCTTAATTAATGAGGTTACTTATCAAGAAGAAGTAAGCCATACTACTTATAAAAATGAAAAAAACTGGATATTTTGTCGGAGGGATACACATGTGATCATAAGATATTTGTTCGTACAAATTACTGCTCTATTTCTAGGATAGTTAGACACAGTAGAATGAATATAAATCAAAATTAACTAATTAGAAGGAAAGACTAAATGGTCATGCCCCTTCCAACTAATGATTATCTTATATAGTTTCAATCTAACTAATATTTATTATACGGGTAGGAAGAGGTTCAACAGTGAATACTTGTATGTTGTTGTTAGTATTTTGATTAAGATTTGACAAGTCTTAGTTTGTATATGTGCATTTAGACAGGATCGCCTCGATATTAGCCATTGTAACACAAGTTTACACAGAATAGATGAAATCTAACTAATGGTGGGATAAAATAAACCGTTACAGACTAAACTTTAATTCATATTCTTTTCACAGGTAAGTGGATATTTAGGCTCAATAGCTAAGTGGACAATCCACTGGGCATTTGAAGCGAAAGATACTGAGTCCGACTCCCGGACTACTTAACTTCTCTAATTATGAATTATGATTATTTCAGCTATTTTCGATCAGGAAGTTTGGACCTAGTGATATGGCTCAGGTTAATGATTTCGCAGACTGATGGTATATCTTAATCAGTCCACACTCATCTTTCTTTTAACTTACTTCGATGCCATCCATTGTGACTGAAGAAATAAAGACAATTTAGAGGAATAACTTTTTTCGAATGAAACAAGTTACATAATTAAGGGACAAATTGTATCATGGAAATAGTTTACAGTTCAGGGTTATGGGGATACTTGTCGAAATAATAGATATAATTATAAAAATTGGAAAAGGGTAATAATAAGTTATTAGTGGATATGAAAAACTAGAACAGTCATCAAGGTCGCTGTTAAACTAGATACTTTAGTTTAAACATATAGGCTTGAAATGATAAACTACTTGTTTGACTGTATAAATAAATTTGGAAGATAACTCCAGTGAATCAATACGACTATAATTGACAAGACGCTCCAGAAATAAACTTTTGACTGTTTTCCTTTTTTTTTGTAAGTCATCCAGAGTAATGCTATGAGACGTGTTAAAAAGGCGTTTGCTTTGTGGGTTAAACGTAAGGTGATCCCCAAAAACAAGTACATTAACAGGTTAACATGCCTACTTATTGAAGTAAAAAAGTGGGCAAGTATTAACAGGATATCGTTTGACATACCACTGATGAGCAATAATAATTAGTGAGTAGAGTTCAATTGATATTGTTAAGGGGTCAATCAAATCTAAATCCCTCAAGCACATATAAGGAGCTACAATTTGTCACTGATTCTAATAATGGCAGCAGAAAGATCTTTGTGATACACTACTATCATGTTTTAACTTAATCACAATCTATAAATCTGATATCAATAATATTATGGAACATATGGTTGCTCGTTTGAATGAACAAATCCTTAGAATTCCTTAACAGAAACATAGGATAGGACAATTGTCACATATTTAGCTACTAAGTCATAAACATATTTCATTTATTATGCTTCATAAAAGAACAGTTGAAAAAGACCAGTCAGTCAGCTACAACGTAGAACCAGGCACATATATGTATCGATCCAAGTCGTCATACCTCATTAATACAGCAAAATGGACACCAGATTCATAGAAGTGGTTTATTCAGTGGTGGTGATATATAAAGGAAAGATTGCTTATACGGATTGAGTACAGGAAGGAAGAGTTAGTTCGTAGAAAGAAAGATATGAAATAATTTTAATCTTATAGTTTAAAAGAAAACAATGAGAGTATGCACCGACGCCATTGTGATCGATTCTGAGCCGTGTCACCTACAGCCTCCAACCATTGGTTACGATAGTCATACGGATCCCAACTATGTAGTCTGCATCTATCAACATGACTCGGACCAGAAGTTAGTGATTTCAAGCACTGATGCCACGTTTTGGTTTAGTCGCCGCTAACTTCCTTCCAACCATCCCCTACACTAGTCAGCATTACGCGTCGTGGTAATGATCCAAAAGTAATGATGGCAAAAATAATAATAAGGTGTCATTAAAAAGGCAGAAAACAATTGTGTACAAGAAACAAGATCAACCTTAACATCGGAAGTTTTCGCATTGATGAACGCATCAATTCAATATTTCTATTCCCTGAATACTTAAGGACATACACTCAGAGTTATTTGATATCCTCATTTCAATAAAACGATCAGTTTTACCAACAGATCCATAATCAATAAGCTGTCGTTGAAAAAAAAACAGAGTTTAAAACCTTGAATTTAAATCAACCTAAATTATAAAACACTTGCTTACCCCATTGAAAGAAACAGCAATTGTTTGATTTTAAGTTTGTCTAACTGGAGCAATATAAGTTCAGGACAATTAAGAAAATATGAAAAGTATAAATGACACAATTTTATGCATAAATGATAATTGACAATTGTATGCTCTAATCTGATTATATAAATCCAGTAAATAAAAATAAGTCAAGTCGTGAAAGAGAACGAATATTAATAAACCCGAGAGGATGTTTTCTGAATCGAACATAAAGATAACAGCAAAAACCCATTAACTGGATAAAGGTTAGGAAAGGTTGTTTCATTAATAATAATAACATCTTTTAACATCTTTAATAAAACTTCATTACGATCTGGGGCATATCGATGTAATAACTGTAAAGAAGCTTCTTGACTGTATGCACGTGCTGACGAGCGCATAAATGACGATAAATTGTTTTATCTGCTTTGTTTTTCTGTAAAAAGCGATAAATAGTTAGTTAAAAGTAGTGGCGCAGATATATTCATTCTTCGTCCTTCCTTAGTTTCTGAACACTAGAATCTTATACTTTCCTTTTTCTACACCTATTATTGTCTACAACTCCCGATATTGCTGCCACTTCTACTACTCTGGGATTTGTCTTGGTGCTTTTATCCCGCTGTTATGACAACTTGAGCTGACGCGTATGTGTCACGTTTTATGTTGAATATTAGTTTCAGTTTGGAAAAGACAGGAGGCTCGATGGCCTATGTTAGTCCTGGCAATGGTGGTCTCTCAGTTGATACAACTTTCTTTTGAAAGAGTCGACGGATGGAGCCTCAACCACGTGCTGAGGTAGTGAATTCCACTCGTTGATGATTCGATGGGAAAGTCGATAGTCAGCTGACAAGTAATTTGTTCTCGGCTTGTGAACTTTTTTGGAGTGTCCTCGTAAATTCTCTGTTTTGGAGGACAAGAAAAATGAGGGCATGTTAGGCGCAAATTTATCACTAAGCAATTTGTAGACTGTAATCAAGCCGCATCTAGTTCTGCGATATGACAACGGGAAAAGGTTCAGCTTGGCCAGTCGAGATTCATACGGAAGCTTCACTATTCCGGGAATAAGCTTAGTTGCCGTTCTCTAAACCTTTTCCAGAAGCTCGCTGTCATTTTTAAGCAGGGACTAGCCGTTTGTATGCAGTGCTCAAAATTAGGACGTACGAACACTGTATACAAAGTCAAAAACGTCTTAGCGTCGACATGACTAAAAGCCATACGTATTGACCATAAGGTTCTAAAACCTTTGGCGGCTATTGCACGGCAGTGTACAGGTATATCTAACTGAAAAGTCCCAAAATTGAACAAAACGAGCCTACTGTATCCCATTGCTACCTAGATCCTATCTTTTGTGTAAAATTATATTATATTGGCTATGTGAAGACAATCTGCGCATATGCCAACTAAGACTGATCGAATCTCAGTCAAAATATCAACAACAGTATAATTCAAACTACTCCAAATTAGATATAGTATAATCACACTTTTTATTTAGTGAATTCATTTTTTCCATCGAAATATCTTGTTTACGATTTATATATTCAACTATTACTATTACTGTTAATACTTCTACTACTCTAGAATTTATCTTGACAATTTCATCTTATTGTGTTAATTTGATGCGGAACAAATTGAATCAATGTACATATGTGCAAGATTCTATGTTTCTTACGACTGAAACAATTTGTAATAGTACTCACACACTTGAAATAAATAACCATAGTTCGACAGAAATCAAAAATTTATGCATAAATCTTACTTTGAATTAAATCAATTATGACAACAAACACAAACAGTGAGTGTGACATTCGTACAAAAACTAATTCCCAGTAATATATAATAAATGTAAATAAGTTTACAATCAGCTGATCCCAAATCGTAACAAATCACATGCCCAGGTATCCTAAGATCACCAGAACTATATATATATATATATATATATATATATATATATATATATATATATATATATATATATATATATATATATATATATATATATATATATATATATATATATATATATATATATATATATATATATATAATGGCATGATTTGTACTATTATTAAAAAGATTTTTTCGAGATATTATTCATCAATGTACAATGAAAAACATCTAACTTTTAAGTAAATTAGTCCTCTGTAAACACTATTTCGAGCATGGTTCCCATCGAAAGTAAGCATCATTTGGAGTCTTCCAAAATTAGAGTTTTGAACCTTTCGTTATGAGATTTCGTAGAAATTTATTTATTTTTATCTTTATAATCAACCCTAGTAATTCATTATTTAATTTCAATCAGTATTCAAAATTTTTCTTATTTCACAATCAATAATATAATTACATTTATTGATAAGTCTCTGAAAACAATGGTGGATGTGTTGTTCGATTTCGTGGATTAGTTGAAGTTAGACATTAACACCGTTGGATCCCGGCCGGCTCAATGGTTTAGAGGTTAAGTGTTCGCGTGCGAGAATGATAGGTCCTGGGTTCGAATCCCGCGAGGCAAGGTCGAGCACTGCTGAGGAGTCCCACAATAGGACGAGACGGCCATCCAGTATTTTCAGGTTTTCCATGGTGGTCTAGCTTTGATTGATTCATGATCACAATTATTGAAATTACTATAATATCCACAAAACCCCTTCTGAAAAGTCACTAAGTATATGCGTAATCAGATTGTTTGAAATGTATTGCGCAAATATCTATCGCATAATCCTGATAACTTTTGCCTTCTTATTGCATTACTGAAAAAAAACGAGTTCAATTTCTTATTGGAATTGATTAACTTGTTTAACAGAATAGCACTAAACAAGGATCATTCTTAATTTTATCAATGTGGATTCAAAACACTATAAATATCTGACCATTTTTTATAATAAATTGAATCTTAATACACAACCAAATCTTTAATTTGTACAGATGTAGTGTAAGTACAAACAGCTGAATTAAATTCAAATAATGACAAGGCTATAATTTATGGACAACCTTCGAGTGAGGCTAAACTGATATTGAGAGTGAGTGTCCACCTAATAACTACGACCGAATGACGGTTATAAATTAGTGTGACGAACTCGAATTATGATTTACAATTGATGGTTAAGGTTAGAAATTTGATTTAGGGTTTCTATCACTAACTGACATCAGCTATAAATCTATTTAACCAAATGGATGAGTGGATTTCGCACCAAAATCCGAGAACTTTTATCATATACCTGATTGATTCGTCTATAAATTATAGTTCCACCCAGATAATTACCAACTTATTAAAGTACCATGTATATAACCTGAAGCACAAGAGAATAAACACCAACTGTACAGATAAACTATCCTTTTCATCAATTCCTAATTGGTTTTTTCTTTGTTTAAAGAAATCACAAAAACCGTGTCAACGTTCATTCACATTATTTATATACATATATATTTCATAGGTTGAAATCATGAGGCAATTGAAGCTAGACTACAATGAAAAACCTGGAAGCACTGGATGGCCGTTTCGTCCTAGTACGGGACTCCTCAGCAGTGCGCATACACGACCCCGCACCCCGCGGAATTCGAACCCAGGTTTTCCATGGTGGTTTATCTTCAATTGACTCATGATTTCAACCTATGAAATTTCTAAAACTCTCCACAAAACCCATTCTGATAGTATATATATATATATATATATATATATATCATAAGTATGAAATTGCTTGTTTAATTTGTTTACATTTATTTATACCTTATTGAATAAACATCAAAAAAATATTGTTTTATTGTTAAAAAGAAACAAACAAATCAATTCAGTCAATATGAAATTGACATTCATATATAGGTAGAACCAAGATTTTATTCATAACACCAAAATAAATAATCATAATATTTACATAGAAAATAGGACAAATGTACGTATGTATGTGTGTGTGGGTGTACGTGTGCGGATGGACAAAGTTCAGAGAGCGAGAGAAATAGACATAGAAACGATATGCTCACAACAACAAAAAAAATTCGACCAAAAAGAAGAGAAACAGAAAATCAGACTTACGAGTAAGTAGATTTTAATTGTTGCATTATTAACATAATAAGTATAATGCACTATGAAAGACCGATTAATTACATCACAACAAATTACAATAGTTATTAACTTTCATTGGAAATACACACACACATGTGTGACGGAAGTAGCAGTAGTAGCGTTGAAATAATACAAACAGACGAGGAATAAAGAAGAGATTTGTCAGGGAAAGGAAAAGTGACAGAAAAAGAATTAACAGACATAATACAACAATTATCATAAGTGAACAAATAGATTTTTAACTCTGTTTAGATGAAATGCTTACTGAAATTGAAGAATACCAGAGAGAGAGAGAGAGAGAGAGCATAAGCCAACTATCAATAGGATAAAAAGTGAAATAATCTCCATTCGACATTATGAACAATAATGTTATTGGTAAATACATACATCATTATGAGAATTTGTATTCGCAAAAATGTGAAGAGATAGCAAACTTCAAGTCACCGGACAAATGAATTAAAAGCGATAATAATAATAATATCGAAGATCAATAAACCATAACTACAAGAACATGTTAAAAAGACTGAATCTCTTCTCTCTCTCTCTCGTACATACACAAATATATGAACACTATGAAGGAAGGAAGACTCGGTGGAGGCGGGCAAAGGAAGCATAATTACAATCAACTATTCATATGTAATTGCTTAATAATGGAATGCAAAACAGTTGTAATAATCACGGGAATTTCAAGTCTACAATAGAGAAAAATAGAGATCTAAAATAACATACATGATAATAAACATGTGTATACACTGTCACAGAGCGGATAAATCTATCTGTATAACATACTGAATGTCGATAATTTCAACGTACATATTATAGAGGTGAACTGGGAGAAAAAAAAACTGACTAAGTAATTCACTAATCTTTCAATAATAATAACAACAACCGCAACAACAAAAGAAAAGAGAAAAAAAGAAGAGAAATAATACAGATAGATCTTGGCATCTTATACATATAATTCATGTGTATATATAGAATTAAGCATCTTAATACATTTTATTAGTAAGACCATGGAACAAAAGAAATTTCTAATTTATTTATTTATGAAATGTAAGGTAATAAATGCCTCACTACAATTTTTTTTAAAATATGAAATATATATGTCAATTAGTAGAGTTTATAGACTTATTCAAAACCAGTTTTGTTTCCGAGTAGATTAGAATAGGAAATGCTTATTTAGTGATCATAGTAACAATAATAATAATACTATGTTAGATTATTCACAAATAGTTTTGTTAATTGGAACAATAACATCGACTAATAATAAGGTCACAGTAACTGGGTCACAACACCAACACCATAATTTCATACACCAATATATATATATATATATATATATATATATATATATATATAGAGAGAGAGAGAGAGAGAGAGAGAGAGAGAAATTGGTACCAAAGATTAATTGAAGGAATGCTTTCCAGATTGATTTTTTTTGTGTGTAAATATAATGTGACTTATCTTTTTAAGTATTCTGTTTCATTAATTCACTGTAAAAAGAAAACTGTGTATGGGATACATCAGTAGCTAAACACAAGGGATAATAGACACAGGGTAATTAAAAGAAAAAAAGAAAGCAGAAGAAAGATATTGGAAAAGTAGTAGTTAATATAAGTTCGACAGGATACCCCATATATATATATCCGGACACCAGTAATAACACAGATTATTGTAAATTTAAAAAAATAAATTGAGAAAAAGAAAGACTAAATCAAACAAAACATAGACACACACAAAAACAAGAGACAAACAAATCTTACATATACCAGTCAAAATGAACAATGTTGTGTATGCTCCATTTATTGTATACAGGGGAATTATGATCATTCAACTAACTACTCTCTAGGTTAATACCATATTCATCATGAATGTAATCATGACAACAATTTAAAAAAAAGTAATAATAAGTGTGAAATAGCCGGCACGAAACAACTACTGATATAAGAGATTGGCAAGACAATTGAGACACTTATTTAACCGAAAGACAACGAGAGAGAGAGGGGGGAGAGAGTCAAATACACCGCATAATCTTTGAGAGAATTAAGTTTTACCACTGTTAATAGGTGTAAAATGATAAGGAAGAAAAAAAATATGTAGCTGTATTATTCCTTCTTATTTAGTCGTAATCTTTCAAACTTGATTACATGGGAGTAGACTTGAATAATCGTTTGAATCAGTTAGTAATTGACGATAACAATTATTAATAAGACGATTACTATTTTTATTTTCATTATTATTAGATGATTGAGCAATATTGTTGTTAGACATTGAAGATACTTTACTAGATGATTTCATTGAAATAGATTTCATATTGTTATTATTATTACTCCTAGGAAGACGATCAATTCTATCACCTGTTAAATCATCACTAGTAGTTAAAGGGAGAATGCGATCACGATGACGACCACCATTATTGTTGTGTTGTGATACAGCAAGCCTTTGTTTTAACAATCGTAATTTATGTACCATCAATGTTAATTGAATTTCATCATCACGATATTTTTGTGAACGAGAACGACGTATAAATTTATCTAATTGATTTGCTAAATGGGTTGTAGTAGCGCTATCGAAACCTTCAGTTCTAGTGGCTTCTAATAATTGACTTCGTAGATTACTGACAGTTTTCCAAATATCTGAGAATGAATGATACATTCGAAGATAAGTTGGATAGGTACATTCAAATTCAGCTAAATACATTGAAGCTTGTTCTGATGTTGAGATTTCTGGATAAAGCCTTAAGAAAGAAAAGGATATAAATATAACTTTTTAAAAATATTCACAAATACACATGCTGTTAAAATCCATCTATTATATGAAAATCTAAGTTTAACTGTCATAACTCAAGATATTACAAAATACTTGGCAGGTTCAAAGTTATTTAACTGATGTAATCAAACGAGAATCAGTCCTTTAGATGTAGTATAGTCGCAGTGGCTTATTGATTAACGCATTCGACTTTCAATCACTAAGTTCAAGGTTCGAATCCCGCTCTGTATATTTCTGCTTGACAATCCGGGTAGTATCTGTATAGCCCTTATACTGTAAATACTTGATGAATGAGTAAATTTTTAAAATATTACAAATCCTAGTCTGCACATACATACGTTTAATATCTAGTTCAATAATGTGGTTCTCAAACATGAATCATATATACATTGTGCGACATCACTTACACCAAAAATGCTAGTAAAATATTCACAGAAAACCATTGAAGTATTAAAAACTAATTATCTACAAGACGCTAAACAGGAACACGTTGACAATCTATTATAAGTTGTATCATAATTGTAAATAGTTTTGAAAGAGGATAATGATAATCCAAAGAAACATGTAAGCGGAACTTTAAGCATCTCATACCATTCTAACCTGAAACATTGCCTTTCAGAAAAAATACAATTCATTATTATGCCAAATCTAACAATACTGCTTTACAATAAACAGATTTAAACATGAACAATGTATAAATAATTAAGAGAACATACCGGTCGATTTCAGCCAATTTACTGCTTAAATCGCCTACATGAAAACCATCTGTTCCGACAATACTTTGAGACAAAGCTTGTTCAGTTATACCATATGCTGGTGTATTTGTTGTATTACCTGAAAATATAGTAGAACGAGAGAAATAGACAAAAGATAAGCAAGAAATGAAACATAAATTAAATATATAAAGACTAGATTAGTGCACTAGATAATTCTCCGTTTCATTAAAATCAGACTGTTCGAAATAGGTACAATATACTTATAGGAATCTCTTAAAGATATACATAATTTGCTAAGCTAATATGAGCTATCTCTGGAACAGACTTAGTAGTGATAAATTATATAATTTAATATTATACTGCCGCATATAAACAAAACATAAAGTATATATGTTTCATGCAATATTCAATTTAGAGATAGTGTTCATTCATGACTGATATTTTTGTAAGAGAGAACTAGCATTGAAAAGCGTTTACATTTAAAGCATTATCTTTGAGTAGTTCAATTTATTGGTATTTGCATCAAAAAAGGTCAACCGATAAGACGATAATACAGAATCATTTGTTTGACAAATTATTAACCGCTTTATCCGACAACAACATAACAAGTTGAAGTAACATATATCCTGTCATCAGATCAGAAGTTTCATCGACAATTTCAAAAGTACTAACATTGTTTCAACTTTTATATAAGTCCAACATATGTAAGCTAATAGAATGAAGTGATCATTCCTAAAATACACAATGATTCACTTTGAAATGATAAACAAAAGATAAATACAAAACTGAAACGTATACAAAACAAAACAAAATGACCTAAAAATAATGAATGACAGTGTCATGAATAAACGACAAGAATTTTTATAACTGAAATTTTAATGACTTCGATGGAGTGCACCGAATTTATTAATTTGTTTAAACATTAATACAAAAGACCACACAAATAATTGAGTTTTTATGTGGATTCTCGATATCCACTAACCCAGGTTAAAGCACTGGATATTCGTTTTTCGTCTTCACAATTTCGTAAACAACACCCTCGCCGCGAGAAGGCAGTGAGTAGGACTTCCCTGGTAGTGGCTGTATGCACGTGGCCACATGACAGAATTTCGGGAGGGAGAGAGGCTTCTCCTTATCCTCAGCCGTACCAGGGCATTTGGGACCTTATCGAAAGATGTTGATGATACTCTATTTGCATTATATTAGCTTACTGTAATTATTATTATTATTTAAGCTTAACATAGAAATAATATTGTTCAGCTCAAAATTGTTTTTCATGAAAGTTGGTTCCACGGCATTTTTTATGTAATAGTAGCCAGTGAATAACTTCAGAATCCCCAACTTATTTTTATCCATCAAGTTATAACAAGCATTCAATGAATGTTATTCACAAATACGAAGCTTTGACAATACACACATTAAATCTAAATTAACTGCTTTATCCAGTAGTTGGATGTGAGGGTTAAGGATAACATACAAATCTCAAAACCGAAATAGACAGTGTGGAACTCGAACTTGAGAGTAAGCGATTGAGAGTCGAACGACTAAACTATCATTTCATCACTATCATCAATGCCATACGCACAAATATATTAATAAGATTAAATATCTTATAAAAACATACACAAGTAGTACACTCGACACTAATGTTTATTTGTGACGGAGAGTATGATGATAGCAATTTGCATTTTCTTGACATTTTGTTAAACAGAAAGAAGATGGATCAATCAGTAGAAACATGTTTAGAAAAAGTTCATCTGGGTGTCAACACATACACACATCTCAGCTTTGTCATTAATCATTGCAAAAGAAATCTGGTTAGTTGTTTTACAAGCAGAGCTAGAAAGATATAATACGACAATGTCATAAACAGAGGAGTTAGACTATATATATTCATTGTAAACGGTTACCGATAAAAGATTATGAGGAGACATATGCACAAAGTCAGAAACATGTGCTTTTCGTAAGAAACCTCTCTTTTTGAAACTACATTTTAATGGAGATATAGATAGTTTTCCTGTATGGTAGGCTGATTAGAATTGAAAAAATGACTTCATACACAGTTAATTATTGCTTGTCATTTTTTAAAGTTTTTCTTGAATTGACCAATTTAGTTTATCAGTCTGTGGAGAAAGATATTTACAGGCCTACTGTTAGACAATTTAGCCAATTAGAAAGTGAGCATTTTCCTTCGTGGAACACTTTAATACCCGGGTTCATTTTATTATACCTGATTGATAATGGTTATGTGATAGATGGAACTAAAGCATTCTGAGTGATTTACCTGCAATTTGATCAGTTCATCTCGATAGCATTTGATAGGTATAATGAGAATTGTAGGGATTAGAACTAATAAATCTAGTCCTGTTTAAAACAAGTTTGAAATACCTTTGTTTATTTCTCTCTGAAACTCTTACATCTCCCTTTTAATACTCAGATATTCAAACCGATTACTCACACCTCCCTTATAACATAATGCTTGATTAGTTCATTTTATCAAGTTTTATTTACTTCCTGTGTTGAAATATTTATTCATTGTGTTATTATTTTTACTTTACTATAAGTTTGCACTTTTCATTGTTACCAATGACCCAGAAAATCTTTTAACCAGGTTAGTAACTGTCATTTATATACATATAAACAGATTATATTCTGTTGAACATCTTTATGTTTAAAAACGAAGAAAGTTTATTCTTAAATGGTTTAATAGGTTTAATAAAATCTACAAATGAAGAATTTTGATTTATATATCATTAAAAGTATATTTGTGTATTTGAAAATGAAAATTTAAATCATCAGTTTAGGGGTTGTGGAGATTGTTAAGTTTTTGATTGAAATCATGAGTCAATTGAAGCTAGACCATCATGGAAAACCTGGAAGAACTGGACGGCCGTTTCGTCCTAGTACGGGACGACTCAGCAGTGCGCATCCATGATCCCGCACCCCGCGAGGCTTGAGCCCAGGACCCAACAGTCTCGCGCCAGGCGCTTAACCAACTAGACCACTGAGCCGGCATCCAGGTGTTAATGTCTAACCTCAACCAATCCATGAAATTGCGCGACCATCTTTCATTGTGCTGAGGTAGATACCTGTTTCTACCCGACACGGATTAGCTCACTGGTCACGGCTTCTCACCAGAACTCCGAGAATTTTCTCACGAAGCTAGTCACTAGGGATCTAGCTTCAATTGACTCATGATTTCAATCAAAAAAATTTAAGTAGACGAGTTATTTTATCAACCTTAGTATTCTCAATATGTACTATCTGCCAATTTCTACAAACAATTAATCAGTGTTAAAGGTATACAACAACATTTATATATAGTTAGTCTGCATCACAAACAGTTTCTACTTTGAATACTCAAGACCATTATATTGTATGCTAACAAAGTTATGTCCTTAGTCAGTTGAACTCATTTACTTTAATTATGGCCCCTATGATATTTTAAACATGTTTGGAAGTTTGCAGTAAAATTCATTCCTTAGACTCTTTGAACTAAAGACCTAGACAAGCTAACATTGATGGGAATGTCAATTATTCAAGGTTGTTATAGAATCATATAATTAAATGGTATATTATTAATTGTTAATTGATAGTCAACCGGAGTGAAAATTTATGTTTCCAAGTACAATGTCATATGTTTGAGGTGATGAGGTCTCTGAGCTTGGTGGACTGGTTTTGAAGCTTTTAATGTTTTTATGAACAACAACATTAGCATGTACTTCAAATGGAAGTGAGTTATTAGCATTTCTTCATAAGTGGCTAACAACCTGTTTTGTTGATCTGAAACTTGGTTGTTATCTACAATTGTATGGTAGTTGTTTATAAGTGTTTTTTTCTCCAGACCTGAACTCTGACCTTGCAGTTGTTAATCCTTTTCCTTATTGGTTGATAGATTAAGTTAATTTCAGTGTATATATTGATCAACGCTTAATTATAGTTACAAGCGTCTAAAACTCTTTGGTCGTTTTCGTGTTTTTTCTGTCCAATAACTTCATACTTTCTCAATCGAATTCATGGTTACAGTTGTTCACATACATTGACACGAGCGAGGGTATGTTATACAGATGTAGACGAAGAGGGCATCCACTTTATTCTATGTGATGTTTAATGAAATTTATCTTGTAGATAACATTTGGCGTGTAGCCAGTTTTCGAAATACATCCAATAGGTATTTTATTTCTTTATTTTTCGAATAACTGCAATCTGGTTACTCATTTGAAAAGTGCTCGTATACAGCTGATTTTGTCAGACATTAAGTTACTGGTATGTAATCAAGCATTCGATTGGTATGAAATGATTTCTGATATATATGAGCATCTACCTTTTTTATGCTGGTTCTGGTGACTGAAATGTTTAATGATGATAGTTTTTTGTCTGTCTCTACCTCTCATGTGAATTTTATGTTGTTTAACACGCAGCTGATCAAATTATTAGTATTTTCCAGATGTTTTTGTATGATGATGAATGTGCCGTTCACATAAAGTATGCAAATTTTTAGTTTGATCATTGGTAGGATAGAAGTTTTCCAGCCTCTGCATATATGCTTCCGCAATTAATTCGAATATCGGTGATCCCACTGAAGTTCCTTTTGTTAGTATATTTTCGAGTTAGAAGCAGGTTGTCAATGAGATCAATCAGGCTTTGGCATTGGAACTTGGTGTATTCTGAAAGATTTGTATTATTGGTGAGAAGGATGAACAAAGTGTCCTTTCATGCAGTTGGTTCCCTTTATGAATTTAAATAGAGCAAGAACAAACATTGATGCAGAATAGTATGACGAGAAACCTCGAAATAATATGAATTCATACTATTCTGCATCAATGTTTGTTCTTGCTCTATTTAAAGTGTCCATTGTTATATTTGGTTCGATAGAGGCAAATAAGACAATAGCATTGAAGGTATCCTTCAATTTGTTGTTGGCAATTTGAATATTTTTTATTTTATTTAAGAATTGTGTTGGAGATTTGATCTATTGATCACATGAGTTTGTCAGATGTTTTAACGGCTTTGATAATTCTTGAAAGATTGTACGTAGAGGTCCATGGAGGTGCAAAGACTGGTCATAGAGGGATGTTCGGTTTGTGTAATTTTGGTATACTATAGGTTAATTTGACTTCATTCTCCATTGACCATATTTTGTCAGTAGTTCCGCTTTGACAAGTTTGTTGAGCGTCCCGTTGATTTTATTATAATTTTTCTGGAAAGGATTACCTTCCATTGATTTATATGCACTATCGTCTTTGATTAGCTCCTCAGACCTCTGAACGTAGTCTTCTTCATCGATGAATACCGTGGTTTATTCATTATCAGCAGGAATTATGATTGTGCTTTTCTATATTTTTAGTTATGTTAACGCCTTTTATTTTCGCATGGTTAATTGATAGTAATTTTTCTTTGTTGAACCAAGAGTACTACCATTTGTTTTAGTTTTTGTTGAGTTTCTTCACTTGGTAGTGAAATTTTGAGTGATAAATTCAGCGTTGCGAAGAATTCCGTTTTCGACACATTTTCAGTATTGTAGTTCTTTTTGAAAAAGACATTCTTCCACTTTGGTTAGGGGCTGTTTGAAGAGTTCATTACGCAATCGTTTATTTCTGCTTCAGCTGGCGTCCGAGAGATTTTGGTCGATTTTACCCTTAATATTTTGTCTCTCCCTTCTATATCGTTTGCTTGATATTTTGATCGCAATTATTAAGGTTGTTACACAAAAGGTCAGTCTAGGCCTAAATAACTCAATAATAACATATCACGTTGTGAAGCTAAGTGATGTCTGTTTGAATTTCACATTACATAGACCGATGATTGGTCTGCTGGATTTGTAAAATTCATCCCACAAACATGATGTGAGAAACCAGTTTAATCAGTATGTATATATTAGCCTAACAGATTAAAAATATAGTACCCAGAAAACTGAAATGAATGACTATCGATTATAAAAAGTTTGATACTTCATGTAAGCCATGTTATTTATGTAAGTCATGTGAGTAGATAATAAGCAACAAAACCAACACACAGAATACACAATTTATGGTCACTATTACGAACTGATGAACACATTGTTTTATCCAACAAATCGATGGCAGTTTGAGTGTAACAATATAAATACCAGTTATAGACTTAAAATATGGCAGAAAAATTATCTATGAGATATTGCTATACATTGAAACTAAATACTAATACAAAACCATAAAAATAATTTTGGGTTAAGTTAAATACAACTCATCAAATAATGAATGGCATATTACGTTCTACTAGAGAACTATGGAAGCATGAGTATGAGTACGGAAGTCTGAAGTTATTTGTTTATTTTTCGGTTAGTTGTTTTTTAATCGACAAGATTGTGAATGTGAATAGGTTAAGTTAGGTCAGAATATACTAGAAATGTACAGCTCAGTCAGTAACAACGTAGAACTTCGTACGTAAGTACATCAGTTCGAGTTGCCATACAACTAATATCTAATTTAATTATTTTAATTAAGCCGATGTCGGGTAAAAGAGCTCTAAAGGTGATTAGACAGAGGAATAGGTCTGCTGATGATTTATATATTAAAAGTAAACAATTGATTTTCATCTCAAGTTCGAAATACGATGGAACTGTGTGAATAGATAACTTAAACAATAAGAGTTAGGTAGAATCAGAAAAACGTTTATACAAATCTGTAATAAATTTCAGGTTTAGAAGCTCATTTACGATCAAACTTGCTGTGTGAAAATGTGATATCCTATGTAGCTTTTCAAATCGAATTAGGGATTTAGACCAAGAGCATAATGGTCGATGGACATGTTTTTAAACAAGTCAGATATCTTAAAATGTATTTACTGATTTTACACTCAATGATGAACAATATAATATAAACTCGTCAAATCATCTCAATATATTGTTTCACTAATTACAAAATATTCCTATACAACCTGAATCGGAAATTGAAACACTTCCGTCAACTCTTATGGACGTTCAAAATAAAGCATTCAAATTGAGGCGAGAAAAAGCATCAGGACTCGAAAAATTGACTCCAAGGGGAGAGTATATCGTACAGCAGTCTTCTCTGTACTACAATACGGTTTTCAAAAAATGATTTATGAAAGTGGAAGACAAGTGTCAGTTAAGTATTTAGATATAGGTGTCTTCAAAGCATTACTCGTGCATGCAACTGAGTGAGCAGTGATAGTGCAAGCTGAAAGGCAAACCAGTTGAATAGGTAGTGGAATCCTATCGGTTGGTGTGATCAGGACATGTCCTACCTCTATCCAATCACTACTTACCTCAACCAGAACGTTAACTGGAGTAAGAACGAGTGATGAAACCAGGACACGCCATCAGTCTACGAAGGCATTGGCTGTTGGATAGAAGCACTTTGACAGGTGTAAACTACCTGATTAGGAACCGCACGATAATCGATATCAGTGGTTAGAGGCGCTAGGTGGCATAGCTTAGAATAGGTCACGATGGTACAGATGTATTCAGTCAGTATTTCTTTAGATCTCGAGCTCAAGGATACCTCAACACATACCATTTCATTCTAACATTCAAAATCTCCAGTCTCCCTCACTATTGTTGATATCGCTATTATATTGACTCATCGTATTTTTCTCATTAGTCATGTCTCGTTAGAGTGATAAGGAATAGCAACTTGAGCTAAGGCATATTTGTCTCAGACTATAATGATGATGGCTGACTGGCCGGCAGGAAAAGTACGTATTACAGTAGGGATTATTAATTACAGACGAACACTCTTAATTTCACCCACTACAAAACAATGGAGGTTCGGTATTTGAAAATCAACTGAAATGTTACACTAGTCCAATAAACAATCGACAAATATTTCCGTAATTTTATTAAACCCTAAGACAAGGATTATGGGGTTGTGTAACACTGGTAAGCCAAAAATAATAGTATATAAACATGCAAATTGTTCAATTGTACCGTTTTGCATTTCATACACAATGTATAAGATTTCAGTCAGTCAGTCAGCATAAGATTTAGAAGACAAGTGAGTACACTAGCATTTCAAACAGAAGTAAATGATAAATCATTTAACAGAAAGAAAAACTGGTCCCACTAAAGATCAATAACCGTTATAAAAAGATTTGAAAACTAGCTATCACTGGTAAACTGATCTGTTATAATTAAACATTTGGTTTTAATCACATTATACTCGCCACAATTCAACTTAGCATGATATAAGAAAACTAGTCATTTCATTTCACTATTGAGTGATCTGTATACTCTCGAACAAACTATTCATTTTTCGAACTGATAGTATTATATTAAGAAACACCCAAAACTTACCATTAGACAATTGATCTTCAGCTTTTAAGCGACTAGACAAGCATTCAGAATGAACAGACATTGTCAAATGGCATCGAGATGTAGATCCTATTAATCCTTCACGGCGATTGTCAATATTAATACTACTGTTTACTACTCCACTAGAGGCAGTTAAGCCGTTGTTTGAACCACCATAACCACTGCTACCAGTACTTGAATTGGAGAATGGAGTGTGTTCGGCACTTTCTCCCTCACTCCCACCGGCTATATTATATGTACAAGGTTGATTTGAACGACTATACGTATCAAGTGTGTGAGGGTTATCGTGAAGTGGAGGAGAAATAGTATTAGTTTGATTATTATGATCATCATTGTTTTGATTTGGAAATGAATGCATAATGGATGATCTTGAAACAGTTTTATCAGAGGTAGAATATGTTAAGTCTATTTGTTGGTCAGCAGAACTAGAGGGTGTATTGGGCACATCTAATTTAGCACGTTTATGGGGAGAAATTGTATTTCCAGGATTTGTTGAAGTAGAACGCTGACTGCCAACAACATCATTTGCAGTAGACATAGTAGGATTTTGGTGACGAACACCGACAGACTTATCATACACCTGGGAATGTTGATTAAAACTGGAGATCTGAGTTGAGGGTGCTGAATTTGTGTTTGCATTGAGTCGACGAAATTTCTGAGAGTAAAACAAAAGTAAATACAATAATGAGACATTATTATCTGGATACAAATAAAATTTAGTATGCAAAGTAACTGAAAAATGGAATGATAAATGCTTAGTAGTAAATGTGTTTTAGATACTTAGCTTAAAACCACTGGATTACACGTTTCCTCCACCGTTTCCTTCAATATGAACATTCGATTGATTTATTCAATACATAGAAGTGATGTACTGACACAGTTGATTGATGGGTTTTGATTTTTGAAATTAGGCAGAAGTCGATTGAAAACAGAATCTGTCTGTACCAGCAACTTCAATTTACGAAAATAACCAATAATTTTCTGCAAGTCAAACCCGATTCTGTCAATATAATAAAACTTATGATACCAATAAGCCAAATATTCATCAGTAGATGTACATTGAGAGCTCTTGGTCATTATAACACTGGGATATATTTGCTATATCTGAAAATTCGATAAAGATTCATCTTGAAATTTATTTATCAGCTAATAAAATTGGATCTATAAATAGTTCCTATCCAAACTAGGTTGGTTACATCAGAACTGAGTACGAAATGATGATTTTGGTTATTAAATAATTTATAAGCCTATAAATTATTATTCATAGTATTTATGGTCAATCTACAAGTTATCACCTTCCTTGAGTATAACTTTTTGGACTTATAATTAGAGATCTCTTGAACACACAGATTTAAATTGAGTGAGAATAAATAAGTAGTCAACCAGATTCAGTGTAGATTTAGACTTATAATCAATAGGAAAAGACAATTGTGTCACAAGATAATATTAACAGGACGTAAAAAAGTTTGAAATGTGTTGGGCTTTAAACAACTTCTGAAACAATTTCTAGGGCGTACAACTGAAGCCAATGTTTACCAACAACAAAAAAGCAAATATATATTACACCAATCACTTTGATATGAAACTTTTTCATAATTAATTGTGATAAAACTATTTAAAATGTACTTAGCTAATACAGTCTGCTATTGAGTTGTATGATCCAAATATCCACTCATTTACACAACTCTCTCAGTTCCGGGACTAATAGTCCCGGACAATCAACTAATGTACAAGTAGAAGTTACTGAAACCAATTGTTCTTTTAAACATTCCTTGTTTCCTAACACAGAAAATAACTAATAAGACACAAGGAAATTAAAATCCTAATGTGAAATCAGTGATATTTTACAACTAGACATTAGAATTTTCCGCATTTATCTATATAACGTTGTAAGATCCTTTTCTACTACTCATCAATAACTATCAAAAGATTTAATTTTATGAGCTGTAGATTTACATATAAGGATCTCTACCTAGACAAAGTGATTATATGGATTATGTAATTACTTCATGCATAAAGATTTAGTCATATACTAAGGGTTGCTGAAATGTGGCAAAAATTGATGAAAAGAAATTAAGCCTGGTAAAATGTACGAATGATACTGAACTTTGGTAGCATTTACATAGCATGTACATCAGAGAAACCATATAAAAAATGAGGTTACCATACTTTAATACTAATATCGCAAAGGCAGAATACTACAAAAATTAAAATTAAAACTACTTTTCACTGAAGATTTGAGGAGTAAAATCTAATATGAATGATGTCAAGTTACTTTTACAGGAAAGATAGCTAATCTGGGAACACAAAGTAGGTAGTATTAATATATTAGGAGAGATCATTCATGTAATATATACCAAAAATGTAATCTATATTTTGTTGCTTGATGTCTGCACACAACGATAAACTCTTGTTAAGTCCACTGTTGACTATGAAAAATAATTGGAAGATCTGCAAACGACTTGAACAAAATTTTACAAAGTCAACATAGGAATATTCTCACCTCTCGAAGTTCTGGTTCATTGGCTCGCCACTGATCCAACAGTCCACGGAACACTCCTAGACGGGCGGCAACTTCCACATCACTCACACCTGCACACAACATATCTAGTGCAGCAATCTTCTTACTCAATGCATGAGGTGCCGAAGGAGCATTTGCTCGTGTTGGACGTCGAGTAAACTGGTCATCAGAGGGGGTGGACGAATTGTCAGGAGAAGCGGTTCGAGATCGGTCAGTGGGAGATTTAGGAGGAGTTTGAGACTGCTGACTAGTCTGGATAAAAAGCAAAATGCCGAATGATGAAAATTAACTTAAAAATCCATTCAGTCTAAAATACACAAAACAACTGTTTGGTCTGAACTAGGTAGAGTTTCGGACATGAGACAACAAGAATTTAACATATCAGATAACAAGCAACGAGAATCACCAACATTGTCTGTTGAAGCCGAAGCAATAATCAGCACGTTATACAAATCAACAACTTAAAAATTAATAACTAACCTTCAAAGAAATGATCCGTTTTCTCTCAGCACCAGTATAACCTGGCCAGTTTTCATCTAATTCTGATACCACAGACGGTATAAGGTAATATGCCGACTGTCTTCCAACACGACCCACTGACGACAATATGTCGGATATTTGGTCTTTCTGGGTATGAGATAGGCCATCACGAGACAACCGTAATAATAATTCGGGGCGCTGATAAGGCCGTAATGCCAGTATGTGAATAATGCGTTCTCTAAAATGTATATGGAAAAGTATAATATATAAATAATATGGTTTTAAAACACAATTGGGATGTCACAGTGCAAACAAAACTAACCTTCGAACGTAGGTACACATCTTTCATATAGTGACCGGCAATAATGTGCCTTGACATGAAACGGAAGTTATACACCAAACGTCACTAACAAAGCGTTATCCATATTAGGCGCACTAAACCCAATTATCACCAAACACATCATCCCTATATTTGAGGTAGCTTCCTTCATAATATCAAATTGAACAAGTACTTATGAGACCCCTGACCAAACCAAGGAGAATTTAAAAATATGGTTCACAAATTAGATACAATGTTACAAACTAAACCATATTTATGTCGAAATTAATCATATACTGTCTTCTCAAGTAGGTCACAACTGTCGAGGCATATCACAAATGACTTACAATAACCAATATTACTAAACACATATCAAAATATTACGCGAAAGATGGTACTTTAAAGCCAGTGGAACCCACGTGTACAGTACCATAGTGAAAAGGCTAACTTTGAACTAATTTCAAGAAAACAAAACAAAGCAAGGGTAAAGAACTTCTCACAGTACTTAAACAACTCCTAGAGTGTAATTATAATCAGAAAATTATGCGCACTTATGTGGTTGGTCAGCAACACCTATATCACATTAAAAAGAAGCTAGTGAAACTGATGCTTTTCACAAAAGTGAATCAGTTAAATACTTAACCTGATTATGACCGATAAGATCATCAACAAATAAAAGTCAGTCAGTCAACTACAACGTAGGAGCAGGCAGGTTAATATTCAAATCCATAAAACCTACAACTAGAAGTAAGAAGGCCTTACGGTACATGACCAATAACTTTATATTAAATAAAATCAAACGAGTTACGCTTCGGGAATTATAAGCTACTACCAAGTAATATAGTACTACCGGATTTACTCAGATATAATGTACACAGCTGTATGGTTTCAATACAAATGTATAATGTAGTAAGAACAATAAGATAGAAACCTACAGGGGAATGCCATGATAAACTTCCCAAATATAAAAGTTTTCAGTTAGATTGTTGGTTACGCACAACTAGGATTTGATCATACTATATAATATATATATATATATATATATATATAACAATGCACCACAAATGATTAATTTATATTTAAACGACGGCAAATCTTTATTACTTGAGATGTTATTGCGACTAAACGAAGAATGATCTGCAAATGGTAGACAAACGAGTCTTACCAACTAATATTGCACTAATAAAAAGTAAGTACTTCAACAGCCATTGATTCAGAGCCAAAACAATCCATTCAATGTAGAACTTCCAAACAACCACTACGGTATACTAGAGTGCCAACAGACTGAGATTACACGTACATTTTTCATGTGTATAAGCAAGAAGTAAACACACCTCAGTGAACGTGCCAAAACGTCTGGATTAGATAGTGGAGGACTGGGACCACAACCAACAGGATTCTGTGACTGAACTCGATTGGCTACGTTAGGGAAATCTATGTTCTGAGGTGAAATTTCATTTCCCTTTCCCTTCAAATTTACACCCTGATTGCCTTGTTTGTGAGTGGATTGAGATGCTGCTGTTCTAGAAGCCATGGATTTAGCAGATTTAATCTCTTTTGTCTGAGACTTTTTGTTTTCGTCTTCTAATTGTGTCATTCGCTCCTTAGCCGCTGAGAAGCTATCCTCCTTAGCATTGACCGTGATCCTGGAGACCATCCTTCCCAGACAATGAGTTGAAACACTTGAGTAAACGGCAGGTTACATAAGGAAAATTCCTTACCCTTTGGTGCGCAAGCAATTGAAAGATTCATCGTGAGTACTTGTTAGGCTTGAGGTACTGAATGTAAATCTGCTGCTGCTTTTCCCGACAGGAACAATAAATGACTACAGAGGTGAAATAATTATATAATAGAAAATTACTCCTTCGGACCCACTGAACGTAATGCTAAAGTTGTGGTTTCCCTTTATTAGTTAATCAACATAATACTTGGATAAAAACTTACTGAACTGCTAGCAAGTTGCTCAATATCCTTCAAGGCAGAATCAGTAAGACGAAAGTGAACTAGTTCCAGATCGTTATATGAAGAATCATCGAACACAAAACTAGAATCCTTCAGACAGCGGAGAGACATACCAAGTGCAGACGCTGCGGATAACGAAGTCAGCTGTAACCCGCACCCGCCTTTAACTCAAAACTTATAGCCATTGACGGATTCAAACAAAAATATAACAACTAATTTTTCAGAGTTATTTTGGTGTAACGATGTGAAGGCTAGCATCTATATATTATTGAAAAAAGTTTTACATATCTTTACTACATTCTGTTACAAGCTAGTCAGTTTCTTTGCCCTTGAATTATGCTTTTAGCGAACGGTTTCAGGTGTTCGGTGTCGTCCAGCTTGTTTTGACAAGCGACTCACTTTCGATGATCCGAACTACTGTAACAATCTTTTGGAATCAGAATGTTTTGAAGCAGATGATTAACCTCACCGAATGTTGTATGATTAGAGTTGAAGAACAGGGAGGATTTTAAAAATAAAAAGAATAATAATATAAAAATGTCCAAGATGGCTTGCCAAGACAGCTTAAAGGTAAGTATTTCTGACCGTCCTTGACTAACGTGAGTTATGTGAGGGCTTTTTGTGTATTTTCAGCGAACAGTCACCTCTGTTGTTCAGACTATCTATCAAAAAATGTCTAGGCTAAACGTCGCCTGAACGTTGAAGGAGTCACGGCTGCAGAAAATGTAGGTGTTATCTTTCTGCTAGGTTCATATAAAACACAACTCAGAACTTCATCATTTAGTTGAATAGTTACAGTGTGTAATTGTGGTCTACTGTGGTAATAGTCCATCTATTTTCGGTACCGATATCGTAGACCTAATTCCGAAATGTCAGATTTGTCATGATGTGACTGCCAAATCCATATGATCTTACACGGAAGCCACATCATAGTCTACACTGACTTTTTCTGTCTTGGCAATCATCGATATTATGTTCAGTACTTTTGAAGAACATATTTCGGCTAGGGATGAAGTAATATATCGAATGTGAGAAGATACGGGTTACACAAAACGACTATGTCTTCAAGTTTGAGCCATGCCATACCGATTCCTTGTTGCTGCGTTCACCATTGTTGACCTTCTCTTAGTGTTACACGTTGAACGTAAATCTTTTCAGTAAGTGTATTCTCGGCTTCAAAAGTCGTGTAATTAGGAATCAATCCGACTACAACGGAAATCTACGAATATTCGGCAAAGCAACTGACTGGTGGTTTTTTTAGAACAATGACATCAAGTGCTGATTTCGGCCGTGAATCGCTACAATGTTATGAAAAAGAGGCCATTAGACACTTGATGTATAGTCCTCTAGGTAACTAATAATGTACAGTGAGAATAATTTAAATTCATTTAGTTTGTTTCTTCGTATAATGATTCATCTTCGGCATTCGCTGTCGCCAGTTAGGACACCCAAGGAAGAATGCAAAGCGAAATTCATGGAGGAGTATTAGGCATCACAGAATTTGTTCCGGCTTTGAGTGTTATCTTGAGTTTCCGGCTTCGACTCAAAAATGGCCAGCTGAGATTATGTGGCTGCTTCAGTTATTAACTCACTCCTGAGAGGTATACAGTGACTTCCTGGTCTGTCCCAGCATAGAATGATGGGCAAGTCGTTTTGCTTCCGTAATTCCTTCTCAGCAGTAATCGAAAAGTGATAAGAGATGTTTATGGTTGACAGAACAAAAGTGTACACAGACAGCGATGAAGCTGTCTTACATTCAAATATTTGTTTTCTAGGTTTTGGTTTTCTGTGAAGTTGAAAGAAACATCATGACCTTTGCTAGGTCGTTGAAGATGAGATCTTGTTAACAATGAGTAGAAAGGTTCAGTGTTAAGTCACCAATATTGCAAACGCATGAACATTCTGTAGTGGTATTGGTTCTAACCACTTGACCCTCAAAGTTGAACATAGGATAACTGGGAAAATTCACAGTCAACTGTGGATACGGAGTGTAGATCAATAATGGTGAGCTAGGGAACAATCAATCGAAATGGCATAGTTTGATAATTAGGAGTATCTGAATTATAGTATAAACTAAGAATCCTAAAACTAACACAATTGGATCATGAAGTACTAGATAAGCACTAACGAATGTACTGTATTTAGAATTCGAAATCAAGCATTTAACAATTAAGAAAGAATCATTAGTTCATTCAAACACCACATATGGCTTGGTCATGCAGGCGTGGTCAGTCTATGTAACTTTTTGCCTTTTATATCCAATATTTTACTCTCTTCTCAGCCCAAATGTGTTCTTCAAAAGTTTTAGACGTCACATTGCTGATTGTAACAACAGAAAAAGTCGGTGTAGACTATGGTGTGGCTTTCATGTAAGATCATGTAGATTAGGTGGTCATATCATCCTAAAGTTTTAGTACTAGATCTATTATTATAAAGACAAAGACCAATGTCCTAATATCGAACTAGACCATGATTTCACAATTCCACCGTAATATGATGTCACTCATGGTCGGGAAAGTGCCATTCTTCAACTAAATGCAATCTATAGTATCATATGTGAACGGAGGATAAATGAATGGTAGCTACCAAAAATATTTATGGACTATTATTATACATATTCTTATGACATTATTATTAAACAAATATATTTTACATATTTACATTCCTTTCAATATAAGCTTTCATTTGAGTCGTTAATTTTTATTATACGTTTTACTGTTCTTAATTTATTCCCGATCCATTATTTACAGTTTATCACCTGACTTGGTCTTATATAACTGTTATTTTTTCATTTCATTGTGTTGTAGATCATTACCGTAAATGATCTGTGTCAAATGATTGGGGGCTTACTCTAGTTGGATGGGAATAGTGAGATCAACCAGCTAACGTCGAAATCACAAATCACGGTTAGTACTTGACGTAAATTACCCTTTCGTCGTATCAAAATACTATGGATGCGTTGATGACCGTGCGACAAAACAACGTTAATAAAGAAATATGTCAATAGTAGTAGGTAAATGCAAAAAAGTGTGACCACTGCTTCATGGGTCAGTCCATGAAACGCATTAGCTGTTTTTGACCTTGATGAAGATCGATGAACTATTTTATATTCAATGACCCGACTTCCCAATGACATTTCACTGGCCCTACATTGCAATACATCCTGGTCTGCTTACATATGAATTATATATGTCTGAATTATAATGTACATACAAAGGAGGCTGATTATTGTGTTGTGAACTCAGTGGGCAGAGAAAGGTGAGAAGCTGTTGCGGTGATTGTTGTTATATCCTCTTATTTGAACCATTACAATTCTTACGACTGGAAGCAAGGCAATTAAGACTGGTAAAAGTAGAGATTTATTAAACCTGAAACATGACGATCCTAGTTGAAAATATACTCACTTATATTGATTGTACAGCTAGTTTGCTTATTAATTAGAACAAAAGCACATATCTGAAAAATATCCTGAATTCTAACAAACCATATAATACATATATCAGGCTGAGCATAGTTCATACTAATCTAAGACCAGAATGAGGTAACTTGAACAAACACTCCACTTAAATAAATTAATGTTATAACTAACAAATAATACAGAGGAAAACAAATGTTACGCAACACAATCATCACATTAGAATAAAAATGGAAGTGATATTGGACAAAAATCACAATGATTACAAGAATGTCATTTTGCCTTTTCATCCTATTATATCAGTTGCATAGAGTTTAGACATGAATGTAGAGGAGATATTGAATGTAAAATTATATTTGTGAAAGTCTCATAATAATTAAGGTCAAAATGATCAATAAATTTGTTCCCAACTATTATCAAACCACGATAACGTGTTGAATTTGGTTTACAATGACATTGTAGGTTAGTTTCTATGACATATGTTTAACTTGTGTTATGCACGCATTAAACGATGGTCATATGAATGATGAGTTAAACACCGCTATCATAGATGATCAGAGAATTTTCTAGATGAAACTCAAGTTATCTATGTACTAATCTGTTAATTCATTTGTATAGATTCTGTTTCATTATTTTGTGAACATTTCGATGATTTTTTTAATGACCGATTATTCTTATGATCAAACACTGAGCATGCATTACTAATGTAATGCAATGTGTACTGTGTAAAGAATATTATACGTGAAATTGTAATTCGAAAGATTATTAATTGTATTTCTATTGTTGAATCAGTAGATTCATGTAATGTTGTATTTTTAGGTCTTTCTTATAACTCATTGTTATATAGTTCATTGCTCCAGATTTACCATGAACTGACTAATTCTTCATTACTCCTGTTATTACTATTTATGACTAAGTTATATAAACATTGTTTTCCCTTAGTTGTGTTGCTGTGTGATTATTTGAAGTATATATTAATGTGTGGGTTTTGAGTTATGATTGAATAAAATACAACAAAGAACTGTTTTCTGATTGACCAGTGGGTTTGAAGAGCTTTAAAAATCAATGGGCGTTATCGTTTTGAATGTGATGTTTTAGTTGATGTATCAATTGCTTAATAAAAGATCACTGGTTTCAGTTCGAATACGGACAACTTAAACGATAATTGGACTACTGAGAGATCATATAACTGCTTTTTTATTATTATAGTCTGATTACACGGGACTCAATGCTATTAAAACAATATATTTTTCAAACATAATAGTTGACTGAATCCAATGTAACTCAATGTAATCTACAAGATAAGTAGAAGGTTGATAAAGGTAGTTATATTGCATCTTCTAAACATTTCCAAAGCACTAGCTATACATCTGCGGCAACCGGAAGTGTGTGTCCAAAAGATATTGGTACAAACTCTTCTTCTAATATGGTCATAATGTCTCATAATTTTCTTTCTTCTTCATACTTTTATTCCTTCATATCAATCTACTTCCTTTTATATCTTCTTGTGGTACTTGTATGAACTAATGATTCCTTGGTGCTGGATTACCTACTGATTACGGATTTGAAACACAATACGTTCATTTGTACTCATCTAGTCCCATTTACTGTAAATTTCACTGTTTCGAAATCTCAGCATGGATTCGAAAAGCTCGTTTGGCTTTTGCCAACTTATGTCACCTATGGAGAAGGCGAGATATCCGTCTATCAATTAAGGGACGAGTATACTGAGCGGCAGTTCGTTTTGTCCTACTTTACGGCTTCGAAACGTGGTCATTAATAGTAGAAGGTACTTGTAAGTTACTAGTATTTGGCTACAGATATCTTAGAGATATTGCTCGCATCTGATGGAATCACCGGATAAGTAATAGCGAGGTTAGACTCAGGGTATTAGGGAATGATGGCAAATCAGTTGATGAGGTTGTGAATCTTCATCGACTGAAATGGTAGAGCCACGTGTTACGTATGCCTGAACATCGATTACCGTGACGCGCAACGCTGACTAGTGTTGGGGATGGTTGGAAGAAAGTTAGGGGTGGCCAAACCAAAACGTGACATTATTCCTTGAAATCACTAACTTATGGTCTGATTCATGTCGGTAGATGCAAACTACTTGTTTGGGGTCCGTGTGACTATAGTTTGAGACTGAGTGGCATTGCTCAGAATCGATCATAATGGCGTAGTTGTATACACTCTGTGTCTTCTCTTAAAATTGCTGTTGTTGTAGTGAACAGAACACGACTGGGGACAATCGAACGTATTAAACACAGCATTACGAGACTCGCTAATAAAATCTAACAATCAAAGTAAATGCTTAATTTGCAAAATGTCCATGAATCGTCTCAAAATGACTCAGACTTCAATAGTTCTTGCATTATCATACAAATTTCATTTTGTTTCGATTCTTTACTGTTCGATCCTCTTATCTGTCTGCTGCCAGATCTTCTGTTCACGACTAACATCATATACTATTTATGTCAATATAAGTAGCACACACCACACTGTCACCATGTCTAGCAGAAGTCTATTATCACCATTATTGTAATGTTTATCATCTTGAAAAAAAACATTTGGGGTCGTACAGCTTTGAAGATGAATTTACCAAAAAAAACAAAGAGAACTCTTCACAGAGCCAATCTTTCTTATTTATATTTCACTGCATCTATTCTGTTTACTTTCAAAATGTCTATGCATCATTTGGCATGAAATAAATTTAATGCAAATGTTTTAAGAAATTTATATGGTTTTCATAGTTTATCAACGAATAGAAAAGTATCTACATTAAGAGGTAACCAAATAAGAATTAGGGTTGAGGTTATTCAATTCAGAGGGTGTGTGTGTATGTATGTGTAGGTGCATGATGCTGACTTGTCTATTTGTTGAATAATTTATTTTATCATTGTTTAACATTTTCATACCAAAGATAGTTGTTTTGGGACTGCAATTGATCAGTTTCTTACTGACATATGTGCAGCCTGTACAGATTGTCTCAATATTGCCTTAGGTCATAAGCTTTATGAGCAGAGATGGATAGAGACTAGCGGTGGAGTCATGATTGCGCGTTTCATCCTATTTGGGAGTAGTCATCTGGATGGACCTGCATCCCAGTGTTGATGTCCACTCCGGGACTCGGTGACATTTGAGGTGAACGGTACTGGGTTCGGATGCCGGAATAGATATTAACTCTAGGATGCAGGCATATCCGGATAACGAGTCCCAAACGGGACGAAATGCGCGTCCCAGATTCTACTGGTAGTCACTATCTCTCTGTTTTTGCTTCTTTAATAATTATACTACTTACTAATATCAGTAATTTACGGCATTATTAATTATTTCTAGCACTTGACACATTGCTTCTTCGTTATTACGTGTGATTATTTGATGATCAGTGATGTTTAATTTATTTCTGACAGCAATTCTACTTTATTAACCATTTTAACAGTTACATTTATTTTCTATACATGATTACTGATTATTTATTTGTTTGTTTATAACAGTTTCCAAAATTTATGTGTTTAGTTCCCATTTGGATTTGTTGGCTATAAGTGTTCAATCGATACAACTAAAGATTACGAATTAGTTTATTGCATTTCGGCAAAAGATTCTTTTGTATTTGTTTCAGAAAGTACCTCTCATAAGTATAAACCTGTTAGACAACTTATAAGTTGTCATTTTTATCAGAATGGGTTTTGTGGAGATCTTTAGAAATTTCACTGGTTGAAATCATGAGTCTTCAGTAAGTTCCTATCTCCCAACAGACCTGGTTGAACTCCACTGGTAACAACTTCTCACTAGAAATCCAGGAGTGTCTCCTGAATATTCACTGCTGAGGAGTCCCATACTGGGACGAAACGGCCGTCCAGTGCTTCCAGATTTTCCATGGTGGTCTAGCTTCAACTGACTCATGATTTCAACCAGTGAAATTGTCATTTATAAAATACATTATTACTAATGTTGTTATTAATATTAATACCATTCTACAGAAAAATCTTTTGTTTCATTAATAAGCTTTAGGTGTGACTTAACCATTTCGTTTGAATCATTAGTTTGATTTGAAAGATACTCTTTAAATAAGCAAGATATACTTCTAAGAGAGATAAATTATAATTTGATTGTGTTATTATTTAAACTGAATCTTTTTATTATTGTTAATCGGCTTATATATTGTCATATGATGTTTAATTCACAGAAACATCGTTCCGAGATTTTGGCACATCTATATTATTGCTTCAATCTACCAAGATTATTTATGTGAAAATAATGATAGAAGTAAACTTGAAGTTTGTTATATTTACAAAAATAACTTCCTAATGACTGTTAACGGAAATGATGAGTTTCAGTTGAAGAAGTTTTACAAATCAAATAACAATAACAATAGTTTATTATCAGCATTATATCATTGGTAATCATTCCACTTATTTCATTAAAGATCCATCAATGTAAATAGTAAGCGATAACTAGTTACTGATGATACTCTCCTGTAAAGTGAACTGTCATTTATTTCAAAACCATTTCAAGATGATCTTGGTTAACTTGATTCATCATAAGCAATTTCAATGTATTCATGTTGATGGTCAGCGACGGGTAAATAAGACTTATTATCAGTGTTAAAGGTAATACATCAGTTCTTTGATAATTTTGTATTATAAATGGTAATAATAATCATAAAATTATTGTTGTAGGTAATTATGAATACACACTTTATAAAGTGAACTAATAACACAGTTTTATGTAAACAGTTAACAAGAATTCTTTTTGATTGAGATCATGAACCGATTGATGTTAGACTACCATTGAAAACTTGAAAGCACTGGATGGCCGTCTATCCTATTTTTGGACTCCTCAGCAGTGCACATCAACTCAAGTAAACATCTTCAATGCAGTTTCGTTCTGCATAATTCTTTGTGAACCAACTAAACGTTAGTTATTTTTTAACTAAATATTAATCGTTACGGAAAATCCGACTGCGTATTGATTAAAATCCTAAATCAATCAATTTCGAAATTTATCCATCATTCAATTGCTTCTTGTGTACTATTCCATGTTACTTGAGATATGAAATCAATCTGAATTGTATTTAAACATTTCTTTGGTTTATATATCTGTGATGTGCGCTACTTATATTGATATAAGTAGTATATGATGTTAGTCGTGAACAGAAGGTTTGGCAGCAGAGAGATAAGAGGATCGAACAGTAAAGAATGGAACCAGGATGGAATTTGTACGAAAATGCAAGAACAATTGAAGTCTGAGTCATTTTGAGACGATTCATGGACATTTTGCAAATTAAGCATTTACTTTATGATTGTTAGATTTTATTAGCGAGTCTCGTAATGCTGTGTTGAATACGTTCGATTGTCCCCGGCCGTGTTCTGTTCACTACAATCCTACTACTAACGATAACATAACAAATGGACATTGAAGGAATACATTCAAATGTCCAGTGGAAAGTTGAAGATAAGATATCATTTTACTTATAGATAAAAGTGGGTACTAAAAAGGTAACAAATTTTTAAAGTAGTAAATAAAGGAAAACCCATAATTAATCAAGGAAATTCTGATCATAGGAAAATATGTAAATGTCATCATTCAAACTGTGTTTGTATGCATAAATCCATTCATGATATCAATTTAAACTCAACGATCTCCTCAATCCTATACTGATAATTATCATGTTTTCACTAATGACTAGCTTCAAGATGGAGTTCCGAGAATTCTAGTAAGAAGCCATGACCAGTGGAGTTCAACTGTATCTTTTGTGAGGCAGTTACTGAAGATAATAGAAGATGGTTGCGCAATTTCATGAATTGGTTAAAGTTAGAAATTAACACCATTGGTTACCGGTTCAGTGGTCTAGAGGTTATTCATTCTTCATGCGAGACCTAAAGCCCTTGGTTCGAGTCCCTCTAATGCGAGATCGTGGGTGAGCAGTGTTGATGAGTCCAATGGTAGGAAGAAACGGCCGTCCAGTGTTCCCAGGTTTCCAATGGTAGTCTAACATTAATCCAGTTATGAACTGTATTTAAACATTTCTTTGGTTTATATATCCTTCGGTGACAGATATTGTTGTTATAAGCTTTTTCCCATTAATACATTTCTTGAATGTTTAGAATCTGCTCTTTTTTCCTTCAAGACATAACCTACATTTTCAATTCCATAAACAACAGTAAATCAAAAGTTACTATAAACCTGATTGATATAAATAAGGACGACTTTTTCCAATAAATATTTAAATCATTGAATTTATGAGTCGATATTAATTAAACCACTATAGAAAACCTTGGAAACACTGAATAATCATTTCATCTTAGTACGAGACTCCTCAATAGTACACATACATGATTCTATTTATGGGATTGTCAGTAAATTCAACTATCAAATTATTACAATCTCAAACCCCTCCCCTATTTTTTCTCTGAAAATATTTAAATCTATGTCATTTATATTTAATAAATAAAAGTACAATAAATGATCACCTTTAATTGTTAGGTACTTATAATACTTGTCTTTTAGTATTTCAATTTTTTACCTTAGAAACTAAGAATAAACAGTCACATGACTTGGCATACTTTACAATTTTAATCGGATATTAGATTTAGATTTCTTATAATTGAAAAGTATGAATAGTGTAGTTGAATATAATTGAACACATTCATGAATTTTGTCCTTTTTAAAATGAGAAAGATACATTTTTGTAGGTATTGTTACCAAGGTTTGATTTGATAATTTTGAATAAATTGAGCATTAGATAGATTGTTTCATTGTATGTATGAAGAAGTAGCTTAAATTGAGTGACGAAACGTCAGAAAATCTAATTTTACTACTCATTTGGATATTACAAGTATATACATTATGGGTGTCAACATTAACTTCTAATCTCTTTTGATATATTGTAGTGAATGAGAATACACAAGTGGAGACAATCGAATGTATTTGAATAAAAACATTACAGAATCTCTTAGTAAAATCTGAGAATTGGACAATAAATAGTTCATTTGAGAAATGTTAATCAATTGTCTCAGACTTGATTATTCCTTCATTTCTACACTAATCATTCTCTGTTCCCGTTCTCTTCTCTTCAATCTTCTTAATCTTCTGTCACCAGGTATTTCACTTTTGATTGATGATAAATACTACTTACATTTGTCGATATCGGTGGCACACAACACATTTACATTTTACAATATTATTATTAACCCATTCGTTTTAGTTGTTTGGATCTTTCCATTGACGTCGACAACTGAAGTTCATCAGTTTCTTTCAAGGTATGTGCATCCTGTGCATATTGCCTTAAGTTACAAGCATTGTAAGCAGAGATGGATAATGGCTAGGAGTAGAATCCAAGAAGAGAATTTAGTCCTATTCGAGACTCGTTCAAGAATTGATGTTAACTCTGAAATGCTGGTACACTCAGTTGACGAGTCCCAAACAGGACGAAACTCACATCTTGAATTCCACTGCTAACCACCATTCAACTCTGCTTAGATTTATTAATAATACCGTACCGATTTGTTGTAAAACCTCCTCTAAACCATTTGTTATTTCATCTGTTTTAAAATTATCTATAATTTTCACTCAACTTATGTAAACTCTCTTCAAATCTTCAATAATTATTGCTTAATACATCTTGTTGTCTTCATAACGATGTATACATACATAGATTACTGATAAACTTTGTCATTTCAATTTTCTTCTAGAATTAGTCCATAATTTCAGATTATGTCATCATTTGACGTTAAGTCTCAATACAAATACAGTTGTAAGCAGATAAAGTGAAATCACAGAACGTTTAATGAATTCATGTTATTCTGCCTTGATTACCATTATAACTTAATTCAGAATAGGTGAATGCATGACTTGATTTCTTTGGGAATTCATATTGTCAATATTAAATTTTGTCTAGTTCTGTTACTACCCTGGCACTGTTCTGATATATTATGGTTACTTAATCCAGTGTACATATGTCACAGATTTAACATTCCTTATGACCGCCTCTCTTGTTGGTTGACTAAATGAGCCCCACTTTGAGACATGTGGGAATTTTTATTGAGAACGATTTTATAAATCAGTATTGTTACTCGACCTCTCAGTAGGTCTTGTATTACTGAATGAACTATCAAAACAAGCTTCATCTAATACCTTTCATTACATTATCAGAAGAGAATTTTTCTGCGTTGTTTCTTTCTCACTCTACACAAAGCCTTTCATAACAAAAAATATAATTCCTTTAAATAAATCAACATTAGAATGGAAACACACATTGAAATATGATGAGGAAAAGGGACATATCAATAATTCTGAAGCCACATTATTTGCTGATACTTTCACTATAATCTCCAATCATCATCTTTGTGTAATAATATGCATCGGGTTTAATTGCAATCGTAGTATACTATTAGTAATAGTGCTGTGAACGAGAACACAGGAGGGAACAACCGAAAGTATTTAAATACAGAATTACAGAATCTCTTAGTAAAATCTGAGAACCATACGGTTAATTCTTCATTCACAAAATGTCAATCACTTGTCTCAGACTTCATTGTTTCTTCGTTTTCACACCAATCTGTAATTGTTCTCTTTTCTTCAATCTTCTTAACTTTCTGCCGCCAGGTAAAACATTTTCTGTTAATGATACATACTACTTATATCTATCGACATCAGTAGCACACACGTCAATATTTCTTCTTATTTATATTTCCTCCTTTTTTTGTGTGTATGTGTTTTTGGAAATGTGAAATGTCGTATCTTTTACTATTAGCTAGTCATGGTCAACACTCCATGTTTAGCTATGGGAATTTAGTGATTATTTATGAATATGAAGAAGAATAACCGTATACTATCGTTTCTTAGTCGACAAGGTTCTCTTAAGAATTTTAAAACAAGCATGATTTTCATTCTATTTGTAAAACAAACTACACTAAATTGACTGACTAATGGACTAATTTAGCCAGCGATACAGTTTTGTGGTATGTGATACTGATGTCGACAGATATAAGTACTATGTGTCATCAATCGAAAGTGAAATGTCTGGTGTGCAGAAGGTTAAGAAGATCGAAGAAAATGGAACAAGAGCAAAAAGAGGTTGGTTTGAAAACCAAAGAACAATTAATTCTGAGACGATCGACTGATATTTGTAAAGAGAACAGTCAAGTTTGAGATAATTGATAGACACTATGCAAATTAGATATTTACTGAATGGTTCTCATATTTTACTAAGAGATTCTGTAATTTTGTATTCAAATACATTCGACTGTCCCCGTTTGTGTTCTCATTTACTACAGTTTGACTTCATATATGTTTCAAATAACAATCACTCAGTTAGCTGTTCGACTCCGACTAGACTAAATCCATTATTAACCATTATTTCATGAGAAACAGCATTAGTTTACTTGGTATGAATGATATTTTGTAAACGATATCATGTTCATAAACCGGTGGGCATAGTTGAAAACTTAGGTGAAGTAACAAACCGACTACTAGTACTTATGGAAAGTCGTTATAAATGGAAGTGTAATGAGTAATTTTTTGTATGGACTAATAAAAGCCAGGAGCAGCTAAATCAAAAATGGTCCATGAAATCATTAACTGTTTGATTTAGCAGTGTTGGAAGATGTAGATCAGCTAGTTCGGATCCTATCAACTATTCTACCCAATAGTTGGATATTGTGGGTGATATGGTTCAGAATAATTCAGAACGACGCTCAATGTATCTCGGCCCAATAGGAGTTTTAGTAGCTTATTGGGTCTGAGTTCCACAAAGACTTTTAGTTTTCACATGGTTGCAGGTAATTCTTGTTGACGAGAGCTAACTAGCAAAAAACCCACGTTAACAAGGGCTTCTGCAAACCACCTTCAATCGCGTACTACAGTAGTAGTCTATTTATATAATTTCGAAAGATTTAACAAGTTGACACTTTTTGGCTTTATACTACTTAAATATCGTTACCTTTTTCATCAATATTGTTTGGTCTTTTAATTGATCAGTTCATTATTCAATGCTAATCTTCGTATTTTAAACACTTATCAAAGTATATCGTTTATTTATTCCAATCAGTTTAAACAATTGACAGAAAATTGAACTGTATCATTCACGTCTGACTACTGTGTTGATGATATGATACAGTCAATTTTAACATTAGAGGTTAATTAGAGTGATAGGTTCCCGTCAGATTTTAAAATGATCAAATAAACATTCCTGCATACATGGTGACTATAAAATATTGTCTATAATATGGACTTTTACAGTTGAATTCATGAGTCAACTAAAGCTAGACCACCATGCAAAACCTGGAAGCACCGAACGGCCGTTCCATCCTATTATGGCACTCTTCAGTAGTTCGCATCCACGACTCTGCCCGCGGGACTCGAATCTGAGACCTGCGGGTCTATACGCGCGAACCCTTATCCTCCAGACTACTAAGCTGGCATCCAACGATGATAATGTCTAACTTCAACCTCTTTTGATAATATAATATAAACAACATAGTCAATTGGTAAGTATTAAACCTGTTTAAAGTATTATATTTAATCATAATAATAGTAATAATAATAATGACTTCTTTTAAATAAGCAGATTAAAACAAAGTATGTTAAACAATGAACACTTATGCAAACAAATGAAAAGTCTTATAGCTAAACAATAGTTTCATCAATTGTCAACCATAGAATGTAATAACACAATTCGAAATGAAACCCAAAAGAAGACAAAGATGTAAAATAAAATATAGAAGCCACAATACAGCATTGGATTGATCAATTTGACAGGTATACTATAATTATTTATATCTCTCTTGTTACTAACGCACAGTATGTATGACATATATTGCATAATCAATTTAATGTAATCGTAATCCTTATGTAATAGTTATTACAATCTGTAAACTATTGATGAAACATTCTCATTAAAAATGAAACAAATAAGTCATTATCATCATCATCATCATACTGTATTCTGTATATGGAAATGATACATAAATTAAATAAGCGAGAAAAAAGGTACGAATGGAACTATCTTTTCTCCTTCGAACAATAGGGATTATGAAATAGGTGTAAGGAGATAGAAATAAAGAAAACTCTATAAGCAAACAATAAACATGGTTCATAAATAAAATAATCATGTAATGAATTCTCTCCAACACCATGAATATAAAGTATGAAAATGTGGAAATCTAGTAAAGTATGTATGTGTGTGAGTGTGTGTGCTTGTGTGCGTTTATGTGTGAGTGTGAAAAACTTCACGACAACTTTCTTGTGTGCCATATCAAAAGTTAATAGATTAAAAGGAAATGTATTCATGAATAATAATTTTCATTTTGTATGATAAGATTTGCACTCTGTCTGTTGAATGAGCAAAGAAAAATGTTATTTTTAATGAATAAGCGTATATTACTAAGTAAACACACACACACATACACATACGGACACATAGACATAGATACCTAGTTATTAGGCATTAGTACTACTTGGGATAGGTATTATATTTGGTTCATTTGTTGGTGTTAATTTCAATTGTGAATTCGTTGATGATGACCAGCCTAGATATTGTCTTCTTTGTGCTGCTTCACGTGTAGCTTGTACAGCTGCTTCATTAGCTTCACAGAGTTCTTTAATTACACTATCTAATTCACTTAAATATCGACGTGAATCATCTTTTGTCACTCGTATTTTATTATTAGAATTTAGTACAGAGTTATTGATGGGACTTTGTATCGATTCACTGTTGTTGTTGTCGTTATTGTGGATGGTAGCATTATTATTGTTTACCTCTAAGGATCTACGGGGAATAGTCTTTTCAGCTCGGAATACTGAATCTACTTTAACTGGTAACGAAATTGGTTTAACAATGCTGTTGTTCGTAGTTGGTGAACATGTTGACAATGTGCAAGATGACGAAGAAGAAGGACTAGAAGTAACATTTGTATGTTGTTGCTTTAATGTTGGATGAGGTCCAGATAGAAATAATGAAGCTGAACTAGATTTGGAGTTGGTAAAGTGGGAAAAGTTACTTGGAAGATGTTGTTTCTGTTGTTGAGGATCAGGAACATCTGAAAAAAAGTAACACAATATTATCAATTACCAATGAACAGATGAATAAAATGAAGCTATTATTGTGGTGAATACTACTCACAAGTTTGCTTGTAAGTAGTATGTAGAGGTACACCGCGTGAAATTCGCCACAGCCGACAGTTGGGAAGAAGTGTTTTATAAAGTCAGAAGGCACAGCGTATGCAGGATTTTGTAGAGACCGGAGGAGAAGCGAGAGAAGACACTACTACGAGTAAGAAGTTTATTCATTCAGGTGGATTTGAGTTATTACATTATTTTTATGGGACTTATTTATTAGAGTGTTGTCAAACTGGATATAAACATGAATATTCATTTAGTATGGGTGGTGCTTTGGGGAAGAATATTGAATTTCGTGGTTCACACGACGGACTAACTTCAGTTGGATAACCTACCAGAAACCGAGGAACATTCGAAAACTATTACATCCTGGTATGGAACATAACAGCAATCTGTATCCTAAACAACACACAGAAATTTAGAAGTCTTGAATGCGATCCTCAGTGAGGATATCGATGCGCACTGTTGAGGAGCTCCAAACTGGGACGGGACAAATCTCCAATACTTCATGATTTCTAATGGTTGTCTAGCTTAGATTAGTTCGAGAAGTAAATTGCAAAATTCAATATTCTCAACAAATCTTTTGCAACTTCTGAAAAGTGGTGTAATGTGAAATTTTAGTTTGACAATATTAACGAATCCTCATTGACACTTTTGTATGATAGCTGCAATGTTGTAAGAGTATTAACTAATTGCTCGTTTTATGTAATTTGGCGTCTTGAATTCTAATTCTGTATCGGATGAAGAGATTGTGTTCAGGCGGCTAGGACATAAACTGTGTATATCTATCCACTACCCAGATTGATATGCAATGTTTGTTGATATAGGAGTAAATTGAAAGAAGCTAGAGGTGGTGAAACCAACAAGTATCTTTTAAAACATTAGTTGTTGAGTTGAGCTATGTAGATAGGCATGTATTTTATTATTTATTTGAACACATAAACATTGGTACAAGAAGGCACCAAATAGATACGCGCCACACAAATCATTCGATTTGTGTGAAAGCTAGGATACTGCCCGGGTGCTCGAACCGAAGCAGGTGGTTTCCTTAAAGGGCCACACCCGGAGCCCTTGATCTAACGGTCTAATCCACAAGGCAGTGTAACAACGTAAGGAGAAGCAGTCCCATGGTGCCCGGTGACCAACGATTGGTTCATACGCCATTTATTCCTTCAGGATACTGGAGCATATGTGCACCATTGGTTTGAAATCAGGGTTTTCCAACTCCCCTAGGTGGATCCTCCATATCAATCAACCCGCTTAAAGCGCCGAACACTCGCCTTTCGTCCTCTCAATTTCGTAAACAACAATAATGCCGCGAGAAGGACTTCCCTGGCAGTGGTACTATGTATGTACCAGGCTGTACCAGGTCATTTGGGGTCTTTAGATAAGCATAGACTACCTAGGTGGGGTATACGCGATTATATTTCGAGATGTTGGCTCACGTAAGCCAGAATTAGTCATATATGCATTCAGTTTTTGTCTGGAAATACTCATACAATTGTCATTTCACTAATTCATTCTATCATCTAGAATCATATTGTCCATGTCTAAACCTTTCTATCATCATTGATAATGTTACTGCTTTTACTAAACTCTGGGATTGACTGCCTTGATAATTTAATTTCACTGTGCTAATTTAATGTAGTAGCTGAGTAAATAATCATTTTTGTATTACATAACCTTTTTTTCTTGGGTCTATACTGTGTCCAGTGTTTATATTTGACTGAAAAATGTCTAATGATATCAGTATTTCATATTGAATGTTATTTTACCAAAAAGATTAGTCAGTTCTTAACTTCGGTAATTTTTTAATTTTAATTTTACTCTTGATATTCTCAAAGAATATTAAGTAAGAGTTCAACAAAATGAGTATCAGAAGGGTTTTGAGGAGATTGTAGTAATTTCAATAGTTGAGATCATAAGTCAATTGAAGCTAGACCATCATGGGAAACCTGAAAGCACTGTACGGTCGTTTGGTCCTATTGTGGGAATTCCCAGCGGTGAGTATCCACCACCACGCCCAGCGGGATTCGAACCCAGGTCCTATCAATCTCGAGCATGAGCGCTTAACCATTAGACCGTTGGGCCGGCCGGAATCCAACGGTGTTAATGTCTAACTTCAACTAATCCGCAAAATTAGGCGACACATCCACCATTGTCATCAGTGAGTTACTATCTCACAACTGAACTGGTTGAACTCCACTAGTCACTGCTTCTCTCTAGAACTCCAGGATATACATCATGAACATCTTCAACAAAATGATACTAAATGCAAACAATCTATGAATATTGTGAATGTTTGTAATAAGAAAAGAAGATGTAAACATTAACTATATAATGTTTTATACAATTTCAAATAGTTAGTTTCATCATAATAAAAAAGACATGTACGAATGAATCACAGAATGTACACAGTACCTGATAAAAGATAAAATGTATAGAAAAATGTCTATATTCATGAAATCAGAAGGAAGCACCCTACTGAGCTGATATCTCTATTTATTAAGGTTAGTCACTAAGTGACATGTTATAAGGAAAAAGAAAGAAAACAATCAGACTCTTTCTGAAATTGGTAACACTTTTACAAACTAAAATCTTCACTGATATTCGAGACTATATTACCACCTACCTTTATATATAAACAAATCATTTTCTCTATCGTCTATTATAAGAAAGCATAGAGTAGCATAGTTTATTAATGAAAAGAAAACTAAACATTCACTTTGGGATGTAGGTACATTTAGCAGATGAGTCCCAAATAAAACGAAACATGAGTTTTGAATTCCAGGGCCAGCTACATTCCATTTATTCTATGTAAACTTGTATCATAATGGTTATTTTAATGCTAACCGTATAGGATATTCAAAAGTCTAACTAAAACTAATCAAATTTCAGTCAAAAATATCAACAATGAGATCATTCAAACCATTTCAAATTGAATTAGTTATCTGTTGAGTTTGTAAATAATTGGGCTTTGAAAATTTGGTTATATAAAATTATATGAAAGTATTTTGATTGAGATCATGAATCGATGAATGCTAGACTACCATTGAAAACATGAAAGCACTGAATAGCCGTTTCATTCTAGTGTAGGACTCCTTCACGATCCCACACTGATATATGAAAGTAATTTGATTGAGATTGTAAGGCAATCAATGCTAGACCACCATTGAGAACCCAGAAGCACTGGACAGCCTTTTCATCCTGGTATTGGACGCCTCCAAAACCCCAAAACCCCAAAACTCCATTGATATGTGAATGTATTTATGATTTTTGAAAAATAATTTTCTACATATTGTATATCACTCGAAGGTAATTTATAATCTAGGAATGAAAGACGCTGTCACGTTTAGGATCAAACAAGACCAGTTCGAAGCGATAAATACCTCATGCTATATATTGAAAATATATTAACGTTGAAACTGTGGCTTACATTTTGATTCAATAGCTCAATAAGGGCACTGTACGCTCCTTGCAATTTCATTGTTGTGAAAAGTAAGCTATCACTATTGAAAAGTTTTAAACTATTGGTTTCAAATCTCGCGAGGTGGGATCGTAAATGCACACTGCTTAGGAGTTCCATAATAGAAAGAAACGGCCGTCCAGTGCTTCCAGGTTTTCCATGGTGGACTAGCTTCATTTGACTCATGATCTCAACTATTAATATTAAGAACTAATTGTTTATTATTCAATCCAGCCTGTGTTTTTCATGGGATTTTACTTGATACCTGTTCGTAATGAAAATTACCTTTAAATTATGTGAAATCTTTAAAAAGAAACCTTGGTAGATGATTCAGAGTATTCATATGAATCGTACAATCTTGTATATTTGATATTGTTGAAAGTACGTCAGGATAATCATCAGTGTATTGTAGCAGTAGTTATTAGTAAAGAAACTAAAACTTTACTCAGTGAGTGACATTTAGAACTGCATCTATGCAAAAGTCAAATCGTTGAGGCATAACTTTGATATTTAATAGAGAAGTTCGTTGAGAATAAGTTTACATTCAATTTTAGGGTTGGGTTTACGTAAATCGATAATGCAAACAGAAGAAATAGTAAAAAGTGATCGAAATATTTCACCGTGAACATGGCGATCTCGATTGTTGCTAAAGGTATATGGTGCTTGTCATTATCTTGTTTGCCAACACTGTAGAAGAATGATTCTTACTGAAGTACTTATATAGGAAAATGGGTTTCGAATGGTTTTGACCATCATTGTGAGTGATCACAAAATCCTAAGAATAACTGCTTGGCCATTTTTATGGGTTAGTCCTACTTTGTTTTAGCCTTACCGTCAGTGATGGAAATTCATGGAGTAAGGTAAGGTGCAGCACTTTTATGAAAAGGTAGCATCGCTGAAGATGCTATTTTTTTGAAGGAAACAAATTAATACCGTTACAATCGACTACAGTCAGCAGTACAATTCCGCCTCCCCCTGAACTTTAGCCGATGCGTTTAGTTTAACGCATCCAGTCAACCTGTTTGTAATAGTAGAACTAAAACGGAATAAATACTCTAACCAATATAGCTTGATTGGGTGATCACAATAGACAAATCGGATCAGCAATCCAAAGTAGTAGCTATGATCAGGTAAGCAAGTGATCATCATTATGGCTATTATGTTTACAGCTTAGTATAAAAACATTCAGTTGTGATAACTTGTTTGTACTATTAACAATGTTCTTACTTAAATAACAAAAAAAATAACTGGAACTTCCAAATGAGAGTTTAATCCCCATGTGTAAGGCAAAAAATTATGTATTTTTGAAAAAAAGAAGACTTTCTATTACAGTCCGCTATTTCATATATATGGTTACCATTGACATCATAGTAATTAAAAAAAATATTGTTTGAATGAATGACCCTTTTTTTAATTTAAACAATTAATTCATCAATTGTTTCCTTGAATTCATTAAAATAAGCTTTATTACTCCATTACAAGGCTGAAAGTATAAGTCGATTGGAACTTCCAATGTATAAACCTATTTTGTTCACTTGAAGCAATTTAATTAATCAACATATAGAAGCTATTGAATAACTTTGTATCATGAAAATCTAAAATGTAATCAGATTGCATTTATTATTATAATAGTGAATGTTTAGATATAAGGTCAGTTGTTTGAATAATTGACATTGAGATAAAAGTACAATTGAATACTAACTAACTTTAATAATTGAATTCATGTGTCAGTTAAAGCTAAACTACCATAGAATACCTAGAAGTACTGGATAGATATTTTGTCCTAGTGTAAAAGTCCTCACGAGTGCGTATCCACGATCCTGCTCGTGAGATTCGAACCCAGAACCTTCGGTTTTGCACGTAGCGCTCAACCTCTAGAAGTTTTAGTGAGAAGTTGTGACTGATGGAATTCAGCTACATCGGGAGTGAGACAGGTACTCAATAATGACAATGGATGAGGATCGAGTAACACAGAGAATTATTTTAAGTTAGAAATCTTAGAAATCGCATACTAACACAATGGTCTGAAGGTGAGGTCGTACATGTAAACTACCGAACAGTTACATACTAAGAAGAAACAGCTGTCCACTGCTTCCATGATATAAACTATAATATTGAGTCATTAATTAAACATTTACAGTCTTCTAAAATAAAGAGTTTGCAGTATAGACCATAGTCCCTTTATTTCGAAGGTCAAAGATCCAAGCTCTAATATCGTCAGTCGGATACTTCCACATACTCAATAAACTACTTATCTCAACTAATGTGTATGTTGGAGTTAGTTAGAGCTAGACCATCATGAAATATCTAGAGTACTGGACGGCCGTTTCGTCCTACTACGGGACTCCTCGGCAGTGCGCATTGGCGATCCCGCCTCGCGGGATTCAAACACAGGACCTGTTGGTCTCGCATACGAACGCTTAAAATCCAACGGTGTTAACGTCTAACTTTAACCAATCCACAAAATTGTGCCACCGTTCACCATTATTTTCAGTGAGTTACTATCTCACCTGGTTGAACTCCATTGGTCATGGCTTCTCACTAGAATTCCAGGAAATTCTTCTTGAAGCTAGTCACTTGTGAACACATGATTATTATCAGAAAGGGATTTTAACTGACTCATAAATTCAACTATTAGATTACTACAATCTCCACAAAACCTCTTCCTGATACTAACTAATTTGTTTCGTAAAATATTTTGGAGAAAAGCAATTTAACGTGTGAAAATTTTTTAAAATGATTAATTAACAATTAAGTGAATAATGAATAGTGATCAATGCTATTTTGAGATGGTGGAGATTTGTAGCTCAGGTGGATGATTTTGATGGAGTTTTGTTCTCTGAGCTGGATGGTTTTGTCGTGGAGCTTCACTTCTACCTGAAGTTTGCACTGATGATATCGTTCAGAAGAATGATGAAAGCTTCACGACTAAATCATCCAGCTCAGAGAACAAAACTCCATCATGATCAATGCTATATTTATTAAATACTTCATTGTTGATTGAATTATGTTAAGTAAGATGTAATGTAATCAAAAGTCCTGAGAGATTTAACATTGAGCGCATTATGTTGAAATGTTTGGAAGTCGGAAGTAGTCGATGGTAAAACCTGGATTTAAGTTTCGTACTAGCTGACACTCGTCATCGCAGTATAAGTTCAATCGTCAGGGACATTAGAGTTATTACAGTTTATTATATCTTGCTGACTACATACAACTGGCAAAGAATTTCTGGAATCATGACAATTAGATTGATCAGAAATCAAGAGACACATGGTATTAAACTAAATCTTACAATCGATTGATCACTAGGTAGTGACCAATGTTATTTATGTCAAGTCCTTGTACACAACACTATCCAGTAACCAATTAATTTTAAAACAATTTGTCAGCCGCATCCCGGATAGCTCAAAAGTAAAGTCTGTAACTGTGAAGCTGGATGACATGGGATCAAACCCTTCAAAGAGCATCAAATCCCTCAAGATTGTAAGCAAACCTTACTAATAAATGACAAAAACCACGAAACTTAGGTCCAGAGTGTTGGGATATTCAGGAAAATATCCCAAAAATTATCCTGTTAAGGCAAATGCTATCCTTGTACATGAAATGGTATCATCTTATTGGTCAATATTTATTTAACGTGTCATTTTCCTACTGGCCATTATTGTACAATGTTATTTTCTATTTTATGGTACGTTGTGGTCTGCTTGACTGGTATATAAACAAAGTAAGTTTGAAATATAATGATTCATATATCCGAGGCTGAGACTTTCGTTCTGGACTCAACCGGCTGGGCTAGACAGGGAAGCGGGACCAATCAGAACCCTGGGTTGTTCTACGTGTTTGCGCGTCTTTGGTCCGATCAATGATTCGCCACCCTCAATCAGCAGCATCATTTTTTCACGTCATAACACAGAGTTTCCTGTCGACTACCTCCATCCATCAATTTAGACTAAATCTATGAAGATATACGAAAAATGTCAATCAATAACTTAATCAAACGTCAATGATTTGAATACAAGGACACTTGAAGCTAATGAAACTTATAAAGGCCTCTAATCACAGTCAAAACATCCAGAACAAACTGATGTAAGACACATGGAATAACTAAAGTGTTCATTTCTATATGAAGCGAGCAGTCAGTCAGTCAGTTAGTAACAACGTAGAACTTCGTACGTACGTACGTACATCAGTTCGAGTTGCCATACCTTGTTAGTACAGAGATATAATTGTCAATTCAAATCCCGTAGTGGTAGAGGTAGTAAAAGTATAAGCAGTAATCGTGAAGATTAGGGTTTGAAGATGTTATTCAAAGATTAAAATCCAGTGAAAGAGAAAAAATGGACATGAAGAATTCAGAAGATTAGAATTTGGGAGAACAAAAAGAGTGGATACACCTTCACCATCGCAAACGATTTTGAGCTATGTGATTCAAGGTCTCTAACCATCGGTTGCTATCATCTCGTGGACCTCAACCAGGTAGTCTACACTTACCATTATGGCTCAGTCTACTTATCAGTGACTTAATGGATTTGTGCCATGTTTTGCTCTGGCCGCCCTTAGCTTTCTTCCAACCCACGCCTATACCACTGAACATCGCACGTCGAGGCAGTCGTTCGTTGGGCATACGTAACACATGTCCCAGCCATCTCCATTGATGAAGTTTCACTACTTCATCAATTGATTTGCCATCCTTACCTAATACCCGTAAATAATCACTTGATGATATTATTCAGAACAACTAATGAAAGCTTAGTAAAATGAATCATTGAACTTAGAAAACTCAACAACATGAGAATCAAATCATAATATGAACTACCTAAAGGCACATATCTTGATTTAGTTCATTGAATACGTGATTATTTCTCATACAAGGGCGTATACTTTTTTTATATCCAAAAAAGAACTATAAACTAATTTACGAAATTCGAATAATGGACAATTGAATATTTTATCATTTTCAGCTTGATTGAAACAAACTTCAATCATATAAAAAGTGTTCAAAATTAATGACAAAAGTACAAATACTGTATTTTTAGAAAAGAGAAACAATTGAAATATACATTTGAAAAGAAGAATTTATAAAATAATTTAACTGAAGAGATCCAGTAAGAGTTTCAATATTCAATAAGTATGTTGTATTCAGTATTTCTGATTATTCCACCATTGATTCAATGGATAAATGTTGTATATTATGACGTTATTTACACTAGAGATTTCATGTTGAACCCTAATTTACAATGTGTGTTTCTTTATATTTCGTATGTTAGATTATTCTGAACTAATATTGCTTATAGTGAACAGTTACAAATATTTCCAGATGTTGAAGATGTAATGTTTAGTGAAAATTACACTTCAATATCCAGTACTCACAAGCGAAGATGGATGATGGTTAGTAGTGAATCTATGATGCAAATTTCGTCGTATTTGGGACTCTTCAGCTAGATGTAACTGCATCCCACAGTTGATATTCACTCCAGGACTCAAACTCAGTACCATTCTCTTCAAACGTCATCATGTTATACAATTAGCTAATAAGTCCCTGTCAACAGATTTTAGTTTATATATTGACTTGAAAATAAAACACGATATACGTATTTCCATATTCAAATTACTTGAATTTCTCCTAACTAATGCAAGTGACTCCTAAATATAGATTGGTGTCAATTGTAGTTTGGAAATTTCATAGCTTTCAAAGAAATTTCGAAACCTTGAATGTATATTTAGTTTAAGAATGACAGTATTTTGTAATCAAATAACCGCATGTTTAAAAATAGAAAAACACATAGAAGTTTATTGACATTCACATACTACTAAAGTTGAGCAATTCAATGAAACTTAGATTCTTATACTTTGTATATTTCAATCAATCGGTGAATTGCCTAATTTCCATATGGAAATCACTTAATTTTGAATCATTTTTATAAGGCCTAAAGTTATGTACTAGCATTAAAAGATAGTTTAAAGATAAACCAATTACACTGGTTGAAATAATGAGTCAATTGAAGCCAGACCACCATGAAAAACCTGGATGCTCACTGCTGAGGAGTCCCATACCAGGACGAAACGGCTTTCCAGTGCTTTCAGGTTTTTCATGGTGGTCTAACTTCAATTGACTCATGATTTCAACCAGTGGAATTTCAAAAAATCTCCACAAAACCCATTCTGATAAACCAGTTAGTTATACAGTTGATTGATCACCGTATGATGAACAAGGTTATATTTGCTCAGTCTTTTAGTAGTTATCAAATGCTATTGATTAAAATCCAATCTGGTCAATACTTCAAGTAACTCGACATCATTTATACTAAGCAACATGTTAAGTTGCTCACGTTCAACCTGCACGTTTTGTTTTCTTTGGGACTCATCAGCTGAATGTGCCTAGATCCAAGGTTTAGTGTCTATTTCACAATTCAAACACAGTACCGTTTGCCTCAAATGTAATTACATTATACACTTACTGATTTCAAATAACCAGAAATAAATGGGGTTTGAAGTGAACGGTACTGAATTCCACTTCTAGTCATCGTCAACCTCTGTCTATTATGTTTGTATTACAATGGAAGATGAAGACTGATTTTCTTTTATCGACTAATAGCTAACACTAACTAAAACAAGTTATCAAAATCAACATTATTCAAGTTATCAAGGAAATCAATCAGTTGTTCATACATAATCATTGACCACATCAAAAATATTAACATTATCAGAAGGGGTTTTGTGGAGATTGTAGTATTTTCGGTAGTTGAAACCATGAGTCGATTGAAGCTAGACCACCATGGAAAACCTGGGAAACACTGGACGGTAGTTTCGTCTCATTGTGGGATTTCTCAGCAGTGTCCATCCACGATCCCACCCTACTCGAGATTCGGACACAGGACCTATCAGTCTTGCGCGTGAGCGCTTAACCATTAGATCATTGAGCCGACCAGCATCCAACGGTGTTAATGTCTAACTTCAACCAATCCAACAAATTGTATCACCGTCACCATTGTCTTCAGTGAGCTGATATCTCACAACAGACCTGATTGAACTCTACTGGTCATGGCTTCTCTCTAGAAATTAAGAAGTGTCTCTTGAAGTCAGTCACTAGTGAGCAGATGATTCTTATCAGAAGGGGTTTTTTTGTGGAGATTTTAGTCATTTCAATAATTGAAATCATTGAACAGATAAAACATATTAAGATTAATCAAATATTGACAAATAGGTGTTCAATATCAATTACCTAATATCTTACCTAATATCTTTCTTCATTAAAGCTAACTATCTTTTCAATGTGCATTAGGGTAAATGGATAATTATAAAGCTATAATGATCTTTTACCAGATATATCCAGTTTTCAATCAATCTATAATAATAATAATAATTTTAGCTTCAGATTTTAACGTCATAGTGTTATTAATTATTAACCTTGAGCAGTAAGTCATGTGATCAACTTACTTATATTAAGTGAAATCTACTTATTGAAGTAACGAAGAGAAAAGGAGAGAGAGTGTGTGTGTGTGTTAGAACAAATACGGATACTGATTGTAGATAGTAAATATAAAAACATTTTGCAGGTGAATGCAATAAAAGGGAAGTAAAACTATTTACTTTATGACCAGTTGTTATGGTAACACACTTCATTTTGTTTTTATCTGTTTCTAGTTAAAGATTTTTATTCTACTTAAAGCTTCTAGAAATAATCTTATACATCAAATTGTGATATGGATTTATCTATTTATTTATTTATTTTGATGGAAATATAATAATATTATCGGGAAAGGATAAAATATTATACACAAAACCACTCTCTGTTTATAATCATCATATGTTCACTAGTGACAGTCTCCAAGAGGTATTTACTGGAGTTCTAGTGAGAAGCCACGACGAGTGGAGTTCAACCAGGTCAGTTTTGAGATATTAGCTTTGTGGATTAGTTGAAGTTAGACATTAAAACCGTTGTAAAAAAACTAGATTTTCTGACACTGTTGGATGCCGGTTCAGTGGTCTAGGGGTGGATTCGAATCTCATCAGGTGGGATTGTGGATGTGCACTAGTAAGGAATCCTATACTAAAACGAAACGGCCGTCCAGTGCTTCCAGGCTTTCCATGATGGTCTAGCTTCAATTGACTCATGAATTCAATCATTAAATTACTATAATATCCACAAAACCCCTCTTTGATTAAAATACTATCTTGTTATAATATTAAACCATATATTCTCGAGAATTATTATGATTATAGAAGTATAGCGGGGTCGTTGATTTACTAATAACTGAGAGATAATGAATTGAATAAGTGTTTAGTGTAACAAATGTAATGTTAATACATTTTGACAGTAATATTATCTGAGGGTTAAGGAATCTCTGTGTGACTAGCAAATCCTGGATTCTATCCTCTATGAGGAGTCATGGATGAGAACTGCCTTGGATGAAACACCGGTCCCATGTTTTCTGGTGTTTGATGGTTGTTTAATTAAGGTCTGCTTGTAAGAAAAATAAGGAAATTAAATACTCTTCACAAACCCTCCATTTTATTATTAAAATCAATTTTTCAAGATGTATTTCCTGGAGTTCTAGTGAAAAGCCATCAACAAAGGAATTCAGTACCGTAAATCGATTAAAGTTAGAAATGTATATTATTGATTAAGCCTTCACCAAAAGATTTGAAGATGCTTCATTTGATCTTCAGTCAGTTGGTAAATGTACACCACTGAGACAAAACAGCTGTTAGATACTATCTAACTATTAATGGTACTCTAACTGAAACTTATCTATGATGTATTCAATTTACAAATGAAAGTGAATGGTATTAGAAACTACCTCAACTATATTTAATTCCTTTGATTTTCATTACTGTTCGTGACCGACAATTATAAGTGAATATTTTGGTTCATTACATGCTTATCTGGTTAATCAGACTAAACCAACTGTCTTATATCTATCATGATATATATATATATATATATATATATATATATATACTGTTTAACACTTATAACTAACAGTTTTACTAGATGGTGGTTGGAGGTAGTCGACAGCAAACCCTGGACGCAGGTTTCGTGCTACTTGGCACTCGTCAGAAAGGTGTACCTGTAATCTTAAGGGAACTGGTGCTCCATGGCGGATTCGATCTCGTGTCACCTAGCTTCACAGTCATAGACGTTACCACTGAGCTATCCGAGCCACGACCGACCTCCTTTAGGACTGAGATGTAATCACAATTGATTGATCACTGGGTGGTGATCAATATCATGCGTGTTTAGTCCTTATTAGTGCAGATCGAATGCTATCGATCATGTTGCAATGTGGCCACCAGTCTAGGTGACTCGACACTGCATGCACTATATATTGAGATTAGATGGCGGTTGGAGGTAGTCGACAGAAAACCCTGGACTCGGGTTTCGTGCTACTTGTCATGTTGCAATGATCGATAACATTCGATCTGCACTAATAAGGACTAGACACGCATGACATTGATCGCCACCCAGTGATCAATCAATTGTGATAACAGTTTTACTAAATTCAGATGAATGATTCCTATATTTGTTCGTAATATATTTTAATCATGTTATCAGTTAAATTAGTTTCTTCATAGAACTTCAAATTAAAAAGAAGTACATTAATTATCTTTCCATTTTCTTTGCTTCTCTTTCTTTTTTCTTTTTTTGAAAGAGGTGGAGGTCTCTTGAACTTCTCTCTCTCAACAGAACTGTCCTTAAATTGAAATAATTCAATGTTCATGTTCTTTATGTATATAGTTTTGGGGGAAATTAGTTAATTATCAATTCATTGAATATAAACACTGAAAATGATTATCTCTATTCGTATGTAACGCTTTAAGTAAGCATTAACTATAAACTGAACAAACAAAAAAACAAAAAACAAACAGAGATAGGCGTAACTAGAAAGTAGAAAAGATAACTTCTTTTCATAATTTCTTCATTGTTTCACTATATTTTTTTAATCAGTTAGTGAAATAAAATAGAGAACAAACAATCGATTGTAATAAAATTCAATATAAAAGTACAGAAGAATGGGGATAAAACTTTAGGTGAAAAAATTTTTTTATTGGTTGAGATCATGAGTTCATTGAAGCTAGATCATTATGAAAAACCTAAGAGCACTAGATGAACGTTTCAATTTCGTGGATTAGTTGAAGTTAGACATTAACACAGTTACGTGCTGGTTCATTGATCCAGAGGTTAAGCGATCGCCTGCGAGATCGATAGGTCCTGGATTCAAATCTCGTGAGGCAGGATCATTAATGTGCACCGCTGAGAAGTCCCACAATAGGATGAAACGGCCGTCCAGTGCTTCAAGGTTTTCCATGGTGGTCTAGTTTTAATTGACTCATGAAATCAACTATTGAAATTACTAAAATCTTCACAAAATCCCTTCTGATAAAAAAAATTTGATTAAGTAATGATTTATTACAGTTATGATATTTTGATATTAAAATAAATAAATTTTGGTAGAGGTTCGTTCTCTGATCTGGATAGTTTGGTCGTGAAACTTTCATCATTCTTCCGAATGACATCTATCAGCACAAAATTTAGGTAAATAGGAAAATACTTCTACAAATGTTTTGTTTAAATTTGTTGATTTATCAACGGTACAATTGTGAAGGTTAGACATTTAGTGTCTATATTAAATGGGTTTAAAGAGGAACACCAAGTTTTTAAGATCTATGATACATAACATATGTTTACTTTCAATAATGTGTATGATCCACTTGAAGAAGCTATGAAAGTTTCCATATAATGAAGCTCAGAGAAGTTATACATTCTTAAATTGAATCATGTTGATCACTATGTTAAAGGTTTGTAATTTTTCACTGTTGATTTTCGAGACTTCAATTGATCAGTCTCCATTTCCATATGGGCATCCTGAACAGATAGCGTCGATACGAAGTTATGTCAAAAACGTTTTAGTGTATTTGGTATGCAACTAACAGTAGAATATAGGACATGCGTTTTATCATGCTTGAGACTTGTCAATTATGTGTACCTGTATTCCGATGTTGATGTTCATATTGAGACACGGACCAAATATCTTTCGATCAAAACCCCTAACGCATTATCTTATCCATGGAGCCAATGAGCTCGAATAGCTACAAACTTATTGAACGAGTATGAAGTTATTGATGTATGTAGATGTAAGGGTTTGAGTTCTATTGTTGTTAATATAAAATACTATATTTGTTAGCCTCTGTTACCATATATGCACCCTGAACGGATTAACTCAACACTACCTGTTCAATTCTCATTATGAACATCAATACTAAGATCCAGGTATAAATAAGTGACGAGTCCCAAATGGAACGAAATGCATGTCTTGGATTAAAATGCTAGTCAAAATTCAACCTTGATAAAATCTGTATTTAAAAGAAATATTCAGATAGTTCACGCTCAGGGGGTGTACATCTGACAATAAAGGTTGGTTAATTCTAATCTTCAATATCAACTACAGACAAACTCAAACCCTTATACATACGTTTAAAATTTGATCTTACTGTTGGCAAACAATTCAATCCTACTTAATGACTCCGGTCTAAACCAAAAGAAAATTCGATATGAAGTGAATTCATTACAAACAAATTGAAAAAAAAGTCAATATTGATTAAAATAATTATTGAGGTGTTAAACGTTTCTGTAATAAATATGCACACTCTTCTCATACTAATAAAGGATAAACTATGCAAAATCATTATGAAAAAAAAGAACCGGTATCATAAGTGTTTTCAGAATCGTGAGAGAAAAAACGAGATAACAATATATATATATATTTCTGGGTCACCCACATAAACACAACACGCGCATACCTACCTGACTGTGAATTCATCGATGAGGGTACCCGCATTTTTCCACTTAAATTTAACAGTTTATTTGTTGAATTATGATTGACTGTTCTTGATTCACCATCATCATTGTAACCATTAGTCGGTGTAGTTTTAACTGCTGAGGAAAACGAAATTGAAGCTGGAGATTTTAATGATGATGATATTGTTGTTGTGGTGGTGGTGATGGTGGTAACTGGAACAAACAATGAAGAAGGCTTTGATTTATTTGTCAGATTATCATCAACAGAGTGATTATTAGCATAGTAGTTTGAATTATTTGACGATATAGAAGTATACGATTGTATTAAAGATTTAACAACTGAATTGGATGATGGTGAGGATGATGTTAGTGTCTGAGTCGTCAAAATCGGCGTCGTTGCGGTCATTGTTGTCTTTATCGTAGAAGATGTTGGAATGGAAGAACATGCATCAGTTGTCTTTATTTCTGAACTGTCTATAAAGTTTATCGATGATAACGAAGACGATGTTACTGTATTATTAGTTTCATTACTTCTACTGTACAAATGAAGACGACCGGATGGTGCTAACGAGGATTGTGATAGACAAGTAGGAGTCACCGCTTTTTTACTCATAAAGCCTAGAGATACCGATGGTGATGATGATACTGATGAAGAAGGCGAAGAAATAGTTGATGGAGTTACCACTGAAGATGATTCATTTGGTGTTGTATATGGAGTAACTGCTGGTGATGTTGTAGTTATCGTTGATGTTGGTGATGATGACGATAATGTTAACGATCCTAATGAAGACTGTGCTCTTATATGCTTAGAATTAAGTTTTACTAAATTATCAAGAGTATCTGTAGAAAACTGTGTATCATTAGTGCTAATTGGTGTCTCAATGTTTGCAGAATTGTGTAATTCTTTTTGTTTGTGACTACGTGCCGGTAATGGAAGTACATTAATTGCTCCTGCTAAACGTGAACCACGACGTGGTGGACGTGGTAGATTATCATACAGATTTGATGATATATTCACTGATTCTTGATCATTCTTAGGCTAGAAAAAAGAAAAGAAATAAAATATAAAAACAATATAATCATTTCGAAAAACAGGATATTTACAAATGTATCCACTAATACAATAGACTCAACTCATTTGAATGAATCGATACACAAATATTAAAGTACACCAAAAACTATTAAAATATTGATTTATAAGGGTTTTTATTTTCTTGGTATTGATGTCAATATTTGGAAGAGATCTGGTTCCATTAGGATATGTGTATTCTGAAGTTGAACAATGGCTGGTAGTGGTATCCAGGATGCCATTTTTGTTCATTTTCGCACTCATCACATGGACACGCTGAAAGCAAGAGGTACCAGGTTCGAATCTCTTTGTGAATATCAGCACTGGTAATCAATTAGATTCAGTTTAAGTCCCAAATAGGAAAAAATGGGGGGAAATATTATTTTCTGTCAGATATTTGGAGTTGAAAATCTGAACCCAAATGTATGGTATATATTTTCTACTTACAACTAGTAATGAAAACCTATGGCAAAATAACCTCATCCAGTCAGTTCGTTCAGGATGTGCATATATGTTAGTAAAGACTGATCGAAATTCACTTCTGAATATCAATAACAAAATCATTCAAACCCTTGCCAATCACAGCGTATAATTATAGTTGTAATAATTAACACCGAATCATTCCGTCACAATTCGATGCTCAATTAAGTGTTCGTATACATAAAATAATGGCTGGACAAATTCACTTGGTGTTGTTTTACTTGTCCTAAATAACAATGGGAAAATACAAATAAAACAACACCAGATGAATTTAAACTTCACCCCATTGCACATACAGGTGGCTATCAGGACTCAGTATCTTAATGGAGAACGCGATGGCGTTTGAAACGAACAGTACTGGGTTCGAGTCCCGGAGTGAATAACAACTCTGGGATGCAAGTAAATCTAACTGACGCGCTTTCTGGATTCCACTGCTATTCACTATCCATTTTGCTTATAATGGCTAGACAGTTAAGAGATCGAAGAAACAATGATAAATCCGGAGTTATAAGTACCTATTACTTGTAGGGTGACTACTTTATCTGTTATAAGTAGTCGATATACTGAATTTTCATACAAACGATCAAAAATTATATACATTCAACCAAAACTCATTTTGTCTTAAAACTAATAAGACGATAATCAATTCCGAACAGACAAAATATCATAAAAACAAGTGAACCATTTTTTGCATTCATTACTTATGAGTCACATAATCGGTGTTCAATAAAAATATGTTCAAACAAATTAAATAGTTAACAGGCATGTTTTCATGTAGTTAACATTCAAAAAGAAAGTAATAACCAATTTTAGCATATAAATATTTGTGGATAATGTAGAATTTTCATAGTTTATATCATGGACTGGTTTCGCTTAGAACACCGTTGGAACCTAGAAGCACTGAAAGACTGTGTCATCTTAGTGTATGTGACTCAGCAGGACTCGCCCACAACGTTGTACCTGGGAATCGAATCCAGGACCTATGGTTTAGACTATGAAAATTCTACAGTCACTCCAAATCTCCTATTACTACTAATAATAATTATTCACTGTCTAGTAACTAGCTTCAAGTTCTAGTGAGAAACTGTGACCTGTGGGTGTTGGATGTCTATATCAGATGCGAGGTAGTTATCTACCACAACCAAAAGAAATTTGGTTGCGCAATATCGTGAATTGATTGAAGTTAGGTATTAGCACCAGTGGATTTCGGGTCAGTGGTCTAGAGGTTAAGCGATCGTGCAGGAGACCGAAGTTCCTGTGGTCGTGCACGTGCACTTCCGAGGAATCCTATACCATACAAGTACATCCAGGTTTGGTGAATATGGATGACATGTAGACAGAGACTAGTGAAGAATGACACCGATACTATTGAATGGGTCACATTTTTGATCATTAAAGGTTGTTTTGCTTTTAATCCATTTTAAACGAGTGAAATTATGACCGGTTCATAAACTAGCTTTTAGATATTCAAATGAAGTTTGTATCATGACAGAAATAAGATCAAAAGATTAGAGAGCAAATGCTGTTACAGCCATAAAGAAATAAATTGGTAGCTGGGATGAAAAAAACCCAGAAAGATCCCTTAGTTATCGAAAAATTACTGGAAAAACAGAAAGTGACTTCGGTTAGCGCATTTATTTAATTATTAGTGTGAGACATATTGTTGAAATGTATAGTTTACATCAATAACTGGCCTTCGTAACACATGAGCCTTATAAGCTAGGAAGCACTGGATAGTTGTTTCGTCCTAGTATATGGCTGCTGTGTGATAAGCGTCCATATTCTAACTATTCACTAATTTTTAGACATAGTTTTGACGTTTTAATGAGAAGCTGAGGCTGGTGGAGTGAGACAGATACTCAATAATGACAATGGATGAGAGTCCAGTAACAGAGAATTAGTTCAAGTTAGACATCTTAGAAATCGAATACTAACACAATGGTCTGAAGGTGGGACCGTACATGTAAACTACTGAAGAGTTGCATACTAAGACGAAACAGCTGTCCACTGCTTCCATGATATAATCTATAATATTGAGTCATTAATTAAACAGTTACAGTCTTCCAAATTTAGGAGTTTGCCGTAAAAACCATAGTCCCTTTGTTCCCGAAGGTCAAAGGTCCAAGCTCTAAAATCGTCAGTTGGATACTTCCACATACTCAATAAACTCCTTATCTCAACTAATGTGTATGTTGGAGTTAGTTAGAGCTAGACCATTATGAAATATCTAGAGTACTGGACGGCCGTTTCGTCCTACTACGGGACTCCTCAGCAGTGCGCATTTGCGATCCCGCATCGCGAGATTCGAACACAGGACCTGTTGGTCTCTCATGCGAACGCTTAAACTCTGTATCACTGAGCCGGTATCCAACGGTGTTAACGTCTAACTTCAAACAACCCATGAATTTGCATCACCGTCTACTATTGTCCTCAGTGAGTTACTGCCTCAAAGCAGACGCGGTTGAACTCCACTGGTCACTGTTTCTCACTAGAACTCCAGGAAATCCGTCTTGATGCCAGTAACTGGTGAGCACATGGTAATTATTATCAGAAAAGGGGCTGTTGTATTCTGAAGGCATCACTGTACGATCATTCAGTTACAAATATTACGCTGCTTATATTCAGGCATCATCAATAACGCTTTCAAAAAAGGATTCCTGTTGAAAGTTATACACTTTAAAGACTCATTAATTAAGTATACACAAAAACTACTAGAAAATAATTGTTACAAGAGGTCGAATGTAACTGACAAAAATCTAACATCTTCAGTTTCATCTGAGACTGACTAAAAATAGGGAGCAAATATCTGGTAACAGTAGTAGTAGTAGTTTCACTATAATGAAACTCCGCCTCAAATCGTGTAGTTAAAATGATGAGTAAAATGTTTCAACATTTTAGAACAGTGTATTTTGTATCCGATATCTGACAGGAAAAACAACTTCAGATGTGCATAGTGCTTATTTTTGACTGTGACTAGTAATAGGGTATATATTTAAAAACATAAGAAAAGTTGAACTCCACATGTGGTCTTTAGAAGATTAATGCCAGTACCAAGCCCAGATAAGGGGGGGGGGTTGGTCACGAGGTCAGCAACCCCATTCCGTAGAGACAAACCTTACTTAAAAAAGCACTAAATAGAAAAGCCATTTAAACCATTTAAACTCTGCTCTGAGGGCTGAGTAGTTTTCATTTAGAAGAATAATGACGCCTCATGGTGAAAGACGGTATTCTTCAGCAGAGATGTTGCTGTACTCTGGTCGCGAAGAAGAAAATGCTCTGCACACTCAAGAAGTTGCATTGAAGCTGTCCAAAGAAGAACGAAGAGCACTTAAATGATCTCATTAACCTAGAATCTTCAAAATGAAGAAAAAGGGGTTATAATGAATATTATCCAGTGCTATCCGTCCATCAATGATAGAAATGAAGACGATAAAAATCAGTTTTATGAATAGCTGCAGTCGATCACCGATAAACACCTATGAAAAAAAGACCATCCTGATGGGAGACCTAAACGTCAATGTTGGAATGGACAACAACAGGTATGAAGATATCATGGAACGATATTGACTGGAAGAAATGAACTACAATGGTGAGAGATTTTCGAATTTATGTGCCTTCAACAAAATGGTTATAGGCGACACTACATTACCCCACAAACACATAGACAAAGCTACATGGGTCTAAACGGATCACGCTACAGAGAACCAAATTGATTAGATTTCAGAAGATCCATGGGAGATGTAAGAACAAAGAGAGGAGCGGATGTAGCTTCAGATCACCACCTGGTTGTGGTCAAAACGTGACTGAACCTAAAGAAGCACTGAACATCAACTTTCTTGATTATGAGAAGTCGTTTGATAGTGTGGATAAAAGGACTTCACGGAACCTTCTTCGACACTATAGTGTGCCTGAGAAAATCGTTAACATCAAACAGAATTCATATTACGCACTACACTGCAATGTTTGGCATAGAGGACTGCTCACAGATGCCTTCCAAGTGAAGACTGGTGTCAGACAAGGCTGCCTACCCTCCTTTTCGTTCTTCTGTTGATCGATTGGATTATGAAGATTTCCACATCTAAGGGGAATCACGGAATGCAATGGACTACTTGGATGCGGCTAGACGATTTGGACTAAACAGATGATCTAGCTCCCCTATCCTATACACAGCAACAAGTGCAGGTAAAGACAGCCAGTGTGGCACCAGCCTCTGTAGCAGTACGCCTCAATATTCACAAAGGAAAAGGTAAGATCCTCAAATACAACACGGAGAACATCAACCAAATCACACATGATAGAGAAGCTCTGGAACAGGTGGAAACGTCCACTTACTTTGGAAGTATCGCTTATAAATAGGGAGAATCTGAAAATTTGAATGCACGAATCAGAAAAGCAAGAGCAGAATTACTACAGACGAAGAACATATGGAACTCAAAACGACTGTCAACCAATATCAAAGTCAGAATCTTCAATACGAACGTCAGGACAGTTCTACTATACAGAGATGAAACTTGGAGGACTATTACAACCATCATAAAAAAAATACAGGTATTTCTAGACAATTGTCTACGCAAGATACTTAATGTCCGTTGATGGAATGCCATCAGAAGCAGCCTTCTGTGGAATAGAACAAGCCAGCTTCTATCTGAAGAGGAAATTAGAAAAAGACGATGGAAGTGGATAGGATATACATAACGGAAATCATCGTACTGCATCACAAATCAAGCGCTAACTTGGAATCCTGAAGACAAAAGGAAATGAAGAAGACCAAAATACAAATTGCATCGGAAATTGGAGGCAGACATCAAAAGAATGACCAGCAGTTGAAAACAACTGTAAAGGACAGCCTAGGGCAGAGTTCGTTGGAGAATCCTTGTCGGCGGCCTATGCTCCCACGAAAAGTAAAAGGGGTACTGTAAATATGTAAGATAAGTTGTGTTGGGGATGGAATATTACGGATGTGAATTCAACTGAGAAAAGTTCAAAGTTCTCGACCAGAGAAATTCCAAGCATGATACAGTATGTTTGGAAGCAAGGCACTCAGAAAAATCGATAATTAGTAGATATATTGCTAGAGACCTAACTTATAGAGCCAATATGAAGAAGGTCAATTAGTCACATAGTCAGAGGTAGGTTGAATAAGACAGTTAACTTGAATACAATGACAAATAAAAACAACGGAATTCAGTAAAATAACTATTCACAAAGTCATCAAGACGAACTAATTGACCGCTTATAGAATAACTATGGAGATAAACTCTATATGAAGTAAAAGTCGATAATATTATCCAGAATGACAACAAAAGTTTTATGATTATATCATATAACTTAGAGAATCCGGTAAAATCAAAAACTTAAATGTCATTTACTCTAGTGTTTAGATAAACGCAAAAATGAATTTACAGATTAAAAAATAACGTTCAAAGGAGTAACGAACACCAACTTACTACTGCTGCTTTACACAAAGTTGCTTTAAATACTTCATTTTTATCATTGGTATTTGATGGAATTACCTGTGAATCGACATCATCCGATGATTCCGGAGTGGCTTTCGGAGGAAAAGACTCTGATAGACCATTGCTTCCATTATTATTATTGCTTCTATTACTACCATTAATAGAATTTGAACTAGATCGTAGCATTGCAGATTCACTTGGTAATTTTGTACGCTTAGATCTTGCACGTGGTAATGTTCCATGAATACTACTATCTAATTGATCATTATCCAAATTATCATTTGTATTAACTAATGATTCGCCTACTTTGGTATGATGATTAATATTATTAGGAAGAGTGCCACTATCATTATTATTAGTAGTAGTATTGTTATTGGCATGTAACTCTAAATTACTCAATGTTAATTGACTACGTTTAGTACGTTGTTTCGCTTCCAATGCTAATTGTCGTATTTGTGTAACTAAAGCATCAACTGGTTGACCATTTGGTGGACTACATCTAAAAAAGAATTTGCCATCACCAGTGGAACATCTTCGACCAGCATCAACACGTAATACACCATTGGATGCACCAAATCTACAAATGTACAAAAATTTGTTATTGTTAAATATGAATGGTTCATTAAAACAAATAAGACTTTTGAAAATCATTCTACTGGCAATTAATATATATGATTATTACTATTACTTTCGTTATTGTATACTATATATATATATATATATATATATATATATATATATATAAGAGAGAGAGAGAGAGAGAGAGAGAGAGAGAGTCAAAAAGGGGCTCTATCAAAGGGGGCAAAATTAAAAGGTCCTGAATTCAAAACACTTATCCTGACTAGTCACATTCAGTACTAGCGAAAAGAATTGAAGAAATTCGCATATGAGTAGTAATGAGGGTTTTCTATGCTTTCATGTAACATTCCCAAAGATTAAAAGTTCTTTCAAGCTAGAAAAGAACTTCTAGGATCTAAAGCTACTAAGAAGAACTAATCGTCAAATGGTTATTATTAAAATCATTACAACAGTACGTTAGGTCAGCTAATCAAACTTAAGAATATAAACTATGAGGAACTGGAACATACCATGAAATATGATTGATCCATACGTTTAACTAAATAGAACGAAGTTAATACTTATTCTAGGAGAAGAAATTTTATGCATTAAAGAGATTAGACACAATCACTATTGAATTTAGTGGATAATTCCAGTGGAAAATTATTATACCTTACGTTATGAGTAATGAGGTGCCAATATTTCAACATTAAGTGATTTTTCATTTATTTCAGGACTTGGTCATAGAGAACCTTAAACCAAACTCCTATCATTTGCTTAGTGTATATCAAGTTAACAATAAAATTAGAGAATGGGGGTTCGTGGAGATTGTAGTTAATTTTAACAGTTGAATTCATGAGTCGATTTAAGCTGAGAGAACTGGACGGCCGTTTCGTCATTGTGTTCATTAGTGACTAGCTTCCTGGAGTTCTAGTAAGAAGCCGTGACCAATGGAATCCAATCTGTGTCAGTTGAAGACAGTTATCCACCTCAGACAATTGATGAACAGTTGCACAAGATCATGGATCAATTGAAGTTAGACATTAACACCGTTAGATGCCAACTCAATGGTCTAGAGAATTAGCGTATACGCGCGAATTCGAAGGCCTTGGGTTCGAGTCCTCTGGGCGGGGCCGTGGATGTGCACTGCTGAAGGCGAAATGACCATACAATGCTTCCAGGTTTTCAATGGTGGTCTGGCTTAGATCAACTCATGATTTCAACTATTAAATATGAAATTCTAAAGAAAAACCTTAATAAAACGCTTTATATTACTGAGAAATATATATTTCAATGGAATCACTTCTCAACTTGAAAAAAGTAACATTAAAATATAAACGTATCAAATCTATTGTGGAAAGAGGTATTCACGAAGATAAAGTGTAACAAACACTTTGACCTTTGCCATTTACTTAAAATCTATCATATTCACGAAGTTATTACAGGACATGTTCTTCAATGTCAGATCTAATATATATATACGGAACTGAACAGTTCACAATACTTCACACGGTCACATACGTTTCAAATTAGATATCTACTGACTGATAAGCCATTTTAAGACAAACTGTCAGACCATTCAGTCAAACATAAGCAACAGAGAAAATGACACATCTACGCATCAATTTAGTAACCACATCATAAAAACCTAATAAAATGAAATTATTAGCGTAAATGTTAGAGTATTAGAATAAGTGGCAGTAACAATGGTAGAGAATATTATATACAGAAAATATGTTTCAAGAAGGAATAGTGAATTCGTGGGATAGTAAATTTTAGGTATCTTTAAATTTCGGGATCTAAAGGAAGACAAAAGGTAAATGAATCTGTGCCATTGTGATTAATTCTCAGCCATTTCACCCAAAATCTACGACCATTATAATGGTAATCTCGAGAACCACAACTTGATAAACAGAACATACCAACACGATTCAGTCCAATAGTCAATGATTCGTTCACCGTGACATTCAAGCCTATATCACCCAGCTTCAAGACTGAGACATTACGATTGTGCTATTCAGGCCTTGATTGACTTTATGTAGGACTGTTATTTACAACTGGTAGGTCATAAAGCAATGACCGATGTTATATTTGTCAAGTTCCTTATTGTTTATCAAATTCTGTCAATCAATTTTCAAAGTAATTTGTGAAGCTCGGTGACAATTGTTCGAACGAACAGAAAGAATCAGTTTCATCAAAATTACAGATATGCTTAGTTGGCAATTGCCAAACAGCACTAAACCGAGGTCAGATTAAGTATCCTGCCAACTATCTTACATTTCAGCACTGTCCGAATGATATCAAGTCACTTATATTAACATTTGCATTGTCGTTTCAGTTCATTAGTAGCACTACAGTACTCGATAAACATAACATTAGTCATTAGCCAGTGATTAATCCATTGCAAACAATGGAACTTGTATAAAATTGAAAGAGAAAAAAAAATAGAAACACTAATTAAATATGACGGTTGCAGCTTTCTTTATCACAGACGGACAGAAACATACACACACACACAAACATGATAAAGCATTAAACATATCCGAAATTCAAACTTTTCTTACATTTTAAAGTTCCAACAACAACAAAAACAAAAAAACGGGCAAACCAACAAATCAACAGAGAAACTCATTCACCAATTATGAAAAAAAGAGAAACTAAAGTGTACATTATTTTAATGCTTCATGTAACAGTTATATATGTATGTAAATAATTAACGTGTGCTAACTTATCAGATTTCAAGAAAACATTACTATATACGTCCCCCCCTCTGTATTGTACTATAACACTTGGTAACTAATGTCTTACATTCCGTACAAAGTTTATTATGATTGAAAGAGTTAACACATTTTATTAATTTTGTGTAACTAAGTGATAAACTAAAATCAAGTACATTCATCTGTTTATATGGTGAATACAAAGTTGAAATTGGTCGTTATTTTGTTTACTACATGGTAGGTAATGCATAAATATTCATATATATATATATATATATATATATATATATATATATATATCAGTAGAAATTTCTTTCAGTCTATAAAGAACCAAATAAATAAATAAATAAGACAAATGGGAGTGAAATACAGCATTATAGATAGAAACTTTTTTTGTTTTTAGTGTAGTTCAAAGACGTTAAGCATGAATGATACTGTGATTATGGCTAAATAGATGTCTTTATTGTTTATAAAATCTGTGATTTGTACAGTTTTAAGTCTGTAAGCTTTTAAGAAAGTGAACGTAAACACGAGAGGAATTAGTTTTTCAGGAGGAGCGGGGGGTAGAAAAAAGAAACATTAGACTGTATATAAAAAGAATAAAAAAAAGGAAACTTACACTAGACTATTAATGACTTCAATTTTGAATCATATGTCAAGTACTTTCTTTTTACTAGAATAACTTCTAATGTTTTACACAAATAGTAAAAATGTGCCAAAAACAATAATTGGAAATTGGATGTAAGCGTATTTCATATCATGAAGTGATTTTGCGAATCTGATGCTTCTTTAATTGTTATAACTTGTGCCCTGTGTTCTATTAATGTATAATGTAATCGACCGGACAAATGACGCATAAAAACAAGTACGAGTAGTCTCGAGTCCTTATTAGTCCAGCTTCATGCCTAGCCCTGTTTGTCAAGTTCAGAACACCAATCTCAGCCTCTGAGATATGAATCACTTATTCCAAACATACTGGGTATATAAACCAACCAAAAAGACCATATCGTACCATAAAATAGGAAACAACATTTGTACAAGATTTAGTCAAATGTGGCTGTGAATGTGGAAGACTATAATTAATAAACTGGGAATAACTTAAGAATAGTAAATCGTATAATCATAGTTCATAGGTCAAAATTAAGCTCATAATTAGAAGGACACGAGTATGAATAGTTTAGTTACTTAACAATTTTACGATAAAAATATACGTCTAGCATTAGTCCATAAATGAATCCCAAAAGTTACCATTCATTATTCTCATTGGGATATAACACTAATTCACTTAATCAGTTTTAGTGTTAACACTCGATATGGATTCACAGTGGGAATATATCTTCAAAAATCATAATCATGTGTTTACTAGTGATTAATTTCAAGAGGTATTCCTTAGAGTTCTAGTGAGAATCTATAACCAGTACAGTTCAATCATTGTCTAGGTGAGAGATTTAACCACTAATAGATCTGACTGATGGTTGGGTAACATCAAAAGTTGTTTAGAGTGGAAAACGTCAACCACTGTACGTCGAATTCATTGACTTATAGGTTAAACGTTTTTTGCAAGACTTGAAAGTCTGGAGTTTAATCTCCGGTGGAGAGGTCATGGACACGTATTACTGATTAGTCCCATATTAAAAAGAAACATCTATCCAGAGATTGACTTGACACTAAAACTTTATCAAATAAGTGGATATTGAAGTAATAGTAGTATGTTTATTTTTCAGTAAAGTAATTTAGTGTAATTTATCAAATAAATACCAAAGTCCTACAGGGGATTAGTCACAGACTGAATAGTTCAGAATTAACGTCTCGAACCATTAATTTAGATTATGTGCATTCGGATTCTGTGGAGGGAGGGAGTATCAGTTACATAAAAGTTTCAGTTACATCAATCTGAAAAGTATCAACCAGTCTAAAATCTATGTTTAGGGTTTTCTGCCGACTCTCACCATAACCTAGGACATCAAAAAATAATCCACGCAATGTTTAGTCACTTCGACTGGTGGCTATATTGCAGTTTGATCGATAGGATTTGGTCAGTACCAAGGGAATATACACAAATACGAAATCGGTTACTACTCAGTAATAAAGAAGTTAGTGGAATGTTGGTCTGAATTAAAACAGATATCTACCATTGTAAATTTTCTTCTAAGAAGCCAATAATTCTAGACTCTAATTTGTCTAAAACTTTTTAAAGACATTGATATGTTGACAGTGAAAATAAATATGTTTGGCCACCGAGCGTGAAATGACAAACACAGATTATTAACTAATTAGTATTTTGTGATTTGCTTCCCATTATTGATTTCAACTCTGAATTCACTGAATATAGATTACTTGATATATTATATTCAATAAAGATTTCTCTACTTTATACTTTGGTTCTTTATAATTTGTCGTGAATCATGTGTCTGGTTTAACATGATCCGAGTCTTTGAATAGCATATCGATAATGTCTACAATCTAACAATAACATCATCTCAGTCATCAAATGTACTAGCTTATAATAGTAGTATAACATAGCAAACAGAAAAAAATATTTCTATTATTCTATTATATCAGAAACTCTATACTTATTTTACTGAAATCAAAGTTGTCGTTTAATTGAATAGTAATTCTACAAAGAAAAACATATAGTATTACACATTAAGACAATACACTTAGTCTTCAATTGATTAGTGTACACTCAAATTGGGAGACCATATATATGTACAATGATCACTGATACATTTTTATTTATGGTCTTTGACCGATTTTGAAGAAACAACAATTAGGTTTAAAATTTCATTTAGAAAATGATGAATGAATTATATATAATCATAAAAATGGTCTAGTTTTAAGAGACTGTTTTATTTATATCTATGTGAAAAAGGGTATTTGTTCTATGCATAACAGAGTAAAATAGATAAAGCTTATTAATTTTGTGTAACTTACACTTCTTGAATTAAAGATCAGCTAATTCTCAATTCAATTATCAATATATATCACAGGTTGTAATCATGAGTCAATTGAAGCTAGACCATCATGGAAAACCTGAAAGTACTGGACGGCCGTCTCGTCCTAGTGTGGGACTTCTCAGCAGCGCGCATCCACGATCCCGCACCCCGCGGGATTTGAACCCAGGACCTACTGCTTTCGCGCGCGAGCACTTAACCACTGGACCACTGAGCCGACACCCAACGGTGTTAATGTCTAACTTCAACCAATCCACGAAGTTGCGCCACCTTACACCATTGTCTTCAGTGAGCTGATATCTCACAACAAACCTGGTTGAACTCCGTCCAGTGCTTCCAGGTTTTCCATGGTCGTCTAGCTTCAATTGACTCATGATTTCAATCTGTGAAATTTCTAAAAATCTCCACAAAACCCATTCTGATATCAATATATATGACAGATATTAAAGAAAAGATTCAGATAAGAAGAAAATTCGATGTTTAATACTTGATAATAACAGTTAGAGATTGATATTAATTGAAGTCAACTCTCTTAACTTCAACATTAAAAATGTATTCAAAGTAGTATTAAGTTACATAATTTTGAAGATTGTTCATCTTGGAATTAGTTTTAACTAAAAACCGATATTGATTGGGAAATCACTACAAACGTGGAAGTAACTGTATAGAATCCTTAATAATACTAGTATTAGTGTAGTATGTGTTACTGATGTCGACAGATATAAGTAGTATGTATGCCTGGAGGCAGACGGTTGAAAAGATCAAAGAGGAGAAGATGAGAACAGAGAGTGATTGGTATGGAAATGAAGGAACAATAAAGTCTGAAACAATTGATTGACATTTTGCAAATGAATTGCTTACTGTATAGCTTTCAGATTTTACTAAGAGATTCTGTAATTTTCTATCCAAACTCATTTGGTTGTCCCTAATTGTCTCCTCGTTTATTACATTAGAAGTATACGCGCTTAGTGAAAAATAAACTATGAAAGTAAGAAATAATAACAAGGGTTACTATTTCAACTGGTAAATTAGTAATTTCAATAGTTGAAATCATGAGTCAATTGAAGCTAGACCACCATGGAAAATCTGGAAGCACAGGGCGGCCATTTTGTCGTAGTATGGGACTCCTCAGCAGTGCGCATCCACGATATCGCCCTGCCCTCCGCGAGATTGTGACAGACATTTAAAATGTAATGTCAGTCACAAATATGTGTATTGGTTCAAAGCATCATGTTTCAAATAAGTACAGAGTTAAAAGGGGTTACATAAATGAAAAACAGAAGAGCGGAAACAGTGAATCTCATTTCAGTGGAAATTAAAATATACATCTATGAGTTAAAACAAATGAACAAGATCGAAAATAAAAAGTATGGAATAATATTAAGCCATTAGTCAGGCTGCCATCAGTTTTATTTCGATCTACTAACCAACGATGAACATAATCAACATATAAACACTCCCCTTTATTGATGATTATTGATGAATTAATCAGGCAACCTATTTATTTTTATCTAATTAAAGTAAAAAATCTCCTTCCTAAACTACTTCACTTTATATACATGTGGGTAATTATGATCATGAATTCGACTGTGGAAGCGTCAAAATATTGAACAGCTTCAACATGAAATAAATTCTAAAAACCAAGTACTCAGATCAATCAGCAACTATCGATATATTTAAATAGATTCGATTTATTACCCGATGAGAAAAAGGGATAAACAACCACAAGGCAATAAATCAAAGAATATATAATCTCCTCACTAGTCAGATTCTAGGTGATGCATAAGTATCTAGTGTTGTCATCAGCTTAAAATAATCAACCTTATAGTTTATTTATTTAAATATAAACCTAAAAATATTAAAATTACTTTTCACTAGATTAAGAAAATATAACCACAGTTGACGAAATTTGGGCGTTAATCATAAACTATTTGTGAGACATATGTAACGGGAATAAAGTTATGTTAATTATAGCAAGCATTTATATAATAGATTGACTCATGAATTCAACTATTATAATTACTACAATCTGCACAAATTCCCATTCTGATAATAAGCATGTGCTCACTAGTGACTAGCTTTAAGATGGATTTTCTAAGTTCTAGTGAGAAACCGTGACCAATCGAGTTCAATCTGTGTCAGTTGAAGACAGTTATCCACCTTAAACAATGGATGAACGGTTGCACAAGATCATGGATCAATTGAAGTTAGACATTAACACTGTTGGATGCCGACTCAATGGTCTAGAGTTTCAGCGTATACGCGCGAAACCGAAGGCCTTGGGCTCGAGTCCCATGTGTGGGTCTGTGGATACGCACTGCCAAGGAGTCCCTTACTAGGAAGAAACGGCCTCCAGTGTTTCCAGGTTTCCAATGGTGGTCTGGCTTAGATCGACTCATGAATTCAACCATTAAAATTACTACAATCTCCACAAATATTCATTCTGAGAAAACAAGGTACATGTAATATTTTATTGTTACACCATCTACCTTATTCTCATGTTCTGATTGGCTCTTGTGAATAAGGATTTTGTTTTAGCCAATAAGCGTTAAAATATCAGGTCATTTAGTTGGGACATTAATAATGTAGATTCAAGCATAGTAAGCTCAAGTTAATGTCAGTAAGTATGATAAGTACAACGCTATGATAAGGTTTTTGGATATTTTAAACAATGCAAAATAAATGTTGTCAAGTTGCTTGGCATAGTATTCCTTTTTTTTATATCAAATCTGATGGTAAAGATCTCTGCAAATTAATATATCTCAACTACGCAGTAACAATAAGTTGTTTTACTAATCCCTATATACCAATATTTCAGTAGTTAAACATAGTTAGGTTCATATTGATGCCAAAATATGACTGGATGAGTCGACTTGTCTTAAGCCAGGACGTACCTAATATAGGGATCATTTCTAGGATATACCATTTCGCAACCTTAATAATATAGCTAACCTTGATAAGTACAAAATTACCCACTTTCTGACTGCATGGTTAAATACAAAAGAAATCTGATCATGAATTAAGTTAGTGTATTGGTTGGTGACAGTGATTGTTAGGAATTAAAAGAAACATAACAACATTATTCTCATCTAAACTCAAAGTAGTTGAGTGTATCAAATAAAAACAGTTGTGTAATGTAATCAAAACGTGCATAAGAATCTGGAATGAGTAGAAATATTAACCCTGTTGTTAGAAATGCAACAATTTCCTTTATAGTTTTTAACGAATTCATGTTTAGTATTGAGATGTTTAAAACGTTTTCTAGGATGATCTTACTTATGTATTATGTAATTATTATTAGAGTAAAGTAACAAGACAACTGTCAATCAACAAGAATGATATGAGTTGTGTAGAAAAGGATAGTCCTAATATTTTTCTTAAAGCAGAGCCTACTATAACCAGCGTATTTGTCAAAGCATTTTAATTATTTCTTTATTTTGGAAGCATTGAAACTGATGACCAGCATAGTTTAAGTTGTCGGTATAATGTCCGCGGAGATTGTTGATTGTTGAGACTACCAACCTATCAAATTTAGACAATTATTCAATACCTGGAAGCACTGAACATCTGCTAGCCCTAGTTTCAGTTCCCGGTGGCAGGGTTGTGAATGTACACTTCTGAGAAGTCGCATACTAGAACGAAATAGCTATCCAGTGCATCCTGACTAACGTCTACTAGTCATGTAAACCATGAAAATATTTTAGTAATAATGAATAATTAATATAAAACAACTAATCTAACCATATATGAAAAAGTATACACACAATTGTGAAATTCTTCACATTAGGTTGATTAAATAAAGTTGCGTATATCCTAATCCGGACATTTCATAGCACTAGCATTATAGCACATATACAAAAATATGAATTGTGAGACAAGAAAATAGATTCGAATTGTGATATTACAGGTTTCACGCTAAGCAAAATGGTAGGTAGATAGTTATGTGAAACTTGTTATCTAGATAACTATAAGCTTACATATATATGTATTCACATCAGTGAGAGGAATATACCTTGTCAAATATCGGTTATCACCACCTCAGATTTTACTGTGAATAAGTGTTTTAACTTTAATCTGATGTACCGACTACATGTTTAGGCTTCGTGTATGAGATGATGATTAACTCAGGTAAACAAATTAAATGGTAGCATATTTCTTTTTAATAAAACATACAGCAAGAAATTTCTTTAGATAATAGGATATAATAATCAGACTGATGAATAAGTATTACATATCCTAAAAAGAGGGACAGCTGTATATGACTATTTTCCATTCATGATTTGATTTTGATCAACTGACTTGGTTCATGAATACATCTATCTATCCGTCGGTTTATTTCTCTATCACATATGAAACGCTTATCATTATTAAACAAAGTTGTCAGGCACAATTGAGGAATTAAATCGGTTTGATAATTATAAACTTTATAAGTTGAAATTATTCATATGAACATAAATTTTTGTTAGAGTAATATACTGTAAAGTAAAAGTGATCTGATCATCTACAGAGCCAAATGATAACAACATAATAGAATATATCAGTACTATCACCCTAAATAATGATCCAATAGTCTATGAATAGAAGAATGTAAAGTGTATCAGTAATTCATCTTACTCAATAAAGTGAAGTAAATATTTTGAAAAAGTTGTGGATTTTAGAAACATTGTCATTATTGTAAGCAAAGATAGATGGTGCCTAGTACTGGAGTTCAGGATAAGTGTTTCATCCTAGTTGTGACTCATCAGCTGGATGTACCTGCATCCCAGAGTTGATGTTCACTCCGAAGACACCGAAGACAACTTGATATACAGGTTATTGGTCGCTACTCAATAATCAGTTAGTTGTATATACATTTCAGTCCTACAAGAAGTTAATCGCTAACCAAATAGCTCAGTGGCAAAGTATGCAACTGTGAAACTGGGCAATATGGGATCGAGTCCACTAAAGAGCATCAATCACCTCAAGATTACAAGCACACTTTACTGGCGAGTGATAGAAAGCACGGAACTTAGGTTCTGGGTCTATTTTCGACCACCTCCAACCAGTAGCTTACATAAAGATATATATTAAGATTAGATCGAGCCAGGTCCTTCATGGCCATTTTATCAGTTCGGAAACATAAAACACTATTAAAAAGAAATTATAAATAATTACTACACTCTAATAAAACCTGATTGACTTCATGCATAACATACACAAGAGAAACTCCTAAAAATTGATAATAACAAAAGAATGGTGTTTAACACTATTTAAACAAAACAATTACGTGACCTATTGTTTAGATCTTGTCCCCATGCCCTTCTCAGCTTCTTCTTCTTCTTCGAGGATGCTTATAGAGAATTAGGCGAAAAGTAGTCAAGAGCACAAATGATTCTTTTAATCCTTTTATAAGGTATACTGTAATTCTATGAAACTACATACATATCATCCTCTAACCTTAATTAAAAAATCTATGTCAGTGTGATAAAAAAAGTATCTAAAACTGTTTTCCTTTTTAAAAATTAATATTATTGTTCCCAACTTATGTGGGATGGTGTGAATGAAAACCATGAAATAAACGACTGTTGTTCACGCTTTATTGGACTTAATTGAATGAACAAATAGTAGGGAAAAAATGGTTGAAGGAATTATGCTGATTAGTCAAGGGATAAAAAAATGAAAACTATTTATTCAGATTATTCATACCACGAAGCATCAAAACTAAAATCTAAGATGGAAAATGTTTTACACAATATGTCATCAGCTTATTTCACTTACCTACTTCTTAACAGTTCTATTTGGCAATATTTAGTCAAAACTCTCAGAATCAAGCTAACTACTTTCATTGATCTGTACAATTGTCATCACATAGAAGTCAAGACCATCTCGCGAGTGGGATCGTGAATACGCACTGCTGAGGATTCACACAGTAGGACGAAACAGCCGTCTAGTGCTTCCACGTTTTCAATACTGGTCTATTATCAATCGGTTCATGATCTCAATCAATAATATTTATTAGAACTTGAATTTGGGATATTATTCAATAACGACTAATATGAATTCATTTTAATTCAATATAAAATTTAATTATTCACCCACCTTAAACAATAAACAATAGATCAATTACATTAAAAAATTAATTATAGTTGGCAGATTCTAATGCTGATTACAATAATGATTGTAATCGTGTTGTCTACTAGGAACTCAAAGTTTGTCTGGGATTTGACCGTCATTGGTGGTAGAGAACTAAAACAAAGTCTTGTGTTTCCCCTTTGGTTTAGTCCTCTAATTGATCAGTTCAAGATGTAAACTCTTAAACTCAACAATCTTCGAAAAAAATCCTGTACATCAATAATAAACCTATGTTCACGTGTGAATAACTTTAAGATATAACTCTCGGAATCCCAATGAGAAGTCTTCATCAGTAAAGTTCAATCATTTCCAGTAAGAGGCCGATACTCATAAGCACAAAATCACGTATTGATTGAAGTTAGAAATGGAAATCATTAGATGTCACCTCAATTATTAAGAGGTTTAGTGCTTACTACAACACTTGAAGGACCTGAGTTCAACTCTGATTTTGGTCATGTATATATATATATATATATATATATATATATATATATATATATTGCAGGTAAGCTCCTACTTAAGATGAAACAACTGTCTAGTGATTCATAGTTTCTAATGGTTACCTAACGGTTATATCCTAGCGAAGATTAAATTACGAGTAACTTCTAAGACCTAATAATGGACTTATATTATTTATATATCCTTATGGTATAACTATTCAGTAACTAGATTGTGTATATTTATATTCATCTTATTATAAGCTTCGTTTTGACCTATAGATCATTATTGTACGACCTACAGTTCTTAAGTTATGTTCAGTTTAGTAATTACTGTCTCCCACGTTCACAGCTACATTTTGGTTTTATTGTGTATGAATGTTACTTTCTATCTTATGGTGCGCGTTACGGTCTGTTTTGTTATATATGTAAACCAGGTATGTCTGAAGTAAATGATTCGTATAGTGAAGGCTGCTATTAGCATTCTGGACTCAATTGGACGGGCTAGGCGAGCAACGGACTAATCAGGATGCTAGGCTGTTCATACCAGTCGAATGTCATTGGTTTAGTACAGTACAAGGGCAAATGAGTCGTATTTTCATTGACCATAGAGACACAACACTAAGATTAACTCGTAATGCAAAACCATAAGAATTCAATTATCTCCATAAACCATCTTCAACATCAAATCAGTCTTTACAATCCATAAAATAAACATTGAATACAATTGGTATTGTTTGGCTTGTATCGTTCCATTAAGGTTTAAGACTTCAATTGATCATCCTGTTATTAGCATATGTGCATACTGTGTGTATGCCTCGAGATGCAGGCACATCCAGCTGACGAGTCCCAAATAGGACGAAAACACGCGTCTTGGATTCCACTGCTAGCGACTATCCATCATTGCTTACAAATAGCTTATGAATTAAGGTAATATCGAGGCATACGCACAGTATGCACATATGCCAATAACAAACTGATCAATTGCAGTCTTAAACCTCAATGGGAAGATACAAGCCAAACAATACCAAGTGAATTCAAATTCACCCCATTGCACAAGCAAACGACTATCAAGACTCAGTAGCTGAGTGGATAACGCGATGGCGTTTGAAGCAAATGGTACTGGGTTCGAGTCCCAGGGTGGACATCAACTCTCTGAGATGCAGGTACATCCAGCTGACGAGTCCAAGATAGGACGAAACGCACGTCTTGGATTCCACTGCTAGCGACTATCCATCATTGCTTACTTTAGATAGAAATTTGGAAGTAAATTTATACACATATGGAATTCGACCAATTCTTATACATATTTATATATAATGAGGACAATTAATGAACAACTTGTATTCTCATTATTATTATTATTACTACCACCACTACCATTATTATTATCATTACTATTATCATTATTACTTAATCATTAAGTTATGATTAAAATTTCTCGTTGTGTCTAGACATTTGTAAACATTTGTTTTCATTGTATAACTACAATTCCAAGTTAAATAAATTTTTTTTTAAAGAAAAACACGTTACTTATGCCACATATTTTGTCTATGAACAAGTAACTATCGTATGAGCCCCTAACCCCCTTCCCCCCAACCCCGAAAAAAAAAAATATATATATATATATATGTATATATAGACATACGTTAGAGTTCATTTTCATATATACACACTGAACTAAGTAACTAGATTAACTACCACTGATTTTAATGAGAATTTCTAATCTCTAAAGTAAATAATTTCATTTATAGAAATGTTAAATTCTTGATGATTTCTATATATAACCATAGTCATTTGATGAATAATGATACGTTATATATAGTTTACATGGTATCTTTATTTTTAACTGTTTTAATCAATAATTTGACATGAAGTAAAAACTGTTTTATATAAAGTACTATCTGTCAATTGATCATAAATAATGTAGAACTTGGATCATCATCATCATTGTCGTCATCATCATTTCAACCTGTCACATTATATTAGTATAAGTGAGATGAAATCACCACCAACACCACCAACACCACCAGCAACAATAACAACAACAACAAAACCCAAAGTAACAAATATATATTCTCGAGATTATTTTAGAATTCCTTCTAGTTTAAAGGTACAATTATTATTATATGAATAGTTATGTTAAATGTATTGGATTGATATATCTTTTATTTTAGATTGTTTAAAGTGTTATCGTTCAAAAACTGCTTGGTTAATACATTCTTCACTTGGATTACAGCAATGAGGGATAGCAATAATAATAATAATATCAGTGGTAGCAGAACAAACCAAGCACAGAAAATAAGATTAGAGGAGAAACAATAAATTCGTAGAATAAAATGTATGAGTTAATTTTAAAACTGAAGACAAGGAGTGAATGCATTTGGACAATTAACACTTATTCTGAGCTACGTTATCATAAATTGTTTGGTTAAGGTAATTATGTGGGCACCAACCTGGTAGCGAAAATCGTTTGACATTGATACAGACCTCAGAATAAACATTAGATGAAGGAGATAATTCGATAATGAAAAAAAATCGTTTTCCTTACTAGATCAACAGAATTGAATTTTACAAACAAAGATTGGATAAACGGGAATTCAAACATTAATTCCTTTTCAAACAGACTAATTTTACCTATTAAGCGCTCACCAATCATGAGATTAGATCATTGGTTATTTATTTATTTGTAAAAAGTATAAATTAACAACGATTGTTCAGATCTTAATTACGTCATCTAATGCTTTACTGAAGTTTCATCATATCATGCGTAACAAATTAAGTGTTTGAGAGTGAGACCGGAAGTCCTGAGTTTGATTCATTGTTGTATGGTTATGGACGTGAACAGTTGAGGAGTTCCATGCTACAGAAAAACAGTCATCCAGTTGATGTGACGGCAAAAAGCAGATCACCCATTAGTTATTTTTGGAGTCCCTGTGATCAGACCATGAGACAGGAGAGCAGTCGTAATGATTTAGTCTGAAAGTTGATTACTTTACCTAAACTGTAGTTCAAGTCTAAATGACCTTCGGTCAACCTATGACACGTTGACACTGAGATAACAGTAAAAAATAACACCTAATGACTATTGGTTCAGAATGTGATCACCGAAGCTCGTTTACCCCAATTGCCCGATTTGAATACAACATTATAAGCGAATAACTTCTAATCACACAATTAGAATTTATGAGCCACTCACACAATAATGCAGGGTATTTAATGATTCGACTAAAAATCAGAATAATTAAGGGATTACAATATAGGCATAACTGTGTCATAAGTGGAAAGGAATTGAGTAATGGATCAGTAATAAAGCAACAGTAACTTAAGAAGGCTACAACACATAGTCACTGTTTATGCATCACAAAAATGCTTACAGTTTGGAGAATACAGAAATACAAGTGTTTAAGTATTCAATAATTTTAGAATAAATATATAAACAATAACTTCAGATAGGACCGTTCGTAAAGTTCAACATAGTCTAGTATATACCCCAAAATAGCGCCAGTACTTCTAGATTTTTAATGGATGTCTAACTTAGACTGGTTTGTGATCGCAATAAAATTCAACAATCACCATACAACCCTATACTGATAAATATTATTACTTTTGATACATGTAATAAAGGATTTAGAAAAATAAGACTTGTCTTATTTATTCTAGACGACAATTGATTGTACTCCTTGAATCTCCAATATTGGGATTAGAATTTAAGGACAAATCACTTGGATTTCAGTTGATCCCCAAAGAAGATTTCAGTCCAAAATTCATTCATCCATATGAATTCTGGTATTTCAGTTGAAATCATAGTGTTCATGATAAAAACTGGAAATGCAATTTCCAACCCTAATTCACAATTCTGATATATATTTTTTACACTAATTCATGATTCGATTGGCTGAAATTTCCCTAAATTAATTTAGTACCATTCAAAGATCATCCATATAAATTGATACTGGAAAGTGTTCATTCAAAATTGTATTACATTTAGTATTCACCAATAAGGACCTTAATTAAATCTTTCCAATGATGTTAATTTTCTTTAACAATCAAATGATTATTGTAGTTTATGTAGCATAGAAAACTAGTTTTATTACTTTTATTATCAAATATAATGCTGTACAATATTGAGTCATTTACTAAAGTGACTAAATCACTCACAATGTGTGGTCTTTATCACTATGATAAGTACATTATGTCATTGATTGATTATATGAATGAATTGTATAACCACTAAACTATGTTTACTTCAAAACTCTGGAAATATCAATATATTATGATAAGTGATAAAACTTTATAGTTCTTGTAACTATGTGAAAAAGATCATAGATTTGTTACGATACACTTTTTCTAATCAATGTTATTACTATATAAAAAAAATCAATAAAAAAGTGCTTTGTTCAATCAATTACATGACTTAAAATGGTGAACAAACTAACTTATTCATTAATAGTAAAACCATGATATACTTAGTGATAACATAATGAGTTCATGTTTGAGTTCTTAGATATGGATTATTATCAATCTAAATTACAGTATTACTAACGAGTATTTTTTTTACCAATAACGAACATATAAAAAACATTCTTTTAGAACCAATTGTATGTTTTAGAGGATGAATCTACATTAGGGGAATAATCTCATTCACAAATTCTCTCATTGTCATCAACTTAACTGTTTGTTAAGGAGAAATAAAACAAAAATGGTTTTAAGGGGGAGGGGTTGTGCTTAAAACAGTTGTGATGAATATCAAGTCAATTGTTAATCAATTAAAGGACAGTTTCTATGGATGGATAGTTTGTAGATAATAAAAAAATACAATTATAAAGTTAAAACAAATGTTACATAATGAATCTAATGATGCTTTTTATAAGTTACGCAGTCAGTAATTAGAAAAAAGCAATATATATATGGATATAGATTATCAATTTTCTTAAACCCTTGGAAGAATCTAAACAGACTTCCGAAAAGTTTCTATACTGTCCTTAGTTAAGGTTAAAGGACTTAAATCCAAGGTTTTCATCACGAATCAACATCAGCCATAATGTAAAAAGCTCTGTAACCGAATGGATGAATGAATTCCTAGCAAAAATATGAAATAAAATATAGTGCCACTAGGTTGAATTTTATTTCAGAATTAAGGGTTCGAGGTTAGGATTTAAGGATAGTGCCTATTTGCCTGTTTTGACATATGTGCATCCTGTGTGAACTGGCTCGATATTGCCATTTGGTTACAAACAAACAATGCACACGAACCATAAGAAACATGCTATAATTTCTGCATTTTCAATGTTCAAGCATATTCATTTATGACACTACTCATATTTATTTTAAAATTTTATCCAATAGATGTTTCAGAACAATTATTCCCATATGTCTGACTTTTTATAAACACATATTGGATGTGAGATATTATTCACTTTGAAATGAAGGTATGTATTTGGATTTACAAGTCATGCATAAGCCTGGTACAGCCGACGGTGGGGAGAGTCCACTTTCCCTCTCCGAATGCTCTCACATGGCCACACGTATACAGACACTGTCAGGGAAGACCTACTCACTACCTTCTCTCAGTAGGAGTGTTTACGAAATTTAGAGGACGGAAAGCGAATGTCCGGTGCTTTGACCGGGTTGGTGCACACGGAAAGTCCACCTGGGGGAGTTGGAAAAACACAATTCCAAACCAGTGGTGTACGCGGGCTCCAGGATTCTAAGGGAACAAATGGCATGTGAACCTATTGTTATTCATCGGCTACCATGAGAGTGCATCTCCCTACGTTGCTCCACTTCCTTGTAGACTAGACCTTTAGGTCGAAGGCTCGGGTCGTGTCCCCTTAAGAAAACCACCTGCTTCGGTTTGAGCACCCGGGCAGTATTCCAGCTCTCGCATAAATTGAATGACGAATCTTAGAGCATACATATTTGGTGCCTCCTTATATCAAATACTGTGTGCTTAGATAGATAAATAAACTCACAACTATTTATCTTTGAGAATATGGTATATATTTGTCAACGTTTCGATGCTGCATTTCGTGAAATCGTTAGGGGAATTTTTATAGTTCCAACTTCAAACGACAGATCTTTTTCATTATTTAGCTTAAGTTCTTTTCAACAGAATATCGACCTTCTTTTTGAATGTTATCCGATAACATAATACATTACTAATGTCATCGACAGTATGAAGCAATTACATTTTCACAACATATAAATTATGGTAGAAAGCATTTGGAACCGATTGTCAACGGCGTGTTATCACTGTTGATAAAACATTTGTTAGATTCTTTTCGACTTGTGTTTATTGATTATTTAGTTTTAATCTTCATAGTCTGTTATTCAAAGAGAATTAGTTCTACTTTAGCTAAGAAATAACTCCTGATTATGTGTAATGATGACTTCAACGTTAAGTTCTAATTTCTATTGTAGATTAGATCAAACTATGTACATATCAATTAAAACATGAATTCTATAAAGAAGATTTCCTCCCATAACTTTTCATAATTAGTGTTCGTTTAGATGAATAAAGGGTGGAACTATAATTTATGGACGACCTATGAGCAACGCCAAAGTGACCTTGAGAGAGTCTACATACTTCAAAGGGTTGAATGAAGGTTATAAAGTAGTTTGAGGTATAAAGATAATGATTTACAGTTGATGGTGATGGTTAGGATTTAGGTTTATGGTTTTCATCATGAACTGACATCAGCTAAAATGCCAAGACGCTATTTGAACGAATGGATGAGTGAATTTCGCGCCAAAATCCAAGACCTGTAATGCTAAATCTGATTGGTTCGTCGACAAATTATAGTCTCGCCGAATAAAGTCTTTTAAAAATTAAGAATTTATTTCATATATTGACATATTTACAAAATATAACTTAATAATAGTTAACTATCAGTATAGGGTTGTGGAGAATGTTAAGTAATGATTCATTCACATTATGAATGGATCAATGTTAAACCAACATTGAAAACCTGTAAGCTTTGGACAGTCTTTTCGTCCTAACATAGGACTCCTTAGCAATGCACATACATAGCTGTAAAAGTTAACTAATGATATTACTAGACCATCCAAATGAACTTATGTAAAATGAAGTTAGACCTTGTAACTTATTTACTATCTGGAAGTTAAATTGTTTTAACCATTGACATATCAATTCATCAAGAAGCTATTGAACTAAAAGAAAAATTTCTTAAATTAGGAAGAAAATTACAAATAAAACAATGAAACTAAAGAAGAATTAAGTTTAAAGTTTTTTTTTAATTTCAGCAAGATATTCTCATTCTCTAAATAGTGAACTCTAAAAAGAACTCCTGAGTGTGTGTGTGTGTGTGTGTAGGTTAAATGAGAAATATTTCTTCTGTAAAGTTATTTTCGCCTACACTTACGACATTTTTTGGCATCTAAATTTTCACTTCGGTTTATTCCTTTCTTTATATTCTATGTTGTTTATAAAGCATGACAATCTGAGCAAGTATGTTACTTTATTAAGTCTCAGTATTGTCAATGTCTGATGATAGTGATAGGTTAGGATGTACAATTTATTGATGAATAATTTATTGCGATTAAAAGAAATCACAACTTATCAATAGTCAGTTAGTTACTTTTCATTTAATTTCTCTTCCTAACACGAGGCGTTGTTTGTATTTTTACATGATCACTCATAATGACTGATGTATTTATTGTCATAACAGTTTTGATATCGATTCCGAAATAGCGTGGGTTCGAATCACACCTCCATCACAACCTTTCGATTTTCCCACTCGAAATACAAAATATTACTTCAGGATTGGGTTGCATAGACACTCGAACTAATGATAGGGAGTGAAGTAGTTCAACGTGTCGATCGCTTCACTTATCTCAATAGTCTCATCAGCCTTTGTGGTCTGGTGTGTGACGAAATCTCAGCACGGTTACAGAAGGCTCAACTAGCTTTCGCCAACTTGCGTCATTTACTGCGTAGGTGAGTCATCCGTCTACCAACCAAACGACGGATTTACTGTGCAGTAGTTTGTTCTGTCCTACTTTATGGCAGTGGAGCATGGCCGGTAAGAGTAGAGGATATTCATAGGTTACGAGTATTCGACCATAAGTGTCTTCGTAGCATCGCCCGTATATCCTGGGACCACCGGATAAGTAATGCAGTTGTTCGGAAACGGGTACTAGGTAAGGATGGCAAATCAGTTGATGAAGTAGTGAAAATTCATCAATTTAGATGGCTGGGACATGTGTTATGTATGCCCAACCACTGACCACCCCGATGTGCAATGTTTTATGGTGTAGGAGTAGATTGGAAGAAAGCTATGGGCGGCCAGACCAAAACATGGCACAAATCCATTAAGTCACTGACAAGTGGACTGAGCCATGTTGGTAAGTGTATACTACATGGTTGGGGTCCACGAGATGATAGCAACCGATGGTTAGATACCTTGAATCACAGAGCTCAAAATCCTTTGCAATGGCGCAGGTGCATCCACTCTTTGTGTTCTCCCAAATTCTAATCTTCTTAATTCTTCATGTCACTGTATTCTCTTTCACTGGATTGTACTCTTTGAATAACATCTTCAAACCCTAATCTTTCCGATCACTGCTTATACTTTTACTACCTCTACCACTACGGGATTTGAATGGGTAACTGCATCTCTGTGATAATGTGATATAGCAACTCGAACTGATGTACGTACGTACAAAGTTCTACGTTTTTACTGTCTGTCTGTCTATTATTGAAATAGTACAAGTCGAACAAATAATATTACTAGCAAGTTCTGTGAACTAAGATTCCCAGATTCTGAAAACAAAATTGAGCTTGAAGTGTTATTAACAAATATTAATGACTATTTGCTTGTATTATTGTTTCGTAGTAGTTCCAATCAGTAGGTACACCTTTGCTGACGAGTACTAAGTAGCACAAAACCTAGACAGGGTTTCATGTTGACTACCTCCAATTACCATTTTATTTCGACAATGTTAAGCGTATCAAATGCTCATTTTTTTAAATAGAAATTTCATATAACGTATGAATCAATAAGTTTTTATTTCAATTTAGTTGGTTCACTGAATAAAAGGTAGTTTAGTGAGTGATGCAAGAATGTTAAAAATAAATTATAATCTTTATGTTTGACTTTTTCCTATCGATAATGATGGCAACGGCTGTGATCTCTATAATTTCATCTCAATGACACTTCAACGAATTTATTAAGCCGTGACCAGTGGAGCTAATCTGTGTCGGGTAGAAACAGGTGTCTACCTCAGTACAATGGAAGATGGTCGCGCAACTTCGTGGATTGGTTGAGGTTAGACATTAACACCATTGGATTCCGGTTCAGTGGTCCAGTAGGTTGAGCGTTCGCGCGCGAGACCGAAGGCCCTGGGTTCGAGTCCCACGAGCGGGATCGTGGATGCGCACTGCTGAAGAGTCCCACGATAGAGCGAAACGGCCGTCCAGTGCTTCCAGGATTTTAATGGTGGTCTAACATCAATCAGTTCATGATCTCAATCAAAAAAAGAATTTATTAAGGTTTTATTATCGGTGATAAATTTTCTATAAACTTGTTCATGGGCTTAAAAAATATTCTCAAAGAAATCAATTATGTGAATAAATTTGCATTCCTACTAATGATGTTACATGGCGATAGTACCACAGTAATAAGACAACCAAAGCCTTGAAGAAACTGTTAAACTATTCAAAACGCCTAGATACTAACAGTTTTTTTTGAAAAACGCTATTGATTTACACAGATTTTCGTCTTACTGAATGAACAAAAAATTCTTTGAAATAACAATGAATTAAAACTATAAATCTATGAACTGCTTGACTATTTTATTAACATATAAACTAAGAAATTGGCAGGACAATAATTTATATACGAACCAATCAGACTTAAGATCAAGAGTCTTGGATTTCAATGCAAAGTTCAATCATTCATTCACTCATTCATTCATATGACTAAATAACATTATGACATTTAAAGCTGATGTTAATTCATCATGAAAACTCTAACACTAATTCCTAACCCTAACTCCTAACTCTAAACCTCGATTGTAATCTCTTTAAGTTTAAGTAGATTGGTGAAATTTCCCAAGGTCATTTTTGGCATCACTCAAAGGTTGTCCATAAATTATAGTCTCATCAAGCAATCACATCGTAAAGGAAATTTTTTTCAAAAAATTCAATCACAGGTCATTTAAGTAACAACAAAATTTAGTATAAAAAGTATTTTTCTCTTTGTATTAAATACAGTCTAGTAATATGTAATAATAATAATATGTAGTTCAAAGTTCTCATTTCTAATCTCCATGTAACATAGAGATAAGCGTAGAATGACGTTGAGACTACTAATGAATTTATATTATTTTAATAAAAATATCACAAGAATTTTGCCAATTTCATGTATAAAGTTACTCATATATTTATACCTGAGTTAATTCATGTCAGGTAGAGATAGGTATCTACCTCAGATCATGGAAGATGGTCGAGCAATTTAGTGGGTTGGTTAAAACAAGACATTAACATTGTTGAATGTCAGCTCAGTAGTCTAGAGGTTAAACGTTTGCATGTGATACTGAAGGTCCTGGTTTCTAATCCCATATGCGGGATCGTGGATGTCCATACTAGGATGAAATGGCTGTTCAGTGTTTCCAGATTTCTAATGGTGTTCTGGCATCGATCAATTCATGATCTCAATCAAAAACACAATTTATTTACTCCATCTAATATGTTTTATTATCATTATTCTATTATCATTTGTTTTTTTAAAAAAGACTTACGTCAAATACATACGCTTGAGTATAAATAAGTAGTTTACCAATATGATATTTCATTATTATCGATTACTTATGGCACCAATCTATTATTATTTCTTTGTTAACATTGAAACATGTGCTCCTTATTGTCTGTATACAGATAGTTCTCTACACTAAGACTGTGTATTCAGATCGATTTATTAAACATAAAAACCAGGACTATAAATACAACATAGACAATATCTAATTATTCATAATTAAATATTTGACAATAAAAAAGAGTGATCAATTTGAATAAATACGTGGAAACAAAAACTATTGATGATGATGATACGTAAAAGCGAAATGTGTTTCATATTATGATATACGAGTACAGTTGAATAAGTGAAGTACACTATTGATATTAGTAATAATAATAATAATAAGGATAGTAATAGTACTCTAGTGAAATTATATGTCACTTGAAAACGTCTCGGTAACATGCTATTTTCTCCTTGAAATAAATGGTACGGATGATTGATATCATCTGAATTACATTTAGTAAAAATGGTCTTTATATGTTTCCCGATTTATGTATATTACGAGATCACTTAAGCCTGAATACGAAACGAAAACTCAGTGACACAATGACCAGATAAGCTAACTATACCGATATATCACAACTCCGGGTAAGAAGAGGAAAAGTGTATTCCACAAGCAGGCAGAAGCACGAACAACAACAAGCACAACTCAAGCGTATACATACAGCTCAAAAATGTCACCAAATAGCATATTAAAAGAGACAACGAATCAATGACATTTAAAGTCCTACCAAGTGTGAAATATGATATGAAGGTGAAAATGGGCGCTTTTGACGCGAAAACGAGAAATTTAAATTTCCAAAATAAAATCACAAAAATAAACACCTACCAAGTGGGTTCTGGGGATCTAGCATCCGCAACAACTTACTTACTTACTTACGCCTGTTACTCCCAATGGAGCATAGGCTGCCGACCAGCTTCTGCAACAGATATATATACATAAATATATATATACCAGTCTGTAATTCTATCACCTTTAAATCATAGTGAAAAACGTTTATATGGCTGCAAACAAGTCAAACAATGGATAAATTTACAAATTTTTAACAAGTTCTAATCTGAATAATTAAGATTTTTCTTTAGTTCCATTAAAATGGTTCATTGATGCATGCAGTAGTTAAGGGATAAAAATAATATATTAACTTGCATTGTATAATTTTAATCTATCAAATATATCACAAATGAAAGACGGTTACTAAAAAAGGATAGGTGGTATGTATTCCACTCTAGGAGATAAATAATCACAGAATACGTTGGTTTTCATTCGAGTTAATGTTATCTTAAGTAAAACTTAAATAAATGCAATGCTATGGAGGTTGCGGACAATGTTGAATGTTATTGAAGTAACCAATCAAGGTAAGGCAACCATTGCAAATCTGGAGGTACTGTACAGCTATTTCGTTCTGCTTTGAAAATCCTGTACAATACATTTCCACGACTCTATCCAAGATCAAACCCAGGACCTTCAAGGGTGAGACTATAATTTATGGATGACCTTTGAGAGGCGCCAAAGTGACCTTGAGACAATTCACCTACTTACTAGAATCAAAAGAGGGTTATAAATTACTATGAGGAATTAGTACCAGGATTTAGAATTAGAATTTAATGTTAGAAACTAAAGTAAGGTTTATATCACGAACTGACATCAGTTGTAATGCCAAAATGCAATTTAGTCACATGGATGAATGAATTTCGCGCAAAAATCCAAGAAGTTCTACTCTGAATACGATTATTTTGTTGGTCTAATTCCTTCAAGATCTTGTAATGGGAGTTTAATCTTTAGACATTCAACCAAAGGCCAATGATTTATATATTTAACTGAGCGATGCAACAAACTGTTTGGATTTAGTCATATAAATAACTGGGTGCCGGTTCAGTAGTCTAATTTAATTTCTCATCGTGAGACTTGAAGGTCTTCGGCTCGCTCTCCAGCAGGGTTGTAGATGTGCACTGCTGAGAATATACATATCGTGAATAGGAAGTTCATTGCTTCCAGGTTTTCAATAGTTGTTTGACCTGGTTGGTTAGTGATCTCAGTAAAACGTGACAGCTTTATCCTTGAAATAACTGGTGATCAAAAGAATTGTTTCATACATAATGATTGTGAAAATTTTATTTGAATAGGATAAGTAATGGAGCAAGTTAAAAAACGGTAAACATTCATACCATAGATAATGAACTATTTTAATTCTTATCTAACTGCATTAGTTACTCAAACACCGTATGAGGATTGTCTTCCTCCAAGTCCGCTTTGGTTAACAACAAACATATCACATTTAATATAGTACTGGATGATTAGTGTGGACTGAATACTAGTTGTTTATAGGTACCAGAAATTTCATCCATTATTCAACGGCTTATTTATTCTTTATTTAAAATGGGTTTGATATGACAGTCCTCTCCTGAATGGATTTAATTGTCTGACAACAATTGTCATGGAACCGTACAATCGTCAATGATACTGACAACTAATTATTCACTGAGTAGTCATTAAGTTGCAATGTAGGCATCATTCTGGGTGACTCGATATCTCACAAACTATGTTCGAAGGTTGACCTGGATTTTGTATAAGTCAATACTCGCCAGCAAGGTGTACCTTCAATCTTAAGGTTAGCGATTCTTCCCAGTGAAATTTAAACCGACTTAATTTAAACTCAGCTTTATTGCCTAAGACGTTATCAGTGAACTATTCGGACTGAGATTAAAGTTCTGTTGGACTGAGATATTTACAACTATGTAGTCGTTGTAATTCAGTTATGTTTTGTCAACTTCAGTATCCAGCAGCATATTACTTCTTGACTTAACTGGTTGTTTACGAGTAAAATTTATTAATCTAAGGTGCTTACCAATAAAACTTTTAGTGTTAAACAATAATCTTAATGTGTTTTTTTCCCTACAAAACTACAAAAATGATGTAATTGTGATCTAATGTGAACTAAAGATGAGATAGATATATAAAGTGAAGAATGATTCAACACAATGCAATTTAGCCAGCTTTCATCTCTTTTTAGGACAAAATTATAAAAAAGTATCATGTTTGTTCTGGTTACTTCATGTTCTAAATTAAAAATTGCATTTTAGTAGTACATACATACAATTTTATGTAAAGCGAACAATATTATCTATACTGACATGATTAATATTATCATTTATCAGGAATGTAGTATAAATTGAATTCTATGCATGAACAGTAAATATACTTTTGTAGAAAATACTGAATCGATAATAATTAGATTTCTTGCAAGTGGAGAGTATTGGATACAGGTACCTATCTACCTCACTCACCTGATTACCTATCTACCTAACTACTTACCTACCTACCTACCTACCGATAAAAAGAGATCAATATAATATGTAAGTTGACAGAAAAGCGCATGCGATATCTACGCGTTGACATACACACAAACACACATACACACACATGTAAATAACCAATTATTTTTGTGCTCAACTAACTGAGCATTGACATGAAAGAAATATAACAACAATATGAAATTAGTTGATAAGCTATTCAACCTTATTATAATATTATATAGTATAAAGGTGAGTAGACTTTGAATAGTGTGCAGATAGATTGATAGAAATAAGATTGCATAAGTAAGAAATACTTTAATAAAAACTCATTATTGTATTATTATTAAAGAAATAATTTCCATAGATATAAGAACATGGATATTGAATAATCTGTCCATTCTAATTAGTTTGCATTTTGTAATTTTGGTATCTGTGTTATAAAGTCTTATTCATTTCAGTAGTTAACAAATACAATGAAAGTATGTATTCTTGTATACATGTGTACACACACACTCTCTCTCACACATACACATATATATATATATATGTAAGTACAAAAGAGTTCATTTGGATTGATTTTAGAATTTCTAAATCAGTAAGTTATCATCATTGTAGAGCCTTGGACATATATATGCATTAGCCCGTCATTGTATTATATAGACCTGATAATATGAAATTAACAAGATAAATGAGTAGTGAAGGAATCGAAATAATTTAGTTATCACAACGAAAGACAAAAAAGCGAGAATATGATTCGAAAAGATAGGATGAAAACAGATGATTTACGAATAATTGGACGGAAGATCATATGAAAAATAAATAGTGAATGTATCTGTCCAGTTGTAACTACATCTGAATCATCTCACTCAATGTCTCTAACCTCTGATCACAATAATCACGTGAGCTTTAACTGGATAGTTTTCAACTACTGACATGGCTGAGAACAATGGTCAACAATCTCACAGACTGATCCCATGTTTTGGTTTAATCTCTCCTAGTTTTCTCCTAACTTACTATTATACTCGCTAACACTGTCTATCAAGGTAGGTGATGGTTGGGGATGCATAACACAATTTTTAACCACCTCAGTCAATGAAGATTTACAACCTCGCCGATAGATTTTTCATCTGCATATAGTACTATATTTCTAACCTCCCCATGGCTCACTCAGTTATTTGACGATTAGTAAGCGAAATCCTACACTGTATTTATATTTCCTACTTTCATGGATCATGTTTCAAAGCTTTAGAGTCATAATAATATAAAATGTTGAAATTGAAACGAAATGATACCGGGAAGGTAATGAAAACAGAAAAATAAAACAAGTATCGACAAATTCCACCTGTAGAAAAGGTACACAGATGACACTTTTATTCGCGATAATAAATGTGACTTCAATAACATTCCAAAGACCTTCAATAGCTGTCGCCCAATGAAAAAACTTAAGGTTTGATATAACAACTAAACATTTACTTTGTGGATGCTAAAATGACAAAGATTACACATTCGGCCCTGGGTTCGGGTCCCGAGCTCGGAATCTTAGATGCGCACTATTGAAGAGTGCCTTATTGGGACGAAAAGGCCATCCAGTGCTTCGAGGTTTTCAATTTTGGTCTAACATTGATAGGTTCAGGATCTTAATTCAAATTCAACAATCTCTACAACCCTATAATTTAAGATTTATTTACAAAAAACCTACATGGATTGATCAACTATCAAAAAAGCCTCTAAAGCTCAGTCACCATCAATAGTAAAATTAATTTAATCATATGTTTGATTACATTAATCCAATGAATTTTCATTTTGAATGTTACAGATCAAGAATTAAACCTCCTAAGAAAGATACTAAACAAGATTTACAATTAGGAATATAAAACTGAGACATACTAAGAAGCCAATGAACTTTTCTCCAAAAGAAATGTTTGAGATGAACATTGACATCACAAATGACAGAGGTGTGAAAATCTTGAAGAGGCAGAATTACAACTACCTCGAAAGAATGCTTTTCACGTTAACCTTGACATTAATGTTTTCTAGTCAATTTATGTTCGCTGATAACTAAAAGGATAAGCTCTCTCAACTAACCACTTTAATGTTCATATATCCATTTGCTGCTAAGAAGCTAAATATAAAGACCGTTCGATGGGTGTTCCATACAAGAGATTTCAAGAACAGTAATTAGCAATTTAAAAATAGACAGCATTGGGTTTATAAGGAATTTCAAAATCGAGCATCATGAATAAACTATGGTCATTCGATCAAGACAAACTCGACTGTAAAAGTAGATGGGAACTGGTAGAAAAAAGTAAGTTTGTATCTTATCAACATTGCTAAAGCTTCCACTATACATTTTAAAAACACCTAGAATCGTGTATACTAAAGAAAAATACTCAGCACCAACTATAGTCTTAACCTCTAGTTTTCCAAAACTATTAGCATCTCTCCAGTTCTACTGATCTTTTACCCCTAACCGACATTTCTGTTTTCGTGTGTTTTCGAAATTAAGAATGATCAAATTGGGTAAAGATATGCAATGTTTCACTGATAATACTTCTATGAACAAAATTTGATGAAACTAAACTTTTTCTAATTTAGCTTCTGATATGATAGAACTAATATTGTGGGAGTTGGAACTGGTTTTTTGAACTAGATTACTATGTTTACATATTCCGTTTATGAAAAGCTTCCAGTTAACCCATTTACTACAGCTATACGATTTACTATTCCTAATATGTTACCAATTGATTACTCTCAGTCTTCCATATTCACAGCCACTTTTAGCTTGTTCATGTATAATTTTTATTTTGTATTTTATGGTGTGATTTGGTTTGTTGTGTCAGTATATAAACCATATTTATTTAAAATATAAATATTGTAGAAGCCGGTTGCGACTTCTGAACTTTATTCAAGGGAGAAAGAAGAGATTGGGAATGAATGGAGCTTAGTTGTCAGCTCAGTGCTATTGGTCAGGTGTGTGATTGGTCGATTTGTAGAGACATGACAGTCTAGGCAATAGTGGACGCTAAATAGGCCTAATTAGAATTAAGATTCCGACTGGTGATTAGACATATGAAATTAGCCAGTGGTCTCAACACATAAAAACTTCATACTCTGATAGAATTTTATTTATTTGTTTATTTGAATACATAAATATTGGTACAAAGGGGCACCGAATACAAATGCGCCATACATAACACTTGATTTTTGTGTAAGCTGTGGTACTGCCTGGGTGTCCGAACCGAAGCAGGACTCTGATAGATACATTTATGTGACTGCTTTGTTATTCCAATGTTAATTTTTCAGTCTAAATCGGTTAAACTCTATTGAAATATAAGATTGTGATGAGAATATGAAGTATTTCTTCAAGATTAAAATGTTGGTTTCATAAGAAAATGATTATTAAGATTATAGCATATGCTAAATTGATTTGATTGAATAAGTTTCTTTTGAATCTCTCCTTTACTTGTAGTCATAAGTGAATTCGACTGTGAATGAAATTACTTTTGTATATAATTATAGCTTTCATTTATTCATGTATTAGGAATGAAGATATTTACTAATTCTGACTAAGATTAGTTATCTTAATCACTATTCTTGGAAAAAGAAAATACTACGATTTATTTAATAAGTTTAGATACAAAGTACTGTACAAATATGAGCTGATGGTTGATGTCTTTGAGTCAGTCAGTCAGTCAGTTACAACGTAGGGCCAGGATTATACATGCATCTGTCCAAGTAACCACACTTCATTAGCACAGCAAGATGAACACCAAATTCATAGAAGTAGTTACTTCAATGGTAGCAATATATTAAAGAAAGATTGCGTATAAGGATATAATACAGAAAGAAAGAATTAGTTTGAAGAAAGAAAGGTATAAAGCACTTTTAATCTCACGGTTTAAGGGAAGACAAAGAGTGTATACACCGACACCATTGTGATCGATTCTGAGCCATGTCACACAGAGTCTCAAACCATTGGTTACGATAGTCACACAGACCCCAACCAAATAGTCTGCATCTACCAACATGGCTCAGATCAGAAGTTAGTGACTTCAAGCACTGATGCCACGTTTTGGTTTGGCCGCCCCTAACTTTCTTCCAACCATCCCCAACAATAGTCAGCATTGCGCGTCGTGGTAATCGTTGTTCAGGCATACGTAACACATGGCACAACCATCTTAGTCGATGAAGATTCACAACCTCATCAACTGATTTGCCATCATTCCCTAATACCCTGCGTCTAATCTCACTATTACTTACCTCGTGATCCTAGCAGACGCCAGCAATATTTCTAAGACATCTGTAGTCAAATTTTAGTTACTTGCAAGTATCTTCTACTCTTAATGGCCACGTTTCTCAGCCTTCAAGTAGGACAGGACGAACTGTTGCACAGTATACTCGTCCTTTAATTAATAATCGGATATCTCACCTTTGCTATAGGTGACGTAAGTTGGCAAAAACCAAACGAGCTCTACGAATCCGTGATTAGATTTCGTCAGACTTCCAAGATAAGTGAAGTTATTGACGCGTTCGACTACTTCACTCCTTATCCTTGATGTCTGTGAAGTCAATTTTAATAAAATAAATTGTATAAACAAATTACCAGTCACCTTTTAAATAAGACTAAGATCTTTTCTCTAGGAAAACTGTTTAACAAAACTAAATCAATTTTATATATTTCAATGATTATATAAGAGAGTGTAACAAGAAAACCTGCATCTACACAGCATGATGAAATTATTTGGTAAAAAACAATGTCATATGAGAAACCTGAAACTAATTCATTTTATTGACTAATTCTACGTAGAATCTGGAAAATGTTTCACATTTGAAAATAAATTAATTGAAGTAATTTACGATTTAGTCAGTCGGCTACAATGTAGGACCAGGCACATATATGTATCGGTCCAAGTTGCCTTATCGTATTAACACAGCAAAATGAACACGGGATTTGTGTCAAAAGATGTATTCCGTTAGGAAATCCATTTAAACCAAAAAGTAACAGACAATTGTTTCATTCTAGTGGAGTTATTCTCAGTAGTGCACATCTACAACCTCTCTAGAAACCGAACCTAGAACCTTCTGATCCAGGATTGAACAGTTAACTACCAGATTAATGAGTTGGCAATATTGCGCAATCATCTTCCGATCTAGTCGGTAAGTAATGTATGCCTTATACATAATATGGTTAGAAATATTAACTCAATGGTTCAAAGATTAATCGCTGGCTGCTAGGTTTGATTCTAAGAATGGTTGTGGATGTGCGGATTGCTTAGAATTGCTAGACACTGAAGAAACACAGTTGTCCACTAACTCTCGACTTTCATTGGTTGTCTAACGAAGGTTATCTTGTGGTGAAAACTGTGGAATTCAACAATCTCCACAAACTTCCTATGCTAATATAGTAATAATAACTCAAATATTATGATTTATCACTCACACCAATATATTCATTACGATTAGAATGATATTTCAATGACATCAATGTAAGCGCAATTCTGGATAGCTATTATGAACACATTGGAAGAATATGTATTGACTAAACATACATATCTCTATATATCTGTTAAACAACAAATTTAATGGACCGTATTAATTGTCTCAGTGGCCAGAATATACAATAGCAAATAATTTAACAAAATCAAAGACCCATTTTTTCTCCATTTAGTGACGAACACATTATCATAGATTACCCAAATATAATTTCGAAAACATACTCAATTACACAGGAAAATTTATTATGAAAATCACGTTAAGTGACTATTAAATCTCAATAATTGAGATCATGAATCAATTGAAGCTAAACCACGATGGAAAACCTGGAAGCACTGGATGGCCGTTTCGATCTAGTATCGGACCCCTCAGCAGTGCGCATACACGAGCCTCCTCGCGAAATGCGAATCCAGAACCTATAAGTCTCGCGCGCGAGCGCTTAACCACTAAACTACTGACGATTCCCATACTAGGACGAAACGACTGTCCAGCGCTTCCAGGTTTTCCATGGTGGTCTAGCTCCAATTGATTCATGATTTCAACTATTGAAATCACCAAAATCTTCACAAAATCCCTTCTGATAATAAACAAATCTGTTTACAATAATTCAATAATAAGACAGAAATAATAATGATCAATATAATTTCTAAGAGAACTTCACCTTCTAGAAACTTTCACATAACAAAAAAAACTTTGAGAGTAACTAATTAATGTTATTTCTTTAAATGCGGTTTATTAATAATTAGTTATAAGTCTAAATTTTGTATTATCTGAGTTTGTTTAACATATCAATGGTTAAGATCATGAGTCAGTTGAAGCTAGACCACCATGGAAAACCTGGAAGCACTAGACGGTCGTTTCGTCCTAGTGTGGGAATCGTCAGTAGTTTAGTGGTTAAGCGCTCGCGCGCGAGACTTATAGGTTCTGGGTTCGAATATCGCGAGGGGGGGACCGTGGATTTGCACTGCTGAGGAGTCCCATACTAGATCAGAACGGCCGTCCAGTGCTCCTAGGTTTTCCATAGTGGTTTAGCTTCAATTGATTCATAATCTTAACCGTTGAAATTACTATTATACCCACAAAACCCATTTGTTTAAAATAGACAACAGAAAGGAATCATATATTGATTTGAAGTGCAACCTCAAAATCTCCAACAATTAAATAGGTGTCCAAGAAATAAAGAATAAAGAATGCTTAACCAAAAGAAACATGAACAATGATAAATAATTTTAGAGAAAAATTTTTTTTATTTTTTATTTTGTTTTATAGACTTACCTACGTATCAGTAGGTAGGGAAACCAGTGTACAGGTTTATGACTGTAAAAATCCAAAACTTCTAAACGATCTGTTGTTAAACGTAAATAACAATCTGGTTGACATAAATGTAATTTCATCCAATCACCAGCTTCTTCAAGAAGTGCAGGGATTTTATCCTCTATAAAAAAATTAATAGTTGAAGAGTGAACAAATCAATGAGTATAGAAGTTGAAAGTGTGCTGGAAGAAAAAAGAAATTGATTTAGTTTGATTGACTTCTTTTTTCGTTGAAACTTTCAATTAAAGAATAAAGACAATACTACGAATGAGTAAGTCACCCGCTAAAATAAAAGTTGCCAAAGATTTACCTCAGTAGTAGTTATAACATTTCTCACTTTACACTTTTGTAGAACTATTGAGACTCTTCAAAAACATTAATAGTTCAAAAGATAATACACCATTAAAAATCAAAGAATACATGGCGGCTATTTCGACACAGTTTAGGACTTCGCAATAATGATTATCTACGGTCTCAGTAAAAAACCGTGGATTTAATATCTACGTGCATTGTAGAATTCCCTTATTCGCCCAAAGTTCTGTGGTTAACATTTTTTTAACTATCGTTGAATTAGAAACTTATATTGGTATACATTGAATATTATTGATTAACATCCATCTTACTGCCAAACTGGTTAGTCTAATATGGTTAGTTGAAGGGATTTTGTGGGGGTTAGTCATATTTGCAAACTGTATCTGCCACTGTTGGAGTACCAATTGATCCAGAGAACACTGGACAGCTGTTTCATTCTAGTATTAGACTATTCATCAGTATGTGCCAACGACCTGAACAGGGATTGAACTCAGGACCTTCGGATTTTAAACGGAACGACTGACCCGTAGAATCACTAGGTCGTGGGTGATGAAGTTCAGAAATTTCAGGAATAAGACAGTTTATACAAAATGACCAAATTCAAAATTGTACCAGTTTATGCCAACTCAGTAACGCAGTTGTTCGGAAACGGGTACTAGGTAAGAATGGCAAATCAGTTGATGAAGTAGTGAAACTTCATTAATTGAGATGGCTGGGACAGGTGTTACGTATGCACAACAACGAACCACTCCGACCTGCAATGTTTTATGTTGTAGGTGTAGAAGTAGGTTGGAAGAAAGCTAAGGGCGGCCAGACCAAAACATGGCACAAATCCATGAAGTCACAGACAAGTGGACTAAGCCATCTTGGTAAGTGTAGACTACCTGGTTGGGGTCCACGAGATGATAGCAACCGATGGTTAGAGACCTTGAATCACATGGCTCAAAATCGTCTGCAATGGTACAGGTGCGTCCACTCTTTGTGTTCTCCCAAATTCTAATCTTCTTAATTCTTCATGTCACTGTTTTCTCTTTCACTGGATTATACTCTTTGAATAACATCTTCAAACCCCAATCTTTCAGATCACTGGTTATACTTTTACTACCTCTGCCACTACGGGATTTGAATTGACAATTATATCTCTGTACTAACAAAGTATGGCAACTCGAACTGATGTACGTACGTACAAAGTTCTACGTTGTTACTGACTGACTGTTTAAAAATGATAACTTTTTATTATGTATTTTGAAATTTCTACATTATCATAATGGCTAACAAAAAACTCGAACTTCTGCGTTGTCATTTCCTCCATTCATTTTTTAGAACGTATACCTATTGCTCAACTTAATCTTAATTTGATTTATTAATTATGTCTATGATCTACTTGCACTTACGCGATCCAAAAATTGTTTACAACCTAAAATAAACCTAAGTAATGACAAAGTCTATAAGTCTTGTCGCAGTAGTATGGAAAATCTCTTTCTCTGTCGTCTGGAGAAATGAAAGGAGATTGCTACGGTATTTGTGTATCAGAAATATTCAGCGATGTGAAAATATTTTATACTAAACAAAATTGATCGTAAACAATTACGTATGAGTATGAATAGCAGCCAATCTCTGTTTAAAAACTTTACACATACGTGTTTTTCGGATACTCACATGATAAATGTATGCAATTATCAGTATAGGGTTGTGGAGATTATTAAGTTATTGATTGAGATCTTGAACCGATTGATGTTAGAACACCATTCAAAGCCTGGAAGCACTGGACGGCCATTTCGTCTACTGTGGGACTCTTCAGCAGTGCGTATCTACGATCCCGCTCACGGGATTAGAACCCAGGGCCTTCAGGCTCGCGCTCGAACGCTTGACCTACTTGGCTTCTGAGCCGGCATCTAACGGTGTTAATGTTTAGCCTTCATCAATCCACGAAATTGCGTGATGCCAGCTCAGAGGTTAACTAGGTTACGTGTTTGTGGGCGAGACTGAAGGCCTTGGGCTCGAATCCCACGAGCGGGATCGTGGATGCGCACTGCTGAAGAGTCCCAAAACAGGACAAAACGGCCATGCAGTGCTTCCAGGTTTTCAATGGTGGTCTAACATCAATCAGTTCAAGATCTCAACCAATCAATGTATATAAAACGGAAGTTTGTAGCAATTTTGCATGTTTTGTACTGAAAAATTTTTAATTCAATTAAACATGTGGTATGGAATAATTATTATTAACAAAAATCAATATCACAACTGCATTTAGGAGTGACTACTCAAGGTCGAAATACCATTACAAATGATTTACTCGGTGTTCCACAACCTCACTCCTAGATAGAACAAGGCACACTTTGACTCAAAACATGATAATCGTAAAAATTTTACTCAATGGTATACATTTTGTTACAATCGGGAATTTGAGGTGTCGAATGTGTAATATTGCAGTCAATTTCTCGTTAACATACAATTGAATTAGAATTATACACAAATAATATTTTCAAAATGATTTTTTAACACTCAGTTTCTGTTTATTATTTCTAATGGCGAAAGTATACCATTAGTTTGGGTGTCATGATTATTTTTTTCATTTCTTTAGATATTGGTTCTGTAAATTCCGATATATTCATCTCACTTCGTTCTAAGTGGTATACAGGGAAGAAAACATGTCAATAGGCGCTCGGTTCTGGTTTGAAAATCCCAGTATTTAGCATCGCAATAGGTCGTAAGCCTATTTATTACTGTGTGTATGCACAGTCAACACCCATAATTATTCGGTTCAAATGCAGGCGAGACTCTAATTTATGGACGAGCCAATCAGAAGCGGTTTAGATATTTCAGGGTTACCGCGCCAACTTTAGTGCTTAATGCTAACGTACGACCGGTTCACAGGGAATTTTGTACAAAACGTGATAAGTGAGCGGCTATAACAAATAAAACGGCGAGACTATAATTTGTGGACGAATCGAGATAATAGATCTCGCATTTTAACGCAAAAGCCTTCCATCCATTTGGCTAAATAAATTTCTGGCATTGTAGCTGATGTCAGTTCGTGATGAAAACCTTATATATAATTCCTGAGGCAAATTACGACAATTATTGTGAACTGGATAATAAAAGCACCAGTAACACTGGCTGCAGCCAGGTACTACAATATATACGGATGTTCGGAGAGCCTACAGACTCCTACATAGACTTGGTTATGTGCATCGTGTCGTTATCTACAAGTAGCATTTTGTGCACTCAACAACCGGAGTGCACATAAACAATATTAAAGCTATGTGTTCGAGGCTGAAAGAGTTTTTGAGACTTTATCATAGCTCCAGAGGCCGACTATTCTGTAGCCGTATGGATGATTTCCTCTACTGCATGAATTGCGATTTTAGAACCTCTGAACCTCTTTCTAACCTTAACAAGTTTTTGAATCACGTATAAGAAGTGTATCCGCTTTTTTTCCATGGTTTTGTATAATATATTTTTACTCTATACTGACTGTTTGCTGACTGGCGAATATTCCCCAAGGTCACTTAAAATTCGTTCAAAGGTCGTCCACAAGTTAGAGTTTCACCTTACTGTCCACAAACGCGCTCCATGAATCTAAAACATTTCATGATTTTCTCGTCAGTTTTCCCATGATTATAAAGAAGGTAAACAGAGAAATTTAAAAATGTAAAGTAACTTCCAAAACATAAACATTAAAACTACGACAAGGACAACTAAATGAGTTTTACAGGGTGAAACATGATGAAAAGAATTAAATATTCATGGAACCACCTAGTGTCCCTTAGATACAACAGAAACATTCTTCAAACGAGAAATTTATCCGTAAATTGTTTGTAAGCCAATGCGATGGAATTTTGAAAATCCATTTTCAAAAACAGGCTATATTACCTCTTGCAGTTGTGAAGTACTCATTATTCAAAAAAAACATCACATAATGATGATTATTACAACCAGTCTCGGATAGTTCCAACACTTTACATATATCAGTAAATATTTATTGATAACATTTATTCCTCAAAATGAGATGTGCAATATAAATACAAACTATACATGTTTTTGGGAGCAGAATTACGCACTAACTTTAGGAATTTACATTTTATAATGTACGATTTGTCAAGCAAAATGAGTCAAATCCATGCTTGAAATATAAGTTGTTTTTCTCTAAATCATCAGATCTAAAGTTTGGAAGTGTTCCGACAAAATCGTTGCGAAGGTCCTCTGACTTACACTTCGCTGACATTGATCATATGGTAAGTAGAACTGGGGATTCAGTGATTTGTCGCATATCATTCCATTTCCCTGATGAGGATCGACCTAACCTGCTTCACACAATCAAAGCTGCAGGTTAACAACCGCTCTTTGTATTCAAAAGAAGTTTGTAAGCCCAGTTTTTTACATAGACAGATAGCCAATAATAAACAACCCTACCAATCCTTTGAACCCTTTGTTTGAAGGTTTTTCTACACCACTCTTCCTCACCATTTGTATATTCATACCGACTATTTACTCATTCCTTATTACATAGTTCACGATCAATTAAATAAGTTTACTTTTTAAACATTGACCCAATTCCTATGCCAATATATTAGTTCATGTTATCATGCTGTTTATCATTTACATATTTATTACTACACCTGTCACCTTATTATCAGTTCATACTCTTTTCTTATTAATACTTTTCAAATTTGTCATTAGTTGCCTTGATAAGATTAATATTCTGCACATGCACACGTAAAATAAACTCTGAGGCAGATCTAATTGAAAGCAATGGGGGTAGTTTATTTGTTATTCAAATTTACACAATAGGAGTTTTTAATATCCAGAAGTTAGTAAAAAATATATATTTTAATCTGGTCCCAAAACTGCACCGTTTAAGAAGATTGGAGATTCTGACAGATTTGGTATGATTGGTGGTTACCATTTCTCCAGAAATTCATAAATACGTTGTGGCAGTGAGTTATTAATGTTTAACATATATTAATTATTAGTTTGCAACCGCTAAAGATACAAATGAGTCCCAAAATACTGCATATCATTAGAAAGCTCCTATACATGTATCTAATAGCCCAGGTAACTGGTATTGATTTTGTACATAAATGAGGTTTCTGTGACCGCTTATAGTTACTTTCAAGCACCCTCATTGTCAGTTGTTTTACACATGGCTCTTAATGTACGCTATCAGACGACGTCCATTAAAAAATTCACTGGAATCAAAGGTTTTTATAAAAGATTAATTTCCATTTTATTGAAGGACAGATGTAATTGGCACCCCTTTAATAATGAGTGACAGTTCTGTGCAATAATAATGTCATTAACTTAACTAACATGAGGCATAACTAACATGTATTTTATTTCATGATTTACTCAAGTGCATCTTGAACTTCAAACAAGCCTTCAAAATGTTTTTCATCGAGTGGTTGAGACGATAAAAACCAATTATTATTTGGGTATTTTTAGAAATTAGGAACTCCAAGTACAAACTGAGACAAATTAAAAAATTTTGTAGGCAGAATAGTAAGGTTTTGCGGTTATCAGTAATTAATTAGGAAGGTTTTTTATCTATCTGTAACAGCGCTCCAGCTAATCTAATATGTCTAAAGTAGGGTTTTCTAATTCGTATGTTTTGCAAAATGTATCTAGTAAATTGTACAATAACATATTTATAACATGAACGCCCGCTTTACATTACTTAGCAAACATTACTTGATGTATAAAATCCATAATATAGTATAGACACACACAATGACTCTATATTTCTTTCAAAAATAATGGAAAACAAAACTAATTAATTAATCAAATGGTAGAAAACAATTTAAAGTAAATTTTGAGAACAGGAATCAAAGAAAACGCCTAACAAAAACATGCTAAATTGAGTCGAATTATTACAAACCGAATAAGCATGTACAAATAAGTAACCAGTGGAATGATTTTTCAGTCACTTAGCTAATCAATGCTACAGGATATTACCTATCTAATGTTTTTGGATATTGAGTTTCCAGTAGCATTTTTCACTCTTCTATTCCAACGACAGTAGTGTTTCTACTGTATTACTTGATCTAGGATCAATTCCTCATAGTGCAACCAAACCTTTTACAATGATACTTAAGAGATTAAATCAGAGTTACATATATAGTATAAGCTGTAAAATGATTAACGTTGAATAGTTTTAACATTTCTGTTATTGACCGATTATATCAATAAAAATAATGTACGCAATTTAATAGGATTTTGAGTGAACTTTAGGAATATGAATAAGTATTAGCTTGGTAGTTCGACTCGAGAGATTTTGTCATCTGAATAGTATCAATAGATCGCATTAGAAAGTAGGGCTTCAAACAGGTTGCATAAACTTGTACCCTTTAAGTGAGTTACGTTTTTGATAGGGATGAGGAAAGAAATAAACTCTAATTTGATCCAAGTTGCGTCGCCTATGAATATCTCGTCATTAGTTGTAAGCTTTACACGTTTGTTACTCGACATTTGTGCTAAATATTGACATTCTTTTGATCATGCCTTATTCTTAGATTTCTAACTTGACATTATTTAGTAGACTTCGTCAAACTGTCTTTCTGAAATTCGTAGGACATTTGTCGAATAACGTTGCTCTTGTGGCACAGTAAAGTGTTGTTATTGTCAAAAACATGTCTTGGCTCCACTTTAAAGTTGGCGAGAAGAATCATGCAGCTAGATTCAATTCTGTTTAAGTGTTGTCCACTCCAAGGCTTCAAGAGTTTTGTGCCTAGCTGATTAAAATATGCCACATTATATTGACTTTAGTCTCTGAAGAAAAATCATACAACATTCGTTGGCATACTCTTAAAATATGTAAATGTTTTGTAAATGGAGAAATTCCCACTGTAAAGAAAGTCTTCTAATTGTAAGACACCGCTATAAGATGTGAAATGAGTGTGCGTCATTAGTAATGTGGCGTCGAAAATTTTTTACAGTAATTTACACAAGTGTCAACAATAAAAAGAAGTGTTCAAAGTAACCTTTAAACAGCAAAAAGTCACCAATTGAACCTCAGTCATGAAAAGTAACAATATAAGCATGTTAATACTTTACAAGAACATAAAATGTTACTATGTGATAAATTATATCTCATGATAACATCTGGTCAAATAATTATACCTGAAGAGTATGCCTCATAAACTTCATTGTCCATTAGTCCATCGTCAAATTCACTTTCACAAGCCTGTGAGTTTGGTTTAAGTGACATAAAGCTGCCAGATTTGCTAAGCGTTCCCAAATTACATGCCAGGTCTCTGTTATTTGAAGAGCCATTTCTCGATTTCTTCCCTATACATGTCTTACAAATGGCCAACCAAGCGGTGATTTCGTTCTCATCTTCTGTAGCAATGAGAAGTTTTTTATTTCCGAAAACACTCGAAGGCACAAGTTTAAGTGCAAATGAGGCACTCGAGTTAACGGCCTCTGTTCTCATTGAACATGATTTATATTCACTTAGATTACATAGTGCAGTGAATGGTCTCGTAGCAAAGTTTTCTGGCCGATACGGACTTTTTTCAGGGAGTTTATCAACGTTATTCTCTATGCAGTTGTTATGTTCACTCAATAAAATCGAAGAAGGTAGTGATTTAATGCACAAAAATGTGTCGGTATCATCAGTTAAAAGTCTTACATCACACAGAATCCATTCATCCTATCAAATAAATCAATTATGATTTTAAATGAAACTATCTTACTTTAGCAGCCCGTATATAATTCGACTTTACAAAAAACCTCCCGGAGAGATTCATAACAATTCTGTATTAGTATCTAGGTCATAGATGTGAATAAAAATCATGTGATCCATTTAAACGAAATAACCGATATTTCAGACTTTGATCTGAAAACCAAACATTCTGTAACTTTTTAACTTCAATGTGCATAAATATTGAAATTTCAGTATATGAGATCGTAAACTGCAGTGTCACGGAATGTCGTTAGTACTAAGTGAATGAAATTAAATTTGAAAGAATTCGTCATTTGAATTTCAAAAGCGCAAACGAAAAAATTGTGAGAATAATCATTGATATATGAGGGTATATAAACATTATAACGGTCAAGAAGTATTATGAGAACAGAATGCTGATTGTCTGTGAAAGATTGAACATAATTATTAGGAAATTCGAATTTAAGTTTAAGTTTCAGTTTGGGAAGGACAGGAGTCCTGGTGGCCTGTGTTAGTCCTGGCAATGGTGGTCTCTCAGTTGATCCAGCTTTCTTTTGAAAGAATCGACGGATGGAGCCTCAACCACGTGCTGAGGTAGTGAATTCCACTCGTTGATGATTCGATGGGAAAGTCGATAGTCAACTGACAAGTAATTTGTTCTCGGCTTGTGAACTTTTTTGGAGTGTCCTCGTAAATTCTCCGTTTTGGAAGACAAGAAAAATGAGGGCATGTTAGGTGCAAATTTATCACTAAGCAATTTGTAGACTGTAATCAAGTCGCCTCTAGTTCTGCGATATGACAACGAGAAAAGGTTCAGCTTGGCCAGTCGAGATTCATACGGAAGCTTCACTATTCCGGGAATCAGCTTAGTTGCCGTTCTCTAAACCTTTTCCAGAAGCTCGCTGTCATTTTTAAGCAGGGACTAGCCGTTTGTATGCAGTGCTCAAAATTAGGACGTACGAACACTGTATACAAAGTCAAAAACGTCTTAGCGTCGACATGACTAAAAGCCCTACGTATTGACCATAAGGTTCTAAACATTGTGGCGGCTATTGCACGGCAATGTGCAGATAGCTCACTGTTGTTCATCGTGTATGTATCTGTACCTTGATGACCGGTATGCATCACAACACACTTGGGAGTATTTATCGGCAACTGCCAGGTTTGAGACCATTCAGATAATTTCTTCAAGTCATTTTGGAGTTCTAAGCTATCACCCTCACGTCGTATCGTTCCCCATATCTTGATATCGTCAGCATATAGTAAGACCGATGATGATGGGAGACGAGGAAGGTCATTTACATACAAGAGGAATAGCACTGGCCCCAAAACTGTACCCTGGGGCACTCCACTAAGCACAGTTTCCCAGCTAGATAACTTTGAGTTCACGCGAACTCTTTGTTGACGCCCAACTAAGAAGTCTTTTATCCACATCAATAGATTGCCTCCAATCCCGACATTTCTTAACTTATATAACAGCCGGTTGTGCGGAACTTTGTCAAAAGCTTTGCTGAAATCAATGAAGGCGACGTCTACAGGTAGCTTTTGGTCCTTAAGAGCGCACCAGCTTTCACGAGCCACTAATAAGTTAGTGAGACAAGAATAACCTATTCTGAAGCCGTGCTGCTTCTCCGAGAGGATCCGGTTTTTATCGAGATACTTAAACAGCTCCTTCCGAATAATCTTTTCTAAGATTTTAACAACCACACTAGTTAGGCTAACGGGGCGGTAGTTCTCAGGTTTGTGTTTCGTGCCTGTTTTGAAGACAGGACTTACTATGGCGTTTTTCCAGTCTTTGGGTAAGCGACCCTGCGTAACGGATAGGTTAAAGCATGTACTTAAAGGGCTTGCAACGAAGTTAGATAATTCCTTCAGTAGCCTAGGATGTAATTCATCGGGCCCCGTGGATTTACCTATGTCAAGCTTATTTAGCAGACCAAAGACATCGAGTTCTTTAATGGTCACGCTATCCAGTGTATGTATGGGGGGATCTGTATACGCTGACGAGAAGGGCGCTTCTATGGTATACACGTTGCTAAAGTAGTTCGAGAACGCTTGAGCCTTACCAAAGTCGTCCTCCACTAATGATGAAGCAGTACTGTCTCCCCATAGAGCAGGAATATTTCCTTTTCTCCTTGTCCTTTGGTTTATATAGGAATACAAGCGTTTAGGACATTCTATGGATTCCTTAACAATCTTTTCTTCGTACAATTTTCTAGACTTACGGAGGGTCGAGGCACAAGTATTCCGAGCCTTTCGATACTGAGATTTAGTTTCATCAGTCCCCAGTAACCTAAATCTATCCCACATTTTTCTTCTCTTACGGAGAAGGATACGGACCTCCCTACTGAACCATGGTGGGGAGTTTTTCGGCCCCTTTGGTATAGTCCAAGGGATGTGGGGTGTGGTAACTTTTAAGTATGAATTTCGAAATGCGTCCCAGGCCGTTTCAATGGAGGACTCTGGGTCTATTGTCCAATCTATTAACGATGCTGAGTGCATGATGTCTGGTATGTTTGCTTTCCAGATGTTAGGTCTGGACTGGACTGACGCGTGCTCGTGACTGGCAGTTATATGGAAGTCGAAAGTTAAAACTGCGTGATCACTTTTACCTAGGGGTGGCATATGGAGGTTCGCAACACTGCCCTCATAGTGAGTCAGTATAAGATCTAATAAGGATGATTCAGTGTCCGGGTCGTACCTTGTCGCTTCTTTCACATGTTGCACGAGGGTACATGTGATAACCGCATCAACTAGTTCCTGCTCGAAGGAATTTTCTGACGATTCAGTTCGCAGATTTTTCCAGTCTACCATTGTTGCATTAAAGTCCCCTAGGATTAGACATCGACCACTTTGTGACCAAGTATTGAGACTGCTTAACAGGATATTATATACCTCACGGCTTGGACTGCGATAGACCAAACCAATCAGCAGCTCTTGTCCCTTGCATTTCAAGCGGCAACTAACTAATTCACACGTCTCACTCTCATGCGATACACTGTCGATAATGGCAAATTGGATGGCATTTCTGATGAACAGATCTACTCCCCCTCCTTTACGCTTTAGTATTCTGTCGGCCCTTACTAACGTAAAACCCTCGAAATCAAGTTCCATACTATCTGTAGCCTGTATCAGCCAGGTTACTGTAATTGCGATAATGTCTGGCTTTGTAGAGTCAATCTGTACACCTAGTTTCGATCACTTATTAAGTAAGCTTTGGGCATTAGTGTAACAGATCCGAAGCCTATTAACGTGGCTTCGTGCTTCACCCAGAGTGGCTTCGGCACCATTCTCTGTCACTATTATTATTATTATTGTTATTATTATTCACAAACATCTTATGGGTACATAAGTGTTGTGAAGAAAACATTTCGGGTTTCTTCAAAAATTGCAATAATACACAATTTTCAATAATGTTAGCATTATACTTGCCATATTAAAAAAAAGAACTTGGAGTAATAATAGTAGAATATTAATAATAATAAATCGGGTCTGTGCAATTGAGAAGAATATTGAATTGAGTTTAAAGAAGGAAATGGAGAAAATAAGGGAATAGAAATAAATGAGACGTGAAATACGCAAACAGTTTAATTGGCGTGTTTATGAACATAAAACAAGAACAAATGACCATGTATATATCGTCAAATTAGTAACAAAAAATAATTAAGAAAAAACAACTTATTATTGTAGTAAGATATGACGCTAGAATAAATGTTTGTGCAGTCATAGTTTGGACTGATGCGATGAAAGTCTCAATTGAGTGAAAAGGATAATAAAATATCAATATGTATGAGTCATATATGCACAGTGAAGATAAAACGGGTCTGAGAAGTTAATTTAAGTGTAACGCAAGTTATTGTCTTAATTACAAACTTCGTAATCTTAAGAATAAGATTTATTTAGAAGGGAAGAAGAGAGAGAAAAGAAGTGAACACCTAGTGAAAAGGCTCATCCATGATAAGAATAATAATTGTGTAATGAATATCAACCTCAGAAGGAAACCAACAATTTGGAAAAATAAAATAAAAATCCTTTAATGCACTCGGATGAATACATTTAGATTTATGTAATAGGATACAGAGTGAAACCGGATATTAGTAAAAATATTTGCGCAATAATAATTAAGAATGATGCTATGAAAGTCACAATTAATTTCAAAGGACAGTCAGGAATTAAATATGTTAAGAAGGATAAGAAGATATAAATGGAATATCTAATGTGTCGGGGGGAATAATAATGATATTAATAACAGTAATAATTATAGATACGAACATAAGCAGACTTCGTATATTAAGATGAATAAAAATAAAATAAACGTGAAAAGATTTAAAGGTTTTATTTTGCTTTTCAGGCAATTAAACGGATGACGGACCTTGTTTGTATAAATCATTGTTGAATACATTGATATTAAATAGATGAAATAATCCACTTTCGAAAAGAAAATCATCAAGGAGACTTTTGAACCGGGTTGTAGTTTCACTGCAACGGAGGTTCACTGGCAGTCTGTTCCACATGGTTGAGTAGCGAATAAGGAAAAAATTCTGACGTAAGTTTGTGTGGGTTCTTGGAATCGCTAGAATATTCTCCTTATTGCGTAGATTGTGGGATGATATCATAAGGTATGAAGGGGTGGATACCGAAGAGTAGGAAATACCGTTAATAAGCCGGTAGATAAAGATAAGATTTAATTTGATACGTCTGATCCAAAGAGGCTCTAAGTTGAGTTGTTGACATCTTTGGTGATAGTCTTTGTTATCGGAATACCCCAGAACAGCTTTGGTGAACATCCTTTGAACACCTTCAATTTTAATCAGGTCATTATGTCTGCAATTACTGCAAACTAAAATACCATATTCAAGAATGGGTAAGATACATTTTCTGTATAATAACAGTCTCGATTCGATATTATTAAAGTTTGTTATTATCAATCCGATCAGCTTTCTAGCTTTGGATACTTGAGATATAATGTGCTGAAAAAAGCTCAGACTGTTGCTATATCTTAAACCTAGGTCACGAACAGTGTTGAGATGTTTGAGTGTGTGTGTGTACAGTCAGATTTAAGTTAAGACAGCGACCAATGTGAATAAATCCACTTTTGTCAACAGTAAGTGGCAAATTCCGAGAAACAGTCCATTCGTACAACTTGTTTATTTCCTCTTGGATTACCGATGAAATAAAGCTTTCTTTCGTGGGAGAAGAGAATGAATAAACTACTTTCAGGTCATCAGCAAAAAGGAAAGGTTTACCATACTGAAAGAGGGAACAGATACCATTGATAAAAAGGAGAAAGTGTAATGGACCAACCACACTTCCTTGTATAACCCCACTGGTAACATTTACAGGTTGAGAGCAGCAGGATCCAAAGCGAACGATTTGGCTACGTTCTTCGAATCGGACAGATCTGAAGCCTATTAACGTGGCTTCGTGCTTCACCCAGAGTGGCTTCGGCATCATTCTCTGTCGAAGCCTTACAACCCGACAATTTACAATTTGCAGGTCCTTTATGCCAGCGTCTGATCTAATTTGTAGTTCTTTCTCGGCTTCCCGTTTTTTACACGGTCTGCTCATGGTAAGTCCTTACGGATAAAAACTCTTGAACGCTTTAATTTGTGTCCATTCCGTAAAATAAGTTCACGTTCGTTCGAAGATTTAAATACTACTTTAAGCAGTCTGGAATGATTTGGTTTTAAGTCCGCTAGACTCCCTAGTCTGTACACCTTTAGCAAGGTGACACCGGTGATATTTTGAAGCATGAGTTGATTAAGCAGCTGCCTAATCAGCACAATGTCATGCTCAAAACGAGCTTTAGGTTCAGAGCTCCCGCTCTCCTTGATTCTATGAAAAATAATTGATCTGTCGCTATGATCAGCTTTCAATTTTACGACTACTTTCGCAGGGGTAGGACTCCCTTTTATATCGCTACGTTGTTTCTTCCTTACAACCTGTACCCATTCGTCAACGGTGCTAGGAGAAGCAACAACTGTTGCGTCAAATCTAGTGTTGGATTCCGGAGGGTTGTCGACGACTTGGGAGGTCAGGTCATGTTTACCGCTAGAAACCGATTGAGCCTTGCGATTGCGACTTCTAGGCGTTTCCTTCTGGATGCCCTTTGGAGGACGGGGAACAGAAGAACCTTCTTTTCTTGAGTTTTATTTAAGACAGACCTCTTTGGTGACTGTGTTTCCTTCTTTGACGGGCGTGAGTCATCTACTATCGAACTAACCTTAGCTTCATTTCGATTTGTGTGTCGACGATCGAGTGCTGTTTGACGTGTTCCGACTATTGACAGTTATTTACAGATTAGTGTTCAGATGGTTCGAAAGAACGTTCATAGAATAACCAGGTATTTTGAAGGGCTCTAGAAAAGTTCAGGACGCCTGAAACAGTCAAAATGATTTCTTCGATGGATGAAAACTTTTGATTGATGGAGTTTCTCACAAGTGTTGAACTTTAGTTCCGAAACGCATTTGTGACTAATTTTTGGATATGCTGAAGTGCAGTCATAACCATTTGCAGTGGAAACGAAACTAGTTCTTTGACTGGAAGGGAGGCTGATTAAACCTTAGGATTTAACATTATGTTTGTCTCTAACACCGACTTAACATATGACTTAATTTTGTAGTGCCCAGATTACTTCAAAAGCCTTTTCATTTCATTTGACGTTAGAATCCTATCATAGGGTATCAAGATATCTTGTTTTATTTTCAGCTTACTATACTTTCAAAGGTGAACTACTTTGGCTTTATGTGTAGTCTGCAACAAGTTGCAAACGGACTACTATATACTATGAAGTATTTGATCATGTACATTGTTATTTTTTAACTCCGAAGACCAATCAAAACTTCTAGAAGAGTATAATAAATATCAATAATGAATTTGATTTGGAAAATCGAGTTCGTTGGAAAGATTAACTGTCACCTTGCATGGTAACATACAAGTTGGTTGTATTGAGGAAGATCCCATTTTCACGTACAGAGCAACAAGAATCCAAGGTGAGCGAGTGAATAAGTATATTAAGTGGTTAAAAGAGGAATGTGAACATTGCCACTTCAGTACGGATTTGCAAAAAAGAAGACTCAACATTCATATGTGGACCGATCGTTTGCTGTCTTCTGCTTGGAACTTCTGAAGTGTTAAATAAACCCCTGAAATAAATTATCCCGTAATCTTCGACCGTATTGTCTTGCTGGAAGCATCTAGCTGAAAGTGATCGATCACACACCCGCACCAGGTCTTGAGTGGCTAAGCTGTGCTATGCATCTCTCACAACCGTTGGCCAGCTCAGACTAAAGGCCTTCCTATATATCGGTAGCCTCTCAAATATGTTTTTGAACCTCTTCATTTATTACTTGCGATTTGACTGGGCTGGTATATTCTGATTACAAAGGTGTTACTGGTAAGACAGTTGTCAAGCTCCGAGCAACTGTGACACCACTATATCAATAAAATATACGCGTTTGTTAGAAAAAATTCTTTGCTCTTACTGATTGATATACATGGTTTTGCACAGTGCCGTAAAACTATGTAGTAGTTAAAAATTGACTAATTTTGACTTTTGCTGCATCGAGAGCAAAAAATCTATAATTTGGATCTTTTTAAAATTTTCCCGTCTAAATATTTATAAAAAGAAGCGCGCTAATTAAAAAGGACATTGGCATTTTTCTCGCTGAGTAAATTTTATTGTTTTGATCGTTTATTACGTATCAAGACTACTGTTCTCACTTTAATTGACTTTATTTCAGTTAAAGTATTCGACTAGAGTATCGTTTACTGTTTCTCAGTTAGTTTATCGTCGGTACTCTCGAGTACCTTTGTTACGTTTGTCTTACATTGTTCCTACTCGTTCTCTTTCTACCCTTTTGTATATTGTCATATACTACTTATTTACATTCAGTAAGCAGCTGTATTCCCAACAATTTTCACACTTAAGTCGTAACGCAAGTTGTACTAATATTCTGAAATGTTCACATATAATTATAACGTTTATTGTACTTATCATTGTATTCATCATTATAATTACTGTATCTTAATCGCTATAGCGGTTATCCACCGTATTGCGCGTTTGTTTAAACGCAACGGTTTCCATATTGTTTTGCTCTTGGTTTGAGCTTCGGTTGCTCATAAACTGTTATCAAATTTAGACACAGCTATCGGCTGTCTTTGTACTATCGTATGTTATAATTGCTCTTTATGTTACTCTTACAGGAAGCCTTTGTTATTTTCATTCTTGAAAAACGCGCTTACACGCCTGGACACCTCACAAGTTGAGGTATGTAACTACGTTTTACATATTATTTAATAAAGAACCGCTATTGTAAACAAATCGTTGTTTTGAAAACTCCAGTTTTGCGCGCATCTGAATCGGGTGACTTGGGCGCTTCAATAGACATTACAACCTTATTTTCTAATGTATCTGTTGGTACTTTTGGTCCTAACAATCTACAGTTCTCCACTTTTTTGGTCATAGATCATTTTTTGCCTCTGAGCATTATTGCATCTCGCTCTTTTTACTGTAAAGTACCTCTTTTTAATGACTGGGCAGTGCAAAAAAGCAGTTGTCAACGTCCAGGTCGTCGTTATCCCATTGAAAGCGGCATGTAGTGCGATGGGTACAAAGGTTGACACCACGAAGTTTGCACGAATTTAACGCCTGCGGCTTTCAAACGATTCAGTAAAAGGGTTGCGTTTGGCTTTGTCAACAATGCTGTTCGAATTCAAACAGCTTGTTAACCGAGATCATCTCACTGCTAGACGCAGCGAAAAAATGCTTTAGCAAGCGCAATCGGGAAACATCAAGAGTTTTTATCCCTAAGGACTTACCATGAGCAGACCGTGTAAAAAACGGGAGGCCGAGAAAGAACTATAAATTACGTTAGACGCTGGCATAAAGGACCTGAAAATTGTAAATTGTCATGTTGTAAGGCTTCGACAGAGAATGATGCCGAAGCCACTCTGGTGAAGCACGAAGCCACGTTAATAGGCTTCGGATCTGTTACACTAATGCCCAAAGCTTACTTAATAAGTGATCGAAACTAGGTGTACAGATTGACTCTACAAAGCCAGACATTATTATTCTTATCATGGATGAGCCTTTTCACTAGGTGTTCACTTCTTTTCTCTCTCTTCTTCCCTTCTAAATAAATCTTATTCTTAAGATTACGAAGTTTGTAATTAAGACAATAACTTGCGTTACACTTAAATTAACTTCTCAGACCCGTTTTATCTTCACTGTGCATATATGACTCATACATATTGATATTTTATTATCCTTTTCACTCAATTGAGACTTTCATCGCATCAGTCCAAACTATGACTGCACAAACATTTATTCTAGCGTCATATCTTACTACAATAATAAGTTGTTTTTTCTTAATTATTTTTTGTTACTAATTTGACGATATATACATGGTCATTTGTTCTTGTTTTATGTTCATAAACACGCCAATTAAACTGTTTGCGTATTTCACGTCTCATTTATTTCTATTCCCTTATTTTCTCCATTTCCTTCTTTAAACTCAATTCAATATTCTTCTCAATTGCACAGACCCGATTTATTATTATTAATATTCTACTATTATTACTCCAAGTTCTTTTTTTTAATATGGCAAGTATAATGCTAACATTATTGAAAATTGTGTATTATTGCAATTTTTGAAGAAACCCGAAATGTTTTCTTCACAACACTTATGTACCCATAAGATGTTTGTGAATAATAATAACAATAATAATAATAATAGTGACAGAGAATGGTGCCGAAGCCACTCTGGGTGAAGCACGAAGCCACGTTAATAGGCTTCGGATCTGTTACACTAATGCCCAAAGCTTACTTAATAAGTGATCGAAACTAGGTGTACAGATTGACTCTACAAAGCCAGACATTATCGCAATTACAGTAACCTGGCTGATACAGGCTACAGATAGTATGGAACTTGATTTCGAGGGTTTTACGTTAGTAAGGGCCGACAGAATACTAAAGCGTAAAGGAGGGGAGTAGATCTGTTCATCAGAAATGCCATCCAATTTGCCATTATCGACAGTGTATCGCATGAGAGTGAGACGTGTGAATTAGTTAGTTGCCGCTTGAAATGCAAGGGACAAGAGCTGCTGATTGGTTTGGTCTATCGTAGTCCAAGCCGTGAGGTATATAATATCCTGTTAAGCAGTCTCAATACTTGGTCACAAAGTGGTCGATGTCTAATTCCAGGGGACTTTAATGCAACAATGGTAGACTGGAAAAATCTGCGAACTGAATCGTCAGAAAATTCCTTCGAGCAGGAAGTAGTTGATGCGGTCATCACATGTACCCTCGTGCAACAAGTGAAAGAAGCGACAAGGTACGACCCGGACACTGAATAATCCTTACTAGATCTTATACTGACTCACTATGAGGACAACGTTGCGAACCTGTAGTGGCATTGGACCATAACCACACAATCCTGTAAATACGTTACACTATATCTTCATTTCTTTTGAATTTAGAAATCATCTGAATCGCCTTTAACATTTATCAATAAACCGGTCATAGTCGTTGTTGCTAATCGTATTTAGGTTTATGGATTGGTTTATCATATTAGCAGCCTAAAATGCGAACATAGTTTAGATAATAAGATTAAAAATTTAGGTACTATCAACTGCACTAGTAAAATAACTAAATCCCCAGGTAGCTGTTGGCTAAACAAACGTTTAAAATCAAAACTCCGTAGCCTACTAGAATTAACACTAAACGAATCTTTCTGAATTAAAATTTATAATTAAATTAGGCGTCTCGGATTCTTTAACGTTACAAATTTCTGATAATTTCGAATCACCTAAAGCAACAATACCTATTTTTCCACTGACTAATCCTCATTCAACACTATAACTAGTTAAACATAATAGTTTCAGGATATCGTCATAAAGCATTGTCATGACTTGACAATCACGTAATATGATTGATAAAATTAATGAAACTATTAACAAAATCGGTCAGCAAATTGACTTATAATTATCACTAGTGTTGTTTTTCTTTTATCTTCATTCACTACAGATGATTACAGTATGTTTCTCTATCAGTTGCTCATTCAGTAAATATCTCAAAACCTTGTCAGTCTAATTGATGGTTTAGCGACACAATCATGCATGCAAATAATCAGTATAAGCAGTCGAGCAAATCTCCTGCAAACTGAAAACATCAATGTCGAATTTACCCCAACACTGACTAAGGTTCAAGCCATTATCATAGACATGAGTTGGGAGTGTACTCCCCTTGGTTACAACTTATGTTCTCCCTGATAATCACATGAGCATCACTCACTATTAATCATCTTGTAAAAACTTATTTAGCCAAATACATCTTGCAGCACCACATCACTTCGTAATATGACACAGGCCTAACTGATTTTAATAACTTATAACCACTATATCTCAATTAAATCGTATTCCGCCTTATGATAAACTGCATACTTGCAACTAACTTGTATGCATCATCAGCCGCAAGGTATAAATATGTATAAATAGACTATGGCAACTCAGAACATTGAGTCTAGAGCATGTCTCTTACGAATACACTCATGTTTAACGATTTGTTCTTAGCTATCTGTCCAAAATTCATACAATTATCACTAACGTATTTAAATTTTGTTTTGATAACCATTCATGTGTATTAGTAGTATTACTAAATTCTATCACGGTCAAGTAAAAATGAGGTTGAGAAAATCTCCCCGTAACTAAATAAACCGTATCAAACTAACTGGAACACTAGTTGGAATTCTTCTCCACGGTAATACTTTTGTTCCTTCAGTTAGCCTACTAATACAGATGCAATTGGAAATCAACTCATATGGACAACTTACCGGCATAATCGTTATTTGATTTCATAATTTAAACCAAAACTAATACCAATATTAACATTTCTACAATATTCATTACTTTAATATTTCTAAACACAAAATACTTACTACCTACGAGTTAAGTTATTAACCAACGGCTATTAACACGCATCGTTTTATTATTATTATTGTAATCCCATTTTTTATAGCTCAAATAATCTTCACCCAAATATTCATTTCAAGTATGTTAAGCATGAAGGCAGATATTTTAAAATTATTACATGTATTTCTCGACCAGATGCTGCCGCCTTCTTTTTGATTTATCTTTCAGCTTATCATTATCCGGGGGATTCTTATTAGTCTTGGTAACCTCCGGCGCGCGACGATCCCATCCAATTTGGTATCGAACCAACACCACGTTGATTCTGTTGGGGGAGTAGTGTAGTGGCATTGGACCATAACCACACAATCCACATAGCTGAACGTGAGACAACTCGGAAAATAGATATTCAATATTTAACACGGAGAAATACCTAACAATGGAGAAGGCGCGAAGAATGAATTGAATGGACTGGGTTTAATCGAGTGGCATGGCTCGGCCATGCAGGCGTGGTCTCTGCCGAATGTTACCTTATATCTTCTATTCATATTAAATATATTGTTCTTTCCCTAGCCTAACCTTGTTCTGCATCATGTATTGGTAATTGATATGATACAATGAGTTGGTGTAGTCGATGGAGTGACTTCCACGTAAGATTTTATAGATTAGGCAGTTATATCACGACAAATGTACAAATTTAGGATTAGGTCTATTATTACAGCAGTAATAATATCATAGTAGACCATAGTTCTACAAACCTCCGTTATATGCCACCCCTAGGTAAAAGTGATCACGCAGTTTTAACTTTCGACTTCCATATAACTGTCAGTCACGAGCACGCGTCAGCCCAATCCAGACCTAACATCTGGAAAGCGAACGTACCAGATATCATGCACTCAGCATCGTTAGTAGATTGGACAATAGACCCAGAGTTCTCAATTGAAACAGCCTGGGACGCATTTCGAAATTCATACTTAAAAGTTAATACACCCCACATCCCTTGGACTATACCAAGGGGGCCGAGAAACTCCCCACCATGGTTCAGTAGGAAGGTCCGTATCCTTCTCCGTAAGAGAAGAAAAATGTGGGATAGATTTAGGTTACTGGGGACTGATGAAACTAAATCCCAGTATCGAAAAGTCCGGAATACTTGTGCCTCGACCCTCCGTAAGTCTAGAAAGTTGTCCGAAGAAAAGATTGTTAAGGAATCCATAGAATGTCCTAAACGCTTGTATTCCTATATAAACCAAAGGACAAGGAGAAAAGGAAATATTCCTGCTCTATGGGGAGACAGTACTGCTTCATCATTAGTGGAGGACGACTTTGGTAAGGCTCAAGCGTTCTCGAACTACTTTAGCAACGTGTATACCATAGAAGCGCCCTTCTCTTCAGCGTATACAGATCCCCCCATACATACACTGGATAGCGTGACCATTAAAGAACTCGATGTCTTTGGTCTACTAAATAAGCTTGACATAGGTAAATCCACGGGGCCCGATGAATTACATCCTAGGCTACTGAAGGAATTATCTAACTTCGTTGCAAGCCCCTTAAGTACATGCTTTAACCTATCCATAATGCAGGGTCGTTTACCCAAAGACTGGAAAAACGCCATAGTAAGTCCTATTTTCAAAACAGGCACGAAACACAAACCTGAGAATTACCGCCCCGTTAGCCTAACTAGTGTGGTTGTTAAAATCTTAGAAAAGGTTATTCGGAAGGAGCTGTTTAAGTATCTTGATAAAAACCGGATCCTCTCGGAGAAGCAGCACGGCTTCAGAATAGGTTACTCTTGTCTCACTAACTTATTAGTGGCTCGTGAAAGCTGGTGCGCTCTTAAGAACCAAAAGTTACCTGTAGACGTCGCCTTCATGGATTTCAACAAAGCTTTTGACAGAGTTCCGCACAACCGGCTGTTATATAAGTTAAGAAATGTCGGGATTGGAGGCAATCTATTTATGTGGATAGAAGACTTCTTAGTTGGACGTCAACAAAGAGTTCGCGTGAACTCAAAGTTATCTAGCTGGGAAACTGTGCTTAGTGGAGTGCACCAGGGTACAGTTTTGGGGACAGTGCTATTCCTCTTGTATGTAAATGACCTTCCTCGTCTCCCATCATCATCGGTCTTACTATATGCTGACGATATCAAGATATGGGGAACGATACGACGTGAGGGTGATAGCTTAGAACTCCAAAATGACTTGAAGAAATTATCTGAATGGTCTCAAACCTGGCAGTTGCCGATAAATACTCCCAAGTGTGTTGTGGTGCATACCGGTCATCAAGGTACAGATACATACACGGTGAACAACAGTGAGCTATCTGCACATTGCCGTGCAATAGCCGCCACAATGTTTAGAACCTTATGGTCAATACGTAGGGCTTTTAGTCATGTCGACGCTAAGACGTTTTTGACTTTGTATACAGTGTTCGTACGTCCTAATTTTGAGCACTGCATACAAACGGCTAGTCCCTGCTTAAAAATGACAGCGAGCTTCTGGAAAAGGTTTAGAGAACGGCAACTAAGCTGATTCCCGGAATAGTGAAGCTTCCGTATGAATCTCGACTGGCCAAGCTGAACCTTTTCTCGTTGTCATATCGCAGAACTAGAGGCGACTTGATTACAGTCTACAAATTGCTTAGTGATAAATTTGCACCTAACATGCCCTCATTTTTCTTGTCTTCCAAAACGGAGAATTTACGAGGACACTCCAAAAAAGTTCACAAGCCGAGAACAAATTACTTGTCAGTTGACTATCGACTTTCCTATCGAATCATCAACGAGTGGAATTCACTACCTCAGCACGTGGTTGAGGCTCCATCCGTCGATTCTTTCAAAAGAAAGCTGGATCAACTGAGAGACCACCATTGCCAGGACTAACACAGGCCACCAGGACTCCTGTCCTTCCCAAACAGAAACTGATATTGGTAATTGAATATATGGAGAGACTGATTGTTTAATACTGCCTTTGAAAGTGCTCAATTTGAACAGTGATTTCACCGTGATGCGTTTCCGCGTTCTTTGTTTTCCCAATTTCTCTTTTAAGGGATACACCAACATCACATAACTACAGATTGAGAATCAAGGTTTTGTGAGGAGAATGGCAGAATTCAACATTCAACCATTTTTCAGGCTACCTAAATTGATCAATGACAATATTCAGTTACATATTTAGTGTGTGAAACAGTTTTGAACCCCCAAGAAGCCTACTTATTCGTATGACCTAATAGTAGGCCTGAATTTTCTTCAACGGAAGGGTTTTTCAGAGAAAACAGACCATATAACGTAAGTGAGCACTTCACTACAGATTCTAGACTTTGAAATAATCACGTTTACAATTCATAGTCCGATCTTGTATCATGTTTCAAGGTCTTTATCACCTGTTTTTCAGAAAATGTTTTGCAAACTAACCGTTAGATAGAATTTCATTGTGACCGGTCGATCTTTATGGTCCTTATTTATATCTAATTCTATAACGATGCTGTGGGAAGCGTCGTATCAATATAACAGAATTTTAAGAAAACAAAACCCTAGGACCTGATGAATTACCTTTTTTTGATACTAATATGATTCTTAAGGAAATAATATGAGATTATTTGGCTGATAATTGATCAGCAACGTAAAGTAGGGATAAGGGATTCTACAAGGTGTCATACGGCCACGGAAGTATTGAATACCTGGGGAACATTTATGTTAATATGCAGTGTTTCTACTTTCCAGTTAGAAATTCCTGTTCCAGGGGAAAAGATGGTACTTTCATACCTTCTTAATGCTATACGTTTGCCCACTGTTAAACAAAAGATAAGACTGTCCTAGATTTCAGATTATAATGGTGTGGCGGTTAATAAATCACCAAAATAAATAGCTCTGTAAGTTTTCGACATTGGATGCTGACTACACTAGTTTTAATGGACTCACCTAGCTGAAGGCGCTCGGTCATGCATCCGCACCAGATCACGAGTGGGAACGCCGTGCTCAACAACTCCTGCAATCGCTAGCCAGATTAGACCAGACAATCGTCGATATATTGATAGCCTATCAAATATATCTTCGAACCTCCTCCCTTCTGTTTTTTGATTTCACTTTGTGGGTGAGATTCATAATGGAAGGTGGTACTGGTTAAAGCGTTGTCAAACTCCGAATACCTGTGGTATCATCATTGGTGACCCTAACGTGATCTGGTACGCCAAATTGCAAACTGTTAGTCTGTTCCTTTTTGGGATTCTGTATATCATTGCCGTGTTTTAATTTTTTATACATTGTGATATTTTTTCCGTGTTTTTGGATATATATATATATATTTCACTTGTTCGTTCTTGTACTTCATATTTCACTATAACTGGACAGACACCCAAAGTACTTAAGCTAAAGACTATGTCCCCACCTTCGTTTCAACTGATGCCCTTCTAGCCAAACAACATTGAAATTTGGTTCTACTACGCAGAAACCGACTTCTACGAGCACGGCGTGAACGACTACGTGCACGGTTCCTCGCAGTAGTCAAGGCACTACCTCGCGAATTCAACAGGTACGTAACACCTAGTATGTTTACTAGTGATGTTTCTGAACCCTACGAAACACTGAAACGATCTATCCTTAAACGCGGAGACCTAACCGATAGAAAAAGGTTAGACCAACTCCCTAATAACATCGACCTGCAACACGGTTCTGCGACGGACATGTTGCAACGAATGAGAGAGGTTATCGGCCAAAGAACCTTCGATGATGGCCTATTTAAACAACTTTTCTTATCCAAACCTCCCCAACAGGTGCAAACTGTGCTGGCCTCGTTTCAAAACAACGCCTTAAACGACCTGGCTGCATCTACCGACCGCATTTTAGAAATCACGAAATTTAATGCCGAGGTTTTTCCAGTTAAAGAAAAGCCTCAAACGACCCAGAATGACATAAAAGAGTTATGTAATACACTTGCACGTTATCTTAAATTTCGTAACGACCGTAAACGGTCACACACCTCATGAAGAGGTACTTCATGTAAGCGATCTGTCTCTAGACCATGAGAGGCTGATAACTCAGACTAGTGCTGGTATCATAACCAGTATGGAAAGTTCGCCAGAAATTGCAGAAAACCCTGCAATTTTCCTAACTCAAAATCGACCGACACGAAAACAATTCGGGAAACTTCCAAGCCGGAACGCGTTAATGGTAACCGTAGCCGGCGAAAATGGCCGTCTGTTATACGTCACAGATGTGATAACGAGAGCTCGCTACCTCGTCACCACTGGCACAGACGTTAGTGTTCTTCCTGCAAATTCGAACGACCGGCTTCACGAATCAGTTTTAAATCTACAGGCGGCAAACGGAAAGCCTATCGCCACGTACGGTAAAAGGTACGTTTAGCTTTACGTGGGTTTACGCAAACTCATCCACTCGATCTTTGTTGTTGCAGATGTCCCCATGCCAATCATTGGTATAGACCTACTGCAGCACCACAATTTAACCATCGATACGCGCAAACGGAGGCTAGTAGACGGAAACATTAATTTGTATGTTTGCGTAACTTCCTTTTCTGGTTGCAGATTATCTCCAGTCACAATTAAACACGATAGATCCGTTCTACCAACCACTACTGGATAAGTACTCTGGGATATACCAGTCACAACCGAAATTACTGTATGTAACTAGCAATGTTACATATCACATCACGACTACAGGACCACGTGTATTCCCGAAAGCACGCCGACTGGCCGACTGTATTTCCTTCTAAATACTCTGCGTTGAGGCGATCGATGCTGATGCTATCGTTGGTTCCCTTCTTATCGATTATATAGTACTCAGGTTCACTAATATAAGTGAAGATTTATTACCCCTCAAAATACGACGACAACACTAGTCGAAAATACACTCACATACTGATTGTACACCCATTATGATTCATAATTAAGATGAGATCACATATATAACAAATCACATACTCAGCATAGTTCATGTCAATTGTATACAATGATATCGTATATTATACAGAATAAAATATCATATTGAGAAGACAAAATAAATACTACTTTGAGTAATCATTACATTAATGTAAAACGGGAGTAATGTTAAACAAAAATCACAATGAGTAAATCAATCGAATTCTGACTTAACTTTCCGTCATATTAAACTACTTACAGTAATTATGACTTATTTTTCAGGTTAAAAAAATTTAGTTTGTTTTTTAGCTGCGGTTTTAATAGTAGTATGTGCTTCATTTATGGAGAGCAGATGGTTAATTATCAGTTAAGTAGAATCCTTAAAAGTACCTAATGTTAACTCATTGAGATACAATGAAATAGCTATTGTTTTTATAAAAATTTGCGTCCGATAAATAGAGTAGAGTTGACTTAAATAAAAAGTCGTTGACCTTATTTTAAATGTGGAGATGGTTTCCCAAAAGTAAAACATAAATTATGTGTAATATATAGTTTTACCAAAGGGACAACACCATAATTCTGATACACTTTCTAAAAAATATATCTAAATTTGGATCCAAATTTGTATTGAATAGTATCAAGTAGTACCATTTGCCTAAGAAATATTATTGTAGCTATAAGTCTTGTTTTCTTCTAAATAGATAATACAAGGGACAAGTTCGGTAAACAACCCCTATTCATGGAATAAAATGAATCATTTTTTTTCCTGATTCCACGTAAAAAAAGAAACTAATTTATATTGTTGTGAAATTTTGTTAGTTTGGGAAATTGCACTACACTTGATGATCTGACTGAAACATTGTATTTTTTCCAACTTTTCTACTACCGTATGAATAAACATCAAGAGAGTTCTAGGATTCAAACCCATTGACGATAAAAAGACAACTTTCCTTTTTATCTTTTATTCAAACTAAAATATAAAAAAATGGGGTCTGCAGGTTTAACAACTGGCTTTCCAGTTCACCTTAATTTAAATCTCGATAAATTTCTTAGCAGTAAGTGTACAATTACACCGTCTTAACTCTGAAAATTATTTGTGTGCTTAACTACGCTTAACAATATTATGATCATCATATCAGTATTCAGTAAACGTTAAACAAACAGTAAAGGTCTCATATAGAGTTCATTTTGCCATTACGACGTTTTTTTGTTGTTGGCTGTTATAAAGGTTGAAGTACCAAATAAAATTGGCTGGACATTATTAGCAACAACCTACTGTGGGAGAGAACAAACCAGATCCAAGCGGAGGAAGAAATTAGGAAGAAGCGCTGGAAGTGGATAGGACACACATTGAGGAAAGCACCCAACTGCGTCACAAGACATGCCTTCACATGGAGTCCTCAAGGCGAAAGGAAAAGAGGAAGACCAAAGAACACATTACACCGGGAAATGGAAATAGACATGAGAAAAATGAACAAGAATTGGATGGAACTAGAAAAGAAGGCCCAGGTCAGAGTGGGTTGGAGAATGCTGGTCGGCGGCCTATGCTCCATTAGGAGTAAAAGGCGTAAGTAAGTAACCAAATACAAATCGATCCTTATATACTGACGACTATAACCTCAGAAGTTTCACTTGTTACCAAGCCGTTTCATTTTGAAAATCAGTCGTTTTCATATAGTACACTGGTATTTCACGAAACTGAATTATTTTCAAGATATCATATCTTAAAAAGTACTAAATTTTAAAGAATAGTTAGTTCTAGACAAATTTTACAAGACTGAATTTGTTGTTCCATGAATTAGAGAAATGGGTGTCTCAAATTAAAATAAAATATATTGGAACATACTCAAAAAAAGCAGCCGTTTAAAGTTAATTTTAATTTTTCTATTGAAATGTGATGATAAACGTTAAGCAATCTAATTAAACGCTGATCTTTTTTCATTAAAACGAAAATTTAGGAACTGTAAAATTTATACTCACTGTATTAACGCCAGTTTCACATATACAGATCTGACTCTGCCCATGATATTGACTGTTGTTCTGTTGTAAAACACCTTTGGACTATAGAGCACAATATTTTCTGAATAAAACTTAATTAATAGTTAACCACATATTGTGCCGGTAAGGACTATATAAAAAATATATATGTACCGATTATTAAATTCAGACAGAGCTTGGTAATCTATGCCAAAATCAGAATTTCATTTGGAATCTGAACAGGGCTCGGATAGCTCAGTGGTAGCGTCTCTGACTATGAAGCTGGGTTACACGAGATCAAATCCACCAGGGAGCACCAGTTCCCACAAGATTTCAGGTACACCCTGCTGACGAGTGCCAAGTAGCACGAAACCTGTGTCCAGGGTTTCTTGTCGACTACCTCCGACCACCATCTAATTCCACAATAGTTCACGCAATGTCGAGTCACCTAGACTGGTGGCACATTGCAACATGGTCGATAGCATTCGATCTGACTAATAAGGACTAGACACGCATGACATTGATCACCACCCAGTGGTCAATCAATTGTGACAGTGATATGTTTATTATGTGTTTTTATGCATGTGTTTCACCATTCAGTTAACTAAACTGAACGTGAAACCTGAATCACTGAACTCTTCTTCTTCCAGTTTTTTACCCAAAAATTTAAAAGTAATAAGGATTAACAAATTCGATAAACCCCCTTGATTATTCTGTTCTTTTAGCTTTCAGAATAGTAAGGTAATAAGTAAGCTTTTACTTATCAAGATAAATATGAAAATTCGTTGACTCATCTATTTTGTGAATCAGAAGTAACATTATTTATATTGATTATTTAACTCTTCCCACTGATATTTGGGACCGGATTAGTCTGGTACATTAAACGTATGAGTCCTAAATATGACGAAACGTATAATCACAGTTTCCCTGCTAGCCAACATGTATCTCTCCTTATGACCTTGAATTTTCTGTAAGACTTCTTGTCAAGTTTTCGAAAAGTTCGACTGTACTAACGACATTATATAGTCGTAGTACATGACATTATATAAAAAAATTACAACATCGAATCAACATTAGTCAACCCTGACACAAAGACATGGTTTTCAATGTTTGTCCAAATTATATTGCTTAATGATTTTAATGAAATCCAACAATCTGCAAAACCTCATACTGACAGTTGTATTTTTGTGTAGAATTGATCATTTCAAAGAAAAAAATTACGTAATTACATCCGGAAACTAGGAATTGACGGGGCAATTTTTTAAATTAAATATTGGCATTCGTAAGTATAGTATTCTAAATCATGGATAAGACTGAACCAAAGATATTCCCGGTAAACTTGACATCATCAGCCAAAATTTTTAAATCTAACAATCTATTTCTTCAGTCTTTGATAAATCTGGAAATAGGGAAAAAGGTAACCGCTCATTATATTTTTGTTGGTGAATTATCCTCAAGTTCCTATCAGTTAGAGATGATAACTTTTTTTAAAAACAGATCTGTTTCCATTTTTTATGTTGGATTATATGAAGAATCTGTACAAATGTATATTCAGCTTACTCACAGAGATTAACTAGTAGTGAGTAATTAGTCCCGACCGTTGTTGCTACCTTGACGTGGTAGTCGGGCTTGCCTATCGTAATGAAGCAACCGAGCTATACTGGCTGGAACAACCGCTCTTCAAGGTCCTACAATGTCAAACAGGTCGGTTGAAGAGCGGTAAGACTAATAGCAACAAACCCAAGGTCCGAAGGTGAAGTCGTACTGCTGACTGTACAGAGGTGTGACGGCAGTAAGATATTTCCTTCAGACAACCAGCATAACAGCGAAAACGAAACTTTTTCAAAAATCTGGCTATATAATTTATTTTACTTTCATTTAAGAGTAGCATTTTGATCGACTAAAGATTTGTGAAAAAAAATTAATACTCATTTTTAATATCTTGTTATTTGTTTAGTTGGCTGATATTGTATATCTGGATCCCCCGGTTAGAGTAGGATTCTCATATGCTATGGATAATAATATAACTACAGATGATGATTTTGTGAGTTTTCTAAACCTATCCATCATTATGTATTAATTACTACTATTCATAAAAATGACAGTGTTCACATTTTTAGATAAAAGCAAGTTGTGTTTCACATAAAAATAAAAATAATTGGCTGTAGATGGTTGTGGAAATTGTCGAAATTTCATTGAAAATGTGAACCACTTTAGGTTAGACCACTACTGAAAACCTGGAAGTGATGGATATTGATTACCACTCAGTGATCAATCACATAAACACTTACATGATATCACTGAAATCATGAATTGATATAAGTTGGACCACCATTGAGAACCTGGAAACAATCAGTCAGTCAGTCAGCTATAACGTAGGACCAAGCACATATATGCAGCAGTCCAAGTTGCCACACCTCATTACCACAAAAATATGAACACCAGATTCATAGAAGTAGTTACTTCAATGGTAGCAATATATAAAAGAAAAATTGCGTATGAGGATATAATAGAGGAAGAAAGAATTAGTTCGTAGAAAGAAAGATATACCCGTTGAAATTCATTGAAAAATATGGAAAATGTGAAGATAAAATACCCAAAGAAACTACAGTAAATAAAAAACCTATTTTTAGTCAACTCAAATTCAAAGGTGATAATGTCACAGGGTGAATCAATATGAGATCAACAACTGCAGTCACAATAACTTATCCTGCAGATAAATAGATTGTCCTCTCCAAGACAAGTTTTTGACAGAATCAAAGGTAAACAGGTATACATTTTATGTAACCGAGAACTGCATATACATATAAACATTAATCAGCCAAAGTAACTATATTGGTAGAAGAGAAAGTAGTGCATACATCCCATTAAATAATATATTGCGAAGGGATATATATTAAAGAGAGTAAAAGAATTCAGAAGCAATATAAAAAGATATCGACATGAACACAACACGAAGAAGAAAATAAGAAATCCTACAAGGAAATCATCAAAAAGAGGGGCCAAAAGAAACATAAACAGGCAGTAACTAAAAGATAAAAATGGAAAACCCATTAGAGAAAAAAAAACATCATCAACAAGATAAACAACAACAAATACAATGATATCAATGAAATCAAATCAATTGAACTAAACTACATGAACAAGACCATCTAGTTTATTGTGATGATGTAACATTGAAAATTAACACATTACAATCATTATTCAATTGGTATAAATTGAAAGCATCCGATAATTATAAAGTTTTAGAGTAGAAGCTAAAGTGAGATGCAAGACTCACTTGATTATTTTATAGATGGATGGGTGGATGGATGAATGATTGCCTTCTTCTCCTGTTTTCTGTTTTTCTTCTTTCCCTTTTCATTTCTGTTGTTGATCTTCAGCTATCTACACTTCATGGAAATGAGTGCTTATATGTAGATAATAGTAGAGTGCAATAGGTAAGAGATAATAATAATACTACTGACTTAATTACTAACTTACCAAATTGCTTACTCATTTACGTACTTGTGGCTTTCACTGCCAATCGAGCATAGGTGACCGACCAGAATTCTCCAATCCACTCTGCCGCGGTTCTTCATTTTCTACATCCAATACAGAATTATTTGAACACCGACTGTCGTTGTGGGACGAGCAGCACCATCACCGTTCTAATGCTTGTCTCAACGAGATACAAATAGCAAATCTATTAGAGAAAACACAACATCAAAAACAACAACATCATCATCATCATCGTCATCATCATCAATATCATCATCAACCACAGCACCAACAACATCGACGACAGTTATATAAATGAAATCAGATCAATGAAACTAAACAACATGAACAAGACCATCTAGTTTATTGTGATGATGTAACATTGAAAATTAACACATTACAATCATTATTCAATTGGTATAAATTGAAAGCAACCGAAAATTATAAAGATTTAGAGAAGAAGCTAAAGTGAGATGCAAGACTCACTTGATTATTTTATAGATGGATGGATGGATGGATGGATGGATGAATGAATGATTGCCTTCTTCTCCTGTTTTCTGTTTTTCTTCTTTCCCTTTTCATTTCTGTTGTTGATCTTCAGCTATCTACACTTCATGGAAATGAGTGCTTATATGTAGATAATAGTAAAGTGCAATAGGTAAGAGATAATAATAATACTACTGACTTAATTACTAACTTACCAAATTGCTTACTCATTTACGTACTTGTGGCTTTCACTGCCAATCGAGCATAGGTGACCGACCAGAATTCTCCAATCCACTCTGCCGCGGTTCTTCATTTTCTACATCCAATACAGAATTATTTGAACACCGACTGTCGTTGTGGGACGAGCAGCACCATCACCGTTCTAATGCTTGTCTCAACGAGATACAAATAGCAAATCTATTAGAGAAAAGCACAACATCAACATCACCATCATCAACCAAAACAACAACAATGATATCAATGAAATCAAATCAATTGAACTAAACTACATGAACAAGACCATCTAGTTTATTGTGATGATGTAACATTGAAAATTAACACATTACAATCATTATTCAATTGGTATAAATTGAAAGCAACCGAAAATTATAAAGATTTAGAGAAGAAGCTAAAGTGAGATGCAAGACTCACTTGATTATTTTATAGATGGATGGATGGATGGATGGATGGATGTATGGATGAATGATTGCCTTCTTCTCCTGTTTTCTGTTTTTCTTCTTTCCCTTTTCATTTCTGTTGTTGATCTTCAGCTATCTACACTTCATGGAAATGAGTGCTTATATGTAGATAATAGTAAAGTGCAATAGGTAAGAGATAATAATAATACTACTGACTTAATTCCTAACTTACCAAATTGCTTACTCATTTACGTACTTGTGGCTTTCACTGCCAATCGAGCATAGGTGACCGACCAGAATTCTCCAATCCACTCTGCCGCGGTTCTTCATTTTCTACATCCAATACAGAATTGTTTGAACACCGACTGTCGTTGTGGGACGAGCAGCACCATCACCGTTCTAATGCTTGTCTCAACGAGATACAAATAGCAAATCTATTAGAGAAAACACAACATCAACAACAACAACATCATCATCAACATCATCATCAACAACAATAACAATAACAATGATATTGTAGTGAATCACAATTTTCACGGGAACATGACTGTTTTAATATAAGCAATTATTATTATAAGCAACTGTACCATTTTTTTTAATGTGCTTTTGTTTGACTGTGCTAATGACAGCTATATTTTGATTCCATTCTTTTACTCACACTTTGATTGTAACTTCGCGCGAATTCGGTTACGTTCTGTAACCAAGCTTGTATTCTGGCACGATCTCGGTATCCTTTCGATGCCACGAGATCGCCAGCGAATACATCTCGATTTGGTCCATTAACTGTCTTCTGATATTTGGCTTCTCGGGGATTTTATGGATCTATTTGGTATATGGTGACATATATTCAGTGATTTTTGTAACAACAAAAAATGAAAACCACATTTTTTCTCTAATTTGTCACACTTTATTTGTAACCACATTTTTATCCAATATCTGTTGTTTTGCTGTATCACTTGTTAAAAAGACGATAAGAATTTTTTCGATGAATGATATACACTTCTACTACCGGGTTGTTTAAAATATAGAACAATACCTACGCCGTTTGTTCTTCTGTTTTATTGGCCACCGTTTTGATTGAAGACTATAATAGTATTATAACATCATTATAGGCCTTCCCACTCAACGTTGGACTTTTGGGCACGGATTACTATTGTATAATACTATCGGACTCCGTCTTCCTCATTACGTCTTTGGTGCAGTCACTTGCAGAGGAACACCTGTCAACCAAGTGAACTCAGTTTGTGGTCGTTGTCCTCACGAGGCAGTTAACAAGTAACATTCATTCTATAGTAACTGTTAGCGTCTGTTTTGTTTAATATACCTTTTGTATTGCTAACGGTATTTCATTACCTTTGTTTTTACTAACGGACAGACCTCTAGGTTTCTTAATCATTAATCCGTTTTGGTATATCAGTGTTAACCTAGTGTATCAATATATTTTGTGTAAGCTCCTTTTGTTTGGGGACCACCACAGGTTACGTCCAACATTCGCCTTCTGATCTAATTGGCACGTGTTTCTTGGTAGCGGTGTTCATAGTTAATCTCAACTCGACGCCACGCTACAATTGGTAATCCAACTCGAATACAATTGGTGATCCCAAAGTTTGGAACACGCCTCAACATCTGGTCAAATCTTCCAAAGAAGCCAATTCGGTGAGTCTATGATTTATCTATCCACGTCTGTCGTATATTTTCATATTTTTTAATATATAATATACTCGACATGACGGATAACGATAAGAATAGTATTAATATAATAGACTCACATGTACGTGTACCGAATCCTTGTTACTTTTTATTCGCGTGACGATGAATTCCACGCTTTATTCGAGAAATTTTCCCCTATTAACTATTCTCCTCGCTGACCCGGCTGCTTGGTACGGAATGCATACGCATAAGCATATCCGTCTACCACCCAGCACCAAATGGTTAAGTAAACGGTTTCACTGCCAACTTAAAAGTGCTCTACGAGCACACGAAAACGGCAACTGGCACGAAACCTTACCGCTCGTTCTTTTAGGGATCAGAACGAGCTTGAAGGCAGATATACAATGTTCCGCCGCTGAACTTGTATACGGCACGACATTGCGTCTGCCCGGAGAATTCTTCACACCACGGAGCAGACCTAATTTCGGTAAATCAGACTACGTCCATCGACTGTCTGCATTTATGCGAACGCTGTCTCCGGTGTCAACTCGAATACAACATCGACAGGTCGCTCTCCCTCGAGAGTTATCTACCTGTTCACATGTTTTCATACGAGTAGATTCGGTACGCAAACCTTGGCAACAACCTTACGAAGGCCCTTTTCACGTGATCGCTCGTCACGAAAAGACCTTCAAGGTTGATCGATATGGCCGCGTCGAGATCGTCAGCATTGATCGTCTCAAACCAGCACACGTCGATGACAGTGCCCTATCTGATAACCTGAGATTCAATGCTAGACCTATCAAACCTAGCGGGATCCTTAAATCTTCTTCAGGTCCCACGCTAGATACATCTGAGACCTCATTCTCACGTCCCGGTCAACAGCACGCGTCATCTGCACCGTCTACGGACGAGACGACAGTCTCACGTCCAGATCAGCAGACCACGCCGCCTCTGACCTCGGATGAGATTGCAGGCTCACGAGACAGAACGAGACTACCGTCTCACGTTCCGGTCGCCGAGTACGGTTACCCGTACGCTTCCGCGACTAGCCGCACAGTTAACAACCGATACGGTGTAGGAATATTCCTATACTACACGCATGCTACACTCTTCTCTTTTTTGATTTTCTTTTTGTTTCCTGAGCCCACGCCTTCGACCATCTCCGTTTGGTTCCGTCGACTTCAGTCAACTTTGGCGAAAGCTGGCCTGATCACCCACGCTCTTGTCAACGTACTCAGTCGATATCTTCGTTTCGAATGCTTGGCATACGCTTGGTCTCGAACTTGGTCGTTATGGTCGCTTCTGGTTCATCGGCTCAACGTGGTTTCGTCCTACGTCTGCAGCGTTTCTGGTCCGCACCCTACGAACGCCATCTTCAGATTCTGGATACAAACCACTCTGGTGTAGCATGCCAACTCAAGCAACAAATACAGCACATCGCTCCTGGTACCGTTCTCCGAAAACGACCTTCGTTGGCAACTCGACGATCAACGATCGCTTTCCTGTTCGCCAATTCTTCCGTCCTACAATCGCTCGTCAGCCGATCAGTCCCACGATTCAAACCGCTATTTATCGAAAGTGTAAACCCTTTCTAGCGGGGGGCTCCTGTAGTGACTCACATTTATCACGAGAACACGACTGGTTTAATAAAAACAATTATTATTATAACCAACTGTACCAGTTTTTTTAATGTGCTTTTGTTTGACTGTGCTAATGACAGCTATTTTTGCTTCCATTCTTTACTTACACTTTGATTGTAACTTCGCGCGAATTCGGTTACGTTCTGTAACCAAGGTTGTATCCTGGCACGATCTCGGTATCCTTTCGATGCCACGAGATCGCCAGCGAATACATCTCGATTTGGTCCATTAACTGTCTTCTGATATTTGGCTTCTCGGGATTTTATGGATCTATTTGGTTATGTCCAACATTCGCCTTCTGATCTAATTGGCACGTGTTTCTTGGTAGCCGTGTTCATAGTTAACCTCAACACTACGCCACGCTAAAATTGGTAAACTCAACTCGAATGCAATATCAATTAAATCAATTCGATTGAAATAAATTACATGAACAAGACCATCTAGTTTATTGTGATGATGTAACATTGAAAATTAACACATTACAATCATTATTCAATTGGTATAAATTGAAAGCAACCGAAAATTATAAAGATTTAGAGAAGAAGCTAAAGTGAGATGCAAGACTCACTTGATTATTTTATAGATGGATGGAAGGATGGATGGATGGATGGATGGATGGATGAATGAATGATTGCCTTCTTCTCCTGTTTTCTGTTTTTCTTCTTTCCCTTTTCATTTCTGTTGTTGATCTTCAGCTATCTACACTTCATGGAAGTGAGTGCTTATATGTAGATAATAGTAAAGTGCAATAGGTAAGAGATAATAATAATACTACTGACTTAATTACTAGCTTACCAAATTGCTTACTCATTTACGTACTTGTGGCTTTCACTGCCAATCGAGCATAGGTGACCGACCAGAATTCTCCAATCCACTCTGCCGCGGTTCTTCATTTTCTACATCCAATACAGAATTGTTTGAACACCGACTGTCGTTGTGGGACGAGCAGCACCATCACCGTTCTAATGCTTGTCTCAACGAGATACAAATAGCAAATCTATTAGAGAAAACACAACATCAACAACATCATCATCATCATCGTCATCATCATCAATATCATCATCAACCACAGCACCAACAACATCGACGACAGTTATACAAATGAAATCAGATCAATGAAACTAAACAACATGAACAAGACCATCTAGTTTATTGTGATGATGTAACATTGAAAATTAACACATTACAATCATTATTCAATTGGTATAAATTGAAAGCAACCGAAAATTATAAAGATTTAGAGAAGAAGCTAAAGTGAGATGCAAGACTCACTTGATTATTTTATAGATGGATGGATGGATGGATGAATGATTGCCTTCTTCTCCTGTTTTCTGTTTTTCTTCTTTCCCTTTTCATTTCTGTTTTTGATCTTCAGCTATCTACACTTCATGGAAATGAGTGCTTATATGTAGATAATAGTAAAGTGCAATAGGTAAGAGATAATAATAATACTACTGACTTAGTTCCTAACTTACGAAATTGCTTACTCATTTACGTACTTGTGGCTTTCACTGCCAATCGAGCATAGGTGACCGACCAGAATTCTCCAATCCACTCTGCCGCGGTTCTTCATTTTCTACATCCAATACAGAATTATTTGAACACCGACTGTCGTTGTGGGACGAGCAGCACCATCACCGTTCTAATGCTTGTCTCAACGAGATACAAATAGCAAATCTATTAGAGAAAACAACATCAACAACATCATCATCATCATCGTCATCATCATCAATATCATCATCAACCACAGCACCAACAACATCGACGACAGTTATAAATGAAATCAGATCAATGAAACTAAACAACATGAACAAGACCATCTAGTTTATTGTGATGATGTAACATTGAAAATTAACACATTACAATCATTATTCAATTGGTATAAATTGAAAGCAACCGAAAATTATAAAGATTTAGAGAAGAAGCTAAAGTGAGATGCAAGACTCACTTGATTATTTTATAGATGGATGGATGGATGGATGAATGATTGCCTTCTTCTCCTGTTTTCTGTTTTTCTTCTTTCCCTTTTCATTTCTGTTGTTGATCTTCAGCTATCTACACTTCATGGAAATGAGTGCTTATATGTAGATAATAGTAAAGTGCAATAGGTAAGAGATAATAATAATACTACTGACTTAATTACTAACTTACCAAATTGCTTACTCATTTACGTACTTGTGGCTTTCACTGCCAATCGAGCATAGGTGACCGACCAGAATTCTCCAATCCACTCTGCCGCGGTTCTTCATTTTCTACATCCAATACAGAATTATTTGAACACCGACTGTCGTTGTGGGACGAGCAGCACCATCACCGTTCTAATGCTTGTCTCAACGAGATACAAATAGCAAATCTATTAGAGAAAACACAACATCAACAACATCATCATCAACCAAAACAACGACAGTTATACAAATGAAATCAGATCAATGAAACTAAACAACATGAACAAGACCATCTAGTTTATTGTGATGATGTAACATTGAAAATTAACACATTACAATCATTATTCAATTGGTATAAATTGAAAGCAACCGAAAATTATAAAGATTTAGAGAAGAAGCTAAAGTGAGATGCAAGACTCACTTGATTATTTTATAGATGGATGGATGGATGGATGAATGATTGCCTTCTTCTCCTGTTTTCTGTTTTTCTTCTTTCCCTTTTCATTTCTGTTGTTGATCTTCAGCTATCTACACTTCATGGAAATGAGTGCTTATATGTAGATAATAGTAAAGTGCAATAGGTAAGAGATAATAATAATACTACTGACTTAATTACTAACTTACCAAATTGCTTACTCATTTACGTACTTGTGGCTTTCACTGCCAATCGAGCATAGGTGACCGACCAGAATTCTCCAATCCACTCTGCCGCGGTTCTTCATTTTCCACATCCAATACAGCGTTATTTGAACACCGACTGTCGTTGTGGGACGAGCAGCACCATCACCGTTCTAATGCTTGTCTCAACGAGATACAAATAGCAAATCTATTAGAGAAAAACACAACATCAACAACAACATCATCAACCAAAACAACGACAGTTATATAAATGAAATCAGATCAATGAAACTAAACAACATGAACAAGACCATCTAGTTTATTGTGATGATGTAACATTGAAAATTAACACATTACAATCATTATTCAATTGGTATAAATTGAAAGCAACCGAAAATTATAAAGATTTAGAGAAGAAGCTAAAGTGAGATGCAAGACTCACTTGATTATTTTATAGATGGATGGATGGATGGATGAATGATTGCCTTCTTCTCCTGTTTTCTGTTTTTCTTCTTTCCCTTTTCATTTCTGTTGTTGATCTTCAGCTATCTACACTTCATGGAAATGAGTGCTTATATGTAGATAATAGTAAAGTGCAATAGGTAAGAGATAATAATAATACTACTGACTTAATTACTAACTTACCAAATTGCTTACTCATTTACGTACTTGTGGCTTTCACTGCCAATCGAGCATAGGTGACCGACCAGAATTCTCCAATCCACTCTGCCGCGGTTCTTCATTTTCTACATCCAATACAGCGTTATTTGAACACCGACTGTCGTTGTGGGACGAGCAGCACCATCACCGTTCTAATGCTTGTCTCAACGAGATACAAATAGCAAATCTATTAGAGAAAAACACAACATCAACATCATCATCATCAACCAAAACAACAACAATGATATCAATGAAATCAAATCAATTGAACTAAACTACATGAACAAGACCATCTAGTTTATTGTGATGATGTAACATTGAAAATTAACACATTACAATCATTATTCAATTGGTATAAATTGAAAGCAACCGAAAATTATAAAGATTTAGAGAAGAAGCTAAAGTGAGATGCAAGACTCACTTGATTATTTTATAGATGGATGGATGGATGGATGAATGATTGCCTTCTTCTCCTGTTTTCTGTTTTTCTTCTTTCCCTTTTCATTTCTGTTGTTGATCTTCAGCTATCTACACTTCATGGAAATGAGTGCTTATATGTAGATAATAGTAAAGTGCAATAGGTAAGAGATAATAATAATACTACTGACTTAATTACTAACTTACCAAATTGCTTACTCATTTACGTACTTGTGGCTTTCACTGCCAATCGAGCATAGGTGACCGACCAGAATTCTCCAATCCACTCTGCCGCGGTTCTTCATTTTCTACATCCAATACAGAATTATTTGAACACCGACTGTCGTTGTGGGACGAGCAGCACCATCACCGTTCTAATGCTTGTCTCAACGAGATACAAATAGCAAATCTATTAGAGAAAAACACAACATCAACATCACCATCATCAACCAAAACAACAACAATGATATCAATGAAATCAAATCAATTGAACTAAACTACATGAACAAGACCATCTAGTTTATTGTGATGATGTAACATTGAAAATTAACACATTACAATCATTATTCAATTGGTATAAATTGAAAGCAACCGAAAATTATAAAGATTTAGAGAAGAAGCTAAAGTGAGATGCAAGACTCACTTGATTATTTTATAGATGGATGGATGGATGGATGAATGATTGCCTTCTTCTCCTGTTTTCTGTTTTTCTTCTTTCCCTTTTCATTTCTGTTGTTGATCTTCAGCTATCTACACTTCATGGAAATGAGTGCTTATATGTAGATAATAGTAAAGTGCAATAGGTAAGAGATAATAATAATACTACTGACTTAATTACTAACTTACCAAATTGCTTACTCATTTACGTACTTGTGGCTTTCACTGCCAATCGAGCATAGGTGACCGACCAGAATTCTCCAATCCACTCTGCCGCGGTTCTTCATTTTCTACATCCAATACAGCATTATTTGAACACCGACTGTCGTTGTGGGACGAGCAGCACCATCACCGTTCTAATGCTTGTCTCAACGAGATACAAATAGCAAATCTATTAGAGAAAAGCACAACATCAACATCACCATCATCAACAAACAACAACAATGATATCAATGAAATCAAATCAATTGAACTAAACTACATGAACAAGACCATCTAGTTTATTGTGATGATGTAACATTGAAAATTAACACATTACAATCATTATTCAATTGGTATAAATTGAAAGCAACCGAAAATTATAAAGATTTAGAGAAGAAGCTAAAGTGAGATGCAAGACTCACTTGATTATTTTATAGATGGATGGATGGATGGATGAATGATTGCCTTCTTCTCCTGTTTTCTGTTTTTCTTCTTTCCCTTTTCATTTCTGTTGTTGATCTTCAGCTATCTACACTTCATGGAAATGAGTGCTTATATGTAGATAATAGTAAAGTGCAATAGGTAAGAGATAATAATAATACTACTGACTTAATTACTAACTTACCAAATTGCTTACTCATTTACGTACTTGTGGCTTTCACTGCCAATCGAGCATAGGTGACCGACCAGAATTCTCCAATCCACTCTGCCGCGGTTCTTCATTTTCTACATCCAATACAGAATTATTTGAACACCGACTGTCGTTGTGGGACGAGCAGCACCATCACCGTTCTAATGCTTGTCTCAACGAGATACAAATAGCAAATCTATTAGAGAAAAACACAACATCAACATCACCATCATCAACCAAAACAACAACAATGATATCAATGAAATCAAATCAATTGAACTAAACTACATGAACAAGACCATCTAGTTTATTGTGATGATGTAACATTGAAAATTAACACATTACAATCATTATTCAATTGGTATAAATTGAAAGCAACCGAAAATTATAAAGATTTAGAGAAGAAGCTAAAGTGAGATGCAAGACTCACTTGATTATTTTATAGATGGATGGATGGATGGATGGAATGAATGATTGCCTTCTTCTCCTGTTTTCTGTTTTTCTTCTTTCCCTTTTCATTTCTGTTGTTGATCTTCAGCTATCTACACTTCATGGAAATGAGTGCTTATATGTAGATAATAGTAAAGTGCAATAGGTAAGAGATAATAATAATACTACTGACTTAATTACTAACTTACCAAATTGCTTACTCATTTACGTACTTGTGGCTTTCACTGCCAATCGAGCATAGGTGACCGACCAGAATTCTCCAATCCACTCTGCCGCGGTTCTTCATTTTCTACATCCAATACAGAATTATTTGAACACCGACTGTCGTTGTGGGACGAGCAGCACCATCACCGTTCTAATGCTTGTCTCAACGAGATACAAATAGCAAATCTATTAGAGAAAAACACAACATCAACATCACCATCATCAACCAAAACAACAACAATGATATCAATGAAATCAAATCAATTGAACTAAACTACATGAACAAGACCATCTAGTTTATTGTGATGATGTAACATTGAAAATTAACACATTACAATCATTATTCAATTGGTATAAATTGAAAGCAACCGAAAATTATAAAGATTTAGAGAAGAAGCTAAAGTGAGATGCAAGACTCACTTGATTATTTTATAGATGGATGGATGGATGGATGAATGATTGCCTTCTTCTCCTGTTTTCTGTTTTTCTTCTTTCCCTTTTCATTTCTGTTGTTGATCTTCAGCTATCTACACTTCATGGAAATGAGTGCTTATATGTAGATAATAGTAAAGTGCAATAGGTAAGAGATAATAATAATACTACTGACTTAATTACTAACTTACCAAATTGCTTACTCATTTACGTACTTGTGGCTTTCACTGCCAATCGAGCATAGGTGACCGACCAGAATTCTCCAATCCACTCTGCAGCGGTTCTTCATTTTCTACATCCAATACAGCGTTATTTGAACACCAACCGTCGTTGTGGGACGAGCAGCACCGTCACCGTTCTAATGCTTGTCTCAACGAGATACAAATAGCAAATCTATTAGAGAAAACACAACATCAACAACATCATCATCAACACACCAACAACAACAACAACAATGATATCAATGAAATCAAATCAATTGAACTAAACTACATGAACAAGACCATCTAGTTTATTGTGATGATGTAACATTGAAAATTAACACATTACAATCATTATTCAATTGGTATAAATTGAAAGCAACCGAAAATTATAAAGATTTAGAGAAGAAGCTAAAGTGAGATGCAAGACTCACTTGATTATTTTATAGATGGATGGATGGATGGATGAATGATTGCCTTCTTCTCCTCTTTTCTGTTTTTCTTCTTTCCCTTTTCATTTCTGTTGTTGATCTTCAGCTATCTACACTTCATGGAAATGAGTGCTTATATGTAGATAATAGTAAAGTGCAATAGGTAAGAGATAATAATAATACTACTGACTTAATTACTAACTTACCAAATTGCTTACTCATTTACGTACTTGTGGCTTTCACTGCCAATCGAGCATAGGTGACCGACCAGAATTCTCCAATCCACTCTGCCGCGGTTCTTCATTTTCTACATCCAATACAGCGTTATTTGAACACCAACTGTCGTTGTGGGACGAGCAGCACCATCACCGTTCTAATGCTTGTCTCAACGAGATACAAATAGCAAATCTATTAGAGAAAAGCACAACATCAACATCAACAACAACAACAACAACAACAATGATATCAATGAAATCAAATCAATTGAACTAAACTACATGAACAAGACCATCTAGTTTATTGTGATGATGTAACATTGAAAATTAACACATTACAATCATCATTCAATTGGTATAAATTGAAAGCAATCGAAAATTATAAAGATTTAGAGAAGAAGCTAAAGTGAGATGCAAGACTCACTTGATTATTTTATACATGGATGGATGGATGGATGGATGGATGGATGGATGGATGGATGAATGATTGCCTTCTTCTCCTGTTTTCTGTTTTTCTTCTTTCCCTTTTCATTTCTGTTGTTGATCTTCAGCTATCTACACTTCATGGAAATGAGTGCTTATATGTAGATAATAGTAAAGTGCAATAGGTAAGAGATAATAATAATACTACTGACTTAATTACTAACTTACCAAATTGCTTACTCATTTACGTACTTGTGGCTTTCACTGCCAATCGAGCATAGGTGACCGACCAGAATTCTCCAATCCACTCTGCCGCGGTTCTTCATTTTCTACATCCAATACAGAATTATTTGAACACCGACTGTCGTTGTGGGACCAGCAGCACCATCACCGTTCTAATGCTTGTCTCAACGAGATACAAATAGCAAATCTATTAGAGAAAAGCACAACATCAACATCACCATCATCAACCAAAACAACAACAATGATATCAATGAAATCAAATCAATTGAACTAAACTACATGAACAAGACCATCTAGTTTATTGTGATGATGTAACATTGAAAATTAACACATTACAATCATTATTCAATTGGTATAAATTGAAAGCAACCGAAAATTATAAAGATTTAGAGAAGAAGCTAAAGTGAGATGCAAGACTCACTTGATTATTTTATAGATGGATGGATGGATGGATGAATGATTGCCTTCTTCTCCTGTTTTCTGTTTTTCTTCTTTCCCTTTTCATTTCTGTTGTTGATCTTCAGCTATCTACACTTCATGGAAATGAGTGCTTATATGTAGATAATAGTAAAGTGCAATAGGTAAGAGATAATAATAATACTACTGACTTAATTACTAACTTACCAAATTGCTTACTCATTTACGTACTTGTGGCTTTCACTGCCAATCGAGCATAGGTGACCGACCAGAATTCTCCAATCCACTCTGCCGCGGTTCTTCATTTTCCACATCCAATACAGCGTTATTTGAACACCGACTGTCGTTGTGGGACGAGCAGCACCATCACCGTTCTAATGCTTGTCTCAACGAGATACAAATAGCAAATCTATTAGAGAAAAGCACAACATCAACATCAACAACAACAACAACAACAACAATGATATCAATGAAATCAAATCAATTGAACTAAACTACATGAACAAGACCATCTAGTTTATTGTGATGATGTAACATTGAAAATTAACACATTACAATCATTATTCAATTGGTATAAATTGAAAGCAACCGAAAATTATAAAGATTTAGAGAAGAAGCTAAAGTGAGATGCAAGACTCACTTGATTATTTTATAGATGGATGGATGGATGGATGAATGATTGCCTTCTTCTCCTGTTTTCTGTTTTTCTTCTTTCCCTTTTCATTTCTGTTGTTGATCTTCAGCTATCTACACTTCATGGAAATGAGTGCTTATATGTAGATAATAGTAAAGTGCAATAGGTAAGAGATAATAATAATACTACTGACTTAATTACTAACTTACCAAATTGCTTACTCATTTACGTACTTGTGGCTTTCACTGCCAATCGAGCATAGGTGACCGACCAGAATTCTCCAATCCACTCTGCCGCGGTTCTTCATTTTCCACATCCAATACAGCGTTATTTGAACACCGACTGTCGTTGTGGGACGAGCAGCACCATCACCGTTCTAATGCTTGTCTCAACGAGATACAAATAGCAAATCTATTAGAGAAAAGCACAACATCAACATCAACAACAACAACAACAACAATGATATCAATGAAATCAAATCAATTGAACTAAACTACATGAACAAGACCATCTAGTTTATTGTGATGATGTAACATTGAAAATTAACACATTACAATCATTATTCAATTGGTATAAATTGAAAGCAATCGAAAATTATAAAGATTTAGAGAAGAAGCTAAAGTGAGATGCAAGACTCACTTGATTATTTTATAGATGGATGGATGGATGGATGGATGGATGGATGGATGGATGGATGGATGGATGGATGGATGGATGGATGGATGGATGGATGGATGGATGGATGGATGGATGGATGGATGGATGGATGGATGGATGGATGGATGGATGGATGGATGGATGGATGGATGGATGGATGGATGGATGGATGGATGGATGGATGGATGGATGGATGGATGGATGGATGGATGGATGGATGGATGGATGGATGGATGGATGGATGGATGGATGGATGGATGGATGGATGGATGGATGGATGGATGGATGGATGGATGGATGGATGGATGGATGGATGGATGGATGGATGGATGGATGGATGGATGGATGGATGGATGGATGGATGGATGGATGGATGGATGGATGGATGGATGGATGGATGGATGGATGGATGGATGGATGGATGGATGGATGGATGGATGGATGGATGGATGGATGGATGGATGGATGGATGGATGGATGGATGGATGGATGGATGGATGGATGGATGGATGGATGGATGGATGGATGGATGGATGGATGGATGGATGGATGGATGGATGGATGGATGGATGGATGGATGGATGGATGGATGGATGGATGGATGGATGGATGGATGGATGGATGGATGGATGGATGGATGGATGGATGGATGGATGGATGGATGGATGAATGGATGGATGGATGGATGGATGGATGAATGATTGCCTTCTTCTCCTGTTTTCTGTTTTTCTTCTTTCCCTTTTCATTTCTGTTGTTGATCTTCAGCTATCTACACTTCATGGAAATGAGTGCTTATATGTAGATAATAGTAAAGTGCAATAGGTAAGAGATAATAATAATACTACTGACTTAATTACTAACTTACCAAATTGCTTACTCATTTACGTACTTGTGGCTTTCACTGCCAATCGAGCATAGGTGACCGACCAGAATTCTCCAATCCACTCTGCCGCGGTTCTTCTTTTTCTACATCCAATACAGAATTATTTGAACACCGACTGTCGTTGTGGGACGAGCAGCACCATCACCGTTCTAATGCTTGTCTCAACGAGATACAAATAGCAAATCTATTAGAGAAAAGCACAACATCAACATCACCATCATCAACCAAAACAACAACAATGATATCAATGAAATCAAATCAATTGAACTAAACTACATGAACAAGACCATCTAGTTTATTGTGATGATGTAACATTGAAAATTAACACATTACAATCATTATTCAATTGGTATAAATTGAAAGCAACCGAAAATTATAAAGATTTAGAGAAGAAGCTAAAGTGAGATGCAAGACTCACTTGATTATTTTATAGATGGATGGATGGATGGATGAATGATTGCCTTCTTCTCCTGTTTTCTGTTTTTCTTCTTTCCCTTTTCATTTCTGTTGTTGATCTTCAGCTATCTACACTTCATGGAAATGAGTGCTTATATGTAGATAATAGTAAAGTGCAATAGGTAAGAGATAATAATAATACTACTGACTTAATTACTAACTTACCAAATTGCTTACTCATTTACGTACTTGTGGCTTTCACTGCCAATCGAGCATAGGTGACCGACCAGAATTCTCCAATCCACTCTGCCGCGGTTCTTCATTTTCTACATCCAATACAGAATTATTTGAACACCAAATGTCGTTGTGGGACGAGCAGCACCATCACCGTTCTAATGCTTGTCTCAACGAGATACAAATAGCAAATCTATTAGAGAAAAACACAACATCAACATCACCATCATCAACCAAAACAACAACAATGATATCAATGGAATCAAATCAATTGAACTAAACTACATGAACAAGACCATCTAGTTTATTGTGATGATGTAACATTGAAAATTAACACATTACAATCATTATTCAATTGGTATAAATTGAAAGCAACCGAAAATTATAAAGATTTAGAGAAGAAGCTAAAGTGAGATGCAAGACTCACTTGATTATTTTATAGATGGATGGATGGATGGATGGCTGAATGGGTGAATGATTGCCTTCTTCTCCTGTTTTCTGTTTTTCTTCTTTCCCTTTTCATTTCTGTTGTTGATCTTCAGCTATCTACACTTCATGGAAATGAGTGCTTATATGTAGATAATAGTAAAGTGTAATAGGTAAGAGATAATAATAATACTACTGACTTAATTACTAACTTACCAAATTGCTTACTCATTTACGTACTTGTGGCTTTCACTGCCAATCGAGCATAGGTGACCGACCAGAATTCTCCAATCCACTCTGCCGCGGTTCTTCATTTTCTACATCCAATACAGAATTATTTGAACACCGACTGTCGTTGTGGGACGAGCAGCACCATCACCGTTCTAATGCTTGTCTCAACGAGATACAAATAGCAAATCTATTAGAGAAAAACACAACATCAACATCAACAACAACAATGATATCAATGAAATCAAATCAATTGAACTAAACTACATGAACAAGACCATCTAGTTTATTGTGATGATGTAACATTGAAAATTAACACATTACAATCATTATTCAATTGGTATAAATTGAAAGCATCCGATAATTATAAAGTTTTAGAGTAGAAGCTTAAGTGAGATGCAAGACTCTCTTCATTATAATTTTCATTATTATTATTTTTATTTTGTCTTACTTGCTTATTATTTACTTACGTACTAGCTTTCTATTTTATGTTTTGAATTGATTTCTTCCTCTCTGTGTTTCATATGCGACTCTCCAATTCTTGTTTCTCGTCTTTTTTTTGCACTGGTTGTTTGTTGTCTTCGATGTTTGTAATTTTGTAATAGCTCTTCTCTGTCATTGAGGAATTTAGGAACTCCTCAATTGCCACGACTCGAAATTAGATACAGTATGACTGGTATAATCGATGCTTCATGAACACCAAAACACGACCTCGACGACGACGATGACGACTATTCTAGTAGAAAATACACTCATTTATATACTGATTGTACACCCATTTTGATTAATAATTAAGATGGAATCACAGATATTAAAAATACTTCGAGTTATAACACATCACATCCTGAGCATAGTTCATGTCAATGGAATACAAGAATATCGTATGTTATATAGAATAAAATATCGTACGACAAAAGAAAACAACTACTATATTGAGTAGTCATTACATTGAATCAAAACGGTAATAATCTTGAACAAAACTCATAATGAATAAATCAATAGAATTTTGACTTTTCTTTCTATTATATCACTTACTATGCCTGTTAGTGACAATTGAGCATAGATGATCGACCACAATTCTCCATTTCACTCTGCAATAAGCCTTTATTTTCTAGTTTTAAGGCGGAACTATTTTAACAGGTTTTCTATGGTAGTCTAGCTTCAACTGACTCATGATCTCAACTGTTTAAGATAAATAACTACTTGGCTCCAAAGTTGACCAGGGTAAAAGAAGTGGCTGAAGATAAATTTCTTTTGGATGCAGAGCTTTGGCTTTTTGATCCGAATAGCAATTGCTTCAGCCGTCTGTAATATTTTCAGTCTAACGTAATTAGGTAGACTGATGTTAACACGATAGATTATTGCAAAAGATTGCTCCATGTTGGCTGTATGTCCTATCTGAACTAGGTGGTCTAAAATGGAGCTGTTAACTGTTTTGACTACACCTTTGCTTAACCACACAAGGAGGTGCTCACGAGTCCGAAGGTACAAAGTCATCTGCCAATATCACTTGCTTCACAAGAGCAGAATGATTGATAGATACAGAAAAAGGTGGCTAGTCTAGGCAATTTATCTTTCAACCTCAGAGTGATTACTGAACTTGTGAGAAACATTAGTTGTAGTTTACCTGCATCAAATGTCCTTTGAATTGATCTACTTATCTTCAGTCTTAACATTTGACTAGGTGCATCGACCATAAATTGTAAGTGTATATACAGAGGCATTTTATTTATAGTTGGGCATTCTCTATGCTGTCTTTTATTGGCTTTGTTTTAATTTTTAAATTCCTAGAGATATCCGTTTTCTCTCAGGGTTGTGCATATTGCCTTTGTTTCATCTTCAACCGTATCCATAGACCGTATAGTCTTGATTCTATGATACAGTGTCTTAATAAGCTTCCTTTTGTATTTCAGAGGAAAGAAACTAATAATTATTATTAGAGATGGATGAATGCTTTTTCGTTTTCTACTTTTTCGTTTTTTTGTTTTGTTTTTCGTTGTGGATAGTTAGTGATTTGTACTACATGCAAATAAATGTTTTCGTGTAGATAATAGTAAAGTGAAATGGTGAAGAGATAATATTATTTACTTACTTATGCCTGTTATTTTCAATGGAGCATAAGTCGCCGACCAGAATTCTCTAATCCACTCTATCCTAGGCCTTTCTTTCTAGTTCTATTCAATTTTTGTTCATTCTTCTCATGACTGTCTCCATTTTTCGGTGTAATGTGTTTTTTTTATCTTCCTCCTCTCCGTTGACTTTGAGTATCTCAAGTATGGGCTTGCCTTGTGACACATTCGAGTGCCTTCCTCAATGTATGTTCTATCCATATCCAGCGCTTCTTACTGATTTCTTACTCCGCTGGAATCTGGTTTATTCTCTCACATAGTAGGTTGCTGCTAATAGTGTCTGTCCAACGGATCCGAAGTATTTTGCGTAGAAAACTGTTAATAAACACTTGTATCTTCTGGATGATGACTTTCGTTTCAGTAAATTAAAGTTGTTTATGAAAATATAACGATCATTAATGATTCAAAAGGATATCGAGAATTGAAATTAAAAAATAATAATAAAATATATGTCTGAAAAATACCCTTTGAAAACACACAAACTGATTTACATGGATTCTCAATTCTGAAGAGTGTCGTACTAGGACGAAACGGTCATCCAGTACTTCCAGGTTTTCAATGATGGTATGACTTCAATTAACTCATGAATTCATATATTACATGTATTTAATACATACTATGATGAACAAGAACACGAGCGGGGACAACCAACTGTATTTGATCACAAAATTACAGAAAATCTCATTAAAATCTAAGAATAATACAGTAAATACTTAATTTGCAAAATATCAGTCCATTGACTCAAACTTGACTGTTTCTTTTGCAAATATCAGTCTATCATCGCAGATTTCATTGTTCCTGCATTTTCATATCAATCGCTTTCTGTTCCCGTTTTTTTTCCTTTTCGATCTTCTACTGAAAAACATTCTATTCCTAACAATCGTTATATACCACTTATGTATATATAAGTAATGCACACCATAATACTATAAAAAATGTTGTGTATAATTTTTGACTGAAATTTTTCCGATTACAAAACTAAGGTTTTATCTTAGCACATAAAACAATCTCACACTATTTACTTGCTTTGAAATATCCTGAAATCAATAGTTTTAAGTCTTTTTAATGTGATAAGTGTTTAGTATATACATCTCATAAACACTAGCCACACTTCTCAATCGGAGTCTTTCATTGAAGTCATTCATACAATGAAACAGAGTGGTTTATATGAAGTACAAATTAAAATTTGTATACCGTAGAAGCTTTAGCAGTCCAACAGTTTTGATCTAACCTCTATGTACAAAGCGATACGTTTAATCTCATACTTTGTCATGGTATAAACCACCACTTTAGTTATTACCCCTTTATTATGAAAAAGGAAATGCTCCGCACACTCAAGGAGTTGGTTCGATGCTGTCCAAAAAGCCCGAAAAGCACTTATGGGATGAGAATCTCATAGATTCAGAATCATCAAAGCATCGTATGCTGAACCTGAGAAAATTGTCAATATCATGGGTAATTCATATGACGGACTACCCTGCAATTTCGTGTAAGGAGGAAAGCTGACAGCCGTATTTCAAGTGATTACTGGTGTCAGACGAGGTGTCTTACTCTCTCTATTTATCTTTCTCCTGATGGTCGACTGGGTTATGAAGACTTCTACATCGCAGTGGAATCACTGAATAGAGTGGACAGATTGCATATGATTGAACGATTCGAAATTCGCAGATGACCTGGTTTTTCTATCCCATATACAACAACAAGCGCAAGTCAACAAAAACAGTGTGACAGCAGCCTCTGCATCAGTAGGTCTCAACGTGCACATGATGCAAAGCAAGATCTTTAAGTACAACACAGAGAACACAAACCCAGTCACACTTGATGGAGAAGCTCTGGAACAGGTTTAAACTCTCACATACTTGACTGATCAGCATCATCGATGAACAAAGAGGGTCCGATGCAGATGTAAAGGCAAGGATGTGCAAAATAAGGGAAAGATTCCTACAGTTGAAGAATATATAGAACTCTAAACAGCCAGTCAGTCAATCAGCTACAAAGTAGGATCAGCTACATATATATACATCGGTCCAAATTGCCATACCTCATTAGCATAAAAAGAAAAACACAAAATTCATTGAAGTAGATAACTCAATGGCGGTAATATACAAAATATATAGTATAGGAAGAAAGAGTGCTGTTAGATGTATGCAAGCGGTTATCACTTTCCTGTTGCCCACACCATGGAAAGGTTCTCCTGGAGGTACCTGAAAAGGAACTTGGCTTCGAGGTGATCTTAGTGAGTGAGAGCGTAACCGCAGTGCCCAAGGGACAACTACTTGAGGCCGATCACATACAACCTTTCTGTGAGTAATCTTCAGGTTAGCTCCATACATGTTAAGACTTTACCCCTGGAGACGAAGATTCCCGAGGTGTGCATTTTTAGGGTTGACCTTTTCTAACACCGTCCTTCCTTGTGAGAAGGCAGCATCGCTATTATGCTGGTCGTCTGAAGGAAACACATTACTGCCATCACACCTCCGTACAGTCAGCAGTTACGACTTCACCTTCGGACTTTGGGTTTGCTGCTTTTAGTCTTAAAGTTCTTCAACCAATCTGTATAGCATGGTAGGACCTTGAGGAACGATTATTCCAGCCAGTATAGCTGGATTGGTTCATAAAGATATGCCAGAAGCTCAATATCATGTGAGATCATTTGTATCTATCACTGGAGAGTTTCAAACTAGGATGAAACGGCCGTTGAATTACATTCGGCCTTTACCAGTGTTAATAGTTTACTCGCTGATGTATAGAGTTATACAAACAATATGAATTAGAGTGTAATATCATTCATTGTAGCTGTGATCAACTTGATTACTAAACATTCGTATTTTATCACAAAACCTTGGAATGATTTAACTCTTTGAGTTCAGTTTTAAAACCTATGTACTGCTTTTGACAATAAATATCTCATCATATACATAGAAATTTCAGCTCACGAAATTAAATAGTTCAAGTGTTGTGTTTTTCCTTGATAATCTAGTTTGTTAATGCTTTCACTATGATGGACTCTCCTTAAAAATGATCTTGTCTAGAAGATAATCAATAATTTTTTAATATTTTTTTCTCTAAAGAAGCTTTTCTATATATACAGCACCTAACATCCTTGTATATCCTACTACTCCTAAACTTTTAATGATCCTATCCAGTACCTATAATCATGTATTTGTTTACTATGTACTGAGTTACATATAATCTATGAGAAAGTTATAAATGTTTGTATTGAGTAAAGTGAAATGAATTTGAATATATAATCTACTGGTTAAGTAACAAATGTTCATTTAACAGATCTAACATTAAGTGAATTAAAAGAGATCATTCTAACAGATGACCAATATTCAGGAAAATTTCTCATCGTTAGATCTAAATATTAATGGAAATTAGAAATGAACATCAGTTTCTGGGTTACTATAGATTTAATCAATGTTATAAATTTTCATTTCTAACTCGTTAAAACTTATCATTAATCATAAATATCTCTCTATATACTCCTTATTACTGACTCGTAAAATGTTCCCTCAGCGAGACTCTAATTTATGGACGAGCCAATCAGAAGCGTTTTAGAGATATCAAGGTTACGGCGCCAACTTCAGTGCCTAATGCTAACGTACGATCGGTTTACAGGGGATTTTATGCAAAATGTGATAATTGGGCGGCTGTAACAAACAAAACGGCGAGACTATAATTTGTGGAGGAAACAATCAGGTATAAGATAAAAGATCTCGGATTTTGGCACGAAAGTTTTTCATCCATTCGGCTAAATAAATTTCTGGCATTATAGCTGATGTCAGTTCGTGATGAAAAACCCCATATGAAAACCCATGAAAACCTCCAAACTAAGGCAAATTACGACAAATATTGCGAACTGGGATAGTAAAAGCACCAATAACACCGGCTGCAATCAGGTACTATAATGTGTACGGATGATTAGAGAGCGCACAGACTCCTACATAGACTTGGTTGTGTGCATCGTGTCGTTATCTACAAGTAGCGTTTTGTGCACTCAACAACCGGAGTGCAAATAAACAATATTAAAGCTATGTGGTCGAGGTTGAAAGAGTTTTTGAGACTTTATCATGGCTCCAGAGGTCGACTATTCCGTAGACCTATGGATGGTTTCCTCTACTGCATGAATTACGATTTTAGGACCTTTTAACCTCTTTTTAACCTTGACAAGTTTTTGAACCACGTATAAGAAGTGTATCCACTTTGGTTTCTTGGTTTGTATAATATATTTTTGCTGTATACTGACTATTTGCTGATTGGTGAATATTTCTCAAGGTCACTTAAGATTCGTTCAAGGATCGTCGTCTATAAAGTAGAGTCTCGCCGTTCCTTCTTATGTGATTATTAATGTAGAAGACTGACAAAGCAATAGAAAGGCATTATGTTGTCGATAGTTTTAAAACGTGGATTTTCCCTGCTTTTTTTTTCAAGAGCTTGTCTAATCTACCCTATTAATTATTGTACATAAGAAACAAGTATCAAGTATTGAATAAATCTACGTTAGACAATTGAAGTCTTAATGCATAAAGAGCACTAACTAACTAAGAAAGTTTGCACACTGTTACGTTATCTAAATAATTCCACTTCTAAAAAATATTGGTTATAAGTTATTCATAAAAACAGGTCTAGTTTTTGACTAACCTTCAAATTACCAGGACAAATACCCAGCTCTCTATGGTGAAGTACTGTTCATAAAGTATTTTGTTTCAATCTGATCATCTTGTGTATGGTAATATGATCAATTAGAACTGTAAAGCTCTATTTCCTATGCTAAACATTTTATTAAATAGTCTGTTATCAACCAGTAACTATTTTGATACTGTGATATTTCTTAGTATATCTTCATACATGATTATGTTCGAAATGGAATTAAATAGAAATTAAGTCTTTTCATCTATTAGTTATTCGTCTTCAATGTCATTCATTATTTTCCTAGACAATCTGACTGTACATTTTGATATATATCTAAGAACTCTTACATAATTGTTTCGGTTAACATTTCATCAAATGTTGACAACAACATTAGCTTAATATTATTGGACCACAATATGCACTTTACAATGATTATGTATATGAAATATAATGGGCTTTAAGTTGGAAAGTTTACTTTGTTTTTTTTCAAATTGAGTGATGTTAAAACTGATTCTGAAATTTATACGACCAGCACTCAATGATGAACATGAAGACGTTCGAACTAAGTATATGTAACTGAAAATGTGATAACATTTAGACTCCAACGGTGGATTTTACGTAACTTTTTAATCAGTTTTAGTTACTCCAAAGCAACTCATTTGTTAGATGGTGGTTGGAGGTAGTCGACAGGAAACCCTGTTGACTACCTCTAACCACCATCTAATCTCAGTATATATTGCCCGCAGTATCGAGTCACCTAGACTGGTGACCACATTGCAACATGATCGATAGCATTCGATGTGCACTAATAAGGACTAGACACGCATGACATGGATCGCCACCCAGTGATCAATCAATTGTGACAATTCATTTATTCTACAAGTCAGTATATGTTTATCTCTTATTATGTATAAATAATTTCATTAGTGAGTTTTCATAGTTTTTACAATTTTTCACTGCGAACTCTCTTAAATGTTAACAAAATGATGTTATCATGTGAATGAAATCTGTAATATTCTAGGTAACTTGAACAACTTAAATGTTCCTATTGTTCGAAATAAACTTCGCTTCATTGATTTCGAGGTAAATCATAGTGAATGAAGTATATTTCATATAGAATTCACATTAGGTGTAAATTCTGTATTATTTGCCCCCAAATGCCCCAGTACTGCCGAGAGTATGAATAGTTCGCTCTCCCTGTCGAAATGCTCGCACATGGCCACGTGCATACAACCACTGCCAGGGAAGTCCTATTTTCTGCCTTCTCATGACGGGGGTATTGTTTACGAAATTGAGAGGACGAAAAGCGAATGATCGGCACTTTAACTGGGTTGGTGGATATTGAGGATCCACCTAGGAGAGTTGGGAAACCCTGATTTCAAACCAGTCGTGCACATGAACTCTAGGATCCTAAGGAATCAAAGGCGTATCAATCTCATGTTTCGTCACCCGCAACAATGAGACTGCATCTCTTGACTTTGCTCCACTGCCTTGTGTATTAGACCTTTAGGTTGATGGATCCGGGTATGACCCCCTTAATAAACCACCTGCCTCGGTCTGAGCATCTTTGCAGTAATACAGCCCAAAAACAAATCAAGTGGACTCCACTGGTCACGGTCAACCAGGTCTGTTGTAAGATAGTAACTCACTGAAGACAATGGTGACAGTGACGCGATTTCGTGGATTGGTTGAAGTTAGACATTAACACCGTCGGATGCTGGCTCAGTGGTCTAATGGTTAAGCACTTGCGCGCGAGACTGATAGGCCCTGGGTTCGAATCCCGCGGGGTGCTGGATCGTGGACGAGCACTGCTGAGGGGTCTCATACTAGGACGAAACAGCCGTCCAGTGCTTCCAGGTTTCCCATGGTGGTATAGCTTCAATTAACTAATGATTTCAATCAGTGAAATTATTGATCACTTAATATGTCTATGAATAGAACTCACTTCATAATGAAACTTTTTCACAATTTCATTATTTTCTATTTTAATTGGTAATGTTACATAAGTTGACTTGTGAACTATATGAGATAAATCAATAAAATCTAGGCAATATAAAGCTATCTATCAACATATATATATTACGTTTCTTCTTTAAATAGTTGAATTCATGAGTTAATTGAAGTAGCCTAGATCACCGTGGTTGACTGTGAATCAAATCCATATATCACTTTCTCCGGCAGTAGCCCCCGGAGGGACTCCAGGCGGAGTTATATATATATATATGTATTAGATCTCAATGGAATTTGTGAAATTGTTTTCAGAAACTAACAATTATCACTTCTTAGTTTGTATTCTAGTTTAAAATGCTTATTATTAGTTAACCATTAAAAGGTAAATCTCTCATAGTGAATAAATTACGATTGAGTTATTTCATTTAAAACCTGTGATTATTATTCCATGATCAACAATTAACTCATTATATCTTAACTGTCAGCACTGTAAACCTAGTTAATAATTGCTCACGAAACTTTTCCTGATTCAGATAAATGAATAAACAGTCGTATCATATTTTACACACCAACAATATGAGTCTATCTACTAGGTGAGGAAACGAGTATCCTGATGATCGACATCTGTTTTATTTACTTCTAATTCTGTACACTGTCATTTTAAAACCCTACTCCGTAAGTCGAACCTTCCAACGGAAGTTTAATTGGAGTACCTGAGGATGGTTTAAAAAAGTGGAAAATTAATTGTCATAGAACCTTTGCAATCAAAACTCATTTATCCTCCTCACCCTTTATTTTTGCATCTTTCTTTCAATCTTCTTTAAATAAATAAAGCTAAGAGTATATTTAGGGTGGTGGTTGGAGGTAGTTGACAGAAACCCCAGTCCTGGGTTTCGTGCTGTTTGAAACTCATCAACAAGATATACCCATATAATCTTGAAAAAAAACTATTTCTCTCCATTGGTGTTGATCCTGTTTCACTTAGCTTCATAGTTACGGGCGTCATCATCACTGCTCAGTGATTGATCAGTCATATAAAGGAAGTATAATTTTAGCACATTAACCCCTTAAAATTTCATCTTTAAAAACTTCTAGTCTTCAAGTTATACACGCCAACTAATTTCTTTGGTCTGTTTGATCAATGAAGTCACGAAACGTGCTTTCTATAATGATGATAAATTAATGATTCCTTACAGTACCCCCCCTTTTTACCTCAGTATTAGAATGACAGTGTTCTCATTGCTAAGGAAACTAAATAATCAGGGTAATATGATTCAGAATACCAGACTCTAAGTATAATACATAATGATACCAAATCACTAAAATTTGTACCGAAATTCAATTTGCTTTTTGATGAATTTCAAGTAGGCCTAAAATTTTCAGTATTCTACCTATAATCTAAAGGATTCATCGAAAGTATCCTCCTTAACAGAGATTAAACATTTTAATTATTATCAGAAGGGGTTTTTTGTGGATATTATACTAATTTCAATAGTTGAGATCATGGGTCAATTGAAGCTAGATCATCATGGGAAACCTGGAAGCACTAAACGACTGTTTCATCTTAGTGTGCAACTCCTCAGCAGGAAGATACTCCATAAGAAAAATTGTCTAAGATTAGTTGGTTAAGATTATTTTGGCGTTATCACACTTATCACTTTCTGTTTTAAATGTTTGCTTCTCAAAGCCTAAGAAAAAGCATAATGAATTATCATTCACAGAAACAGAAACCATGTCATCTAACAGAAAAGGTAATGGCCGAATAACTTTATTAACTGGGTCGAAAAACCGGCGTAAAATGGTCGCTATCAAAGTGTAAAACACAACAAACAAAATGAACAATATAATAATAATAAAAGTTGTTTGGATACTAATAAACTTAGTAAAGAGAATTCAAATCTTGGTTTACGACGTGATATTTTGTGATAAAACCTAATTCAGTAGACTGTAACACCAATAGTCAAATTGTAGTGAACAAGAACACCAGTGGGGAACAATCGAATGTATTTCACAACAAATTACAGAACCCGTTAATAAATTCTAACAACCAGTATAGTAAATGCTCAATTTGTAAAACGACCATCAGTTGTCTCAAAATGGCCCACACTTTATTGTTTTTGTATTTCCATATAAATTACAATCTGTTCCATTCTTTACTGTTTGATGCTCTTGTTTTTCTGCTACCAGATATTCTGTTCCTGACTAACGTCATATAGCTCACCGAACAAAATCACTTACATCCAACTGCAGACATGTTTCACTGACTAGAATGCACAGCTCATTCACTATCAGTTGACTGCAGTCTCCTCTGTTTTATGTGAGATGCCCTTTGCGGATGTACTTTGTGGTACACTGAGAGTTGATTGATCGACCGAGAAATGCGTGAATCAATGCTTAGTTGTGATCATCGGTTGGTTGATGTGATTGTGTGTAGTTTCCTGGTGTTCATTTGCACAGAATGTATGCAAGATCGTGTAGAGTGAAAAAGGAGAAGGGCAACGAATTGCTGGTAGATTGTGTGGAGAAGGAGTGATCGAGAAAGCATGAAGACAAACGGACGGGTAGGTAGATAGACAGAGAGCAGATAGAGAGATAGACAAGCATGTGGTTGAGCGGATAGTGGGAATGACAGACAGAGAGACGGACAGAAGCGAAGACAAAAAGACAGAGCTCACAGAACAGAATCAGTTACATCCAACTGTAGTCATGTTTCACTGACTAGAATGCACAGCTCATTCACTGTCAGTTGACTGCAGTCTCCTCTATCTCCTCTATCTCTTTATCTGGACGATAAATGGCTTCAAGTGATGTCTTCAATACTCACTGACAGAACCATAACTAGTAAGGTACTTTGATGTGTAGTTCCCCAACATTGTTAAATAGATTTGTTGTGCCGTACTTCAGAGTTTTGGTACTCAAGACAGATATTAGTCAATTTGAATTTGACCACAAAAAAAGCATGATTTCTTATAGTACCTCAGTTCACTCATTTGAGCTATATTTGTTAATCTACTTATAACTTTTATTAGTAGTATAAATGAAATTTAAAACTTTTTACCACAGTTCACAACAGACTGAAGTCTTTTGATTATTTAAATTAAATTATAATATTATTATCACAACATACTGTATATTTATAATAACAACTCTATATACAATTGAATTTAATGGTTGATTGAAAAGTTGTAAACAAGTGACATCAGAAAGAGCATTTTCGATTCATGAAAAGATATACTCTTATGAATATGAGGTATTAGATTGATTCATTCCTTCATTTATAAATATTTCTCTTCCATGTGTCCATTAAATGAATATTTATATGTATAACTTAGTACTAATGCAAATTTCAGTGTATTTAATAAACACTAATACTGATGGAAATGGTATTTCCATTATGAATATGCAAATAAATGATATTTATAGTCTTTATGTGAATGTATAAACATTTACAATCCATGAATTATAACTTTTGCAGTCCGATATTTATGATCATTAACTAAAGAAGCAATTTATCCAATCTTTAACGAATTATAATGTTTTGACAAGTATTTTAACTTATCTATTCAGAGTTTGTTTACAAAACATTTGAAAGAATAAAACGATATATTTAAAATCGAATGTAAAATTCATTCGAATTATAATTTCCATAGATACAATAATGAAGGATAGATAGATAGATAGATAGATAGATAGATAGATAGATAGATAGATAGATAGATAGATAGATAGATAGATAGATAGATAGATAGATAGATAGATAGATAGATAGATAGATAGATAGATAGATAGATAGATAGATAGATAGATAGATAGATAGATAGATAGATAGATAGATAGATAGATAGATAGATAGATAGATAGATAGATAGATAGATAGATAGATAGATAGATAGGTAGATAGATAGATAGATAGATAGATAGATAGATAGATAGATAGATAGATAGATAGATAGATAGATAGATAGATAGATAGATAGATAGATAGATAGATAGATAGATAGATAGATAGATAGATAGATAGATAGATAGATAGATAGATAGATAGATAGATAGATAGATAGATAGATAGATAGATAGATAGATAGATAGATAGATAGATAGATAGATAGATAGATTAGGTTAGGTTAGGTTAGGTTAGATAGATAGATTAGGTTAGATAGATAGATTAGGTTAGATAGATAGATTTACGTTGTGATACATTGTTATATATTTCATATATAAATGCTATTTGGTTAATATTTAAATCAAAGATGTACTTTTATAAAACTGTGAATCAGGTAAAATTTCATACATGAATTTATAAATCCATTGAATAAACCATGGTATACCATTTGAATTGATTGAATCTATTTCATCATTATATTCATTATATTGAAATAATTTAATAAATCTATTTATATAGAATAATAATTGATAAATTAATTTCCATGGTGATATAATAAATGATGCTAATTGATGATTAGATATATAAGCAAAACATGATACTAAAACATTATCTACAATCATTGTACCAGTATCAGTAATTGGTGCATACAGACCAATTTTATATCGATTTTCATATTGTGTATGATTAATCAATAAAGAATTTCTTAATTCAACTGATATAATTTCTGCTTGGATTAATTCATTTGAATGATGAAGATGATGAGGATGATGATGATAAACAAAAATGATTTGACCTTTTTTAACAGTCGATGCAAATACAGCTTTCTTATTCATCATTATGGTATTATTATTACTATTTACCATAGTAGTATTATCATATATAAAAATTAAATGATCTTCAGTTAAATAAATACTATTTTGTTGTTGTTCTTGTTGTTGTTGTTGTTGGTGGTGGTGGTGGTGGTGGTGGTCTTGTTCTCGTTGTTGTTGTCGTATTAAATTTGAATGAATTTGATATTTAATTTCTATTAATGGACTCCATGCATGTTGATCATAATCAAGGAAACCAAAAACTAATGTATTTGTTATATGACCATTTATTGGATTTTGTGTTATAATATAATCACCAATTTTTAAATCTTTCATTGATATTAATTGACCATTTGATTTATATACTTTTGATTCACTAGGAAAACAACCAAACCATTGAGATGTAACAATAGAATCTAAAAAGAAAAATTAAAAAAATAATTTTTTGTGGATATGATAATAGTTTAATTGTTGAATTCATGAGTCAATTGTAGCTAGACCACTATGGAGAACCTGGAAGCATTGAAATTCTAGTGAGAAGTAGTGACTGGTGACGTTCGACCGGGTCAGTTGTGAAGTAGTAACTCACTGAAGACAATGGTGGATGTGTCGTTCAATTTCGTGGATTAGTTGAAGTTAGACATTAACACCGTTGGATGCCGGTCGGCTCAGTGGTCTAGTTGGTTAAGAGCCTGGCGCGAGACTGATAGATCCTGGGTTCGAATATCGCGGAGGGCGGGATCATGGATGCGCACTGCTGAGGAGTCCAATACTAGGATGAAACGGCCGTCCAGTGCTTCCAGGTTTTCCATGGTGATCTAGCTTCAATTGACTCACGAATTTAACAAATAAGTTTAGTTATATAATTTTAGAATGATTTGAAATATTACATACACTATTATTTATTCCTATTTATTTAAAGTGGATGAATTATAAACGAATGTATTATGATAGTATTGAGGTTTGCGGAGTTAATCTATGGTAGACCACCAGTGAAATCACTGAACGGCTGTTCCATCTTAGTATGGAACTCCTCAAAAGTGCTTATCCACGATTATTTGGGATCGATAGTATCGCGCACGATTGCTCAACCTCTAGACTATTTAGTCAGGATCCAATGGTGTTAATGTCTACGCTTAAAAGATAGTGGATATGCACTTCTAAAAAGTAATATTATAAGACGAAACGGCTGTTCAGTGTTTCCAAGTTTTCAATGGTGGTCTAACTTAAATCAATTCGTGATTTCAACTATAAGAATGTATTATAGTTTAATGGAAGTTACACAGGAAATACGGATATAAATTTATTTTCTTCATTAATTCACAACCACATCTTCAACATATTTCGTCTAAAAAACTGTTACTCAATTATAACCAGTTTTTAATTCGTACATAAATAATATAAATATTGATTTATGATTCATTTTATATCACCTACATGGTTAACACAAGTTCATAAAATAAACTTCAATAATTGTTATCAGTTCATATTCTTCATGAATATATTATTTTAATAAATAAGATTTATATCAGATGGGTTTTGTGGATATTATAGTAATTTCAATGGTTAAGATCATGAGTCAGTTAAAGCTAGAACACCGTGGAAAACCTGAAAGCACTGGACGGCCGTTTCGTCCCATTGTGGGACTCCTCAGCAGTGCGCATCTACGACCTCGCCCCCCGCGAGTTTCGAACCCAGGACCGATCAGTCTCGCGTGCGGGCACTTAACCACTGGACCACTGGTCTGGACGGCATCCAGCGGTGTTAATGTCTAACTTTAACTAATCCACGAAATTCAGCTACACATCCACCATTGTCTTCAGTGAGTTACTATCTCACAACAGACCTGATTGAATTGCACTGGTTTTCCATGGTTTTCCAGGTTTTCCATGGTGGTCTAGCTTCAACTGACTCATGATCTTAACCATTGAAAATAAGATTTACTTAGTTTTACAATTCTTTTTTAATAATGACCACCCATTAAATAAACAATCTCACGGTTACTAAGTATGTTTAAATCTTTATAGTTTTAATATTGAATCATTTGAGAAATATGATGATCTATTCTTTCAATTCCCAGTTCACTAAAATTAATATTAACAACATATTCTTCTTTTTAAGTCTTCTCAATAGTTGTTGATAAGTTCTGATGTATTTGTAGTGCCGGTTGTTATATTAAATTCATATGACTTATTCTAGCTTCGGAATAGGCCAACTTATCCATTCTTCGTGATTCATGTTATTCGCTTATCAATCTTGACTGTTTTTATATGAGTGTATGTATGTGCACTTCTTATCCTATTCATCACATGTTTGTAATCTATTTTTATCTGACTATAAATATTGATTAACATCTGATGAAATAGAGTTAGCTCACATGCCTTCTCCACTGAGCGCCATTTCGCTTCGCTCTCTTCTTTTCGCTTCTTTCACTTTGTCTCTTTGATTCTTTGTCCAGATCAATGTGTACAAAATATACGTATTCAAAATTTCATTCTCAATATTTGACTTATTTAATTTCGTCATTCGCTAACGCGGTTTAAGTCGATAATTCTATACGAGGATAACCGACATATATATATCAACAACATTCATACGAGTCAAATATCAGGCCACCGTCGATAACATCGTTCAATCGAATTGACGTCAAAATGAATGGCCCCGCTAAACATTTCATAAATAATCATCCAGAAAATTACAAAAATACTCATATAAATTATAATTTACCAGATCGTTTTAAATTTTATATTTTATGTCTTTCGGCAACTCCTTTTTTATCTTTAGAATAAGTCTACATGGTAGGTAAAGAATAGAGAGAATAGAGTAAAAGTTCTATTTAGACTAATGTTTGTTTGCGTATATTTAATGTTCAATATTTTCGCCAAATTTTCTACTACACACGTTATACTGTCTTGTTGAGATAAATCAATTTTGGATTGGTTGAAGTTAGACATTAACACCGTTGGATGCCGGTCGGCTCAGTGGTCTAGTTGGTTAAGCTCCTGGCGCGAGACTGATAGGTCCTGGGTCCGAATCCCGCGGGGAGCGGGATAGTGGGTGCGCACTGCTGGGGAGTCCCATACTAGAACGAAACGGCCGTCCAGTAATTCCAGGTTTTCCATGATGGTCTAGTTTCAATTGACTCATGATTTCAACCAGTGGAATCAATTTTTATGCTTAATTTCAGTGTTAATTAATGGGTTATTATATTTTCCAAAATGAAAATTTATTTAATTGCTGACTTACTGATTTATTAGAAAGGAGATTTTGTAGAGATTGTAGTAAGTTTCATCGGTGAATTCATGAGTCGGTTAAAGCTAGACCACCATTGAAAACCTAGAAGCATTGGACGGTCGTTTCATCCTAGTATGGGACTGAGGAGCAGTATGCATTCACGATCTCCCTCGCGGGATATGCACTGCTGAGAAGTCTCATGCTAGGACGAAACGACCATCCAGTGCTTCTAGGTTTTCAATCATGATTTAACTTTAATCGACTCATGAATTCAACTACTAAATTACTGACTATTGATAAACAAATTTTTTTCTTAAACCATAATAAAGAATTTTATAGGAATGCTTATCTATTGAATTTACTCTACAGTTGATTAATAGATCAGTGTAGTTTTTCACTTGAACCAACTGTTTTGTTTTCTGGTCAAAATCCTTTCAATTTCTTCCTCTCTTAGTTGTTGCATAACATATGAAACATATGAACACATACTTGGATTCTGAAACAAATAATTGGATGGCTACAATTACTCGCTTATAATCATACCAAGTAATATTACAAATGTGTAATCTCATTTTCTTAAAGATAGAAAAGATGTATATTTGCTGTCTAGTTTCTTATCACTTATTTGTATATGTTATCACATTGCAAATTACATAAAGATGTGCACTAGATAAGTCTCTTGGAACAGCTTCAAGGATTTACCTATTCAGTTTTTTTACAAGATTTAACCAAAACCGAGGTAATTAAGTTAGCTGGCCTTCTATGTGTCTTTTTCAAAATGTCATACAATATCATGTCTATTATTCACAATACATTACAATTTGATGTAACACATTACTGGTAAAATATGCTCATTACTAAGATTGTTTTATTGAGTTGGTCGTCAACCAAATAGATAGATTAAAGAATATTGTGGACTTGAAAATGATACATAACTATCTTATTATAATCTTAGAACATGGTAAAAACTTTAACGTATTTTACTGTAAGTGAAGTTAATAAACAAACAGCATAGTTCACTAATGAAAAAGAAATCGAACTCTCTGATGACCTAATACTTACATATATGAAATCACCTTCAGTGAACTATCTTTCCTATTGGGATCATGAATCGACCAATGTTACACCTTCAGTGAAAACCTAGAAGCACTGGATGACCGTTTCTTTCCAGTGCGGGACTCCTCAGCAGTACACATCCATGGCCCCTCACGTGGGACTCGAACCCATGGCCTTCGGTCTCACGCTCAAACGTCTAACTCAACAAACTTCGCAACCCTATACTGATAATTAACATGTGCTCACTAGTGACTGACTTCAAGATGAATTTCATGGAGTTCTAGTGAGAAGCCGTCACTAGTGGAGTTCTACCGCATCTTTTGGGAGGCAGTTACTCGCTGAAGACAATAGTGGACGGTCGCGTAATATCGTGGATTGGTAGAAGTTAGACTTTAACACTGTTAAATGCTGACTCAGTGGTCTAGAGATTAAGCACTCACGCATGAGATCGAAAATCCTGGATTCGAGTCCCACATAAGGGATCGTGTATGCGCACTGCTGAGAAGTCCCATACTAGACGAAACAGTCGTCTGATGCTTATAGGTTTTCCAACGGTGGTCTAACATTCATCCATTTATGATATCGATCAAAACTCAACAATCTCTACAACCCCAAACTGAAAATTTGTATTAATCAGGGGGGAATTTATAAGTGTCATTTTAAAAAAGTTAATACACCATTTATAATCTCTAAATAAAAGCAAAATAAATAAATAATTAATTAATCATATAACATCAGTACAATGGAAGATGGTTGCGCAATTACGTAGATTGGTTGAGGTTAGACATTAACACCATTGGATGCCGGTTCAGTGGTTCAGTAGGTTAAGCGTTCGCATGCGAAACTGAAGGTCCTTGGTTCAAGTTCCACAAGCGGGATCATGGATGCTCATTGCTGAAGAGTCCCACAATAGGACAACACTGTCGTCCAGTACTTCCAGATTTTCAATAGTAGTCTAACATCAATCAGTTCATGATCTCAATCAAAAATAATTCATTAATTATATAATATTAATTAACTAACCAGGTTTAACAGAACAATGTACATGACCAGCACGATTAAAAAAACACCAATCAAAATGTGCTACATAATATGCTATTTGTGCTAATACACCTAAATGTAAATCTGAATTATGTGGTCTACCATATTGTCGTGTAATTAATTCCATATCTACAGCTCTACCAGCATAATGAAATTCTTCCATACGTAATTCATTTAATTTATTATTATTATTATTAGTGATTAAATGATTTTGATTAGAATGATAATCATAATTACGATGTTTCCGATCATTATTGGATGTATAGATTGTATTAATTGAACGTTCAACTAATTTATGTAATACTTTATCACTTCGATTAGATGAATGAATTTCATTCATTGTTTGATTTAAACGATAAATTGTCATATTTGATTGTTTAAGTAAAACATGTCTTGGCAATCGAATCATCGTATCATATGAAGAATCTAGTAATGATGATGAAACTTTGTTTGGATTGAAAAAATATCCAGATGATGTTGATGCTGATGATGATGATGATGATGATGATGATGATGATGATGATGTTGGTGACGACAATGATTGATGTGAATGAGGATTTTGTGTTGGATATGATGAAAAAGATGATCTTGGTAAAGAAGAAAGATGTGTGATATAATTTGGATTATTTTTTGTTGAAGGCCAACGATTAGTTTGTGTTGAAATACTTTTTGATGATGGAATAAATTGATTAAATTTTAAATTTTTCGATTGTGTTCCAACTTATTTGAATGAGAATTGATTTGAATGAATTCACCATCCATCATTTCTGGTGTCATATCTATAACTGGTGCATCAAGAAATTGTCTTGATTTAACTGGTACAAATGGTAATGCTCTTTGACCAGAAAAAACTGTTGGTGAATTACCCACAAATACTGGATTACGACCATTTGAAACTTTTTCCAGTTTAGAGTTTTTCTCATAAAGTAATGGTGAGTCTTCATGATTATCTTCTACATTATCATCTTGTGGAAGAGGTTTGTAATTTGGTGGCGGTTTAACCCAAGAACGTATCACTCGTAAAATAACATCTTGTTTAGCCCATGTATTATGTATCTGTGTTGATAATTTGATCAATCGATCTCGACAACCCTAAAATGTAAAAATTAAAAAGTTTTTATAGTTTAGCTTGTTATTAGTTTTGTCAGCTTATAGTAACATCTCAGTCAGTAAAATCTGAACATTGGACTATAGGTCTTTAAACATGGCATGTGAATGGAAATCACAAACCATTATAAGTAAGATAATCACTCAAAACTTGAAAGTAATGGACAGCCATTTTGTTCCGGTATAGAACTCCTAATCAGTGGGAATTCGCGACCCTGCATCATGTGCTCACTGGTATCTGGCTTTGAAAGAAATTTTCTGAAGTTTTAGTGAAGTTCAACAGTGGTGAATATGAGGAAAGTATCTCCGAAGATAGCGAAGTATTGCCACGCAATATTGTGGATTGATTGAAGTTAGACTTGTACACCATTAGATCCCACCTTGGTGGTCTATAGGTTAAACATTCGAGCACAAGACCAAAGGTTCTGGATTCGATTACCTGTTGCAGCGTCGTGTGTATCGACTGTTGAGAAGTCCTACACAAAGAGGTAACAGATATTCAGTACTCCTTGGTTTTCAGTGCATGTCCAAATTATATTGCTTAATGATTTTAATGAAATTCGACAATCTGCAAAACCTCATACTGACAGTTGTATTTTTGTGTAGAATTGATCATTTCAAAGAAAACAATCATGTAATTACATTTGGAACCCCTAGAAACTAAGAATTGACGGGGCAATTGTTTTTATTAAATATTGGTATTCGTAAGTATAGTATTCTCAATCATGGATAAGACTGAACCAAAGATATTCCCAGTAGACTTGACACCATCAGTCAAAATTTTTAAATCTAACAATCTATTTCTTCAGTCTTCAATGAATCTGGAAATAGGGAAAAAGTAACCGCTCATTATATTTTTGTTGGTGAATTATCCTCCAGTTCCTATCGGTTAGAGATGATAATTTTTTTAATAAAAAATCTATTTCCATTTTTTATATTGGATTATATGAAGAAGCTGTACAAATGTATGTTCATCTTACTTACAGAGATTAACTAGTAGTGAGTAATTAGTCCCGACCGTTGTTGCTACCTTGACGTGGTAGTCAGGCTTGCCTATCGTGATGAAGCAATTGAGCTATACTGGCTGGAACAACCGTTCCTCAAGGTCCTACCATGTTAGACAGGTCGGTTGAAGAGCGGTAAGACTAAAAGCAACAAACCCAAGGTCCGAAGGTGAAGTCGTACTGCTGACTGTACAGAGGTGTGACAGCAGTAAGATGTTTCCTTCAGACAACCAGCATAACAGCGATGCTGCTTAAAACTAGTTAAATTATTCTTTATTAAGCTGATTAAACTGATGTAATGGATTCGAAAATCGATTTACACTGGTTTACTATTATGTCTAATTGATATTCTCAAGAACTATGACTTTTAATAAGTCCTGAATAGGATATGAACTCACCCAAACTTCTCTACTCAAAACTGTTAAATATTGAACTAGAAGTTTTATTTTCACTGAATAACAATTATAAGTGTTTGCTTAAAATGTTGTATATTCAATATAGTCACTTAAATTTAAAGTATATAAAATAGTCTTGTTTTTTCTGATTTATCCGTTAAAACTAAGATAAAACTAGACGAAAATTGAAAACCTTGAAGCAATGGACGGTTGTTTCGTCCCAGGATGAGACTCATCAACAGTGTGCATTCACGATCGCTTATGTGGGACTCAAACCCAGAACCTTCGATCTCGCGCGCGGACACTTAACCTCTAGACCAGTGAACCGTCAACGGTGTTAATATTTAATTCCAAGCGATCTATGATCTTGCACAACACTTCATCCATTGTCTAAGGTGGATAACTGTATCACACTCGACACAGGTTGAACTTCAATTGTCACGATTTCTCACTAGAACTCCAGTAAATTCATTTTAAAGCTAGTCACTAGTGAGCATATGATTATTATTATTATTATTATTGTAGGGATTTGTAGAGATTGTATTATTTTAATGATTGAATTCACGAGTCAATCTAAGCTACACCATTATTGATTGACTCGTGAATTCAACTGTTAAAATACTGCAATCTCCACAAATCACCATAATGATGGAATAAAACTATCAAACTCTTGACTCAAAAGCGTCTAACTATGTTTATTAGATTAGAATATTTACTCTTTAAAAATTTCAGTCGTTGCATCTAGAGATATATTGGTGATTATATCCGACCTTTTGTAACTAATGGCGGATTTTTGAACAACTTAGTTCAAGGAATTTTGGAGATTGTTGAATTTCGTAGTTTTTCATGTTTTTATTATTGAGTAATTTCGACAAGTTATTCCCTGAGTCCTAGTGAGAAGACTTCACCAGTGGAACTTAACTATATCAGGTGTGAGACAGTTATAATTTTATGACAACCAATGATGATTCAACAATATTGATAATTTACTGAAGTTGAAAATATGAACCATTGGATACCAACTCAGTAGTCAAAATGTTGAAAGCTTACTGCATCGCTCGAAATAACTAGATTTGATCCCTATTAGAGTCGTGAATGCTCACTGTTGTGTAGTCTCATACTAGAATAAAAGTGTTATCTAATGCTTCCTGGTTTTCGATTGTTGTTTAACTAAAGTTAGTCCATAATGTAAAGCTGTAAGATTCTTAGTTAAAAGCACTGGCTTATTTAGTAATATTTTGTTTGATTTATTATACAGTTTTTATAAATGGGATTAGATGTTCATCAGGCTAGATCGTTAGTTGACGGAAATTGAAATTGTCCTGTTGTACTCTGATCAAGTGGTTCTAATATTTAAGAGCTCATCGAGAGACGTAAAGATCCTAGGTTCGGTCCTTAGTTTGGGTTGTGGATGTGGACTGCTGAGTCCCATATTAGAATCAAACACTTACTTAATACATCCTTCCTTTCAATACCTCCCCCCTTATTATTAAAAATCAATCCAATTTCACTTTATCAGAGTTAAAAGGGTATTGTTTAAAAAATTGACAGAAATAACTTAATTTCTATGAACAAAATACATATCAGAAAAACTATGTAGAACATTTGACATAATAGATCTTTAACACACATCTTGGAATAATTCAGTGTAAATTGATATACAAATTTACAATTTACAAGTGAATTAGATGTTCAATGCACAAGGCTTAGAGATAACTTACTCATACCAGTGTTCTTTCAGCATCTATTTATTAAATATGATAGATATATTCGAGGAATGTCGATATTCACACTAAAACTCAAACAAAGTATCTTTCACTTCAAAAACCCAAATGTTATTCACCGAGTTACTGAGTTCATATAGACACTGACGTTTTCAACGGACATGATAGTCAACCTTCATCAAGTTAGGAAGCGTCTAAACTCATTAACTCAGTTATATATATTTCAAATTTATGTATGTTAAAATGGGGGCTTACTTAATGGATTATTTAACTACAACATTATTTCATTATGATACGGTGAATTAACAGTTTCTTTTCTTCTTTAATATGAGAGAAGATTACTATCATGACTGATTGAATTTCGTAGTTTTTCATGTTTTTATTATTGAGTAATTTCGACAAGTTATTCCCTGAGTCCTAGTGAGAAGACTTCACCAGTGGAACTTAACTATATCAGGTGTGAGACAGTTATAATTTTATGACAACCAATGATGATTCAACAATATTGATAATTTACTGAAGTTGAAAATATGAACCATTGGATACCAACTCAGTAGTCAAAATGTTGAAAGCTTACTGCATCGCTCGAAATAACTAGATTTGATCCCTATTAGAGTCGTGAATGCTCACTGTTGTGTAGTCTCATACTAGAATAAAAGTGTTATCTAATGCTTCCTGGTTTTCGATTGTTGTTTAACTAAAGTTAGTCCATAATGTAAAGCTGTAAGATTCTTAGTTAAAAGCACTGGCTTATTTAGTAATATTTTGTTTGATTTATTATACAGTTTTTATAAATGGGATTAGATGTTCATCAGGCTAGATCGTTAGTTGACGGAAATTGAAATTGTCCTGTTGTACTCTGATCAAGTGGTTCTAATATTAAGAGCTCATCGAGAGACGTAAAGATCCTAGGTTCGGTCCTTAGTTTGGGTTGTGGATGTGGACTGCTGAGTCCCATATTAGAATCAAACACTTACTTAATACATCCTTCCTTTCAATACCTCCCCCCTTATTATTAAAAATCAATCCAATTTCACTTTATCAGAGTTAAAAGGGTATTGTTTAAAAAATTGACAGAAATAACTTAATTTCTATGAACAAATACATATCAGAAAAACTATGTAGAACATTTGACATAATAGATCTTTAACACACATCTTGGAATAATTCAGTGTAAATTGATATACAAATTTACAATTTACAAGTGAATTAGATGTTCAATGCACAAGGCTTAGAGATAACTTACTCATACCAGTGTTCTTTCAGCATCTATTTATTAAATATGATAGATATATTCGAGGAATGTCGATATTCACACTAAAACTCAAACAAAGTATCTTTCACTTCAAAAACCCAAAATGTTATTCACCGAGTTACTGAGTTCATATAGACACTGACGTTTTCAACGGACATGATAGTCAACCTTCATCAAGTTAGGAAGCGTCTAAACTCATTAACTCAGTTATATATATTTCAAATTTATGTATGTTAAAATGGGGGCTTACTTAATGGATTATTTAACTACAACATTATTTCATTATGATACGGTGAATTAACAGTTTCTTTTCTTCTTTAATATGAGAGAAGATTACTATCATGACTGATTGAATTTCGTAGTTTTTCATGTTTTTATTATTGAGTAATTTCGACAAGTTATTCCCTGAGTCCTAGTGAGAAGACTTCACCAGTGGAACTTAACTATATCAGGTGTGAGACAGTTATAATTTTATGACAACCAATGATGATTCAACAATATTGATAATTTACTGAAGTTGAAAATATGAACCATTGGATACCAACTCAGTAGTCAAAATGTTGAAAGCTTACTGCATCGCTCGAAATAACTAGATTTGATCCCTATTAGAGTCGTGAATGCTCACTGTTGTGTAGTCTCATACTAGAATAAAAGTGTTATCTAATGCTTCCTGGTTTTCGATTGTTGTTTAACTAAAGTTAGTCCATAATGTAAAGCTGTAAGATTCTTAGTTAAAAGCACTGGCTTATTTAGTAATATTTTGTTTGATTTATTATACAGTTTTTATAAATGGGATTAGATGTTCATCAGGCTAGATCGTTAGTTGACGGAAATTGAAATTGTCCTGTTGTACTCTGATCAAGTGGTTCTAATATTTAAGAGCTCATCGAGAGACGTAAAGATCCTAGGTTCGGTCCTTAGTTTGGGTTGTGGATGTGGACTGCTGAGTCCCATATTAGAATCAAACACTTACTTAATACATCCTTCCTTTCAATACCTCCCCCCTTATTATTAAAAATCAATCCAATTTCACTTTATCAGAGTTAAAAGGGTATTGTTTAAAAAATTGACAGAAATAACTTAATTTCTATGAATAAAATACATATCAGAAAAACTATGTAGAACATTTGACATAATAGATCTTTAACACACATCTTGGAATAATTCAGTGTAAATTGATATACAAATTTACAATTTACAAGTGAATTAGATGTTCAATGCACAAGGCTTAGAGATAACTTACTCATACCAGTGTTCTTTCAGCATCTATTTATTAAATATGATAGATATATTCGAGGAATGTCGATATTCACACTAAAACTCAAACAAAGTATCTTTCACTTCAAAAACCCAAAATGTTATTCACCGAGTTACTGAGTTCATATAGACACTGACGTTTTCAACGGACATGATAGTCAACCTTCATCAAGTTAGGAAGCGTCTAAACTCATTAACTCAGTTATATATATTTCAAATTTATGTATGTTAAAATGGGGCTTACTTAATGGATTATTTAACTACAACATTATTTCATTATGATACGGTGAATTAACAGTTTCTTTTCTTCTTTAATATGAGAGAAGATTACTATCATGACTGATTCAATATTTTTCTTATAAATGAACTTTGATACTTTAGACATAATGAAACAATCTTTCGAATAATTTATGTACTCGATTACTATTTTGGTGGAGTTTTGTTCTCTGAGCTAGATGGTTTGGTCGTGGAGCTTTCATCGTTCTTCTGAACGACATCATCAGCACAAACTTTAGGTAGAAGTGAAGCTCAGAGAACAAAACTTCACCAAAAACTCGATTACTATCTTCATCAATGTTTAGTATTTAAATGTTGGGTGGTCTGAACAACTTAAGTGTTTTTTAAACAGATTTTTGGCATTAGGCTATTTCAACAATCAAATTTATTCATCTGTCTATTGGTTAGATAGGACTTGAATACTTCTATGATCTAATGTTTTAATACTTTCTAAACACCTTTTGTTAGTTATTTCATATCAGATTGTTACATGATCTTGAAGTGTTAATTTTATACAGCTATTCTAGATTTTTTTAAAAATTTTGATTAAGATCATCGATTAATTGATGTTGAACCACCATTGAAAACTTGGAAGCACTAGATGAGTGTTTCGTCCTAGTATGGGAATCCTCCGAAATGAGCATCTACAATCTGACATATGGGATTCGAACCCAGAACCTTCAGTCACTCGCGCGAACACTTAACCTCTAGACCATTGAACCGGTATCCAAGAGTGTTAATGTCGAACTTCAGTCGTGTGAGGATTACAATATTATCACGAAAATTCTGTATAGTTTAAGTGTATATTTTCCTTTACACTGTCAAAAAAAGTCATGATATAAGAATAATAAGACTTAATAGTCAACCTGAAATTTTAAACGTTACTCATTTATTGATTTTAAAGAAAATCAGTTAACGCAATTGACTGACCACTGGGTGGCGATCAATGTCATGCGTGTCTAGTCCTTATTAGTGCAGATCGGATGCTATCGATCATGTTGCAATGTGGCCACTAGTCCAGGTGACTCGGGTCCAGGGTTTCCTGTCGACTACCTCCAACCATCATTTAAAAATCAGTTAACATTAAAACGTGAAGTTACAAACTACTTAGCTCATAATTTATAATAAGAATAATATTAATGTAGATTTCAACAGAAAATAGAATGTTGTCAAGACTTTAAACAAATTGGGCAGAGATAAATTGTTGACTAGAAATCAGTAAACACTGAGGAATAGACATTGTGACATACAAAAACACTGAATAATCAATCATTAAGTTCGATTCCCCCACACATGATTAGTTTTGGTTAAAAAGTTTCATAATTATGCTTCTAGTTGAATTACGATAGTTTAATTCGGTCATTAAGGAAATAATTTTCATAAGATTGTAAATACACTATTTTTGATGATTGAGGTCTAAACTGAAACAAACGTCAACTATTGTTTCTTTACTAGTAACATATAACACAAATAAACTCATATAGAAAGACAATTATTGATTGGGATCATGAATCGATTGATGTAAGATCACCATCGAAAACCTGGAAGCATCGAATGGCCGTTTTGTCCTAGTATAGAACTCCTCAGTAGTATGCATTCAGGACTCGAACCAAGGAAATAACTTATCTTCACAATCTTATACCTTTTTGTAGCTAGATGAAAAACAAATTTTTGGTGGTCTTTATTAGTGTGAACTGTTTCTTTTTCCTATAACTTGACAAATAAAAAGGTCAACACTTCAAAAGCCTCTAGTAATTTTACTTTTTTTTTCCAGTTATATACACCATTCACTTAATTTAAATCATATAGACATATGTAAATAGGGCGGTATTTAAAAATTAGCATCTGCCGACTTTGAAAATGTTATGCTATATTGACAACTTTTGTAAACAAATAAAAAGATTGAGATATTATGAGAGAAAACGTATTGTTTATTCAACTGTTACACCTCTAGTTCCCTCTCTCTGTCTCTCGCACACACGCACACAGATACACACACAGAACAACAGATATGCTGTGTATTATTGCTACAACTGTAAATCAGACACCCTACTGTGAAAACCATATGTCAATCAATCAGGTATAAAATCGGTATACATCAGACATAGCAAAGACAATTTCACATGTCAACAAGTATGTCTCCATATACAATATAGTATTAATAATAATAATAATAATGGTAATGATAGTATGGTTGCATTAATAAAGTGTATTCATAACAGTGAATACTAATCATAATAATGAGCGAAAAATATCATCTGGTGTTTTACCATGGAATTAATTAATGTTTTTTTTACCTAATTTAATGTCATTTTTTATGGTAATTGACCAATTATGATTTATTTTAACATGTTGTAACTAACCAAAAATTAACAAACAATTATAATCATAAGGGGTTTTGTGGAGATTGTAGTAATTTCAACAGTTGAGGTCATGAGTCAGTTGAAGCTAGACCACCATGGAAAACCTGGGAGGCCGTTTCGTCCTATCGTGGGACTCCTCAGTAGTGCGCATCCACGACCCCGATTCGCGGGATTCGGACCCAGGACCTATCGGTTTCGTGCCAGGCGCTTAACCAACTAGACCACTGAGCCGGCCGGCATGCAACGGTGTTAATGTCTGACTTCAACTAATCCACGAAATTGAGCGTCTCACAACAGACCTGGTTGAACTCCACTGGTCACTACTTCTCACTAGAACTCCAGGATATACCTCTTGATGGATAGTGGTCAGCAGTGGAATTCAAGACGCACTTTTCATCCTATTCGGAAGTCATCAGTTGGATGTACCTACATCCCAGAATTAATGTTCCCTCTGGTACATCCAGTTGATGAGTCACAAACACACGTCCTGGATCTCACTGCTAGCCAGCATCCATCGTTGCTTAGAATTCTTGTGAATTAAGGTAATATCGAGGTAATCCGTACAGGTTGCAAACATGCCAATAAGAGACTGGTCAATTGCAATCCTAAACATCATTTGGACGATTCAAACAAACAATACAAAATGAATTATAACCATCTTAAATAATTCTACACTATCAACCAGCTATCAACAATTGAATCTTGGTGATTTAGATCTATCCCTGAGATCAAATTATCTGTTTGTAATGACAACACCAATCGGTTATAATTAAAATCACATAGATGTTTCGTTTTTAATGAACACGTTTGACAACGTTTCTTAAAATACCTTTTTTTTCATGCTTAATGACTGGAAGTCAATAAGAAACACCGTGTTGATCTTGTGTTTCATGCTAATTGGCACTCATCAATAAGACGTACCTGTAATCTTCCAGAACTGATGCCCCCATCACTGATTCATATCTTATTAAGTTACATAGTTCCAGACGTTAAAATCCAACTCTTTAAGGTGCATCTAGTCCCTTTTGTTTCTACAACACATACTTTCGTGTAAATAACTTGTTATGTTAAAAATTCGATTATATCATAGAACTGCTAATATATTCCCTGTTTCTGTCTACGATTTAAATATTTTTATATTTATCTGCTATAATCAGTAGTCTTTAACATTTTAGTGGTTGTAATTCTGGCTGGATTTTTTAATTATTTTAAATATATACTACAGTTAAGTATAAAACTGCTCATTGGTCTACAGATTAAGAATTTACCCGCGATTCCGAAGGCCCTGGGTTTGAATCCCGAGAGCGGGATCGTGGGTACGCACTATTGGAGAGTTCCATACTAGGATGAAACAGTCGTCCAGTGCTTCCAGGTTTTATAAATTATTAGCATGATACAAATTTTGGTAAAATGTATGCAAACCTAAGTCATTCTGAATCAGATTGGTTGAAATAAAAGAGGATTTGAGTTGCTTAATAGAATGAATCCAATGAGATTAAACTGGATCACAATGAACTGATAAGACAGATAAACTATGATTTAGATGTGTAATTTCTTGAATCGAACTAAAGTTATCAGTCTTTTTCTTAAACTCCTCATAAATAACTACAAATTATGTAGGTTATCTGTGAAATCAACACTGTCATGATTAAAAATCATTACGCTTAAGGCCACATATACCATAGCAAACAAATTATTTATGTAAGTTACCATACATTACATCAATTAAGTTATATTTCAGATAGCTCGATTTATACATAAGTAATTTTGAGTTAATTAACTTTTCAAATTAATTAGAATAGTATTATTATCAGAAGGGGTTTTGTGGATAATAATCATCTGCTCACTAGTGATTGACTTCAAGAGGCATTTCCTGGAGTTCTAGTGAGAAGCCCTAACCAATGAAGTTCAATCAGATCTGTTGTGAGATATCAGCTCACTGAAGACAATGGTGGACGGTGGCGCAATTTCGTGGATTGGTTGAAGTTAGACATTAACACCGCTGGACCCCAGCCGGCTCACGCTCGAGACCGACAGGTCCTGGGTTCGAATCTCGTGAGACAGGGTCGTATTAGAAAATGAAATCTCTCTTGTTCATTCATAATATCAAGTCTCTTCTATAATATATAGGTCAGTAACTTTTCTAATATAACGAGTATCAGTAATAGAAAGGAAAATCTATTAGAGAACATACTGTCACTAATAATGATCGCTGAGAAGTATATATTAATAAATTCATAAGTAATTGTTTCATCATTAGTCTCATTTTATCTAACTGAATATAAATATAAGATCAACTCATATCACCCAATTTGACAGACATTGATCTAGAAGATGATACTAAATTGATCAATAAGATAATAAACCTTTATCGATCAAAGTAATTGTGACATGTATTAATTATGCCCAACTACCTCTTACCTCGACATGTGATGCGAAGACAGTACCGGTTCATGAAGTTACTGACTGTTGGATTGAACCGTCTAGTTAAGTGCATAATATATGACTGAAGTCCGACCGACTGGTGTAACCAATTGTAAAAGATGTTGGATAAAATAGCTAGGAATCGGTCGCAACAACAAATACTCATTTATTCTTTTTCTTTCCTTGGACCCTTATTTTCAAAGTTATCTTACAATTCTCATTTCTTGAATTTATCCCTTCTTTTCAAATCATTGGTAAAAAAGTCCTATACTGTCTAATGCAACTTAGTTTTTTAATGATACCCCAATTGTGATCAATCTGTAGCAAATACAACCTACAAATTCCTTCAGTTAAACATTTTATTTACCATGTTTTCACAGACTACGTGACTATTTACAACTGACTATGTATTTGTATGACAGGGGATCGAATCCTCCAGGGAGCACTAGTTCCCTAAAAATTACAGATTCACATTGATGACAAGTGCCGAAGAGCACGAAACTCAGGTTTACGGTTTACAGTCGATTACCACCAACCATCACCTTGTTACGTGACTATATTCGACTTAATAAGACGGTATATATATACAGCAAATACTCCAGTCATTTTCTGACTAAGTTTTATTGATAATGAGTCATTTTGACATTAATACAAATATAACAGGATAATTGTTTGTGGAACGTTTGAAATCTGGTTTACTTCCTTGAAAGGGTTTAGTTAGTGAACTTAATATTTTGTTTCCGTGTTCGGTTATGAGATAACTATGTGGTCTTTCAGACTTCTACAAATCGAACTATTTAGTAATTTTGGTGTTGTTCAGCTCTTCAAACTGAATGTTTTAATTGTGAATCTTTCATTTTCACTTTAGTCACTCTAACTAGAGCTTATTTTCTGTATAAGTGAACTTATTTCTTATTACACAAGTGTTAAATCGTTTTGCTTTGGTATCCACTCTTGTGGCTGTTTTGTTTAATAGGTTTTGATGTCTTCATTCATACTTGCATTCAAGTTATCCGTCTTCTTCGGCTGACCTCTTTTTATGCTTTCGCACTGCAATTTTTATAATAATCGATAAGTCATGTCTACCTCAATGTATTTACTGATTGTCGATTGACCTGAATATTGTGTTGTTAGAAGCTCTCTGGCATTCCTAGAATTCTGTCGTTTCAAACTTTTGGTCTTTTTTTTCAGTCAAAATTCATGCCTCTGGTTGTCTAAGTACACTAATATCAATGGTAACATATCATAACGTCTCACTAATAGTTTGTATCCGTGAACGCAAAAGTGAAGGAGAAGTCCACTTTGTTCTATGTTGTTTCTGATACAGTTTGTTAAAATTTATTTGGTAGACGACATAAATACACAAGTTGTTTGCTCAAACATTCATGATACACTAATAGCTCATATAACTATTTGAATAGAGGAATTTACTATAAGTCAAAATTATTTAAACAGATGACATGCAAACAATTGAATACTGAACAACTGATTTATTCCATCCCAGGGAATTAGGATACAGTAATTATTCTTAAAGATATATCTTGCTTTGCAAACTAGAACTGGGTTCGGTAATTTCTGAACTATGGACTATTGGAAGATTCCTACTATAAAGAATAGGATCTATTGTAATTTGACAGGACGGATGACTGGTATACAACACTTCATTGGTGATCTATTGCATTTTGGGAATAGAGAGAAGTTTTGTCAGAAAGATATATCTGTTGGTGAAAACCTCAAGAGCTTTGAACTGCATTCAAGTTTATTCAAATCACATATCGATTAGTAAATAAACTTCATAGTTTAAATCATGAAATGATCTTGGTTAAACCACCACTAGAAACCTGGGAGTACTGAATGGCCGTTTCGTTCTAGTATGAGACTGCCCGATAGTGTGTATCTATGACCCTGCTACTGGGAGTTAAACCTAAATTTCACTCGTAAACACCTAACCTTTAAACCATAGAACTAGCATCAAATGGTATACATGCCTGACCTTAATCAATTCACAATATTATGCAACTCTCATCCGTTGTTTAAAATAAATAACCATCTTATGTCTGACACGGATTGAACTTTACTGGTCACAGCTTCTCAATAGAGCTTCAACAATTCAGTCACAGCCCAAAATCAAAATGAATTTATCAATAAAACGTAATACATTAAAAGTTAACTGAATGAAAAATAACTTTAAATCAAAGTGCAATTTTAAAAATTGATGTTATTTTCTTCCTCATCCATTTATTTTCTTCCCTTTTCCTCTTGGACCAAACCATAACAGATTTTTTTTTGTAAACAATAATGGATAGTGGCTAGCAGTGGAATCCAGGAGGCATACGCACAGTATGCACATATGCCAATAACAGACTGATCAATTGCAGTCTTAAACCTCAATGGGAAGATACAAGACAAACAATACCAAGTGAATATAACAGATTTGTTTTTGCTATTTAGTTAAAACACCAGGAATCTAACATATTCTTTTACCAGAAGGGGTTTTGTGGAAATTCTAGAAATTTCAATAGTTGAAATCATGAATCATTTGAAGCTAGACCACCATGGAAAACATGGAGACACTGGACGGCAATTTCGTCCTACTGTGAGACTCCTCAGCAGTGCGCATCCACGATCCAGCCTAAACCAGGACCTATCAGTCTCGCACACAAGCGCTTGACCATTAGACCACTGAAACGGGTTCGAATCCTGCGGGGGCTGGGGTTGGGGATACGCACTGATGAAGAGTCTCATACTAGGAAGAAACAGCCATCCAATGCTTTCAGGTTTTCCATGATAGTCTAGCTTCAATTAACTCATTATTTTAACTAGTGAACTATTCTTTTACATTTGATCGGTTGTTTAATGAAGATATTATCTTGTTCAAAACTACTAATGAATCGTATGAAATTCAATTACTGGACACTTAAAGTTACATAGTCATATATGCTAAATAAGTGAAAAATTCTACAATTTATACAATCTATGCAGCTACTATCTTTTCAGTCTGACCACAGTATTACTATTATTATTATTTAACAAATTAACTATCCATTAGTGTATTGTTATTTATACATTTTTATCTATTCTTTTACAAAGTTCAACCTTTTATCTCATCCCAACTGTATTTTCATTATAAAGGCGAAATATTAATGAATATATACATTATATATTGAAAGAACTCGAAAGTATTGTTTTGAAAGTACTGTTGTTATTACCATCATCATCATCATCATAAAAGAAGTATCTTTGTCATTCTATACGTATATGGAGTACTAATTTTTACTTAAAAGGAAAAATCTTTTGTCATATACATAGAAGATTAGATAAACAAGTATACATATTGTGAATACAAACAAATCTGATAAATGTATATTCTATGCTGGCTATTGTGTCCACCTACCTACCTACCTACCTACCACATATACAGTTGGCTTAAAAGCATCATCATTTAATGAAATAGCGGGAGTGAATAAGTCAGTGTGTGTATCAGAGAGAGAGAGAGAAAGAGAAAGAGAGAATATCCACAGATAAGTAATATTGAAAAATGAAAAAAAAAATAAATTAAATAGTGGTAACAAACAAAACTGTACATCTCTGTTATTCTTTAAAAGCTTCCTATATTTTTATGGTCTTCGTAATTTTATAATTGAAATTGTTGTCATACACAATTCGTCTTAAGCGTTGGTTGACATGCACGAATAAACATATATATATATATACGCACAACATGCATACTGTATATCCGAATCCTACTAACTATTGATACACCTACATGCACACACAGAAACAAGCTTTGATAAACATAGATATTCAGGCACACACACCTACGCACATACAAAATTTACGTTTCTTTAATGTGTATTATCTGCATTTTCTATTTCACAGCATAACAACCATTCTTCTTCGTGAAACATACTACTTATGCATAAAATGATGATATATTACTTATTTATTTATTAATTACATATGGAGAAATGTTAAAAAACAACCCCATAACTGTGAGTAGCCCCAACTAAGTTGAGATCATAAAAAGATAATAGAGACAATTGACATGTCAAGTGGATTTATTTGTTTATTATTTTCTCTCTAGCTTTTTTTTAGATTGAAAAATCCAATCTCTGATTGATGTCTTCTTTTTCGATTTCTGATATGACCACCTACCTTGAAATTATTAATATTTATTATAACTATCAATAGTTTGGCCGAGAATAATATCAATACAAAACTATAGAATGTTATAGAATAAGATTTGATGATTTGATCGACCAAAAAAAAGAGAGAATGCAATACCCATGTTGTTGAGGTGAACGAAACTCCGGCATGACTAACCATTTCTTTGTAAAATATGAAAATCATACATTGAATACATCATTTGCATATTTTCCTTGAGTTGTCCTTTATATAATTCATCAGTCTTCAAAATTTGTTGTTAATCTGTTTGTTCTTTTTTTATTTTCCTCCTCTTCTCTTTATTGCAGTAGTTCTCTGGTAAGCATTCCACATCCAATTCCTGCTACATAGTACTTATATCTATCATTGTAAGTAGAGCATACCAAAATAAGGCTGAATAATGGCAGTTCATGAAATTGAATTATTGATGACATAACTCACGGATGATTGATAATCAAAGATAAGATTACTATCAGTATGTGGTTGTGGAGGTTGTTAAGTTTTTGTTTGCGACCATGAATCTATCAATGTTAGACTACCATTGAAAACCTGGAAGCACTAGAGATTAAGCGTTCGCGCGCGAGACCGAAGGTTCTGGGTGCGAATCCAGCGTTCGAGATCGTGGATACGCACTACTGAGGAGTCCTATACCAGGACGAAACGGCCGTTCAGTGATTCCAGGTTTTCAGCGTTAGTCTAACATCGACTGACTCATGATTTCAACCAATAGGAATACTGGTTAGAAGAATAGATTTATTTTCAATATGATCACATAAAAAAACATTTCTATACAAATAATATTATTTAATCATAGAAACAATTAAACAATGTCACTTTTGAGTAGGAGGAATAATGAAGATGGCAGTAGAGCAATTCACGAGTTCAGTTACATTGTGGATTCTTCTAAACTACTTACAAAATAGAAATAATAGTATTGTGATATATGCTACTTATTTTGACGGGTATAAGTAGTATGTAACATCAATCGAAAGTGGAAAACCTGGCAGCAGAAGGCTAAGAAGATTGAGTAGAAGAGAATGGAAGGGAAAATATAAAAGAATTATGAGCTTGAAGAATCATGCAGAATGTGATGGACAAATGATGGATATTTGCAAATGAAGTATTCAGTATATGTTCACTTGGTGTCGTTTTACTTGTATCTTGTATCAAGAATGCAGGCACATCCAGCTGACGAGTCCCAAATAGAACGACCCGCGCGTCCTCTATTCCGCTGCTAGCCAACGTTAATCTCTGCTTATAAATCTCGTGACTTAAGGCAATATCGAGGCAATCCGCACAGGATGCACATATGCCAACAAGAGATTGATCAATTGCAGTCCTAAATAACAATGAGGAGATCCAAGGAAGCAATGCCAAGTGAATTTAAATTCACCCCATTGCACAAGCGAGTGGCTGTGAGGACTCAGTAGCTAAGTGGATAACGTGATGGCGTTTGAGGCGAACGGTACTGGGTTCGAGTCCCAGAGTGAAAATCAACTCTGACATACAGGTACATCCAGCTGCCGAGTCCCAAATCGAATGAAATGCGCATCCTGGATCCCACTACTAGCCACTATCCATCTTCATTTATTCAGTATATAGTTTTTATATTTTACCAAGATGAAAACGGTTGTCTCCACTATGTTATTGTCCACAGCAGTACCATTCATTGAAATGAAACACGTGTACACACTTCAAATCCAAAACATGATGAATGAAATTTTACTGAACAAATGTGGGAGAATTTATATTATTTGAATGTTTATTTATTCACAAATTGAATCATTCAAGAAGAGAAAAGCATGAAAACAGAATTTTTTCACGAAATCGCAGATATATGCCATATGTTATGTAGACTAGTTGAGCAAAAGTCAAAACTGAGAGATAAAATAGTAGAAATCATAATTAAGCTCATGATAAAAGACCATAACAATCTCTAATGGAAATGAGATCACTGGGGGAAAAAATGACTAACAACTGTACAGTGGTTTAACGGTTAAGCGCTTGCGCGCGAGATTGATTGGTGCTGTGTTCGAATTTCGCGTGGGGGAGGAATCGTGGATGCGCACTGCTGAAGGGTCCCATACTAGGACGAAACGGTCGTCCAGTATTTCCAGGTTTTCCATGGTGGTCTAGCTTCAATTGACTCATGATTTCAACTGGTAAAATTTGTGGATATGTTTAAACTTGTAATCAAAACGGTTTAAGAAAAGTTTGAAAAACTTGAAGTTCTTTATTTACTTATAATTTTGAAATGTAAACAACAGATTTAAAAAGATATTAATGACGTATAGTCATGTGTGTGAGGTTATCTAGCCTTCATTCAATGTTCAAAAGTGTAATATCTATCATTTTCCAGTATGTTCCCGTTTATTTAATATATCAGTGTTATTTATAAGAGCACAATTTACACTTCAGATTTCAATTCAATCATCTAAACCCAACTTTCTGAATAAAAAAGCAAATAAACTGAAAGTTAGAATTAAAATGAAATCCTCAGCAAAAATTCTACTCATAAATTCAACATTCATTCATTAAATGAACAGAGAATTGCTCGGAAACGCTTGAAACCTCATGTATATTGAGCATTGGAAAACGCATGCATTACACATTCACAGATACTTATCCTATCTTAACATGCGTTCCACGCGAAATGTACTTATCTAGTGGACACTGCTCATAAGAATGTTTGTAAGTAGTGTGTAGCAGAATGTGGTTTCGATGTTGCAACAGTTGTCAGACAGAGTGAAAAGTTGTAGTGCATCGAAAGCATAGTGTTGACAGGACTGTTAGAGGCCAGTCGAGAAGACAGTTCAGATGGCAAAACACACCAAAAGACACAAATGAACTTCTCACTAAAAATACCTCGTGCTTACTGTCATACTTTACACTTTTATCATTAAAAAAATACAAAACTACTCAAACATGTTGACTATAAATCAAATACATCATTGTATGATTCCAGTTGTTAAATACAAGGTATACCGTGATAACATTCAGTGGATTGAGTTGAATTAATTGTAATTACTTGATAAGAAGGATTTACATCCCACAATGTAATCACTTTTGAGAAGAATATTTGGCGAACTTACTTACTTACTTACGCCTGTTACTCCTCGTGAAGGAGCATAGGCCACTCACCAGCATTCTCCATCCAACCCTGTCCTGGGCAATCCTTTCTAGCTCCGTCCAGTTGTAATTCATCCTTTTCATATCTGCTTCTATAATCCGACGCAATGTGTTCTTTGGCCTTCCTCTTTTTCGCCTCCCTTCAGGGTTCCAAGTTAGGGCTTGCCTCGTGATGCAGTTTGACGGTTTGCGTAATGTATGTCCTATCCATTTCCATCGTCTTTTCCTAATTTCTTCTTCAGCTGGAAGTTGGTTTGTTCTCTCCCACAGAAGGCTATTGCTGATGGTATCCGGCCAGTGGATGTTGAGTATCTTGCGTAGGCAGCTATTTATAAATACTTGTACTTTCTTGATGGTGGTTGTTGTAGTTCTCCAAGTTTCAGCTCCATACAGTAGAACTGCCTTGACGTTCGTATTGAAGATTCTCACTTTGATATTGGTTGAAAGTTGTTTTGAGTTCCATATGTTCTTCAATTGTAGGAATGCGACCCTTGCTTTGCCGATCCTCGCCTTTACGTCTGCATCTGAACCTCCTTGTTCATCGATGATGCTTCCTAGGTATGTGAAGGACTCTACATCTTCCAGAGTTTCGCCATCAAGAGTGATTGGATTGCTGTTCTGCGTGTTGAATTTGAGGACCTTGGTTTTCCCTTTGTGTATGCTGAGGCCTACTGATGCAGAGACTGCTGCTACACTGGCTGTCTTCATCTGCATCTGTTCGTGTGTACGTGATAGGAGGGCTAGGTCGTCTGCGAAGTCCAAATCGTCTAATTGATTCTGAGTTGTCCATTGTATTCCGTGTTTTCCTTCAGATGTCGAGGTCTTCATAATCCAGTCGACCACCAGAAGAAAGAGGAAGGGAGAGAGTAAACAGCCTTGTCTGACTCCAGTCCTTACTTGGAATGCATCTGTCAGCTGTCCTCCATGCACTACTTTGCACTGTAGTCCGTCGTATGAGTTCCGGATAATGTTGACAATCTTCTCAGGAACTCCGTAGTGTCGAAGAAGTTTCCATAATGTCCTCCTATCTACACTGTCGAATGCCTTTTCATAATCAATGAAGTTGATGTATAGTGATGAGTTCCACTCCACTGATTGTTCGACGATGATCCGTAGTGTTGCAATTTGGTCTGTGCACGACCGATCCTTACGGAATCCAGCTTGTTGATCTCGAAGTTGGGCGTCTACTGCATCCTTCATCCGGTTCAGCAACACTCTGTTGAAGACTTTCCCTGGTATTGACAGTAGTGTAATGCCTCTGTAGTTTTCACATTTGCTCAGATCTCCTTTCTTTGGAATCTTGACGAGGTGTCCTTCTTTCCAGTCCATCGGCACTTGTTCCTCCTCCCAAATCTTTTTGAATAGAAGGTACAGCATGCTTGTGGTTGCTTCGATGTCTGATTTCAGTGCTTCAGCTGGTATGTTGTCGGGTCCTGCTGCTTTCCCGTTCTTGATTTGTCTGACGGCCATTCTAATTTCTTCCGTCGTTGGTGGGTTGACATCTATAGGAAGATCTATGTGTGCTGCTTCGATGTCCGGTGGATTCATTGGAGCCGGCCTATTCAGGAGTTCCTCGAAGTATTCCACCCATCTGTTACGCTGATGTTGAATTTCGGTGATTGGCTTGCCTTCTTTGTCTTTGACCGGCCTCTCTGGTTTACTGTATTTCCCTGCTAGTTTCTTCGTTGTATCGTAAAGCTGTTTCATATTTCCTTCTCTAGCAGCTTTTTCTGCCGTCGTTGCTAGTTCTTCCACGTATTTCTTCTTGTCGGCTCTAATGCTCCTCTTCACTTGTTTGTTTGCTTCTATGTATTCAGCTTGTGCTTGAACTTTCTCTGCTCGTGTTCGGCTGTTGTTAATTGCTGCCTTCTTGTTCTTCCTTTCTTTGATCTTGTCCAGTGTTTCTATAGAGATCCATTCCTTATGATGGTGTTTCTTTAGGCCCAGAACCTCTTGACACGTTGAAGTTAATGCTTCCTTGATGCCTTTCCAGTTGTCCTCCATACTAGTTTCTTCTTCTTTCAGTAGATCTTGTAAGGCTTGGAACCTGTTGTTGAGAGCTATCTTGAATTCATTGAGTTTGTCAGTATCTCGAAGGAAGGCTGTATTGAACCTTTGTAGTGCTGTTGGTCCACTTGTCCAGTTCTTTTTTAGCTTCAGTTTTAAATTGGCTACAACTAGGTGGTGATCTGAAGCTACGTCAGCACCTCTCCTGGTTCTTACATCTTCCATTGTCCTTCGGAATTTTTTGTTGATGCAAATATGATCTATTTGGTTCTCTGTAGTGTGGTCCGGTGAGATCCATGTAGCCTTGTGTATACGCTTGTGTGGAAATATTGTGCCTCCTATGACCAATTTGTTGAATGCACATAGATTTGCAAATCTTTCTCCATTTTCGTTTCTCTGTCCCAGTCCATGTCGTCCCATGATATCTTCATATCCGGTGTTGTCTATTCCGACTTTGGCATTTAGATCTCCCATCAGAATAGTTAGGTCCTTTCTTGGCATTTCTCAATGATTGACTGTAGCCGCTCGTAGAACTGATCTTTAATGTCGTCGTTGCTATCATTGGTGGGTGCATAACATTGGATAATATTCATTAAGATCCCCTCCTTCTTTGTTTTGAATGATGCTTTGATGATTCTGGATCCGTGAGACTCCCATCCTACAAGTGCATTTCGTGCTACTTTGGACAGCATAAGAGCGACTCCCTGAGTGTGTGGAGCATTGTCCTCCTCGTGACCGGAGTATAGCAGCATCTCTCCCGTAGCTAGCCTTTTCTGTCCAGCTTGGGTCCAGTGGGTTTCGCTGATTCCCAGTACTGCTAAGTTGTATCTCCTCATTTCCATTGCTATTTGACTGGTCTTCCCGGTTTCCCACATTGTTCGAACGTTCCATGTACCTATAAAAATTTTTGCTCTGGTTGTTAGAAGGGGCATCGGCCTCGTGGCTTCCGAAGGAACTCGGCTTTCACCATGAAGCGTCATAATTCTTCTAACTGAAGACCTTCTAACTCCCAGGGCAGAGTTTAAATGGTTTGAATAATTTTTTCTGGTAAGCGTTTTTTTAGCGAGTTAGTTTTCTACGGGATGGGGACGCTAACCCCATGCCCAACCCTCCTCCTTTACCCGGGCTTGGGACCAGCAAACTATAATTTATTGACGAACTAATCATGTATAAGATAACAGGTCTTCGATTTTGGCATGAAATTCATTCATGCGTGTGGCTAAATAGCGTTTTGGCATTGATGTCAGTTCGTGATGAAAATCCTAAACCTAGTTCCTAAACCTAACCATCAACTGTAAGTCACAATTCTTATTCCTCACTTGGCTTTACAACCCTTATTTAATCCTAGTTAGTAGGTGGATATTCTCAGGGTCATTTTAACGTCACTCAAAGATCGTCCATAAATTATAGTTTCATCGAATATTCTTTCAAGAAAAGTATCTACCGAATAAAATATTTGTAAATCTTTGTAATTTAAAAAGTTGAGTTTTTTATTAAATGAAACTCACTATTGAAAATTTATTGATATCTATATTTCAGTAACATGTTTATCAATCTCTCCAAGCGAAATCCACTTCATATCTTTGTGTGGAGTTCGAGGAATAGTGCAACTGTGATCCATAAACTAACTTGAGCAATCGATAGAGAGCACCCTAATTAACTACTCCATCTTAGCCTTAGAATAAATTAACGTTTTTTTTTCGTCATGGATACACAGGGTTTAGTATTTATGTCAATAGGTATGTTATTGGATACGTAGTTTTATTCAACTAGTGTACTTTAAATGTGCATGTAGTGTAAAGTTGAACAAAAACTGTTACAAGGATACCATTTACTCTTATATGTGTTCCATGAAGTGCATTCATCCTGGATTAGTGTATTACAGGTGTGGATATAATGGGTAATTTCTAAAGTGAGGAGCTTGGTATCCATCTTACCTAATCTACAACACCAGATCCTAATAGGTTATCTCTTGGGGTTTTTTTATCAGATAACTCCCCACTGAAAACATCTATAAGCCCTTATAGGTGTCCAGCAAAGTCAGTTGACTTCCCTAAAAGTTTTTACCAACCTTCATGGCTAGAAGAGGGACAATCATTGATCTTCCTACTTTAAAAAAAAACAGTTAACCTTGCATTCAATATACTTGATAGTATTTTGTAAAGGTTGGAAACATTGTTTTGAGAAGTTAATATATGGCTTTATTTTATTGAATTTAAACACAACTGTTTCTTTTCAATAAATTCTTATTTCCAAGGAAACTATTATGCCCCTTTCAGTTGTTAATTATATATGAAATGTAACTATGTTACCATATAGAGACAAAATATCGATTGGAATGATTTTAGTGTAAAATACTTTTTTTCAAACTAAAGAAATTTCATCTATTCACCAAAAAAAAATTCAAACATTTGAAATCATGAATACTTTAACGATTAAATCATTTTAACTATAAACTTCACAGAGGTTGGATACTATAGGATTCAATTCAAGACATTCATACATAATATATGAAGAACATATAATACATTATAAATCCAGAAGTATTAAACTTAGATTTAATCTTAATAATAGAATTCATGAATCGATCTAAGTTGGAAGCACTGGACTGTCGTTCCGTTCTAATATGGGGATCTTTAACAATGCTCATCCACGATCTCGCACGTGAAATTCAAACTCGCGAGTGAACACAACTTGTAGACCAATGAACCAGCATCCAAAAGCATTAATGTCTAGCTTCAATCGATCCATAATATTTAGCAACCATTCATCGATTATCTGAGGTAGATAACTGTTTCCATCCGATACGGATCGGGTTCTACTGGTAAAGGCTTCTCACTAGAACGCCAAGAACCACTCATTTATCACTTATCAGACTAAATTCAATCTTTCTTTTTAAACACCAACTAAACTAATCTTTACATTTGCTGCTCTAATCCAATATGCAAAATCATCTAATGACAATATTCATAATTCTGTATAGAAATTGAAACTACCCAAATTCTAAATCTTCTCTCGATATAAATTATTTTACAAGTAAATTTTCAAGACTCTGCTGGAACAGTTTACTACAAATCTGTCCATGACATAGAGTTATTACCAGCATTTGCTTGTTATATCGATGGTTGCCTATACTCTGAAAATAACTGAAAAAATTCACTTAAACATGTAGTTATTAATGGAATTAATTGTTTAATCACTGTTATTACTGGGCATACTTACTAAACTTACTTTCTTGCAGTTACTTTGCGCTCACACTATCCCCTGATTAATTAATTAAATAACACTTATCTAACTTGATAAGTCATATGTATAACGACAGACGAATCACAGTAATTTTGCTGTTAATGTTCTTTGTATCCACTTTTTTTCTCTAGTTACAAATAATTATAGTTATCCTATAATGGTACTGAAATAATCCTTTGATGCACCATTAATACTTCCACAGCAAGTCACAGTTTCCCAACTACGAATAAATGGATCCTAACCACTACCTCACAATATTATAATATTATATATCCTATTGAAGCAACCTAGAAGTTATATTTTTTCAACAAAAAATACATCATTATATCTTTGAACACTACCCTTCTTGGTTGATCAAAGGAGTAACAGAACAACAAGAAGCTTTATTTTTTGGTCTAGTTAGTAGATATCGGTCACCGAATCGGTACAAATTTAGCTTTCCAAGTTATGTATAGAATTCCATCAAACTTGCTTTATATTTCCAAACCTTGTCTTTTATATACGGCAGAAACCATAGATATACACAACAATAAACTTAATATTTATTTACAGAGAATGTTTAGTTCAGCCTCGTAAATTACCATAGCCTTCTGTTTTCAATTTTTTTTAGTTTTATTCAGTTTTATTTTATAATGGTAGGCAGCCTATGCTCCTCCACGAGGGGTAACAGGCGTAAGTCAAGTAAGTAAGTAAGCTAATTTATAACTTCATTTTATATGATCTATCTATCGGAATAATTTCATTACCCAATTTTCTTTTCAAAAGTTTAATTAATCACAAATAACTCTAAGCATTTATAAGCAATTGCTTGATTTCGAACTTACTGAACCCCCATACTTATGCAACAAATTCCAAGAATTAGCTAATTACATAACGTTATCTTTACATCTATTGAGTTGATAAACTATTATTATTATTATTATTATTATTATTATTATTATTTCCTTCTAAGCAATTTGATTACATTTTATTGGAGTTAAAAGCCAAGTAACGTTAAACAACCGTTGGTAACTATTTTGTCTTAATATGGAACTCCTTAGATAATATTGACCCACAATCTCATCCACGGTCGAACACAAGCTCTCGATAAACCTCTATCCTCTAAATGATTAGAGTTAAACATAAAAAATCCTTAAATGTCAACTCAGTTAATGGTTTAAAGGTTAAACGCTCCTTGAGTTACTTAAAAACCTTTGTGCTAATCTCCCGTGACACCTTGGATCTGCACTGCCATTGAAGAGTCTCACAGTAGAACGAAATAGCAATCTAATACTTCTTGATCCTTATTAGAATGTTTAACTAGGGTCAATCTGTTATGTAAACTATGAAATTCATTAGGTTTATTTCATTTTTTTTCAAATCATTCATAACACTGAAACATAAACACTTGGATACAGACAAAACTTTCATGAAAACAACCAACCCTATTTATTAACTTAGATATCTTGTTATTGTTACTATGTTAGTTTATTTAAATGCCAAAAAAAGTCGAACTCTAGTAAAGTAAAAAAATAATAATAAACTAATTATCTTGTTTGCTACTTCTTTTGTTTTTAATATTGTCAATGATTATTGTGTGTGTGTGTGTGTCTATTTTTGTGTTGACCTTGAAAAATGAATCACTAGTAAACCTCTCTTTTTTCTTGTATACGTTGATAAGTGGCTAGAAGTGTATGTTTTAAAGATGAAAAAAAGAAAAAAAGTCGGAGATAAAAGTTAAAAGAAGATGGTGTTAGTAAAAGGGTGGGGTACTTATGAAAAATCAAAGCAAACTAAGTGAAAATCGAAAGAGTTAAAAGTTCGATACTATATATATATATATATATATATATATATATATATATATATATATTGACTATGATGGTTGTCTCTCATCACAGTTTACCTAGAATAAATTAAACTGTCTAAATTAGTCTATAAAATACGTAGTAAACCATTATGGTGATATATATTCATATTCATTAATATTGACCACAAGTTCTTAGTCAATATATATTCACTTTAGTAACTGGGTGGTCTATATGCGCTTATATATATATATATATATATAACATTTGGCGTCTCTAATTTGGGAGACAGATTCGGCAAAATTTAGTACTAAAATGCCCTCTAATCTTAATGATTTTCTTGCTCTGTTTTCTTTCCCTTAGTTTCATCAATTTAAAATTTAACTATGCCAACTTTACATAAGAATACAGTTGAATGAATGAGTGAATGAATGAATGAATGAATGAATGAATAGCATCATGGGTGGGCGTATTTTATTTCCATGTTAATAATTCAATGTTTTCCGTTATCTTTTTCTTTCTTCTTTTTTCTTAATTCAATATAATAAGTATAGATAAATGTTAAACAAATACATAATGCAAAGAAAATAATTAAAATTGATGTATTGATTTTCAGATAAATACTTGTTGATTAGACCTATCTCTAGGGAACAATGTATTAAGATTCTTTTCTAAACTTGTATAGAAATGAGTTAATAAGACCAATAATCTAATAATGATGTCCTATAATTATAAAAATTACCAAACGAAAACTTTACTATCAGTAAATTAAATAGTACAACTAGTATAGTTCGTTCCGTCCTACTTTATGGCAGTGAAATGTGGCCGGTAAGAGTAGAGGATATTCGTAGGTTGCTAGTATTCGACCATAGGTGTCTTCGAAACATTGTTCGTATATTCTACGACCATCGAGTAAGTAACACAGTTGTTAGGAAACGGATACTAGGTAAGGATGGCAAATTGATTGATGAAGTGGTGAAACTTCATCTGTTGAGATGGCTGGGACACGTGTTACGTATGCCCAACCACCGACTGCCTCGACGTGCGATGCTCAATAGTATAGGAGTAGGTTGGAAGAAAGCTAGGGGCGGCCAGACCAAAACATGGCACAAGTCCATGAAGTCACTGACAAGTGGACTGAGCCATGTTGGTAGGTGTAGACTACCTGGTTGAAAACTGCGATATGAAAGTAACCGATGGTTAGAGACCCTGAATGACATGGCTCCAAATCGTTTGCAATGGCGCAGGTGTATCCACTCTTTGTGTTCTTCCAAATTTTAATCTCCTGAATCCTCCTTGTCTCTCTCTTTTCTCTTCCCAAATTTATTTCACTGGATTATACTCTCTAAATAACATCTCCAAACCCTAATGTTTCCGATTACTGCTTATACTTTTACTACCTCTACCACTACGGGATTTGAATCGACCACTACCTCTGTGTGCTAATGTGGTGTGGCAACTCGAACTGATGTACGTACGTACGAAGTTCTACGTTGTTACTGACTGACTGATAGTTGAAATGTTAGCCTATCAAATTGTAAAGCTAAGTAGCCAAGGTTCGAATCCACCAAGAAGTTGTCTAATTCCTTAAGATTCTAAATGCTTCTAGCTGATAAGTGCAAACTAGAGTGAAATTAAATTCAAACAGACTTTCTGACCAATTGACTTCAATCATTGAACATCGAAACAAAAACAATAACCACAGTTTAAAGTAATATTTAAAGTAGGTGAGCACCTTGAAGTCATTTGACAAGCGTTTTGCTGTTGAATTATCTGAATAAAAAATCTATAACATCCTTTAGTCTGAAAGTGGATTACTTTCGTATACTAGAATTAAGAAAAAACGAACTCCATGTAAAACTCCGTACTAGACAAATACTGAAAACCCGAAAGCACTGAAAGCTAGTTAATTCTCAGTGCTAAATTCATCAGTAGTACACTTCCACGACCCCGCATCATTCGCTCACTAGTGAATAGCTCTATGGAAGTGAGAAGTAATTACCATTGGTGTTCAACCGTATCGGGTGAGGGTAACTTTCCACCGAAGACAATGGAACATGGTTGCTCAATATCGCAGATGAGTTGAAACCAGGGTTGTATACCACTAGATTCTAGAATGGCGTTCTCGAAGTCAAGCGTTTTTTGGTGGGGCTGAAGGTTCTGGATTCGAGTTCTTGTGATGGGGCCATCGGTGTGCACTGCTGAGGAGTTGAGACTAGGACGCAACGGCCATCTAGTGGTTTCCTAACCTAGATCGGCTAGTGATCTCAATTATAATTGAAAATCCTCAAAAACTCATACTAATAGAAAAAAAATCGGATTGTCAAAAAAGTACTAACCTTTCTCCAACCAACTCAAACCAGTAAATATCACATGGTGAGTTAAGCGGTGGTTAGACATACGTAACACATGTCTTAACTGTCTTAGTTTATGATGATTTGCTATCTTATCAACCGATTTGTAGTCCTTAACCAGTAGTGTGTATTTTACTTCATTATTACTTAGTCGGCGGTTCCAACTTACATAAGCTACATTTTAAAGATACCTAATGTCTTCTTTTGTTAAAGGTCACGTTTCATGCTCATGAATTAGCACAATACTAACTGCTGCGCAGTATATTCATCCTTTATTTGACAGATAGACGATTCACCAACTTTTTAGTTGATGCCAGTAACCAAAGGCCATGGAGTATATTTTGAATTTCCCTTTGAAAAATATTATAATTTGTAAAAAGTACTTAAACATTTCAGTTTTTACAATGTACGCATATCAAAACAATTTATAAATAGTGGAAAGTATTGAATCAGAATTTTCATTATATATAACATAACTAAAGCACATTCAATGTCGTATCTTCCACAGATTTACAGGGAAATTTCTCAGATCTTCAGTATTTTCTGGAAATTTTATTAACGATTATAGTATATGTGTGGTGTATGCTACTTATGCTTGCAGATATAAGTAGTATGCAACACCAGTTGGAAGTGGAATGTCTGAGAGCAGAAGGTTTAGGAAATTGAAATGAAGAGAATAGCAAAGGGTGAGACTATAATTTATGAACGAACCAACCAAGTATAAGATAATAGGTCTCGGATTTCGGCGCGAAATTCACTCATCCGTTCGGCTAAATAGAGTTTTGACACTACAACTGATGTCAGTTTGTGATGAAAACCCTAAATCTAATTCCTAACCTTAATCATCAACTGTAAATTATAATTCTAGTTCCTCACATAGGTTTTTGACCCTCATTTGGTCCTAGTTATTAGGTAGACACTCTCAAAGTCATTTTAGCTTCTCTCAAATGCCATCCATAAATTATAGTCTCACCAAGAAAAGGAAACTGAAAGCAATCAAGATAACAACAGCAATGAAGGAACAGTGAAGCTTGTAAGAGACAATTCAAAGATTTATAAATTATGTTTTTGATTTATGATTTTCACATTTCACTAAATTACTGTTTTTCTGCATTGAACAGTAAACTGGTCATCTCCACCACAATTCTCGTTCATAAAATATGTATATGTGGATCTAAATCGTATCGATTAGCCGCAATAATAGTTACATTTGGACTGATTCATCAAAATTGTTTATTCATGTAGTTGAAAATTCGAATGTGCCTTGAATAGTTAAACTACTAAAAATGACAATGCGCAATGTAATTTCTGATTGTAACAATTGATTGATCATTGAGTAGTGACGAAGCTCATGTTCGTTTGATCCTTTATTGTTGGTTGAATCTTATTACTGAAGTTGCAATATGGCCACTAGTCTAAGTGGCAACATCTAAACTTTGGAATTGTGTGACACGGGTTCTATTTCTTCTGAGAGCAGTGGTTCTCTCAAGATAATATGTATGCCTCGTTGATGAGTAAGATCTAGGATGAAAAAATTAGCCAAGGTTTCATTTAAACTCATTCCAACCACCTAACAGAATCATAATTACAACCCTACATTTGCCTGCGTACAAATATATCTAATTATTGTTTACATTTGATTCTGCTATTAGATCAACTAACTTTGAAAAAGCTGAAGAATTAAAAGATATTTTCAAAAGTATGAAGCAAAATGACCCAGGGAATCATCTAAAAACCAAAACGCACTCAATTCTAATGCATATATATTAGTCGTTTGAATTTTCCAATTGACGTTGATGACTGGAAATGATCAATCTGTTATTGTTATATGTGCATCCTGTTCAGGCTGCTTTGATATAGCTATTAAATCACAAGCATAAAATTAAATGGTGGTTGGAAATAGTATGGAGGACTCAAGTTTCGACCCTTCGGAGACGCGTCAGATTAATGTACTTGGATTCCAGAGTTGATGTTTATTTTGGGTCTTGAACCCGTTACCATTCGCTTCAAATGCCATCGCGTTATTCTTTTAATTACGGAGTCTAGACAGACACTAGTTTGCGCAATGGTGTGAGGTTTAATTGATTTGTATTGGTTGTTTGAATCTTCCCATTGATGTTTAGGACGAACATTGATCAGTTTCTCTCTGAGAAGCAAGTACATTATTGATAATAAATCCCAGATAAGATGAAACATGTGTCCTGGATTTCACGGTTAGCCTGCTTCTAACAATCGATTGTACCTATCAAACATTTCAATTAACTGTAACGCATTCGATTTTACAGTAATTTTTAATGATCCAATAACTGATACTGTTTGATTAATGAAACTTGTTTCAATATTAATTTAGCATTATTAAACTCTATACGAGTGTAATCAGTGAATAAAAACGGCTATATAATCACGTATTTATAAGTCATCATAAAATCATTTATGAACAGAAAATCATAGGATTTATAATCTCCTGTTATTCATATTCATGACTACAATTTGTCGGTTTCTGTTGTCTGATATACGTACATCTTGAATGAATGAATTCAATATAAGTTACATCAAGAAAATTTGGTTGATTTGATAAATGACTATCTGAGGGATCCAAGACACACGCTTCATCCTATATCAGACTCCTCAAATGGATATACTACCTACATTCTAGTGTTGATGTTCACAATGAAACTTAAACCCAATACTCTTCACTTCAAAGAGCGAAATCTCTAGCAGTTTGTAATTTCTCCTTTTTTTTGATATACTAGACTACAAGTGGTCAATGGTAAACTTATTTGCTTTTTGTTGTGTTTATCTGATAATTAGTTTTATGGTTGACATTTTCAAATATTTGTGGAATTCTCATTTATTCAAATGGATTTATTATAATATTTGTGTATATGAAAATATTGTTTAAAATGCAGTTAGATACAATATTGACTATAGGAATACTTAACCAAGAAATACTAAGTAAATACACACATGTATGTATATATATATACAAATACGAAGCCAACTAGCGAAATTGGATAATGAACTGTGATGTGAAACCACACACATGTATATAAAAATAATCAAACGTCATTTCAGTAGTAAGTGAATTATGCATTAAAAATATTACAGCTGTTATAGTCATTAAAATATACATATATATACATTGTTTAGTTTCTGTGACAAAGGTCAAATGTGGATTCATTCTTTAATAAACAAGTAGACGGTACAAATATATAAAATTAAATAAGAGTTTATCTTATTCTATTGTTGTTTAAGTGTTCGTTGCGCACGCACGTGTAAGTGAGTGTGTGTGTGTGTGTGTGTTTATCCTATAAACTCATTCATTTTATTATCGTCTATGTAATGACATTTAATGGTACAGTCTACTATTTAATTCATAATTTATAGGAAATCAAAGATGATCAGGTAATTTCTATGATGGTTATCAGGAATATTTTTACTATTTACTGAGGATATTCCGCCTAGAAACTTCAATCATTTTTTTTCTGTTTATATTACTGGCTCAATTACCGATCATTTTAAATTGTTAAAAATGATATTTTTAATGAGAATCAAATAATATTAAGCATTTATAAGGAAAATTGGAAAAATTGCTGAAAATACTGACAATAGGACACTTATTGAATGCTAAAAACATTATGAATAACCATAGTCATATTATCCCTTAAACATGTTCATGAGAAATAAGTAATAAAGAAATTATAGAATGCTGGAACAAGATAACATGCAATACCACATGCATATAGATAGATAGATAGATAGATAGATAGATAGATAGATAGATAGATAGATAGATAGATAGATAGATAGATAGATAGATAGATAGATAGATAGATAGATAGATAGATAGATAGATAGATAGATAGATAGATAGATAGATAGATAGATAGATAGATAGATAGATAGATAGATAGATAGATAGATAGATAGATAGATAGATAGATAGATAGATAGATAGATAGATAGATAGATAGATAGATAGATAGATAGATAGATAGATAGATAGATAGATAGATAGATAGATAGATAGATAGATAGATAGATAGATAGATAGATAGATAGATAGATAGATGATTGATAGATAGATAGATAGATAGATAGATAGATAGATAGATAGATAGATAGATAGATAGATAGATAGATAGATAGATAGATAGATAGATAGATAGATAGATAGATAGATAGATAGATAGATAGATAGATAGATAGATAGATAGATAGATAGATAGATAGATAGATAGATAGATAGATAGATAGATAGATAGATAGATAGATAGATAGATAGATAGATAGAAACTTTTATATTAGTGAGTTCAGGAACCTACTTGAGTTACACAACAATTTAAAACCTAGAAGTATTGGATAGTTGTTTTACTCTAGTATGAGAAGCTTCGGCGATGATTTTCTACATCTATCATCCAACGTCACCGGTAGGTAGCTGCTTCAACCTAGATATAGTGAAATCCAAGTAGTCAAGTCTTCTCAACAGAATTCGAGAAATTCTCTTTCGAAGCTAGTCAGTGAATAAGATGGAAGATAGTTGGAAAACGCTGTGAACTGACCGGATTTAGACATATTTACCATTAAATTCGGACTCAGATATCTTATTCTTAGACATTAGGCGCGAGGCCGAAGTTCCTGGGCTTGATCGCTTGTGTTTTGGTTTGTGTATATTGATAGCTAAAGTTTTCCATATTATAATGAAACAACTAACCAGTACTTCTAGGTTTTCAATTATTATTTATCTTAGGTAGGTTCGTGATCACAAGAATATTCAACTATCTCCGCAACCCCCATACAGAAAGTTACATATTTCGTCCTATCGGCATTCAATCGAAAATTCTGATAGAATTCTAAACGATCAATGAATTAAGTGTTGTATTCTGATTAGACACTTACCGATTCGGTTAATAATTGTAGCATCTCACCAGAATCTTCTATAAATATCCTTATTTTCTGTACTTGGACTAGCCATGAAAATAAAGCTTTATTTTATTATTCCTGCACTTTATATTCTGTTCGACGATAATCCTGAGGGACTAACAAGTGGTTAGAAAGACATTATCAAATCTTTAAGTACCAAGCATACCATATTATTTATTATTTAACCATACTGACCAAGTTTTTAAAATTAAATTAATGAGAATAGGCTTTGACGGTGAGTTGGCTAATGTCTACACCACAGTATCTGTAAGTTTACTTCTTTTTCACATAGAATTCATGAATATTTCTACTATTCAGTTGACTATTTCATGATTTTCAGAAATTAGTTTATAATTATATGAAGATAATGGTTTATTACTATTTATAAGAACGTTCGTCTAAATTTGATCAAATAGTTTCACAGCAAGCAAAGATGGATAGTGGTTAGCAGTGGAATCCAGGACGCACGTTTCGTCCTGTTTGGGACTCGTCAGTTGGATTTACCTGAAACAATGAGAAGATTCAAGTAAACCATACCAAGTGAATTTAAAGTTCACCTCATTGCACAAACTAGTGGCTATCAGGACTCAGTAACTAAGTGGATAACGCGATGCAGTTTAAGGAGAATGGTACTGGGTTGAAGTCCCGGAGTGAACATCGACTCTGAGATGCAGATACATCCAGCTGCCGAATCCCGAATAGAACAAAACGCGCATCCTATATTCCACTGCTAGCCACTATCCATCTTTGCTTATAAAGTTTGTGACTTCAGGCAGTATCGAGGTAATACGCACAGTATGCACATATGCCAATAAGAGACTGATCATTTATAGTCCTAATCATCAATGGGAAGATTTAAGTAAACAATACCAAGTGAAGTTTCACAGTATTTGAGTGCCGAGTTGATTTGAGAGATTAATGAAAAAGAATGTATTTATAAAATCTCAGCGAATGAACTTAAATACATCCAACGTTTCGCCTAGTAATCCGGACCAAGATTGCTACTACTATTTGCACTAAAGGTTATTATTATTACCATTAGTACAACTATTGTGGTGTGTGCTACTGATATTGAAAGATATAAGTAGTAGGTATTATCAGTCGAAAGTGAAATACGTGGCGGTAGAAGGTTAAGAAGATCGAAGAAAAGAGAACAAGAATAAAGAATGATTGGTGTGGAAACGAAAGAATATTCATGTCTGAAACGATTGATTGATATTTTACAAATGAAATATTTACTGTATAGTTCTCAGATTTTACTAAGAGATTCTGTTATTTGGTGTTGAAATACATTCGATTGTCCACACTTGTGTTCATGTTCACTACCCTATTATTATTATTATTATTATTATTATTATTATTATTGTGCATAATAACATCAGTTCTCATCAAATTAATTTTCCCATCAAGGAACCTTACATCTTATTATCCACTTACTGTACATACATATATGTTTATATTGATATATAAATCTGATTGAATTCTCTTTAAAAAAAAATATGATAAATCGTTGTATATTGAAGATGAATAAAAGAAAATTACATGAATAATTTGTTTGTTCAGTTCTGTTTGAATACAAAAAGAAGGAAAACATCTATTAGTTTCTCATATTTATAAAATATATACCGAAAATCAACAGGGTACGACCTAACTGGTACTCTATAAAAGTACATATATGTTTTCATTGAATCAAAATTCCCTATTTAAACATTAATGATACTATGAATAGAGTAAAAATTACTTTCGGTAAGACCATAATTTATGGACGCTAGAATGACCTTGAGAGTGTCCACATAATAACCAGGAACATATGAGAGTCATAAACCTATGTGAGGAATTAGAATTATAATTTACAGTTGATGATTAAAGTTAGGAATTAGATTTAGGGTTTTCATCACAAACTGACATCAGTTGTAGTGTCAAAACTCTATTTAGCCAAATAGATGAGTGAATTTCGCGCCGAAATCCGAGACCTATTACCTTATACGTGATTGGTTCGTTGATAAATTATAGTCTTGCCATAACTTTCTTTTCAGCTCTAAGTGTTTAACACTCGTCTTAAGATCTGAATAATCTTTATTCAATTTACTATGAGGTTATGGATATCCATTACTGAATAGTATGCTACTCGAACTAAACAACTAGTCAGTACTTCTTGGCTTTCATCAGTTATATAACTAAGATTAGTCCCTGACGTCAGCTACGAAAGTCGATAGTCTCGACAATCTCGCCTATAATACAACCAAATATGTCTGAGAGTAATAATAGTAATAAAATCAATACCAAGATAATAGTGATATATTAAATAATAATCAGAAAAATTCAGTAGTCTCTATGAATTTAATTACTAAATTATTATTTAATTATTAAAATGGGGATTTGTGGAGACTGTAGTAATGTTTAACAGTTGAATTCACAAGTCGATCTGAGCTAGACCATCATTGAAAATCTGAAAGTACTGGATGGCCATTTCGTCCTGGTATGAGACTATGCAAACAATGGGATGCAATAATAAATGAATTAATTAAGACAGTTAGTTATAGATTGTATATCAATAACAGTTACATAAGGATAGAAAGATGTTACAATTATGCAATAATAAAAAGACAACAAGATGTGTCACTCAATTCCGTGGTCTAGTTGAAGTTAGACATTAACACCGCTGGATCCCAGCCGGCTCAGTGGTATGGAGGTTAAGCGTTCGCGCGCGAGAACGATAGGTCCTGGGTCCGAATCTCGCTGGGCGGTATCGTGGATGTGCACTGCTAAGGAGTCCCGCAATAGAACGAAAGAGCCATCCAGTGCTTCCAGGTTTTCCATGATGGTCTAGCTTCAATTGATTCACAATCTTAACTATTAAAAACTACTATAATATCCCCCAAAACCCTTCTGATACATCAGAAAATCTTAAAAAGATATTGGTCAAAGACAGAGTATAATAAGACGATTGTAATCCAATCTAATGGTCAAGATAAAGAGAACAATTATATACATTTCGTGTATACACTGATGTCAGGTTTATTAAGATAGATGCTAGTGACTTTAGGCTATATCTAAAAGATATCTACGTAGACATTATGGAAAAGTGGATGGGTTCCAGTGGATGATTTAAAATACTTTAATTGTCTCTACTAGGTGTTCCATTTAAACTAAGTGAACCAGTATATAGTTCCTTGATTAATTTTAACTATTTTTTTTTCTAAATTAGCCTGATAGAACGTTTTTATTTCAAATTTGAGTCACTAGGTTATATATTTGCGCGCCTAATATAATTGAGATAACTGAATTCATTAATATACTTAAATGAGTCTAATTCAAGAAGTTTATTCTTATTTCAGGTTCTAATAACAGAATCATCACAGAAAAGCATATGACCTAATTTCGAGAAATGGTTTTCTCTAAAAGTCCTTCACAAATCTGTATTCTTAAAACATCTATATTCATTCACATAGTTGTACAAACCTATCCCATTAATAATGATAATAATCGAATATATTTAGAACAATATTTTATATGATTTAATTTGTAAGGGTTTATATCTTGCCGTTGTTGGTGTTTAGTTTAAAATGAAAGTTCATCCAAATGATCAATTACAAATAGGACTAAAGACACCTTCTGGATTTTACGATTACCTATTATTCAATATTATAGATGATGTTCAAAAATAAACCAACAGTAAATTCAAGGATCAATTGTTAGATGAATCATTGGTTTCTGATTCAATAATCTATAAGTTCAATATTCTTGTATATGATTAAAGTTCTTAGGTTAGATCGCCTGAAGTGAGGTCAAGAATTCATAATACTGAAGAGTCTTATAATAATATGGAACAATTTTCTTGTAGTTCCTGGTTTCCAGTAATAGTCTAGCTAAGAACAGAACTTAACTTAAGCTACGAAAATATTAATCACTTTGCCTAAAATGTTGATCGCAATTTGTTACTCAAAGAAATCCAACTATTTTGTTCTAGAAACCAACACGGAAAGTCATTGTATTTGTCTTTTTTTTTTCTCGAAAATCGGAGCTCTTCAATGGGAACTCACAAATTTATGTACTTAATGTAAAGATGACTGTCAGAATTCTGGTGTACCGATGATCCTTTTAAAAAAATGTCTTTTATTCTTTCAAATTTGAAAGAAACCCATTGAGTAGTTGATGGAAGAATATTAAGCTATTGATCGGACTTCTAACAGTTAATCATTGTTTTGAAAATGATTGCTATGAATTTTGTTATCTCCGATGTACATTGTTCGAAATAATTTACATATATTCTCAGTAGTCGACTATATCATGATCCCTCTTGCTCAGGTCTATGCTGTTCGCCTACAAATTGAACTTATATGAATGCCAAGAGCAATTGAAATTATTACTCACTGATTCACTCAATGATTTTACACATTTTAGCAGTTGGCAGCCTCGAAGAATTCCTCAACAAAGACTTCAAAAGCTTGGAAAATGGTTAAAAATATTTCACCCCATCATCTTCAAATAGAGAATTCTCAGATTTTTGTCACCATTTGATTGGATAGCTAATTAGAAGATCCTAGGTCATGGCCATCCGTGAACCTATAAATCTGCACGTTTTCTGAACAGAATTTAACCTTGATATGAAGCTTTTGTTCATACTTTGTATATATTCATTACTATTAAAGACTTAAGTCTAGAAATATTTGTAGAATCTAGGAGGCGACTAAGAAGTTAGTAGGTTGACCTTCATTAATGACCATTCCCCATCAAATCATAGATATGAAGTTAGTGAATTCTTAATAGTTCAATGGTAATATATTCCATTGTGAGGGTTGAAATAATACATAACCAGATATTTCATACCCCCAAAAAGAAACCCAATAAAAGTATAAGCGTTCAACAGAATTTCTGATTTTAACTTATGACAATTTCAATTATGATTTATCATAACAGGATGAAACGGCCGTTCAGTGCTTCCAGGTTTTCCATGGTGGTCTAGCTTCAATTGACTCATGATTTCAACTATTGAAATTACTATGATATAATTTATCACGTTTAAGAAACGATATCTGTATTAAACCTCTTTTAAAGGTTTCATGTTACCAAATATTTCATTTTAGACGACATATATTTAGTTATAATCTACTGTAATAAATAGTAACCCTGTAATCTGTTGAAGGTGTTGTAGTCACTGGGCTGGATTGTGTTCGTTAGGCAATTTTCGTTTGTTCTTATGAGTAACATAATCAGCACATACTTCAAAGAGAAGTGAGATACTAAAAGTCGACCAGATCTACCATCCAATAAAAAAGAACTAACAATAGTAGATGATCCCACAATATAGTGAATTGATTGGGGTTAGGCGTTAACAACTTCATACTTATGAAGAATTAACAATCACGAAGTTGGAATTAAGGTCAAAAAAGAAAACAACAATCAAAACAAACATACAACTAACAACCACACAGCTATAGATAACAACCAATCAAATTATAAGTTAACAGAACAAGATGTTTGACAATTGTGCAGAAATTCTATTAACTCACTTCTCTTCATAGAATACATTATAAGGATCTTATTCAGAGGAAAAATGAAAGCTTTACAATCCAAACCATCTAGCTCAAAGACTACAACACTTCAGATGATGGTTGGAGGTAATCGGCAGGGAACCCTGGACCCGGGTTTCGTGCTACTTGGCACTCGTCAGCAAGGTGTATCTGTAATCTTGAGAGAACTGGTGCTCCCTGACGAATTCAATCCCGTGTCACCTAGCTTCACAGTCAGAGACGTTACCACTGAGCTATCCGAGCCGTGACTGACTTCCTGTAGGACTGAGATGTAATCACAATTGATTGATCCCTGGGTGGTGATCAATGTCATGTGTGTCAAGTCCTTCTTAATGCAGATCGAATGCCATCGATCGAGTTGTAATGTGGCCACCAGCCTAGGTGACTCGACATTGTGTGCACTATGTTGAGATGAGCTGGCGGTTGGAGGTAGTCAACAGGAAACCCTGGACCCGGGTTTCGTGCTACTTGGCACTCGTCTCTGACTGTGAAGCTGAGTAACACGGGATCAAATCCGTCAGGGAGTATCAGTTCCCTCAAGATTACAGGTACACCTTGCTGACGAGTGCCAAGTAGCACAAAACCCGGGTACAGGGCTTCCTGTTGACTACCTCCAACAGCCAGCTAATCTCAACATAGTGCACGCAATGTCGAGTCACCTAGACTGGTGGTGACTTGACACACATGACATTGATCACCACCCCGAGGTCAATCAATTGCGACTACAACACTTCAAAAACCCCCATCCTAATATACAAATATTTTCAGTCACCACATACATATTTTTTGGTAAAACTATAATTTTATTTAAATCTATTTTGTAGAGGGATCGTTCCAGCATATCAATGGTAAGTATTTAAAAGAAGAAGAATGATAACTGAAACAGGCTTTTTTCGTAGGATATCCGAATTGACAAAACCAAATGAAACTAAACCAAAAAAATATCATGAACTAAGGACTAGAAAAACATCAAATTCATTACTATTTATTGATTAATCATTTACAAATAACTCATTTCTATAGAAGACCAGTCATGGCACAAATACCATAGTGGTAACATCACGGACTATGAGACTGAAAAGTTCGAGTTCAAATCTTACCTACAAAAAGTAGTGATTCCCTCAAGATTGCAAATACTTCTTACTAAACAACGACGACTAGTATGAGACTTTGATTCGTATTTTCGTATCGATTATCACTAACTACTTAACACTGTTTATATGTATGATACATAATCTACTCATTGATTATAACTAAACTGTTATATCCACATAAGAATAATGAATGGTAATTTTTTAGATCCATTTATGGACCAATACTATAGGTGTATTTTTATCGTGTAATTGTTATGTAACTAAACTGTTCATATTCATGTCCCTCTTATTATGAGTTTTATTTTGACCTATGAACTATTACTATAAGATTTACCATTCTTAAATTATTCCCTGTCTATTAGTCACTGACTCCCTCATTCACAGTCGCTTTTGGCCAAATATTGTACAAATGATATTTTCTATTTTATAGTACGTTGTGGTCTGTTTGATTGGAATATAAACGCCGTATGTTTGAAATAAATGATTCATATTACAGAGGCTGAGATTGGTGTTCTGGACTCAACTGACTGGGCTGGGCGGAAAGCAGGACCAATCAGGACTCTAGGCTGCTCGCACGTGTTTTATGCGTCACTGGTTCGATCGATAATTCACTGCTCTCTAATTGGCGGTATCATTGCGTTATACAATAAACAGGGCAAACAGGTTCACATGTTATAACATAAACAGTAAGCTGTTTATATTCCCATATTTAATCATACAAATTTGTACTCTTTCGTGTAATCTAATGAATTGACTTTTATGATAAGAACAGCACAAACATGTTATCTTTACTTATTTATTTATATTTTAGTAACATTTGGTAAGTTTTCTTAATTTAAACTTTTTGAAATACAAGCAACGTAATAGAAAACTCGCGTGATACCATAAATAATTTGACGGAGTCCGATACTAGGACGAAACGGCCATCCACTGATTCCAGGTTTTCAATAGTGGTCTAACATTGATCTATTCATGATATTAATTTAAACTTAACAATTTAAACATACTAAAAATGAATTAGTTATTACTGATTACATTAAATATTCGTTTATCTACATCATAAACTGGTTGGATCTGTATCAAAGAATATTAACCTAATGGTTCTAATGATTAGAAACTCTTCATGAAACATATAAATCTTTTTTGGATTGGGTTATATACACTTTTATAATAGATAACTAATATCAACATTCTGTATGACGTTAATATTATGTCGACTCAAGTAAAACTGTAAACAAAGATTTCTCTTTTTTGTTCGATCCTATTAGTTCACTCCGCTATGCAACAATAAGTTGTCAAGCGAAATACCTTACCCATGGTTGTAATAATAGAGAAGAGAAGATAATTATTAACAAGAGAATGTTTCTTTACTCCACGATGTCAAAAGGCGTGATACAACAACCACATTCACATAGTAACAGTTGTGCCTCCGAATGCCCTGGTGTGGTCTAGGGTGAGGAGAGTTCGCTCTCCCTCTCCAAATGCCCTCACATGACCACGTGTATATAACCACTGTTAGGGGAGTTCTACTCACTGCCTTCTCGCGGCATTGCTGTTATTTACGAAATTGAAAGGACGAGAAGCGAATGTCCAGCACTTAAGCCGGGTTAGTGGATATGAAGGGTTCAACTAGGGGAGTTGGAAAACCCTAATTCCAAACCAATGATGTACATAGGCTCCAGGATCCAGAAGGAACAAATGGCGTATGAACCAATCGTTGGTTACCGGCTACCATGAGACTGCATCTCCTCACGATGCTCCACTGTCTTGTGGAGGTCCCAGGCTCCGGTTATGACCCCTAAGAAAACCACCTGCTTCGATCTGGGCACCCGGGGAGTATCATAGCCCACACACAAATCAAGTGACTTGTGTGGCGCACATGTATTCGGTGCCCCTTTGAACCAATAATTATATGTTCAAATAAATAAATAAATAGCAACAGTTATGAATTTAAGAATAATATAACTAAAATAATTAACTAAATGACAAATAAACAAATCGGATAAGATAATCAATTTCAATGTAACCGGGGTCGTCTTGTTCATTTATCAAAATGAGCAAACCAATTGATTTTATTTCCTTGTTAATTAGACATTAACATCGTTGAATGCTAACTCAGTGGTCTAAACGTTAAGCCTTCGCTTGCAAGACCGAAGGCTCTGGTTTCGAGCCTCACTTACCGGGTCGTAGATATACATTGCTGAGGAGTCCCATACTAGAATGAAATGGCTATCCAGTACTTCCAGGTTTTCACTGGTGATCTAGCTGAGATCGACTCATAAATCCAATTATGGCAATCACAAATCCCCATTCTTTGTAAATTATTATTATTATTATCATTACTATTATTATTTGAAATTGAAGGATTGTGAATGGTAGTAAATTATTCAAACTGCACACATCTTCAGATTTTGAACTCATCAACCAAATATACTTGTCATATCTTAGTGTCAACGCTGATATTAGAACAAAAAAAACACGATCAATTCTATTTGGTAAGGACTTAATCATTCAAAATACATCATTATCAATGTTTCTTATAGAGTAAACTCATAGGTGACATTCACTTTAGGGAATTGACTAGTTCTAATCAACATTATACATTTATTATAAATTAATTATAATGGGGAAATAAAACAATAATTTAGCCAATACATTTAAAATGTATTAAGATATCAACTAATTTATCATCTGTTACCAACTGAAAAGAAAGTTCTATTGGTTAGCAGTGTTTTCTTGTTGTTGTTGTTGTTCTTTTATTTTCATTGTCTAATTATAAAAGAAACAAAGTTTGACAATTTTTAATTTGCTTGGCTTATCTTCAAAATTACATGTACGGCGACAGTATGTTAAATACAGTCTTAAATACAAATACACTTATATACATCTATACACACACATACACACACTTGTATATATATATATATACATTAATGTATATAATAAGGATAATAAAGTGATATACATAGATACAAGTAATGATTGAAATTATTGTCCTGTCAAATACTTTTTCTAATAACCATTATAAGTTAATTACTTCAATTTGAAATGGCTTGAATTATCCTATTGTTGTTATAATTTTTAGCTGAAATTAAATCAATCTTGGTTGGAATATAGACGTCGTATATGGAGTGCCTTGATATAACCGTTATGACATAAGGTAATATAGAATAAATGTAATGTGTTTAGAAATAGAAACCAGTTAGTGAGTTTCATTTTATTTGCGACTTGTCAGATGAATGTGCCTTGATCTTAAGATTAATGTTTACTCCATGGTTCGAGCGCGGTATCATTTATCTCGAATCCCATCGTGTTATCCAATTAACTAGTAAGTTCGGATAGCCACTCACTTTTTCAACGTGTATGAGATTTAATTCAATTTAAAAATGGCCTCGGAGTGAACTTAGGATGAGGTGTGTGTAATGATTATTCATCTGTTCATTTACTATTTATTGTGATTATTTGAGAAAATAACTAGAAACAATATTAATCTACTTTGTAGAGAAGATAAACTGCGGATAGGAATCGGATTCAGTACGTACGCTTTGGCTTACATACATCATGTTAGCGAAGTATACCTGTATCTCGATTTTGATGTTTACATAAACTGGAATCTAATCTATTCCGATTTAAATAATGACGTGTTATCTATTAAGCTATTGAGTCCCTATAGCTCTTAATTTGGCCAAATAGTATACTATTTATGTCATTATTAATAATAAAAAGTTGAATTATCTGTAAGACTACAATTTATGCATGATCTTTGAAAGACGCTATAATAACCTTGAAAATGTCCATCAATTAACTAGAACTCAATGACAGTTATAAACTAGTGCAAGGAATTAGGATTAAGATTTACAGTTGAATATTAGGCTTAAGAATGAGATTTGATGTTTTCATTATGAACTAATATCATCTCTAATGCCAAAATAATATTTAACTAAATAAGTGAATGAATTTCAGAAGGGGTTTGTGGAGGTTTTAGAAATTTCACAGATTGAAATCATGAGTCAATTGAAGTTAGACCACCATGGAATACCAGAAAGCACTGGACGGCCGTTTCATCCTATTATGGGACTCTTCAGTAGTGCGCATTCACGATCCCGCATCCCGCGACATTCGAACCCAGGACCTATTAGTCTCGCGCGCGAGCGCTTCACCAACTAGACCACTGAGTCGGCATCCAGTGCTTCTAGGTTTCCCATGGTGATCTAGCTTCAATTGACTCATGATTTCAATCTGTGAATAAATTTCACGCCAAAATTTAAAATTTACTATCTTAAATATGATTGGTTCGTTCATAAATTATAGTCCCACTAACTGATTATAGTGTTGAATATTCAAGATTAAATATTGATCAGAGTTGTGTTTTTTTTTTAAACATATACAAATCTTGTATAGATTATCACAATTTATTTCTTCTTAATAAATCATACAATAAAAAATATATAGAGAGAGATCGAGATAATCCTCACAGGATTTTATATTGTCAATAAAGATCAATGAAATATCAGTCTTGAAGGCTATTTGTACCCTTAGTAACAACAATAATAATACTATTACTAATAGTAATATAATCAATGAACTTTTCCTAAAATAAAGTTTAATTTTGGGAAATTTGAAAATAAAGAGGAAGAAAAAGAAAAAGAGGAAGAAGAAAAGGAAGAATAAAAGCCCTATTAATTCTATTTATTTGAAAAAAAATTTGTTCAGTAAAAGTATTAACACACAAATTATTTATGGATCCTTTTTTTCTCTTTTATATTTTTTTCTGTAAAGAAAATGAAAAAAAAAGAAGAAAAATCAAATATTCCTTCGGAAATTCTCAAGGTTGTACTTTTTTTGTTTTTTTCTTTCAATTATTCATGTTTGACAATGAATATGCGTTTGATCTGAACTTTAAACAACCTACCTACCTACCTAACTAACTAAATAACTAACATTGATTAGACTAAGATGGAAGGAAAAATCTTTTTTCTTTGTATGATTTGAAAATATAACATTCATTATTAGTAGTCAAGTTATTTATTTTATCTATGAAAACTATTTTACTGAATAAGTAAAGATGGATGATTACTGACAGTTGAATCCAGGATGTGTGTTTCGTCCCATTTGAGACTCATCAGCTGGATGCATCTGTATCTTATAGTTGATATTCATTTAAGGACCCGAATGCTTCCTAGATTCCACTGTTAGCCACTAATTATATGTGTTTAGATTGATTATGACAATATCGAGACAATTCGTATAGGATGTCTATATGACAATAAGATATTAATCAATTGCAGTCCTAAACATCAATGAAAAGATTCAAGTAAACAAAACATAATGGATTTAAAACTAGCATCTTCTCCTATCGATTGACTGATCAAGTAATTAAGATAATGCAATAGAAAGATTACAATGATAGATTACGTAATATGAATAATAACAATAGATTTAGTGAATGTAATAAAATGATTAAAATGATTAGTTATTGTAGCAAAAACATTTTAATCATCTTATTACATTCACCAAATCTATTATTGGGAAGCAAAACCCGACTCACACTTCCGTGTCGTGTCTCTTGGATAGTGGAACGGATGACCCATGAACTAACGTGAGCGGCAACCCAGGTGGTAGAGATCGGGTTAATCACCCACTCGACCGATACCTTCAGACCAATTATGAAATCCACAAAAAGTCACAGCACAATTATTCTTGGATGGAAAAACGACAAAAAATTGACGAAAGTGGTGCATGTAATATACGGGGGTTACTTCTTACGGCGCAAACTCCAACCAGTTGCAAAAACAGCTGTTCTAGCCCTGGTAATTGTGCCCTGCTTCGATGTGGCCTGTTTCTCGCTAGAAAGACTTACTAGGCTTCACCAACTTGTTTAGCTGGAAGGGGCAACCGCAAATCCATTGTTATTGTTCGTATTACGTAATATAGTATTGTAATCTTTCTAATACATTATCTTGGTTATTTTTTGTCTACATTTCCTCACGGAATTAGTACTTTAACAAAAAATGATAAAGTAACTGTTGTTATTATTACTGATGTTTACCCCATAATTTTCTGACAATGTCCTTTCCTATGACTTGCCTTTTTTATTTTACAGTTAATTATAATTATCCAATTCAGTTTATAAATTGGATTTATGTAATAGATGTCTAGTGATTACTGACTGGTTTGATTGTCAGGCTTCTAGGAATTGTCTAGTCCTTTTTACTTTTATTCACATATTTCAAAGTTTTCTCAGTGCAATATATAGTTATAGTTCATTGTGTATATCAATATAGAGATAAAGAAATGTTATGATATCTTGAAAGTTAATCAGTGTTTATTTAGCCATTACTAACCTCCTATACCATCATTATCTATATGTTCCTTGAATTTCTTCTTCTATGAACTCAAATCGATCATATTTTTGATCAACTATCGATAGATTGATTATATACAAGTTTGTAGTCCCTCTTCGATTATTTATCTGAATTTTGATCATTTTGTTATATGAACTGATTATTATTATTATTTAAATTGGATTAGTGTAGGTAACTTGGTTACACTTTATAATTAAATATCAAACCGAGCAAGGTTCAAAGTTAGCTACCAGTCCACAGAAAAGTATTGATGTGCACTGGTTGCACTTGTATAAGGCTATAAAAATTGCAGGCAATTTTTCTTGCAGCTTCTTAAATTATCCTGCTTATAAACATTAAATAGCTTGTATAAGTCGTTTAAACTCATTGCGGCCATTGGAAGAAAGACGTTTTGTGTGAATAAAACAGTCTGTGAAGTTGAGAGAACGTTAGTTAGTGACTAAAAAAGTGCTCTAAATGTTGGGTAGAGACATTTCAACTAGTCTGTTGCCCCGGCACTGCCAGTTATACTATCTCATGCTCCTTTAACCGTGAATACTGACTCATCTAAAAAATTAGGGGTCTGTAAATAAGTTCAATTTCTGAAGCTCAACAATTCATCCAGGTTGGACTTTAGACCGAAGACCATTTATCAAGAAAGAAAATGAACTTTTTGATAAGATGGAAAGAAAAGTCAATTTTCGACTGATTCACTCATTATGAGTTTTGTTCAACATTACTTCCGTTTCGACTCAATATGATGATTATTCAGTGTAGTAGTTGTTTTCTTTTCTCGTATGATATTTTATTCTATACAGTATACGATATTCTTGTATTCAATTGACATAGACTATGCTCAGTATATGATTTGTTATAACTGAGTATTTTTCATATTTATGACATCATCCTAGTTATTAATCAAAATGGGTATACAATCAATATATATATATATATATATATATATATATATATATATATATATATATATATATATATATATATATGAGTGTATTTTCTATTAGAATCGTCGTCATTGCGTTTTGGGGTTAATAAATCATTACTTATACCAGTTTTGTGTTTTTACTTTCGCGTCATGTGAATTGAAGAGGTCCCTCGTTTCGAGTATAAGTGATAAGCGTTTCCGACATAACAATCAGCGACGACCAGATACAAAAAGTAGCATTAAAAGAGCCAAGACAATAAGCATTCAAACGACAAGTTATAACACTTTTAGTCAGTAAGTTAACTTCACTGGTTGGAAAATTTTAGGTAACAAGCTCCCCATGAACAATCGCAACCAACTACTTGAGTGAGAAGATCAAGAGCAAACGGAAGATTTATTGGTTAAGTCCAATCGAGAATTACGTGTACGTCTATTAATATATATATATATATATATACATCCCTTAGAAAATTAAATTGTGTGAATCTCTATGAGTCCTAGTGGTGGTATTGAAGTTAACATCAGTCTGCATATAATAAAGTCCAGAGTGTTCTAGTACTGATTGGGTTATCTTCATCACTATTATGACGTTGATCTGACCATAAATATCAATAATGCAGTCAATCAACGAGAGCAGTTCTGCTGTATGTTTGTGAAACCTAACTTCTTCAAACTGAAAATTTTGGACAATTCCCAATATTCGTTCATCGATGGTTACAAATAATGTCTGTCATCCGTTGGCATCATCTTATTATTAATCCCAAGGTTCGGTCGTTTGTGTGTTGAATGAAGTGATAGTAATTCAACTGATGATATCAGTTTGAAACACAGGGTTCAGTGGTTAGAACATATCTTGAAGATATTATTTCATCGACTTTTATAGGGAGGATTATTCATCTACAATGCGATTGAATAGGAACAGTGGAAAGGTAGTCGATTCGATGACATATCATCAGTATATTTTCTTATCCCTTAGTTGATATTCTACTAATTATCCAAATCATTGACTTGGAATATTATTTTAGACATTAACTTGGAATAGAAACTGATGACAAATCTATAATTATTCATTATAAAAGTGAGTTTACTTCCTTTAACTGAAAGTAATCTTTCTAGGTGGGATTTTTTTAAGTGAACAGTATCATTTTTTAAAATCATATATTAATCACATATTAATTTCACTCCCCTTGCTATCTCTGTCACTCTCTCTCTCTCTCACTTCATTTTCTTTGTAATAACATTACTCTAGTTGTGGTGGGGTTTTTTGTTGGCGCCCTACCGTAACAAAATTCCTGTCTACTATAAATACATCATTAGAAATACGTTTAAATATTTCATTTTCTTGTATAAAATGAAGATTGATCAATTCATTGTAAAATCTCAGCATGTTAATAATTCACCAAAGGAAATAGTTACTTAGTTTTAGGAAAAAGTAAATTAATTATTCTACTTGGTAACCAATAAGAAATGAGTATATACCATAGAATCTAATCAATAAATTTATTAAATATTATGATTAATAATCTTTACTCTTTGTAGTTAAGGAGTCATTATGAATTGTTGATGGTATATTATTTCAATTGTTGTAATCTATTATTATGAATAAAGTAATGAGGTATTCATGGGATCACTACTAAGCCATAATTTGGCTAATATCTTAGTGAGTAATCTTGAATAAACGAAACTTAAACAAGAAATCGAAGATATGGTATTCTACTGAAAGTATTCTGATAATACATTTACTATTAACGGTATGGTGTGTGCTACTGATATCGACAGATATAAGTAGTATGTATCACTAATCGTAAGTGGAATGACTAGTGGTAGAAAGTTAAGAGGATTGAAAAGAAGAGAACAAGAACATAGAGTGATTAGTGTGCAAACAAAGGAATAATCAAGTTTGAGACAATTGATTGACATTTTACCAATGAATTATTTACTGTATGATTTTCAAATTTTACTGGGATTCTGTAATTTTGTATTTAAATACATTTGCTTGCCCACAATTGTGTTCTCGTTCACTATATTGTTAATAATATGAACCATGCCTCACAGTTGTTCTACCAATTTCATGAAGTGGATGTTAACATCAAATTCACGATGGGATATGAACACAGTATAATCAATTTAAGAATTTATATATGAAAATAGAACGCAGGAACGGTGGAACAATCTAGATCATATTCAGAAAAGAAATATAGATCAGGGAATACTTAAATCATAATAGTTTATGTCATGTTAGTTACGAATATTGTTTAGTCGAAACCCTGTGTAATAGGACTAGAAAGTTGTGTTCAACCGATAAAATACAACAAGAAATACCATACATTGAAAAGTGCCTTATAACGAACGAATATTCCAAATGATTATGAAAAATTTCAAAAATCAAATGTTAACCGAAAACCTGTCTTCGAAGGTGAAGAGATTTCAGGCATGACCGATAAAAGGATTAAATCAGAGCTAAATATAAGCTTTTATCCAGTTCAACTATTTTCGGTGTATAACATCAGATGTTCCTTACACTAGCTAAATGTGAATCAATACCGTTCTGAGATCACCTTTATATTGATTTGTGAATTCGCAAGTAATTGTGAATATAAATACATAGGAAGGACTGAAAAGATGACATCTACAAGGTTTTCAGAATATATTCCATGTAAGTTCTGTCAGAAAAGAAGTAAACTATTTGCAAGTGCGATCATTAAACATTTAATGAACAGTGAACACAACATGGAGGTCTAAAGAGCATTCAAAGTAATTCACAGGCAGTATACATCATTTTTGCTTCGTCTTTTAAAGGCCAGCTCCATGAAGTGCTTTCAGTCTGACTTTTGCGTACAGAAAATAATTGTGGTAAACCTCTCATTGGCATGGCAAGGTGGTTATATTATGTTAACGTTTGTTAGTTACATTATCTCTTAATGATGGTTTATAGCTTAAAGTAAAAAATCCCACTGACATTCACTCAAGCCCTTAATTTTAATATTATGTTAAACAGGTGCTTTGATTATCGTTCATTTTCACAGTTGACTTCACGAGTCCATCTAAGCTAGACCACCATTGAAAACCTGGAACCACTGGACGGCCGTTTTGTCCTAGTACGGGACTCCTTAACAGTCAGCATCCACGATCCCTCACTCCAGACTGGAAACCGGGAACTTCGGTCTCGCGCGCTAACGCCTAACCTCTGGACCACCAAAGGGGGTTCTGACGGTGTCAGTGTCTGGCTTCAATCGATCCATAATCTTTCACAACCCTTCATACATTATCTAGAGTAGATAACTGTCTCATACCCAGCACATATTGGACTTCACTGGTCGACTCATGAATTCAACTATTAAAATTACTACAATCTCCACAAATCCCTATTCTGATAATTGTAAAATAATTTCGTAACATCCATTCAAAAGTAAAGAATTTCTATTCTTATAAAGAATGTATGGGAATAATAGAATTTTCATAGTTTAAATTACGAACTAATCTAAGCTAGACCATCTATGAAAATCAGGAAGTATTGAACAGTTGTTTCGTTCTAGCATGAGATTCCTCAACACTGTACATTCATGATCCCGTAAATGGGAATTGTTCCCATATTGCTTTTACATGAATCATTTCAAATTTATCATGTCCTTTCGTATTAATTCGTTATTTATTCATCATGAGTTACATTAGATTTGTGTAACATCACAAAGAATTAAATACGTGGAAAGAAATAATTCATCATTGTAACGGTAAATTTGTTTCGTTATTTTGTTATTTTCTAATTCAGTTCAATCCCCTCTTTCTCTCTCCCTTACAATCATGATCATTTGAGACTTAATATTTTACAAAGTGATCAACTACCTAATTAATTACCTTTCTGTAAAACTATAGTGATAGCTAACTTATTTATTTATTTACTTACTTACTTACTTACGCCTGTTACTCCTCGTGAATGATCATAGGCCGCTCACCAGCGTTCTCCATTCAACCCTATAGTGATAGCTAGATAATAGCTAGCAGTAAAATCTTAGGTTGTATGTTTTGTACTATTTCGGACTAATCAACCAAATGTATAAGCCAGATTCTGATGTCAGTAACCAGACTGAAATTTTTATAGAAAGTAGAATAAGATGCTTATATCTGAATTCCACTACTGGCCACTATCTAACTTTAATAAAAACTTATGACGAAATGGTAATATCGATGAAATTCATCCAGGAAGCACAGATTTCAATGGATACTGATCTATCAGTATGGGGATTTTGAAAATTGTTGAGTTCTACTGAAATCACGAACCGACTTAAGTTAGGCAACTATTGAAAACCTGTAAGTATTGGAAAAATGTTTCGTCTTAGTATGATACCGCTCAGCACCACTGGACCTAGATACATTAGTTTAGGTGTTAAGCGTTTGTGGGCGAGGCCAAAAGTTCTGGATTCGATTCATAGTCGTATATACGTAAGTATCCTTTGCTGAGGAGTACCTTATTAGGACGAAACGGCCATCCACTGTTTCTAGACTTCCAATGATGATTTAACTTAGATCAATCCGTGATCTCAGTAAGATACTGATTTATTGGAGTCTTCAACCTCAACCGTGGGAAAATAGAAATCATTTCAAATGCATATCATTAACGTTATTAAGTGTTTCCTTATTAATAGTTATATTTTATTGAATTTATAGAATTTAATAACGATTCTATTAATTGGATGGTAGCAATCGACAAGACTGTCAGTACCTGTATTTTGTTCTGTATATAACGCTCATCATCTGTGTTCATCTGAAACCATGACGTAACATTTGCTCTCACTCTCTCTTTCTTGCTCTCTTTAAAGATATGAAATATGATTACTTACTGTTACGCTATAAAACCTAGCTAGATATGTCCGCATATGAAGCTTGTTAGTTAGGTAGATTCTTATGAATACTATGCATTACAAAAGAATGATCTAACACATGATTAAGGTCATCTTTACTCATTTTACACTACAATAATTATAATATAATGAATTGTAAGTACAAAGTTTATTTCATTCACTTAATTTTCAGAATGTGTTTTTTTCATAGATTTAACCACGAACTGATCTTAGCTAGATCATCATTGAAAACCTGAAAGCATTGGATGACCGTTCCTACATTGGGCGATCACAAACTTGAGTGGTGTTTTTTCCCTCACAAATATTACGGTGACGATTATTTTTATCCATCGAAAATAAGCAACGACATTTACGTCCCTCGCGACTAAATTAAGGTTGACCAGACAATTATACTAATTTTAAGCAAAAATTGATGGTGGCTAGCAGCGGAATACAGGACGCGCGTTTCGTCTTATTTGGGACTCTTCAGCTGGATGTATCTGCATCCTAGAGTCGATGTGTACTCAGGAACTCGAACACAGTATCATTCACTTCAAATACCATCACGTTATCCACTTAGATACTGAGCCCTGATAGCCACTAGTTTGTGCAATGGGGTGAAGTTTAATTCATCTTTATACTGGTTGCTTGAATCTTCCCATTGATGTTTGGAAATTAGATTGATCAGTTTCCAGCTGACGAGTTTCAAATAGGACGAAACGCGTGTCCTAGATTCCACTATTAGTCACCATCCATCGTTGCTTAGAATGATTGTAAGTTAAGGCAATATCGAGGTAATTCTTACAGGTTGCATATATGCCAATAAGAGACTGATCAATTACAGTCCTAAACACCAATAGGACGATTCAAACAAACAATACAAAATTTATTATACTAATTATTTCCACTTATTTTTCTTCATCTGCCTTTCCGGTATATTCACTACTGTCTAATTATTTGAATACTTCTTGGAACTTATTTTGTTACCTTTTAAATGAATGTCTGTTTTCGCAAGTCTTTAATTTACATCCTATTATGAAACAATAATGATTCATGTACGGATTATTCTTATCACAACTAGTACACTTGTCATTACACTATCAATTTACAGTTTTTACCTATTATGTTTAGTTATGTAGTCTTTTTTATTGCTATCATTGCCCTATCAATTCTCTTGATTGATTGAATAATTTTATTTTATTTCAACCATGAAATGATCTTAGTTAGACAACAATTAAGAACCAGGAAGCATTGAATAGTTGCTTAGTATTAGAATGGGACACTTCAACAACATACATCCATGACCCTGTAAATAATATTGAACTTAGGAACGTATTGACCACGGTGCCGGTATCCAATGGTATACATGTCTAACTTTAACCAGTTCATAATATCGCATGACTATCTTGCATTGCTTGTAATGAATAACTATCTGATATCAGACACAAATTGAACTCTATTAGTCACAATTTCATATGTGTATAAATATTTCTGCTTAATGAGAGTAAAGCTCAATGAATACCTTATTAAAAACAATGTTTGTCCAATTGTACATGTATTGTTTTAGTTTCAAATTTATTTTTAGAAACTAACCAAGAAGTATATAACAAGATTTCGAAATAATAATAATAATAAGGCTGAATTTATTTAAAATATGAAGTTTTATTCTTTCAATTGAATAACAAAAAGGGGTTAGATTAATATCTTTCAAACTAAATAGCTATGTAAAACAATTGTCAATCTATTATTCATGAATAAACAATGGTTAGTTAATAAATGAAATTGGTATCTACTCCATACATTAATATAAGTAATATCTTTTTTCTAAAACATAAACAAATAAAAAGGGGTTTTGTGTTTATAGTTGGATTTCTGAGTCAATTGAAACTAGACCATCATGGAAACTTGAAAACACTGAACTTGATGTATGACTAGTAATGTTATCCAGGAAATATATTTCATTCTATTTATAACAGACTAATCAACTGGATATAACTTCATTCTAGTGTTGATGTTCACATTAAAACTTGAATTCAATACCTTAGACGTTAAATGTTCAATAGTTTTTTCACACTAGACTATATCATTTCACATAATTACTAACTTATTAGATCAATTTTGAGTGTATTAAGAAGTAATTTGTTATTTCCACGATAAATTTGCTTAGAATGATTACATTTGACAACAGACATTATTTGAATAAGAATAAGAAAAAGATAATTCAGTGAAGAGAATTTTCTTTCCGACGAAATCATTTATTCAAGCTGTACATTCGTATTTATAGTTATATGGATAATATATGTCTATAGAAAGATATAGAAAAGATTACATCATAAATTGATTCGAGACTTAATATCAAATGAGGTTACGCAATAATCAAGGGGTAGTGAAGGAATACAAGAAAGAAAATAATTGATGGGTCAGATAATTGTTCAGTTGATAGGTATGAAGAAAAAACGACAAACATAACTGGCATAATAATAATAAACTGAATAATAATCAAGCAAACTTTTCCATGGTGGTCTAGCTTCAAATGACTCATGATCTCAACTATTGAAACTTCTATAAGGTAATAATAATAAGTGATTAGAGTTTAAAATTGCGAATCGATACTTTACATACTGCTAAGGCATTGGTAATTCACGAACTCAAGCTCGAACTTTGCGTGTAGAAACGATTTTTCCAACCTGTCATCCCTCCTTCACCCTAATTAGTATGTTTCGTGTTTTTCTCCTTCTACACTTTTATTTGATTATAATTGATTTTTTTTTAATTACTATTTTGCATTTTAACTACTAATCAGTTATTATTATTATCTTATACAAGTTTGCTTCATTGTTATTCAGTTCATTATTATTATTATGCCATCTATGTTTGTCGTTTCTTCTTTATATCTTTACCCCTTGATTAGTACATAACCTCATTTGATATTTAGTCTCTAATGTAATCTTTCCTATCCTGCTATATTATCCACATACGAATGCACAGCTTAAGTAAATGATTTCGTCGAAAAGAACATTTTCTTGGCCGAATTCTCTTTTTCTTAGAAAAATTAATTTTTTACGATGAAAAAAAAGGGATGAATGATACCATTTGAATTTCCATGATAACTAATACCTTTTTTGAAAATAAAGAAAAAATCTATCATTTATGGTCAGATGTTATTAGTAAATCATTTCACCATATGTTGAATTTTTTTTCGAATACATTTAATATAAACAAACTTGTAATGATTTTTAACTGATTATTCCATTTTATTTTTCTATTGAGATCATGAACCGATCAATGTTAATCCATAATTGAAAACTTGGAAATACTGAATGACCATCTCGTCCTAGTATGGAACTGTCCAGGATTCGTGCGGTACTCGAAACCAGAACTTTCAATCATTACACATGAATGCTTAACCTCTAGACCATTGATCTGGAATCAAACAATGTTAATGTCTAACTCTAACTAGTCTATGATATTGCACCCTATACTGATAAGGATTCAATCTAAAAACATAATACGACCGACTAATAAATGTATTCATTACATGTATATGTGTACAATATTATAAGTTGTTATAAGTTTGAAAGTGAACTAGTTACAAATGAAAAATCTTTTTTACTGAAATATTTATAGACTATAGTCGTTATAAATTAACTTCATCTTGGGTAATATTAAAAACTAAAGAGTATTGAATAGTTATTTTATCATAACACTGAGCTCCTCTATAGTACAATCTCAAAAGGAATCAAATGCCTAAATTTCATGACTTATATAGAATAATTAAGTATTAAAACTGTTTGAGATATAAAACAACGAATATATAATAGCATTACTGATGACTGTTTCGCTCCAAATATATATATATATATATATATATATATATATATATATATATATATATATATATATATATATATATATATATATAATCTATCAATTATGATTTCTTACTAGGAATTCGTAAATGTCTTGATTATTTAGTGAAATAGTTTATCAATGTGTTAAATATGTGACAAAAAACTAATTAGCATTTATTACAGTGTAAGAAAAAAAAAGCAAATAACAACTATTGCTCACTTTTGTCATCCATCTAGCTTCTTCAGAATCAAATATAATATATGGTGAATCAACACGTACTAAACGTTTATTTGGGAATTGATTATGAAAATCTCTTGTATCTAATGGTCCACTAGCTTCTAAATTACTTTCTAATTGTTTTGGTTGATATTCACCTGGTACAAATACATGAGAACGTGTACGTATTGGTGTACGATAAAACATTGATGATTTCATACATCCTTGAAGAATATTCACAGTATAAATTATTAGTAAAATTATTAATAATAAACAATGTGATTGATACATAATTTAAATGTTATTGCATTATGATATAACAATACTATCCAATGAAATATTCTTTATTTCTTTTCATAATTAAATATACCGATTGATAATGAATCCAAGACTATGGGGTTATGTAATTATATTGTATACAATAGAATAATTAAGTGGATTGTCATCGAAATGAACATTATCGATGAATAACAAAAAAAAGTCAAAATGAATTATTGAAAACACACAAACTAAATACTGTATGTGTATTTGTTTAGATATGTCAAGTTTCTCTCTATATAATTCATTTGCGTGGGTACATTTCGAAAAAGAAAGATATTTTTAATCATCATTTTCAATTCACTTATATCATTGTAATTTTGTCTCTCAAACAGTATGTTAGTGAATATCATAGTTAACACAATGTAGGCTACCATTCATTGTATATATAATACTGATATATTGTATCTATTAGTTAATCACAGTAGGGTTGTTTTTTTTTCTTCTTCTGTTAGCTATGCCAGTGATGACATAATTTCTCAGATAATTTTCTAAAATCCATACTATTTTAACAAAGTATGTTTATGTGTAGATAATGTTTACCTCATTGTGAGGTTAACACTTTTAGCGTATAAAAGCGTCATGATACATATGAAGTAGAATATTTATGTTGCCACCTACATCCTCTTATATGGAATAGATACACATCATAGATCTATTTTATAAAAATGAACTGCCCCCCTTATCTCTCATGAATATGATTGGCTGAATTTTCCATACGGCCAGTTATAAATTAACCAATCATATCTGAAATGTATCGTCAATTGAAAGGGTTAGAATGTTCAAAATAACGAGTAGGTGTATTTACTGAACGCAGATAGACATACACTCTAAGTGACATCCAAAAATTTTTTTGAATTTCTATGACACAAAATGGGTCAATGGCTAGTTAATGTTTTACCAAAGTACGTAATCATAAGCTAACTAGAAAAAACTTACATAATACTGAATGGGTTCATAGTCGATTTTACTTGTTAAGGAAAGTGTAAAAATTCTTTTTTTCTAGAAAAAAAAAGCCAGAATAAAATGAAAAATCAAAATTTCAGTTAATGTACATTATGCTATTCGTTTTTTTTTTTGAAAAACGAATTAGTTATCTACCTTAAAACTCTATACATCATACAGATGTCAAAGTATACTTATTTTAAAAAACTAATGACTATTGGTTTATAATAACACTTAGGGAAAGTTTCCTTGGTTTAATTTAGATTTAATGTAACTTTACCATGTTTCACTACTATTTAGTTTGTCCTTATTTTAATCATACACTATTAAAATTATTCCAATGAACAGACAAGAATGAAACTAAATAAAAATCACTTACCATTGGTTTTACCGAACATGATTTTTAGAAATAAGATTATATTTACACATATTACTTCTGAGGAGTCCCGCAATAGGACGAAACGGCCGTCCAGTGCTTCCAGATTTTCCATGGTGGTCTAGCTTCAACTGACTCGTGATTTTAACCATTGAAATTAATGCAATCTCCACAAAACCCACCTCATATTACTATCATAATCACTTAAATGGGTTCGAACTTACCCATATCTCATAGAAATTGTAAAAAAAGGGGAGTCCCATACTAGGACGAAACGGTTGTCCAGTGCTTCCAGGTTTTCCATGGTGGTCTAGCTTCAATTAACTCATGATCTGAATCAGAGAAATCCAATTGTCAAAAATGTACAGAATAATTCATTATAATCCTATGGTGAATAATGGATTTCAAATTGTCTGTAAATACTCAAAATATTAACTTTGCTAACTAAACATTATAGTAACCAACGTAACATGGGCAAAAAATGAGAGTCTTTTATGTTAAATGCTTTATATATCATGTTAGAATGGTATTGATTTAAGTCTGAGATAAACATACAAATGATTATGATCTACATGTGAAACTTATAATATTTTTCTTTCAAGGAACAGATTATGATTGAAGAAATAATCAATAATAATGAACAGAGATAAACATTTAAATGACGAATTTGTAAAAGTTTATATCGTTCTGTTGTGTATTGTGAAGGGTTGCAATTAATCAGTTTCTTTCAGTATTGATATGTCATCAACCCACTGATTGGATAGTAGTTAGCAGTGGAATCTAGAATTCCGGTTAATTCTACTTCGAAGTTATCTAAATGAATCTGCTACACTCCAATGTTGATGTTCATATTAAGATATTAACATAGAATCTTTCAACCTCAAAATCAACTCATTACCATTTGTATTACTGAATTCAGATGGCTACTAACGAAAAATACCGAATTCAAGTATCAACCTGAAAATTAACCCTAAGATTTGCCAAATCTTTTAATCTGAAGAATCTTATATAGGATGACACAAGGATCTCAAATTGCTTTTCTAGTTACTAGGGCACTTAAAAAGACAAGACTATCTACTATATTTTAGATGCCTATCCCAAATCTCTTCGCTGATAATATCCGGTAAATTTTTAATCTGATAAAAAATTCAGGCTAATGTTCGTAAAACATCAAAATAAAATCGTATTATTGAAAGTTTAGAGGTAAAGGTCTCATGATAATAAAGAGGAATGAAATTGTGAAAAGTAGGATACGAAACTAGTTACTTTGTTCAACCTCTTGATTGTACTAATGAAAATTAATGTGTTTTGAAGAGAAATAAGAATTTTCCTCAAGAACTATTATTATTAATATTATTATTAATAAGGGTAATTAACACTTAATATATGGTAGAGTGATAACTTATTACTTCGTAAAACATACTTAATTCTGTTGATCTGAAAAATGTGATGTATTTGCGCTATACATTTCAAACAATCTGGTCACACATATACTTATCAGCACCCTTAAATGCCCTGGTACGGCCGAGAGTGAGGAGAGTCCGCTCTCCCTCTCCAAATGCTCTCACATGGCCACGCGTATATTGCTTCTGCAAGGGAAGTCCTACTCACTGAACTCTCGTGGCGGGGGTGTTGGTTCACAAAATTGAGAGGACGAAAAGCGAATATCCGGTGCTTCAACCTGGTTGGTGGACATGGAGAGTTTAACTAGGGGAGTTGGAAAACCCTGATTCCAAACCAATGGTGCACATGGGTTCCAGTATCCTGAAGGAACAAATGGCGTATGAACCAATCGTTGGTCACTGACTATCATGGGACTGCATCTTCTTACTTTGCTCCACTGCCTTGTGGCTCAGACCTTCATGTCGGAGGCTCCGTGTGTGGCCCCCTAAGAAAACCATCTGCTTCGGTTTCGGCACCCGGACAGTATCACAGCCCTCACACATATCAAATGAGATTTGTGTGGCGCATATGTATTTGGTACCTTCTTTTACCAATATCTATGTGTTAAAATAAATAATTACTTATCAGGGCATTTTATATGAAAATTAATAAAGGTCCATTAAATGAAAGTTCAAGTAAAAAGTAATAAAGGGGAGAGAAACAATTTTACATCATATAGAAAGAATAAGAAATTGTCGCATTATCCTAAGCCATAGAATGACTTAAAAATTACCAAGGTAAATTCAAGGTAACGACAAATTGTTTTTGTTCTATCGAAATTTATAAAAGGGACTAATTGTTTTAAATACTTAATTCTACTCTGTAAATGAAATAGAATTTCATTATACTTTCTTATATGACAAGTCGATTCTATTCGTTGTTTCCTGTTATTTTACAACGGTTATTCTTGACCAAATTTATTTCTTCTACATATTCATTGTATTTAGTAAAATATTGGATGAATATGAAAGTTTCAACCGTAAAATGGTTGGACACTAGAACTAGATAATGTTGAATTTTATAGTTCCTACATCAAGGACTGGATCATTTAAAATTAGAAAGTACTAAACATCTGTTCATTCATAGAATCAAACAACTGGATGCCAACAACTGAATGCTCCCCACGAGACGCAAAATTTCTGGGTTTGATTTCCTGTGATAGGATTGTAGATGAAGATTTCTAAAGAGTCCTCTATTCAATGAGAATAGTTGTCCATTACTTCCTTGGTTTTTATAGGTTCTTTAACTAAAGTCAGTTAGTGGTACGAATTGGAAGAACAGTCACTGGTAGACAAATTTATTGTTTAAGCAACATACTTTTAATGCATTGTATTATTGAACAATTTTCAAACCAACAATTCCTTAAATGGGATTTATTTACCTCACGGAAAAAAATTCGATCTCAGATTAAATATAAACGATTCTAAACTATTAATAAATTTTTAACATTATTTTCGCAATTATTCTTAACTGTTTTGTCATCATCATCTTACAATGAAGTCTTGGTATCAGTTATTTAAACAAGGAAAAAGACAGCTGCTTAAATTTTAAAATGAATGAAAACTAATATGAAAACTCCTATAAGCATTAATTATAATTAATCAGGTGTTTTAAAACAGTAATTTCTTTTAGAGTCCATAAATCCTATGCTAATTGATTGACTGTTAACGATTGGGGTTATCCACATGTAAATTAAAAAGAAAAAAACTATCCACAATCTCACGGACTAATCAAATTTATGCATTGATAGAAGGATTTGTCATCTTCACCATCTTTGTAAGTCATGATAATTAGCATGCTTGACAGTAAAACGATAGTATACAAATGAATAATAGTTGGGAACAAGGTTTTTAGGTATTTTAACAACATTCAAATATCTCATAATGAAAAGTAGAAATAGCTATGGATACCGATGAAAACATTTAAAATGATAACACAAAACTATTTTTGTTGTTGCGAAAATCGATTGAAAATGACAGTGTTAAACGTATCGGATCTTCAGTCCTATCCCTGGAGGTTGTACATAGTAGGTGAATCGATATTATCTCCAAATCGTAGACACATAACCTTAAAACAAACCTTAATCTATTAGGATTACATTTCCCTGGAAAGTGAAATCCACTCATTCATATTGTAGTAGAGTAGTCTTTTTAACGTTTATCAGTTCGTCGTTAAAACTCTAACATTTAATGCTTATCCCTAACTAAGAACAATGTAAGGAATCTTAAAAATGTATTCCTGCCCATTCAAGAGTTCAAGGAGATGAAAAATCTTTATTCATAAGAATGATTTTGCATAAATCACTGTTCTTCTTGATTTATAGACAGAATTTTCTGTAGAGAGCTTTAATAGATTTGCTAATTTTATAAAAAGATATGTTAATCTTCTATAGTATTATTGTTTTATTTTCCACCAACTATCCACTTACTAAGGTTGTGTTTGTGGTCGGCTAATAACCGGCTGAAAATAGTATTTTTCAAATTCATATTTACTTAAAGATTTTTGTTATTATCTGACGGGCTATTGTCAGCCTTAGTTTGCCAATTTTGTTACGTTATTCAACGTTATTAGTTGTTACAATATAAATAGGCTTATCCCACATTAGTGTTCGACTTTTTGTTCAGAATATCAATCTATCCTGAAAGTTCCGTCTTATCTATCCCAAATCAACCTATGGATTATTAACACCAGTGTTGTTTTATGACAGTGACCGTTCTATCGAATCTCAAACGGTCGATCACTTTAGGTTCAAATCACATAATACAATAAGATGAAAAAAGTTCCCCAGCATTTTCTCATTTTCAATTAATTAATTTTTGACTAATATGGCCAACAAATTTCTACTTTTATTTATAAAGATAAATAAATGAATCAAATATTTCATTTGTATTGTTTGTTTGAATCTTCACATTGATATTGACGACTATAATTGATCTATCTCTTTTTGGTATGTGTACGCCCAGTGTGAACTGCCTCGATATTTGAATTACATCATTTAGCTGACGAGTCCCAAACAGTACAAAACGCGCCTTACGAATTCTATTACTAACAACTACCATCCATCTCTGCCTATAATTAATCATAGACTTTATATACAAAAATGGATAGTGGCTAGCAATGGAATTCAAGACACGCGTTTCGTCCTATGTGGGACTCGTCATCACCCGGATGTACATGCATCCCATACACCAACAAGAGATTGATCAAATGTAGGCCTAAACAACAACAGGAAAGATATAAGCAAATAACACCAAGTGAATTCATTAAAGAGTTTAATTGAAAAAGAAATTGAAAATTAAACAGAAAACAAAATAATCGTACATTATATTTTAGTGATTACAATATTCAATCATATTTCAATTTTGTTTGCTTCAATTCATAACCTTGTTTATTTAAAATTTGTTATTGTTCAATTAGTTACTTGACGTGTGTGTGTAAGTGCGTGTATGTGCGTATTTGTGTGTATATTTATTACCTTTGTTCATTTGTATGTATCTTAGTTCTTTTACAATATATAACTTCAATGGGTAAACACATACTGACAAATATAAATAATGAGAGACTGACAGAAGATAAATATTATTCAAATAGTGATATACATAGGGGGAGAGAGACTAATACAAAATAAAAAAAATTACATAACATTGTTACGATTTTGATTGAAATTACAAAATTTAAAAAAAAACGGTTTTAAATTACACCCTCATTGATGTATGTATAAATAAATTTTTATTTGATTTGTTTAAACCCACCACATTCAACTGTAATAACACGCACACATACACACGCACTGAAAGTTAACGTACACGCACACACACATGCACATGTTCATGTACACAGACAAACATCTAACCATTTATCATTAAAGTTTAAAATATTTTTTTATATAAATTTTATTAATTTATAGTTTAATTTAAGTTATTTGATCCAGTCGCCCCTTAAAAAACCAGACTCAATAAAAGGTAAATTTATCATCAGTGTTTACTATCCATCATTCGGCTCTAAGATGATAATCAGCGCCAAAAAAGAGATTACTAGTCAGAACCACCACACCCTCATTTTAAAATTTTGTTGATTTACATTTAACCACTTAGTAATCATAATAATGTTGTTCCTATTTTTTTCTAATTGTTACCGTTCACTGGTGTAGCTTTTTTTCGAATTGTATTTTTACAATTAATATTGTGAATTGACCTAATTAGGCTAGAGTTGTGATTGTTGAGTTTAGATTGATTTCCAGAGTGGAACAATTTTAGACCACCATTGAAAACTAAGCAGTACTAGAAGGTCATTTCATCCTAATATAGGACTCCTCAATGGTGCGAATCCATGATCCCACATAAGAGACCTTCGGTCTCACTTGTGGAAATGACTTTAGTTAGACGACATCTGAAAAGTAGAAAGTACTAAAGCACAGTTAATTTGTCTTAGTATTAGATTCATCAATGGCAGAGGGCATATACAATACGACAAAGAATTAGATCTAGAATTTTCAAGTCTCCTAGTGAACACAAAGTGAATTAATGTCAATAGTTCACCATTCTGAATTTAACCAATTTGTAATACGGCGCAATTTTTTTACCTCACTCTGGATAGGACCTAACTCTATTAGTTACCATCATCTCTGGACTATCGGTATTATGATTTAATATATGATCATTCGGATAATAATAAAATTGATAATAATAATAATAATAATAATAATAATAATAATAATAGAAACAACAGTCGAGTATTTTCAAGTCAGCGAATTGTTAATCGTAGACTTCATATCCTGACATTTCTGACAGTTTGTCCTTGATTTATTTTCGTGGATCAATGTTTAAATTTTCAGTAATCTTTAATCCTTAAAATAGATTATTGGATATATAATATTATTAACACATTTAGATTATTCTAGAGTAATCAGGTGGAACGCATTCGAAATATCACACCTCTATTTTTGATTGTTCTATTTTCTTTATTTTCATAACTTTTACTTTTAAACATAAGTGTATCAATTTTAATAGTTGAGATTATGTGTCAATTGAAGCTAGACGACCACAAAAAACCTGGAAGTACTGGACAGCCGTTTCGTCCTACTACGTGACTCTTCAGGAGTGTACATCCACAATCCCACCTCGCAAGATTCGAAACCAGGACCTATCAGTCTCATGAGCGAGTTGCGTTTACACTGCTGAGAAGTCTTACAGTAGGACGAAACAGCCCATTCAGTGTTTCCATGTTTTCCATAGTGGTCTAGCTTCAATTGATTCATCATCTCAACTATTAAAACTACTATAATTCCATGTACTCACTATTTTGTCAGTTTTATTTTACTCCTGCTATTTTTCTTTTTGAGATTTGATTACACAACGTACTCTTTATCTTTCCTTTTCAACATCACCATTATTCAACATATAAATGTATCATTAAGGCTGAATACAAATTTACCAACGATTGGACATTACATATAAAGTGTAAAATGAGAAAAAGAATGAAACAGTGTATATATTTTTTTATAATAATTTGTATCGTGCTTTGTTATTGTACACAAATAATCTTGTTACAGATTGTTAATTTCATTGAAGTTATATAAACAAAATTATAGTTGACCAATTATTTTAATAAAGAACTAAATAGATATTTCGTAATTGATTCAATAGAGAGAGAGATATGTATTACATTCAAGAATATCAGATAATTCAATGAGAGTTGAATGACGTGGTGCATGGGGGGGCGGGCGGGAGGGTGGTACATTAAAAAAAAACTATGTATAAATTCATTCATTCAGGCAAATAAAAAAGGGGGACATTTTTAAATGTTTATTTCTACTTACTTCTTGTATTCTAATGCACAGAAATAAAAATTTCAAAAAAAATTGTGTTACATTGAAAAAACAAACAAACAAATGAGACAATGAAGTGAAACTTTATTTAACAAAAACACAACGGTTCTGAATGATTATAGTAATAACTACTATTATTATTATTCTTAATTGAACAAAGGTTAATTTCTTGATATAATTCTATCCTTTATTCAGTAACCATTTGTTTATTTAAAATGTAAACATGGATATGTATCCGTAGTTTGAAATTATGTAAATGTAACATCATGGTTCCAGTGTGATTTGAACTTTGATCTACATCAATTTGGAATGGAGTTTTGGACGAAGTTATAAGTACATTATTTATAAATTGTATATCTGTTGTTTACGAAATTTAGAGGACGAAAAGCGAATGTCCGGCGCTGTAACCGTGTTGGTGGACATGAACAGTCCAATTAGGGGAGTTGGAAAACCCTGATTCCAAACCAAAGGTGTACATGGGTTCCAGCATCCTGAGGAAACAAATGGCACATGAACCAATCATTGGCCACTGGCTATCATGGGACTGCATCTCTTTACGATACTCCACTGCCTTGTGGATCAGACCTTTATGTTGAAGGCTCCGGATGTGGTCCCCTAAGAAAACTACTTACTTCAGTTTTGGCACCCGGACAGTATCATAGCCCTCACACATGAAATGAGATTTGTGTGGCGCATATGTATTTGGTGCCTCCTTGTACCTATATCTATTTGTTAAAATAAATAAATACCTGTATCCTAAATACAATAAATCATCTTTATTTATGGTCAGACTGCTACTTCATTCTTTGTATGTTAGTCTAGTTGTAGATACTAAAGTACATTTTGGATAGATATCGGATACTTTTATTGTATACATTACATTGAATACAATTCAACTTATTCTACTTAAATATACTGTTCATTTTTTTAGTCTGAAGATCATGCGGTTCACTTTGTTGAGTAGATACTTTATCAAAATTGTCCGATAGTCTATTTTAATATACGGTATGTAAATATGTTAACTAAATTCCTTTTCAGTCTGAAATCAAGGTTTTGTGCTTTCTGAGTATTTCCTGTTTATCTAATAGAAATAAGCTTCATTTTTATGGGTTTTTTTAAAGATGGATTTTAGTTAAGCAACCATTGAAGTCCAAGAATCACTAACCAACCAATCTCAGTAGCAGTGCTCATTCACCACCCCACCGGGGATTCAACCCAAAAGTCCCCCCCAAGTAGTTAACTCTTATGCTCCTGATTTGTCATTCAGGGGTTTATATGTCTATGTTTAATTAATTGGTGACATTACGCGACTGTCACCAATTTGGTGTAGTAGACAATTGTATCAAATGCTAAAACGCTATTATATTTACGCAACAAAATGTGTGTAAATAATCAGATCGTGAAGAATGTAACCACAACAAAGTAAAGAATGATAAATCAATACTGGGTATAAGTAAATTTATTGAAAACCCCTGTTAAGACATTTGAATGACCACTTGGTTATGTGATGGTAAATTTTGTAATACTTTACATAATCAAAATACTTGGTTTGTTCTCAGAAGATATCAGACCATTGTGATTATTATTATTATTATTGTTAGTAGTAGTAGTAGTAGTAGTAGTAGTAGTATTTCGGACTGAAACCATTGCTATGACGACTTGTTCAACACATTTACGCAAACTATTTTCCACTTAGGCAGATAGTTCAGTAAATCTTGTTTTAAATTTATTTAGTGTGAATATATGTGAATATTCACGTTCTATTAAAAAAAGCTTGTAAATCACTGTGGCATTGAACACTAGACTATAGACAAGATATGATATTCCAGTTTTGATATATTATCAACCTAATTTATCGTTTAAAACAGAAACAGAGTTTGAATCTACTGAAAATCATACGGTACTGAGTTCGAGTCCCAGGTGGACATCAACTCTGAGATGCAGGTGCATCAAGCTGACGAGTCCCAAATAGGACGAAACTCGCTTCCTGGATTCCACTGCTAACCACTATCCATCTTTGCTTATAATGACTGGAAATCATACAGTCTACATTTTATAATGGATAAACAAAAATCGACCGTATCTACAATTAAACTAGTAGAAAATATTTGTATTCAAAGATGAGGAGATGATGACTGGTGAAAAAATATACAATTTTCGGCTGATTACAATTTAAATGTATGCGGAAGATTATTGTTTATATGGTGCTACGAATTACATACTGTAATGATATTTTTATAATTAAATAGAGATATTATTCTTATTATTACTACTACTACCAAGAAGCGGTTTGAAAACATGATAGACATTTGAAAAATAATTGTTTAAACTTATGTAATAAATCTCATAGAAGACGGGAGGTCTCAAGTCCAATTTCCGGTTACGGGATCATGGATGAGCGCTACTGAAGAGTTCCATGATAGGACGAAACGATTATCTAATCCTTCTAGGTTTTTAATGGTTGTCTGGTACTAATCCGTTCGTGATATTAATAAAAGTCCGGTGAATTTTTTGTGGTATATCCAATTAACCAATTAATAGTTATTAATATACACTACGAAAAACAGTGACATTCATCTTGTGAACTTCTAATAACCAGTATATCAGAATTGGTTGATCGAAAATTCTCCTAAAAATTATAAAACTTATGAATGCATTGATTCTTGTTACGATTTTCATGAACAACTATTCAGTTTTACTCAGATAAATCATTTTATATATTTGAGAAAAGACAAATTATTAGAATGGGGGTTTGTGAAGATTTTTAATAGTTGAATTCATGAGTTTTTCTAGGCTAGACCACCATGGAAGACGTGAAATCACTGGACGACCGTTTCATCCTAGTATGGGACTTCTCAGCAGTGCGTATCCAAGATCTCTCAGATGGGGTTCAAACCCTGGCCCTATAGTCTCACGCGTGAATGCTTAATCTCTAGTCCACTGAACCAGCATCCAGCAATATTAACGTCTAACTTCAATAATTTTGCACAATCATTCGTCTATTGTCTGAGGTAGATATCTGCCTCACACGGATTGGACACAGATTGGACTCCATTGGTCACAGTTTCTTACTAGAACTCCAGGAAATCCATCTTGAAATCAGTCACTAGTGAGCAACTATAATATTTGTGTCACGAAATGTCATCGAAAAGAATTTACGATTTACTTGTTTTTCCTTGAAAATAGATTTATTTTCTTAGACACTTTTTTTCATATAAATAAATGATTCATTTGTTTATTTCTCATTGTCTTTTCTATATTTTCCATGTTGATATTATTATTACTGCACCCTATTTTATCGCGTATCCCTTTTCCAAAATAATAAATGACGGGAATGGTGGTGAGTTTAAGAGATGACAATTTATCTTCGCAACTACACGGATGAAAAATTATCCCACCAAGAAATAAAATCTGTTATAGTAATCATTATCATCAGTAACCTCAGTGATAATAATAGTAACAATAACAATAATAATAATAAATTGTTATTCCCTCTGTTTGTCTTCTTACTTATCTCTTAAAGAATGATCTTGTTGCTAGGCCAGAGTTTTTATTTATTTAGTTTCCAACACTATCTAATGATCTTATTTTTCTTCTTCCTTCTCTCCCTCTCAGTTATTCTTATGGTTTGTCTTTAAATCATTATATGTACAATCCTACTGTATCGTTATCACTTTTTTCATTCAGTTTATTCTATTTAGTTTCTCAACTGGGAAGTAATCAATCCATCAACCAACCAAATGAAAATGGTTTTTTTCTGGATTAAGGGAGGGGAAGAGTAAATTTCCGCTGTATCTATTATGATGCTGCATCACCCCACCCATAGGTTAGTTTTTCTACTTTGCTGCGCACATACTTTTTTCATCTTTATACATGTATTAATATTATTGTTATTATTATTACTAATAATATATATGCTTGTGATAATACTGATATCAGTGGTAGTGTAAATACATACATACTTTGTATTAGTATACAGTGTTTACATAAAATCAACATATGACAATATTATTATTATTATGTTATGAAGGATAAAATGGTCAGTGAGAGAAAAATTTTATAATTTCAACAAAAGAATTATGGGTAGAAAAATGCTTCCAAGATTACATGAATTAGAAAAGGTTCCATTTAATTTCTTCAGAGAGAAACAGAATAGTTGGATTCATGGGTCGATATAAGCTAGACCACTATTGAAAACCTGGAAGTACTGGACAGTCGATTCGTTCTGGTATGGGACTCCACACGAGATTCGAACGCAGGACCTTCAGTCCCGCGCGCTGACGCTTAGTATGTAGACCAATGACCCGGTATCCAATGGTGTTAATGTTTAACTTCAAGCAATCCAATATCCTGAGTTTAAGTCTCGCATGCGGGAACGCGGATGCGCACTTCTGAGGAGTCCCATAATATGAAGAAACTGCAGTCTAGTGATTCAATAGTGGTCTACCTTAGATCGACTCACGAATTCAACTACTAAAATTACTATAATCTCCACAAACCCCCATTCTTATAAGAAACAGAATGCACCTGTTGAAAAAAATCACACCATGAAAAGCTTTGTTTCTTCAGTAACTTGATTTTAAATCTGTACAGTCTTAAGATATATATTACTTTCACAATGATTATCAGTAATATGGTTGTTGGGTAAAAGAACAATAATTTACTAAGCGGAGATGCTTGTGACTTAAGGCAATATTGTGACAAGTCGTACGGGATGTACATATGCCAATAAGGGACTGATCAGTTACTGTCCTAAACATCAATGGGATGTTTCAAACAACCAGTATGAAAATGAATTAATAATTTATCAAGCCTAATAACAAAATCCCAGCGTTATTCCTATTGAAAAACTATGAATGTGGTAACTGAAAGCTTCAATACTGACCACTCCAGAAATATTAATTGAAGTACAGTAATATTATATAACAGTTTCCCTGTGGGACATACGGGTAAGAAGACAAAGTCCCAATTTTATAATTTTTTATATACACAATGATAAAAAGTTACAGTTGGGTCCAGTAAACATAAGCAGTCCAGTGTGAGTTCTTACCAATAACCAGCTATCATCCAAAAAGACTCTCAGTCGCTTGCACGTCCAAGTTCCGACAATAGCGCCAAAAACCTTGCTTCAAAAGCCGTAATAATTAATCTCCATGATTTTATTAATTTTCCTCAGTTGCTTTTATAAATGAGAATTTGATTAATATAAATAAACTCATATAAAATTTTTCAAATCCTTTCTAATTATTACGCAATCCATTTTATCAATACTTGAATTGTAGACAAATATTACTGTTGAGTCGGCTTTCCGAGAACTGAAACGGAGCCTATAGAGGCCCTAAAGGAGCCGAAGAGTCCGAGCCAATCAGAGCATGATGGAGCTTTCTAGAATGTCAACGCGGCGTGCTACTATTGGTCAGTGGCATAATATGTCTCTTAATGGATTGGCCAAAATATGATGTTGGTTTAACAAATGTTAACATCTATAAATACCCGTGTTGTTCTGTATAAAAATAAACCTTGGAGTAAAGTACTTCTCGCATACTTTGCATCTTATCTCTCGTTGTTCAGGTCGCTGTATAGTTCTAGCTTGGGGGTTACAGAATAGCTTAGGAAACCAATACAGTGTTCAAATTAACAAGACTTATCAATTACCTCATTGGTTGTTTGAATTTTTCCATTATCGCTTAGATCTTTAATTGATCAGTCTCTTTTTAGTTTATGGAGTGAGTATAAACTCTGATTCATATGCGTGTAGATGACAAGTCCCAAATAGAAAGATCCACGCATTCTAGATTCTCCCATCCAACTATGATTATTCTTTGAATAGAATTGAAAATCTTATAAATTCCAGATATTAAAAAAATTTTTACTTCACTTTCAAAATTTCAGAAGCTGCCTTTTACTACAGAGAAACTTTATGAAAAAGTTCAAATGTTAGGTCAAGTATAAAAACACCTAATTTTGAAGATAGTTGATTTATTGCATGTATCTTTCCGGTAACTACTTATTTCAAAATTTATACCACAAACAGATATTAGTTAAACAATGAAAGAAAACCAGGAAGTATTAAACAAAAGTTTCATCCTAGATTATAATTCATCAATAGGGTGTACTCATTATCCTATCAGTGATCCAAACCAAAACATTTGCGTCTCGTTATGAGCATATAATCTTTATACCACTAAGTTAGGTATGAATAAACAATTTCCTCAAACCTCCATAGATTAAGTTCTCTAATGAATTCTCAAAGTTCTAATGAAAAATTACAACCAATGCAATGTAATCATAAGTTAATTGTCAACTGATAACATACAAAAATGGTTACGTCATATGGGAAATTAATGGAAGTTAGAAATACAAACAAAACAACTGTTCAGTAATTTCTAGTTTTCAATATTACACTAGATAAGATGAAGTTTTTTATTTAAACTATAAAATATTAACTTATACCTTTAAATGTTCTGAATTCCTATTGATAATTAAGTAATATTCACTAATTGAAATCATGAGTTAATTGAAGCTAGACTACCATAGAAAACCTGGAAGCAATGGACGGCCGTTTCGTCCTAGTATGGGACTCCTCAGCAGTGCGCATCCACGATCAGCAATAATCAAATAACAGTAAAGAAGAAAGGAGAAAAAACCCAGAACATACCAATAAAAGTTATTAAGATAAAGGCAGGACGAGAGGTTGAACGAATCGTTTCTGCAAACAAAGTTTGAGCTTGAGTTCGTGGATTACCAATGCTTTAGCAGTGCATAAAATATTCTAAGCACTGATCAGTTATTATTATTACCTTATACAAGTTTGCTTCATTATTATTCAGTTTATTATTATTATTATTATTATTATGCCATCTATGTTTGTCGTTTCTTGTTTATATCTGTCAACTGAACAATTATCTGACCCATCAATTACTTTCATCCTTACCTCTTGATTGTTGCGTAACCTCATTTGATATTTAGTCTCTAACCCATTTATGATGTAATCTTTCCTATCCTCCTATAGATATATATTCTCCATATAATTATATATATGAATGTACAGCTTAAGTAAATGATTTCGTCAGAAAGGACGTTTTCTTTGCTGTATTCTCTTTCTTATTCAATGACACTATGGGTTATTTTAATTAACACTATACATTATTCGCTTTTATGATCTTATGTAAGATCAGAAGCTTTATATATCTATTTCTTTGAAGAAAAAAAATAACAAATTGTTGAAAGTTATTATTTTATTGATTGGGATCATGAATCGATAAATATTAGATCATTATTGAAAACCTGAAAGCACTGGACCACCGTTTCATCCAGGTTTTCGATGGTGATCTAAAATTCATCAATTTATGATTTCAATCAAAAAGTTTTACAGTTTCCACAACCCCATACTAATAACTACCATGTGCTCATTAGTGACTTGTTTCATAATGGAATTCTCGGAGTTTTGGTGAGGAACCGTGACCTATGGAGCTAATCTATCTAAGGTAGATACAGGTATCTACCTCAGACAATGAAAGATGATCGCGCAATTTCATGGATTGGTTGAAGTTAGAAAGTGGCTCAGTGGCCCACAGGCTAAGTAAACGCTCTCGAGACAGATAGATCCTAGGTTGGAATCCCGCAGGCGGTATCGTGGATGTACACTGTTCATGATTTCCATACTAAAACGAGACGATTGTCCAGTACTTCCAGATTTTCAATGTTGATCTAACATTTATCGATTCATGATCTAATTAAAAAACAAACTTAATAAACTCCACAAACCCACACTGAAAGATATTCTTATTCTTCTTCTTATTATTATTGGTAACTTTAAAAACGAGTTATGTCACAGAATTCTACTAGAAAAAAAAAAGGAAAAAAACGTATCTACACAAAAGTCACGTATAAGTTTTTCTAGAAAAAAAACTTCTTATCAACAACAGAATGTAAATGAATGTTAGTTTGTATAAATTTCACTTGACTTTTAATTAACGACAGATGTGAATTCATTTCATAGAGCAAAGAAAATAATAATAATAATAATGATAAAACATGTAATACTACTACTACTACTAATAATAATAATAATAATAATAATAATCTTTCTGTTTATTATTACCAATTATTCATTCACAACGTGTTATCTTACTTCTTTATTATACAACTACATATACAATTTTTTACTGGTTAGATGGTTGAATTTATCCATATGTACAGTAGCTGGTCTTTTATTTATATGTTACATAATATAAATTAAAATAATACTGTTTCCTTCTAGAAGAAAATAGTAATAATACTAATAATAATAGTAATAGTAACAATGATAATAGTAATAATAGTAATAATAATGGTAGTGGCATTATTCATAGTAATGGTAATGATAGTAATAGTAGTAATAATAATAGCAATAATACTAATAGTAATAGTAATAATAATAGTAATAATAATAATAATGATAGTGGTAATAATAGTAATAACAACAATAATAATAATAATCATTCATAACTTTGAACAACTTTAGTGAAAAAAGTTTTTGTTTAAAAAAATTGAAATAAATTACATAAAATATAACTGAGGTCAAAAAACCTACAACAACAACAACAAAGTAACCAGACTTACATAATAAGAACAACAAATAAAATTGAATGTATCGATGAACAGGTGTGTAATTGAACATTGAATTTAAACAAATTTCGGCGCATGTTTAATTAATCATATATATATATATATATATATATATATATATATATTCAGTGAAACTGATTATCTTTACAAACTTTTGTTGTTACTTTCTATCCGTCTGCTTTCTTTCTTTCTTTCTTTTGATACTACTATTGGTACCGACAGCGATAGAGATACAGAGAGAGGGAGAGAGAGAGAGTGATAAAGTAATCGGTATTAGTATGATTGTTGTATAATCTTTTGTGGTTTTCAGAAGGGTACTAATAACCATGATCAATCGGAGTATTTTTTTTTAATAAAAAAGATTATACATTTAATAATAAAAACAGGATTAAAAATATTACGACAAAATCTGGTTGATTAATTAACCCATCATTTCAGTAAAGAAAAAAAGCTAATAAAATAAATTTATTAAACCGAAAGCGTAGAAATTCAGATGATTCCATATTCCGATTGTTCTAATACATTAGAAAGAATAATAATAAGAATACATCTAGTTCGGTTTGCTTTCTTGAGAATTAACTATTCCCGGAATCGGCAGCAGTAGTAGTTGTTGTTTATTTATTTAAACATATGAACATTGGTACAAGAAGGCATCAAATATATATGAGCCACATAAATCATTCGGCTTGTGTGAGGTCTTGAATACTGCCCGGGTGTTCAAACCGAAGCAGGTGGTTATCTTAGGGGGCCATACTCGGAGCCTTTGGCCTAAAGGTCTAGTCCACAAGGCGGTGGAACAACGACAGGAGATGGTAGCCGGTGACTAACAATAGGTTCATACGCCATTTGTTCCCTCAGGATAGTGGATCCCATGTACACCATTGCTTTGAAATCAGGGTTTGCCGACTCCCCTAGATGAGCCTTCGTACCCACCAACAGGTTAAAGCACCGGATATTCGCTTTTCGTCCTCTCAATTTCGTAAGCAACACCTCAGCCGCGAGATGGCAGTGAGTAGGAATTCCCTGACAGTTGTTGTATGCTCGTGGCCATGTGAGAGCATTTCGAGAGAGAACTGACTATCCTCACTCTCAGCCATACTAGGGAATTTGGGGGCAGCAGTAGTAGTTGTCTTAGTCATACTAGTAATGTAATGAACGAGAACATAGGTGGAAACAACCGAATGTATTTAAATACAGAATCTCTTAGTAAAGTCTGAGAACCATACAGTAAATTCCTCGTTTGCAAAATGTCAATCAATTGTCTTAGACTTGATTGTACCTTCGGTTCCATACCAATCACTCTATGTTCTCGTTCTCTTTTCTTTGATCTTCTCAACTTTCTGTCATCAGTCATTCCACTTTCGATTAGTGATACATACTACTTATATCTGTCGATATCAGTAGCACTCACAACAGTTATAGTTACACAGTTCACTTGTTTATATTACAACTTATTAGTTATTTTGGTATTTTTTGTAAGTTAGATTACATTTGTTAGTTTCATTTACTTGTTTAGTGAGAGAATTTTTAAAATGTCTATTTCAATCATCACTGGAAATATAGAATTTATTGCTGAACCATGATGGTTATTTTGTCTTGTTATCCCACAAGTTTGTCTGTGTGTGTGTCTGCGAAAATACAGTTTATTTCAGAACTGTATATACTTGAATTAATATTTAGTATTAATGAAAAAAATCCACTATTACGTCATCAGCGAACTAGATAAAGGTAATTCATCAGAGAAGGAAATCTTCTGTTTAATAATTTCGTTTATTAAATTTTTACGATCATATTTACACACAATAAGCGATAACAAACCAGAACATTGTTTTAGATATTCTCTATTATCTATACAAACTTGTAACAATAAAACTCTGGCACTTCGTGACTGTGAACCTGACAGAAACTGTCAGTAACTTATTAGAGTTCTAGTGAGAAACCCTGACAAATGGGGTTCAATACGGGTGGAGACTGGTATCTACAACTGGTGAATGGTTGCGCAGCCATTCATGCATGTACTGGAGTTAGACATTACCACAGCTCAAAGGTCTACAGGTTAGGCGTTTGCTCGCGATACCGAGGGTCCTGCGTTTGAACCCCGTATGTGAGATCGTGTATGCGCACTTATGAGGAGTCTCAAACCATGACGAAACGGCGACCCAGTGATTCTGAGTTTTCAATGGCGGTCTAGCTTAGATTGACTTATGAATTCAACTATTAAGATTACACAGATTGAAATCATGAGTCAGTTGAAGCTAGACCACCATGGAAAACCTGAAATCACTGAACGGCCGTTTCGTCCTAGTATGGGACTCCTCAGCAGTGGGCATCCACGATCCCGCACCCCACAGGACGCGAACCCAGGACCTACTGGCCTCGCGCGCGAGCACTTAACCATTAGACCACTGAGCCGGCATCCAACGGTGTTATTGTCTAACTTCAACCAATCCACGAAGTTGCGCCACCGTACACCATTGTCTTCGGTGAGCTGATATCTCACAACAGACCTAGTTGAACTCCACTGGTAACGGCTTCCCACTAGAACTCCAGGAGTATCTCTTGAAGTCAGTCACTAGTGAACAGATGATTATTATCAGAAGGGGTTTGTGGAGATTTTAGAAATTTTCACAGATTGAAATCATGAGTCAGTTGATGCGCACTGCTGAGGAGTCCCATACTAGGACGAAACGGCCGTCCATTGCTTCCAGGTTTTCCATGGTGGTCTAGCTTCAACTGACTCATGATTTCAATCTGTGAAAATTTCTAAAATCTCCATAAACCCCTTCTGATATTAAAATTACTACAATCTCCACAAACCCCATTCCGATAATAATCTAAAAATTATTCAGAAAGTGAATCCTGCTTCAGAGTTATACGTTAAGTAAGTTGATGTGCTTCACAAGAATTAAAAATCAAGAACTTGTTTACCTCTAGTGTTTTAACAATGCACTGAAACGAAATTTTAGTGTCGTTATCAGGAATATTTTTATTTAAACAGCAACTAAGAAATTCGAACCACTAAATAGTTGCTTTTTACTGGTATAAGACTCCTCAGCAGTAAGCATTTGAACCCATCTAAAGATTAAACTCAAAACTTTCAGGTCGTGCACAGAGCGCTTGACATTTGAACCACTGGATGGCCGTATGGTAGATAACATTTCCAGCAACGATTATTTCGCGATATAGCGTAATCATTTATTGATATCAGTGGTACATAGTCAGTTACTTCATACCCAACATTATTGAATGACAATGATCCCTGCTTCTCACTATAAGATAATATTGGAATTATAGATTTTATCTCCGGTTTGTAAGCAGTGTTGAAGAGTTCCTTACTTGAATGAAACAACTGTCTAATCCTCCTTGATTTGCCGAAGCCGTCGAACTAAAGTCGAATCATCGCATAAACTATGAAATTTAACAATATGAACAAAGTCTCTTTAATAATCATCAGTGTTAACTAAAATCTATCGGTTACATTTGCAGCGTAATCAACAATAGGCTCTGTTACCTCTTACTATAATGAAAGAATTCGTAGCTTAATGGTACATTTATTATTAATATTGTCATTACTGACTTCCAACTAGAATAATCTAACTAACAACACCAACGAAATCTACGTTTTTACAAAGATTTAGAAGTGAACTTTTCTCATTTTTACCAACTGATGTTTGTTGCTATTTTTCATTATCTAGATGCAGTACACATTTGCAGGGCTAGTGAAATGTCACTGAGCGCTAGCCGAATCATGTAATTCATAAATATACTCATACACGAAGGGTAGCCCTTTACGATTATAAAGTTTCAAGGAAAAAATTTCGGCTAGTTACCAAGGAAGCCGATCCACCTGTTTATCACTAGAGGATAGGATAAGCCAGGTTAGATATTTACAGCGAAGTTTGATTTCAATGTGAGCTAGGTCAAACCATTTCCGCCTAATTTAATTATCCACGTAAGTTGTATATGTATTGAACTGGGTAGTTTAACTGTAAACTTTTCATCCCCACTCTAGACAACATCACATGAACATATGTCTAGTAGGAGTGAGGTATTTAATCGATGCACGTGTACTTTATTGACCTGTTCTGATGACCTGGTTTACGAATGATTATATCCAGAAGTCTTGCCAGTTTTATTTGTCTTTACATTTCTGTTAAGTATTTTGTTCTGTTAACCTCTGAACATGTAATTTGTTAATCTCATCTATGTACGTTGGTAAATAGAGTCAATTTCGACTTACCTATCAATTACAGATTGATCTGAATGTTATATTTACAGAAACTAATTGGTATTATTTCAATTTTTTCAATCGAGAATGATTGTCTGAGTTCATTGATTAGATGATAATATGGTATTTTGTCTGATCAATAAGGGGTTGAGAAGATTGTTAATTTTTTTATTGAGTTCATGAGTCAATCGATGTTAGACCACCATTGGAAACCTATAAACGTAAAATGAACGTTTCGACATAGTATGAGACTCCTCAGCAGTGCTCATCCACGATCGCGCCCCGCGAGATTCGAAACTAAGACCTTCAGTCTCGCGAGAGAACACTTAACTTGTCGATTACGGAACCGGTATCCAACACTGTTAAGGTCTAATTCCAACCAATCCTCGAAATTGTATTCGTCTTCTTTCACTGCTATGTCATTTGATCTTCATGAAAAAGAATAAAGTAATTTTATTCATTTATGAGTTATTTTGATTCCCAGTAGTTTTGGAATCCTTATAATGATTTCTAAGACACTTCTCATATTTAGTAGGATGATTTATTTTTTTAATTTTTGGCGATAATTTTATATTGGTACGTTGACTTTCTAGACGCTTTTATTGAAGTTAATAGAATAACCACTTGTACATAGGAAAGGTCAAAAGATAAATCTCTTCGAGACTGAAACTATTTAAGTAAGTCATAACTCTTTTGAATAATAATCTATACAAAACATCTTTGATGAGTTCCTTTCGGTTGTTGTTCATATTTAGTCGATGTAGTTTGGTTTATTGATTATTATTTACAAATCTTTCCCAGACTTTGATGATTCACATTATCACCAATCAGTTATTATATCTTCCAGTTATCAGTTTACTGGCATCTATTATAACTTGTGACCCTTGTGTTCTGTTAATATATCACATGATACGGTCACCAATTAGAGTCATCGACTTATTGACCGGATCAATGATTCATAAACCAATACGAGCAGATTAGAGTTCTTATTGGTCTTTGAAATAGCAGCTTCTCGTCTAACTCAACCGATTCAGTACAGAACGCCAATATTAGCTTCCGTTATGTCGAATCATATACTTTCAAATATACTTGGTTTATATACAAGCAAAATTAAATGACATCACACCATAAAACAGGAAATAACATTTGTACAAGATCAAACCAAAAAGTGTCTGTGATTGTAAGAGACTTACTAATAAATTGGGAATATCTTATGAATATTAAATTATATAATAGTAGTTAATAGGCCAAATGGAAGCTGATAATAAAAGGAATATGAATATATATAGTTTAGTTTCTCAACCATTATATAATAAGAACATATGTTTAATATTAGTCGATAAATAGTTCCTAGAAGTTACCCATAATTTATTCTTCACTATGACATTTCAGTATGTAAAGAACTGTCGGCGAGACTATAATACATGGACGAACCAATTAGATATAAGATAACGAGTCACGAATTTCGGCGCGAAATTCATACATACATTTGGCTAAATAAAGTTTTGGAATTATAGCTGATGTCAGTTCGTAATGAAAACCCTAAATCTGATTTTTTTAAAAACCCTTACCATCAATTGTAAATGAGAATTCTGACCGATCTATAACCCTCATTTAATCCTAATCGGTAGGTGTTCACACTCAAAGTCACCTCAGAATCGCTCAAAGGTCGTCCATAAATTATAGTTTCAGCAAACTATCTCTTTCGATCTTATTTAATGAGATATTTATCATAAAAATTTTATCAATAAAAAATAAATTATTGGTTACAGGATCAACTCCTATTGAAGCATCTAGTATTAGATGGTGGTTGAAGGTAGTCGACAGGAAACCCTGAACCTAGGTTTCTTGCTACTTGGCACTCGTCAGCAAGGTGTACCTGCAGTCTTGAGGGAACTGGTGCTCCCTAGTGGATCCGATCTCGTGTCACCCAGCCTCACAGTCAAAGACGTTACCACTGAGCTATCCGAACCGCGACTGACCTCCTGTAAGACTGAGATGTAATCACAATTGATCACCACCCAGTGATCAATCAATTGTGATAAGCATCTAGTATCATAGATAGTTCATAACATTACAATTTCTTATAATTCAATATAACTGGACAATTTCATGAACATCTATATATTCACGGAAGATAGAAGAAATTAGATCATGTGAATAATAGACTCTATTTCTTTGATTTAACTGTATAGATACTTGATGATTATATTGTATTATATGTACTTTAATGAATGTAATCATTTCTTTTTTTTGGAGGGGGGGGGGAATGTGGAAAACAATAAACGCTTAAAATTCAAATGAATTCATTTTTATTCCATTGACCACTAAACAATCGTACAGCTCACGTTTATTATTTTAAAAAAGAAACCAATGATAAATATCCCATAGAGATAACAATTAGCTTTAAGTTTTACAGAGAAAAAAAAAGGATTACAAACTGAAAAATAATCGAAAATTGCATATACATAAATATGTGAAAGTTTTATTTTCTCTCTTCACCAACCATTTATTTGCACTAAAACACTAGGGATATATCCATTAGATAATGCATTAAAAGGTTAGGTGGGGTACTAGGACGACAGATGAATAGAGAGAGAGAGAGAGAAAGAGTGGGAGAGAGCGTGCTGTATTTATTTCGACAATAATAAATGATCAAGGTATTATGAACAATATATATATATATATATATATATATATATATATATATATCTTAAGTGCTTTTTAATTATATGATCAGTTATAGTAATAGTTACTATGGTGTTTGACTCTCCTCCGACATAAAAATACAAATAAATACATTAAACCCATATATATATATATATCACTTGAGGTTTTTTGTTGTTGGTTAACACTGTTGAGTATTATGCAAGATTTTATTCCAAAGAAAAAACTTTTTTCTCCCTTCTTGAATAGTAACTAATGGTTGTTTTTCTTCTTTATCATTTTATTCTATTTATACTTCTTTATTTTTATTTTCTTTTTCTTTTATACTGTTAAATGTTAACTGAAATAAGGAGAACAGTTGTTCTACTTTTTTTCGTAAATGTACATATGTATTTCCTTTACACATTTATCCATTAGAAGTAAGAGTAAATGGGTAGGATAATATATAGCCATTGACACTTATGATGTTGCATTAAGTAATATTATAAACTGTATTTTATGATAAGGATATTACTTAATCATATATACATGTAGATAGACTCGTGGATGAATGACTTTGTTTTCCCATATTGTTGATAAACAGCTTTGTATGTTTGTGTCTATATGACATAATTTTTTTAGATTGTTGTCGTTATAAAATAAAATACTTACCTTTTTGTCGATGTATCCAAAGTGGTTTGGCTAGTAGACAATGAAAAGTCTAAGGATTACTACTAATGTGGTTTATGCTACTGATATTGACAGATATAAGTAATATGTATCATCAATCGAAAATGAAATGCTTAATAGGAGAAGGTTAAGAAGATCAAAGAAAAAAGAATGAGAACATTGAATGATTGATATGGAAATGAAGGAACAATCAAGTCTGAGACAATTGATTGACATTTTTCAAATGAGGAATTTACTGTATGGTTCTCAGATTTTACTAAAAGTTCTATAATTCTGTATTTAAATACTTTCGGTTGTTCCCTCCTGTGTTCTCGTTCACAACACTGCTAGTAATAGTACACTACCATTACAACTAAATCTGATGCATATTATTACACAAAGATGATAATTGAGGATTGTAGTGAATGCATTAAAAAATGATGTGGCTTCAGAATTATTGATATGTCCTTTTTCCTCATCATATTTCAATGTGTGTTTCCATTCTAATGTTGATTTATTTAAAGGAATTATATTTTTTGTTATAAAAGGCTTTGTGTAGAGTGAGAAAGAAACAACCCAGAAAAATTCTTTTGTGATAATGTAATGAAAGGTATTAGATGAAGCTTGTTTTGATAGTTCATTCAGTAATACAAGACCTACTGAGAGGTCGAGTTACAATACTGATTTATAAAATCGTTCTCAATAAAAATTCCCACATGTCTCAAAGTGGGGCTCATTTAGTCAACCAACAAGAGAGGCGGTCATAAGGAATGTTAAATCTGTGACATATGTACACTGGATTAAGTAACCATAATATATCAGAACAGTGCCAGGGTAGTAACAGAATTAGACAAAATTCAATATTGACAATATGAATTCCAAAGAAATCAAGTCATGCATTCACCTATTCTGAATTAAGTTATAATGGTAATCAAGGCAAAATAACATGAATTCATTAAACGTTCTGTGATTTCACTTTATCTGCTTACAACCGTATTCGTATTGAGACTTAACGTCAAATGATGACATAATCTGAAATTATGGACTAATTCTAGAAGAAAATTGAAATGACAAAGTTTATCAGTAATCTATGTATGTATACATCGTTATGAAGACAACAAGATGTATTAAGCAATAATTATAGAAGATTTGAAGAGAGTTTACATAAGTTGAGTGAAAATTATCGATAATTTTAAAACAGATGAAATAACAAATGGTTTAGAGGAGGTTTTACAACAAATCGGTACAGTATTATTAATAAATCTAAGCAGAGTTGAATGATGGTTAGCAGTGGAATTCAAGATGTAAGTTTCGTCCTGTTTGGGACTCGTCAACTGAGTGTACCAGCATTTCAGAGTTAACATCAATTCTTGAACGAGTCTCGAATAGGACTAAATTCTCTTCTTGGATTCTACTCCTAACCATTATCCATCTCTGCTTACAATGCTTGTAACTTAAGGCAATATGCACAGGATACGCATATCTTGAAAGAGACTGATCAATTTCAGTTGCCAATGTCAGTGGAAACATACAAACATCTGAAACGAATGAATTAATAATTATATTATTAATGATCACGAAAATTAGAGAGTTTAATCTAAATTGTTGATTGATCAAGATATTGATAAGTTGAAAACTAGCTATTTTTGAAAAGGTGAATTCAGTCTAGGTTTTTCTATGGCTATCGCTTTAGAGACGTGAAAAGTAGTCGTATATTTTTATCTGACGATAATTTTGAAAAGTTGAAGAACTCACTAATCATCTGTTTGCCCTTTCTCTCTTAACACTGATTATTTGATCTAAATATGGTTTTATCATTTATTGAAATATAATTAAAGGTTGAAATTACCTGTTACTGACTAGGTAGTCTAAAGGTTAGACGTTCACTCTGAGAACTAAAGATTCTAGGTTAAATTCCTACTATGAGGTTGATGTGTATTCATTGCCACTAGGAAGTCTTATACTAGGATGAGACAAATGATCAGTGTTTTCTAGTTTCTAATAAAAGTTATTTAACCTAGATTAATTCATAATCTTGATCAAATTTAACGATCTCCAAAATTTCCTTTGCTAATAATTCCAAACATGATATAAATTTAAAAAATTATTTCGTAATTTGAATGATTTTATTTGTTTACGATCCAACGGTTTTCCCAGATTATATATATATATATATATATATATATCAGGAGTTTTGTGAAGATTTTAGAAATTTCATTGTTTGAAATCATGAGTCAACTGACGCTAAACCATCATGGAAAACATGGAAGCACTGGGCGGCCGTTTCGTCCTAGTATGGGACTCCTCGGCAGTGCGCATCCATGATCCATGATTCGAACCCTGGACCTATCAGTCTCGAGCGCTTAACCACTGAGCCGGCATCCAACGGTGTTATTGCCTAACTTCAACCAATCCACGAAATTGCACCACCGTACACCATTGTCTTCAGTGGGTTGTTATCTCACAACAGACCTAGTTGAACTCCACTGGTCACTGCTCCTCACTAGAACTCCAGGAAATGCCTATTGAAGTCAGTCACTAGTGGCTGTAGCTCAAATCAATTCATATATATGATAGAATGATAGGTCCTGGGTCCGAATATCGCGGGGTGCGGGATCATGGATGCGCACTGCCGAGGAGTCCCATACTAGGACGAGACGGCCGTCCAGTGCTTCCAGATTTTCTATGGTGGTCTAGCTTCAAATGACTCATGATTTCAACTATTGATATATATATATATATATATATATATATATATATATATATATATTCACAGTTGAAGTCACGAGTCGATCTAAGCTACACCACTAATGAAAACCTGAAAGAATTAATGCAATGTTCTGTACATACGTATAAATACACACATACATTATTATTTCCATTTTCTGTAATGGTGAAATTAAAAGTATTTAGAAAAATTGTAATAAAACTAAGAATCATTTTGAATAAACAAACACACATGTCAAAGAGTACAATTTTTAGACTGTTTATCAACTAAATTACAAAGTTCATAGTGTCGATCAAGTGTAGTTGACACTTTATTATTGACTGGATAATGATTTAAAATAAAATCATCAAGACTTAATTGTATATTATAATTACTTTTTACTCAGATCATACTTACTTACGCCTGTTACTCCCGATGGAACACAGACCGCCGACCAACATTCGCCAACCCATTCTGTCCTGGGCCTTCTCTTCCAGTTCAGTCCAATTTTTGTTCATTTTCCTCATGTCTATCTCCATTTCCCGGTGTAATGTGTTCTTTGGTCTTCTTCTCTTCCTTTGGCCTTGAGGATTCCATGTGAGGGCTTGTCTTGTGACACTGTGAGTGTCTTCCTCAATGTGTGTCCTACCCACTTCCAGAGTTTCTTCCTTCGCTGGGATCTGGTTTGTTGTTGTTGTTGATAGTGCCTGGTCAACGGATCTGAAGTATTTTGCGTAGACAGCTGTTAATAAACACTTGTATCTTCTGGATGATGGCTTTCGTAGTTCTCCAAGTTTCCGACACATATAGTAGAACTGTTTTGACATTTGTACCGAAAATTCTTACCTTGGTGTTGGTTGATCGCTATGAAATACAGATATCATTTTTCGTTTTTTAAAATGTATCATGAATGTGTCTAAACTTAGATAGGTATCAGGATAATGAAATCTATTCGATACAAATGTACATATATCCATGTTATTACATCAAAACAACGATAATTGTTGCCTGAACTATCACTAGAATAAACAATCAAATTCAATTTGTCTAGTTTAAATAATTATTTTTCTAAAATAAATGAAGTAAGTGAATTGATTAAGAGATTTGTAAATTTCATATTTATTGTATACTCTATTTATTTCTGTTTCATTAGTTGGCTAGTCAAACTACCCTTTAAACAAATAATGTGACTTAAATCTGAGCACATAAACTTATATTTAATAAGTGAATTATTAGTTTATTAAGAAATAATCCGTGACCAGTGGGGTCCAATCTGTGTTGAGTGGAGACAGTTACCCACTTCAAGTAATAGATGAAGGGTTATGTAAAATTATGGGTCGATTGAAGTTAGACATTAATATCGTTGGATGTCTGTTCAATGATCTAGAAGTCAAACATTCATTCACGAAACCGAAGGTCTTTGGTTCGAGTCTGAAGTGAGGAATTGTCATCGCATACTACTGAGAAACACATTAGTAGGACGAAACGATTATCCAGTGCTTCTAGATCTTTAATAGTAATCTGGCTTAGATTGACTCATGAATTCAACCATTAAAAAATTACTACAATCTTCACAACTCCTCATTTTAATACTTTTTTACTTTAAAATGAATAATCAAAAGGACAATAAATAAAATGGTTACCAAAATAACCATTCAGTCTTTTTGTTTTCCTTCCATCATTTAGTATGTAATTAAAATAATTAGAGAAATTTCTGATAGAAAAAACAACAATGTTCACAGTTATTTGAGTTTTTTGTTCCCTCCTTTTTTTCTCAAAAGGTTAAACCCATTTCTTCCTTGAAAAATTAAATGCAAAAAAACTTAACGAAAAGAATAGTGTTGAAAAAACCCAAAAAATAATGTTTGATTTCCCCTCCTCCTCTCCCCCCTATTCTCCGCCTTCTCCTCCTTTTCCTTCTTCCTGATCTCCTCCTTCTCCTTCTTCTTCTATTCAAATAATTTTCTCTCGTTCAACTATTGAATTATTAAAACATCAAAAAAAAAAATCCACAGAGTAGACAACAATTCAGTTGTCCAGTTTTTTCAACAACAATAACAACGAAGAAGAAGAAGAATTCCAGCAATACATAATTACTACAGGGGATTGATAATGATTTTTCTCTTTCTTTTTTCTTTCGACTTTTCAATGGCAAACTATTTAAACTAATTAAACTGAGAAACATTAAGAGATAAGCATTTGATAAGTTTTTATTTTTTCTTGTTTAAATTGTGTTTTATTTTTCCCATAAAACAAAATAATTTTTTTATTTCAGTAAAATTTTTTGATCAATTTAGTTTCTTTCATTTAAAATTTCAAAAGTTTGAAATTAGTTGATGAGACTATAATTTAATGGGACGAAACAATTCGATATAAGATAATAGGTTTTGGATTTTGGTGCAAAATTCAATCATCCATTTGGCATTTTAGCTTATATCAATTCGTGATGAAAACCTTAAACCTAGTTTCTAACCTAAACCATCAACTGTAAATCATAATGTTAATTCCTCAAACTGGTTTATAACCCTCATTTAGTATTAATTAGTAGGTGGATATTCTCAAGGTCAATTTAGTGTCGCTCAAAGGTCGTCCATAAATTATAATCTCATCAATGAATGAATAATATTAAGGAGAGTAGTGGACTGGAGTTTTGTCATTGTACATATTACTAAGTGATTCATAATCGATGAAGTAAAATGGTAGTGAACATGCAAAGATAAAAAGGTAAATTGATTGATGAGTAGTGCCAAATATTCTGTTTGTCTATTCTTTGATGCTGAACAAAATCTAAAAATCAAGATGTGACGTATTCACTAAACGGAGTAAATCAACACCATGTGAATTATGTTCAGATGTAGTCGACAGGAAACTTTGGACCTAGGTTTCGTATTAACCGGTACTCATTAGAAAGGCGGACCTGTAATCATTAGGGAGTTGGTATTCTTTGTATGATCTAAACATGCACCAATCAGTTTCATTGTCTGAGATGTTATCACTTTGGTATTTGGATAATGACTGACCTCGTACAAAGTTATATTTCTGTCTAGTTCTTTATTACTGGACAAATTCTGTCGACTAAATTGCAATATGCTCCATTTTATCAGAAAAAAGTGATCAGTACGATGTAATGGTGACTGATTCATTATAATCATCCAGATCTATAATACTGTTGGGATATTCAGAAAAATGTCCCAAAAATTATTCTGTTAAGTCTAAAGCTATCCTTGGACTTGAGATGGTATCATTTTCTTATTGGTCAATATTTATTTCACGTGTCATTTTCCTGTTGGCCAAATATTGTACAAATGTTATTTTCTATTTTATAGTACGTTATGATCTGCTTGATTGGTATATAAACAAAGTATGTTTGAAATATAACGATTCATATCTCAGAGGCTGAAATTGGTTTTCTGGACTCAACTGGCTGGGCTAGACAGGGAAGCAGGATCAATCAGAACTCTAGACGGTGTTACGCATCTTTGGTCCGATCGATAATTCGCTGCCGTCTAATCTGCAGTCAAGTTATAAAAAAATACAATTTTAAGTGATAATTCACAGTTAAGACATTTACAGTTAATTTTCAATAACAGTAAATGATAAAATCAAATGTTGAAACAATATTTGAATCTTAATAGATCTATAGTGAAAATGATCAATTTAAGTATAAACAGTGTCAATTATTGTGATCAAGTTTATCGATTAATCGTATGATCAACACCGATTTCTTATTATTTATAGCCGTTCAATTGAATTTCTATTATGTTCATAACCATGTACTGATAAATTTAATTTGATGATGTTTATGATAACTCCGCCTGGAGTCCCTCCGGGGGCTACTGCCGGTCCCAAGCCCGGATAAAGGAGGAGGGTTGGGCATGGGGTTAGCGTCCCCATCCCGTAGAAAACTAACTCGCTAAAAAAACGCTAACCAGAAAAAATTATTCAAACCTTTTAAACTCTGCCCTGGGAGTCAGAAGGTCTTCATTTAGAAGAATTATGACGCCTCATGATGAAAGCCGAATTCCTTCGGAAGTTACGAGGCCGATGCCCCTTCTGACAACCAGAGCGACCATTTATTTAGGTACATGGAATGTTCGTACAATGTGGGACACCGGGAGAGCCTTCCAAATTGCTGCAGAAATGAGAAGATACAACCTAGAGGTACTTGGGATCAGTGAAACACATTGGACACAAGTTGGACAACAACGACTAACTACAGGAGAGCTCCTGTTATACTCCGGCCATGAAGAAGAAAATGCACCACATACACAAGGAGTTGCATTGATGCTGTCCAAACAAGCGCAAAATGCGCTTATAGGATGGGAATCTCATGGACCAAGGATCATCAAAGCCTCGTTCAAAACAAAGAAAGAGGGTATTTCAATGAACATCATCCAATGCTATGCGCCTACCAACGACTACAATGAAGACGCTAAAGATCAATTCTACAATAGGCTGCAGTCAATCGTCGAGAAGTGCCCAACAAAGGACCTGACTATTCTGATGGGAGATTTCAACGCCAAGGTTGGAACGGACAACACTGGATATGAAGACATCATGGGACGACACGGACTGGGAGAAAGAAACGAAAATGGTGAGAGATTTGCAAATCTATGTGCCTTCAATAAGCTGGTCATAGGCGGCACCATATTCCCACATAAACGCATACACAAAACCACATGGACTTCACCGGATCACTATACACAAAACCAAATCGACCATATTTGCATCAACAAAACGTTCAGGAGGACTATAGAGGACGTGAGAACCAAGAGAGGAGCTGATATAGCATCAGATCATCACTTGCTGGTCGCCAAGATGAAATTGAAACTCAAGAAGCACTGGACAACGGGGCGGACAATATCACAAAAGTTCAATACGGCCTTTCTTCAGGATACTAACAAACTCAACAAATTCAAGATAGTCCTCAGCAACAAGTTCCAGGCCTTTCATGATCTACTCAATGGAGAAGGAACTACTGTGGAGAGCAACTGGAAGGGGATCAAAGAGGCAATCACTTCAACATGTCATGAGGTCCTGGGTCACAAGAAGCACCATCACAAGGAATGGATCACTGTTGATACACTGGATAAGATTCAAGAAAGGAGGAACAAGAAGGCAGCAATCAATACCAGTCGAACAAGAGCAGAAAAAGCCAAGGCACAAGCTGAATACACAGAAGTAAACAAACAAGTGAAGAGGAGCATCAGAACCGACAAACGTAAATATGTGGAAGATTTAGCAACGACGGCGGAAAAGGCTGCAAGAGAAGGAAACATGAGACAATTGTATGACACGACAAAGAAACTCTCTGGAAATCGCCGCAAACCAGAACGACCAGTGAAAAGCAAGGAAGGCGAGGTAATCACCAACATTGAAGAGCAACAAAACAGGTGGGTAGAACACTTCAAAGAACTCTTGAATCGACCAGCTCCACTGAACCCACCCAACATCGAAGCAGCACCCACGGACCTCCCAATCAATGTTGGCCCACCAACAATTGAAGAAATCAGCATGGCCATCAGACAAATCAAGAGTGGCAAAGCAGCAGGACCGGACAACATCCAGCAGAGGCACTAAAAGCAGACGTAGCGGCAACTGCAAGGATACTCCACATTCTCTTCAATAAGATTTGGGATGAGGAACAAGTACCAAAAGACTGGAAAGAAGGACTTCTGATCAAAATACCGAAGAAAGGCGATCTCAGCAACTGTGATAACTACAGGGGCATCACTCTTCTCTCAATACCGGGAAAAGTCTTCAACAGGGTATTGTTAAACAGGATGAAGGACTGCGTAGACGCCCAACTTCGTGACCAACAGGCAGGATTCCGTAAGGATAGATCGTGTACAGACCAAATCGCAACTCTACGGATCATTGTGGAACAATCAATTGAATGGAATTCATCACTCTACATCAACTTCATTGACTACGAAAAGGCATTTGATAGCGTGGACAGAACAACACTATGGAAACTTCTTCGACACTACGGCGTGCCTCAGAAGATAGTCAATATCATACAGAATTCATATGATGGATTACACTGCAAAATCGTGCATGGAGGACAGTTGACAAAGTCGTTCGAAGTGAAGACCGGTGTCAGGCAAGGTTGCTTACTCTCACCCTTTCTCTTTCTCCTGGTGATCGACTGGATCATGAAGACGTCAACGTCTGAAGGGAAGCACGGGATACAATGGACATCTAGGATGCAGTTGGACGATCTAGACTTCGCAGATGATCTGGCCCTTCTATCCCAAACGCAACAACAGATGCAGGAGAAGACGAACAGTGTGGCAGCAGCCTCAGCAGCAGTAGGTCTCAATATACACAAAGGGAAAAGCAGGATTCTCCGATACAACACAGAATGCACCAATCCAATCACAATTGACGGAGAAGATTTGGAAGATGTAAAAACCTTTACGTATTTGGGCAGCATCATTGATGAACAGGGTGGATCTGATGCAGATGTGAAGGCGCGGATCGGCAAAGCAAGAGCAGCATATTTACAACTGAGGAACATCTGGAACTCAAAGCAACTGTCAACCAACACCAAGGTCAGGATTTTCAATACAAATGTCAAGACAGTTCTACTGTATGGGGCAGAAACCTGGAGAACTACGAAAGCCATCATCCAGAAAATACAGGTGTTTATTAACAGTTGTCTACGCAAAATACTTCAGATCCGTTGGCCGGACACTATTAGCAACAACGTACTGTGGGAGAGAACAAACCAGATCCCAGCGGAGGAAGAAATCAGGAAGAAGCGCTGGAAGTGGATAGGACACACATTGAGGAAAGCACCCAACTGCGTCACAAGACAAGCCCTCACATGGAATCCTGAAGGCCAAAGGAAAAGAGGAAGACCAAAGAACACATTACGCCGAGAAATGGAAATAGACATGAGAAAAATGAACAAGAATTGGATGGAACTAGAAAAGAAGGCCCAGGACAGAGTGGGTTGGAGAATGCTGGTCAGCGGCCTATGCTCCATTGGGAGTAACAGGCGTAAGTAAGTAAGTAAGTAAGATGTTTATGATATTAGACCATGATTTATTTTATTTCAATATTTAATTATTATTTAAATGTAACTATACAATAACATAAATAACAATAGGAAGATACAAGTAAAACAACATCGAGTGAATTTAAACTTCACGCCGGAGTGAACATCAACTCTGCAGGTACATCCAGCTGATGAGTCTCAAATAAGACGAAACACGCGTCTTGGATTCCACTGCCAGCCGCTATCCATCTTTACTTAGTTACTACATAATGCTATGAAAGGCATAATTTTTTCAATAATCATGGAAGTATGTTTTAGATCATATAGTAATCATTTAACATGTCATATATATATTTGGTAATTTAATTCATGAGTCAACCTAAGCTATACCACTATGGAAAACCTGGAAGCATTGAACGGCTGCTTCGTCTTAGTATGGGACTTCTCAGAACTATGCACCAACGACCCCGCACGCGGAAATCGATGAAATGGCCATCCAGTGCTTCTAGGTTCTCAGTGATGGTCTAACATTGGTGTATTCATGATTTCGATCTCGAACCCCTAGGACTTTCACTTTCATGAGCGAACATTTAACCTCTAGACCACTGAAACGTCTCATATTAGGACGAAACAGCCATCCAGTACTTCCAGGTTTTCTGTGATGGTTTAGGTTAGATCGACTCATGAATTCAACTATTAAAACTAATACAATCTCCATAAATCCTCATTCTGGAATATATATACCTTAATCAATTTTCCTGTTTGGTAATAGCAATAAATAATAGATAGGTATTTCTTTTCATTTATCTTATTTTGAAATATGGTATATCTTATCCTATGTGTGCTTTATAGTTTCCATGTAAAAAGCTTTTAAAGTTGTAATTTATGGAATGAATAATGATTTATAAACGGCAATTCATTCGAATTGTGTATAAGATTAACTGAATGTAGATAGTAATGTAATAGTTTAGTTATAATATTATATTTTTGTGTTATATTTGATATTTGTCGTTGTTGTGAAACAAGAACCATTGAGATATCGAAAATATAAAGTATGAAGACAAAAGATCGATTCAATGAAGATTTATTAGTTCTCCAAATAGGTTTTAATAGACTGTAATACAATCACTTATTTACTGTTTTCTGTTATATCCTGATGAGAATAGTGAATGGTAACTGTTGGGATCCATTTCTGAACTAATACTATACATATATTTCTTATCGTATAATTGTTAAGTAACTAAATTATTCATATTTGTGTTCCTCTTATTATAAGCTTCATTTTGACCTATGAACTATTATTATACGATTTACCATTCTTGAGTTATGCCCAGTCTATCAATTACTATCTCTCACATTCATAGCCACTTTGGACTGATTCTTGTACAAATTTTATTTTCTATTTTATGGTGTGATGTGATCTGTTTGGCTTGTATATAAATCAAGTATGGCTGAAATAAATGATTTGTAAAGTGGAAGCTGATATTGGTGTTCTGAACTCAACAGGCAGGACTAGGTGGGAAGTAAGACCGGTAAAAACTCATACAGGTTTTATGCGTCATTGATCTGGTCGATAATTCACTGTTCTCTAATTGGCGATATCATTACGTTGTACATCAACAGGGAAAAAGACCACAAGTTATAACATTTTCACACATACTTTAAAATAACACATAACGGAGGAAATAAATAGGATTATACAAAATACAGAATAACTATACTATTCAACTGAACTGATACAGAAAACATAATTGTTTTTGATTGAGATCATGAATCGATCGATGTTAGATCAACATTGAAAAACTGTAAACACTGGAAAGCGTTTGCACGAAAGACAAAAGGTTCTGGGTTCAAATCCTGTGTGCGTACTGCTGATTAGTCCTATACTAGGACGAAATGGTCATTCAATGCTTCTAGGTTTTCATTAATGGTCTAACATTAGTTGATTCATGATTTTAATCAAAAACTTGTCAATCTATCACAATCTCATACTGAAAATATAATTGTCACACTAAATAAAAATGAATACGTATTATATTCAATAAAGTCTATACAGAATTGACAACAGAAAATTTTGATCTTATAAAGTTACACTGAATGAAGTTCACACGAAACAGTTTAACTAAAATTTATCATCCATTTATCTTGTCATATCATTTAAGAAAGAAAACTATTGATGAACTTATCGCAATTAAGTCTAAGATTTATTACAGGGTAATGATGTAAATCAATATTTAAAATGACTTTTAGATTTTTATATTTACAAGCTGATAATTATGTCATACATAGATGTTGTTATTGTTAAAATAAAACTTTGGTATGTGGATTGTAAGTAGAAAAAAAAGGTTACAACAAACTAAAGATGAAGATGTGTCTGACTGATGTTCCATTATTTAGTTCATAGTTTTGCCATATCATCCAGCAGACAGATAACTGCACTTCAAACAGTTTACTGATCTTCACCAAGGTGAAGGACGTCCGATGTGCATCAATCAGTTTCATGACCCCAAATGCCCTGGTACGGCCGATAGTGAAGAGAGTCCGCTCTCCCTCTCGAAATGCTCCCACATAGCCACGCGTATATAGCCTCAGTCATGTAAGTCCTACTCACTGCCTTCTCGTGGCGGGGATGTTGTTCACGAAATTGAGAGGACAAAAAGTAAATGTCGGGCTCTTGAGCCGGGTTAGTGGATATGTAGGATTCACCTAGGGGAGTTGGGAAACCCTGATTCCAAACCAATGGTGCACATGGGCTCCAGTATCCTGAGGGAACATATGGCGTATGAACTAATCGTTGGTCAACTGCCGACATGTGATTGCATCTCCTTACGATGCTCCACTGCCTTGTGGATCAGACCTTTATGCCAAAGGCTCGGGGTGTGGCCCCCTAAGAAAACCACCTGCTTCGGTCTGGTCACCCGGGCAGTATCAAAGCCCTTACACATATCAAATGAGATTTGTGTGGTGCATATGTATTTGGTGCCTCCTTGTACCAATATCTATATGTTAAAATAAATAAATAAAAATCAGCTTCATGCCATGGAAAGGCGCATGTGGCAGGGGTGTCACCTTGTACTTCTGTTAACTGATGATGCTAATATATACAGTTAACTATTGAGAGTATTTATTCTAGCCAGTCACCTAGTTGTTACGATAGCATAAAAAAACAGGTTAATTATTAACCACGGGGCGTGACTTCGACGTAAGCTAGGAAGTCATACCATTCCTATTCAACCCTAGTAAACATGCAGTCACCCACATAGATCACCAACATTGGTGATCTACAATCGAAATAACATATTTCAAAGTTTTGATTAATAAATTGAATAGATTCCTGTTTATCAGGTAGTATATATATAGGTCTTCAGGTGAATTATAAAACACCTAACAATTTGATAGTTGAACGATATACATAATGATTGACAGGACAGTGAAATCAATCTTTATTTATTCATTTATCGAAGTAATTTGCACAGGATTCACATTTTCCAGCTAAGACCGATTGAAATTCAATCGAAAATATCAAAAACAGAATAATCTAAGATTATTCTAATAATGATATAAATCCTATACCCATTGTACAGATGAATGGTTACCTGGACTCAATAGCTGAATAGATAACGTGTTCAACGTTCAAAGCGAAAAGTACTGGGTCGGTGTCCCGAAATCAACATCAATTCTAAAATGCATATATATTCAGCTGACGTAGGTGAAATAGGACGAAACGAGTATCCTAGATTCTACTGCAAGCCATAATTATTCTCTTATATACATATACATACAAAATATAAAAAACGTGAGTCGGGGATTACGTAATCTTATTTCTATTACACTGGTTGTTGTGATCTGCTAATGTGGATGTTGAAGGTATAAAGTAAAGTATATGAAAATCCCACTTTTTGATTGTTATAATACCTTTCTATTATATATAAATATGAAAATCAAGTATTATGCATGTAAGATGAAGTACAGATGTGAAAAACATGAAAAAAATCACGAATTGTATGCTTCAAGAGCATGGATATTTAATGTTAAATGATTTAAACAGAAAATCTACCTCTTTCCAATAGTTGAATTTTGTTTTGAGCATTGAAGATTAGCCCACCTAGTCAAATCAATTTCTGTACATTTAGACATACATAAACCCATTTATGTTGTTGAACATATGTGGTTTAACATTTATTGGTTTCAGTCGACAATTTTGCGCTTTCAAAGAATTTATCATTTTATCAAAGGGCAAATAAATAATCAGTATTAGTATGGAGATTGTTGAGATCATGAATCGATACAAGTTGAACAACTATCAAAAATCTGAAAGCATTCGATAGCTGTTTCATCCTAGTTTGAGACTACTTAACAATGTTCATTTATGACCCAGAACTGAGGATCCAGTTCAGCAACTTTGATCTCATGCGTAAACGTCTAATCTCTGGTTCCAATGAACTAGACCCAGAGGTATTGCTTTTCTGTATATGGAGAATATTTAACCATATATGTTTATAATACACAAACAGGTGATGATTAGATCTCAGTCTTACAGGAGGTCAGTCGCGGTTCGGATAGCTCAGTGGTAACGTCTTTGACTGTGAAGCTGGGTGACACGAGATCGAATCCACCAGTTCCCTCAAGACTACAGGTACACTTTGCTGATGAGTGCCAAGTAGCACGAAACCCGGGTCCAGGGTTTCCTGTTGACTACCTCCAACCACCATCTATTCTCACAATAGTGCATGCAGTGTCGAATCACCTAGGCTGGTGGCCACATTGCAACATGATCGATGAAATTCGATCTGCACTAATAAGGACTAGACACGCATGACATTGATCGCCACCCAGTGATCAATCAATTGTGATGATAAACCTTGTTTTACCGTCAATCTTTCCTAATTATCTCACGTATTAATATGTTTTAATCTGTATAGTAGATGAAATAAATCATTTAGGGTAATACATTTATGAATAAGCATAAATCAATCCATATATTTACTGGACATAATCTTTTGGAAAATATTTAGATGATATGCGAACTGAGCATTAAATACAAATGTATATTTTTTGTTGTGAAATGGTCACAATGTGATTACTAATATTGAAATGAATTGTTTTGAAGTTTAACTACTCATAAGTAGTACAATAAATTTCCGTCAAATTCTTCTAGAATCAATAACAGATTAGCAAAGGGATTGTCCTTTCGATGATTTGATTCACTTAGACTGTACAATTGTATTTATAATTTTTTATTTGCTCAAATTATAGCCTACAATAAAACAGAATGATGTTGAATAATGAGAAAATTGTAACTGGTATAGTGTCATATAAATTGTTTACGAAAATCAGATATTGAGAAGTTAGGTAATAACCGGTTAGTGAAAAGCGTTAAAGTGATAATTGCCCACTCGACAGTTTTTATGAGAGAGTAATTAAAAGTCATAATAATGACTAATTAATTATTGAGAAGAGTGATTAGAAAGTAAAAAAAGATAAATTATGAAAGATAGAAAAGAAGAATGAATAACTGAATATACTGGTTATTGTACGCAACAGTTGGGCTTGAAATAGCGGAAAGCAATAGCCGCTGCCGTACATACGTTTTTCATTTGGATTCCTCTTGGACCGGCTTTTCCCACTACATAGGATTTGAAACGAAGCTTCTGGTGAAGAGGAATAACCAGACTTTACCAGATGATCTATGATTTAGCTTTTGTCTGACTTCTGTAGTGTTTTAGGAAGCCAGGGATCTCCAAATATAGGCTAAGCTCTTTTCCATAATTATTAGTAAACATCATACAAACCTAGCTATCTAGTAATCAATTCAGAAGTTGAGCTATAACACACTACTACAAATCATGGTTTAAATTTCCTCTAATCACGAAGAATTGTACCTAGCTGTTGTCTAAATAAGAAGGGCGAAACAAATTGATTTTATTGTTCAGATGAGTTTTGCTGGTATGTTGGATGACAAAGGTTAACTTGAAGTTTTCATGGATATAAGCTATTAGTATTCTTTCACGCATAACTTTCTCATGTCTTCAGTATGGCTAGTCTTTCTTACTATCATTGCTGCTATAATTAATTTGATCACTTTACCATCCAACATCCTGTAACTTTGTGGTATTGGAACCTGGACTAATGTGTCAGATGACGTTAATTGTAGCTGGATATAAACATGAGAAATCTGTAAGTTGAGCAGAGTCACACGAATTCACAACATTTTTATGATAAAAGATTATCATCACCACTGCAGAGCCTAGTTGTAACAGAAATAAAGTTAGGGTCGAATCATTCAAGAGATAGCATCAATTCATGAAATCATTAGAATGAATCATGTTGAAAAAGTCCAGGCTTCTTGCTTCGAGTTCACGTTGCTATCGTAATCAATGGTAGTAAAACATTGGGTGGCATGATGCTAAATCACGTTCAATTATGCAGATGTATTCAGTTTTTTGTCCCTCTTTAGATTGTAAACTTAAAAATCATCTGTTACATTTATTATTATTTCTTCTCGAATAATATTTTCCTTTGCCTAATCTTTAGTACTATCACTGATAATGTTACTACTTCTACTACTCTGACATTTGTCTTCATTACGCTGAAACAACTTGGACCAACGCATATTGTACATAGCTTTAGATTGACTTATTAAGTCTTTTATTTGTGACGAGATCTCAGCACGGATGATACAGGGGGCTCGACTAGCTTTTGCCAATTTGCGTCATTTATGGCGTAGGCGAGATATCCGTCTATCAACCAAAGCACATATTTACTGTGCGGCAGTTCGTTCAATCCTACTTTATGGCAGTGAAACATGGCCGGTAAGAGTAGAGGATATCCGTAGGTTACTAGTATTTGATCATAGGTGTCTTCGAAGCATTGCTCGTATATCCCGGGACCACCGAGTAAGTAATGCAGTTGTTAAGAAACGGGTACTAGGTAAGGATGGCAAATCAATTGCTGAAGTAGTGAAACTTGATCAGTTGAGATGGCTGGGACACGTGTTACGTATGCCCAACCACCGACTACCCCGACGTGCAATGTTTTATGATGTAGGAGTAGGATGGAAAAAAAGCTAAGGGCGGCCAAACCAAAACATGGAACAAATCCATGAATTCACTGACAAGCGGTAAATGTAGACTACCTGGTTGGGATCCGCGAGACGATAGCGACCGATGGTTAGAGACTTTGAATGACATGGCTCAAAATCGTTTGCAATGACGCAGGTGTATCCACGCTTTGTGTTCTCCCAAATTCTAATCTCCTGAATCCTCCTTGTCTCTCTCTCTTCTCTTCCCAAATTTATTTCACTGGATTATACTCCTTGAATAACATCTTCAAACCCTAATGTTCTCGATTACTGCTTATACTCTTACTACCTCTACCACTACGGGATTTGAATCGACAACTGCATCTCTGTGCTAATGTGGTATGGCTACTAGAACTGATGTATGTACGTACGAAGTTCTACGTTGTTACTAACTGACCATGCAGAAAACAGAATACACTAACTTATAATTCTAATAACATTAATATTTTTGGCTTAAAATGAGAAAATAAGATGGACAAATTACTAGTAAACAATACTAGTTAATTATTGCAAATACCACAGAATGAAGTTTTATTTTTACGAAAAAAAAGAAGTCACTTACAAATCGTAGTAAAGCCTTGTCTTTAAAGAAAAATAACTTCGGACAAGAATATTGATTGTTAATAACGCATTCAGTTATACATTAATCAAGAAAAAAGGTATTACGTGAGATAAAAAATAATCATCCGGTCACAGAGCTGGGAGAAAAAAAAACAATGTTAGTACAATTAAAACGATTCATTGTAAGTCGGTAGGAGGCGGGGGAACAGAGAGAGAGAGAGAGTAATCGTGTAACCACATTTTTCACGTGACAAAATTATCATTATGACTACTACATATTTTATTGCAATAATATTACGACAATTTATCATTACAACAACAGTATTAATATTACTGTTGTCAACTTGATCCATTCAAATTAGGCGGAAATAAACATTTCGCTGGCATAATTCTATGATTACTACTAATCTCATTCATATGCATGTTAGTTTGAACAAGAGAAATATCTTTAACTTCATCAGTAAATGGTGGACAATTTGTACAACTATTCTTACGGTGTATAGGTAAGATTGGTGATAAATCAGGACTTTGAAATGATATATCGGTGTAACAAACATTTGGACTAGTACTACCACAACGAAATTGTTGTTGATATTGTGGTGAATTCATTTGAGATGAACAATAATCAATATGTTTGTAATAACCAACATTTGTACTAGTATCATCGAAATATATAACATTATCATTATTATCAATATTTTTAGAAATTTGTTCAACTGTAGTTCGATTCAACGTATGCATACTGACTGAATTATCTGAAATGAAAAGATTTATTATTATTAAAGAATTATCTTCGCATAGATTTTTATCACATAAAGAATTAATTTATGACAAGCTAATTACGTTGTACAAGCGTACATACAGAATTTTGGGATTTCTATGTAGTTTTGTTCTCTGAGTTGGATGGTTTGTTCGTGGAGCTTTCATCGTTATTCTGAACGACATCGTCAGCACAAACTTCAGGTAGAAGTGAAGTGTTCGAACTTCTTCACATATGGCTCACAGCTTGTCCTGTAGACCTCGATGTTGATTGGTCATTGTTGACCTTTAACCTGTCATTGTTTACCTCTTTATTTTGGTTATATCTCCTATTGATTTGGTTTTTGGTCCTATAGGAGATACAACCAAAATAACGTAAACGATGACAGGTTAAAGGTCAACAATGACCAATCAACATCGAGGTCTACAGGACAAGTTGTGAGCTATGTGTGGAGAAGTTCGAACACTTCACTACCTGAAGTTTATGCTGACGATGTCGTTCAGAAGAACAATGAAAGCTCCACGACCAAACCATCCAGCTCAGAGAACAAAACTCCATCAAAATCATCCACCTGAGCTACAAATCTCCATTTTTATGGAGTAAATATCGTCGAAAAACACAACAAATCGTATACAAAGATGTTTAAAGATCTATAAATTTTATTTTGCAAGACATTTATTTAGTTAGCTTATGTAATAAGACCTCTTTTATTCTAGTTCAATAACATTTAATTAAGCCGTAGATTGTTAATATTCCCCTTGTAAATGATAGAGAGTTACTTTCAACAATAACTGTTTTATAAACAAAGAAGTTTAGATACAAAAGAATATGCCAATGTAAAACAACTTTAGAGCATTGTGAAGAAATAAGAGATAAATATCAGAATTTTATAGTTTACATCACGGACTGATCCTAGTTAGCTGTGTAGTGAAAATCAGCAGCTCTTATTCACGAACCCACGGAGGATTGTTGAACCAATAGGTTTAACCTTCAGATTGAATCGAGATTCAATGGGTTGTATAAATAACTTTGATCTATTCGCCATATTATACAATCAACTTTAATGTCATCCGTGGGTAATTGCCTCACATATGACGGTTGAACTTCACTGATCTCAATCTCTCACTAGGACCTTCGGAATTATTCTCCTGCAAGTAGTCACTAGAGAACATATGATTATTATTACTATAAGAGGTATGTGGAGCTCATTGGGTTTTGTAGTTCATGCCACAGACTGGCCTTATTTCGATACAGAGTATGATCGTGGATGTGCATTCCCACTGAGGAATCCTATATTAAAACAAACAGGTATCCAGTACTTCCTGATTTTTAATGGTTGCCTGATTAATGTTAAGTTTGTGATTTTGATCAAAAAGTTCACCAACTTTCACAAATATCCTGTACATTAGCAATTAGAACTATTATCGGTAAACTCGATTATGTTTAGGAACATATTTCACTACTTCCTGAGTGTAAAAGTCAAATTAGGACCGGCACCGCCGACTCATCTATGAAAGTTTCAGTTAGCTGAGTTACACAATTGTTTGGAACTTAGTCAGGGTCATGATCTCTATTTATCGCCCCACATAACCTTAGTTTTCTAGAAACTTCCAAAAAAATACTAAATATATTAACGATATAGGTAATTATCCAAACAAACGTCACACAATCCTTTATTTTTCCAAATGTTTCTAAGAAATTTTCTTCAGTGTTGATTAGATAAATCGTTTCCAGGGGTTTTGTAAGCTTCTGAAGATTTTGACGAGAGATATTTCTAGACATTCCAACAGGACAACATAATGAGCACATTTGAATAACCTTGAAAAACTCACAGACCTATCGGTTTGCTGTTACAAAATCTATGAAAATATACTTCAAAATCTCTTGTCAGTCATCTACAATTTAGGAGCAGAAACATATGCATCAGTCCAAGTTGCCACACTTCATTAGCATAACAAGATGAACACTGAATTCATAGAAGCGGTTAACTCAATGGTGTAATATATATAAGAAGATCTTATGTAAGGATATAGTATAGGAAGAAAGAATTAATTTGTAGAAAGAAAGGTATAAAGCAAATTTAATCTCACGGTTTAAGGGAAGACAACGAGTGTATAAACCTATGCCAGTTTGATCGGTTCTGAGCAATGTCACCCGGAGTCTCCAACCATTGGTTACGATAGTCATGCGGACTCCAACCAAGTAGTCTTCATCTACCAATATGGCTCAGACCAGAAGTTAGCGACTTCAAGGACTGATGCCACGTTTTGGTTTGGTCGCCCCTAACTTTCTTCCAATCATCACCATAATATAAATCAACAGTGCACCATTATAGATTAATGATTAAAAATATATAAGTTTAATACGAATACGGTCAAGCAGTTATCAATCAGACTGATAATAGTAACAATACAATTAAAATGATGAAATATGAATTAGGAGAATGGACTAAATGTTTAATTTATTAGACAGATACATCACATTCGGGTAATTAGCGTTGCGTCACATTCTAAGTGTGAGGTTTAGTGATACTATTCGATGGTTTAGACTGAAGTAATCGGAACCGGGTTCAAACCATCAAAAGCCGAGCACCCTGACCATTAAGGCACTATTCTATGTGGAGGATAATTAAACGAAATTGTCACTTTTTTCAAATGAACAAAAAGCAATCAATAATACTAAGAAAATATGCGTCTAAACAAAAAGGAAGGATAAAAAGACAATTAGATCTAACATACCTTGATCTGTTAAATTATCATCATTATTCTTAATATCATTATTACTATCATCATTATAATAATTATCATCATCGGAACTATCACTATTGCCAACAGTATCAGCCCAACTTGCAGGCAAACACATTTGTAACGCAGCAGTTTCTTTAATCAATAAAGAACTTGATTCATTTTTAGGAGAAAATTTATCAATACCGAATTTTGTATGTGAAGATCCGTAATCCATTTTTGTTGATGACAGATAGCTTGAACATGCTGGTTGTGCAATAACAGATGAAAAGTTTAAATTATCATGATGATTATGACGACTTAAATCGTCAGATGAAGTTAATGTACGTTGTTGTTCATTCAATTCATTGTCATCTACGACAGTGTAACTACAATTTTAAATCGTAAGTTAGAAAGTTGGTTAGAAATATATCATAAAAAACCTATTTTGAATATTCGTATATTTAAGCCTTAATGAAAATAGTTAAAGTGTAAAGTGATGATCATCCGTACAAACCGATGATGTCGTTCAGAAGAACAATGAAAGCTCCACGACCAAACCATCCAGTTCAGAGAGCAAAACTCCATCAAAATCATCCACCTGAGCTACAAATCTTCTCTACCATTTAAAGAATACTATTACGAAATATCCTATTGACTATGAATAAATTATTAATCAATTCAGAAGTATTAGTAGTAGTATAAGGAGGTATTAGGATAATTTAAGAACTGAAAAGATTTACAGTTTAGGTCTATAATATCAGACTATTGGTGATGTGATCCAATCCCAAGGCCTTTAGATGAATCCGAGGAACTAGACGTGTTTTCAAGAGAGAAAAGTGATATACTAGAGAAATCACAAATAGGCCAAACGATAAATGTCCGTGAATAACCAAGAAGTAGTTCCCATTTCTACGGAATGAGACGCATATCGTGGATGGCTTACAATTAAATAAACATCTCTCTCAATCTTTTCACCACAAAGCCAGTTGGGCTCCGTAGATAAGGAGACTATGCATCAGTATCAACTCATAGACACCACATGTCACAACAAGTAATAAGTTTGAATTTCTCCTAACAATTTGTTCAAATTAGTGATTTATAATGGTCAATGTACAGTTCCAATAAAAACTGACATTGCTCATGTTGTCTTTCGATAAAATATGACGTTGTGTATAATTGACAGATTCACCTGCACAAAGTATATAACAATCTCTATATTCTGGAAAACCCACCAACTGATTTGAATTATATAACTTGAAGCAAGAGATCAGCATAAAACAACAACAGACAGAGATCGATTTTCACCTCAGAACTAAACTTAAATACTCTTGTTAGTAGGATAGAGTTTTGACTATTCCATGTGTTGATTAGGCTCAAACCTAGATATCCTGATTAGTTCATTTCCAACCTACCAGAACAAGTGAATGCATCAACAAAATGCTAGAAGATTCTTACAGCAATGCCATATAAAATCCATTGTTTGTTAAAGGATTTTTAGTAGGTGTGTAACTGGAAAATATATTGTTCTATCTTGATTCTTGTCCTAATTTAGAAATAGTCGAGTCAAGTATTATGATCAGGGAATGCTAGATATGATTAAAATTAGTTTAATTTAACCATGTGATTGATTGATATCTTTCGTATGGGTTGATAGATTGGACTTATGTTGCAATCTAACGATCCAGGCCATCATTATAGAACAAAATACCACAAAAGGCATTCATCTTCGCCTTCATTTCACAAACCAGCCTGTAACACAAAACTATATTCGATATTCTGATAACTGATGTAGAACGTTAAAACATTTAATTACACTGGATTTTGTGTACATTGACAGGTCATTATAAAGGTGTATTTTAAAAAGAAAAAACACGAGAAAACTACATAGATATACCTAGGTTCTTCATTTATTTCGGATGAATCAGAGAAGAGACTACGTCGACTAAGTAAATGACGAGAATTTTTATGAAGTATTGACAAAGAGTTACTATTTGAATTGCAAGGAATAGGACGATCAACTGCACAAGCTGATAATGATATACTATTTGTGAATGGATCCGATTTTTGTTGTGAATTTGATTTATCATCATTGATGACCATTTCATTTGATGTTATTGACAACATAACTGAAGATTTTGCAACGGATAGATTTTTCATTGAATGATTCTGTTCAAAAGCAATTTGCATAACTGACTCAAAGTCAAATGATGGAGGCATAGAGATTGATGTTTGTACTGCAACTAAATCAAAAAAGAAATATATGTGAGAGGACAGAATCAATGTGAAATAATTGAAACATACTACTACATAATTCGAGATATAAGATGCTAAAATTACGTAACACCACTTGTCAAGTAGCAATCATAGAAATTAGATATACTAATCAAAAAGTATTTTATTGATTTAACACTTAGAACCGATTCGATATTGTATGAGGTCTTACGTTAATATTACAATTTATTTGATAAATCAAACGATCAGATTTATCTAATGATGGATTAGTGATTAAGGAGTGCGACTTTTGGCCACTAAGGGTTCTAATACAACTTCGCCTATTTCTGTTTAAGCAACCGAATAGTATCAATAGCCTTCACATTTAGTATGGTTCATACCTAATACCTGGTGAACAAATCAGTTTAGTTAATTTTTTAAATTAAAGGAAGTTTATGACAAATAGAGAAACATTGGATGAAAACATGCATTTGAAATGGTTTGGATTATCTCATTGTCAAGATGCAGATACATTCAGTTGACGAGTCCAAAATAGAACGAAACACGCGTCCTGGATTCCACTGTTAGCCACATTCCGTTTATTCGATATCAACTTGTGTCTTTTAACTTCTACAATTAAAAAAGGATTATTCCAGAGAATCTGTGTGCATCGTAATGTATTTTAGCGTCACATTCACTGTGTAAGGCTAAACAGTACTGTCCAACTACTTAGACTAAGACTGATAAAATATATTTATGTTTAATAATCAACGCTGTACACTAATGACTTATAAATGAACTTGGTTATGTACACTAGTTTCTTATACACTGAATAAGAGTAAAACTTACAACAGTTTCGATCGTCTAATTACGCTGCAGATGAATCTGGCAATGTTGGTTTTCTTCTCAGCCCCTACTACAACATAGTTAGTAAACTTTTACATTGTTACTGAATCGTTTTTATTACCTTAAAATTTGAAAAAAATTCTATCTCTAATAGTGAGTAGAATCAGTGAACTCAAGTTCTAAGATACGTTTCGGTAATGTCAGAAACAACTTTTGAGCAAGTTTCTTTTTCATGAATTTTTTTAATAAATAGTTGATTAATGGTTATTTAGTGAAGAAAATTACATACGGCAACGTTAATACGACACCTATATGAATTCAAAAATATTGAGAATATGGTTGATAACGCAACCAAATATCAGAATGAAGAAAACATTGGGACTCAAAGTCTAGAGTAAGATGAAGAGTAAACGAATCTGAACCATTACGAACGACTCTGAGCCATTTTACCCAAAGTCTTTAACTACTGATATTCTGAACCCCAATGAGGTAGTCTGTATTTAAAAAAAGCTCAGACCAATAGGCGATCACTTCATGGACTGATTCCACATGTTTATTTGACCGACCATAGCTTCTTTTTAAACATTTTACACCAACAAACATCGTCCATCGAGGTAGGCCGGTGGTTAGATATACGTAACATATATCTCAACTAATTCAATTGATGAAGATTCACTACTTTGTCAACTGATTTCACACTTTTGACTAGTACCTTATGATTAAAACCACAACATAGCTCATTTGGTCGTTCCATAATACACGAGCAATAGCTTCGAAAAAATCTATGATGAAAAAAACCTGCAACCTACACACGTCTTCTGCTGTTTCTTGTTATCCGAAAACACACAACTAATATGTTATTAGACCGTAAAGAAACTACAAAAAAGACACAACAATACAACACCTCTCTTTCCACTTACCTTCGCACATACAACTTGAAGTATTTCCTAGAAGATAGGAATTCTTTTTCTTTTTACCTAAAGGAGTAGCTAAATAAACGAGAAAAGCAAAAAGTTGATAATATCATGATATTGGATCGTTAAAGGCAATACATAGAAGCATAAACCAATTGGTCATTGTAAGCAGGATAGAGTCTTGACTATTACGTATTTTGATTAAACTCAAATCAAAATATGTTGATCGGTTCATTTCCATCCAATCAGTGCTAGCGAGGAAATCCTATGTAAACAACTTGTTGCGAGTTTTATTAGAATTGATTGATCACTGAATAATAAACAATTTCAATGACCTACCCTTTTACAGTTGATTGAATCATATCAACCAAGTTACAACGTAGTTCCCAGTCTGTGTGATACCACATAGTGTACACTATATTAAGATTTTAGGTGGTTGATGGTAGCCGACAGGAAACCCTGAACCTACGTTTTTTACCATTTGGAACTTGTCGGAAAAGCATACCGGTAGCCTTAAACGAACAAAACATTTCAAACTGCGATGCTAAGTGACGCAGATTTCAATGAAACAAAGAGCACCAATTCCCTCAAGATCGCAGGTACACCTTACTAAAGTGTACCGACCAGCATGAAACCTAAGTTAAATAGAACTCATTTATTTATTACTATTATTATTTTAACACAAAGATATTGGTACAAGGAGGCACCAAATACATATGCGCCACACAAATCTCATCTGATATGTGTAAGGGCTTTGATACTATCCGGGTGCCAAAACCGAAGCAGGCGGTTTTCCTAAGGGGCCACACCCGGAGCCGTCAACCTAAAGGTCTGACCCACAAGGCAGGGGAGCAACGTAAGGAGATGCATTCCCATGGTAGCCGGTGACCAACGATTGGTTCATACGCCATTTGTTCCTTCAGGATACTGGAGCCCATGTGCACCATTGGTTTGTAATCAGGGTTTTCCAACTCCCCTAATTAAACTCTCCATGTCCACCAACCCGGTTAAAGCGCCGGACATTTACTTTTTGTCCTCTCAATTTCGTGAACAACATCAAGTTGATGTAAATGTACTATTCAAAGTTAACTATTGAATGTCTTCCACTTATGTATTCAGATATCACCTCTTACACATAATGAAAGCTATGAGAATTGAATCGGTTAGATATGACTTTTGCTTCCAAAAATAGATTTGTATAATCATCTGTTGTGCCTTTGCAAATAATGAATTAATTACAAACTTGCCTATTTCGTTTTTATTAACAAGTGATTATTTCTAACGAATTAATGAACTCAAACTTACGCTTAAATTGTTTACTTATTGTTACTCTGATATGATCAACTATTTCTATACTTAAAATTTAATGTTTTTTTTTCTTACGTAATCATTAGAAAATAACCAACTGATTCTCAAATGTAAACATACATCTACGTTTTATTCTGCATCTTCATTTTTATATAATCAACAGTAATAATTAAGTGATTATCCTTTCTGTCTTAACATGATGTCTTATTATGATAATGTTAATCTACTTAGCACCACTTAAATGTTAACGATTTTTACATTAAAATGTCAAACTATATCAGTCAGTCAGCTACAAAATAGGACCAGGCACATATATACATCGGTTCAAGTTGCCATACCTCATTAACACAACAAGATGGACACTGGATTCATAAAAGTAGTTAATTCAGAAGTTGTAATATATAAAAGAAAGATTGCAATAAGGATATAGTACAGGAAGAAAGAATTAGTTCGTAGAAAGAAAGATATGAAGCGATTTTAATCTCTTAGTTTAAGGGAAGACAGAGGGTGAATACACCTATGCCATTGTGATCGATTCTGAGTCATGTCACCAAGAGTCTCCAACCATTGGTTACGACAGTCACGCGAACCCCAACCAAGTAGTCTGGATCTCCCAATATGGCTCAGACTAGAAGTTAGTGACTTCAAGCACTGATGCCATGTTTTGGTTTGGCCGCCCCTAACTATGTAGTATTACCAAGTTATAATGATGAGAACTCTATTGGAATAAAAAAGGTTCTGTGTTCAAATTATATTTTTAATTTTCTTTACACTGGTGTTACACATTGAATCAGTTAAGTGATTAATTTAATCAACAGAATGAGAATCTATTTATAGATGAAATCTCGGATTGATCGTGGTTAGACATTCATTGTAAATCAGGAAGCATCGGACAACTGTTCCATCCTAGCATCGGACTCTTCAGTGGCAATGAATTTATATATATGCTTGGAATGATAAGTATATAGGAAGAGCTGAGAGAAGAGTTTGTATTAGATTTTCTGAACATGATAATAAAAATCTACATCTGAAAAGCAGTAAAGTGTAGTCATCGATGACCAATCGGATGAATAGTAAAACTCTCGAGTTCAAAACCATCGATATTAACTTCATTAACTGTAGTATGCTAAATTTTAGGCTGTTTTGACAGCTGATTGATTACCTATCCTGCTACTATGTTTAGTAGGGTTTCAGAAATTTCCAGAAGTCCGAGGTCATCTGAAATGCTGTAAATACCTTCGATTTTCTGTACATAAACTGGGCTTGGAGTAAAAAGTTCTTTTCATATTTCGCGCCTTTTCTTTCGGGTTCAAGTTGTCGTGCAGAGTTAGCCTGAGGTTATTAGAAGAGCTTAGGAAACCGACTTAAGCATTCAATCAGAAGATTTATCACTGCTAAATTCAACTTTATCAAGACGACCGAATGCATTGTAGTGATTATTTCTTTCTATTACATCATAGAACTTAGTTAGTTAGTTACATCCAACGTAGAAACTAACAAATATATGCGTCAGCTCAATTTGTCTCACAACATTAGCACCGTGAGATAAAAATATCAAGATAAATCCCAGAGTAGAAGTGGTAACATAATTAATAGTAGTAGGAAAAATCAAGTGTAAAAAAACTAAAGGTGTTAAAAGTTCAGGATTCATGAGCTGAACAAAGAGTGAACGTACCTACATCTGAAACTCGATAATCTATACGATATTACCATGAATAAGTTTAATTCATAAGCACCAGTCATAAACATTTTGATTGTTTAACTCATTACAGAATTGAGTATAATCAATATCTTCCTAATGTATTGAATAAATCACACTAAAAGCTATCAACGCCTGTAAGATTATGAAATCATCATCAATGAAAAGAAATTTTTTCGGGTAAACGTTATCATTCACATATAATCACACACACACATGCGCACTGAGCAACATTTGATTTCTAGTAAAGAGTATTAAGTGTTTCACGTATGGAAATATAAAGGTTTAATAATATGTATTGTGCGACAATAGGTAAAGTAAAATAATAGTAGAAATTATATTTATTTCTATTTACCTGTAGGTAGAAGAGATGAAGTCCTTGGGAGACAACTGGAGTGGACTAGAAACCATTTAAGAAGAAAAAATGAGTAAATAAAAATTAATGCTTAAGCAAAATCTTAAAACGGTTTTCAAAGTTAAGATAAAATAGAATGGAGATAAACACAGATCAAATAGAAGAAAATACATACTACATAATTAAATCAGAATTTGACACACCTTGGTATGGTATGTAACTATTTTTTTATTAATGACTGGTATTCATTTCAGAAGTTAAACATCAGGCGTATTATCATGACAGAACACTTTACTAAAATATAAAATCCTTACTTTCCATATCTAAAACTGTGTATATCACAAACTGAATGACTTAATCCCCCTACGAGTAGTGCACTTTATTAGTGAACCCGAAAATCTTTAGTGAAGCTAGAACTACTAAACGACAGATAGGGATTTTCGTGATTAAACCTACTACTGTGTAAATTACTCCTCAAGACCGTGGGGACTATTATATTTTTTTAAATTACTGGTTGGGTAACTGACGTGAAATGGTTGTCTGTAGCACTTTTATATGATATTAGTCAGGCTGATTCATTTGCGGTTATAAAAAAACAACTTCTATTCTTTCTTTTTAAACTGGGAAGATCAGTTTGACGGGATAATCTTTAGGTGGTAGATTGGATAATACATCAGATAATCTAACTGTTTAAACTAGACTGCCATAATCAACGACCTCAAGAGCGAATTCAACACGAGTAACTGGTCTTCCTTAGTCTTAAGGTAATTATGACTTTTTTTAACCTGACTGAGTCGAAGAAAGGGTTTATGTTGATACTTTATTTAGGCTGTTGGTAAGAAGGCGGTAATTTTGAAGTAGCTATAGATCAGTTGAACTATCACTCTAATTATTCTACACATTGTTCCAATAGTCTGGCTGTTTTTACAGCTTGTTCACCGAGTTGAGAAGCTGAAAGTTCCACCTAAATGCCTTTCAGCTTTAGTCAACATATCTACTAGCCTACCTACTAAAATAATATCTGAGCGTTTAACTTCCTGAAAATAGTCTAAAAACCCATATAATTTATATTTAATTGCTTTTCAACGAAATTTATTCAAGCGAAATTTACCTATGTATAAAAATGAGTTTTAGACGTCGGCAATCATATTTATCGCGGCAATAAATAATGAATTTCACAATTTTAGATAACAACAAGTATTTTTATATAGGACTTACATTTGGTTGGTGAGTCAAATACAACTGTGTCAGGGCTGGGTGCAATAAGATGATTTTTAAAAAAGCTATGAATTCTATTCTGAATCTCATCATCACACTGAAAATTTTGTGGAAAGAAAAGAACAATAGTGAAAACATTACTTTCATTATAATATTTAGAAGTTAGTGGACAAAACTATGTAGCATTCATATCATTAAGTTGATAGATGGTGGTGGTGGAGGCAGAGACAAATTTGACCAAAGTACAATTTATCCAATCACAACATAGCAAGTTGGAAATTAGATTTGTTTATTGATGTATGTATGGTTGTCAAAAACTGGTCAATCACACAAGTATGGAAAGTAGATGCAAGGTGGTCAGTTACAATAGTTTGGATGTAATTATTAGTTTTTAATGAAGGAAACTCATTTTAAATCAGATAAGATGAGCGTTGTGGCAGTTCTGAATTAACACAAACAAAATTAGGTTTAATGCTGTAGAATAGCATGGAGATTAGCGGGGCGACAACCGTATAAACGCAAATCCCACTTTATAAAACAACACGACAATTCAGCAGATAATTTTTTAGTCCGTAGAAATAACAAACACTTTCGTGATACATTATGCACATAGTTGTATACATTCTAAGGTCAACAAAAATCCGTATAATGATTATCTTTTCGTAGTTGAAGAACAGGCTTCTGAAAGTCTTTTTTTCAGTATAAGATATTATATGCAAAATATTTTTAGAATTACAACATGAACTGGAGACAGAACGGGAAACAAGTATTATATGGACAGAAATCTAGTTTGTAATGCTATAATACGAAGTAAAATCCTACTAAACTGAATAGTAATCTTTATCATTTTTAGACCACTTATAATTACTTTAGTGCAGAAGCAGTACTCCAATAAAAGAATACTTTTCAATTTTATTACACAAATAAACAATGAAGTGTACTGAAACGTGCTTATAAAATGTGTAATCATAGACCCAGTTTTCTATTGAGTAACAATTGAATCATTGAACTTATGGTTAAAGGAAGTGTTACTTTACAACCTCAGTTATCAAAACATTTTACTTATATTTTCAAGCCCCTTGATCGACAATTGAAGCTAAATACGATAACATATCTGACACATTTTTATGGTAGAACAGTTTTAACTAATTTACTGACTACAATGAAGACACTGAGAATTTGACTGGTGAAAAATATGTGTATTGTGTTAGAATTTCAGTAGGTAAACTAGGCTGCTCAATACATAAAACACAAAATAAAACATAGAATACTAGGTATAAACTGATTAAAAATATATAAACCCACAACTAGCGATCTTAACTTAGGTAAAAGAGTACACTCTATGTGGTTTCAGAAATTGTGGTTTTGAGTGCTGTTAGGGGTATGAGGGCGGTAATCGATTCCCGATTGCCCACACCGTGAAAGGGTTCTTCTAGAAGTACATGAAAAGGAAATTGGGTTAGAGTTGACCTTAGTGACCTGAGAGCGTGGCCGCAGTCCTCAAGTGACAACTGCTTGAGGCCGGTCACACGCGATCTATTTGTGGGTAACTTTTATGTCAGCTCCGCACATGTTGAGACCTTACCGCCAGAGACGGATATTTGTGGAATATGCCCTGGTACGACCGAGAGTAGTGAGAGTCCGCTCTCCCTCTCCAAATGCTCTCACATGGCCACGTGCCTTCGACCACTGCCAGGGAAGTTCTACTCATCGCCTCCTGGCGGGGATGTTGTTCACGAAATTGAGAGGACAACAAGTAAATGTCCGGCGCTTTAACCGGGTTGGTGGACATGGAGAGTTAACTATGGGAGTTGGAAAACCCTGATTCCAAACCAATGGTGCACATAGGCTCCAGTATCCTGAAGGAACAAATGGCATATGAACCAATCGTTGGTCACCGGCTACCATGGGAATGCATCTCCTTACGTTGCTCCCCTGCCTTGTGGATCAGACCTTTAGATTGACGGCTCCGGGTGTGGCCCCTTAGGAAAACCGCCTGCTTCGGTTTTGGCACCCGGATAGTATCAAAGCCCTTACACATATCAGATGAGATTTGTGTGGCGCATATGTATTTGGCGCCTCCTTGTACCAACATTTATGTGTTCAAATAAATAAAAATATATAGTCCATGGGATAAGGTGAGGTGTGCATTTCTAGGGTAAACTTTTCTAACCCCACTCTTCCTTTGTAGGAAGGCAGCATAGCTGTTAAGCAGGTTGTCTGAATGAAACACCTTTCTGTCGTCACACCTCTGTACAGTCAACAGTACGACTTCTCCCTTGGGCCTTGCGTTTGTTGCTTTTGGTCTTACCGTTCTTCAGCCGATTTATCTGGCGTGGTAGGACCTTGAGGAACGATTGTTCCAGCCATTATATCCGGACTAGTTCATCAGGGTAGGCAAGCCCGACCACCACGTCAAGTTAGCAGCAACGGTCGGGATGTGGTTTTAGAGCGAACACTTCATGATTCATTATCAACTAAAAAACAGTTCATGACTTAACGATTTCTGAAGTGATTGATTTCAGTATTAAAGAGGTAGTTTCAATTTGGTTTATATTAATAGCTCAATTTGTGTTCTCGCCAGTACTCTTGGAATTCTTACTTCTACCATTATTTTCCCCTTATAACACTACTAAAGTTGTTTTAAGTCACTCATCAGGTACAAATTCGTGTACTCGGCTTCGAATCACACCTTAAGTGTGAGGGCTAGTGTGACTACTAGGTTGTCCAGGCGCAAGTAAGTAGTTGATATTAGAATCTGAGAATAAATGGTTGAAATTTGGGCAGCCTAGAAACTGAGCCACTACTTCGCTTTTTTCTTAACCCCATGCAGGACTGCCAAATAAAGCTTCGATGCTAGGTCCACCGTTTTTACAGTGAAACACAGTCCAAGAGTAAAACTTTTATGACAACTTACTGACGTGATAATTCATGATGCTAAGAAACAATCGGCCAGTTATTTTAGATATATGATACATGGTTAAAGTCCTTGCAAAATAATAAACAAGTGAATACTACTAAGTAAACTTATACCTTTAATAACCTAACATACCTGAGTATCCAGTTTCTCTTGAAGTTTCAATTGTAGTATTGGATTTTCGTCTATATCAGCAGGGAACAATTCTCCCTGAATGTCAGGAGATAAGATAAAAGGTGTCTTGATTCTATTGGGAGTTGTTTTCCTTGAACCACTTTTGCTAATCGGACTGGGATTGTAGGCAAATATTCCTGGGCTGAAGTTCACTTGTTCAACACGACTAAGAAATTCTTTATGGAATGGATTAAAAATCAAACCCCCAGATGGAGTGGTTATTCCGAATTCTTCACCATATGGGCATATTTTTACTGGAGTACCGGCTCCAGGATTTTCCATTTACCTATAAAACAAACAGAAAACATTTTAATTTGACTTAAATTTATGACGCAACATTAAATGTAACATATACAGGAGTAAAACTCACTGAAAGATAGACAATTAAATAGTTAGAATCCAGTATTTCTGACTGCAAAGTTGAAAAAGTGGCTTTAAATTGTCACCGAATTTTTATATAGGAAAAGATTATCTTTGAAAGTTACACGTAATACGTTGAGACCAAACATATATACACAAGGAATGACACTTCCGTGAACTAACTGATACCACACAATCAGCAACCTAAAAATAAAGATCCGAAAACCCATTTTTAAGGCATGATATAATGACAGTTAGCAATCAATTAAAAACCTATCTCAACCGAATGAAAGATGAAGATCATTTTGTGTGCATATCAATTTCACACACTACACTTCTCAAAAACATGAAAAAATATACTAAAAGTCAGTGGGCAAAAAGAAGACTTATAAGTCAAGAAAACTTTATTTTATTACATACGAGTAGAAAACCCAATGATCACATTGATGAATGAAACTGATTCGTCTAAACTCAGGATTGATTCGATTTTTTTCCAATCTACAGTAAACTATTCTACGCGAATAGTGAGCATAACATAAGCCAACCACCTCTGTTAACGTACGTGAAAGCCATGGTGAATAGCTTATTTACCTCGTTTAGCACCATTTTTTGGCCACGATATTCGGAAATTATATAATCATTGATAATAGTATTTAAGCAAAAGAGTGCTGCAACGATAATAAATGAATTACCAATGAGCAGGCAGATATTTATTCAACTTCAGGTGTAATCAAATGTCGCATTAAATTGAAATGTATGTGAACTCTAAGAACCCTGAATAAAACCGATTAATTTACAAAATAGAGATTATTATTCCATTGACCTATTCACTATGGGACATAGGCGCTTTGATGCAACAGTCTGGTGGATATATCATTAATATCTAACATTATCGAGACTCTTATTCATTTGTAAGACAAATTTCGGTAAGAATACTAAAAAAATTGATTAAATTATGAAAAAGTCGTACATTTAGTAAATTAGTGTAGTTGTCAGTACAAGATACTATTCATCTAAAAATACAAACGGTGGAAACTTCGATCGTAGGAAACAATAGAATCAGAATGAGCTTCTATTTCGAGCCGTATTTGATAATTTCTCGAGCCGCTGAGTAGCATGATTTTTAGGACTTGACGCCATGATGCATGACAGACACCAGTTTTATACACTTATCTTGTTTCACGGATTTAATTCATAAAACAGCCATCTTTTGGCTTTTCCTACTATCCGTGTCGGGAAATAATGAGCGATGCGAAAGCCATTGAAATGGAATTTGTAAATCATGACCAAGCCACCTAATAAGCTAATTGACTTTAGTGCTATCAACATTTGCTCTAACCCATATTGGGAAACCCTCGGAGATGGCTACCAAGAACCCTCGATTTAGAAGTCAGACCTCCCAAGTACGAAATAGAACTGCACTCATCGACGTGTTGTACAACTGACGATGTACAGTCAGAATGAACCTACGACTGTCTCCAAATCCTATAGTAGGGTCGATCCTGTTCTCCTTAACCAGAAGTTATCATGTCTGCGAGTATGTAACCTTTTCTAGGGACGTTTTATTTCCTGCTTTTAAGTGACATGGGTTTCTGTAAAAATGAGGTGAAAGTGGACGTCAGAAGCACGAGCCGGATTAACAGAAACGGAAAATCCGTCTAAGGAAGTTAGGGAACCCTAATTACAAAGCAATGGTGTAAGTAGGGCCTTGGATATCGAGGACACGAATAATATGCGGACCTGTTCTGGTTTCTGGCTATTATGGAACTCCATCCCGGGAGTTATATTGCCTTACACATTCTATGCCTACATCTAACCTTGCGATTGTGGGGATCAACTCAGTTGGGGTTCTCTAGACCTTCTCCGACAGCTCATTGACTGTTTTTAAACAGGGACTGCCTGTCAGTATGAAATACTTATGTGTTGGTCAAACGAACTTAGTTGGAAAATTTCCAAAATCCGCGTTTCTATAGGTTATACGTACTGACTAGAGGGTTCTAGAACTTTCGGCAGCTGTTGGACAGCGTTGCACTTTGGTCCTCGAGTCTTAATCGACAAACACTCCTAAAGCAGTGCGTCTGGATAAGGGGTAACTCAACATTATTTGTCGTGTATGTAGCCATACCCTGGTGATCTACATGCACCAATTTACACCAGGAAACATTAACCGACGATCAGATTTCCATCTAAATATTTGACTAACTCCTTGCGAGTCATTTTTCGAATGCTGACAACTACGATACAGTATAGTACTTTCTAGGTTTACATTTTGACCCTCTTTCAAAGGTGCGACTCACTAATGTGTTCTCCCAGTTTCTAGATAATCCACTTTGGGTTACAGATAGACCAAAGTAAAAACTTAAGGGATTTGCAATAAAACGAGAAAGTTCCTTTAGTAATCTAGAATCAGTTCATGGGGTCCCACAGGTTTTCTTACATCAAACTTATTTAACAGATCAAAGGTTACGAGTTTATTAATTGTAAGGATTTATTTTTACCTGGGGAAAAGGCGTCTCTACATTATAAACATTGTTCACGTAGTTTGAATACCCGGGCTTTGTCTTAGACATCTCTAACTGGCGATGTCATAACACCACGTTTATATGATGCTGGGGTACAGACCTACTCTTTGTCCTTCGGCTCATGAGAAGATATAAGTGCCTAGAGCATTGTACAGAATCTTTACCACAATTTTATTTACACTTCCTTCTAGACTTATATACAGCCAAGAAACAAATATTTCTGTCCTTTTATACCAAGATATAGTTTCATCAAAGCCTAATAACAATAGTCAGTCAGTCATATACAACGTAGGACCAGAAACATATATGCATCAGTCCAAGTTGCCACACTTCATTAGCACAACAAGATAAACACCGAATTCATAGAAGCAGTTAACTCAATGGTAGCAATATATAAAAGAAAGATTGCGTATAAGGATATAATAAAGGAAGAAAGAATTAGTTTGTAGAAAGAAAGGTATAAAGCAATTCTAATCTCACGGTTTAAGAGAAAACAACGAGTGTATAAACCTATGTCAGTTTGATCGATTCTAAGCAATGTCACTCAGAGTCTCCAACCATTGGTTACGATAGTCGTGCGGACCCCAACCAAGTAGTCTGCATCCACCAACATGGCTCAGACCAGAAGTTGGTGACTTCAAGGACTGATGCCACGTTTTGGTTTGGTCACCCCTAACTTTCTTCAAATCATCTCCAGCATTGCACGTCATGGTAAACGGTGTTTAGGCATGCGTAGCACATAAAATAGTTTTCCCACACATTATTTTTCCTTTTGCAGAGAGGGATACGAAGCTCATTACTGAACCATGATAAAAAGTCTCTTGGTTTTCTTTAAATCCTTCAAGGTACATAATGATGTAACCTTGCCTGTAGCCCTTCTAGGATTAATGCCAGTCCCAACGGTAGATAAACGGGGAGGGTTGGATGAGGGGTCAGAAATGCCATCCATAGAAACAAAACCTTGCTAAAAAAAATGCTAACCAAAAAACTCACTTGAACCACTTAAACTCTGACCTGGGAGTTGAAGGAACTACATTCAGAAAAATTATGACACTTCATGGTGAAAGCCGAGATTCTTCAGAAGTCACAAGGGCGACCAGAGCAACAATATAGATACGTAGAATGTCCGGACAATGTGAGACACAAGGAGGAATAGGCGAGTAGCTACAGAAATGAGGAGAAACAACTTGGAAATTCTCGAAATAAGTGAAACCTATCGAACTTAAGCTGGATAGAAAAGATAAGCTTCGAAAGAGATGCCGTTGTACTCAGGTTATGGAGAAAATGCTTTGTACGTAATGCTCTTTAAAGAAACACAAAAAGCGCTTATAGGATGTGAATCTCATCAATCCAGAATCACCAAACGATCCTCTAAAACAAAGAGAGGATTACAATGAAGGTTATCCAGAGCTATGCCCCCACCGGACATTGAAACAACCCAAACAGACATTACCACAGCTTTTAACCCATCAACAATCGAACAGATCGGCATGACCACCAGACAAATCAGGAGTGGGAAAGCAGCAAGACCAGAAAACATATCAACTGAAGCAAAGAAGTCAGATATAGAAGCAACTGCAAAGATGTTCCATGCTTTATTCAAAAACATTTAAGAGGAAGAATAAGAAGGGACATACTGGGATGGATGCCTCATGATCATACCCAAGGAAGACCTCAGCAAGTGTGAGAACTACAGAGGCATCACGCTATTATAAGTACCAGGAAGTTTTCAATAAAGTATTATTGGACGGAATGAAAAACTCAGTGGACGCTGAACTTCAAGATCTACAGGCCGAATTCATACGACGGACTACACTGAAAAATAGTGCATGTAGGACAGCTGCATCCCTAGTGAAGACCGGAGTCAGAAATATCTGCTCACTATATCCCTTTCTTTTACTTTTGGTGAATGACTGTATTACGAAGATCTACACATCTCAGGGAAAGCATGAAATACAATGAACAGACTGCATGCATCTGGACGATTTGGCCTTCGCTATTGACCTGGTTGTTCTATCTCATGCACGTCAACAAATGCAGGTAAAGACAGCCAATCTCTTCAGTAGTAGGCCTCAACATACACAAGGGAAAAAGCAAGATCATAAAATACAACACGGAAAGCATCAACCCAATCACACCTGATAGGGAAGCTTAGGAAGAGGTGGAAAGTTTTACGTACCCAAGCAGCATCAACGATATACAAGGGAGATCAGATGCATATGTGAAGGTTAGGATTGACAAAGCAAGGGTAGCATTCCTACGACAGAAGAACATCTGGAACTCAAGACAACTGTTAGACAACATCAAAGTTACAATCTTCAAAACAAACATCAAGACAGTTCTACTGTATTTGGCCAAAACGTGGAAAACTACTGCGACCATCATCAAAAATATACTGGTATTTACAACCAAATGTCTACGCAAGATACTCAATGTCCGGTGACTGCATAGCATCAGCAACAATCTAGTTTGTCAAAAAACCACCTTCCAGCTGAAGAGAAAATTAGGGAAAGATGCTCGATGAGTAGGACATGCATTGCGTAAATCAACGGCAGGTGCACGAGTCTCCTAAGATCAAACATCGACTGATAATAAATCAAGTATTGAGTGACTGGTAATGTATCAATTACCTCATATTTTGGGCTAAAATAAACTAAACTATGCAGCAGCTCTTGTTCCATGCATTTCAAGCGACAACCAAGTCGTACATTTCACTCTCATGAGATATGGTATCAATAATAGTAAAGGAAACAGTACCCAACAAATAAGGTCGATCATGCTTTACACTTGCGGGTTTGGCCAACTTTTAGTTACATGGAGTTTTCAGAATTAAGTCACTTATCGTATACAGATTGGATCAGCAACGTTCCTGTCACGGCGAATACATCCAGAATGAAAGGGTCCATTTGTACACTTACCTACGATCGCTTGTGAAGCAGACCCAAAGACTAATTTAATGGCACTGCGCCGCTCTAAAAGTGATTTTGAAGCGTTATCACTCAAAATTCACAAATTTAAGATTCATTTTTCTCCAGCTTCTAATTTCAGCCTCGTTTTGTTCAGCACCTCGCCAGCGAGAGACGAGCGTTTTTGAGCCAGAAACCCTGACTTTTCAGCTTATAACCATCACGCGGAGAAGAAACCGTCAAAGCGAGTGCAAACAATACAGATACAAAGGCTAGCAAATGCGTCATTACTTCCTGTAATTTGACTGTAATGAACTCATTTGAAGTGAAAAGATAGTCCTTATGCGTTACGGACGAAAAATTGAAAGTTTAACTCGATTGTGAACAACAGTTTTCTTTTCCTTTTGAAATAGCACTGAAAGTAGTACAAGCATATCTACTTAATACGTTAGATTACTAGGAATATTTCATGGAGTGCATATTCCTTCAGAACGCAATACAGCAGTCGAACGCCCATATACATTTCCAGTTTGGGAACTCTCTTTTCACTGATTTTTATTACAGTTCCGCGATACTGGGACAACATATAGTTCCCAAATTAGATGAGAGAAACAACTACAATTATCAAGACCGGCAAACAAATGAAAAGCCTTGAATTAAAGCTCATCAGATGGTTCCTGTACTTATAAGGGTTTCATCATCACAACAATTCGAAAGATGTTTGCCACCTCCCACTTCCACTATAAAACCTAAATGTGCGCTTTATCACAAATCCCAAATTCGCGCATTCCTTGATAAACAAAGTTTCTGATTCGACATAACAAATACTACGACACTGCTTCGGAAATTAGTAACACTACCAGGACTAAATCGTTAGATCAGAACCCTCATTGTCGTAGAAATATAATAATTGAGATCAGTTCCTGAATTGTTTAACCCACCCTTTTATCCATCTCTGCAAGTTTCACAAAACTCTCATCTTTTCAGGGAAATAAAATGCAATCATACACTAAGCTTGAAGGTGTGAACAGGTATGGATTGTAAACAGATTCAAGAAAACCTTAGAAGTCAGTTTTACTACTTTTATTGAACTATCATGAGTCTACAAAGTGCTATTCCAGGGTAAACAGCACTTCTCACGAAGGACACCATATACGAATGGCAGCTATTCCTCGTTATATAGAATATTTCGTTACTAATATCTGATCAAATACTTATAGTCGCGGTTTTCCTCACCCCTTATAAAGCTCCCAATGTGTCAAAAACGTTCCGACAGATATCTAGGCGGCTATCGAAATGTTGCAGCTCAACGCGAACAGTACACGACCAAGACAACTGTACGAAGCTTTCTTATGGTCGGCCTGCAATGAAAAATGCCCAAGTTCATCTCTCTTTGGGGGGGTCGAGATGACCAACCAATTATTGCATAGTATCGCAAATATTATTTACGAAATGTGTGTTTTGGTATGGTCTTTGTGAGTAGTTCAAAGAAGATTCTTGCTGTATAGAAAAAGAATATTGTGCTTGCCTTAGCCAAATTAGTCTTGGTTTTCTTGAATCGTTTTCTGCATTCAGAAGGAATCTATGGACTTCGATCGATACAATTTTATGTGAGCGAGAGGATAAGATTGGTGGTCAAAGGATGAGTATTGTGGTAGAATAGTAGAAATCCAGAATCTCAATTTAATGAACTGATGATTTCTTTGTACTTGTTGAATGCTTGATTTCCAATTCAAAATACAGTACATTCGTTTGTGCCTATCTAGTACTTCTTGATCCGATTACGTTATTTCTAGGATTCCAAGTTCATACTATCATTCAAATAATTCGAAACATTATATTGGCGTCGTGATGGAGCGTGCGATGGAAAAGTTAGATATTCACTCAACTTATGAAGCTTTTGAGGGTTACTTTGAAAGGTTCGAAATCTGAGCTATGACCAAGGAAGATGATGAGGATGTTAATGTTGTAGCACATTTCCTCACATTCATCGGAAAAGAAGCATATATCTTATTAAAAACTCTGGCTATGCCGGAAAAGCCCATTTCGCTTCTTTATACAACTCTCAAGGAACCACTGCTAGACTATGTCCAGCATACAAATTTCGAACGCGGTTATGGAGGAAGATCTCTTTAAATGATTCATGAAGATATAAGACATTCCACTACATTACGTCACCCCACCCCAGTCCATACTCAAAGTTATGCAGATAATTCATTGAGGAGTTGCGATACAGTTTGTGAAGATGAGCACAAGTTTGGTCAATGTTTGTCCTGTGGCAAGTTATACTCTTTTAATTCATGTAAATTTCGTAATTCTAAGTGATTTAAATGTGGTGGTATTGGACATATTCAGTCAGTCTGTAATACTAATGTCCATCTTATTGCAACTAATACTAAGTCTTGTAATTCTGATTCTAATAAGTCGAGTATTTGTAATGATAATTTATCTTTATCGACGATTGCAATAGACCGTGTAGAGTTGTGGTGGCATTGGACCATAACCACACAATCCTCAAAGCGAACACGAGACAACTCGGAAAATAGATATTCAATGATTAACGCAGATAAATACCTAACGATGGAAAAGGCGGGAACAAGGAATTGAATGAATTAGAGCTGATCGAATGGCATGGCTCGGCCATGCAGGCATGATCCCCAATGAATGTTACCTTATATCTTTTATTCATATTAAATATATTGTTCTGTCTCTAGCCTAAGCTTGTTCTCCATCATGTATTGGCAATTGTTACTATGTGGTGAGTTGGTGTAGACGATGATTAGACTTCCATGTAAGATCTTATAGATTAGGCAGTTATATCATGACAAATCTACAATTTTAGGATAAGGTCTATTATTAGAGCAGTACTAATACCATAGTAGACCATAATTCCACAGTCACATAGCAGTTAATAGTCAAATGAAACTCAGAATTCTTGCGAGACAACAGTTTCTAATCAATCGATGTATCAGATTTCTCATGTTATTGTACCAAATATGGATTTTCCTAATGATTCACGTATTTCTGATGAAATTTCTTACAAATGTGAAGAAATTATGTTGAGTGAACATAATTATGATCAAAGACCTGGTGTAGTTTTGATAGATGCTAATTTTTCTAATGATCCTTTACTCTGCATTGACATTCTTAATAAATTTGGAGAAACTATTTCAGAAGAGTCAAATCGTGATGTTCTATCAAATATCACCTGTCCTCTTAATGCATTTGTTTCTTGTGGGAAACTTGTTCAGTGCGAACCACGAGTATTAAATGAGCTCGATTCTGATTACAATTCAGATGATTTCATATCAACTACTGTTTATCCTTATCACAAATTCACTTTCAATGTACACTCTAATCAGTGTGAGAAATCTGTTTTAAATGAAGCCACATTACTCATAACTTGGGGATATAAAGATCCGACATTATTCCGTGATGGAAGATAGTGTTGAAAAATCTGTGGTTCGAATTCTAGATAATAATGATTTCATTACAAAATCGGCATGCTGATTGTATACAATTCCGGGTGAGTCTCTTCCAATTTCAGTTGTTAATTCTCATACTACTGAGTGTATTCTAGATAATACAGAGTTTTTATCCTATACAATGTCGGACAGACTCAGGATGAACTTAAGAAGAAGACGTACAACCTATTACAGACAATTATATTCCATTTTAAGCTGTGGCGGATGTTGTGTTTGAATTAATTATTATTGCACAAATATTTATACTAATATCCGGTTTCACTCTGTATACTATTACATAAATCTAAATGTATTCATCCGAGTGCTTTAACGGATTTTTATTTTATTTTTTCAATTGCTGGTTTCCTTCTGAGGTTGATATTCATTACTTAATTATTATTCTTAACATGGATCAAAACTTTTCACTAAGTGTTCACTTCTCTTGTCTCTCTTCTTTCCCTCTAAATAAATATTATTCTTAAGATTACGAAGTTTGTAATTAAAACAATAACTTGTGTTACACTTAAATGAAATTCTCAGACCCGTTTTATCTTCACTATGCATATATGACTACTCATACATATTGATATTTTATTATCCTTTTCACTTAATTGAGACTTTCATAGCATCACTCAAAACTATGTGACTGCATAAACATTTATATTCTAGCGTCATATCTTACTGCAATTATAAGTTATTTTTTCTTAATTATTTTTTCTTACTAATTTGACGATACACACATAGTCGTTTATTCTTGTTCTGTGTTCGTAAACACGCCTATTAGACTGTTTGCGCATTTCACGTCTCCTTTATTTCTATTCCCTTATTTTCTGCATTTCCTTCTTTATACTCAATTCAATATTCTTCTCAATTGCACAGACCCGATTTATTATTATTAATATTCTACTATTATTGCTCAAAAATTTATTTTTTTTAAATGGCCAGTAGAATGCTGACATTATTGAAAATTGTGTATTATTGCATTTTTTTTGAAGAAACCCGAAATGGTTTCTTCACAACACTTATGTACCCACAAGATGTTTGTGAGTAATAATAATAATAATAATTAACTAATGATTCTTTTATACTTGTTGATTGCTCGATTTCGAATTCTAAATACAATACATTCGTTCGTGCTTGTTTAGTACTTCTTGATTCAATTGCGTTATTTCGGGAATTCTTAGTTCGTACTGTAATTCAAATAATTAGAATTATTATACAGACACACGCTTCGTCCGATCTTACAATCTCTAAATGATTATAGATTTGTGTAGGTTTGACACTTCTAGATTCGTTTTACCACTTACTCAGGCTGTTACTGACTACAATCTTAGGTCTTTTCCCCCGCGAGAAATTCCCCAGGTTGTTTACAGAGATCCGTTCTTTAAGCTAGTGTCAGTTGGAGTCCAGCACGTAGTGGGACGCTGAAGTCATTGCCTCTCTGACCTCTTTTAGGTCATTTCTCGTAGTTATTTTCTCTTCATCCGGTAGATCGCATAGGCCTTTGGAACTGTTGCCGACAGCTGTCACGAATTAGCTAAGCTGACTAGCACATTGAAGAAAGTCTGCACTTAACTTTCGTAGTGTTATTTATCAACTATGCGCCTGAGCGAAACAGGCTCTCAAGAATAAAGAAAATTAAAAATCACTCCACAGGCTGCGACAGCTGAAATGTACCTATATAGTCGCTTGTCACACTATAAAGGCGAGAATTCTAGCATGAAATTATTGGTGCATACGAGTGGGGAGCCCATTATCATCCCTAAGAATAGAATCTATCTGAGACGACTGACTTAACTATTTGCACTTAAACCTGTCAAATAAACGAAGACTTCAACATCTGGGCAAATGATTTTGATACTAGATCGAGGGTTTAAAAGATACTTCGCCTTGATGTTCACTATGTCAAACTCAAACATCTTGGAGAGATACAAATCTTTGGTCTGTACCAAAACGCCGTTTATCATTCAGCGAAACTTTAAGCTTCACACGTGACAATAAAAGTACGCATTCCAGCGGTGACGACTGAAAGGTTTCGAGATAAACACGCAGAGATTTTAAACTTAATCAAAAGAATCCCTTAGACTTCCAAGGTCAGCCAAAAACAGCGCACGAAAATAAATCTCATGACACTTCTGTGCTTAAATGACACAGGAGATTAGTCGTCGGTAGACTTAGAATCACTGAATGCGAATTCGAACATATTCTGCAGTTGAGCATTCTCCTCTCCTCTAATAGCTAACGGACATTACGTCTACAGCGTGTTACTCTACTGCTCGGAAAACGACACATGTCCTTCACCAACGATTCCCTGAACTCCCGCCCACCAATGAGGCACTTTATTATGGACAACCTGGTTTCTAGTCCGATCATGGATATAACAGACCCACATTATCTTAAATATTGATATAACCAAATGATAGAACACAAGGTTTACCCTCCCCCATCATACACTGATTACTAGTTATGCACTTATGCTCCTACTCCTCACTTTCAGATTCCAAATCTCTCTAGTGGTTAAAATTGCATTATTCTTCCTAAGTGTGAAGTCCTTTTCTCTATGACAGACGACTCACTAACCCCATGGATGCTGATCAATTATGGTCAATCATAAAAAGCTAATAATGTCCCAAATTCTTATGAGTCGCTCAATGTCTTGTTTTCTGACCCCGAAAATTTTACGATTCTAAACTCTTGCATATTCTTTGATTTTCTGTCTATCCTTAACATAACTAAACCACATAATTTGATTTGTTTTTTATGTTTTACCATTAGTTATCTTCATGGCAGCGTGATATATTGAATGGATATCTAACCCACAATACAGAGGCATTGACCATCTAATTTACTTGTGACATAGAACGAGTAGAGACAGTGTATTGCAACAAAGAGCTTGGATTAAAGCAATATTCATGCACACCACAAACGTAAGAGAGCCTAACATCACAAAAGGAGGGAGGGTGGCGTTACTGACCAGCAAACATGATGGTGGTGAGATAGCTTCGATCCACCCATGTCTATAGGGTAGAACGTTCTGTTAAATTACGGCTCCTTATGATCACATGTCACGGACCAGTGGTACCGATGTTAATTTATTATATAAAATATCTTTGTGACGTTGAACTGGTTTTACTTCCTATCCAGTAATCCTATTACAAGCTAAACTAGACAATTTGCTATAAACGAAGCCCGATCATGACCCTTTAAAGTCAATAAAAATAAAAATGGGCTTACATAGCTTCCATAATAAAAGGGAGATAGCCATTTGCGTATCAGAATACTGTTTTCAGTACTGTACTTTAAAACTCCACATAATCCTATACTTTCAGTTTCTTTTCGAACCACGTCCATTTACACATTTCTTTGTCCATTCACACTATATTTTCACCTGCTTTCTTGAACCTACTAGAATGCTCTTGCTTAAATAGTACCTAATTAACAGAAAATTAGACTAAGTAATCATACCTTTACTATTTAACCACAAATGACTCATTTTCGACATGCATGAACGTTGTATGCTTTGTTTCTTGTCCTTTCTTTTGTTTACTCTCTTTTTCAGCCCTGTAAAGATATGTAATCAATAACGCATATTATTATTATTACTCACAAACATCTTATGGGTACATAAGTGTTGTGAAGAAACCATTTCGGGTTTCTTCAAAAAAATGCAATAATACACAATTTTCAATAATGTCAGCATTCTACTGGCCATTTAAAAAAAAATTTTGAGCAATAATAGTAGAATATTAATAATAATAAATCGGGTCTGTGCAATTGAGAAGAATATTGAATTGAGTCTAAAGAAGGAAATGCAGAAAATAAGGGAATAGAAATAAAGGAGACGTGAAATACGCAAACAGTCTAATAGGCGTGTTTACGAACACAGAACAAGAATAAACGACTATGTGTGTATCGTCAAATTAGTAAGAAAAAATAATTAAGAAAAAATAACTTATAATTGCAGTAAGATATGACGCTAGAATATAAATGTTTGTGCAGTCACATAGTTTGGAGTGATGCTATGAAAGTCTCAATTAAGTGAAAAGGATAATAAAATATCAATATGTATGAGTCATATATGCATAGTGAAGATAAAACGGGTCTGAGAATTTAATTTAAGTGTAACACAAGTTATTGTTTTAATTACAAACTTCGTAATCTTAAGAATAATATTTATTTAGAGGGAAAGAATGGAGTGAAAAGAAGTGAACACCTAGTGAAAAGTTTTGATCCATGATAAGAATAATAATTTGTAATGAATATCAACCTCAGAAGGAAACCAGCAATTGAAAAATAAAATAAAAATCCGTTAAAGCACTCGGATGAATACATTTAGATTTATGTAATAGTATACAGAGTGAAACCGGATATTAGTATAAATATTTGTGCAATAATAATTAAGATTGATGCTATGAAAGTCAAAATTGATTTTAAAGGACAATCTGGAGTTAAATATGTTTAGAAGGATAAGAAGATACAAAAAGAATATCTAATGTGTCAGGGAACTAATAATGATATTAATAACGGAAATAATGATAAACACGAACATAATCAGATTTCATATATTAAGATAAATAGAAATAAAATAAAATAGATGTGGAAAGATTTAAAGGTTTTATTTTGCTTTTCAAGCAATTAAATGGATGACGGACCTTGTTTGTATAAATCATTATTGAATACATTGATATTCAATAGGTGACATAATCCACTTTCGGAAAGAAAATCGTCAAGGAGACTTTTGAACCGGGTTGTAGTTTCACTGCAACGGAGGTTCACTGGCAGTCTGTTCCACATGGTTGAGTAGCGAATAAGGAAAAAATTCTGACGTAAGTTTGTGTGGGTTCTTGGAATCGCTAGAATATTCTCCTTATTGCGTAGATTGTGGGATGATATCATAAGGTATGAAGGGGTGGATACCGAAGAGTAGGAAATACCGTTAATAAGCCGGTAGATAAAGACAAGATTTAATTTGATACGTCTGATCCAAAGAGGCTCTAAGTTGAGTTGTTGACATCTTTGGTAATAGTCTTTGTTATCGGAATACCGCAGAACAGCTTTAGTGAACCTTCTTTGAACACCTTCAATTCTAATCAGATCAGTATGTCTACAATTACTGTAAACTAAAATACCATATTCAAGAATGGGTAAGATACATTTTCTGTATAGTAACAATCTCGATTCGATATTATTGAAGTTTATCATTATCAATCCGATGAGCTTTCTAGCTTTGGATACTTGAGATATAATGTGTTCAGAAAAGTTCAGACTGTTGCTATATCTTAAACCCAGGTCACGAACAGTGTTAAGAGGTTTGAGTGTATGTGTCTGTACAGTCAGATTTAAGTTAAGACAGCGACCAATGTGAATAAATCCACTTTTGTCAACATTAAGTGGCATATTCCACGAAATAGTCCATTCGTACAACTTGTTTATTTCCTCTTGGATTACCGCTGAAATATAGCTTTCTTTCATGGGAGAAGAGAACGAATAAACTACTTTCAGGTCATCAGCAAAAAGAAAAGGCTTACCATACTGAAAGAGGGAACACACATCATTGATAAAAAGGAGAAAGAGTAATGGACCAACCACACTTCCTTGTATAACCCCACTGGTTACATTCACAGGTTTAGAGTAGCATGATCCAAAGCGAACGATTTGGCTACGTTCTTCTGCCACGCGATCTATATGAAGACCTATTCTCTAGTAGTCTGGTTTCTTCTATCAATAAAACGAGGATTACCTACAGGCACGGAACCGGTGAACCCGACGTGATACGAGCACGCAGACTTCTGATTATCAGTTGCACGTCTCAGCGCAACCTTCATAAAGCGGGCCAACTGCCATATTGACAACACTTGTCTTACTAATACTATTTACATTCATACGTGAAAAGTATTATCCCTCATACTTTTATGATCAATGTACTTCATGAAATATCAAACTAACTGAGTAGCCCACCATAGTGAAGATTATGTTCTGTAATAATTTGATCTTGCCTGTAAACTGGCATGTCTCATGTAACAGGATGTTATTTGAGAACAAATTATTATTATTATTATTTGTAGTAGTAGTAGTAGTACGTGATCATTGGCTCGTAACTAGAAAGAGATCGGAAATCGGTCTAAAATACACGGGGAATGTAGCCAAGGCAAACTCAACTCTCCACTTAATGAGTAGACAACTTGGGTCAATCACTCAAGAGCTGTTCTTAGAACTGTTCAAAATGTACGCACAGTCCAACATTGAAGTCCACCATGTCACTGCCCCCTTTCTTCTCCTGGAACTCGAATTATCATTTTATTTTTAAATATTACAACCGCGTGGCCTCCTTCCTGGTAATGTGATAGCTGCTGGTATCTACGATCCCTACTGCTTTGAGATAAACGAACTCACTCGAACTACAAAACAAGTCCACAGTTAACTATCAAACTGGTTAAAATTATTGCACTCAAGTGGCTTGACTACCACCCATTGGACATTACCAAATGCATGGAACTGTTCTGAAACAAGAGGAAGAGAGAGCGAATGAATCAACTGGCTTATACCATCTCGTGACAATGATGTTGAATATTGAATACTGGTGTGTTTGTTTCTCGACGACAGAAAAGCAGGGATTTGGGGCGGAGTGGAAGTACATAGGATGCACAGCCAAGAGTACCAATCTTGATGAATCTGTGTGGTGCTCAGTAAGATCGTCTAATCCCTCGAGGTGTCTAGCTGGATTCATCTACAGGAGGCCCTCTGTTGATATTAAGTTTGACAATAGTATGCTGAAGTGAATATCCCGCTCTACTTGTCTCGAATACACTCATGTGCTGATTCTAGAAGAATTCAATCTTCTCAAAGTCAATATCTTTGAACATACATACGTTGGAGGTGACAGCTCCACTGGAGATGGGTTTTTCAACCTCATTGAAGATCTGTGATTATTTGAAAATGTCAGGTCAGCAAGCCATTGGAGAAACAGTCAGACGCCGTTGCGTTTAAACAGGGTATTTACAAACGAAGAATTACTGATGGACAAACTCTCAATCCTCAATGCCCTAGGGAAAATCGATCATGCCGCCATAGCCTCCAGTTTTATTGGCGAAACTGAGCTGGAATTCAAACGTTTGGGTGTGTCTGCTTTACAGGACAATCTACGGCAGGTGGACCGGGCACTTCAGTCTCAACTTGATGTGGATGCTCATTGGGAAATTTTACTCTACACTATCGTATGTACTACAAAGCAGCCTGTTCCGCAAACGGTCCCCAAAATTTACAAGTAACCTACAGTCATCAAGAACCGTGATCCCCGTTTGTTAAGCTTATAAAGGCACTACTGGACGAAATACTAATGAACTTGTAACAACAGAGCATATAGGTGATTCAAACAAGCAAGGAATATATGCAAAAAGGCACTAAGAGAAGACAGACTTCAGTATCAGATAAAGCTTATCGATAAATCTGTCTCCAATCCGAGAAGCATATTACGCCATGCAGCCTTTCTTCGGCGAGCCAGGACCGGTGATTACCAAGTGCTAGGTCCTAACGGCCCAACCAACAACTACGGTGATGCCACCGACCCTGTGACAAAACAGTACATTTGAACATTTCAGATGACGCATACTAACCATATTGATGAGAGCCTCACCTGACACCTAACAAGACTCTTTAAAGTGAACCTGAGGGCTGATTTGGTGTACCAGAAACTGCAGCACCTAAAAAAGACACTTCGGGTACTGATATGGTCCGCTCTTCTATACTGAGAGATTCAGCTTCATTCTTGGCGACACCGATTAGCGTGATGTTCCAACATCACACCGATTTTTGAAGGAGGTCAACGCAAAGAACCTTCAAGCTACCTACCGGTAGCACTTCTCTCAACACCCTTAAAAATCATAGAGTCCCCTGATATCCGACGGTCTACACGAAAAATAACTATCGACAAAATTCTTTTCACCTCAACAGCACGATTACAGGAAAGGTCATTCTTGTACAACCAATCTGCTGGTCGTGGTGGACAGATGGATAACCGTCCTTGACCGCAAGAGGGAGGTTGACGTCACATATCTTGATTTTTCAAAACCTTTTGATAGGTTTAATAATATATGTTTTGTAAATAAGCTCAAACGATTAGGTATCAAATCACCTTTAATTGGTTGGTTCACTTCATATCTTAGAATCAGCATTTTAAGGTCAGAGCTAACTTCACTTTCAGTCTACGGAGTGTCTTGGTGGGATCCACTAGGGCTCAGTACTAGGACCTCTTCCTTTCTTGGTTTATATGAACGGTCCCCCATGGCAGCTATCGTCAGATTTATTGCTTTTTGCTAATGATGAGAAACTCTGGAAGGAAGTATGCAACCAAGAGGATAAAGTGGCACTTTAGGTGTATCTAACTCGATTTCAAAGTTGGGCGAACAACAACGGACTAACCTTTAACACTTCAAAGCGTAGAGTAATCCATTAGATACATGTTGCACACTATGAACAAAAATTAGGCAACTCCTCTTCGGAGGTATCCCATGCTGAAAAAGATCTAGGGTGGTGGTACCCTAGGAGTTGAAATCTTACGCTAACTGCGACGAAAAAGCTTTTCTAGTAAACATTGCACTGGTAACGTTGAAGAGCATTTCCAGCCGGTTCGATGGAAGAACATTTCAAATAATCTTCAACATTTTAATTCGACCCTATTTAGAGTATGGAAACATAGTGTTTCCTCCCTCACTCCGAAAGAACAAGGACACTGTGGAACGTATCGAACGGCGAGTAACGACTCAAATTCATTTCTGATGAAGAGCGCCTCCAATCACTGGACCTCTACTCACTAAAGTACAAGAGTCACATAGGTGACTTTCTAATGACTTACAGCATCCTAAAAACTTCTAGGCATCCTCTTAGACACATACAAACACAACACAGCATAAAGTATTGTAGATACAACTTCTACTCCTTAAGAGTTGTCAAATACTGAAATTCACTGACGGTTGAGCTAACCAATGCGGCATCCTAGGAGTCCTTTAGGAGAAAACTAGACCTATTCTTAAGGACTAAGGATAGTATCTTACTATGATTCACCAATTTCTTTTTCCTCTTTTATCGTTAATATATCTAGGTTTCTGCCTGGAAGTATCGATGATCCACTGCTGACAGACACGGAAGCCCGTTAAGTGAAAGCCTCTGTTATTCCGTGCATAACCATTTGAACCATTTGTACCATGTGGAGTGTCTTTCCTGATTTTTAACCCTTCAAGGTCGTTCGACGCTACAAGGTCAAGGTAGGTCATACTGTTCGCAAATTATCGAGTTTCTTCGGTTGTAGTACTCCGTTTATGGGTGCATGATTTATGTTATCTTTTAAGTAACAGCAGTGGTTCGCCTGGCTCACGTCAACCTTCGAAAATATCCGCTGAAGGACGTAATAGATTATTGTACATCCTAAATTAAATAACTTATGCTTTGGAAACCTTTACGATGACATGCACTGCAAGAGATTATAAATGCTGTCGCACTTTTTAAAGAATATTTTTAAGCAAATTACATCAGACTGACCAAATAAAACAAGTGCCGTTAATACGTACCCCCGAACACTGCCTACTTCGAGAGTCGGTGTTTTCTGGTGTAGGAGTAGTCTGGGAGGAAGCAGGGCGCTGCCAAACCAGAACATGACATCAGTCCATGAAGTCACTAATAATCGGGCTGAGCTATGTTAATAGGTTTAGACTGCCTGGTTGAGGTCCACGTGATGATCGTAACCAGTCGTTAGGGTCTTTCAATGACACGGCTCGAAGTCATTTGCAATGGTACAAGTGTGTCCATTCTTTGTCTTCTTCCAGATGAGTTCGTAAATTTTTTGTCTTCATTTCACCAATTCATATGGTCTCGAATGACACCTTCAATACCTAATCTTTCCTGTTACCACTGATACTGAGTGCATGGATAAATGTGGCTGTGAAAATGTGTTTAGACAGAGCTTTACTTAATGCTTCAATGGGAAAGTAAGTAAGCAGATAAAAAGCAATTAGTATTGCTTTTATGAACTCTTTAAAAGTGTTCTTATTTGGTTTTTGTTCTGGATGACAAGTAAAATAAGGACATGACAGATGCTAGTCAGTCATCTACATCGTAGGACCAGGAACATATGCATCAGTCCAAGTTGCCACACTTCATTAGCACAACAAGATAAACACCGAATTCATAGAAGCAGTTAACTCAATGGTAGCAATATATAAAAGAAAGATTGCGTATAAGGATATAATAAAGGAAGAAAGAATTAGTTTGTAGAAAGAAAGGTATAAAGCAATTCTAATCTCACGGTTTAAGAGAAAACAACGAGTGTATAAACCTATGTCAGTTTGATCGATTCTAAGCAATGTCACTCAGAGTCTCCAACCATTGGTTACGATAGTCGTGCGGACCCCAACCAAGTAGTCTGCATCCACCAACATGGCTCAGACCAGAAGTTGGTGACTTCAAGGACTGATGCCACGTTTTGGTTTGGTCACCCCTAACTTTCTTCAAATCATCTCCAGCATTAGTCAGCATTGCACGTCGTGGTAATCGGTGTTCAGGCATACGTAACACGTGGCTCAACCATTTCAGTCGATGAAGATTCACAATCTCATCAACTGGTTTATCATCATTCCCCAATACTGTGCGTCTAACCTCACTATTACTTACCAGCTGATTCCAGCAAATGCGAGCAACATTCCTAAGATACCTGTGATCAAATAGCATCTGTCGAATGCTAAGATATTGTTCAGTGACTTCAGAACTATAACTAGTTCTTATCTAGTCCTTCGATAAAATAAACAAGTTTAGTTAACCCAGTCTCATTATACGACCGCTTTAAAATCCCAGAAACAAACGTTTTCTAATAGCTCTTGGGGGTGATGAGTCTCCAACTGTCACAGAAATAAATGAATTTTAAAATCATATATTCAGTATGATATTAGTCAATTGGTTTTAATTTGTCTTTATTGTATTCTGGACCACTGTGATTTTGTGAGAAGTGATGACTACTCAGTTTAATAAACTTTATGATAAATATTCATTAAGTAGTCGATACATAATTGAATAAACCTGGATGTAATCTAATTTTCTTCGCTTTTCATCAATACACCTTTCCTTACAAAACTTTCCTGTTTTCCAATCAGTTATGGGACGGTTGTTGAAGCGTTATTTGTATCAGTCGTACAACCTACGCAGTTCGTATAGATCACGTCGTGTATTGAAAAAACCTTCCACTAGTTTGTAATCAGAAAATAGCGAATCTAATCTCAATTCACAACAGCAGTTCACTATTTTCTGGACAGGATATGGGTGTTTGTGTAGAATGCTTGAGTTACAGTCTAATGAGCACTGCATTCAATTTCACGAGTATAATAACATCTAGGCGGGTGAAAACTCTTTACATTGGTTAAAGGGTCTCAACTTCTGGTAGTTACTGTGTGACTGGTATTTATCTCCAGATCACTGTTTGGAAAGTAGGTAAATAAACATTATTCACTGTAAATTAAAACACGAATTTCAGCGAAGGGATCTCTTTTCAACGAATTTATTATCAAGCTGTACAATCGTATATATATGAAAATTTTGTTTTTGTAAAAGTACTAATTCCGTGAGGAAATGTGAACACAGTTAATAAAAAGGGTTATAATGCTAGAATACGTAATACGAATAATAACAATAGATTTAGTGAATATAATAAGATGATTAAAATGCTTTTTGTTATAATAATTAAGGTCATAGAGGTGTAAAAAAAATAAAGTGATATGATGAGCGTTCATGAATAAAACAATGAGGATATAAGACATAAGTAAAGGGAGGAATGCAGCAATAATAATAATAACAATAATAGTAGGATAATCAAATTAATTAAGGCCAAGGTAACGATAACGATAAGACGTACTTCTTTTGTACGCATAGTTCTGGTTTAAGCTCCTGGATGGTAAGAGCTTCAGCTATTTTTAAAAGTTGGGTACGAAGAAATCTGTGGTTGTTTGTGTCTTGATGAACAATGTGGGTTTGTATTTATTTGGCCTTCTTCCACTCTGTAATGACCAGTAGGGGTTGTCCAAGGATTAGTTCGTGGCTTCAGAACTTAAGAACGTACCCAAATAAAGTAATGTCACATAAAAAGGACCTAATCGTATCTTTCTGCACTGCATCGTATGAAATATGTGATGTAAGTGATGCTTGTCTCTGTTTCTTGTTTCGACGTTAAGAATTTTACTTTATTTTAAAGAAAAATTAGACCCGGTTATTGAATGGAATATTTTTGAATGTCAATCAGCAACAAGGACGTGATTGCATTATCAAAGTAAGTCTTATATTTGTGTAAATCAATAGCTTAAACTTTTAGATTTGGACTTATCATTTATTTATTTATTTAAACACAAACATTGGTACAAGGAGGCACCAAATACATATGCGCCACATAAACCATTTTATTTGTGTGAGGGTTGGGATACTGCCCAGGTGCCCAGACCGAAGCAGGTGGTTTTCTTAAGGGGCCACACCCGGAGCCATCGACCTAAAGGTCTGACCCACAAGGCAGTAGAGCATCGCGAGGAGATGCAGTCCCATGGTTGCCGGTGACCAACGATTGGTTCATACACCATTTGTTCCTTCAGGATACTGGAGCCCATGTGCACCGTTGGTTTGGAATCCGGTTAAAGCACCGGACATTCGCTTTTCGTCCTCTGAATTTCGTAAACAACACTTCCGCCACGAGAAGGCAGTGAGTAGGACTTCCTTGGCAGAGGTTGTATACGCGTGGCCGTGTGAGAGCATTTCCACAGGGAGGGGGGCCCACCCACCCTCGGTCATACCAGGGCATTTGGGGGCTTAGATTTAGATGCTGATTCTGGTCAAATAAACTCATGTTTTTAGACCACCATATATATTTTCCGTAATGAAACAAAGTTATAATGTCGACAAAAAGATTCAGCATAGATGTCTGAATAGTAAATTGACGAGAGGTTTCATTTTTATTTGCATTACGTTTCCTTAGAATCCTTAACTCGAAGAGTCTGTTTCACAAGGATAAAGCAGAATTAATGGAACTGAAACTTACACTTATTGTTTTCTTTACTGACGGACGTCAAATTTGAACTAGATCGATATTTCTTCTTTATCCTTCACTAGCTTGTGGTCATCCTTCTACCTGTTTATCTTTCATTTGCAACAAATGTCCTGCTTTGTCCCCATGTTTCCTTGTTTCTGTCTGTTTTCCCTTTGTATGATGTTGTAGAGTTTAATAACTTACATATGCGGTTTCGTCTGAGATTCGTTTGATTCACCAAGAGGTTTAGCCATCGACAAGGGATTAATATTATTGCAAGCATAGTCTTTAGTACATTATAAACAGCGAAACCCAGCTATATCAATTAAAGGTTATTCGTGATGTTTTGGTATACATTTTTGTGCCACATAACCGTAAATATTTTTTTAAAACACCATGTGACACGAAGCTGCTCTACTCATTGTTAAATGTCACGGAACGAAAGTTACTAATTTCTATTCGGTGATTCTTTTTTCTTACCTACTTGAATATTATAACAAACTCTAAGGTATCATTTTTCCTTCAAAAAACTTTATCCTTTTCTCTATGCAATCAACAGATTTCTTATCGGACTCATCCTTTCAAATGTCATCGCATCACTTCATGTAGTACATATTTCGTTGTCCCTACTAGAGCAAATCTTTATTTTCGGAAAATGAGAATAACAAAAATTGATAAAAACATTTAAAGTATTGTTTCTTTTCCTTGCTTTGATAGCTTTCTTCATCCCGATCGGATTTCTTGTCAAACACTACAAGGTATTAGTAGTGCAGCGCAACAGCAATTCGCTAAATCAGACCGATATAAACTATGCCGTGTTTTAGTTAGTTAATATACTTTGAGTATTAATTTTTTGCTCTTTTTAGATGTTTCTCCTTCAAAATGACTTCCTTCATGATGCAATAATTCATTTTGCAGCTGTTTATTTATTGTGGGACTTGTGGAAATCAGATAACTCTTCCATCAATAACAATCCATTCACAGAGTTTTTAATTTCATTTTTGGTTAGTTTGTTTCACATATCTATTCCTTAATTGTGTACAAAATTCTAGCAGAATGAAGTGCATTGCAAGTTGCCGCGATCTGCAATTTCAATGTTTCATACAATTCTTCGTCAACCCGATCAAATTCATGATGTATGTGGCAGTGTGTTTTATTAATACGCTTCAAAATTTATCCTTTTTACGAACAGTTTCTAAAGTATACTCCAGCACAGATATTTGATTTACCGTATCCTTCGACTGACATTAGAGTGAGTGTGAATATGTATCTGTTTTGCTGTCTATTTTTTAATGGAAGTTTTTTAGGAAAGCATTATATCTCTATTGTATTCCTTGTCATTCAATGTAGCTTGATTGGGATCTGGTTCCAGTAGCCAATTCACTGAAATCATCTGGTCGTGTTTCGAAGTTCGCTGACTCTGGAATGGTTTGTATTATTCCTGACGAAGATATTCCACGTTCTTTTGAGTAAGTTTATTTGCTCTAGTATTCCAAACCCCCCTTTTGAAACTTGAAAAAACTCACTTCTGTGGTAATTTGAGTGATATTTACAAACTCAGACTTCATAATGATGTAATGTTTTATATTTCTTTTAACCAGTGAATGTATTTTAGATGCCGGTTCAACAATAACCTGATAACAGAAATTACATAAAAATAACTTGGCCTGTACTTCTGATATTGCCGTCACTATATACATAAATGTATAACTTGGTAATAAATTAACTTAGAAGAATTCTCTGAATTTCATGTTATATTTTTATTGTAGGCCATCATTTCACTTACATAACACGGATGATTCATGTGGTACATCTGAATTACAACGTCAATGTTTAGATTCTCTTTTGTTACGTAGTGAACTGTTAATAGGTCGCAATAATGTCTTCCCAGAGTTTCTTCGTATTTCCCCACCTTTGTTACCATGCCCCCAAGGAATTGATCAGATTTTATACAGTTTAGATGAAGAAAATGAATCCATCAGTCATACAGTTTCCAACTTTAGTCCTTCAGAGAAAAAATCTATCAAGAAGTCTAAACCCACTTATGGCTGGTCAGAAGAACTTATTTGGCTTAATCCAGACATTGTTGAGCACGATTTCCATTGGAATAACAGTATGGAACTTGTTGATATAACAGTTGAGGTGAATTTTTAGTTAACATTTTTATACAACTTAGCATTTTTTTTGCCAATTAGTTAATGGATTAATTTTTGTTAAATGTATATGAGTACTTTTCATCCAAGTATGATAATTTGGGTAATCTGCTAAAACGGTGCTTTCACCAGTTTTCATATAATAACTTTCACACAGATTTTTCTCAGACTTTCAGGGCTTTTTCCGGGATTTGATTTATCAAGTTTTTTTGGTGATATTAAAATAAGATAGTAGACCTTGTGAATCACTAAAATTCTCAGATGCATTTATTTCAATACTTACATTTGAGTTTACTGGTAACAAGTTATAGTGAAATCTAAGAAGTCTAAAGATAACTGGATGAGTCCTCTGTGATAGCATTGATATCTGTGAAATCAGAAGATGGACTATAATTTCTAAAGCGCTGATACCATTTGTGATTGATAGTTAGATATAATCTGAGATATTGGTTTACAGACTGTTATGTAGATCGCGAAATTTCAGACTTAGATAAAGGAAATAATTCTTTATATGAAGGAGTCTGAAACAGTAATTTTTGATTTTTCGCATGATTGGCTTCATAACCTACTAACTTCAGTTATTTAAAGTAGTAGTATACATGAATTTTATTACGTATGCGTTCACACAATGATGGTTGGTTTTCAAAGTTTAGGATATATATATATATATATATATATATATATATATATATATATATATATATAGTGGTTAAAATTTCTTTTCTGCTCAGGTTGAAAAACCACTTTTGTAGTAGAGCATTTTACTGCAAAACATTTACGATAGCGATTGTAGTAAAACATATAACTGTTGATTGTAGTCATTTCTCAGGCGTCTAATAATACTCCTCATACTGAAGGATTGTTTACTTGACCAAATACTATACTCTGTATAGCTTCTGTGTGATTTATTGATGATTTATAGACGTCAGTCTCAGATTATACCCTTTTACACATTTCGAATATTTCCATGTAATGATCCATGATATATATATACTGGATTCAAATAGTATTATCGGTCACACGAGATCACTCATTTCAATTACACAAAACTAACGGCCTACACACTTGTAACTTCATAAAATAGTGATCTTATCGAAATTAGTCTGCTTCGTTGTAAACTGTACTTTATCAAGCGGTTAATATCAAATATATGTATTTCTGATATTTGTATTTTATAATCTTCGTAAACTATGTTTCTTGTCTTTTAACATTAGCTTCGTCATTTGGTTTCCGCAGCCATGACATCCACTTTAACCCAGTCGCAGCAACAAACTGTTGTTCAAGCAATTAAGGATAATCCAGATGTTATTTATAATGTTGGTATCACTCCAGAGATTGTAAGTTTATCATACTAATCTATATTTTCTACTACCTAGAGTTGATTGATTGTATATTTAACTTAGTTTTCAAATGACCAATAGAGAGTATACTCGTGTTTATCACAGTTCGAGTTTCTCAGGTTAAAATATTTAATGGTTTAATCTGTTGACTTTCAACTATTACTCTGTTGTTATTCCGAATTTCACTATTTTGACTGTTCTAAATAATCAAGTAACATCCATAATTTGCAAAAATAAAGTATGACAACTGTGTTTACTTAACTGTTAACGGTAATTGCGACAAAGATATAAATTTATTCCTAAGATTTGTTACATTTGCTTATTAGTTTAAATGAACATATTTATCGATAGGGATAAATGAATAATTCAGTTAGACACATATAATAATAGTTGGACGTACTTCATATATTTTATATACATTGTACTGATTTATTTTTTCCTACCATGTATAGCCATTATCTATCCATTATTGATATTTGATATCTAAACAATAGAAAATATTTTGCTAGGTAAACTTTTTTATTAAAATAAAATGAGCGACATGTATATTTACTTTGAAATCGCCTCCCAGCCCTGCTAACCGGGTGGAGAAGACCAGGTTCAGCTGAGGGAAAGTATATTCCACAAGCAGTCTTAAGCACAAACGAACTAAGCACGCAACTCAAGCGTGTATATATACAGTATTAAAAAGTCCTTGAGAAACGTCATAAAATAGCGTATTAGAAGAGGAAACGAACCAATGACATTTAAAGTCCTTTCAAGTGAGAAATACAATCTGAAGGTAAAAATGGGCGCTTTGGTGCGGAAACGGGAAATTCAAATTTCCAAAATAAAATTGCAAAAATAAGATGTTTATCAAGTGATTTCTGGAGATCTAGCATCCCTAACACGTTCTGAGTGGATTTTGTGAAAATCACTAAATAGACAACACGTTGTTTAAGGGATCATTTATTGCGTTTGAGTCTCGTTGTGAATATCAACACTGAGATGTAGGCCTCACCCAGTTGACTAGTTTCAAATAGGATAAAATTCCCATCCTGAATTTTATTGTTAGCCACCATTCAACTTTACTAGATGTAATTGTATTACGTTCTGTATCTTTAATTCTCTATGACGGGTATGGCTGGTAGGGATGCTCTTGAAGTCTTAGCGTACAAACTTCATTGATTTAATGAATAGTTTTATAATCATATGATTTTAATATTGTTGCTTGTTCTTCGTTATTTTTCCACTGGGCCATAAAACCACTGAATCTTTAAAGGTACCGAATTTCGTTAACCGTAACCCAGTTATCGCTATTGAAGTTTTACAATTGTTGATTACATCACCGAAACGAGATGAGTAAGTCCTTTATGATTTGTTCGTTTGTGCGTGTGTGTTCAATTGTAATTCCCCTATTTGTTTAGTGTTTCTTATTCGATTTTTATGTTCGTAATTCTTATAATTCTATTTTGATATCCTTCTCTTCATAGTCCGTTGTTAATTAGTGTGTTAATTGGGGAAAATGTCTTATGATCACAAGAACTGTTGTTTTTTTGGCAATTTCCTTAGCCTATATTTTCTTGACTTTGTTGTTCAAGGAACTTAATTCAACGGTTGAATATATAATGGCTTGTATTTACTCTTTGTTTGTGTTGAGGATTTAAACTGATCAAACTCCCTTCAGCTTACATACAGGCTAGTATGTTTAATTATTCCCAGTTGATAACATAACAATAAAACTGGATTGTCAATCAATAGTAATTTGTGTTTAATGTGAAAGAACTGTAGAGTTAAAGTCTTAAAACTGGCATCTTTCCATAACTTAACATAATACTTCTGGAATGTTAAGATAATTTTTACTGGTTGATATGTTTTTTTTTAAGTTTAGAAAGGAAAACTAGACGTGTAAGGTCAACTCAATAGATTATGATTATAATTAGTTGAGAAAAGGGTCAAAGTATTACTATGACAGTTGGAGGTTAAAAGACTGACTCTTTTGAAATATAAAGATCAGATATAAATCTTCTAATTTCTATGACCTGCAAATTTCGAAAGTGTAGAATTAGATTGTTTATTAATAATTCATTAAATCCACATTGTACCCCGTGCCAAGTGGTTGGCGTGCTATTAAACATCGTAAGCAACCTTCTACCCGAACTCACAGATTCTTTGGAACATACTGATTAAAACGAGTAGAAACCCGTCTTCCTATCCTTCTTATATACGGGCTTTTGCATGCACATATGAATGATTTTATTCAGTTTGAAGTAACACATGATGGATATTTGTCATTTTTTTGTATTATTTAACATAGTTTGCTGTTTAGTGGAGTCAATTTCGCTGTACGGAACGTGATTTTTAAAGCTGCTTTTAGTCCTTGATTATCTTTATCCGTTATTCGATCACCTTTCAGTGACGGTCAAATAATATCATTCTTAGTAGGTGTATATTCGTCCATCTTACTTCGGTAATCAGTTCTATAGTTAATTATAATTTGATTGAAGGTATCCATCCTCTTACAGACAATGTTTTTATTGTATACTCCCTCTCGAATTTTTTTGGTGAGGGTGACTTTTTGGCTGTGTGGTAAAACGTTCTCACCAACTCATATTTATATTCAATAGGGTCTAAGCTGTTAGAGTTTAGGTGTTGCTCACTCTAGATTGCTTTTCAACGTACATGCTTTTGAAAAGTTCCGTCATTTCTGGAAATATCTAAGTCGAGGAAATGGAACGCACTATTTATTTAATCTTCAACTTCAAGTCTAATATTAGTATGAATTTTCTTAAAAAAATTCAAGTATTTTGTTTGCGTAATTTACGTCGTTGCATAAAACAAAAGTATCGTCGACGTACCTTGCACACTGTGCATTGTTGTTGTTGACAGTAAGTAATTTTGTTCTTTCCGAATTCGCAACATATATGTTGGCAAGAACAGGTGCCAAAGGATTGCCCATTATCACTTCGTCTACTTGACAGTATAATTTATTGTTTAATTTGAACTAGACATTCTTAGTACATAGTCGTGACAACTGTTTGAGCTATATTTATGGTATGGATATAAGCTATAAATGTTTTGTAATGGCGCCAATCGTTTCTTCCAATGAGGGGTATTAGTAAAAAGTGATGATACATCATGCGAAACCATCAGTTTATTTGATATGTTTAGCCTCTCTTAAGGACTTGATATAGTATCATACACTGAATAACTAAAACTTTTCTAAATAATTTCTTTCTACCCTTACTTTTGCCTTTGCGTTGCTTAAATATCTGCGTGAAGACATTCGCACATCTGGAGATTACCATAAAGCTACCATGTCAACCATCTGAACACACTAAGTCATAACTCACTGATATGGTTGTAGCTTTTCATCTTTTCGATGCTTATTATAGTGTAATTGTTAAATATACGGTTTAGTTATTGTTCGTCATCTAGAAGTTATACAATTGAAAGATGTGTGAACTGTGTTCACGACGCACTTTTCCTTATCCTTTCAATTCAACTAAGTGATTATGTAAGTAATGCCTTGTGTATTCCGTATAAGTTTTTTCGTCTTTATACGTTTGTTGAGAAACCCTGTGAACTTATTCCTGGTAATATAACTTTGTTGGGATAATAATACAATATCAATATCTATAGATCACACTATCACTCATTTTAACTGTTCTCTGTTAATGTTACTATTTGTTTTGTGAATCTTTTTTTCTGTTTCTTGACTGATTAAATTTGGGTAGAACATAAACCTCTTCATTTTGATTGCAAATGATTGTTGTAATTTTTCTATTGAAAATAAATAAAGGTACTTAAATGCTCTGCTAAAAATGGAAGTTACTGTACAATCAATTGAAGTGGTAAATCGACTATCTACAAAAATTGCATTACCTACAGAGTTTATACAAGATTATATATCGAATTGTTTAGCATTTTGTTATTCAGTAAATGACAAATTTTATCAGATGAGACATGTTCGTTTAGTATGTGTACTACTTCAATCACTTATCAGGAATAACATATTGGATATTCATAATCAGGTAAAGTTTCTGTTTGTTTTCTAATTGTTGTTAATTTATAATGAAATCGAATTAAATTCAGTTATGTCAAATATTCATATTTATTTAATGGAAAGTAATGAAGGTGATATTTTGGTGTTCATTAGTGACTGATGTTTTATGCGATAAAGGAATTGGATTGTTTTTTCAGACAAACGGATATTTTGTGCTGATTCTAATGTTACATGATACTGAGAAGTAATCGAGTCTTCATCAATATCTACTTATATGTAAACGACAGTATGTCTGAGGTTATGGTACTAAGTGAATTACGTTAAGAGGTTTGGATTATGCATTTTATCCGTGAATGTTCTAAAACTACTGTATCACTAAACTTGATTATCCAGTTTCCTAAAGTCATTCTTATCCCATCGATTTGTCTTTATTTTGTACTTACATGTATACTTATGACAAATACATTTCACATTGTGTGAAATATTGGTTGTGGGATTAAAATTAAAACATTGGTTGTGAGTAGTTAGTCTACAGCATTCGGTTTCACGTCAAGAAATGAAAGGAAAAAGCTAATTATCTTATGTTAACAAAAATTTTTATGCCAAGCTGTTGGTTTCATGTTGTCGACCCTATGATGCCGCACGGTCAAATACCTTAAATCAATCGTATTTAGTAGCTTAATTCAAGATGGAATAAAATGAAAGTTCTGAGATGATTTGTCGTATTTGTCGGTGTTTCGAAAAATTCACGGGACCTAATACTGTCACACATCAAAAAGGTAAACTGTGAGCTAATTACACTATATCTGATAAATTCGAATCAAACTACGTTTACAAACTGGGTTCTAGGTGACTAACACAATTCATTGAGCGGCTTTCAATGTAAAAATGGTCATATATCTAAATAACATTAGACTTTATCAGAATTTAAAACAATATAGGTCTCATTATATCCGTGGATTGTCATCGTTAGTTTTGTAGACATCAAATTAAGTCAGTCTCTTTACGTTGAAAAAAGTTTTGTTGAATTTCTAAGCCAGTCGCAACAGTGTAACTGGATTTACATTTGATTCACAAATAATTGGCTTTCGGTATACTTACTTTGTATTCTTACTTTTCAGGACATCTTAATCGAAGTGAGGACTTTTTGTTTAGAATTTACTAAGGCTCGGGAAGCGACCACTCTTCATAGACTTATTTTGAATATGGAGAACACTAACACAGCTTCATCGGCTACAACGTTCAGCAACAACATTGGCACTTCTACGACTACGACTAGTCCTACTTGTTCATCAACTGGTATACCACAACAAGACATTTCTAATGAAAATAAAGAAACCTAATAACTGGGTTACTATTTCACATTACAGATGAATTGTATAGATCATAAATAAAGACACAAAGGTCTGATTTTTATTCAGTGATATACAGTACTGATAAAGCGAATACTTATTTGTTTATAATCCTCACAAACAGTTACTTGTTGACATTATTGGTATAACTCCCCATGAAAGTACGAAGAAGGAAATTAAAATTGTTCAAAAGTTTATTGATTCATCGCTACTACTGAAGCAGAAAAATAAGTTTACAAGTTGTATATATAGTGAAGTCAAAAATAAAACAGCAAAGAACCTTTTGTCGCAAACGTCTTCTCACTTTGTTAGATTGCGAACCGCATTAGTGATGAGCGTTTGAGAAATTGCCGTCTTGTCCAGTTATTGCTAATTCCAAAGTAAAGGTGGTTGACTTTTCTCTCGACTTGCATCGCGAATCGTTCACCATATTTCTGAATGTGTTTTCTGTACATTCTTTAGCGTCGTCGAGTCCGTATATATATTCTTCACTCCGTCTGAGTAATGACTGTTGTGTTATTTTGTAAGTTGTGCGTATTATTTAACTTCCATCTACTGCAATGCTCAAGAAGTTCATGGACAATACAATTTATGTTTCTTAATTGCTTATGCTTAAGTTGTAAGAGTTCGTCTTTTCACATATGCCAGTAGCATATGGCGGCAAGGATATCGGCACGTAACAAATATTCTACAATCGCACTCACAAGTGCTTATATCCACTTCATAATGCTTTCCACAGTCAACCATGAACAACCAGTCGCCATTTTCATATTCTGACGACAATCTCCTGGTCCATGGGTCACAAACCATTCGTGAACTACTACAAGGATGATTGTGAGTCATGTATGATTTTGTGACATGTTCTTGATCTTCCAATCTTATACGGAACCTGGATTGGGGGTTTACAAACTTAAACCTTAAATGTCACATACTAAAATTCTCACGGTTCTTGATTCACTGACAGACCTTCGGGTCTACGTTTACGACCATACGTGCAATGAAACACCGTAAACAAGTATTTAAATCTCACATCCTTCAGCAGTTTACTTTCTGCGTGAATGTAATGGTTATGGGTAGTCTGAGAAGGAACTACCCAGGTCCAAATACCTGTTTGTGACGTTTCACAGCACATTCGGTCATAGGCGTAAATCTGTTCTGACAATGGATCAAAAACTGTGAGAATTTTAATATGTGACGTTTAAGGTCTGATTTCGTAAACTACCAATCCAGGTTCCGTATAAGATTGGAAGATCAAGAATATGTCATAAAATCATACAACATGACTCACAATCATCCTTGTAGTAGTTCATGGATTGTATTAGTTGCCATAGATTCACACAACCTGTTAACTCCCGAGCAGCATGGGTTTCGTAACAAGCGTTCATGCTTGGCTAACTTATTGCGAGAGAGGATTGGACAGCAGCCCCAGATAACGGTCTGTTTATCGATATGATATTCATGGATTGTAACGGAAAGAGAACGGCGAAAATCCCTCTACAGCTTCTTTGCTGAACAGTATTGTCACTTATTTGTTGCTTCTCCCTGTTGTGTATTTTAACCTTTGTTCAGATCTCGTTTAACCACATTTTCTATTCTTCAGTCTTCCTTGTTTGAGCCTTTATTATGTGATTTTGATTAAAGACTTATCTTTTGTTACCTCAAGGTCATGGCGTGGTTCAGTTTGTGACTGTTAACGTTTTGATTGTCTGCTTGGGAGGATTGCTAGAATCCCTGTGGATAGATATTCGATCCCATCTTGTTGGGAATATTTTTATTGATTCTCAAGTATCGAACCCTTTGGTACTAACCGTTTCCTTCATTGTTTAGTGCGTTACTTTGCGTTAGAGAAACTTCTGACTGTATAGCACAGGCTGTACCGTTTGAGGAAAATGTACTTTTGATATAATTTGTTCTGTTTTCTAAATTAGAACTGTTTATATTGAACACAGAGTTTGTGTTTTGATATAATACGAGTATCCCAAAAACGCGTTGTGGGCTACACAGAGGAACGTGGTCCGGTCTAATCGAATAAATTTTGGGTTCGTCAGTCCGTTGTTCCAACCGACTATTGGTTGTTTGGTCGGTACATAGATTTCAGCAAGGCATTTGACAAGGTTTCACACTTAGGTCTTGTGCAGAAGCTCTCGGGGATCGGAATAATAGGTGCCGTACAGGAATGGATAGGAAACTTTTTGTGTGATCGGAGACAGAAAGTAAGGGTCAATGAAACGCTGTCCGAATGGAAGCCGGTTAAGTGATGTACCACAAGGCATCATTTTAGGCCCTCTACTTTTCCTTCTCTACGTTAATGAATTACCACTTCCGCTTAAGTCGTCAACATTATTGTTTGCGGATGATGTGAAAATCTAGCGAACAATAAGAAGTGAGGCTGATCATTTGGATACCCAAGCTGACTTAGATAAATTAGTCGAGTGGGTTCGAGGTTGAGGCTTAGAAATCAATTCTAGGAAGAGTGTGCTGATGCACATCGGACACGGTAATAGTTACAATTATACTATTGATGGTACATCTCTTCCACGCGTTCAAGAACATAGAGACTTAGGAGTAATAATAAGTTATGACTTGAAAACAACTACGCATTGCAACGCAGCTGCTGTCAAAGTTTTTCATGCGTTATGGTCACTTCGCCGAGCAATGTTCCGAATTTTATACCCCACTTGTGTAAGACCACACTTTTAGCAATGTATCCAAGCAGCTAGTCCATGCCTGATAAAGGATACTAACTCGCCTGGGCGTGTTCAGCGTGTGAGAACAAAGTTAGTGAAGGGTCTTTCTAACCTCTCTTACGATGAGCGCTCAAAACACCTAAAACGTTTCCCCTTATCTTGTCATAGGACACAGGGTGACCTTACACTGGCATTTCGAATCTTTCATTATGATTTGGATGTTAATATGTCCTATATTTTTGCTCTTTCCAGCAATACTAATCTCCGAGGTCATAGCAAGAAGGTTCACGAACCACGACCTAATAAACTTAAAGTGAGGTCCCGTTTTTCCCATCGCGTATTCAACGACTGTATCGCCTTACCCGAACAAGTAGTATTAGCCCCATCAGCAAATATTTTCAAGAATAAGCTGGATCTTCACTGGAAGACAATCTGTCAGGATTAACACAGGTTCAACAAACTACTGACCCTATTACTGAGGACTGAACGAAATGTAACTGGTTTCAGAACTCATTTTCGCTTAAAAATTTGATTTCAGTCTATTTTTGACTTGGTAAATGGTGAATTTCACTAGCCTGACTTTGCAATGTTACAAATGACCACATTAAGCTTACTAAACATTCACACAGACTGTCAGCAACAACTATGTCAAAATACTAATAAAGTGAAATAAATGCCATGTGACAAGCACAAACATTTCGAAACTCAAGTGGGACGGAAAAATCTGTTAATACCTGATAAATAATGATATTTCCAAATCCTCGAAAATGTGTTACATGTGCGTGAAAACCTTCGGCTTAACGCCTTGACTGTCCCTGCGTATTTGAAACCGCTCATGGATAGAATTCAATTACCCCGAGATGCGCTAAATATCTAGATAACGAAGTTGGGGTAGAGTGATTTATATTCCCAACTTTAGTCAATTTGCGATGCTGTGAGGCCGACATCTGTTAGAATCATAAACATTTATCTCATACTTGATAAAGATTCTAGAAACTATTGTGATCCAAATTATTTTCTCGTATTTGTGAACAGTCGAGCTTGTGTTGCTCCAGATAATAGAGTTCTCTAAGGATGGTAACCACACAAGAATAAAGGAAGGCTGACAGATTTATCTCAAAAATAACATACACTTGAATCCAAGTTTGCTCCAATTGATGAGTCATAAACACTATATATTCCTCTGGTGTTCAGTTTAAGGAGTTAACGCAATTACCTTTGCATCTCTGGGTCATCATAGGCCATGATAAAGTATTTAGATAGTATAGATTAAATTAAATTTCTGCCTGTCAGAAAGTGTGGAATTCATATACTTCTATCTTAAGAATAAACTGATGCCTTGTTCTTTCAGGCGATATTTGCATATAGTTTTCAGACCTTATTGCCCTCATATTAATTTATGACAAAGCTGAAGGCGATCATAAAAGAACTGGCCTTGGAAATTTCTGGTTGATTGACTAGAAATATGTTACTTTGATCACGGATTGGACTGTATTTGTAAAGATCACTTTGAAGGCACGCAAAGGACCGATGCCAATGAGCGAGATAACTTTCAGTGCTCCTTTACAGTCAGTCCATCGATTACTAATCAATATTTGATTTGTCTAGACTTTTCTAATATTAGAACACAAATTAAAAATGCTTATTGGTTTAGGCTATTTAGTTGATATCGATTACAAACTAGAAAGAATTGACAGTTGGCTTGACCTATTGAGAAAGTTCATGATCCATACTGAATACAGATTTTGAACATTGAAATTTAAATCCCACATTTTAGGATTGTTACTTGTTTTCGTGTTTTGATCTTGTATAATTTAAAGCTGGGTGAAATACTATCGATTATGTTATGAATTTGCTAATACACTGAGACATGAGCCGAAAAATATGGAATTGTTTTTAATATTTCATTGTAGAAGTATTCCATAGATTATATACGTATATATCCGTGGAACTGTGTTGAATGGAAACAATTGTTCCCATCACTTAAGTGATTTTTTTTCACCAGAACAGATATATTACATACTTAGCTCTAATTTGTGGCCAGGCCAGTTGAAATGATTTGAACAGAATCGGTTTTGCACTAAATGGACGTTTGGAATTGAGCAACTTGGAAGAGCAAAGTCAAGAGAGACTATTTTTTATTGTGTCTTCTTCATAAATTTCAATTGATGTATTGACGTACTCAGTTTGGCTAAAATATTTTTATTGCATTTATCAATTTCCCGTCACTCTTACGAGTCTTGGTCATGATTCGTATCAATAGGATACACGGATATAAACATCCTCCAGAAGTATGTAAACAATGCCCAATTTACACTTCACTTAGTCAGGATACACATAGGCATATTGACTTTTAAGCGGTTATTGACACTGTTTATAATGTACATATGTCCATATCTTGAAACCAACAATAGCATTACATCTTTTCCGTGAAAATGATTCTCTAAGTGTGTGGAGATATGTACGACTAATTGGTTTTTTATTATTCACATAAATCGCTCCACCTTTTGTTAATCAATTCCCTTGATTTCCACCTATTTTTTCCGTTTTTAAGCAATAGGTCTATACTTTTGTATCTCGGAGATATTCATTCTTGTGTAGTCTATTTCCTTAAATCATTCGTTGTTGAGTGTTGATTTCAAGTCAGTTTATAATCCAACAGATTTCTGTGAGAAATCAATTAGTCTTCAGTTTTCAGTAATAAAGATAGAAGGCCTATCGACGTATATTAATCCTTGGAGTTTTCAACACTGTGAAGTTTCAATCAACTGAAGGTGCTGATATCACGTGTTCCGTCAAAGAATTTCAGTAATTCACCACTCGATCCGAGAAAAAAACTCCAAACGTAAATGATTTGATCTCAGTTTCTGAACTTTCTTTGGATGTTTTTTCAAATGATTAGTCCTAGACTGAAAGAAAAGATAAGACATAATAATATCAAGGTCATCGTTCAGTATACAATAAGCCAATATTAGATCACCTGGTATTCTACGGTAAGATAACGGAAATAAGTTGAGGCGTCTTAGTCTGTCTTCATAAGATAGGCCAGATAGACCTTTTACCACCTCAGTCCCTCGTTGTTGGTCTCACTCCAGTATATCCACCTCCTACTTGAAACAAGGACTCGCTGCTTGAATCTCATATTCCAAATGTGGTCACACGGAAGTCGGGTATAATAGTCTAAACATTTCATCATCCAAATAGTGGAAAGACCTACAAATAGACCATAACACTCCATAGCCTTTTGCAGCAGCAACCTTACAGTGAATCGTAGCTTTGAGATCACTGCATAGTATGACTCCTAAATCTTTATAGTCTTACTTTGGGTAACACGATTCCAGATATTGTGTAGTGATACTAATCATAATAGTTATTTAATTGCATCACCACACTGTTGTTAGGATTCACTTCTAATGACCACCTGTTCATCCATGTCACCAATGAGCTGAGATCATCCTGTAATACTAATATATCTGACATACTGTGTATGGATCTTTAAATCTTTATGTCTTCGATGAAGAGTAGAACGGATGATTTTGATACAGTTGGTAATTTACTTACATAGCGTAAAAAGAGAAGAGGCTGGAGGATTGTGCGTTGGGAAACTCCGCTTTTTATAGGTCCCCACGATGAGAAAGCACCATTTACCCTGACCCTTTGCCTCTTGTTATGGAGAAAGTCACTTATCCAGTCTATGACTGTATAATGGATTCCGAAGCGTTCCAGTTTTAATTTAAGGCCAGAATGGGAGACCATATCGAAGGCTTTACTTAGATCTATGAAAATCACATTAGATGGTGGTTGGAGGTAGTTAGCAGGAAACCCTGGACCCGAGTTTCGCGCTACTTGGCACTCGTCTCTGACCGTGAAGCTGGGTGACACGGGATCGAATCCGTTAGGGAGCACCAGTTCCCTCAAGATTACAGGGACACCTTGCTGACGAGCGCCAAGTAGCATGAAACCCGGGTTCAGGGTTTTCTGTTGATCACCTCCAACCACCAGCCCACCTCAACATAGTGCACGCAATGTCGAGTCACCTAAACTGGTGGTGACTTGACATACATGACATTGATCACCACCAAGTGATCAATCAATTGTGAAAATCACATTACACGAATGTTTTGATCTTTTTCTATGGTCCAATCCTCTCCGGCAATAAGAAGACTTGCCAAACATGATAGGCCTCTCCGAAAACCATTTTGTTCTCTGGGTAAAAGATTATGCCCTTCCATATAGTTTATAATAGCTATACAAATATTTTTTCCATTAGTTTTACAGCTGCACTAGTTAAGCTGAAGGGTCGATAGTTACCAACTAGATCTCTACTCACAGCCTTATACACCTGACTATTTATCGCGTCTTTACAGTCTCTGGGCAGTCCGGACTACCGCAGAGATGTATCAAACAGTATCGCTAAAGGTCCAACAATTACATTTGATAGGGATTTTATAATCATAAGATCAATATCATCAGGACCACTGAACTTATCAGGTTTGAGACGCTGAGGTAGTCTTAATACAGTGTACGTCTCAATAACCGCAGGGTCTATAAACGAGCCTCCATAACCACAGTAAATCGTTGTTCGTTCCTCATTACTAATAGAAAACACTTTACCGACATATTTCAATATAGCTTCAACTTTTCCGGTATCATTTCTTGCTAATATTAACGGATTTTCTTGTATCAAAAGTGACGGAATTCTATCGCTTCTCTGAGTTCCGATCAGGACTATATTTACAATCCCTAACCAATTGTTTTTTTATATGACCGTCTAGTCTTACTTATTAACGCTTTACAAGCATTTCTAATCTTACAATAACTTACAATATCTTTAACAAATTTCCAATTTGGAGTTAGGATATGTATCGTAGAACGAAACAAATACACTGTTAACAAAATGTTTGACAAAGTTCAAGACGTTACTCATAGCTCATTCACAACTTAAGTAAAGCGTTTTCATAGAAATGGTTAAATGAAATAAAGCTCAAAATATCGGGACCAATAAGCTGCGTAACCATGTTTAGAAATCAAGTATGTTTACACACTGGCTGTAACCCAATTTAAGGTGTGGCTACACTTTCGTTTGTGTTAGTTGAAAGTATGTATTTTATTTTAACCAAAACTAGTCATCATATAAGGCCTTAGATTTAAGTAGCTGTTGAATTGCTTGTAAAATCAATCAAAAAAGGTATTTTTGGTCAATTTAAGGTAACATTAACAGTTAACCCAAATGCCTTTCCTTCTTTACTAGTGTTAGCATACTAAGATAGTCTAGCTTCAGTGATCACTTTCTACAAACGATATACATGTTTAATAGCAAACTAGCGATTGTTCTTTTTGTTATAACAGAACCATGAACTGAGGGTTCTGAATGTTAAACTTTCATCGCTGAATACCATCGAAGATTGAAAAAGTCTTTTTTGTCTTTTTGACAGATATGATGTATTCTGAACATTACTCTAAAATATTTGAAAAGTACAAATGGAAAAAGCAACAACATCCACTAAATTCTACCCATTCATGTCCAGTTACCAGTAATGATGTCCCTGGAAATCGCACCAAACAGAATCCCCAGGCTGCTTTAAATTCATCCAGTATCAGGTCATCTAATTTGACAAGTGCAAGCAAATTAAAATCTCATGTTTTGCTTAGTAAGTAATAGTGTATACGAATTGTTTGTCAGCCAAAAATTAGTTAGATATTTATACCTCTCATCTTAAATAGACTAGTATTACGGGATAATGATTCGCGTTTCTTTCATATAAGTGTTAACGTTGTATGAAATGAGTAACTTGATTAATTTTCTGCAGTTGCGAGCTTTACTGAGCTCTCGACTTGGACTAAAATGAATAAATTTTATATACTAAGAGGTAGTTTTTGAGTGTCAGAGCAATTATTATAAATCTCACTTTTCTCAAAATATCAACATGATATACTACAGTTCTCTTGAATCTGGTGCTAGCCAGTAGCCCAATGTTTAACTTTTATACCTTTAATTAGTGATACACTCCTGTGATTTTGAAACTGATATAAAAATTTATTCGTCAACGTTCAGAAAAATGGATATTAAATTGCACTAATTATGGTCAAATTGTTCAAACAAACTTTATAAACTTTTTGGTTCGTATATTGACATTTTAATGATACTTCTACCGATTATGTTTACCCGATATTTTAAATGTTTTTTCCGAACTTGAAAAAATAGGTTTGCAACAGCTAGTCTCTGAGTTTATGAAAAACATTGAAAGGCGAATTATGTATGTAAAACTTTCAGTGACTGAAATTAAATAACTTCAGTCTTCCTTTTGGTGCTCCGATCTGTTGGACAGTGGTCTAGTATATAATTGTTTTGTGAATCTGGTTCTAATTGATAATCTAGATATTTGATTATTTCCTTAAAATATCCCGGACCAGAATACTGAGTTCAACTTAGAGTTATTTTAATTTCGGTCGTACACAGTTTTTATAAATATTACTTCTTTTTTAATGCAACTTTCATTCTGGCTGTAAGTAGAACGACGCCAGTTATCAGGTAGATTTCTTCTTAAACAAATAGATATGCTCTTTTGTAATTTTTTACGGGGTACCGATATTTTAAAGTGAACAGAAATTGTGCAAAATAATCGAGGTATTGGGTTTTATTTGGCTTCTCATCTTTAACTGGAAACTTATTTGACAGTAAACAGAGCCACTTGCAAACACAAATAGGTAGTGAATTATAGAAGGTCTAAAAGTTTGTCTTGGCTTTCCAGAAGGTATCAAAATACGATGCCATAGATTTTCTGGCAGTGGGTTTTCTATTGGTCAGCTACTTATACAAACTGTTGTGCATCATAACAATAGTCATTTGATTTTTATCCCCACAAGAAAACAGATACCCTATCAGAAAAAGTTTGTGGTATGTCATAATTCGTGTTAAATGAATAACCTTAATTTTTATTGTTACCTGAAGCTACTTTTCGCGAAATCTGACAGTGTATCTTTACTTAGAATAACTTCGCAGTAATTTTTAGATACTTGTTTAAGACTTAAGAAGGCTGTCAGTTTAATAGTTTGAGAGGCAGGTCACTCAAAAGAGAGTACTTTTTCAGCAACTAGGTTGACATTGGACACCAAATATTTGTTTAACAATATACACAATTTTAAGCAAGCATAAAACGTAAAGTGACATTTCTGTCTGGGATTCAGAATACCTAGAAATGAGTAATATGTTTTCTGGTAAAACTATCAAAGATCTTAAGAACATGAAACATTAGATAAATTTGTCCCAGTCTTTTACTGCATTCAGCAAACATCTTAATTCTATACTGATTTCGGGAAGCATTTGATCCCAATTCCTCTGAAACTGATATAACGAATTAAACATTACTTTGTTTATTATTTATCATCTTAATTTTATAGTTATTAAGTTAACATATCTCCAATGTATCTACCATTAGACTTTCTGATTCAGTCTATGAATTGATGTCATCCCCTGGTTGCTTATCAGACTTCTATTTTCTTCTCAGAGTTATTATTCTTGATGCGTTGGAGATAATTATCGGGCGATAAAAATTACAAGCTTTTAAATATATTTTTCAATGAGATATCATAATGGATTACCCACACATTATTCTATGTAAATGTGAAAATTTAAATCAATTGTCTTGTATCAAATATTTTTAATTGCTTTTTATATTGTTCGAAAAACAGTGGACTCGAGCTTATGGTTACAGTACGACATATCCGATCAATCTATCTGAGTTTGAATGGTTTTAAATAAATAAAGCAACCAAAACCTGGCTCTTAATCTAATATCAATAGTACCAGTATGGTAGGAGGATGAGCTTAAAATAACTGACTAATTTTCAGCCGGCTCTCAGCCAATCAGGAAACGCCTTTGCAAATGAGTGGTTTATAGAAAATAATACTGCAAAAAATGAATAGATTTTACACAGTCAATGAGTGTTTATTAATGTTTTCTACAGATCTCTACTCCTAAAAATTGAAAAATAACGACATATAAACTCATGCTAGTGGAGATAGTTTGCATATGTTATTTAACACTTAAAAGAACCCGAACAGATTTACAAGTATCTCCAAATTATTCCTAGTTAGGATTAGGTATTTATGGTTAGGATTAATAGTTTTAGCGTTGATATTTTTCACATTTTAATTACTCATTTGTCAGTTGAGACATGTTCAATTACGATGTTCTATTGTTGTTTTGTGCATTTATTTAATCCGCTATTCTATATTGATCACTGAATTAAAGTTATATTTTTAACGAGTTTGTATTTACTTGATAAAAGAAAATACACAGGTTTAAATTTTAGTAATGTGCTCGTTATTTATTTCCAATTTCCTGTATTTACAGATTATACGGATTTAGGGATTGTCCAGGACGTAGGTTGAACTTAATTTGATTTGTATCAGAATGGGTTTTGTGGAGATTGTAGTAATTCCAATAGTTGAGATCATGAGTCAATTGGAGCTAGCCCACCATTTGTAGATGTTTTCTGTAATTTGTGTAATAATCGTTAACGTACTGAATAACTAGTCGAGGAAATTTTAATGGCTTATTTGTAAACATATCTTACTAAAATATTAATGTATTTTATATGTTTTCTGTATACTAATTATAATCTTGAGGACAAGACATAGATACTTAAGCAGCTTTAATTTTGATCATGTGTAAATAATATGATTATAAATGACTGCATAAACTGAGAAAAGACTTTTCCTTAGGTTATTTCTAGTTATGAAACAGTATTTTTGCATTTCAATTATTTTTAATGAATTTTTATCGTAAACCATAAAGGGAATTTGAAAAAAAGTAAAACAAATGTGGTTTCCATAGTGTAATAAGAAGACAAAGATTATCAACACTATGTGATATATTGGCGGAATACATTTCGAACAGTTTGATCACACATATACTTAGTAATATTAGCTTATTATCCAGAGTGATGAGGTTTCAAATTGTTTTCACACGATTATTTTCTTTATTATCCTTATCTCCTCTTACCTTTCATTTCTAGTCTAGTTGATCTTTTATTTTTATGTATAAATGTTCTTAACAAGTATATGTGCGATCAGATTGTCCGAAATATATTACGCTAATATATCATCACATAGTTCTGATAACCTTCATCTTCTTATTACACTATCAATATTTGTCAAAGAGACTAATTGCTTTACAAATGTAGTTATTGTAATCCTCTTCATAAAAGTCAAAACAGTTGAGAAAGAACAACTTTGAGATTTCGCTCACTTGTACGACAACTTTTAAAAATTATAAACGTTTTATTTATTATGACAGTTAGTTAATATCTGATTGACTACAAATAATTTACTTTATTTAAATTAAATTAAAATGGTTATAAGTGAAGTATTTTAGCTGGTTAACATGCAATGCCTTTTACATAATATATTTGAGTAACATCTTGTTTTATATTTGATTCTAGAGTTTCCTACAACCTCAGTTAAAATGTATTTGCTCCATTTAAATTTGATAAATATTCTTTGAATTTTTTTCCTATGAAGGTATAGTTGAAGGAAGAGGTCAATCAACTGGAGAAATAGGTCTAGCTACTATCGATATTTACTCAGCAAATGTTGAATTATCACAATTTCGTGATACTAGCAGTTATAGTCGAACACTTGTAAAACTACTTTTATATTGTCCTACAGAAGTGAGTTTGTACGGTGTTTTTTCACTTAGATAATCTTTTTGAAAATCTTAACACTTTCAGTTAATAAATGGCAAAAGTTAATAAAAAGGCATTCAGTTTGTGTTACATAAAAATATCCTCAAATAACCATATGATTAATACTTACTAAATACATACAATGTAATCCACTAAAAAATAAACATTCAGGTTCAAATATTTTTACTTTCCTCGCCTTGTCCGATTAGACTTAAATTCAGTTGAACAGGGTTAATAAAAGAATCATGGTATCTTCATCGCACTACAGCCTATAAATATAGTGTATATAAAATGTTAAGATTCATGGGAATCTATGGATTATTTAAAGTGATTGGAATCAGAATGGGAGTTTGTAGAGATTGTAGTAATTTAACTGTGGGATTCATGAGCCGATTGAAGCTAGAATCAAAGTAAAACTATAGTTAGTCCATTATGATTGTTAAAAATGCAACCATCTTCACAACTTCGTCAGGCTAACACTAATCATTTGCTCACTGGTGACCAATGTTGAAGGGTAATTACTGAAGTTTTAATGAAAAACCGTGACCATTGGAGTTCAACCATGTCCGATTTGATACTAATATCCCCATTGGCAACGAAGCATGATCACACAATACTTTGAACTGGCTGAAGTTAAAAGTGCAAGCCACTGGCTGTTAACTCAATTGCCTGAAGTTTAAATGTTAACCTCTAGACCTAAGAGACATGGTTCCAGCCCTTGGTGGGGTCATAAATTATTACTACTCAGGAGACCCATACCAGGACAAAACAGTTATTAAATACCACTTGGCTTACAACGGTTATCCTACTTCAGCAATTCTGTAAAGTAAACTGTAAACGCGGAATAATCGGTACAAAATGTCAATCCATAGCTGCATAGGGAATGAATTTTTCAGTCATACTGATGAATGAAATATTTAGTAATTGTGATTTGGTTCCATTTTTTGATCAAATACCGATGAAGCTAGATTATAAGAATTATTTTCAATGTAGACTGACAAGAACAAAATGAAGGTGAATTATTATAACTGTTGGTAAGGTCAGATCTTAAAATGAATTTGAATGGGATCAGACTTTTATAAGTTTATTTTCAAATAGCATTTATTTATGGTTCAGGAAATTAAGAGCACAATTTTCACGACATCATGAATGAATTGACCATTTTTCAACATAAATATTGCTGAAAAATGGAATTTGATCTTCACTAGATGTTAAATGTGGTTTAGGTATTTAGTTTTACAGAAAATTATCCGCATAATTTCTGTTTTGTTTTTTTCTTTCTCCACTCGATTGACTTGTATATGAAAGAAAAATGTGCAATTCTTATAAAAATACTTACTGTTTACAAAGCTTAACAGAATAAATTGGGACATCTCTATCTGAAATTATGACTAGAAGGTATCAGTATCTAATGTGTCATATAATTAACATATGTTATGATTGTGACGATGGACCACCGGTGAACTCGAGGAAGCTGTAAGAGGCTCATAAGGAGCCGAAGACGTTCCATCCAATCACCTGTCGGAAGAATGTTCTAGAATTCCAACGTGTAGCTTCCCCATTGGATAATGCTAATAACCCTCTGTACGCGGATTGGAAGATTGTAATGATGATTTCGTTCCCACTAAAAACTATAAATACCTGATAATTTTGTACTATGTTTGACACTGTTTGGAATAATATTCCTTTCGTTAGTCTTCTGTCTTCTTATTGCGACTTGGAAGGGTTTGGTGTTCCAGTGCTCAGTTATACGCGGTTGTATCAAGAAAATCAGCTTTTTCAAGATATAACATCTGGCGACGGGTTATTGTATCAATATGTCATTTACCTTGGAACAATTTGAAGCCTTATTGGAACGTCAAGAAAAGTTCCAGATGCGCATGCTAGAGATGCTAACTCAGAAAATGAACCTGGATCAAAAAGAAGTTACAGATGATCCCTTCAAATCTCATGTTGACCAGATTGTTAATTCTATCCATGAATTTAATTTTGATGGTTCAGCTGGCATTACTTTTGAAACTTGGTTCAAGAAATATGAAGATTTGTTCAAGGTCGACCTCAAAAAACTTGATGACGCCGCTAAGGTCAGAATACTCTTGCGAAAACTTGGAACTGTTGAACATGAACGTTACAGTAACTTTATCCTTCCAAAGAATCCAAGAGATTTTTCTTTCGATGCAACGATTGAAATTTTGTCGCAAATCTTTGCTGAACAGTCATCCTTGTTTAATATTCGTTATCAATGTCTCAAGATGACAAAAGCAGGTGATGATGACTGGGTGAAGCATGCGGGTCTAGTAAACCGTGAATGTGAGCGCTTCAAACTATCAGCAATGACAGAAGACCAGTTTAAGTGTCTCGTATTTGTGTGCAGCCTCCAATCTCCCGAAGATGCCGATATTAGAACTAGAATTTTGAGTAAAATTGAACAATGTCCGAATATGACACTACAAGAAGTAACCGCAGAGTGCCAGAGATTGGTAAACCTAAAGCATGACACTTCGATGGTCGAAAATAATGGCCAGTTGCCATACGTTCGTGCTGTAAGCGGAAAGAACGATTCTCGCTCAAGAAAGGTATCGCACACAGATAATCAGCCTTCATCTCCATGTTGGTCTTGCGGTGGTTGGCATTATAAAAGGTTCTGCCCATATAAAGAACATTGTTGTAGCAAGTGTCATCGCAAGGGACATAAAGAAAACTGCTGCAGAAAAAGAACCCATAAACGACATTCTTTGAAACCCTACTCGAAGAAATACAGATTTAGTGCTCGAACTAACAAAATATTGGTATCACATAATCGAGCACGAATTTGCCGCCAAAGAAAGTATGTAACTTGGATATAAATAAAAAGCGTGCCCGCCTGCAACTCGACACCGCTTCTGACATCACACTTATTAGTCGGAGAACTTGGAATCTTATCGGTAAACCACAGGTGCTCCCAACGACCCAGTTAGCTCACAGCGCATCTGGAGGAAAACTAAATATTGTTGGAGAGGTTTGTTGTACAGTCTCGAAAGGAAATGCGAAAACGAATGCAACTTTATATCTTACACAGAATCCAGGACTAGATTTGCTAGGTCTAGACTTGATAGAAGCACTTCAATTAGCAAATCACCCCATTAACCACATATGCAGCGCAGTGAGAACCAGTAAACCGGTGGAAAAGGATCTGAAGAGTGTTGTATTGGAAAGACACAGTCAAGTGTTTATGGAAGAGTTGGGGGAATGCAAAAAGGTTAAAGCACTATTGATTCTTAAACCGGGAGTCACCCCCGTCTTCAGACCAAAACGTCCGGTACCTTATGCAGCGCTACCTATTGTTGAACAAGAATTAGAGCGTCTGCAAAGAAGTGGAATAATCGAACCAGTAAACTTCTCTGATTGGGCAGCTCCAATAGTGATTGTTAAAAAGCCTAATGGAAGTATCCGGTTATGTGCAGATTATTCAACTGGATTAAATGAAGCGCTTGAAGCCCATCAATACCCATTGCCGGTACCAGAGGATTTATTTGCGAAACTGAATGGGGGTAAGTATTTTGCGAAATTAGACCTATCAGACGCTTATCTACAGATTCCGGTAGCGGATGAGTGTAAGCATTACTTGACAATAAACACTCACAAGGGATTGTTCCGATATAACCGACTTCCTTTTGGAGTAAAGACCGCCCCTTCAATCTTCCAACAAGTTATGGACACTATGTTACAAGACATTCCTGGTACCGCGGCTTATCTCGATGATATATTGATCATGGGTACAGACTATGCTGATTTAGAGAATAAGGTGGATACGGTTCTCAGACGCATAGCAGATTATGGATTCAGGCTGCGTGCCGAAAAATGTGATTTTTACATGGAGCAAGTCCGGTATTTGGGATTCATAATTGATAAAAACGGGAGAAAACCTGATCCTGAAAATGTCGAAGCCATTAAGTCCATGCCTCCACCCACGGATGTGTCAACTTTACGTTCTTTCCTGGGAATGGTTAGTCATTATGGAGTTTTTCTGCCAGATCTGCATCGCCATCGTGCTCCTCTTAATTGCTTATTGAAAAAGGATACTAAATGGTTCTGGTCAACTGAATGTCAAGAAGCATTCCTAAAACTGAAGCAGCTTCTGTCATCGAACCTTCTCCTTACACACTATGATCCCGATCTTCCAATTATAGTCGCAGCCGATGCGTCGAACTACGGAATTGGAGCAGTAATTTCACATGCCTACCCTGACGGTTCTGAGAAAGCAATCGCTCACGCTGCGAGATCACTGACTATGACTGAAAGAAACTACAGTCAAATAGAGAAGGAAGCCCTCGCGATTATATTTGCTGTAAAAAAGTTCCACAAGATGTTGTTTGGTAGGCAGTTCACCTTACTTACAGACCATAAACCTTTACTGACAGTTTTTGGATCTAAAAAAGGCATCCCGGTATATACAGCAAACCGGCTACAGAGATGGGCTACCACACTGCTGGGTTATGATTTTAAGATAAAGTATCAACCAACAACGGATTTCGGACAGGCAGATGCACTCTCAAGATTGATTGGTCTGCATGAAAAACAAGAAGAAGAGGTGCTTGTAGCTGCTATAGATGTCGAGGCCGAGGTTCACAAAATATTGTCAGACGCAGTTTCCGGACTCCCGGTCACATTTGAAGCCATTAAAGAGGCCAGCAAGAAGGATAATGTATTAAAGATTGTTCGCCATTGCATACTCAATAAATGGCCTTCATCTAGATTACACGGAGAACTCTTACAATACTTTCGTCGACGAGAGTCATTAACAGTTGTCGATTCATGTATAATGTTTGGCCATCGTATCGTTATCCCCAGAAATCTTCGACACCAAGCCATTAAACAGTTCCACAGCGGGCATCCAGGGATAAGTAAAATGAAGTCACTAGCTCGTAGCTATGCTTACTGGCCGTCAATGGACCATGAGATAGAGCAAAAATGTCGCAGCTGTTGGTCTTGTCAAGAGGCTGCAAAGAACCCAACGAGAGCTGAGCCACAACCATGGCCTAAACCGGACGGGCCTTGGCAAAGAATACATGCTGATTTCGCCGGACCGATACAAGGCAGGAATTACTTAGTTGTTGTAGATGCTTTCACAAAATGGCCGGAAGTTTATGACATGCCGAATACGACTTCAGAGAGTACCATAAGAAGATTGTCAGGATTGTTTGCCTGTTTTGGGGTTCCAGAGATCTTAGTGACCGACAATGGTACTCAGTTCATGTCATCCGCCTTCAAACGCTTCTGCAACGAGAATGGCATATTGCATCTACAATCTCCTCCATACCATCCTCAGTCGAATGGCCAGGCAGAAAGATTCGTGGATACAATTAAAAGAGCTCTGGTCAAAGGGGGAGGTGAGGGTGTCCCGGAACAAGTGATTAATAAGTTCTTGATGTCTTACAGAGTTACCCCTAATCCGGCAGTACCAGAAGGAAAGTCTCCGGCCGAGTGTATGTTCGGAAGAAAAATCCGGACAGTTTTTAACAGTATGTTGCCGCCCAGAAAGACAAATAAACCCACGAATGAAAATCGTAAGGTCAATCGTAGCTTCCAGGTGGGTGAGAAGGTACTTGTCAGATCGTACCAAGGTAATAAGAAGTGGGAACCAGGTGTCATAGAACGTCGAATCGGAAATGTGTTGTACCTAGTCCGGAAAGATGTCGGGAAATGCATAAGACATATAAATCAAATGCAAAGAAATGATAGTACAGTGGTCACAGAAAACCGGCTTCCATTTCAATTGCTCGTAGATTCATCCCCGAAGAACCATCATGAGCGCAAATATCGAAAAGACAAACGACGCAGAGAGAAAGCTGTACAACCCTCGAGAGTAATGGAGCGCAAGAGGAATGCGACACCCAAGCTTCAGGTGGATCCAAGAAAAAAATCTTACACAACGGACTTTAAAGGGGGGAGGTGTGACGACGGACCACCGGTGAACTCGAGGAAGCTGTAAGAGGCTCATAAGGAGCCGAAGACGTTCCATCCAATCACCTGTCGGAAGAATGTTCTAGAATTCCAACGTGTAGCTTCCCCATTGGATAATGCTAATAACCCTCTGTACGCGGATTGGAAGATTGTAATGATGATTTCGTTCCCACTAAAAACTATAAATACCTGATAATTTTGTACTATGTTTGACACTGTTTGGAATAATATTCCTTTCGTTAGTCTTCTGTCTTCTTATTGCGACTTGGAAGGGTTTGGTGTTCCAGTGCTCAGTTATACGCGGTTGTATCAAGAAAATCAGCTTTTTCAAGATATAACAATGATCAAAGATTTTTATGAAATATCCCTTAGCGTACAATTTGCTTCATTTATTATAATCAATATGTTACATGATCAACAAATATAACATTACTTTGTTCAGATAATTCTTCCTAAATCTGGTTTGGATCCAAATAGTTGTATGAGGAAACTTGTGAAAATCCTACTGTCTTTACGCAACGGTATGACATTAAATGGTGTTAACAGAAATCACTTCAATGATAAACAAGGTAATTGAGAAGATTATCAATCGACAAAGTTATTTACTATAAGTTGACATAATATCACAAGTTTTTAATTATTCTCAAAAGGATTGTCAATCTATTTTACAGTTTATCACATTTTAGTCATTTGACAGAGAACTGTGTCACTAGATAACTTTTGAGATATGTAGAGAAGTGATTCCTTGAATGATAATAAAACTAGTGATATGCCGGTCGCTCGATTTTGGGGAAATTTCGGGGAAATGCGAAAAAGCCCTGAAATTTCCCCTGGTCTGGGGTTTTTCCTTAAAATTCCAAGTTATTTTAGAGAAATCCCCAAAACTTTTGGGGATAACAGAATTTTCTAAATCTTTGAAAATATCCATTTAGTTCTTTGACAAAATCCCAAAACTTTAGCGCATTTTTGGGGAAATCCACCTAATATTTTTCAAAAATTTTGAAAAGTCTATTTACGTTCTTCAGAGAAACTTCAAGATGTCCCTTTTTTCTGGAAAGTATATGGACTTAGTGGAAATTAGCTAGAATTCCCTATGCATATATCCATATTTCTCTTTTTTCAGTCAATTTCGCAAATTTAACGCAATCCTAAAACATTTACGCCATAGTTGTCAACATTAACATGTCTGTTGTCGCACACACACCTAGGTTGCGTAAACATTTTCCGTGGAAGTAAGTGAACACTTACTAGATGATAATATAGTGTCAGAACGCAGTCATAGTATATTTACCGTATCGACGTAGTCCTATCTTACTAGCCTTTGTGTTAACGAACTCAACCGATAAGCATTACCGTAGTTAGAAGACTAATGCGTTATATTAAAATTAAAAAGGACATATAAATTTTCCGCTAAGAATTTACGTCTTCATATTATTTGCGATTGTAATTGGCCTTTTGTTGTGTTTATCACATGGAAGTTTGACTTTCGTTAACAGTGTTTTACAAAAAGAAAAGAAACGTTACTCTTCTGTGTAATTAACGTGATACCAAAACAGCTAAAGTGTTAATAGTAGACAAATGAATGCTTAATGTAACAGCAATCATTTGACTTGTGAATCTATAGTGCAATATGAAATGTGTATTATGTACGAAGTAACAGTACAAAAATGTTTGCTGAAGTAGAAACTTACACTTAGATCAGTGAGCGCAAAGCTAGCTGAAAATAAGATAGACAGGAAATAATAATTCCAAGATCAACGTATAACAGTAACTAATGTAAAAGCAGAAAGACATTCAATAACGGATCTAAAATGCATTTGGCTCACTTTTTCTTTGGATCACTATCCATGCTTGTTTCTTTTATCTCTTGAGTCGTGCAAGAAGGCCTGGCTCGCAATACCCTCGGAGACTGGGATATTTTGAAGTAAGAAATATTATGTTGTTGAATAATATTAACAGTTTTAGACAAAACTGACATACTAACAATTCACCTACATCGTAAAGTTAACTTATTACATTTGTATAATAACTTCATACGGGAATCAAGTACACGTATCAACTTTACATAATATTAAATAATTATTTGAAAAGAAAGTGTATCATTCTCTTTTAGCTATATAAGTAATTATTGAGATGATTAACTCTGAAAAAATTATTTATATGCATTTTTGATTGAGTTGTCTATCTGTCTGGTTGAATAGATAGTTGGTTACTTGAACATAATACCAGTGCAACTAATAATAATAATAGTATTGTAATCCACAAAAATAGTCAGAGGGTATGTACCTTAACTTCGAATTACAAAGTATTTACATAATACATATACACAACATTTAATCGTCCTTTAGCACCTTCTAGCGTGTTCTGCAATCTGAACTGTCTTCTTGACTGGTCCCAAAGTATTTTGCTAACACCGTGTTTTCTATTCACTGAGACTCATCACTCTGTCTGTCAATTGTTGCTACTTCGACGCCACGTTCCGCCATACCTTGCTTACAAAACATTTTGTGAGTAGCGTTCAATACACTACCACATCGAATATTTTACTCATGTTTTCCTTGATTTGTAATTCTTACATGAATAATATGACCTCTTATAGCTGTGCTACTTCTAGAAACTAATGTATAATGTATCATTTTCTCGTAAAAATAATGCTGGATAAAAATGATTGTACCAAGGGCTATATATTTTGTTAACTACAAATGTTTGAGTCGTCAGGTGGCGTCCTGGCTGGCACACTATTCATTTGATGATACAAAAACTTAGCTTGTTATAAGAAATAGTCACAATTAAATTGCTGAATAAACTAATTCAATCAAAACTGTGTGATTTTCTTCAAACCATGGTTAGAATTATTGAATAAATTCGCCATCATTGTTATCGATAGGTTTACACTATTTAAGAAGATTATGCCATCCACATTACATTCCATCTATATACGCTATTAAAGAGAAGTAAGTAAGCGGTTTTTTAGATCTTATCGAGTTTTTTCGTTTAATCTGGTTATATTTTGGTAATAATTTTTCATTATTTGCCGAATATAGTTCATTTGATTAGTAATGGTGACGTAACAAATAATGAATACAAACAAACTCAGTTCATCCCGCTTAGATGGAAGCACAAAAAGTCATATTCAGTAAAATATGACCTAAATAAAATAACATGTTGAATATATTATCTTCGTACCTACATTCCCTCTAATGCTTTTGAAATGGTTCCTCTTTCAAAACCTTGAGGATGCTGATGATGATAGCTGAAATCAAAGGGTTAAATTTACATCAAAGGTTAGAGAGGAGTACCCTATTAATCGTAATTGTTTTACAAAACTAATCAAGTTTATTTAGATGCTTGAGTATACCGAAATTAGACTTCAGTGTAGGTTAACAAGTAGTTAATTTTCAGTGACTATTAGAGAAATACTAGTCTCATCGTTCTCTTACAATTAAACTTCTCTCTAATGGTTGTCTCGTATATGGTCAAGCTAGTTTTGTTAGCTTTTTGTCACAAACTTGATCAAAGTATGCCGAAATTTTGATTTTCAGTCTAACTCTAAGCGTAAAGAAGAGGTGAAATCTGAATCACATTTCCGAGTATTGGCCATTGGGTAGTGGGACTTATCTCATAAACTGACATGAGCGGTCAGTGGAAATTAACCTAATCCACTACTCTATAGTAACATCGGATTAACACTGTTAATACTCGTATCGGATACACACATGGACTTATACCTATGTGTATGATATGGGATGCATAGGTCAATTCGATCTGTGGATTGTCGGTATACATATAGTGTACACTTGAGGAAATACATTTCAAACTATAATATTTATGCTTACGTGCATGTTCGGAATACATATTTTATGACTTGTATACTACAAGTATTCATATAACATGCATCTCCACCAGTATAGCTGGGATGCTAACAATGAAAAGTATCAAATATAGAAAACAGGAATAGAGGGCATCTTTCTCTCTTAATTAAGCCATTCATGTTTATAAGTATCCTATGGAGTCAATACGTTGATTTGATTTGTGAACTTTAGGCGAACGTCTAGTGGATACTTGTAAAAATGAAGATTTAGGAATCAATCTTACCCATCTAACATTAGCAACCCTAAAAAATTTTACCTTTGTGGTTCTTAACATAAAATTCCCCACATATAATTCACTACAAGTAGACAAACATTATCCAGAGAAGTGAATCAGATATTCAATGAAGACTTCACCAATTTTTCTGCCTTATTTTCAGACTGAGTATTAAGATGATAGAGAAATGCTTGTGTTCTTCATGTAAATAAAGTGACTTATGAAGCGAAACAGTAATGTCAGCAATTAAAGCATTTATTTCAATTACTAAAAATGATGCTTTACAAACTGAAAAATATTTTAAATAAACAGTCAATCTATCAAATTAAATTATAAAAAGCATTCAACAAAGTAGAATTCACTGTGACACACTTTATAATTTCTAAGTTTTCAGGCGTCGCTTTTCTCTGATCATTTCTTTATTCATGTTATTTCAAAATAACACTTAGTTAAATAAAAGTAACTACAGTTTTACACCTTTTTGTCTAACCGTCTTTCTAGTTTCCAGAAAGTGAATTTGCTGTGACCTATGTGCTTCGTACAAATATTAGAAGTATTCAGATAAACAGACAAAAGCTGTTCAGTTAACACTATATACACGCCTCATGTTGTAATAACTTAATATAAATAAATGAAGGTATTATTTTAAATAATTTGTACAATTATGACGGTTGTATTCATGAAAATAGTCCCACTGTGTTCAGCTTTTCAGTCAAGGAGCCGGAACTTATTTGATATATTTCATCTTAAACGGTTTGGTAGTACTGATATTTAGGATAATGGAAGTTCTTGAACTACAAATTAGTTCATAAATCTGCACATAACTAATGATTCGAATTTATTCAGTAGAAACTTACTTACTTACTTACGCCTGTTACTCCTCGTGAAGGAGCATAGGCCGCTCACCAGCATTCTCCATCCAACCCTGTCCTGGGCAATCCTTTCTAGCTCCGTCCAGTTGTAATTCATCAGTAGAAACTGTTGTCTGATAAGTCTGTTGAATAAAGAGAGAATGTATCTTCGCTTTGGATTGTGTGGTGTTGCTCTTTTTAAAACATTAAGATTCATCCATATGTACCATTAAATGCCATTTCAGTGGTCTAATGAATAAACGTTAATCCAAGTAGCAGACCGTCCTGGATTCGATCTCAAGTTGTTGGGTCATGGATACTTAGTGTTGAGGAGTTCCATCCTGTGATGAAATGGTCATCCAGTTTCACCCAGGTTTTCAATGGTTGTCTAACTTAAATCGGTTTGAGATTTCAATATACATATATATAATTTTGCTTCCGAAGATTGTTGCTAAGTAACAGAAGTATACAACATACTCATTGCCTATAATTTCTGTTTTTATTTAGATTTTATGCTCTTTCAGCACTGTCTGCTTTACTTAATTATGCTGAAGAAATTCATGGACTTATTTATGCTCCGAAATCAATGAAATTCTCATTTACAGGATCTGTTAAATCTACTATGATTGGTAAGTAGAACTATCCAATTTTTCAATTGATTTGATACAATAAAATAATTATCTAGCAATGCATTTATCGAGGTGATGCAACCTACATCCACCTAATGTATAAAGAAATAAGATATATGGACTTTGTGAGCACGATTTAATCATTTTAGTAAGCTTTCTTGTTCTCAGTTTCACGAAACTGAATACCAAAACTTATGTATGAGATATCCATGAACATAGCCATATTTTAGTTATTGGCTTAGTACAGATTTCACAAACTGATAATTCTCATTTGAGGAATATCGACTAAAATTATTGTGTATGATATGGAGAGCCAATTAGAAGTAGCCTAATGATAAGGCCAATCGACGGTAATCAGTAATGGCCTAAAGGACAATTGCATTTCATTGGATAAGAAATGGTTGAATTTCCTAAGGATTATAGTGGTATACATATGAATGAGTATTCGTGCACTTTATTCAGTAGCCTAATAAACTTTCTCGCTCAAGTAATCATTTGGTGCGCTAGCGCGTAGCACAACGTGTATCAAGATCAAATTTGGGACACCGCCGGTCACAACAGTGTATATGATCCATTAATCTACTACGGTACTTAAATGAAGACAATGAAAACAACGAGACGAGAACCGAACCTATTGTGTTTTATAAACGTAGCTGTTTATGGGGTCGAAAGGATTTAGTATTTACTAGTTGTGAACACTTATTTATTGGCACAAAAATACCTAGTTTTTCATTGTCGAATACACAACAAAGTCATTGGGCTTCTTGCAAGTATTAGGTTCATCAGTAATATGGATCTATGACCCAACGAAAGATCGGATTAAAGACATTTAGGACTGTTGATGGTCTCTTGAACATTTAGACCATTGAATTAGTATCCAGTGGTTTACATTTCTAGCTTCATTCAATCCGCAATATTGCTTAACAACTTTCAAATACCGTCGGTGTGTATCCACCTTACTTTTCGCAGGGTTGAACTCCATTGGTTGCAGTTTTTTCACTAGAACTTTGGTAATTTTCTCTTGAAATTAGACACTAAATATTCTATGATAATTTTTAGTACAGGAGGCTCGTGAAGGTCGTTGAATTGCACAGTTTCCACCTTTTTTATTTTGTTGTACTTTTCAGGATACTAAAGATAGGTTCATAAAGACAAAACATCCAAATATCGGAAAAGTAAATAGTGATTTAATCATGATCTTATTTTAGATTATCCGATATAGACTTTTAAATAACTATTTTACAGAGTGGATGTTCTAATAACGACTTAAATATTCACCTTGAGATATAACGTATATGTATACCACAAGTTGAAATCATCAGTCAATTAAAGCTAGACCGCCATTCAAAACCTGGAAGCACTGGACTGCCGTTTCGCCCTAGTGTGGGACTTCTCAGCAGTGCGCATCCACGACCCCGCACCCTGCGGGATTCGAACCCAGGACCGACTGGTCTCGCGCGCGAGCACTTAACCATTAGACCGCTGAGCCGGCATCCAACAGTGTTAATGTCTAACTTCAACCAATCCGCGAAGTTGCTCCACCGTACACCATTGTCTTCGGTGAGCTGATATCTCAACAGACCTGGTTGAACTCCACTGATGACGGCTTCTCACTAGAACTCCAGGAGTATCTCGTGGAGTCAGTCACTAGTGAGCAGTTGATGTATACATATATTTATAAACTTTGTTTTAAAAATCTAATAAGTCAATAAGCTTCTGAAAGATTGATCATTTTTTGTTGCTATTTTTATTCCCAATCAACTTACTGTTAGATTTCAAAAGTGCAAATCATTTACGTCTGGTTAGAAATAATTACGACTATTCAGCCAAAGATACACTTTATTCAGCAATAGATTTCACCAGTACAGCTAGTGGTGCTCGATTATTACGAGCCAACTTGTTGGAACCTCCATGTGGTATGTCTCTAGTAAGATTAAAGTAACTAATAAAAGTGAATATCTATTTATGGATTCCAATAATATTCATACTAAATTTGACTGTAATATCGTTTAACTGAAGGAGTACTGATAAAAAGTTTACCAGTTCCAGTCGTAGAGAACACTTTTATGGTCATTTCATTCTTGGAAATAGTAAAATTAAACAAATTTAGACGAAGTCACAACCTCTGTGTTTGTTAACAACATATTCACCAACTATAATCATCTGCAAAATATAGTGTTTTTATTGGAACTTTTCAACAAAACTGTGATAATTAGAAGTATTTGAATTATAGTACAAACTGGGAATCCCAGATATAACGCAATTGGATCAAGAAATACTAGATAAGCACAAACGAATGTACTGTGTTTGGAATTCAAAACCAAGCATTCAACAAGTACAAACGAATCATTAGTTTATTCAAACACCACAAACACACACTTAAAATTATAGTTTTCTAAAAAAAACTTGGAAATGATGAGTAGTTACATTTACCCTGTTAAACCATGTAACGTAAATCGTTTATCTTTTGTGGAACAAACTATACGCTAAATTTAATAGCATACACTGACAGTCAACTACAAGTACCCACTGTTTAAAACTCGATTTCACAATGTGCAAAATATATTTCTTATTGATAGGTTTGACTGTTGCTATGTACTGATCAAAAGGCAACTATCTGCATTGATCGATTTATAAACATAGAATGATGTAGAACTTCCGGACATTAGTCAACAAAAAGTCAATTTTTATTCATCTCAGTTTTCAAAACTGTGATATTGAATAAAGTCAACAAAAAACTGAGCTATCCCCTGGTTCCACATTGTTCTGTAATCAAATTATTTGCATATTACACACTAATAAATTGATTAATGGATTCAAACATCCTTAAGTATTCTATTCAGGCTACTGCCAACTTTTATATCATTCTACGAGTGTGTCAAATAAGTCACGCTGTCAAAAGAGTGTGAATGATCTGTCTCAGATTTTTTAAATGGGTTCTTTAGGGTCAGTGTTTTCGAGAAATAAAGTCGTTCCATAATGTGATTGGTAGGCATCTGGTTGATACAAGGCTACAGGTAGTACTTTCAAATGAATTGCTGGTAAACATGCTAAAGTTTTCTTAAACTTTCTGAGATCATAGCTATCAAACTGGTAAAATCTGACCTATGAATTTAAAAAATAATGCTTCACAGTTTGTTATTACTTTAGAAACACAACTTTTGCCCTTATTAGGTTAGATCATTCTTATTCAAAATTCTAGTTAAAACTTATGATTTTAATTAACTGAACTTAACATATTACACATTGTTTACTTTATATCGTGGTTGCTATCAACCTATCTTTCCATTAACTTAAATATGTAACTGGTTATCTCAATTCCCATACTCGTTTGTGGCCACCTTAGTCTAGAAATGGAACTTCAGCATGATATTAATTTAAGAATTATTTTACATCTTCATTTCATTTGGATTTCTACAATCTTTACTAAACTATGTTAGTAATTAGTTATGTTGACTAGTGATGTAATTATCATGAGAATATATTTGGTATTTAAATGTTGTATGTCGTAAGCGAACTCATGTCATTTACTCAACTCATTTCTCTTATTCTGTCCGAGTTTATTAATAAAATTATGTAACTCCACTGATTGTACAAATGTTTCTGAATCATTTATTTAACTAAACCTTTTCTCTACAGACTTGGAAACAATTTTGAATCGACAAGCTTCTGTTCGTGAACTAATATCTTCACCAGAAACTTTGTTTAATATACAGGTATGAAGTATATTCAGTTGAATTTTTGATTGTTACTATTTCGTTAAACTACAAAAAAAAACAGAACATAAATCCGACATTTTTTTTACACTGTTCAGAATATCTTACGTCAATTCCCTCATATTGATAGTCTTTTATCACTTTGTGTTCAAATATGTTCATCATCAAATTTAATGTTTGATTGGAATAATACTATCAATAACAGAAGTCATACTAATATTAATAAACAGAATGCATCGAATCCAATTGAATTCAATAACAAAACAGATTCATCTAGATCAAATAAATCGAATGAACGTTTAATCAGTTCAACTAAATTGTGTACACAAGATAGCATTACTCATTCACCTTTAATTAGTACAGTGAAAGAAAAATCAACAGGTTTGCTATTTGACAGGCCTACAAAATCTTCAACTTTACTACCTGGATCATCATCATCATTAATAATACCCAGTTCCGAGAAGCACTGTTTACCTAAAAGTGATATGATCTATTTAAAGAAAGCAGTAAACATTCAAGCAGCTGAATCTCGAATTACAAAAGTTATTGCAATTAAATATATGTTAGATCTTGTCAAACTATTGTATAATGCTATGGGTGATGTCAAATCTACATTGTTGAGAACATATAAAGAGGTAATCTTAATTCGAAACTAGTTATTTAATATAAATAGAAGTCTAAAATATTATTCTTTCAAATAACTGCATTATGTTAGTTGGTAATAGGGATTGATATTTATATTTTTAATTGAAAGCATATTAAAAGTTTTGTATGAAGTACGTGTTCTAACGTGTGTTTTCTGAGATTTGAGACTGATACACACTTCTTTTATACACGAGCCTGACTACTCGAGGAGAAATACAGTGATAAAGAATGTTTATCTAGTTAAACTGAACCATATATATATCCCTTGAGAAATTAATCCTATCAGTTGTTTAAGTCACATATGCTTACCATTTGTCGATTCCTGATTGCTTTATTATATTAGAAATCTACGAATTGTTACGATCATAGAAGCAAGGTAACACCATACAATTTAATATTACAGTGGTATCTGTCATAAAATTTGAGATATTCATTTTTCAATTCTTTACTTAATAACTACTAAATACGAGTAATTAAAGTGTAGAGTTCCTATGTTGTAAGTAAACCTACTTCTGTAGGTGAACTGTGAGAAAAAGAAAAGAAATATTAAATAGCGTTTTCAATGAATTTAGCTTCTGAAACTCAGTAATGATCTTTTGAAAATAAATTTACTAAAATGAAAAAATCGGTTGTACCCAATGAATATATTAGGTATAAGTCCATAGAATATTCAAATCTTTTTGCTGAAATACATCCTATTTACAAAGGAGTAATGTTTGTTTTATTTAACTAAAAGCATATTGAGAAAATAATTTCTCTTGTTCCTCCAAAATAACAGTACAGATTCCAAGTATCAGAATGAAAAATATGTGAACTTTTGGTATTTTTAAGTTATCTGATATAGATGATTTAATTGAGGAACTTTCAGTGTCATTCTGGATATATCCCCAGTGCTTACTTTATGTAAAGGTGATCTTCTCAGTTGTTCTAAAAGTGTTAAATTAGTTTGTTTTAATGGCCTTGCTTTTGGTTGGTTGGTTTTGTGTACTCTTTTTTGTTGATATCTTGCATACATAAGGATGTAGATCACTTGTATATGAAACAAGAAGTAACTATGCCATCTAGAACGATAATAAAAGCTCCATAATTAAACTACGTAAAAACGAAAGCACCCATTGAGCTAAAAATTTACTTGTTGTTAATATTCAGGACCATAGTTGATCAGTCTTTGTTCCCATGTGTTTATTCTTAGTGGACTGGTTCGATATAGATTCATATTACAAGTTTTTGGTATATCTGGTAATGGAAAAGCTAGCAGTTATCTGAACTCAGTAGATCGGCGAATAACATGGTTTTCTCTGAAAGCCAAAGGCACTGGTTTTGATTTTCAGTTTGAATATCAACACTTAATTCCAGGCATAGTCATCTGAACAGTCCTGAATAGGATGAAATGCACATTTTGGATTCCACTGATAGCTAGATACTAATTATACTAACAACTTCGGTGTTAAAGTTTAGATCTACAGTGTCATTGTTAAATTTTTTGTGTTACTTCTGAGGTTTCTCTGATATATGACTGAATGGATTTCACTGGTTTATATAGATATTTAAAACTGTTCCACCGAAAATCATTATCAGTTCGATATCATTCTGTTATATTTGTGTTATATATGTTAGTAATTTATTATATAGAACCCTAATATAAAAATCTATGTCAAGCTCTTGAAATTTAAGCTTAATGTAATTTATACTTTTTGTAGCTTTTACATGATTCGGAATATGAACATATTTTACAAATTTTGTGCACTGTACTACATAAAGATGTACGAATGTCAAAAGGGATGCTAGCTATGAGAACACAGAAATGTTTTGCAATCAAGGTATTTTACATAATTTTCTTGATATATCATAAATTCCAATTATAATTAATTTTATTTAATTTAGGAAGGATTAAGTGTGGTATTAGATGTTACACGTAAAGCCTACTCAGAACAGCTTGATGATATTACGAGTAAGTATTGTGTACTTTCTAAATTTGATTCACGGGCTTTAAATTATAATTTTATTGAACAATAGGCCATAATTTCACATCGATGATCACTTTAAAACAGATTTGATACTTATAGTTGGCTACAAAGAAAACACTGATGTATACATCATTAATCAGGGAGATTCCTCTTCTTTGTGTGAAAATTGAACACTTAACACTTGTACTAGTTAATATATTTCCTTTCTATGTGGATAATGCAAGTAAATTTATGGAAGACAGGTTTGAAAATTTTATTTAAATAAGCCTAACCTTAAATTTGAGACACATCATCATGATTTGTTCTCTCTGCAAGGTTAATCATGAAACTAGTGGATGGGTTTGTGTTAACAACTACTTTTATTACTAAGTAGTATGATGAAATATGAGAATTTAATGCGAAAAACTTCTTTTACCACAATCATTTAGTTGAAAATAAAAATAACATTTCAATATCATAGAAAAGGTTCATATGAATAGTTATTTGATCGTAAAATAAGTAACATTCTTTAAATGATATAAATTACTTACGAGAAGGAAACTATAAAGCAGTGAAGAGAAAAATCATATCAAAGAAAACTATAGCATCTAAGTTTTTAAGAAAAATGAGACCGTTTTAAAAAGGAAATGAACGTAATTATCATAAATAATTAGTAAATAAAGTTTTTTAGGTTATATAAGCGTTTAATTAAAGTGACAGAATAATCCTTTTCACTTAGCAACAAATCGATCTTTGTACTAATCAACATTCAAAATCATTTCATCTTACCAATCTCTGATGAATCTTGAATAATATAAGAAAAACTGATCGATAGGAAAAACGAGAGATTGACATAGTCTTTCTGAATTGACGAGTATACATAAAAAAGAGAGGTGAATTCAGGAATACAAATATTACTGCTACTTTGAATCAGACTTCAGTAAGTGTTTTCCTTACTAAATAATAAGACATTTTATTTTACTATAGAAGTCGATATGTACTTATAATCATAAGATTATATACTTGATTTCAATCCTAAATACTGAAATAAGTGTTCTGGATTAATCAATCAATAACAGGCAAGTAAATGAGAACCAGTTTTCGATCTAGTTTATCTAAGTGTTTACCTAGATACACAAATAAATTCTTCATCAGTTTCATTCAAAGGTCAAATATACAACTGTATATTGATAGATCATAATGTAACTTTTTTTCGCTGTAAAAGAATTACAGACAATCTCAAATAAGAATAGTTGTAACAGAATTCAAGTTGGTAATGTTTGATTATAATGTAAGGAATATGTTAATCTCAAGGATGAACAATGATAAAAAAAAGCCAGGAATAATGGAAAGAGAAGTAATGAGATGTTAATGTCATTAAGGTCATTGTAAACAAATAGATTGTATAAACTGTTTTTGTATACATATATTTGGTTTTAGATCGCGTATAGCCAGCAGTTATGCAGTGTATAAGTTATGTATGCTTATGCCTTACGTTAGGGTAGGTTTGATCTTATAAAACGTACCAAATGATCAGTCCTATGATATACGGTTACTTTATACTGTATTTAAAAAAAAATTAAGATCTATGATTTTACTGAGTCTTGCTGAGTGAACAAATGTTTCTTGCCAAACGATCTGTGTATTTAGCTTCAAATTGGCAATTGAGGAGGTATATACATGTTGACTTTGCCAGTCGTTAGTTTTTTTCTTCACATAGATTTGCACTAATTTAGAATACTTCTAATGAGTTTTCATCAACGATTCTTAAGAACTTACTCTAAAGTATCAGTTTTAAATTTCGTACAATTATGCATTTACTACACTGGTACTCTATTGTCTGAACAACTAAGTTGCTTAATATTTCTGTCGATAAAATGTAGAGTATAACCATTATTCATATTACTAACTATAAGCGACGGAGGTTAATGTTTTATACTGTCATACCAATAGAGTTTTAAGATTCGTGAAGTAGATGAATAGATCTTGATTCTTTAACTGTTCATAGGGACAGAGTTACTAGCATCAATTATCTGTCAATTTTATCTTTTAGAAATAGATCTCTTCACAGAAGCACTAGCTTTACATGTACCCAAAACCTTTCGAAACAAAATTTTAGGTTCCACTTCTTTTATAAAATGAATCGGGTGGTAAATAACATTCACCATATTTTTCAAATTAAAAAATTATTATGATTATTTGATACCAACAAATTCGTACAGTCTTTAGAATAGTCGAAAAAGCAGTTTTTTTTGGCTGAAATTAGTAATTGTTTCAACTTAACTAAGATGTAATTAAGCATTACAGAAATGAAATAATTTTTATTAAGCTTTTGTTGTCATAATATGATGTGTGCTACTGATATAGACAGATATATGTAGCATGCATGACCAATCGAAAGTGAGATGACTGACGGCAGAAGGTTAGGAAAATCGAAGAGAAGAGAACGATTGGTGTGGAAGCGAAGGAACAGTCAAGTTTGAAATAATTGATTGATATTTCGTAAATGAGGAATTTACTGTATGGTTCTCAGAATTTACTACGAGATTATTCAGGTGACGGGAAGAAAAGTCAATTTTCGATTGATTTATTAATCAGTTTTGTTCAACATTACTTCCGTTCTAAATCAATGTGATGATCATTCAGTGTAGTATTTGTTTTGCTTTCTTGTATGATGTTTTATTCGGCGAGACACTAATTTATGGACGAGCTTTGAGCGAACCTTAAGTGACCTTGAGAAATATTAGCCAATCAACAAACAGTGAGTATAGAGTAAAAATATGTTATGCAAAACCAAAGAAATAAAGTGGATACAATTCTTATACGTGGTTCAAAAACTTGTCAAGGTTAGAATGAGGTTCAGAGGTTCTAAAATCGTAATCTATGCAGTAGAGGAAATCATCCATATGTCTACAGAATAGTCGACCTCTGGAGCCATGATAAAGTCTCAAAAACTCTTTCAGCCTCGACCACATAGCTTCATTATTGTTTATGTGCACTCCGGTTGTTGAGTGCACAAAATGCGACTTGTGGATAACAACACGATGCACATAACCAAGTCTATGTAGGAGTCTGTACGCTCTCCACTCATCCGTATATATTTTAGCGCCTGGCTGCAGCTACTGTTACTGGTGCTTTTATTATCCAGTTCGCAATAATTGTTGTAATTTGCCTCAGGAATTATATATGGGGTTTTCATCACGAACTGACATCAGCTATAATGTCAGAAATTTATTAAGCCAAATGGATGAAAGGCTTTCGCGTTAAAATCCGAGATCTGATTCGTCCACAAACTATAGTCCCGCCGTTTTATTTGTTATAGCCACTCAATATCACGTTTTGTACAAAATTCCCTGTGAACCGATCGTGCGTTAGCATTAAGCACTGAAGTTGGCGCCGTAACCTTGAAATCTCTAAAACACCTCTGATTGGCTCGCCCATAAATTAGAGTCGCGCCTTTTATTCTATATAATAGACGATATTCTTGTATTCGATTGACATGAACTATGCTCAGTATGTGATTTGTTATAACTGAGTATTTTTCATATTAGTGATTCCATCTTAATTATTAATCAAAATAGGTGTACAATCAATACATAAATGAGCGCATTTTCGACTAGGGTCATCGTCGTGTTTTGGGGTTAATAAATCGTCACTGATACTAGTCTTTATGTTCTTACTTTCGTGTCGTGGGAATTGCAGAGGTCCCTCGTTTCGAGTATAAGTGAAAAGCGATTCCGACACAACAATCAGTGACGACCAGATATAACCATTAGCATTCAACTGACAAGACATATCAATTATGTCGTTTTGTGATTAAGGATATTTTATTATTTCCACCTATGTTCTCGTTCACTACAATAATGCAATACTTCATCTTAAAAAGTCATTATAAACCTAAAACCACTGTCGTCCGTGCAACATAATCTCTGCTTGAATGCTTTGTGACTTATTGGCAATATCGAGGCTATCTGTACAGGGTGCACATATACCGAAATAGATTGATCGATTTTGGTCCCAAACATCAATAAGAAGTTCCGAGTAACCAGCATGTATGAACCAAAATTCAAATTCACATCATTACTCAAGTCAGTGGCTGTCTGAACCCAGTAATTAAGTAGACAACTCGATGGAGTTTGTAACAAAAGGTTCTGGGTTCCAGTTCCTGTGTGAACACCATCCCTGTGATGCAGATAAATCCAACTGTCGAGTCAGAGACAGGAGAAAACGTGCGTCTTGAATTCCACTGATGGCTATCGTCGATCGCTGTTTAAAATTGTTACATTGGTTTGTAATATTTGTTGTTATTATCGCTTTTACTTTTTTCTGCATTAAAGATGAAGTTAGCAGACTTTCACATCAATATAATCTACCATTGCGAATATCTCACAATAAAGCTCGTGGATTTTACATTCAAATACCTGAAGAATCATTAAAAACTTACACAAAAACATCGTCATCGAAAATCAGTTATGGCACTTCGACATTGTCTAATGACACTAATTTTTTAAATGAAAACATCTTTATTGAAGCAGAAGAGGAAGCAGAAGAAGAAGAGGACGAACAACAAGGAAATATCCAAGCATGTAAAACATTGCATAGAACTAATCGAAATACTGTTCATAATAAATATCCTCATAGGACTCTGACAACATCCGAGCTTAGCAACAATCCTGTACTTCAAAATCTACCAGATGAATTTAAAAACCATTTATATCAAAAAATGTTGTACATTGTACAACAGATTCACTTGTAAGTGATAATATGATTATTGTTAGTGATTTATGTGCTACTGAAAAAACTTATTATTCACAGTTTGGTAATTTTTATTTTAGAGAATTTTTGTTAGTTTGTTATATAAAATTTCGTGCATGTTGTATGCCATCACATGATATTATACAGAAGTGTACTTTGAATGACATTTATAAGCTGTAAGTGAGAAGTAATTATGGGTCCTAAATTTATCGAATCAATTCACACACAATCAAACAAAGAAACTGATGAATCTGGATAATTTTACTAAAATGTGTAATACAATAACTCCGGCTGTAGCTCTTTTAGGGTTACTGCTGGTCCCAAACCCGGGTGAAGGAGGAACGTTTGGCATGGGGTCAGCAAACCCATCTCGTATAAAACAACTTCACTAACAAAGCTAACCGGGAAAAACAATTAAGTATGCAATACAACGGACAGTTTGAATATTTTTCAATCAGTTTCAGACTAGCAAAGGAAGACTCCAGCATGGTTCGATCTCGTAAATACTTTAAAAAACGTAGTTTATACCTTTTTTTTACCAGAATAATTCATTTTCGAACACACTGTTAAAACTGGGAATGAATGATATATGGCTTAATTTTGGGTCATGATTTTGTCTTAGTTTGTCGTAAATCGTGAAAAATATATATATGCATATATTGGAGGCTAGTTTCTAGCGGAGAAAAATGCTTCTCATTTACATTGGACATAAGTTGCCAGTTAAATGTAACATAACATATTTCAATACTGAGGTGGGCAAATGTTTTCTTTTAAAATACAGACACTGTCAAATGGGTTACACATACGTAATAAGAAAATGTATAAAATCAGGATACTGACGAGAGCTGGTTGTTAGTGAAATTAAAGTTTAATTACTTAACCCTTAGCGATAATGATATCATCATCTAGGATGAACGGAACTATGCAGTTTTTCACTAGTGTAGTATAATTAGGAATCACTCCGCTCATTATAATACGGAGTACTGACTTTAGGTTTGCATTTGTTGGTTTAGATCTGAATTTTGACTCACTGAGGTCAATATATGACTAAAGACTCAAACTTAGTATCTATATTTACAAACGGATTCCAGAAAAACATTTACGGCCCTGAGTTGAAGAACAAACATATCTAAGCTTCTCCAGTTCTATAGACAATAAATATAAACTTTCAGATTCCAATTTGGAGTGCTATATTTCTCTAAATAATTCCAAATTATTTTGCAAACTGCTTCTGAAATCATATTAATCCATGATTCCCCAATTCATGAAGAAGAATCATATAACATGCTATAGTTTTCTCAATTCTTTTCCAGCAAAATCTAAACTGTATTGTTCTATATATGTTTAGTTAACATTATTAACATAAGTTTTACCTTGACTAAGTGAATATTTAGGCTTCATCAATTTTCTATGATTTTTCTTTTAGATTCGTTTAAATGGTAAGTTGATTCAAATTGCGGATATGGAAAGTAAACTTTCAAAAAATATAAGGTTATGATATTTTGTAATAGTAAATTCTACCAAATTTCATATTATTTCGACAAAATGCTTTCCAATAAGTAAGACTTTCTCTTCAATGAAAAATTAGTAAACTATCATATAAATTATTTTTTTTTTACTGGGATTTAAAAGTCCAGCTCATTCTCTACAAAAATGGATCAGGGGTAATGTATTGGACTATAGAGCTGATTATTCATACAAGGAGTATCGTTTCTTCACGATTGGTGTTGCAACAATTTACCGGGTATCGACGAACACAAAACAGAGGTTCAAGGTTTCCTGCCGACTATCTTTAACTACCTAACATTTAAAAATATTTTTTATTCACTAATGTAAACCGCTTCAGAAATGTGGTGAGATTATAATGTTGACAGAATTTAAATAAACTGTTTACTTGAAAATTATTTGAACAAGGAGGGTGACTAAAATATTAGAAAAAATGAACTATCCGGAGTACTATATATTATGGACGAACTAGTGAAATTAAAGATTTCAGAACTTGAATTTTGGCATGAAATTCATTCATCTAAATGAGTAAATAACATTTCGGCATTACAACTATTTTCATTTCGTGATGAAAACTTCAACTCTAATCTTTAACCCTAACTTCTAACTTTATGCTCTAATCTCAATTCCTCACGCTAATTTATAACACTCTTTAGACCCTAGTGAGTAGGTGACTTTTCCCAAGGTCACTTTGGCATCGTTTATAAATTATAGTCACACCAAATTATATGGATTTAACCAAACAATTAATTTAAGTTAATGTTTTTTTCTATGTCTATATGAATGTTATTTAACAAAACCAAAAGCTTAATTTGTCAACTGTTATATATATAAATTGATTAAGCGGGGATAGTTTTAAAAGTAACCATAGCAACAATAAAATGAATCTCGAATTTGAAAACACTATGTATTAATGTGTGTTTATGTTAGAGACACCCTTATTACTTATAATGATAATTAGTGTGCCTCGAAAATTTTTTTCATCAATTCAGGGATGGCTATCTGAGAGACTAATTTTTAATGAAACCTGATAATAAAATTCAAATCAAACGCTTAATCTTCAGTATTATACAAACATCAATAACTGCAGAAAAAATATACAGTAGATAAATAATACTAATTTTATTTTATTATTTATAAATATAGTCTGAATAAACTGCTTTTCAAAGAAAGTGAGGGTTCTAAGCTTAAAAAGTGCGTCTTTAGGATGAAATTAACGGAAAACATACAATCTGAAAGGCATTAAAAATTTTTTGAAAACAGTATGCTAAGTTATGACTAATCTGAGTAAAAGACTTGTATCTATCCGCCATAGCCAACTGACAGAAGGATGAAGAGCACACCGAAATGAAGATTTACTGTAGTTATTCTGAAGTATTTTTTAGCAATATTATACCACCTGTTCATTAAACTGATCTCAGGTAAGTATTTATCTAACGTCACCGCTAGTTGTGTTTACGGATGTACTCGTAATTATGTAAACAAGTATATTGAAAGGTTCGAAGAAGAAATTGAGCTGGTTCACATGAAGATCCCTCCAGCAAGTATGATCTTAAGAGTTTTACGATCAACAAACTTACGGTTTACATAGAACACAAAAAGATTATTTACTAAGATTGTGAAAAAATAGCGAACGTCGAATTTGTTGTCAATTGAAGCATTTAGAACTACTATAGTGTTTTTGATTTTATACAAACATACAGAAAATTTGCTTTCTTTAGTAAATATTATTGTTTTGTAAAACTTTGCTTTTCTGATGAAGTAAGTTAATTTCTTATATTAGTATTGGTACTGTCGAACTAATTTACTCTTGAAGCTACATTTTAGGCATACAAACGTGCGACATTTATTTATAATCAAGTAGTCTAAAATCTTAATCTGTTTGGAGCTGAACCATAGAACATTGATTTTTAAATGCATATTGAAGGTGTAATCAAAAGTGGATACTGATAATTGAAATTAGGCTAATAATTACTTAGGACTGTTATCTTTAAAATCTTTGGGGAATATTTACAAATGGTTTGAATTTCGACAAAATGGGCTTTTCCTTTTATTTTTTAAACAGAACGGATTAAAGGATCTCTTTATGAAGTATATCATATTGCTGATCAGTAAGTCGTTGTTGTAAAAGGTTTATACTTTATTTAAAGTTATGGATTTTTTGATGATCCACCAACTTTACTTTGCAAGTGGTAAAGAAAAGTTGAAAGTGGGATAAAGATGACTTAAATCTATTGGGTGTATGCTGCAGACTCAAACTGGGATGTAGTTTATTAAGACGTCAACTAAATTTTTTAATATTGGTAGTTTTAATCTTTCATTTAATGTTGAGAACTGCAGTTGATCAGTCGAAACATCGATAGGGAGATTTAAACAACCAGTCAAATGAATCAAAATTCACCTCCATTGAACAAGTGAGTGGCTATTCGAACCCAGTAGCTAGATGGATAGCGCAGTGGCGTTTGAAGAGAACGGAACTGTGTTCAAGTCCTGGAGTGAAAACTAACTTTGGGATGCATATGCATTCATCTGACAAGCCTTAACTTACTACTCTAATAAATTTGAGACTGGCCGTAACAAGTGAACTTAGTTATATCCTTGTTTAAATATATTAATTACTTATTAGGAAATTCAGTACATCTCAAAGATTTATGTTGTATGTAATCATTATTACAGGAACATAGATCGAAATTTTAACTATTTCTAATTATCAATTATAGAATTATTAGCGACTTAATTACTGGACTGCATCCAGATATGGGACTATTTTATCGTTTGTCAGAAGTAATCGCAGGTCTGGATCTATTAGCCTCATTCGCCAAAATGTCATTAACTTATTCTCTCAGAAATCATTTCGGTAAGTACAAAGTACATTTCTGTTTAAATATTGATGTCTAACCAAACGGTTTTCCTTTGCTATTTTAATCAGCTTGTCACTTGGCTTCGAAAATACTAGCAAAATTTACAAGGTTATTCTGTTAACCTAAAAATCAAGTATTTTTCGTCGAAACATGTTAGATACACCTCATATATTATTATTAAATGTAAATAGATACATATTTCTTACGATGTTATTTCAACTGATGTGAACCTTGAAAACTGTGTTCGATCATAAAATTCACGAGAAATGAAATCATCCCAAATTCCGTTCTATAAAATTTGTATATTATAGTCGGATGAAACAAGTCAAACATTAATTCTCAAATTAACTCACGTTCTTGTTCATTAGAATGATAACGACAGATAGCCAATTATACCAGATATAATTTGTTACTTTTGTGAGGTATATTCGGGTAGTTCATAGTTTTGGACATTACTCATACCATAGGAAATCTTTATACCTATAAAAATCAATGAAATGAGAACAAAAAGCGACTGAACTATCTTTTTATCATTATTCAACTTAATTGATGTGATAATTTTAGTTAATCTAAACATTGTTTCATCAATTCTGTATAAACTTGCGACAAAATGGATATATCAAGGTAATCCTCACATTATACCTATTACCAATTAGGACTGCTCAAAGTTCAGTAACGAACATCAACAAGAGCATAACTCAAACCCTTACGAGGTAAATTAAGGATATGGCTAGAAAAATCAAAGTAAAAAAAAAGATAATTACGAAAGAATAATGGAACTGAAAATATGGAGTAAAATAACTAGTTGATTCAACTAAGTCACTGTAAATGGTTATAAGACATGTAACCCTAAATCTCCAAGCAATTGCTCGAACTCAAACCAGGTTATCTGTATACACTAACTCTGCTCAGACCGACAATGAATGACTTCATGGACGGGTGCCACAATGTAACATGACTGTCGCTAACTTTCAACTCACTCCATAAGACTTGCTTATGTTAATTTTTCAATATAATTTAATATAATCTCTATCAATTATCTGGTAAGTATAAACTATTTAAGTTTATAAAATGTTTCTGAAAATAGATGTTGTGCAATGATAAATTTAAGAAAATGGTTTGTTTATGATTTTTTTACCTTTTTTACAGTTTGCCCAATATTTAATGATATACTTGGGATAAAAAATGGACGGAATATTGTTACTGATGAAGAAAAGAAATCATTATCTGTGGCAAATCATACGGTAACATACAAGTTTAGTGGTAACAATATCCTTATTTTATATTTCATTGTAGTATGCATCACCTTCTTTGAACTTTCATGTTATAACCGGACCGCCCATGGTAAGTGATTAACATTTTTTTTCTTTTCAAAACAAGTTTTAAAACATTCATACAAAAACTGTGAGTTAAAGAAGTTGAGTGTACAATTCTTAAGATACTGGACTTTGTTGTAAATGGTGTTATAGAACCTATTGAACTTCTTTAAACTGACTTAAATTTACGTCTAATATGTAATGATGATTCGCATGTGGAAATACTAAATAAACTTTAATACTACAACTAATAAATTCTATTAATATTACCAATACATTTCACATTTGTTTCTAGTAATTTCGGAAACATTTACCTAAATTGAATTGTTCACAGTAACTACAGGATATCTAAGAAATAGATATTTATCAAGAATGAATACCGTTTCATAAACGATTACCCCTTTTAATATGTCATTTATGATATTTTGTTGTCTGCGTATTTATTTTTTTAGTGTGGAAAAACAACCTATCTTAGACAAATTGCATATATACAAATTTTAGCACAAATAGGTTCATTTGTTCCGGCTGAATTCACTTCAGTACGTCTTACTGATCAAATATTCTTTCATACAGAAGGACAAGATGATATAATTTTAGGGGAATCTAGTTTTGTTAATGAAGTAAGTCAATGTAAATGATTCATAGTTTAAACTAGAATTTGTGATTAAGTGTTACTAGCTCTTAGATTAATTGTATACTGCGTAATATTTGAAAAAGATGAGTATTTTTAATAAATCTATAAGAGAAATCAAGTCATTAAATGTGATTAATAAGTGAATTGAATGAATAATATCGAGTTGCCGGTTTAATCCTGTATTTAGATTCATTTGTTGAAAGTTAAAAACAAAGAACAAAACTTTCTTGTAACTCAACTACTAAAACCAATTTTAGTGAAATAGAATATTGACCTCTAACCAAATGGTTAAAAATTAAGTGTTTTACCTAAGAAATGACCTGTAAAAGACACTTATTGTACTCACTGTAAATCTCAAAAGCAATCAAACCAAGAACATTCAAATGTTTAAAGAATACTGTAGTTGCTTTCATCGACCGTTAATGAATTCACACAAAAATGCCTAATTTAGTCGCTTATTTAAATAACATTTATATATTTCTCACTATCTGTTCACAATATTCAATGTTTTTTTTAATGAAACCAAATTATAGTTAACACTTTTGACTTGTAAATCAGATAGCATACATCATTCTTACTGTTTTCTATAAATTCTATATTGATCCAATCTTGAATCGTAACTTCTTATACTGCTCTTTTACTTGTAAAATACAGACTTTACAAATCAGTTCTTCAATCGGATTATATATTATTCAAATTATTTTTCTTTTAGTATATTGTAGCTCTTTTGCAAACAATATAAAATCATGAATTGATATAGTGTGTTATGCACCATTCTACAACTTTGAATTATTTCTCAATTTACTATATTTTACTGTTGAATACCTTAATTAAAATTTAGGATAATAAACATATAGCGATGCAATACATTGTTGATTATATTGTAGTGAACGAAGACATGATGATGGGGATAAGTAATTTATTGATGAATGTAAAATTAAAGAGTGCTTTCATATTATATGAAAATCATACAGTAAATAAATGATTTGCACATCTTACATCAATTGTCCTTTATATACTTCATGACTCGTCCAATTCTCTTGTCATTAGAATTAATTTCAGTTTCCTTTTCTGTTCTCTTCAATTCAATTTTCTCTTGTAATCATTCTACACCTGATCGGTGTTACATAGTACTTATATCTCTCAACATAAGTAGCATATACCACAATATAGTTCTGTGTATCAAAATGCTGTAGATAAATAGACTTTATTGTGATGTTGCTCATTTGAATTTAAATTGACTATGCAGAACAATACATGTATACACCAATTGACGTCTAATGCTAATTCATGTGTAAATACTGTTGAAATGTTTTTTTTCTACATTACAGATAAGAGAATTAACTTATATTTTACAAAATTTCTCCAGATCATCTATTATTCTTATCGATGGTTTATGCCAGAGTAAGTTTATAGAGATATGTTTATTTAGTTATGGCACTATCCATTCCTTGTCCTCTATTTAGGAAAACAAATATTAAAATGTGTTACCAATTCTTGTTCTTTTATAAATGAGTTATTATATGAAGTTTGATCTCGAACAGTATGATGCTTCACATAACTCATAAATCATGTAAAAAAATAACATGAATTATAAATAGACGAAATCAAAAGTGGTGAGAAAATGATAAGCCAAAGTTGGACGGTTTATAGCTAATTGATAAAATTTAAGAGTAATTTGACAGTGTCATAATATGAGAAGGATCTTAAGACTGTTTCGAGTGGTTTCTGTTTATTCTCAGTTGGTCAATACTTACTATTCTTAGAAAATGAAGACGATCGTTTTGAGATCTTCTCACGCCATTATTAGTAATAGTGTAGTGAACAGAACAGGGGTGGGGATCAACCGGATGTATTTGGAACAAAATTACAGAGCATCTCAATAAAATCTGAGAACTATATATTAAATCGTTAATTTGCAAAATGTCCACCAATTGTCTCAAAATACCTCAGACTTCATTGTTCTTACATTTTCATACGAATTGCATTCTATTCCCGCTCTTGCTTTCTTGATCTCCCCTCATCTTCTGCTGCCAGACATTTCATTTCTGACTCGCATAATATACTACTTATACCAATATAAGTAGCACGCACCACAATAAGATATTGGAAGTTAATGTTTCCAGTTATAACTTTTCAGTTTAATATTTAGATAATTTACAGTCATTAATTAAATGTATGTTTTTCAATTATTAAACAAATGACTTGTAGTAGCTTATCTACATAAGTTCTTGACAAAATATTTCAACTGATTTATTTGTTGTTGTGTAACTTACGCATTAATTTCATTTTTCGGCTTACACTTGTGCTATGTTGGAAATAAATCCAACCATTAATCTTTATACTTGACTTTCTGATATCATCAACTATAGCTGATGTGACAATGTATTGAGTCTAAGATGTTATACAAGATTAAGGTGACCTATTCAGTTTTGAAATCAGATTGTATTTATAGAATTGTATGATAAAAAGAAGTCATCTCGATTTGATTCAAATACACAGCCGTTTAAATTATATAGTTTTTGGAGAAATGAACCAAAGTATTATTTTTTAATTATAGTAGGCGTAATATTATCGTTACTTACCAATTGTTATTTACTTTATAAAAATCAAAAACCTGACATTTTGTGTAATGATAACTTCCAATCATCTATGGTTTCCTATTAGTAAAATAAAAACTGGACTACATCAACACACTTAATTTCTGACTTGATCTATTTTCACAGTAAATATTTACCTCTGAAAATATTTTTGATTTGGATAGCTTAACAATATATGATTCAACGTTACTACTGTTTGAGATGATTTTGGGCTTCAAATAACATTTTTTACTGATGATTTTAACTTGGTAAGGAATTTGCACGCATTTGATTATTTAAACTCTGATGAAGAAATTCCATCTTATTGCGAAGATATTCACTAATCACTAAACTTAAAATTCTTTTTTCTTTGAGATACTGACCCTGATGAAGTCGAATATCTCAACTGGGCTATTTGTGAAGCATTACTGGAACATAAAGTGAGTTCAGAATATAAAAAGGTTTCACAACACACGTCCTTATTGTTCTGTATCTAGTAAACATAATAGGTTCATTTTAGTTAGATTCAATGATTATTTCTAGTACGGGATTGAATCAAAAATATATTCTCTTCATAGATTTCGCACAGTTATAGAATCCAATAACTTATAGATGGATCTACGTGTTAAAAATTGTTCACATACCTAACTTTGTAATGTCACTGGAGTTCATTTACCTATGTTTAGTTTCAGCTGTGTTTTAGTTTAGTTTTTTAATACTTCTAAGAAGTAATTATTATTGACAATTTCACTATAATGGACTGAATATGAGGCAAGCTGAGCTTTCAGAACTGTTCGACTTATAGTTTTTGTTCACATTATTATTGCGTAATCATTGAGTACTTCAATTGTTGAATCTATGTATTCTCTTACCCGTACATTTTTTGTGATAAATAAACCGTTGTCAAGTATTGTACCTTTCTTAAGTCGATATTACTTTTTTACAGACCTATTACTCAGTTTCGTTTCATTTATGACATAGTTACCCCTATATTGTAACTTCTTAATTATGTTGATGTGTGGTTAAGATTTTGTCTATATTATTAAATGAAAGAAGTCATATGATCGAACTGTATAATTAAAAGTTATCTACTTGCTATGTTTTTTTTCCTGGAAATCAAGCAAATTAGCATTTGAAAACTATTCCAGATTAACAAACGTTAAGTATTGTTCTCAGCTATTATTTCACTATCACTATGTGATTTGTAAGCAGATCATTAATACTATTATGGACAATCTGAACTATATAATCAACACTTAAACTAGAGCATTCAACCACTCTCCTGCAATTACAACCCGATCACACATGCTTCGATGCAGCTTAAATGCCTATTTTTTTCGGTTTTAAGACAGCTAAGATGAATAATAACCCCTTAATTCTTTTGTAGGTATCAATATCAAGGTTGGATTTGATAGTTTCAAATAATTTGAGCATTGGGTAGAGAGTTAGTGATATATTTTTGTTAAATCACAATGGTTAGAAAAAATTATTTATTTACTCTGATGAAGTGGCTTACATTAAGTCACGAAACGTCAGGAATACAATTTTTCTACCCATTGGGATACAACAAAATATATTTATTATTAACTCTTTTGGATTTTAGAAGTAGAGTGTTAGTATTTAATAACAGCCAAATTGTTATTTAGTTCTGTTATGATTTTACAATCATTTAATAGTCAGTTGCAGCTAACAATACAGGAATCCATTGTACTTAGCCAAAATAAGCTGATTCTTAAGATGGATCATGATCATATCATAAATGGATGAATGGTTTGAACTGACACTCGAAAAGTCTACAAGTCAAAACTTAAAATTCATGTCATATATTTTTCTCTTATTTTATCTGATGTCATCACCAATAACTGAGATGTTTGACGCTGTTTGTTAATGTAGGCTTTCACGTTTTTGGCAACTAATCGTTATGAATTGACCTCCTTAGCTTCATTCTATCCAAATGTAGAAAAGTAAGTAACATGCATTGAAACCAGACTATCTTTAGCTGTTCACCATCTGGTTTCGATTGCAATACTTCATATATTACTTATATATAATTTAATAATTGTACACAATAAAATGGATTTTGTAAACGATATCAAAAATATAGCTAACAGTTATTTATTTTAATAGTTGAGATCATAAGTCAATTGAAGCTAGACCACCATGGAAAACCTGTAGGCAGTGGATGGCCATTTCGTCCTATTGTGGGACTCCTCAGCAGTTATCTATTTGTTAACATTAATTCTTGAAATTCATATTATTTGAGGACATAAACGAATGACAATCACAAAAGAAGGCATGAAAACTGAAAGAGAAATAGGCAAACTTTAAATTTTAATGATTTAGTATAAATATTAAACAATAGTCTTATCAATATATTCATAAAAGGAACCTGTGGACTTTTATCAATAATCATACTAAGACAAATAACTTTGTACAAGGGAGTTATTTGAATTAAATGTATATTATTTTAAAATAAAAAACTGAGAAGAGGTTAGTCATTGAAGTCATCATCGATTTCTTTGTATTTATTAACCGAATGGGTTTCAGTTGACAGTGCTTTTACATTCATAATTCATGAACAAAAGCGACTAATCGAATAAATTCACATTTAAGTCGGTTTTTGTAGTATACATAATGAAATGATAAGGTAGAGTATATTCTTTTTTAATCAAGGTCAAATATGTATGCCATAATTCCCATCATATTTTAATGTTCTTTATACCCGACTAGTTGTTCGATAATGAAGTGTGGGTTATTATGATATTTTAATTCCTTAAAGTATCGCCAATTAAATAGTGTTTATAACTATGGGAAGTTCGTATAGTATTTCATAGATTACATCATGGACTGGTCTTAGTTTGACAGTCATTGAAAACCAAGAAGAATTGGGAAGCTGCTACATCCTAGTATGGAAATTCTTAGTAGGGTGCTTCCACGAGGAGTCCGATAATAGGACGGAATATCTTTTTAGTGCTTCCTTGTTTTTAGTGGTTGTTTAAATGAAATTAGTCCGTGATGCAAACTATGAATACTTTACATTTATAACAATCAGTATTAAGATTGATCCATAGTACTACTATAGTTTTCAAGAACATAAAATCACCCGAGAAAAGCCATTAATGATTAGCGCAGTTTGAAACTATGTCATGATTTGATTACAAGAGTATGAGGTTATGTTAGTGGATAATAAATGTTTACTGGGTAAGTAAATAAATACATTTGATCTATCCAAACACACATGCATAAGGATGAAATCTAGGAAGTGAAGTTAATTAAAAATGTCTATCAAATAGAAATTCAGTTTACATAACGAAGAAACGTGAAGTATAATTTTGATAATTATACGATATTTTTGTTTTTAAGGATGGTTGTCGAAGTAGTAATTGGGGAAACTAAATGAAATGAATCGATGAGCACTGAGATATCCTATTAATTATAGCACGAATATTTCGCAATGTCTTTATATCATATAGTTACAGATAAAGATATATTTACTGGTAAAGTTTAGAGAAAAATCCATTAGTCTAATCAGTACATATTCATTCAACGGTGATTGAATTAAGGAACACATTCTATTTAGAAAGGAAGAATGTATTTGTAAAATCTCATTGAAAGAATTTGAAGTAAATCCAACGTTCCGCCTAGCAATCTGGTCCAAGCTTTTTCAAGGAAATATAATCAAACATCAACATCGTCGAATATAAATAGGTACATGGTTCTCCGGTTTACTGTCTACTGAATAAGTCATCCAATCAACGTTAACAATGTTTAAAGTAGGTATTTACATTAGTGTGTAACAGACATGTGATGTGAAACGAAGTGTTAAGATAACAGATTATGTGTATACCTAAGTGAGAAGAAGGAATTTCATTCACTATATATTGTCTTCGGTCGGTGAATATTAAGAAAATATATAATTTTTATATATGATATGAAGCCAGTAGGTCCTGGGTTCGAATCTCGCGGGGTGCGGGATCGTGGATGCGCACTGCTGAGGAGTCCCATACTAGGACGATACGGCCGTCCAGTGCTTCCAGGTTTTCCATGGTGGTCTAGCTCCAATTGACTCATGATTTCAATGTGTGAAAATTTCTAAAAAATCTCCACAAACCCCTTCTGATATATGATATGAACTAAAAATGTCACAGCATGCATTAAATGAAGATAAATAAACAAGATAAAATAATGAATTGAAAGAGAAAGAATGTATTTGTAATTGAAAGTTTGTGTTGTCTTAGTGTTCGAGTCAATTGACATATTCAGATAAGACAACTGATTTGAACCGTTGAATTTAATATTTCATAATTAGTTAATACGATATAGATAGAATGGAATAAAGTTTACTTATTAATTATTAGTTGCCATGGGAAAGCTAGTTATATTCCATCTCTCCTACTGTGAAACTATACGATCAAATTTAGACGAAAGTTCTTACACATCCTATTTGCTTTATTTTACCGTTAGAGTATTATATACATTTACTTTTCATCTGAGCTATGAAATGGTAAGTTAGAAATATTCGATTTTGAGGACACAGAATTACAGAACATTATAGTAAAATCTGAGAACCATACAGTAAATAGTCAATTTGCAAAATATCAATCTATCGTCTCGAACTTGACTGTTTCTTTCGCAAACATCAATCCATCGTCTTAGATTTTATTGTTCATTCACTTTCATACCAATGAATTCCGTTTCCGTTCTTTCCTTCTCGATCAACTACTGAAATACACTCTATTCTTGACCATCGTCATATACTACATATGTGGATATAAGTAAATCACACCACACTAGTAATTCTATGAATTAACTTATATTCTAGTTTTATTGTTTTCAGATGTCTATTTCATTTATCTATTCTTATTCTAGTTATTATTTTTCAGTACAAGAAGAATTTTTAAATATTTATCATGGGCATCATAATATAGGTACATCGAATCGAAGTATTTATGAAACATCATATGCTAATAACAGCAGTTTCACTGAAGAATCTCCGTTAGTTCATAGTTTCTCGGATGAAAATTATTCAAATACATTCAAAATGAATCAACATCTAAAACACTTCGAATTCATTGATTCAACCAGTCAAGATCTTGGTCAAATCACTTTTACTTATAAATTAAACAAAGGAATATCACCCAAAATAATGTATGGTGGGTAGACAGCCTTTCTTCTTTTCTTGTGTACCTTTTATCCCTCAGTGTAAATTGGTAGCAACGAATGACGACAAATAAACCATAGATTATAAATTCTCCGTTCAACTCCATATACTGTTAATTAGGCTAACCCGTTGGACAACAGTGGTAATAAAAGTCAAATACGAATTGGGTCGGAAGAATTTACTTTGGACAGACTGTAGGAGATATGGTATGGAGAAAAGTTGCCCAGCCTATACAACTTTATTAAACGTGACTCAACATTTATAGTCAGACAAAAAACCAAGCTAAAGATGGAAGTCAGAGAGAGGAAGCGATGATAAAACATACGCACTACACCCTCATAAAAATAGTCCGAGTTACAAGTGAATAATTGTAAAGGTTGAATGCATTTGTACATAACGACTCCATAATATTAGATCAATTGATCTTTCCAAAAGTTACAATGAGTTACGTAAGTGTGAAATAGTAGTAAATGCCACAAACGAAGTAGAATATACCTGTTCGCTAGACAAAATGTTGAAATTACTTAACTTTTAATCTTTGAGATTATTTAAATACACTTTCTACATTCACTGGCACTAATCATCAGACAATTATTCACAATTTATATTAGTAAAGACTCAGTTATCAATCTTCCTCCCCCTTATTGGCCTCGATCCCAAGGGTTTGTTACGTAACATCCTTTCCTGACCTTAATTAGAATTCCTTATTTCTTACTTTATCATTTGAATTTTACTCAGATAGTCAATTTCGTTCATGAACTAAAATGCTAATAATTTATTCATAAAAATTCTGTTTCCGAGTTCTTAGTTTTCTCTTCGGGAATATTTACATATTTAGCCTATAAATAAACATCTGTTTGAACAACTTCCTAATTCTTCTACAATCGTTGTCTTCATCCACATGTTCCACTCAAATTTAATCAAAACTATTCTTACATAGATTATGAATATTTGTTTTTTTTTAAAGTATGCTGCCTATTACAAAAGAAACAATAGCTTCTTGGGTTTCTTTCATAGCCAATGTTTCGTACAGTGTGAAATTGATTTTCCTATTAAATACGTAGGAAATTAGTTGTAATTGGTGGTTGGGTACCATTCAACAATTTGGGTCAATTTTAGATGTATAAATACACACAATCAAAGAATTTTTTAATCATTGGAAATCACTGATTGTTATGTCAAGCTCTATGCATTTGAGATTAACATAATAATCACTAATGTTGTTACTTCAGTTGGAAGTTTTTTCTTCATAAAATCAGGTATTAAATTGGCCAGGCTTACTGCAATTCCTCAAGAGATATTGGATCGAGCTGAAGAACTTCTGAATTCATACATTGAAGAAGAAAATTTAAGCGATAATGGTGATGAAAAAACCAACAACAGAAAGACTATGACAATGAGTGATACTGGAGATTTAAAACAAATTGATAAAAATATCAGCTTAAATTTTCAAAATTTGCAAAGACAAGTAAGTTTTTCTCCAACTGTATGTTAGCTAGGAGGAGGGTTTTCTTGAAATGAGATCATTGTATATAATGAGCCGTTTTATATTCGTAAAATTCCTAACAAACAATTATCAATATTAAGTTGAGCAAACATAAAATTGAGTGTGACTTTTACTTCTATAAACTCAGTACCTGAATAGAATAAAATTACGAACACGAAAGTCTCATTGTACATCCAACGGACACATTGGGTGAATAACTGATTACTGTATTACCAGAAATAATTATGCACTCATAATCAAAATTTGAGGAGCGATATCATCTTAATTCAGTGAACAGTACTAAAATATTGAACGAAGAACTTAAATATTGTTCATTTATGTACTGCTAGATATTGAAGACCCGAAATAAACAGACTGATTTGGATGCATCCATTCCAACGGAATCCTCACATTATACTACTGCAACAGATTTGAGACATGATATATCAAATTTAAAATGGAAAAATACCAAGAAAACGGTTATTTAACAGTAAACGATCGCTTGGAACATGAATTGTTCAGACAATTACAAATCATATCAAAAGCTTACCAAACAATGAACATAAATCAACATTTATCTAATTCAGAAAAAGAAGACATTCAACATGAAATTTCAAATTATCTCAGATTTCTAGAGTGTCGATACCAAAGATTATTACTGCGAACATAAATATAACTAAGATTTCTTTCTAAGTTAGTTGCTATTTGTTAAAACACATATTAGGGTTTTTTTAATGTAGCTTTATTGTTCAATTTTCTTCGGAATAATAAGTTCGTTTTGGCGAAATTACAAGATCTATTATTTTATGCGTACCTACCTATGTAGGACCTTTAATATTAAATATGAATTTTTACAAGTGATCAATTGCACCGAAATAGAACATTTGACAGTATCTCATATACATATATCATTAAATGATGCCCAATAACAGACGAATTTAATCTGGTCGTTTACGAATTCATAGCTGGAATAAATCAGTGATCTATAAATAGTTAATCTTCATTAAAAAGTGAAAACGTTTTCAGTTTATCGATGGCGAGTAGCATCGACAACTTAAATCTTATGTTTACTCATTCTTTTACGTACATAGATTTTCCACGTAGTGTAAATAGGTAGAACAAGGAGCTGTAATTTTTCACGCTTTGTTTACTTACCTACTTCATCGAAAGTCCTGAAAAATTGGAGTTAATCACTATGAGGCGTCGTATTGAAGTGAAATATAGAGAATATTTACTCAATTGTTGTTAACTATATCTATAGACAAATCGAAGAAATAAAGAACTAAGGGTTTGTGAGCCAAATGAGATATTTCACCTTCATTATAATGCAAACAACCTGACCTTTAATAAATGACCATAGTATTCAGTTAGTTACGTAATATTTTATCCATAAGCTTATAATAGCAATTAAAAAAATTCAACTATTCGCTCATTAATTTAAATAACATGTACTTCATACTGTTAAGATGGGGCAAGGGAAACAGAAATATACTACGTGGATAACCATGTTCTTTGGTGAATGTTTAACGAACAATAATTTAATGAAATGCTAATACAGTAACAGCTAAGCGGTGTTTTTGGCTAACCAGTTACTGTCATATCTATTAACTAAATATTTGTCATACCCATTCTTATTCAAAAACATGCTAGTGCTTATGTAGATTTTGCCAACTCGCGTCATTTATGGCGTAGGCGAGATATCCGTCTATCAACCAAAGGACGAGTTTACTGAGCAGCAGTTCGTCCCGTCCTACTTTATGGCAGTGAAACATGACCGGTAAGAGTAGAGGATATTCGTAGTTTACTAGTATTTGACCATAAGTGTCTTCGAAACATTGCTCGTATATCATGGGACCATCGAGTAAGTAATGCAGTTGTTAGGAAACGGGTACTAGGTAAGGATGGCAAATCAATTGATGAAGTAGTGAAACTTCATCAGTTGAGATGGCTGGGACACGTGTTACGTATGCCCAACCACCGACTGCATCGACGTGCGATGTTCAGTGATATAGGAGTAGGTTGGAAGAAAGCTAGGGGCTGCCGGACCAAAACATGGCACAAGTCCATGAAGTCACTGACAAGTGGACTGAGCCATGTTGGTACGTGTAGACTACCTGGTTGGGGACCGCGAGATGATAACAACCGATGGTTAGAGACCCTGATTGACATGGCTCAAAATCGTTTGCAATGGCGCAGGTGCATCCACTCTTTGTGTTCGCCCAAATTCTAATCTCCTGAATCCTCCTTGTCTCTTTTTCTCTTCCCAAATTTATTTCACTGGATTAGACTCCTTGAATAATATCTTCAAACCCTAATCTTTCCGATTACTGCTTATAATCTTACCGCCTCTACCACTACGGGATTTGAATCGACAACTGCATCTCTGTGCTAATCTGGTGTGGCAACTCGAACTGATGTACGTACGTACGAAGTTCTACGTCGTTACTGACTGAGATTTATGGTTTATGACACACTTTGGTTTGTATCTTACTGATATAATGATTAGATAATGCGAAGATACTTCCGACTACTTTGGCTTATCGGTCGTATGATGAATACAGTAACGAAGTTTGTGATCTTACTCTTAATGGCATATAAAAGAACTCAATACATACGAAATTACAATTACGTGTAGCAAAACACCTTAATTTAGGTAGATTTAGCTTCCTTAATAATGGCCTTACAAAATGTATGAAATTTTTTACTTAGTTTCCTGTTTGAAATTTGCCGATAACGTCAAGTAAGATCTAGCTTTCACCCTGATTTCTTTACTTAACATGTCATTCTTTCTGCAGTTAAATTCTCTGTAAAAGTCCATAGATATGATTAATGCATCTTGATATGATCAAAACATTACCTCTCTTCAACAGTTTTATTGTCAAGATTTGATGTGAGCATTCAGTGAATTCTTGATAGGTTTGTACGCTGTGCTAATAATTTCATTGCTCCGATTGTAAAGAAGATTCCTTCTATCCTTTAATTTTTCCTACCCCACTAACTAGAGTAAAAGCATCAGTTTAGTGGATGAAGCTTTTTTATATTAACCCAGTATAATCAATCCAAGTGCATTAAGTTTATCGGTCATAGATCAACAAAAATGACTAGCATATTCAAACTGAGTGATTATCGTTACCATAAATATCTTGAAATTAAATGGACAGCGTTCACACTGAATAATTTACTATAACGCAATACAAACCCAGTCGATATTGATTTGCTTTTCGTAAGTTGTAATCGGAGATGGCGCATTCCTAAGAATTGTTTATAATGCTAAAATAATGATACAATTGTAATACCCTATCAAGTAGGAAATTTAATTTCCAACTTTAGCGAGTAATTTACCAGGTTGGTTGTGATGTCCCTAAAACAAATTTCTGCAGTAGTTGTAAAGAATATCTTCTAACATCGAATGTTCAACGTACGAACGAACGATAATTACTGTAAGCAAGGGTTCACAGTTAGAAAGCTATTTCAGTAGACAGCTTAACTTGTAGGATTCAAACAGCTGTTTATCGTCCTGTTGCATATAGTGTGGTAGAAAGAATACATTAACTACTAAATGATGGTAAGGGACAAATTTAATACCAAAAGGGAAGTAGCTTGTTAGACAATATAATCGGTTTACGGGACTAACTAGAGATTGTCTGGTAGAATTAAATTCAATAGTAGGAGTTACTGCAGCAGCTAGATGACATATAAGTAGCTTAATGTATCAAGTTTATGTACGTCGAAATGCATTTACATATTTGTCGATCAGTTAAAACACTGAGCCTGATACAAATGTCGGTCAGCCCAAGTCAATATTCCATGTCAGCGAAATGAGATTATATTAAAAAGTAGAGAAATAATAGTAGTATTAACGATGGCCACAAAATAATAAGGAACACGGCCCGAGAAGGGAAGAATTAGACAAGACGTATGAATTAATAGTGAAGCTCAAAACTCAAGGGAAGTGATACGTCTAGACACTGTAAGCTGTGATTGCCCAACCCATTCAATATATTTATGTTATTATACACTTATCGATATCTGGATATTAATTGAGCGACTAGATAAATGCAACTGTAAGGACGTGGTTTGATCAAATCCCCAGTTATAACAGGAAGATAATGATTGGATATATCTGGGCCACTGTGGTTCTGAATCATATCATCCAACTTCTCCAATAACCGATGACATGGACTCGACCAGGTAGTTCGCATCCTTCAGTACGGATCAGGTACAATTTTAATAACTTCATAGTTTGATACCATATCTTTTTTGAGGCACCTCTATACATTAACCAGCCAACATTCCAAACCGGTGTAGGTGGCGGTTGGTCATATATAACACATCTCAGTTGATCAGAATTCACAGCCTCCAACTAATTCACAACAACTGCCTAGTACCCCACACCTAACGACAGAATTATTTATTACGCTATTCAGTGATACACGACCAAAGTCTCAAAGACAGTTGATCAAAAAACGGTATATTACGCATGACTTCTATTCTATATTTCACAAACATAAAGTAATCAAAAACTGAACCTGTGATTTTATCTTCTTTTAAACACCCGACGGTTATCTCTCAAACAACACAAATGACGATAGTTTGTAAAACCGAAGGAAATTTTTTATCCATGTTGAGATACTAATCCATCAAAGGGATTTCGTGACGTTCAAAGGAACCTCGTGAGACATTTCAGCTCTGTCGTCTCTAAAGCGTCCACCAGATTGCCATGTTTCTTCTGGCCAGTGATCACTGGCCCGTCAATGGGAACTTCAACTTGCAAAGCCTAGTCACAAGGCCCAGATGACCTAACGCTTAGCTCTTCCTAAGGATACTGGAAAACTTCTAGACCGAAAATTGAGTTGTCCGGGGAGAGAGCGTTTCAGCAACGCAGAATATTTATTTATTTGAACACATAAATATTGGTACAAGAGAGCGCCAATATATATGCGCCACACAAAACAATGAAAATTCGAAGAGAAATAGAAAGAAAAAAAAAAACTAGGGAACGCAAAAGAAAAAGAGAACAATGACGAAGAGATTGGAGTAAGGTAGTGTGGTAGTAACGACGGAACGAAAAGGTACAATCAGAAGAAATCTTTCAGGTAAAGGAGACACAACCACTTTTTAGAAAGAAAGTAAAAGAAGGTTACAGCAGGATCGCCACTGGCTTCTATTCTGAGCCATATCTGATAACGTCTCTAGCCACTGTGTAGCACCATCTCTCGGACCCCAACCAGGGAGTCGTGAAGGACCAACACAAGCCAGTCCTTTGCAGCTTTCTTTCATGCCACGACACCATGTCATGCACTGACCACCTCTCCGCTTCTTCCAACCAGTCCCAGAGTCGGCAAATAATGCACGACGTGGAATTCTCTGGGACGACATTCGGAGAACATGTCCAAGCCACCGAAGTCGGTGTTTCAAGATGGTGACACCAATTGAGTTATCATCTCTGTGCCCGAACACACGATGCCGAACCTCTGCATTACTGACATGGTGTTGCCACTGAATGTCAGCAATCCTTCGGAGACAGCGATGATCGAACACAGAGAGTCGTCTAACGTCCTCAACTCGGAGAGGCCAGGTTTCACAAGCATAGAGCAAAACTGCTCTCACCGACGCGTTGTAGATCCGACCTTTTACAGCCAGACTAACATCACGAAGGCGCCAAAGGTGGCCCAGATTGGCATAAGCCGCTCTGGCTTTCACTATTCGTGCATTGATCTCATCACTCACACCCCCACCAGCACTTATGCAGCTACCCAGATACACGAACTTCTCAACTACGTCTATCTGCTCACCGTCCAGGGTGAGTACAGGATTAGAATCCTGCCAGTCTTGTAGAAGTACTTTGCACTTCGAAGGTGCAAAGCACATACCATACCTACGGACACTGATTGCCAACTGATTAAGTGCGGATTGCATGCCTTGGGCATTATCGCACAGTAAGACAATATCGTCCGCATACTCAAGGTCGAGAAGTCTTTCTCCAGGCAACAGATCCACACCACCATTACTTACATTCATCAGAGCTGTTTCCAGAATGTCATCGATGGCAAAGTTGAAGAGGAATGGTGAGATTGGGCAACCCTGCCTAACCCCACTGCTCGAATGGAACAATGGAGAGAGGTGGTTGTATGCCCTCACTCTGCCTGAGGTGTTTTTATATAGGGCTTTTAGGATGTTAATAAACTTCTCAGGCACACCCTTCTTCAATAGACAATCCCAGAGAACAGTCCTGTCCAACGAATCGAAGGCAGCCCTGATGTCAAGAAACACTACGATTGTTGGCCTTTGAAAAGTATGGCGGTGTTCTAACATTTGGCGGAGGGTGAAGATATGATCAATACATCCTCGACCAGAACGAAACCCAGCCTGCTCCTCGCGAGTCAATCTTTCTCGGGTTTTGAACAACCTACGAAGAATGACGGAAGCCAATAGCTTGGACGCAATCGGAAGTAAACTTATCCCCCGATAGTTGTTACAAGAACGACGTGAACCCTTTTTAAAGATAGGGACAACTATCGACTCATTCCATGACGTTGGTACACACTCTAGTTCCCAAACCTTTGTAAACAACGTCGTCAATTCCTTAGTCAAAAAGTCACCACCATCTTTAAAAAGAGCCGGAGGTAAGTCATCTGGGCCAGGTGATTTGTAACGCTTCAAGAGTTGGAGTTCCTTGCGGACTTCCTCCTCGTTTGGTGGATCAGTCGTCACCGGCCATGGAGGGCAGGACAGTCTGACCGATGTTGCCGGAGCAGCAGGCCAGTTGAACTGCCCTTCGAAAAATTCTGCCCATCGTCCAAGACGTCGATGGATGTTAGTGATTGGCATCCCATCATCCTCGCAGATTGTTTCACTCACACCAGACTTCTTGCTGCCAGTGGCTCGGATGAGCTGGAAGAGCTTCCGGTAGTTACCAGATGCAGCTGCTGCTTCCAGCTCATTAGCACGCATCGACCACCAGGCTTCTCGGTCCTTACGCAAGCTTTGCCCAATTTCCTTACGTAACATCCTTCGTTTATGGTCAAACTCACGGTCACCCGGAGTAGACCGACGGGCTTCAATGAGTTGTAAGGAACCAGAAGAAACCCAGTGCTTAAAAGCGGGACGTTTCGCAAACCCACAACTGACTGTTCCCGCCATTTTCATGGCGTCATGCAATTGCAACCAATGCTCATCTATACTTTTCGGTGGAGTGGTAGCTAGCCTAGAGGCTAGCTCGGTTCGATACTTACTTGCAACAGAAGTTGCAACCAGCTTGCTAACATCAATCCGTTGGTGGTGGTCACTTCGTTGTCCACTGAAAAGTAAGGCAAGATTGGCGCAGACCAAGGCATGGTCAGAGTCCAGATAGGTACTCCAAAAGGAGCGGCAGTCTTTTACACAACCACGCCAGCGGTAGCTGATCGCGATGTGATCAATCTGAGTCCAGGCTTGAGATGCAGAGGGAGGACGCCAGGTGGCACATCGGCGATGACTGTGCCGAAAGTTAGTGCTAGCCAGAAACAGGTTGTGGTCTGTGCAAAGTTGCAGTAGACGGTCCCCGTTATCTGACCTGCGACCAACGAGTCCCCATCGGCCACCTAAACGACTCTCTTCTGTGCCTAGACGCCCGACCTGAGCATTCAAGTCTCCGGCTAGTACTACAATATCTGTCGAACGCACTTTCTGGAGAAGAACTGATAACTGGTGGTAAAACTCATCCTTGATTGCATCCGGGCTGCAATCTGTCGGGGCATAGGCGGAGATGACGAAAAGACATCGTTTCTCACGCCGATTTCTTCTCACTTTGATGGAACTTTCTAATCTAACAGCACATAACCGACTGTTAATGGGGATCCAATCGACTAGTGCTGCCTCAGCTCTAGCGCTTAGTGCGACACCAACGCCAGCAAGACCAGACGAAGATGCCACAGGGTCCCCGGATAAGCGCACGTAAAACAAGCTTTTCGAAGCGACAGATGGAGATCGAATTTGTAGTACTTCGCCAGAGTCTTGAATACGGGTCTCGGATAGACAACACACGTCGATATTAAGACTTTCCAAAGACATAGCCTGCAGAATAAGGCGATTGTCATTCTCATCTTTAAAAAGGGCTCCAGTCATCAATGTGACAGGTATAAGGGGATAAGAATACTTCCGAATAAATGGCTACCATCATGCTCCGCAGATTATCGAAAACCTATGACTGACTAGTGAGGAGCAGGCTGGTTTCCCAACAGGTCGTGGATGTATTGTAAAGTCATGAGAAAAGATTGGGATCATATGCGAAAATCTAAATATAATTGGTTTATAGTACAAAGATAGATCAATTACGCAGAACTACTATGCAGGTTACAAACAGTTACCTAAGGTAATTAGAACAGGAATAATGAGTAGTACATTTAAGATCTTGATACTAGAGGTAATCCACGTATCTTCATTATCTTGGTATAGAATTAATTTTCCTGTTTGCAGAGAAAAATCACAAATCACGTCTCTCGAAAAAGACCAATGGACAAAAGTATGAAACAACCAGTTAAGTTTTGTTCTAATTCTTCATAAATATCCATTTTGGAGTTTCAGTAGCTGAGGAAATTTCGGTACAAATAAAGGAAACAAATCTGTCAACAATGAGATGTAACTAACAGTCAAAGGATGAGAAAATATAACAGTAGATTGAACAATGCTGCGGTAGTTATGAAACCTGTCTCTGACTACTAGTGTTTTTGAAGTGCGATTATGAAAATAGATGAACTTTTGATGCCCAATGCTTTCTAGTTCAGAGGCCATTTTGAATAAATAGATTATCAATCAAGAATTATGTCGTAAATCAAACACAAACTGATATTGTTATGCATAAATAGTGGGATAGTGTATAAGCTTCCTCACGATTGTTTGGCGAAAGCATTTTAATTGAAAACTAGAGATTTAAGCCTGCTGATAAGTAAACAGTATGACCATTTGAAATCATAATACAGGAACGTTTTTTTAATGGTAGTTGAAAATATCCATATTCAAAAAAATATATGTCGGTTTCGAATGAGGACAAAGTATACCATTTTGCCACCACACGGCAGGGATTTTAATGACCCAAAACCTGGTAGTTACGAAACATTATAATAAACTATGTCGATTTCGTTACAGAAGTGAGAATGATTAAATAGACACTGAATTGATTGAGGCAACCCGACGGATAACTCGCTTACGAAGCTGATCTATGAGCTACAAATGGATATAAAGAAGAGTTATACGATTATGAGTTCACCTAGATATCCCAACAACCCTTCAAGTCAGTGATCGAGAATTTCACCGGTTTAATTCAAAGTTCGAGACCTATAATATGCTAAGACTACATGTATAACAACTTGAAACTTAGGTCTATGCAGTTCAAATAGTAAGTAAAACACCCAAACAAAACATGCAATACCTAACATATGATGACTAGGCATTTTAAATGAACTAATGAAGGAATTTGACGTTAGCCAACCGTCTTCAATATTAGAAGTTAAAAAATTAGAAAACTGACGTTATACCCTCTGTTTTTAATGCAACAATGTGAACTTATTACATACATTGTGAGCAAACGATAAGTTAACAAACCAAATGGGAATAGTAAGCAAACTTCAAAAAAGATAGACTGTATATCGTTAAATGACTTCATTTGATATATCTATTATCATGTAAGAAACCGTGTAAAAATACTGTCCACATATTGAATAGTGAGCTGATGTAGGAAGGCCAGTTATGTTTTGAATATATATACACAGAACCAAGTGAATAATTAACACCAAAATTCAAATACGTTAAGTTGTACGTACATGCAGACTCATTGATTAGCCAGAGCAGCCACGGCAACCGCAACTTTGACACTCAACAACTTTGCCTTCTTCTAACTTTGACTTTGGTACTCGACATACGCAATTAGTTCCAAAATTTGTATCTCTAGATTGGATGCACCTTAAACAACATAAGTTTTCGTATCCTTGCTTTTTCCATTTGGCGATCAGATTTGCATCGGCTATCTTCTCTTTGATGCAGAATTCATACAGCTCCTGAATTTATTAAGAAGATAATGGGTATGACCTACTTTAGAAATAGCTTTTCGTTTATAATACAAGTCATAAATGAACCGAGACCTCTTATGATGAATGCGAAATATTGGCCATTCAGCCTCAACCTTACGTTTTCCCTCATGAGGGTCAGTTTCAGCCTCACGCATCTTCCTGTTCAATTCTTCGATTGTTGGTTCGATCAACTCCCATCCTTCGGGTGGCGGCTTTTTACTCCTCCTATAAGGCGCCATTCCGATAAATCTGAAGACCCGCGTTCACATACAGTATACAATTAACTCTCAGTTCCAGGAGTAATGATTACATATCAAATAACCTATTTTAATCGTTGAGATTTATAGAACCTTGAGGATATAGTCTTACCGTAAACGCTCCAGAGCTTCCGGATTTTCAATGGTGGTCTAGCTTAGATCAACTCATGAATTCAACGACTACTACTAAATTCTCCATAAACCCCAATTCTGATGGGTATCAAATCTGTCAGTCCAGTTGAAAAATTGAAGTTATTATTACCTCATGCCATCATCAAACCTAACAAGTTTCGATTTCCAGTTCGACGGGTCCTTTATTTCTTATTCACAAGTACTGTAATTTACTGATTAGAGACGATAAATCTTCAATCCTTGATTTTCAGTCAGTGACCATTTCTAATACTTAGCAAGTCGGTTACATTGGCGAGCACATGAACGGTAAATGTTTAGCCTGTGGTAAATTTCATTCATGTGATTCATTTATCTTTCGTCATGCTGAATGCCTCAAGTGTGGCAAAGTGTGACTCATCAAGTCAGTTTGTGAAACCACTGTTCATTCCATCGCAAGTAATACTAAACACTGTTATTATAGCAATCAGATACTGACCTTATTCACAACACCGAGTAAATCACTTCGTATTCGAAACCGATTGTATTCGTCCGGTGGTGATTTTCATGATATAATTGTTGACAGTGCCAGAATAATGTCCGTCACTTCAGTTGGTAAGCTGAAGTCATTAGGTCTCAACGCTATAATTAAACTTATTAAGGTTCCTGTCTAGGATATCACAAGTCATAAACTTCCTGTTCTCGAGTGTTGTGATTTGCTTGTTAGAGACGATAAATCTTTAGTCTTAATTTGTCAAATCCTCATCATTGGTTGCCGACTATCTATCCTGGGTCTAGAAAATTTGAGAATGTTTCGGGGATAGCCTTCCCTATCGACCACTGAAAACGGTTCTACTGGAATGCTCGACGACGCGTCAACCACGAGATCGACTTGAGAAGAATTACCCACAAATCCAGAGCCCACTCATTCTGATGCTCAAACATAACATTTCTAGTCCCTCAAAACAAACATCAATTCTATAACTGTTACAAAATTCAAGGACCGGCAGGTAAAAGTAGATAAAGTCTTTCAGTGCAGAATTACCAGACCGTAAGCAAATTAAACAATGATGAAATTGTTTAAACAAGAAGACGGTTAAGTAAATAATAAACTTATACAGTCTTTCGATGTTACATACTATCGATTAACTAGGTACTCACGAAAAGTCTACCTGCCTCAGACTGCGGTATTTCGGGAGCTACTAGTAAGAAAATCATTTTAAGCACTTACAATTATCGTACTTAGTCAAGATGATCCTTCAAGACAAACTAATGTATGTTAAAATACACCTCAGAAATGATTGGGCTATAGCATAACCAAAACTAATGCACCAGTACCTACCAAGTATGTGGAACATGAATTAGCTGATCAATTCATGTAAAGTCTAACAATGTATTTCGTTCCACACTCTGCAGGGGAATCAGTGAAGTCCTTGAAAACGAATGCCCTTGAGTACTAGCAATGACTTCAGCGCGAACTTAATCATTTAGACCTAAAAATCAAAGGTTACTGATTGCATCATTGAAAAATGGGCTTCCACAAATGTCGAAGACACTAATTAAATTCTTTTGATGAAGTTGTGGTCAGTTGAGTGACTAATTTCATGCCCGGGCTACCCAATCAACTTCATCAAAAAAACACCGGCCGCATGCATCATCAGAAACTACGTCAGGCACGGAAATCAACAAAAATATAACCCTACCATACATAAAAGGCATATTAATCAATCCTATGCGAACCAAAGGATGAAATAACAAAAGAAGATAAATCAAACATCATCTACAAAATACAATGTACCAACTGTGAAAAACACTACATCGGACAAAACGGATGCTCGCTTCGTCTTCGTCTGCATGAGCATCAATTAGCATTCAAACGCTATAACATGTCCTCACTTATATCAATGCACGTGGACAACTGTGAATACACATTCGACTGAAAAAAAATGTAGAGATATTGGATGGAGGCAATTCCAAAAACACCAGAAAATTCTTAGAAGCTTGGCGCTTAGATCAATCAGCAACTGAAATCGATCGAATTCATCAACCAATCAGGAAAATTGTGCACAAGCATAGGAACAGAAATCAAGCCAGTGGGAGATACAACCAAAACAAAAAAGTAAACAATGACAGGTTTAAGGTCAACTACAACCAATCATCCTCAAGTTGTACAGGACAGGCTGTGAACCACATGTGGAGAAATTCGAACAACTCACTTCTCCCTGAATTTTGTGCTGATGATGTCGTCCAAAATAACGATGAAAGCTCTGTAGAACTATGGTCTACTATGATATAATGGCTGCTCTAATAATAGACCTAATCCTAAATTTGTAGATTTGTCATGATATAGCTGCCTAATCTATAAGATCTTACGTGGAAGTCACACCATCGACTACACCAACTCACTGTATCGTATCAATTACCAATACATGATGTAGAACAAGGTTAGCTAAGAGAAAGAACAATATATTTAATATGAATAGAAGATATAAGGTAACATTCAGCAGAGACCACGCCTGCATGGCCGAGCCATGCCACTCGATCCACTCCAGTCCATTCAATTCATTCTTCGCGCCTTCTCCATTGTTAGGTATTTCTCCGCGTTAAATATTGAATATCTATTTTCTGAGTAGTCTCGTGTTCACAGCTTTGTGGATTGTGTGGTTATCGTCCAATGCCACTACAGCTCCAAGACTAAACGATCCAGTTCAGAGAACAAAACTCCATCAAGATCATATTGAAGACATGAGAATCAGGAGAGGAGCTGACAGGATCTACTGAAAGGAGAAGAAATTACTAAGGAGGACGAATGTAAAGGGATGAAAGAACCACTATTTTCAACATGCTAAGAGGTTGTGAGCAGCATCATCATACGGAATGGATCTCTATGGGAACCCTAGAAAAGACTCTAGGAAACAAGGACAAGAAGACAACACTCAATAACAGTCGAATAAGGACGGAGAAAATTAATGCACAAACTGAACACGCAGAATCAAACCAGAGAGTGAAGACAGGCATTAGAGCTGAGAGACAAAAATATATGGAAGAGGTAGTAACGATAGCCTAAAAAGCTGCAAGAGGAAGGAATATGAAACAACTCTATGATAAAACGAAGACCCTAGCAAAGATGTATGGTGAAGGGGTGACCATTCAAGAACAAAGATGACTGTGAATTGAGAGCGGCGAAATAGGTAGGTAGAGCACTTTAAGAACTGTTAGATAGGTCAGTTTCATTAAATCCACCGGACACCAAAGTAGCACCTACAGATCTAATAAGAGCTTTCACCCCACCAACGGTCGAATAGATTGATGTGGCCACCAGAGAATTCAAGAGTGAGAAAACAAAAAGGTCGGAAATTTTAACAACTGAAGAACGGAAGTCAGATATTGAAGTAGCTGTGAAGATGTTCCACGCTCTATTCGGAAAGATTTTTGAGTAAGAACAAATACTGACGGACTGTAAAGAAGGATACCTGGTCAAAATATCGAAGAAATGATATATGGGCAAGTGTGAAAACTACAGGGGCATCGCATTACGATCATTACCACGAAAAGTTTGCAATAAGGTATTGTTAAACGGAATGTAAGATTCAGTAGACGCACAACATGGGGATCAGCAGACCGGATTCCATAAGGATCGACCGTGAACAAACCAAATCACGACACTACGGATTATCTTTCAGCAATCGGTTGAATGAAACTTGTCAGTATACACCAACTTCCTTGACTATGAGAAAGCATTAAACAGTGTGAACAGAAGGATTTTATGCAGCATTTTTCGACTCTATGGTGTACCTGAGAAGATTTTCAACATCATAGGGAATTCGTGAGACGGAATACACTGCAATGTCGTGTAAGGAGGACAGCCCACAGACACATTCCAAGCGAAGACTGGAGTTAGACAAGTTTGCTTACTCTCACCCTGAATTATAAAAACCTCGCCATCTCAAGGAAAAAATGGAATGAACTGGACAGTTTGGATGCAAATTTATGATTTGCACTTCACAGGTGATTCGGCCTGACGTTCTACCCCTTACACAGCAACAAATGCAGGTGAAGACAAACAGCGTGACAAAAGGCTCTACATCAATAGGCCCCAACGTATACAAAAGAAAAAGTAAAACCATCAAATACAGCGCACAGAACACCAACACAATTACACTTGGTGGAGAAACTCTGGAAGATGTAGGATCCTTCACCTACCTGGAAAGGATCATCGATGAACAAGGATGATCGGATTCGAACGTAAAGGCAAGGATTGGTAAAGCGATGGCGGCATTCCTACAGTTGAAGAACATATGGAACTCCAAATAATTGTCAACCAATATCAAAGTCACAATCTTCAATGCGAACGTCAAGACAGTTCCACTGTATGGAGCTGAAACTTGGAGAACTACCACAACGACCATCGAAAGGTTACAAGTATTTATAAACAGTTATCTACTCAAGATACTCAACATCCATCGACCAGATACCATCAGCAACAGCCTATTGTGAGAGAGAACATACAAGCTTCCAGCTGATGAGGGAATTAGTAAAAGGCATTGGAGGTGGATAGGACACACATCGAGGAAATCATCAAACTGCGTCATGAGGCAAGCGTTAACTCGGAATCCTGAGGGGAAACGAAAAGGAGTAAGACTAAATAACACATTAGGTCGAGAATTGGAAGGAGATATGAAAGGGATGAATAGCAACTGGAAACAACTGGAAGGGATTGTTAGGCACAGAGGCGGATGGAGTACATTATTAGGTGGCTTATGTTCATCCACTAGGGGCAACAGGCGTAAGTAAGTTTGGTATTTCGAATTATTTGAACTGTAGTATGAACTATGAGTCCCAGAAATAACGCAGTTGAATCAAGAAGTACTAGATGAACATAAACGAATGTATTGCACTTAGAATTCGAAATCAAGCATTCAACAAGTACAAAAGAATCATTAGTTAATTCAAACACCACGGTAAGCAAGTCGGTAGGTTGTCATGTTGAATAAGTCACATCGAATACGAGTAAACGGAGACAAATAAATTAAATAAATAGGCACTTCATCACAATCTTAGTATGTGCACGTTTAGACAAAAAACACATAGGGATTACAAGCCGCTTCTATTCTCTCTAGTTTTAACATTAAAGAAATACCTTGAACTCGGAAACGCCATAATTTCACTTTCATGTCACTGTATACTTGGAAGTTACTGTAGGGCCAGCGAAATGTTAGTGAGCCCTAGCCAAATCATCCGGCAGTTGGGTTATTGAATATCGAACAAATCATCGATGCTTGTCAAGGTCAAGGACAACTGACGCGCATCAGTTAATCGTACGTCATGGACTCGTCCATGTGGTGGTGGTCTTACTTTCGCTTGTATCTACTTTAACTAATACATTTCTGTAGTAACATCCTCTGTGTTGTACAGTCTTCAAAGCACCTATAGTAACTTGATACGTCAATGGAGTAGTTCACGTAAGGTGCTGACTATGAGGTGTGACTTCGACTTTAGCTGGTTCTTCACACCAATCCCGTCTAACTTGAGTAGGCCTCCGATTATCCGACATAGATCATCTACGTTGGTGATCTACATTACAATATTTCATCACCGTATCATATTCATATTAGTTTCAGAAATTGGTCAGATAAGTGACATTTTCGTTGAATTTTTGACTTTTCAGCTTGAATCCATTACTAAGAGCAAAATATAACTACTGATAAGAACATGTGATTAATGATACTAGCTGATTCCAATCAGATTGTGGTAGAGTGGTCCATTCGGAAGTCGACATTTCCCTCAACTGATGAGAACTTCACTCCAGTCATGTTTATGTTTAAAATGTTTTATATTCAAGCAAATATCCCACACTCTAAACAGAATGGAATACACCATCGGATGAAGCACCGTTACAATGTTCCAAATATACTCGAAAATAATATAAACTACTGAAAAGTATTAAGTAGTATAACATAAAAAGAAGAAAAACAGTGAAGTCAGTGGTTCAACCAATAAATTTTTTGAATCTCCATTAATTGTTCCTAGCAAATATGAACCAGTTATATCCTCTTACTACAAATTTTGTCACCAGCTAGTAAGTTCAGAACAAAACGAAATATTGGTTCTAGATTCCTTTCTAGCCTCAGTCCAAAAATGCAAGAAAAACATGTGACTAGACAGTATAACGTTCAATTGAGATAAATCGAATGAAGTCCGTAAAATCAACATTAGGAAAATACAAACTTTTACAAAAAAAATCCACAGTCCTTGTATAAGTGTTAGCGGTTATCTGGGCTAAGTAGCCCAGTAGATGATTTACTTGACAAAAGATTTTGAGTTCAACTCTCAACATGAATGTCAACACTGTGATGTAGGTATATGCAACTGGTAAGTTAGGATTAGGATGGACTTGTCACATTGGATTCTACTGCATGCTTTTATGCAACATTATTAGACCGAAAGTCATCCGATGCTATTTAGTAAGATGTATTTGTCTTAACTGTTGCCACTTATTTAGATTATTATTTTTGAATTATACTGGTTCTAAATGACCGGGCACTTTTAAATAGTATAACTATCTGTTGATTTATTTGTAATCATTACCTTCTCTGATAAAATTTGTTTTAGGGCTATCAAGTAGAATGACTAATTTACTCCCAAACATTCCTTAGAGGCATAAGAATCACAAAAAATTATGTATATTTCCTCATGTACTTGAATTAGAACACATTTCAGATTAAATAACTCATATTCATACTTCAGTGATGTATACATTCAATATTGTAACATGGCTTGACAATCAGTGAATTAGTATCAAAAGGGGTTTTGTGGAGATTGTGGTAATTTCAATAGTTGTGATCATAAGTCAATTGAAGCTAGAACACGCATCCATTGGATGCACATTGCTGAGGAGTCCCAAAATAGGACGAAACAGTCGTCCAGTGCCTCCAGGTTTTCCATGGTGTTCTAGCTTCAATTGACTCATGATCTCAACTGTTGAAATCAGTTAATTGTTTTGTAGCCCAACTTATATTTAATAATTATGATTTTTGATTATTTCACTGCAGAAGCTCTGGTCAAACTACTAAGTGAATAGTTGGAGTAATGTTCTAAATTTCAATTCATCTGTACATAGTTTTAAAGGAAAATGTCCCAACATTTTCTTTGTTTTTCTATTTATTCTTCTTTATAGGTGTCTTCGAAGCATAGCTCACATATCGTGTAACAACCTTATGAGCAGTCGATGTCGAGAATGGGTATAGGGCACGAGTCCAAGATATCCGATCGATCGATGAGATTTTAAATTTTTATCGACTGACGTGATTAGGATATGTTACGTACGTTTAAATCAGTAATTAGAGACTTTCGGTAATTTAACACAGAATTGGTCACAGTGGTGTAGATGTATTTGCTACTTATTCTTCCTTAGATCTTGCTTTCCAGTCTTCCTTACAGTATCTCTTTGAATCATATTTTCAATGATCAGTCTTTCTCATTATGGGTGTTACTACATTATTTCAATCTCGTTTGTTATTCATCTTATTTTTCCTCTCGTCATGTTAATGTGCCATGATTAATTTAGGTAACACAAATCTCTGCACGATTCTATGAGATGACATATATCTGTCTGCCTTTTCTCTTTTCCTTCTTTTTCCAAGATTTCTTACTCTTTCCTACCTCCCTCTTTATTTCTACTTCATCTACTTACTCTATTTCTTTTTCATCTATTTTTCTCTTCTTTCCTTTCCTTTCTTCTCTTCCATCATCTTCATTTTCACAATTTACTCTTTTCCCTTCCTCCCTCCTCATCGTCTTATTCCATTACTTCGTCACTTTCCATTTTTCTCCTATTTTCTACATTGTTTTAACTCGGAAGCGTAATAAAGATGTGAAGAACCTGTAGTAAACGAAAACTCAGGTACGAACATCCAGTTTATCGTTTAAAATAAAATTACCGAATATCTTCGTAAAACATAAGAACCATACATTCAATGCTCTATTTGCAAACTTTCTATCAATTGTCTTTTACATTCAACATGGTTCTTTCAATTAACAATTTCTTTCTACTTCCCTTTCTGTTTTATTCAATTTCAACTTCTTAACCTTTTGTTACCAAGCCTTTTATATCTGATTGGTGTTACATACTACTTATATTGACAGACATAAGTAGCATACACCACAATCCTTTTGTTTCGTCAAATTGTTAATGAAATGAAATTTATGATAATATTTAACCGAGAATTTTGATTGGTTAATAAATAAAGCTTTATATATTTATATGATATTCATACTGTTATATTCTAGAGGACAGTTGATTCGAAGAACGGGAATATACATTTAGGTAAGTTATCACAAGTAATTCGGTATGGTTTGAAATCTAACAAAAATTAATGTAGTAAAATCAACATTTTATGGTATTTGAAAGTTTCAAGAATATTGATAACAATAGTAATAATGAATTACTATGGATCGAGTGAAGTATTTAAAAATAGGGAATATTGTTTGTTTGTTTTTCTTCACGTTTTTAATAGTTGTATTCATGAGTCAATGTAAGCTAGACGATCATTGAATACATGTGTTATAACTTGTGACCACCGATAAGACAGCAGTGACTTATCGATCGGATCAATGACGCGTAAACCTGTATGAGCAGTCTAGAGTTCTGATTGACCCTGCTTTCCATCTAGCCCAGCCAGTTAAGTTTAAAACACAAGTCTCAGCCTCTGCGATATGAATCAGTATATTTCAAACATACTGAGTTTATATACTAATCAAACAGACCACAACGTATCAATAAAATTTGAAACAACATTTTTACAAGGATTAGCCAGATGTGGCTGTGAATGAGGGAGGTAGTAATTAATATTACTGGGTATAATTCAAGAATGGTAAAACGTATAATAATAGTTTATGGGTCAAAATAAAGCTTGTAATAAGAGGAAGATGAATATGTATAGTTTAGTTACTTAATAATTATACAATAGAAATATACGTTTAGTATTGGTCCATCAATAGATCCCAAAAGTTACCATTCATTATTCTTGTCGGGATATAACAACATGGAAGTACTGAACAGCCTTTTTCATATTGTCAATGTAAAGACTGAAATAGATCTGTTCTTTCAACACCTCCACCACCACCTATTTTATTCATCTGTAAAAAATTTATATTTTTCAGTGAAATATTGAAAATAAATTCAAAATTCATGTTTAACTAAAATATAAATATGAAGTATGATAATTAAAATAAGCGATTTCACATGGAAACAACATAAATAAACGAGTTATTTATTTTAATGTACAATAAATTTCCCAGATTATTAAAATTGATCTCTTACAATATGAATAACTTACCCCACCACACCCCACTCCACCCCACCCCCCAAAAAATAATTGCTTAGAGATTGTTTCAGTAAACAGTAGTATTAGTAAAAAAAACTACATCATTCCCACTTTTCACAAAAAAGCGATCACATTTTAACCCCTTAAAGAAACGAATTGAAGCTATGAAAAAAAAGACAACCAAAGATCTACTGAATAGAACCGTCATAAGATTCATATTTTCATTTATCCCTTTATAAGTAATTAAACATTTATATGTATGAAAGATGTTCATACTAAATAATGTTAAAAGCATAGGTGATTAGATTAGAAATTATGATAGAACCATTTGTTAGGTACCCATTATTTATTATAAATATTGTAACTAAAGATCATATATTCTTAACTAACTTAGAAATATAGATTTAAACTAAAATCAAAAAACTAAACTGAGTGTTATTTAAGATCTATACGCTATGACATAATATTGGTTACGAACATCTTGTTATTGCCTATGTAACTGATATCAGTTTCTTAACATGGTACTTTTTATTTCCAAATTAATTAACGACAAGCCCATCTTTTTCCTTCTATAACATAAACAGATTTACTACTATCTTCATTTAGTTCTTTAATTAATCAAGGTAAATGTTAATGATATCAAGATACTGAGATATTTAACATCAAAAATGGTAGTTGAATAATATACTTCATAACAAATTCAAATAGCTAGACCACCATGGAAAACCTGGGAGTAGTGGACAGTCATTTTGTCCTAGTATGGGACTAGTGAGTAGTACGCACCCACAATCCCGCACGTGGGATTTGGACCCAGGACCTATCGGTCTCGCACGTGAACGCTTAACCTCTAGACGGCTGAGCCGGCATCCAACAGTATTAATATTTAAGTTCAACTAATCCATGAAATCGAGCGACACATCCACCATTGTCTTCAATGAGTTACTACTTCACAACAGACCTGGTTGAACTCCACTAGTCATTGCTTCTCACTAGAACTCCAGGAAATACCTCTTGAAGCCAGTCAATAATGAGCATATGTTGATCAAAATCAGAAATGGGTTTTTCTGGATATTGTAGTAATTTCATTAGTTAAGATCATGAGTCTAGTTTCAACTGACTCATAATCTCAACTATTGAAACTACTATAATATTCACAAAAACGCCTTCTGATATCAATTCAAATAGATTGCATAGAATGTATACTTTAGTGATAATCTCTGATAAAATAATAGATATATTCGATAGTAATTGATAGTAAGAAACTAGTTAGTAATCTACAACATATCTCATCATTAAACAAAAATATTGCAATAAGATGAAGTTTATCAGAACTATATGATGATATATTAGCGTAATACATTTCGAACAATTCGATAAGGACTAGACAAGCATGACATTGATCACCACACAGTGATCAATCAATTGTGATTACATCTCAGTCCTACAGGAGGTTAGTCACGGCTCGGATAGCTCAGTGGTAACGTCTCTGACTGTGAAGCTGGGTGACACGAGATCGAATCCGCCAGTGAGCACCAGTTCCCTCAAGATTGCAGGTACACCTTGTTGACGAGTGCCAAGTAGCACGAAACCCTGGTCCAGGGTTTCCTGTTGACTACCTCCAACTACCATCTAAATCTCAATACATAGTGCCCGCAGTGTCGAGTCACCTAGACTGGTGGCCACATTGCAACATGATCGATAGCATTCGATCTGCACTAATAAGGACTAGACAAGCATGACATTGATCACCACCCAGTGATCAATCAATTGTGAACAATTCGATCACTAGAAATGAAGGGTAAGAGGAGATAAGGAATAATAAAGAAATAATACGAAAACAATTTGAAACCTAATCATTCTGGATAGTAAGGTAATATTACCAGAATAGGTTTAAAGTGAGAACAAACTGTTTTTGAAAACAAAAAGGTGGGTTTAAATTTTCATATGGCTAAGGCTTCAATAAACCTTCGCATACGCCCTTTTACACTTTTGTACAACACCATAAGATCAATCTTACGATCTGTTTCAATTATGTGTTTGAATCATTTGATTTTATTTGTTTTTGCTAATATATCATCAAATAGTCCTGATAATCTTGGTCTTCTTATTACGCTATCGAAATTTATCAAAGGGAGTAATTGCTCTAAACAAAAATAGGTCTCGACATTCGTGAAGAAGTTTAAGAAATAAGTTGTAACACTCACTTTTATGTTCAGTAACAAATGCCACACGTTTATCGACCCTTCATGATCAAGTAAATTAAATCAAATAGAAATGAATTAAAAATGGTTAGGATACATCTACATTTCCTTTCTTACTCATTTGTTACCCTTTTACAAAAGAGTTTAACAATGGACCAATCAGGTATAACAATAACAAGTCTCGGAATTTGGCGCGAAATCCATTCATCAATTAGGCTAAATAGAGTTTTGGCATTATAGCTGATGAAAACCCCAAATCTAATTCCCAACTTTAACCATCAATTTTAAATTATAATCCTAATCCCTCACATTGGTTCATAACCCTTATTTGGTTCTAGTTATTAGGTGGACACTCCCAAGGTCACTCTACTGTCGCCCAAAGGTCATCCATAAATTATATTATCAACAAATTTGGTAGTAAATAGGCTTGAAAAAAGTTTCATTAACTCTGTAAATGGAGTTCATTAGCTAGATTACGTGTCCGTGAATTTGTAGTTCATCTGTTTTCCATGTTCAATATTCATTTTTAAAAAGATCATTTAGTAAGTGAACGCATTATTTTCGTTGAGCATTTCATTTCAAATTCACTTCGTTTGTTGCTATCAAAGGGAAATTTTGAACGTACTATGATGGAGTATTTAAAGAAAACATATGTAGATAATGTAATAGTTTAATTCATGAGTCAGTTGAAGCTAGATCAAAATGGAAAACATGGGAGCACTGGAGGGCTATTTCATCCTAGTATTGGAATCATGAGCAGTGGGCATCTACGATCCCACATGCGGGATTCGAATTCAGGTCCTACTGGTCATATGCGCGAACGCTTAACCTCTAGACCACTGAATCAGCACAGATTAAAATGAAATCTTGAGTCAGGGAAATTCATGCTGCTTTATAAAACAATCACCCCCTAAAACAATAGATATTTCACATTGATTGGAGATCTAAAAAAGTATTACACATTGTTCACAATTACAATCTTCATTGAATCTGTTTATGAAAATTCTGACGACTAATGCCTTATAAAAATAGGTGATTGTTTACTCAATATTTAGCATAGAATGTACCCTTGAATTACAGATATGACCGTTTTGATGATACATATATCCTTGAAATATACACACTTGTGTATACAGCAGTTTAAATAACTAGTGACGTTTTAGTTAAACATTAAGAAATGATGTCTAATATTGAATACGAAATAAAACCCCTCAACTACTTTGCAGTGCGAAAGAAATTCCCTTGGTGTGTTTATAAAAGTCTTTCATATCATCATTGAACTATCCCATTGTTAATAATCAAGATTAAATTTTAATCAGTCTTTGTCAACATATGTGCATCTTGCTTAGATACAGTGGTTTTGTTGCAAGTTTTTTCATGCATAGATTGATTGTGGCTAGCAGTAAAGTACAGGATGTGAATCGTTTTATCAACACTAGGATCTATGTACATCCAGCTAACGCATTCCTAATGCAATAGAACTTACGTCCTACACAACGATTTATTTATTTATTTAAACAAATGAACATTGGTACAAGAAGGCACCAAATAGATATGCGCCACATAAATCATTTGAAATGCGTCAGGGCTTGGATATTGCTCGGTTGCCCAAACCAAAGCAGATGGTTTCCTTACGGGGTAACTTCTCGAGCCTTTGATCTAAATGTCTAATCCACAAGGCAGTGGAGCAACGTAAGGTGATGCAGTTCATTGTTAGCTGGTGATCAATAATAGGTTCATACGTCATTTGTTCATTCAGCATACTGGAACCTATATGGAACATTGGTTTGGACTCAGGATTTTCCAACTCTCCTAGATAGATCCTCCATATCCATCAACCCGTTTAAAGCACCGGATATTTACTTTTCGTCTTCTCGATTTCGTAAACAACTACCCCACCACGAGAAGGCAGTGGGTAGGAATTCCCTGGTAGTGGTCGTATTCATATGGCTATATGAGAGCATTTCGGCTGTATCAAGGCATTTGGGGGCCTGTACTCTTCTACTAGACACAATCTATCTATTCTAAGAAAAAATATTTCACGTTAAATTTATGTATTTCTTTATTTTCATCTTCAATTCCATTATCTAAATAGAAACTGATTTATTTTAAAGATTATAGATAACCTTAATAGATAAATTATTATTTAATGCATTTTAGCACACATAAGTAAAATATCCCAAATATCAGATAGGGTCATAGTATCAAATAAACAAATAGAATAGATTCAAAGATAATAAACTATACAAATACTTGTTCATATGAACTCAGTTCTATCATTAAATTGAGTCCAAAAACAAAACAAATTGAACTTAAGGTTGTTAGTTGTTTGAATGAATAAACATTAACACTAAGTTGACATGAAAGATAATGACACAATAATATCAGATTGTAAAATAATACAATAATCCATAATGTAACATTCATCATATTCATCATTGTCCTTATGGAGAAAAGAAAAATAAACAAACAACAGAACAGATTCTTTTATTAATGATGTTAAGAAGTGGAAACTACTTTAGTTCTGTTATAACTTATGATCTTGGATCCTGTTAATATATAACATAATGATACAGCCGATTAGAGAATAGTGTGACTTATCGACTGGGCTAATGACACATACAACCCGTATGAGCAGTCTAAAATCATTATCGGTCATGCTTCCTACCTAACACAACCTGTTAAGTACAGAACACCATTCTCAACCTCTACGATATCAGTCATGTATTTCAAACATACTGGGTTTATACACCATTCAGACAAACAACATCGTAGCATAAAATGGGAAATAACATTTGTACACGATTTGGTCAAATGTGGCTGTGAATAAGGGAGATAGCAAGTGATAGACAGTGCACAACTCAAGAATAGTAAATTGTATAAAATGTTCTATGGGTCAGAATAAAGCTTATAATAGGAGGAACATGAATATGTTTAGTTTAGCTACTTAATAATTATGCAACAAAAATATATGTATCGTATCTATCCATAAATAGTTCCCAAAAGTTACCGTTCATAAATCTCGTCGGGATATAACAAGTTCAGAATAGGAAGTGGTCGAACGCGTTGACAATTTCACTTATCATGGAAGTCTGATCAAACCAAATGGGTTGGTGTCTGACCAAATCTCACTACGAATTCAAAAGGCTCATCTGGCTTTTGTCAAATTACGTCACCCATGGCGAAGGCGAGATATGCGTCTATCAACTAAGAGATGAGTATACTGCGCGGCAGTCCGTTCTGTTTTAACTTATGGCTGCGAAACATGGCCATTAAGAGTACAAGATACCCGTAAGCTACTAGTATTTGACCACAAATGTCTTAGAAATATTGCTCTCATCTACTGGGATAATCGGGTAAGTAATAGTGAGGTTAGACACAGTGTATTAGAGAACGATAGTAAATCAGTTGATGAAGTCGTGAATCCTCATCGACTGAGATAGTTGGGCCACGTGTTATGTATGCCTGAACACCGATTACCATGACGCGCAACGCTGACTAGTGTTGGAGATGATTGGAAGAAAGTTAGGGGCGGCCAAACCAAAACGTGGTATCAGTTCTTGAAGTCACTAACTTCTAGTCTGAGCCATGTTGGTAGATGCAGACTACTTGGTTGGGGTCCGCGTGACTATCGTAACCAATGGTTGGAGACTGTAGGTGACATGGCTCAGAATCGATCACAATGGCGTAGATGATTACACTTTATGTCTCCCCTTAAACTATGGGATTAAAATCGCTTCATACCTTCCTACAAACTAAATCTTTCTTCCTGGACGATATCCTTATGTGCAATATTTCTTTTATATATTGCTACCATTGAAGTGACTACTTCTATGAATCCGGTGTTCATTTTGTTGTTCTAATGAAGTGTGACAACTTGAACCAATGCATATATGTTTCTGGTTCTACGTTGTAGCTGACTGACTGACTGATAACAAGTTCATATTGACATATGTACATTCTGAGTGAATTACTTAGTTATTATCATTTAGTTTTAAGATTATTTTGGTAAAGTTGTAAAGTGGGAATCTGAACTCGGTACCTCATTCGATAAAATAAATTATATATAAAGTGAAAAGCTTTAGATCTCCACTACTGTTGTAGGCGAAAACATTTGAAATGTAGCAAATACATTCAAATGACAAGTTCAAAACAATGTGAAATATGAATTCTAGATTCCACAGTTAACCACTATTCAATATCAATGAAATAATCGGTAATTAGTTATAAAAAAGTATCAGAATATATCAGAGCAAACAATAGTTTTATCTCCACAAAATATGATCTGCCAGGTGTACATCCTTGAAAATGAGCAAATATTCGTTAAAGTTTGAAACAAGATTGGGTACCGAATAAACGCAAAATTTTATTTGAAATGATCTCAGAGATTAACATTTCAGCAATCCCTGATAGTCTAGTCCGAATCTTTTTTGAAGAAATGTTTTATCATAAGCTATGCATGAATTACAGTCAATTATCATATCTATGTATAGTTATTTCTTCCCACATCAATTCATATTTTATCAGTATTAGGAGATTTATGGAGATTGTAGAATTTCCGTTGTTTAAATCACGAACTGATGTTGGCTAGACCATCATGGAATGTGATGTGTACTATTTATATCTATATAAGTAGTACATAACGCTAGTCAGTAATAGAATGTCTGATAGCAGAAAGTTGACAAGATCGAGAAGGAAACAACGGGAACAGAAAGCAATTGGTATGGAGATGTAGAAACAATAAAGTCTAGAACAATTAATGGACATTTTGCAAATGAAGTATTTACTGTATGTTTCTCAGATTTTTACCAAGACATTTTGTAGTGATCTAGCTAAGACCAGTTTGTGATTCACTACATCGTTTAGTCATTGTTTTAAACTGAATAGTAGGAATAAAACGTTCATAATGAAACATCTTTTGAGGTTATAGTTGAAGAACATTAAACTTAAGTGTGTACACTGATAAGAAATAGACTGTCAGTTAATGAAAAATTCAAGCAGCATGCGGTTTGATTAGCACTAATTGTTATATTTGATTGTCAAAATAGTTGTATTTGGCAAGGATCTCGCACCGATCACAAATGGTATATAAATCTATAATAGAGATGATTATTTTGTGTACAGAACGAAGAATACGTAGATGCATTTACAATAGACGCTAATTCGTGTCAAATCAAGTATGGAAAAATGTATTGGGAAAAGCCCTTCTATTTAAAAGCTTTTATCTCTTTAGAACGAAGACATCTCGAAGGATTTCAACTGTTATACATACTTAATTACTTACGCTTGTTACTCCCAAAGGAGCATAGGCTGCCGACCAGCATTTGCCAGCCGTTATACATGGTAAAAATTAAGGAGTTTTGTTTTAGAACATATTATAATATGTTAATATAAATTTTGGAGACACTTTATATAAAATCATTCAATAACTCTAATTTAGTCAGTGAAATATAGTTTCCTGTTTCGAGATAAGTATATAATAGTTTTAAATCACTAATGGTGAAGTCTAAACATCCAATGAGTAAAACGGTTGTCACCGACGGGTTTGGATGATCATCTTACTATATTTAAGACTAATTTAAGTAAGAGTTGTACCAATGACAGTGGACTCAATGGTTCTTGTGCTTAGTCCGTTACTACGTAAACTGAAGGTGTTGGATTAAATCCCATTCGAGATCGCGGATGAGTTCAGCTAAAGAGTTCCATACTATCACATAAGAGCTATCCTGTACTATTTTTCTTTATTTATACCTGAACTAAGAAAATTCTGTAACAAATACAACCTATCAAGTAAACTAATCTATACCGAATCATTCCAACGGATGAAAGAAGTAGTTGGAAAGAAAAGTCATCCATTTTTTTCGCACTATACATACACATCAAATCAACATAACCATATGAATGTATTGTGTCATTTGATGTATTTTTATTAACTCTCTTCATAAAAAAGAACAAAGTAACTATATGATTATGATAAAAAATAATCCATTAATTAACCAGGTAGAAGTCTAATTCCTATAAATTGTTTATTCATTATTCCATTTCCTGTCAAAGATAATCTAAATTCTAATTATATATATACAAAAAGAATCACCTAACACTATTGTAGTACGGGTTACTTATATCCACATAAGTAGCATATAACGGTTTATTAATTTATTTTAACACATAGATATTGGTACAAGGAGGCACCAAATATATATGCGTCACATAGATCTCATTTGATATGTGTGAGGTCTGTGATACTGCTCGGGTGCCCAGACCGAAGCAGGTGGTTATCTTAGGGGGCCACACCCACAGCCTTCGACCTGAAGGTCTGACAGTGGAGCAACGTAAGGAGATGCAGTCCCGTGGTAGCCGGTGACCAACGATTGGTTCATACGCCATTTGTTCCTTCAGGATACTGGAGCCCATGTGCACCATTGGTTTGGAATCAGGGTTTTCCAACTCCCCTAGTTGAACTCTTCATGCCCACCGACCCGGTTAGAGTGTCGGACATTCGCTTTTCGTCCTCTCAATTTCGTAAACAACACCCCCACCACGAGAAGGCAATGAGTAGGACTTCCCTGGCAGAGGCTATATACACGTGGCCATGTGAGAGCATATGGAGAGTGAGAGCTGACTCTCCCCACTCTCGTCCGTACCAGGACATATAACAGTGGTCAGGCATAAAATGTATTTGAGCAGAAGATCGGTAAGGAAAGAACGAAAACGGAACGCAATTGGTATGAAAATGTATGAACAATGAAATCTGAGACAATGGACTAATATATGCAAAAGGAACAATCAAGTTTGAGACTATGGATTGATATTTTGCAAATTAACTATTTACTATATGGTTCTCAGATTTTATTGAGATGCTCTGTAATTTCGTGACCAATACATTCGGTTTTCCCCCACTTGTATTGTTGTTCACTACACTATTACTTTATTATTAATTCGAATGAAAAGACGTTGATACATTATCGTTTCTAGTCAGTTTCCAAATTAAAATACTTAACATTTTTCAATGAGAAATATACATGATTTGATCCGTATGAATTTAGTTGGCTTAGAAATTGATAAAGGAACAATGAAATGACAATAGGATTATTATGTTTTAAATATTAATCCATTGTTAACGAAATATAGATAGTTATAGTTAAGTTTATCAGTAATATCTTCTGTTTATTTCATATTCAATTCTACAAGTTTTAGATTATTACCAATGATTATAAGTTTGATGAATAAAGGCTTACATATGTCTTTACTAGCTCCATTGTTTGCTGGCTCAGTGGTCTAGAGATTAAGCGTTGAAGCGCGAGACTGATAGCTCCTGGGCTCGGATCCCGCTGGTCGGGGTCGTGGATGTACATTGCTGAGGAGTCCCACAATAGGACGAAATGGCCGTTCAGTGCTTCGAAGTTTTCCATGGTGGTCTAGCTTCCATTGACTCATGATCTAAACCATTGAAATGTCTATGTGTAACAAATTTTCAACAAAATACATATTTATATCATAAAAGAACGATTCTTTCTATACAATATACAAATAGTAGAGTAGTGGTCTTAATTTGATTTCTAATATACTCAATAGGTCTACTAATCATATTACAGAGAGGAAATATTGTTGAAATTTAGATTTCATTCAGTATAAACTAATGAATTAATAGGTACGATAATTTAAGTTTGATACTTTATTCGCTTAGTAGTGTTTAGCTTTCTAAATATAAACTTAACATATACATAGGCAAAGATGGATGGTGACTAGCAGTGGAATTCAGGACGAGCGTTTCTTCATATTTGTGAATGGTCAGTTAGATGTACTTACATTCCAGAATTGATGTTCACGCTGGAACTCGAACCCAGTACTGTTCGTTTCAAACGTCATTATGTTATCCGCTTAGATATTGAGTCCTCATACCCAATAGCTTATGAAATGGGGTGAATTTTAATTTCATTTTGTATTGTTCTGTTGAATCTTCCCACTGATAATTAGGACTGTAATTGACTGGTCTTTTATGGACATTTATGTATACTGTGCGGATTGTCTCGATACTGCCTTAAGTCATAAGCATTCTAAGCAAAGATGGATTGTGATTAGCAGTGGAATACAGGACGAGTGTTTCGTCCTATTCGAGTCCCAGAGTACATACAACTGACGAGTCCCAAATAGGATAAAACTCGAGTCAAACTGGATTTCATTGCTAACCACCATCCATCTTTGCTTATAATGCTTCTGACTTAAGACAATATCAAGGCAATCCGTATAGATAATAAGAGTCTGATCAATTTCACTTCTAAACATCAATGAGAAGATTTAAACAAACAATACAAAATGAATATTATACATCGTTTTCATTAATTAATCAACAACAAAAAAAGAAAAACAACCCATTTTCCATTGAAACAATTAACTTCAATTAAACTTATTCATAATAGTAACTGCCATAAAATTAACTTTAATAATGATAATAATAAACTAATTTACTTGACAATGAACAAACATAAAATGGTAATTAACATAAAAGAAAACTTTGCAAGACAAACACAGACAAACAAACGAACAACAACAAGCAAATATAAACCGTGATATTAAAAATTGCGAAGTTTTAATGAAAAGAAAATAAGAAAAAAGGCGCTGGGTTTTCTTTTTTTTTTCTTTTCTCATAGTAACATGAAAGAAAAGACACAACAACAACAACAACAACTTAAAATCACATTAGTTTTATGTGTAGAAGTTTATATAGATAATTAAAATAATCCATTGTGTTATTTCGATGGTTAAGATCATGAGTCAGTTGAAGCTAGATCACCATAGAAAACGTGGAAGCACTGGACGGCCGTTTCGTCCTATTATGGGACTCCTCAGCAGTGCACATTCACAACCTCGCCCCTGCGAGATTCGAACGCAGGATCTACTGGTTTCGCGCACGAACAATTGACCACTAAACCATTGTGTTATTATTATTATTGAATAAAAATTAAAAGAGAATTTCGAGAAGAAAATAATCGTTTCAATGAAATCATTTACTTAAACTGTATATTTATATTTATAGTTACAGGGATATGTCTATAATAAAAGGATAGAAAAGATTATGTCATAAATTGATATGAGACTATTATTATTATTAGATGACCTTATGTAATAATCAAGGAATGATTATCTATCTAAATACGTTGATAGTAACTTAACATTTAAGTATTACACAGATTGAAATCATGAGTCAATTGAAGATAGACCACCATGAAAAACCTGGAAGCACTGGACAGCTGGTTCGTCCCAGTGTGGGACTCCTCAGCAGTGCGCACCCACGATCCCACACCCCGCGAGACTCGAACCCAGGACCTATCGGTCTCGCACCAGGCGCTTAACAAACTAGACCACTGAGACGGCCGGCATCCAACCGTGTTTATGTCTAACTTCAACCAATCCACGAAGTTGCGCCACCGTACGCCATTGTCTTCAGTTAGTTACTATCTCACAACAGAACTGGTTGAACTCCACTGGTAACGGCTTCTCATTAGAACTCCAAGAGTATCTCTTGAAGTCAGTCACTAGTGAGCAGATGATTATTATCAGAAGGAGTTTGTGGAGATTTTAAAAATTTCACAGATTGAAATCATGAGCCAATTGAATTTAGATATTATCCGGAAAGAGCAGCGACAGTATAAAAGAAAACGCTTTATAAACGGATTTCAAAATCACTAAATAAAACGTTCTATGTAGCTAAGCTCCGAATTCTGTTTTCAATCTGGTCCAACTGTTATAACTTGTACTCTGTGTCTTATGAATGTATAACGTAATGATAATCTCGATTAGAGAATAGTGTGACTTATCGACTGGGCTAATGACACATACAACCCGTATGAGCAGTCTAAAATCATTATCGGTCATGCTTCCTACCTAACACAACCTGTTAAGTACAGAACACCATTCTCAACCTCTACGATATCAATCATGTATTTCAAACATACTGGGTCCATACACCATTCAGACAAACAACATCGTAGCATAAAATGGGAAATAACATTTGTACACGATTTGGTCAAATGTGGCTGTGAATAAGGGAGATAGCAAGTGATAGACAGTGCATAACTCAAGAATAGTAAATTGTATAAAATGTTCTATGGGTCAAAATAAAGCTTATAATAGGAGGAACATGAATATGTTTAGTTTAGCTACTTAATAATTATGCAACAAAAATTTACGTATATTATTAGTCCAGAAATAGATTCCGACAGATACCATTCATTATACTGATCGGGATATAACCACATCAGTGTGAATCTATAAATTTACTTGCTCATATGTGGCAGGATAAATCGACCACTATCCCAAAGCATCTTGGCACACAGCCCGGCATGACTTTTAAAATGAAAATGCGAAACAATTGTTAATTCAATCCAGGAGCATTTAATCAACTATGTACACATCGCTCCAAGGGAGTCTTCTTTTAAAATAATCTACATAGTCATAGGAATTATATCGAAGGGAGGAAAGATCGAAATCTTATGCACTGCTAAGACATTGGCAATACAGCGACTCAAGCCTGAAATTTGCGACCCTTATTTCCTTTTGTCGTATGTTTCGATTTTTTTCCCGTTGTTAGTATTATTATTATTTTTCTAAAGTGTGTTGTAATTTCAAACTGTAATCAATTACTATTAACCTTAAAATAGTCTTCTTGGTTACCATTCAGTTCTTATTATTCCGTCCTTTATGTTTTTTGTTTTTCTTCATATTTGACCCGTAAATTATTTTCATCTTTATATTCTGCTCTTACCCCATGATTATTGCATAACCTCATCTGATGATAACAGTCTCGAATCGATCTATGATGTAATCTTCTCTATCCTTCTATAGATATATATTATCCATATAAGTATAAATACGAATGTACAGCTTAAGTAAATCATATTTATTTCGAGATTCCAATTTATTTGATACCAGGAGCTAAATGATTTTTAGACTACTCAATTATACTTTTGATTATTAAACAGTAGTATAATGACATTTTGTTCATTTTGCTTACAGAGGACTTGAATAAAGCGAGAACAAATATTATAGTTGAATTACATGAATTCCTTTATTGCTATGATTCTTCTTAGATGCTCACAAAATCTAGAGTAAACTGAGTTAAAGTATGAAGATAGAATATTAATATTAAGAAACCATAATACGTAGGAATTAAAGTTATTCTAAAGTTTGCCTATTATTAGAATAAATATGTGAATATTCTAGAAGATTAAGGAGAAAAAAGTAAATATCCTTCTTCTCTAAAGCAAAAATTGATAGATTATGTAATATAGACAAGTTGGGATGTAAGGATTAGGATAGTAGAATTTTCATTAAATGCCATGGAAACATAGAGAAACAAAGTCATACATAATAAACTCACAGTACTAAGGTCCACAGGATAAAACAAGATTTATAAATATCTAATTTGGATACATAAAAATTCGGTATAAACAGTTTGGAATTCTTTCGCCTATTGATTATTCTAAAAGATTTCAAAAATTCAACCTCAAGTTCACTGTTGAGTAAATGATGATCAATTTCATGAACGAAGACTTTCATCAATTGTATGTAATATTGGAAGACTGAATACTTTCTTTGTTTATACAACCGTTGTTTTTTGTTTAAACAATTTCATCATTGTTTAATTTGCGTACGGTTTGGTATTTCTGCACTCAAAGACTTCATCTAGTCTCATCTTTGGATTTTGTAACAGTTATAGAATTGATGTTTGTTTTGAAGGACTAGAAATTTTATGTTTGAACATCAGAATGAGTGGGCTTTGTAGTCGTGAGTAATTCATCGCAAGTCGATTCTGTGAATAACAGGTTATCAAGCATTTCACTAGAACCGTTTTCAGTGGTCAATAAGGAAAGCTATCCTTTATTCAGCAAATCAAAACACTCGAGAAGTTTATGACTTGTGATATTCTAAATGGAAACTTTAATAGGCTTAATTATAGTGTTAGGGTTTAACGACTCCAACTTCCGAACTGAAATGATGGACTTAATACTGCCAGTATCAACAATAATGTCTTGAAAAGCACTACTAGACGAATATAAGCGTGTTATGAAATATAAATATGATGTATGATTAAGCAAAATTATTAAAAATTTTCTGTGGCGAACAGATATGTAATGATCGAAATGTTTGAAGAAGTAACTAAGTGAAAATCATTTAAGGAAGAAAGGTATGAAGGTTAATGATCGACTTGACAAACATAAAGAAGAAACTGATATGTGTTAATAGCAAACCTTGCAGTGAAAAAAAGAAGTTTAGAAGCATTACAAAATAAAGGAATGATGAACAGATCAATTTTGTACCGGGAGATTAGGATTGAAACGATGTACTATCAAAACGTCTCTGCTTAACTTTCTCATACAAACTCCGTTCAAATAAATTGATTTGACTTTGCGAGATAAGTACAGAAATTTGTTTATGTAGCGGTGATTTAGAGAAGAGATTATGTCTTAACTCATTGTGGTTGATATTCAATGTTACTTCCATTTTGATTCAGTATAACTGCTACTCAGTATAAAAATCAGTTTAATTTGCAGTGTGATATATTTTTCAGTATAACACCATTTTATTTTAATTGTGAAGTTCATCCAGCATAATATTTTTTGGATCAGTTTATTAAGAACCTTATTTAAATGACATACAGCATGTGTCTTCACAGAAATCCAAGTACGACTCCGTGGTCTGGAGGTTAAGTGTACGCGCGCAAGACCGAAGGTCTTGGGTTTGAGCCCCGCGTGCGGGATCGTGAATGAGCACTGCTGGGGAGTCCCGTACTTGGATAAAACGGTCGTCTAGTGCTTCCAGGTTATCGATGGTGGTCAAGTTTACATCGACTCATGAATTCAACTACTAAAATCACTACAATCTCCACAAACCCTCAATCTGATAACATGTAATGTTTATTAATTAATAATCATCTGTGAGTAAAATCGATTTCAAAAATGAGTGTGTTGTTCAAATTAGCTCACATGTTTTCTGAAGGATGAGCTGAATTCTTTCCAATTATTAATCTGCATCATGAAAATTAAAGTGGCTTCCAAATGCAAGTTTTACAGTCATTACTCTTTCAATTACAATAATTTACGTATTATACTTAAATTCTCGTACAACTGGACATTGAAAACAGTATACGCGATACAAATAGAGAGATAGAATTGTGAAAAAAAAGAAACATCAATCGGTGAAAAGTAGTCAATAACAGAAGCCCAATCTAGCTGAAAAAAACATTTTTTTTTCAGTCAAGAGAATTTCGCTAAATTTCATAAAGAATGAAATCGTAAAATATTGTAGGATTGTCAGTGAATTCTATTCTGACCTTCGACTGACAACGTCTCAAATTATTGAATTCCACTATCTTTAAGACTCAACTAAAAGAGTTATAGATTGATAGATATTTTTTAAAAATAGATCTATAGTTCGTAGATGATCTAGCCCCCCTATCGCATACACACAAACAAATGCAGATAAAAAAGCCAGTGTAGCAGCAGTCTATGCATCAGTAGGCCTCAACATACACAAGGGAAAAAGGAAGATCCTGAAATTTAATACGGAGAACACCAACCCAGTCACACTTGATAGAGAAACTCTGGAAGATGTAGGATCCTTCACACACCTGGGAAGCATCATCGATGAACAAGGATGATCGAATGTGGACGTAAAGGCAAGGAATGGTAAAGCAATGGCCGCATTCCTACAGTTGAAGAACATATAGAACTCAAAATAACTTTCAACCAAGACGGAAAAGGGGAAGGCCAAAGAACACATTACGTCGGAAATTAAAGCAGATATGAAAAAGAAGAATAACCACTGGAAAGGGTTGCCCAGGACATGGTTGGATAGAGAGTGCTGGTGGGCAGCCTATTCTTTTCCATGAGGAGTAAGTAAGTAAGTTTATGGTTATGTCTACAAAGATTTTTCGATATTTGTAAAAGTTTATATACTTCACTTGATCATTTATTTTCTTATATAGATTTATAATGGATTACATAATACGATTCAATTATCTAATTTTATTATTCGGTAAGATAACACGTTTTCATCAAATTGATGAAACTGTTTATTGATTTTTCATTAACAATATTTGATTTCTACTATTATGTTATGTGTAGTGGTTCAAGTCCTAGACTACTAATGCAAGATTTCTATCCAACTAGCCTAAATGAATTGAGTGAGAAAATCAAGAGATTTTATTGGTTTGAATCCGAATAGTAAACAATATGTGTAGATCACTATGATTCTTAGAAAATTTAGCCACATTTTCAATCAATAGTGTACATGTTTCTTTGGAAAATGAACCCAAGTTTTGACTGATAGAGTAAACTCATCAAGATTTCTCATTTGGCTTATATCGAATTGAATCACCGTATCATGTACTATTTAACTCCCTCCATTATTTTATCAGAATATTTTATTTATTTTAACACATAGATATTGGTACAAGGAGGCATCAAATATATATGCGCCACACAAGTCATTTGATTTGTGTGTGGGCTGAAATACTGCCCGGGTGCTCAAACCGAAGCAGGTGTAGTTTTTTAGAGGGTCACACCAAGAGCCTTCAACATAAAGGTCTAAACCACAAGGCAATGGAGAAATGTTAGGGCAGATTAAATATTTATAAATTGTAACCTGAAATATTTTATTTCATCAGAAAACTTTGTTGAATAAACTTAGTGAACATATTCAGTACAACTGATACACTGAAATTGAACGGTTGAATTAAGTAATTTCGTGTTGAATACAATGTCGTGGTATCTAAGTAGCTGAACTGTCTACGTTTCGTCCAAAAAGTCCTTAATGCTTTAAGAGTTTCAGGTCGATCGTGTGCAGCAGTTTTCATGTCATGACATTGTTGAATAGGATTTTATTCGTGTCTTTGATGGCTGATATGCCGCATGAAGAATTTTTCAGAAATAATTCATTCATTTTACAGTTTTGGCCGTTATAACCAGAACTGAACTGACAAGCAGATCTTGCTCTTTGAATCGCTAACTATTTGTTTCAAGTGCTCTAGTTTTATGAGACAAAATTTTAATACTAGTGGGGAAAAAAGTATTTCTGGTGTAACAAATCTAGCTTTATCCTGTCGGGTTTGTTCAACTCAAACAAACGTGATATCCACAAAATTGAGACTACCACTATCTATGGTTAGGTCAGATGGTGATCCATGTAAACGTTGTGCATCAGTGAGAAAAGCGTACCTTTCTAAAATGTAGAGTCAGTTGGAGGCAAGAAATGTAGAACTAATAATAGACTAGACGCTTCTGCCGCTTGATTATTTCAGATTGCGCAACGCTAGGTTATCGAACAACTGTTTTTTAATAAGTTTTAGTCTTCTTAATCCTAGTGCTTGTTCTTTGGTCCCAATTTTTCTTCTCGAACCAAAACCTAGTACCCTGAGCAAACAGGCATTTAACTTTGGGCTACCATCTATTTTTGTATGGAGCCTAGCCATGCCGAAAAATGAGATATAAAGGAAACAGATGAACAAAATATCAACATTTATTTCGGTTAAATCTAATAAATAACAAGAAAGTACCAAGGGTTACTGAAAAGCGATACTGTAAACGCACATAGAATAATAAATTCCCTAAACACAATGAATTCAAGACGATTCAGATTCATCAATAAATACGGACGAACAGTTAAACCAAGCAAATTAAAATTTTACGAGAGTAAGAGTCTTTCCTACAGTCAGAATAAGAATGGATCAACTGACCAGCATCAAATTACGTGATTCTCTGCAACAATCAGAGGGGAGTTAAACACAATTAGAAACACGAAATTTAGATACGTTTTTTAGGATCTCACATTGAGAACTGAAAAAAGGTAAATAATCAAACTGCAACGAGATGAAATGTTTGACTTGCTGGTTTCTCCTGTAGGGGAAATTATGTGATTTCATTGAGATCATAAACCGAAGCAAGTTTGACTAACACTGAAAACATGTATACGTTGGATGTCCGTTTCGGCCTGGAGTGCGACTCTTCAGCAGTGAGCACCCACGATCCCACAAGCGTGGACCAAACCAGAACCTTTTTTCGCGCCAACTCTTAACTCCCAGACCAATGAGCCGGAATCCGACGATTTCAATGTCTAAATTCAATCAACCCACAACAGTGCGTGAGTATCTTCCGTTGCATTCGATAGGTAATTAACCGCCTCATACCCGACACTAGAACTCAATGAAATTCAACTATCTCCACAAACACTTACTGGGAATTTAAAATGTTAACTAAATAAATATTCATTTCTCAAAATTCAGTATCAGTTTAGAGCGTATTCGAAAGTTATGTTTTATCTATGTCTCATTTAGTGGGGCCCTTTATTTCTTCGTCATTTAGATTGGACGATGTTTGTTGACGGGCTCTCCACTTAAGTGACCCGGGATCCGACTCCAAGTAGATCGTATGAGTGATTGCTGTCGAAATATATATGACGCCTATCCTCGTGTATTTCATCGACTCAACCCACCTTGAGTGAATAACGGAATTAAATAAGTCAAATAACGAGAATGGACGTTTGAATACATATATTTTGAATATGAAGTGAATGGAATAGAATGAAGCGAAACGACGAGCAGCGGAGATGGCGGATAAGCCAACTCCCTTTAGTCAGGCGTTAATCAATATTTACAGTCACAGAAAAATAGGCTACAGACATGTGATGAGAGTAATGGGATAAGAAGTGTACACACATATATGTGCTCACATAAAAACAGTCAAGATTGATAAGCGAATAATTAACAAGGTCAAAATACTACTCAACTAGGGTGAATGGATTGGCCTGTCCGAAAGCTAGAATAAAGTATATGGGCTTAACAGGACAATCGACAGTACAAGTGTCAGAACTAGCTAATTCAACTATAGAAACTGGTTTTTTTTTCATTTTTATCCAATATAGTTCATTACAAAATTTAGAAAACGTTCACCTAGTACCTTAAAATCAGACAAACAACATTTCGTTTTAGTGGCGTTAACATAAACCCTAGCTTTAGTTATTCAGTTCAAACTTAGCATATATTTAGTATCTTTCTGCTTCCTACAGAAAATTAGTCTCATTTCTCAGTTCAAGCCTGTTGTTAAGTTGCATAGTTTCTTTTTGACCATTATGATAAATTAGTAATTTTTTAAAAATACATTTTGTCTTCTTTTTTAATTTTCCAAACTTTTTCACATTAAGTATTAGTTTCCTCAATAAATTCATTAGATAGTATAACCGATTCTGATGATCTAGACGAGATAATAAATGAAGAACCAGAAAATATGGTAACATTTTATCGACAAGATCGTTCTACACTATTTCCACGAGTTGGTAGATCAGATACAAGGAGAATGAATAGATTGAAACGAATTCTAATGAACAATCCAGGTTTCACTAACGGTTCACCGAAACGAGCTGTTCGTATTGTGCGCTATGGAAAATAATAAATTGATCTTTGATTCTCATTATTGTGTTGTATGCTAATTCTTACATTAAAATAATAATTATTAATAAAATATGAATGTTGAGCAATGTATGATCAATAATTAATTGTTCTTTATTGAAGTATGTTTTTATTTATTGTTGCCAAATCAAAGAGTAAATAGTTGTACTGTAGTGAAGGAGAACACAGGTGAGGACAACCGAATTATATTTAGCACAACATTACAGAGTTACTTGGTAAAATAGAGAAAACATACTATAATACCTAATTTGCAAAATGTTCAATAATTGTCTCGGACTTCATTGTTCTTGCATTTCTATACTTATTGTTTACTATTCCCGTTCTTCCTTTCTTGATTTTCTGCTGCCAGACATTACATTCCTGACTCGCATTATATACTACTCATATCAATATAAGTAGCACGCACTACAGTACTACACTCTAAGAGTTGTGTCTGATACAAATTACGAAGAAATCTCTTCAAATGTATCTGAAATTTTATTTCATAAGATTTACTGACAACAATTATAAAAACGAAATAAATAAATAGGAATTCTAGGATGATGTCATGATTATGATTGGATGAGTACTCCATTATTATCACCGTGGAATTCGTTATATCCTAGTGAAGATTACATTACGAGTAAAGTCTGAGACTTATTAATGGACAAATATTATTTATATATTCTTATGGTATAAATATTTAGTAACTAGATTATGTATACCTAAGATATAACAGAATTATAGGACTGATTACAGATCTAATGTTCAATGAAAGAATTGGGGCGTTGAAGACACTTGGGAACTGACAGTACTTTATGAGGTGCATATACACAATAGAAATGTGATTTACAATCTGTTGTGACGTCCATTCATCACTTGGAGAATTTTAACTGATCCACTATATTAAAATCCTAGAAAATGTCAAGGTTGAGCCTACTACCTACCAGTTATTGACTAAGACAATTATAGTTGATATACATAGCACGACTAATAAACAAGGACAAAGTTGAGCAATTCTTGAAATAACAATGGAAAAGTGGCTATTTTTCCCATGCGGATCCTAACATTATTTATGAAGATACATTGACAGTTTTTGATGTTTAAAATCACAGAACTAACTCTGTAATTATTCATTATTATGGATACAGAGTATTATTTCAATCCAATCATCAAATCTTTACTATTACATGTTAATCCGAACACCAATTTAATTGAGGTATTAAAATAATAAATTATTTATTCATATCACCCCCATCTTCTGATTGGCCAGAAATAAACTTGACATTCTTAAGATCATCTAAGAGTTGATAAAGATAACCATTATATACTTTCATAATGGTTTCTTAAATACATTCATGTAACCAGGGGGGGGGTTACAAAAAAAGCCGTATCAATATTTTTTTGTTTTTTCTCATTAAACTGAATCAATAAATGAGCACATAGGGGTATAATATAAAAAAATTGAAAAATACTACTTAAACAATACAGAAAAATACTAAATTTTGTTTCAAATATTATAAAAGAACTAGAAATTATATTGTTGCTTACAATATAAAAGCCAATGCACATTTAATATTTGGAAGTATTAAAAATTTATACCGAACAAAATTTTATCAAACTGTACACCTGAGTCTATAGGGATAGTCACTTTGGAATCAAAGTGAACGGAAAGACGAGCAGCACCATAAGCCGCACTATGCTTTAGTTGAACTAATTCTAAAGTCCCTGTCCATTTACTATCTTCAGACGGTTTCAGAAAATCTTTAAAACCTATTTGAAATAAAGAGAAAAGAAAACTGTGAAATTAATCGAATTATTTTCCACTTTAAAATGTACCAGAAAGAAGGCTCAAATAATGAGACAATGTCAAGTTATATCAAAAATAGAATGGCTTATATCTATGTAAATGCTGACTGTGAGTCCTAGGTTCGACCCCGATACGGTCCTGGATGTACACTGCTGAACAGTTCCATAGCAGGTCGAAACAACCATTCAGTGCTCCCTGTTCTTCAGTGGTTGTCTAACTAGAGCCTATGACACAAGCAAGAAAACTTAAAAATCTTCACAAACCGCTTACACTAACCACGTGTTAAGTTGATAGTGATTATTGTTAATTATGATTTAGAGACTGTTGCGTGAAATCCATGACTTTGATCATATTCAGACCGATATGATTAAGTATGACAAAGACGATAATCGTATTGGCACTTTTAATATTTAAGGAAAAAAGCAAGTTGTTTAAGTCAGAAATGTATACTGAAATTAGCTGTAATTCATATCACACACTGTAATATTACTTCGATTCGAACTACTGAGGCTAACAGTGTTCGATCACAGATGCCTCCAAAACATTTCTAGCGTATGTTTGGACAATAAAGTGAGCAATGTTCAAGTTAAATGAGGGGTACAGGGTACAGATGACGAATTAGTTGGAATATAGATTAAGTAAATCTAATCACCGCATACCTCAAAAGGTAATGCTTGTCAGCGTAAGAGTAGATCGAAAAAAGCTAGCAACGACCAAATCAAGATATAGCACTAGGCCATATATTCCCAACACTTACTTACACTTGTTACCCCTCATGGAAGAGCATAGGCCGTCCACCAGCACAGAGAGAGGCAATAAAATACAATAATCTTTGGATACTAAATTTTATGGCTAAAAAAGGTCGTTCAGTTTCAGCCATATATAATGGATTCAATTCCCGATCTACAACAACCATAACACTTCAACTCTTTGGCTGGAAGTTAAGTGTCTAGACGATAGAGCCATTAGTTGAAATACTCCAAGAATCGCTACTGCACAACAATTTTGTAGAGGTAATTCGAAGTTAACGTTAAAAAAGAAATAATGGAAATAGGATAGAAGGGATTTTCAATAGGACGAAATTTATTCACCGTTTTGGCTACAAAGCATTCCTACATCAATATAGTAACTTGCGATGAAAACGTTAATGAATAATTTGCAAAGTCCATTACTCAGGTTAAAACCGTTTTAGTAACCGTAGTATTATTAGGCTTTTTCATTTTAACTCAATTCATAATCAAACATTGATTACCGGTTGGCTGAAAAGCCGATCGACGCTGTTTACATACTTTATTCATTTCCATCGAATTCTTTTATTACAGTTTAATTTTAAACGTTATACAAAACGGGAAATTACCATCTCTGATTAGATCCCAACTTTTGAATACTGAGCCACAACAAACAACTGTTAAGTTTTGATTGGAAGACATTGAATCCTATTATGAGAAAAAATGTTGAAATAAGAAAGTAGGAAACATACTAATAGTATATAAATAAGTAGTATGTGTTTTCATATTATTATCAATATAAAGAAATTTCAAGAACTGACAAATAAATAAGAGAACATACAAATGATTTATCACTGATTAGTTGCCAATGGCATATTTGTCCAGCCTCTTCTTAGCTCCCGATCGAATACTATCGACCGTGTTGTAATTTGGTCGCTATTCTAAATGACTTAATATTGAAACGCAGTGTTCAGATGTCAAGTGGCTGGAGATAGTCGGTCGGTAGAATTCAGCCAACACTTAAGAAAGGACTAGAAAAACATGACATTAACAAATGCTCAGCTATCAATCAATTGTAACTGTCTCAGATATCGAAGGCCGCCCAAACAACTCAGTGGTAATGCTTCAGATTGAAACTGAGCGATGCGGGTTTGAATAGCACACAGAGCGTTAATTCCTTTTAAATTTCAGGTGAACCTTGTTGACGAGTGTCAACTAGTGCGAACACTAAATCTAAGATTTACTGCCAACTACCTGAGAGACAAGAAGGTTTAATTTTGCAGTTAATAAAAATATTTAAATTGAAAAAACAGTTAATAATCAGTAAAACTTGAGAACAAATAGTCTTAAAAATAATATTTCTGGAGACAAAGCTGAGTCTAGAAAAAGATATGTGATATCACTCTTCGTCTACAAGATTTCGATTACCTTTGTAGCATCCGATGACTGAATAATCAGGATACAAGCTGATTTACCAGATTCTTAACTACAACTAATGATGTCAAAAGAATACACAACGAAACAAAAATAGATTCAATACTTTAGATGTTTCATTCGATTGTTTGTTTTAAATCGAGATGGTGGGGAAGATTTGTAGCTTAGGTGGATGATCGTGATGGAGTTTTGTTTTCAGAGCTGGATAGTTTGGTCATGGAGCTTTCATCGTTCTCTTGAACGACGCCATCAGCGCAAAGTTCAACTCAGAGAACAAAACCTCACCAAAACAAGTGGAATCAAACATAGTTTTTGTGACAGATAGCTAAGAGTTAAAGACTTATTAGGAATTCCAAAAGGTATTGAGCAGGTGCTTCGCCACTAAATTTCAATCAACTGAAGTTATGTAACTTAAAGTTTGAGTGAAATGAATTAATAAATGAATCGAAGAACGAAAACTTGAAATCATACTACGTTAGTCAACTAATTTGCACATAAGTGGTCTTTATTTCTCACATATTTAATTAATTGATTGGTAATTTTAACTGATAGTGATAGATATTAAAAAAGATTAAAATGTATCTGCTGTAGCAATTACGCTAATAGGACATAATGAAAGACCTACACATTAGACTCCACGAATAAGTATTTGAAAAAAATATTGATTTAAAAGGAATGAAAGGTCTATAGTTGAGTGTTGTTGTTGTCGTTGTGTACGTTGAACTATATAGTTAACTTGTATAGCTTTCATAGTTGCTCTGGACAATACTACTTCATGAACTCTATATAAAGTAGACGATGATAATGCTGTCCGAAACTAGACTATGAAGAACTCCAAAACTAAACGATTTACTTTAGAAAACATGAAATCACCAAAAGCATCCACATGATCTTCACACTTAAACTACATTTTTAGATAATGATACTGAAATATTAGATTAAGTAGTCTTATACTGATATTCAAATCGATCATCCACAGCCTAATTCAGTATGTAATATTTATTTGTAAAATATTTTATTCAATCTTCATTGACTTTACTCAGATGATTGGTATGCTGAATACGAGTTGGCATTAATCTCTACTCTAACCAATCAATACTGGATTATTTGTAATATTTTACAGATTATAAAGTAACTGAATGGTTTCCTTGAAAATGTTTAACTATGGATAATATTATCATTCACTCCTCAATTCGTTATTGATAGACTGAAGGTATTAACCATAATATTATTTATTTATTTAAACACATGAACATTGGTACAAGGAGGTACCAAATATATATGTGCCACACGAAGCATTCGATTTGTGTGAGAGCTGGGATACTGTCCGCGTGCCCAAACCGAAGTATGTGGTTTCCTTACGGAGTAACTTCTCGAGCCTTTGATCTAAAGGTCTAATCCACAAGGCAATGGAGCAACGCAAGGAGATGCAGTCCTATGGTAGCCGGTGACCAATGATTAGTTTATACGCCATTGGTTCCTTCAGGGTACTGAAGCCCATGTGAACTACTGGTTTGGAATGAGGGTTTTCCAACTCCCCTAGGTGGACCACCAACCCGATTAAAGCGCCGGACATTTCCTATCCATCCTCTCGATTTCGTAAACAACAGTAATGCCGCGTAAAGGCAGTGAGTAAGACTTCCCTGGCAGTGTTGTATGCATGTGGCTATGTGAGAACATTTCAAGAGAGAGAGAGATAGGTGACTCTCTCCACTCTTAGCCATACCAGGGCATTTGGGGTCAATATTCTACATTATGGCATGATGATTTTAATTAATTTTATGTTATCAACATTAAGGTATTTTAGTGCAATTCTACAATGACACTAGATAGTATGGAGATACAGGCTCACATTTACTAACTAAAAAGAAAATGAATTTATATTACAAGAATAAACTACTACTTTAAATGTTAGAAAATCAGGTGGTTAAGTCAGAGAATGATTGCTTAAGCACGAATGATACTGAGATAACTGATGTAATCAAATAATTATGGTATGATTAATACAACAGTTAGTGTATTACAATTGATTGATCACTGGGTGGTAATCAATGTCATGTGTGTCAAGTCCTTCTTAGTGCAGGTCGAATGCTATCGACCACCTAGAGATCAATCGATTGTGATCATATCTCAGTCCTACAGGGGGTCGGTCGCGGCCCGGATAGCTCAGTGGTAACGTCTCTGGCTGTGAAGCTTGGTGACACGGGGTCGAATCCGTCGGGGAGCACTAGTTCCCTCAAGATTACAGGTACACCTTGTTGACGAGTGCCAAGTAGCACGAAACCCGGGTCCAGGGTTTCCTGTTGACTACCTTCAACGACCACTTCACAACAGATAGTGTATTAACTAAGAAAAAGACATTGTATAAATGACTTAGAATTATTTGACACGATTACAATTTGATTGATATTTGAGGTCAAATGTTGGAAGTACGGTAATATACAGTAGAAAAGTGAATTAAGTAGACAATCGTTTGATTGGATAAAATATAATCAAGTTAAAAAAGAAAATCTGTTTGACCTTTCATAAAATAGATATCATGTTTTATTGTGATCTATATCACCATTGTTAATCTTAAGGTCATTTGGTTAATTGTGATAAATTATTAAGATAACCAGTGTGATCTTTTTTGATGAAGTTTTGTTCTCTGAGCTGGATGGTTTAGTCGTGGAGCTTTCATCGTTCTTCTGAACGACATCATAAGCACAAACTTCAAGTACTTCACTTCTACCTGAAGTTTGTGCTGATGACGTTGTTCAGAAGAACGATAAAAGCTCCACGACTAAACCATTCAGTTCAGAGGATAAAACTCCATCAAAATTATCCACCTGAGCAACAAATCTTCTCCACCATCTCAAAAGTGTGATCTTTATAATGATTTAGAATGAATTTCGCGACCAACTTTCAAATACGTCTTCTAAAGAATATGACTTGATGAGAGATAAATAAATATCATAACAATCAGATAATGAAAAACAAAACGAAACACCAAGTCTACATAAAGTTTTTCTTTAGAAAAAATCGTCAAACATTTCCCGAAAGACTTGGAGGTCCTAGATTTGGTTTTTGGTAAAGTCGTGAGTGTGTACTAATGAACAGTTCCATATTAAGACAAAACAGCTATGCAGTGATTCTTGGTTTACTATGATACCCTAACTGAGATCAGTTTGTAAAGAATACATAGTACAGATCAAACCGATTTCCACAATATCCTTCAGCTGAAACAATTTACTTGTCCGTTTCTCAGTTTAACTTTAACACATTTGGATTGAACTAAAAAACGGGTGAATTATTCTATCTATTTATATAGGACAATTTAAAACAAATCTTAAACAGGGGTTTTGAGCTGGATTTTATAGCTCAATTGGTAGAATAAAAACAACATACTGGTAATCTAGAGATCATGAATTAATCCTTATACTAACGTAACATACCCAGTCTGTCCTCATTGTTATGATGGCTTGATAAATGTGATGAAATTCTGAAAGGACTTGAGGGGGTGATTCAACCGTAAGAATTTCAAACACAAAATTGAATATCAATGAATATTATGTAATTAAAGAGATCAATATTTTAACAAAGTGCTCAATCGGAATTGCATGATCAAACCGTAGTGAATGAGAACAAAAATGGGGACAATCGAATGTATATGAATACAAAATTACAGAATCGCATAACAAAACCTAAGAACCATACAGTAAATACTTCATTTGCAAATTCTCCATCAATTGTCTCAGAATTCATTGTTTATTCGTTTTCACGCCAATCACTCTCTGTTCTTGTTCTCTTTTCTTCGATCTTCTTAACCTTCTGCTACCATGTATTTCACTTTCGACTGAAGATACATACGACTTAAATCTGTCGATATCAGTAGCATACACCACAAAATGACTGATCAGATTGACCAATAATAAAACATTGAAAGTCTTACAGTAACTAATAGATCTTTATGAAATAATCATAAACATAATTCCCTTAATTCATCCACGACTTAATTATAATCTAAATAAAATTTACGATGAAGATTGATATTACTGAATGAAAAATGATACATTTATTATTAAATGTAATTACCATAACATAGTAATATAAGGCAGCTCTGACATGTTGAGCCAATTGAACACCGGCATCATGAAACACATCTTTAGCCAATTGATCTCCAGTTCGAGCAACTGGGAGAAAAGAAGAAACATTTGGTAAACAACTTATAAACAAAAGATGCAGTTGTTTAGATCGATTAACTAAGTGATAAATAATATCACGCTATATTGATTACATTTAAAACATAATAATTAGGTTGGTCAAAATATCTGTCAAAATAATCTTTGAACTTGATAACAATGTACGATAAACGTTTAGTCATAATTTCAACGAATGGATAAATAGTAGTATGAAGTCGGTCCCATCACGCACTATTGTTTAGACAACCAAGCAGAATTCTTAACTCTAACATAACAGATAAAACTCATGAACTCATGCGAATCTCTATAGTATATTGAGTAATTTTGATGTACCGTAACAAAATGAAATGCCTTTATTTTGTGGTTGAATTTAAAGAATGTTTAGCGAAATAAGTGAATTAAGGTGTGTAAACATGTTTATTCATTTATTTATTTGAAAAAACAAACATTGGTATAAGGGGACACCAAATACATACATGTGCGCCACACAATAACAATGAGGCCAGTAGCAGTGTGAAAGCTGTGATACTGCCCAGGCACCCAAACCGAAGCAGGTAAACATGTTAGATAAAAGATGACTAGTATGGGAGTAAGTTGAGAAGAGGTTAAAAGTATCGTAGTTAAAATATAACACTATTTCGTTATATTTAAACTTGGATTTGGTTACTTATTCTCTGAAGACGTGGCTTACACTGAGTCACGAAACGTCAGAAGATCTGAATTTTCTACTCATCACGATAATACAAATATATTATTTATTATTCCGTTACTTTATTGACTGACCTTATTAAGAGTACTTAAGAGATTATAGACTAACTGGTTGAAGAATGACACTGAAACTAGAGTACGACCGTAAGTAACCAAGTATCATTTTCAATTCAACTGAATTTTTAACATCTTACTCATGTGTGCCTTTGACTTTCTTTGCTAACATAGTCGTGACCCAAATAAATGCAAATTTCTTCTTTGTGATGTAAAATGAAGTAACTTGAAGCCGAGATCTACTGTACTCAGTTTGTGTGTTAACGCAACTAATATATATAAAGAGACCAATATTGAGATATGGAGCATCAAAATGGAATAAAAATCTTGTGAAGCTATATGATGCTGTTATAGAAGAAAAATGGCAGGTTTGCCCCTGGAATCCTACACTAGATAGTAGACAATTAGATCGGTAAGACTGAAATAGATCACTAAAATATTTTATTATGTAATACATTCGACTCAATTATTCTACAAAACGGTCAAGACTAAGAGTTTATTAACACATAACCCAAAGCAATCAATGAGTGGAATAAAAGTGGAAACAGTAAAGAAATCGATTTAACATATCAGATTAGTTTCTCATATTTATTGCGTCCGAATGTCCACCTCCATTCATCGGTTAATCACAGCCTACTTTGACCGACAATATATCAGGTGGGTTTACTGAGTTATTGAGCGACTAAGATATTTTGCATAAATGACAGTAGTAATCAGTAATATCTAAGCTTGTACAAGCATAAACTGAATGACGACGTTAGTCTTCATAAAGTTGACTAAAAATCTCAATAGTTAACTCACACGGGAGCTTATAACAACATAAAAGAGGCATGGTGATGACATTATAGATTCCAAATACATATTACATTTGTCGAACTTGTATATAAAGAGGTGGTTTGCGAGTAATGATTTTTACGTGAGGTTTTGGACAATGAAACTATAATATAGGGATAGTGGGACCTTATGAAGCTATTTTGGATCGCTACATTTTCATTATAAATGATATATACTATCATCATCCGTCTTACCATGCTCAAACAAAATCGCATATTCTTACTCAAGTTATAAAGGCCAAGTTGTGATACTGTTTAAGATCATGATGCATTTACATAAAAATAGGATCTGGAGTTAGGATCAGGGTGTTCATCTTGAACTGAGATTGACTGAAATACAACCATTTTGAAATTTGTATTCTAATGTTCTAGCATGGCTGTCTTCTGATTGGCTAAAAGTGTCATAATCTTAAAAGTCATTGTTTTGCGAGAGTATAATTTTACACATCAAAAACACAGACAAGTCACTTACTTTGAGAAAAATGTTCACATAGTCCAGCAATTTTATTTTTACTAAAATTAGTGTAGAAATGTTGAAGTAATTCTAGATTGTTTTCTACATTAAAATAGGCATAAATAACTCGACGTACATTATCCAAGTTATAAGTAGCATCTATGATTTTGTCATCTGATGAGATGAGTTTTTTATCATTCGCTGTGCAATCCAATAACCTAATATAATAGAGGGGGGGGTAGGGGGAAAAACAATAACTGAATGAAGTTTTGAGTACAATTTTTACACAGAACGGTATCATTATAATCGTCTCAAATTATTGGATTACGTTTTCATTTGCGTGAAATTTTTACCAGAAATTTACATCAGTTAGCAATCTAATGATATTAACAAACGACTTATTGAAGTTTGTCAATGCTTTGATGTTATATTCCACCTACCGCATAAATGAAAACTCATGAATTCTGCTATTAAATTCTTCACATGATTGACAAGTAGAGTAAATTCCTACGTTTTCTAACTTCGAATCAGAATGGTTCCAAGTACCTTTATTAGTTAGATGAGATTATATCATGTTTGCCAAGACTCTTTAAACGATCTAAGCGGTTTAGTGGCTTGGCTTCATCCTTGAAAGTATCTATGGGAAAGTCGTTCGAACCTGGCGAACTGTAATGCTTCAGAAATTGAACTACCACTTAGATTCAATACGACGTTGGAGTAGTTTAGTTTTATATGCATACCCACAGATGGAAAAGTATGATCGGTGACATAAATTATTCATTATTTCACACCATTCATTACTGTTCACTATACATGTCCCAAATGGTTTCTCTGACTAATTAGATTTCCCGTCTCTGTAATGATTATACCGATTTAAAATTCACATGCAAATTATGCATTAATGACCAAGCTTTACTTGTTTTAACTATAGTTTTCCCTAGACTCTAATTCGACAATATTACGTAAAGTAGTTCGGCATATGTACGAGAATTCGATGTGCCTTCTCGAATAATTATTGGGCGCTCTTAAGTTTAACAGCCATTTTTGTTATTAATGGCTTGGATCAGTTGGAACAGGTTCTGGTAGTCATCAGATCCAGATGTTGTTTTTAACACTCTGGCCACCAGGTTTAAATTTGTGCAGTTTCAAGGACGAGGGATTTATATGTATTATCATACTGGAGTCCCACCCGAGTAAACTGATCCGCGTCACATCTTTGGGGGTCTAAAATAACCTAGTGTTCATGAGTTGAATGTTTTGCGAAGCCACAAGCTAATTTATTTTTCATTTTCATGGTGTCTTATAAATAAATCCAGTGCTCATCAACCCTTCTTGGTGAACTGACAGTTAACCTAGAACCTAGCTTGGTTCCATAGTCGGACGAGATAATATGTGAAGTCAATTAACTTACATCAGTTCATTTGCGATATGAGATATTTGTCTAGTAAAACGCAGGGGTTTACTGTATACTAGATATTGATCCCAATTCAGAAACTGCTACACACGGAGTGGCATTCTTGTACAAATCTGAGAAGTCGGTAGCTGATTGTAAACATTATTCGGTTTATTTCAAGCTAGAGCTACAGAAAGAGGATAAACAGGATATGGATCTTTCATATTTACGGCCATGTTTTGAGTGCCAAAGTTCACTTTAGTCGAAGTTCTCCAACTAAATCAGTGAACAGAAAGTTCCTTGAAGAAGTGATAAACGCGTAATGTTACTAAATCAGTAATCTACACTTCTTTCAACTTAATGTATAACTTTATAACCACATGTAGAAAAACAAGTTGAATGAGACTACCACTACTGTTTTAATTTGGGAGAGAAATTTCTGACTCTCAAATAAAAATATAGAATCCTAGTTTATTTGTTTATTTTTGGGTGGATTTTTTAGGGCAATAGTCAACAACATGAGAAAAGACAACGAAAGTCTTACCTGAACCGCTTTCACCTAGTAAATGTCCATAACCGCCGATACGTTGAAATGTTAGATTTTCTCGTACATAACAACATATTGATCCAGTTCCAGAAATTAATACTATTGCGGCTATATATAAAAGATAGAAGGTAAATGTGACAAATTTAATATGAATTATAATGAAAATATCGTGTGCTCACTAGTGATTAGCTTCGAGAGCAAACTTCCCGGGATTCTAGTGAGAAACTATGACTAGAGGAGCTAAACATGTCGGGTGTGAGGCAGTTACCCACCGAAGATAATGAAAGTTAATCGTATTATTTCATGGATTGATTGAACTTGAACATTAACACCGTTGGATCCCAACTCAATAATTTAGGGATTAGGCGTTCACACGCGGGACAGGTTCTGGGTTAGATTTCTGCGTACGAGGTCGCGAATGCTCATTAATAAGAAGTCCCGCAGTAAGGATGAAACGGCCGTACAGTGCTTGAAGAGTATTAGGTATTACGCACTTACGCAAATTGGTTGCTTGAATCAAAGACGTAGTTATAATACATTGTACCGTAAGCGAAATAAGCTGATATAAGTCATGAAGCATATTACCATAAAAATTGTAGTAAATTTTATTCGAATGAATTTATGACTACCCTAAATGACCATTTCTTGCTTGTTAGGATTCACTGGCAAGATATATTCGTAATTTTGACAATACTTAAGCCGGTTCGAAAATCCAAAGTCCTTGAGGTATCATACAGAGATTTTACTACCAAAATAATTCAGGCTGCTACTAATCCCTGTGATAAATGGATCATATCCTTCAATCGATCATGTAACGGGACCCAATGAATTGGTCGAATCACAAGTGATAATAAACGCCTTTCAATCAATAACTTGGAAAAATGATTGAAACAACTAACCTTTATCACATACCGTTAAATAGGTACCAATACTGTCATTACAGATGTGAATTTCTTGTGCAATATTTGGACAGTGTTTCTTGATAGCATTCACTAGTTCATTTTGGTTTGCTTCAGTATCGGCACCACTCAATGACAAACCCTGGAAAATAGTGTATCAAGTAAAACATGTAAATATAGTAAATATTTGGGAACATTCAATTCCACCCCTACTCCCGTTAATACTCATTTACTCAGTTTTCTACACCTAAGAGAAGTATTAATGTGTGAAAGGGACGGTGTAGACCTGACACTTTTAATAAAAATATAGTAGTCATGAATATTCGGAACACTTTTTTATTAGATTTGATCACTTGCTTTTTCTGACCTTCAGATATTAAGGATGGGGAAAAATCAGTAAAATGCAAAGAGACTGAAGCTTCTGGTCGTCTTCGAGGGTCCAAATGTTTGATAAGTTACGAAATCGACTGAATTAAATTTAAGCTTAAAAACTTTTATCTTATGGCAATTCCTCTGATAACACATGGAAAGGATACATAGAACTTTCTACAATATTCAATTTGATAGTTTTCCTAGACGAATATACTTGTGTCGCTTTTTGTTTTTTTTCTACAATCTTTTATTGTTGGACACACCAGTGCAGTGCTGAATAATGGTGGATTGCAGTGTACTAAACATACAGAGACTTTACTTGTTCCTACATCACAAGATTTCTTTCTATTGCTTAACTTGACGTCTTCCACTAAAAAACACCTTCAGTAAAATATATGCAAGGGAAATCACACCATAACATATACCAATGAATTCTTGTTGGATCGTTGTTTTGAAACAGTTATTGAAAAGCATTAAATGTTGGTCTCTTTTATGAGTTACAAGACGCTCACTTACTGCATCAAAATATCAAATTTGATAGAGGACACTTGTGGCTCACGATGATGTTGGAGTCAGTGTGATCTCTGAGCTACATTGATGCATGTGCACGTAAGTTCAGCAAGGAAAAGTTGAATTATTGGACAGACGAATGATATGTCTTGTCGATTGAACGCTACTTGTTATATATGGTCTCTGATTGTTCTATTGGAAACGCTTATTACTTATACTCGAAACGACGGACCTCTGCAATTCCCATGACGCAAAAGTAAACACACGAAGACTGGTATAAGTGAAGATTTATTAACCTCCAAAACAAGCAAACGATGCTGACAATCTTCTTATTGTACTCTCTGATATCGTTTTCGGCATGTCATATACTTCTGGCCACTTTGTGAAAGCGTCAACAGCAACCAATTAATTTCTGACTTGTATTGAACCGACGAAATCAGCGTGTATTCTTTGCCAAGGTCTGTCCAGTTTCGGCCGTTCGACTGATGATCGTACGGAGATGACTGTAGATGCGATAAGCCGTTTTCATTACAAAACCGTTTAAAAGATGACAATATCTAACATCTTTGAGCACTTTTACGTTCATCTAGCAGGTGAAAACTGCATATAACAAAATGATTTCAATAAGGATTTCATTTGTCATCTAAAGCTATCCAAAGAGGTCTTCTATGAATATGACACTGCAGTTCATCCCAAAATGGATGATGAAATAAGCAAATAAAGTGAAAAATATAGCTTGAAACAAAATCCTTAGTCAAAATTATACTCTGACATACAGAAACCACCCACTAAATGGGCAAGAAAATACCTAGAAATGCTTGATATCGTACACATATTAAACAATGAAAAGTGGATGAGTTACAAATTTACGGACATGTATCATATCTCTCCAAGCATGAGGCGTTTAACGAAACAACTGGTGTTACTTTTAAATCAGAAGTAGAAAAGTCACCAAATTAAGAAAATAAACAAACGCTTATGATAGTAGAGTATCATAATTCATCAAAAACATAATTACTTGAACAGGTGACTCGAATTTATATGAGTTTTAAATTAAATAATCAACTCATCCAGACTCATTAACAAAATGGTACATAAAGGTTATATTACGAAAATCGAGTAAAAAAACATTTTCTGAAAAATACTTACTAGATGGGCAAGTGTTTCTGTTGATTGTCGGTTAGAATTGATTAGTACATCTTTTACGAGGTTCAAAATACGTTCAGCAGCTTCTTCTAAACCTAGTAGCTAATAATTTTAGAAAAAAAGAACAGAAATCTCTGCACTTTTTGGACTATGAACAATTAATGTAGTTTTCTCTGTACGTTATATTTGTTATAGACTAATCTCAAGTGGAGTATCATAAAAAATACCAGGGATTAATATTACAGTCGCTTATTCCTAGTAGAGGATTTTTCAGAACTAAAGAATACAACCTACAAATGGAAGCAATCTCTACAAAACCTTTTGAACAAAACTATAATAATCAACCAACTAATGACTTCAATACATTCATGAATTTATAGTGAGAAGCCATGACTGCTGGAGTTCAGGTATATTAGGGGTAAAACAGTTATACGAAATAGGATTAGATGACCGTCACGTTATATCACACATTGATTGAAGCTAAAATCGCACCATCGAACACTGATCAGGTGGTTTGGATGAGTAGGTGTTAACCACAAAATCTTAAAGTCCTGGTTTCAGTTTCTAGGATGGGCTTCGCAGTATTGAGAAGTCTAATACTACGATGAAATAGCTCAACAGCCTTTAATGGCCTATTAAACGAAATTAATCTAGGACGGATAAAATCGATAAAATGGAACTAATTTCTATAATACATCCTCAACAAAACTAAGATATAAATAAAAATAATGTATTTGTAGTATCTCAATGAGCTAGAAAACTAATTTTTAAAATTTCCTGACGTTTCGTGACTCAGTGTAAGCCACCTCTTCAGAAAATAAAGAAACAAATTAAATTAACCTAAGTTTAAATAGTACAAAGAAACAAAGCAATAACATTTGGTGCGATCAATCGAAAACAGGTCTGGTCAAGTCAGTGTCATATCACTCCGGTCAAAGTGATCTATACGAGGTGTAACTGTATATTTGTGTGTACGTGTATGTATGTTAAAGGATGAAAAATTTGACATCTGTGATGCGAAAGGATAAATAAACAAAATTTAAGCACGCTAGTTAGAAAGAGATGCATGTATGGATCACGAAATAACTTACCCATGGATTTGTAGGAGGTCCTTCAACATAACCTAATTGATTTCCTGAGGAGTCCAGTAAAACTATTCGAGAAATCGTAGCACCCCTACGCACAGTACAGAATAGTAAATGGATCATCACATTAAGATAGCACAAAACATTGTGAAATAGTATGTAAGTTCAGATTGATATATTATAGCACAGAAAAAAAGATAAATATAAAACGATTTTTGGCTAGATGGAGTGAACAAGTGTGGAAATTTTAAACCTTTCAATAAAGCATACAAACGCTTTATTGTTAAAAGGTGTTATAGGAGTGTTTAATAACCTAGAAACAAGATCTTTAAAAATTCACATATAAACTAATATTAAATATGCACTCATTAATTCCCTGGTTTGAGGACTTCACTATACATGACTACTTATTCCTTTATGTGTATATACCAGAAATGTTCTTCCCATTTGACGACTGAGAATGAGATTTTAAATAAATAGCTGATTGGTTTAACTAACCATTTAACTGAGGTTTTCCGCCAGTAGTGTGATTAAAGACCTTTGGTGAGGTTACTTAGGGTTTTACAATGCGCACGAATGCAGATATACATTCACAAACCGTAAAAAAAAGTACTCACTAGTCGTGTTTATTCCACCTACACCTAAGTTCACAGAAATGACTGATAATAACTTCAATGATCAATTTCGGACCCACTAACAATCAATAGCTGAAGTGCTAAAAGAATGGAAATTAATTTTTGAATCCGTATCATTGTAGTAAACCTGTCAAAAGCTGTGAATCACAGCTTCGGAGTTATTCTATTCATAATAGTATTTGAATTCATCAGACGGAGGTTGATAATTGCAAAATGAAAGACCTTTTCAGCTTTTTTCAAAATCCAATCCAGCTCGCTACAATGCCGCGCTTCCCAGAGTAATGCCTTGTTATTCTTGTAAATCTACATTTATTGTTATTAGTCAAGCTTAGTTGCATCCCTTATTATGCGCTATTACAGTCAAGTGTATTTATTTGAACACAAATGTTAGTACAAAGGGAAAGATACATATGCGCAAGTTAGAAACATCCACATTCAAGAGACATGTTTTACATAAGATTTAGAGAACACGAAACAATTACATACTTACCCTTCTATGCCGGCGATAAGTAAAGCCATAGAAAGTTTGGTTTAACAGATACGCCGAAATGTTGAATGTGTAGACTTTTCCAAATCAAAATTCCTGTTTGGTGTTCACTGGCCAATCAGCATCAGTTGGAGAGAAATCTTGACGGTTTTCTAGATAAGTTGCATGTAATACACTCTGTAAAGTAAATTTATTAGAAAGTTTCATCATAATTATGACTATACATCAACGACTGGATAAGAAAGGATAAACCAATATAGAACGCGAATTCGTTCACAAAAGGAAAACTTTTATTCTTCCTGATTACTTACAATGATTTGCAGTTGCTAAGGTAAGAAATCCCTGGTGAATGAATCATGATTCAAAGTTTGCCTTATCAAACTACTGGGGTAAGACTTAACTGTTCTTTCGGTTGTATTCCAATAACATGCCTACACTTCCATTGTCACTCAAATAACGACATTGTTGCGTTATAAGCCAATTGGTATCTTAATTATAAGTGAAATAGTAGACACGCTCACCTACTCCACTCTGCATTATTTACAGCTGAATAGCTTAGAGGTGTCCTGTCCTATTTGATTAGGAATAATTAGGAAGTTGTTTATTTGCATAAGTGAACTATCCTTGCATAAGACGTTGCTTATACTAAACGGCGATATGATATGTGGAGGTTTAACAGGTGGATTGAAGTTAACAAAGATGGAACATACATTTATAACTAATAGGGCATACGACCTTCCACATGCAATTACCTACTTGCTAAAGCAAAGATAACCTCTCCCAACGCTACACTGTTTTCTGAAAAGTACTGGGTTTCATAAAGTTACATAAGTAATTCGTTATGGAAATTTTTTTCCAAAATCTTACTTGGCTTAATAAGTTCATTTACAAAAGGTCAAAAACTACCGACCAATTGTCTATTTCATCACCGATGCAAACAGACCGAACTATTCAGTCTTGTGTCAATAAAATTGTAACGCGGTTATAATCATCACGCACGATGTTGTTAATAGATTCTGTTTTTCTTTCTATTGCAGGGTAACCAAGAATAAATGCTTTGGAAGAAGAAGAGCAAGCTCTGCATGCATTGAACCTACAGGATGACTCCTAAGACTGTTTTGTAAACTAGCTCTCCCTTCTGTACATAACCCGTCTAAATTAAATTAGACGAACCCCCTGTGATTCCAATGAAGGCTGCACCTGGTTCAACCCCTCGCCAACCACCACTGCCTGAAACTTCGCCAGATTACTCCGTCTGGAAATTTAAAGTCACAGCGTATCTACAGAGAGTCCCAATGGCCGAACATCTCAACTACCTCGTATCCTATTTGAGTGATGAAGCAGTACGAAGGGCTTGTAGTGTTAGTCATTAGTTTTAGCCCATAATGTATCTTATTCTAGCTTTCGGACATCCCATTCTATTCATTCTACTCGAGCCATACTTTGACCTTGTTATTTATTCGCTTATCAATCTAGACTGTTTTTTATATGAGCGTATATGTGTGCACACTTCATGTCCCATGATTCATCACATGTCTGTAGTTTATTTTGTCTGCCTATAAATATTGAGTAACGCTTAATTAAAAGAGAGTTGGCTTCCCAGCCATCCTCCCTGTGCGTCATTTTGCTTGGCTCTGTTTCATTCACTTCATATACAAAATATATGTATTCACAAATCAATTCTCGTTATTCGACTTATTTAATTCCGTTATTGGCTAACGCGATTAAGTCGACGATTATATACGAGAATAGGTGATAGCAAACATCCATACAATCTAAACAAGAGTCAGATCAACGGGTTACTAAAGGCCACAGCCAATGGTTTCGCGGCAAGTAACACGCTTCCACAAAACTGGAGAATCTTAGATGACAGTTTTTCCGTGCCCGTGGGCACCCAACAGGTGACGATCCAGTTCTTATCACGTCACCAAAAAGCAAGCGAGAACCCAATCCACCAAGAACCTATTAACAACGCCATGTATGATGATATAACCCGGTTGCATTCAGCAACCTATCCCATTGAGGACTAAGGGGAGATCTAATCTTAATGTACAGAATACTGAGAAATGATTTTGGACCTAACTTATTCTCTCTCTTTCTTTCCACTAGATCGGGACACCTCAGAGGACATAACAGGCGAGTAGAAAAGCCAAGAACGAACAAAATACCCGTGGCATACAAGTTTTCACACCGAGTCATCAATACTTGGAACCTGCTGCCGGAATCAGTGGTGTCCGCACCTTCAATTGACTCTTTCAAGAGAAGACTGGACACTCACAGAAGCATACTAGAAAAGGAATAACATAGGCCGTAGGCCTTCTGTCCTTACTACACAAATCTGAAGATCAAACTCACCTCCCCGCTCCAACAACCTTGAAGAGAAACAACAAAAAAACGCAGATTGATATATTCAAAATTTCAAATTGAGGGCAGAAGGCCTTTTATGTGTGTAAGTATCTTCAAAGTAGGCTTCTTAGATCGTATAGTCCTCTTTTTAGTGATTCATTTGAACGGCTGACACAACTTCGTGTTACAGTTTCAGAGATTGATGATTGTATACTTCAGTCTTCAGTCTTCAGTCTTCAGTAATAAGGATAGTAGGTTGATGAACCTGTGTTAATCCTGACACATTGCTTTCCAGTGAAGGTCCAGCTTTTCCTTGAAAGTATTCACTGATGGGGCTGATACCACTTGTTCGGGTAAGGCGTTCCAATCATTGACTACTCGATGAGAAAAACGGGATCCCACTTTAAGTTTATTAGATCGTGGTTTATGAACCTTCTTGCTATGACCTCGGAGATTATTAGTGCTGGAGGGAGCAAAAAGATAAGACATATTAACACCCAAATCATAATTAAAGATACGAAATGCCAGTATAAGGTCACCTCGTGTCCTACGATACGACAAGGGGAAAAGATTTAGGCGTTTTAAGCGCTCATCGTAAGGGAGACTAGAAAGACCCTTCACTAATTTCGTTCCCACACGCTGGACACGCTCAAGGGAGTTAGTATCCTTTACTAGACACGGGCTAGCTGCTTGGATACAGTACTCTAAATGTGGTCTAACATATATGGGGTATAAAATTCGAAACGTTTCCTCGTCAAAAGATTTGAACGCTCGGCGAAGTGACCATAACGCACGAAAACCTTTGACAGCGGCTGCTTTGCAATGCGCAGTTGTTTTTAAGTCATGACTTAATATTACTCCTAAGTCCTTATGCTCTTGAACGCATGGAAGAGGTTTACCCTCAATAGTGTAACGGTAACTATTACCGTGACCGACGTGCATTAGTACACTCTTCCTAGCATTAATTTCTAAGCCCCACTCTCGAGCCCATCTAACTAAATCGTCTAAATCAGCTTGAAGATCCACATGATCAGCCGCACTTTTTATTGTTCTCCAGATTTTTACATCATCTGCAAACAATAATGTCGACGACCTAAGTAACAGTGGTAACTCATTAACGTAGAGAAGGAAGAGCAGAGGGCCTAAGATGGTGCCTTGGGGTACACCACTTTTGACCGGCTTCCAATCGGATAGCGTTCCATTGACCCTAACTCTCTGTCTGCGGTCACATAAGAAATTTCCTATCCACTCATGTACAGTACCTATTATTCCGAAGCTCGTGAGCTTCTGCATAAGACCTACGTGTGAAACCTTGTCAAACGCTTTGCTAAAATCTATGAATATCACGTCGACAGACAGACCGTGATCTAGGGCTGCTGTCCAATCCTCCCTCGCAATAAGCAAGTTAGTCAAGCATGAACGCTTGTTACGAAATCCGTGTTGCTCAGGAGCTAACAGATTGTGTAAATCTATGTGGCTTAGCAACCTAACCCGAATTATCTTTTCGAGTAACTTAACGACTATGCTAGTTAGACTGACAGGCCGGTAGTTAGATACTATCTGTCGCTGACCGTCCTTAAATATAGGACTAACTATAGCGTCCTTCCAATCTCTAGGGAGTTGGGCGAGTGAGAGGGACATGTTGAAGAGTGTCGCAAGCGGTTTTGAAATAATGTCCGCAAGAGATGACAGCAACCGTGGATGTAACCCGTCAGGGCCCGGTATCTTACCAGGTTTGAGGTTAGTTATCAACGGAAGGACAGTTTCCTCAGTCACCTGTACGGATTCAATGGTTGGTATCTCGGTGTGAGTGGGACAAGTATTTGTTACAATAAACGTAGAGAAGACTTCGCTAAAATAATCTGAAAAAGTCTCAGCTTTTGCTCGATCTGATTCAGCTAGTAATTCTGAATTTTCGTGTAACAGCAACGGGGGAATACCATCACTACGTTTCATTTGCCGTTTAACATACGAAAACAATCGTTTCGGACAAGTACGGCTATCATATACTAACTGTCGTTCGTAAGTGGTACGGGATTTCGCTATGGTTTTCTTACAGATATTACGGTATTTTTGATACTCACGCTTAAATGGTGCATGACCTGTCAACAAGAATAAGTCCCAGAAATGTTTCCTACGCTTTAACAGCTTCCGGGTTTCCTTATTAATCCATGGAGGGCAATGTGATAGCTTACGTGCTGACCATGGGATAAACGGCGACGTTACGGACTCGAATGTAGCCTTAAACTTATTCCATTCATCTTCGATCAATCCATCCGCGTCGACCGACCAATCAGTCGAGATAGCACGGTTTCTGATTTCCGGAATATTAGCTCGCCAGATATTGGGACGGGGTGGAGCAGATACGAATTGTATACCATGTGTCCTAAACTTAAAGTGAATTACAACGTGATCACTGTTCACTAGTGGAGGAAGGTGCTGGATATCAAAGACATCCTCAGAGTGGTGGGTGAGGGCGAGGTCCAGCAGTGACGGAACATGATGCAAATCAATATGTGTCGGTTTTGTGATACATTGTACAAGTGCACACTGAATAACGGTAGATAAAAGGTCGCTATCGAAACCGCTACCTGGAGCTGTAAGCTCTATCCAGTTGATATGCGGTGCGTTGAAGTCCCCAATGATGAGACAACATTCTGCCATACTCCAAGAACAGATGTGTCTTAGGATAAAGTCGTCAGCCAGACAAGACGGACTACGGTATATTCCCCCTATAGTCACTAACCCATTTCTAGATTTAATCTTACAACATGCAACCTCACATGTGCCACTGATATGAGCCTCCGATATGGTTGATTGTATACGAAAGTGATCCCTAACGTAAAATATTATACCTCCCCCTTGCGACTTGAAACTCTATCACTTCTGATACAGATATAACCAGCAATGAAAGGAGAACAGTCTATATCAACGGTGAACCAAGTTTCTGTAACAACGATTATATCGGGACATAATTCTTGCACCATCAGACTTAGCTCGGACGTTTTATTTCTAAGACTACGAGCGTTCGTGTAGCACACACTTAAGGTGTTTTGGAAATCAATCGTTCTACCCATACAGGCCTCGGAAGCATTGGCTTCCAAGACCTGACTACCCGAAAACCCTTAATGGTAAGGTTATTTTCGCCATTTAATTTGCGAGTCCTCAACTCCGTAAGAGCATTCTTCCACTTGATTCGATCCTCAAGCGGCCAATCTGGTCGAATACGGATATTTGAGGCACGAGTTTTTTGTGCGCTTTTCAATAATATGTCTCTTTCTTCGAAACTCCCGAGAACCAGCTTCAGGATCCTTCTTGGTTGGGTCTCGCCTCCAACCCATTTACCAAGTCGTATTACTTTTGTAATATGTACCCCTGAAACCTCTTCAGGTAGTACATTCCTGACCACAGACTCCACTAACTGTAGGTCATGTGCGTGTCTTTTAGCAGGGTCGTTGTCTTTCGACTCCTCTAGATTCCAAATAATTAAACTAGGGATGGGTTTAGCTTCTTTTGAAACTGTGTTCACAGCTTTCGACCGTGACGTTAGATCCTGTATTTTAACTACTGGTAGCTTACGATTAGTTTTTATTTTAACAGAGTCCTGGGAGTCAAGCGAATGACTCACAACAATGTCAGACGAAGCTTTACTATGAGACTTTGGCGGATTGGTCTGAGAGTCCACCAAGGACTTACCAAGTAAACAGTCATTAGTTTTAGCTACCTTTCCTACTCTTCTGCGTTTTCGCGTCATCCATTTTCCATCAGTCGAAACGTCTACATTAGAACAACTCGGGACAGTAATTGTTTTATCTGGGTCACCGGTTGCTGCTGTAGCAATATGGCCACCAACGTCTAATGACGTGTCACTCACTGATCGTTTCGGGGGAGAACGTTTAACTGTGGGTTGCACAGGTAGATGTCTGGCTTGCGCCGTGATAGCACTTACGACACTAACGCAATCTTCGCCATCCGTACCAATGTTATCAGTACAGCCCTCATCAACCTTCTTATTAGCCAACACCAGGAGACTAATTGCTTCCTGGATAAGCAATGTTTTGCTCGAGCAACAAAAACTACAAAGCCAATGAGAGTTGGGCTTTGAACACCTTTTATATGCAGTGGGGCTTAATCGGGTGCACATCTTATGGAACCACTTATTACACTCATCACATTGCATCCCTTCGTCCACGGGAAATAAGCAGCATGGTTGTCCACATTTATGAGTAGACCTAGCCATCTTGAAAATCAACTAGAACGGTGACAAAAACAGGATATGTAAAAGGATTTTCGAACCTTAACTAAATAAACCAAGTAAAAGTCGACCAAGTATGCTTCGATGCAATAAATACACAGAAGCAAAATCGAAAAACTCAATAAAATATCACTTTAACTGGGGTAGATGCAATTAAAGTGTAAACAGTAGTTTTGATGCGTAATTTACGATCAAAACAGTTAATTAACTCAACGAGAAAGAATACCACTGTCCTTTTTAAATAGCGCGGTCTCGAGGCCACTACAGATGCTACAGGCCTGCAGCCTAAACGATGTTTTCAGTTTTTGAATCCTACTAGGTTAGGTATGTTGTTGTGAAAATAATAACATTTAACTCGGTTAATTTCTATCTTAAAGCCCGAAATATTTTAGATTCTTTAGTTGTTACCTCGCAGCAGTGGCCCGTAGTATTGAGAACATGACTCACTATCACATCAAGATCGTTCTCAGACCGGACTATGGGAAATGGCTCCTGACCTGCGGTGTACCTATTTACCATTGTATCTACAATGTAGACATAGACACGCTTGGCCACATTGATAGCCATTAGCCACTTCTAGATCAGCTAATCAGAAAGTACAAGTTCACCCGAACTCCTGAAGTTATTTCCCGCCAAATGTTAGCATCATCGGCGTGATGATGTCACAGGTATTCAGTGTTTGACAACGCTTCTACCAGTAACACCTTCTAACGTATTTCGTTCCCACCCAGAGAAATCAAAAGACAGAGTCGAGGAGATCGGAAGAGTATATTTGGCGATGACCAATATATCGGAATTCTCTGATCTAATCTGGCTAGCGATTGCGGTTGATGTTGAGCACGGCGTTACCACACGTGATCTGGTGCGGATGCCTGACCGAGCGCCTTCAGCTAGATGAGTCCACTAAAACATATGGTCAGCATCCAATGTCGAAAACTTAGTGCTATTTATTTTGGGGATTTATTTACCGCTACAGATCACTCCCCCCCTAGTGGGGCAGTGACGACCCTAAGACGTGGCCAGCCAGAAGTTTAAACCCAACGAGTTTGTCGTTGGTAAACACTCTTCTGATAGCTTACTAAGTGTAGCAGCGTCTGGTCGTCTTTCCTTACTATATGGGACGGAGGTACAACATAGTAAAAAAAGAAAATGTACAATGAAAATTTCGGATCCTCATAAACGTCATCGTTCTTTTCCAGCCGTCCTGGAAAAGAAAAAAGAAAATGTAAGTGCATGTCGAAATACACTCGTATGTGCGTAAAAACACAATGTCGGCGAAAAAATGGAAAATAAACTCAAGCACACGTAATAGCGTTAAAAAATAATTTTGTTTTTTTTTTGGTTTTTTTTAAAAATAAAAATATAAACATATAGGCATATTAAAATTGTTTTTTTTAAAAAAAATTATATATCGTAAAAAGAAAATCGAGATAATATAAAATGTCGAGTAGTGCTTTACGTGCAGTAGTCGTTTAAATGTTCTGGAAATCTTACCCTTCTTCCAGAACGCGTCGTTTTAAGTTTATTTTCAGATACATTCGGAGTATCGTCGCTAGTGTTGGTTGTCGGTTGAGGAATTATGAGTGTTGGAGTCGTGTCGTTCGATTGTACCGAAGGAAAATCGACGTGGATAGGATTTCCTTCTAAATACGCTGCTTTTAAGCGATCGATGCTGATGCTATCGTTGGTTCCGTTCTTATCGACTATATAGTACTTAGATTCACGTTGAAGAACTTTGAAGGGTCCTTCGTATGCTGATTCGAATGGTCGTCGATGCGAGTCTCGACGAACGAAAACGTGTGTACTATATCGTAAGTCAGGTTGAACGAAAACATCAGTTGATTGAGGTCGAGTGGAAGCAGGTTTAACTGAACGCATTGCGTTTGTAAGCCTGTTCGTGTAGGAGGTTAGATCCATGTTCATTGAAGAGGACGAAGGATCCACGAATTCTCCTGGAAGTCGAAGTGTCGTTCCATAAACGAGTTGAGCCGCAGTGTATCCAATGTCAGCTTTCACTGCATTGCGGATACCTAGTAAGACGAGTGGAAGAGCGTCGGTCCACTGTGAAACGTTTGCAGCTGATAGCGAAGCTTTTAGTTGTCGGTGAAAACGTTCTACCAACCCGTTTGCTTGTGGGTGGTAGGCGGTCGTTCGGAAGCGAGTGATTCCTAAAAGTGTGGTCAGACGACGGAAAAGTTCAGATTCAAACTGACGTCCGCGGTCTGTAGTGATGGTTGAAGGGCAGCCGAAGTTTGCTACCCATCGTTCGACGAAGGTGCGGGCCACTGTTTCAGCAGTGATGTCCTTGATAGGTACTGCTTCTGGCCATCGAGTGAAACGGTCTACGCAGGTTAAGAGGTAAGAGTATCCATTTGAATCTGGTAAAGGTCCTACCAAATCCAGATGAACATGGTCGAAACGAGCATCGGGAGTTTTAAACGAGCCTAAGGGACATTTATTGTGTCTGATAACCTTAGATTTTTGGCAGCTTACACAGGAGCGTGCCCACTCCCTCACGTCTTTATTCATGCCAGGCCAGCAAAACCGTTCTGCTATAAGCTTGATGGTTGCACGAACACCTGGATGAGAAAGTTTGTGCAATGTATTGAAGACATTGCGTCGATAATGTTTCGGCACGATTGGGCGATCCCTACCTGTAGATGTGTCACAAAGTAAGGTTTCCTTACCTGTTCCCATCTGTTTGATGCGTAGTTTAAGTGTTGTGGACGATAACTCGTGCTGAAGATCAGTGTCTTCTTTTTGAAGCTCGGCGAGTTTAAGAAGGTCGATTCCTTGGAAACTGTTCAAGGAAGTTATGCGAGATAAGGCGTCTGCAACTACATTGTTTGCTCCAGAAATATGTTGAATATCTGAAGTAAACTGCGAAATGTAGTCCAGTTGTCGAGACTCACGGGGAGAGTACTTGTCAGAAGGAGAGCTTAACGAGAAAGTGAGCGGTTTATGGTCCGTGAAAAGAGTGAATTCACGGCCTTCGATATAGTGTTGGAAATGCCGTACAGCACAATACATAGCTAGGAGTTCCCTACCGAATGTGCTGTACCTCGATTCGGTGTCTAGCAACCTTCTAGAGAAAAATGCCAAGGGTTGCCAGGAGTTGTTAACCCATTGTTGTAAGACTCCTCCGATTGCCGAGTCGGATGCGTCTACTGCGATGCTAATGGGTGCTTCGGTGTCCTGATGTGCGAGCATTGTTGCTTTAGCGATCAGTTCCTTAACTGTGGAGAATGCTTTTCGTGCGGTGTCGTCCAAATTAATGGATTTCGCATTTCCACGAAGTTGGTCGGTCAGAGGTTTCATAAGTAATGCGCATTTCGGTATGAAACGTCTATAGAAACTTACCAGGCCGTTAAACGTGCGTAATTGCTTGACGGTGGTCGGTTCTGGGTAATCCAGAATGGCCGCCACTTTGGTTCTAAGGGGTCGGATACCTTGAGCATCGATAGTGTGTCCCAGAAAGTCTAACGAGTCGGTTCCGAATTGGCATTTCTGAACGTTTACAGTTATGCCATGTTTTTGTAATCGTTCGAAAACAAGGTCCAGATGCTTGAGATGTGTTTCTCTGTCCGGACTTGCGATTAGACAGTCGTCAACATACGCGTGTACGAAGTTGAGACCTCGAAAAACGTCGTCTATGAATCTTTGGAATGTTTGAGCAGCATTCCTTAGACCGAAAGGCATTCGCAAAAATTCATAGAGTCCGAAGGGAGTTATGATAGCTGTTTTCGGTATGTCGTCAGTAGCCATAGGGATTTGGTTATACGCTTTAACCAAGTCGATTTTCGAAAAGACAGTTGTACCTTTCAAGGTAGCTGTCAAATCGTGAATGTGAGGCAACGGGTAACGATCGGGAATGGTTTTCGCGTTCAATCGCCGATAGTCACCAGTTGGACGCCAATCGTTGCTGTCCTTTTTAGGGACCATGTGCAACGGAGATGCATATGGGCTACTTGACGGTCGTATGATTCCTAAGTCCATCATGTGATCGAATTCGTTTTTCGCTAACCTTAGCTTTTCAGGAGCTAGTCGTCGTGCTTTAGAGAATACAGGTGGTCCTGTAGTCGTGATGTGATGTGTAACATTGCTGGTTACACACGGTAGTTTCGGTTGAGTTTGTTGTATCCCAGGGTACTTATCGAGTAGTGGTTGATAGAGTGGGTCTATCATATGCTTAACTGTGACTGGGGATACTCTACAACCAGTAAAAGAAGTTACGCAAACGGACAAATTAGTGTTTCCGTCTACTAGCCTCCGTTTGCGAGTGTCGATGATCAGATTGTGGTGTTGTAGAAGGTCCATACCAATGATTGGCATAGAAACATCTGCAACAACGAAAATCCAGTGGATGGGTTTGCGTAAACCCACGTTAAGGTAAACGTACCTTTTGCCATACGTAGCGATCGGTTTTCCGTTTGCCGCCTGTAAGTTTAGAGTCGATTCGTGAAGTCGGTCGTTAGGATTTGCTGGGAGAACGCTAACTTCTGCGCCAGTGTCGACGAGGTAGCGAACTCTCGTTGTCACATCTGTGACGAATAACAGACGGCTTGTTCGCCGGCTACGGTTGCCGTTAACGCGTGCCGGCTTGGAAGTTTCCCGAATTGTTTTTCGAATCAGTCGGTTTCGTGTTGGGAAAATTGCAGGGTTTTCTGCAATTTCTGGAAAACTTTCCATACTGGTTATGATACCAGCACCAGTCGGGGTTATCTGTCTCTCGTGGTCTAGAGACAGATCGCTTACGAGAAATGCTTCTACGTGGTGTGCGCGATCTCTTACGGTCGGTACGAAGACTAAGATAACGCGTGAGTGTGTGACATAAGTCGGTTATATCATTCTGAGTCGTGTGAGGCTTTTCTTTGACTGAAAATACCTCGGTAGTAGAAGGTTTCGTAATTTCTAGAATGCGGTCGGCAGATGCAGCTAGCTCGTCTAAGGCGTTGTTCTGGAACGAGACCAGAACTGCTTGCACCTGTTGGGGAAGTTTTGACAAGAAGAGTTGTTTGAATAGACCTTCGTCGAAAGTTCTTGGGCCTATAACCTCTCTCATCCGTTGCAACATGTCTGTCGCAGAACCGTGTTGCAGGTCGATGTTATTGAAGAGTTGATCTAACCTTTGTCGATCGGTTAGGTCTCCTCGTTTAAGAATCGAGCGTTTTAAGATTTCGTAAGGATCGGAAACATCACTAGTAAACATACTAGGTGTTACGTACCTGTTGAATTCGCGCGGTAGTGCCTTGACTACTGCGAGGAATTGTGCACGTGTGTCGATCACGCCGTGCTCGGAAAAGTCGGCTTCTGCGTAGCAAAACCAGGCTTCGATGTTGTCGGGCCAGAAAGGCATCAGTTGAAACGAAGGTGGGGACAAGGTCTTAAGCTTGAGTACTTTAGGTGTCTGTTCAGTCATGATGAAATATGAAGTACGATAATGAACGAGGGGAAAAATATATATATATCCAAGAAAAACACGAAAAAAAATCACAATGTTTAAAAAAATAAAAAATAAGGCAATGATATATAAAAATCCCAAAAAGGAACAGACTCACAGTTGCAATAAGGTGTACCAGATCACGACGGTCTCACCAATGATGATGTCACAGGTATTCAGTGTTTGACAACGCTTCTACCAGTAACACCTTCTAAATATTTCGTTCCCACCAAGAGAAATCAAAAGACAGAGTCGAGGAGATCGGAAGAGTATATTTGGCGATGACCAATATATCGGAATTCTCTGATCTAATCTGGCTAGCGATTGCGGTTGATGTTGAGCACGGCGTTACCACACGTGATCTGGTGCGGATGCCTGACCGAGCGCCTTCAGCTAGATGAGTCCACTAAAACATATGGTCAGCATCCAATGTCGAAAACTTAGTGCTATTTATTTTGGGGATTTATTTACCGCTACAGGCGTATAGTATAGTTGTGGACTCAGTTACACTCCAGAATTTATTTTTACATGTAGTACAAAAAGTAAAGTACCTAGGACAGAGTCTTGAGGTACTCCACTGAGTACTGGTTTCCAAGAGGATTATTTGAAATTCATCTTTACTTTCTGCCTACGGCCTACCAAGAAATCTCTTCGGCTGCTTAATTATAGACTGGACCAACTGCCTTTCATATTTTCGCTAAGTACAAATCTAATATCCGATATTGAAAATCTTTGTAATAACCTAGGGCAAACTAAGAAAGTTTTCGAACTCACTCCTTGTAGTTATGGTACGACTTTTACGTCTTAGAAGTGGTCATTAATCGACAGCTTATTCATTCAACGTGACTAGTTGAGGGTTTGTGCATCTTTTAATTTTAACAATGTGTTTGTTTTATGCTTATAATTTTTCAGAGGACAGAAGCTCCTACGTTATAAGGCAACAGGTTTTTGGTAGCGAAATGAAAAACAATAAGCAAATTTTCCATTTTACGCGTTCAAACGAGAGGCGATGGTCAGAAGAACGGAGAAAAATCAATCAATAATGAATTAGATGCGTTAACATTATGAATAAACAGAAGCTTTAGAACAACTGGTAACCATATATAATGGGAAACGAGTAGGCAGTTTGGCTGATGGCATGTAATAATAATAATAATAGTAATAGTAAACAGGTAGTGATATATTCATCAGGTACTTCCCATCAATCGAAAAGGATTGTAAGGTGTTAGCAAGGAACACTGTATAACGGGAAGAGCTCCGTTTGTGTTGGCTGCATCTTCTGTGTAGTTTTAATCGGTTTCCAAATAACCTACGGCTGGCAATCCCAGATTGATTTGTTTAGAGATAGTTGCGAGAGCATTTTCGCCAAGGATATAAGTTGTTTTTGTCACGTGGCTCTTAATCTTAATCAAAAGACGGGACGAATTTGATCTTACTGTTAACCACCCATTTCCCTAATGTCGTGATATTGTTTCTTAGCCTGAGTGGACCAAGATATAACTGCGTTAAAGTAACCCATCACACTGACGTTTTTTAAAAGGAGTGCGTGGAATATCGTATAGTGTTGCTGCTATTAAACAATACGTGGTAAATATGTTTTAATCGACTTTCAGCACAACATTAAAACGAAAAAGGTAGAAACCGAGTTTCTTTAAGCGTACTTGTGGTTGATCGTCAAAAATCTGATTATATGGATTAATACAAAGATTTTTGTCAATGCCTTCACATTGTTCTAAACTGATTACTACTGTTATTTAATGTTAACATATTCATAAATAAGTTTCAAAAGGAAACCATCTGTACATACTGTTTACTTCGTCCGGATTTTAAAATTGTTCTTATTATGGAAGATGTTAGTGTTGTCTGTCTTCCATCGACTGCAAAGTCTAAGAATATGATGAACTATACAGCTTATATTTCGTAATTGATCGGGCTTGCCTGGAAGACTTCGTCGTCTTATGTATAAGCAAATGACGGCAACGACACAGGCATGTCTCAATTTTTCCACGATTCAGGTTACATCTGCTCGCAGAACATTTCGCTTCCACGCAAACAGAACAGGACACACCTGACCAAAATTATCTTCAAAATCCGACAAAATTTTCCACAAATTGGGGAGCATGGAGAGGTACGCAGCAGCATCGATCCGACGTGTGTATTACAAGATAGAGAGAGCTAAATCAATGTTCTTCGCGATGATTTTGTGGTTTCGCTGCAACAAAAGACCAATTAAATATGAGAACGCCTGTCATTCGTGCAACCTAACGGACACCTAACAAACCCACAGCATTTGAAATACGGAGTGACCACCCCTTGTGAAGCCGTTCAAGATCGCTTAAACGGAACGGCGGGCAGACTTGTAAGGGTCTGAATTTTTCCGTGCCTTCGAGTCTCATTGGGAATGCAGTGGTACGCAAGAGCATTATTATTTTCGATATAATATTCACAATACTCAAACAGATTTTATCATATTTAGAAGAATAATAATTTTACGTTATAGAGAAAGAATAAAAAAGATAAAACTTGTGTACATAATTCATAAATTATGTTTGTGAAGGAGAATGTTAATAAACTGTGTTGTATGTATTAAGTGTATAATTTATATGCGACCTTTGAGCAACGCCGAAATAACCTTGAAAATGTCCATATACTTACTAGTAGTAAATGAGTGTTATATACCAGTGCGAAGAACTAGGATTAAGATTTACAGTTGAACGTTAGGGTTAGAATTATATTCATCATGAACTGTTATCAACTATAGTGCCAAAACTCTACTTAGCCAAACGAGCAAATGAATCTTGCGCCAAAATCTAAGACCTGTTATCTTGAATCTGACTAGTTCGTCCATAAATTATAGTTTCATCTTTGTAGTAAGATTAATACTGGAATAAGAGTTTGTGCAGCAATAGTTTAGGATGATGCAATGAAATTCTCAATTAATAGCAGGAAAAGATGGTCAACGATCATTGATCAAATATTATCCTTATTGTTCCGTTGTACTATTTAAACTTGTATTAATTTTAATTCGGTTATTCATTCTCTGGAGTAGTGACTTACACTAAGTCACGAGACGTCAGAAAATCTAATTTTCTACTCATTGTTATATTACAAATGTATTAACTATTTATAACAATCTACCCAATGCCCAATTTATTCGAAATTATCAAATCAAACCTTGGTAATGATACATACAAACTATTAATAAACACCTGTGTCTTCTGGATGATGGCTTTCGTAGTTTTTCAGGTTTCCGCCTCTTACAGTAGAACTGTCTTGACATTTGTATTGAAAATTCTGAATTCGGTGTTGGTCGACAGTTGTTTTGAGTTCCAGATCTTCAGTTTTAAATATGCTGGTCTTGCTTTGCCAATCCTCGCCTTCATATCTGCATCAGACCCAGAGAGTTTATCAATGATGTTGCCCGGATATATGAAGGTTTTTACATCTTCCAAATCTTCTCCGTCAAGTGTGATTCGATTGGTGAAAACTGTACTGTTTCAGAGAATCTTGCTTTTCCTTTTTTTGTGTATGTTCACCATCATATGAATTCTGTATGATATTGACTATCTTCCGAGGTACGCCGTAGTGTTGAAGAAGCTTCCATGTTGTTGTTTTGCCCACGCTGTCAAATGCTTTATTATAGTCAATGAACTTGATGTAAAGTGATGAACTGGATTCAATTATTTGTTCCATAATGATCCGTAGAGTTGCGATTAGGTTTGCACACAATCTGTCCCTGAGTGCTATTTCGACGTTGGGTGGGTTCAGTGGAGCTGGTCGATTCAACAGTTCTTTGAAGTGTTCTACTCACCCGTTTCTCTGTACTTCGATGTTGGTGATTACTTTACCCTTCTTGCTTTCACTGGTCGCTCTGGTTTACGGTGATTTGCCGAGAGTTTCCTCGTTGTGTCTTACAGTTGTCTCATATTTTCTTCTCTTGAAGCCTTTTCCGCCGTCATTGATAAATCTTCCACATATTTACGTTTGTCAGTTCTGATGCTCCTCTTCATTTGCTTGTTTACGTCTGTGTATTCAGCTTGTGCCTTGTCTTTTTCTGCTCTTGTTCGTCTGGTATTGATTGCTGCATTCTTGTTTCTCCTTTCTCGAATCTTATCCAGTGTATCAACAGTGATCCATTCCTTGTGATGATGCTTCTTGTGGCCCAGAACCTCATGACATGATGAAGTGATTGTCTCTTTGATCCCCTTCCAGTTGCTCTCCGTAGCAGTTCCTTCTCCATTGAGTAAACCATGAAAGGCCTGAAACTATTGCTGAGGACTATCTTGAATTTGTTGAGTTTGTCAGTATTCTGAAGAAAGGCCGTATTGAAGATTTGTGATATTGTCCGCCCCGTTGTCCAGTACTTCTTGAGTTTCAATTTCATCTTGGCGACCAGCAAGTGGTGATCTGAGGCTATATCAGCTTCTCTCTTGGTTCCCACATCCTCCATCTTCCTCCTGAACTTTTTATTGATGCAGATATGGTCGATTTGGTTTTGTGTAGTGTGATCCGGTGAAGTCTATGTGGTCTTGTGAAGGCGTATATGTGGGAATATGATGCCGCCCATGACCAGTTTATTGAAGGCACATAGGTTTGAAAATCTCTCACCATTTTCGTTTCTTTCTCCCAGTCCGTGTCATCACATGATGTCTTCATATCCAGTAGTGTCCGTTGTAAGATCCGTTTCGAATGTTTTATGTGTGTGTGAAAATCCCTCCATCTATATACTTGCACTTTGTTCCTGTTGATCCCCTTAGTTGTACACTGTCAACTTTTTGATTACATTTGAACTGTTAATATTTGTATTTTATTATAGTTTTTATTTTCATTACGCCTTCACTATGTCTCCATGTTTCTTCCCGAACTGCACTTATGTTGTTTTACCTTATACTTAGTTTTGGCGGCAGCCATATTGGTTTGTTCCCCCTTTTGATTGCTTTACCTGTGTTGACTGGAACTGTGCATTTTTGGTTGTGAATTGAGGCACTCTTCCAGAATTGGAAACACTCTGTGTAATAAGGCGACCAAATATTATCTTTTGAACGAATCAGTGCGTGGTCTATCCAGACAGGATAGAATAACATTTATTTGTTGTGGTTGGTAATTTTCTTCCATCCTTTATCAACTTCCTTATTTATTGTAATCTAAATTTGATTAATTGAACAATTATTTGTTGGATAGCTGAGTGGTCATATTTGTTTAGGTAATAATGTACATTTAAATTTATGATGAATTATAAAACCTCCATTTTACCCAATTACTTTGTTTTGATTTAAAACGGGCAAGGGCACGTATCTAACCCACCTAATCAGCTGTCCATCTGTCCAAACCTTGGTTTGGGTCTTACATCCGTTCCAAACTTGGCATTGAAATCTCCCATCAAAATGGTCAGGTCCTTTGTTGGGCACTTCTCGATGATTGACTGCAGCCTATTGTAGAATTGATCTTTAGCGTCTTGATTGTAGTCGTTGGTAGGCGCATGGCATTGGATGATGTTCATTGAAATGCCTTCTTTCTTTGTTTCGAAGGAGGCTTTGATGATCCTGGGTCCATGAGATTCCCACCATATAAGTGTATTTTGTGCTCGTTTGGACAGCATCAATGCAACTGCTTGTGTATGTGGGGCATTTTCCTCTTCATGGACGGAGTATAACAGAAGCTCCCCTGAAGCTAGTCGTTGTTGTCAAACTTTCGTCCAATGGGTTTCTCTGGTCCCAAGAACCTCTAGGTTGTCTCCTCATTTCTCCAGCAATTTGGGAGGCTCTCCCGGTCCCCCAGATTGTACGAGCATTCCATGTATCTAAATAAATGGTTTCTCCGGTTTTCAGAAGGGGCATCGGCCTCGTGACTTCCGAAAGAACTCGGATTTCATCATGAAACGTCATAACTCTTCTAGATGAGGACTTTATGACTCCCAGGGCAGAGTTCAAGAGGTTTGAAAATTTTTTTCTGGTTAGCATGTTCTTAACGAGTTATTTTTCTACGGGATGGGGTCGCTAACACCATGCCCAACCCTCCTTCTTTATCCGGGCTTGGGACCGGCAGTAGCCTACAGAGGGACTCCAGGCGGAGTCAGGGGCTATTTTTACACGAATAAAAAGAAATGATCTCAAATGTCAATTCATTTGAGTAAGTATTAGCAAATAATTTGTGTTTTAAATTAAACATTTAGAAAGAATAAATATAAAACTTGTGTAGAAGGAAAAAAGAAGAGAAAGAGAGAGTTATGTATGGAATGGAAGGAAACTTCGCTATACACTCTATCAACCAATGATAGCTTCAGAAGTAGAAATAAGTATATATTAACGCTTGGAAATTATAGCATTTTCAGTTAATCAATGTGAAGAGTAACGTTATTTTAGGAAAAAGTTATGTGTCTTTTATAAGTTGCTTAGACTACTCATGCTTGTGTGGAATTCTAAAATCAAACTACTAAAACGTTTAACCCACCCTTATAATAAAATCAACTACACTTATATTCTAGACTGCAGTGGATTAGTTCAAGTTTGATACTACACCGGATAACATACAATAGCGTATTATACCTTAAGGGTAATATAAACCATCTTTCTAATCGAATTAAACTAAATATCTGCAAACTAATTCATCCATTTCATCAATTATCTATCATTAAAAGGGGTTCATAAATCAATCGAGTATATTTAATGCTCAAGTAAAATTAAGAGATTACAGGTTATCCAACACGTTAACTCTATCAATCAACGTTATACTGATCATAATATCATACATTTTTACAAGAAGATGAATTAAATTTAGATTGGACTATTTGCATTAAAGATCCTATTGAAGATAATTACAAATAACGTGAGTTTATAAAATGTAAATATATAAATATAATGAGAAAAGGAAACATTGAAAGTGACAAGGTCAACAATTCATATTGGAAAACAGAAATAACAAACAAACAAACAAACAAAAAGGACTGATCTTATAGAAGTCCATATCGTTCAAGATGATCATGAATAAGAAACCGGTGACAACCTTGTAGGATATGATGCATTGTGTTAGTGTTCACAGCACATGTATAATAAAATAAACATATTCGTTTATCACAAAATGATGTTGTACCACGTTTTGTCAGCTCCTAAGGAAAAACCAAAATATAAATATTTTTGTTTATTGTTTATGAATTCACTAAATAACTTCAAGTTGAGAATAGTGAATATTTATAATCTTACGAAACATCTTGGTGTAGTAACCTACTTTTGTCAAGAGAACGCGATTGGTATGATGAAAAAAATTACTAATAGAACCAGTTGTACCAGTGACTGTTTTACTGTAATTGTTTGTTTAACTGTACTAAAAACATACATTGTTCCGTTGACTGTGACTTTGCACGCTCTCGCGTACGCTCAGTAATTCAACTTGTACTCTTTGGCACGATCTCAGTATTCTTTTGATACCACGAGATTAACAACAAATACATCTTACTACAATCTTAAATTGCCTTCTGATATTGGGCCTACCGAGGGATGTAATGCAGTAAATGGCAGTAGTTTCAGTTTGTTGGTGATCATAGTCAACCGCTATACGACGCCACGCTACAACCTTACAACTTGTGAGCCCGACGTGTAGAACGAGTAGAACTGTTTGAAATATCTAAAGAAAGATACTTCTTACTATTTTAGTAAACCAGAACACAAGTGGGGAAAATCGAATATATTTGAACACAAAATCACAGAACATTTTAGTAAAATCTGAGAACCATGCAGTAAATACTTCATTTGCAACATGTCAGTCAATCGTCTCAGACTTGATTGTTCTTTCGTTTCTACATCAATCATTCTTTGTTTTCGTTCTCATTTCTTCGATCTTTATAATCTTCTGACGTTAGTCATTTTACTTTTGACTGGCGATACATACTACTTATATCTTTTGATATCAATAGTATACACCACAACACCTATTTTGATTGAAAAAATATATTCTGAGATCAACTTTCAGTTTACTGTTTCATTAGTACATTTGATTTTTTAAAAAATGAGTAGAAGAAAAGTTTCAGGTAACATTTCCAGCTGTTAAATATGATCAAACGGGTTTCTTAATGTAGATTTTGTTTTCAAGCCGTATTTATTCTTTGATGATTTTTTAAAAATAATTTTGATTGTTTCCATGAATAATGTCAAACTAGTTTGCTAGGGAAAACAGTAGAATGATCTACATTTCAATCTCTATGATTATTTCATGCATAATTTTTACATAAAGTCCATCCTTCATAATCTGAGTGAAGTTTTCGCTTAAAAAAATAACTTTGCCTGTAGCTCTTCAAGAGTTACTGCCGGCCCCAAGCCCGGGTAAAGCAGGAGGGTCAGGCATGGGGTCGGTAACTTCATCCCATAGAAAAAAACCTTGCTAACGAAACGCCAACCAGATTAAACAAATTTAATTCATTCAAAAATCTTGATAAACATCCATATAAATCACTGGGATTTCAAGTTTAAAATTCAGAAAATATGATCAATACTGTGGTTTGATCAAAGAAACCTTTCAAACTCATCATGTGGATGATCTCAATGAATACGTTGGATAAATTCTCTGTCACTGAACGAAGAATATTATAATATACTACTTCAGTGTCGCAGACTTAAAAAGACAAACGAACAAGGAATTAGGCAATATTGTGAAAAATGAAGTATGGAATACTTCAACAATAAATAATCTCCACAACCCCTATAATCCTTGTCGGGTAGAGACAGGTATCTACCTCAGTACAACGGAAGTTGGTCGCGCAATTTCGTGGATTGGTTGATGTTAGAAACTATCACCATTGGATGCCGGCTCAGTGGTCCAGTTGGTTAAGCGTTCGCGCGCGAGACCGAAGGCCCTGGGTTCGAATCCCGCTCGCGGGATCGTGGATGCGCACTGCTGAGGAGTCCCACAATAGGACGAAACGGCCGTCCAGTGCTTCCAGGTTTTCAATTGTGGTGGTCTAACATCAATCGGTTCATGATCTCAATAAAAAAAAATAATTATCATCTATCAAAACAGTATCAAGTTATAGAATTATCATAAAGCAATGTATATCTAACACGTACCTCAAATAAATGCCTAATATAACATGCAGTTCTAACTGTTTCAGGATGTTTAATAATAAATTTAGGTTGTTGTGGGAATATTTTAGAAATTTCATCTTCAATTCCAACATCAGTACTATTACCTTTTTTACGATAACTGGTAATGTTGTCAAGGTGATATCTAAATGGTTTGGTAGTTGGTAGAAGACATGTTAAAAATTCCGTCCTTTGTTGAGCTATAATTATAGTGAAAACATCAGAAGTATATACATAAGTAATCGTTTCTTTTAGTAAGTAAGTTTACGTAATTGAAATGGAACTGACAATTTGAACAATGTGAGTGCAGACAAATATAATAAATAAATAAAGTAGTAGAAGAATGGCTGTATTTTTTAGTAACGAACGAACCAATCAGATATAAGATAAAGGGTCTTGGATTTTGGCGCTAAATTCATTCATGCATTTGGCTAAATAGAGTTTTGGCATTTTAGCTAATGTGAATTCGTGATGAAAACCCTAAATGTAATTCTTAACCCTAACCATCAACCGTAAATCATAATGCTAATTCCTCACACAGGTTTATAACCCTTATTTAGCCCAAATGAGTAGGTGGACATCCGCAAGATCACTTTAACGTTGCTCAAAGATCGTCCATAAATTATAGTCTGACCTTCACTGCAATATTCCATTTAAGTTACATACATATTAAATCTACTAAATAACAAAAATATTGTCAAAATCAGAAAATATAAGGAAAATGTAGTAACTTATTTATGTAATTAAGTAAATAAAATAATGTTTTCATAATTTAACCTATTTCTTATCATTACTGACTTCTCCTTTAGCTCAGGTACCCGAAAATTTTTCTGTAACTTTCTCAATGGTTTAAATAATCTACCTCAAACTGAACAAGTTCTTTGTATTGAGGTATACACTATATGTACAGGTAGACATAAGTAGTATGTATCAGGGAACGGAATTAGAATGTTTACCAGCAGAAGAGTGAAGTAAAGAGAATATGAAGGAAAATGAAAAACAAATGGAACAACAACAGGATTGGAAGAATGATAAACTGTGTAAAAGACAACTGAAGGAAAATATACAAATGATGTATTCAATTTATGATTTTCATGTTTTACAAAGCTACTGTTTGAGTTTAAATGAAAACATGGATCGGTTTTCCTTTTATTATTTTTATCCACTGCAGGTTATTTAGTTTTAGTCGCCACTGGATACTTTACGACTTAATCCACTTGAAATTATTATTTAACATCAGTTTCGGTAATCGGTTTGTATCCGGATGTCTATCGCAAGCTTATATAATATTGATTCATTACTGCGCAGACAACAACATCTGATCTACTGTTTAAATTATGATATTGGCATAACAGAACAGGTGATTTAAATGCGTATAGAAACTAGTGAATCCATTAACAGTACAATAAAGTCAAATCTGAGAAGGAATAAATTGAGTCGAACTGTTGGTGAATTCGTATTATTGTTGATATAATTGAAAAATCAGATGGTTGACTTTTATATTGTAACCTGAGTAATCAGGCCGTATCTACAGAAGAGCAGTTATATGATTTCTCTACAGTCTGATAATCAGACGGTTCACCCAGATGCCAAAATAATGTTGAACGTCTCTTTAACAACTGACATACACTTCCATGAACAACAGACATAATCTTAACACTTATCGGTCATAGAGCTCCTTGTAACCCAGTATCCAATTGGAAGATAAAAACAGAAACTTGTTTTCTATCGGACATAATTCACTGATGATTCAAACTCATGTAGTAATATGGCTGAAATCTTTGACTAAATAGCAATAAAATTTGAAAATTACAATAAGTATTTAGCTTAGTCATCAATGCTACAAAACCTGATTAATAGAGAAATAGTTCATCAGGAACAATAAGACATATGACAGCGATTTGTGGGTTAAACAAAAGCTTAAATTTAGCAAAACATGAAGATGCGACAGTCCAAGAGTGGTAATCATTCATACGATACACCCAAAACTTCTATATTGATGCTAATCATTTTTCATATCATGTTTAAAGGAAACAAAGCTGTTTGATCAGTGTGACGTGGAAGAACTGGAGTTTAACTCTTCTAATTCAGTGAAATGAAATTTCATAGAATATTCACGTAGATGAACTAAACTATTATTGATTTTAACAAGTAATTTATTATAATATCATATAAGTCTGATACAACTGTCATGATTCAATTAATTTCAGAATGGGGGCTTTTGTGGAGATTGTAGTAATTTTAATCGTTGAATTCATGAGTCGATGTAAACTAGACCAGCACTTAAAACCCACAAGCGCTGGACGGTTGTTTCGTTCTAGTATGGGACTCCTCATCAGTGCGCATCCACGATCCCGCACCAAGTGGAAAAAACCCAGAAGCTTTGGTCTTGCTCATAAACGCCTAACCTCTAGACTATTGAGCCGGCATCTAACGGTGTTAATGTCTAACTTCAATCGATCTATGATGTTTCGCAACCATTCATCTATTTGTTTGAGTTAGATACTTGTATCTACCCGAAAGTGAGACATGTTTTTGTATTCATGTGAAATTTAATGAACATAGAAAATAACTAGTGTAATAGCTCTTTCAAATCCGTCTTATTTCACTGTATTTCAAATAAACTATACACATGAAAAATATATATTTCAATTTCACAAGCGTTAATGATTACAATCTCTGTTCAGAGCCTTGGGAGTTCTCTCAGAGTTTGTGAGTGACTTTTCTTGCACTCTTACATGTCAATCAGAACTCTGAAATAACCACCGGTCCGCCACAAGAGTTAATAATTACCTATGTTTATTTTAGTTTCCAAGATAAGAGACTTTAAAGCCAAATTTTATAAATCTTTAAACAGGACATTTTGATGAATTCAAATAAAATAAACCATTGTATAAAATCTGAATGAATGAACAAACTATAAAATGATAAAATTCACTGGGTATTGTTTACTTGAATCTTCCAAGTGAATTTAAACTTCCCCCTAACTCACAAGCAAGTGGCTATCAGGACTCAATAGCGATAGTGAGATGGTGGAGAAGATTTGTAGCTCAGGTGGATGATTTGGATGGATTTCTATTCTCTGAGCTGGATGGTTTGGTCGTAGAGCTTTCATCGTTCTTCTGAACGACAACATCAGCACAAACTTCAGATAGAATTCAATGAAGTTTCACAGGTTGTTCCAAGATAATGCAGCGTTTAATAATATAATATCCTACTCGAAATTTTTAAATTTCGCACAACTAAATCAAAACACTTTACTAATACAACTTTGTTATTGACAATAAGATATTGACCTCATTTAAATCAATGTAAATCAAAATACAGGCATTAAAATTTAGCATTTAACACATGACCTACCAGTTGGTTTAAAGTTGTGATATGGTGATTCAGCGACTAGACGTGCAATAAGTGTAGTACATGATAAACGACTACTCAAACCACTTGATGGTTGTTTACATGGAATTGGTATTACTGAACAACAATATTCAGGGCAATTATTTAATCGGAGTGATGAATGTAATGATATTGTACTACTAAATCGTTTATTGATTTGTGGTTGATCAGTCCATGTATTATTAGTATTATTATTATTATCATTATCATTATCGTTAATATTATTATTATGATTATTTAATGAGGGGTCAGTTGTTGATGAATCTCCTCCTAATGTATTACTTAATTTTCTATTGACTTGATTATATTCAATGGATGCTGAAGGAAATAGCTTAGAACATTGTATAAGATTTGATGTCATACTTTGTCTTTCAAATGGTGTATTACAATCAGTTTTCAATAATTGTGGAATTTCTCGAGTTGAACTATTCTTTTTTGATCGATTCACATAGAATGTTTTATGCCTTGAACATTTTGCAGATTGAAGCCATGCTTCAGCTAAATTATGTATATGATCTATTCTATGACCATTACATATTTTCTCTTCTAAAAGATCAATCTTATTCAAGAAGACAATCATAGGAACTTTTCGTAAATATCTAAGAAATTGAAAAACAACAAAAAATAAGTATTTTTGATGAAGAAAATTATATTATTGTTTTATAAAGTGTATTCAGAGTAAAAATCAGGACTCAGTAGCTAAGTGGATAACGCGATGGCGTTTGAAGTTAACGGGACTGGGTTAGAGTCCTAGAGTGAGAATCAACTGTGAAATGTAAGTATATTCGGCTGATGAGTACTAAATAGGACGAAATGCGCGTCCTGGATTCCACTGCTAACCAGCATTTATCTTTACTTAAATATCAGCTGAGTTGAAAATACCGAAAAAAATGACTATATGAACACTTATCAACTGGCGAGTATACTTTTTCAGTTAATTCGTTACGTTTTCTTAGAATAATATTAATAATCATGACAGTTTAATTCTATATTGCAAATTTTAATATGGCGAAAAATTCTGAGCACCCATTGTATGATTTTGTTATAAAATTTCTGTTTCTTACAAGTATGGTGCATGTTACTTATATTGACAGATGTAAGTAGTATGTAAAACCAATCAGAAGTGAAATGCATGTCTAAATAAGATTGAACTGTGAAAAAAGAAACAGAAAGAAATTGAGATTTAAAAGAATCATGAAGGACTTAAACGACAGCTGATAGGATATTTTTCAGCTCAGCTGTTATAACAAATATTTTACCACTCATCATTCATGAATTCCAAGTTATTTGTTATTGGTTTTTTCAAAGGATAGACAACGAAGAAAAACAAATGTTGATAAATTTAGTGTATTCCATTACTCAACATTAACATTACTTAGCATTAGCCTAGATATGCGATGTTCAATGGTATGGGAGTAGGTTGGAAGAAAGCTAGGGGAGGCCAGACCAACACATGGCACAAGTCCATGAAGTCACTGACAAGTGGACTGAGTCATGTTGGTAGGTGTAGACTACCTGGTTGGGGACCACGAGATGATAGCAACCGATGGTTAGAGACCCTGAATGACATGACTCAAAATCGTTTGCAATGGAGCAGGTGCATCCGCTCTTTGTGTTATTCCAAATTCTGATCTCCTGAATCCTCATTGTCTCTTTTCTCCTCTTTCCAAATTTATTTCGCTGGATTATACTCCTTGAATAACATCTTCAAACCCTAACCTTTCCAATTACTGCTTATGCTCTTACCGCCTCTACCACTATGGGATTTGAATCGACAACTGCATTTCTGTGCTAATGTGGTGTGGCAAATCGAACTGATGTACGTACATACGAAGTTCTACGTGTTACTGACTGACTGACTGACTAACTTGAAATGCAGAATGGGAACGGAAAAAAGAAAGACCAAAGAACACACTAAGCCAAGAATTGGAAGCAGACATCAAAAGGATAAATAGCAACTGGACACAACTGGAAAGAACTATCCAGAACATAGTTCGATAAAGAATGCTGGTGGATAGCCTATACTCCTTCACGGGGATAACATGCATAAGTAGGTAAGTAAGTAACATCACATTACTTAGCATTCCACTAATTTGTAAGTCCTTTGAAATAGTTCCTGTTCACATACAGTGAAGTTTTACAAATGTTCAGTTTAGACAAATCTAAGGCAGAAAAGTCTATTGAAATACTTATATAGTTGGAGAATAAATACCCCACAAACATTTAAACAGACCGCTAATCTCATTTATGTCCCTAGTACAACACTGACATATTTTTGATATTTGCTTTTACTATTCTCATGATAAAACCATCCTAGAATATGTGCCAATAAATAGTTCTAGTATATACATTTAAACAAATATTTAACTGTGTACAGTCAACAATAAAAAAAAACGGAACTTACTTATTATTCCATGCTTGTTCGAATATTTCTAATGAATCGATTAATCGATTTTGTCGATGATCTTCAAGAAGTGTTTTATCGAAACCACTACAATCGACAAGGTATAGAATTGCAGTGACATTATCAAAAAATTGAATCCATTTTTTCGTTCACCTCGTTGTCCACTAACATCAACTATGCTTTATTTAATTTTAAAATAATAAATTAAAGATTATAGAAAATATTTACTGTAGAATATTAATTGTGTATACTGTATCTTAACTTGTGCGTATATTTAATAATATCTCTCAGTAGCGCGTAGTCATGGCAACTAGTTATGATTACATTCGTAGTTATTTTTTTTCAGTAATGATGCGATGAGTTTAATCGCCAATATATCCCCTTAGCTAACTGAGTTGGTTTTCTATCAAGTTTGGTTATCTGTATTGGTATACGTTTGAAACATCTTTCTATTGATTCAACTGAATTATTTATTATATTTACCTAAATTGCATAGTAATATGTATTTTGTACAATGATATATACCCGTAAATTACACTGACTATAAAGATTGATAAAATAAAGATCAACCTAAAGCGCATCCACGGCCGTCCAGTACTTCCAGGTTTTCCGTGGTGATCTAGCTTCAACTGACTCATGATCTTAACCATTGAAATTACTATAATATCCACAAAACCCATCTGAAAATAAATCTTAAGTTTGTATATCGTACTTACCGAAATCGAACTGACGATTTTCGACCTGTTGGAATATCAAACTGTAATTCATTAATATTATCAGTCATTTTACGACACCTCAAAATATCCTATTTATTAAGGGAAAAAATATATAAAATTTTCTAAAATGAGACTAAGTATGAGCTTATTACCAAAAAAGAAGTTCTAATTTCTAACAGGAATCACTTGAACTCGAAATTAGTTTACAGTAGTGTGGTGTGTGATACGTATATCGACATGACGAGTATACAACGATAGTTAGAATTAGAATGTCTGACAACAGAAGGTCGAGAAGGAAAGAATGGGAACAGAAAGTAATTGGTGTGAAAATGCAGGGACAATTGAGTCTTAGACGATTGAATGATGTTTGCAAAAGTTTGAGACAGCTGATTAACATTTTGCAAATGAAGTATTAACTGTATGGTTCTCAGATTTTTGCAAGATGTTCTGTAATTTTGTTCCCACTTGTGTTCTCGTTCACTACAGTAGAATAGCGTATATTATGAAATTGTATGATCACTGAGGAGTGACCAATGTCAGATGTATCAAACTCTTCTTAATGCTGACAAAATTCTATAGATTCATTTACGATGTGGTTACTAGTCCAAGTGATTTGACATCACCTGCAGTACGTTATGGTATTAGATAGCTGGAGTTAGTTGGGTTTAAAATTCTGTTTGACCTCATTTTCGTTCTAGTTAGCAAGGTGTGCCTACAATCTTAATGGCCACGACCTAAATACCTAACTGGCAATGTTTCAGTCTGTGAAACTGTGTTATCAGAGTAATAATCTAACTTCATATTTATAAATAAACAATGGTGAGGAATTTCCTTCTTGAATATATTTGAAAACATTGCAAAAACTAGAATTTATACTCGGTTAAGTCACATTTTGTTGTTTTGTATTCACTTGAAGTTACCATAGTTGTAATACCGAATCCAAAAGTTTAGAACGGTACTGATATCATGATAATGAATAAGCTTTTGAAAAATTCTTTTCATGATACATTTAAAGTAAGTTAGACGATTTTTCTGTATTCTTTAAAAAAACTGCATTCAGTAATCGTAAACTACCATCGTTTGTTTCCCGAATCAGAAACGAGGGTTGCGCAATATTGTGAATTGACTGAATTTAGAAACTAAGATTGTTGAATGCTGGCTCAGTGATCTAGAGGTTAAGTGTTCGTATGCAAGATTGAATGTCCTGGGTCCGAAGCAGTCATGATGGAAATTCATCATTTTGAGTGAGTTTAAGTTGAAATGTTTATTATCTTACAGTTTGAATTGTTATGAACGATTAATTGGATTTCTATTGTGCCATTGCTTCCAATGATTATTGAGATAACACCAGTATATGATAACGAATTATCAATTATCTTCCTTTTATCTTCTAAAATAACTTGAGATGTTTATCGTTTTTAAAATAGCAGTGGGAAATGTTTAACTTTCATCTATCATGTTTTTTTTTAATAAGTTAAGTGTATGTTAGTATTTGTGACGTATAGGTGACAGGTTGTTGGAAACTGTCGAAATTTGTAATATTGTACTACGGACTAACCTTGGTTAGACACCCATTGATAACTGGGAAGGGTTAAAAAGTTATTTCTCCTTAGTATGAGACACGTCAACAGTGCAAATCTATGATTCCTAATACAGGTGCAACCTAAGAATTTTAAGTCTCAAGTAGAGTTCTTACACTCTTGACCACTCAATTACCATAGAACGGTTTACATTTCTAACTTCAGTTGGTTTATAATGTTATAAAATCCAGAAACAATGCCACTGATAGGCAACTACGGAACTTCCTACATTTTTGAACTCCATCAAGATTAGTCAGTGATAGGTATATGAGTATTACTAGTATAGAGGGTTTTTAAAGACTATTGAGTCATATGGTTTACATCACGGACTGATGTCAATTTATCACTGAATCAACCCATTTTTTTAGAACTAGATATATTGTTTGGTAATGCTGCATAGTGATATGTCGTGGTGAAAGTAAAATATGATTGGTCACTGAGCGTCGACAAACAAGCACTAAGCCTGCTGACTATTAAATATGTAATCTACTTTTCTCTCATTGATTTCTACTCTGAACTCGTTGAATAAAACTGCTTGTAATTGTGCTGAATAAAATATTACCTAATGTTAATCTAGTTTTCTATTCTGAGTTGTGAATCCTGGATCTGATATAACGTGACTAGTCCCATTACCGTTGTAATGTATTATCGTAGTATAACTGAGATTAATGAATTTTTAGATTTGCTAAAGAACTTGGGACTGTAAATCAATACCTTACAAGTTTTGTTTTCAACCAATAATCCATTTACCTAACAAAGACAATTTTGTTTAAACCTTGATTTCAAACAAGAAAGTTGTAGCAAAGATGAATATTAGTTAGCAGTGGAATCTAGGACGTGCGTTTCTTCCTATTTGGAACTTGTCACCTGGACGTACCGGCATTATTCCACTGCTAGCCACTATTCATCTTTGCTTAAAAAGCTTGTGATATAAGGCTACATCGAGGCAATCTGCACAGAGTGCATATATGTCAACATGAGACTTATCAATTACAGTCCTAAATAACAATGGGAAGATACAAGTAAAATAACGCCAAGTGAATTTTAAAAAAATCGTAGTGTTGAAAAATGATACAGATAATTTCCACTGTAGTTGATACATGTTTATCGAATGTAACCATCAGTATGTGTAAAACATCTTTGAAACAAAGGCTTACTAACCTGATCTGTTGGGACATAGTCTGGTCTTCTGATAGCATCAAAACGTCGCATAAAACTAAGTTGTAAAGATAGATTTAAATGTTTCTTTTAGATTAATTATTATCAAGTGATAAAGTGTAAATAAACGTTACTAAAATTATATTCTATTAAGTTAATAGAATTGTATCTGTGTTACACTGATATAAGTAAATAGTTTACGTTTTTTCTAACTTAGATAGTCACACCGTTTATCGCGTATTCAGTTCCTCTCTTTCTACCTGGTTTCTGAAAACACATAGCGTATATTTGTTCGAATATAACACATACTTTTGCTGACAAGATATTGTTATCACTACTAAATATGACGAATATTACTGAAAATCCGTTGGAAATATCAAACAAGTAAATCAATGAACGACACCAGAATAGTTATATATAACAGTGTAGGTTTTTTCAAAGTGTTGGTGTCAAAGAGACCCAGAAACTTTTTCGCATAAAGTCCAAAGGAGTCCTGAAGACGTTGTGAAACATTTCACTCAATCAGCATTCAAAAGAAGGTCTTAAAAACAGCTAGAAAGTGAAGAGTCATGTATCAAACTTTTGATTGAATGATTACCTCTCCCACCATTATATTTAGGAGGGTTAAAAATCAATATTTTTGGACTTTTGACCATTGATTTAAATCTTTTCTAATGTTTAAATCGATTCATAGTGGTAAATGCTCTGAATTTCTCAATCTGACGGTTAATTCTATCATTTAATCAATAATCCTCAAACTATTCGATCATAATTCAGTTGCTAATTCAGGAAAATAGATTAACGATTTTTTACATGAGACAGTCATCTAAATCTGTTATTAATAAACAAGCTTCATATAATAGAGCCTAACAAGTTAATTGAATGAGAAAACTAGGAGCTTGTACGAAGCATTTCTTAGCTAACCTGAATTGAGATTCATTCACAATTCATGTATTAATTTATGTGTGGTTCTCCAAAAAATCAACCTAAATCTTAACCAATAGCATAAGTCAAAATCTTTCTTTTACTTTGATTGAGATCATGAACCGATTGATGTTAGACCGCCTTTGAAAACCTGGAAGCACTGGGCGGCCGTTTCGTCCTATTTTAGGACTACTCAGCAGTGCGCATCCACAATCCCCCTCGCGGGATTCGAGCCCAGGGCCTTCGATCTCGCGCGCGAATGCTTAACCTACTGGACCACTGAGCCGGCATCCAATGGTGATAGTGTCTAACATCAACCAACTCACGAAATTGCGCGACCATTTACCAATGTACTGAGGTAGATACCTGTCTCTACCCGACATGGATTAACTCCACTGGTCACGGCTTCTCGCTAGAACTCCGAAAATTCCCTCACGAAGCTAGTCACTAGTGAGCACTATTTGACCTTTGACCGGTATGTTTGCTGAGGCCAAATAACTTGTCTCTCCTGAAAAATAAGTCTACTATTTTAGGTTCAATTTCAGGAACTAAGCTAAATTGTACATAACTTTTAACCAACTAAAAACTTATAGATTCAGTTAAGAATAAAAATAGATATTAACCAACAATTTTACAAATAGTTTCATCAATATACAATAATGACTTACTAAGTAGCTGAGTCAAATAAATGGAATTCCGTAGATCTTGTATAAGCTCTCTGAACTCCTGGATCATGCCATATTTCATCCACCTCATCAAAAAATGTCTATATAATGTAAAATTAAATTATGGTAAAACATTGATCGATTTTATACGAGTGATTTTTCATACTTATTAGTGGCCTGCTTGAATATCTGGGCTAGGTGCCATCTTGATATCTCAACAAGTCATCTGTCTTTTGTCTGTTTCAACATATCACTATGTTAATGAATTGCACAACCTATTCAGGTACGTTTATAAAAAGTCCACGACATTTCGCTATACAAGTTAGGGAAGAGCACAATCAGAGACATTATGGTTGCTGGGAATATACATCGAAAAGAATGTATATTATTAAGATGTCGATTCTTGAACTGCGAATATTTAATTGACGATTACTCGATATTTATCGTCAGGATCGATCAAGAAATAAGAAAAAGAAACTTGAAAGTGTCCACTTAATAACTAGGACCGAATGAGCTTTATAAATCTGTGTGAGGAATTCGAATTGTGATTTACAGTTGATGGTTAAGGTTAGGAATTAGATTTAGGGTTTTAATCACGAACTGACATCAGCTATAATGCCAAAGCTCTATTCAACCAAATGAATGATTGAATTTCGCGCCACAACCCGAGACCTGTTATATTATACCTGATTGGTTCGTCCACAAATTATAGCCTCACCTGTATTTCTAATCTTCAATAACCACAACTTTACTAGATATTAGAAACTTGTCTGTGTTCTAAAGAGTAAGTGAATAAGGGTTATGAAAATTGTTGTTTTTTAAGGAATATAAATCCTATAAAACATCTTAAAAATAATAGTTTTTAACAACAGAATATAAGTAATCATAAAGACTAGTGTAAACTACTATGAAGCACCAGATCGTCTATGAGTAGCTCAAAGATTAGACGTTTATGACGAGATTGGAAGGTCCTGAGTTCGATTCTCAGTGAGTTTATAGAAGAATTCTAATTTCAAATAGTAGTTCAACTAAACTCAATTCACGATGTAAATTATAGAATCTATAAATCTTTAAAAACATCTTATACTACTAATAATAAATAAATAGATAAATACATTTTTCCTCAGATTACATGTTGAGAATACTAAGCAAAGGCAACTTTCAACGAAATTAACATGAGATAAGAATTAATTTTAAAGTTGACAAATATCACTTATTTTGAAAGGAATTATTAAGTCTCAAATTATCATACAATTATTTTTCTTCTTTCTTTTTTATGGTTAGCGTTTTTTAGCGAGTTAGTTTTCTACGGGATGGGGTCGCTAACCCCATGCCCGACCCTCCTCCTTTACCCGGGCTTGGGACCGGAAGTAACTCTAGAAAAGCTACGCGAATCATCAAACTGCATCACGAGGCAGGCCAAAACTTGGAATCCTGAAGGGAAACGGAAAAGAGGAAGGTCAAAGAACATATTACGTCGGAAAATAGAAGCAGATATGAAAAGGATAAATAACAACTGGAAGGAGCTGGAAAGGATTGCCCAGGACAGAGTTGGATGGAGTACGCTGGTGAGCGGCCTATGCTCCTTCACGAGGGGTAACAGGCGTAAGTAAGTAAAAAGTATTATACAATTATAATAGTTAATACTAAGTCACATATCTCATCATACTTAAGTACATATATGAAACTGACAGTAAATCAGAGTATAATTTGAATTTTTATTTGTAAGAGTATATGTAAAAAATAAAAAATAAAGAAATTAGACCAGAGGTTAAGTGTTCCCTTACGCGACGGTAGGTCCCGGGTTCAAATCACGAGAACAGGATCGTCGATGCAGATCGCTCACGAGTCCCATACTAGGACGAAACAGTCATCCAGTGCTTCCGGGTTTTCAATTGTGGTCTAGTTTATATCGACTCATGAATTCAACTATTAAAATTACTACAGTCCCTAAAAATGCTTTTATTTGAATAACTTGAATTTACTATGTAGAACTGATCAATTATCTTGAATACAGTCAGTGAATTCAACTATGTGGTAACTAGTATATAAACTGTTTAAAATCTTAAATAACTTACATCAGGATAAGTATAATCTTCAGCCAAAGAATTGTCTATAAGATTTTTAGCTAGATCAGCAGTTCGAGTTTGAATAAATTCAAGTTGTAACGTTTTCATGCCTCCAAGAATTGACTTGAAAAAAAAATACAAAGTGAAAGTGTAGGTAATTGTATTATGAATTATTGTAGAAAATTGGTATAAAGTGTTATGTGAACTCATTGAATCCCTTGCATGTGTCATTATATGTGTTCATGTATGGTTAATCGTAATTTTGTTTATTTGTATTAAATTTTGTTCATTCATACTAATATATCTCTATTTTTCTAGTTTACTGTCTTATCAGTATAGGGTTGTGGAGATTATTAAGTTTAGATTGATGTCGTGAATGAAACAATGTTTGATCACCATTGAAAATCTGAAAGAACTGAATGGCTGTTTCGTCTTACTATGGGACTCCTTAGCAGTGCGCACCCATAAACCCATGACCTATCGGTCTTGAGCACTAACGTTTAACATCTAGACCACTGAGCAAGTATCCAATAGTGTGAATGTCTAATTTCAGTTAATTCACGAAATTGAGCCACCGTCCACCATTGTCTTCAGTGAGTTACTACCTCACAATAAACCCGGTTGTACTCCACTGGTCACGGCTTTTCTCTAGAACTCCAGGAAATACCTCTTAGAGACCGTCATTAGTAAACATATGATGATTATAATTGGAGAGAGGTTTTGTGTATATTATGGTAGAGTTTAAGCAGTTGCCCCCAAGATCGATAGGTTCTGTGTTCGAATCTCGTGGGGGCGGGATCGTGGATGCGCACTGCTGAGAAGTTCCATACTAGAACGAAACGGCCATCCCGTGCTTCCAGGTTTTTCATGGTGGTCTAGCTTCAATTGACTTATGAATTCAACTGTTAAATTATTATAATATCCACGAAACCCCTCTCTCATCATAAGTGAAAATTCCTATAAGCATACTTCGTTTACAACTATTTCAATGATCATTTTCTATAGGATATAGCAGATATTTACAAATTCGTGTGTGAAACTACACAATCATTGAACTAAATATTTGTTATTTAGGAGTTAATGATGAATGGTAGGATGGATACTTTTGATTCTTTTTTACAAATCTGTGCCGTAGAAACAACTGAAAAAATAAATAAACAATTGATTATAACAAAACTTACCAGTATTACATCTCTTATATTCTGTTTAATGATTGGAATATAATCTAGCCTTTCCCTTAAATATAAACAAAATAATATTCTGTAATTAGATTATTTAGTATAATATAATTGACACTATCTATTTCGAAGAAAATAAGGAAACTATAATTTCATTAACCCTTTTTGAGGAATCAAGTGTGGGAAAATATGGATAATTACAGTACAAACCTGGTTTGAGTTGATTGGTTAAAATTGTTCACGATAAACTATCAAGATATTGAAATACAAGAGTAATGTGTATTTGTAACAAGAAGTTACTTAAACCAAGTATATATATATATATATATATATATATATATATATTGTATGAATATCTTACTGATAATACTCTGAATAAAAATGATCGTTTATTGTATAATCAACGATGGATGGCGGTTAGCAGTGGAACCCAGGATGCGCGTTTCGTCCTGTTTGAGACTCGTCAGCTGAATATATCTACACCTCGAAGTTGATATACACTCCGCGACTCAAACCCAGTACCGTTCACTTTAAATGCCATTGCGTTATCCATTTAGCGGACGGTACTGGGCCCGAGTCCCGAAGTGTACATTAACTCTGAGATGCGGGAATATCCGGCTGACGAGGTTCAAATATGACGAAACGCGCGTCTCTCATTCCACTACCAGCCACCATCAATGCTTGTGAATCAAGGCAATATCGAGGCAATCTGTAAAGGATACACATATGCCAACAATAGATTGATCAATCTCAGTCCTAAACATCGATGGGAAGAGTCAAACAAACAATACACAATGGATTGATTAATATATTTGCATCTAGATTGCACAATGATTCTTTTTCAATATGTGTGATTCTCAGAAATGATTGCCATCAAATGTCTTGAAAATTTGAATACATACTGAAAGCCGTTTATCATTCGTTAAAAAAGATCTTTTTTGTATGTCTTTAGTTTTTCGTTTCTTTGGGATTACGGATAAACTAGAAACACAGATTCATGTTGTCAGAAAATCTCGGATCTAGACTTGGTGTTAGTTAGCGCTTATCAGCAAAGTTTAACTGTAACCATGAGGTAACGCATATATTTTGGCGAAATTCACACTTTCAGGAGCTCTTAAAGTTTAATTTGAACAGTAACTGATGCCCAGTGGTTGTGATTCACGGCATCCTGTCAACTATCCCTAATCAACTAACATTTCAACATAGGACATAAGATGTCGAGTCCTTTAAACTAGTAGTCACATTACGAATAAATCAGTAAATTCCTACTAACACTATGGTGTTAGACACACATAACACCGAAAGCTCCTCACTGATTTATTAAATGTACGAACTTATATTAGCTTTCATGTATTAATTCATGATGTACCTAAATTTCTTACAAATTTAAAGCACTAAGTTGTTTACACTAATCATCGTTACAGTTTTGACGGCTTGAATATATCTTGATAGTCTAGCGTAAAGTAAATGCTTTGTAAACAATTGTGGTGAATTTAGGACTTTTGGAGACTACTGAATTTTATATCGTGTCAAGCGTTCATTTGAAGGCCCTGCTTGAGATCCGTAGTGGATCGTGATAGTTCACTACTCATGAGTCTTAGAGTAGGACGAAATAGCTGTCAAACTAAGGTCATCACGTAACACATACTAAATAATTTTGAACTGAAAATCCGATATAATTTCAGTGCTACTACTTCAATCGTAAACTCCATTCATGTTGTACAGGCTAGATCTGCGATATACCTGTAACATTTAAACCTGAACCAATCACGTTCATCACGTTTGCTTGATAGTCTCTTTACCCTTTTTCACCATCAAAGTCTATCCTGAATACTCAGGAAATGTTTGAATAAAATAAGTCTCTGTATATTACCAGTATCAACAACATACGTTCTAGCTTTTCAGAAAATTGCAAACTGACCGAAAGATAGGTATGAACAAAATTAAACTTATACACAACAGTATAAATTCACAGCTTTAAAATGACTATGGAAATACCTTGGAACCCATAAACTGTACTGAATTATGCTGGTAGAGTTTCTTTATTGATAATTAATATGTAAATGACGCCTCGTAAAAACGTTATATTTAGACTTAGATGAATAATTTGCTCAGTAACTTTTAAAAAAGTAACTGTGTAATTTTTAAAATGAAGTCATTTGTCATTAATGACTGATTTCAGATAAGTAATAACTAAAAGCTATGGAGAGCCCTTAACACCTATTTCCTTCTGGTATTTTATTTCGCATCAGTGCTGAAATAAGATGTCTTGAGGGATCAAGACAAAGACTATTAAGTTGTCACAGTCCACGGCACCCAATTCAGGTACAAATGCTAATTATAATCTTCAGAAGTGACTAAGACGTTGTAATTGACAAACGTGAATAAACATGCACGCAAATTACTGGTATTCAAACACTAATCCTTAAAAGTAAATCATGGATTTGTTTGCTGAGGCCTTTCTTAAGTGTATAATTGACTTATTTCAATAACGTGCCCGTTTTTAGTTTCTAGCCTACCGTTTGACCTTGGACTAACTTTCGAGCTGCCTAGCTTTGCACAAACATATGATATGTATAGAATATTTCAGTCTACCAAGATCTAGATGAAGCACTATATAATTGGACCACTGAATTGGAATCCAGTGGTTCTCACCTCTAGCTTCATGCACTTTACGACATAGCTTAACCATTCTTAGTTATATCGGAGAAATCTGTTACACTCCCCAACATGATTAACCTCAACTAATCACGAATTTTTATCAGGACTTCGAGAAACAATTGTTCAATACTTCCTGTTTTTCAATAGTTTAGCATGAAAAATTACGTCTTTCTTAACCAAAATGCCCCAAATATAATGTGATTTCACTTACTTATTACTAAAGCCATTGATGTGAATAATTTTCATTTGTTTTAATAGTGTAGATTTTCCTGATTCTCCAGTACCTAAAATAGTATAACAAGCAATCACTTAACAGAACATTATTAAAGCATGAAACTTCAGTGAACTTTGAACAAACAAAATTATTTATTACAAAATAGTTAGTACCTGGTTATTAGTAGAATCCGAGACTCGATTGTATTTGCTATGATTGAATGTAACTGCATCTCAATGTTAATGTTTACAATAATACTGTAACTTGGTACTATTCCGTTTGAATAGGATAAAATCTACGTTCTAGATTCCATTGCTGGCTATTTACAGATATTTAATAAATAAAAGTGATCTACTGAAATACAGAAGAAGGATTGCGTCTAAAGTGTTAGGAAAAGAGGGTTGAGTGACAATCAAAAAGTTGGAGCAACAGAATATGATGTATCGTAATTGTCCATCTAACGAGTATAAGAAAAGGGACCAATAAATTAAAAAGATGGAGATGATGATAACAAATAGTTAAAATTTTAAAAAAAAAACACTAAAAGAAAGTAATAAATAATTAGTTTATTGAGTATGGAAAAATACAAGTGTTTGAACTACGTTATAACGACAGATTGGACGTGTGGCTCTAACACACAGAGTTTACAGTTGAAATAATAAATTGCAAACGCCTTCGTAGAGTATAAGTTATTGATTTATACTTTCCTTTAAACCCAATCATCCAACTATGTAGAAGAGTGTTTCTGGCAGGACAGCAAAACCAATATTAACGAGATGTTTCATGGTTGATTTATTGATTACTTTACATTCTTCATTTAAACGCCAGTCACGGTAGTGCTCCAAGATGATTGTAGAGAGAGTTCCTAAACTACTTATTTCGGTTACTTTGATAAGAACATTCTGACTGAACAAGAAAGAACAAAGCTAGCTCAACCCAGATTTGTATAGTTTATCTGTCGTTTTGTTGGATGGCGTTGGTCTGATTTGCAAATGATGTAATACTATTGTCTCTAACAACACTTGGATTAAACTATTACTACCCTACATTTCAAATCAATTTAAAGGATACATGAATATTGGGTAAAATAGGAAAGAAATTGGTTTTATACATCTTTTGTTCAGTTTACTAGCACACTTCACAATAGCGAACTTCCACGTTACACAAAATGGCTAAACATTTGGAAGTTATAATATTTTCTAAAATAAGATATGAATCTTATGTGGCTAAGTGGATATTGAGGTGATCTTTGGAGCTAAAAGTACTGTGTTCCAATCTCCGGTTTAACACCGACTCTGGAATGCATGTACTTCCAGATAACGAGTTTTAAATGAAACGATATGAGCGTCTTGTATTCTATCGCTTGCTACATTCTATTTGTTCTACATAAAATTGTATCGTATTGGCTATAGATACAGGGAATTCACATATGATGCACATGTCCCAACCAAGAATGATCAAATTTCAATCAATATTTCAACAATTGAGAAACCTAAACCACTTAAAATGATTATATGAATCCTACAAATTTGTTACTTGATTATTTGAATTAAAACAGAGAGGAAGACTCAATGAAAAAACATAAGGTTTGTTAGAAACTGTATAAGATTGATATTTTTATTGGGTATCATATATTGAAAAAAGACCAGTATGATAATCAATTCATAATCCTTAATCATTTTCTAGCCAGTAATGTAATGAATCAACTTTTATAAATGACTGACTTCAGATTGAAAAATAAGTTTATTTGATGAATATCAAAAGGCTTTTTTTGACTGAGATCATGAAAAGATTGATGTCAGACCACCACTGAAAATCTGGAAGCATAGGACGGCCGTTTCGTTCTATTGTATGACTCTTCAGCAGTGCACATCCACGATCCCGCTTGCAGGATTCGAACCGGATTGGTTGACGTTAGACAATAACACAGTTGGATGCTGAATCAGTGTTCTAGAGGTTAAGCGTTCGCGCACGAGACTGAAGGCCATGGGTTCGAATCACGTGAGCGGGATCGTGAGTTGGTACTGCTGAGGAGTCCTGCATTAGGACGAACCGGCCGTTCAGCTCTTTCAGGTTTTCAATGGTGGTCTAACATCAATCTATTCATGATCTCATTCAAAAACCTAATAATTTCCACAACCGTATACTACGAATATCAAAACAACCTCAAATTTATATGTACAGTTCTTAGTTATTTATCCATAAGTTTATCACAAAACAACAATCACATTCTTTAATCACTGTGGTTACAATTAATTAGAATACAATGACAAATAAAACCCATTTCAAAAACAAACAAAAAATAGGTAACAATCATTTTGTGCAAACAATTAGGTCAACTACATAACTAAATCAGGACTTACTACTCTGATAAAATTTTTCTCATGACACATTTTTTCGACATTTTTTATTCAATAAAAATTGTATAACAACAATACAAATTGTTTTAGTAACTATGATATTAGAAAAGATTAACTTAAGATGTAGTGGTGGTGGTGATGGTGTGTGTGTGTGTGCATGTGTATGTGTGTATGTTTAATGCAGTCCGATGAAGTTATTATATAATGTTAAACATTTAATATCATTATATTATGGCATATCTAGATCACCATATAATTTGTGTATATTATACATGTGTTGTTATTTCTATTTTCGAAGGATAACATATAACCGGACATTTATAATGAATATGAATCTATCTTAAAAACATTGAAAAATACATTTGATCAGGTCACTTATTATTATTATTCAAAAAGATGAATATGAAATTTGTAACGATGTTATGCATATGAACTATTACATAGAATACATTTAAGCTCATCTTTCATTCAGGTCATTCAAATATGAATTAAAATTAAGATAAAGAAAAAGATATAGAGATAAATCAAACAAGTACCAAGGTGATGATTTGGAAGTTGTTTGTTTTTTTTTTGGGGGGGGGGTTGCGGGGAAACATTCAAAAAGAAATGTATGTAAAACGAGTAGAATATTAGTTAAGATGTTTAAAATAATGACAAGAATATTTCTTTTTCCGTTAGATAATAAAAACAATGGTGTTGAGCGTATCAGTTAGTATAGGGTTGTGGAAATTATTAGGTTTTCGAATGAGATCATGAATAGATTGATGTTAGACCACGATCGAAAACCTGGAAGAGCTGGACGGCTGTTTCGTTCTATTGTGGGACTCCTCAGCAGTACCAACTCACGATCCCGCTCACGTGATTCGAACCCATGGCCTTCAGTCTCATGCGCGAACGCTTAACCTCTAGAACACTGATTCGGCATCCAACTGTGTTATTGTCTAACGTCAACCAATCCGATTCGAATCCTGCGAGCGGGATCGTGGATGCGCATTGCTGAGGAGTCATACAATGGAACGAAACGGCCGTCCTATGCTTCCAGGTTTTCAATGATGGTCTAATATTAATCAGTTCATGATATTAAACGTATCAAACTCTCCATTCTCTGTGTCGATAGTAAATAACTCACCAAACAACATTAACCCCAATTCTTTTGTAGCCCTCGAATATCTGACTCCTGATAGATCGTACGATTGACTTTTATTGAAATATACATGTCGTCAATCCTTGTATAAAATTATAGACTTAAATGGCTTCCAATGAGTAACAGAATTAAATAAGTTAAATACGAGAATGGATTCTTCAATACGTATAATTTGTACACTTATTGATCTGGACAGTAGAAGAACGGAGCGAAAAGAAGAGAGCAAAATGAAATAACGCCCAGTGGAGAAGTCGTATAAGCCAACTCGATTTAACCAGGCATGGATCGATATTTATAGTCAGATAAAAATAAGTTACAGACATATGATGAGTAAGATAATAAGTGCACACACATACCTCTTACATAAAAACGGTGAAGATTGATAAGCGAATAAATAATAAGGTCAAAATGTGACTCATGAAAGATGGATAAATTGTCTTGTCCGGAAGCTAGAATAAGCAATGTGGACTTAATATAGCAACCGACACTATAATTTCTAAATCCTCAATCCATGATGTTAAATCCCCTGAATCTAAACCTAAACCCAAACCGGGAATAACGTGAGAACTTTGATAAAAACTGTTTTCATTTTTATAAAGGTTAGAGAAATTGTGTACTTGAAAGCCATTTAGATGAATTTATATATCATTGTTTTTTTCGATTTACAGACTGAAAACTCAATAGAAGACATAAATGAATTCATTAATTATGCGAAATCTTGACAACCTTTTTTTGATTTAATAGTTGAATTCATGAGTCAGTTGAAGCTACATCACCATGGAAAACCTGGAAACACTGGATGGCCGTTTCGTACTATTGTGGGACTCTTCAGCGGTGTTCACCCACCAACTCGATCGCGGTATTCAAACCCAGAACCTGTCGGTCTAGCGTGTGAATGCCTGCCCTCTAGACCACAAAACTACTTCTGATAATAATCTTTTTGTGATTAACTAACAAGAGGCTTAAATGCATCAAGATTATCTTAAGAATATTTAAATCTTATCCCTACGGTATTTTCTCATCACGATATTAACATAATAAGTTAAAACAAAACTGGTAATTTCCTTGTTAGGAAACTTTTTGGATGGAAGAACAATGAAAATTGAATAGAATAATTTATGTTTCAAAAAAGTATTTGTTTTGGATGAAATTCCTGATGTATTGGACGAATCTCCTTGAATCTAGGTCGTCAATTATTGGCTACTATAAGGAGGAAGTATATCTGTCATTGAGTAAAATTATGCTATTTCTGAGGCTAAACATCTTAATAACACAACATAAAACATCAGTGTTAAGCCTTTTAAAACTTATATTCATAACAAAACAGATTAATAATAGTAAATATGCTTCAGTTTATTATAACTGCTGACTATTAGTATGACCACTTACACTTCAGCTTTGTATCAAGTTACTTATATAAATCAATTTATAAAAATGAAAATATTGATGATCATCCACAAACAGAATAATACGTTAATTGGTATCATTTGATATATATTAGTGTTCTAAGGTCCAGACAAACATTTGAATGAGTTCAATGGGTTATTAACCGTTCAATTGTAGTTCCAAAACAAAAAAATTCATTTTTTAAAAGAATTATAAAATGTTTCCATCTTGGTCAGTCAGTCAGTAACAACGTAGAACTTCGTTCGTATGTACATCAGTTCAAGTTGTCATACCACATTAGTACAGAGATACAATTGTCGATTTAAATCCCATAATGGTAGAGGTAGTAAAAGTATAAGAAGTAATCGGAAAGATTAGGGTTCGAAGATGTTATTCAAGGAGTATAATCTGGGGAAATAAATTTGGAAAGAAAAAAAAGGAGACATGAAGAATTCAAAAGATCAGAATTTGGGAGAATACAAGGAGTGGACGCACCTGCTCAAATGAAAATGATTTCGAGCCATGTCATTCAAGGTATCTAACTATCGGTGCTAACGTCTAGCGGATCACAACTAGGTAGTCTACATCTACTAAAATGGCTCAGTCCATTTGTCAGTGACTTCATGGATTTGGCCTGGCCCCCCGCTAGCTTTTTTCCAACCTACTCCTACACCATAAAACATCTTAGATGGAATAATAATTCGACTTAAGAATAATTTACATTGTTAAGGTGAACTATACTATTCAATAAGATGTATTATGCAGTCTTCAATGAGGTTAGTAGTAACTTATAAGGTACTTCACATCTCAGTTGAAATTTACTAGAGTTAGATATGAGTCACAATGTTTTTCATCACATTTTCTGTAACGTTATTGTGAAAGGTTTCTTGTTTTGATGGACTTTTGTTCTCTGAGCTGGATGGTTTCATCGTGGAGCCTCAGATAGAAGTTTGTGCTGATGATATCGTTCAGACGAACGATGAAAGCTCCACAACCAAAGCATCCAGCTCAGAGAACAAAACGCCATCAAAATCATCCACCTGAGCTACAAATCTTCTCCAACATCTCAAGATTTCTCGTTCTAAACAGTCAAATGTGTCAGTGTAGATTTATTTACAGTTTTGATAAAAACATCATATCCCATGTTAAAGGTTAATCTTCTTGTAGTTTCACGGGGTGTCTTATTTTAGATGTTAGAAAAAATCAATTTGCGTTAACTACCATTTGATAACTTCCGTTTCATTGAAAGTCCAGAAATGGTTACCTTTTGGCATTCATGGCTATTAGGAATTTTCAGAAAACCTATGAGAAAGCATCTTAATCTCCGTTCTTTGTAAATATTTTCTTCGTAATTTCATTAGATTAGTCAATTTAGCACGTTGTCATTAATCATCTCAATATATTTGGTCTTAATAGGATTTGAAATTTCGAGTCAACGGGAGAAAAGTCTATTTTTCTAATTACTTAAACGTAGCTTATATTAAGCAACGAATTAAAACACGGACAATTTCAGTTGAATAGTTCTTTTGCTTTATAAGTAAACACGTTGTTATGTATCTGTTTAGAAATGTCAATAAAGTAAGAGATATGCGCCAAATAAATCATTCGATTTATGTGAGGGATGGGATTACTACCTGGGTGCCCAAACCGAAGCAGGTGATATTCTTAGGGGGTCACACCCCAAGCTTTTGACCCAAGGTCCAATCCACAAAGCAGTGGAACAACGTCAGGTGATTCAGTCCCATGTTAACCGGTGACCAACATTTGGTTCACACACAAGCTGTTTCCTTAGGATACTAGAGCTCTTGTACACCAATGGTTTGGAGTCAGGGTTTTCCAACTCTCCCAGGTGGATCCTCCTTATCCACTAACCAGGTTAAAGCGCGAACATTCGCTTTTTCATCCTCTCACTTTCGTAAACAACAGTAATGCCGCAAGAAGGCAGTGAATAGGATTTCCCTGGAATTGGGTGTATGCACGTGGCCACTTGAGAACATTTCGAGAGGGAATGCTGACTCTCTCCACTCTTGGCTGTCCCAGGATATTTGGGAGCAATAAAATAACTGTTGTAATTTTACAGACATTTTTTGATGGTTACTTAGAACAAATAGTCTATGTTTTATCAAATAGTTGGTAGTATTAGAAGAGTTAGTTACTTATTGTTGTTGTTTAATAATAAAATAGTATTTTTAATCCAACTAGTACCCATAAGTATTTTGAGATTTAAGTTAATTTATAATAATAACAAGACAGATCAATGTTTTAACCATTTATTTACTTTTGATTGAAGTTTATAGATTAGAGAGATAGAGAGACCAACTTTAACAACATGTCGAACTGAGGGTTATCCAGTTTCTTAACGAGTTCGTTACTTTTAGACCAAGATATTTAAAATAGAACAGTTCATATTCCCAACACTAAAAACCTTATTCTACATTGACCGATATTGTTTGCAAATAAAAATTAGTAACTAACAATATCAATATTCTTTAATAGTTTATTCAAACAGACAAATTTCTTTCTTTCTATAATTAATGCTTTGCTTTACAAATGTCATATTATGGTGTGTGCTACTTATATTGATATAAGTAGTATATGAAGCGAGTCAGGAATGTAATGTCTGGCAGCAGAAAATGGGGAAGATCAGGAAAGGAAGAGTGGGAATAGAAAGCAATTAGTATTGAAATGCAAGAACAACGAAGTTCGGGACAATTACTGAACATTTTGCAAATTAAGTATTATAGTATGGTTTTTCTATTTTACCCAGTAGCTCTACACTTTCGTTTTAAGCCCGTGTTCTGTTCACTACGATATCATTGGTGTTTACATGATGGTTCCAAATCGTAATTCAATAGTCAATATTTATCAGTAAGAAATCATACGAAAGATTTCAAAACGTGTTACTTCCCCCTTCCATCAGGTCTCTTTTAAGACATTGAAACTTCTCAAGAAAACTGAACATTAGAGACGATATTAGTGTAATATATCTTCAAATGTCGATCCGGTTCATAACTTAGATTGTTTAGCAAGTGAGTTGATTCCACGAATGCTGTAATAGTACTTTCAGCTTTATATTTATTGTTACATCTCATAAGAACATTATCCACTACATGTATTCTTTACCATTTTGAATAGCCAACTAAACATAACTATCTTAAATTAATAACTTCAAACTTAACTGTTTAGTTCTGTATGGTCACATACTGTGAATGTGACATCTACATGAAATGAGTTCAAATTGTATTCGATTAACAAATTTAAAATAATTTTTATAAAAAACATACATACTACTAAAGTGTCATTAAACACCTACCCAGTAACAGTAGCTTTATACAATTTACTTCCATCTTTTTATATATTGATATTTGTCTATCTATCTTTTGTGATATTTTGTCAACTTTTTTTCTGGCTTCTTTTTGACTATCTTGTTCTGAATCACCTTTAAAACACATAGAACAAGTGAAATTCATGAAGATGAAGAATTCACTATCATATTATATCCATTGAACATGATCCTTTCTAGTTTAAAACATGACATATTATGATGTAACTTCCAAAGACTGATGATCATATGTTCCATATTTCTGATATCATAATTTTTTTTGGAACAAACTCTATTTAATACTTAAATGAAATTCAGTAAATTCCCCCCCACCTCCTCCCAAAAATATACTATAGAGTATAACTCCAAATCATAATTATTGTGCCGATATGGTTATTCACAACATGTATCATTATCCATTTCTAAACAGTTAATATTGGATCTAACCAATAAGAAGAGAGAGTGTAATTCTTCTTCAACTGATTGGGTTAATTAATATTAGTACAATATAATTGATATACACATATATTGACATGAACTAATCATGTATATAAATATAAATACATTTACATGTATGAATAGGCACATTTATTTAATATCAGCTGTTTCAATTGAACTTAAACTGTACAATAAGGTGTTTTAATTTATTTTTGTTTCTGAAGGCGGTTTTTCATATGTTAAAATGATGCATTTAATTTAAAATAATGATTTGTTTGCTTTTTGAGCCTTGGTTAATATCAACCAATCAAATGTCTGTGTTGTGACCAATGAAATTCAAGGAAAATGTTTCGATTTCACCATTCAATATAATTTAGAATAATCTATAACATTAGATGGTGGTTGGAGGTAGTCTACAGGAAACCCTGGACCCGGGTTTCGTGCTACTTGGCACTCGTCAGCAAGGTGTACCTGTAATCTTGAGGGAACTGGTGCTCCCTGGCGGATTCGATTTCGTGTCACCCAGCTTCACAGTCAGAGACGTTACTACTGGTCGATAGCATTCGATCTGCACTAATAAGGACTAGACACGCATGAAATTGATCGCAACCCAATGATCAATCAATTATGAATGTATAATATTAACGAGTTAATTCAAGACATTTAGTTGAATGAATAAATTTGATAAATACGGCATAGAATTCATTTGGCATTGTTCATTTGAATCTTCCCATTGATGTTTAGGACTACATTTGATCAGCTTCTTAATGGCATATGTGCATACTGTGTATTGCCTTGATGTAGTCTTAATTCACAAACATCATTTGCAAAGATGGATGGCGGTTAGCAATGGAATCCAGGATTCGCGTTTCGTCCTATTTGGGAATCGTCATCTGGATGTACCTGCATCTCAGAGTTCACTCTGGGACTCGAACTTAGTGCCGTTCGCTTCAAACGCCATCACGTTTGATCACTGATCACTGATGACTGATCAATTGTAGTCCTAAACATCAATCGGAAGATTCAAACGAACAATACTAAGTGAATTTAAGCTTCACCCAACACAGAATCAGGACTCAGTAGTTAATAGGAAAAAGTGATGGTGTTTGGAGCGAACGGTACTAAGTTCGAGTAACGGAGCGAACATCAACTCTAGGATGCAGATATATCCAGTTAACAAGTCCCAAGTAGGACGAAACACGCATCCTGTTTCCCACTGCTAACCACCATCCATCTTTGCTTATAATGCTAGTGATTTAAGGTAATATCGAGGCAATCCGTACAGGATGCAAATATTCCAATAAGAGACTGATCAATTACATTCCTAAACAACAATGTGAAAATACAAACAAACAGTACTAGGTAAATTTAACAGTAGAATATGTTTATACCTTATCGTTTGAGGATGTTAGTTACTTCGCTGAATAATTAAAAAAAACCATTTAATGTAAAAATAAGCACTGAATAACATTGAGTACACTTTAGTTTTTATTTTGAAATATCTAGACGAATTATTTACTGTGTTCTGTGGAGACAGTTTCATAATTTGATTTTTGTGACATTATGAACTAACAACAAATGTATAACTATTTAATATACCAAAAGAAACTGCTTGGATGATGTCAGTTGTAAGATTACAGATATAATACATTCAGTTGTACTATGTCTACCTTAAATTTCACTGTTTCGGGAATTATTAGTTGATAAGTCAGAGTGAATACTTCGAATTATCATATAGATATAGATAACAATTGTCTTTACAATATGAAATAAACTAAAACAATGTTTTCATAAATATTTTCATTCTTTCCTGTTTATCTATCCTTTTGTTAGTGTCAGGTCTTTTTGGAGCTAATGTTTATTAGCACCACAATTAATGTCGGGCGCGTTGATGAGAACCGAGGTTTAATAAGGTTTAATAAGAGATCGTTGGTAAACAATGAGGTCACATGAAGATCTATTATGGCCTCCTATGAAACTACGGACAAAGACGCTTTTCAGTTTCACCATGCCATGTCAACTTCAGTACAGATTGTTCAGCTCCGTTGATGATTCACTGACTTAGAGAGATCAGAATAACCAATCTGATAGATTTTAGCCAATAAAATGGTGTTTAGTACAAGGTCAAACGCTTTGGTAAAGTCAGGGAATAGTCCACGTGCAGGCAGTTTCTGATCTTGATTCTCTGTACAACTGTCCTATGTTGACAAGGCGTTTATGTAATGTGACTTCTCTTTTCCGAACTCATGATGTGGTTTGTAAAATAATTTATGGACATTTTGTCGTACACCAAGCTTTCAAACGTAATCAAGAGTCCTAGAGGCAGTAACACCAGTCTACAATAGTTTTAATGCTTTATGTTTCCTCTGCTGAAAATCACAGAGAGGATCAGTAATTTCCTTTTGGAACTGCTTAGAGATTTACAAGCGTCAGGACAGGTCACTTATTACAGTATAAACGAATTAAGCTCATATTTTTAAAATGGCACGGTATATTTCATTGCAGCCTGTCCAATTTTTGGATGTAGGTTATTTTGTGCAGTATTCCCCACTATTATGGTTGTCGATTAATCGTTTTAACATTCACAGCCTTATAAGTGATTAATTTGTTTGTCACAATGTGTGTTAAATACTTCAGCAGTTTCGAGGTTAGTGATAGTCACGCCTAGGAACCTTATAAGTGAAATAACCCTGTTTTATTTATTTTCTTTAAGAAATAAATTGGTACATGTAGTTAATGTTTTGCTGTTCGCGAAGACCTTCTATCTTTCTATAACCTAAGTGCACACCTATTTCTTAATGTCATGTATAAATCATGATGGCAGTCTCTCCATGAGGTCCGACATCTGTTTCTGGTACTTAATACAGTCATAGCCATTTTGTATTCCTCCACCGATAGACGTCTTTCCCATTACGTGATATGGGAAGGCCTTTCCTCTTGTTTTGTTGTCGCTCATTAGTGATAATGAATATGGAGTGTGGCCTTTGTTGTCACATGACGTACACATTTTGCGTCATGTAACCACTACTGTACACGTTATCTAAAATGCTTCTCTGAGTTCTATATCGAGTTTTTCAAGGACTTCTGGCTGAACATACAAATTCTTCACTTGTGAAATCCCTCCTTCCTGAGTTATGACATTGACTAGGTGTTCTCATATTCTTGGTGTAGGAACTGGTCAGAATGTTAGTACTGTGTATGGTACACAATGAACGAAAACAACAGAAGTAGTAGTGTATCGTACTTATGTCGACAGATATAAGTATTATGTAACACTAATCAGTAGTGCAGTGCTTGGTAGCAGAAGGTCGAGAAGACTGAATCGAAGAAAACAGGGATGTAAGTAGACAGTTATTGTAATAACAACAAGAATGAAGGAACGATGAAGTTTGTAAGAAACAGCTAATGGAAGATGTGCAAATGAAGTATTATATGTGTGGTTTTCATAATTTGCAAAAATACTCTGTAATTTCGAACTGAGAAAACGGTTTACCCCACTTGAGTGTACGTCCATTACAGTGTGGGGGAGTTCAGAAAGGATAAGGAAGTATACAAAATAAAGACAAGAGAAGACAAGAGAATCCGTAATGAACAACAGTGTAACCTTAAAATTGCAACTTTATCTTTGACTGTCTTAATTAGTAGCTTTGCTTGCTTCTGGTAGCTATTTTACTAGTGTTATATTTGTAGTTGACTGCGTTTGTAATTGTCCTATTTACAGCTACAAAAAAAGCAATTGATCTAAACAACAGTGATATTTCCTGTATTAATTTTCGTAAAGAAATAAAAGTAATGGGTTAATGTGATAATTAGAAGTATTTTAATGGTTGTACAAACTGTGGATCCCATAAATAACACAACTTAAGCCACGAAGAACGATATGCACACGAACGAACGTATTGTATTTGGAATTCAAAATCAAATACAAAGGAATCATTAGTTCATACAAACACCAAATCTGCCACAGTTTAAATTGGAGTATAAGGTTGTATAATCAACTGTACGTCTTCTACTTATATTCGTTCTATGTCTGTCCGACAGTGTTTTGGATACAGACTCTCCATTATCTAGAAAGTACTCATTAGTATCAAAATTAGCGACAAAAATTAAAATAGACTCACCTGGCTAATAGAATTGTATTTGATCAGCATGTCAGTTATATATACTTAAGATATAAATATCTAGAATTCGCACCATAGATTGCCCGGCATTCTTCACCACAATCATCGCGGCTAGTCGAAGACCGTTTGCACGATAATACGTAACTTCTGAAGACTCCAAACACCTCATATTCAAACGAAGAATTCTTACTTTTAATAGTTTTGATGGAGCGTCTTTCGTCACAGAATGGTTAACATTTCTGTATTGCAGTAGAAATGTGTTTACTCCCCTCTCTAGTCCGTTAAATGTTGAAGCAGCAATAGAATCAATAGCAATTTTCAATGTCCCGACAAAATGTCTGCCTGACCATTAAAACAAGGGTGCCTGGGAGCAGTGAATAGACGTCTGCACCCTATAACATTCAACCAGGTAGTAGGCATCTGCAGCAAAATGAGAGCCACAATCAGTCACTAACAGCATGGGAACTCCTTTTCGACTAAGCACTTTTTCTTAATGCTTGGGTTGCTAAGTTAAAATTTGGTGAAGTTGTGAAAAGAAATTTAGGCCACTTTGAAAAAAAATCAATCACTTTAGGAGCATAGTATTTGCTGAGAAATGGGCCACATTAGACTGTGTAACGTAAAGAGAACGATGAAAATCCCTCTACAGCTTTTTGTTGGACACTACTGTCATTTATTTGTTTCTTCTCCCTGTCGTGTATTTTAACCTTTGTTCAGATCTCGTTTAACCACGCCCTTTGTTCTTCAGTCTTCCCCGTCTGAGCCTTTATTATGTGATCTTGGATAAAGACTTATCTTTCGTTACCTAATTCTATATTGCATGTTGCCGGACTATTGTCAGTAAGGTGTTTGACTAATCTCAAGGTCACGGCGTGGTTCAGTGTGTGGTTGTTAACCTTTTGACTGTCTGCTTGGGAGGATTGCTGGAATCCCTGCAGATAGATATTTGATCCCATCTTGTTGGGAATATTTTTATTGATTCTCAGGTATCGAACCCTTTGGTATTAAGTGTTTCTTTTACTGTTTAGCGCGCTACTTTGAGTCAGAAAAACCTTTGACTGTACAGCACAAGCTGTACTGTTTGAGGTATTTTGTATTTTTGTTATAATTTGTTCTATTTCCTAAATTAGAGCCGTTTGAATTGATCACGCAATTTGTGTTTTGATATAATTTATTACGAGTATCTTGAAAACGCTTGGTACGCGAAACAGAAGAACGTAGTCTGGCCTTTTCAATTAAATTTTGGTTCGTCAGTCCTGCTTTCAAACCGAATACTGTCGGTTCGGTCGTTACAGTCTACGTGAATTCTCTGCCAGGCTTCAGACAATACTGGTCATGAAGTCCACTTCGTAGACTGACTTTTCCAATTGTGACATTTTCCACACCCTTTTGCAATATGACATATCTGCATTTATCTCCGATCACCAATATATGGGCCTAGCCAATGACTTCATCTTTTCAACACCTAAATGTCCACCATGTAGATCACCATTTACGCAATGAAGGAGGAATAACGACGTTTAGGCGCAGATTACCATCAGGAGTAACGGATAACTCATCGTGCCTTGAAAAATAGACAGGAAATCTACGTTTCAGATTAGCATTCCAAACTTTCCGTATAGCATTGAGCACGTATCGTAAATATCGACGGGTTTCTCTAATGAGATCTGGACGTTTCACCGGTAAAGGCCGCACTAACAGACAGTCTGAATTATTAACAGGTCTATCTTGTAGTGATTGTCGATATGTGTAATCAACATGTTGGATTTTACGGCATTTCTGTGGTGAATCGTTTAGTCGTAGGCACTCAGTGCAATACTTCATCGTTGAACAATAGCGACTGAGGAACATATTAAGATTTTTCAGGCTGGTAAATGAACTGTAAAGCTTCATGGTCCGTAACAATAGTGAACTTCTTTCCGAATAAATATTCATGAAGTCTTTTCACAGCCCAAAACGCAGCTAATGCTGCTCGATGAGTTTGTGAATAACCTTGTTCAGTAAGTTCACATGAAACACAGATTGTAGATCTACTGTCCTGCTCAGAAACTTCACCAATATCCACAGGCTATGCATCAGTAATAAGCAGAGGATGTACACTATGTGAGTATATTTGAACAACAGAATTACTTCGAAGAAACGTTACTACAGTTCGTGTGCATGATTCTTGTTCCTCACTACATTTAAATGGATTCGATGTCAAGATTTGGAATAAAAAATTAGCACAAGAGGAATTGTGAATAAAACAGGGATAGTCTTAAAGAGCGCTCGCTGGTGGACGCATTCCTGTGAAATGTCTCGGGGTGGTGCATTTTTCAAAGCAGCTAATCGCTTCATATCTGGTTTGAAATCGTTACCATCGACTAGGTGTCCAAGATATTTGAAAGTAGATATACAAAATGGATGCTTACTAGGATTCACTGTAGTACTTTTCTCAATTAAACGATATTATAAAGCAATTTGTTCCCGATCATGGTCTGCTTTACAAAACCATGAAAAATAAGATCATATTGATAAGCCTCAACGCCTATATGATCACTGATTACCTTATTCATCTTTTTCTATAATATGGCTGGGGAACAACCTAGACCAAATAGAAGGGAGCTGTATTTGAACAGACCAAATTGGAGGGTTAATTGTTTTCAAAATAAATGAAGATCGATCGAAAGTGATTTGAAGATAAGCATCTTTCAAGTCAACCTTCGAGAACACTTTAGAGCCATGAGGTTGATTTAGTATATCCTCATCCACCACCGTGGTTCATATCTTCTTCAGCAAACGGGAGTTCCGTGTTAATCTATGGCTACCACACATTCTAGGGTTCTTGCCATCCGACTTCAATGGCGTAACAATAGAAGTACCCCATGCTGAAGACTGAATAGATTCAATTATACCCTTCGAACACAAATCGTCTAATGCCTTATTTACTGCTTCTCGAGGACCATAAAGAATTATTCCTTTTTTAAGAAGGACTGGATCACCATTAACTCGAATTTTTATTACTTCCACTACACTTTGCACACCCAGCTATCAAGTCTTTAAGTAAAGAGCCACATTTTTGTGAACTAGTAAAGACAACTCCATTTTAAGTCTTTTAAATTTTTTTAAACTAATTATTGGCAGTCGTGTTTCGCTAACTAAAAAAATTACAAAGTATATATAAAGAATTGTCACCTCTTATTGGCAATTCGCAACATCCTCGTATGGGCAGCCTGTGTCCAGTAATACCCAATATTGATACTTCAGTGGTTCGTACCACAACGTTAGGATCTAAAGATTTCAAGTTCTTAAATGAAATATTGGATTCTATACTGTCTAAGTTCACAACAAAGTCATAAAATGATCCAATATGAGCATTATCTTTCAAAATGGTGGAAAGAGATAAATGACCATTTGCAACAGCCGAATTAATGGGATCTATATTACAAGATTTAGTACTACTGGAAACAAAATGAACAGTAGTTTAGCATACTGACTGAATATGTCCTATCTTACCACATTTCAAACAGTTAGCATTACGAAATGCACATGAATTACGAGAATGAAATTTGTCACAGGATAAACGTTGACCGAACGTGCCTCTTGGTGATTTGCTTTGTGATTCCTTGTTTGAATTATATATTCACGAGCAACAAAGTCACTATTAAATGAATGCGAGTCTGATCGATCCTGAGATTCATCATGAAGACTAAGCAAGGAATTAGAAAGTTTCATCGGCTGAATATCAGGTTGATTCACTGCTCCGTAGTTCATACATTCAATTCTAGCATCTTGAAAGGAACAATCCTGCATTTTTAACAGCCATCTTTCAAGGCCCGGTATGTTAATTCCCTCAATTAATCGATCCCTCAGCTGCACATAAAGCTGATCAAAATATCATTTGGCAGCTTATCTTTGCAACTCACGGATGAATTCTCTAAACTTCTGGTCATTGTGATGAGTAGTCTTGTGAAATTTCGCCCTCTCACAAAATCCAAAATTGGTACAATTTACATGATTTAATAACAGTCCCTTAAGATTAACATACGGAAGTGAAAAAAGCTTTTCAGGGGATTCCAAAGTTTTTGATAAACTGCGGGCTTCCCTTTTGATGAGAGTCAGGAAATGTGCCAAAATTTTATCACCATTCACATCTTTCTTGGTCATGCTCTAGATTTAAAACCTTCCCAAGTAATCCTCAAAAGCTTTGAAAGTTGAATGAATGTTCAACTGTCCTACCGCAGAATCCATCGCAACGCCAATGCGATAATTAGAAGTATTTGAATTATTGTGCAAATTAAGAACTACAGGAATAGCGGAATTTAACCAAGAACTATATGAGGACAAATGATAAAACTCAAATTTTAAAATAATATGTCATATTGTGTATACAATAACAGTTTAAGAATCTATTACTTTTACAGGATATGTATAAGGAGGTGTGCAAATTCGGTGTCCTGACAATGTGTTATAGTGTTGCTGACACGTGTGGCCAGTGAAAACTTGACATTTTTGGCCACTGGACTTAGAGAAAAAAAGTTGACCAGCTGCCTAATGTGCGGCCTTCCTTCTACTATTTATTTCTTTTTCGGGCTCGTTGAGTGCAAACTTCTTGCAGTTGTTTAGGATGAATGATTCTCCAGCCTTCATGTAATCCTCCTTATTAGGTTATGAGACATGTATTTGGTGAATCGTGATACCAAACTGTACTTAACATATCGATCAAGTAATATATTTGTCGGTAGCGCTCTTCTGACTACAAAGAATCACACTTTATTACGACAAGTATCCAAAACTAAATAGTTTAGATTGTAGCGGTAAATAAATCCCCAAAATAAATAGCACTAAGTTTTCGACATTGGATGCTGACCATATGTTTTAGTGGACTCATCTAGCTGAAGGCGCTCGGTCAGGCATCCGCACCAGATCACGTGTGGTAACGCCGTGCTCAACATCAACCGCAATCGCTAGCCAGATTAGATCAGAGAATTCCGATATATTGGTCATCGCCAAATATACTCTTCCGATCTCCTCGACTCTGTCTTTTGATTTCTCTTGGTGGGAACGAAATATTTAGAAGGTGTTACTGGTAGAAGCGTTGTCAAACACTGAATACCTGTGACATCATCATTGGTGAGACCGTCGTGATCTGGTACACCTTATTGCAACTGTGAGTCTGTTCCTTTTTGGGATTTTTATATATCATTGCCTTATTTTTTATTTTTTTAAACATTGTGATTTTTTTTCGTTTTTTCTTGGATATATATATATTTTTCCCCTCGTTCATTATCGTACTTCATATTTCATCATGACTGAACAGACACCTAAAGTACTCAAGCTTAAGACCTTGTCCCCACCTTCGTTTCAACTGATGCCTTTCTGGCCCGACAACATCGAAGCCTGGTTTTGCTACGCAGAAGCCGACTTTCCGAGCACGGCGTGATCGACACACGTGCACAATTCCTCGCAGTAGTCAAGGCACTACCGCGCGAATTCAACAGGTACGTAACACCTAGTATGTTTACTAGTGATGTTTCCGATCCTTACGAAATCTTAAAACGCTCGATTCTTAAACGAGGAGACCTAACCGATCGACAAAGGTTAGATCAACTCTTCAACAATATCGACCTGCAACACGGTTCTGCGACAGACATGTTGCAACGGATGAGAGAGGTTATAGGCCCAAGAACTTTCGACGAAGGTCTATTCAAACAACTCTTCTTGTCAAAACTTCCCCAACAGGTGCAAGCAGTTCTGGTCTCGTTCCAGAACAACGCCTTAGACGAGCTAGCTGCATCTGCCGACCGCATTCTAGAAATTACGAAACCTTCTACTACCGAGGTATTTTCAGTCAAAGAAAAGCCTCACACGACTCAGAATGATATAACCGACTTATGTCACACACTCACGCGTTATCTTAGTCTTCGTACCGACCGTAAGAGATCGCGCACACCACGTAGAAGCATTTCTCGTAAGCGATCTGTCTCTAGACCACGAGAGACAGATAACCCCGACTGGTGCTGGTATCATAACCAGTATGGAAAGTTTTCCAGAAATTGCAGAAAACCCTGCAATTTTCCCAACACGAAACCGACTGATTCGAAAAACAATTCGGGAAACTTCCAAGCCGGCACGCGTTAACGGCAACCGTAGCCGGCGAACAAAGCCGTCTGTTATTCGTCACAGATGTGACAACGAGAGTTCGCTACCTCGTCGACACTGGCGCAGAAGTTAGCGTTCTCCCAGCAAATCCTAACGACCGACTTCACGAATCGACTCTAAACTTACAGGCGGCAAACGGAAAACCGATCGCTACGTATGGCAAAAGGTACGTTTACCTTAACGTGGGTTTACGCAAACCCATCCACTGGATTTTCGTCGTTGCAGATGTTTCTATGCCAATCATTGGTATGGACCTTCTACAACACCACAATCTGATCATCGACACTCGCAAACGGAGGCTAGTAGACGGAAACACTAATTTGTCCGTTTGCGTAACTTCTTTTACTGGTTGCAGAGTATCCCCAGTCACAGTTAAGCATATGATAGACCCACTCTATCAACCACTACTCGATAAGTACCCTGGGATACAACAAACGCAACCGAAACTACCGTGTGTAACCAGCAATGTTACACATCACATCACGACTACAGGACCACCTGTATTTTCTAAAGCACGACGACTAGCTCCTGAAAAGCTAAGGTTAGCGAAAAACGAATTCGATCACATGATGGACTTAGGAATCATACGACCGTCAAGTAGCCCATATGCATCTCCGTTGCACATGGTCCCTAAAAAGGACAGCAACGATTGGCGTCCAACTGGTGACTATCGGCGATTGAACGCGAAAACCATTCCCGATCGTTACCCGTTGCCTCACATTCACGATTTGACAGCTACCTTGAAAGGTACAACTGTCTTTTCGAAAATCGACTTGGTTAAAGCGTATAACCAAATCCCTATGGCTACTGACGACATACCGAAAACGGCTATCATAACTCCCTTCGGACTCTATGAATTTTTGCGAATGCCTTTCGGTCTAAGGAACGCTGCTCAAACATTCCAAAGATTCATAGACGACGTTTTTCGAGGTCTCAACTTCGTACACGCGTATGTTGACGACTGTCTAATCGCAAGTCCGGACAGAGAAACACATCTCAAGCATCTGGATCTTGTTTTCGAACGATTACAAAAACATGGCATAACTGTAAACGTTCAGAAATGCCAATTCGGAACCGACTCATTAGACTTTCTGGGACACACTATCGATGCTCAAGGTATCCGACCCCTTAGAACCAAAGTGGCGGCCATTCTGGATTACCCAGAACCGACCACCGTCAAGCAATTACGCACGTTTAACGGCCTGGTAAGTTTCTATAGACGTTTCATACCGAAATGCGCATTACTTATGAAACCTCTGACCGACCAACTTCGTGGAAATGCGAAATCCATTAATTTGGACGACACCGCACGAAAAGCATTCTCCACAGTTAAGGAACTGATCGCTAAAGCAACAATGCTCGCACATCAGGACACCGAAGCACCCATTAGCATCGCAGTAGACGCATCCGACTCGGCAATCGGAGGAGTCTTACAACAATGGGTTAACAACTCCTGGCAACCCTTGGCATTTTTCTCTAGAAGGTTGCTAGACACCGAATCGAGGTACAGCACATTCGGTAGGGAACTCCTAGCTATGTATTGTGCTGTACGGCATTTCCAACACTATATCGAAGGCCGTGAATTCACTCTTTTCACGGACCATAAACCGCTCACTTTCTCGTTAAGCTCTCCTTCTGACAAGTACTCTCCCCGTGAGTCTCGACAACTGGACTACATTTCGCAGTTTACTTCAGATATTCAACATATTTCTGGAGCAAACAATGTAGTTGCAGACGCCTTATCTCGCATAACTTCCTTGAACAGTTTCCAAGGAATCGACCTTCTTAAACTCGCCGAGCTTCAAAAAGAAGACACTGATCTTCAGCACGAGTTATCGTCCACAACACTTAAACTACGCATCAAACAGATGGGAACAGGTAAGGAAACCTTACTTTGTGACACATCTACAGGTAGGGATCGCCCAATCGTGCCGAAACATTATCGACGCAATGTCTTCAATACATTGCACAAACTTTCTCATCCAGGTGTTCGTGCAACCATCAAGCTTATAGCAGAACGGTTTTGCTGGCCTGGCATGAATAAAGACGTGAGGGAGTGGGCACGCTCCTGTGTAAGCTGCCAAAAATCTAAGGTTATCAGACACAATAAATGTCCCTTAGGCTCGTTTAAAACTCCCGATGCTCGTTTCGACCATGTTCATCTGGATTTGGTAGGACCTTTACCAGATTCAAATGGATACTCTTACCTCTTAACCTGCGTAGACCGTTTCACTCGATGGCCAGAAGCAGTACCTATCAAGGACATCACTGCTGAAACAGTGGCCCGCACCTTCGTCGAACGATGGGTAGCAAACTTCGGCTGCCCTTCAACCATCACTACAGACCGCGGACGTCAGTTTGAATCTGAACTTTTCCGTCGTCTGACCACACTTTTAGGAATCACTCGCTTCCGAACGACCGCCTACCACCCACAAGCAAACGGGTTGGTAGAACGTTTTCACCGACAACTAAAAGCTTCACTATCAGCTGCAAACGTTTCACAGTGGACCGACGCTCTTCCACTCGTCTTACTAGGTATCCGCAATGCAGTGAAAGCTGACATTGGATACACTGCGGCTCAACTCGTTTATGGAACGACACTTCGACTTCCAGGAGAATTCGTGGATCCTTCGTCCTCTTCAATGAACATGGATCTAACCTCCTACACGAACAGGCTTACAAACGCAATGCGTTCAGTTAAACCTGCTTCCACTCGACCTCAATCAACTGATGTTTTCGTTCAACCTGACTTACGATATAGTACACACGTTTTCGTTCGTCGAGACTCGCATCGACGACCATTCGAATCAGCGTACGAAGGACCTTTCAAAGTTCTTCAACGTGAATCTAAGTACTATATAGTCGATAAGAACGGAACAAACGATAGCATCAGCATCGATCGCTTAAAAGCAGCGTATTTAGAAGGAAATCCTATTCACGTCGACTTTCCTTCGGTACAATCGCACAACACGACTCCTACACTCATAATTCCTCAACCGACAACCAACACTAGCGATGATACTCCGAATGTATCTGAAAATAAACCTAAAACGACGCGTTCTGGAAGAAGAGTAAGATTTCCAGAACATTTAAACGACTACTGCACGTAAAGCACTACTCGACGTTTTATATTATCTCGATCTTTCTTTTTACGATATATAATTTTTTTTAAACAAAACAATTTTAATATGCCTATATGTTTATATTTTTATTTAAAAAAAAACCAAAAAAAAACAAAATTATTTTTTTAACGCTATTACGTGTGCTTGAGTTTATTTTCCATTTTTTCGCCGACATTGTGTTTTTACGCACATACGAGTGTATTTCGACATGCACTTACATATTCTTTTTTCTTTTCCAGGACGGCTGGAAAAGAACGATGCAGTTTACGAGGAGTCGAAATTTTCGTTGTAACTTTTTCTTTTGTTACTATGTTGTACCTCGGTCCCATATAGTAAGGAAAGACGACCAGACGCTGCTACACTTAGTAAGCTATCAGAAGAGTGTTTACCAACGACAAACTCGTTGGGTTTAAACTTCTGGCTGGCCACGTCTTAGGGTCGTCACTGCCCCACTAGGGGGGAGTGATCTGTAGCGGTAAATAAATCCCCAAAATAAATAGCACTAAGTTTTCGACATTGGATGCTGACCATATGTTTTAGTGGACTCATCTAGCTGAAGGCGCTCGGTCAGGCATCCGCACCAGATCACGTGTGGTAACGCCGTGCTCAACATCAACCGCAATCGCTAGCCAGATTAGATCAGAGAATTCCGATATATTGGTCATCGCCAAATATACTCTTCCGATCTCCTCGACTCTGTCTTTTGATTTCTCTTGGTGGGAACGAAATACATTAGAAGGTGTTACTGGTAGAAGCGTTGTCAAATACTGAATACCTGTGACATCATCAAGATCAAATTAACGATCATCCTAATTAGATTAATTGATTACCAGAAAAACCTAGAATATTGCCCATCCGAATGCCTTTCGACTGATGTTTGATGGTGATCATAATTCTTCGCCATCCAGGTTCAGCGCTTATGATATAGCCCATGATTATGTCCACCTGGATGAAATGTATGCATTTATTTCAATCATGGAGAATAGTTCTGGTTGGTTTACAATAGCCTGTCAACCGAATAAGTTTAGCACATATCAAATGTTGACAACGAGTGACAACAGAGGTCAAGAAATGTTTTATACGTAGAATGAGATACTGAAACATGTTTATACCCATATTCAAGATTCTCTTAATTCAAGACTACGATGGAATATCATCAGTACTGTTTTCAGAAGTTCCTCTGATATCATCAAGGTGAAGCTACGTCAAACTACTTTGGTGAAGTTTCTCTTACCTATGACAGTGGAACGTTTGCTCCAGCATCTCAAACCAGATGAACTAGTGGCCCCGATGTTATTCACTCGCAAATCTCAAGAGATTTCGAGGAGACGATTAATTGTCCAAGAGTAGTGCTGTCTATCAGGTCATTGTAGCAGTTTAAACCACCAAGAGCATGGAAATATGACAAATTTAGCCAGGCGAATGAAATCACCGTAAGCATTTGATTAATAACTGTTATGCAGTTGCAATAAGTGACATGTAAGAAGCTGTTCCTGACATTATTTTGTGCTACATGGAAGGAAACGGCCTGTTTTGTAATGTAAACAGTTGACTTAGAAGTGTAAACGAGAAACAAAAGAGAGTCGTGAATTATTGTCAATCTCTACTAGGACGGTTAGTACCAGAACGTCCTATTGATACGATCGATGTGGGACTCTCGTCTTATGACGTCAAGAATCTGGGGGATGAACGCCAGTCATTTGACCTCGTATCTATAACCGTCAGGGGAGAAGTGTAAGAGATCCGTCCAGTATTCGGATTGAGATTAAGATTTGTGTAGTAAGTGCAGAAGGACTACAGCCTATGTTATTCCTTTTCTAGTATGCTTCTGTGAGTGTCCAGTCTTCTCTCGAAAGAGTCAATTGAAGGTGCGGACACCACTGCTTCAGGCAGCAGGTTACAAGTATTGATGACTCGGTGTGAAAACCTGTATGCCACGGGTATTTTGTTCGTTCTTGGCTTTTCTACTCGCCTGCTATGTCCTCTAAGGTGTCCCGATCTAGTGGGAAGAAAGAGAGAGAATAAGTTAGGTCCGAAATCATTTCTCAGTTTTCTGTACATCAAAATTAAATCTCCCTTTAGTCTGCGATAGGACAGAGTAAAGAGGTCCAGTTTTTCAAACAGCTCTTTGTATGATAAACCCCGTAGTTCCGGGATTGCATGGGTAACTGCCCTCTGTACTTTTTCTAGTATGTCTGAGTCACCTTTTAAACATGGGCTTGCAGCCTGAGAGAAGTTCTCTAGCTTAGTTCTCACTTAGGATGTGTATACTGTGGTGAACATGGTAGTGTCTAATTTAGTGAATGTCCTTTTTACAGCCCTGAGGGTTCGAAACCCCTTAGCTGCGACCTCCCACCAATGGGCCGTCGTCTCAAGATCATTACTCACTGTCACCCCTAGATCCTTATGAGAATGGACTACTGGTAATGGCACATCCCTCACGTTGTAACTATTAACGTTTGAATCCCCAAAGTGCACGTAGATACACTTTTTCGCGTTGATAGGCATCAGCCACTCTTTAGACCAGTTTATCATATTATTTAAGTCTGCCTCAAGAGTAAATGCGTCTTTGTCTCCAGTAATTATTCACCAAGTTTTTACATCGTCAGCGTATAATAACATTGGAGACTGTACTATACTCGTAAGATCATTAACGTACATTATAAAAAGTAAAGGACCTAGGACGGAACCTTGGGGTACTCCACTAAGTACTGGTCTCCAGATGGAGCACTTGCAATTTATTCTTACTTTTTGTCTACGACCTACAAGGAAATCCTTAATCCATTTTAAAAGAGGTCCGGCAATACCAAGGCTTTTCAACTTCAACAGCAGTCTATTAATTGGCACCTTGTCAAAGGCCTTACTGAAATCTATGTAGACAACATCGACAGAGTTTCCGTTGTCTAGAGCATTAATCCAGAACTCCCTTGCTATAAGGAGGTTCGTTGTACAGGATAGACCCTTTCTAAAACCATGTTGTGCCATGTTCAGCAAGTTATTGGTTCCTATAAAGGCCGTTATGGTCCGTTTGACTATTCTTTCCAGTAATTAATTACAACACTGATGAGCCTTACGGGTCTGTAATTCGATGGAACTTGTCGTAAACCTGTTTTATGTATGGGAGTGACTATTGGTTCATTCCAGTTCATAGGTAACACATCCTGCTGAAGTGACATATTGAATATCACAGTCAGTGGGGCCGCGATATATTGGGCAATATGTCTCAAGATTTTTAGGTGCAGTTCATCTGATCTTGTTGACTTCTCCATGTTTAGTGTGCTAAGAACCTTAAGCACATCGTTTTGGTCGAAGTCCACGGTGAGCAGCTGGTCTGCTGACACTGTATTTGGGTCTGGTTCTTTCTCTAGAGGAGGTTCCTGAGTGAAAACTGCCCCAAAATAGTCAGCTATAGCCTCTGCTTTTTCCTGATCTTCCTCTATCATTTCAGATTCACTTCCTACTTCAATTAGGTTGGGAATCCAATGATGCATCCTTGTTATGTAGTTTATGTACGAGAATATTCTCTTGGGCTGCTTGAGTGCAGATTGTGCCAGCTGCATTTCATATTTTCTTTGAGCTTCATCCTGCACCATCCTTAAAGCCTTGGATATTCCAAAGGGACATAAGGTTGCGATTTCTAGAAGCTCATACCTTCAATGGACCTATCTTTAACCATCAGTCGCACATTCGCGACGCAACTTTCATGAAGCGCGCCAACTGTAGTACTGCTTAAAACCATCTACATTCATATCTTATAAATTATCAACCCAGCTATGTAATTTACTACAATGGATATTGTATCATTTGTATCAATTTGATCTTGCCTGTAAACTGGCATGCCTCATGTAACAAACTGTTATTTGAGAATAAATCATTATTATTATTATTTTGTTATACACTCGTTTCTCATCGATCTGTAGCTTTCCATCGTACCTGCTGTGCCAAGGCGGATGGCAACATCCCAGCATTTCTTCTTTTGTCTTAGTAAACGTCGAATATCCCGCCCATCCAGGGTTGATCGTGCTTCTTTTTCTTTGGGACAGTCCAGGGTATGTATGGTTGAGTTACCCGATTGTATAACTGCCTGAATAGAGTCCATGCCTCTTGTACTGATGCCTTTGAGTCAATTTCCCAGCTCTCATCCGATGCTGCTGAGTTAATTGCCCACATATCTGCCTTCCATATGTTAGGACGGGCCGACGCAACTGTTTGACAGGCAATCTCAGCCATGAATAAGATGACTGCATGCTCATTTCTCCCAAGTGGTGGGAGAGAAGCCATTTGGCCAACGTCATCACCGTGTGTGAAGACTAGATCTAAAACAGAAGAAGAGTTTCTTAAGTCATATCGTGTAGGATTTCTAATGTGTTGGAATAAAGCTAATCCAATTCAGGCTTCTGACAGTTTGTAATCGAACGACGTTGTGGATGACCCAGTTTATATATGGTGCATTAAATTCGCCTACTACAAGATTTTTACCGTTGTTACACCAGGACTTAAGTTTACTTAGGAGAAAATCATCTACTACATATTCTGGACTGCGATATACTACAACTACTTCAATATCTTGCCGTCGGCATTTCAACTTACATCTCACCAGTTCACATGTCCCTGGAACATGTGCTACTGTCTCAGCTAACCTTATGGTTAGGGTACTTTTCGTGTACAGAATAACCCCGCCCCACCTTCGGTTTAATCTATCAGCCCTACTGGCTATGAAACCAGTCAATTGGATCTCACTATCTAATATTTCTGACGTTAACCAAGTTTCCGAGACAGCAATAACGTCCGGTTTTTCTTTATCCACCAATGACTTGAGCTCCGCCACTTTATTTAGTAGGCTGCGAGCATTTGTGTAGCACACTTTTAAGTCTGTGGAGAGCTTTCCCTTGCCACCCAGAGTGGCTTGAGGATCGTTTTGCTCCTAACTTTTACAATTCGAAAACCCTTAAGAACGAGGTTTCTTTCACCGTTTTGGCGACGCTCATTTATTTCCGCTTCTGCAGCTCGTCTTTTAATACGATCAGCTAGGCTGAGATCCTCACGGACATATATTCCGGATCCAATCAGTGTACGTGAATTACATAGAATCAGGTTACTTTCTTCCACTGTGTTGAATGTAACATTTAGGAGGCGGTTTTTCGGAGGACTTTCGGAATCCACCTTTTTCCCTATTCTATAAAGCTTACAAATACTGACTCCTGAAACTGTATCTGGGAGTAGTTTACTCAATGATGTCTTAATATGATTGAGATCGTGTTCAAATCTCGCCTTTGGTTCTTTATCTGAAGATCCTCTTATCTTATGAAAAATGACTGATCTGTCAGAGAGGTCTGTCTTTTCACGCGGTGAGGATTTTTCTTCTGATAACATCCCTTCCAATGCCATGCTGACCAGCCGCGTTTTGCCTACAGCCTTTTTCTTCCCATTTTTTTCTTCTTACCGAAGTCCATTTGCCGCCACTCAGAACAGCCACACCTGGAAAATGTGGAACGGTGACAGTTTTATCCGGATCTTCTATTCCGACCAGACGTGTATGACTGCCGATGTCAATATCAAGCGACACTTCATTCCTCGTTAATGTCAACGGAGATTTCACGTTCCCGTCAACCGCAGTCAGGTGTTTAATGGGTCCAGTAGCAGCACTTACTACACTGACACATTCTTCATCGTCAGTGCTCCTGTTATCAGTGCTTCCGCCATCAGTTTTCTTGCAGGCCAAATCCAATAGGCTCATAGCCTCCGGTATTAGTGCCTTTTTATCCGTACAGCAGAACATACACAGCAAATGCCAGTTAGGCGTCCAGCATCTTTTGTAAGCCGTCGGACTTAATCGTGTACACATTTTGTTATACCACTTTTTACAATCGTCACACTACATTCCCTCCTCAACGGAGAACAAACAATTTGGGTGCCCACATTTAGGAGTCTTACCGACCATTGTAATTCGATTTAAAAGATTTAAAAACACAAAATGCTCACAATGTGAATACAAGTGTTAGTCAAGGAGTAAAAAAAGGTACTGAAGACAAAATTTAGCAAAAAATTTCGAACTTTAACCAAATTACTTTTAGTTAAAGTAGACTAAGAATGCTTTTTAGTGCAATAAGTACCCAAAGCAAGTATAGTCACGACAAGTACATAATCACTATACTATCCAAGTTCCTGATGTATCTAAGTCTGTTCGAATTCTGGTCAGCATATGAATTCGACAGCGTAATCTCAATGATATATTCGCAAACATAGGTTATTTTGTTTAGAAATACATTTCCTATTGTTCAGTTAACTCAATTATGTAGGTCATGTTGAGGAAAAATTTACAGTTTTTCGCGGGGGATATAAGTCTACGTAAGCGTGTTTGTTGTTCGAAGTGTCGAATTCGTCTTTAATCATTGTGGTCTAAATAACAATATTTGTTCTCTAGGAACACACTGTAGCCTTAACTACGTGAATGTCTGGATAACTGAGTTATAAGAAAGCTATTTATCTATTTGTAACAGCCCAAAGAAAACCTAATACTGACCCACCAATTAGGCAAGAGAAATCTTTTCAGGGACGGATCATTAGTTGAACCTGATTTTCATTGTACTTACAAAATATTTTGCTCATCATCGAAGCCTTCATAGACTTATTCTTAAGATTCACTTATTTGTATGTAGTTATATTCGTTATCCATGAAAATAGGACTTATACGTTTATAATGAATATATATTCAGGATATAAACTTTTTGTTGAGAAAAGTCTACTCTTTAGGTGGTCAGCTATTCACTATTTGTCTCCAAGTCTCCCATCTGTCGATTTTATTTGTCCTATTATGGAATGAACCTGTCATAATTTGTAAGTTTTGGTTCTGAATTCACTTTTAAGGATGTCTCATTCGTAATTTGTAAAAAAGCTTCATGCCTCGGGAGACTTCAGCTATGACTGAACTATCTGTCAAGTGGCGGGTTTGTATACTGCTATATATTTTATACTGCACGGTGACAAAAGCTACTAGGTGAATTTTGTTTTGACAAAAAAACTTGAGCTGTTAAATTAGCATACAAATATTATGATGAAAACCATCCTTCTGTATTGAACTGATCCGAATCTATCTCCATTTCAGTTTGAGTAATTTTCTGTCCTTAAACGGCGAGACTATAACTTATGGACGAACCCATCAGGTGTAAGATAACAGGTCTCGAATTTTGGCGCGAAATTCACCTATCCATTTGGCTAAATAGAATTTTAGCATTATAGCTGATGTCAGTTAGTGATGAAAACCCTAGATGTAATTCCTAACCCCAACCATCAACTGTAAATCACACAGGTTTATAACTTTCATTTGGTCCTAGCTGTTAGGTGAAAACTCTCAAGGTCACTCAAAGGTTGTCCATAAATTATGGTCTCACCCTTTAAACACTACTAAAATTTTAAGTGTTATTGGTTGAATATAACCAGCTATTAAACAGTGTGAATGACTGCCAGCACTCATTTAAACCTACTGCTATTAAATCTATAATAACCTTGTCGTCTGACAAAGCCGTTGCTTGTAGACGGTGGGTATGATTCAGTAACTGTAATCCCTGTTGTACTGTGTTATGTATGGCACAGTTACCTTTCCTGTGGTGGTTCAGATAAATACCTGCACTTCAGTATAGTTACGGGTTTTTGTCAGCCTTTATTTTTACAGTATATACAGCTTTGAGGAAATCTATTTTATGATCTGTTTTTAAAAACTGGAAAAAAGATCTTCTAATGTTCCTTCATATGGAACATACTTTCCCGAGCATAAATCGACACAAACGTCAGTGAAACCTTGCAAAACGTACTTATATTAGCAAAGTTTTTCTTTTTGTACTATATTTTTTATAAATTATGTGTATATCTATATACAGATCGAACACATATAAACAAGATGACTTATTCCATTCATGTGTTTTGGTTTTCATTGTGTTAAATCTGTTTTATGTAAAAATATGGAGCGACCTAATCACATGACTACTCTGTGATATTTTCGGCATTTTCATAAAAATATATCGACTTACAGTATCCAAAATCTCAATAATTAATGCCTGTTCCTAGACTTAAAAATAATCCATTGAAGTAAAAAAAATTATTATAATGATAGTATTATCACTTTAGTCATTTTTATTATTAATATCGTCATGGTACATTTATCTGAGGTATAATTTAAACATTATAATTACTACTGTTATTCCGTATGAATTTCTCTCTAGTTTTTCCTTTTCAAGCACGCACCTCTTACAGCTGTTCCCAGTCACTTAGGCACGATATTACGGTTTAATCTTTATTGGGTATATTTAAACCCACACGAATTATTGTAATGTTTCTACACATTTTTATTCGATTGTTAAGAGGTAGATACAATGTGTTTATTTTGTGATTATTTTATCAACCTAGAAAAGCTCTATCGGCCAAAAACCCAGTAGTTATTAATCGATCATATTTAATATTAACTTGGGATAAAAATAAAATGATCATTTCATATATGATGTTTCGCATGAAATTTCAATCAAGTTCTCATTCATGTGTCAGTGGCAACAACCATTTCTTGGTTTTAGAAGTCTTAATCACAACAGTCTTTTACTCTGATAATTTCATCTTTTTGTGCTAATAAGTTGTGGAAATTTGAACCTATCTATTTGTGTGTTAGGTTCTACGTTACGTATGATTGATTGGCTGATTACAATGCACTCGAGAATTGAACTGTCATAAGAAATTACTGTTAAATACAGATAACAGTTGTCTTTATAATGTGAAACTAATTGGAATCATGTCACAAATTTTTAAATCTCTAGTTGCACATAAGTTCACCACTGAATTTAAGGGATCATCAACTGTTGTTTGTGAAACTTGTTACTTCTTATTGTCAGGTAGTACCTAGCTTTTGGTTTTAGTTAAATAAAAACGACCAAACGCGGGAAACCGTGTAAACATGTTTTATGATGTTTGTTCAGTCATGTTATCAGTAACTCATTTCAAAATGTAGATTCATGCAATTGGCTTCTAGAGACTTTAAATTTAGGGGTCTGTGATACTTCCTAGTCGTTTTAATCAAAGTAGATGGAGGGGAGGTTGAATGAAAGACTTAGTGACTGAAAGTCAAATGTTTTAACTACTGAGCCCCCGTTCAATTTTAGCATACAGTTAATAAATAACAACATGTCGTTTTGGTCCTAGCTTGTTAATAATGTGAGTGTGCGAGTATTGATTTAGTTAATCTGTGTAATTCTATCTTCTTGGATGTTGATATTATAAATTTCCTCTGACTATATGGTCATTCTGAATTCCTAAAGTTCTTCTTTTACATTAAATCGTCATAACAATAGGACGTGAAATTTAGTCTTCAAGAAAACAGTAATGCTTTCCTGGTACTTTTTCCCTATCTCATCATTTCAGTAACAAGTCTGCTCCCAGTTTCATTGTGCATTGAATACAAAATCTCTTCTATTTTGAATTAATAACAATTTGAACTGCAAAATTAGTGTGGATTGTCTGACTTTTGTCTTAAAGATTTCTATCTTCCTTGCAATAATAAGTATCTTTAATTTCAAGCAAATATGAATAGCAAGTTTTTTTAAACGTTTTAAGAATTTATACATTGAATCCCAACCAATAGTGATCAAATTTCATTCAAAATATCAACTACAGGATAATTCAAGCTACTACAAATCAAATGAATGGGATTTTAGTTATTAAATTGTGAAAAAAATCAAAATTATTCATTTTAGAATATGAACTATCGATTTAAATCTGTAAATGTTAATAATCGGGTGTCCGATTCGAAATCAAATTCTTGTTGTGCTAGTGTAACGATTCACTTCTCTCGTCAGTTTCTATTCAGTCAACAAGAATAGGATTTTATTTTAGGTATCTTTTAGGTAGATATTTATATTTTTGCAATTGTTTCTGTGTGCTTTATTCAAAGATAACTTTGTAAGATTGAAAAGTCAGTTACCTCAGCTTAGTCAACTACAAATGTAACTTAATCATTTGTTCAGTCAATTAGTGAATGTAATTAGAATTTATAGATAATTGATTATTTCATAAGCTGTCAAAAATTGGTAGCTTTTGACAGTATTGACACTGTTATTATATTAACTGACTTTACTGTATATATTTGAAGCCAATTGTCAGAATTTATGATGCTAACTAGTTTTCTCTCTTGTAGTCAATTTTGGTAATTTTCTTTTTACAGTTTAACTTGAACGTTTTTTTCCATAGCGGACAGCTAATTTAATTTACCGTTGTTTAGTATCAAAAGTTCTAACTATTTTCTGGTTATGTGAAGAGTCTATCGATTTCGTAACCGAAATCAAATAATCCAAAGATCATCAACCTTCTCTTTCTAAGATACTGACGTGTATCATAATGTTCAAACCCTGGTACTCTTGCTGATTGTATACATTTTATAGTTGTAGTGTTAAAGTGACTCAATATTGATTATCAATGTGATGATTTAAACAAAAGGCTCTATAGTCAGATTTTGTAATGATCAATTACAGAAGATAATAAGATAAATGGTAACTGTAAGAAACCAATGAGTTCAACAACAACAACTATGAAATCTATAATCACTGTACTGCATTGGTTATTTGATCTTTTTTTAAACAATTCAGTTCACATGTTTTTTCTTTGTTTATTTCTCGAAAGTTCAACTGTTATATTTATAGATTTCTTTCTTTTTTTAGATGAACTGAACTTGTAATTACTATTATAGTTTGTGTTATTGAAGAATGTGTGATGAGGTAAATACATTCTCAATTAGATAAAATCTATTAAACATATATTTGGAATTTTTATTATGAATAAGAATTTCAGATGAGTTTTGGTAATTTAAGATTATTTTACATAATATATTATCTCCATATTATTTAATAAATTCAGTCAGATGTTAAAATGAAATCTAGACATATCCATCAACTCTGAGATGCAGATTAATCCAGCTGATGAGTCCTGAATAGGACGAGACGCGCATCCTGCTAACCACCATCCATCTTTGTTTATCATGCTAGTGGTTTAAGGTAATATAAAGGCAATCCGTACAGGATGCACATATGCCAATAAGAGAGAGAGAGAGAGACTGATCAAATGCAGTCCTAAACATCAATAGGAAGATTCAAACAAATCATAGAAAATGAATTTAACTATACAAGTGTTTGCATTTTAATGGTCAGTGATACGATATTATCTAAAATCAAAACAAAAGCTCAGCTTCTAAAAAGTTTCACAATTCAATGGAACGAAACTTGACTTTTGTTCTAGATTCCAATCGTTAACGTATCATAGGTATTTGTTATCTTATTTAAGTGTCACACATTGTCGATCGTAATATCTACTCCTATAAGCCTATCTATTTGTAAATTTGAATCAATTAGGCATTGAAAGAGAATCCTTGACCTACAGAACTGAAACATTTTTATTTTACTTACATACCATTTCGAATGATTACTAAGTTTAAGTATTTAGGAAGTCAGCCATGCAAATAATGATTGATATGTACACTCCTTTTTAATGTTGGCTATTGTAAAATAAAGTTTTTCATAATGCCTAAAGTGTACTCAATTTTGGATGGATGAAAAAATCTAATATCTTACTACTCATCTTACTATTTATCTGTCGTAAAGCAAAAATTAAATGACTCTTAGAGTGATAGCAGTTACAAAGCTTTACTGTCTTAACTTCATAGTTAGTTAACATTCCACTAAGTATTTACACTCTACGACTAAGCAGTCTGCGCGTCCCTCTCTTCCTTCTATTTCTAGAGATATTCTTCACCCTGATGATTTTATGACAGAAAATGTCATATGATTTTAGTTTGCAGTTACCATAGTAGTTTCTTGTTTTTTTTTTCGCTACATAACTTGATTATTAATTGAGTGTAGTGTAGTGTTTAAACTAACATTTACCAATATCAAGAAAAAAAATTCAATTCCGATAATTATATGTTAGATCGTCAAAAAAGTTGACCCTATCACTTTTAGTTTACACGACAGTGTTTCTGTTCATTACGTATAAGTAATTTCCTTAATTTATCTTATCACTCTGAAGCCAGTATTAAAAACGTAAATACTTACGCACTTATGTACAGTTAATCAACCATGTTCTAATTTCCCATGTTCACTTTTATCATAAAATATCATTTTGGGATTTGTCGGTTTAGGTTTGTGGAGATTATTAGGTTATGGATTGATATCATGACCCGATTGATGTTAGACCACCATTGAAAACCTAGAAGCACTGGACGGCCGTTTCGTCCCGTCGTGGGACTCCTCAACAGGGCGCATCCACGATCCCTCTCGCGGGATTTGAACCCAGAACCTTCAGTCTCCCACGAGAACGCCTAACCTCTAGAACACTGATTCGGCATCCAACGGTGTTAATGTCTAACCTCAAGCAGTCCACGAGATTGCGCGATCATCTTCCATTGTACTGAAGTAGATACCTGTCTCTACCCGATACGGATTAGCTCTGCTTTGGGATTTAACTATTTATTTTGTATTTAAATTTGAATACATTTATGTTAATACTTTGGAGTTCATCAAATATCTTTATAAAACAACTCTTGTTTGAGATTAAAAATGTACTCAAATCTAAGTGTAATTTCTTTAATCTTCAGTAATATGCCAGTCATTTGATTTCATTGTGAACAATTACATTTTTGGTTACGTACGTACTCAATATTTGCGTGCATATACTTGATTTTTGTGCTCTAATTGTATACGTGACCTTATATATAATATATGTATACTGATCAATAGTGCATACATATAAATTGTACTTTGTGTCATTTTATAATTATTTGCTTTATTATCATTGTATTGTACACCGTTCGACTTCAAAAAATGAATGAATGTACTAGTGTTGAGAAAAAATATACTTCACTTAAACAACATGAAATCCTAAAATGTTTAATCTCATAGGTCACTCACATGTATCATTTAATTTCTTGTCATACTCAGTCTGAAATTAGAACATTGAGCATAGACGTAGAAAGTATTGGAAATAAATTACAAAAGTATGCGAAAACCGATAAATATCCACTTTACCACTCAAATAGGTCAATGATTGCCGATCTTTCGAGCAATTCACAATCGGCCTGTTTTCTGATTTCCTCACGAGTTAGATTATCATAGAAAAACGTTAGAATTCGATCATATTTCATCATCTTATCACCATTTATGTCATTCCACCATACTTTACACTGATCAGGAACATAAGTTGATACATATTCATTCAAGTCAGTTGATGTCGTCTGTTACTGCTATTGATTTATTTTCCCGAATTAAACTACCAATCTTATGTCAATATTCTTGTTTTTATCAATGACTGTGTATTGGAGCGCGGTAGTGAAGCTTGCCGATCTATCCTTTCTCCTTGATGTGTATGAGAATATCTTGGTGAAATCATTAATTGCATTTGGTGAATGTTGGTGATGATGGTACCATAGACACTAGAAAAAATAAAATTAAGAAAAACAACTAACTAGTCATTCAGTGCTGTATGTTCCAACCATGCACTAAGTAATACCCTAAACTTCAGATCTTATAAACAGTTAAAACTATTTTATTCTGAGATCATTAAGCTTCTCTGTTGTTACTTCATGTTGAGCAGCTTCTTGTTCCTTTTTTAAACACGTTCCGTAAATACCATCTATTTCTGTTCTGGATGAGTTACTTTTCAATTCTCTTTTTCCAAATGATCCTTTTTCTGCCTTTTATGTCTTCACAATTATGTTATGATTTCATTTCATACACTGGTGAATTTCTTAATGGCTTATTGTAATAAATTTTTCTTTATATGCTAGGAGTAACTTTAGAACAAATAAATATCCATGTACATTGACACCATCATTGTAAAATGATTGGTAGTTGGTATGCGTGTTGGCGCTACGATGACATTCTTGTGTAATGAGTATTGTCTACTAAAAAAGTGTATTTGTGCACAAATAACGTATAGACTTAAGGTCATAATGAAATCAATAACTCAATAATATTTGTGATCACAATTAATGAATAGTTTTACGTACTGACTTAGTACCATGGACCTGTAACAAGACGTGAAATGTCGTATTGCAGTGAACGAGCACTTGGTGGGAAGAACCCATTTATTGTTTAGTGTAAGATTACAGAGTGTTTTTATAAAATATGGAAAGTCATACGTTAAATACATCATTTGCACATCTTCCATCAGTTGTTACTTATAAACTTCATCGTTCCTTCATCTCTGTTGTTATTTCAGTCACTCTGTTTACATTCCCGTTCTTTTCATTTCAATCTTCTCGCAAGCGTTCCACTTCCGACTGTTGCTACATAATACTTATACCTGTCAACATAAGTAGCATACACCACAGTATCTTACTGTCCAAGCCAAATTTACTCCATATATATTCCACGATGCACATCCTGGTAAATCTCACTGACGATTTTCCAACAGGATGGAATACGCCTCCTGGGTTCCTCTACTTCCCATAATTCATCTATTGATAAACACTTTCGACGAAGTGGCTAAATTTTGATATTTCTCACATGATGCAAATATGTCAGCATAGACTGATCAAATTTAGTTCTGAATATCAACAGCGGGATGATTCAAATCTTTATTAGTGATGATGTATGATTAGAAAGCTCATCTGTGAACACTGCAGTTTTAATTACACACAGAGTTTATGTTCTTAAATACAATCTTCATTACCAGCTAACATCAAATAAAAGGCTATCAAAAGTCATCAAGATCTTTATTAGACAAGCTATTGTGACTAACATAGAAATCACAAAGAAGACGAATAAGTGTGTTCACATTTAGATTGAAACTTTAATCTATACAGATATCTAATTTTTATCCCATCCGTAATCTGAGTGATTATACCAATTTATGGTTAGAGACTAAATGATGTGGCTGATAATAAGTTGCAGTGAACATTGTATATTTCATAAGTTCAAGCTTATATATTTCTTGTTTTTGTGTTTTCACTACTTCATTACCTCCTCTTCTTTGTTTTTTCACATACTGACTTTATTTTTGTTGTGTTAGTATGAGTGAGTAGTGGCAAACTTAAACGATGCTCATTCACTTAGTTCTCTGACAGGCTGAACGAGTGCAGATATATCATGTGCATGTGTTCACAGGCCACATTAAGATCAAACATGGGGTGAGAAATTAATAATGTGGCATGGTATTGGATGAAGTTGATCAGGGACCTAGTCAAGGTTTCAGTTTACATGTCGTTCTGTATGTCGGAAAGATAATCGTATATATATATATATATATATATATATATATATATATATATATATATATATATATATATACCTATGATTCGCATACATTATAATTCGATTTGGCTATTAAGCTTTTTTACTCATTTAACAATTCTCTCAATTTCATAGTTGGGTTTCGTATACCTTATGAAGTGTATTTCTAAACTGGATTAGACTGCAGAACATAACAGTCTCACGTTGCTTATGCATGTTTGTCTGTTGTTACACTTCAAAGTATGCTTCATTTTTGAATGTTTAAATTATTTCATTCTGTCGTTTTAATGTTGTTTAGGTTGATTCAAGTAGGATGAATACAGTCAGAGTGATTACAGTTAGATCAGCTTCAACTTCATCCCAACAAGATACTCGTAAGTCTATCTCTATATGCGTAATAATAATCATACAAATTAAAAAAAACCCATTTAAATCTGTACAAATGGATAAAGTTTAAAGTTAGTTAACCGTAAGAATAATTTTTATTGTGATATCAATATTGTGGCAACAAAAGCCAGTCAACTGGTCCAGTGTCCTACTTTATCAGTGGTTGTCTAAGTTAAGTTAGTCCTTGATGTAAAGTGCATAATTTAGAACTGAAAATAACAGTATCTAATAGTTCGACATCATTATTGTTGCAGACGTCGTAAAATACATAAGATATTGACTTATTTGCTTCAAGTACTGAATTTATTCTGACATGTCTTTTAAATAGTGTTTCTAGTTACCGTCGTTGTCAGCAGATCTCAGACAATAATATTATCTTACACTTAAGAATACCTTATTTTTACAAATGTAATTCATGCTGTGTTTCTAGTGAGTTTTATGATTATGTCTTATCTAAATTGTTTGTCCTAACTTACTCTACGTTACGTAGAGCCTGGCACAGATTTGCATGGCCTATTGGTACGACTAAATGAACATAACAAGATTATCAAGAGAGGTCGAAATGATGTAGTAGTAATGATAGTGATGAAGACGGAACATGAATGAATATTGGAGTTTAATATAAAGAGGATGATAAAGAATGAAGGCTTCTGTGTCATTGTGAATGGTTCTAAGTTGTCACCTAAAGTTTCCAACGACTGATCACGGTTATGACACGCACCCTAACCAGGTAATCTGCTTGTAAATAACGTAGCTTAGACAACTAGTCAATGACTTCATGGATTAATATCATGTCTTGGTTCTGCTGCTCTTAACTTTCTTCCAACTTGCTTCTGCACCAGCAAACATACCCGGTAGAGGTAAACGGTAATTGGGCATGGGTTACACATATCCTAAATGTCTCAGTCGATGCAGATTCTTGGCCTCATGAATCGGTTAGAAACTCGAGATGTGCTTCTAAGACATACATAATTAAAAAGCTACATCCCAAACTTGCACTTCTTTTAATACTCACTACCCCAAGTCAATAAAATATTTGTCAACACCCCTATTGTAATAATCCAAATGTAAAAGATAATTCTCCTGGTGTTAGTTGGTATATTTTTTTCTCTCTAAAAACTATCATCTCTTTGATAGTTGAAATTATGAGTCAATTGAAGCTAGACCACCATGGAAAACCTGGAAGCACTGGACGGTCGTTTCGTCCTGGGACTCCTCAGGAGTGCGCATCCATGGTCCCTCCCTCCGTGAGATTCGAACCAGGACCTATCAGTCTCGCGCACGAGCGCTTAACCATTAGACTACTCATGTTTTCAACGATTGAAATTTCTAAAATCTCCACAAAACTCCTTCTGATATCAGCTTTTTACTTTATTATTTCTTTCTAAAAAATCTCACATTTTATATTTCTGTTTTGTTTGTTGCAAATATTCATGTTTATTATCTTATACATTGGTACACATGAATAAATATATGCTGTCTACTTGTTCACCGATCATAACATTCATTTATTGTATTCCTATCAACTGGTCCTTTTCAATTCAATTTGTTGTTCAGCCTCAGTAAGTGTATATTCACAATATATATAATAATAATTATTATTATTATTTTGTAATCAAATGAATAAGTTATAGTTCTTCTTTGTATGTCCTATTAATATTTGCAAAAACGAAGCTAACTACAGATGGTTTTCAAATTTGGTAGAATGTTTTTTTTGTCATTGATCTATTATGTACAAAATAGGACAGAGGTCAAACTTGTGACCCTCTGTGATAGTTGGATGTGAATTAACCTAATGACTAAATCATATTTTAGTAAAAGTTTGATAAGACAATACAAGTTTGTCTATCAGGAGTGTTTGGTAAATATATTATGTAAACATTAGTAATAATATTCTGGTACACGTAAATTCATATGTTTGAAATGGTTTTGTAATGTGATAAATTAATATCTATAAAGCAAGTTGTTTGCTTGAGTTACTAGTACTTCTCTTCATATTAATCATGAGGTTTACTGATTCCCTTCAATTCATATCGTGATTTTAATTCAAGAGATAATATAATATGTAGGTTGTGTTCGTCACAAATTGATCTCAGTTGGGATAACATTAAAAGCTAGGTAGCAGTAGGATTTATTGTCCAAGTCCGAAACTCTTCAGTTTACACCCGTGACCCCACTAGAAGTCGAACTCAAAACCTTCAAACTGCTCGGTGAATGCTTAGGCATTAGGACCACTGGATCGGCTTTCAGTAGTACATTTCTAACTTTAATTAGTTCACGATACATTGAGACGATCATACAGTGGTATCGGTGACAACTGTTTCATTCCCGATATTTTTGACTTCCTCCAGCCACGACTTTTCAGTAAAGTTAAAAGAAAACCTTGGAGTACGTTCATGGTGAGTTGACTATTTAAGTATGGTTGAAGGGATTTTGTGGAAATTAGTTTAATTTGTTGATTATTGTATTATCCTCGATTTTCTCAATATTTGTTAGGGTACTTAATTCGAACCCCAAAGTGCTTCTGTGATGAATAAAACCGATCATATTGGTTTTGACCAGTATGTTATTATTTCATTGCAAAAAAGTAGTATATGTTTGTTTGAAGTAGATCTCTACAGATGACTTTTGTTTATCCATTTCGTTATCATTACTCATGAAAACATGTTGTAAACTGAGATTAAAATTACTTTATACCTTTCCTTCTACAAATGAATTCTTATTGTATTATATCCTTATACGAAATATTTCTTTTATATATTACTACCATTGGAGTAAATACTTCTATGAGTTTTGTTCATCTCGTTGTGCTAATGAAGTGTGTCTGTGACTGTGAAGTTGGGCAACATGGGATCGAATCCGTCAGGGAGCATCAGTTCCCTCAAGATTACAGGTACACCTTGCTGACGAGTGCCAAATAGTACGCAACCTAGGTTCAGGGTTTCCTATTGACTACCTACAACCACCATCTTATAGTGAGGTGTGGCAACTTGAACTGGTGCATATATGTGCCTGGTCCTACGTTGTAGCTGACTGACTGTAACTGATCAACAACCTTTCCTTGAAATCTGTAAAGTTCGGGGAGTGATTTCATAATAATAATCTATTATTTTGACAGCTAGCTGATTCAACGTATTAATTAACTGTTGATCTAACATCACATTAAAAGTACTTCATGTGAATGACTACATATCCAGATTGAAAATTAAATGTTGTATTGTATTTTCATCATACTACTACATCAATTTATTACCATTTACACCTAGTTAAGGGACCGACTGATATCGAATAATAATAATAATAATAATAATAATAATAATAATAAAACGTTTTATTCCTTTAATGCACACAAACCCGCTGCTGGTCAAATCGAATACACACTTATTTGTCCAAAATCGATTCAGTTAATACAAGTAACTAAGTCAACAGTTGTGTGTTGGATTGGACTAATAATTGATGAAGATAGGAACATTTAATTATTGATTTAATAGTGAATTTTCAATGAATAAATTAATCAAATTTGTTTAAATCATTTCAATAAAGTTTTATAGCACAATGATATATTACTCGCAAGTGTGTGTGTGTGTGTGTGTTTATAGACACACGCATACAAACACATACACAGATATACAAACGAACAAAACTATTATGTAAGAATACACAAAATAAATCAGATGTAATTCACCTGATGATTTTGTGTATATTCATGTGATTGTAATGCAATGCCATGATGTTGTAACTATAGTACTTACGGATAACTTGATGGTAAATTGTAATATAATTAGCTTTGTTATTTGACATCAATTATACCTGTGATATATTTATCGGTATATTATTGTAGATTTTAAAAAAAGAATTAGTTGTACGAAAAAAATATTCATGAAGATATAGACGGATTCATTCTATCTTACTGTACGGTTATATATTACCACCTCTGAATTAACTACTTCTATGAATCCGGTGTTCATCTTGTTGTGTTAATGATGTATGGCAACTTGGACCGTGCATATATATGCCTGGCCCTATGTTGTAGCTGACTGACTGCTGTGCGGTTGTAAAACGAGGATATTTGTACGTTACTAGTATTTGACCATGTATGCCATCGAAGCATTTTTAGTGTATATTAAAATTATCGATTACCACAAAGTACTGCTTAATAATAATAAATTGGTTGATGAGATGAGATGGTTGGAATGTATACTAGGTACGCTCCACCACTCTCTACCTCAACTCATGATGTCAGCTAGTGTAGATTTAATTTAGAAGAAACGTAGGGTGTTGGCTAAATTGAAATGTTTCATCAATCACAATTGATTGATCACTGGGTGGTGATCAATGTCATGCGTGTCTAGTCCTTATCAGCGCAGATCGAACGCTATCGATCATGTTGCAGTGTGGCCACCAGTCTAGGTGACTCGACACTATGGGCACTATATATTGAGATTTAGATGGTGGTTGGAGGTAGTCAACAGGAAACCTGGACCCGGGTTTCGTGCTACCTGGCACTCGTCAGCAAGGTGTACCTGTACTCTTGAGGGAAGCTGGGTGACACGAGATCGAATCCGCCAGGGAGCACCAGTTCCCTCAAGATTACAGGTACACCTTGCTGACGAGTGCCAAGTAGCACGAAACCCGGGTCCAGGGTTTCCTGTTGACTACCTCCAACCACCATCTAAATGTATCATCAATACATGAAATCATTAACTGTTAGACTGCTTCGTTTTTATAGGCTCAAATCTCCTTGTTGATGTTCGTGCAATTATAGTGTATCTCTAACCTTTTCTATTACCACCGATACTGTTACTACCACTAATTTCATATTTGTCTTGATGATTTCATTTCTCTGTGTTGACATATTGTGATAGCTTCAACCTATGCACATATGTGTAGGTTCTACGCTGCACATGTATATATCAAATTACCATTATTGGCAATTCAAACTGTTTCAAAAACGATCTTTCTGATTGTTTTAAATTTTTTGTTTTCCATTAACCTTTTAGAGTCCGTCAAGAGTCAGTGACACTGGTAATCGTAATGCCTTCAATCAAGATTCTGATATGTGAGTAAAGATTTTTATTTGCATTTAAATAAATACAGCTAACTCACTAATGATATTGGTTTGTTGTTGCGCAATATTGTAGATCGATCGAAGTTAGAAATGTTGACTTAGTAGTTGGATATTAGGCGTTCATGGTAGGACCTGAAGGTCGTAGTTCTGATTCTCGGTGAAGTGAATAAATACTGCTGAGGAAGTTTCATACTATAACAAAATAGCTGTTTAATGATTTTGCTTTTTTAGTGTTTGTTTAAGTGAGATCAATCTGTAATGTACATTTTAAACGAATGTTGTTAACGTTAATTAAGTGGTTCTGATCTTAGATGCTTTTGTGACTTGGAGGTTAAACCTTACCTTATACGACAGTCCTAATCTATTTATATATTGACTAGAGCGTTTGCTTTTAGATATATTTTTGTCCCGTAAAAGTTCTATGACTGCGAAGTTGTATAATTGTTGATTGTTCCACATTGCGTTTATTGTTTATAGAGAAAAACTGATACACGTTAAACTTTTATCAAGTCGAATTCCTCATGCAGATTGTCTAATTTATATTTCAATAGTTGAAATCATGAATCAGTTAAATCTAGACCACCAATGAGAACCTGGAAGTACTGGACCGCTCGCGCGCGAGACTGACAGGCCCTGGGTTCGAATCTCGAGGGGCGCGCTCGTGGACTCGCGCTGCTGAGGAGTCCTATACTAGGACGAAACGGCCGTCCAATGCTTCCAGGTTTTCCATGGTGTTCTAGCTTCAATTGACTCATGATTTCAACTATTGAAATTACTAAAATTTCCACAAAACCCCTTCAGATAATTTACATTTGTAAAAATGTCCGAAAATGTCAATATATTACTCACTGTTAATATCTGTTGTGCTGTATCACTTTTTTCTAATCTCTTTTAATGTCATTATGATCATGACCAATAGTTGAAGATATTGATTTGATTTCACTGAGAATCAAGTACTATGATTCAGATCCATTCACTCTTCAATTTTCCTTCAAATTTACAGTTTTTAAATTGTCTTACTTTTTTCTATTCTGTAGATCGTTTCATTCTTCTCCAATCGTATTGTATGCGCTGAATATTTTCTACTACTAATCATACTGTTCTTACTTTTACTACTCTCATATTTTCTTTGTTAAATTGTAAAGGCTAATTTCTTCTATATCTGACTCCAATAAATAATATCCCGTTGACTGAGTATTTAATTCTCTCTGTATAGGTAATCTAACTAGATTAATTAATCAAAGATTTAATTTTCCTATCCTAAACTATACACAAATGGTACGTGTACTTGAATCTTACGCCACTCCTCCTCTTTCTTCATCTATCTTTGGATTAAATGACCCCCTCCTGTAAAAGGTAATATAATTATTATTCTGCGTAAAGAAAATGATCAAATGCACATGACACTATAAACACAATAAATAACCCAATCATCAAGATAAATGGATAGATTAATGATGATGATGATGATGATGATGATGATGATGATGATGATGATGCTGAAATTCTGACATTTTTCCAAATATATAATATATCAGATATGCATGTATATCCAGTCATGTGTTTAATGTTGATGTGTGTGTGTGTGTGGTATCAACAAAAGTATCATTGCTTAAATTTGTAGTCAAATGTTCACAGTTGTATATCATGTACTGTATTCCTGATAGTTCTATAAAAACATATTATTTTTCATCATTATCAAAAGAACAGATTAATATTAACTTATGTGCTGTTCGCATTGGGTATTTTCTTGATAAACACAGAATTATGCATTAAATTTAACGAAATTTATACATAATTATTTACTTCAAAAAGAAAATGTTTTATAAGTGTGTGTACAAATGGTGTTTTTGTGTAGTGTTGATTCCAATGTCAGAGGAACAAACAGTTCTATTATATGAAGTGGTTTGAATTATTTTTTCTGGTTAGCGTGTTTTTAGAGAGTTAGTTTTCTACGGGATGAAGTCGCTAACCCCATGCCCAACCCTCCTCCTTTACCCGGGCTTGGGACCGGTAATAACGCTAGAAGAGCTACAGGCGGAGTTATTATGTGAAGTAGTGGACTTTAATAATTTATAGTGGGAAGAATGTTTGAAGGCTGATTGTTCAATAAATGAGTAAAATGCGTCTATCGATTGATTTAATCAACTATCAACATTGTTCACTTGAATGATATATATATACTTACCATTTACCCTTCAAATCCATCGATAAGACTTTGAAGCCATGATAGCCACCAGGAAATTATTTACATTGACAAAGAACACTTTCATCAAAATTTATTTTGTAGATAAAGCCCTATCTTAAGTTCTGACAAAATCATTCGTTTCTGTTGGGTGTTGTACACTACACCTACTAATTGGTGTGTACGTTAGGAATAAACTGTCTCTTTTCATCACACCATTGTGTATACAGAGTTTTACTCACCAACAGCTATATCTTTGAAAGACTCCAGCAATTTGCTGCTCCACTAGAATTACATTTCAAAATTATCCACACTCAGAAAATTAACTCACATAGAGTATAGGTGAAAAATAATCTGTGGATTACAGGGGCGACAGAAATTCATTAATTTAAGTCTAAAATCTGTATGCCGAAAAAGGCGTATCCAATCTCATATTCTGTCATAATTCTAACCATTTTCTTATTTTTCATATCTTATAACCTGTTGATATTGTCCTCTTCTGATGATTTGTAGTTATTGATTTGTTGTCATGTATCCACTTCAATTTTGTCTACTTTGCATTCTTTGTATTTGTTCAGTGAATCAGATAATTACTACTTCTCAACTATAAAACCATATTCTTCACCATACTAATTGAGTTATCTTTTTAAGTAACTGGTAATGAACGTTTGGATACTTGAAATTTACGATTGCTTTACAACTCAATACAATTCTATTCTGCAAAAGACTAGTATAAATGCTAAACATCTGTTGAAGATGTATTAAATGATAATGTTGTTCCAAAGACAGGTTTTTTTGTTTAGTTGAATTTTTTCCTTGCCAATCTCATGTAGTGGCGCTTTATCTGTCACCATCTCTCGATACCTCATCTGGTTAATAGATGTCATACAGTATATGTCACCTGCATTCTATTGGATAAACAGATATGTCAGTTTCGCTGTCCGAATTCTATCCATTTTACCTTGTAACTTTCAACTTTGTTTTTGTTAAGTGGTTGTAGGTAGTCGCCAGGAACTCAAGGACTTGGGTTTCGTCCTAGTTGGCATTCCTCAGCGAGGGATACCTGTAATGAAGGCTCTGGTTCTCCTCAGTGGATCGGAAAGTAGATCACAATCTGAGGTGTCACCACAAGTTAACTAACTTACTGTGGAATAGAAATACTGATAGCTGGTTGATCATTAGTTAGTGACTAATGTCATATCTGCCAAGTCTTTTAGCATTAATTACATTCTACCACATTTACCAAGTACGAAACCCAACTTCAGGGTTGTCTATTAAGCAATGATTGAGAAGTCCTTGCAATTGAATGCTCTCCAGTTTTTCATTAGTTAGTTAGGGTTATATCCTGTTGTCGAATTCATATACTTCATAAACCAACTAAACATGTTCGTTTTCCAAAAATGATCGTGATTGAATTTTGGAAATGTTTTACTCTTACGTGCATTTTTGTTATGCACATTTTATCTGTTAACTATTCCTATGTATTTTTGTGTCATGCATAATTTAGTTTTTAATTAAATTTTGTGAATTTGTCAACTTACAGAGATTCTAATGAAGATGAAATATCCTGTAAAGATGATGAAAGATCAGAAAATTCTTGGATTCTACTGTTTCTGTTTTTGAACTAATCGATCAAACGAGTTATTTGCAACAATATCCAAGCTGGCTTGGATATTGTGGTCCAGAAAATAAAAAGAAATACACTCCAACCTATATTAATCGAAATGATAATATATGGGGTGAGTAGGCTTATATATCATGTAACAATATATTGTATACATTGTTAAACAAGATTTATGTAGTAATTAGCTACCGGATCACACTGTCAGTTTGGGAATTGCTCCAGTGCGACAATACTATAAACTTACAATTATTTTCTGAGATTAATTACTACTTAGATCTCATGTAACAATATATTGTATATATTGTTGAACAAGATTTATGTAGTAATTAGTTTTGGAAGAAACACTCTTTAGAGAAACGGGTAAAGGTGTATAGCAGGGTCAACCTTAAGCGATTCTTAGTTGACAATGTGATGCTGCAGCCACTTCTCATTTCATGATCAAACTGTCTGTATAAATCAAAAGTATTTTGCAGATAGGAGTAATGAAACATTTTAGACTCCAGTGTTTTTTCATCCTCTTAGTATCAGTTTTCTGATCTCAATTTCTTAGAAACACAAACACATAACGATATTGATTATTCATGTAAAGAGTTTCTTTTCTTGAATCTTTCGTACAATCATAAACAGTTCAATGGTAACCTCATCATCAACTGCAAGATCTTCATCAATAAATAATTCATTGAAGAGTTACCCAGATGAAATTATGTGAAGAACAGTTGTTGTCGCCGTCTCCATATGAACAAGTCATATATAAAACTCGTTGTCGGATTTTGCATTCTTACTTCATTATTTCACACCTTTTATTCAATTTAACATTAATAAAATAGTTTATCTTCGCATGCTTATCAAGAACGAAGTATGCTACAATAAAACTGATTAATTTATGTGTTACATAAACTATGTATATAGGAGAGTGAGTATTTGATACATCTAACATTATCCGTTTCAATGTATGATGACAAAGAGAATTCTTTCGAACAATTTTAAACCTTGTTAACATGATACATAGTGTGTTTCTGTGGTTTATTGTAATGATGAAGATAAAAATGATTCACTTTTGGATTGTTCCGCAAACACTCAAAAAGTAGTTTATTCAATTCTGTAGGTCTCATTCCTATTTTGTACTGTAATCAATTATTATGTTTTATAATTTTAGATTAGTGAAACTGGTATACATAGAGATTTACCACTTTCTTTTTTACTAAATATTTATAATAATTCTTCAAAAATATGGGTCTAGATATTGTGTTCTTCTGAAGTTCCTAACATTCAACTGAGTAAATATGATATTTCTTTAATAGAATTGTGTTTGTGTGTGTTGTGAGTGCAAAATATTGATTTATATTATCACATCAATTCGCTTGGATGCAACTAAATGATTTGGATTTTCCAGATGACCTATTCATTATATTGCATACCCACAATCAAACGCTGGTCAAGCCAATCAGTATGGAAGATGCTTCTGCATCACTAGACCTCAACATACACAAGGAAAAAAAGGGAGAACACTAATACAGTCAAACTTGATTGAGAAACTTTGGAAGGGGTGGAAACACTCACCTATCTGGCCATCATTATCAATGAACAAGGAGGATCGAATGCAGATGTAAAACCAATGATTGGCAAAGCATGAATTACACATTCCTACAGTTAAAGTACATATGGAATTCAAAACAGTTGTCAATAAAAACTGATTGATCCATATGTTTTTGTACACTAGATAAACTGTGATGTATACCGTTTTTTACACATTGATTATGTATATCCTTAATCAAAATGAAGTTTATTCATAATCAGATCTTATCACAATTGTATTGAGAATATTGATTTGTTTGAACCAAATACATAATCAATCAAACTGATCACATGTTGTTGTCTAGTGAGTAGTGATATAATAAGAAATAATGTTCTTTTTTTCTTTTAAGCACAAATAGTTCATTATGTGATGGCACAATTCTTATTACAATTTTTTCTTAAAAGGCGTTTTCTGCACACATTCGACTTCTTTTTTTTTCTTTCTTAATTCCAGTAAATCTAGTTTATTCATAAATAAACATGAAACAAATAGTTTTGAAGTCAGACAAATTTATGTTATTAATTTCGTTTTAGTTTGGAATAATGAAATTTCGACAATTTCGAATAAGTAATTGTATATATATGTATATACCTAATGTGAACGAAGACGTCATGTCGGGTTCTACTTAGGTTCTTCTTAGTGCAGATTGAATTGTATCGACCAAGTTGTAATGTGGTCACCAGTCTAGGTGAAGCGACATTGCATGCACTATGTTGGGATAAGGTGGTGGTTGGAGGTAGTCAACAGGGAACTCTGAACCTGGGTTTCGCGCTATTTGGCACTCGTCAGCAAGGTGTACCTTTAATTTTGAGGAAAGTGATGCTTCCTGACGGAATCGATCCCGTGTCACTCAGCTTCATAGTCAGAGACATTACCACTGAGCTATCCGGGTCGCGACTGACTGGATGACATGTGATCGAATTCATCAGAAAGCATCAGTTCCCTCACGATTACAGGTACACCTTGCTGATGAGTGTCAAGTAGCACAAAACCTAGGTCTAGGGTTGCCTGTTGACCACCTCCAACCCCTATCTTTTCACAGAGTATGATCGTAAAATAAAAAAAACACATGATTTGCAAATCTTCCTTCACTTTTACTTTACATGCTTCATGATTCTTTCACTTCTGTTGTTATTGAAATTGCTCTGTGTTTACATTCCTATTCTCTTCAATTCAATCTTCTGCTGTCAGGCATTCCACTCCTGATTAGTGTTACATACTATTTATATCTGTCAACATAAGTAGCATACATCACATATTTAGGTTTCATGCAACATCAACTTTTCTGTTTGTGTTCTGTACAAATTATACATTGTTGCAGAATGTAATTGAATAATGTTATGGAAAATCGAAAGAAACTTTTATTCAACTCATTTAAATTCACTTTTCATAAACTATTTCTTAATAAAATCACACTTAGTATTTATTATGTTCACATGATTCGATCCTTATTAACTAATGGTTTTAATTGTGTATCCTAAATCACACTTAAAAGCTAAGGTGGTCACTTTAATGCTCTGTGATTTTAAATCATGTTTATGCTTTAATTGTTGTTTTTGACTTGATTTAAAATACCCCGTGGCGATCACTAGAAACTATGAAGCACTGGACAGGTACTTCATTGTAACATAGAGCTTAACAGTGTACATTCATCACCTACCGGGAATCGGATTCAGGACCTTGGTGCTTCTCAGTAAGCGCCTAACCTTTAGACTTCTGAGTTGGCACCCAATGACATATTCTAGTAACTTCAGTTCATTTTCTGTATTGCACAGTCATCATCTGAATGAGATTTGACGATCATATATGTAGATCAAATGTAAATACTTTCCTTATCTAACAAAAATCTCATGGTGTTTTGGAATTCGTCTTCTGACAATATTCTGTGTTATTTCTTAACATTGTCTTTGTACTCGATACCTTGGTTCGGTTGAGAGCTAATACGTCCTAGCTTGTGATAAAGTTCAAACATTCTATTTTACCTTAATCAGCTTTCGTTTGCTAATCGGTATTTCTGTCAGTTAATCATCAGTTAATGAATTTCGGGTTTATTTGGATTTTAACTGCTTTATCGTGAGTTTCTAATTGATCAGAAATTAATGATGAATTATAGAGTTCAGCTTATAATACAGTCGATACTAATTCAAAAGTTATGTGCGTTAAAATTAAAGTTACTTTCTAATTAATTTATGTAATTGATATTATAATAATACAATACAATTCACTATCTAGAAATGTCTAGAAGAACAAATTAATTTCCGTAGTTGAGATAATGAGTCAATTTAAGCTAGACCATCATAGAAAACCTAGAAGCACTAACGGCCGTTTCGTCCTATTGTTTAAATGATCTTCATTTTATCTTTACTATCGAATTCGAAATTATTCGATCAGAACAGTAGTTATCACGATCTTTACTTTAGTTTTCGATACATGTATTTAATAAAAAATATCCTTAATCTGTTTCAAATGTACAGGATGGTAAGGTTCCTAAGCGGATACGTTATCGTTTAAGTTTTGTAATGAGTCTTATTTTCCCATTTATATCATTCTTATTGTCATATAGTTAAATTCCACGAATTTCCAAATGACAGTAAATTGTATCAGGTTGTTTTTTACAGGCATCTGTAAACAATTTATTTCTTCAGTACCAAACGACTGACGTTATGAAGTAGTTCAACTTCACTTCTATACATCTAGTTATTGGTTTTCTCACACTGATTTACGTGCATAGATTGTTGCGTTAAACAGTTTGCTACAAATATTGCATATCTGTCACACTTCTCTGTTCATATTTTCCCCTGAAACAGTAAATAATAGATTTCCATTGATCTGTTCAGTGCACTAGTCAGTAGCTTAAATAAATCAGAATGGGTGTGGCCGTTCTATTTCTCCCAGAAATATTTTTCTTAGTATAGGAAGATTTATGGAGATCGTAACATTTTTATGGTTGAAGTAACAAACTTATCGGATGGTTCACATTTCTAAGAAGTCCAATGCTAGGACGAAACAACCACCCAGTGCTTCCACGTTTTCACTAGTAGTCTAACTTACGAAAAAATTCTGCAACCTCCGAAAATCTCTTTATGCTACCTTTAACAATCATTTGCTCTCCAGTGACTAGCCTTAAGATGCAACTATAGAAGTTCTACTAAGAAGCCATGACTAGCGGAGTTTAATTATGTTGAATGTGAGATATTTATCAACCGCAGGCGATGGATGAAGGTTGCGCAATATCGTGGATTGATTCAAACCAGATATGTATTTCGTTTGATGCCAGCTCATTGGTCTAAAGGTCAAGCGTCTGCACACTCGACCTAAAGTGCTTCGTTCGATTTTCGGGAATTGTAGTGATGGTTTAGCTAAGATCTGTTCGTGATTTAAACTATGAAAATATTCATTTGTTAAATACCAGTTGTCCAGTAAGATAATTGAGTTAAACTATTTCAGCTTACATTCATAATGGCTCAGGTGCATTAACTTTTTTCTTCTCTTTAATAATAAATTTCAGTATTCCTTCTAAATTTTTCTCAAGGTTTGATCTTTCTTTGTACTATTGGTTCTTTATTATTTTAGTCGTTTATTTATCTTGTTATGTTAATCAACTGACAACGTGAGCCAATGTATATCTGTGCCAAGCTCTATGTTGATAAAATCTGTCTGTTTGTTAGTAAAAACAAAACATTTCGTAGGAATTCTTTCGGGTTTCTCTCATTTTCCGAAATATTTTCGCTTAACAGGCTTCCGTATCGTGTAGCAGTGGATCACTGATGCCTCCAGATAAAAACCTAGGTATGTTTAACCATAAAAGAGAAACAAAATTGGTAAAATTATATCGAGAAACTGTCTTAAGTCCTTAGGAATATGTCAAGTTTTCTCCAATGTTGACTAGATCTGTGGGGCAAGCAAATAGAAATTTTAGTGGGATTTCAATTGGCTTCTATTCTGGGCCATATTTGATAAACTCTCGGTAGTTGCTTTCGTTTATTTCTTGTAGATCATCCAATTTTTCTTTTTTCTTTACTTTTTTTCACTTTACAGAACTCGTATTTTCTGAACGTGGATATGTAGATATGTTACTTATTGTTAGAGATTTATATATGAAACCTTTCCCGAAAGTTGATGTTAATTCAGTGATTGGTTTATCTACGGATCATTTATTAGGAGATACAGATTTATGTACAGCTTTATTCCCGTGTATTAATGAACTTGTTACTTCTCATGAGAAAATATTTCGTGTTCTAGCTGGTTTACATCTAGAACGTGAAGATCATATTATACCATCATTAGGAGCTTATTTGGTGCAGTTAGTGAGTTTTAAATTTTAATTTTGTAACACAATATTTTTTTATAAAGTGGTTGTTCTTGTATCTATTTATTTTGGATTACATCTATTTATAAATTTGAACACAGATATTGGTACAAAAAGGAACCAAATACATATACGCCACACAAATCTCATTTGATTTGTGCGAGGGCTGTGATACTGCCCGGTTGCCCAAACCGATGCAGGTGTTTTCTTGGGGGGCCAAACCCGGAACCTTCGACCTAAAGGTCTGACAGTGGAGCAACGTTAGGAGATCTAGTCACATGGTAGCCGGTGACCAACGATTGGTTCATACGCCATTTATTCCTTCAGCATACTGTAGCCCATGTGCACTATTGGTTTGAAATGAGGGTTTTCCAACTCCCCTAGTTGGACTTTTCATGTACACCGACCCGGTTAAAGCGCCGGACATTCGCTCTTCGTTCTCTCAATTTCGTAAACAACAGTAATGTCGCGAGAAGACGGTGAATAGGACTTTCGTGGCAGTGGTTTTATGCACGTGGCCATGTGAGAGCATCTCGAGAGGGAGAGCGGACTCTCACTACCCTCGGCCGTACCAGGGCATTTGGGGGAGACTTACATCAATAGTTGGTGTTATATCTTCATTAAAATGATTAAGTATTGTAGTTTTCAGTTGGCTTCCGTTAAATTCTATTTATGAACAGTTGAGAATCTAATACGAACATGAATGAATATGCACTTAATATACCGTAGGTTTGATACGCAACAGCATTTCAGTTTAATAATTCATATATTATTATCCGAAAACGGGTCTTTCAGGTTAACTTTATATTCCAGTCAAATATTAGAAATGAATAACTCAATGACCTTAGACCACATGTCTGAGTTAACAAACCAAAAGCAGTCACAACCACTAGGTTAACAACGACTCTTGTTACACAAGTAAGACTTAGAAAATGTCGTCGAAATTATTGTTCAAACAAAGAACTAACATTTTCAACATAAATGATAGATAACCCGATCTCTTCTTAGCGTTAGATCACGTAACAGAAATATATTCACTTTAAGTTTAAAAGAATGAAAAAAATTGACAGAAGGTAAGCGGAAAGAAAAAAAAGTAACTGAAGCAAACGTCACAATAAATGTTACGCATGTGTTTTTTCTTCAAATCAACTCTAAGTTACTTTAGTCAAGTTGGTCAATGGCATATTCCTACCATTTTTGATGCTAGTATGAAGCAATTATCTTGTTTATTAGTTGCTTAAACTAAATTTCTTGGTTTTATATTCTTCAATATCCGTTAGTTGATTAAGCGTACCATGATTCGTTTTAATCCTATCTTACAACCACATGGTTTCTCTTGCTAACTCTTCTGTATCAAGGTTCATTTTGTGAAGCGAGGTCGTTAACCCCACTTCCAATTTTCTTTTATTTGCTCGGACTTGAGATTGAGAGTAATTCCTCTATAATTTGATGAATAATCTTTATCTTGATTTCTTACACGTCCTTCTTTAACAGCAGTTGTTTCATTAGTGTAATACATAGAACAAACAATAATGACTGACTGCTTATTAACTAAATACTGATAAAATCCTCCATAACTCATTCTATGACTTCTTTAGTGAATTGTTTTTTAAATCGGATCAACTGTAAATGTGAATGTCCCATGAATTACTAGTCTTTATTTTGTACGCACTATGTACGTTCCATAAAAAAATTGATGTTTCAGAGACAAAAAAAACTTCATCTATTGGAAACATTCTGTTCGTTTATTTTATTATTGAATTACACTATATCTCTTGGATGATTGTTACACTTGTTCAACTCGATAACTAAGAGTAAGAAACTGTGAGTAATACTAATTAAACAGGTCTAAAAACTAAATCTGTCATATTATTATTATTATTATTATTATTATTATTATTATTATTATTAGCTTTATTCAACATTATATTTTTGGTACAATATAGAATTCTCAGCATAAAGTATTTCAACAAATTTCCTTTTCTTATACCTTGATCTATTGTGACGATAAATTTTGAATGATGACCGGTTAGATGTTAGGAGTTCGGTTATCCACATTTGATTAATGTTCATTCGTTTCAATGCATATTGCCAGCCACCATGATGTCGCTGATTGTACCTTTTTGTATCCCGTATAGCGAAAAGTTGTAAACTTTTCATAAACGCGCCTGAATAGATTGTGTGCACAATAGAGATAATGATGTGCTAAAACAAACAACAAAACAGATAACTTGATGAAATATCTTGATCGGAGGAACAGGTAGCCCAGATATTCAAGCAGGCCGCCATTCAATTACGTATATCTATTCACCAAACAATAGTATTGATAATAATAATAATAATAATAATAATAATAATAAAGTATATAATGTTATCAGAATGGGTTTTGTGGAGAGTTTTCGAAATTTCACTTGTTGAAATCATGAGTCGATTAAAGCTCGACCACCATGAAAAACCTGGAAGCACTGAACGGCCGTTTCGTTCTAGTATGGGACTGCACCATCCCGCCCCCCGCGGGGTTCGAACCCCCAAAACCTATCAGTCTCGCGCCAGGCGCCTAACCAACTAGAACACTGACCACTGATAGGTCCTGGGTTCGAATCTCGTGGGGGCGGGATCGTGGATGCGCACTGCTGAGGAGTCCCATACTAGGACGAAATGGCCGTCCAGTGCTTCGAGGATTTCCATGGTGGTTTGGCTTCAATCGACTCATGATTTCAACCTATGTAATGTTAATTGACTTAATCCATTGTAGAACCAGTAACATCTCCATAAAACAACTACTTACTTTAAGATTGTTTATTCTTTGATGTTATTGGATTAGAATGAGATTTTTAATTAATTTGCATAGTGATTTAATACTTGTACTCTTTTTATACTGTAAATATAACATTAAACAACACACTTGTTATTACTTTAGCATTGTGAAATAATAATCTTATGCACGCAAATTTGCGCAAATACAGTAGTACACTGTTGTTTTTAATGTCTTTCAGTCAACATTATTGATTATGTTGTTTGTTTGAATCAATTTATGAATTTTATAAATGTCACTTTTTTGTCTTAACCTTTATTTCTGTTTAGTTTGACCAAGAAAGTCTTTCATCCTTATCACAGTTATATGGCCATTTTCTATATGCACAAAAACGTATTCGCGAACGTTTACAAGCCTGTAAGAATCATGCACGAATTGCAACTTTCTTTCAGGTATGTTCATATTTATATATATCGACAGAGTATTCAAAAAAATCGTTTATTAATGTTTTTCACACGAATAAACCGATATTTTTAAATAGATAGATTGATGTATTTCAATGTGTACCTTCAGACGTTAGGAAGTTGGAGGTAGCCGGCTGGAAAACCTGAACTTATGTCTCACACTGCCTACTTCTTGTAAGCGAAGCGCATCTGCATTGTTGAGGGAAACGACACTTCTTTTGGGGTTCGAACCCGTTTCACTCAGATTCATAGCGATCCAGGCCTCAACTGATCTCGTGAAGGACTGAGGTATTTATAACACATTAATTACTGAATAGTGATTATCTGATGTTTGTCTAGTCCTGTATTATTGATTGAATTCTATCAATCAATTCGAAATGTGATCAATACCTCCGTGCACGTAACATCTATATTTATTGCATGTGATGTCGAGTCTGTAACACTAAGAGTGATTATTCGAATCATGCACCATAACATCTCATAGAGTTGTGGTTTCTACCTCGATCTTCGAATTGTATATCTGCTTTGACTGACAGCATTCAGAAAATAAGATAAATTAATGGCAACAAAATACGAGTAGGTGACCTCCAAAGAACTGGTTCTGTGATTTACTGAAGTTTTGTACTTCAAATTAATGAGAAAGAATCAATAATGCCAGTAATATTTATGGTATTTATTATTCATCCAGAGATATTTCCAATATTCAGTAATCACGATGTTAGGGAACAGCAAATAAAATTTCGGAAATTGGCTTAAAATGAATCATAGAATACATTATACCAATGCTGATTAATGTTCTTTCAAATTATATTCTCCTTGTTCATGAAATATAATACAGAGATTTCATTACAAGCTCTTACCTCCACCATATTTATATCCTTTATTCGGTATATTCTAGTATGCTACAATTCTATATTCATAGTAGACAATTGAGGATAATTTTAGTCATTTAGAATATAATTTTTCATGAAATTTACATTGTAATGTGTAATATTCACTCATTCAATAAGCGGAATAATAGTAACCAAAATTACTGAATACAATACATCTGTTGAACATTGAAAACGTTTCAGCCAACTTAAAATGATCCCATAAATTTACATTTCCACATGTTTGTTTCTTTCTTTCTCAGAAAAAAAAATTAAGTGATTCTTTGGCGCCAGTCCTAAATTCTCCTTCTTTTTCCTTTATATTTCAATTGTATGCGTGTGTGTGTGTGTGTGTCTGTGTGCGTGCATGCATGCGTGCGTACGTATGTGTGAGTATTTATCTACTTGTAAAATAAAGTAACTTCATTTTTGTCTTATTTCCATTGCTTCTATTTATGAAAAAGATGTTTGTTTGTTTTTTTTAAACAAAATTGGTTGTTTGTTTGTTTCTAGATAGAATCGGGTGAACAACCTTTTTTTTTGTTAAAAATAACAACTATTCTCCCGTATAATTACAGCTGTTTTTAGATATAAATGATAGTGAACTTCAATTGGTTCTCAATGGTTAGTAGTTTGTAAACAGTGTAATAATGATTAAATTTGTCCATTAAAAGGGATACAATAGATTGTTACAAATCAGAATTACAAAAAAATATTTATTATCTTTAGTGTTTGTAACTTTGGAAGTGATTGACTTTGAATTCTTTTGTTGCCAGGTTTATTTGATTAAATAATACAGCTGTCCTAAAAGATAAATTTGTATGATATATATATGCAGAATATGGTTTATTGTTTTTTTTTGGGGGGGGGGGCTATTAATGCTGAATTTGTGAATCTGTTCTGTTGGGATACATTGTTTATCTTTTAAAGTAGTAGAGCAATGTCTGATGAAGTCATAGATTCTAATTCTGTTTCATCTACACCAGTAGTTTGAGCAACCAAGTTGTTGTGTTCTTATGACCTGTTAATCATCATGTGATATGATCATCAATTAGAACACCGACTTACTGACTAGGCCAATGATACATAAACCAGTACCAGCAGTTCAGAGTCAATTCTGAGTCTTTATTGATCCACCAAGATAGTAGCTTCTCTCCTAACCCAGCCGGTTCAGTTCAGAACGCCAATATCAGCCTCCATTGTACGAATAATATATTTCAGATATACTGGGTTTACATAGAAACAAATCCGACCGCATCACACCATAAAATAGAAAATAAAAATTATACAAGATCAAGGTAAAAAGTGGTTGTGATTGTGAGACACTGTAACCGGGAATAACTTAAGAATAGTAAATCGTATAATAATAGTCAATAGATCGAATAAAAGTTCATAATAAAAGGAATATAAATTCACATATAATGTAGTTACTTAATGGTTATACAATAAGAATACATACATATTCATAGTCCATAAATAGATACTAGCAGTTACCACTCGTCCGGATATAACAAAAGTAGTATCTGTAACAGTCATATATATATTTCTTGTAAATCGAAAGGTGATCTCATATATCAGAAAATAAGTAGATCAGTTGTTTCTATCCAACTGTACTTCAAATGTTTCATATTTACTAGAGAGGGAAGTATTTACATGAATTGTTTAGAATGTTAACATTTTATGCGACACAATTTATGCAGTCTTAACTTATCATTCACTTGTTAATTCATCTATTAGTGATTTATTCTCTTCATTTGTCAACATTTTGTCATTTTAATCGTCATTAGTATCAAGGACCTTTATGTTTGGTACTCTTTATAAAGCTCTTCTTGTATAATAGTTAACATTATCTGTATTCTAATACTGTTCACGGTGAAATATTCAATGAGTGAGTGAGTGTCCGTAATATCGAATTTTAACCACTTCAGTGGATAAAGCTTCATATTGAGTAGTTCCATGATACAATAATCCATACCATGTGGTAAATTACACACGATCAAATGTTTTAGATAGTTATTTCGATTGCAGAATTGAGTATACAATTTTTTGATTACAGTTTTTTTTACTTGTACTAAGTTGTGAGTATCAATTTAAACATCAACACCAGAGTGCAAGTACATCCATCTGACAAGTCCAAAATAAGACAAAATACATATATTGAATTCCATTGGTAATAATATAGTACACCATAATTTGTTGAATAGATAATTTTCTATAACCATAAACAAATGTAAGTGTAAAAGTTGTACAATTCATTTAAAGCTAATAGTATTACTCTTAAATCTGATGTAGACATAGTCTATGATAACCTCTGACCTAGTGATTATCAAAATCTGTTTTTCTTCTATTTACAAAATATTCATTTCACTATCAAACATCACTATGTAAATACACAATTGGCGTGCGTTACTTTGTTCCATTTTGTAATTATGATGATCATGAGATCAGGTGATATAGCTTCTATTTTCATCACTATCTTTAATCACATCATATTCTGTCTGAATAATACTGCTATTCAAAGAATATTTGAGATTATATACATATATATACCGATTGCCCCCATACTATTGTTGTGTAAAATGTAAGTGTTTGGTGAAAATGTCAAATTATCGATCATGGTATAAGTGCCAATGATACATGATTACGCATCATCATTTTCGATGTAGTATTTAAAGATATGTTGCGCATTGAATGTGTATGAAGAAGAACATTTATGAGAGGGGATCTGTTAAAGAGAAAAATAGATGTAAACTAATGACTGAAAAAGCATATGACGTGTACTTATGTTTAATAATAAAAGTAGTTAATAACAATAAACAATAATACTGGGTTCAAATTAAAATAATCTGACAATTGTAACTAGTTGATAGTGTGAGATTCTGAGTTACCCAGCTCCTCTTGATGAAGAAACACCATCCTAGTGCTTGTAGTATGTAAATTCACTGAGTCCAAGGATGATATATATGTGGTTGGGGAGTTAAATACGATAAAATTGTTGCTGTATAATAAGCTGTTAACGTCCAACATTACATTTGCCGTACGGTATGTACTTGCTGTAACCTATACTGCGTTCAACGATAAAAGGCTAAAACTAATCAGATTGTAGTGCAACTCGTCAATGAAAACGACTTATCATCATGCCGACATATATTAGTTTATTTCTAACATAACTTTCAGCTCAGACCTTTAATTGTGATCATGCTGTATTTCCCAAACTTTGCATGATTTAGTTGTAAAGCTGGTTTCTAATGTAAGTAAATAACATTATCATCTATATGTTCCTTAACATCGTTTTGAAATCTTTCAGACCTAACTTTTATGTTTTGTGACCTGTGACCAAGTCACCAGTCAAAATCTTGATTCTAATTTGATCGATTTCGCGTTTACTGTTCACTTTATAGTTTAGTAACTCCGAATTAGCCAATCACTCGTCCGACCAACACTGTTAACCTTGCGTCAACAGCTAAGTTGCTATTGATCCGATATTCGAAAGCTAGATGTGCCCTGTCTTTGAGTCTGAAAGCCAGCTATCAGCCTGTACCATACTTAAATTCGAAACAGACGTGGTATATATTCGGATATACCGGACTTGTGAAGTATATATACATGGCAGTCTAGTTACGCAGTACTTATATTGATAATTCGAAAAAAACAATTGCAACAATATTCGTTCAGTAATAACACTGACTAAATATTTGAACGTAAGAAAGGAACTGTAAACTAGTTGATATACTGTATTTGAAAAACATGTTATATGAGTGAGATTTCGTTTTTTTTTCGAGTTTAAGGCTTACTTTCCAAACTATAGGAAAATAAATGTCTTAAGCTAAGCATCATTGATCGACAATTGTGCAAATGCTGATTCACTAATTCCCCCACTCATGATTTGATTCAAACTTGACCTATAAACTGATCTAAATATCATGTTCATATTCAAATTGTTTAGTGTTGTTTCATTCGTGATTATAGCTTTCCTCAGAATAAAAGTGGTTTTCCCCAATATTGACTATTTTATTTAAAATCTGTTCTATACATAATCTACTCCTTCTTATGTCGTTTTAAACTTATGATTCGTTGTACAATGCAACGTTATAGCAGGCTCTATTTATTTGAATTGCATATTAGACTAGAGAATCATATAACAACCAGTTACTTAGTAATATGACGAAATTTGAACTCATATCTCACTCACTATTCCATCTATATTCATGGTATTTCATTGCATTGTATTACATCATTATCTGTTTTAGTTGTTAACTTACTAGTCTAATCTGTATCAAATCCAATAATGACTCTTTCATTCTGTTATGACATGTGTCAGTCAGTCAGTGACAACGTAGAACTTCGTACGTACGTACATCAGTTCGAGTTGCTATGCCAAATTAGCACAGAGATGCAGTTGTCGATTCAAATCCCGTAGTGGTAGAGCTAATAAGAGTATAAGCAGTAATCTTAATAATTTTTTTCTTTTTCTTTAAACTCTTTCTTGCATTTATCACACCATTGAGTTTTATTCCAACTATCTTATTTTATCAACTGAACTCGACTCATTTTATTCCTATCAAGGTTTATTTGTTTCTAACCGTTTGAACTGTTGTCACAATGTTCTTTCATCACATAAGGTATATATTTACAATATTCAGTCTATTAAATTTATTTACACCCTTGCTATACTATATGAATATGTCTTTAACATAACTTCCAATCAAACTCTTTTATGTAAGTAATTTAAACCCATTAATTATGATTTTAAATATCACAGGTTGTAAGCAGCTGACGAGAACCAACGAAATAAAAATGAATTCATGCTATTCTGCTAGAATGTTTGTTCTTGCTCTTTTCAGAAAGATTAGGGTTTGAAGATGTTATTCAAAGAGCATAATTCAGGGAAATAAATTTCGAAAGAGAAAAAAAGAGAGACAATGAGGATTCAGGAGATTAGAATTTAAGAGAAAACAAAAAGTGGATGCACCTGCACCATTGCAAACGATTTTGAACGATGTCATTCAGGGCCTGTCTAACCATCGGTTGCTATCATCTCGCGGTCCCCAACCAGGTAGTCTACATGTGATTATTGTTAAAAATTAGAGTATCATTGAGAAATTAAATTCAGTAATACAATAAACATGATATAAACAGCTCTGATTCTTTATTTTTCTATGAAAAGAATTATATCCCTATATATCTGATGATTTGTAAACCTTAAATAACATTTAGATTCTAATGGTTACTTATATTTATTCTCTGTGTATGGTGTACATTTATTGTGTTGTTTTAATGTTCGTTTGAAATTCAAAACTCCTAATCAGAATGTTTCCTTTCTTTTTTCTTTTGAGAGGTCGATTAATGTATACAAATAATTCAATATGATCATCTAATTTCTGATTGGTTAATATTTAACTCTACTTTCTTCAAGTTATTTTTTAGTTTCCATAACTCATTAGTAAAGTTTATTTTTATCAATAAGTACTTTATAATAAATAAATAAATAAAAAGTCACTAGATAGGTAATATTTAAGTAATAATGATATTACTGTTAGGGGTGGCTAAACCGAAACGTGGCATCAGTGCTTGAAGTCACCAACTTCTAGTCTGAACCATGTTGGTAGATGCAGACTACTTGGTTAGGGTCCGCGTGACTATTGTAACCAATGGTTGGAGACTCTTGGTGACATGACTCAGAATCGATCACAATGGCATAGGTGTATACACTCTCTGTCTTCCCTTAAACTAAGAGATTAAAATTGCTTTATATCTTTCTTCCTACGAACTAATTCTTTCTTTCTGTACTATATCCTTATACACAATCATTCTTTTATATATTACTACCACTGAATTAACTACTTCTATGAATTCGGTGTTCATCTTGTTGTGCTAATGAGTGAAGTGTGGCAATTTGGACCGATGCATATATGTGCCTGGTCCTACGTTGTAGCTGACTGAATGATATTACTTACTTACTTAAGCCTGTTACTCCTCGTAGAGGAGCATATGCCGCCCACCAGTACTCCACGTATAGCTCTTCCAGAGTTACTTCCAGTCGTAAGCCCAGGTAAAGGAGGAGGTTTGGACATAGAGTTAGCGACTCTATTCCATAGAAAACTAACTCACTAAAAATAAAAACGTTAACCGGAAATAATGATATTACATTTATTGAAATTCTATATTTCATATACGCATCAATTCATTTAACTAAAGAATTTCTTTTCTTTTTTTTCATAGCAACAAATTCATTTTATAATGCTGTATAATCATGATAAACCATAAGCTTTTATAAACAAATTGTAATATTAACGTAATGATTTATGATAAGAGAATGATCTAGTTTAAAGTAAATATTTATACAAATGAAAGTTTATGGAATATATATATCATTTGCAATAGGATAAACAGAGTAAATGTTTCTTTTAATGATTAACCATTAAGAACAATTGAAAAGCTTGTGATCCTAATAATAATCATGAATATATATTACTTAATAGGTAAATAAATTAAGCAATGGGAATGTTTTTTGTTCGTGTATAAATAGCATAATTATAGTTATCTTATCTGCAATTGTCTTTTGGATATTTTAATTTGAAGAATTAAAGAATTTTTCAATTTTTGACAACATACTACTTCAAGTAATTAGCATCTTTTTATGTTTCTATAAAATTAACTATAAATAGGATTATAAGCAAAGATTGATAGTGGCTAGCAGTGGAATCTAGGATGCGCGTTTCGTCCCATTTAAGACTCATCAGCTGAGTGTACCTGCATCTCAGAGTTGATGTTCACTATAGGACTCGAACTCAGTATCGTTCACTTCAAACACCATTGCGTTATCCACTTAGCTACTGAGTCGTGATAGCCACTTGCTTGTGCAACGGGATGAGATTCAATTCACTTGGTATTGTTTTATCTGAATCTTCCCACTGATTTTTAGGACTGCAATTGATCAGTCTCCTATTGACATATGTGCATACTGTGCGTACTACCTCGATACTGACTTTATTTAAAAGCTTATGTAAATGAAATCGTCGAAAAGAAAATCTCCATTGTATTGCCTTCTTATGTTTTCAATGATGTAATGGGTCACTTTCCGTATTGACTAATCTATTTCTCTTGACCTTTCATAACAGTCTAAATTAAGTGACCAGTATTAATTGATAATGATGACGATTTTATATTTATTTATTAACCTGCTTTGATTTGGGCACGCGGGCAGTATCACAGCCCTCACACAAGTCAAATGAGATTTTTATGGCGTATATGTATCTGGTACCCCCTTTTACCAAACAAAACGTATATATATAGCACAAAACCGTCTTTGGGAAGGGTAACAAAATAACATACTTAAAGACACACTGGAACAATAGCGTTTAAGATTCACCCTAATGGAAAATATGACATGAAGGTAAAAAGAACGCTTTTGGTGCGAAAACAATGACATTCAAATGTTCAGAAGAAAATTACAAAATTAGGACCTTTTTCAAATGAGTTTTGGGAATCTAACGTCCCCAGCAAATACACACAAATCTAACCATTTTTCTAGAAGTGTTTGTATATATACATGGATCTATGTGTATCTAACTCTATTTTTCTTCTGATCTGCTTTTTACTTGTGATTGAAATTGAACTTTCTTATAAAATCAGGGGTGAATTTACTTTTTTCTCCTTATGCTCGTTGTTTATTGAGTGTGCTAATAGTCAAGTTTGAGAATATTTTGAAAAAATTAACAAGGAAAATACTGAAAAAAAAACAAATTGTTTAGGCACACCATGTAAATCAGATATTCACCTTTTTTCTGGTTGATTCTTTGCCAAAGTGATCATGGGACTTCATAGTTGTTGTTAAGAATACTAGATTTTCAATAGTAAAGATAACTGAGTGTACTTGTTTTCGTGTTTCCGTTTTTACGCATAACTTTTTGGTTTTTCTGACTGAATCATCATTTAATAGATAATTGTTAGTGTTATGTGTCAACTGTCGTCATCTAGTCTTCAATGATACTGTTCGTATTAGAATAGCTCAATTGTTCTTTACTTCAAAATTATTGTAGACGAACTAGAAGCCTCAAGAGATATCAATATTTAGCATTCTTTTCTAGTATTATGATCTGGTGTATTGTGAAGATGAGATATTACTTAACCATTCACGTATGAGCTTTACCGGTTAGTTTTGTTATCCACTTAATTCAGTATAGTATAGATAGGTGTGTTGTGTTGTGTAGCTAGAAGGACGTGATGATATAAAATTTGTTTTTTCTTCTATCTAATTAAATAAATATGGAATAAATGCCCTACTTTAATATATTGTGTTAAATAAAGCTTGCTCACCCTCTTTAGGTTATACGTCACCTACCAGGGATCTTCAAGCAACTCTGTCCTGAACTTTCCATTTGTTGCCAAGTGGTATTCATAGTTTATACGTGTACATCTGACTTGCAAAGTCATGTATTCTTTGTTTACCTCTTTTGTCTTTAAAATTTCAAGCTAAGGATCATCTTATGATGCAGTCTGATGTTTTCTAAAGAGTCTATTGTATTACATTGAAAGTGAAATACAGCTTACCAATTGATGATGATTTTTTAAACACTCACTAGTTACTATAACCAGGACGCATTTTGTTATGACCTTGGATGTCTGACTTTTCGATCACACGACTTATCTACCAATCCGAATACGACTTATACGAATCTTCACACTAGGCCAACCAATGACGTTCAACCGGTGTGGGCAGTTTAGCGTCCTTATTGGTCCTATGTCCTACGAGCCCTTCCACTTGAGTCCAGAACAAGATACCAGTTTCCGAATCAGAGCAGATCGTTTATTTCAGGCATACTTGGTTTATATATCAATCACACAGACCACAACGTACCATAAAATAGAAAATAACATGTGTACACAAATAAGCCCAAAAAGTGGCTGTGAATGTGGGAGGCAGTAGTTAATAAACTGAACATAACTTAAGAACCGTAAATCGTACAATAATAAGTTATAGGTCAAAATAAAGCTTATCATAAAAGGAATATAAATATACATAGTGTAATTGTTGAGTAGTTATACAATAAGAATATTTATAGAATATTAGTCCATGAATAGACCTTGGAATTTACCTGTAATTTAATCTTCACCGGATATAACACATTTGTTATACATTCTCGTCCACTACCGAAAATTTCGAAGAACATCAGTCATGATTGTTAAGAAAACACCAACATTAGACAAAGTAGCGTTATTACACTTCATCACTAGTATTCACTAATTTAGCACTGAAATGACTTCATTTTAAAGATATTGACTTAATAATTTTGAATAAATTAACGATTGAGTAGGGTTTTTTTATAATCGTAATATAGAAGTTTATTTGTAATATCTTAATAAGTAGGTAATTAAATTTCTTACGTTCTGGGACTTAACGAACTTTACTTCGGAAAATAAATAACTGAAAATATTGGTTAAAATACGTCTGGTAGTGCAGCGAATAAAAAATCAGGTGGGCAAAACCAATTTATTTTTTAATATGCCAAACCGAAGGTTCTGGGTTCGAGTTCGGCATGCGGGATCGCAGATACGCACCACTGAGTAGTTCCACTTTAGGACGAAACAGCCGTTTACACCATTGAAGTCTGGTGCACTGGTTTAGATGTTAAGCGCTCGCGTTCGATACCCAAAATCCTGAGCTAGTTAATTTACAGTATGACGGCTGCAAATAGCTGGGGCGTCTTATATAAGGACGAAATGGCTTTCCAGTACTTTCAGTTTTCGGTAGCAGTCCAGCTAAGATCAGTCCTTGATGTCATCTATAAGAAGAAATATAATCAGTGTTTGGATAAATAACCCATGAATAACTAACTCCCTTCTACTGAATGCATTGGGTTTCAGCAATATATGTTATGCTTCAGGCACTTGTTATTCTCGAATTGTTCCTATATTTTCAGTATCGACTTGATGGTTAATAAAAAAGCACTCGCTGTTGTTGCTGATTTGATTTGTAGATAATCGAATTCTACAAATCATTAGATCTTGTCGTGTGGTTTATATTTTCATTCGGTTGAATTGCGATTTTACGTAATTCCTATATTAAAGTCATCATAGTCGACATAACCAGTCTGTAGACATGATTGTTAGCAGAAGTAATTGGGGACTTTCCTTCCATTCTAACCAAAGCGTTTTGAGTAGTTTTCAAATATTAAGGATGCTTAATTTTATTCAGTTTGAAAAATTATATCACTGCTGTAGGTTAACGGTTTGGTTAAACTATGATAATAATCCATAACATTTCATTCAATCTATTATTTAACAATGAATCATTTCCTTTTACTACAATTTTGAGGATATTCATCTAGAACTTATTAAATTACAAGATATCTATCTTATTATTCTCTTTCTTTCGAATTAATTTAGAGACAATGAGAGTTTTGTATTGAATAAATGTGTAGATTTCAATGTTAATATGTTGGTCTATTCATGTATCAGTTTATAGTAGTTGGTTAGATTTTTAATTTCATCTGAATTTTCTTTTAACTAGACAGATCTAAAAATAACAACATATTGTGTTCAGCTTTTGGTTTTCGGAAATTGAATTCAATGCGTATTTATCAATTTATATGTAGTTAATATCAGAAGGGGTTTTGTGGAAATTATAATAATTTTTAATAGTTGAAATCATGAGTCAATTGAAGTTAAGCCACCATGGAAGCAATGGACAGCCGTTTCGACCTACTGCGGAACTCTTCAGCAGTGCGTATACACGATCCCGCCCTTCGGGATTTGAACCCAGAACTTCCAGTCTCGCGCGCGAACGCTTAACCTGAGCCGGCATCCAACAGTGTTAATGTCTAGCTTCAACTAATCCACGAAATTGAGCGACACATCCACCATTGTCTCCAGTGAGTTACTACCTCACAGCAGACCCGCTTGAACTAAACTGGTCACAGCTTCTCACTAGAAATCCGGGAAGTACCTCTGGGGCCTGATGAGCCACACAGTAGGACGAAACAGCCGTCCAGTGCTTCCAGGTTCTCCATGATGGTCTAGCTTCAATTGACTCATGATTTCAACTATTATAATTATATGTAGTTCTTAAGAATAAATATTTTATTATTATTATTATTATTGAAAAATGTATCATTCACATATTTGAGCCAAATTTATTTTTATTAGCATGATCTAAGTTTGAATTGTATTCCCAAGTGTGTTTGTTTTAATGCATTAGATGTACAGTTTTTATGTAGTAGTTAAATTTTGTTTGGGTATATTTACATTTCTGTCTCTCAATGTATGTCGGGATTACTATTATTATTAATATTATTATTATTATTATTATTATTAACAGCAAGTGAAACAGAATCCTCGTAGTTCACGTAAATCATTAGAAGATTGTTATATGGTGATTGTACAACGTTGGACTAAAGTAGAAACGTTACTTGAATCAATTATACGAAATACATTAAGTAAGTATTTTAATATCGTTTCATAATTATTGAATTTAACCAATCCCTTTATTTTTTAAAAAATTATTTTAGTGGAGTTTTGTTCTTTTAGCTGGATAGTTGTTTGGTTGTAGAATATTCACCGTCCTCTGAACAACATTATGATGAACATTTATCTAGGCTACAAATCTTCACCACTATCTTAATATTCCGATTTCTATCTGCAATCAAATATCCATCATATAATTACATACTTTTTCTTTATTACTTTCATTCACAATACTTTGTTTTTAAATGTCGATGCGAACGATCTTTGCTGTGTTTCACCATCTGATTTAATTACTATGTCTACCTCTTAAGGTACACCAAATTCAATATCCAAATGAAAAAACTGCAACTGATCAGAATGGTGGATTGTCAAGTTGACTTATAATCTGTACTACCATATATATATGCATTGATATATTTGTCCTATTGATCCAAACAAAGGTCTGCAAACCTAAGCCTTTTTTTTATGTCTGACCGACTTCCTCCGAAAATTTGTCCCTCTTGTAATTTATCGACCAGTCGATAGTGAGATGTTGTTTGGGCTTACTTAGACTATCAGTCTGTTACGCTTGAGCTGATTTTTATTATTTTCCTCCTATATTAGTGCGTAAGTCAGTATCCTAGTCATGTCCTCATTCATATTAAACTGTGGTAGCTTATATCTACATATGTCCTGATCTATTTTTATTTATGTAATTTGTATGGATTCGGGTACAATTCGGCACTGAAAATTGAATGTGCTGTTTAAATTAATGGTTTGTTTTGGTTGTGATATTGTCAGCGCACCCATACTGAAACAGGAGGTTTTCTTGTGGAGCGTTTCTCTGAGTACTTGACCCAAACGTTTAATCTTAAAATAAATTCAGCAACCTCAGGAGCTGTTGGCTCATGATGGTTAATGACCTCAAATAGGTTTGTATTCTACTCGTTCTTTCAGGATTCTGAAGCCTATTCTCATACTACTCGTTTGAAATTACAAATTTGCAACACTTGCGCGTGGAATCTTTGTATATGTCATCCGGGTTCGTTAAAAAGTTTACTCTTACTACCCAGTAGCGCCACATGGAGGCATTGAGTCGACTTTAGCTACTATATCCTTCTTAAAATTTTGTAATCGTTAATAACTAACTAGTGTATGAATGTCAATTATCACTAACATAAACTACACCTATCGTTTTTTTTCTCACCAAAATAAATATTGAATAACATGTTTCGTAGGCAAAATCCAATTTTCAATGTACTACAAAACAGTTTTGATACTTTGATCTAACTTAATAATTGAGTAGTTACCTAAGTTTAACTCTGATCATCCACTTAATACTCTATTTGATCTAATAACTTTGGATTTTTGAAGTCGTTTTTCAATCGTCACCGACTCTCTACTTCATAATACTTATGTTAAAAAATAACCAAAGATAGTAATAATATAAAATTATGTTGAAATAAATGCCTAAGAATATGGTCTCGAATAGCTCCAAACTACTGAACAATGTCGTAAGAAGACGTATATTGGACACCGGTTGTTCACTTAATCCTGTTACTGCTTTTCGGATAATATATCGACAGAGTAATGACAAATTTCCACGCTATACAGAAGCAACCGCTACCCATCGTTTCACTTTTAGTTTATGTTTACTGACGCTGTCATTGTGACTAATTCATCGTTAGCGTTCTCTTCCTCCTTTTTTCTTATCTCTCTCGTTTCCAAACAAAATATTGTAAGTTTTGTCTTATTCGTTTGGATTCATCTTTGTTTCATAACTATTATATTTTCATTGTTCAATCTAGTCAGTTAGTCACTTCTAATTTGTAGTTATTATTACTTCATTGTTTTAACATGACTCAATAAAATGTTGGACCTTTTATCAATTTAGTCATGCAACTACCTCTATTTTCTCGTGTCCCCCTTCAACTAATATTATTAAGATTATTGCTGTTATAACTTCACCTTTTGATTTTTTGGTAGTTGATATTACATTGATCATTCTGTCTACCGTCATCATAACAGTATGTATTTGGTTACATCATGATCTTTCTTCATTTCTGTTACTTAATCCTATCGCCTTGTACGAATATAGAAGTCATGTATAGCTATTTTTCAATAGTGAAACCAATCAGTGTGTATATGAAAAAAATCAAATCACACGGAACGATTAGACGAATTCACTCTCTTCCGTTATTTTCTTTGTTCTTTTTGTATAAAATTTAGTTCAAGTTCTTTGACTTACCGCTCAGTAGAAATTGGGATCTTGTAATGAAGTTATTTACTTGCATATAAATTACAGCGCAAAAGCTAGTTGCTATCTGAACTTACTAGATCAATAGACTAAGACATTGTGAGTCTGAAGCCTAGGGTACTTGATCTTCATCCTCATTCTAAGTATCAAAATTGATTTGACAGATACGATTTCCTGATTGATCTCAAATATGACTAAATAGGCATCCATTAATTCAACTTTACTTAAAACATGACAACAACAAAGCTATCTACTCAGGATTGCATATGTCAGTCAGTCAGTAACAACGTAGAACTTCGAAAGTTCGTACGTCAGTTTGAGTTGCCACGCCACATTAGCACAGAGGTGCAGTTGTCGATTCAAATCCCGTAGTGGTAGAGGTAGTAAGAGTATAAGCGGTAATTGGAAACATTAGGGTCCGAAGACGTTATTCAAGGAGTATAATCCAGTGAAATAAATTTGGAAAGAGAAAAAGAGACAATGAGGATTCAGGAGATTAGAATTTGGGAGAACACAAAGTGTGGATGCACCTGCACCATTGCAAACGATTTTGATCCATGTCATTCAGGGTCTCTAACCATCGGTTGCTATCATCTCGCGGTCAATTGTTAATCAGTAACATAAATAATGAGAATCGACAAATCATTTCAAATTTTAAATAACAAAGTACATATTGTATAGTTTTTATTCTTAGTACTTATGTTTCCATTTCATGTTTTTTTTTCTATTTCTTCTTTAAAATCATAATTCACTTTTTTAACAACGTCAAGATGATGATAAAGAAGTTGCGAATTTAGAAATTTCTCGTAAAGCAGTCAAATCATTAATAAAATCTTCAGAAACTATATTGACAGAATTTGAATACACTGGAAAATTGAGAGAATTTGCCATGCGCTTAAATGTATCTGATACTACGACTGGTACAACAATGATGTCATTATCAAGTAATACTTCATCGGATGAAATGCAATTACTTAATGAATTGAACTCACCTAATGCAAAGTTAATTAATCATGGACGATTATATGCTAATCCAATGGTTTCTGGTTGTGGACTACAGTGTGAGTGTTTGATAGCTAGTTCTGTATTATTCATTATTTATTATTATTATTGTTATTATCGTTTAGCTAATTTATTTGTACATGATTCAATACGATACTTTTGTGACTTGATTTTCTGGTTATAACTGAGTCAGTACAAGTGAAATAGCTCGTATATTACATTCTTAAGTGTTAATCGTAGTGGTATTTATTGTGTATTTAGATACTACTCGATATCATGTGTTAAATCCGTTTACAATTTCTCTATTCCGCGTCGGTTATATCGATCATAAACTAGCATTTCAGCATTTAACATTATGGCGTTATGGCCTGCACAATTGACCTTAGGTTAGCTTGATCTACGGATTTATTGTTTCGTCTAACCTCAAGTTTTTCTATATTTTCAATCTTCAGAAGAGAATTCAACACTCAAGCATCTACTATTATCATACTTCAATTACCCAGGATACCACTGTACTTCAAATACCTGGACTACTTCTTTTATAGTCTGAAAGTTCCTATGCATATAGGCCAAGCTTATTACCAAGGTGTGACTATAATTACAATAAAAGGTACTTAAGTCGTCATGGGTAATTTGAGTATATATTCTGTGTAGTTGACTCTCTAAAAGTTATCTCATGTTAAGTAGCTATGTAAATTTAAGTAATTAAAATATAGTAACTTTCCACTGAATGTTTTCTAGATGATTTCCATTTGATGATCATCCATCCCTTTTAGGTAATGTTCTACCTATATTGAAATACCTTGGCAAAGTACAACTGTATCCTTATTTTCGATCGGGCACTATCAATATTTCTATTTGTATTAATTGATCACTGAATGGTGACTCGTCATGTATACTTTGCTCGTCCTAATCTTAATCGAGTCTTAAAAATGATTTGCAATTTTACAGAAACCAGTCTATGTAACTCTGTTCCTCGCCCACTGGTCAGTAAAGCAGTCATACTCAAAGTAGAACTTGGCACATCCTAAAGTAGTAGAGCTGGTAACTGTATTAATGATAATGTAATAGTTTGAGCATTGAACATAAATTTCGGGAGGAGAATTAAATTGGTGATATAAGAATAAAGTCATCTATAAGGTTTTTGGTTGAGATCATGAACAAGAAAAAGGACGAATTCACCATTGCAAATGATTTTCAGCCATTTCACCATAAATCTCTAACCATTGGTTACAATGATCATGTGGACCTCGACCAGGTAGTCTACACATGCTAATATGACCCAATCTAATTGTCATTGACATCATGGGGACTGGTGCCACGTTTTGGTTTTCCACCTTTGCTTTGTTACAACCCATTCCCACACTAGCCATCATAGTGCGTCAAGGTAGTCGGTGGTGGGACATACATAATACATGTCCTAACCATCTCAGTCGATAGAGATTCACTACCTCATGAAGACGGGTTTCTCACCTACGCAAAAAGTGATAGAAGTTGACAACAGCTAATCGGGTTTTCCGAAGTCATCCCAAAAGTTCATCAGACACCAATCCATTTGAGTTATTATCTAACTAATATATTTCATATTACTGGAGTTATAAATTGGCTTTCATTCCAACGAATTGTATTCAAAGATGTTTTGTGTAAAATCGTCTGTAGTGTGTGTTTGTACATAGTTTCTCTGGTTCAACAAGATTTTCAAATGAACCTCGAATTTCACACTCATAGGTTGATATTCAATACTCCTTAATAAAATACACCAACTTTACGGTTATATAATCCATCATACATAAGAGTTTTCCAAGTATTGATGTTGTTCCTATTTCATCACTGATTTAATGGACGGTCAATTTCTTTATTGAATAGTAGGACATTAAATGACAGCCAATAAAATAATGTTAAGTTGATTCTATGTAATTTTACCATATATTCAATGAATGCTTTTCTCTAACTTCTACGCATGCACTTTTGACCGTTTTGTATTTATTCTTAGTAATCGTATGTATGTTGCACCTGAAAAACACGTCATTCATCGTACTACTTGTAAGTAGCTTAACACTGAATGCAAATACTAATCATTTAAATAATAGTTCAGCGTGATCATCCATAGTTACCAATACAGCATAATCTTGAACCGTAAATATGGTCTTGATACTTATTCAAAATGCTGTTCTTTTTTTGTTTTTATAACTTTTTAAAATCACCAATCAACTAAAATCCTGTATGCTTGTAAAAATCCTCCCTTTTTTTGACTTTCTGAGATGGATAACTACCAAGTTGAATTTGATTACGATCAACTTTTTTCTTAGATCATTTCAAATCAAACATAAGGCTAATAAATGTTATGTAATGTTTAGCGACGTGTGAAGTGTTACTTAATTCACTAAGTACGTTATATTTCTTGGTAATAAAGAAAACAATTACTTATTTTTTGTACTATTTAGAATTGATTACTATCACTATTGTTAAAATGTGAATCCAGGAATGATTCATTAGTTAAAACTTTTAAACACTAAGTCTCAGGTCTCGAACCCATTTCTATATAGTTCGTTGGTTTAACCAATCTAATAACACTAATAGTCATCATCACAATTACGGTATAATTCGAAGCCTTATACACTAATCTGTACCTGGTAAATGAGTGGAATAAATAAATGAATATCTACAGTGATTATTGACACTCAAATCGGAATATTCATAAATTTACAATAACTAAAATGGAAACTTAACATGATAAACCATTTTTCATAGATTTTTATTTATTTATCTATCTAAACATATATTCATTGGTTCAAGGAGGTACCAAATACATATGTTTTATATGATTCGACTTGTGTAAGGGTTGGAATACTTCCCAGGTGCCTAAACCGAAGCAGGTGGTTTTCCTACGTAGCTAATCTCAAAGACTTCGATTTAAAGGTTTGATCCACAAAGCAGTGGAGCAACGTAAGGAGATGAAGTGCCATGGTAGCCATTTGTTCCCTCACGATCCTGTAGCCCATATGCACCGTTTGTTCGAAATCAAGGTTTTCAACTCCCCTAGATGGATCCTCCATATCCATCAACCCGCTTAAAGCGCCTTACATTTGCTTTTCGTCCTCTCAATCTCGTAAACAACGACCTCGTCGCGAGAAGGCAATGAGTAAGACTTCCCTGACATTGGCTATATACTCGTGGCCAATTGAGAATATTTGGATAGGAAAAACTGACTCTCCCACCCCCTACCGTACCAGGGCATTTAAATAGATATTAGAAATAAACGAAATCGAACTTCACAAAATCTTTTTCTCAAATACTAGATATCTATCACTCTTCAATTGTACCTTTCACCTAATTGGATATAGTCCTGTTTGGTGAAGACGCTGACAAAATGCAGAGTCTTCTGGTGGCACTGAGCAACAATGCCAGGATGTTTGGAATGCGCTTCTCTCCCTCTAAATGCAAGTTGTTGCTTCAGGACTGGTCTGCGTTAACACCCGAACTAAGGATAGGGAGTGAAGTAGTCGAACGCGTTGACAACTTCACTTATCTTGGAAGTCTGATCAGCCCTAATGGGTTGGTATCGGACGAAATCTCAGCACGGATTCGAAAAGCTCGTTTGGCTTTTGCCAACTTACGTCACCTGTGGCGAAGGTGAGATATCCGTCTATCAATGAAAGGACGAGTATACTGCGCGGCAGTCCGTTCTGTTTTAATTTACGGCAGCGAAACATGGCCATTAAGAGTAGAAGACACTTGTAAGTTATTAGTATTTGACCACAGATGCCTTAGAAATATTGCTGGCGTCTGCTGGGATCACCGGGTAAGTAATAGTGAGGTTAGACGCAGAGTATTAGGGAATGATGGTAAATCAGTTGATGAGGTTATGAATCTTCATCGACTGAGATGGTTGGGCCACGTGTTACGTATGCCCAAACACCGATTACCACGACGTGCAATGCTAAGCGGTGTTGGAGATGGTTGGAAGAAAGTTAGGGGCGGCCAAACCAAAACGTGGCATCAGTGCTTGAAGTCACTAACTTCTGGTATGAGCCATGTTGGTAGATGCAGACTACTTGGTTGGGGTCCGCGTGACTATCGTAACCAATGGTTGGAGACTGTAGGTGACATGGCTCAGAATCGATCACAATGGCGTCGGTGTATACACTCTCTATCTTCCCTTAAAATAAGAGATTAAAATCGCTTCATATCTTTCTTTCTACCAACTAATTCTTTCTTCCTGTACTATGTCCTTATATGCAATCTTTCTTTTATATATTACCACCTCTGAATTAACTACTTTAATGAATCCGGTGTCCATCTTGCTGTGTTATGAGGTATGGCAACCTGGACCGATGCATATATGTGCCTGGTTCTACGTTGTAGCTGACTGAATCGGACATTATCATGGTTACATACTTTATCATTAAAACTATTTTGACAAAATAGAATTCTTAGACATGTCGGTAATAGCTAATTTTCCTTTTTTTTCACTCATTGGAGAAATAAAATTTGTTTAAATAACAATCAATATCATTTACCCAATTCCCAAATTTTTTTAAGTAAATTATTACGATGTAAGGTGGCTGGAGGTTGTCGCCTAAAAAAATCTGTACCACCTAGGTTTCATGGTGCCAGTTGATATTCATCAGTAAGGTCTAATTCATTTCATAAAGATTGTAGCTAGTAAAGAATGTTTCATTTAATTACCGTATATGTAATAAATAAGTGAGTTGTTTCATGCTATTTGTAATGTTGTCTGCTTTCTCTGTATAGATATGTACTGTATATATATTCGTTTGTAACCAATTCGAAACAGACACAATCATTTCTTTTACACGAAAATTTTATTGAAGGAGAAAATGAATATGTGATGTAGTATCTTCTCAATTATTGCTCTTCATAAGATTGTTGTTTTCTCTGTTATTACCACCCAATAATAATTGCTTATTGAATGATACACTTTTAACCATTAAAGTAACAATTTTGTTATCATTGAACTAGTTTTTATCTATATTTATGATCGCATCATTCTGTTCCTTTATTCAACTCTTTTGCGTTTTCTATTTCGGAATGTCCATTTGTTTTGATTCTTAAATAAAACAATGGATAGTGTAAGGCTTTACAAAATCATCAAATTATATTTATATAACCAAGTAGGTTTTATTTTGTGAAAGAACAAAAAAAAAGAAAACTGTTTATTTTCTTTCAACCGTTTAATGACTTTCCTTTTGTGAAACATATTTAAAGTCTTTCGTTCTTTTTTTAATCACAGTTCGAACAACTCACATTCATATTAATGTATTATTTTAACATTAAGTCTCATACATACAGTGTATACAGTTGTGTTAGCCGAATACGCTTTAATAAGTTAGTTCTTGAATATTAACAGCAATATAATTCAAACTTATAATGATACAAACAACTTTCATACTTCAGTCAGTCTTGAGTGTTGTTAGAGGTATAAGAGCGGTTTTCACTTCCCGGTCACCCACACTGTGAAAGGGTTCTTCTAGAAGTACCTGAAAAGGAAATTGGGTTGGAGGTAGTCTTAGTGACCTGAGAGCGTGACCGCAGTGCTCAACGGCTTGAAACCGGTCATACACGACCTGTTTGTCAGTAATTTTCATGTCAGCTCCGTACGTTTTGGGACCTTACCGCAGGGAATGTATATCCATAGGATTAAGTGTATATATTTTTGGGTCAACCTTTTCTAACCACACCCCTTCTTGTGAAAGGCAGCACCATTGTTATGCTGGTTGTTTGAGGGAAACCCCTTCCTGCCGTCTCACTTCTGTACAGTCAGCAGTACTACTTCACCCTCGGACCTCGGGTTTACTGATTTTAGGCTCACTGCTCTTCAAACGAGCTGTCTGGCATGGTAGGACGTTGAGGAACGATTGTTCTAGCCAGTACAGCTCGATTGGTTCATCAAGATAAGCAAGGTTGCAGCAACGGTCGGGACTTCAATGATTATGTGAACTCAGTATCTCAGTTGTTAACACGTTGCCATTTGACCTCAATGCCAAAATAAACATCAACATTGGGTTGTGACAGTTACATCTATCTGATTAGTCCCTAATTGTCCTAAAGTCTAGTTCTCGTCACAATGATCCATTCCAAAAATTTTGCAATCTACATTTGTTCAAAGTTTTAATGAACACATCATGATGTCAAAAAAAATTAGTGCTGAACAAGTTTGAATGTTTCCTTTGAGAATTCTTCGTGGTTAAATTCTTATAATTACATATACATGTTAACTTATTTCATCTCTCTCAACAATTGGCCATATACGAACAATAGTGACATGTGACAGATTACAATATCGCAAATTGTGTACATTGAATAAGTATATGTGTAATGGATCCTAAAGCGCATTATATATTACCTTCTATTCAATAAACTTTGTCAATAAGTAACGATATTTAGTCAGTTGGTTAAATACCAAAGACAGTTATCTTCTATACAAAAAAGGTGTCGCCTGTGAAACATTCACTAAGATATTTCAGAGTTATGGTCATCAATCCTTGCTATTTAAAAATAGTGATCTGTTTATTTGTGAAATGGAGTACTACAAATGTGTTCTGTTGTATTTCTTTATTGATCGTACTGTTTTTTATTTCAACACTTTTTCGGATGTCAGTTCCCCTAACATTGCGGTTATACCTTATTGATGATTATCAACTAGCGAATAACCTAGAGCCAGGATCTAACTCCGGCTACCTTCAACCATTCAACACCTCAACATAATTTACTAAAGAAAATTAGGTAAATATTATGACATCACTCGTTACTATTTAGCGATCAATCAAATATGAATCGTTTTTTTATATTATATTTTTTATTCTCTATCCGTTCTTGTTTTGGCTTCTTTCTTCATTTATCTTTACGTTTTGTCGTTTACTACTACTTACTTTTTTCATCCATTATTAATATGTGATACAATATCATTTACAATCTATTTTCTGCCTTTCCCTGTAATAGCGAGTACATCCTATGAAGTAGAAGGTGTAGCGTTAAAAAGTTGCTTCTTTATGCTACAAAAATACCGGACTCAAATCGATACCAGTTATTTCGTGGAACAGAAATGGTTAGTTAATTTGTTTTTTTTTCTTTTCGTGACACAAGTCGTTTGTTATACATTTATTACGATTTACTTCAGAGCGTAGTCGATTTATACATTATTAATGTGGAAATAGTTCTCAACATAAATTCGTATCAACCGCAAAGCTTACTGTTATAACTGAAAATCAGCTGTTATTTTCAAACATTGAGGTATCACATTTTAGAATTATCAACTTGGGCATCTACTCGTAGCTTCTTGTACAGTTATATTGAGATAATATTATAACCTATTAGTGATTCTTGTTCGTATGTCACTTATCTTTGAGTGAAAGTCGATATCAAATAAATACAAGATATTTGGATTAATCTCCCATCATAAATGACTGTCTAAGCCGTTCACATTCTTCATTCATTCAGTTATCAACTGGTTCTTTGGTTATCTTCAATCAATAATAATGTATATCGAACACGATTGACTATTGTTCAAAAGAGTTTTAGTGATTTCATCAAACAGAAGTCTCGTGGTTTCTTTGAAAGGATAAGATGTTTTACGACATCGATTTTTCGTGCAATGATCTAGTTTACAAAGCGACAGCGATCTTAGTAATTTTTGAATCATCTATGTAAAATATGTCATGAAAAAGTATGCCTCTGTATCCAGAGCTTAAACATTAGATTACTTTTGTATTGAACTTCAAGTTAGTAAGATGATGACATTCACTAGTGATTTTTCTCAGTGTTATCGTAGAATTCTGTGTATGCGACTTACGATGCCCGTACGAACATCGGAGCTGTATGGGGGATTGTAGATTATACATCGAAAAGTTAGCGAAACCTTAATATTCTCGGTTATTTCCAAGTGTTTCCCCGAACCTCTGTTACTACTGATGCAAAATAAAGATATTCTGATGATATTGACGTTAGTTGGCTTTTTTTCTCTATTTCACTTACCACACCCTGTTACCAGAATCTATGGTGGTCTTACAGGCCGACGCACCTGCCATCCATTCTACTAACACTTGAATAATTCTATCATATTGAAGAAGAAAGTATGAGTCTAAATCGGTACTTGATCTACTAGCTGGTCAAATCAGTAAGCTTATAACTGTTATATATTTACAGGTGATTTGATTGATCCAGATAACAACACGTACAGTTGGTGTTTGTATGAATAATCCAATATATGGCAAGTATTTTTCCAATTTATCATTTGGCATTAAACATCGTTTGATCTTTCCGTACTCATCACAAGATTTTTGCATCTCACTAGCCTTTTCAACATAATCGACGCGTTTTTTTTCTTGTTTACTTCTCAAGCCTCCTATTCTTTGGTGGGGTAAACATTATGGATATTTTAGAAAATCAGGGGAGAAAGCCAGTTTCGGATTTTACATTCTTTTACATTCCGCTACCGCCCTTACGTTATTCCGTTGTGCAACTGTAGATGAGTTAGCAAGATGGGAAACTATTTTCAATGATGGTTTTGCTCAATGGCGAGAGCATATGGATACTTTTGAAAGTTTATGTAAGTATAAAATAACTAGTTCCTTTTGCCTTACTGCTTCGTTTGTGTAAGTATTGTTGGTGAAGCTTGCTTGAAACTGCATCATAACAAAATTTATTGAAGAAGTCATGATTCATGTCTTTGGCTAAATACTACAATCCTTTTGTACTATTTATTTCTAAAGCTCTCTTAATGTTTAGACGTTGGATTAGACAAGGTTTGTTTTTTCTGTTTTGAAACTGTTCAGTGATTTCTTTATCGTACAATTTCTTTTGTGTATATGAGAAATGTAATCAGATTGTTGTTGGATTTACTTTTTTGTTTGTTCATTGCAAGAAAAAAAGTTATTCATCAAGCTTGAAACAAAATCTCTGATATCTTTACTATCACTACTATGGGATTTCTCTTGATAATAAGTATAAGACAAAGAAAATGCATCTGTAGCATTCCAACCAATTCCTAGTTATTTGACTCATCTTCTCTAACCGTTGATCGCGGTTTTATCGTCTGCATCAGCCAGGTAATTTGTACCCACGTATATATTACAATCTAGGAGTCTATACTTCATGGAATGATATAACGTTTCGTTTCGCTTGCCCCATATTTCTCACAACCTATATCTGCACTAACCAGCACCAATTCAGTGACTGAACACTTATCCCAACCACCTCAGTCAATTTAGATTCAGTACTTCATCAACCGATTATCCATCTTTATCGAGTACTTGGCGTTCAAACGTATGATTACTCAGCCTGTGGTCGTAATATACACGAATAATGCTTTGAAGGCATATTTGATCACGTAATATGAATCTACAATTATCATTTATTTCTAAAGACCATCTTTAACATCCCTGAAGTAGAGTGGAGTGAAATGCTGAGCAGTATATTTGTATTTCGGTTGGGAAACGGTTCCCTTACCTTTAAGATAGTAAACGACCGTGTATTTATCAAGTTTTTGAGAATATCATGTTTATTTGTTTTTTTACCTATAGCTGAAGAGTTCTCTAAAGCTCGTGATGAAATTGCTGAAAAACAAAAACGAACAGAAGGTATTCTTGAATTACTATACCAATTAAATGATAAACGTCTTACATTCTGGAAAATTTGGGAATTCATTTCATCTGTATTAATTAATGAACGTCTAGCTGAAATGGAAATGCTAACATCTAAAACAGAATCATTGTCTACATCAACACAAACTAATGCAAATCGTTCAAGTATTAAAGTAGACATAACATCACCTCCGATTACACCAAATAATAATAATAATAATGCTCAACAAATTACTACCATGGATACGCTCAAGTTACATACGTTTATTTCAAATCTTGATACATATAATGATTTAGATCAACTTTTTGATTTATTTCATGAATATTGTAAGTTTATTTTCATTAAGTGTTGTTTATTTTGATTCATGTTTCGTACATGGATATGAAAATATTCTTCCTTAAATAAACATTTACCAAATAAAAACACTAAAGATCAAGAAAAACTAAGTTACTGTTTATAACAGTTCGGAATTCTTTAGGTTTCATTGAAATCATGAATCGATCAGTATTTTACTATCCAATTAAATTCAACCATCTCCACAACCCTATACTGACAAATATCATTTGTTCACTAGTGATAATCTTCAATAGGAAATTCCTGTATTTCTAGTAAGCAGCAGCAGAGACAATTGAAGTTCAATCGTGTTGTTTGTGAGGCAGTTACGCACCAAAGACAATTTAAGATGACTGCTCAATATCATGGACTGGTTGAAGTTAGACATTAACGTCGTTGGATGCCGGCTCTATGATCTAGATGTTAAGTGTTTACACGTGAAACAGTAGTTATTAGGTTCAACTTTCGCGTACGAGCTCGTGGATAACCACTACCCAGGAGTCCCATACAAAAGCAACACGGTTATTCACTACTTCCAGGTTTTCAATAGTGATCTAACACTGATCAGTTCATGATCCCAATGCTATTTAATTCCTAGTCTGCTTTGTTGTAAGAGTTCAACAAATAAACTTCTTATATAGACTTATAAAATTCTGAGTTTGTTCATCATTAGAGTAAGGTAGTGAACGCATATTATTGACAAGTTTCTCACACTGGAATGAAAATTAACTATTCTGTATGTTTCATAGTTTTCACCAATTGTCTAGTTGATGCTAGTTTACTACCTAAAAATTGACCGTTTTCACAAACAATATTTTTGAACACCTTTTAAACAAAGTTTAAACTAACTGTGTATACTTAATTTAATCCACTTAAATCATATTTAGAAACTTTCTTCAGAAAAATTTGTTTTGATTTTATTAACCACAATGTAGTTATAATCTTTCATTTAGTTTTTTAGGGTTGGAAACATAGCATGTAGGTGAATCGTATTACATCTAGTAGTTTCTGATAGGCTTGAATGCTATTACGAGTTCACCTTACTTGGTAAACGGAACGAAGGTCAAACATATAGTGATACGATAGGCTATTCTAATCCGTTGTCTACGGTCCTGCTAACTAGATTAAGAAGTCTTGATGAGGTGTAGAGAATGTATTCTACAGGCACCCAGAAAATACGAGGTCTTCTTGTTGTCACGAGCGGCATTGCCAGCCAACTGAAGAACTTCAACTGCCAGGTACTCGAGGACAGTTGCCAAATAAACAGGGGCACCAGCTCGGACACATTCTGTGTAGTTATTCTTGCGAAGGAGGTGATGGACATGACCAACTGTGAACTGCAGACCAGCACGGACTGATCGCGTTTTGGCCTTAGCACGAGACTTCACATCTTTACCACGTCCACTCATTGTCTGTAAGAGTCGATAAGCGTTAACTCGTAATCGCTTCAAACATATCAGTTTCAGCCATTTCTACGTTTATTTAAGATCTGAGTTCTGTATATCAGATCGTAATTTTCACTAAGGATTCTATTTCAAGCATCTGGATTTATCTCAAACTATTAAATATGATTACATCAGTTCAGCTAAGCCCAGTAAGTTGGATAGAAAGGACAAAAAAATCAGTGAAACGTATGAACTCTCTAATAACTACCATTCATACACTTAAATGACCTAAATTACTCACTTATTGAACATTGAAAATTTTATGGATTCTCTTCGGTCTGTAAAATTAAAGCATAGCGTTACTTATATTGTCTGTCTATGTAAATGGTTTTTTGTAACTTCACCATGAAATTTGTTCTAAGCGTCCGTTTTGTTGAAGTTTATATACTTTTTGCTGCTACTTGTTTATTATCGTTTTTTTTTAATCTTTCAGTTTATCGTTTGTCTTTCGCTCTCCTCAGTGGACCGTCTTCCAATTTATCCAGAAGTGCCTCAGATGTAGATGGTAGCAAACGGCCTCAAACAAATTTAGTTAAAAAACACGAAACATTTAGTGTACATGATAGTGTACCTGGTAGGTTTATGCTCTCGTTTATTTTGTTTCATTTATTCCTTGATTGATTTGATTCATGTAACACATGCTGTTACTCACGCAGTTGTTTCGTTTTTGTGATTACTCTAGTGCTGCGAAGAACTTCAGCTGTCACTTTAATTCATTCTTAAGATAACTTATCTCACTTTTGTCGAAAGAAACCGAAATGATGAAGGAAAGATCAAATAAAGTTAATGAAATACAAAGATCAAAGTTTTTCAAATTTTCATAATCACATAATATATTAGTAGTAAAACTAGGCATTGAAAAAAGTTATCAAATCCTCTCTTATAGAGTATGGTGGTTGTTACCGTTAATCCCTCAGTGATAAGTTTGAATTCAGTCGGAAAGATGTGATGGAATCTGTGGAATCCCTATAAAATACCTTTAATCTGTCACATGGTCATTACTGATAGAATATGGATCAAATAAATTTTTATAGATTTTATATGAACTGAGAAGGGATTAGCTCACTATGGGCTGTGTTTGAATAATATTAGTCGCAATGAATTATTCCTTTTTCATTTCATCTCTCCCTCAATTTGTTGTTTTCTTTGCCTCTCTATTTTGTTTATCTTTGTTGTCGTAGCTGTGTTTTTAGAATTTCACCAGTGGATCATTCATTACCAATTTCATTGTATCAATAAAATTTGTTCTATTTATTAAGACTATCATCTTCGTTTATCTAGTTTACTTATATTCAACGTGCCTGTGATTGGTTGGTTTATTGTCATAAAGTTCCTCCACGGTATTGTTTCACTGCTAACGTTTTCCTATTATATTTACCAATATTTCTTGCATTGTTGGTAACTATCGTTTAACATAGTTCTTGATTTAAGTAATTATGGTAGGTAAATCAATTATAAGCAACATAGGACCTTACACATACGTACATATCATCACATTGCAGTGCCATATAAACACAACAAGACGGAATTTTCAAGAGAAATTCGATAGTAGAGGTAGTAACAATATCAGTAGTAATGGCAAATCTTAAATATATTCAATGTAGTTTGTAAAGAATGAATGTTTAAAAATCAAAGTATTTTCTTCTCATAGATTCTGAATCATTTCGCACAATTTTTCCGACCACTGGTTACGACAATCATGTTGACTTTTACTCATTTACCAACATAACTCTGTTCACTACGTCTTCAACAAATAGAGCTATGTTATCTACGTAAATCTAGTAGAGTGAGATCGATTCCATAATAATCAGAGGATAAAAACATTATTATTAAAATTCTTTTTTCTAAAAAAATTTAAAAACTGAACAGCCCTGAAGTAAGACTCTCTTCAATGAACGTTTATTGTAGAACGTTTATCGTAGAGGTAAATATACAGACAGTAAACTGAATAAATTTCAAGACCTTGAACATTTTATTCTTCCATTCCAATGTTCGTCTTTGTTAATATACACCTTTTGATGATTGCTCTTCTGGTGGTCGGCCAGTTTTGCTTGCATTTTTATAAATGAATGCTATAACAATTAATGTATATATTATTCAACTATATATATTCATTACTAAGGTTTTTACTTTGTAATTTCGAATTCACTAAGGATTTAATAGATGATGACGATGATCTATTTTTATAATGTTAAATATCAGAAAATTGAATTTTTGACTTCGTGACTGTCAGGTTAAGTCACTTCTTTAAAGAATATTTAATTTATTCTGTATAGAAGTGACTTACCTCAAGTCATAAAGCACTAAAAAACTTAATTTATTCAAATTCTACAAATATCATTATATATATATGTATATATTCACTGGTCGATTTGACCTAGACCACCAATGAGAACCTGGAATCACCGGACGGCCGTTTCGTCCTAGTATAGCGGTCTAGTTTGGATCTGCTCGTGGGTTCAACTGTGAAAATGCTATGATCTCCGCAAATTCCCATACTGATATATATATATATATATATATATATATATATATATATATATATATATATATATATATATATATATCATACTGTTTACTGAATTTTTTTTATGTACGTTTTCCCGGTGATAATGATTATTTTAGATGAATTAGATAAACTTGTTGAAGAAAGTAAGCGAATTGTTGTACGCAATATATAGATTTAATCACTAAATCTAACCGTTTTGTTTGTTATGTTGCTATACAATACTGAAGTTTATACTTAACATTCAATTGTTTAGACTAACTATCTGTAATCAACATTACAATTTAATATATCTGCACTTTTAAATAGATAACACTAATAATCAATAATATAGGTACATATCATATTTAACCTCCTATCCAGTGAAGTAGCTCTATGTTATGGGTAAAGTTTGCCATAAATACTAAATGTATCATTAACTCCACCACACATAATTGTAACATCATGTAAACATAACGATGGAGAAAATCAGCGAGAATTCCTTAAAGGCAAAGAGTAGGAAGTAATAGTAGTACTAATGATTGTGGAAAAAAATGGATAAAATATGGTTACAATAGAAGAAATGAAGTAAAAGAGTGAAGTGTATCAAACAGTATTTAATTTCTATATCTATGGAAATATAAAGAATCAATGATTTCACACTGATTTTTAGTTTTTCTCACCAAAGAATTCCTAACATTATTGTAAGGGTCCCAATCATATATTCTAAATCTATCAACACTTCTCAGACTTCTAGTCAATGGCTTCGTGAACTGATTTTGTGGCGCTTACCTTTTTTCTAACCTACTCCTACACCAGCCAGCATTGTGTCGCTAAGTAGACGATGATTGGATATATGTGACACATATCCTAGCTGTTTCGGTCAATTAAAATTCACAATCTTATCAACTAATTTTCCGCCTTTACTTAATAGCCACTGCTTAACCCGAGCATTATGCATTTCGTTTTCCACCATTCATAAACACTTTTTTTTTCCAATTTTAACGTAATAGATATGCCATGGAAATGGAGACACTAAATGACTTAGGAATAGTAAGCTTTCCAAAAAGAATAAGTTAGGTGTTGCATGAATCTGTATTGTTGGATCAAGTTTTTTTCTAACAAATAGAGAAATATCACAGATTGAAATCATGAGTCAATTGAAGCTAGACCACCATGGAAAACCTGGAAGCACTGGATGGCCGTTTCGTCCTAGTATGGGACTCCTCAGTAGTGCGCGCCTACGACCCCGCACCCCGCGAGATTCGAACCTAGGACCTATTAGTCTCGCGCCAGGCGCTTAATCAACTAGACCACTGAGCCGGCATCCAGTGGTGTTAATATCTAACTTCAACCAATCCACAAAGTTGCGCCACCGTATACTATTGTCTTCAGTGAGCTGATATCTCACAACAGACCTGGTTGAACTACACTGGTAATGGATTTTCACTAGAACTCCAGGAGTGTCTCTTGAAGTCAGTCGCTACTGAGCAGGTGGTTATTATCAGAAGGAGTTTGTGGAGATTTTAGTAATTTCACAGATTGAAATTATGAGTCAATTGAAGCTGGACCACCGCTGAGGAGTTCCATTCTAGGACGAAACGGCCGTCCAATGCTTAAAGGTTCTCAATGGTGGTCTAGCTTCAATTGACTCATGATTTCAATCTGTGAAATTTCTAAAATCTCCACAAACCCCTTTTGAAAATAGAGAAATAGTCCGACCTCTCTAATCTTCTATTTATATGATCCTAAAATAAATTCAAATCTTTCATTATAAAATTAATTCATTTGAAAGAAAACTCTCTTTTAAAACAAATTTAAATGAAGAAGGTATAATCCATTTAGTTTCCCATATGTGAAATAAATTTAGAAATAGGATACCTTGCCAATTTAGTTATATAAAAAAATATTCCTGATATAATAATATCTAGTTTATTAGTAAAAAGATCTGGTGATTATCAGTATCTTTCATAATCTCATATGCACTAGGTTTTTGTTCTATAAAGAACAAGCTATTGGAAATATGATCTAATGGATTAAAAGACAAGATTTTAAATTAGTAATTAATACAAAAATAAGTAAGTATATTGGTAATCTCTTAATGTTATCAAATATCTGGTATTCTTATTACAAAATAGACTAATGGAGAATTTTCTTTCTTCAAACAATTTACCTGTAAATACCTATCCAAGTCACTGCATGTATGTATATATATATTCCTTGGCGTAACTTGTTCACCAAATACAAGTTTGTCTACTTGACTTGAAGACACTGTGTCAGGTCTAGGGATGCTACTCATATTGAAGTGGGTGGACTGAGACTCGAAATTCATCTTCCAGCTGAAAGTCAAATACCTTGACCGCTCCTATACGAGTTTATATATATAGATATATATATATGATTTAATAGATTCTAGTGCTTCCAGGTTTTCAATCGTGGTCTAACATCAATCGGTTCAAGATCTCAATCAATAACTTAATAGATTCCATCATAAATTTCACAGGTTGAAATCATGAGTCGATTGAAGCTAGACCACCATGGAAAACCTGGAAGCACTGGACGGCCGTTGGATGCCGGCTCAGTGGTCTTGTGGTTAAGTGCTCGCGCGCGAAGCCAATAGGTCCTGGGTTCGAGCCCCGCGTGGTGCGGGATCGTGGACGCGCACTGCTGAGGAGTCTCGTACTAGGACGAAACGGCCGTCCTGTGTTTCCAGGTTTTCCATGGCGGTCTAGCTTCAATCGACTCATGATTTCAACCTGTGAAATTTCTAAAACTCTCCACAAAACCCATTCCATCACAAATATTCTACTTGTGACTGGAGAAAATATTCCGATTCTCTCTGGTTTTTTGTTCATTCTTCTTGACCTTTGTTGATCGCCTGACACTGCATCGGCGAGACTATGATTTTTGAACGAACCAATCAGATTTACGATAACAGGTTTTGAATTTTGGCGCAAAATTAATTGATCCATTTAGTTAAATAGAGTTTTAGCAGTATAGCTGATGTCAGTTCTAGATGAAAACCCTTAAATCTAATTCCTAACCCTAATTACCAACTGTAAATATTAATCTTAATTCCTCACATTGGTGTATAATTCTGATTTGGTCGTCGTACGTGCGTGGACATTTTCAAGGTCTTTTTAGCGTCACTCAAAGATCGTTCATAAATTATGGTCTCATCCATTGTGTCTTTTAATATCGAATATGTTTCGTCGTATATTTTCAGTAGTTAATATACAAGTTTTGCAATATTAGCTAGTTCATTACTCCTTGTGGATTTCTGTAGTTTTCCAAATTCTAAACAAAAACTTTCATCTTTTATTCTCATAGGGTGTTGTTGTTGTTTTTTTATACATAAAATCACCCTTTTACACTTTTTCCACCCTGATAATTGGGAGAAAACTTTATTGGATATACTAATCATAATCGAGTAATATAAACTTAAGTTCTCAATATAATACAGGTCAACTATGTAATAGAACTCTAACAAAGGAATATGCTAAACATTTATTATTATTATCATCATCATCGTCATCAAGAAATTTGTATTTCTTATGATGGTTTGTATGTAAAATTATTCTTCGATTTTTTTTCTTTTATTATTAATCATTGTATTACAAAGAAAAAGATTGCCGTAGCAACACTAACTTATTTAGTTGAAGAAATCACTGTTTTTCATCTGGTTTAATTTTAATGCTTCACAGTAATCTGACAGATTATATTAAAGTGTATAGGAGAAACAAAAGGTAAAATAGAAGGAAAATAGAAAGTATCAGAATGTTTTTTCATCTTAATTAATTAATTTATTTTAACACATAGATATTGGTAAAAGGAGGCACCAAATATATACGCGCCACACAAATCTCACTGGATATGTGTGAGGGTTGTGATACTGTCCGGGTGCCCTAACCGAAACAGGTGGTTTTCTTAGGGGGACACACCCCGACCCTTCGACCTGAAGGTCTGATCCACAAGGCAGTGGAACATCGTAAGGAGATGCAGTCCCATGGAAGTCGGTGACCAACAATCGGTTCACACGCCATTTATTCCCGCAAGATACTGGAGTCCATGTACACCATTGGTTTGGAATCCGGTTAAAGCGCCGAACATTCGCTTTTCTTCCTCTCATTTTCGTAAACAGCACCCCAGCCAGGAGAATTGTTATAGCTTTAAGTTGGGCCGATTTTTACCCTGTGCTAATTGTTGTGTCCTTGACTGGAAAATTAGAGAGCAGCGTACTTATCGATCGATTACAGTGACACGTAAACACGTACGGACGGCCTAGAGTCTCGATTGGTCCCACTTCCCTGTCTAGCCCAGTTAGTTGAGTCCAGAACAAAAGTCACAGCCTCGGAGATATGAATCATTATATTTCAAACATACTTTGTTTATATACCAATCAAGCATACCACATCGTACCATAAAATAGAAAACAACATTTTGTACAATATTCAACAAGTGAACGGATATCGACCAATAGGAAATGTACATTTAAAGTCCAAGGACACCATTGGACTTAACATGATAATTATTGGTCTATTCCTCCGCATCCACAACGAGAATTCAGTGAGTAGAACTCCCCTGCCAGAGGCAATATACGCGTGACCATGTGAGAGCATTTCTAGAGGGAGAGCGGACTCTCCTCACTCCCGGCCGTACCAGGGCATTTAAGGGCTTATCTTAAACAAACTATTACATAAACAAATGGTTAACTAATTAATTAATTACAAATGTTGATGTTAAAAAATATTGATGCACTTTGGTTTTCACAAAACATCGATGTTAGCCTATAGATTTTCATCCGACTATTCATTATTCTAAGCAAAGTATTTGATGTACATGTGTTTGGAGAATGTTTACAAAGACTTTTCTAACTTGTTTGAAAGATGTTGTTTTACCGTCAAACACTAACTGTAAATTAATTAACACGTTTGGAGAATATCCTTCGCATCATATATATATATATATATATATATATATATATACGTATCTTATTTCAGTTCACATCCTCAACCTCTATTAGTTTCAATTTAACCTTAGATTCAATTATTTTTTCTGCAAAAGACGATTGTTCTTTGTGTTTTTGTTGCTCTGGATTACACACTAATCATTTAATTCATTCACATTTTAATAGCTATGTTTGTAGATAACAATAATTTAAACATTTCTTGTTGCAGCTACCTTTTGCTTTTATCAAATTATTGTTATTGTTATGCATCTAGTTAGTTTTATATGATAATATGATCAGGCGCATTAATGTGATAATATAAATGGATTTTTGCGCTGACAACACACACACGATTCCGTTAATGAAGTTGAAAGTTGGGAATGAGACCTACAGAATTGAATAAACTACGTTTTGAGTGTTTGTGGAGCAATCCAAAAGTGAATCATTTTTATCTTCATCATTACAATAAACCACAGAAACACACTATGTATCATGTTAACAAGGTTTAAAATTGTTCGAAAGAATTCCCTTTGTCATCATACATTGAAACGGATAATGTTAGATGTATCAAATACTCACTCTCCTATATACATAGTTTATGTAACACATAAATTAATCAGTTTTATTGTAGCATACTTCGTTCTTGATAAGCATGCGAAGATAAACTATTTTATTAATGTTAAATTGAATAAAAGGTGTGAAATAATGAAGTAAGAATGCAAAATCCGACAACGAGTTTTATATATGACTTGTTCATATGGAGACGGCGACAACAACTGTTCTTCACATAATTTCATCTGGGTAACTCTTCAATGAATTATTTATTGATGAAGATCTTGCAGTTGATGATGAGGTTACCATTGAACTGTTTATGATTGTACGAAAGATTCAAGAAAAGAAACTCTTTACATGAATAATCAATATCGTTATGTGTTTGTGTTTCTAAGAAATTGAGATCAGAAAACTGATACTAAGAGGATGAAAAAACACTGGAGTCTAAAATGCTTCATTACTCCTATCTGCAAAATACTTTTGATTTATACAGACATTTTGATCATGAAATGAGAAGTGGCTGCAGCATCACATTGTCAACTAAGAATCGCTTAAGGTTGACCCTGCTATACACCTTTACCCGTTTCTCTAAAGAGTGTTTCTTCCAAAACTAATTACTACATAAATCTTGTTCAACAATATATACAATATATTGTTACATGCAATTTGAGTAGTAATTAATCTCAGAAAATAATTGTAAGTTTATAGTATTGTCGCACTGGAGCAATTCCCAAACTGACAGTGTGATCCGGTAGCTAATTACTACATAAATCTTGTTTAACAATGTATACAATATATTGTTACATGATATATAAGCCTACTCACCCCATATATTATCATTTCGATTAATATAGGTTGGAGTGTATTTCTTTTTATTTTCGTACTTCTACGAAAAAATATGTGTCTATGAAATGTTTCGTCTAAATGTTTCACTGAGGTTCACTTGATGTTCAGAGTGTTTAGTCGTAAACCCTCTTTTTACACTTTATGTAAACGATATATATATATATATATATATATATATATATATATTGGTTTGGATTACTTTTTTCTGGTTGGCGTTTTTTAGCGAGTTAGTTTTCTACGTGATGGGGTCGCTAACCACATGCTCGACTTTTCTTCCTTATCCGGGTGGGGGGTCGGCGATAACCCCAGAGGGGTTATATATATACAGATATATACGGAATGTGTGTGCCTCAATCCCAAACTTCCTTAGCTGAATTTACAGTGATTGTTTTCATTGGATTCTTTGCTCTGAACCAGACAGTTTAATTACTATGCTTTTTTTGTCATGCTGATTATTATTAGAACTTCATGTAATATTGAGTCTGTTAGTTCTTTCATATACGTATTAATCATTTTTTATTGTAGTCATGTTTGCTATTGGTTGTCTTCATGTTGACTGTCAGTTGTGATTGATTGATTGATTGATCTCTTTTCCTTATGAGGTGATAATAAGTTGAATATTCCTCGATGACCATAGAATTTTGAATTTAGCTTAGACTTATTTTTCGTATAAAGTTCAAACTAACGATCCATTCATCTCTTTACAATCATCGTAATCTTTTTACATTTTAGTGGCTAATGAATTACGATCGTCAATTGATGTTGGTCGTATGAAATCAAAGAAGGTATGTTGTTATTTAAGTTGTATTAATCGGACGTTTTGTGATATCTTTGCTGCACTTGTTTTACTGTTTTCATAACATAACATTTATCTGTTCCGTTAGAGATGGGTTGGTAGTGGTAGTGAACTCGAAACTCTGCTGAACTTAGTTGTCGTATTAGTTACCATATATCACCATGGTATTTCCTATAATTCTGGGGAAACTTGTTGATTCGAACCTAGACTGTCTAGCTTCTCAATTTGAAACATTGCCTTTGAGCTAGTTGGGTCTCAACTGCTGTCATGTCGTGATTTTATGATTGTGACCCATTAATTGTGGAATTAATCACCAATTTCGCTGTCATATCCAATATTCATTCAGTCATATTAGTTTATTGTGTAAGCAGCCTAATAACATTTATTTATTACACGATGACTATTGTGTTGCTCTATGAATTTATTGAATACTTTATAGGTATATTATGATGTGTTTATGTGGTTGAAACTGTCAGCAAAATTGGAAAGTCTTCTATTGCGTAGATGGCTAAGCGTTCGACTTTGTGGTGTTTTGAATTGATCATTGACAAAATAGACTTTTTTGACAATTCAGTCCTTACTCATGAATAGCAAATTCCACTTCCTCAACATTACCGTACGACGCGGAGAGAATAGTACAATCGAACGTTCTTTTTACCGAAAAGATGCCTGGAATGGTGTTTGTCTGAAGTTTAATACCTTTTGTCCGATTAGTTACAAAAAGCATTTATCAAAACACTGTTCCACAGAACGGAAAAGATACATTTTACTGATACACCAGAAGCAGAATTAATAAACGTAAAAGAATGGCTGAGGAACGATGGGTATCCAAAGAAATTGTTGAAAATAAGAGGAAAGTTAAGACAAAATACCTAAAGAAACCACAGCAATCAAAAACATATTTTTATCCAACTTGAATTTAAAAGAGATGATGTTACAGTGACAATCAACAGAAGATTAAAAACCACACTGATCAGAACTTATCCAGTATAAAACAATATGTTCTTAACTCCGATCAAAGATAGATTGATACCCCTTTCATGATACCACTAATTGCGTATAGAAATGGACGTGCACCTGACAAAGCAGTTGTATTGGCAGAACAGTAAGAAAGGCCTACGTTCAATTCTAAGAAAATATCCCAAAAAGTTTAAGATCGATGGGATTAAAGGCTTTAACAGTGCTACTGTAAAACATCTATGTGACACATCAAGCATCGAATTGACAGACACATTTTTCAGCATTATCAATCGACAGTCAAATTCGATGAAGCTATCAGTCAGTAACAACGTAGAACTTCGTACATACGTACGTCAGTTCGAGTTGTCATACCACATTAGCACAGAAATGCAGTTGTCGATTCAAATCCCGTGGTGGTAGAGCTAGTAAGAGTATAAGCGGTAATCGGAAAGATTAGGGTTTGGAGATGTTATTTAAAGAATATAATCCAGTGAAATAAATTTGGGAAGAGAAAAAAAGAGACAATGAAGAATCAGGAGATTAGAATTTGGAAGAACACAAAGAGTGTATGCACCTGCTCCATTGCAAACGATCTTGAGCCATGTCATTAAGGGTCTCTAACCATCAGTTGCTATCATCTCGCGGTCCACAACCAGGAGTCTACACCTACCAACATGACTCAGTCCACTTGTCAGTGACTTTATGGACTTGTGCGATATTTTGGTCTGGCCCCCTTAGCTTTCTTCCAACACATTCCTATACCATTGAACATCGCACGATGAAGCACAAACAACTTAAATCGGACTTATTTGTCCCAAAGAAAACCATTGTAACTAGTTATTATCAGTTTGTTACATCAGTCTTGCAATTTTTATGAATAGTATCATTTCTTCCAAACTCATAAGCTTGTTGTTTGTTTTTTAACTGACTGATCTCAACTCATGTTATTCTTAATGGTTATTAATTTATGTTTATCTAATTCTATTACATAATCAATCAATTCATTTCTTTGATCCGATGGTCTAGAATCTTCTTTCACATAATAATTTATACGTCTTCACTCTCACTATTCCATCATGATGATACATATACATTCTCACTGTAATACTTATGTAAACTTTACTATAACTTTAATTTTTAAATAGTAAAGGTTGTAATTTTAATGGTTGAGATCATGAGTCAGTTGAAGCAAGTCCACCATAGAAAACCTGGAAGCACTGGACAGCCATTTCGTCCTATTATGGGACTCCTCAGTAGTGCGCATCCTTCACGCCACCTCGCGAGTTTCGAACCCAGAACCTATCAGTTTCGCGCGCGAGCGCTTAACCACTAGACCACTGAGTCGGCATCTAACGGTGTTAATGCCTAACTTCAACTAAGTAGCTTATAAGTACCTTACGAATAAAATGAATTCGTGTTATTTTGTTCAATTCTTTGTTCTTATTTTATTCAAGATAACTTGATTTCATGTAGTCCATTTACACTTCATCGTAAACATGACAGCTTGTTTAATAAGAACATATAACATGATATTAGTTCACTGCGGATAATGACCAACTCATCAACAAACCTACTGTAATACATGAAAAGTTCACTGTTTTTACATAATTAATGTAATTTTCAAAATTGAATATAAGTTTTAAGCCAGTTTATTTATATGTAGGCCATAAACCATACTCATAACCCGTAAACTTAATTCTCTTATTTTATAATAAAAGCTCATTCACAATTAGTTAATTTTGATTGGCCGTTTTTCGTACAGTAGTCTAAAGTCTTTTAAGTACCTAATGAAATTTCCCTCATTAAAACTAATTGTAACACATTCGATAGACAACATCGTGACTTGATATTTACTCTGTGACCTTGGAGTCCTTTTCTTGATTCTTATTTGTTCCTAACTTTTTATTCTATGATTTCTCTGTTTTAGAGAGATGTTCATCGACTTAGTGCTACTATGGCTAGTATATTCCGTACACCTAGTCGGGATAAACATTTTACTTTGAACAATCAATCATCTACAGATCATGGTACAAATGGCTGTGGTATCAATACAACTGGAACATATAAATCCATTAAACAACGTCAACCTTTATCTTCTTCCTCACGTACTCAACAACAATTATCAGGTCCTCCTCTACCTCCACGTCCACCACCTACAGTTTTAGCTCATTTAAATCTCACTGGGGGAAGCGGAGCAGGAGTAGGTGCTAATGAACAACTTTCGCCAACCAGTCAATTATCACTCAATCATGACAGTTTAACTGATGTATCGAATTCATTGATTGTTTCAGATCAACCATCTTCCGAGTCATTAATATTACTTGGGGCATTAAATCACATAGCTGGTGCCCTCTTTGTAAGTGTGGTTTTTTGTACGTATTAACGATGTACAGATTTTTGTACTAATCAATGGATAGCAACTTTCTGCATAACATTTAAGCATACAATGCAAAGTATACTTTACAGGTGACCTTCAATGCCACCTAGAATGACCTTGAATAGGTGAAAGCCACTTTTTAACCAATTAGAATATATTACGTAAAACCTTGAGAAGAGTTTATGGTTAAGATTTAAAATTGAGGATTAGGATTTAGGCTTAGAAGTTTGAGTTACGAGTTAGTTGTAACGATTACGAATCAGATTAGAGAAATACCTCGCAACCATATGCCTCAGGACTGGCCTGCATCAACACCTGAACTAAGGGTAGAGAGTGAAGTAGTCGAACGCGTTGACAACTTCACTTATCTTGGAAGTCTGATCAGCCCTAATGGGTTGGTGTCTGACGAAATCTCAGCATGGATTCAGAAAGCTCATTTGGCTTTTGCCAAATTACGTCACCTTCGGCGAAGGCGAGATATCCGTCTATCAACCAAGTGACGAGTATTCTGTTTTAATTTATGGCTGCGAAACGTGGCCATTAAGAGTAGAAGATACTCGTTAGTTACTAATGTTTGATCACAGATGTCTTAGAAATATTGCTCGCATCTGCTGAGATCATCGGGTAAGTAATAGTGAGGTTAGACACAGGGTATTAGGGAATGATGGTAAATCAGTTGATGAGGTTGTGAATCTTCATCGACTGAGATGGTTTGTCAACATGTTGCCTATGCCTGAACACCGATTACCACGACGAGCAATGCTGACTGGTATTGGAGATGATTGGAAGAAAGTTAGGGGCGGTCAAACCAAAACGTGACATCAGTGCTTGTAGTCACTAGCTCCTAATCTGAGCCATGTTGGTAGATGCAGACTACTTGGTTGGAGTCCACGTGATTTTCGTAACCAATGGTTGGAGACTCTGGAGTGACATTGCTCAGAATCGATCACAATGGCGTAGGTGTATACACTCTTTGTCTTAACTTAAGCCGTTAGATTAAATTGCTTTATATCTTTCTTTCTGTGAACTAATTCTTTCTTCCTGTACCATATCCTTATACATAATCTTTTTTTATATATTACCACTATTGAATTAACCACTTTTATGTAAACGTTGTTCATCTTATTGTGCTAATGAGGTGTGACAACATGAATTGATGCATATAAGCACTTGGTCTTACGTTGTAGCTGAATGACTGAGCATACGAAGAAATTATTAGTTAGATTCTTAACTTTAAATATCAAAAACCTTCAAGTTACCTTCAAAAATCGGTATATCAGGTTATGTTACATATGGAAAGTTAATCACTTTGTCATCATTGTAAGAACCGATTAGGTTTATCCCTTATTCTTAAATCTTTCCATGTTTATCAATTTTAAACATCTTAATAATTAACAATAATGGTAGGTTTTGCTTATATCTTATTAAGGTTTTAATAAGATCCAAGTTATCCATCATCACATTTTGAATTTCGAGCGAAATTCCAGTAGGCTTTATCTTCAATCTGATTATTTCGTTAGTGAATTAGGATATTTCTTTTATTCAATGCATAAATAGCACTCATGGTTTTGTTTTCTCAATATGCAATTTCTTGGTATATATTGCTGAATAAAATACTGTTATTTTTTTTCCGAAACCTCACCATGTGTCTAGTCACATTCTGGTTTATGATTAGTCATAAAATCAACGATATGCTCACAAGACCATACCTGTTGGTTTGATATGGTGGTTCGAGCTTGCATATTAGAATGGCGCAAATAATATTTTTTTGTCCTGAACGCTTGTTCGTTTCAGTGGTACAACACCAGGGAGGTCAGTCAGAGAAAGATATCACCAAAAGCAGCAACCTGATGTAAGAGAACAAAGTTGCACTGTTGTCTTTACAGTGGAGAGACATTAGCGTATCCGTCAGACAACCATCATCTACAACAGTTCTCCGTTCTCATAACGAAAGGATGGAGTTTAAAACGGTCTACCATAAAAATGTCACACCTTATCTTATTCCATTGGATTCGGTCGCTAGTTCAAGAGCATTTTTAAGTACATAGCTACTACATCGAAAACTTCGCACACTAAGACCGTTTTTGATCGGTCTAAGACAGTTGTCTCTTCGACTCTAGAATATCATTAATCCGGTTTATTTATCAGATCCGCCAAAAAGAAACATCGTTTCATGGCGTGTGTAACCGAAAAAGTGAAAACTACCTTCTTACTTCTAAAACCACACAAGATTACCTCGTTCTTAATTAAACCATACATGTAATCCACCAGTTTATTTCCGAGCTTAGGACATAATCACCTCAATGTTGTGGTCTTGTCAATAGCTAATAATATCTTTCGACAAATTTAAACTACATCTCTTATTCCCCTGCCTGCTTAGTTCAAGCACACCTATTTTTGTCAACTAGTCTACAGTATTTAAATAACACTAACTCACTTAAACATTCAATTTTCTTCAAACAAGAACTAAAACAAATATTAGGATCTCAAACAATTTAATGATTAATAAGTAAATTCTGATAATATTATCTAGAACGACAATAAAAGCTTTGCAATAAAATCATCTAGATCAGAGAAATCCACAACACTGAAAGCTTCCGTGAGAATAACAAATCTCCACCATACTAACATGCATAGGGCTTCTGATATACATCTACCCTTCTACTATATATATTCCCAGCTGTTATCTTACCAACCATTTTGTAAATTCTTATTTATTTTTCAACTCAAATTATCATCACATACAAAAGTTCATCAATGTTAATGATAATATTAATTCTCTGTACAAATTCCAAACTTATATTTTCAATGTAGAAGTATTTCTATCACAAACCTTGATTAGAATGACCATTTAATTGAAATCAGATCATTTTGATCGACAAATTCAGTTCTGCCATAGATTTAAAATCATGAAGTGGTTTTAGTTATACCACTATTAAAAACTTGGAACCACTGAACGATCGTTTCTTCTTCACGTTCGTGCACGATACCGAAAGTTCTAGGTTTGACTCTCGGATTCAGAGTCTTATATGGTTACCGCTGAGATTTCCCATGCTAGGACGGAACGGCTGGCCAGTAATTCTTAGGTTTTCAATGATGGCCTAGCCAAGATTGGTTTTATTTATGATGTAAGAAGATTATGAGCAACTTGTTGAAAAACACTATGCCAAGAATTTTATATTGTACTAATACATATATTATTGAATAAAGCTATTAATAATAATTAAAAAATAAAAGTAAAAACTCAAAGGTTGTGGTCATATTCAATATTTTCAATGTCCATCAGGTATTCTGAGTTTAACACTTCCGGTTATTTTTCTGTTCTGTTTTTGGCTATATACTACATAGTTTAGTATGCTTTTCATTGGAGATTTTATTTCAAGTCGTAGTTTTTAATATATTTGTGTTTTTCGTCTGGATCGCTTGGTTGCGCTACAGAGACGTATTTAGCACTTATCTACCAACTGAAAGGAAAATAGTTAAAATTGCTGAGTATAGCATTGGAAACGTTGCTGATAATTTCAGCCATGATTATATTCGAAGCTAGAGATCTCACGGCAAATTAGATGACTCGGTACTGATTGACCTATGAGACTCGGTTGCTAACCAATCAGACACAATATACTGTTATTAAAGCGATAACATAACTAACCAATCAGCTTACCTATTATCAATCTTTGTGCTTGAATTTCCTTCCAAAGACTCAGTTATCATTTCAATTTTATAATCATTACTCTTATATATTTCATTTCTATTGGATGCAAAGCTCTGGCTTTTTTATCCGAATAGCGATTGCTTCAGCCGTCTGCAAGATTTTCAATCTGATGGAATTAGGTAGACTGTTGTTAACACTATACATTATTGCAAAAGATTACTCCATGTTGACTGTATGTCCCATCTGAATTAAATGGGTTAAAATGGAGCTGTTAACCGTTTTGACTACACCTTTGCTTAACTACACTAAGAGGTGTCCACGAGCCAGAATGTACAAATTTCTAGAACATCTGCTCCTGTTGAGCAAGTTATATTGGCAAAACCCAGTGCTTCCATGTTTTTCATGGTGGTCTAGCTTCAATTGACTCATGATCTCAACTGTTGAACTTATCAAAATCTCCACTAAACCCCTTTTGATATATGATCACAAAGTTACATCATCTTTATTCCGTTTTAATGTTGTTTTCATTGTTTGTTTGTTTTGTTTTTTTCAAGCCTCAAATACAATTATTACGTACAGAAAATGTTGAATTACGTTCTACTATTAATAAATTAGAAATTGAACAATCTAATTGGAAACATTTTCGTAATCGTGATAATCAATTAATTATGCGTACTTCTTCATTAAATACTGGTAATGGTAATATCACTCATACAGATCATCTGAATAATTATTTCATGGATAATACAACAGTAAAACAAGAAACAGAAAAATTACGACAAGATTATGAAAATTTTACTAAGAAATCAAATGATTGGGAAAAAGAATATCAAAAACAACGTTCTACTATTGAAAGAGAACATAATAAAATTGCTAAAGAACGTGAATTATTAGAAAATGAACGATCTGAATTAGAATATCGTCAACGTCAATATGAAGAATTACGTAGTACATTACAAGCACAATTAAATATATATAAAAAAATGGGTTTAAAATTAACACCTATCAATAGTACAGGTATGTTTGTTTTTTAATGTTCATTTTCTGTAATTGTTATTTACTTCATTATTATGAATTATTTCTGCTTACATCACACAGTGACTTCAGTTAAACAATCATTTAAAATCTTGTCATTTTAGTACCTAAATAGTTGCTTAGTATAGCTGACGTACAATACTTCGGATCCGTTGGCCAGATACTATTAGCAACAACCTACTGTGGGAGAGAATAAACCAGATCCCAGCAGAGGAAGAAATCAGGAAGAACCGCTGGAAGTGTATAAGACATATATTGAGGAAAGCACACAACTGCATCACAAGGCAAGCCCTCACATGGAATCCTCAAGGCCAAAGGAAAAGAGGAAGACCAAAGAACACATTACACCGAGAAATGGAAACAAACATGAGAAAAATGAACAACAATTGGACATAACTAGAAAGGGAGGCTCAGAACAGAGTAGATTGGAAATGTTTGTTGGCGGCTTATGTTCTATTGGGAGTAACAGGCAAATTGAATTGAATTGAAACTTCGGATTATTGACTTTTATTACTTTTATATTCGTTAATCAACCGTTATAGTAAGTGCGTCTTAACGTGGTCGGCAGGTCGGTGCTTCATATGTGTCTGAGATCACGTCCATTTAACCACAAGGATACTGAACATCATTTAAAATTCATTAGCTGGATTTGAACTGAATTGGAATTGAGTTCTCGAAGTTCACTTCTCATCATTCTTCACTTGGTTTTTCAATGATTAGGACGACCAATTTCCGGCCTCTAAACTCCAGCTTCAAATCTTGATTCACTTTGAACGAGAACTCCGGTGGTGACAACCAATTTATTGTTTAATACAAAATTACAAATATCTTCTTAAAATATGAGAACCATACATTAAATACTTCATTTTCAAATCTATCATTTGTCCTTCACATTTTGGATGACTCTTCCTATTCACAGTTCATTTCTATTTCCATTTCTTTTTTAGAACTTCAAGAACTTCAAGCAAGTTGTAATGCAAATGATTTTAATTCACAATTAAACCAAAGTAGTTCCTCTATAATAACCAATTCATTTGATGATTATTTAAATGAATTATCTGGAAATAATAATACTGAAACTAATCGAGTCAATTCTGGTGGTATCAATGATTTTACAAAACCAATACATTTTTATTCAAATAGTGATGATTTAACAGGATCTCGACGTGCTATTACTAGTCATTCTACTGATGTAAAACAAAGCTATATATATTCTACAGATATTGATCATAATCCAAAACCATCACTTGTACCGTCTAGTTCAACACGAAGTGATAATGTACCGGTACATTTACGTGGAAGTTTAGTCAATCAAGTATGTGTTTATCTATTGAATCAATCTTGGGACTATAAAATTCTTTTATTTTGATTTTATTTATTTATTTATTTGGACACATGAATATTGGTACAAGAGAGCGCCAATATATATGCGCCACACAAAACAATGAAAATTCGAGAGAATACAAAGAAAGAAAAAAAAACTAAGGAGCGCAACAAAAAAAAGAGAACAATAACGAAGAGATTGGTGTAAGGTAGTGTGGTAGTAATCAGGGAACGCAAAGGTACAATCAGAAGAAATCTTTCAGGTAAGGGAGACACAACCACTTTTTATGAAGAAAGTAAAAGAAGGTTACAGCAGGATCGCCACTGGCTTCTATTCTGAGCCATATCTGATAACGTCTCTAGCCACTGTGTAGCACCATCTCTCGGACCCCAACCAGGGAGTCGTGAAGGACCAACACAAGCCAGTCCTTTGCAGCTTTCTTTCATGCCACGACACCATGTCATGCACTGACCACCTCTCCGCTTCTTCCAACCAGTCCCAGAGTCGGCAAATAATGCACGACGTGGAATTCTCTGGGACGACATTCGGAGAACATGTCCAAGCCACCGAAGTCGGTGTTTCAAGATGGTGACACCAATTGAATTATCATCTCTGTGCCCGAACACACGATGCCGAACCTCTGCATTACTGACATGGTGTTGCCACTGAATGTCAGCAATCCTTCGGAGACAGCGATGATCGAACACAGAGAGTCGTCTAACGTCCTCAACTCGGAGAGGCCAGGTTTCACAAGCATAGAGCAAAACTGCTCTCACCGACGCGTTGTAGATCCGACCTTTTACAGCCAGACTAACATCACGAAGGCGCCAAAGGTGGCCCAGATTGGCATAAGCCGCTCTGGCTTTCACTATTCGTGCATTGATCTCATCACTCACACCCCCACCAGCACTTATGCAGCTACCCAGATACACGAACTTCTCGACTACGTCTATCTGCTCACCATCCAGGGTGAGTACAGGATTAGAATCCTGCCAGTCTTGTAGAAGTACTTTGCACTTCGAAGGTGCAAAGCACATACCATACCTACGGACACTGATTGCCAACTGATTAAGTGCGGATTGCATGCCTTGGGCATTATCGCACAGTAAGACAATATCGTCCGCATACTCAAGGTCGAGAAGTCTTTCTCCAGGCAACAGATCCACACCACCATTACTTACATTCATCAGAGCTGTTTCCAGAATGTCATCGATGGCAAAGTTGAAGAGGAATGGTGAGATTGGGCAACCCTGCCTAACCCCACTGCTCGAATGGAACAATGGAGAGAGGTGGTTGTATGCCCTCACTCTGCCTGAGGTGTTTTTATATAGGGCTTTTAGGATGTTAATAAACTTCTCAGGCACACCCTTCTTCAATAGACAATCCCAGAGAACAGTCCTGTCCAACGAATCGAAGGCAGCCCTGATGTCAAGAAACACTACGATTGTTGGCCTTTGAAAAGTATGGCGGTGTTCTAACATTTGGCGGAGGGTGAAGATATGATCAATACATCCTCGACCAGAACGAAACCCAGCCTGCTCCTCGCGAGTCAATCTTTCTCGGGTTTTGAACAACCTACGAAGATGACGGAAGCCAATAGCTTGGACGCAATCGGAAGTAGACTTATCCCCCGATAGTTGTTACAGGAACGACGTGAACCCTTTTTAAAGATAGGGACAACTATCGACTCATTCCATGACGTTGGTACACTCTCTAGTTCCCAAACCTTTGTAAACAACGTCGTCAATTCCTTAGTCAAAAAGTCACCACCATCTTTAAAAAGAGCCGGAGGTAAGTCATCTGGGCCAGGTGATTTGTAACGCTTCAAGAGTTGGAGTTCCTTGCGGACTTCCTCCTCGGGATCAGTCGTCACCGGCCATGGAGGGCAGGACAGTCTGACCGATGTTGCCGGAGCAGCAGGCCAGTTGAACTGCCCTTCGAAAAATTCTGCCCATCGTCCAAGACGTCGATGGATGTTAGTGATTGGCATCCCATCATCCTCGCAGATTGTTTCACTCACACCAGACTTCTTGCTGCCAGTGGCTCGGATGAGCTGGAAGAGCTTCCGGTAGTTACCAGATGCAGCTGCTGCTTCCAGCTCATTAGCACGCATCGACCACCAGGCTTCTCGGTCCTTACGCAAGCTTTGCCCAATTTCCTTACGTAACATCCTTCGTTTATGGTCAAACTCACGGTCACCCGGAGTAGACCGACGGGCTTCAATGAGTTGTAAGGAACCAGAAGAAACCCAGTGCTTAAAAGCGGGACGTTTCGCAAACCCACAACTGACTGTTCCCGCCATTTTCATGGCGTCATGCAATTGCAACCAATGCTCATCTATACTTTTCGGTGGAGTGGTAGCTAGCCTAGAGGCTAGCTCGGTTCGATACTTACTTGCAACAGAAGTTGCAACCAGCTTGCTAACATCAATCCGTTGATGGCGGTCACTTCGTTGTCCACTGAAAAGTAAGGCAAGATTGGCGCAGACCAAGGCATGGTCAGAGTCCAGATAGGTACTCCAAAAGGAGCGGCAGTCTTGTACACAACCACGCCAGCGGTAGCTGATCGCGATGTGATCAATCTGAGTCCAGGCTTGAGATGCAGAGGGAGGACGCCAGGTGGCACATCGGCGATGACTGTGCCGAAAGTTAGTGCTAGCCAGAAACAGGTTGTGGTCTGTGCAAAGTTGCAGTAGACGGTCCCCGTTATCTGACCTGCGACCAACGAGTCCCCATCGGCCACCTAAACGACTCTCTTCTGTGCCTAGACGCCCGACCTGAGCATTCAAGTCTCCGGCTAGTACTACAATATCTGTCGAACGCACTTTCTGGAGAAGAACAGATAACTGGTGGTAAAACTCATCCTTGATTGCATCCGGGCTGCAATCTGTCGGGGCATAGGCGGAGATGACGAAAAGACATCGTTTCTCACGCCGATTTCTTCTCACTTTGATGGAACTTTCTAATCTAACAGCACATAACCGACTGTTAATGGGGATCCAATCGACTAGTGCTGCCTCAGCTCTAGCGCTTAGTGCGACACCAACGCCAGCAAGACCAGACGAAGATGCCACAGGGTCCCCGGATAAGCGCACGTAAAACAAGCTTTTCGAAGCGACAGATGGAGATCGAATTTGTAGTACTTCGCCAGAGTCTTGAATACGGGTCTCGGATAGACAACAAACATCGATATTAAGACTTTCCAAAGACATAGCCAGCCCTATCTGTTGTCCGACCTGCATAAATGTGCGAACGTTGAAGGCAGCCAGTTTGAATGGTGCACGTGGTTTCAGAAAAACTGCTTCAGTCCTCGTATTCGGTGGTAACATACAATTTTCAACCGGACAGTGACTCGAGAACGTTTAGATACAGTCGGATTTCCACCAAAGACGAGCCGCTGTATAAGTATAAAAGAGGGTGAATAATGTGGAAAATAATAATAATAATAATGACAATAATAGTAATAATAGTAGTATTAATAATGACAATAATAGTAATGATAATTATTTGAATCGATTGATTGCTTTTCGGAGCGAGAAAAGCAGTTGCCATAGACATAGAGTTCATCGTTTGTGTGTGGGCTGTGATACTGCCCGGGTGCCCAAACCGAAGCACGTGGTTTTCTTAGGGGGCCACTCCCCGATCCTTTGACCTAAAGGTCTAACCCACAAGGCAGTGGAGCATCGTAAGGATATGCAATCCCATGGTAGCCGGTGACCAAAGATTGGTTCATACGCCATTTGTTACTTCAGGATACTGGAGCCCATGTGCACCATTGGTTTGTGATCCGGTTAAAGCGCCGGTCATTCGCTTTTCGTTTTCTCATTTTCGTAAACAACACCCCCGCCACGAGAAGGCAATGAGTAGGACTTCCCTGGCAGAGGCTTTATACGCGTGGCCGTGTGAGAGTATTTCGAGAGGGAGAGCGGACTCACCCCACTCTCGGCCGTACCAGGGCATTCAGGGGCTTTTATTTTGATAGTCTGAACTGATTTTTGTTTTCCAAGGTTTAAAAAAGATGATTCATGGGATTTAGGCACTGACACACCAGATTCGTTTATAGAACCACGTGACCTATCATGCATGTAACAAGACTACGAATAATTGCCTAATGTATGATCGACAAACCGAACAAATAGTACACAAGTCATTGATAGACAATACATCTATCTTTCGGTTGTAGAGAAGAATATATATAGACTGAGACTTGGACAAGGTGTATAATCGGCTTCGTCCAACAGTGTTCCTTGTTTGTCATATGAGCACTGGTAACGATATATCTAGTTTTTGGTCAGTCAGTCAGTCAGTCAGTAACAACGTAGAACTTCGTACGTACGTACATCAGTTCGAGTTGCCACACCACATTAGCACAGAGATGCAGTTGTCGATTCAGATCCCGTAGTGGTAGAGGTAATAAGAGTATAAGCAGTAATAGGGAAGATTAGGGTTTGGAGATGTTATTCAAAGAGTATAATACAGTGAAATAAATTTGGGAAGAGGAAAAATGGGACATGAAGAATTCAGAAGTTTAGAATTTGGGAGAACACAGAGAGTGGATGCACCTGCGCCATTGCAAACGATTTTGAGCCATGTCATTCAGGGTCTCTAACCATCGGTTGCTATCATCTCGCGGTCCCCAACCAAGGTAGTCTACACCTACCAATATGACTCAGTCCACTTGTCAGTGACTTCATGGACTTGTGCCATGTTTTGGTTTGGCCGCCCCTAGCTTTCTTCCAACTTACTCCTATACCACTGAACATAGCACGTCGAGGTAGTCGGTCGGTTTTCGGTCAGCCTAATAATAATAAAAGTGTTTCATGTGAAATCAGGATTTAAAAAATTACTGAGCTTTTAGGATCATTTACTCATTCCCTGACTGATTAATATCTCTCCCATTTCAGCAGAGTTATACCTGATAGTTTTGAATATATTTTTATTATTTACATTTATCTGTACACATTTTAAATGGTTTACTGAAGCTACTGCTTTAATTTTAAAATCGCCCACTGCTGACTAATTTCAGTGCTCGAAGTCGGACTACTTGCAGTAGATAAGAACGTTTTGCTGGTTCGTCTTAATCACCAACATCTGATATAAAACGAAGGAATGATAAAAGAAAAATGTTCATTTACATTGTATCATGTTGATGAAACTCACTAACATTAAACGGCCTCCTGAAGCAAACACCTTGAACTACATTTAATACACTCAAATTAAAGACGTTAGATCATACAAAACCAAACCACATAGTTACAAACTGAGAGAGATAATATAACTTACGAAATAAAACGCCTATGGCATTGTCTCTCAACATTTACGTTGTTTGCATGGAGTTATACTCGGAATCAACTTCGTTTAGATACTGAATTACTGTTATAACGTGAAAAATAATGCTGCAGCGGATTAAGGGTAGGGAATTATTGATCGGACCAAAGACGCGCAAACACGTAGAACGACCTAGGGTCCTGATTGGTCTCGCTTCCCTATCTAACCCAGCCAGTTGAGTCCAGAACACAAGTCACAGTCTCGGAGATATGAATCATTATATTTCAAACATACTTTGTTTATATACCAGTCAAGCAGACCACAACGTCCCATAAACTAGAAAATAATATTGTACAATAATGGCCAGTAGGAAAATGACACGTTAAACAAGTATTGACCAATAAGATGATACCATTTCATGTCCAAGGATAGTATTAGGCTTAACAGGATAATTCTTGGGATATTTTCCTGAATATCCCAAGAATTACTCAATCACAATTAAAAATAAATTTTTTCTCATACACTTAATAAGATCACTAATTGCTTGAATTCACTAATGATCTGTTTGTTTATGCCAAATCACACTAGTGACCTTCGCCTTATCTGTTGTGCTCACTAATGTAGTGACACTGATTTACCCACATAAATTTCTTCTACCCTTAACCTGTCCAGCTAGAGTAAAAGAAAAGCCACCTAATCTATCTTGCATACTTTATGACTTAAAAATTCACAAGATTATACACATCAATTGCATGACTGGTATGCACTGCATGTAGAAAATTCGAATACGTAACAAATACGTAATAAACTTTTCTGCGTGACAATCAAACGTAAAACAGTTCTGAAGTCCCGACTCTTTAACTTGTTATTTACTGCTATCTAACAGTTAGTTTTGACTCTTGTTTCTTTATATTTCCTTCCTATAGAATAATATGCGTGGACAGGTTTGTTTTTGCCTTTAGTGTTTTCTCTCTCACCCTGTGATATAAGTTTTTAATAACCAAGATTTTTCTAAGTTATTAGTTTTCTGGTGTGTGTGTGTGTGTGTGACCTCCTTCCCAAAAGCTCTAAATTGTTATATTTTTTAACCTCTGGTTTATTAGTTTCACAACTGAACACTTTACTTTGATTTCCCAATTGCTAACTTTACTATTCGTCATCCCGTAGTTAGTTAGAGGTGTGTGATCAGAGGGCACTTAGGGCTCTTTAAGGAAGTACCAAGATCGCTATTCTGTAAATTATATTTCAGAGAAAATAGACTTTACATCATTTAACAAATTTTTAAATCTGGATTTAACAACTCAGTGGATAGTGCCGTGATATCTAAAACTGATGTTTCTGGGTTCGAGTTCCGATATAAACATAAGCACTGATCTTTAGCAGGTATGTCCAATTGACGAATCCCGTATTGGACGAAATGTGTGCCCTAAATTCAACTGCTATCTGCTTTCCATCTGTTACATAGAGGAAATATAGTTGTTTCATTTTGCATTTATTTACACACATAACTCCATCAGTATTTACAGGTGTTCAAAACTTTGGTTTTAGTAACCCAAGCTTTTTATTTCTTCAGTATTACATTCCTTGTTTTTGAACTTTATGTTTTTTTTAGTTTCTCGCACTACCCATATATTACTTTGCTTTTAATCTTGTTAATAGTTTTTCCACTCACTGTTCCTTGGAGCAACTTGATTCCCCCATACCCGTTTGTTCCATGTCATACATTGCTTATGAACTGGTGATAGTATGATGTGGGATGATTCCTGTTTTCATACTTATCAATTCACTTCATATGATAAATAGATAACCCATAGTTATTACTTGGACGTTGTTACGTTCCGCGATCATCCAATTCAGATAGACACGCTTTCTATACACTTACCCAACTAGCTATGAGAGCGATTAAATTGTAATGACTAGAAAGCTTTGATTAATAGGCACAAAAGTTATTAGCGTATATGTACTTTTTTTCTTTTCATTCAGACATCAACATGTAAGCTGATTATGTGCATAATCGAATCCCTTTAATGGCGTATCTTGTTTATAATTTCTCATTTACTGTCTAAACTTGAGTAAGCATATCAGCACAGTTACATAACATGCTTAGAGTTGACTAGCTTATCGGATGTATCTTCTTCATAAATAAGATTGTTTCACTTAATCAAGAATTGTGTTGAGCTAATCAACTGATGATAATAGTTCTTTTGCTTTTTTTGTCGGTTCAATTTAATTTTCAACACTGATATTGTGTTAATTTTGTGAGCAATTATCTTTCTCACAATTCCAGCTTATTATTCAGTCATTCAGCTAAAACGTAGGACCACGCACATATGTGCATCGGTCCAAGTTGCCAAACCTCATTAGCACAACGAGATGAAAACCGATTTTATAGAAGTAGTTAATTCAGTGGTGGTAATATCTAAAAGAAAGATTGCTTAGTGACCTGAGAGCGTGACCTCAGTGCCCAAAGGACAACTGTTTGAGGTCGATCACATACGACCTTTTTGTGGGTAATTTTCATGTTAGCTCCGTACTTGTCGAGAACTTACCACCGGAGACGGATATCCGTGAGATAAGGCGAGGTGTGTATTTTTAGGGTGCACCTTTTCTAACCCCACCTCTCCTTGTGGAAAGGCACCATCGCTATTATACTGGTTGTCTGAAGGAAACACCTTACTGCCGCCACACCTCTGTACAGTCAGCAGTACGACTTCACCCTCGGACCTTTGGTTTGCTGCTTTTAGTCTTACCGCTTTTCAACCAACCTGTCCGGCATGATAGGACTTTGAGGAACAATTGTTCCAGCCAATATAGCTCGACTGGTTCATCACGATAAGCAAGCACGACCACCATGTCGAGGTAGCAACAACGGTCAGGCAGCTTATTATTATTATTATTACTATTAATGAATCGGCATTTAAGTAATAACTAACTATTAATCTACTTTCCGTTATTCTTATAAAAAACAAATCCATCTTGAATCATCTCTTAGAATTAATTGACTTATCTTATCACTGAATTTTTAGGTTCAATTACAGTTTTGAAGATGATTTTCATATTATGTGTGTCGAACTTAAAGAAACTACACTTGCATTTCAGACAATTAAATCAGTTTATTAGTCCTTACATTCTCTAATGTTTTTCTATGAACAAGGTTTATATTCACTTGGTATTGTTTTACTCATATCTTCCCATTGTTATTTAGGACTACAATTGACCAGTCTCATGTTGGCATATGTGCATCCTGTACAGATTGCCTCGATATCGCCTTAAGTCACAAGCTTTTTAAGCAAAGATGAATAGTGGCTAGCAGTGAAATCCAGGACGCGCGTTTCTTTTTATTTGGAACTCGTCATCTAGATGTACTTGCATCTCAAAGTTGATGTTCACTGTGGGACTCGAACATCAATTCTGCGTTGCAGATATATGCAGCTGAGCAATTCCAAATAAGATGAAACGCACGTCCTGGATTCCACTGCTAGCCACTATCCATCTTTGCTTAAATAAGGTTTATGTTTTTTTTTTAAAAAAAAACAATAATGTATTACTTTGTTTTAATTACCTATTCCTTTTTTTTTCCTTATTAGCCTAGTAGTCCACGTTCATCAGATGTTCTATCGGATAATAATAATCGTAGCAATTCATCAAATGAAATATCAATATCTAATATTAATAGTTTAACTCATGGTATTGGAAAATCTATTCCTAGTTCTTCATCTTCTTCATTGTTTACTGATTCAAATCCTCTTATGAAATTAGTTGATCATACAAAAGTACGAACATCAAGTTCACTGAATAAACCAAAAAAATCTTATCGTTCTAGATCACGTCAAAAAGATACTTAATTGAATTTCTTCCACTTTTATTATTCATTTAATCATTATGCGACATTCATTAATCTACATTGTGTTTGACTCAATTTTCTCTTTTATTTTGTAGAATTATTATACATTTATATCTGTGTATTATAATGCGTTTGTTTCTTATTCAATGAAATATTTTACTCTTTAATATATATTTCTGAAATATTTCCTCATGAATTGATTATGTAATGATTGTTTAATTGTCAGATTTATTGATATCACCCGATTAACTTACCCAATGGCCTGTATACGTACATTATATATATATATATTGCCCTATGTATATTTTTCAAGGATAATAATGTGCCTTAGGAGGTTTTGTTCATGGAAATGTAATCCAACATCCTAATGATGCATATGTACATGTACAATATTTTCTTCTATCTATCTATCTATGAAAGTACTTCAATATTCTCATATTACTGTATACAACTATACAAATGTATTTCTTCCAGATGTAATCATCATCATGTGCAAAAAGAGAAAATAAGAACACAATTAGTGTATAATTTGTCTTTCAGATTTTATTTTGTTCAATGTTTTACTCATTAATTTATTGTTTATATTAAAAAAAAGGGAATGACATGTTGTTGTTGTTTCTTTTAATGTTTCTTCTATTCTATGGAATGTTTTGTTTCATTCACATTGAAGGCTCTGTCTGCCTTCATTACATACTTTTCTCGTTGTTGATTATATATATATATATATATATATATATATATATATATATATATATATATATATATATATATATAATTAGAATTACGATCTTCCATATATTCGAATATATGACTACTGCAATGATGAACTATGATTTTACGTTATATATATATATATATATATATATATATATATATATATATATATATATATATATATATATATATATAATAACCTTTGTTATTACTAGTTCTCATTATTAACTTTGAAGAACTAGATGTATATCAGTAAATTATTTATTATAATGTGTAATTGTTTTGTTTTTTTCCAACGACCGTTTCTGTTAACAGTCTTATTAGAAGAGATACAATGACATTGTTCATGTGTAATACTCTCTTTAAACATGTTGGTGTATGGTCAAGAAATGTCGGTGTTCTTTTGTTTTGTAGTAGTGTAGTGAACGGGAACAAAAGTTGGGACAATTGAATGTAATTAAGCACAAAATTACAGAACATCTTAATAAAATTTGAGAATCATACAGTAAATTCCTCATTTGTCAATCCGTTTTCTCAGACTTCACTGTTCTTTCGTTTCCATACCAATCCTTGTTTGTTCTTGTTCTCTTTCTTTGATTTTTTTTAACCTTGTGCCTCCAGGTATTTCACTTTCAATTGATGAGTGATACTGCTTATATCAGTCGATATCGGTAGCACACTTCACGGTAGTACTGTTCCAATATCACTGAAATATTTCCCATTCTTTATAAACTTATTACGCTCGGTTTTACTTCGTCTACACGTATGGGACGTTAATTTATCTTAGACGAATATCTACACTAGATTCCCTCCCAGTGTCTATTCTACAGGACTTCAACACAACTCAGATCAAGAATATGTGATTAGCCGGACTAGAACGTAAATATATTTCTACATCAAAACCCGACACAGTCCAACAACAATGAACAATCAATAATATTTATTATAAGGATAGGGGAATATATAACTCATCTGACACCTGTCTGACTAAGCAAACAACCAATTATTATCGTTCTCGCCTAAACATCATAAACTTTAGCCATATCAGTTATTGTTTTGCAATATTCATTGAACCTTCACATGTATTCGATGCTAACTAGTGGACTTGAATTTAATCCACTTGTTACAGCTAACATTTGTGTATTTTCATCAAATTAGGAATTACGATTTACTGGCTAATGACATACTTTTAATTTCGTTAGTGATGCATAGAATATTAGTACAATTAGTCTCATAACCCAACTTTATTAGGTCTATCCTGATGCATGCTTATTCGATAGATAGTTTGTTTAGTTAAGCATGTTCTTGGAATTAAACTAAACTTTAGAACGGTAACGGTATTATGATATCCTAGGTATTTGATGAACAACTGAGGAAACAGATATTCTCGAATCGATACTTTTGCTTTTGGAACTGACCCTCACATAATAGTTTTTATAAAAGGAAACAGGTTCCCGTGTCGAAGTTGAGAAGCAAGCTTAATAACTCTATTTTAATATGACTCAGTCGACACAGGAGCTCAGGACAGAGTTCGATGGCGAATTCTGGTGAGCAACCTTTGCTCCTGCACTAGGGGTAACAAGCGTAAGGAGGTGGGTCCGATGTCCACTGCCAAGTCGTATTTCCTTACTTCCACAGTTATTTTACTGGTCCGTGTGGTCTTCCTCATTGTTCGAACACTTCATGTACCTAACCCCCAAATGCCCTGCTATGGCCGAGAGTGAGGAGAGTCCGCTCTCCCTCTCGAAATGCTCTCACATAGCAAAGTGCACACAACCACTGACAGGGAAGTCCTACTCACTGCCTTCTCGTGGCGGGGGTATTGTTTACGAAAATGAGAGGACGAAAAGCGAACGTCCGGTGCTTTAACCGCTTTGGCGGACATGGAGAGTCCAACTAGGGAGTTGGAAAACCCTGATTCCAAACCAATTGTGCACATCGGCTCCAGTATCCTGAAGGAACAAATGGCATATGGACCAATCGTTGGTAACCGGCTACCATGAGACTGCATCTCCGTACGTTGCTCCACTGCATTGTGGATCAGACCTGTAGGTCGAAGGCTCCGAGTATGGCTCCCTAAGAAAACCACCTGTTTCGGTTAGGGCACCCGGGCAGTATCACAGCTCTCACACATGTCCAGTGAGATTTGTGTGGCGTGTATGTATTTGGTGCCTCCTTGTACCAATATCTATGTGTTAAAATAAATTGTTGCTCTGGTTGTCATAAGGAGCATCCGCTTCGTGACTTCTGAAGGATATGGGTTTTCAACTTGAGGCATCATAACTTTTCTAAATGAAGATCCTTCAACTCCCAGATGACAGTTTAAATTATCTTTATGGCTAGCGTATTTTTATTAGTGTTGTTCTCTACAGGATAGGGTTGCTGATTTCATGCCCAACCCTTCTCCTTTATCCGGGCTTGTGACTAGCAATTATCACAAAAGGACTATAGATGGAGTTAACAGTTATTGAGTGGAGTAAAAACTTACATTAAAAGCAGTATAGATTACTATGAACCAATCATCTAACTATTATACATTTATATATATGGCTCTTTTATCTATAAGGCAGACTAAAGTGTCTCTTCGATTATATATATATATATATATATATATATATATATATATCCGAAGTGAGATGAAATTTATTGTTTTCTCTACTTCAACAGTCATTATGGACTGTTCAATAATCTATACGTAATTTTCAAAACCTAGTATTTATTGAATAATCATCTTACTTCACTACAGTTCAAGAAAGAAAGTTGTGTAGGCTTGACATCTATCAGTTCATTATAAGTTCTTGATTGGGATCCTACAGAAATGGTACACTTCGTGAACTTGGCCTATTATCAGATATTGACTCACAATAGAAATCAATAGTGATTATGGTGTAAGTAGTTTCTCTTTACATTCTTTTAAAATTGTGAGGTACTACCTCAAGTAACAAATGTCTGTTTTGCTTGTATTTTTAACTGAACTATATTCTATTCTCATAAATTATTCTCGCTCAGTTGTCTTTGATGATACTAACCTTCCTTTTATTATCTCATTTTCTTATTCTGATAGTGCTTATTTAATGCAGTGCTCATCTGTACCAATTTCTTTTGTATTTCAAATCAATAAATACACTATTTAATGTTTGTAAAATAGAACTGACAGATTGGTCTGTGCACTCACATCAAAAAAAGGAGGAAGCAAAGCAATAAACCCCTTTCAATTTGTTCGTTGTCAAGGCTTTATGCTAATTAATATATAAGTTTGTTGTTTTTTTAAATTAAGTATCGAATCAATACCGAATAAATGGTAGTTAATTAATTTAACAATGTTTCTTTCAATATTTACTCTAGAATTAGTAATCAGTAAATTCATCAAGTGGATACAAAGAAAATTAAGTTATTCAGACAGATTACGTAAGAATTAAGTTAGAAGTTGGATCGATTAAAAAAAACATTAATCAGAATATGCTCAGTAGTGACGGTCTACAAGAGGTATTTCTTGGAGTTCAACCGGGTCTGTTGTGAAATAGTAACTCACTGAAGACAATTATGGATGTATCGCTCAATCTCGTGAATTAGTTGAAGTTAGACATTAACACCGTTGGATGCTTGCCGGCTCAGTGGTCTAGAGGTTAATCGTTCGCGCGCGAGACTGATAGGTCCTGAGTTCGAATCTTGAGGGGCGGGATCGTGGATGTGCACTGCTGAGGAGCCCCATACTAGGACGAAACGACCGTCTAGTGTTTCCATGGTGTTCGAGCTCCAAGCAACTCATGATCTCAACTATTAAAAAAACATTGTTTAACAAACATAAAAGTAATTGAATAGAAGGTCATGGTACGAACATTTTCTATACACGAAGATTAGTTTTATTGATGTATGCTCCTATGACTTCCACTGTACATGATAGACTGATTCTGGCAACTTAGAATAGGTACGACAGAAATCTGATAACATTAAAAGTTCACTGTATTTTGATACTGGTTTTTAATCATTGAAAACAATATTCTAAACACGTATATCTTCATGTTCTGAACTCGTCAATTAGATGTACTTGGATCCAGTTGTTGATAATCACATTAATGCTTAATCCTAGTGCTTTTACAACACCCTTACAAATAAAACTCATGATCAATGCATAAGCTAACGACTACCTAAACTCAATAACTTATTGAATTACACAATGATATTTGAACTGAAAGGTATTAGATTCAAATCTCAACATGAATATTAACACTATGATTTGGCTAGTATATCCAACTAATGAATTCCAGATAGTACGTAATCCTCGTCTTCTGTTTCATTACTATTCACCTTTAAAATTGTGATAAAAGATCAAACAATATTAACTGAACTATTCATATAAACTAATATAACAGCTATGGATGAATTTTACTAATCGAATATATATATGTATATATATAAGCATTTCATTCTAGACAAGAATGAAGTCTTTAGGGAATTGTATACATAATGCATTATTTAGTTACTAAGTATATTTTTGTTATCATTTTTTTTCTAAAACAAAACTAAAGTAAATATTTTAACTATGGAAAGGGAATTAGATTAAGAACTATTCTTTCTTCTGATCAATCTTCATCATTTTGGCCTGTTTATTTTCATCGATTACAATGATTACGTAATATTGAAGATTGAAGAAATGGTCATTTGGAACAAAACATGAAAAAAGTAATCAACAACAGTCTTTCATAAGTGACTTAAATGTAATCTGATGAAAAGGTCTATGAATTTACAAGAATTAATAATTGCATCAAAATCATCCCATAGAAATAAATGCATTTATTATAAGGTGAAATGGATGATAAGTAGTAGTGGAATCCAGGACGCGTGTTTCGTTTCATCTGAGATTTATCAACTAAGTGTACCAGGCTTATCAAAGTTAATGTTCAATCAGGGACTCGAACCCAGTACCGTTCGCCTCCACTTCAATACTGAGCCTAGATAGTTGCTAGTTTGTGCCCATGAATTGAAGTTGAATTCATCTTTATATTGTTGGTTTGAGTTTTTTTGACAATTAATATTTAGGACCGCGAGTGATCAGTATCTTATTGGCATATTTACATCCTGTGTGGATTTCCTCGATATTACTTTCAGTCACAAGTATTGTAAATAGAGCTGGATAGTGGCTAACAGTGAGTTATAGTCTCGAAGTGCACATCAACTCTGGAATGCCGGTACCTCTAGCTCGTGACGAAACGTGCATCCTGGACTCCACAGCTAGCCACCATCCATTTCTGCTTATAATGCTTGTGACTTGATTATAGTATCAACACAATCCGAACTTGATGCACATATGCCAATGAGAAACTGATATATTGAAGTTATAAACATCGATGGGATGATTCAAACTACCACTACAAAAACGAAATGAATGCATTCATTGTTTTAGGATGTTTTATTTTCTAGTATATTTGATATCTGGTTAGTAGTAGACTCCATAACGCGTAGGTTGACTGAATTGAGACTCATCATCTGAATATACCTTTATCTTATTTTCGATGCTGAAAATGAGGTTTGAACTTAGTAACTCCTACTTTAAATGTTTAACCGATGTGAACAGAGGAACGAGAAGCTATGACAAACTACGAAAGCTATTTTTGTTCACGTTATTTCACCTATTTCAAAGCCTGTAAAGCACTAACACTTATTTTCGTACCCAGTTCATTCTACAAACCATAAGTTTTCGTTTGATGTATGATTTACTGTCATATCATTTTCTGTTCTTGTTGGAGACGATATATCCCCAAAACTCATATTTGTAATTTTATCATATCGATTAATTTATCGATTAAATGATTAAATAGCAGTCAATTGATGAACTCATTGATTAATGTTTAAGAATTTCCCATGACGATATCGCTTATATATATTTGTATATATACGTTTTAAATTGTGCTTGTGGACTCGCTCGTTTTCTTGCTGTTTTGCAAAATATATTTTCCTTACCAAGCTTGAACTTCTCCTTCTAGATAACGGGGCTGGAACGCATCAATAACTAGATTACTGGTCTTTGGTCACTGAGTCTTGTTCTCGTTCGCAGATTAATTGAACTCGTGAAGCTTCAAACCTAGCAGTTCTAAAGCTATTTTTATTTAAACGTAACCTTTTATACTCTACTTTCTACCCTAATATCCACAAACCCCCATTCTGACATAATTCTATTTTCCTAATGGTTTGTACGTTGTGGTCGTGTTAGCCATAGGTTTATTCATGTATCTTATGCACTAATCTGAATCGGGAACCCGATCGGAATTGAGAATAAATGGAGTAGTGTTCCAGTTGAATTGTGTTCTCTCTCGCAGGCGCTAGTCAGCTAATTAGGTGATAGGATCGTTTTCGTCTCTCTACCTAAGGTAGTTAGTTTCACTTCGAACTCACGCGTTTCTAGCCTCAGTGTTAAATCAGTCAGTCTATTGTTTAAAGGCCTTAATCTAGATTGAGAGAAGTTGCCATCTGCATATTAGTGGGTAGAGAGATCAAGAACGTAACATTAACTAAATAAACTGAAGACATGTGATGTAGCACCGTATCAGCGTACTGCTTTCAGGATGGATATATGGCAACAAAGGCTGATCAGTCGCAATAGTGAATATCAACAAAAATATATAAGAAGTGGCTTAAACTGTGTCATGAAATGTCAGAAAATCTCATTTTTCTACTAATTGGGATATTAAAAATATATTATATTTATTTATAACAATCCACCCAATGCTCAATTTATTCGAAATTATCAAGTCAAACCTTGGTAATGATAACTACTTTACAAATGTTCTGTATTTGCTTGTATAAAGAAAAAAAGAATGTTAACGGAATCAAACAGAAAGTCTCTCCTCGAATAAGAATGAGATCAGAAGAACGTCGAAATTCTGGATCGGAGAAACTTTAAAAAGACTAGAGAAGAGTGATAAGTTGATAATCAATAGATACACTTACATAAAACTATTTATTGAAACCATATGAAACATCAGTTAAGGCAATGAAACCTAAGAGGCTAACCTTTCAGAACTTAGATCACCCTTAAAAAACTGATATCATACTTATATCATAACGGAGAAGCTCATTTATACATAAAAAAGACTCTGATACTGTTGCCTTGAAAAACATTGAATACTCTTCAATTAAATCATCAAGTTCAAAGAACACAATGCTACCAGAATTATCCACCTGAACTGCAAATCTTCTTCATCATTTCTTGGTAAATTCACTTTGATTTTTAAGGCGAAAAATAAACACAGTTAAGTAAATATTACCCTAAAGGAAAATCATTCAAAACATTATTTTAATTCTATTTACTTAAATATGATCAATAAGAAAGCTGTGAACTCGAAAACAACTTATAAATTCTTTATATTTCACCAAAAACATCAGAAGTATTCTCCAATGTTTGCATTTAGTAGTCAGGACACAGTGAACTTAGGTATTATACTAGTTAACATTTGTTAGCAAAATGTTGTCCTTCAATCTTGAAGGGACCGATGCTTTGCATATGGAATTCAAACCGATGTCGTTATTCAAACTGATATTAACTTCTTATAAGATTGAAATAGTTTTAACTGATCAACTACTGAATAGTGATTAATGTTACGTTTATTAGGTTCCTTAGTATCAGAAAAGGATTTTGGTGGAAATTATAGTAATTTTAATAGTTGAAATCATGAGTCCATTGAAGCTAGACCACCATGGAAAACCTGAAAGCATTGAACGGTCATTTCGTCTTACTGTAGGATTCCTTAGCAATACACATCCATGATCCTACCTCGCGAGATGTTTATCGAAATTTATCGATCAGGTAACTGATTAATGAATTTTGATTAAATGATTAGATATTTCAAGTTTATCATTAATAATCATGTTAGAGACTTAATTTTTTTTAATGCCGAATTATTGATTTTTTTTTCCCCAATAAAGTGAATTCAATTCGAGTTATCATCAAAAGTTTTTACTTCATGAAACCTACTCAACTGAACTTCATAAATCTTGATGTTAAAAACAAAAAATAAAAAACAAGAAAAAAATCAATAATTAATCAATTGGTTTAATCCCAATACAGAATTGTAATTTTTTTATTTTTAAGGATCAATATGTAATACGCACAGTATGCAAATGTACCACTAAGAGACTGATCAATTTTTAGTCCTAAACATCAATGGGAATATTTAAGTAAACAATATCGAGTGAATTTAAAAACTTCACTCTATTACACAAGCAAGTGTCTATCAGGACTTAATAGCTAAGTGGATAATGCAATAGAGTTTGAAGTGAACGGTACTGAGTTTGAGTCTCAGAGTGAATATCAACTCTGAGGTACAGGTACACCCAGTTGACGAGTCCTAAAAATAGAACGAAACATGCGTCCTAGATCCAACTGCTAGCCATTATCCAACTTTGCATATAAATCTTGAATGTTTCTTTGAATTTTAACATATAAACATGTTGATATGGTAGAAATATACTTACCAATGATAATGAATTAATAGAGTATCGTTTATATCATGAGTTAATCTTTGTTGAAGAACTATAAAAAACTAAGAATAACTGTTTTGTTCTACTATAGGACTCTTCAGATGTGTATATCCAAGAACCAACTAAGAACTGGTTAAAGGCTGTCACGTTCTGTAGCAATCACTTAACTATTAGACCAGTTTAGTATTCATCATATGGTATACATTTTCGAACTTCTATCATTTCATAACATTTTAAGTTGTTAGAACAGTTTTTTTACCTGATTGAAAATTTGGTAGAATCTGGAAATGTGAGCTATTACAATCCAACTCGGTAACCTGATGGTATCATATTTTCTGCAAGACATGAATAACCGAAGTTTGATTCCATCAGTATAATTACGATCAACTATAAACTATATCACTCAATGTTTCAAATTATATCGCAAAATTATCTCTAAGGTACCAAATAAAATATGTCATATATTCTATAGATTGACACCTTATCTTGGTTTGATCATTTTAAACTTTTGTATTAACTCATTCTTGTACTATTTAATAAGTCTAGTTAGCAAAGTAGTTAGTTAGTATGTTTTATAATTTCGATTGTTAAAATTTACAGCCACATCACTCAAATACGCTATTTCTAGATCTGTAATTGTACCACCGTTATTACTCCTGTAGTGGTAATACCGTTTGCTAGGAATATGATCGCAGTAAGATATCTGATGAAAGCGAGTGCCTCATCGATAAAAATACATCCATGTAGGAATTTCCCTCAGATTTATCTTTTCCTAGCTTCATTTGCCCAACGATTCTACTATTCATACTAGTCATATTTTAATTATTCAGAGTGAACTTCTATGTTATGTTATAAACTACTTACATGATGCTTTAATTAATTTTCGCATTAGTCGTTTAAATCTTCCCATGGAGTCTTAGGGCTGCAATTAACCAGTCTCTTATAGGCACATGTGCCAAGTTCCGGAGTGTACGTCAACTTTGGGATGAGAGTACATTTAGCTAATGAGTTCCAAATAGGATGAAACGCGCGTCCTGAATTCCACTGCTACCCACAATTCATCTTCACTTATAATTAGATGATAAATAAAGATATCTAATCAAATCAATTCTGTCACTCCTACTCTAGTTAAGATATCAATCAACCTGAAAGATATTCCTAGCACATCATGATTTTCGTCCTATAGAATTAACACATCAGTTTCTGCTAGTCCTTCATGCTTCAAGTTAAAATATCCTTCTCAATATTGCCGAACATTTGGTAGCCAACACTAATCAAACATATGTCTGTTAGTGGACAATAAACCACTAAAGTGTAGCTTTTGTCTATTCAAACGGATAAACAATACGCATAGTCGATGCATCCCAGTTAATTAGCCTAAACGTGGGTTAATAATCCGTATGCTTGAGTAATAATTTTGATATCTGCTTGTTTTTGTAGACCCAATTTCCCCGTGATACCTGAATAAAGACTATTTTTAGTTACAATCCACTCTCTCTTATTTTCATAATCTACCAATAAGCATAATCATTGTATTGATGTTTCTCTAATTGAGGCTTGAAAGTTGCTTTCTCAAACAATCATTACTGTAGGCCATCATCAGGAAGTTTTGTAAAATTTGCTGAAATTTTCCTTCCTGATGTTTTGTTTTAGATCACTAATAGGCGTTGTTGTTGTGCTTACGAAAGACTGATGACATCTCAATCCTACCATCAGAAGCTAATCATCAATTAACAATTGATTATTGTTCATGACGGCTTTTTATAGTACTTTGTTCGAAGCGGTCAAGGATACGTAGAATATGACAGCACTATCCGAAATGACTTCTTACACGATCCCAGAGCTAATAAAACCAGAAATCAAGAATGACTAGATATGAAAGTACATTTGGGGCTAAGATCGATGTAATGTAGTATATAGAATCTAGACTGACCCGTTATAATAACAGATAAGCAGCATGGCACTCACAAACATGCTCTTATGAGGATAATTGACTGAAAGCCTTCAATAAGGGATGTATCCAGTAAAAGTAATAAGTTCAGTATCAATGTTGAAAACTTACAAAACTATTTATTTTAAGGATTTACTTACCACTACATGTTCATTCTCATGTGAATGATAGGCCGTATGAGTCTAGGCATGTCATGTGTTGCAGAAAAAGCATATATATCTTTTACTTCAAGACCATGTATTGTAAATGTATATTCATTCGATTTTGATGTCGAACTACACTAATCATTCTCAGTTTTTACATTTGCTTAACAGATGGGTTAAACATTTAAGAAACATGAGTATATTGTGTATAAATCAGAAGTGAGATAAACAAATAAACTTGTCACTTGACATTCCAGAGGAATTAGGTAAATGTGTTATAGCATAAAGGTTAACTTTGAAGATAAATTTATGAAAAACATAATAGAGAGTAGGATGATCTTCCTACTTTCACTGAAATACTATTTATATAAATAAATGTTTATATAATAATATTTCAATGATGATCTAACATCGATCGATTCATGATCTCAATCAAATAATTACCATGTACTCACTAGTGACTAGCTTCACGAGAGAATTCTCGGAGTTCAATTGAGAAGCCATGACCAGTGGAGCTAATCTATTTCAGATAGTGACAAGTATCTATCTCAGACAATAGAAGATGGTCGCACAATTTCGTCGATTGGTTGAAGTTAGACATTAATACCGTTGGATGCCAGTCGACTCAGTGGTCTAGAGCTTAAACATTCGCGCGCGAAACCGGAGGTCCAAGGTTCGAGTCTCTATGGTGCAGAGTCGTGGATGTGCACTACTCATGAGTACCATACTAGGACTAAACGACCGTCTAGTGCTTCTAGATTTCTAATAATGATATAACATCGATCTATTCATAATCTTAATCAGAGATATTGTAATTAGTTGGAAGAAGGTGAACCAATTTCGAATTGTTCCATCTTTAATTATTTCTATAATGAACAAAGTTTATCTAATGTATAAAATAACAACTCCTTCATACATAAGTGGCTTCACTAAAGTAATTTGTCTTCTTTTTTTTATATCTTAAGTTCATTTTAATAGTGTAACTTTGTCGAGCTTTTTTTCCATAAACTTCTAATTAAACGTCTATATTGATTCGTCAATTAGACATTGTAGTTGCTGGCACTATGTATTGAAATGAATGAACATTATTTAAATATTGATTCCTGAACTGTTACTATCTAACTGGCGATAACTTAGGGAGGAGTAATCGTGATCTCAAAATTAGGGTGAACATGTACCTAAACGGGTTTCAGAAGCAAACAGATTCAAATGACTCAATAAGAGTAGAGGATAAAAATCTATCATCCTCTATTGGCAAACACATAATTGAAACAGATCGTAAGATTGGTCTTAACCCGTCTTTTGTGGTGTTGTACAAAAGTGTGAAAAGGCATATTACTAAGGCTTTTGAAGCCTTAGCCATACGAAAATTCTAACCCCCTTTGTGTATTTAAAAACAGTTTGTTCTCACCTTAAGCCTACCCTAGTAATATTAGCCTATTATCTAGAGTGATCCAATTTCAAATTGTTTTCACGTTGTTTGATATCAGAAGTGATTTTTGTGGTTATCATAGTTGGGATCATGAGTCAATTGGAGCTAGACCACCATGAAAAACCTGGGATCACTGGACGGCCATTTTCTCCTATTTTAGGACTCCTCAGCAGTGCACATCCACGAACTCGCCTCATGAGATTCTAACACAGGATACCGAGGTACGCAGCGATACACCATGCACCCCGGAATGTGCTTTGAAGTAAAATACAATTTCGTTCCCATTTCACTGAATAAGTAAAGAAACAATGATAGCAGTGGTATTTCATTTACGCTGGACAACGAAGCACCCAGTTCCCATCTATACTACATCCATCATGTCTCCTCACAAAGTCGGACTAGAGTCAAACTCAACAGGGTCTTCTTTCCCCGCTAATTTTATCAAGCCCGTTCCCTTGGTTGTGGTTTCGCTAGACAGTAGATAGGGACAGCGGGAATCTCGTTAATCCATTCATGCGCGTCACTAATTAGATGACGAGGCATTTGGCTAAATATTGCTAACCAGTTACTCTCGCTGCACATGCATGTGTACCGCCCACACGACGCTAGAGGTTGCACAGGTGCCACCTGCACTTCCACTCCCCTTTAACGACATACAAGTTGACTTGGTTTGTTCTGCTAGATTACCGAACATCCAATCCGGGATATCTTAACCGCTAGACCTCTGAGCCAGTATTATATTTTTATTATCCTTGTCTCCTTTTACCTTTCATTTCTAATCTAGCTAACCTTTTATTTTATATATCAATGTTCTTAACAAGTATATTGTATGTGATCAGATTGTTCAAAAGACATTACACTAACATATCATCACATAGTTCTGATAATCTTCATCTTCTGATTACACTATCGAGATCACTTAATATTGATCGTCAGGACTGATGAATAACTAAGAAGAGGAAACTTGTTGAAATAATTTGTCCTGTCAATTCTATATTGAATAAAGCTAACCATAATAACTATAATAATAATAATAATAGTAATAATAATAATAATAATAATATTATTATTATTATTATTATTATATAATCCTATGAAGACTTTACATTGTAAAATGCATTATCAATATGAAATAATCAATAATTGTATTCATCCTCACTAGATGATTAATATTCTTTCAAATCTTCATCTTCTGATTACACTATCGAGATCACTTAATATTGATCGTCAGGATTGATGAATAATTAAGAAAAGGAAACTTGATTTACATCTGTGAAATTTCTAAAATTTCCACAAACCCCTTCTGATAATAATCATCTGCTCACTAGTGACTGACTTCAAGAGATACTCCTGGAGTTCTAGTGAGAAGCCGTTACCAGTGGAGTTCAACCAGGTCTGTTGTGAGATGTCAGCTCACTGAAGACAATGGTGTATAGTGGCGTAACTCCGTGGATTGGTTGAAGTTAGACATTAACACCATTGTACTCCGGCCGGCTCAGTGGTCTAATTGGTTAAGCGCCTAGCGCGAGAGTGATAGGTCCTGGGCTCGAATCTCGCGGGGTGCGGGATGGTGGACGCGTACTGCTGAGGAGTCCCATACTGAGACGAAACGGCCATCCAGTGCTTCCAGGTTTTATATGGTGGTCTAGCTTCAACTGACTCATGATTTCAATCTGTGAAAAGGAAGCTTGTTGAAATAATTTGTACTGGAAGTTCTATATTGTACTAAGAATGTAATATTGAATAAAGCTAACCATAATAATAATAAGTATTACTATTATTGTTATTATAGAATCCTATGAAGACCACACTGTAAAGTGCATAATCAATATGGAATAATCAATAATTGTACTCATCCTCACTAGATGATTACTATTCTTTGAAATATAATACTCATATGAATAGTATTTACAACAACAACGAATTGTGTAATCAATTTTACTTTTCAGTTCTGATTTGTTTTGTTTTGTTTTGTTTAACGAGTAAAATAAAAGAGAACAAACAAACAATACCACTTCTCATTTATTCATCATTACTAAAGAAACCAAACTATACTACTTATTAAAATGAATCAACAATCATCTATTCTAATAAAATATCTTATAAAACCATGGATACTTATATTCAATATATGTATAACATTAATTCTATTATTATGTAATACATTATCTAGTTGGATTATTGTCAATGATTTAAATCAACAATTACCTGGTTTAGTTTATGATCAAATATCCAATATTATGATCCATTCTATAATTTTATTTAATATTATTGAATTAACATTGAATTTAATAGAATTTTTATTATGGTTTAATATAATAAGAAATAAATTTACATTATGGTTATTGATTGATTGTATTACTATAATCAATATATTGATAGCTGAATTACCATTAATGATATTATATACTTATTTATATACATGTCAAGAATCAATTATATCGATTGGTTATCTAATAAAAGGTATATGTATCATTCTATTGATTTGTTTACGTTTATTGATTTGTTTGATTTCATATATACATATGAAATCGAATGATTCTTATATAAAATCAATAAATCCTATAATGAAAGAAAGTCAATATTTATTAAGTCATTGTCATGATAATAATAAACAATCGAATCAAATCAATAATAATAATAATTTAGAAGAGAATTTCATATGGAAACAAAAATATTGGTTACTCATTCGTATCCTATTATGTTTTAGTTGTTTTTGTTTATTCATTATTATTTGTATTCTATTCAATTTTTTCTTTCATCCATCTATATATACTACTTATTTATTATGGAATCAATTCAATAATCATCATCATCATCATCAACAACAACAATCATTATTATTATATCATTTACCGAATCATTCTTATTTAAATAATGTAGAAATCTTTTTAAAAGATCCATCATTGAATCATTCTCATCAATCAAAATGGTATCATTTAATAAGTTTAAAACAAATTATCCACTTAAAATCAATTGATGCCAATGAATCAGTAACATTAACATTCTATTTAAATGGTCGAAAAAAATTTATTGAATATAAACAAACTATTTATTATCAGAATTATACAAAAGAACATTCTAGTTCATGTTGGCAAATATTAAATCAGGATTTATATAAAGAATTTATATGTCCACCATTATCTATAATTCATATGATTAAATTAATTCATCGTATTAAAATTGATTTTATTTATATTGTACCATCAAAAGACAACCATTTGGAATGGTATTATATAATGTAACAAGAATGATAAGTAATAGGTAAGAGTGAATTGAATTGTTCTTTTTTCTTCTTATTTGAAGGGGTTTTGTGGAGATTTTAAAAATTTCACTGGTTGAAATCATGAGTCAATTGAAGTTAGAACACCATGGAAAATATAGAGTTCAATCAGGTCGGTTGTGAGATATCAACTCACTGAAGACAATGGTGTAAGGTGGCGGAACTTCGTGGAATGGTTGAAGTTAGATATCAACACTGTTGGATGCCGGCGCGACACCAGTAGGTCCTGTGTTTGAATCTCGCGGGGGGCGAGGTCGTGGATGCCCAATGCTGAGGAGTCTCATACTAGAACGAAACGGCCGATCAGGTTTTCCATGGTGGTCCAGCTTCGATCGACTCATGATTTCAACCAGTGAATTTTTTTTATTTGTTTCTTATAATTATTTACTTAGTTATTTACATCTGTTACTTGCAATGGAGTATTCTCTAATAATTCAATCTGTCTTGGATCTTCCGTTCTAATTCTATTCAATTATTGTCAGTTTTTCTCATGTCTATTTCTCAATTTCTTGTTGTACTGTGAATTTTGGTCTTTCACTTTACTTTTGGTGTTGAAGATACAGTTGGATCCTATCCACTTCCAGCGCTTGTTTTTGATTTCTTCCTTCGCTTGAATCTGATTTGTTCTCTCACATAATAGGTTGTTGGTGATAGTGTCTGACCAATGGATCCAAAGTATTTTGCGTAGATAGCTGCTAATAAACATTTGTATCTTCTGGAAGATGGCTTTCGTAGTTCTTCAAGTTTCTGCCTCATACAGTAGAACTGTCTTGACATTTGTATTGAAAATTCGGACATTGGTGTTGATTAATAGGTGTTTTGAGTTTCAGATGTTCTTCAATTGTAAATATGCTGTTCTTCCTTTGCCAATCTGTGCTTTCACACCTGCATCAGATTTACCGTGTTCACCAATGATGCTACTCAGATATGTGAAGGTTCTTACATCTTCCAAAGCTTCTTCCGTGTTTGTTGTTGCGCGTTTGAGATAGAAGAGCCAGATCATCTGCGAAATCTAGATCATCCAGCTGTATCCTAGCTGTCTACTCTATATTATGTTTTCCCCCAGATGTTGATGTCTTCATGATTCAGTCGATCACTAGGTGAAAAAGAAAGGGTGAGAGTAAGCAACCTTGCCTGACACCGGTCTTTATTTCGAACTAGAAATAATATTAACATTGAATACAAGATCCAATATTAAATAGTAAGTTGAAATTATTGTATATAATAAATGAATAGTATCTTTTAGGCAAACTGACAAATTTCATATATGTACAATTAATGATTCAACTATTTTTGATTATAAATAGTAAATGTTTTATAATTATGATGTACTGTACTAACCGAAACATACTAAAGATCATGTATGGAATTCTTTCAACGCTATAAGCTTTATATAAACTTTTTATATGATGATCTGATATTTAAAAATCTTTTATTGTATCATCCTTCCGGAAGTAACAGGAATAAGTAAGTAAGTAAGTAAGTAAGTAAGTAAGTAAGTAAGTAAGTAAGTAAGTAAGTAAGTAAGTAAGTAAGTAAGTAAGTAAGTAAGTAAGTAAGTAAGTAAGTAAGTAAGTAAGTAAGTAAGTAAGTAAGTAAGTAAGTAAGTAAGTAAGTAAGTAAGTAAGTAAGTAAGTAAGTAAGTAAGTAAGTAAGTAAGTAAGTAAGTAAGTAAGTAAGTAAGTAAGTAAGTAAGTAAGTAAGTAAGTAAGTAAGTAAGTAAGTAAGTAAGTAAGTAAGTAAGTAAGTAAGTAAGTAAGTAAGTAAGTAAGTAAGTAAGTAAGTAAGTAAGTAAGTAAGTAAGTAAGTAAGTAAGTAAGTAAGTAAGTAAGTAAGTAAGTAAGTAAGTAAGTAAGTAAGTAAGTAAGTAAGTAAGTAAGTAAGTAAGTAAGTAAGTAAGTAAGTAAGTAAGTAAGTAAGTAAGTAAGTAAGTAAGTAAGTAAGTAAGTAAGTAAGTAAGTAAGTAAGTAAGTAAGTAAGTAAGTAAGTAAGTAAGTAAGTAAGTAAGTAAGTAAGTAAGTAAGTAAGTAAGTAAGTAAGTAAGTAAGTAAGTAAGTAAGTAAGTAAGTAAGTAAGTAAGTAAGTAAGTAAGTAAGTAAGTAAGTAAGTAAGTAAGTAAGTAAGTAAGTAAGCATTGTATCATACTACTTTTAGGCAGGTTAATGAAGTGAGTTCAATATTTCCAAATCTTATACAACTGATGATGATTGCTTACACAACAAAATAATAATTCTACTTTCTTTCTATGACGTAAAGATTAAACCTCAAGAGTTGGTCCAGTATATTTGATTGCAATTTCGTATATCACCAAATTAAATCATGTTATTTAAGAATAATGTCAGCTTTTCGATTAATGATCTTTCTACTAATGCATAAGGTTTACACATTACTAGATAACCTATATATAATCTACAATTTACAGTCACACATTTATTTTCTATCAGTTTTAGGGGTTGTAAAGATTGTGAAGTTTTTGATTGAGATCATGAACCGATTGAACGTAGACCACCATTGAAAACCTGGAAGCACTAGACGGTCGTTTCGTCCTATTGTAGGACTCATTTATTTTCTAACTGATGCTTAAATCTGTAATTCTATGCATTCGTACTAACAGATTAAGGTTTATTTTAATCTAATCACGAATCACTATCTACGTTGTGCAAATACGTGTCAGTAATGATCAGATTATTCTGTACATGAATATTCACTGGTTTACTGTTGTATATTACCGTTTTGATGAATATTTGATTGAGAATATTATTCTATATGAGTTTTAATGAGAATGAAGATCAAGGATTGTTAGGTTTCTAAATCTAGCATTCCTTGCAATTGTTTTGGTTATTTATAGGACTTCACTGAATGTCTTATTTATCATAAAAGTAACTAAGCATGATAGAAATAAGCTTTACTAATGTTCACGATGATGATAATGATTGACTTCAAAATCAAACTTTCTATCTGCCTGATATCTTCTGAACACCAGTCACCACGGCGCGCAATGCTGATTAGTGTTGGAGATGGTTGGAAGAAAGTTAGGGAAGGTCAAACGAAAATGTGGCATCAGTGATTGAAGTCACTAACTTCTGGTCTGAGCCATGTTGGTAGATGCAGACTACTTGATTGGGGTTCGTGTGACTATCGCAACCAATGTTTGAAGACCCTGGGTGACATGGCTCCGAATTGATCACAATGGCATAGGTGTATACACTCTTTGTCTTCCCTTAAACCGTGAGACTTAAATCGCTTCATATCTTTCTTTCCACGAACTAGTTCTCTCTTCCTGTACTATATCCTTATACACAATCTTTCTTTTATATATTACCACCATTGAATTAAGTACTTCTATGAATTCGGTGTTCATCTTGTTGTGCTAATAAGGTGTGACAACTTAGACCGATGCATATAAATACCTGGTCTTACGTTGTAGCTGACTAATTGAGAAAATTCCCAAAGAGAAAACAGCTTTTAATAATATATTCGTTTTTCTACATTTCCACAACATTACAATGAAAAGCAATAAGCTTGGTGAATATTATATCATCAAATGAATTGTTTTAAAATGTTTTCGCAAACATTGGGTGATGTTATTCAAAAATCATTGATTTATATAATCCAAGATGTGACGACAAAAAGATTAGTTCTAGGAAATTCAAAGGCAGTCACCCTATAAATTAACTGCTTTTTATGGGATAAATTGATTACTCCCTTTTCCATAAATCAATCATGTACGTCGAATACCTAGAAAATCGTTTAAGTCAATCTGATAAGAGTACATACAACAGTTACCTCTTTTAGTAAACTGTTTATAGTTTATCAATCTATGTTTACTCATTCTTGCTTGGTTTATTAATTCAAAGTTAAGTAGATGATGGTAAACAGGTGAGAACTACACCAAATTGTTAAAAGAATATTTGATTAATGCTTGAACACATACTTTTTCATTTTAAAGTAAAATAGGCTAAGTCTTATTCTTTTAAAACTCTTTGTTAGTAGTATATTCTGATGAGTATGTTATGTGGTTTTAGATGTGAATAACATAACTAATGACGGTCTTCAAGAGGTATTTCCTGCAATTCTAGTGAGAAGCAATGACTAGTGGAGTTCAGCTGGGTCTGTTGTGAAATACTAACTCACTGAAGACGATGATGGATGTGTCGCTAAATTTCGTGGATTACTTTACGTTAGACATTAACACCGTTGGATGCCGGCTCGACGGCCTTGAGGATAAGCGTTCGAGCGCGTGACCGATAAGTCCTGGGTTCGAATCTCGTGGGGCGGGATCGTGTATACTCACTTTTGAGGACTCCCATAATAGTAGGAAATGGCCGTCCAGTGCTTCCAGGTTTTCCATAATGATTTAGCTCCAATTGACTCATGAATTCAACTACTAGATAACATAACTAACAAATTAAATATGAACTTATGTAGAATCAACATAATTTACTTCACTAGTTTCAAAAACTGCTGCTAGTTGTTTGTTCTTTTCTAAACTAGAATGAAATAAGCCGCGGATAACCACCATTGTCAGTAGTATCTAACTGAATATTATAGATCCATTGGTTAATTTAGTTATCTGTATTGCATACATACGTCAAAAAAAAGGTATCCATTTTAATCGAATTTTCACTTCTGATTCTGTAATATTTTAATTAACTTTCAGGTATAAATTTCGGGAACATGAATTGACGTTAAAATATTTCCAAAACACCATAGTTCATTTTTCTTCTAAAAAAACAACAGAATTCCAAGGTAACCATGATCATGATGAATGGTCAAGTGGTCCGTTTCGATCAAACAATCTTGAAGTTGATGATCATCAGTACACAAAATATCGAAGTTCAGACCTTGTACCTGTTAAAGAATTGTGGAAAACAGGTATTGCAAAGTGCCAAAGTACGGCACCTATAGGACCACAGAAAATGTAAAACAATTTTGTGTCACTTGTTTATTTGGTTAATAAACTTATTCGTTAACTAAGAAAGTGTTTTATTTTAAATATCCCCTTAGTAACATTAAGTATGGTTAAGTTTAGCATGAAATAATCGGCTACTAGAAAATACTTATGGGCACGGAAGAATTAGTCCTGATGTTGAAATAGCCTCTTGTGGACGTTATATACATTTCTCTTTACGATTGTACCAGCTGAGTCAAGGATAAAATTGACGAAATTTACATAAAACATTTTGTTTAACTTAATCAACAGATTTTATCTCCATATTTTTTGTAACATCATTGCAAAAACCAAGTTAATGAAGTTCGTCCGTTGGTTTACCAATGTAAATTATTATTAGCTGTTTAACTGATTCGATGATCCATTCATTTCCCTATAATATATACATGTACATTTAATCCTATATACATTCTCGACTCGCTGACTCACCCATTCGCCTCTCTGCTTAGCAGTCTGAGTTATCTGCTAATAAAACTGTAGTCGCTGCTTCTCTTTGCCTTATGATTTCAAACACCGTTGAGGATTATATGATAACGGTTGCGAGGGTATTTGGTTAACGAACCACAGCCACTACGAGCTCCAAATAAAATTACTTCGTTTGCGCTCATGGATCTGAATTAAACGGAGATCTATGGGTAGCTACCAGAGTACAACATGAATAGTTCTGAGAACTAGTAGTTAGCATACCGAATTCGACTACTACCACCACTATTACTACTACTACTAATGATAATAATAATAATATTAATAAGCATTCTTTTTATGTATGATTTACTGCCATATCATTTTCTGTTCCAAAGCTATCTTTATTTAAACGTAATCTTTTATACTCTACTTTCTACCCTAATATCCACAAACCCCCATTCTGACATAATTCTATTTTCCTAATGGTTTGTACGTTGTGGTCGTGTTAGCCATAGGTTTATTCATGTATCTTATGCACTAATCTGAATCGGGAACCCGATCGGATTTGAGAATAAATGGAGTAGTGTTCCAGTTGAATTGTGTTCTCTCTCGCAGGCGCTAGTCAGCTAATTAGGTGATAGGATAGTTTTCGTCTCTCTACCTAAGGCAGTTAGTTTTACTTCGGACTCACGCGTTTCTAACATCAGTGTTAAATCAGTCAGTCTATTATTTAAAGGCCTTAATCCAGATTGAGACATATATTCTTCTGCATATTGTTAGTAGATAGATTAAAGACGTTACAGTAAGAGACGAGATCAAACAACATAAACAAAGGTATTAGATAAACAACTAATTTAGATGACTCATTTTGTCTGCCTCATGACTGGCGTTGATCAAGTGTGACAGAATGTTGCTGCGTGTTATTCCGACTATGTTCTTTCTTGACCATGAAGGGAGGTGTTCACCAACTAGCTTGCACAGTCATCTGGTTATAGGCTCAACATGGCTCTTTTCGCAGGAATAGATGAAGTTACAGATACACGTGTGCATGTGTTATGCTCCTCATCTTGGTAATCTATGACTGAGGATAAATGAATAAAGTCAGATCTATAATACAAGTGTTCTTAAATACATATTTCAGTAATTGCATCCACCAGCATATGCGATGGTAAATAACAAAGTATTATTGAAATTAACGGACAGAACTCGACTGAAATAGTAGTAGTATTGAAATAATACCAGAATTACACCTCACTGTAATTGAATTGAATTTATTTTGACACTGGCACTTAGAATCACTAACGATTGCATTGTGGTGAAATAAATTTAGGACTGCATTAGACTGGTCTAATCTTCATTGTATTGAAATGGATGTAGACTGTCAAAAGTGTCAGTTAGTCGGCGCGTCTCAAGTATTTATTGATCAATATAGTGATAGAATACGATAAACAGATATATAAATATGACAGATGACCAAATACAGGAATATCAAAAGGACTGACATGCAAGAAATCCTAATTATTCACACAACTGAGCACAAATTGACTAGTAGAACTGAACTAATGCATTTAACAATCCCACATCCAATCAGATATCATTTCCCAAAATGCGTGGACTGGTATGTTGATTTAACATGTCTGTATGAAATTCACAATTTTGTAGGGCTAGCAAAATTTCACTGGGCCCTAGCCAGATCATTAAGCAGACGGGACAGTGAATGTCGAACACGTCACTGATTATTTTCAAGTTCAAAGAAAACTAACGCGCATCAATTAATCGCACGCCATAGACTGGCCCATGCGGTGGTGGTCACAATCTCTCCCTTGTACCTATTCTTACTAATATATCTCTGTAATAACGTTTTTTGCGTTATACTGTCTTCAAAGCAGCTACAGTACTTTGATATTCACGTTAGCTGTTGGCTGCGAGGTATGAATTTGAAGTTAGCTGGTTCGTCAGATCATTCCCGTCCAACTTCATTAGGCCCCCAATCGTTCGACACAGATAATCTACGTTAACGATCTACAAGTTTCTATAACTTATTGTTATCTGAAAGTAAAATGAGCATCTTTTTAAAACTAACTTTTCAGTTCAAAACATCTACATTTGTCGTTAACTGGCTCTCATCAGATATTAATTGTTTTCAATAAGTAGAAGGCATGTTCACTGGTAAGAAAGAAATAGTCTAGATTGGGTAACGGATGATAATCATACCGACCCTCAAATAACTGTCAAATCACTAGAACTGTTATATTCCAATGATTAGACTACCTTCATTGAACGCTATCAAGGGCTTGAAAGGATGCTTAAATATAGACACAAGAGTTAACTACTTAGTTTGTGCTTGCTGATCACAAAGATATTAGACATTTGATGGCAAAAGTAGCTATCAGCATGCCACTCAAATCTGACTTCACTCCTTAGTCTGTCAATCAGAACTGTGGGCTTTTAATGTTCAACTGGTTATTAGGGAAGTGTTCGACCACCCTAAAATATTGTTTTTATCTGTGACAGAAAGAGAACGCTGGAAACCCATGAAGAATATTTTATGAAAAAACAACATTGTTATTTATTTATTCTCCTACTCTGTTTTGCATGTTAAACTTCGATCAGGACTCTTTTAAACACGTTTTACATTCCTCAGTCTCCTCTGTTTGAACTTTTATTTTTTTACCTTTGGTTAAAACTAAGCTTTTTGTTTAATTTTCCTGGTGCGTATTGTCAGGTCATTGACAAAAATGTTGTGGTCAACTACACTCATTGTTACAGCATGTTGAAGTTGATGATTACTGACCTTCAACCGCCTTCTAAAAACGGTTACTACAACCCCTTGCAAGAAGATATCTGATATCATCTTGTTAGGAATATTTTTGTTGGTTCTCATGTATCGAACTCTTATTAATTAACTATTCCTTTTGACGTTAAGCACGTTACTTTTTGCCAGAGAAATCTTTGACTGTGTATCACAAGCCCTACCGTTCGAGGTATTTTGTAGTCTGGATATAATTTATTTTCTTCGTCGTATTAGGACCGGTTTTAGAACAATTTAATACTATACAAAAGGCTTTGTACTCCATTTGTCAAAGAACCCAGTTTGGCTTAATCGAACAGACTGTAGCGGTAAATAAATCCCCAAAATAAATAGCCCTGTAAGTTTTCGACATTGGATGCTGACCATATGTTTTAGTGGACTCATCTAGCTGAAGGCGCTCGGTCAGGCATCCGCACCAGATCACGTGTGGTAACGCCGTGCTCAACATCAACCGCAATCGCTAGCCAGATTAGATCAGAGAATTCCGATATATTGGTCATCGCCAAATATACTCTTCCGATCTCCTCGACTCTGTCTTTTGATTTCTCTTGGTGGGAACGAAATACATTAGAAGGTGTTACTGGTAGAAGCGTTGTCAAACACTGAATACCTGTGACATCATCATTGGTGAGACCGTCGTGATCTGGTACACCTTATTGCAACTGTGAGTCTGTTCCTTTTTGGGATTTTTATATATCATTGCCTTATTTTTTATTTTTTTTAAACATTGTGATTTTTTTTCGTGTTTTTCTTGGATATATATATATTTTTCCCCTCGTTCATTATCGTACTTCATATTTCATCATGACTGAACAGACACCTAAAGTACTCAAGCTTAAGACCTTGTCCCCACCTTCGTTTCAACTGATGCCTTTCTGGCCCGACAACATCGAAGCCTGGTTTTGCTACGCAGAAGCCGACTTTTCCGAGCACGGCGTGATCGACACACGTGCACAATTCCTCGCAGTAGTCAAGGCACTACCGCGCGAATTCAACAGGTACGTAACACCTAGTATGTTTACTAGTGATGTTTCCGATCCTTACGAAATCTTAAAACGCTCGATTCTTAAACGAGGAGACCTAACCGATCGACAAAGGTTAGATCAACTCTTCAACAATATCGACCTGCAACACGGTTCTGCGACAGACATGTTGCAACGGATGAGAGAGGTTATAGGCCCAAGAACTTTCGACGAAGGTCTATTCAAACAACTCTTCTTGTCAAAACTTCCCCAACAGGTGCAAGCAGTTCTGGTCTCGTTCCAGAACAACGCCTTAGACGAGCTAGCTGCATCTGCCGACCGCATTCTAGAAATTACGAAACCTTCTACTACCGAGGTATTTTCAGTCAAAGAAAAGCCTCACACGACTCAGAATGATATAACCGACTTATGTCACACACTCACGCGTTATCTTAGTCTTCGTACCGACCGTAAGAGATCGCGCACACCACGTAGAAGCATTTCTCGTAAGCGATCTGTCTCTAGACCACGAGAGACAGATAACCCCGACTGGTGCTGGTATCATAACCAGTATGGAAAGTTTTCCAGAAATTGCAGAAAACCCTGCAATTTTCCCAACACGAAACCGACTGATTCGAAAAACAATTCGGGAAACTTCCAAGCCGGCACGCGTTAACGGCAACCGTAGCCGGCGAACAAAGCCGTCTGTTATTCGTCACAGATGTGACAACGAGAGTTCGCTACCTCGTCGACACTGGCGCAGAAGTTAGCGTTCTCCCAGCAAATCCTAACGACCGACTTCACGAATCGACCCTAAACTTACAGGCGGCAAACGGAAAACCGATCGCTACGTATGGCAAAAGGTACGTTTACCTTAACGTGGGTTTACGCAAACCCATCCACTGGATTTTCGTCGTTGCAGATGTTTCTATGCCAATCATTGGTATGGACCTTCTACAACACCACAATCTGATCATCGACACTCGCAAACGGAGGCTAGTAGACGGAAACACTAATTTGTCCGTTTGCGTAACTTCTTTTACTGGTTGTAGAGTATCCCCAGTCACAGTTAAACATATGATAGACCCACTCTATCAACCACTACTCGATAAGTACCCTGGGATACAACAAACTCAACCGAAACTACCGTGTGTAACCAGCAATGTTACACATCACATCACGACTACAGGACCACCTGTATTCTCTAAAGCACGACGACTAGCTCCTGAAAAGCTAAGGTTAGCGAAAAACGAATTCGATCACATGATGGACTTAGGAATCATACGACCGTCAAGTAGCCCATATGCATCTCCGTTGCACATGGTCCCTAAAAAGGACAGCAACGATTGGCGTCCAACTGGTGACTATCGGCGATTGAACGCGAAAACCATTCCCGATCGTTACCCGTTGCCTCACATTCACGATTTGACAGCTACCTTGAAAGGTACAACTGTCTTTTCGAAAATCGACTTGGTTAAAGCGTATAACCAAATCCCTATGGCTACTGACGACATACCGAAAACAGCTATCATAACTCCCTTCGGACTCTATGAATTTTTGCGAATGCCTTTCGGTCTAAGGAATGCTGCTCAAACATTCCAAAGATTCATAGACGACGTTTTTCGAGGTCTCAACTTCGTACACGCGTATGTTGACGACTGTCTAATCGCAAGTCCGGACAGAGAAACACATCTCAAGCATCTGGATCTTGTTTTCGAACGATTACAAAAACATGGCATAACTGTAAACGTTCAGAAATGCCAATTTGGAACCGACTCGTTAGACTTTCTGGGACACACTATCGATGCTCAAGGTATCCGACCCCTTAGAACCAAAGTGGCGGCCATTCTGGATTACCCAGAACCGACCACCGTCAAGCAATTACGCACGTTCAACGGCCTGGTAAGTTTCTATAGACGTTTCATACCGAAATGCGCATTACTTATGAAACCTCTGACCGACCAACTTCGTGGAAATGCGAAATCCATTAATTTGGACGACACCGCACGAAAAGCATTCTCCACAGTTAAGGAACTGATCGCTAAAGCAACAATGCTCGCACATCAGGACACCGAAGCACCCATTATAGTCGCAGTAGACGCATCCGACTCGGCAATCGGAGGAGTCTTACAACAATGGGTTAACAACTCCTGGCAACCCTTGGCATTTTTCTCTAGAAGGTTGCTAGACACCGAATCGAGGTACAGCACATTCGGTAGGGAACTCCTAGCTATGTATTGTGCTGTACGGCATTTCCAACACTATATCGAAGGCCGTGAATTCACTCTTTTCACGGACCATAAACCGCTCACTTTCTCGTTAAGCTCTCCTTCTGACAAGTACTCTCCCCGTGAGTCTCGACAACTGGACTACATTTCGCAGTTTACTTCAGATATTCAACACATTTCTGGAGCAAACAATGTAGTTGCAGACGCCTTATCTCGCATAACTTCCTTGAACAGTTTCCAAGGAATCGACCTTCTTAAACTCGCCGAGCTTCAAAAAGAAGACACTGATCTTCAGCACGAGTTATCGTCCACAACACTTAAACTACGCATCAAACAGATGGGAACAGGTAAGGAAACCTTACTTTGTGACACATCTACAGGTAGGGATCGCCCAATCGTGCCGAAACATTATCGACGCAATGTCTTCAATACATTGCACAAACTTTCTCATCCAGGTGTTCGTGCAACCATCAAGCTTATAGCAGAACGGTTTTGCTGGCCTGGCATGAATAAAGACGTGAGGGAGTGGGCACGCTCCTGTGTAAGCTGCCAAAAATCTAAGGTTATCAGACACAATAAATGTCCCTTAGGCTCGTTTAAAACTCCCGATGCTCGTTTCGACCATGTTCATCTGGATTTGGTAGGACCTTTACCAGATTCAAATGGATACTCTTACCTCTTAACCTGCGTAGACCGTTTCACTCGATGGCCAGAAGCAGTACCTATCAAGGACATCACTGCTGAAACAGTGGCCCGCACCTTCGTCGAACGATGGGTAGCAAACTTCGGCTGCCCTTCAACCATCACTACAGACCGCGGACGTCAGTTTGAATCTGATCTTTTCCGTCGTCTGACCACACTTTTAGGAATCACTCGCTTCCGAACGACCGCCTACCACCCACAAGCAAACGGGTTGGTAGAACGTTTTCACCGACAACTAAAAGCTTCACTATCAGCTGCAAACGTTTCACAGTGGACCGACGCTCTTCCACTCGTCTTACTAGGTATCCGCAATGCAGTGAAAGCTGACATTGGATACACTGCGGCTCAACTCGTTTATGGAACGACACTTCGACTTCCAGGAGAATTCGTGGATCCTTCGTCCTCTTCAATGAACATGGATCTAACCTCCTACACGAACAGGCTTACAAACGCAATGCGTTCAGTTAAACCTGCTTCCACTCGACCTCAATCAACTGATGTTTTCGTTCAACCTGACTTACGATATAGTACACACGTTTTCGTTCGTCGAGACTCGCATCGACGACCATTCGAATCAGCATACGAAGGACCTTTCAAAGTTCTTCAACGTGAATCTAAGTACTATATAGTCGATAAGAACGGAACAAACGATAGCATCAGCATCGATCGCTTAAAAGCAGCGTATTTAGAAGGAAATCCTATTCACGTCGACTTTCCTTCGGTACAATCGCACAACACGACTCCTACACTCATAATTCCTCAACCGACAACCAACACTAGCGATGATACTCCGAATGTATCTGAAAATAAACCTAAAACGACGCGTTCTGGAAGAAGAGTAAGATTTCCAGAACATTTAAACGACTACTGCACGTAAAGCACTACTCGACATTTTATATTATCTCGATCTTTCTTTTTACGATATATAATTTTTTTAAAAAAAAACAATTTTAATATGCCTATATATTTATATTTTTATTTAAAAAAAACCAAAAAAAAACAAAATTATTTTTTTAACGCTATTACGTGTGCTTGAGTTTATTTTCCATTTTTTCGCCGACATTGTGTTTTTACGCACATACGAGTGTATTTCGACATGCACTTACATATTCTTTTTTCTTTTCCAGGACGGCTGGAAAAGAACGATGCAGTTTACGAGGAGTCGAAATTTTCGTTGTAACTTTTTCTTTTTTTACTATGTTGTACCTCGGTCCCATATAGTAAGGAAAGACGACCAGACGCTGCTACACTTAGTAAGCTATCAGAAGAGTGTTTACCAACGACAAACTCGTTGGGTTTAAACTTCTGGCTGGCCACGTCTTAGGGTCGTCACTGCCCCACTAGGGGGGGAGTGATCTGTAGCGGTAAATAAATCCCCAAAATAAATAGCACTAAGTTTTCGACATTGGATGCTGACCATATGTTTTAGTGGACTCATCTAGCTGAAGGCGCTCGGTCAGGCATCCGCACCAGATCACGTGTGGTAACGCCGTGCTCAACATCAACCGCAATCGCTAGCCAGATTAGATCAGAGAATTCCGATATATTGGTCATCGCCAAATATACTCTTCCGATCTCCTCGACTCTGTCTTTTGATTTCTCTGGGTGGGAACGAAATACATTAGAAGGTGTTACTGGTAGAAGCGTTGTCAAACACTGAATACCTGTGACATCATCAAGACCATGGTTTGCTAGCTCTGCATTCGGACCAAAAATTGAAATTTCGTTCGTTACAATAGTTTTTTAAACGTCAACACTGACAAACTCTGTGATCACCATTATGAATTTTGGGACAAACCATCATGTGGTATTTTCAGCTATCTCAGTTAACTAATTTTCAGTTACTACAAATGAAATTCTAATTTACTCAATGACTTTAGAGAATAAAACGTGCACAAGTGTTTTTAAAATAATGCGTAGTCGTCTGCTCGAGAAACCGTAGGCAAATTTTCAAGCAAATGAACACAGTAGACAAAAATAGAAGTTTTCATCACGCTATTTAAATGCGAATCAGAAAACATATCAGCGTGATCTAAATTATTTTTTCTGTCGCATATAACGGAGATCAGCTCACCTAGATTGCAGGCTATCAAATTCAAGAGCATAGAGCATCTAGCTGAATATGCTCAGGTCAATTGATTAATACATCCTTGATGTTATGACCTCAGTTGCTCATGCAAACCAGGGAAGTCACATGAACTCCACAACTATATCGGTTGCCTTTGTACAGCGATTTCTGGTTAAGGCGATCAAGTGTAAAACTACAGCGGGTGTTTTTGTCAGGCGAGGATATAAAACTCGTGAGCCGCGTTCCACGAGACCGGTCAGTAAGTAGACTTAAACTCTACCGAGTATGCAGCCCCTACAAGAGCTTTTTGGGTGTATTTTGTCTAATTCTGCATTTAAATCTATTTTATCAGTACCACATCTACAATATTTTAATATGTTTTAAACGTTACCTTGCACAAATTATTACTCATTATCATTGTAAGATCCATTTTGAAGGTTTTGTGTGTGAAACTCTCCCCGTGCATACACTTGTAATTTATTTCTATTGGTTACTTCAGTTGTACATTTCGTTAGTCTTTTTGATTCCATTTTAGGTAGTAATATTGTATTTTATTATAATATTTCTTTTTCTCACATCTTAACTGAGTTTCCATGTTTATTCCTGAACTGCTTTCATGTTGTCTTAGTTGATACTTAGTCTTGACGGCAGCCAACTAGATTTGTTCCTCCTTTGATTGTGTTGCTTTCATTGACAGCAACTGTGTATTTTTTATTGTTAATCGAAACACTCGGTGTTATAGAACAACCAAATATTATCTTTCGAACGAGTCTGTACTTGATCTATCCAGAAAGAATAGAATAGCATTTATTTGTTGCGTTTGGATGATTTTCGTACATCCTTTATCAACTTGTTTATTTATTGTAATTTAGATTTGGCTACTAATTGAACAGTTATTGGCTGGATAACTGGGTGGCAATATTTGTTCAGGTAATAATGTACATTTATATTTTTTAATGAAATCTGGTACCATCATTTACCCAAACACCTTGTTTTGGTTTAAATTGGGCGAAAGCGCGTACCTAAACTATCTACACACTTATTCTTCAGTGCAAACCTTATTTTGGATCCTACAATCACCTCTCAATATATTTGAAAAAAGATTAGTCACTAATCGTTTTCCGGGAATGATCTATAGTAATTTCGAGAGACTTAGTTTTTTCTAGGAGATCCAACAAGAATGTGTGTCTGCATCAAAATGAGATTAATAACTTTAGTACAAACCTGGTTCTTGCTAGATAATACAATGAAGTGCGCACCCAAAGTAGTATAGTTCACCTGGTTCAGCTTCATTGCCAACGATACTAACTATTTCATAAGGGAGATATATCGATCTATCAGGTAAAAATATACACGAACGAAAGATACTACAAATGCGATAATTACTAGCACACATGGGTTTCGCCAGTCACACCAAGCTATTGGCTCTAATACCCCGTTCACATTGGGTCACTCATATGATTTTCTACCAAACTCCTAATGACTAACACTAGATGTTAAGTATAAGGTCCACGATGTTAGATGATGGAAGGATGAGAAATCGTGAAGACTACTGTCAAATGATCAGCTTATGGACGAAAACGTACATGTTCATATCCCTAAAAGTAGTTATAACCATACCGTCATCACATTCGATATGTGAGGCACGAAAATGAAATAACAGCGACTAATAATCTTGCTGTAGTCAAAATATCCTTTCAGTCGTGATGGTGCGTCATCGACAGGTTGCATGTAAAGATGAAGCTGCAGTGTCTCTAACATAAGCTTGCTCGAACGTGTATATATTTCGTGTGATTCAAACAATTAGTTCATTTTAAATGATCCTTTTTGAGTTAGCTCGCTCGATTGTTGTCTTTTGTTCCACAAGTAATGTTGGACGGCATGAAGTATAATTGAATAACTCTAATAATCCAAAATACAGAACAGTTATAAAGAACACAGTCCGGGAAAATATTCCACAGTATATGTGAAATCCAGATATGAAAACATAATGATATTTGTACGAACTAATGATTCCTTTGTACCTGATTGCGCGTTTAATACAAATTCCAAATACAATACGTTCATTTGTGCATATCTAGTTCTACCTACCTTAAATTACACTATTTCAGAAATTCTTAGCACATTAATTCGGATAATTCTAATTATCATAGACATTCAGAGTTAAAAAGGAATTTTACGACTGATTTAGAGAATGTGGAACACTAGGATGGTTGGTGAAACTTACTAAATGACGACAACCGTAATTTGTACAAACCACTAAAAACAGGTGTATTATTATGGTGAAGAACTTCAGTAGTCGGGTGTGTACAGAACTGCCTCAAGTATTAACAAAGTATTTCAAATCCCGCTGTATAGCCGGGCTGGAGAGTTATTCAGTAAAGACAGGTACGTTTTAGGAATCCACATGGCTTCAAGAAAGACAGATCTTACATCATAAATGGTTTGTCAGCGTGAAACAGTTCTACAAGTTTCTGGGATTCCTCACACATGGATTACTTCAGGGCCTTGTCAAGATACTGAACATAGCGCCCCACACCGCCCTGCGGATGAAAATAGAGCGAACACGGCTCACTCGTTAACTCCTCTTACGGTTTATTAACTGTTCAGCAATTTTGATGAATCGGATTCAAACTTGAGGATTAGCAGTGTCTTGAGGAGCAAAAATACCTATATTGGCCATTAACTGTCCCTCCAAAATGTTATTTTATTATTTTTCTACCTGAAAGATTCCAGTAAGCAATGGAGAAGTGTCATATGTGGGGGTGATCCAAAAGGATTTAGGAAACGTTTAAGGACAATCGAAAAAGACACTGTAATGGTAAGTAAGTCTTCAAAATCAGTAGTTCTGTAAGTCTTTGACATGTGATGATGACCACATTAGTGTGATTGAACTCACCTACCTGATGGTGCTTGGTCACACATCTGCCCCAGATCACGAGTAGGTACGCCATGGTATTCATCCCTTTCAGCTATTATCTATCTAAGACCAAACATTCCTTCGTCACATTGATAGCCTTACAAATACAACTTCGAACTCTTTCATTCTAGACTCCTGATTAGACTGCGTTGACATACTTTGATTATAAAGGTTTTACTTGTCAAGGCTTTGTCGAACTCCGGATACTTGTGACATCTTTGACATAACAAATCGTGACCCTTGTCTTTTGTTAACAGAAAGTTAGGATACTAGCAAGAGTTATCCCAGAGGTGAAAGCAAGGTATATTCAACTCTCTATTTCGTCTGAATACTGTTAGGAATGCAAACTACCTAGTTCTTTTAGATGCCTTCTAAGGTCTACATCTGCTAGTGTCTCAAAATCCACAGTAATGTCAGTTCTCAAATTTAATATGACTCTGGATTATAAGACAGCAGGGAGTCGCCAGATAATGTACGAGATGCAACGTACCTATGCCATCAAGACAAAGCTTTACCGGAAGCCAGTTACAGAATCTGACTCGGAAACAGTCAGAGAACAGCTAGTCCATCAGAAAACTTTATTACTGCTCGATCATTTTTAAAGCGCCATTTCAGCTGTCGTAACTACTGTTCCTTAGATGGGCAATTGAGAAAGGTGACATGACTATCGAGCATGTTATCCAAGTTTACTCTCTTTCACTTGGAATGACGTTTAATCACAAACAGGGACATGCTTGAGCTTATTTCTTATGCCCGAAGAATGTCTCACAGGTAAACTCTATTTCGTTTTATTACTTCCTATGTCTTTTTATTAGTTAAGTAATTTGTTTACTCCTCTTAACACGTGTTAAGCGGGGAGCACTTCTCTCTCCACTAATTTATATCCTGACGTACGAATCTGATTACTGAAATCGACTATTCGTTTGTCGAACAACATGACAAATGCTGACTTCAGAAACCTTGTTACCGCTGGACGAAAGTATTTACTTAAACCGAAAATCTGGCTCATCACAAAAAATTGTATCCAACCCTCACTGCTTGACCTTCGTTCGAACCGCGGTGTTCCAGTTTTTGCATTTGGTAGCAGGGTTGTATAACTTTTAGTTAGTACGATGGGGGAACTTTCTATTCGTTTCAGTTGTACACAAACTAGACCGTTGTATGTTTAGGTTGCTGTTTCACTCAACTCTTCAACTTTCTGCCACATTTTGTGATATTATATACTCAACGAGATATTTGATAGGGTTGATTTGCCTATGTATCAGTGTCAATAACACTAAATACCTAACGAATTAAACAGCATTTACTTTAAGTAACAACCGATATCTGCCGCGGTTCTTCCGAGCATTGCAATGTTCATGAATGAGTTAGGTCATACTGCAATCAAATGCACTGTGCTGTCCGAGGCTAAATAAGGAGATAAAAGATATGATAATGATATCAAAGCCATTGAAGCTAGGTTTTATCTCATATGTGACCATAGAACAGTCTGAAGTATCAAGCACATTCCTCTATTGATACCAGTAGTCGCGCTCTGCTCATCTTTAACATGTTCACAACTGAGATTATTATGCGATAAAAAACTTGCATCTGGTGTGCTAAATTAAATAGACAGATAATGGGACAGTATTCCCAACAGGCTTCATGATGTGTCAAGTAAGGCTCTGTTGGTTGGCCGGAGTAAACCAAGCTAACGTCACGACAACAAAGGTCTTGGAAAACGGAACATATTGTTTGGACCACAGCAAGGAGAGCCCAACCGTAATGTCAATCCTAGTCTGAGAAATCAAAACACCTTGCCCCTAAACTTATACCCAAGTGAAATATCAAGACAGAAGACTATATTATCATATCTGTCATAGAAAATTTTGATCGAAAACCTCTTTGATCATAGTCTGGGGAATACTCATTGTTCAGGAAGTTTGTGTTGTCATAGGTTTTTAAGGTGAGGTTCTCATGAGATTCAAAATGTCTAAAGTAGTCACCTCTATAGAAATGTCAATCACCATGCCATTTAACTCAAGCTGAAAGTTTATGCTAGGATAGCTTTTAATAACTAGATTTAAGACAACACGTTCAGTAGTAAAACGAAGTGAACGTGTTTTTTTCTAAAGTTGGAAATCTCAACTTATTTTGTAGAAATAAACGTATTCCGGGGCAAACTTGTCAACCCTGGGTTTGATCAGCAGTATGTAACGAAATTCCGAGACATATAGGCAAGAACTGTCCTAGTGTTTGAGTAAAAAGGTGAGTCAGTTCGTAACTTTTATGGAATAAAATCGGTTGGCTTGTAGTTGAACATGTTGAGTATCTACATCCGTCGATATGCTATTTCTGAGTCTTTTCTGGAAAATCTTATGTGCCTCACGGTTATTAATAGCTGCTGACATATGATTGCTTATACACGGAAAACGCGATATACGTAAACTATACACACCAAGATGGAGGGGTCAGCTTTCTGAAGAGGTCGAAGTATATTAAAAAAAGCTTTTTTCAATTGGAAGCTGTCATGCTTGATGTGTAGTGGTTTCTGTAATAGGCACTGACGGCTTAAAGTGGTCGAATCTTCTAACTAGGCAACTTTAAAGTTTTGTTGTGCTAGCACTTAATACCACGTTCATATAACGTCTTGAACTGATTGTACGACTCATCTAGTGTTATTTGCGTCCAAAACAATGGCAGCTAGAGTGAAACAATAATCTGCTTCTTCGTCCTGAAATCCACATTTTCACATCATTTTGCCCTTTATGTCATCATTATCTCTTAATAGGTGTTAGTTCGCGTAGGAGCTGCATAAATTAGGCGGTAGAAAGGTTAGGTTGAAAATGTAACTTATCTCTGCTGGTGGGCTTTATGTTTTACCAATACACTCGATCTCTGACCAATGGGTCGCATTTTCTAATCCAGTTTCACACACCTGTTGTTCAAAGTCAAGTGTATTGGATAGTAAGCTACATTAAAATTTTAGAAATTATGCTTTTGATGGTATATATGATAGTCGATGTCCTCAAGATAACAGATTTCGAACATCACCATCTGTAAGCACCTGAAAATACAATCAGTTAATCATAAACAAATAGATTCTAGGCATTAACTGATTATTTTTGAGATGCTTCAATAAAATGCATGTACTTCTATTTCTTTTTACTTTGTTCTATTCAGATTCGTTTCGTGATGAAATTCTCAATTTATATATTCACAACTTATCTTTAGTCATCCAGTAGTCATTGAGTGTAATCTGTCAAACAATATACATGCTCTTTTAGCAATGGAATTTGCACATACTATTTTCAGAGTAGCATTGTCTGGGGACCCCAGTATGTTACTACAAATTTTATCTGGGGATCCAGGTTTGGCGAATCTTCCTGACTTTGATGTAAGTCGGGAAGTTTGTCTTTATTTAACAGGGCAATATGCCACTTCATTTTGCTGCTATGTCTGGTTCATGGGAGTGTGTTAAAATATGCATTTCTGCTCTACAAGCTCGCAAGGATCTTGACTGCGCAACGGAAGTTCAACGTAAAAATTTCATGGTAAGTTAATATACTAATAAACATCTTTTAAAGGGTAAAGATGCTCTTACCATTTCCGTTGAGAAAAGTGATTATGAATCATTTAATCTACTAATAAGTGCAGGAGCAGAAACAGATTATCGGTGTGCGGATGATGTGCCTCCTCTGGTGGCTGCTTTAAGTCAAGATAACGTGAAGGTGTGTTCACATTATACTAAAACATTATTAAAACCATGTTAGTTAACCGCTAACGTCCTGGATGCACTCGACATAAATTTTCTTCGTTTACGCCGGGATCGCTATTGGATTTTAGCATTGCATACTGACCTCTCAATATCTTTAGCTTATTTCAGGCTCCTAAAGGCTCATGCTGTCCCATACATGCTAAGTGAATTTGAGGAAATTTGTGCCATTGTTCTTGAAGTAAGTTTCAATAATCGATCTGATTTTCATACATTGTCAACGTAGTGTCAGTAATTGCTTAACCTTGCCGTTTTGATGGTCGCTTTTTTATTCATTCACCTCTAGCCACTCGTAAACGTTTACAGCATGATAGTTTTGACAGATTCTAACAACGGACCAACAACTTGCCTGATTGGAAAACTAACTCTACATAGGATAATGTTAATCTACTTTCATTCCAACAGCAACATTCTGCTGTTACATTACCTCTGCATTTTGGACCTGTTTTTTATTTTAATTTTGAGTAAGCTCTTGCACAGTTATTAAATTACAAACTCGGTGCATTTTAAGGAAGTATGTTAGTTGTTTTGCGCAACATACATTGTCAAGTACACCCCTATTTGTGTTACCAGCCAATAATATTAAGCCTAAATAAAATATAGAGATGATGCTCTTTGAAAGTCGAAATTCAAATTATTAAATAGTACTTTATTGGGTACTGATGTAATAGGAAAGAGATTACTTAAAACAAGGAAACAATATCGAAGCAATAACATTAAATACAGTGTCCTTTCCAAATGAAACAATTATGAAGTTCGATAAGAGTAAATTTATAAACTCTTAGAGCATATTGTATAATTTAATTGCAATAGTTATGTAAATTTAAATAAATTTGTTGCTTTACTTGTTATTTATTATTGCCATGTAGAAAGAACCATCAATAATAGGGATTGAAGAATTTTTTATTTACTTGGGGTCAGATGCTGTGGAACGTTGGTCTATTCATCAAGAAGAAGTATCTCTTTGTTTAATGCGTATTTCATCCTACTTTTTAAGAAAAGTCGTTCCATTTAGTCAGAACTTCAGTTGTATTCATCGCTTGCAAAAGTTGGGATTATACACACCCCCGTCATCTGCTAGAACTTGGTTGCAAGTCCTGTCTCAATGGGGATTCCCAAGGATTTGTATTGAACAACCGGAAGTCCAAAAACAATTGATTTGGAACTTAGCAGATATCGATCGGAGTCCAAAAGATACAGTTCCGGACAGGTGTTTGCTGCCGCTTGTACTATATTTCGCTGTCTTAGCCTTACGTTTCCCATATACAGATTGGATCGATTGTTGGCGTGAAGTTTGTTCTAAGGCGAACTTTAATGAGCATGAATATAACCTAGGAACACTTCTGGAATTACACAGTGTAAGGCAGTCAAAATCTGTTTTCGATTTCTTCTGGCATAATATATTCACTTTTGCTATTTCACGTGCTGTGTTGTATACTAATTTAAAACTTTTTCCCTTAAATGATACTCAGTGGTCCATGGACAAATTTTTAAATCATGCTTATCGCGAATGCCAATTATTACAACCACTTCCTCCAGGGAATCATGAAAAATTAATTTATCTCCTTTCTTACTTTCCAGCATCTAACAACATTCCTGGACATGAAATTTTTATGTCTGTTGTGCATCAGCATTTCTTACCATTGATATCTGATGATGATATTGAATGTAGTAGTAGTTGCTCAAACGTTAATCCCAATGTATTGATGACTGCTACAGTTCATGTGCTTCATCAACATTGTTTATTAAATCTAATTGTAAACTTTTCAGCCAAATTAGGTCTGAAATTTCTAAGCAATATTCAAGACTGGCCACGTTCAATATCAACTGACTACAAAATCAAGTTGTTCAATATATTAATTGCATGCTATGTTGAGTCTAGTCGACATACTAAAGTACCTAGAAACATATCCCAGATTCTACTATTGAGACGAATGGGTTGTGATCATTCTAGTTATTTGAATAATTTAGTGAATGACTGGCTGAGTAAATGGTTGTCTGAGCCGAAACGTCTCTCATTATGGTCTAAAGTTACTATACGCACATGTCTCAGACGTTCCACGCAACATCGTTCTTTCCCTAAACAACCTGTAAATGAACTTATTAGGCGTTTACCGCTGGCCCCGATGCTCCAGGAGTACCTTATAGATAATGAATATCTAAAGTAATGTTGATTCTAGTTGTTTCTACAAAGTAAACTCCTGATATACTCTGTGATTGTATATTCATTTACAACACAAAAACCAATGCGATCTTGAGTAAATACACTTGCTACAACAAATATTGGTTGTTTTATATCATGCTGAATGGGTAAGAGTTAAGAAATTACATGAACAATGCTTCAAAAACTGTTCGGATAGTATTAACTGTATTAGTGTTTTACAGACAAGTTAGAATCAAGTGAAACGCCAAATAACATACTTATTCCCCAATTGATGGGACACCTTACTCCCTGGGTAAGTGGGACATAAACGGTAACCGGGAGACGAAATACTTGGTGCGATAGTGATACACCAACATCCAAAGAGAAAGTATCAAACGTTTTATATCTACCCATCAATTCCTGGGAACACTTAGTGCAATGCTAACAACCATATCCAAAATGATGATTGTCGTCTTATAAAGATTGGTTTGAAAACCTACGCTTGAGAGACGCCGCAGAATTTCGAAGATATGTGGTTCAAAAAACTTATATTTAGAAAATAATAAATGTACATAGTTTATTCCACTTCGTCATCTAAATCATCAGCTTCTTCTAAGGCCTGTTTGGCGAATGTCTCTGCTTCATCAAAGAGTTTGCGGGGAACAGGTTGATGTATACCCTTTGTATCTAAACGTATGTATATATTATCAGATCGACAGACTTACTTGCACCAACCCAACTAAGATCCAATTCAAAATTTTTGTCCTTGATTTCATCGTGAACGGTATAAATTCTACAAAAACAGAAAACCGTGACCATTGATTCAACACAATAAGACAGGTTAATATTGGGAGCGACCTTAATAATTCTTGTCACCATTGTGCCTTTTTAGTTTAAAATCTAAGTCATGGTATTACTGTACTGATTTACCACATCAATTCTAGTCCGGAAAATATTTTGAGGCACATTAATATCAGAAGAATTATAATCGTTTACAGTTTATTTGTCACACTAATTGGCAAGACTTAACGAAGCTCACTGTGATAAATACGGATAGTACTTTAAGCAGATATTAGTAAGACCTGCCGCTAGCCCTTCCCAACTCTGTGAACATATCCATCTTTTCATTGACAGGTGTCAAATAAACGTCGCTGTCTTCAACTATTAACTTCACTGTAATTCATAAATGTAGTTAGTTATCTATATTTTCTTCTGGGTGTGATCTTGAGTGTCAGTTATCTGTCGTTATCTATTATCGTTTTGGCTGTAAATATGTTTGGCCAATAATCCGCAACTCATACACGCATTCATATACAAACGACACTCCTAGTTTGAAATCAAGCAATGCACACCAAAGGCATTGCATCGAACGAAGCCCCAGGCCTTAGGAAACTGCAATAGCTTTAAGTCAGAGTTCAGTGGTCCGACCCTGTCGATTCGGAAAAACTTTTATATCCCTTTTCGTTTTAATGATCTTTTGTGTAATAAGCAGCAATTGATGAAAAACGTTTGATTACGTTTCCCTTGCAGGGAATAAGTATGAAAGTAGAGAAATATGTATTGAGACGTACATAAACTACTTAGCGCACTGTAATACCGATACACCTATCTTTTCTGTATAATAAAATGTCAAGGAAATGCCATTTGTCTTCAATCTTTTTTCACAAGTGAACGAGTCACAGAAGGTATACAGTTAAACTCCCTTAAAAGTTCTTCTTTACTAAAATAGTTTAGGGAGATTAGGTAAGATAACACCTAAAAAGGTCTCACTGCTATCCCGTCAATTTGTATGTTATTAAAATCGAAACTACAAGATTGGCCTCTCAAGGATGCTATCTAGTCGACCAGTGATGGTTGGTTAATCAAAGGGCAAGTTAGCTGGTTTTACTACTCCAAGTTGCATTTATTAATTCAGCTGCTCCTGTGAATTGAGCTACACTGAACTACTAACCAACTTAGCCAACGAGCATCTTTTGCGGCTAGGAAAGGGTCGGACGAAATACGATCTGTTACTGTCGATAAAACCAAAACCTCTAAATTGGTTTGCTGTATATCTTCTGGTCTTTCCAGCGAGCTTCGATTTCGTCTTCTACAAGTAGCCGGAGCTATGTGAATTTGAGCAAACTCTATTATCTGTATGTGAAAGTTAGATACGTTTGTCCCTTTTTTAAGTCAAAGAAAACGAAATAAACTATCTTAGTGGTCCTTTCTACTTTTTTTCAGACTTTAACCCTTTCGTATCTTTTTTACGAATATACGCCATTTACTACGTGGTTCTTAGTGATTATCATTTAGCGAACAGTCTGTGTGCCATCTCAAACAGACAATTCCTCGATCGTAGTATGTAGGTAAGGTCTCTTAAAAGGCAGATATAGGCTGGCACTACACACTTTCTTCAGAGCAGCTGTCACACAGTCAGAAGATACAAGTTGGTAACACAACAACCTTCTAGAGGCACATATTATCTACGAAACGTCGGACGTACTTCACATTCTTTTACTTGGCTACAAACTGAGTGGACTTTGTTTGCTCGGTGCATATTTACTAGTACTTAGACGTTTCGAACAATTACACGTGCGCCAAAGTATCAGTGAACTCATGAACAGGGAAATGTCATGAAGACCTACATTTTGGCCGCTTCCTTGATTAATTCTTCAGGAGACAAATCATTCATCTTCAGTTTCTCTATTTCAGTTGTTGCATTTTGTTTGGCTTTTCCGATGGCACAACCAAAATAAGCCTTTCATGTAAAGAAAGTAAAGACAATAATGTTGCAAGATAAATAGATTCTAGAAAATAGAGGAAATCTATTATTTTGATAATAAGTAGCTAAATCAAAATTTACTATACTATAGTGAAGCCACTAGGGCATCTACTGAGTGATCAGATGTGTTGTATGACAACATTGAGGTTAATAATAACACTGCTGACAAACAATAACCAACGTCATATAGAAGTTCATGGAAAGGAATTTAACAAATTACACATGTATCAGATAAGTAGACTATTTAGAGATCTTAGTTTGAAGTGAAGAGGTTAAAACTTTATAAATAATCTGTCTAACACCATAATTTAGTTTCCAAGCTTAAACTTGAGAGGAATAATTGGCTTTGGACATGTCCTTTTGTTTAGGGGGTTATCAACCTGACGAGTAGAGATCTCTTGAGAAGAGTAATCAAATGAAAGTCAGTCAACACTAAACTAAACCTCGCATGAGTGTCGATCGGATAAAATTTCCACACCTGACACCAATGCAGTGAGAGGAAATAAAAAACCAAAAGCATGTTGTGAGTAGTGATCTAAAAAAGAATGCACTTCAAAATATGAGAGATTCAATTCTAATGGATCAAATGGAATGACGGAAATTTTGCAATGACTATCAGAATCAATTGGATTTTGAAAACTTCATAACAGAACTATTGTTAAGCTGTTTAAAATTAGTGTGACAAAAGTACGGATTTTATAAGTATTCATCTAAAATTACAATTTTTAATTACTACAGAAAGTGAATAAAGCAAACGTTAAGATTGCATAACATGCCTTGCTATGCACTGAGAATATAAAGAAACAGGATGTATAATGACCTGCATGAGTAAACAACGGTGAAAAACTTAGAATCAAAAATACCGGACACTGAAATTTGGATTTAGGAGGCAAAAGGAATGTAGTCGCGTTATTGAGACTGATTTCAGACTATATCAACAAAGCACTTTTTCACGGGCTCTGAGGACGAATTCGGCACTTGGGGACTAACAATTTACGACCTGGTGGCATGTCTAAATCTGCTTACCCTTAGATGCGTATTGGGGTATGCGGTGACTGCATATGAAACATCCCCAGATATGGTCACTGAAGATAGAGCCTTACCAAACTTATTTTTATCAATATTTAACTCAGGAGCTCAGCATTACTCACTCTGTGTTTGCATCACGTAGTGGCAAACAGCACACTATATTTGCCCTATTATGTTCAGAAAATAGAATTAGTCGAAGCATTCGAAAATGATTTAATGCTAATAATGAATGTATATATATTAGATTTTCCGTAAACACAAACATGTAGTTATCTCTGATGACTTGACGTTAATATATTAACCTGTTATTGTAGATCTGATCGGTTTGTTCAAATATTATAGTCTCGACCATTACTCAAATAAAAACTACTCTACCTCAGAGTAAAACAGCACTTCACAAGAAAATTACGGCACAATATTGGCGTAGACTTACAAAAGACAACCCGGAAGGCTCTATCACGAACAAATGAGGACCATCATTTTCGTAGGAACCAAGCAAAACTGATACACCGAACGGTCTGACCGCACTATAAAGTGTATGAGCGTGCATGTACATAGCCAGTCGTTCCGTCAGAGACTATAGGAAGAAATATAGCAAACGGGAAACATACATAGAGAGGTATACGGCTTCCAAAGCTATTACGATAATTTGAGCATTCTTCTCTGGCTGCCTCAACGATTGCCTTGGCGTCAGTTTGAAATCCCATCACCACCTAGAATGAATGGGCATCGTAACTAACAAATTACCATCCCGATATGGTCATCAATATTATAAATCCGTTTAACACAACCGGGCTCGTAAAGTTTTGATGTGACAATATTCTCCACAGCAAAAACTACACAATCTTTACCTTGGATAGCAATGGCTGTACTAAAAACATAGGTAAAATAATGACGTTATTTCTTGCCCGCTATTTTCGACAGCCTTACAGGCATACTCTATCTGAAAAACATTTCCGCCTCGAGAGAATTGCGATGCAGTAAGGTCATACTAAAAAATAATTGTAAAGAGCTAGAGACAAACCCCACTACCGATAGAAGACATGATTAAGCTACTACAATTCCGCGACCAACGACCTTTTTCAAGGGGATGTTCGACGCTCAATATTTTGATGACGAGTTTGTATAGCCCATTAGATTTCTTAGTACAACCCTTTCAACGTTAAGCAGCAGTCATGTAATTTTCGGTCACTCCTGGTGAAATGTTTTTCAGCTTGTTCTTTGTGATATGTACTTCAGTATTTTTCTAGTTCCTCCCTCTTACCTTTATTTACTCTTATCGAAGTTTCTATTTCAGCAGACAGTGAATTGGCTGGGGTCATTTGCTATTGCTCCATCAAGTATTGCCGTGTTGATCATCAGCTACTACAATATGAAGTATTGTGAACTGAAGTGAAGATGATTTTAAAATGAACGGTAGATTTATAGGGCGGCGAATGTAAAAGAAGGGGTATTAACATGAAGTGTTGAAGAAAGCTGTTTACTCACTGTTTTGTTGGGATAGTTTCCACCGTGTCAAATATCAAAGATCATGACAAGTGTCTATCTCTTCTATGTATATCATCGTAAACAGAACTAGCTCTTCCGGCATATCCATACACCGAAACCTGTACCTGAAAACCGCAGTCTTCAGGCCTCTTTCTGCATTCCCAAAGGATTTACATCCGCCTTCCGAAGCGAAGTTAAGACCTATTATCGTTTTAAACATTAGGGACAGTTTACGGTGAGTGGGTCAAGCTTTCTTGTGGAAAAACGACGTAGGCTTTGTCCATATCACCTAGGTAACTGGCACTGATTTCTAAGGTACATGTAATCAGCAAAACCAAGATCTCAACATCTGTAGGTGTTCGTGGAGAGTTGGTGTGGGAGGATGTAAGATGACCATTTTGTGAAGAAAGTTCTTCACTGTAGAATATTTGAAGAGATTAAATTTCAGCCGACTGTCCTTCACTGAATTCCGTAATGTGGAACCGTTTGAACGACTTAAGATGTCGTGGAATATGAAATGTGTGGGGATCGGTAGAGTTTATTTTTAAAACGCTGAAATGAAGGCAAATCAGCTAGCTTCGGTTGGAGATGAAAACCAGAACTGACGTGTAATGAGACAGGATGGTTATCTATTGCCTGATAAATTATAAACACCGATAACTAGCTCAGTACAATTTGCTCATCAACAATGTTCACCACGATGTCTGCAAAACGATGGTACTAGTAATAAGATAGCATCTCCAACTTAATATTTCTCTGAACAATAAGCCATATCTACGAATCGACGGAATACCGGTCAAGATAGTCAACATCATCCGAATGAAAGACTCGATGTTAAAGAATAAAACTTTCATACCAATATCAAACACAACGATCATAATTGATTGATCACTGGGCGGCGATCAATGTCATGTGGGTCATGTCCTTATCAGTGCAGATTGAATGCTATCGACCATGTTGCAACGGTGATTGGAGCTAGTCGATAGGATACCCTGGACACGGATCTCAACATAGTGCACGCAGTGTCGTCACATTGACTGGTGGCCGCATGGCAACATGGTCGATAGCATCCGATCTGCACTAATAAGGAATTGACACACATGACATTGATCACCACCCAGTGATCAATCAATTGTGATTACATCTCAGTCCTACAGGAGGTCAATCGCGGCTCGGATAGCTCAGCAGTAACGTCTCTGACTGTGAAGCTGGGTGAGACGGGATTGAATCCGTCAGGGAGCATCAGTTCCCACAAAATTACAGGTACACCTTGCTGACGAGTGCCAAGTAGCATGAAACCCAGGTCCAGGGTTTCCTACCTCCAATCACCATCTAATCTCAAACACAACGATCTTATTTCTCTACGGCGCTTGCCGGTATATACAAACAGCCTCCGGTTTTAGCTAATTGTCTAGGTATTCCGTGTTTTTCGAGGGTTAGAAGCTGATAATCCAATTTACTAAGCCATATTGAGTCTCACGGATGCTTTCGCTTTCATTAATGTGTTAACCTATTCGATTGCTGACAGAAGTATGTCATAATAAGATGGATATTGACACAGCAAGTCCCTTGAACTACTCCAAAGAAGCTGAGAAACTCTCCACCGTGGTTCATCAAGGAGATCCACGCCTTTCTTTATAAAAAAAGAAGGATGTGGACGAGACTTGTGTTACAAGGTAGTGATGGGAGAAAACTCTATCATCAGCAAGCTTGAAATATTGATGACCCATCATCCTCAAGTCTTGTAGACTGCATAACCAAAAGATTGTTATAGAGTCTTCAGAATAGCTCAAACGCATATAATCGTACATAAAATAAAGGATCGAGAGAAGAGGCAGCATTGCAGTTTTAATTGGACAAGATAGAGCTGAGTCAATAGCATAGCACAGGTATCCTTAAACTACCTAAGTAACTTTGTATTGAATGCAAAGTCACGTGGGGAGGACAAATTTACTATTGAATGCAAAATTAAAGAGTCCTTTCATTGAACGCGAAAACCACACATTAAATACTTCATTTGCATATCTTTCATCAGTTGTCTCAAACTTCATCGTTTCTTCATTGCCATTAAGATTAATCATTGCTCACATTCCCGTTCTCTTCAATTCCATCTTCTCAACTTTCTTATGCGAGCCATTCCACTTCTAGCTGGTGTTACATCTTAATTAGTTCGACAGAATATACTACAATTTATATACCACAGAGATGTTCCTTTTTGTTTTATACAGCCTTTGACATACAAACACACAGTGGACACTGCGACCATTGTAGAAGGCAATCTCCTTGGTTTACTAAATAAGCGTGATATAGGTAAATCTGAGTGTGTCGATGGAATACATCCTAGGTTACTAAAGGAATGAGCGAATTTCGGCGCAAACCCCCCAAACATGTGTCTTAACCCATCTGTAACCAAGAGTCGATCACCGAAAAACTAGAAGAACGTCATATTAAGTTCTGTCTTTAAAACAGGTACGAGATGAAAATCTGGTAATTATCGACCAGTAAACCTAGCCAGCACGATTTTTAAAACTTGAGACAAGATTATTCAGAAGTTGTCTGATTTTTGAGACGAAAAACGGATTCTTTCTGAAAAGTACTATGATTTTAGAGAAATTTATTCATGTAAAACTAGCTTATTAGTAATCCGTGTAAGCTGATGCACTCTTAAAAATCAAAAGTTACCTATAGACCCAATCTACGTCGACTTAGGTAAGCCTTTTGACAAAGTTCCTCACAATAAGTTGTTATCTAGGTAATTGATAGTGGGATCGGATGCAATTCATTTACGTGGATATAGAACTTTCAACTTGGCCGCCGACAAAGTTTATGGGTGGACTAGAAGTTGTCTAGCTGGGAAAGTGTGCTTAGCGGAGTGCCTAGTGGTACAGTATTGGGGCCAGTGTTGTTCCTTCTAGACATATATCACTCTCGTAGTTTCCCATCATCATTGGTTCTGTTATATGTTTACAATGTCAAGATATGGGGAGCGATAAGAACTGAAGTTAACAGTTTAGAGCTTTAGAATGATTCAAAGAAATTATCCGAATGGTCTGGCTGGCAGACCGAAACGGCTGAAATCCCAATATTCGGTTTCAATCCAAAACTAAGAAACTGAAGCTTATTCGGGAAAGTCGAACTACGTTCTTCTGTATGGCGTGCAATTGTTTTTGAGTGACTTATACTGAATTGCATCGAAACACAAACTGTTTGCTCAGTTTATGCGGTTTTAACTCAAGAAAAAAACAAATTATATCAAGAATACGAAATATCTCAAACAGTACATCCTGTGCTAAACGGTCAAAGATTTCTCTAGCACAAAGTAACGTGCTTAACGTGAAAAGGAATAGTTCGTAAATAACAGTTCGATACATGAAAATCGAAAAAATAATCCATTAACCGCTCTTAGAACGCAGTCAAAAGTTAACAACAATCAACTGACATCGAGTTTAGTCGAACACGACCTTACTTCCGATAGTCCGGCAGCATGCAACATTTTAATTAAGTATTGAAAGTTCTATCTCTAGACACAGTCAAATAATCAAAACCTATACAAGGAAAACCGAAGAGCACATAGCGTGGCTAAAAGAGACCTGAACAAAGGTTAGACTACAAGGCAGAGGAAAGGAAAAAAATTAATAGCAATTTTGTATAATAAAATGGTTTGAAAGGGCTTTCTGGGTTCTTTCCATTACATTGACAGTAAAATTACAATGATGGAGTGTTTTAGGAATTTCATAAATGTACAATACAATTTCATTTTTAAATACCATTACAAATTTACTCATACGCTTATTTGTTCATTCTCGTAACATCAAATAAGAAATTAGTTATCTGTGATATTCTACCTTCTAATATTGAAATAAATTCCAAATGTATGTTTTTAACCAATTCATCAGACTACTTAACTTTCAGCTTATACTACTTACATCATATAAATTCAGTGTATATTGTACTACCAAAATGTCTCGGAAAGATTATATATAAAGAATTACAATATTTTGAAAGTCAAGTAGAGTAATACTATCAATATGCTAAGTTATAACTTGATTAGTTAAGGTAAGAAAAAAAAGCGTCACCTCAACGCACAACATCCTGACAAATTATCTACCTATAAAAAGAACCCCTTTTAGCCAATAACAAATTTGTGCTTATTAAGTCGTCCGTTCTACATATATATCGTTTCTCTCCTCGTGAAGGTTCTTTTATATATGATCCTTTGCTTGCCCCCTCTGGGACGAAACAAAATTAAAACTTCCTAAAGGCTTATCGTTGCAATTGAATCGACACAGAATGATACATTGTTTTCTCTTAATATTTACAAGAATGAAATCGTTCAAAAAGATTCACTTCCCGTTCACTTAGCATTAAATAATGACGAAATATTACCAGCTAACATGTCTCAAATCGGAGAAAACTCCCATTCTACCTCTGCTATCCCCACTCTATCTATCCATTAAAATAATTTTTCGGACAAGAAAAAGAGAGGCATTATTAGCCAACTAAATTAAAATGATTGTTAGTCAATGGTGAGGTTTTTAGTTCCCCTGAAGGTTTACTCACTGATACGAAGTATATTTTATTACAAGAGTGAAAGCAATGATCTCCAGAGAAATAGGAATTATCAGTGATAATCCCTGTAATTTAAACTAGAACATTAAACATTAAGTGAACAGTATTGTTTATCTTTGGATTCTACTTCGAAACTATTCTAACATGTGTATATATATTGTGACGTGTGCTACTGATGTCGGCAGATATAAGTGGTATGAGCCATCAATCGAAAGTGAAATGCCTGGAGGCAGAATGTTAAGAAGATCAAAAAAAAGAACGAGAACAAAGAATGATTGGTGTGGAAACGAAAGAACATTGAGGTCTGAGACGATTGATTGACATTTTGCAAATGAAGTATTTACTGTATGATTCTCAGATTTTACTGAGACATTCTGTAATTTTGTATTCAAATATGTATGTTCTCGTTCACTACTATACATATATATATATATAGTACGCGATAACTTGTAGCATGTGCGCGAGAACCCACAACTTACCATTTTTGTTTTACTGTCCTACTTATTGATGAAATGTTTACATGGTTAATTTAATTTAATCTTTTTGTAAACTTTTATGCTAAACAGATAATATGTGGTTGCTTTAATTTTAAGAAGAATAAAAGGATCTATAGTTTTATAATTAATATGTATAACATTCCCTGTTAATGAAGTTAATAAAAGGGTTTGATAAAAATCAGCCGTAATAGAAATTAGTCGTAGTAGTGTTGCTATAGTTTATAGAGTATGATTTCTTTTCAAATCACCACCTAAAAAAATTGAAGTCTAGTCGCCTTGACAACTAAATATTTGAAATTCAATATTATTAATAATGCCTATCTAATTCGTAAGTGATATATATAATGTAAGTGGTGAGCTTCTTTCGTAGCATATTTTTACTAACACTTGCGTTGATTTTAAAGGCATATTCTTTAACTGGATTCAAAACCTGATTCTACTTTATAGCATGTTTGGTAAATGTATAAAAGTATGGAGTTACATGTAATCAGTAGTACTCTCTACTTATGAATTCATGATAAACCAATAGTCTAGCACTCTACTACTATCCTATATTATCTGACCGAATTTCAAAATTCAGTTCCTTCCCGTTCTTGAGACTGTAGCGTGGCGTCTAGTTGAGATTACTATGAACACCGCTACCAAGAAACTTGTGCCAAGTATATCAGAAGGCGAAGGTTGAGCGTAACCAGATTTATTTCGTTGGCGATCTCGTGGTATTGAACGAATACCGAGATCGTGCCAAGGAATGGTACAAGTGGAAGCAGGAGAAAGGAGTACGTGCGAACAGTACCAAAAACCGTGGAACAATGATGGAAGGTAATGAAAGCACAAAATGGCTATAATTAGCACAGTTAAACAAAAGCACATTAAAACAAACACTGGTACAGTTGATTATAATAATTGTTTTTATTAAACCAGTCGTGTTCTCGTGATAAATGTGAGTCACTACAGGAGCCCCCCGCTAGAAAGAGTTTACACTTTCGATAAATAGCTGTTTGAATCGTGGGACTGATCGGCTGACGAGCGATTGTGAGACGGAAAGATTGGCGAAACAGGAAAGCGATCGTTGATCGTTGAGTTGCCAACGAAAGTCGTTTACGGAGAACGGTACCAGGAGCGATGTGCTGTATTTGTTACTTGAGTTGGCATGCCACACCAGAGTGGTTTGTATCCAGAATCTGAAGATTGCGTTCTTATGGGTCCGGACCAGAAACGTTGCAGACGTAGGACGAAACCAAGTTCCTGCTAGGTTTGATAGGTCTAGCATTGAATCTCAGGGTATCAGATAGGGCACTGTCATCGACGTGTGCTGGTTTGAGACGATCAATACTGACGATCTCGACGCGGCCATGTCCATCAACCTTGAAGGTCTTTTCGTGACGAGCGATCACGTGAAAAGGACCTTCGTAAGGTTGTTGCAAAGGTTTGCATACCGAATCTACTCGTATGAAAACATGTGAACAGGTAAATAACTCTCGAGGGAGAGCGACCTGTCGATGTTGTATTCGAGTTGACACCGGAGACAGCGTTCGCATAAATGCAGACAGTCGATGGACGTAGTCTGATTTACCGAAATTAGGTCTGCTCCGTGGTGTGAAGAATTCTCTGGGCAGACGCAATGTCGTGCCGTATACAAGTTCAGCGGCGGAACATTGTATATCTGCGTTCAAGCTCGTTCTGATGCCTAAGAGGACGAGCGGTAAGGTTTCATACCAGTTGTCGTTTTCGTGTGCACTTTTAAGTTGGCAATGAAACCGTTTAACTTAACCATTTGATGCTGGGTGGTAGACGGTAATGCGTATGCGTATGCATTCCGTACCAAGCAGCCGGGTCAGCGAGGAGAATAGTTAATAGGGGAAAATTTCTCGAATAAAGCGCGGAATTTACCATCAAGCGAATAAAAAGTGACAAGGATTCGGTACACGTACATGGGAGTCTATTATATTAATACTATTCTTATCGTTATCCATCATGTCGCGTATATTATATATTAAAAAATAATATGAAAATATACGACAGACGTGGATAGATAAATAATAGACTAACCGAATTGGCTTCTTTGGAAGATTCGACCAGAGGTTGCGGCGTGTTCCAGAATTCGGCTCACCAGTTGTTGCGTGGCGTCGAGTCGCGATAGACTATGAACACCGCTACAAAGGAACGCGTGCCAGAATAAATCCATAAAATCCCCCGGAAGTCAAATATCAGAAGGCAGTTAATGGACTAAGTCGAGATATATTTGCTGGCGATCTCGTGGTATCGAAAGATACCGAGATCGTGTCAGGATACAATCTTGGTTACAGAACGTAACCGAATTCGCGCGATGTCACAATCGAAGTGTGTGGATAATAATGGAAGCATAATATAGCTGCCATTAGCACAGTTAAACAAAAGCACATTAAAACAAACACTGGTACAGTTGGTTATAATAATAGTTGTTTTTATTAAACCAGTCGTGTTCTCGTGATAAATGTGAGTCACTACAAGACCTTGTGGCAATAACAAGAGAACATTACTTGATCAGATAGCTACTGAAATGATATTTACTTAATTTATTTAGATGACTGGAGAAAGTGTTTGAAGATGATAACACTTAGTTAATAATTATCACTTCATTGTCAAAATACACATTGTCTCACTTATACACTTTTGCTACAACATAGTAGTATACGCATGGATATGAAACTAAGATCAAACTAAGTAAGTGATTGAAAATCTATGGATCACACAGTTCATCTTGTCTGTTAGATGTCATTACAACACTATAGACAACTTTTATTTTCGTATATGAACATCTCAACTATTATTAACGACTAGTCTTAAATGGTGGGGGCTGAAAACGACTTATATCGTGTTTCCAATTTCAAAGTACACCCCATAATTATTAACGTTCATCCTAACCTGATAAGATGTAAATACTCTGTAGCTCATCAAATAATAAAAAAGTCAATCTATATAATAAAGACCTAGAACAAAGTCAAATTATTCCTTCTGATTGTTTTTTTATGGAATGCTACCATCGAAAAAGTTAGTGAACCTTGAAAAGATTGAATAAAATTACATCCTAACTCCTTCAATTATTCGAACATGAAAGAGAAGGGTAATGATATGTCATCTTTCTATATGAATGCTTTTTACATACATTTACATAATCAATTTCATAAAAATCTATCACTATCTATTCGCATGGAACTATGATGTAATCATATCATGTAGATAATGAATAAAGAATTGAATTTGAAATTCAGTAGAACATATACAGTGATCAGATTATTTGAATGATTTATTCAATAAATGAATGAATAGAATTCATTGTACTTCTTTTCTATTTACATATTAGATGAATTTCAATTAATTGTTGTGTACAGTTTTTAAAGATAGGAAAGCAAACATATTTCAGGGCTTTTTTTTCGATAATTATAGTTCACAGATATTAGATATAACTTATTCCATAGAAGATAAACTCTTCGAATTCCTCAACGTAATTAATAGACAAAACTATCCAGTCATCTTATTAAAAAAGCATATGATAAAATAACTAACACTGTTGAGTGCCAGTTCAGTAGTCGCGAGGTTAATAGTTCGTGCACGAACTCCTAGGTTCTGGATTCGAGTCCCTCCGGTGCAGAATCATGGATGTGCACTTCTAGAGAATCCTATACTAGGATAAAACAGCCGTTCAGTGGTTCAAGGTTTTCACTTCTGGTCTAGCCTACATTGGCTCATGAATTCAACTATTAACACTACTACAAATCAACTAGTCTAATCATTTTAGTATATTAATATCGATAAAATCATCTGTTATTTGTTATTCCATTCGTTGTTTAAATGATTATTTGCTTATAAAGAAAAGAATTATATTCTAGTTCACTTTTTAGACATTAACAAGTAACCGACGATTGGACAAACAATACAAAATCACGTCAATTTGCTTCAAATATTGTTCTTACTCTTTGAATGATCATTAAGAAACATTTTTATTGGTAATATGAAGTTTACATCGACAACAATAATTTGACTCGAAAGCATTAGCAACCTAAGTTTAACAAGAGTTCTGTAAGCATTTTATTTGCATAACACTTGTGCAATATTATTCTACAAGTAATTTAATAAATCGTATTATCATAACTGTGAATCGCTTTCACCATAAAAAACTTGTTTCATAATATACATTTTGAGAAAAGAATCATAGAGTCCGTAACTGATTCATTTATTTATTTATTTAATCAGTCTCATCATTTGTCCATTGACTTAACATTTTGGACTATCCCTGCTTTATTAATAATAGAAATAGTAGTTGTATACACCACCACCACCACCACCACCATCCCACTCCGTCAACATGTTAAAATAGTAGTTATGTTTGTGTAATTCATCTGTCCCTTTTATTGTATCAGGGGACATAATGTTCAATTTTATCATTTACTTTAAATACCCATACATTTCCCCATCTTCTATTTTGTTTGTTACCACTGGTGAAACACTTTAAATGAAATATGTAGATTATTATAAACCGCAAATGAAATTTGTACATTCTTATCATTAGAAAAATATGTGATTCGTACATAGACTATTCCTTCCTATCCATTTTATGTTTTCTTTTTTTAAAAAAAACAAACAAAAAACTCAAACTAGTCTGTCTGATCGTGAAATTTTCTGAACCAGTAAGAGAGTTGTCTTTGTTTTTTATTGGATTTGCAAATTTTGAAAGGGATTGTTACATACATATATATATGTTCTAAATTATGCGAAATGACCCGTGAAACCGATCAGTATCTTCCCATAATAAGATCGGCGTTCAAGAATGATCGGATAGAATTATTAAGAAAGTCAAAACAATCACCTCCAAATTCGTATCCCATCAAAAGTGAGTATGATCATATATAATTATGAGTAAATTTCATTTATCTAATGAATCTTACTTATTAATTTATATGTATCACAATGAGGTTTTAGTGGAGAAACCTGGATGAAACGACCGTCCAGTGATTCCAGGTTTTCCATGGTGGTCTAACTTCAATTAACCCATGAATTCAGCTATTAAATTATTATAAACTCCACAAAATCCCTTTCTAGTAATAATCATCATATGCTTACTAGCGACTGGCTTCATTAGATATTTCCTTGAGTTCTAGTGAGAAACAGTGACTAGTGGAGTTCAACCAGGTCTGTTGTGAGATAGTAACTCATTGAAGACAATGGTTGACGGTGGTGCGATTTCGTGGATTGGTTGAAGTTAGATATTAAGACCGTTGGATGCTAGCTCAATGGTCTAAAGGTTAGACGTTCGCGTACGAGACCGATAGGTCCTGGGTTCGAATCATGCGAGCAGGATCGTGGATACGCACTACTGAGGAGTCCCACATTAGGACGAAACGAATGTCTAATACTTCTAGGTTTTCCATGATAGTCTAGCTTCAATCGATTTATGAACTCAACTATTAATTCACAACTAATTATTTATGCTAAGTTGATTTGTTTCCAGATTAAAAAAAACAAAGAGTTTCTATTCTTTTTGTTTGAAGACAGTCAGATTTCTAAATTGGATATAATCTGAATTCAGAATACAAATACTATTAAGGTGACAATTTTAAGTGTGTTTAATGTACAATGGTATCTAGAACACAGTTACGTAAATAAAATTACGATCTTTTTTTTCAATATTATTTAACCTAGTTTGATTTATGAATTAATGTGTCATATTATAATTTAATTGATATAATTTGATCAATACTAAAAGACCAGTGAAATACGACATTGGTCAATACACTGTGATCAGTCAGTTGAAAACACTCACGTCCAACTGAAGGTCAATCGAAGCCCAGATAGCTTCGTAGTAACGTTTCTAACTGTGAAGCTAAGTGATGTAAGTTTGAAATTTACACAGGCACTCTTATAATGACTAGAGAAGTTCTTTAACTCAGGGCTTACTGTTGACTTCCTCAAACTACCTCATATAAATATTCATACTGTAAAATATTAGTAGACACTTAAGTCATTAATGAATATAGTATCTAACTGCAGAATATCTGTCAATATGTTTATGCATGTATAAAAACACATTCATATCCCTTCATTTAAGTTATCTTATTCAGAATAAAACATCAGAATACCTTTATATTATTGATTATAGTAATGATGATAAATAAGCTTAAATGCCAAATGACCCTTATAGTATTGTATAAACAATTTCTTAAGCATATTGTTTAACTTCAATCAATAAAATCGGATCTATTATAAGCTCAACAAGTTCCATGTTTTATAATTTGGATTTCGGTGCGAAATTCATTCATTCATTCATTTGGTTAAATGGCCTTTTGGCATTTTAACCTTAAATTTAATTTCTAACCTAAACCATCAACCGTAAGTCATAATTCTAAATATTTCTACTGGTTTATAATGTTCATTTAGTCCTAATTATTAGATGGACATTCTTAAGGTTACTTTGAAGTTGCCCAAAGGTCGTCCATAAATTATAGTCTCATCATTTTGTTAAACAACTAGTGAGGTCATTTATGTACACTTCAACATGGTTAATATAACTGTAAAAGACTAGTTTTTATTTGTATGTATACATCTTCAGAGTAAAAATCAACACTAGAAAGTAGGTATATCTAAATAACAGTCTTAAGCTAGAATGAAACTTATGTTCTGAATTCTAATGTTAACCAAAATAGAACTTGACTGATTGATTTAATACATGTATGATTGTTGTGTATGTACTTTGAAATCTTAGTCAGTCAGTTACAACGTAGGACTAGGCCATGAAATCTAAGTCTTTTTTTCGAAGATGAACTCATTCAACTTTTATTTTTCACTAAAAGTACAAAAATCTTGAATAGCTGAAATCACGAGTCATTTGAAGCTAGATCACCATGGAAAACCTAGAAGCACTGAACGGCCGTTTCGTTCTAGTATGGGACTCCTCAACAGTGTGCATCCACGATTCCGCCCCCGCGGGATTGGAACAAAAATCTGGGACAGATTTATATTTCTTATAAATTTCATCCCTATTATTAAACTCAGAAAGGTTCTTTGTGGATATTATGGTAATTTCAATAGTTGAGATCATGAGTCAGTTAAAGCTAGACCACTATGGAAAACCTGGAAACGCTGAACGGCCGTTTATTTGGATGCGCACTGCTGAAGAGTCCTGCGATAGGAAGAAATAGATGTCCAGTGCTTCCAGGTTTTCCATGGTGGTCTAGCTTCAATTGACTCATGATCTGAACTATTGAAATTATTATTAAACTATTCATTATCAAATTGGTTTATTATTCAATTAACATCAAAGTATGCTTAGTGGAAATCATAGATATAATAAACTTTGGAATCTTCAAACTTAATCCAATTTCATAAATTCACATTCATGTCTATACATCTGTTTGTCAATACAAGTTTTGATACAAATTGATAATTATGACCGGAGTGCAGATTAAGTAAATTAATTAAAAGATCACATTGTAAATTAAAACAAAATCGGATTAAATGTTGAGATGGTGGAGAAGATTTGTAGCTTAGGTGGATGATTTTGGTGGAGTTTTGTTCTCTTAGCTGGATAGTTTAGCTTTGAAGCTTTCATCATTCTTCTGAACGATATCATCAACACAAACTTCAAGTAGAAGTAATGTGTTCGAATTTCGCTTCTAGCTGAAATTTTTGCTGATGATGTCGTTCAGAAGAACGATGAAAAGTCCATGACCAAACCATCTAACTCGCAGAACAAAACTCCACCAAAATTGAATTAAACCATATCGCACAGTTCAATTGTAAAGATATGCAGAATCAAATGCAACACATTATTATTAAAGTCGGATTATGACTCGTAGTGGAATTCTGGACTCATATATCATTTTATTAGGAACTCATTAACTAGATTTATCTGTTACTTCTTCATACAATCAATTAAATAACAACTATCACTTCAGTGATCAATAATTTGACTTCAAATTAATTCCATCCGTTGTCTATTTTGTAGACACCTGAACATTTAATCAGTCACAATTCGTGTCTGTTACTTTTAAATCATCAGTACGGGGTTGTGGAAATTATTAAGTTTTTGGTTGAGATCATGAATCAGTTGATGTTAGACCACCATTGAGAAGCTGAAAGTACCGGACGGTCGTTTCGTCCAGTATGGAACTACTCAGCAATACTCATCTGCATATGAAATTCAAATCCAGGACCTTCGAGCTCGAGCGCGAACGCTTAACCTTTAGACCATTGAGCCGGCATAATAGGACGAAACGGCGGTTGAGTGCTTCCAGATTTTCAATGGTGGTCTAACATCAATCGATTCATGATCTCAATTAAAAAGTTTTAAATCAGTTAGTTTAAATTTTAATACTGGAAACAACAGTAGAACAAACATGTTTGTTGTTTGATAAAAGTAACTGATCATTATATTTGTGAATGGAAAGAGTTATTTAGGTTTTTTGACAGATCAATAGGCTTTTTTATGTTTAAAAGTTGACACTATTACTTACACTACATTAATTAAAACCAGGTTACAACGAATAAGTATTTTGGTTCTTAGATAAACCAAATGGAACGAATTAACTGAAATCACGAAATAAGTAAGTTATTAAAATCCACAAACCTCAGTTTTTAAGGACATTCATAAAAACTACTAGTCTGTGTCTTACAGTATCCATAACAGTGAAAGATAAAATTTCCCAGAGATGTCCATAATATAAACAATATGTGTTCATTATCTTTACTATTCTTTTTGAATTTTGGTTGCTTAATATTCTTTGAATTCATACTGACTATTCATTAAGTAGTGATTAATGTCATATTTATCAATTCCTTAGTGTAGTTTGAAGTCAATCGATCAAGTTGCAATATGCTCAGTAGTCAAGGTAACTAAACATTGTGCTCATCATGTATTAATGTAAGCTAGTTGAAGGTATTTATCACGAAATCCTAGAACTAGGTTTCACTTACAGTTAGGACTCGTCAGAAAGGTGTATTTAGTAACCAATTATACGAACAAACAAAGAGGATGAGAAATAAAATATTAACAAATGGGTATTCTACTACAGTTAAACTGGTTTCAATATACAATATCGGATCCTCTTTAAACTGATTAGAATAGAATTAGTACCTTTTCGACAACAACCTCAATAATATTCATGAATTTATATGTAATTGTGGTAGTAAATATCTTATTAAGACTGCGAGTGGGGTATCTATAAGTGTTTTCTTCAAAATGTATTGAACATGTTTGCAGCGAAGTAAGTAATTCACAAGTGCAATCACTATAAACTGAATAAATGGTGAACATTGGATAAACATCAAAAAAGTATTCAAAATGGTTCAAAAGTAAAGAACACTGTTTTTCACTCCACATAACCAAAAACATTGTCATCAATCGCCTTCCATCTTAAGTATGTCAACAGAAAAGTAGTGCGGCAAAATTCTCATTCCTGTGGTAAACTAATGATTACCGAAATTCACTTATGGGGTTAACTATATCTCAATTATATGGCTTGATTACGTAATTGTTGATTTGTTAATTTTTCCCTTTGATTTCTTAGTTAGCATTTATGATACCATTCTTCTTGATGATTTCGTTTTTGAAAATAACGGTATTTATCCGCCCACTACATTTCATGTAGCATCTTGTATTTTGATCTTGTTCTTATAGCTTTCTGTCCTGTTACGAACATTATTAAACCTATTAAACTATGCTTATAACACTATTATCATTCATGACGTTAAGCTGTTTGTAGTTGGAAAGATGCCTTGAATTTGAATGGATTTATATTATTCTAGGAATTTCATAATTATTGCTATGCTCAAATTTATCTAAGGAATAGATTGTTTAAAATTTTCACTTTCATTTTAAGATTAAAATGAGAGAAATTGTTAAAGTCTTTGTAAAAGTTTATAGAGATTGCGTCTTTCTGCATATTCTTATTGTACAGTATATCTCAATCTTTTTGTAGTGAGCTTGGTTTTTCCGCCCTTAAAGCTAATAGGACGTTAGTTGTTTCCTTATCCCCTCTCCCAGCTTCTATAAATCAAACTGACGTTGGAACTGTTCTGCTTCCTATATAACAACATTACCAATGATTTGACAACCTTATCAATTATGATTTCCATAATTTGAAAGTGGGTATCATTAGGACTATTGGATTTATCTGTAGTAGTTATAAGACGGTCTACTTCCCAATGAATAAAAGATTTACGCACATTAACCCATTCTTAGAAGTATTAAATGACCTGTCACCATCATCAGTGGAGAAATTTTACTCGAGCGTTGTCAACATTTCTACTGATCTGTTCTAGTGAACCATCTTGAGGGATATGATAAGATTCTACCAATTCTATGAACTCTTTCCTAAGGACAGATTAGTCCACTGAGAGTTTTTTTTGAAAATCGTAAATTAATTGTCGTTGATAAGATGATTTATTCTTAGCGACCAGTGCTTTGAATCCACTCTTGGTCTTAAAATAATCGAATCTGAGATGGGGCACCAGATAGGGATGGCAAATCGATTGATAAAGTAATAAATCTTCATTAACTGAGGTGGTTGGTTACGTATGTGTTACGTACGCCCAACTACCGTCGACTTCGACAGACAATGTTTTCTGGTGTAAAAGAATGATAGAGGAAAGCTAGGGGCGGTCAAACCGAAACATAAAATCAGTTCATAAAGTCACTAACAATTGGACTGGGCCATGTTAATAGGTGTAGACTAAATGGTTGAGGTCCGCATGATTATCTTAACCAATGATTAGAGACTTTGTAATAGCTCACGTTCATTCATTCTTTGTCTTCACCCGAATTCTGAGATTCTAAATTCCTCAACTTGTTTTTCAGTTTTTATTTCACTAATTTATATTTTCTTCTCAAATCGTATTTTTTATCACCACTCATACTGTTACTACCTGTAGTACCCTAAGATTTCATCTCGCTGTGCTAGTTGGGTACGGCAACCTGAATCGATATACTTACGTTGTGACTGAGTGAATGAAAACTAACAAGTTTCAAAGTCTTGTTGCATCTACAAAGTTTCCTAACCTCTTTTGTTAACCGTGGAGGACAATCGGAGCGTAATATATTCTCTCATTAAATCATTAGTCGAAGAGATTGGAGCGTGATAGATGACATTCCTATAAATCTTCTCAGCTTTAGAGTTTGTTCGCATCTAGCTGCTTGCCAAACTAAAATCACATGAAGCTCACAAGTAAAGGAAACTATATGCAGACAAGTTCTAACAGAGTTTGACTCTTCACCTCAATCACAACATCACTTCTGATCAATTTGCGAGTAGGGACAATGAAATGGTTCTGGTGTAGTGTCAAAGTCACATCGTAACTAACTTTCGGTCATCGCTCAAATGAGTAATTTTAATTCATCCACAAATGTGTTTATCAGACGACGAGGATTAGTGGCAATATTCTCTTTCAAGACATGACTTCTTGAATTCCAAAAGCCGGAGCTTTTTTCAGCCATTCAGCCACCGGATTCTTATTTCCATTGATTTTATCTTCCTTGTAATGCTAGACTCCAACGACACGTCAGGCATCATACAATTTTCAGTACTAAACTGCTTCTAAGTATGAACTATTGATAAACGTTTTTCGCTTCTTACAGTAAAACCACTTTAAAAACTCATATTAAACAAGGATAAACCTTCTTACCTACTCTGTTGATAATCTTCATCAACTACTCAACATGCATCCCTGAAACCCTGTGTAGCAACACCGTAAAATAAACACACAGGCTTTACCTAAGTCACATACTTGTTTGATTTTTAGGTAAGCATTTTCTTATACCCGTGATTTATTGTAGTAGTTTGATTACAATCCGTTAGAGCATTACATTGATTTATTGTCTTACCAGCAGAGTTTGTAAGATAATTTTCCAACTTACTTAGGAAACTTTCCAGAGATCTTTTCATCTAAAAAGACTAGATGGATGTGACAATTGCTCTATTTTACTCTTCTTTAACTGTCACTTCATCTTCATAGCCCTTTGAGCCTATTATAGTTATATATGAGTTTCAAACTGAAGTAATTGTAGAATAAAGTCTATTCTATATAGATTCCCTGTCTTGAGGAAATTCACCGTTTTGATGTTTCATAAAATAAACATCAAAATTATATCAAGGACGGTATCAGAGATCAACTAAATCTAGATGTTGATCAAAGTGGATACTCAACTGGTTTTTAAGATTTATCGAAAAACAACCATGAATAACTTATGCTATTATCATTACTAATTATATCAGTCATACAAATACACATCGAATTGTTGATATCTTAACAGATAAATACTAAATGAATCTTTAAACTTGAAATTTAAGATGATATTACAATTATCAGTGTAGGGATATGGAGATTGTTGATTTTATATTGATATCATGAACGGATCAACGTTAGACTACCATTGAAAACCTGAAAGTACTGGACGGTCGTTTGTTCTAGTATAGGGCTCCTCAGCAGTGCACATACCCGATCCCGCACCGAAGGGTCTCGAACGTAAAACCTTCGATCTCGCTTGCGAACGTTTAACCTCCAGACCACTGAGCTGGCATCCAATGGTGTTAATGTCTAACTTCAAAGCAATTCACTTTTTGAACGGCAATCTAACATTCATCTATTCATGATATCAATTAAACTCAAGTCTTCAAAACTCTATAATGATAATTATCATGTGCTCACTAGTGACTGGCTTTAAGATGAATTTTCTAGTGAAAAGCCGTGACTAATGAAGGTCAACCGTGTCTGTTGTAAGGCAGTTACTCATTGAAAATAATAGAGGACGATTGTGCAATATCGTGAATTGGTTGGAGTTAAACATTAACACTGTTAGATGCCGGCTCAGTGGTTTAAAGGTTAAACGTTCGTGCGCAAGAATGAAGGTCATAGGTTTGAATTCTTTTGTCGCATAATCGTGGATACACACTACTGAGGAGTTGTATGCTAGGACGAAACAACCGTCCATTGCTTCCAGGTTTCCAATAGTGGTCTAACTTAAATTGACTCATAAATTCAATTATTAAATTATTACAGTCTCCACACACCCCCTTCCATTCTAATAAAAAGTAGTCCTCAAATTATTTGATTCAGATAATTTTATTTAGTTTATGAAGTTATTATTATTGTTATGAGACTTATGGTTAGTAACTTTATACATGAATATGAAACTAGAATTTCTTCATTAAAAGTATTTACCAAAGAAAAAAAGAAAAGATTGTGATTACACCGCTTTCCACATTTAAGAAAATGTTTTTTTATATTTAAGATACCATGACCAAAAATTATGTTAGACTTATTATTACATCAACATGGTTACATTCAATTATATGAAGAACATATCTGTCCATCTACCTATCTACCTATGCATCTACTTATCTACGCATCTATCTATCTACCTATCTACCTACCTATCTACTTATCTATGCATCTATCTATCTACCTATCTACCTACCTATCTACTTATCTACGCATCTATCTATCTATCTATCTATCTATCTATTTATTGGACTGAATGTATATCATTATGTTTGTACTTGTTTCATTGTACACCTTTAAAGAAACATATAAACAGTAGTGTGTTTTTGTTGTTTCTTATCCAAATGGCAAAAATTTTTAATGAACAACAGATGGGTTAAATTAAATGACCAACTATATATTCAAGAGGACGTTATATTCTTCATCTGATATAAATAAATAAATAAAATTACCACCTTTGTTGTTATTGTTTTTGTTAGATTATTGTAATTCTGTTCATATACAAAAATACATATTGTCATATTCATATGTAATTACTAAACAGCTTGTTAATTAATGCAACGCGTGAAGAAAAACCCACAAAAAAAAAGTAGGACAGAAAACTAAACAAGATACCTCCCATTGATGAAATGTAGTTCAAAAGGAGTTTTGTGGAGATTGTAGTAATTTCAATAGTTAAGATTATCAGTCAACTGAAGCTAGATCACCATGGAAAATCGGAAAGCACTGTACGACTGTTTCGTCCTATTGTTGGACTCCTCAGTAGTGCGCATCCACGACCTTGCCTCGCAGGATTCGGAAACAAGATCTATCAGGTTTTCCATGATGGTGTAGCTTCAACTGACTCATGAACTCAACCAATGAAATGTAGCTCAATGATTTTCCGGAATTTAGATTTATATTAAAAACATAAAAATTATAACATGATTCAAGTTTAAATTTAGTTTATGATTTAAACACTTTTGATTACATCATTTTATTACAGTAATGTTGAAATGAAACTTTGATTATTGAAAAATAAATATTAAATGGAATCTAGGACGTGCGTTTCGTCCTGTTTAGGACTCGTCAGCTGGATGTACCTGCATCTCAGAGTTGATGTCCACTCTGGGACTCAAACCCAGTACCATTCACTTCAAACACCATCGCGTTATCTACTTAGTTACTGAGTCATGATAGCCACTCGTTTGTGCAATGGTGTAAAGTTGAAATTCACTTGGTATTGTTTACTTGAATCTTCCTACTGATGTTTAGGGCTGTACAATTGATCAGTCTCCCATTGGCATATATGCATACTGTGTGTATTGCCTCGATATTGCCTTAATTCACAAGTATTCTAAGTAAAGATGGATAGTGACTAGCTTTACTTATTAGATGTTATTGTCTTTTTATTGGACAAAGTTTACATGTAATCTTGAAAGAAGTTATGCTACCAATGTAACTCTACTTTATAGTTTAAGATAATTATCATTGAGTTGAATGAGATTTCCTTAAGGGCTTATTATTTTTCTTTGTTTATATTACATATAATACAATTTATTTTGCTCGAGATTTCATTTCAATCATATATATCTATCTACGTGTGTCTTCTATGAATATATCATTGTATCTTATTCGAATTTTTATAATGAAAGAAAAAATAAAGTTAAATTTAAGGCTTTAAATGAAATCTTCAGTAAAAATCATTCACATTTACTTACTTCACTGATTCTAAGCACCTCCAAGTTGTATCTCTTCATTTCTGCAGCAATTTAGAAAACTCTCCCGGTCTCATTCTATGCACCTAAATTAATGGTTTCTCTAGTTGTCAGAAAGGACATCAGCCTCGTGACTTCCGAAGGAACTCAGCTTTCACCATGGAGCTTCATAACTCTTCTAAATGAAGACCTTTCAACTCTCAGGATAGAGTTTAAATGGTTTAAATTATGTTTTCTGGTTAGCGTTTCTTAGCGAGTTAGTCTTCCACGGGATAGGGTAGCTAAGCCCATTCCTAACCCTTCTCCTTTATCCGGGCTTGGGAGCGGCAGTAGCCTAAGATGGGCTCAAGGCGGAGTTATTCATATTTACTATGGTAATGAAAATGCCCGAAAATGTATGAAATTACATATATATTGAACATTGTAAAACAAATACACTATCCTTTCCTCCTTCTTAATTTTTTTATAAGGTTTGGACTCACTCAGAAACATATGTAACATTAAAAATGGTTTTACCGAAGACTTTTCAACAAATATCAGTGAGACTATAATTTATAGACGATCTTTGGGAGACGCTAGTCTGACCTTGAGAGTGTCTACCTACTTGGGCTAAATGAGGGTTATAAAACATTGTGAGGAATTAGAATTATGATTTATAGTTGATATTTTCTATTAGGAATTAGATTTAGGGTTGTCATCATGAACTGATATAAATTAAAATGGCAAAATAGTATTTAGCTAAATGAGTAAATGAATTTCGCGCTTAAATTCGAAACCTGTCATCTTAAATTTGATTGGCTCGTTCATAAATTATAATCTCATTCCTAATATCGAGTTGAATCTAGAATCTATTCAATCAACAGTAAACTAAACTTTCTATAATCATTCTAGTGAGAAGCCGTGACTAGTGAAGTTCAACTAGGTCTGCTGTGAGATATAAGCTCACTGAAGACAATGGTGTACGGTGGCACAACTTCATGGATTTGTTGAAGTTAGACATTAACACCGTTGGATACCGGCTCAGTGGTCTAGTTGGTTAAGCTGATAGGTCCTGCATTCGAATCCTGCGGGGGGCGGGGTCATGAATGCGCACTATTGAGGAGTCCTATACTAGGACGAAACGGCCGTCCAGTACTTCCAGGTTTTCTATGGTGGTCTAGCTTCAACTGACTCATGATTTCATTCAGTGACATCATGATTTTGTCAATGATGTTGTTTTGCAACATTTTCCTACAATTTTTACTTTTATTTAATTAATTGATGGATGAGATAAACTATTGAAATGGACATTGATATACATATACAGCACTTGTATTATGTAGGATATGGTTATTTATGACACTACTAATATTTATTTTCCTATTTTCACTGTAACATCTCTTACCTACCAATCTTACTATCATTCTTGCTTCTTTGTTGTTGTTTTTTTTTTAATGTATCACCTTTGAATTCATTCTGGTTACCAAAGTAAAACAAACAAAATAAGGGGGATGAAAGAAAAAAACCTCAACAACTATTTGCATCGACTTAATGCTCTTGTCTGTGTTACTTTTATGTTATGTTTCATGGTTATCAACCGTAAGTGAAATTTCACTAAAGTATACCTATTTATCAAACCAGGCATACAATTAATCAATTAATATTCATGTGAAAATGTGAAAAGTAAACGGAAAAACAAAATAAGTAAATGAATAACCAATGATGGATAGTGGCTAGCAGTGGAATCCTGGAAGCGCGTTTCGTCCTAGTGAAATAAATGAATAGTTTGATTATATAACAAACAATAGTAATCTCTTGGATATAAAAAATGTGTCTAAACTTATGGCTTATTTTTTTACACATGAATTAGTTCATAAAACGTAGATAGTTGCTCTTTTACATTATTTATTGAATTAAATTTGATAGATTTGGAAATAATTTGCTTAAATTATTAACTTGAAATGTGTGCTACTGATGTCAACAGATATAAGTAGTATGTATCATGTATCGAAAATGAAATGCTTGGCAGCTAAAGGTTAGGATGTCATCTTCTAAAGATGTTATTTATGTTAGTATGGAATGGTTTTTTGAGATTGTGGAATCTTATCAGTTTAGATCACGAACTGATCTTAGTGAGATCACCATTGAAAACTTGGAAGTGCTAGACGGCAGTCTCATCCTAACAGGGGGCTCCCAAGCAGTGAACACGTCTCAATTAATTCTATGATACTGTGAATTTATTGAAGTTGTGCATATACGCCATCGAACTAACGCTTAATGATTTAGAAACTAGGCGTTTAAGCGTGAGTTCCTGGGCTTTATTCTAGGATGCACCGTCGTGAGTACGCACTACTGAAGAGTTCAATACTAGGACGAGACAGCCGTCTAGGGCTTTCGGGTTCCCAGTGAAGGTCTAGCTAAGGTCTGTTGGAGATTTTCACTGTAAATATTATTTCTTCTAAAAAAACGTTATTTTAAAGAACCAATCGTAATCAAACAGTATTGTATATACAGCTAATTTACTATATTTGAGGACTCGATTGTAAGTTGGAAGATCTATAAATGAAATAAAACAGGTTTTAAATAACAAACTTTAAGTTCTTGAGCTTTGATAATTCTTCAGTTGATTCAGCATCAATCCAGAACATTTAGTTTATAGGGTTTATCTTCAACGTTATCCATCCATCTATCTATCCACCTCTCATATGAAAATTTGACTTTGCTCATCGCCGTAAACACAAAAATCTAATTTCCATTTCTGAGCTTAGAAAAAAAGTTTTATTTTATTATACAAACAAATCCATCTGAAACTTGTTACCGAAGTGTTATAAACTCAAACGAAAAACATGTGTCGAATTTGCTAGAATAACACGAGACCTACCTGGGTTGGGAGACTTGATTATTCGGATATATATATCCATAAATGATGCATATCGTTCTACAATAAATCATGATTAGTTAAAGTCAAGCTTACAGCCATGAAGATTGTACAACAGTCAATCATAAAGCAATTGGATATAAAAATGATGAGTTCAAAATGACCGTCAATACAAAATGCGTTCCAACCAATAAGAGCATAGCCAGTTTGTAAACAACTAAATTAATTTTCAGAATGGGTTTTGCGGAGATTTTTTAGAAATTTCACTGGTTGAAATCATTTGTCAATTGAAGCTAGACCACCATGGAAAACCTGGAAGCACTGGACGGCCATTTCGTCCTGGTATGGGACTCCTCGGCAGTGCGCATCCACGATCCCACACCCCTCCAGATTTGAACCCAGGACCTACTGTTTTGGCGCGCGAGCACTTAACCATTAGACCACTGAGCCGCCATCCTGGAGTTCTAGTGAGAAGTCGTTACCAGTGGAGTTCAACCAGGTCTGTTGTGAGATATCAACTCACTAAAGACAATGGTGTACGGTGGCGCAACTTCGTGGATTGTTTGGAGTTAGACATGAAAACCATTGCATGTAGGCTCAGTGGTCTAATGGTTGAGTGCTCGCGCGCGAAAACTGCAGGTCCTGGGTTCGAATCTGGCGAGGTGCGGGATCGTGGATGCGCACTAGTGAGGAGTCCCATACTAGGACGAAACGGCCGTCCAGTACTTCCAGGTTTTCCATGATGGTCTAGCTTCAACTGACTCATGATTTCAACCAGTGAAACTAAATTAATTATTAAGTTATGTAAAAATAGGGAATAAACATTGACTACTAATAAGTCATATGGTCATAAAACAGGGAATTCACAGCATCTTTACAGTTCAGAACGGGTATCTTTTGACTAAAAAGGAAAACCGATGGACTGATGACATAACGTTATTTGAGTCGGGTTTACGGTGATCCAAGTCAAATACTTGTCATACACTATCCAAACCAGTTATCATTCGGTGTTTTTAGTTGCTTTTAGCAAGACATCTGTATGGCTTAGTAATAACCTATTACTTAAGTGAAAACAAATAATCAAACTTGATAATGATTACTGTAAGGTATGAAATTGATAAAATGTTAATTAAATTACTTATCAATTTTAAGTTTTGGAGATTGTTAAATTTTATTGAAATCACAGACCAATCTAACTTAGACGACAACTGCGACCTAAAGGAACTAAATAGCCGTTTCGTCCTATAATAGGACATTCCAGCAATCTGTATTCACATTAGAAACAGTTGAATTCGACTGATCACTGTTTCTCATAAGAACTCTGAGAATTTCATCTGAAAGCTAAATACTAGTGACTACATTATCCTTATCCATACTGAGCTAGGGATGCTGACTCAATGGTTTATAAGTTAAGCGTCCCCATATGAGACCAGAGGTTCTGGGCTTGATTCTTAATCACGTGGTCATGGGTGCGCACTATCGAGGTTACTATTGGCTTGTTATTATTACTATTACTATTAGCTTCATTCAATATTGTATTTTTGGTGCAATGTACGATTGACAGCACAAAGTATTTCAACAAGTTTCCGTTTCTTACTTCTTGGTCGATACTGACGATAAATATTGAGTGATCTCCAGCTAGAAGTTAAAAGTCCAGCAAATCGACAACGAAATAATGTATATTCTTTTCGCTGAATATTACTAGCAACCACGATATCTCTGATTGGGTCTTTCGTAGCTTGTAGAACGAAAAGTTGAACACTTTTCACCTGAATAGGTTAAACGATTAACAGACATGATTATGTATTAAAACAAACAAAAATAGATAACTTGTTGAAAAATCTAAATGTCAGGGACAGGTAGCCCAGATGTTCAAGCAGACCGCCAAATTGTTCGTTTGTTGTTTGATTATCTTTATACTATTCATCATTACAATACTGGTTAATCATTTTGTTCTCTTTAAAAAAATTATTTACACTGACAAACCCCTCGAATTAGGTGAATCTTTCCATCTAAACAAGAATAATTTAGAGACAAGTTTAAATTGTATTACAATAGATACAAGTGAGTTATTATTCTACATGTAAGCAGTTGGTTCATACATTCAAAATGGTTATTACATAGTTTTTTTTTCTTTTTGTAATACAATAACTAGAAAATATGTTTTCTCATTGTTACGTCCTTGGTCTGTCTACCCACTTTGGTGCTGTGGATAACTTATCTAATCTAAATGAAGACTTTGACGCGATAGGCTGGCCGGCTTGAACTTGAGACTAGTATGCGTGAGTTCGAAGTGGGGTAGATAGAAAAAAACTATTCTATCACTTGATTGGCTGACAAGCACGGAAATGAGAGAAGACAAGTTGACTGGAACACTACTCGATCTATTTCCAATTCGGATCTGGTTCCCGACTTCAGATTAGTGTAAAACGACACATGAATACATAGATGACTAGCCCGACCACAACGTACAATAATTAGGAAAATACAACTATGAGCCAATTGAAACTAGACCACCATGGAAAACCCCTTCTGAAAATACAATTATGTCCATAACTGGGGCTTCCAGTAGAAAATAGAATACAAAATAATATGTTTAAATTACAATAGATTTGGAACAAAAAGTACTATGGCAGTGAATCATACACCAAACGAAAGCTTATGTTTTGTAGAATAGACTAGAGACAAAAAATAAATGCTAATGTCTTATAAACTTTGAATTAACTGAAATAACGTCCTTAAAAATAGCTTCCGCAGTTTTTCAAAGCTTCTTGTTTCTCTGTTCACATCAATCATGATATAGAAAAAGACAAACTTTAGAATTTAAAAAAAATCTGTTTCATGTACTTATTTAATACCACAATTGATTGATCACTGGGTGGTGATCAATGTCATGTGTGTCAAGTCCTTATTTAGTGCAGATCGAATGCTGTCGACCATGTTGCAATGTGGCCACCAGTCTAGGTGACTCGACACTGCGGGCAATATATATTGAGATCAGATGGTGGTTGAAAGTAGTCGACAGGGTTTTCTGTCGACTACCTCCAATCACCATCTAATCTCAACTTATTTAATATGGAAATGTTTAGGTTTGAGACTATAATATTGAATTTAATGATAATTTATACTACTGAAAATACAACTACTAATATTGTTATTATTATTTATTAAGTAGTAAATATAAAGCAACAAAAATTAAATTGCTTTGTTTTATGATTAACTTCTTTTAATTTAAAAGACTACTGATAAAACTAGTTATTCATCTTTGATAGTAATTTAATTTACATTTATGAAAACATTTTTTTTGTAAATTTTTTTAACCAAATTGTATCTATGTAACCTGCATTCTTATAGCCTGTGTAATCTATATTAGACTGATACTAACTATTATTATTATGGAAACAGTTGATACCATGTTAACAAAACAAATGTATATAAAGCTTATACAAAACTCAGTGGTTGGTATTAGTAATAATAATGTTTAGAGAAAATTTATTATTGAACAAAACTAATGAATACTGTTGAATACAATGAGATACCCATAGAGATTATATATAGAATAATTTCTATGGTAGAAAATATCAATTATTTACTATGATATGAAACATGATGAAGTAAAATTGGGATTGAAAGGAATAATAAAATTGTTTGTTTGTTTTTATTTAAGTGATATAATGTTAATTTAGTTAGTATATTCTATATGAGACTGACTAGTAATGGCATTCATGATATATACTTTGTCTTATTTGGAACTCATTAGTTAGACGTATCTTTTGCATCCTAATGTTGAGATGTTATACTGAAACTTGGATCTAACACATTTGTTCAATATATTCATCACTGAATTAACTAGTTCAAGTAGTTACTTAATTGTTCAACGGATAGGAAGCTTTTTGTAAGAGCTTATGACGTCCATTGTTGATATTTAGGACTGAACATTATCATCTTCAGTTACTAACTGTCCAGGATTCATACATCTCAATAGAAATATATCACTGTCAGTCCTAAACGAGAGTTACTAACCCTTACTAATTCATTCTGTGAATGAAAATCAAAATGCTATATGATGACAAAACAATTTTACCAGAACGCACTGATTTGTTGAACAAAAACAAAAACACAAAATGTTTGGCAAATGTAACAAGTCTCGAGACGGTCGTCCAATGTTTCCAGGTTTTCAGTGATAGTCTAGCTTGGATCAACCCATAAACTCAACTTTGAAGATATCGAAAAAAAAACGAAAAACATCAAAGTCATAATAATAATCATGAAAAGTTGTTAAATCACTTTATGATGTAATATTTTCTATCCTTCTATAGAACGAAATATTTACCATACAACTAAAAGTACGAATATAAAGTTTAAGTAAGGGATTCCATCGAACTGAAAAATTTCTTTTCTGAATTCCTGTTATTTTTATTCATTGGCACAAATAGGATATTTTAACTTGTTTTGATTTTAGAACAAACAGATAGCTCATGGTGAAGTTTAACAAAATAATTACAAACTAATAATAATTATCAGAAAAGGAGGTATTGTGGAGATTGTAGTAATTTAATTGTTGAATTCATGAGTCGATGTAAGCTAGACCATCATGGAAAACCTGGAAGTACTGGACAGCCATTTCGTCCTAATATAGGACTCCTCATTAGTGCGCATCCACGATCACACATGTGCGGTTCGAACCCAGGAAGTTTGGTCTCACTGCTCACTACCGACTAGCTTCAACAGGTATTTTCTGAAGTTCTAGTGAGAAGCATTGACCAGTGAAGTTCAACCGGGTTTGTTGTGAGATAGCAACTCACTGAAGATAATAGTTGACAGTGGCTTAATTTCGTGGATTGATTGAAGTTAGACATTAAGACTTTTGGATGCCGACTCAGTAGTCTAGTGGTTAAGCGCTTGCACATGAAACTGATAAGTCCTGGGTTCGAATTTCACAGGAGGGCGGGATAGTGGATGCACACTAATGAGGAGTCCCACACTAAGACGAAACGGCCGTCCAGTGCTCCCAGGTTTTCCATGATGGTCCAGGTTACATCGACTAATGAATTGAACTGTTAAATTATGATAATTAATCTGTACGTTAAGGACTAAAAAATCTGATTAGTTCTAGAATTGATTTCAATATTTTATCTCATATAGTTTGGATGTTTTTTACTAGTCTTCATTAAATATTACCAGATTTTCATCTAAATGACTTTTACTCTTTAAAATATTCTACAAAGTTTGAAATTATACTACTTAAATTAGACAACTTAAAGTAATTAGTCCTTTAGATAGTGTACCAAGAAGAAGTTCTGATAATCTTCGCCTTTTTATTACTCTTATAACTTGTGACCGCCTATTAGAGAGCAGCGACTTTTCGATAAAAACCAAAGACACGTAAAACACGTGCGAGCAGCCTAGAGTCCTGATTGCTCCTGCTTTCCGCCTAGCCCAGCCAGTTAAGTCCAGAACACCACTCTCAGCCTCTGCAATATGAATCATGTAATTCAAACATACTCTGTTTATAAACCAATCAAACAGATCACAACGTATCAATAAAATATGAAACAACATTTGTACAAGAATTAGCTAAATGCGGCTGTGAATAAGGGAGGTAGCAATTAACATAATGGGTATAACTCACGAATGGTAAACGTATAATAATAGTTTATAGGTCACAATAGAGTTTATAATAAGAGTAATATGAATATGCATAGTTTAGTTATTTAACAATTATACGATAAAAATATACGTTTAGTATTGGTCCATAAATGGATCCCAAAGTTACCATCCATTATGTTTCTAGGGTCCTAACAATTCCATTATCTAGATTAGTCAAGTTAAATTCCATCAGTAATATAATGAAACTTTATGGTATATTTCTAATTTATAGATTCAACACTATCAGCTAATCTATCATCTTTAAATGTTAGTTATTTGTCTCAATTAATGAATTCATCTATTGAACAAAATAAGAACATGAATAATCATAAAGATTTTGATTATAAATATGAATATGAGTTACTACAAAATCCAGTACAATCCAATGAATTCAATAGTTTAGCATTTAATACTCCTACATCAAATATTTCTGAATTAAATATTTGGGAAAATAAAAATGGTGAGTTAACAATTAAAAGTTTTGGATTATTCTCTTTATTCATTGTATACATACATACATACATACATATTTAATAGGTTACCAATATATTGATAAGTGACTGATGTAAACTAGCTAGCGGTTGTAGGAGAAGTGGAGCATATTGTTCACACTCATGAACTAATGCGGATGCGTGACCGAGTGCCTTTAACTAAGTGAATCTATTAGAACTAATGTGGTCAGCATCAAAGGTTGTTATGTTAAAAAAAAAAACGTGTTTAAGCGATTAGAGACGAAAGTTTATAAGTTGTCTGCATATGGTTGATAACTCAAATAATGTGAACAGATAAACTATTTTAATGTTATAAGCAGTGAAATCCAGGACGGAAGTTTCGTCATATATGGGACTCTTCAGCTGGATGAACCTGAATTACAGAGTTGGTTTTCACTCTGAAACTTGGACCAAGTACCTTCCGCTTCAAACGCCAGTGTATTATCTACTTAAATACTAAGTCCAGATAGTCACTAGTTTGTACTTATAATGCTTGTGACTTAAAGTAATGTCGAGACAATTCACACAGGATGCACATATGACAATAAGATAACGATAATCAGAGACTGGTTTTGTGAATATTATGATAATTTAGTAGTTGAATTCATGAGTCAGTTGAAGCTAGACCAACATGGAAAACCTGGAAGCATTGGGCGGTCATTTGGTCCTAATATAGGACTCCTTAGCAGTGCGCATCCATGATCCCACTTCTCGCGAGATTCGAACCCAGGACCTATCAGTCTGGCGCGTGAGCGCTTAACCATTAGACAACTGAGCCTGCATCCAATGATTTTCATGTCTAACTTCAACCGAATTCCGCGACCGCCCACCATTGTCTTCAGTGAGCTGATATCTCACAGCAGATCTCGTTGGACTCCACTGGTCACTGCTCTTCACTAGAACTCCAGGAAATCCCTCTTAGAGACCGTCACTAGTGAGCATATGATCGTGGATGCACGTCGCTGAGAAGTCCCATACTAGTACAAACTGTGATCTAGTATTTTCAGGTTTTACATGATGGCCTAACTTCAATTGACTCATGAATTCAACTACTAAATAAGAAACTGATCATTCACAGTCTTAAATAGCAATTGAATAATTCAAACAACTCATGCAAAAAATGTATTTTGATTTTTGTTTTCTAATAAATAGATAGATGGAATCATTTATTCCATTGTAATATGATACCTTATAAGTCATCTATTTCATATAACCCTAATCCTTTAGAAAAGAATCAATTTGTTGAAGTTCAAACATCTTTCCCTATTATTAATACATCAAATTACATCATAGATTGTAATTGTTCATTTACTAAAGTGAATTTCTTCCAGTACTTTTTATCTATATTGAATCAATTTCAATATTTCAATATGAGATATAATTTATCAAATTTATATAAATGGTATCAATTCTATTATGAACAATATATTCAAAATATAATGTTGACAATGATTGAAACAAATGAAGAACCATTAGATTTATCATTGAAAACAGATTTAATTGTCAACAAATCAATATGGTCAGTTTATTTTACTTTGTTAAAATTGTATTTCTTTAATTAGATAAGCTTTTTAAATATAGAAAATATATATGGAACGAGATCATATTTAAACAAGCAGAATGGGCGAGACTCTAAATTATGGACGAGCCAGTCAGAAGCATCTGAGAGATTTTAAGGTTACGGTGCCAACTTCAGTGCTTAATGCTAACGTACGATCGGTTCACCGAGGATTTTATACAAAATGTGATAATTGAGCAGCTATAACAAATAAAACAGTGAGACTATAATTTGTGGACGGATCAATCAGGTATAAGACAATAGATCTTGGATTTCGGCGCGAAAGCCTTTGGCACTATAGCTGATGTCAGTTCATGATGAAAACCCCATATATAATTCCTAACTAAGGCAAATTATGACAATTATTGCGAACTGGATAATAAAAGCACCAGTAACACTGGCTGTAGCCAGGCACTACAATATTACGGATGTTTGGAGAGCGTACAGACTCATTAATAGGCTTGGTTATGTGCATCGTGTCGTTATCCACAAGTAGCATTTTGTGCACTCAACAACGGGAGTGCACATAAACAATATTGAAGCTATGTGGTCGGGGCTAAAAGAGTTTTTGAGACTTTATCTTGGCTCCTGAGGCCGACTATTCTGTAGCCGTATGGATGATTTCCTCTACTGCATGCATTACGATTTTAGGACCTCTGAACCTCTTTCTAACCTTGACAAGTTTTGGAACCACGTATAAGAACTGTATCCACTTTGTTTCCTCGCCGCCGAATGGTATATAGATAATGTATGTAAAAGGGAAATTGTGAGGACAGTCAAAGCCTAACAAAACTACTGTCAAGAAAGGATAATATGGTCTAACGAACATGATTATTTCATACATACATACATGATTGTCTGTGACTGGCGTATATGACTATATTTGTTTCTACATAAAAATATTACTCGTCAATGAATATTCATTTATGGACGAATCAATCAGATTTAAGATGATTGGTCTTGGATTTTGGCGCGAAATTCATTCACCCAATTGTCTAAATAACGTCCTGGCATCTTAACTGATGTCACTTCGTGATGAAAACCATAAGTCTAATTCCTAACCCTAACCATCAACTGTAAATCATAATCCTTCCTCTTCATACCGCTTTATAACGATCATTTGGCCCTAGTAAGTAGGTGGATATTCCAAAGGTCACTTTAATGTAGCTCAAAGATCGTCCATAAATTATACTCTCATCTCCCATTCTCGAACTTCAGATTACATCCACAGTTGTGTCATAAATTATCAATCAAAGTTCTTAGCAAACATTTTCGACTAAGTTCACGAACCGATTGATGTTAGACCACCATCGAAAACCTGGAAGCATTGGACTGCCATTTCCAGGTTTTCCATGGTGCTCTAGCTTCAATTGATTCATGATCTCAACTGTTGAAATTACTACAATCTCCACAAAACCCCTTCTGATAATAAATATATATTATAAACACCAAGAAAAGTTACGAGATATTACTTAACTTGGTAGGCCTTGATGTGTTCCAGTTACATTTAGTGTAATAATCCATAATTATGAGTGATTAATAATTCCAATGAAGATTGTTATAATTCCATTGATATATCCATATGGAATATTTAATGAAAGTATAGCTGTAGTCTATAAATGTAAATAATAAATATTTTAAAATTCAATTATTGTAACAACATGCAAATGAGAAGAAAAGTGTATATGTGTATATATGTGTGTGTAGCAATGTATTTACAAGCAGTTATCATTATGTCATACTACATGAGATTTAAAACAGAAGAGGAAATATTCCAAGGCATGCAATTTCAAACACCTTTTACAGTTACCTGTAGCATGAAAGAAAATGTAAATAGTGTTGTGACTTAAAGTTCGGCTTGTTATCACGTGATATATCCGCCGGTCGAAATACGACTTATACAATGTTCTCACCAATGACGTTCGACCGGTATGAGCAGCCTAGCGTCCTCATTGGTCCTGTGTTCGCCTAGCGCGTCCAATTCAGTCCAGAACACCAATACCAGCTTCTACTATGCGAATCATTTGTTTCAGACATACTGCGCTTATATATCAACCAAACAGACCGCATCACTGCATAAACTAGGAAATAAAATTCATGCACAATAAAACCAAAATGTGGCTGTGAACGTGGGAGACTGTATTTCATAAACTGGGCATAACTTAAGAACAATAGATCGTACAATAATGATCTATGGATCAAAACGAAGCTTATAATAAGATGAATATAAATATACATAATCTAATTATAGAATAGTTATACCATAAGAATATATAGATAATATTAATCCGCTAATAGCTCTCAGAAGTTACTCGTAATTTAATCTTCGCTAGGATATAACCGTTAGGTAACCATTGGAAACTATGAATCACTAGACAGTTGTTTCATCTTAAGTAGGAGCTTACCTGCAATATATCTATATATATATATATATATATATATATATATATATATATATATATATATATATATATATATATATATATATATATATATATATATATATATATATATATATATATATATGACCAGAATGAGTCTCAGAAGTTAACCGTGATTAAATCTTCACTAGGATATAACAAATAGTATCATAACCTAATTGCAAAATAAGTTTGTCATTATTATCTCCACAAAATAATATAACAGTGCTAATTTGTTAAATATATGTGATTTTAATCATTTTCTCATGATTCAATTATTTTCTATCATTTTAAATAACTTTAAATGATTTCATCACATTTTTTCTGATTACAATTTTTATTCTTACAGTCAGCAACAACAACAACAACAACAACAACCACATCAGCAACAACAAGAACAACAACAGGAGTTACCAAGTGAACAATTAACTCAATCCAATAAAACATTCAATGAATCATTAAAAATTCATTGTAATTATTCTACATATTTATTATATGATAAACATTTAAAAAAAGATGATCATTTAATTCAAGCAAATCTATTAAACATGCCAATGATATATCCATATGAAACTTCTACTAAAATATCATCAAATGACTATTCTATTCATTCAACTAATTTTATATCAAAAAAATCTTTATCTAAAATAAAAAATTATTCATTAAATATAAAAAATAAATTATTATCACCATGCAAAATTAAAAAAATCAATAATAATAATAATCATACCTTATCAACTAATCAATTATATTTTAATAAATCAATAAAACATTCATATACACAAAATGAATTATCTGAAGCTGTAAAAGCTATTTGTTTTGGTCAATTAGGTACACGTAAAGCAGCTAATTTATATGGGATACCAAGATCAACATTAAGAAATAAAATATGTAAATTAAATGAATTAAAAAAATTAGAAGAAAAACGTTTAGGTGGTAAATCAATTGTATTATCACAATTTTTATTAAATTTAATTGAATTCAATAAATTATATCAATATTCAATAATCAATAATAATAATAATAATAATAATAATAGTAATGGTAATAGTAATAATAATGATTATTATGATTATGATTATTATAATAATTCACCATTATTAACTAATAATAAAGGACAAATTACAAAATTATGTTTATCAAAAAATTATATTAATTATTTAATGAATACAGCTAATAGAGTTGCATCAATATTTCAGGTAAACAATTTGATTGGTTTGTTTTTTTATATTTTTTTAATTTTTATTTATGTATTTATCATTCTGACTGTTGTTGCTTACATCTCCTTAGTTATTTATCAATCTTCTCATTTGGATAAGTTTGGTTTAAGTGTTTATTTATTTATTTGAACATATAGATATTGGTACAAGGAGGCACCAAATATATATGCGCTACAGAAATCTCATTCGATATATGTGAGGGCTGTGATACTGTTCGGGTGCACAAACCGAAACAGGTGGTTTTCTTAGGGGGCCACTCCCCGAACCTTTGACCTAAAGGTCTGATCCACAGCATCGTAAGGAAATGTAGTCTCATGGTAGCCGGTGACCAACGATTGATTCATACGCCATTTGTTCCTTTAAGATACTGGAGCCCATCTGCACCATTGATTTGGGATCCGGTTAAAACGCCGGACATTCGCTTTTCGTCCTCTGAATTTCGTAAACAACACCTACGCTACGAGAAGGCAGTGAGTTGAACTTCCCTGGCAGAAGCTATATACGCGTGGCCATGTGAGAGCATTTGGAGAGGGAGAGCAGACTCTCCCCACTCTCGGCCGTACCAGGGCATTTGGGAGCATTAACTTGAAACTGTTGTTGCTACCTTGATGTGATGGTTGGACTTACTTACTGTGATGAACCAATTGAACTATACTGGCTGGAACAATTGTTCCTCAAGGTTGTACTATGCTAGACAGGTCAGTTGAAGAGAGGTAAGATTAAAAGCATCAAATCCAAAGTTTGAGGATGAAGTCATACTGTGGTGTGTGCTACTTATATTTACATAAGTAGTATATGATGTTAGTCGTGAACAGAAGATTTGGTAACAGAGAGACAAGAGGATCAAACAGTAAAGAATGGAAACGGAATGCGATTTATATGAAAATACAAGAACAATGAAGTTTGGGCTATTTTGGGACAATCAATGGTCATTTTGCGAATTGAGCATTTAGTATATGGTTGTTAGATTTTATTAACAAGTTCTGTAATTTTGTGTTAAATACATTCGATTGTCCCCACCCGTTTTCTGTTCACTACAGTACTGCTGACTGTACAGAAGTGTGGCAGTAGTAATGTGCTTCCTTTAAACAACCAGCATAATAGAGATGCTGCCTTCGCATAAGTAGAGGTAGGGTTAGAAAAGGTCGACCCAAAAATTTCACACTTCGATTTATCCTACGGATATCCGTCTCCGATTGTTTTCAACAAGTACGGTCGTGTGTGATTGACCTCAAGCAGTTGTCCCTTGGGCCCTGAGGTCACGCTCTCAGGTCACTAAGGTAATCTTTAATCCTATTTCGTTTTCAAGTACCTCCAGAAGAACCTTTCCACGGTGTGGGCAACCGAGAAGTGATAGTTATCAGTATAAAATTGTGAAGATTGTTGAGTTTTGATTGAAATGATGAATTTATCAATGTGAGACCACCATTGAAAATCGGGAAGTACTGAATGGCCGTTTCGTTCTAGTATGGGACCCTTTTATAGTGCACATACACGATCCGGCATACGAGAATGGAATCCAGGACCTTCGGTCTCGTGTGCGAACGCATGCAAAAAATTTCTTTATTGGGATCATTCTTTGTCATTCTGAATTACGAAAATGTTTTGGTTTCTATATGGTGGAAACTATCAGGGAAATACAGTAAACCAGAGAGGCCGGTCAAAGACAAAGAAGGCAAGCCAATCACCGAAATTCAACAACAGTGTAACAGATGGGTAGAATACTTCGAGGAACTCCTGAATAGGCCGGCTCCAATGAATCCACCGGACATCGAAGCAGCACACATAGATCTTCCTATAGATGTCAACCCACCAACGACGGAAGAAATTAGAATGGCCGTCAGACAAATCAAGAACGGGAAAGCAGCAGGACCCGACAACATACCAGCTGAAGCACTGAAATCAGACATCGAAGCAACCACAAGCATGCTATACCTTCTATTCAAAAAGATTTGGGAGGAGGAACAAGTGCCAATGGACTGGAAAGAAGGACACCTCGTCAAGATTCCAAAGAAAGGAGATCTGAGCAAATGTGAAAACTACAGAGGCATTACACTACTGTCAATACCAGGGAAAGTCTTCAACAGAGTGTTGCTGAACCGGATGAAGGATGCAGTAGACGCCCAACTTCGAGATCAACAAGCTGGATTCCGTAAGGATCGGTCGTGCACAGACCAAATTGCAACACTACGGATCATCGTCGAACAATCAGTTGAGTGGAACTCATCACTATACATCAACTTCATTGATTATGAAAAGGCATTCGACAGTGTAGATAGGAGGACATTATGGAAACTTCTTCGACACTACGGAGTTCCTGAGAAGATTGTCAACATTATCCGGAACTCATACGACGGACTACAGTGCAAAGTAGTGCATGGAGGACAGCTGACAGATGCATTCCAAGTAAGGACTGGAGTCAGACAAGGCTGTTTACTCTCTCCCTTCCTCTTTCTTCTGGTGGTCGACTGGATTATGAAGACCTCGACATCTGAAGGAAAACACGGAATACAATGGACAGCTCAGAATCAATTAGACGATTTGGACTTCGCAGACGACCTAGCCCTCCTATCACGTACACACGAACAGATGCAGATGAAGACAGCCAGTGTAGCAGCAGTCTCTGCATCAGTAGGCCTCAGCATACACAAAGGGAAAACCAAGGTCCTCAAATTCAAAGCGGAAAACAGCAATCCAATCACTCTTGATGGCGAAACTCTGGAAGATGTAGAGTCCTTCACATACCTAGGAAGCATCATCGATGAACAAGGAGGTTCAGATGCAGACGTAAAGGCGAGGATCGGCAAAGCAAGGGTCGCATTCCTACAATTGAAGAACATATGGAACTCAAAACAACTTTCAACCAATATCAAAGTGAGAATCTTCAATACGAACGTCAAGGCAGTTCTACTGTATGGAGCTGAAACTTGGAGAACTACAACAACCACAATCAAGAAAGTACAAGTATTTATAAATAGCTGTCTACGCAAGATACTCAACATCCATTGGCCGGATACCATCAGCAATAGCCTTCTGTGGGAGAGAACAAACCAACTTCCAGCTGAAGAAGAAATTAGGAAAAGACGATGGAAATGGATAGGACATACATTACGCAAATCGTCAAACTGCATCACGAGGCAAGCCCTAACTTGGAATCCTGAAGGGAAGCGAAAAAGAGGAAGGCCAAAGAACACATTGCGTCGGATAATAGAAGCAGATATGAAAAGGATGAATTACAACTGGACGGAGCTGGAAAGGATTGCCCAGGACAGGGTTGGATGGAGAATGCTGGTGAGTGGCCTATGCTCCTTCACGAGGAGTAACAGGCGTAAGTAAAAGTAAGTAAATGGTGGAAAGTGTATTTATGCAGTTTGTTAAATCTCATAGCTTATATCATGAACTGATCTTATATAAATAGGCATTAAAAATCTGGAAGAATAAAATGAAGAATCGATTGAGCCTAGTAATGCAGATGATTGGACGCTGGTTCGGTAGTCACTCTAACAGTTAAAACTTTTAATTGTGATTGCTAATGGGATTATAGATATGCACTACTGAGCAGTACAATGCTACGATGAAACAGTTGTCCAATGTCTCCTGGTTTTCATTGGTAATCTTACAAAGGTTAAGATGTGATGTAATCTACGTTTTCTCGTCATTATCGTTGAAAGAAATTATGAAATAACTCATTTTGTGCACAAAAAATAATCGTCAAAAATACTTTTCATATTTAGATTCACAAGTGTTTTGATGAGATTAAAGTCCTATAAGGTATCTGTATATTTAGTTATATTGACCTTAAATTCAAAAGATTTATAGCATGCTCAATCACACTTTGTATGTGTTTAAACTTACCAAATCATCTAATTATTTTTTAACATAAAGAAGGTAGATGCTGATGATAATTTCTACATATATATTTACACATATATTCCCATGAATGTAAGAGCATCCATGATTGAACATAAGTTACAGTTTATGCTAGACTCATCTTACACGTTTAAATTTTCGGTGTTTAAACAGTTTGTTAACCCAGTCACAAGTTTTCATATATTCACCTTTAAAGTTAATTAATTAATTCATTCATCAACTCATCTCTCTTATCGTGTACTCTTTTGTCATTTGCCATCGGCATAAGTTTTCCTTCAACAAAACTTCTTCCACTTGGTTTTTTTTCTTTAAAAATTTTTTTTATAATTTTGTTCTGTTATTTTTTAAACTTTATAACTCCTCAACATTCATCTCTTGATTCCTACGTAACTACTGCTCTATTGACCATCCATGATAAAATCCTGTTCCTTCTCTTTTTCATATATTTCGCAACGTAGCAACTTCTTAATTTACTTTCAATATTAATAATCCTGTTTCTTCCAATTACTCAATGTTAATTTAAATGTCATTATGTAACTATTACGTAACGTATCCGCTCGATGAGTATTATATCATCAGCATAGTGGTTGTGGAGATTGTTAAGTTTTTGATTGAGTTCATGAACCGATTGATGTTAGACCAGCACTGAAAACCTGGAAGCACTGGACGGCCGTTTCGTCCTATTGTGGGACTCCTCAGCAGCGCGCATCCACGATCCCGCTCGTAGGATTCAAACCCAAGGCCTTCAGTCTCGCGCGCGAACGCTTAATTTACTGAACCACTGAGCCGGCATCTAATGGTGTTAATGTCTATTGTAAATCATATATATATTAGTGTAGAGCCATGATGAAAAACTAATTGAAAAGAAATTTCTCCGCTCATTTTGTTCCTTCTTTATTTACCAAATGGCAAAATGGGAATTTTCACTACATTTGATTTGTGCTGTGCTGAAGTAAACTTTTGCAAGTATTTGGTATTGCATTCGGAAAATTGAAGTAATGACGATTATTAAGGTGATTGATAAATGAACTATATATTAAGAAAAAGACCTTTGAAGGTATTCTGCAATAGATTCAGTTTCAAAGTGATTTATTAAATAAATTTGTTTTATTATTTCTTCTTTCAATTAGGTGAATTGTCGAAGAAGTTACATGTATAAAAAGACTTTAGATCATAAATCAAAAAATGGAGTAGAAAAATCAGTTCATACAAAGAAAAAATTGGCATCCATTCATAAACTACGATGTTCCCATCAACAACCAATTAATCAATAACAGAATTACAAAAATACGTTAGGTATCCAATCAAAAAGACTAACATCAAACTTAAAAGACTTTTACACTAGTATTTTCAATGCAAATCATGTTCTGTAATACAATATTGAATTGAATTTGGCTATTTAAATGTTCTTAAAATGACTTTGATTTTCAAATCATTGAATTTGTATATAGTTTCGGCAAAATTTCATTGATGCCTAACAATGTAAACAAAGGTGTTGTCAAATAAATGTAATTATACTATGGTATGCATTCCAACTAAGTCACTATCCAAGCTCCATCTACACAGAATTAGAAAACAAAGATTAATTGTATTGAGTGCATGGTACTACATACATATGTTGTACAAATTCACTTGATTCATAATGTTGTTGTTGAGAAAGGTAGCTTTTAAACTAGATCTCTCTGTCTATTATGATTTCGGCCATCATTTCATGGTCAGAAATCTACTTTTCTATTGGTACTCATTGTAGACTCTGTTGACAAGTGAATAAGCCGGTCTGTGCTACAAGAAGTCGCCTGGATCTTTAGTGTGGTAGCAGCGGCCTGATGATTGGTTGTGAAAACAACTGACTGGGAAGCTGGTAGGACAATGCACCTTGACATTTTGATATTTTATGTATGCTTGTGCCTAATTTCAGACATTTAGGTTAAGTATCAGAAGGGGTTTTGTGGATATTATGGTAATTTCAATAGCTGAGAGCATGAGTCAATTGAAACTAGATCACCATGGAAAACCTGCAAGTACTGGACGGCCGCTCTGTCCTATTGTGGTTTTAGCCATTTAAGACACTCATTAATTAGTTTCACAGTAGCTTTTGTTCCTAGATGCGACATATTGTGGATGTCTCCGAAGATATTAAGTATCACTGGTTTCGGAATAAAAGGTTGCGATCTATCTGTTTAAGCATCCCACGTTACTTTGATTGCATATAATCGCGCTTCTTCTAATATTGGTAGAGTTGTGGCTAAAAGTCTAAGGTTAGATTATTCAACATCCGGCATTTGTAGTATTGATAAATTATGTCAGTCGATTAAAGCTGAAGTAAAAGTGTTTATTAATATTTCGGACAATGCATTAGTAACAGATCTGTTATTACCTTTTATGTATTGTATGTAAATAGGTAACTATGATATAAATTCAAGTTTTTGAATCTATAATCGCTATCCACCAAGTCTTTGATTAGAAGTTTATGGTCTGTAAAAGATGTCATGAAATTACCGGCTAACATATGATGAAAACTCTAAAACGGCAGACAAATGGTTAGTAGACATCCATCCAAGGCACTGAAGGAAAGAAGCAAAGTAACTGCAAGTTCCTGTTTTCTCGTTATCACAGCATTATTCTGGTAGTGCTGTAAGAAGCATCTACCACGCGTCTCAAAGGTGCTCGGTTGATTCTAAACATAGTCAGCGCTAGTAACGTTTAATTCAAAGCTAGATTTTCAGGCCACTAGTGAGCTTTGGGGTATACGCGCAACATATTCGATCGTTTCTTGAATTCATCTTTGATATAAGCAAGGTCAATAGAATTATAGTGTCTAGGATGCGAGAACAACATGAGCTCTTTGGCTACATTATACTTTACCATATATTTCAGATCTCTTGGATTGTATGTTACTGTTTACCGCTAATGTAATCACTTTCTGTATCTGTCAATGCTGCTTTGAATTGTGAATATCAAGTTCGCAGGACTTGCATCAGATATTGTTCCGTTGATTTATTTACTTTTATTCTAAGCACACAAAACTTGATAAAATTTGGCGTCCATAGATAGAATTCTGCACACAAAGATATGGATAACATTGCTGGACCATTAAGATCAGCAAGCTTATGATGATTGACATCCACTTATAATTTATAAGACCGTAAAACGACAGTTCCGATTACTATAATTACAATGTCAGTTGTGAGAAATACGGTGAATATACGTTGTCTTACCAGAAATTTAGCTATCTTCTCACATAGGCGTTAGTGTGGGTTTATTAAAGCTTTATGTTGTGATTACAGAATCTCTCTTCGATGTGTTCGAAATGCAGGTGAATAGAAAGTGATCTTGTTTGAAATTATCAATGCCGATTAGTATTAGTTTGTAGTTGGCGTCCAGTTGCTGTTGAAAATAATCAACACTATAGGAACGCCACGTGCCATTTACCAGGTTAGACCCTTCGTAGGCCAAATATCAGAAGGCATTTGAAGGTTGTATCTAAGATGTACTTGTTGGCGATCTCGTGGTATCGAAATAATACCGAGATCCCGCCAAAACCCACAAGCAAGACTACTGGGCGTAAGAGAGTTTGTGCAAGGTCACAAAAAACGGAAGAGAGTGTTTTTTGGTACACTTAAACAAACAGATACAGTAAAACAATCACTGGTGCAGTTGGTTATAATAATTGTTTTCATCACACTAATTGCGTTCTCTTCACTAAAGTAAGTCACTACAAGTTTACAAAAACCATAGTATTTAACAATGTAAAAGTTGTTCATTTCCGTAATTATCATTAAAATACGATTTTCGAGTGTATATTGCGATATATTTCCCTCAAGAATGTTTTTAATACACAAAGCCACAGTTTATGACACTATATGTGTCAATCTTCTGTCTTTCTTGACTACAAGGTATACAACGTACAACCAAGTTTCATCATTAAATAGTGTTTCCAGAAAAATCTTTTTAATCTTTACATTTGAACTTTTAGCATGGTAAACTAACGAAATAAGTCTGTGGAACGAAGATTGTACCAAACATTTTACGTCGACATTTTGTTCGACTATATTGAAAGCAGTCAACTACAAAATAAATCCGGAACAGTTTGGAAATTTAAATATATATAAAGGTGTAGTAATGTAACCAAGTGAAACGTCAGTTGTACACGACATTATCGAAAACAGCTGGGAAAAATACGACGGAATCATTAAGATTATAGGGTACAGATATATAAAAAAAACTTATTGAAAGGCTTTGAGTAAATTGCTTTGACACGTCAGGACATTACAGTTCATATATTTGTGCATGTATGTGATTTGTAGGCTAAGGACAAAGGGTGACCGCCTTTGCTGGTCTTTTTCAGTAAGCTTCTGTGAGTGTCTAGCCTTCTCTGGAACTAGTACATTGTAGGTGAGGACACCACATTTTCCTGTATTGGGCTCCAAAAGCATTAGAAAATCTGCCGGACGGTCAAGTAAAGTAATGTATCAACGTCCCATACCACTATCATAGGAAAAATTATGGCTTTGTGAAGGGGACCAGAAGAAGCCTGTTCATTCAAAACTCCTGAATTTTGCCAAAGCATTCAGCACAGTGCACCACTCTGCCGTACTGACGAAGACCACAAGGATGAGGTCCATAAACCAACTATCCCAAAATGACTGACCATTCTACAGTGGAATCAATAGACTGAGTTCAAACTGGGGAGTGTCCAAACCCGAAGTTTGTGCGGAGCTGTAACTATGCCTCTTTTCTTCCCCATGTTCGACGTTGTTCTATCAGAAGAATGGCCACAGAAGAACGGCTTTGTATCCAAACTTCTGAAGTCACAAACGATGTTAGTTCGAGCTATCGTAGGGAATAAGGTTGGATAACTCCATTGATAATATTCGTAACGAATTATTTTCAGCTACAGCTTAAGTCAGAGTATCGTTTAAACGGAATTTTCAGGGTCTCTTCTTTTCTTAGTGGGAAAACCATTTTAGTCACTATGTTCTTGAACAAAACATTCCACCCTTCATTTTTACCTTTACCCAACCCCTTATGCCGTCAGTTTTCATCAGTGTGAAGTCTTCTGGAAGGTTAACTGAAAGTCTTTGACTGGTAATTTTCAGAAAGGGGTATTGTGGATATCATAGTAATTTATATAGCAGCTCACGTACATTTGAGTTTATTCACATTTGATTTCGTCAAGCCTTGTTGTTCAACGGACCGTGTCATTTGTACAAGAACAACTTATCTATACCATTGTAGCATTATTGTTGTGCTTTTATGAATATGTATGCCTGAGCATTGTTTACCGCCTACGCATATATTCATTCTGCTAACTTTAATGTTATTAGCTCAAGTGATTCGATGACTCATTCATTTCTCTATGTATATACACATTTGAATCCTGTTCATTTGACTCGCTCATTCGACTTACATCCTCACGCGTTTGCGGCTTGCTTCTCAGCACCACTCCTCCATGTTTGCCTAGCGTACCTGTAAATTTGGTGATTTATGAGTGGTGCATTTATAAACGTAACCAATACTTCGTATTCGTCTTCTGACTAATACACCATTGAGACGTTAGCTAGTGACGGTTATCAGGACGAACTGTATACAACGTTTAAGGATTATATTAAATATCGACCACTACAAAGTAATTGTCGATGCCTGTTTTGTCGATTTAAAGAATATTGGTTTACAGAGAACGGAACCAAGACGATCTCACCAATCTAACACTTGCAACTTTTGATAGGAATGAACAGTAGGCAGCGTGTTAAAACGTAACCTGTAGAGATGTCATGTCATGAACATACTGCCCAATGAGATTCAAACAACTCCCGCTCTCCATGGATACCTGTACCCGGCTGTTTTCTTAAAACCCAATCGCAGGCGAATAACCATATCGTATCCCTCAATCAATTTTTCTCACATTTATGTCTATTCACATTGTCTGCAAAATTATTTACTTGGTCAATTCATCAGTACTTGATTTAGTTCTTCTGAGCAAAGTTTTCGCCACTTTTCGATGTTCGAATTAACTTCTTTTATTTTTTATATTGCAACCGAACAACCTCCTGCCTGATAATATGATAGCTACTAATTTCAAAAATCCATGATATGCGATGGCATAAATGACTGTTTACTGTCCTTCAATTTCTTCTCACCCCAACAGCATGGTTTCAGGAAGGGTAACTCTTGTATTACCAACCTGCTGACTGCGGTGGACGGATGGACAAGCATCCTTGATCACAAGGGGAAAGTCGATATCATCTACCTAGATTTCTCAAAAGCTTTTGATAAGGTTAACCATACACGTCTTATCAATAAGCTCAAACGATTGAGTACCAGACCACCTCTAATCGATTGACTCAATTCATACCTGAAAAGTCGACATTTGAGGGTCAGGGCTAATTTCAATTTATCTCAGGCTATGGAATGTCTTAGTGGGGTCCCCCAGGGCTCAGTACTAGGACATCTTCTCTTCTTAATCTCCATAAATGATCTTCCTCAGCAGGTAACGTCAGACTTATTACTTTTTGCCGATGATATGAAGCTTTGGAGAGAGATACGCAACCAAGACGATATACAGGCACTTCAGAAGGATCCGACTCGACTTCAAAGTTGGGCAGACGATAACGGACTTCAACACTTTAAAGTGTAAAGTAGTCCATCTGTGACATGTCGCAGACTACACTTACAACTTAGGAAACTCCTCTCTAGTAGTATTTCCAGTCGAAAAAGATTTAGGAGTCCTGGTGCTTTACGATTTAAAGTCTTACGCTAACTGTGATAAAAATGCCTTCCGAGCAAACCTTGCACTGATAACATTGAAGCGCATTTTTGGACAGTTTGACGGAAGAACTTTCCATATAATCTTCAATAGTTTTATCCGTCCCCACTTAGAGTATGGAAACATAATATTTCCTCCCTCACTCCAAGAGGATAAGAACACCCTGGAGCGTATCCAACGGCGAGCCACGAAATCAGTTCGAGGACTCAAATTTAAACCTTACGAAGAGCGCCTCCATTCACTTAAACTTTACCCATTAGAGTATAGACGTCTTAGAGGTGACCTTCTGATGGCTTATAGTATCATTAACACTTCTGGACATCCTCTAAGACACCTACTTAAGCTTCGTTCCAACACTAACCTAAGGGTAACACCCAAAAACTGGAGACACAACATAGCAGAACGAACTGTAGACACAACTTCTACTCCTTAAGAGTTGTCAAATGCTGGAATTCTCTGCCGGCCGAGCTAATCCAAGCGACTTCCCAGGAGTCCTTTAAGAGGCAACTTGATCTATTCTTAAGGACTAAGGATAGTATCACACTATGATTTACTAATTTCTTTTCCTCTTTTATTGTTAACATACCTAGGTTTCTGCCTGGAGGATTTGGTGATCCCCTGCTACTAGACACGGAAGCCTGTTAAGCGAAAGCTTCTTCTATTCCGTCCACAACCATTTGAACCATTTGAACCCAAGGCTGTTGAAAATTACTGGAGGTTGATTTAACCATAACCGACCTCGACCTTGAGTCATTCAGCCACCTTTAGAAACATTCGCTGCAATTGGCTCGTTACGTCGGCTCTGTTCCTCGTTTGATGTCTTCAAACGGAATTTGTTCCGGAAAATTTCTTTCAGTTCCTTCTCTTCCAGACTCCATAACTGCGGTCACTCATTTAAATTCCTAACCACAACAGCGGTTTCCCTAAAATAATGCCATATTCTTCAGAATATGATATTCAATGGCCTCCTAATAGGTCCGACGTTTTCGTCGTTGTTTGGAAACACTATGTCTACTTGTTCCGACTGGAACAAGCTTCATCTGCATCAGTGGATTCAAACAGTATTTAAATGGGTCCAATTTGAACTTTTCGATACTTTATATTTACAGGTTTTATTATTGGTTCAAAGCTCAGATTTCTGCTTTCCGCTCTGAATATTTGGAGTAACAATGTATCCCCACAAGTATGCTTACTGTATTTCAGTATTAGGTTTTAGTGTGTAGCTTGGGTATCCAGTAGCAATAAACCAAACCTCGACGTAGTCCCAAATCATCTGATTGCAATCACCCATAACGTTGGGTGTGTCAAACTCATGGGGTAAGTTAAAAGTTTCCGTAAGTCAACCTGATTATAGGCTCCCCAATTGTAATATCGAGGAAGACAGATTCGGTTTACAAAATAAAGAACTAAGTATTTCTTGTGTTTTAAATAATGACATGTTAAAGCACCTAGATTTTCCAGAAACACTGCTTTTCTTGTTTGGAATCCTTGGAAACGTAACTTGGCAAGTCTACTGCTTTCTGTTCTTGTTTGTATATTGCTTTGATTTATTTTCATATTATTAAGTCCACACATATTTAGTTACCCGCGCCTCAGAGACGACCGTTGATCGTGTTGGGTTTAAACTTATTATAAAAGTGCCAAATGGCACGGTGCTTATCCTCCAGTTTCCCACGTTTAAGCATGCCCTGATATTTAGTCTAATTGGTCATTGGTATTGAAATGTAGATGCTTTGCAAGTCGTTGCAATCGTCTAGGTAATAATTCAAGGTTTACGAAGTCTAGTTTTTAGGTGGTACCTTAGCCATCTTTCCTCAAATTCGGAATACCTATACAACCATAGTGCTTATTATCTTACCGTTTGACTCACTCAATTCATTTTAACTAACTAAAGATGCTAATAAAAGGTCACATAATTGAGACTATGCTGTTTATGTAGTCTAATGCAAGCCAGTAACCTATGGATTTGAGTCAGTCAGCTACAACGTAGGACCAGGCACATATATGCATCGGTCCAAGTTGCCATACCTCATTAACACTACAAGATGGACGCCGGATTCATAAAAGTAGTTAATTCAGGTAGTAATATATAAACGAAAGATTGCAATAAGGATATAGTACAGAAAGAAAGATATGAACCAATTTCAATCTCTTAGTTTAAGGGAAGATAGAGAGTGTATACACCTATGCCTTTGTGATCGATTCTGAGCCATGTCACCAAGAGTCTCCAACCATCGGTTACGAAAGTCACACGGACCCCAACCAAGTAGTCTGCATCTACCAACATGGCTCATACCAGAAGTTAGTGACTTCAAGCACTGATGCCACGTTTTGGTTTGGCCGCCCCTAACTTTCTTCCAACCATCTCCAACACCGGTTAGCATTGCACGTCGTGGTAATCGGTGTTTGGGCATACGTAACACGTGACCCAACCATCTCAGTCGATGAAGATTAACAAACTCGTCAAATGATTTACCATCATTACCCAATACCCTGCGTCGAACCTCACTATTACTTACCCGGTGATCCCAGCAGACGCCAGCAATATTTCTGAGGCATCTGTGGTCAAATACTAGTAGCTTACGAGTATCTTCTACTCTTAATGGCCATGTTTCGCTGCCGTAAATTAAAACAGAATGGACTGCCGCGCGGTATACTCGTCCTTTTATTGGTAGACGGATATCTCGCCTTCGCCATAGGTGACGTAAGTTGGCAAAAGCCAAGCGAGCTTTTCGAATCCGTGCGAAGATTACGTCAGACACCAACCCATTAGGGCTAATAAGACTTCCGAGATAAGTGAAGTTGTCAATGCGTTCGACTACTTCACTTCCTATCATTAGTTCAGGCGTTGACGCAGACCAGTCCTGAAGCAACAACTTGCATTTAGAGGGAGAGAAGCTCATTCCAAACATTCTGGCATTGTTACTCAGTGCGACCAAAAGACTCTGCATTTTATCAGCGTCTTCATCGGATAGGACTATGTTATCTACGTATTCCAAGTCGATAAGTGGACCTCCTGGAAGGAGATCAATACCCGAGAATTCAGTCGACGAGAATGTTATTTCCTTCAGTAGGTCTATGATGAAGTTAAACAGAAATGGAGAAAGTGGACAGCCTTGACGGACACCACTTGAGGTTGCAAAAGCAGTACTGCTGCATCGACAAAAGTTTGTACTGCTAACCACCTACATGCCTAATTTAGGACAACTCATTAAACGAGTTAAGGTTCATATATTCGGTTTCCATTGACTTATTATTCTAAGGGAAATAAATAGCTTCCCTCACCTAAGTCAAGTTAGATGGAGAAGGGTGCATTAACGTGTGAGATGCTATATGGTTGCATTATTTATGTCCATTTATTTTCTCTAAAAGCTTATTGATTGTTTAGCTATGGTTTGTCGACGATTTCCACTTTTGTTGATTCTATTTCTACATTATTTTGGTTCGTTTTACGTGTTTTTTCACTATAATAGCTAGCCCAGGGTTTTGACAGACCTCGAAACAGCAGAGAACCTTCTGTACTGATATGGGATGTGACGAAATACACTGGGTCGCGGCATCCCAACGTGAAGTCTACAGATCGAGGTTCAGTTTGTGCAAATGACCTCCATACGCATACATATTCACTCCCATTTGCAATAAATGGGTCAGACTATAGTGTACCAGATACTCAAGCTACGTCATCACTTGCTTCCGTATATTCCTCAGTTTCGGAAAAAGAATGGATATCTAATACAACTACATGTGATAAACCTTTGTGTGATTTAGGTATGTTAGACGAAAACAACACGTTTTTGGTTTATACTTGTTTGTTGTGTACATTTTGATATAATCGACATCTTCAAATACCAGATCAAAGATAATCCATATGCATTAATTAACATACTTTATTTCATGTTGTATTTTTGTAATTTTGCTTGCGTTATGTAATTATAATTATCCACTGCTTGAAACCATCATCTAGACATGGTGGCATCATTAAATGGTTTTCCACCAGTTTGAATATATAGTTAGAAGTAGAGAAATCAAATTAATTGTGAGCTTTTAGGTATGAATTGACTAATTCGGTCAAAAAATGTACAAATCATTCGTCGTCAAACTAGACACCTGTTTCAGTCATTAAACTTTCTTGGTCTATTCCATTTAGTAAACTTCGAGAAATGTACCTCAATATGGTTTTGAACAGTATTTGTGAATGCTAGTCACTGTAATAGATTAGGTCAGCCTATGTTTATAAAAAAGAAAGCGATAGCATAACAATTAAATGATTCAACCATCAACCATTAGGTTGTAGGCTTAAACACCCTAGCACCTGTTTGGACAGCATATTGGTCCTGCTAGCTTTCATGTCAAAGGTGCGACTCAAAGCTTAGTACATTAACCTGGACTGGACCACAGAGTTAAATCAAGATCAAAGCACTTTATGTTATTCCTAGTCACTTTTCGAGCCTTCACTTTATCCTAGTTGTGAAAGGTCAGAGGTATAACTCCCGATGAAAGCAGCTTTCTATGCTTATGAAATCTGACCCCAGGAGAAGAATGTTCTCCCCTCCGTATATGATCTCCATTACCTACAGGGGGATTATCATTATATGTATTAACAACACTGATATCCAGAACCTTGTATTTTGGTTATAAATTATTATATAGGTTGATCAAAGTATTTCGCATACACTTCATAGTAGTCTTGACGTGTTGTAAGCTACTTCTTTAGTGTTATTTTTGATATCTAAAAAACAACAACACTTGTTTATTAGTTTAGCGCCTAAAATAAAACCTGAATTATCCATTCCGTTTAATCAGAACTTACTATCGTTCCCAATCTCTACCCTCTTTTGGTTGAAGCTACATGGTAGAATGGTTTTTTTTGTTCTAACAAAATAACATACCTGGACATAAAATACTGATTACAATAGTGAGTATGACTAGAATTCATCTAACAAATAAACGATTAGAATATATGGCAGCTGTAGGTCATTCACTCTCCAGATTTATTCCGTAACTATCAGACTTAGTTCCTTCCCTGTCACATTAGATAGTTTCACAATATAACCCACTAAGAGATATAAAAACAAGTTTCATTTACCTGCCAATGTTAACCAAACTATTTACTCCCAGCAATTTTATCTTTAAAATAGCTACCACTAATTCGACACTAATAAAATTTGTCTAAATATGGACTGATCAACTTTAGCTTCTGTAAAATGTCTGGTGTGCCACTCTGACTTTCTATGTAATAAGATGAGTTATGACTATAAGTCCTCTGAATGTATTTTCTTACCTGAGTTGAGGGGATGGGGTAATTTAAAAAATCTTCAAATGTCCACACCATTTTATAGATTTTTCTGTCGATAGTTATCAATGGCAAGGAATTCAGTAATCATATTAATATTTTCTGGTCTTTTTTTTACCAAAAGGCATTCAAGATACTGCATCATTTGCGTGGCTTTCTAAAAGTTCATTTATTGCTGGCATGTCAGGAACCTACCTGAAAGTGTTTGACTTATCTGGTATGTTTTTTTAAAAACCTATCTTACATGAGTTACCTAGAATTTGTTTTTTATTGCATTATCAAATATTCTTCTTGAGATTCCTACGGTACTAGATATTTGAGCGAAGTATTGATAAATTTAAACGACATGAACGAACCGGTAAAATTAGATTCTCGGTGCATTAAACGGTTGTTCAAACATTGCAACTTTCAGAAGAAAAACTTAATTTGATGTGGATAAATTTGCCGACTGATTGTTGTGCTTAGTTTTCGAAAGATATGCGATATATCTTGGTACGAGTCACCAAAACCAAATACTACTGTCACTTTCTGTTTAATAACGTTAGCTAGTCAAGTCACTATGTAGAGTAGTTTAGGTTTCTGGTCAAGGTCAGCGATTTATTGATGGTCAAAGTTTGGAAATATCAAGTTACATGATGCATGACTGATTAGAGTTGAAGAGATAACCTCATTATATTCTCTGATACGTTGAATTCTTAAAAATTTCCATTCTTTTGTTTCTTTTATATCATTCTTTTAGTTATTCACCTTTGTTTGTCTTGTACGTTTCACCTCTTCATTCCTTTACTTGTCAAATTCCTCTTTTCACCACAATGTAAATTATAAGAACCACGATCCGACTACTGATCTGCCTATGCGTCTTTTCCGAAGTTTGATGCCTGGACTCTTTTATTCCGATAACACCTATTTACATTTCTAGCTGTTAGTACGTACGAAGTAGTATTGTCATTATATAGTTCATCCTTCACCAGTTCAATTATTCTTTACTACCTTTTCCGGTTCCTATGATAGATCCGTCAAAAGTTTGTCAAATAACTACAACTAGGGCAGTCTATGGTTTGACAGTTGATCCCTTATGCAGTAAACGTTTCGCTTCATTCTGTGAGGTAGGTTTTTCTATACATCATTTTAATTTTCTGACGACTCATTATTTAAATGTCGCTTGTGTGTGTTTTTAATGTTAGAAGCACTACGTTAAGTTCAAATATCTATCGTGAAATTCGGTTCGGTACTCTTGACGATTCACATCCAAACTCTGCACTTGTTGTCGACTAGTTTTTCACCACTTGAACTTTCAAATTCGTTAGAATTGATCACCCGTATCAGGAATCTTTGTGAAGATTAGTCCTGAATAAACTTACATCTTTACTAATATTATATATCTATCAAAACTTTTGTCAAATATTATTTGTTTTCCTCTGTTTATATTTGATTTAAATGCCTATATTGTTTACAATCAATAATGAAAAGTGGGATATCGAATAAAATACCATTGTATCAAATCTTTAAATCACTGATGGTTAAGGGAGCTTACCGACTGTTCACTGAATTCTTTCTGATAGTGATTATCATGCTCACTAGGGACTGGCTTCAAGAAGTATATCCTGGAGTTCTAGTGAGAAGCAGTGACCAGTGAAATTCAACCGGGTCTGTTGTGAGATAGTAACTCACTGAAGGCAATGGTGGATGTGTCGCTTAATTTCATGGATTGGTTGAAGTTAGACATTAACACCATTAGATGCCTACTCAGTGGTCTAGAGGTTAAGCGCTCGCGCGCGAGACCGATAGGTCCTGTATTCGAGTCTCGCGAGCGGGATTGTGGATGCTCACTGCTGAGGAGTCCCACACTAGGACGAAACGGCCATCCAGCACTTCCAGGTTGTCCATGATGGTCTAGCTTCAACTGACTCATGAACTCAACTACTAAATGTTGTGGTCGGTATTCGATATTATTCTCAAACTTCGTGTACTGTTCGTCCTGATAGCCGTTACTACATAACGCCTCCCAATGGTCTATAAATCAGAAGACGAATACGAAGCTTTGAGCACGTTTATTATTGTACCACGCACAGATCACCAAAACCACAGGTACACAAACCAAGAATAATAGGGTTGTGTCGAAAAGCAAGCGAGCGAGTCGAATGAATAAGATTAAAATGTACATGTTTATATACATAGAAAAATGAATGAATCAATTAAGCTAATAACATTAAAGTTAGCAGAATGAATATATGCGTAGGCGGTAAACAATACTCATTCATACAAGCACAAAAATAATGCTACAGTGGTATAGATAAGTTGTTATTGTAAGAATGACTCGGTCCGTTGAACAACAAGGTTTGACCAAATTAAATGTGAACAAACTCAAATGTACGTGACCTGTTGTGTAAATTACTATGATATCCATAATACCCCTTTCTGAAAATATTTCATTCAACTCAAAATCATTGTTTGTAAAGTTAAACCGTGAACACTGACAATAAGAGAAGGAAAATTGTGCGCTAAAATTACCAACTTTTGTGGAATAGTATCTATCATTAAAGATAGATAGAAAACCTTGGAAATATTGAATAAAGTTAGACGATCATCAGGTTATCATGTTTTAAGACTAACCTGATAATTTTTCTAGTTAGCTAAAACATTGATTTAAGTCAGGTTAATGTTCGTCCCTCAGGCTGCACATCTGAATTATCGAAAGTACCCTCTGATTAATTGCCAGTAATTTGTCATCCAACTGCATAAAAGCTAATAAACTCACTGCTTTCAAAAGTCGGGGAATTTTTTTAAAATAGGAATAACTGATTAATTATTCTTACCCTAGAAACTTTGCATAAATCATATTTTTTCTGCTTAAAAAATTGCACTTCTCTTTACATTTTGTATTTCCGAATTTCAGCGTCAGGTTTCATTATGGAGATTGGATAATTTAGAAAAGCCTGTAAGTTAGTATTTAATTATTTCTGTCATAATTGTATAGAAATTATCAGTATAGGGTTTTGGAGATTGTTGTGTTTTTTAATTGAGATCATGAATCGACCAATGTTAGATCAACATTGATTGGAAATTCCTTGTTTTTCCTGGTCACATTTCGATCCTAAAATATCAGTTCATTGGAACAAGGCTTACGAGGTATTTCTGAAATTCCAACTTGTTAACAGTCACATTTTCTTGTCTATGATGACAATGTGCTTTACTCTTTACATTATGGTTTTCTATTATCAACAATCATTTTGAAATATTCTAGGAATATCCAACTTAAATTCCTGCCAATAGACTTCAATATATGCAACTTTAAAATGAATAGTCAACCTTCAGCTTTTTTTTCAGCTTAATCAAAACCTAGATTTCATACAAGCCAGTAGATTTACCGTTTACAATTATATTAGAAACTTATATGTTTCTTTATTACCCCTACATAGATACAGAGAATTCTGTTAAGGAAACTTATATAATCAATGTATCAGTCCTTAAAAAATTAAATCATAATCATTTGAATATATATTTGTCGGAGGAACTAACATTGTTATCAGTGAAGTGCTAAAGTATTCAGTTGACAGTGTTATAATTCAGGAAATTTACATTGTTTTGGATTTTGCAACAATTGGTACTTTTAGTGATGTTAAACTTTCGAATCTGTTTTCACGAACCAATAGTTTGAGTGAGAGGAGCATAATTAAACTGTTTCATTCACACTAAAATGCACATTTGGTTTCCTTGATTATTATCAGAAATAGGTTTTTGAATTTAATTATAGTGTTGTATGTTTATCCCGACCGTTGTTGCTACCTTGACGTGGTGGTCGGGCTTGCCTATCGTGATGAAGCAACCGAGCTATACTGACTGGAAGAACTGTTCCTCAAGGTCCTACCACGTCAGTAAGGTCGGTTGAAGAGCGGTAAGACTAAAAGCAACAAACCCAAGGTCGGAAGGCGAAGTCGTACTGCTGACTGTACAAAAGTGTGACAGCAGTAAGGTGTTTCCTTCAGACAACCAGCATGACAGCGATGCTGCCTTCCCACAAGGAGGGGTGGGGTTAGAAATAGTCGACCTTAAAAATGCACACCTCGCCTTATCCCACGGATATCCGTCTCCGGCGGTAAGGTCCCAAAAAGTACGGAGCTAACACAAAAATTACCCATAAAAAGGTCGTGTGTGACCGACCTCAAGCAGTTGTCCCTTGGGCACTGCGGTCACGCTCCCAGATCACTAAGACCATCTCTAATCCAATTTCCTTTTTAGGTACCTCCAGAACAACCCTTCCACGGTGTGGGCAACCGGGAAGTCATAACCGCCCTCATACCTCTAACAGCACTCAAGACCACTGTGTTCATAATCAACCTCCCTCTTCAATTTCTATTATTCCTCCTACATCGACTTTCAACTCGAAACTTCCTCTTTCGGCTTCCCCTCAAGTGTCACCATAGCCAACGATTCTAGTGCTCAAAACACTGTCCCAGGTCTACTAAAACCTCGCTCCACACTACACATTGGAGCCTTCAATGTACGCACCCTATGTCAAATCGGCCAGCAGGCTTCCTTGGCTAAAACCCTAGAATCTCGTACCATTGATGTATGCTGTGTCTCTGAAACATGCATACAGGATCCCAGTGTGGTCATTCACTTGACCTCACTTCGGCAAAACGGAGAGCCAACGAGATACACTCTCCGTGTATCTGGTGACCCGATGGCCAGCTCTCGTGGACTGGCAGGAGTAGGGATAGCACTAAGCATGAGGGCGGAACAAGCACTGTTAGAGTGGATCACCGTCAACAGTCGTCTATGTGCTGTTCGGCTAAACGGCTCCGTAAGAACTCGGAAGGATAGGGACACACGTCGTTGCCTTTTTGTCGTTTCTGCCTACGCTCCCACCGACTGCAGCTCAGATGAAATGAAAGATGAATTTTACAGAAAGCCATCTGAACTTCTTCAGAAAGCTAAACGTTCAGACATAGTACTCGTAGGGGGTGACTTTAATGCCCAGATAGGTAGTTTAAACCAAACAGAAAGGCATTTAGGTGGGTATTTTAGTATTCCGGCACAATGAACAGATAATGGTGATCGTCTGCTACAACTGTGCTCAGACAATCGTTTATTTTTAGCAAACACAAATTTTAAGCATAAGGAGAGACATCGTCTAACATGGCGACCCCCTACACCAAACCAACAATAGACTCAAATAGACCATATTGCCACCAGTCATCGTTGGAGAGAGTCGGTAGAAGATTGTCACTCATTCTGGAGTACCTGCTTGGACTCCGACCATGCCCTAATACGGGCACGCATCTGCTTTTGCCTCACTGAACGCAAAAATGCCACACTAAAAGACCCATTAGAGCTGAATTGAGTAGCGAGAAAACCAAAAGTAGGTTCCAGGAACAACTGAGGTCACAATTAGGTAGTTCTAAAAACGAGGTTGACCCAGATGTTGCTTGGAAAGCTATACAAACAGCTGTGGAAACAGCAGTGACATCTATCAGGACGGCCTGCTTGATCATCTGGGCTACCTGTTCCTGCCATCTAGATATTTCAACAAGTTATCTATTTTTGTTTGTTTTAATATATCATTATGTTTATTAATTGCGTAACCTATTCTGCTGCGTTTCTGAAAAGTGTACAACCTTTCGTTGTCAAAGTTACAAAAAACTCAATAAGAGACAATGTGGTTGCTGGCAATATACAACGGAAAGAATGCGCATTATTCAGATGTTCATTTACTGAACAGTTAACACCTAACTGGCGATCACTCAATATTTATCGCCAGCACCGACCAAGAAGAAAGAAACGGAAACTTGTTGAAATACTTTACGCTGAGAATTCTATATTGTACCAAAAATATAATATTGAATAAAGCTGATAATAATAATAATAATAATAATAATAATAATAATAATAATTTAAACCACAGGGTTACAAGGAACCAATGGATTTCCTCTAGGTCCATTGCACTGATTGATTCTCGTAAACTCATCCCATCAGGCTCTGAAAACGATGAAGAGCGACAACATGTCAGATCTAGCTTAAGAAAAAGTCTAAGAAACGACCGTGAGCAGTGGTGGGCAACGAAAGCAAAAGAGATGGAAAAGGCGGCGACTATAGGGAACACAAGACAGCTTTACAGACTAATAAAAGAAACTGGAATTAATAAGTCAAGTGTAAGTGAGATTATTTCGGAAAAAGACGATACTCTCATCTGCTCCCAGTCCAGACGTTTAGAACGATGGGCGGAACATTTCAGAGAACAGTTCAGCTGGCCTTCAGCTACTCTACAACTACCCTCCATTCCCAGACAGTGTGAATGGAACATTGAAGTAGGTCCCCCAACTCTTGCTGAAGTTCAAAAGGCTATAGTTAATCTGAAACGAGGAAGGGCAGCTGGTCCAGATGGACTGGCTCCAGAGGTCTTTAAGGATGGTGGTCCAATTTTAGCGATTAGGTTGACTAATATTTTAGCTAAGATCTGGGAATTAGACGTTATCCCATCTGACTGGTCACAATCACTTATCGTCCCAATATATAAGAAAGGGTCAAAATCATCCTGTGACAACCACAGAGGGATTAGTTTAACTAACATAGTATCTAAAATACTAGCCTCGATAATTATCAGACGCCTAACTAAGACTCGTGAACTGCAAACACGAGAGAACCAAGCTGGCTTCAGACCTGGTCGTGGCTGCATCGACCACATATTCACCATTCGTCAGGTTCTAGAACACAGGCATACTTATCGGCGTCCGACAATGGTGGTCTTTCTTGACTTAAAAGCAGCATTTGACTCGGTAGACCGCGAGATTCTGTGGCAGTGTCTGTCATTGAAAGGCGTACCCCAGAAGTACATAAACCTTGTGAAGGCTCTTTACTCGAACACTACTAGTCGAGTCAGAGCTTATGGCGAACTGTCATCTACTTTTGCAACCTCAAGTGGTGTCCGTCAAGGCTGTCCACTTTCTCCATTTTTGTTTAACTTCATCATAGACCTATTGATGGAAATAACATTCTCGTCGACTGAATTCTCGGGTATTGATCTCCTTCCAGGAGGTCCACTTATCGACTTAGAATACGCAGATGACATAGTCCTGTTTGGTGAAGACGCTGACAAAATGCAGAGTCTTTTGGTAGCACTAAGCAACAATGCCAGAATGTTTGGAATGCGCTTCTCTCCCTCTAAATGCAAGTTGTTGCTTCAGGACTGGTCTGCGTCAACACCTGAACTAAGGATAGGGAGTGAAGTAGTCGAACGCGTTGACAACTTCACTTATCTTGGAAGTCTGATCAGCCCTAATGGGTTGGTGTCTGACGAAATCTCAGCACGGATTCGAAAAGCTCGTTTGGCTTTTGCCAACTTACGTCACCTATGGCGAAGGCGAGATATCCGTCTATCAATAAAAGGACGAGTATACTGCGCGGCAGTCCGTTCTGTTTTAATTTACGGCAGCGAAACATGGCCTTAAGAGTAGAAGACACCCGTAAGCTACTAGTATTTGACCACAGATGCCTTAGAAATATTGCTGGCGTCTGCTGGGATCACCGGGTAAGTAATAGTGAGGTTAGACGCAGGGTATTAGGGAATGATGGTAAATCAGTTGATGAGGTTATGAATCTTCATCGACTGAGATGGTTGGGCCACGTGTTACGTATGCCTGAACACCGATTACCACGACGTGCAATGCTAACCGGTGTTGGAGATGGTTGGAAGAAAGTTAGGGGCGGCCAAACCAAAACGTGGCATCAGTGCTTGAAGTCACTAACTTCTAGTCTGAGCCATGTTGGTAGATGCAGACTACTTGGTTGGGGTCCGCGTGACTTTCGTAACCAATGGTTGGAGACTCTTGGTGACATGGCTCAGAATCGATCACAATGGCGTCGGTGTATACACTCTCTGTCTTCCCTTAAACTAAGAGATTAAAATTGCTTCATGTCTTTCTTTCTACGAACTAATTCTTTCTTCCTGTACTATATCCTTATTGCAATCTTTCTTTTATATATTACCACCTCTGAATTAACTACTTTTATGAATCCGGTGTCCATCTTGCTGTGTTATGAGGTATGGCAACCTGGACCGATGCATATATGTTTCTGGTTCTACGTTGTAGCTGACTGACTGACTGACTGTTGTATGCTTATGATAATCACACCTGTTACTCCTCATGGAGGAGCATAGCTACCCACAAGTCTGTTTGCTGCTTTTTTAGTGAGTTATTTTTCTACAGGATGTTGTCGCTAACTCCATACCCGACCGTCCTCCTCTACGCGGGCTTTGGACCGGCAGTAACTTTAGAAGGGCTACAGGCGGAGTTATGATAATCAAATGTGCTTATAATATCTCAATGAATAGAAAATTGAATTTCTAATGTTTCATGACTGCGTAACGCTAGAAGTTCAGTTGTATGTTTTTATCATAAACAATCTATTTAGTGCATAGTTTATTTGAAATTATCAAACCTACTCTTGGTAGTGATATCTACAGATGTATATGTCATAGTCTTGATTTGTCATGATTCATATATCAAGTTATGAAATAAATCATTCATATTTCAAACAAACTCAACCAGATACTAATGATATTTCATTTTCTTATAATTACTCGAAAAAAAACACCTTTAGGTTTATACATTTATGGAGTCTGGTGATGTTCTGCAGATCAAGTGGAGTCCTTCAAGGTAAAAAAAATTAATCGTACATATAACTTTTTGAAAATGTTAAATGATTTATTTGTATTTATTTATTTATTTTAACACATAGATATTGGTACAAGGAGGCACCAAATACATATGCGCCACACATATCTCATTTGATATGTGTGAGAGCTGTGATACTGCCCGGGTGCCCAAACCGAAGCAGGTGGTTTTCTTAGGGGACCACACCCCAAGCCTTCGACCTACAGGTCTGATCCACAATGCAATGGAGCAACGTTAGGAGATGCGGTCCCATGGAAGCCGGTGACCAACGATTGGTTCATACGCCATTTGTTCCTTCAGGATACTGGAGCATATGTGCACCATTGGTTTGGAATCCGGTTAAAGCGCCGGACATTCGCTTTTCGTCCCCTCAATTTCGTAAACAACACCCACGCTATGAGAAGACAGTGAGTAGAACTTCCCTGGCAGAGGCTATATACGCGTGGCCATGTGAGAGCATTTGGAGAGGGAGAGTGGACTCTCCCCACTTTCGGCCGTACCAGGGCATTGGGGGGCAATTTATTTGTATATAACAATGTGAACATGTAAAGAAATGCATAAAGTACTATACTAAAAAAACTCAAACAGTATAAAACTTTACATAATGTTACATTGATTATTGTCATACTTCTGATTCAATCAATCAATCACTGTTACCATGAGATGACAATACGAGTGTATATTAGTTAAAGTTTATAACACTTTACATGATTACAGTCAGATGAAATCACCTAGAATGATGGAAAGTATGAATCGGGAAAATAATAGCGAAAGCAATGAAAATTTAAACATGCAAAGAATTTAGTCGTTATCAAATGATTGAAAGTTAGGGATAATATTTGATTCAAGATTTCATAGAGGCATATAGAGAATAAATGTATCTTCAGAGCTTCTTAGCTTTTAATTAGACACGTATGCTTTTGATAAAAGATAAGACAATACTGATTGAGTAGGTTTTTAATGTTCATTATTAAGCTCAAGTGTTAACAGGATTTTCAAGTCATTTCAGTGCAATTAATGTACACTTTGTAAGGTGCTTTATAAAACCAGTTAACAACACTGTCTATTAAGTTAATCAAAGAGCTTAATAAATCTATCCATTTAATTCATTTAAACACATAAAAATTGGTATAAGGAGGCAGCAAATATATATGCGCCACACAAATCAAATGATTTGTGTCGACTGGAATATGGCACAGGCGCCCAAACTGAAGTAGTTAATTTTATAGAGGACCATACCCGAACCCTTTGACTTAAGGGTCTAATTCACAAGGCAGTGGAGCAATGTGAGGAGATACAGTTTCATGGCAGCCGATGACCAACAATGGGTCCATACGCTTTTTGTCCCTTCAGGATCCCGGAGCCCACATGCACCCTTAGTTCGAAATCAGGGTTTTCCAACTCCCCTAAGTGGATCCTCCGTATCAACCAACCCGGTTAAGGCTGCGGACATTTGCATTTCGCTCTCTGAACTCCGTAAACGACACTCCAGCTTCGAAAAGTCAATGAGTAGGACTTCTCTGACAGTGACTGTATACGCGTCGCCATGTGAGAGCATTTGGAGAGGGAGAGCGAACTCTCCCCACCCTCTGTCATACCAGGAGATTTGGGGGCGTTCTTCGATTTGTGATTGATATTATTATTGGTAAGTCCTATAAGCTCGAAGGCAGTATATTCTAAGTTACTTTCAACTACATCATATGCGTACACTCGGTTTCCTTTTTTACATTCTAGAGAAGCTTGGCTAGGAGTTCTGGTAACAGATTCTTGTACAGTTAAATTGTACGACACATACCCTATGTTTTGTCAGTCTATAGAAGAACCTGAACAGATTCCGCTAGAAAGATTACTATTTCGTAAGTATCTTCTTTTCTTCCTTAGATTTCTACGGAATATTGAATATTATCATCCTCCACTCACATATAAATAGTTTATGTATTTAATTCTTTTATATTGTTTGATTGGATCTTCCTATTTATGTTTAGGATTACAATTGATCAGTGTCTTATTGGCATATGTGCATCCTGTACGGATTGCCTCGATATTGCCTCAAGTCACAAGCATTACAAGGAAAGGAGGTTGGTGGCTAGCAAAAGCTAGTGACTATCAGGGCTCAGTAGCTAAGTGGATAACTCGAGGGCGTTTGAAGCGAACGGTACTGGGTTCGAGTTCCGGAGTGAACATCAACCCTGGGACGCAAGTATATGCAGCTGAAGAGTCCCAAATAAGACGAGACGTGCGTCCCGTATTCCACTACTAGCCACCATCTTAGTTCATGTATTTGTTTTATTTCATCAAACTCAAAGTGATTCAGCACTGGTAAAATATTCATTTTAGTACTTTGATATCTACAATTCATGTGTTTACATCGTTTTTTTCTGACCATGAATACAAATGAATGATATGCTTCTATTAAGAGGTTATTTTGATGTTCTTCAAATATATGTGTTTCACAATGAAAAAACAGAAAGCCGTATAAACGTTATATGGTGATAGGTCAAAGGACGAGTAAAACAAACCATACAAATGCACATTGTTGATTAGGATTATTCATTGATCAAATTCAGATATTTTCAACCAACAGAGAGGTGTTTCTCATCATTGATAGGTTATGGTTTTATTATATAGCCACTGGTTCTATTACTTACTAGTAATTATTTAAGCGAATCAGTCAGTAGTTTCTCTGCTCTCATATTCATGTCCTTAACGTTGCTGAGTTTTTGAAATTTAATCGAATCATTCAAAATTGACTACATTTTATCGATGTAATCTGTTTTGTTCATTAGAACTAGTTCTCATCCTTTGTCCGGCTTGCTTATGATCAGTGTGTTGTCTTCTCTAAGCTTATGTAAAGCATCTCAGTTTTGTTTGGTAAGCGGAAATTTCATGGTATATTCATCATTCTTGTATTGTTGGCAACTGTCAACCGACGTGGTTTTAAACCTAGTAAGTTCCTCGACTGACTTCAAGGTAAAGTTTGTTGTTTGTGAAAATAAATTTTCAAACTTCACGTCCACATTTAGTTGATGCCCGTGGTAACAGAATTTAGTGTCATTCAATAAAGCCTCCAATTGCACCATATCCGATCTAACACTGAGGAAAGTTTGGACATACCGTTTTGGGTTATTAGGGAACTTCCTTTCTGGTTTTTGATGTTCAAACGATTTCACTAATCCTATCTCTAATGTCTGGAATCTACTTTGGCTAATATGTCGACATTGTCTATAAATTGTGATTTTGTTTCCTATGGTAATTTATCGACAGTAGATTTTCTCCATAAAAGATTTCTTTCCTAATAGACAATGCACAGTTTTTTAGGCCTTTTTTAAAAATTCATATTCATCCTTTAGCGTCCAGTCGATCAAATGTTAACCTGGTGGCATTCAGTTGGCATCCATCAAATGTAAACTGTCTACTAACTTTGAATCGTGATGGTTGTTTAAATGTAGCTCAACTTGTTGAACGTCCAGCCATTGTAAGTATTTTGTCGTGTAAACAGCTATCATTCAGTTATTTTCATACATTTTTTATTGTGCCTTAAATCTAAAGTCTATAGCATTATTTCATTGCTTTGTATAAACAACATTTGTTTTACCTTAGCGATTTTCTTATATTCATCATATCTTCCCCAGTAATTTGGCTTAACAATCAAAGCTTAACTGATTAGAAAGTAAGTATGACCTATAAATTGATTTTTTCCAATCACTTATCATAATTGTACAAAATACTTTGTATGTAATCATATTATTAGAGAAAAATCTATTCTTTTGACTAGTGGGATTATTATTATATTGGAGAGTCATCCCGCCAAAGAACATATTAGGTACACAAAGAAACCTCCTAACAATCCCGTAGAGTTGAACCAACTTCAAATTAAATCGGCAATAGCAGTTCATGCCATTTTCAACAACCACCAAATCGATTTTAAAAATATCAAAATATTGCAAAAAGGCTTTTCCAACTACAAAGAAAGGAGGGTAGCTGAGGCGTTCCATATAATGCTTAATCCTACTTCTCTCAATAGAAAGGAAGGTCTTACCATACATCCTACTTGGACCATCTATCCTAACCATTCAGTCTGATCGTATTTACAATTTCACACTATCATATTACAAATTTAAACTCTATCCTTTTTTACCATATAGGTCACACAGTTTTCTTTCCTAAACAATGCACACATACATACATACACAAATTTACATACTTATCACTTATGAATCACCTTGACAGAAATGACATGACATCAACTTCTTCAGACCTGTTTTTTGATTGATCAAATATTATTCTTGCATTGTTCCGTTGTACTATTTAAACTTGGATTAATTTAATTTGGTTATTTATTCTCTGAAGAAGTGACTTACACTAAGCCACGAAACGTCAGAAAAATCCAATTTTCTACTCATTGGGATATTACAAATATATTATTTTTATTTATAACAATCAACCCAATGCTCAATTTATTCGAAATTATCAAATCAAACCTTGGTAATGACACCTATTATTATCACCATTACTATTGTGATTATTATTATTATTATTATTGCAACCTATTCAGGGCCGTCCTTCAACAAATCGGTTCTGTGTACAGCTATCATTTATCTACACATCAATCAATCAAACTGTGTCAACATTCTACTTATTGGTTTTAACAATGGATAATTCGTTTAGTAAAATCACATTAACATTGTGATTTATAATAGTTTAGATCTGTACCATCATTAAAATACTTATTTTGACTTGTTTATTTTTATTTAGTGAATTTCTAATTCTCAGAAGGGGTTTGTGAAGATTTTGGTCTAGTTGGTTAAGCGCCTGGCGCGAGACTGATAGGTCCTGGGTTCGAATCTCGCGGGGTGCGGGATCGTGGATGCTCACTGCTGAGGAGTCTCATACTAGAACGAAACGGCCGTCCAGGGTTTCCAGGTTTTCCATGATGGTCTAGCTTCAATTAACTCATGATTTCAATCAGTGAAATTTCTATTTCATTGTGTACTGATACTAATCATGATACCACGTTTCTATTTCGAGTTCAGATTGATTTTGTATTTCCCTGTTTTAATTAAACATTGGATTTCGAAATAGTTTTTTTTTTCATTTTGCCCATTTCACTATGAGTATTGTTTAGTAAATCATTGTTTCATATGCTATACATCGTAATTATTTTCTTTTTGTTTATATTGTGTTTGGTATTTTTTGTTGTTGTTGCAATAATAGGGATGGTCAGCTAATCAAACGTTAGTATGGTCATATACTCGTGATTGGACTGCATTCAATTTAACAGGAATTGTTAGCAGTAATCTACAAACACTAATGGAATTTTTACATGCAGTTAATGAAAACAAACAATCAGAGAATTCTATTAATAATAGTAATACTACATATAGTCTCTCAAATGCACAATATCTTGCAAATTGTCAGAATATTAAAACAAAGATTATCATAACGATAATATTAATGGTAATAAGTATTGCCATGAAAAACAAACAGCACTTCTTGTTCACTTGAAGCGTTGCATGGAGTTGGATATTGCAGTCGTTATGCGAAAACGTGCTGAACTAGGTTATGGACTCGATGTGAGTTTTGTTAATTTTTTTCACCATTGTATATCTTTAAATAATAACGTTTTCTTTTCTGTACTTATTGAACTTATTGTTTTGAGATTCGTGAACTTAAATGCTTGGTACTGGTAGAATTTATGAGAGGATTGAAGGACAAGAAGTGTGGATTAATAGTGCAAATACAAAAAATATTAGGTAATAAATATGGAATTTCGTTGTGAACCAGGTAATCTCTAGTGTTGCTTGTGGTATAATGGGGATTTTCACTCTTCGCTTCTCCACACTGTGGAAGGATACTTCTCCATAAAGTACCTAAAAAGGATACTGGGTTATAATTGTTGTGTATCCATTTCAAGAGTGTAATTATGGAGCCTAATGAGCAACTGCTTTTGGCCGGCCATACACGGACTTCAGTTCAGTCTTTCTTAAATATGTTAGCTCCGTAATTTAGAGGCCTGGCAGCGTCTGACGGGTGAAGTGTACTATTTTCAGGGCAAACTTTCTCTAAATGCTCCTTCAGTTGTAAGAAGGCAGCATCGCCGAAGATGCTAGTTGTCTGATGGTAAAGCGTACTATCGTCATATTCAATGCAGTAGGCAGTACGACTGTCCTCGAACTATAAGTTCGCCGCTTTTGGCCTTACCGCTCTTTAACCAACTTGGTTGGCATGGTAGCACACAAAGGAACTAGTGTTCTGGCCGTTATAAATGGATGGATTGTCATGATATACGTACCTTGAATCCATTTTAGTGTAGCACCTACGGTCAAGATGTTTAACGTTGAACTTCATACACAGACATCATTTAAAAATAACTGACATTCCAATATTCACTATTCAGTTATTTTGTTATAATTGAAGATTATTCAGCACTGTCAACCTCCAACTTTGTATCTCATCAATTCAGGAACTTTTTGGACTTGTGAGTATCACGTTTATTTTAAATCAACAAAGGTTAATATAAGCGTTGAACATTTTTCAAACTCAAACGTAACTAGATTGGTGATAAATAGCTGAACGTTGTTTTAGGTGATAAGATGCCGAGTTTCTGCTAATGTGATATTCATTATGCATAAACTTTGTTATTATCCACATCGTTGATTGGATGACACAAAAAGAAGAACATGTTAATCCAGAGTATCCGGCATACTTTCATTTCACCTCTTACTTAATCTTAACTTTATGAGCTGATACTATCATAGTCAACAGTGAGATGAACAGTAAAGTAGTGACCTTACAGAATCGTAATCGGACTAAAGTTGAAATATATTTCTTACTAGATTTTAGCTTATTACCGCAGCTACATTAGATAGAGTAAAAGTATTTTCAATATCTTAACTCTGTGCAATAATAATAAGTTTTCTTACCCATCCTTTTCTACAGATTACGGGTGCCACTTATGTTGAGATTGTCAAAGACGATGTACAACTTCGAACAATGTGGACATGGATAAAATGTAAGTTTAGTTTAGTTTATTATCGAATGTCAACGAACTTAAATGCGACCCTTAAAACGACATTAAGAAATTCTCAATTCTACTCAGCCAGTCAGAAGCAGTAATTATGAATGAATGATTTTATGAAAGAATTTATAAAGTACAGTTTGCTTATACCTGATTAATGAACTTTTCTGAGTTGTTTACGGTCTCTTAACCGTTAAGGTTTCTGGGGTTCGAATAAGGATTTATGTTTAGTCAAGTTATTGTTAACCTGTACCTCCCAACCTTAACTTTTAATAATAAATACCATATTTATCAATAAAATTAACCATCCTATGGTCTGAGGTTATTGACTACTTTTTCAGTGTTCAATAAGTGGTTTATATCTAGAACTTTCGATCATGTTATTATCTATTTTGTGAATGAGTTGTGTATATTGAGTTTTTATTTATCTGAAAAGATTTCATTTCAAGTATCTGGAAATATCCATAGCTGTCTATTATGAATAAATCAATGTGGTACAACTTAATGTATTGGATGATAAGATATAAATCGAAAGTTTAGGGTTAAAGTGAATTCTCAAATGAAAATCACACTGTAATATTCAACAATTTCACTAAACAAACGGAAAAATGATCGAAAGTACTTGATACAACCCAATCTTATTAAACATTAAAAACGTTGTACATAACTTTATGCATACATGATCATCATCGTGTTTCAATATTATATGTCATGACCTTGGCAAGTGTCTTACTCTTTGTTGAATGATTTATCAGTTTAGTTTAGTTAAATCACAGGTTTTTTCTCAATACTGTATTTTAGCTCAAAATATCAAATCACAATGTAACCTGCTTTTACAGTGCTAATTAATAATCTACTGTATTTAATTCGAATTAAAAAGTTCTATCCAATTTAGAAATAAGTGGATAGTGTTAGTAAATTCAATTCATTTTTAAAAGTTTTGATGTATATGCATCGTAAGCAGATTTCCTGTATATTATTATTGAGTTTCAAGCATTTTAAAGCAAGTTTTTAAGTATCTAGTAGTGGAACTGAGGACTTACTCTTCATCTTATTTAGAACTCTTCAGCTGGATTTACCTGCATTCCAGTGTCAATGATTACACGGGGATAAAAAAAGACTAATCGATCGCAGTCCTTAACCTCAATAATAGGGAAGCATAGACCCGTACAAATGAATTGAAATCCATCCCGGTTGTACAAGCCAGTGGTTAAGTGTATAATACTTTGAGGGAATACTTTGGAAATAAACACGACTTCTGGATCCCGTTATTAATCACTGTTAAACTTCGCATAAGAATCAGTAAATTTAGTCTAAAAAATCATAGTATATATATCGCTCTAAACCTACTTATTTCTGTATATGATTTGGGAATGAGATACCAGACGAAATGTTATAACTTGTGACCGCCGAATAATGTGCAATGAATTATCGATCGGATCAAAGACACGTAAAACACGTGCGAGCAGCCTAGGGTCCTGATTGCCCGTGCTTTCCGCCTAGCCCAGCCAGTTAAGTTTAAAACACAAGTCTCAGCCTCTGCAATATGAATCATGTAATTCAAACATACTCTGTTTATATACCAATCAAACAGATCACAACGTATCAATAAAATATGAAACAACATTTGTACAAGAATTAGCCAGATGTGGCAGTGAATGAAGGAGGTAGTAATTAATATACTGGGTATAACTCAAGAATGGTAAAAAGTATAATAATTGTTTATGAGTCAAAATAAAGCTTATAATAAGAGGAATATGAATATGCATAGTTTAGTTACTTAATAATTATACAATAGAAATGTACGTTTAGTATTGGTCCATCAATAGATCCCAAAGTTACCGTTCATTATGTTTCTCGGGTCCTAACACGAAAATAATCTGAGATTTGACATAGTTATAAATATCTTTTCAGCCGATATACTTTTTATCATGAACTGATTCAATCATAAAATATCACAGCGGGTCGGAGGAAATCAAGTTTCCAGGTTACTCACTGTCTATTCATTTAAGATCCGACTGTTGATTCTAATTCTTTCTCAGATGGAACTACTACATATTAACGGCCTTAAAAAAAACAGAAACGACTATAATGAGTTAAAGTGATATTTTCAAATACAATTCGGATAAGCTGCTACTGGAAATCATGTTTTACACTGAATTTGGTATCTTGACTAATTCAAATGATAATATACTTGTTGATCACTTATAGAGCTTCGGACTATCAAGTACTAGCATCTTATTTAACCGTTGTTACCGAATGACATCTATCATAGGTATGTAGTTTATGGAAGAGGTTGTTTACTGTTCGCTTCATGTTGGGTAAAAAAAGTCTTCTGGAAGTGCCACTTTTTGGTAAAATCAAAGCTAAGAATACAACAGACCGTGGTTTTAATGATTGAACGGATTATATGAACACAAATCACCACTGCTACAGTCACTCACGCAATATGAATCCTGATTTTTATTGTTAAAATATTAGGATGAGGCCCTAACACTTTTAAACCTGTATATTCTCTGTGATTTTATCTTTCTTGTGGTACAAGGCTCATTTACAACAGATGCAACCTAAGTAGCCAATCCCAAAGTCACTCTTAGAATTATTCTGAGCCGTATGGTTTAATTCTGTCTAATCTGAGGCTCAGTAGTTGTCTAAGAACTAACTTTAACCATTATTACTTTTGGCATCCTCAAATACCAATTTATCAACCAAGATTTCGACAAATATCTAAGAGGAATGAACACTCATATTAACACATATATTTGATTGTTAGTCTGGTCAGATCTATACGATATTGAAATGTTTTTTTGCATCGTTTGTCGTTCAATATGTTTCTCTCAGAGATTTTTCTACTTTCTGTTTATCTTTTTTCTAGACATTAACGATTACATGGAAGATCCATTGATTCGACGGCATTGTAAGTTATTTCCTTCAGTTCGTCATATATTTCATGTCTAGTTGAAGTTGCGAATCAAATTTATGGATTAACTTGTTAATTCTAGTTAGATATTGTCCGTTATTTTTCTTACAATGCTAAAACGATGTGATTCATCACGTCCAAATTAAAGCTGATTTAAATCAGTGGAATGATGACTGTTTAGTTAAAATATTCGGCTTTTAGCTACTTAGTAACAAGTCCGGACGTCACTCCACTTACTTTGATTTAGGGGACCGAATAAACTTCATACTTAATGTGTAATCCAAAGTCATGTACATGAATCTGCACCTAGTAAATAAGATAATAACAGGAACAACACAAACTATTCAATACATTAGTAATGTTTCGTCTCTTTGTGATAATTGCCAGTTGTACACCATCTGATTTATAAGTTAGTTAACTGTAGAGTATCAGTTCACTACTAAATGTAACGTATTATTACTGTTTAAAATAACGGTTTCCATAAAATTTCTGGCTTTTCCTGTCGGCTTTTTTATTCCAGTGGATGTGGATTCATCACAGTCAAACTATACATCAAATCAGAGAAATAGTAGTGATAACATTCCTTCGAAACGTCGTGTACCTTTCAGAGGTTCAGGTGTGATTTCACTTTTATGCGACAATTTGTCATCATCTGGTACTAAATTAACAAGTGAAGTTTTAATGCATGTTGAATGGCAAGGAATAGATGTGAAATTACCATTTTCGCGATATCGGAGTCCCGAACGGTATTATGGATAAAAATACACATATATTTTTGTGCTTTTCTTTTTAAAAATAGTCTCTTAATGCTTCTAGTAAATTAAGTTGAATCCAATTTTTTGATTTATGAAAACATTTTCCTTATGATTTTTATGTTTATTAGCATGAAATTTTTATTGGGATTATCGAATATCATTGATAAAAGCAAAAAACATTAGGTAAATATTTCGTCCTAGTATAAGATTCCTCGTAGTTGAATATACACGATCCTGTTGCAAGTCAAGCCCGCAGATCTCATTGTGAGCGCTTAACTTTTAGATTACTTAGCAAGCATCCAATGGTTTACATGTCTAATTTTAATCCATTCGTGATGTTGTATGATCATCTTTGATTGTCTTCAGTAGGTTACTGCCTCATTTTCGACACGGTTGAACTGTACAAGTTGCAGCCTCCCATTACTAGTTCGGGAATTTCCTCTCGAAACTAGTCACTAATGATCGGTTACTCACTGAGAACAATGGAAAATAGTTGTGCAGCATCGCGAATTGATTGAAGCTAGATTTGTTAATCGTTGGATCTCAACACAGTGGTCTAAAGGTCAAGTGTCCGCCGTGAAACCCAAAAGATTCTGGGTTCGGTCGCTGTTGGTGTCGTAGACCCTCACCACTGAGAAGTCATATATTGTCCTTTTTGAATGATTTACTTTATGTCAAGTTTCTACTGTCATCCACACTATTCGAGTGACATTCTTTCGATTTTTAACTTGTTTATTTGTCATTATATTTTATTTGGATTTTGATAGCTTAGGGCCAATGAATATCTATGTTAGTTTCTACATTGTTAATGACTAAATGATTTTGTAGCAGTGTTTCGTGATGTTGGTTATATTCAGAAACTCAGAAGTAATAGTCAAACCAAACAGTTATTAGTTGACAACTACAAAAGCATACAACTTACTTCAAAATTGTACTGAATCATATGATAAAAATTCATGACATCGTAGACGAGGGACATTAACAGAAATGGAACGGTTCATTCATAGCTCAGTAAAACACAATTAAAAGAGTCAAGTTAACGAAACGCATTCTTTAAGATTCAGGGGAAAAAATTAAATTGGATATAGCTGCATCGTTGGGATTGGCTATAGGATATACCATTAGAAGTGTTTAATCAATTATTCTTATCGACTCAATAAACTTGATACCACTCACTTAGTCTTACTTTCTGTATAAATTAAGCACGGATTTGTTTACCCTGCTTTGAACCATTATTATTTGTATACCTTAGTAATATTACCAATTTAAGTGGTAGTGGGTTTTATAACCAGCCAACTTTTTAAACTGATTGGAAAGACATGTTAAGAAGTCAAATCTTCGGAAAACCTATCTCTCAAAGGAGAGGAAACAAAACCTACCTTCAAATAAGGTAACTGAGACAATGAGAGGTACAATTCCTCCATCCCCATACTTACTCTTTATTTTCTCACGAACAGTCTGGATAAGAAATGAAAATCGTGACTCAAATGTTCAGTATGGCTGAAGAGGTTATAGTTTAAAGTCAGTGAAATAAGTTGTTCCCAGAGATCCTTAAAGACAGTGGACAAGTTTTAATAACTAGACTGATTGAGGTCTGGTTGGTAGATGTAATCTCGTAAAACTGGTCACTCACTAATTGTGTCAGTTTATAAAAAAGAACAAACTCTCGTGAAAAATACATAAAAATTAGCCTGACTAGTAATGTTTAAAATACCACTACCCATAGTCACCTGATGAGTGGTTAGAACTCAGAATAGCCAAACTCACGAAAGTCTGACTGATTTCAGACGTGGACATTGATATGTAGATCAAATACGTACTCTTCATCAGATTTTGAAACATCAATTTACTTACAACTTGAACCGATTCACATTTGTTTCAGGTCGCATGTTAATGCTGACAGCCTAGATTCAAGTGTATAACCCACAGGTTGAAGTTGCATGTCTAAACTGACAAAAATATCTCATTTCATGATTAGCGCAGATTTGTGTCACGTACACAGAACTTTCTTCACTGAATTTATTTATCTGAGATTCAATTGGGTTATGTACTATGTCCTTTGCGTTTTTATCATTTTAATGTAAAAGTTGTTTTTAATAAACACCATTCTTTTTGTCTCTTACTTCTCTCTTTTTCAATTTACGTATTCTCGAAATCGCGATTCGATTTTCTTTTTTATAGATCACGTGTTTTACGTTTTTGTATGTGGCCACTTGATGATACAGACGTTGTTCAGCGTCCTGTATTCGAAAGGTTAGTCTCTCATATTGTTCTATATTTCCGTGTTGGAGTTTATTTTGTTTTTCGCTATGATATTCACATTCTTTTTTCTTCAGTTTATGCTCTGAAGGACAATATGAACGAGCAGCTGCAATGGCTTTAATTAATTTGAAATTTGATTGGGCGTTAAGTTTTCTAAATCGAGCTTCATCAGGTAAATTTCATCCTTTTATTTTTGGTTATAACATATAAACTATTTTGATAGTGTAAACATCATAAACCTTCATGATTGTTAGTACTCTGTAGGTATTTCAATAGCTCATAGTTAGGTTTATTTTGGACAATAAACTGCCATAGAGAATCACTGTTTATTTGTTTGTTTTCATTTGTCATACGAAATACATTTCGCTTGATTGACAGTTTTACATTCTACAACTTCAACGCATTAACTTTCTGCTTAAATTAAAAAATGGGATCAAAATAGGTACTGTTTATGTTCGTGTGTGTGTATGTACGAAAGATATTTACAAATTCACTGCAGTAACATTTTATACCACTATGAAGATTTTAATGAACCTGAATTTCGATAGATGCCTTTTTGATAGAATCTAAAATGATAATAAGACAACATAGTACATTGAGTAATAATAATAAAAACTACCTTTTCTTCAATAATAACAAACATATCTCTCATGTTTCATTGAAATCATGAACCGATCGAGATTAGATAACCATTGAAAACCTGGAAGCACTGGATGACCGTTCCGTCCTAGTATGAGACTTCTAAAGATTGTGAATACACGATCCCACATCCAAGAATCAAACTCAGAACCTTAGGTCTCGCTCGCGAACGCTCAACCTCTTAACTACATTTCTCATATAATGGATCTTCTAATTAAAGTACACTTCCAAAATAAGATTTACAATAACATGTTTCTGTCAAAAATATTTCAGATTATCTAGTTTTTTGTCAATAATTGTTAGTTCTTTAGAGGAAGGATAATAGCAACAACATTTTTCCAATTCACATTTCCTCTATGACTTTCGCTATTACTTGATTGGTTGTTTAATCATATTAATTATTGTTAATTTGTTGTGGACCAGTCTTACTGTCTATCGAGTTCGTATTAGAGGAATCGTAATCTTTCGTCATTGGAAATAACTGCAGTTGGTCTTAAAACTTAACAACGTCACTGTTTGAATTTTGGTATTCAGCGAAATACAAACAACTAAATTCAAATTTGTTTAGTTATTGACTGAATACATGGAGTGATATTTGTCTGTTTAGCAAGCCGCAAAATGGCTTTTTTAGAAACGCTCCTCAATCGTGAGAGGAGGTTTTGCTCGAAAGTACTTGTGAAGGTATGGACCGTAGTTAAAAGTTGGCTGAGAGCGATACTGGTTATTCACAGATTAACTAGTGTAGAAAATGAGATTTATGAGAACGGTATGGTTCACAGTCAACAGGGTACTTGTTTCTCTATAATGTGGATTCAAGAGTATGGATAGTGTTGGGATGATTGATTTTCCGCTAATGGCTGCACTAAAGTTAGCATATCAGTCGCCAATATGATTTCTTTATATAAAAGATAGCTCCTTGAGAAAATCGTAAGTTTTATCTTGCTGTCTAGCTGGACTTAGTTATCTTTCATATCTGCGGAATGTGGTGACTATCACATTAGTCTTACATGTATACAAATAACTTTTAAAGAAAGTCTAAATATACTTGGGCCATAGTTAGTAAAGGTTTAAGTTATCTCATTGATCTTCAAGATTGAGTTTTGATCAGTTTCATTGGCTATCTGAATTCACTAGCTCAGTGGATAACGCGTTGGGCTTTTAAAGCAAAAGAGACTAGGTTCAACTCTCAATGTATATATTAACACTGTATTGTGTTGGTGTATTCAATCGATTAGTCCGAAATGGGATTCATCTACTATAATTAGAATTGGAACAGATTTTCGACTATAATTTGACATATCTCTCTCTTTATGATGATAGTCTGTTTACTCTAGTCCTTGTTTTACATTGCTCATACAATAATATGTGCTAATTTCTTTTCTTTGTCGGTCAATCAATAATAAAGATGCCGATATCGATCTAGTCGCATTGGCTTTAGCTGGTTACACAGATACAAGAAATGAATTATGGCGAACAACATGTGCCAACTTAATAAAACACTTGCAAAACCCTTACTTACGTGTTATGTTTGTATTCTTAAGTCGACAAGGTGGTGATTTTCAATCAATATTGGTATGTTTTCCTTTTGTAGTGTGTGCTACCATTCTTTGTTTTTACCATTTTTTTGTAGTCTGTAGTCCTAGTGTCCGATCTGTGTTTTTAGAGGGACATCTGTAACACATTGTTGTACACCTTTAATTTCGTCTTTATGAAATTCTGTCATTCCAGAGTAAGAGATCAGGTAATAGACAGTTACGGCCTCTAGATATAGTTGCATTTCATGTGTACAATACAAAATCGTAGGTATTCTACCGTATTATGCTGACTATCTTATAATTTATGTATAAAGAAAGATAAGAAACATTACTTACTATTATTACTGCCATTATTATTCCATATTTTGAACTCTCGTTTATATGAATACGATAATACTTGTCGGACATTCTAATTATATTACTAGAACTATTCTGTTTTGATATATTTTCTGTTTGAACTCTTGCTACTGACTGGCTGGCCGCTTTCTATATTCCCGGACTACTCCTGCGCTTGAACCATATTGTATAGAAAAGGCGCAACGTGGGGATCCGGCTTTACTTCATGGTTAAGTTATAGGGTTACAAATGACCTCGATCTTCTATATGCTTGTGGAAATAAACCAAATTTGGTAACTGCTGGGATTTTCTAAGTATTCGGAGAAGTCCATGGTGGTCTAGAAAACACTGGGAACCATTCTACTCAATCGGCGTGTAATAGAAACGTCTTAGAAACAACTAGAAATTGAAGAGTTACATGTCACGTTTCTGATTAGATTTTTATGCATGGTGCCACCATATTTAGTATGTTCCAGAGGCCCAAGGTTGTCTGTAATACTATAAATACCCTCGTTTTTCTCTACATAAATTAACCTTGAAGTAAAGTGTTCTTTTGGTACTTCTCTCTTTTTCTCTTGTGTTCAAGTTGTACAGATTTAGTCTGGGATTATTAGAAGCAGCTAGTAAATCGGATCGAGTGTTGAGTGAAAAGATTTATCAGTAACGAAACAAGTCGTTATCCATCCAAAATGTGACTGCACTCTATCATCCAACTGACGCGTCCCAAAGTGGATGGAACGCGCATCCTGGGTTCCACAGCTAGTCACCGTCCAATTCTGCTTATAACTCTTTTGACTTAATCAAAATATCGAGTCAATCCTCCTAAGTTTGCATATATTCCTAAAGAGACTGGTTAATTACAATTTTAGACATCAATAGGAAGATTCAAACAATCAATACAAATGAAACTTGAGGATCTAATTAGGTATATTACCGAAAGACATGAGTAATTAAGAATATCATGCACTGATTTATGTTTGTGATATTTAACTAATACTGTTAATATGTTTATAACAAAGAATGCAATCGGTAGTTGAATTTTTATTGATAATATTTACGGATGATTGATTATCATGTCTAAGAACCGTCGTGTAAACATTTTCCAATTTAAATGAGCTATCATTCTGTCTGTACCGCGAATTTCTGTCATCAACATTATGCGTGTTGAGTACGAATACAAATTAACTTTTTGGGTTTTTTTTTGTTTCTCTGTAGAATGACGATGCCCTATGTCTTATAGACCGAGTCGCATGTGCCTGTTTATATCTAAACGATGATGATGTAAGTCCAATCTCCATAACGAATATTATTGTTTTCACTGTGTTCACTAAAAGAATATTTCAAATTTCTTCCTGTAAATGTAAAATGTTGCTTCAGGAGTGCTTTGTGTCAACGCCTAAACTAATGATGGAGAATGAAATAACTATGCACATCGATCGCTTCACTTACCTTGAATGTTTCACCAGCCTTGGTTGGTTGATGTTTGGAGAAATCTCTTCACGGATTCAAAAAACTGACTTAATTTTCGTCAGTTCGCATCACCTGTACCGTAGGCGACATGTTCATCTAATTGCTAACCGAGGAGCACGTATATCATACAACAATTTGCTATGTTTTACTGTTTGTCTGTCAAAATACAGAATATTCGAGGGTTATTGGTATTTGGTTTTATATGTCACTGAAGCATTGTTCGAATGTGTTGGGCCAAAGGACTAAGTAGATTAGATAAAAAGGACTAGACAGAGACGGTAAATCGATCGATAAGCCAGTAAATATTCACTGACTAAAGTGATTGAAATATGTATTGCATGTATCCAAACATCGCCTACCTCGATGCACGTTGTCTACTGTTATAGGTGTAAGTTGGAGAAAATCTGTAGGCTGTTGAAGAAACACTTCTAAACAACATGTCTAAGAAGTCGTTGAATTTTGTACTGAGCCGTATAGGCAGAAACAGACTATTTATTTGTGGTTGATGTGATTATCATAACCAATGGTTAGCATCTTCGGGTGATATAGCTCAAATCAATCGCTATGGCTGGATCTATTCACTCTTGGTCGTCCTGTATATTTCGAGATATAGAATTATTTTATGTCATTTATTCTTCGAATTCACAATTCTCGAATTTTATTGTCTCTGTTTAATCCTTTCTACTACGACTGATACTGTTACTACTACTACTTCTATGACATTTGTATTGATAATGTTATGGTATGGTAACTTGAACGAATACATATATATTTTTTATATCTGTTCAATACCTTAATCATTGTTCCATCTCTAGGGTAATGTTGATTAACATAATTTGCAAATTTTTTATCATGCCTTCCCTGTCGATTCATCAAAAGATTTAACCTGCAATCAGGATAGCATTTACTTATTTCCACTGTTGATTAAATAAGTCGTATAAGTAAGAAACCCCTTATGTATACATTTTCCGACTAATCAGTTTATAGTTCTTTATATACATAGAAATTGATTAACACTAGAAAGTACTTGACATACATAACATTGGTCACTAATTAGTGATCAACCAAATGTAAGTACATCTCAATCCTACAGAACGTTAGTCGCCACCTGAATAGCTCAGCAAAAACGTTTCTGACTGTGAAGCTGATTGGAAGTGTATCAAATCTGTCTGGGAGAATCAGTTCATGAAAAATCACAAGTATACCTTTCTGACGAGTGCCAAATGGTACGAAACCTAGATCCATGGTATCTAGTTATCTACTCCCAACCAGACTACTTACGATCTCAGTATAGTACATCCGTTGTCAAGTCAATTAGACTAGTGGCTATGCCGTAACTTGGTCGATAGAGTTTGGTCAACACTAAGAAGGATTTGAAGTATATGACATTGATCGCTACACATTTAAGCCATAGATACGTCTTATGTCTATGGTTTTCTTCAGTGAAAAAGTTAAACATATTTCGACCTGATTGTGAAAAAGCTTTTACACATAAAAATTATCATGCTTTTCACTTTCCTCTCTAATTTATTAATAACACTTTTTTTAATCTTTCGTTTGATGAACATGCACACACCTAGCTTCTTGTCTTCTTACGTTCAACTTGTAATTCTATGGTTCAACGTGGACAGTTAGAGTCGATTCTACTAACTGGTCTCTGTTCAAATGATTTTATTAACCTAATACAAAATTATGTTGATACAACTGGTGATGTTCAATCGGCTGCAATTGTTGGTTTACACGCTTGTCAGTTATCATTAAATGATAACTATTCAATGGTAAACAACGAAAAACGAACTGATATGAACGATAATAATAATGTGAATAATTCACGTCATGTACAAATTGTGTTAAATGGTGTACGGTCATCAACTGTTGATAAGAAATTGTCCATACCTTTAGGAGGAGGAGGATATGCAGGCCGTGGCTATTCGTCTGGAGCGGGTACTAGTGATCAACAACCTATGATTATTAAACTTGGTGGGCTTAAAATAGCTAATTGGGTTCAATGGTAAGTGTCGAGTTATGAGAAACGCTGGGAAAAGTATGAATAACACTGATTGCTACTCACTTAATGCTTTTATGTCATTCTATAATAATAATAATTTAATTTGTAGTGATTTGGATTATCCCAAAATGAACATCAACTCTGGGATGCAAATACATCCAGCTGACGAGTTCTAAACGGTACGAAATGTGTGCTCTGGATTCCAGTGCTAGCTAAATTCCATCTATTCTACATAATATTTACAACAATAATGAATGTTCGTTTACAATGTTACTAGTTGTCTAGAATTTAGACTATTAAAAATGTTTGGATTTCAATTTTCGTGGATTATAAGTGTGAATTAGTCATTTTACAACTTTTCACAAATCTCAGTTTTTTTTAAGTAATAGGAATGCACTTTTAATAGGTATCATTACCAAATGCCCAGGTAAGGCCGAGGTTGGCGAGAGTCAGCTCTCCCCCTCGAAATGCTCTTGCATGGCCACGTGCATACAACCACTGCTAGGGAAGTCCCACTCACTGCCTTCTCGCGGCGGGGGTGTTGTTTACGAAATTGAGAGAACGAAAAGCGAATATTCAGAACTTTAACCGGGTTGGTGGTTATGGTGGATCCGGAAAATCCTGATTTCAAACCAATGGTGCACATAGGCTTCAGGATTCTGATGAACAAATGGTATTTTAACCCATTGTCGATCACCAGCTACTCTGGGACTACATTTTTTGACGTTGCTCCACTTCCTTGTAGATTAGACCTCTAGGTCAAAGGCTCGGGGTGTGGCCTCCTAAGAAAACCACCTGCTTCGGTTGGAGCACACAAATCAAACGACGAAATGTGGCTTCCTTGTGCCAATATTTATGTGTTCAAAGAAATAAGTAAATTCAGTTGTTTTTCCCATATTACCTTTCGTCCTCTTAAAACAAAAATAATTCAGTCATTATCTTACAAATAAGTATATTCATCGTTAAACAGTATGAAATGCACAAATTATTCATGCATAGCTGAGGCTAAATATTTTTAATTCAATTTTGTTATGATACTCAGACGAACAGTTATTATGATTCTAGATTAGTTAAACTGTTTATTTTTACTGTTCTCGCTCTCTCTAAAATTGTGATGCAATTAAAAGCCAAATTAGTGTGTTAACAATAATCAGCGTTGTTGTGACTAGTATTTATCGCCAAATAGTTTTTTCTTTGGTCGATCAAACAAGATCATATAAATAAAATGCGAAATCATTCAATTTATTCTAAATACTTATTCGTTACCATCCTATGATTTTTTATCAAAACTTAAATGAAATCAACCTGTGAAATAAAAGGGACCTACAAATCCAAATAAACCATAGTAGGTAGCTTAATAGTGACTTAATTCAAAATGTTTCTGAAATTCTAGTGAAAAATCATAGAAACAGTTGTTATGTTTCAGTTTTCGCTCCGACACTTAGCGGCGTTGTGAGCGCTCACTGCTGGATAGTTTTATGCTGGTACGAAACAGCTGTACAGTACTACCCCCCCCTCTTCGTTGATAACCCAACTCAAATCAATCAGTGACAGATACAGCCTACAAAGCTTAATTATTAACTAATTGTGTCATACCTTATTTGCATACAGCGATTTTTTGTTAGTCACTCAGTATATTTCTACTTGTCTGATTATTTTTCATGATTTTCTCACCTTAGCTACCGTGACCTATTAGATCAGTGGCAAATGTGGTTCTATCGAGCTGACTTTGATATCACATATAAATCACGTCTTTTATCCGATTATTTATATCCCAGCACTTCTCGAACTCAAATGTCTAGTTCATTGTTGATATCATCAAAAAGTGTTGAAGCGGATATGCCCACTACTAGTACTGTTTCTGGTACTGGTAGTAGTACTACTACCAATAGTATTGTTACTACTGTTTCTACAAACAACACTAATTCTTCATCATATAGTAGTAAAGTTCGAAATTTTGGATTTATCGCTGGTGCTAATCAAGTACGTTTCATAGTTTGTCTGCTTATTTTGAGCTTTTGATAATTGCCTTTGCATTGGTATATATATCACATTTCATCTTATCTAACTGCTTATAAAACGTGCAATATTTTAGTTTCGAAATTGCGAATGAAGTTTAAGTAGATTTTTATAAACATGCACCTAATCAAACATGTTAGTGTAATTTTGTAAAGATTAACAAATTCTAAATAAACCTCAAAAAAAGTGATTGAATATAATGGTTACACCTATTCTTATCACGTTGTTAATGAATTTTTATGGGATTTATTTGTGAAGGTTATTTTATTGATCTATTTTAACACATAGATATTGGTACACGGAGGCACCAAATACATATGCGCCACACATATCTCATTCGATATGTATGAGGGCTGTGATACTGCCCGGGTGCCCAAACCGAAGCAGGTGGTTTTCTTAGAGGACCACACCCCAAGCCTTCGACCTGAAGGTCTGATCCACAATGCAGTGGAGCAATGTAAGGAGATGCAGTCCCATGGTAGCCGATGACCAACAATTGGTTCATACGCCATTTGTTCCTTCAGGATACTGGAGCCCATGTGCACCATTGGTTTGGAATCAGGGTTTTCCAACTCACCTAAGTGGACTCTCCATGTCCACCAACCCGGTTAAAGCGCTGGACATTCGCTTTTCGTCCTCTCATTTTCGTAAACAAGACCCCGCCACGAGAAGGCAGTGAGTAGGACTTCCCTGGCAGAGGCTATATACGCGTGGCCATGTGAGAGCATTTCGAGAGGGAGAGCGAACTCTCCCCACTCTCGGCCATACCAGGGCATTTGGTGGTATTTGTGAAGGTAGCAAAAGACCTTATATCTTGGATTAGCTCATTCTATAATATACAACTGACTAATCATTGAGCGGTACAGTAAACAATGTAATGTTTATTTGATCCTTCTTAACGATGATCATACTCTGTTGGCTATATTTCAGTGTTGCTATCATTATTCTAACTAATTCAACATTTCGCGCACTGTATTTTAATATTAAATTGTTGGGTATAGTCGACAAGATTCCCTCCTCAACCTAGGTTTCTTGATAATTGGTAATGCTCATCAAAGCATATGTTTTCATTTTGTAATTTATAAAGGGCCTAGGGTCAATCATTGGTTCTTTAAGTTATGTTTGAAAGAAATAAGTATTTTATACATTTTCACTAACCTTGTCCCTTACTATATATATATATATATATATATATATATATATATATATATATATCAAATTTGCAAACAGACAATAGGAAGTCCATAGAGATTACATATATTAAGACTAAGCACTAAAGCTGTTATACAAAGAGTGAAAGCTACAGTCCTATCAATAATCAAGCTAGAGATTTGGATATTTTACGTAAGTGAGAAATGCGCATAAGGTAATTAGCAACATCTTTAAGGGCACCGCGTTTACTAGAAAGTACGAGTGAGAAGAGAAATTACCATTATTAGATGTACTAGTAAAAAAACAAACAAATAAAGTGAATTTAGAAAACACAGTTTACAAAAAGACGCACGAATCAAACCTGCAACAGTAACAACTCGGTAATATGTAAATGTAGTTGCGTAGAGACTACTCTAAGGAGTGAAAACTTACTGCTCTGGACTCTCACTACACAAAATACCTGGAATAAAGAAACTCACTTTCTGTTCATCCCCACAAAATTATCATTGTTGTAATCAAAAAGTGTCTAGCGAGTCCACACATTTACACAATTCCAGAATGCAAAGGACAAGTTATTTTATCATATATTTTAGAAATCATCACAAGGATTTTAAAGCCCTTTAGGATCAAAGTCTCTCATAAGGCAACATAATCAATTTATTCCATTTTATGATGACCATAAGATACGGCAGTAAAAGAAGACAACTATTATATGTTTAAAAAATAAATTACGACAAATATATTCGGCAAATTGGGTACTTCCTCGATGTACTCGTACACTAACACAAACAACATAATGTTATATCACTCGTATCACTGTACGCAAATAGCCATGGACATAATTTCGATTAGAAGAAAAAACGTCAAACTTTTTGATTTAGGAAATTCAAAGAATTTCAGAAAGCATATTATTTAAGTCAATCTGTAATCAACATGAATCCTATCTACGCCAAATGATTAACTAATCATATCGCCAGTAGTCAACAGTATAAAACACTCAATAGGAATAAAAAGACAACTAAAAAGGCTTCCAAAGATAACCATTCCCACACAAGATCATCAAAACTGTTTAATTTAACGCTGATTAAATAACCGAACAGTTCACTTTTACAGGAAGTAAACAATAATAATAATAATGTTGTCAAAAACAAAAACCATAGTTTTGCAGTTGAATCCATCACCCAATGAGCTCAAAAAATACAACATGACCAGAAAACCTAAGACTTTAATCTGATATTCTTTTATGATGTACGTATAATGGACGGGCTACTCTGATATTAATAATCACAAATTTGTAGTAGATCACAGAAACTTAATAGAATTGAGAATACAAAACAATGAATGAGTACACCTGCAACATTGTGGACGGTTCTGAGCTATGTCAGCCAGAACTTCTAACTATTAATCTCGATAATCGTGTGGATCTTAACCAGGTAATCCGTAGTTACCGACATGACCCGAACCAACGATTACTGACTTCACGGACTGATGCTACATTCTGGTTTGACTGCCCCTAGTTTCCTTCCAACCACTAAGTAATATATTCACATTATCATCTCTTTCTGTCTCACTTTTGTTTTCACTAGGTATTTGTTGCTTGCGGTTTCTGTGGTTGGCGTTTAGAACCTCAAAGTAACAAATTGAACGTGTTCAATATTAGTGGTGCTGGCAGTGGTGGTAGTAATACTAGTAATACCATGAACAGTTCATCCATTATTGATACACCATGTTCACCAACGCCGACGACAACAACATCAACAAATTTACAAATGCATGGAGGTGGTGGTAAATTGACAATCTGTCAACATTGTCGTAAACCATTACCTAGATGTTCAATATGTTTGATGCATTTAGGCACATCGATTCCATTAAATGAATACATGTCTGTTACCAATGCTATAAAATCGGCTGAATCAATGTTTCAACAAACAGGATTGACATCAACTGGTAAATTATCTGTTGATTTCATGAATGCTATGCAAATCAATACCACGAGTTCGTCCATATCCCTGTCAGAGAACAATGCTATAAATAAAAATAACCAAAAAAATCTATATTCGTAAGTAAACGTCTTTCTTTTTTTTCTCAAGTTCAATTTTCCATCTTAATTTATGAGTTTTTGTCTTATGATATGTACGTTGTCAAATGTTAATGATTTGAATTTTAACTGAAAAAGAATAGTACTAAATCTTGGTCATCCTACTTCTTATAACTCAGCTTACATGAGGGAATTCCACTTAAAAGGATTAGTAAAGAATAGTCATGTTTTCAATGAGCAAATATTCAGTATATACTACTTTCTTGACTTTAATTTTGTCTAATACTAAAGTGAACGAGAACACAATTGGGACCACCGCATGTATTTAAATACACAATTACAGAACATCTTAGTAAAATCTGAGAACCATACAATGAATACTTCATTTGCAAAATGTCACCCAATCGTCTTAGACTACACTGTTTTTTCTGTCCCACAGCAATCGTTCTTCGTTCTTCTGCCTCCAGGCATTGTACTTTCGACTGATGATACATACTACTTATATCTGTCGACATCAGTAGCACACACCACAATACTGTTGACTAGGTCCTCAGTTGACTTCCTCCAACAATGCCCCGTTTGCGGTTTCCCACCTTCTGTTTGAAATTGAGATGGTTTGTGAGTTCTCTCGTTCCTAAAATGTACCTCATTGTGTCTAGACTCGTCCAGTTTAGGTAGAAGAGATTATTACGACAGTATTCTTTGCTCTGAGGTTGTTTTCATAAATTACTAAACTTCTCATCCCATCATTTAAGTAACATTTTATTTTACTCTTTCATATTTTACATTATTGTTACTGTTTAAATTGTACGCTTTTTGAAAAAAATTAGATCACCTGAAAAATCTTCATCAATCCCAAATTCCATACCGATAGCTGATTGGTTTGTTTGGTGTCAAGCTTGTAGACATGGTGGTCATGCTAGTCATTTGACAGATTGGTTTTATGGAGATTCGTTTGATTTAGGAGATAATGGTTATTCGAAAGAATGTCCGGTCAGTGGATGTCAATGTCATTGCGCTGCACTGGATGTTAACCAAACACTTTCTCGATTAAATTATTCTCGTTCATCTATAAATAGCCGTAGTCCAGATTCAGAAGAATCTAGTTCACTTGTTGATAACGAACCAATTGGATAATAAGTTGAATTTTAATACAGAACGTAATCTCTGATTGTTTCAGTATTTTATAACTTGTGGAACTGTTCATAATTACTACCTTGATTATTCACATTTTCTTATATTCTTTATTATTTACAATGTACATAATGAATTTTCAATTATTTTGAATCTGATTATTTTAAGGAGTTCTTTTTTTGAATATACCTCTATTTTTCTAACCAACATTTGAATCGTTAATACAATTATTTCTTACCTAGTTGTTTGTATGATGTTTAAAGATAATTTCCCGCTTTTCTCAGCTTTGTATTAATCACAACGTGTTAAAATAGGTCTTGATACATACTTTAGTTTTTTGACGTCTCCCAGAATGTTTCGTGATATGATACTACAATTCACTATGTTTATCTCGTGGTGCCACCTATAAATTGATCTATTTCGTTCTGTGGATTCTGCAATACTAACATATGTTAGAGGATTAGAAAGTCAACTAATGTCAGCTGTGTTTTGTGTGTTATTTTCCATTTAGACCATAATACGTGGAAATGAGTATCTACTTCAATTACGAAGTACTAATAAAGTAATAACTTTCCCGGTCTTCAGAAGTAACTACTGTGTAACAATGGATATAGGATGGTGGGAAGCATTTAATCCCTACGACTTGTAATCCTTCATCTGCTGGACTAAATTATGTACATTTAAACTTGGTACTAAAGTAGTCTCTTTGGATTCTGAAGAAGATTAGGTGTCACTGTATTTTATTTGATTTCACAGTCGTCCAGTGGTATTTTTAACTGTTGCGAAAACATTTTGTAGTACAGGAAACCTTTGCTATAGCAAAGCATCAAAATAAGTAAATCGCACAGAGTGGTAGGATAGTATGGTGAAGACATACAAGTGTAATATGCATGTAAATGTGTCGAAGATGAACGTGAAAATATGAATTGCTCAATCGGCAAGAAAAATTTTATTCAGATAGGTAGTTTCGCCGTAATTTTTAAAGGAAACAGGTGAACCGTATCGTAGACTAGTAACTTCTCTCTGTTCTGAACCATATCTTATTATCTCAGGCAACGAATCTACGTGTTCCTAGAGAGCTTTGTGGAAAAGTTATAGCTTTTGCCCCCATCAATTGACGCGTGGCCAAGTCGCCAATCAGAATTCCAACTTCTATGACCTTGTTCTTGTGCTAAACCAATGATACATCAGACAGCTCGGGCAGTCTTGCGTTAACTGTGGATCCTTATTGGTCCTCCGTTAGCCCTGCCCGTTCAGCTCAGAACACAATATCCGCCTCAACTTCAAACATACGTAGTTTATATACAAGTAAACCAAGCCGCATCAGACCATAAAATACACAGCAATTATAAAATATCAAGTTGCTCATACTACATAAAATCAACGGATTGGCAACCTTAATCCCGATGTTCTTAGTGACACCACCAACAGATCAATTTCGTGGAAGTCCAAAAGTCATAAAATATGGGGTCCCTGAGAATGGATGTACTGCTGTGAAAAACTGTGTCGTCAAGCCAACTGCGCATACACAGCACAACAGCTCGTTACACACTGGTATTCCAGTAAACGCAGCAGTCAGAGACATTTTACAACAATAAACAAACAAAACCAAGCTGCTTTTGACATTGCTGTTGTTGTCGACGAGTCGAAGACCAAGTATTTGACAGAAGGGAATCCGGAAAGGGAACTACACTATGTAACACACTGGCAGGGGTCGTCCAACTATGTTAAAACATTGCCGTTGAAAGGTTTTCGGTATGTTGCGGAAATGTCTTTATCTAGTTATTCGAGCTACCGTTAAGTTCATAGTATAAACGTTTTACTATCTGAGTTTAAACAAAGATGTGATGGAGCTAGGGCATTAGCTGCCGAAAATCTTAGGTGACTGAAGATAGGCAATGCCTTTAAGTTCTTTCGATAGTCCAGACACTTGCTTCGAACACGTTCACTATCATTTAGCAGGGCTCTTGTCAGGACAAAACGGACGTCCTTATCGCCTTACATATATGGACCGTCTCACACGTTGGCCAGGATCAAAGCGTGATAAAAGCATTATGGCCGAAAAGTCAGCTCATACGTTCGTTTGAAGTCCACTTCCGACATTAATGAAAAAATGTTAAGTGTTCTAACACTAAATTCTTTGGTATTTACCACTCATTAAAATGATTCTGAATGCTTTATTGAGGCCAACCTTGTTGATACATATATTGACATCACATAGCCCTACTCTTTAGTCATAGAATATGATACCGCTTATCCTTGAGGATGAAACAGTCCTTCGTTGTTCTATTAAACTAAAATCTGATGGTCATCGAGTTTAGATCAGCACAGTTTGGTTGCTATCATCCATTTCAGACATCATAACTGTACCACTGGTAAGTCTGTTCAAAATAATATTCCCTAACTCATATCTCAAATGATTGGAAGTGTGCTCTTGTCAGTCGGTTGCTTATGAATGGAAACAGAAGTTTGTATCTGACTGCCAACCTAAAAGTTTCAACTAGCATGGTAGCTAAAATATCAGTTTAAATAGTTTGTTATAATTTTTTTGGTCATGCACGATAAACACTTCTGTTAACTTCAGATCAACACAGCTTTTGTGAGAGTAGCCCTTTTTCATTAACTTGCTCACTTCCGGAGAGAACAGAATGACAGCCTAAGATAGTGGTGTGCCCGTCGAATTACCATTAAAAGATTTCAGTCAAGGATCAATGAATAAGATTCATTTAACTTTTGTACCGACACCTGATATTACTGGTCACAAAGAAGACTGGGTAAGATACTTTGTTTGCCATTATAGGAGGAGCATAAGAGTACATCGAACACTATCAGGATGGAAACTTTTTAAATAATGGTGTACTTCATATACTTCCTCACATTTTCCACTACTTTACCCTCTTAATAACTTATCAAAACTGCCTAATTCACAAGTATTCTTATACGTGAACGATCCTCAATTAATGAAACTGATTAACGGATTATTTAGTCTCAACCAAAGTTAAACTTCAGAGATCGGTTCCAGATAAAAGTCCTAAGAGACCCGTCAGGTCTTTGTAGTTCGACAAAACCTTCACAGTCAAAGTATACCATTTCAGCCAAACCAGAAGTCGGAAATGGAGGGATCTAAAGATATATTTGGAAAGCTGTCCACATATCAAGAAACGTTTGGTTTAAACTGGCTAGCGGTTTGCAAGCGATGCTTTGCAAGGTGCACCCACTCATGATCTAGTGTGGATGCGTGACCGAACCACTTCAGCAAAGTTTGTCCGGTAAAACTGACGAGGTCAGCATCAATGTCTAGGACTTACAGGACTACAGCCCACTCCTCCCCAGTGGGGTAGTGATTAGCCTGGTACTTGGCCGATCAGAAGCTTAAACCCAATGAGTTTACTGTTGGCAAACACCCTTCTGATGGCTCGCCATTTTCAATAGTATCTGGTCATCTTCCCCTAATACAAGGGGCTTTGTAACATAATAAAACAATGAAAAAAACGTACAGTGAATATTTCAGTTCATTGTAATCTCAGTTGGTTTTTTAACCTTTATCAGCCGTCGGAGAGAAAAAGAAAAGGAACTTGTAGGTGCATGTCGAAATACACTTGTACGCGCGTAAAAACACAAAAAGTGCGAAAACAGAATCGTAAACTGGTATATATGTGTATTCTTAATATAATAGTAATTTTTGCGAGGAGAACTTTCCTGGACATATAAGGACAAAAATAAACACACATATGAGTATATTAGAAAACATCGATGAAATAGTACATAGGTTCACGTAGAAGGACTTCGGGGGGTCCTCGTACGTCATTTCGACAGCTCGTCGTAATGAATCGTGACGTACGAAAATGAGCGCACAATAACGTAGGGCAAGTTGAACGAAAATACAAATCGGCTGCAGTCGAGTAAATCAGGTTTAATTGAACACGTGGCGTTTGTAAGCCTTCTCGTGCAAGTATTTAGATTCACATTCACTTAAGATGAAGGACTCACAAATCCTCCTGAAAGTCCATGTTCTTCCATAAACGAGTTGTGCTGCACAGTATCCAACGTCAATTTTCACTGAATCACGAATACCAAGCGACACGAATGGAAGTCAGCCCACTGTAAAAAAGTTTTCAGCTGAGAGTGAGGTTTTCAATAATCAACGAAATCGCCCTTTCAACCCGTTAGCCTGTGGGCAGCAGGCGGCGTTCGGAATTATGTAAATCGTAACAGTGTGGTAAAACAATAGAAAAGTCCAAATTCGATCTGGAGTCTACGATTCGTAGTAATAGTTGAAGAATAGCCTTGGTTTATTTACATGGTTCGACGAAGGCAAGGGCCATCGTTTCAGTAGTAATTTCCCTGAAGAGTACTGCTCTGGCCATCGTGTAAAGCAGTCCAAACAGGCCACGACGTAACAGTGTTCATTTAAGTCCAGTAAGGGTCCTACCAAATCTTGAAGAACATGTCAAAACGAGAGTCGGACGTTTTGAATGACCCAAAGGGACATTTGTGTCTTACCACTTGGACTTCTGGCAGCTTGCACGGAAGCATGCCCACTCCCTCACATCTTTATTCATACCAAGCCAGATAAATAGCTCTGCGATGAGCTTGATAGTGACACGAACACCTGGATGAGAAAGCTTGTCCAGCGTATTGGAGACTTTGCGTCGATGACGTTTTCGTCACGACTGCACGAACCGTACCTGTAGATGTGTCACGAAGTAAAGTTTATTATTTCTTCCCACTTGTTTAATACTTAGGTCCAGAGTTGTCGAAGATAACTCGTGCTAAAGATCGGTGTCTTTTTGAAACTGGGCGAGTTTGAGAAGGTTGATTCCTTGGAACCTGTTCAAAGAAGGCATACGAGCCATTGAGTCTGTCACTACATTGCTTGCCCAGAAATGCGTTGTATATCCGAGATTGACTGAGAAATATAGTGCGAAACCCTAGAGAGTAGTATTTTTCTGGAGACTAACTTAGAGATGTGAGAGGTCTGTGATCGTTGAACAGAGCGAATTCTCGGCTCTTTATAGAGTTATGAAGGTACCATACAGCACAATGCATCTCTAGGAGTTCCTTGCTAAAAGTGCGTTACATCGTTTCAGTGTCTAGCGACGGTCTCAAGAAGACTGCTAAAGGTTTCCATCTGTTGCTTAAGCATTGTTGCAAGACTTTCCCAGTTGCAAAGTCCTATGTGTCTACTGCCATGCTAATGGGTGATCTAATGTCCTGCTATGCGAGAATAGTTGTTTTGACGATAATTTCCTTGACTGTGAAAAATGCTTCTTTTCAATTGTTGTCTGAATTAATGAGTTTCACATTTCTACAAAGTCGGTTAATTAGAAGTCTCTTGAGAGACGTGAAGTTCGGTATGAGCCGTCGGTAGAAACCTGCTAGGACGTTGGACGCACATAACTACTTGACTGTGGTCGGTTCTGGGTAATCCATAATGGCCGCCACTGTACTTTTTAGAGGGCAGATAGCCTTACCAGAAAAAATTTAGGGAGTCAGTTACGGTTAAGCATTTTTGAATGTTTAAAGTAATGTGTTTTTGTAGTCGTCCAAAAACGAGGTCCAGTTACTGGAGATGAGATTCACTGGTTGTACTTGTGATCAAGGTTCATCAACATACACGTGTAAAAGTTCAAACCTCGAAAGACGTCGTCGATGAACCTCTGGAAAGTCTGTTCAGTATTCCTAATGCGTAAATATTCGTAGAGCCCAAAAAGGGGTCAAGATAGCAGTTTTAGAAGTGTCGTCAGCGGCCATGAGAATTTGATTATCTGCTATAACCAAATCGATTTTCAAAATGACAGTTTTGCTCTTTTAAGGAAGCTGTCAACTCGTGAATATAAGGCAACGGGTAACGACTTGGAGTGGTTTTCGTATTCAGTCGCCGATAGCCACAAGTTGCTCTCCAGTTATCGTTGTGCATTTTATGGACCGCGTGCATGCAAGACGCCAATGGGCTGTCCGACGATCAAAAGAGCCTTAAAACTGTCGTTTGATTGAATCTATTATTAGACAAACTTAGCTTTTCAGGAGTTAGTTGATGCGCTTTCAAAAGTACATATGATCTTGTAGTTTTGATGTGATGCGTAATATTCACGGATATATACGACCGTGTTTGGTGTAGTTGAAGGTACTTGTAGAACTTCCGTTTATAGAATGGATCTTTGACCGGGGATAACCTACGGCCAAATAAAAAGTTACACAAACAGATAAATTATTATTTCCGTCTACTAACCATCCTTCGCGCGTGTCAATAAGTTGACTATGGTGTTGTAGCGGGCCTATACTAATGACTGGCATAGAAACATCTGCGACAAAGAGTACCCAGTTGATGGTTTTTGGTAAACTCACGTTAAAATAAACATATCTTTTACTATATGTAGCAATCGGTATCCCGTTTGCCGCCTGTAAGTTGGAGACTGCTTCTGGAGGAACGTTATCTTCTGCTCCAGTATCGGTAAGATCGAAAAATTCAATGATCACATCAGTGGTGTATAAATGACGGCTACGCCGTTGCTTTTAACGCGTGTTAGACGAGAAGCTTCCTGATGAGTTTTTTGTATAAGACGGTTTGGAGGTTGGGAAACCGAAGAGTCTTCCACAATTTCTGGATGACTTTCCATACTTATCGCGGTACCAGAACCAATGGGGAATACCTGATTCTTGTGGTCTAGAGAGGGATATTTTTCGTGACGGGCTTCTTCGTGTTTGGGAATGTCTTCGATGATGATGGATATTAAGATAGAATCAGAGTGTGTCAGAGGTCTGTGACGTATTATTGATTTGTCCGATGCTTCTCTTTGACGCAATATGCTTCGGTTCAGGGTGTTATGGTGATCGTCACAATCCGGTAGGCGGATATAACCATCTGGTCTGCGGTGTTATTTTGAAATGAGACAAAGCTCCTGAGAATTTCAAACAAGAACAGCTGACCTCTCGCATACGTAGCAACGGCTTTGTTGCAGAGACATTTTGAAGCTCAAATTTATGGAAAAGTTGACCTCATTCAAGGTGTCATGAGTTTTAGAAGCATCACTAGAAGACATACTTTCTGTGACATATAGTGGTATCGGTTTCTAGCCACACGATTCTCGAAGCAAAGCATTTAATCACTCGGAAGATTGACACTCAACAGGTAACACTTGGAGGAGGTTGGCAATGATGACTGGCAGAAGATTCTATCAAGATGGCATGGCTCGTCTATGCAGACGTGGGTGCTCTATGAAAAACCTACTGAAGCTTGTACTAAATATATTACTCTCTACCCAGCCTTACTGCGTTCATCGGTGATATTAGACGTTATGTAGCTGATCTTATGATACGACGAGTTAGAATAGACAAAGCTGTGACTTTCACGTAAGATCTTATGGATTAAGTTTTCGGATCATGAAAAATTTACAATTTTGGGATAACGAACCATAACATAACTCCAGAGATTACCTGTTAGAATGGTGCAGCAGTGCCTTCACGTCTGCGAGGAAATGTGCACGTTAGTCTGTCGCCTCATGCTCGTGGAAATCAGCGTCCGCGCAGCAGAACCAGGCTTTCTGTGTCCACAAACACGTTTATTAAACTATTCACTTATTTTACGTTTCCTTGATTTCTGTTTCCTTATTTTCTCCATTTCCCTCTTCAAAGTCAACCAAATATTCTCAATTACACAGAACTTGTTTTTTTTCAGAACTTGCAAATATTATGCTAATTTTATTGAAACTTGTGTATCACTGCGCTTCTGAAGAAACCCGAAATGGTTTCTCCACAACACTTATGTGCCCATAAACTGTTTGTGAATAATAGTAATCACGTCTGGTTTACTATCAAGATGCCACAGATGTTCGGAGTTTGATAGCATTTTTACACTTAACGTCCGTATAATCGTATTATACCACACAGTCAAGTCATAAGTGAGGAACTGAAGGTTCGGAGATATATTTGAAGAGTTATTGATTCATTCGAAAGCGTCTAGGCTAAGCTGGCTAACGACTGCAAGGGCCACTTAGAACGGCGTACTCTCTGGTGATCTGGTGTAGGTGCGTGACCGAGCGCCTTCAGATAACTGTATCTAGTAAAACTAGTGAGGTCAGCATCAACATTGACGATTTACAGGAATACTTATTCAGGTGATTTATATACCGCCATATGCACCGCATCAGTACTTTATTAAGTGAACACTACGTGCTAAATCTTACGAATAAAAAGCAGAAGACCAATCGCGACCCCTGAATTCTATTTCCTTGCACAGGTTTTGGATTCTGCTCACTGTGCCGTGTGCTCACGATCTCTGAAGATATTTCACATTTAAAATACTGTCTATAAGAGAGGTCAACCGACATACAACATGGAGCAACTAACTCATCGTCTGTCATGGACGTTGGTGAGGTCGACAATCGCCGGAAAGTCGGAAAACAGTATGTGATAATTTTTTCTAACTCATGAGGTTGTCTGGATCATCATACTCGAACAAACGGTACAAATCCTGCGGATGAATACATTTCCCTTGAGACTCAGTCCTTATGTGAACGCTTACTCCTAGGATTGGCAGCAATCATTTATATTTCTTTCTTATGATTCTGAAGCTATTCACAAATTCCAATAAACAAAGCTTACTAAGACCAATTTTTGGAAGCCCACGTCCGTCAAGGCTATGTGACGGGTGCTCGTTTCAACTTCAGCTTAAGTTCGTCCCGGATTCCTGCTAAATTAATAGATTGGAACTACCATCATAATTTTGCATCGAGCTGCTAAACATCTTAGAAATATCCTTCTAAAAATGTAAGCTTGTATGGCTCCTAATTTTTTATCTGATGATTATTTATTACAATAAAATGTCTATAGAATTTTCTTCTAGTTTAGTCATAGTTGGTTATGATTTCTATTAGGAATAATTTTCATGTCTACGAACTTTGATGGACTTCATCCGCAGTTCGTGATACTGTCTCTATGCCTGAATGTATTGTTTAGCACATGGCCACAGTATCCCAATTTGTCGGCCGACTTTGGGAAAGCCACAATCGACAATTTTGGGGAAATGGTACGAAAACAACAAGTTTCCCCCAATTCTGAGGAACTTTCTCTTGATATTAATAAGTTTTAAATTTAACTATTTTAATACCCAATAATATAAACTTGTGCTTCTACATGGCGAGCAGGCTTACTTGTCTGTGATGAGGGGTTTGGTAGCTGAACTAGTCCATAATACTCATGATGTAGACAGTTGACGTAGATGTAGTGAGACAACATACTCTAGGTAATCAACTGGGAGGATATACTTAATATTCTGCTCGTGGTGTGCGGTAATGGCTCCAGAGAAAGTTTTCCCGATGCAAAGTCGACCACTACTGGTGTAATTTCCACCAAAGAACTGTCTTTCTGGGTGTTTCAAACCAAATCATAGTTCTAAAACTAGTCTGGAAACTTGAGAGTTGTTGGAATTCCACGAAACGTCAGTCTAATGCATTGAATTCAGTGTGATTTCATGGAACCCTACTATAATTACGTACCCAACAGACTTGATTTTATGAGGGATTCAATTGACTTCCCCACTTATTCTCCAGAAGTATTCTTGTTTTCTGTCATATTAATTATGAATACTAGTCATTTAATCTCGTTTCGACCTCATGTTATGCACTAAATGCATCTCTAGCAGTCGTAGAGTTTATTAGGGAGCTTCCAAATTATATCCATCCAACTAATGGTAAATAAACTAAATTATACCATTCTATAATCATAACAGGCAATCGCGCCCAACAAATGTGGGGCCCAGACTTAGCAGTTGCTACTTTCATCACCTGGACAACAGAATCATATCATTATAAGTGACTGTCAAATCGAACTATTATTCAATCCCGGCCACATTATTGTCTGGCTTACTTTTCACTAAGCGTACTAAACATGATTAGTTTTTATAACATGATAAAGAATATAGACACAGTCAAGAATAATATATAAAAGGTCTGAACTGAAAAGTGGATCGTTATCAAATTGGTGTAAGTAATGTTCCTTAGTGAGCGTGATATAAATTAAGAAAAAAATATCTAAATATTTGGTTAACCATTCCCGTCGTTTTATTTTCAGAGATGGAATACTTTCTTAAACGGATCCCTGCCTTCAGTCGTGCATTAGGTGATATTGACTCTGACAGTGATGACGACGACTCAATCGTTGACCAGAATGGTCTCGATGTCACTGATAATTCCCTGCTATTCACAAATGAGCAAGATGAAGAAATAAACACCTATCAAACATTTCGAGATTATGCAACAATATCACATGTAATTCTAGCTATTGGACCATTAACAAGTGCATTCGTAACCATTGGCACTGGTATAACCCATAAAAGTTTATCTATTATTAAAGTATCATATAAGAAGACTTCTTTAGTATTCAACAGTTACTATCTTCCAGATTATGACAACACATTAATTATTTGTATTGAACATGAACCTAAATATTTGTGCTATCAACACAAGTATATCCTTTGTAGATACCTTCAACGTGTTTTTTGTCATAATGAGGATTTTGATAAGGATAAAATTACTATTAAAGATATTAATGTACTATGTAGTCGTCCAGTTACTCAGTATTCTAAATTGAAAACACCTCCCCCGTTTATTAAATGTATACCAACTTATTCCGGATTAAGTAGTCGATTTCCAAAGCTGGAAGAACCGACAATTTTGACAGGTTTACCAGCTGAAGCGCTGAATTGGTTCTATTTTAAGTCATTACCAGTCAATGTATATATTGTATTTTATTTACCACACGTTAGTGTCTGTGAATGGTCTGCAGTAAAAGAGATATTCAACAGTCTATTACCAGTTGGTATTGAAATTATGCAAAAGCAGTTTTCATCCAACAATCAGTGGGACAGTAATTTATTAAGTGAAAAACTCAAGGAAATGTGTATTACTGCAGTTTGCAATAGTGAACGTGCAAAGACAGACCAAATGTATACTTGAGCTGCAATCAAACTAACTTTTTTGTGTTTTTTTTTAAACATGATATTTTATATTGTATTAAGTACTTTATATTAATTGGCAATAAAAAGAGAAGCAACTGAACACAGTGTGGTTTTGATTTCCTGGTCGTTACCTAAAATTATTTATTTCAGTCAAAATTGTCAGTATAAATGAGGACGTGTAGGAATGCCTATCCTAGTGTGAGACATCGATTTTGTGAATTTACAAGGAAAACGTGAAATGTAAACAAAAATGTTAGTACTACTATGTTTAACTTGACGAAGAATGCAACCAATATAGAGTTAATTCTTCTCAAAAGTTTATTTCACTCTTTATGAACAGCATAACAACATTACAGTAGGATCTCTATTCGTTTTTATTCCAACCTTATATGAAAATTTGAACGGTAGTCCTGGTTGTCTTTAAACGCTTTAGGTGGGTTATTGGATTTCTACATTCTGGCTTATGTTTTTTAAATAACTTTTAAGATTCTAGTAATGTAACTCAAGATAGTCCTGAACCTCACTCTTGTTTAGCAAGAGCCTTATTAATTTCGGGATATTTAAGGTTGTTGTTGTACGAAACATGTTACGATGTTCAGGTACCTAGCTAATGGTGAAAGTGTGGTAGATGCATGACCTGAACGAGGCTTAACTTGCTCCTTCTATGCGTTCCACCTATTATGTATAGTTTGGCAACAACCAAAACTTGTAACCTAATTGTTCTGACGTTTCTCAGAGATATGAATGGTAAAAACTTTATACTTAATTTCCAAAGCACTTAGTTTTCCATTCATGTATGAGGAATTCACAGAATCTCTTGACCAATATGTTCCATCTCTGAAATGATTGTTGCTTCAGGTGGAGTGTCTCTAAGTATTTGAGATTCACTCGTTAGTTGAAATGCGGAGTGAAAAACGGTTTCTATAAAGTTGTTGGAACAGTAAACTTAGCTGCTTTTCGGAATATTCTACCCAGATACTTAGTTACCTTGCAGAATTGGATAAGCTGAAATGGATTCTAGTAATTTCTAAATGCAGTTACTGCCTCCAATCTACAGTACATTGATCATCTCATGTGAGGTATTCACCGGTTTTCCGTTAAACAGAATCACACGTATTTTTGTACTCCATAGTCTCTTGTAATAAGCTGGATCATTGCTAATAACTAAGAAGCTTCCAGAGATCCGTTGATAATCAAACGTAAGTCTTGCTAAACGTGAAACAATTTTACTTTCATTTTCATTGCGCGTTGTTAGTGGAATTAATGTTTATCTGTCCTCATTGGGGTTAAATCTAGTCTTGAAGTTATTACTATATCAAATCGGCTGAGAGCTTCTGGAAGTAACCAGCGATATCGGACTTTATAAGCAGGTCCATATTTGTAACAAACACGAGTTTCTGAGTGAGGTCTAAATTAAGCTCACGCCTTTCACTTATTATGTATAGGTTTATATTCTTGTCTTTAAGCCACATATTTTTTATGAAGGCCATTGCTGCTAAATAGTTGCCGGAATCGAAGATGGGGTAGTGTTCGTCCTTTTATTCCAGTAGTTGTAAGACATACTGTAGCTAGCAAAGCGCTTATGTGTGCAAAGCAGGGCACAAACAGGATTATACAGAGTGAGCTTGTTTATAACATGGTAGTAGAAGGATGTAAATGAGAGTGATTAATCAGATTCTCGACTCAGTATTTTCATGGTCTGTGTATAAGCTGTGATATTCGTAGCCCCAGTTGTTGTTAAATGAACACTTGAGCGTCTAATATACAAGATAATGAAGCGAAGTCAGACGTATTACTAATCAGCAGTTAGTAATAACCTTTCTATTCACCTCCTAGAGTGTATACGTACTACTAATTTGAAGAAAAACTCATTGATTGACGGATTTCTTTATGAGGTGAGATTCCGATTTCCCACAAAAGACCATGATAGCACATCTGCTTTAACAGCTGTGGAAAAGCACGTAGCACAATTATGAATTATTTGCAAACAATACAAAATATCAGTAGCACTGAGTTGACACTATGATGCATATGTAGGCTGTATTGGCTTAACTGTAAACCTAGTGTTATAATGTGAAAAATAATGCTGCAGCGGATTAAGGGTAGGGAATTGTTGATCGGACCAAAGACGCACAAACACGTAGAACAGCCTAGGGTTCTGATTGGTCTCGCTTCCCTGTCTAGCCCAGCCAATTGAGTCCAGAACACAAGTCACAGCCTCGGAGATATGAATCACTATATTTCAAACATACTTTGTTTATATACGAGTCAAGCATACCACATCGTACCATAAAATAGGAAACAACATTTACAAAATATTTAACAAGCGAAATAAACATCGACCAATAGGAAATGTACATTTAAGGTCCAAGGACACCATAGACTTAACACGATAATTATTGGTATATTTTTCCTACTATCCTAACACCTAGGTAGTCTGAATTGAGTTGGACAGAAATACAGTGATATCTAGTTTAACTTGGACTAGAAGAGCTTCAGTAATTCTCCGTCATTTAGTACTAATCCATGAATTTTTTGGTCTGAGTTTCCTAGCGAGCCTTATAGATGAGGTTTAAAGAATGTTAATAATTGACGATGTTAAGTAATGACTAAAAACCGATTAATCCAAATGTTAAACATTTTATCACATTACTTGGGTGTGACTTGTACTGGCTCAATGATCAAGATACTGAAGTCTCTGGATTTGAGTCCCGCGTGCAGGATAGTAGATGCGACTCCAGTACCGGGACGAATTGGCCGGTCAGTGCTTCAGATTTTCGATGTTGGCTTAACATTGATTAGCTTATGATCTTAATGAAACTCAACAATCTCCACTACCCAATACTGACATACAACTGTTAATGAACCAGTCCCTAAAACTTTTGGATCACACCTTATTTATAACCTTATATTTCAGATGAAACTTGAATTTACTTGTTGAATTGATCAATGGGATCTAAAGTTATCACAAAACTGGGGAGATTCGCGTCTGAATATACTGATACGTTTTTCAATACCGATCCAATAAGCTCTATTGTTGTATTCACGAAATTACACAAAAAACTGTGTATAGCGGGAGCTTCTCTTCCCATTGCCTCACTTTAAGCCTAGTCTTCAGATTCAGAAGAGTTTAATCCCTTATTTTATTCCGATCCTGATACTCACCTTATTTTGCAAATTTTTTCCGATCTTGTCCATCTATTCTATAAGTGATTTACATCCTTACATCATCCGTTGGATATTACGTAAAGATGTTTAACATTTTAAAAAACTTTCATTATCTTTTATCATGTTACAACAATTTTCTATTTTTATTATAGAATTCAATATGTGGAAAATAACTATATAACAATAATTTGTACGAATTTGATAATAAATAACATCGTTAAAAAGAGAGTTTTTTTTCTCTCTGAACTGTATTTTATTTAATGACGTAATAATCAGTCACTTCCGTAAAGTGATTAGAAAGAAAAGCGAGTCTAGTGAAACATCACACTACTACTTACTTCTATGATAATAGTAACACAAAGAAGAAAAGAGAAAAAAAAACCCAAAATCACATGTATATTTACTAGATTATTAATCATTATCATCATATGTGAAATATTGAATAAAAACTGTACAATAAAATTAACTGAAATTCGATGCATCTGAATAATAATTGCATAATAATAATAATAATTATTATTATTATTATTATTATTGTTATTATTATTATTATTATTATTATTATTATTATTATTATTATTATACTCATGAATCCAGGTTTATCAATGCAGACAAAAGAGGGGAAAACTTGTTGTTAACAATAAGCATGAATCGGTCATGGTGAGTAGTAATTGATCAAGTTTATTATTGAAGAAGAAGAAGAAAAAAAACACATTTTACAATGATGAATAAACATTAACAACAAATATCACATCAACACAATACGGTAGACATTGACAAGACAAATAAATGGTAATTAATTACATAAGATTATGAATAATGATGACAATGTTAATGCTGTACTACTCATGAGTAGATAGAACAAAGTGATATATATATATATATATATATATATATATATATATATATATATATATATATATATATTGATTGCATATATTATACAAAGATTTATATGAGCAAAAAGAAAATCTTCATTCTTTGCTTCGAATTGAATAAAAAATTTAAATGATAAATAAGCCACAACAAAAATGCATGAGTTATTGTAAAATTATATGAGAACAAAATTAAATGGTTTGTATAGACGAAGAATGAGAAGTGGTAATAGCAGGAAAAGTGTGTGTGTGTGTGGTAGTAGTAGTAGTTTGATTAAATTTTTGTAAAAGGTATTGGGCGCATCATTTTTACTTATATTTTGTAAAATATTAAAGAATAGAAGCCTAAATAGTTGGACATGTCTGGGGTAGAAGATGATTAAGAATGTATAGTAATATCAGTGTATAAATATGGTTGAATATAAAGTATACAAATCTTGTTCATTGTGTACTTCTTTTTGTTTGATCACAGTATAAGAAGTAATGATTCAATTCAAATTGTAGAACATGAATAATGGTTATAGGATCTGTACAGTTTCGTCAAGAAACAAATAACAACCGAAAAACATTTAAGATAAGAGAGTTTTTTTACCCATAACAGTATCAATATTACTTATGATAATTATACGATTATATATATATATATATATATATATATATATATATATATATATATATATCCATTGGTAAGCTTGTTTGGCTTATATGAAACAATTTGCATTACCTACAATTTAAATCATAATTAGAAAAGTTTTCTTTTATTGAATAGTTTTTTGTATACGTTCAATCCATTGCATAGCACTTTCTTGATTGATAGCACCGAGTTTGTATGTTCGATTATTGGTCTCAAGCTATGGAAAAAGAATGCATGGATTGAATGTATTATTATTATTATTATTCTTTGTATTTATGCTGTATTATTACTGAGCAACTACATTAATATTTATGTATAAATTCCATTTATCATAAGCTTTCGGTTAACCTATTAACTAAGGTTATATGATTTACTATTTCTAATTTATTGCTATTCGATTACTCACAGTCTCCCCTATTCACAGCCACTATGATCGTTATTTTCTATTTTGTGGTGTAATGAGGTGTAGTATGTGTAAATATAAAGCACTCTAGCTCAAATCTAAATACAGTAGAGGTTGGTTGGTGGCTCTTTTGTACATAAAGAGAAGATTGTGAATACTGGACTAGTAAAAATTTAGTTCTCGGCTTAGGATCAATAGTACTAATCGGAAACAATAAGTTACAGAGTGAATAGTACACGTAAAATAGACCAAATTAGAATCAAGCCTCTCATTGGTGGCGGCACGTGATTTTGGTCAGAGGGTTTCAAGATATAACAACTATTCAGTAAGCATACAACTATTATTAATATACGTAAATTGTAGAGATTATCGAGTTTCACAAATTGCTCACCTGTCATTACACATCGATAGCATTAGAAGATTGTTGTACAATATCCTGAACTAATAAACGTTGGACATGTAAACGATTGGATACCAACTTAGTAGTATAAAAGTTAACTCTTCTCTATGAGATCTGAATATTTTAGGTTTGATCCCTAGTGTGAGTCCCAGGGTTTTGTGATTTTCAATGGTTATCTAACTACACTGAGTTATTGATGTGAGTCTCCACATTAAACAATCTTTATAAAACCCCTATACTATATTATTGTTTGACAAAATTGAAAGTTGTAAACACACTTAGGACCTACTACAATACCGAAAATCAATATTAATCAAACAGACAATAACTCACTTCAAATACAACAAATGCAGGTGATTTTCGTTGAATTGCAAAATTTTTAATAATTCTTACTGTTCTAACATCTTGTAAATCAATACAACCACGAGGTGAAGCATTAGCATAACTTTCATAATATTTCAATTGATGCCGATTTGTATCTAAAGCGAATAAACGTTGTTTCCATTGTTGTAAAAATTTACGATGACCTAATTTATATAAATAACCATAATATGATGCTGAAGCTAAATGTTCCGGTAGATGATGTTCAATAGTAGTAGTGGTACCACCACCGGTAGACTATGACCACTTTGTGATTGACAATCAGATGTGTTAGTATGTGCTAAAGATGAAGAACTTTCACTTAGTTTACGTTTTCCACGTTTGTCATGTCTAAAATTACAATTGTTTTATTTAGGAAAAAAAAAAAGGAGAAAATGGGTTATGACAGACAGATGTGAATAGGTTATTGTAAATTTTTCAAGAAAAAAAGAGAAATCAGGAATATTCCAGGAGGTTAGAGGTAACTGGTATGAAATTCTAGGATTTTAGTTGTAAGTTAATTGGCACTCAATAACAGTAAGGTGTACATGGGATATTGTGGAAATTGGAACTCGCTATGAAATTTGAGTTCACATAACTCAGATGCTTCACAATCTAATATGTTACCACTGATTTACACATACTAGGACTGAGTTTCTGTAGGACTGGAATATTTACAACTGACTTCGTAATCTAATAATCATCAACTGTAGAGTTTTATAATTATCGAAATATATACAACTTTTAGTTATAAGCACCATTGGAATAATGACTTTTTTAACTGCATGAACTTATAAATTTATCTGTTCAATGGTTTTATCTTTATTCATAGTCTCAACATATGTGTAGGAGCATTCTTAAATATTCTTGTGTAAAAGTACTTGTTTAAGTACCCAAATCTGGCAGAAAATATTCTGTTAGAACGATTCGAGATTAGCAAGAAGTTAGGCAACAAAGTGTTTAAACTTTGTAATTTGTTTCTTTTTTTGTAAACGCACTAAGGACATCTAATGCCGGAAAGTAAGGTATTGACGTGTTATATGTGAGATCAAAATGAGTATAAAATAATAATTGGTGTAAAGATGACACTACATAATATCTAAATAAATGTTAATGATAGAAACGACCTGCTGTGACCTCGTTCTGTCATGCCACCAGTAAGTGATCTGATATATTAAAGCTTATTGGTCCAAGTAGAACTTATCTGTCTTTAATCCCACATGAAAATAGGAGGAAAGAAAGACTATAAACAATCTCTATACTCAGAAAATTCATATGAATATACAAATAAATTACAGGACCATTATGGTGAATGAAGACTTGTTTAATGCAAATTCACACAATGCCTTGGTAAAATATGAAAATTATAAATTAAATACATTATTAGCACATCTTCTTTGTGTTGTCCCTAACATACTTCACTATTCCTTTGAATCTATTGTCATTCTGACTGCTATCCGATTTCCTTTCTGTTCTTTTCAAATCAATCTTCTGTTGCCAGGCATGTCACTTCCAATTGCGACTACATACTACTTATATCTGTCAGCATAAGTAGTATACACCACACCAAATCATACCATACATAACAAATCACAACATATACTTAACTAGGAAATTTATAATCTGAATAAAATAGGCTTAGAATGAATTCATCATAACAATGTCGGAACAAAATAAGAATAAACATAACGGTGGGAAGAAAAGAAAATTACAATTAGTTCAACCGAACTAATAACTAATATGAAAATATAGAATAAACAATGCTTAACATTCATTTCCCTACTACAGTCTAGGCATTACGTTTAATTAAGATTAATCAAAGCGTAAAATCACTTTTCATCACAATACTAATTGCTTACATTAAAACTAAAGAAGATCTGAATGCTTGATCTCGTTCAGTACGCCATGGTAAAGTTGAATTGAATAAACTACCACCAGCACCAGCTACACCAAAAGTTAAAGAAGATTTTTCTATATCATTAGACTGCTTTAATTTTCCATTGTCTATTTCATTTGGAAAATATGCAGAACCATGTCTTTTCAGTAAATTCCCTGTTTTATTGATTTGATTCAAAGTATTTGTTACAGATGAATGAAAACATTTTGAATTTATAGATGAGGAACATTTTGTATGACATAATAGATCACATTCAATACATTTAACAATATCATCTGATGATTGACAAATGTTCTGGCATAATTCACATTGTACATTTGTATTATTAGTTATTCGAGATGAAGTAAATTTATGCAGATGATGTTGAAGCTAGAAAAGAAAACAACTCAACAATGTCAATAAAGACTGATTAAAGAAACAAATGAATATTGTAATGAAATGTAGATTCTTTAAGGAAGATATATTTTAGGAATAGTTTTTTGATTAACAATTAATGATCTAACTAGGAATATTGGAAACTTCACATAGTTTGCTATAAGAGTTTATGAAGTGAATTGATCAAATGTAGCATATTCATGGTAGACAAGTGGAATAAAATATACTTCAGAGAATGGACAAATAATAATAAACAATGAAGGTGAAATGAGTCAGATTTCCTTTTATAATGCAAACAAACAAAGGGTTGCAGTGATCTGATCATGTTGTTTGTAACAAATGCAAGATTAAGTTCCAATGTTTAATAAGAATTGTTTTTAATATACATAGTTAACTACTAATCTGGACAGATTTTAACTGTAATCACTTTGTTATTTCATAAATTTACGCATGAAACCTTAATTCTATAGCACATATTTTCTCGATGAAACGAATGAGAGAAAAACAAACACAATCTAACTTACTTCACCTTGTACAGGGGCGTTGATATCGAATCCATCAATTCTAACTGTATCATGTAACACGGTACTGCCAAGACCACCGCCAGTACCAGTAAGGCTATTTACACTATCTGATTCATATTCAATCGCCAGATCTCGATATCCAGTACTTAAATCAGTATCCAATGATGAGTAATCAGGCATCAATTGATGGTAATTTTGACCATTTGATGATAACCCTACATTACTCTCAACACCAATATTACCACCGATACCGATTCTACATGCAGTACGACGAGTTAAACGCTTCAAAGTAGTTGTTCGGTGATATTCTAGTATAGCATGACGTGTAAAATGATAATCATCTAGTGAGGATTCACCAACTGAATCATATCGATCACCATAAATATAATCATTATCTTCATGAAATGCTTCATCTTCTGAAGTTTGTTCAGATTTCGGTATGTTATTACCATTATAATTTGTTTTTAAAACGTTGAGATTACTATCAGTAGTATTGTTAGTGGTACGTGGATGTTTTGTTTCAATTCCATTTATTGTTCGATCATCATTGGATTTTAATATTTCTCTAGACTTTGAATGATTACAATCTTTTATTGTTCGTACTGTTATAGTTGTACTATTTGTAGAGGGTGGATTCATGTCAGTACTCAGTTGACTTTCAGCATTATCATTCATGGTAGAATCTTTTATAATAATGACATGTGATTGAGTTGTTTCATTTGAATGTTGTTCAGATACTGGGATTGAACTGGTATTAATCACTTCGGGGCAATTTGCAAATGTACTATCCAAATCAATACTAGCACTACTTTCTCCTTGTGGTGTTAATGTTTGAGTTAATTCATTAGTTAGTGGATAAGTTGTTGATGAAGATGTAGTGGTCAATGATGATACCAATACACTATTCGTTTGATTAGTATCTAATAAACCACTAGATACTGCACGTCGTCTAGACATTGCATAATCAGATGTGACTAATTTATGATGTGATAAACTTTCAATTGGTTCACTGCTTTCTCTATATGGTGTACAACGTGATGGTAATTGATTGGAATGATGAACTATTTTAACATGAGTGTTTATTTTGCTATCAGTATTACTACTACTTATAGTATTAGTAGTAGTAGTAGTAGTGGCAGAAGCAGAAGTATCTACAACAGATCGTGGAATATTCGAAGTTGACTGAATATTTACAGTTGACTTATCATGTTTTGTCATATGTTTATGTGGATGTGATGAATATAAGTTAAGCAGTTCAGACTGTGCTTGTTCCCATGCTTCTTGCCAACCAACAGCTTCTTCTCCTTCACGTAATCCTAAAACAGCATATGTTTGCTCCTTAAGTATAGAAGAGAAAGGAAGAGAAAAAAAAATATTTACCAGTTATAATTTTAACCTGCTGTGAAAGTCTGACTGTGATACCAAAAATAGTTATTGATTGAAACCTGTAGTAATACACTTGTGGTAATAAAACTACAAAATCCTGATTATATGAATTCTTCCAAGTTTCCAAGAGATAATGTTTTAAGCCTCTTATGTTTTTGCCTTATCAGGTAATCTACGTATAATTACATGTCATATAAATCCAACTTACTGATTGTGCAAAATAACCAAAAACGAATGACTTAAGAAATTGAAAATAACTGTGACTAATCATACAAAAAGACAACTGTTATACCTCGGCGTTCAAAATAAATAAACAGTTCAAAATGAATAAACTGTACAAACAGTTAAACTTAGTTACAGTTGATCGATCGCCGACTGGCTCATGACTACTGTTATGTTTGTCTAGTTCTTCTTAGTGTTAAATAAATTATGTTGATTAAGACGTAATGTGGACACAAGTCTAAATGACTCAAAACAGCACACAAAATGCTCAAATCATAGGTCTCTATAAATAATCAATTGGCAACCCTGGATTTAAACTTTATACCAGTTGACACTTGTAAACAACGCATACTTGTAATGTTAACGGGAGTGGTGTCAATCGTGAGATCAGGATACGCGTCGCCAAATTTCACAATTTAAGATACTACCATTTAATTACTCGAGCATCATTTGTCTCAAGATTGCAGGAACACTACACTGAAGAGTGCCAAACAAACGTGAAATTTAGCTATAAAGTTCGAATAAAATTAAGACAACTGTGATGTACGTTTATTATTCACATTCAACCTCGCCTTAATTAACAATTTTTCACAGATCCCCACACTACTTTCTACTCCTTTAACTTGTCTTGCAGTAATACCAATACTTTTACAAATGATATATGTGGTTACCATTGCTGTTAAAAATAAAAAAAGTCAATAATTTATACAGTGATTACTGTTTTAATAACAATGAGCCCTAGTATTTGTGTAATTACTAATTCAGATTCAATTTCTAACGTGGTTACAAGGGGGATAATTGACTTCTCAGCACAGTACATCTTTATATAGATATACTTGCAAGAAGAAAAGTATGTACTTAAACTGATGAAGCAGCTATTTAGTTAACATTATATTTCTAATATTGATGATCATACCCACAAAATATATCGTTGAAGGATAAGGGACAAAATGTTATAGTCACTTTAATGTCAGTCATAAAATTTCTTTGCAACTATCTATAATCCCCTAACAATTAAATATATTCAGAAACACGCAAGGATAAAGCCCTTTGAGTAAGGTTTATGTAACTAGCTACACAGGAGCAGTTGAACTGGTATACAAATGTGGAAGAGCCCACCATCGGTAACCTATCCTTGATTTGTTGTGTAAGTACTGGTTTAGTTGAGAACAAGTATCAGCATGGTCGGGAAAAGGATTTACTAAACCGATTAACAGCACCATTTTTTCTCATTTGGTAGATACTGAACATTAAATCAAATACATGTATTGAGTACTACACACACACAACACACCGATTCAATATAGGAACTTTCATAGACGAAATTTCTATTCAATAATTAATTCCTTATTTCATATGAATAAAATAGTAGAAGGAAATTGTTATATCTGGATGAAAAATAAATGAATGGTAACCGCCAGGAATTATTTATGGACCGTTATTATATATATATATATATATTCTTATTGTATAACTACTAAGTAACTATATTATATGTATATTCATATTCCTTTTATTATAAGCTCCCACTTAACCTATTAACTATTATAATATGATTTACTGTTTATAAGATATTCCCAATTAATTATTAACAGTCTCTCACAATCACAGCCACTTTTTGGCTTGATCTTGTATAATTGTTATTTTCTATTTATGGTATGATGCGGACTGGTTTGTTTGTATATAAACCCAGTATATTTGAAATATATGATTCGTTTAACGGAGGGTGATATTGGTGTTATGGACTAAACCGGCTGGGTTAGAAAAGAAGCTACTATTTCAGAGGATCAATAAGAAATCTAGACTGCTCGTACAGGTTTATACGTCATTAAACAGGTCATATAAGACGGTGTTTCTAAATGCCGGCGATCGTATTATGTGATATAATTAATTGGGCATAATAACATAACAGAAACAATAAATAATTGGCAAACATTTAATAGAATAACAATAATAATTTATAACTAACAATATGACTATTGTTAAATCCCTGTCGTAAAACCGGTTCATACGGACGATTAGTATTTTTACGATAACTAGGTGAGAAATGATCTAAATCATAGATTGAACCACAAGCCAAATCTTCAGTTAAATAAAATTTCCATAAATCAAATGAAGCTAAATATGTTGCTGGTCTAAGAACCTGTTATGTAATATGTAAAGAAGAAAAATGAGAAAAACAACCATGAATAAAACAAGAAAATAATTCAATAACATATTAATGGTTACATTTGAATTGCTCAATCTTTTAAGAATAATGAGTATAGAAAGAAAGGAAAGAGATTTTTAACTGTCCTATTGATATATTTGCTATTGAAATGTTTAACAGCTTTGTAGTTCTATCTCTTCATCAATTCAACTGTCGAACTAAAAACAAAAGGTGGGAAGTATGAGAAGAAGCTTTACTTCTAAGGTTTGTTTTTATATTAATGAATGACCGTAATATTCTGAAAATATGTTAGAATTAGTAATTAAAAAAGTCTATAATTGTCTAATCAGGACATGACATTATTCCCCGTTTGCACAGAAGTGATTTAGGAAATTTCTATCAAATATTGACTGTATAAAATGCTCTCAACTATTCACCAGCTGCTGAAGAGTTCTCTGTGGGAACTTTCAATCTTTTAGAAAGCAATATGAGTAGGTAATCCAGTTTTAGGTGAAATTATAGGAGATTATTACATAACATATATGTTGTTGTTGTTGTGTAGTTATTAAATATATGACTCTCAAATTTTTTTTATATTACCCTAGTTAAAAATTTTCATTAAACTCATTGACTGTTGATAATATCCTCCAGAGATTAAATATTACTGTTAATTAATTGTACAAATACCACCATTCAAAGTTTTTAAGTCATAATGTGCACAGAATTATTGATTGGATAGTCTAGTATTCCGATTGAACAAATGGAGAACAGAATGAGTTCATGTGGGCCAAACAAGATCAACATACTTATGGAGCACAACAGTTTAAGACAAGGCTCGTTAGCATAATAAATAGAAACCGAATTACTCATTGATAGATTCCAAAATTCAGGTACATAAAAGTTGAATTCATAACAGTAAGCGCACACCAAAATGAACTCATGATGTATTTGGATAAGAGGGCAATTGAAGTTTTTAAAAAGACCTCAGTTTAATGACTATAACATTGGATCTATATATCTGTAATAGGAATGGTTATATAACTGGTGGTTGAACCCTATCTATCAACGGGATAAACAAGTATCATTCAGAAATCCCTTACTTCTATGTGTACCTCCAATTAGTTAGTTGGTAAAGTTCTATTACAAGGTCAAAGAAAAAAATTACCTGGAAATTTCCAACTATACATATAGTGATCTTTTTATATTGGTGTTTTTGAGATTGACAAAGCTCAATTACTCATTAGAATTTCCTAAGTGATGTGCTCTCTGAGCTCGTAAATCTTTAACCTGAACTAAAAATTGATAAGTCTACTACTGGATACTCAAAACTGAATTTTTAGCCGCTTCCGTCTACTTATACACTTTAACTTGAACAACAGAGAAAAGATGAGAAGCGAAAGTAAAGGCTTTGCTCAAAGGTTAATTGTGTACAAATTATTTATAGAGTTCCATGTGGCCGTGATCTTCTACAACTTTCTGGAAATACACTAGATTTAACGATAGTATAAGTAATTATCCAATCAAAAGTGTAATCCCTAATTTTCTAAATGTTTCATGAAAAGTCTCCGTTGAGCACAGATTGGATAAAACACTTCCTAGAGTTCATCAAACTTCTAAAGACTTTGATGAAGGAATCAAAAGATTATTTTTCAGACTATCCGATACAAATCCTTTCAACTAACCTACGAGAATTAAATATATAATTGAAACGGGGCACAAAATTAACATTAATACAGATTTTAAAACGTTGTATAGAAAATGTCAAGGACAAATCCTCAGGTTTATTGAAACCTTGGCTATTCCTAAAATTAACCCCACCACCACCACCTTATGTGTACAAATACAATTTGTCGTAACCTTGAATTTACCCTGGTAATCCTTAAGTTATTCTATGGCCTAGGATAACGCGATAATTTATTATTCTTTTTATACGATGTAAAATTGTTTCACTCCCCATTGTTACATTTCCGACTTGAACTTTCATTTAATTGACCTTTATTAATTTTCATATAAAATGCCCTGAAAGTATATGTGTAACCAGATTGTTTGAAATGTATAGCTCAAATACATCACATTTTTCAGATCAACTCCAACTTCTCATTGTTCTATCGAAATTTAAAAAACGGATTAAGTGCTTTAAACTTTCTTTTCAGTTCAAATCATTATACAATTAATCTATATAAATAGTAATAACCAAACTAAATTAACAATAAAATATAATTTTAATAGTTGAGATCATGAGTCAATTGAAACTAGACCATCATGAAAAACCTGGAAGCAATGCATGGCTGTTTAGTCCTACTGTGGAACTCCTATTCAGTTGACATCCACGATCGCACATCGAGAAACTCCAACCCAAGACCTATCAGTCTCGCATGCGTGAGCGCTTAACCAACTAAACCACTGAGTTGTCCGTCATTCAACGGTGTTAATATCTAACTTTAACTAATCCATGAAATTGAGCGACAAATCCACCACTGTCTTCAGTGAGTTACTATCTTACAACAAACTCGGTTGAACTCCACTTGATCACCGTTTCTCACTAGAACTCCAGGAAATACCTCTTCAAACCAGTCACTAGTAAACATATATTGATTAGTCCCGACCGCTGTTACCTTGACGTGGTGGTCGGGCTTGCCTATCGTGATGAAGCAACCGAGCTATACTGACTGGAACAACTGTTCCTCAAGGTCCTACCACGTCAGACAGGTCGGTTGAAGAGCGGTAAGACTAAAAGCAACAAACCCAAGGTCCGAAGGCGAAGTCGTACTGATGACTGTACAAAAGTGTGACAGCAGTAAGGTGTTTCCTTCAGACAACCAGCATGACAGTGATGCTGCTTTCCCATAAGTAGGGGTGGGGTTAGAAAAGGTCGACCCTAAAAATGCACACCTCGCCTTATCCCACGGATATCCGTCTCCGGCGGTAAGGTCTCAACAAGTACGGAGCTAACACACCGATCTCAAGCAGTTGTCCCTTGGGCACTGCGGCCACGCTCTCAGGTCACTAAGACCACCTCTAATCCAATTTCCTTTTCAGGTACCTCCAGAAGAACCCTTCCACGATGTGTGGGCAACCGGGAAGTGATAACCACCCTCATACCTCTAACAGCACTCAAGACCATAGTGATTAGTATCAGAATGCGTTCGATTCTTGCAATGTGGGGATCATAGATGCACACACTACTGAGGAATCCTACACAACAGGATGAAAAGGAACATCCAAATGCTTCCAGGTTCTCTATAATGGTTTATACGTTCAATTGACTCATAATCTTAACTATTACAATGAGAGATTATAATGAATAATTTAGAAAAATATATATTACCTTTTCACTCAATGTAGGTGAATAACGAAAATTAAAAAATATAGGCCATTCATAATGTTGTTGTTGTATAAATGGCCATATAGAATGTGAATAATATAATTCTAATAAATGTTCATCTATATTTGATATAATACTTGTACCATATTTATAATTATTTAATAAACTTTCAATTAATTTAGGAAACCATATAGTAAATCTTTCAAATTCTGTATCATATTTAAAATTATGAAAACGATTTGATATATAATGATATGCAATAAATTGTATATAATAATCATTAAATTCAAATGATAATGGAAATTGTTTTAATAATTGATGTACAGCATCTAAAAATTGTAAAAATATTGGTGAAAAATGATTGGTTTTATTTAATATTGTTTGATTGGAATTAGAATTAAATGTATGGCCAAATATTAACCATTCTTTATCAATTAAACTCCAAAAACCATAAATTGTACGATAATATGGATCAAGCATAATTTGTACTAATGATACAGTCTATAAAGAAATAAAAAGACGAAAGCAGTGAGATAAAAGAAGAATTAAAAGATTTATATATTTTAAAAAAAATTGATCATTGAAAGTCCTATTCACTGATTTCTCGTGGTGGGGGTCAGTCAGTCAGTCAGTAACAACATAGAACTTCGTACGTACGTACATCATTTCGAGTTGCCATACCACATTAGTACAGAGATGTAGTTGTCGATTCAAATCCCGTAGTGGTAGAGGCGGTAAGAGTATAAGCAGTAATCGGAAACATTATGTATACGAATATTCGTCAAGATTAGGACGAAAAGTTTCACAGTAATTGAGCGCCGAGTATAGAGATGTCATTATATGTGAAAATTATATTTGAAATATTCTCAGCGATTGAAATTTAACTAATTCCAACTTTTCGTCCAGCTAACTTGTCTAAACTTCATCAAAGCTTTGATGATTTTGATTATTACCCTGAAGAAGTCCAGACAAGTTAGCTGGACTAAAAGTTGGAATTACTTAAATTTCAATCGCTGAGAATATTTCAAACATAATTTTCACATATAATGGAAACATTATGGTTTGAAGATGTTAATCAAGGAGTATAATCCAGTGAAACAAATTCGGAAAGAGGAAAAAACGGACATGAAGGATTCAGAAGATTAGAATTCTGAAGAACACAAAGAGTGGATGCACCTGCGCCATTACAAACGATTTTGAGCCATGTCATTCAGGGTCTCTAACCATCGGTTGCTATCATCTCGCGGTCCCCAATAACGTAGTCTACACCTAACAACATGGCTCAGTCCACTTGACTTCATGGATTTGTGCCATGTTTTGGTCTGGCCGCCTCTAGCTTTCTTCCAACCTACTCCTATTCCATTGAGCATCGCACGTCGAGGTAGTCGGTGGTTGGGCATACGGAACACGTGTCCAAGCCATCTCAACTGATGAAGTCTCACTACTTCCTCAATCGATTTGTCATCCTTACGTATTACCCGTTTCCTAACAACTGCGTTACTTACTCGATGGTCCCAGGATATACGAGCAATGCTTCGAAGACGCCTATGATCAAATACTAGTAACCTACGAATATCCTCTACTTTTACTGGTCATGTTTCACTGCCATAAAGTAGGACGGAACGAACTGCTGCGCAGTAAACACGTCCTTTGGTTGATAGACGGATATCTCTTCTACGCCATAAATGACGCAAGTTGGCAAAAGCTAGTCGAGCCTTCTGTATCCGTGCTGAGATTTCGTCACGAAAAACAAATTTCCGGTGCTTTATTCGGGTTGGTGGACATGAAGGAGTTGAAAAACCCTGATTCCAAATCAATGGTGTACACGGGCTTCAAAATCCTAAGAGAAAAAATGGCGTATGAACTAATTAATGGTCACCGACTACCATGAGACTACATCTCCTAACGTTGCTCCACTGCCTTGTGGACTAGGCAACTAGGTCAAAGGCTCGAAGAGTGGTCCCGTAAGAAAACCACTTGCTTCGGTTTGAGCACCCGGACAGTATTCCAACCCTCACACAAATCGAATGATTTATGTGGTGCACATCTAATTGGTGCCTCATTGTACCAATGTTTATGTGCTTAAATGAATAAATATAATTGGTAATTACAATTAATCGACTGGTAAAGTAGTGAATCTTCATCAATTGAGATAGCTGGAACATCTAATGACGTATACACATATATCGCCGAACTGGAATTACGATGTTAAGTACTGTAAAAAATAGACTGAAAGAATGACAAAGAGAGATGTGGTATTACTATATGAAGTCATTGACTGTAGGAGTAAGATAATTTGTTAAGATCCATATAATTATCGCAAGCAAGTGATTAAATACGTTGGTAGGAATAACTGAGAATTTGTCGTGGTAGATGCATTCACTGTTTGCCTGACATTTAGAGCTTTTAAGTTTATTTTCAAAAGTTTATTTCACGAAGTCATTTTTTCTTGAATAATATCTTTTATGTCCGATGTTTCCTACCACCACTGATACTTTGTTACTTCTAACACTCTGGAACATGTCATGATTAAATCATATCACTTTGTTGATAAGATGTGTAACAGTTTGAATCGATGCACATATGTATCAGATTCGATGTTGCCGAAGGTTAAATAACTAGCTGACTAACTGATAATTACATAACTCCTAATTATAAGAAAGTGAAACTATAACCAAACAGTAACAATTTTAAAAATGGATCTAAGTACTACAAATTTGTATTTCCAATCAATCAATAGTTTACTGGAAAATGGGATAAATTGCTGAAACAGGTGGTAGTAACTAGTAACTATGAAACGTAAATTTATAGATGTCGATGATTATTTCAACAATGTAAGATTTTATGCAATACAAATTAGCACCGGATCGTTTAATACTACTTGATAAATAGAATCTAATTGTAACAATAGGAAAGAGTAAACAAGGCATCTATTAATTGCACGTAAACTCATTTTACAACAAACAGACTCGTGAACTTCAATTTGGTAATTTCAATATTGAATAAAGGCAGTTGCATTAAAAATATAGTCAGATAATCCACGAATTTTTCAGCTTCAACAATGATGAAACAAACAAACATACATTACAGGAGCTATGACGTAAATTATTTACCTTGACATAGGTGTTTAAATAATATGGTACCAAGACGTAGAAATCGCTCGTATTCAAGATGATGGTTCATAAGACACTAACATCTGTATTACAGACTATCACATAAAATATCATATAAGTGATAAAGATTCTAGGATGATTTAGAAATGCTAAAAGGTTAGGTCAACCTCACACGACACTATAATGAAATCTACTAGCCGATAGCCCCAAAATGAATAACAAGGGATATTTGTGTCTTAATCATAGAGCAAATAAACATCAATGTAAAATCCGTAAATCAAACTAACTACTACACAATATTCAAACATATATTTTGTACAAAATACATTAGGAATTTATGAACTTATGATTATGGGTTGTTTGTGAAAAGAAATGATCATTCTATCATCTCTACAATTTTTATACTCATGAATTACTGCCTACAACATTTTCTGGTGTATCGAATATTTAGAAGATGAGGTCTACCAAACAAAACGAATCACCAGTCTATATACATGGGTTGCATTGAAGCGCAAAGAAACCAACTAAGTCAATGTACATCAAATTTAAAAAATAACAAATTTTTTCAACTCACCTGTGCAACAACATCACTGCCATTTTCTAAACACAATGCTACACTAGCACCTTGTAAATCTAACAAATCTACCACTGTTCCAGCTAATTCCAATAATGATTTCAATTGTAGAAACCAACCATTCTCATGTGCTTCAGTGAAAACATTCATATATTTAGAATTATTTGCTTCTGGTATATTAGATGTTGTAATATTTTCCGCCTCGATAGTTTCACCTGCATTAACATTACTATTACTAGTATTATCATGAAATGAATAAGGTTCATTTTGATGATGTATAAAATGACCGCCTAGTGTTGCATTAATTCCACGATGATGATGACTATTATTACCAATATTAGTAGTAGTATTAGCATGATCAAATGAAACACCAGTAGCTGTAGACGCTGCTGCAGATAAAAGTTTTGTAGCTGTTTTCGATCGATTCGAATCATTTGGAAGGCAAGCTTTAAAAAATCCTTTAAAAGATTTAGTCACTGTTGCTGTAGTTGGATAGTCAATTGGTGATAAAAGAACAGATGATGAATTAAATATTTTCGACATCTACCAAATATTAGGAAAAAAAGGAAATATTAGTAAGACGTTGTCATAGAGGTAACTGAATTTTAATGAAATCACGAACCGCTTTTGGTTAGACTAGTAGTTTTTTTGGAAATTCGAAAGCACTGTGCAGTTTTGTTTCGTTCTAGTATGGAACTGTTCAGGAAATAATGGTTGTTCAATATTTCTCATGGTGGTTGTCTAGTCAGTCAGTAACAACGTAGAACTTCGTACGTACGTATATCAGTTCCAGTTGCCATACCACATTAGCATAGAGATGCAGTGGTCGATTCAAATCCCGTAGTGCTAGATGTAGTAAAATTATAAGCTGTAATCAGAAAAACTAGGGTTTGAAGATGTTATTTAAAGAGTATAATCCAGTGAAACAAATTCGGAAAGAAAAAAAGAGACAAGGAGGATTCAGAAGAATAGAATTTGGGAGAACACAAAGGGTGGATGCACCTGCGCCATTACAAACGATTTCGAGCCATGTCATTCAGGGTCTCTAACCATCGGTTGCTATCATCTCGCGGTCCCCAACCAGGTAGTCTACACCTACCAACATGACTCAGTCCACTTGTCAGTGACTTCATGGACTTGTGCCATATTTTGGTCTGGCCACCCCTAGCTTTCTTTCAATCTACCCCCATACAACAAAACATCGCACATCGAGGGAATCGGTGGTTGGGCATACGGAACACGTGTCCCAGCCATCTCAACTTTAGATTGATACGTGATTTCAATAAAACTTATATATTTCAGTAAGAATTTGTTTATTTTCCATCATATAAATTAAAGATAATCACAACTTAATAATTATATGTTTACATAATCTCAATAAGTGAATAATAATTAAATATTTCGAGATACTCTAAACAATTTAAGTGTGTGTGTGTGTGTTTTAAAAACATTTTAACGTTGAATGGAGTATAGAGTTCGTTTTTTTTGTTATGTAATCATTAAACATTGAATCGAGTGTTATATACAATTTATAAAGTATATATTTTTTTCCTAAGTAGAAGTGGTGTCACATCGAGTGGTTAACATAGATACACGTATATTACCAAGAGACTTATATGCTGCTATAGCTTAAACAAGCTAACATACATCATATACTATTAACAATTAATTCATATACATGATTTAGTCAATATCTACCCACTTTGAATGAATAAACTATGGTAAAATCTCATTTTTTAATTTTAAAAAAATGGAATTAATAAATCTAACAATTGAAATAGCAACAGATCTATGATAACTGATTGATTAACCAATCAAACACTAATTACTGGGAAACGGATTAAAGTTCGACTCACACCTGCTTGAGCTATCCCACAGATGATGGGAACTTTATTTCATGAACAAATATGAGATGCTAGAAGGGGGACAAGACTAGTCCCCCACTCTATTGTAAATATGGGCTAGCTGAAAGGGACATGTAACAAAGATAAATGTGTAATGTGGAACTGTAAAAACAGTGTATTCATTTTGGTCTCTAACTGGATTATCTAAAGGAATATCCATTAGATTTGGCCTCAACCGGGGCGATGGCCATAAACTATCCTATAACCAGTGCATGGAGGTATGGTATGAGTGTGAAGGAGCTGAACATCAGTAGGTGAATTTTATTTATTCCACAATACTACCGGGCCCCAAGCCGGTGCAAAAAATCAAATCGCATCCAAACCTGTGTACACAACGGAGTATATAGGCCTTGGTCTACGCATTATATGTTTGAATGTGACGTATATTTGCGACCAAAAGCATTTATGCCTACGTGTGTGCATAGCCCTTTAACTTGTGCATCCTATATGTTCATGTAAGGCATACTTACAATGCTAATTCTTCAATAATGGCGAAGCTTAGATCGACTAGTGATTCCAAATAAGTAAAGATTATAGTCTCCACAAGACCGATATAAAGATTTTTTTATTAAAAACCATAAAATTTCTACCGATAGCACATCGTTTTCACAAATACTGACCTTTGTCATTTGTTTTTCACATAAAACGTATAAGCATATTGGTTTTTGTGAATTGGATAGACCACTACTACTACCAGCATTGGAAACAATACCAGGATAATTTGACTCATGTAATGACTGACGTGCATGATGCTGATTAGTGTGTGACGCACTATCCATACTAAGTAAATCTTCATCTAATCCAGATGCTACACTACCCATAGGTGAAACACCAGAACGTGTTAAACGATTACGACGCGCAGCAAACTTTCCAATTCTTCCTAAAGCTGAAACATGGAAATAATAATCGACAAAAGAACAATGAAATATACACATGCACAAGGATAGACAGAAAAAACTGTTTAATTAGAATTCCGTAAAACCAATAATGCAAAAACAGATTTAAAAAACAGATGAGAGAAAAATAAAGACACTAGTGTACATTTTCTTATCAGAATAATATTAATTTGAGGGAAAGCAGATTTCTTGATTAGGTTGTATTTGATCTAGTTTGACCGAGGTGTAATGACAAGACGGGTTGTATTATCTTTCGTCATCGATTAATCCACCTATATGCCAGTAAGACTGGTTATCTTCTATTTGCAAAATGACCCATCTACTAATAAACAATAAGTAGAATATGAATGCGTATTAGTCATAGAGCTTCTTCTAACCCCAGTATTCAATCAGAAAACAAAGATAGAAACCAAACAAATTCCCCATTGCATACCATTCAATCACAACTCAAAACTTACACAAATAATATACCTGCAATGCCTGGCTACGCAGCGACATAATTGAACAAGTATAATATGCACATAACTTGGTCATAAGTAATACAAACTCAAAGTAATAGAGACATAATTATTTGTTCAATTTTGATACTCTTTAATAATTCACACTGTATGAAATAAATATTCTATTTAAAATTCATTAATTACTGAGTACTGACTACTGTTATTTTTTCACTCCTTGATACTGACCAAATTCTATCAATCAAGTTATAATGTGGCCACTAGTTTAAGTGACTCGACATTTCAGCATAGCTCATGTGATGTCAAGTCTTTCAGACCAATGACAACCTTACAAACTAGTTGATAGAATTTGGTCAGCACTAAGGAATAGAAAAGATGGCACTGATTGGTCAGTCATGAAAAACTAAGCCCTATATGTTGTCATTCATGAGTCAAATAGCTTGGACGTAACTCCTCAGACTGTAAAACGGAGTGACCTGGGTTTGAATCCTATGAGGATCGTCAGTTACCTCAAAATTTCGAGTGCATCAAGCTGAAGAGTGCTGACTAACAAGAAATTTAGGTCTATTAGGATATCTTATCGACTAATTCCGAATCGCTAACACAGACGTTCAATTCAGGTGAACTTGCAGCTGGAAATATCTAAAAAGATCAATAACCTTGACTTAACTATGAAACTTTTGAGTCTAATGTTGAAAAGAAAATACTTCATATAATACTAGTATACATCAAATGATACATTTTGAAAAAGAAAGAACAGAATTAAACAGTAAAATAGTGAACTTCCTATACAATCACAGTTTTAATATACTAATAGTAATGTTAGTTGTGTCCTAGTAGATGTCACGAACATGATAAAATACCGAAGATATTTCGGGAAAATTACTTAAACATCTTTTTTACTGTGTACTTTAACATTATATACATCCACTATAGTAATAAGGTTTAGCTATGAGCTATATTTCATGTGATATGTTTGGAAGTTTTTTTTTAATTTTTGCAACAATATAATATTCCTTCTACAACTGGTCTGAAACAAGGCCTAAGACGCTGTCAAGAGGAATGAAACAGTGGAGCTCTTTGACTACAGCACTCATCTTGGAAGTGTAATACATTCTGGTGGATTGGTAACTGATGAAATATCACTGGATTTTCGCCAACTTATGTCAGTTGAAGGGAATGTTAAAAATCCTTCTACTTTGCTTGGTGAGTAATGTTGACTGGCGCAGGCGTAAGTTGAAAAGTTAGAGGTGACAAAAGCAAGACATGACGTCAGTTAATGAAGTCCAGTGAATGTCGGTCTGAATTGTTGATAGATAAACACTACCTGATGGAGGTAAGGACAATGAACGCCATCACCGATTGTAGGTGTTAGGTGATATGGCTCAGTGCATCTTTCCCAAATGCCCGGGTACGGGTCCGCTCTCCATCTCCAAATGCTCTGACATGGCCACATGCATACAACTACTGCCAAGGAAGTCCTACTCACTACCTTCTCGCGACAGCAGTGTTGTTTAATAAATTGAGTGGACGAAAAGCAAACGTCTAGCGCTTTAACCGGGCTGGTGGGTACGGAGGATCCACATAGGAGGGTTAGAAAACACATATTTTAAACCAATTGAATGGATGGCCTCCAGGATCCTAATGGAACAAAAGGCATATGAAACTATTGTTGGTCACCGACTACCATGGGACTACATCTCCTAACGTTGCTCCACTGTCATGTGGATTAGACCTTTAGATTAAAGGCTCGGGAAGTGGTCCCGTAAGAAAACCACCTGTTTCGGTTTGTGCACCCGGACAATATCTCAGCCTTCACACAAATCGAATGGTTTATGTGGTGCATATCTATTTGGTGCCTCCTTGTACTAATGTTTGTGTTTGAATACAGAAATAAGACTTCGTGCATCATATTACTGAATTAATATATATACGAACCCATATAAACAGACTTCCAAGATGGTGACTGAAGACAAACAATAAATTCAATGTCACAGATGATTAATTTCACTAAAAACTCGTAAAACATGATTGAATGTTTTAGAAAAAAAAAACCATATTTCACAACTTGTTACATTTTTCAAAGTTCTCTTCAAGCAAACAAACAAACGTTTTAATGATAAACGATATACTGTAAAATCACTATCAATCAATTCAAAATAGTGAGTATACCAATATTGGGAATCACAGTAAACTCAATAAAACAACTCGACTTTCGTTGGATCCATTAAATAATTATTTGCGATAAAAGTTAACAGAATAATCAATTGATCAAAATTGAAGCAATAATATGAAGGGATTGAAAGAACCAAATCAGTGTATAAATAGTTTAGTTCACATAGGATAATTGACATGCATACTCAATTTTTTAATGATGAGAAAAGGATTATTAAGAAGTAATTTCCGGTAAAAAATTTTTAGAGCTCTCATGTCCTTTGTATGATTTTATTACAAACATTTAATGATTGGATTCTGTATGCCAATTTTAAGTGTGCCTACTACAATTTTAAGTGATTCAACATCACGTGAACTACGTTGGTATCAGAGCTTAAGGACTATACAAAGAAAATATAGGTTATTACTTAATGATCAACTATTATGACTATCTCAATATTTTAGGCGATTAGTCACAGTTCGAATAGAAAAGGGATGACGTCTCGGATTATACAGTTAAGTGAAAAAGGTATGAATTCCACATGGAGCTTTAATTCTCTGAAGACTACAATTTACACCGTGCTAACAAGCACCAAAAAGTTTTTTACTGACTACCTCCAACCATATCATTGCTCAAAATAGTTTATAAACTACATTGTAAACTAACTAATTATTAATGTTCAAATATGTTATTAGGAGTGGAAATATCCTCGCGATTATTGCAAGCATTACATTCTACTTTTTACTAATTCATAAGTAAATAATTCTACCTAACATGAAATACCAATAAAGTCATGTGTGACAGAATGATAATCTAATAATGTACATCATTTTTTATTGCACAAATAATGATTGAACTGTAGCTCATGATAAGTCTATTCTAAAGCAGTTACTGTTTGAATCATCGAACAGTTTGTGGAAAATAGTAGGTAAGGTGAAGTTCAAATTTTGTAATAACCACATTCTTCTAACATACATATATTTCGATTACTAGTTAAGTGCACATTATCAACGAATAAACTGTTTAATATTATTTGATATTCAATACTGAAGGAGTACTGAACAGAATGAGAGTTTCATCTGCTCAGGCAAACGGCTATTGAGGCGGCAAGTACTCTTTTCTTTTTATTATCTTATTTCCTCTCCAATTCCCGATAAGGTAATAATGGGACCGTAAACCATCTAACTGTTATAACTCTTAACCTAAGTAAGTGTTTGATCATCACTATAAGTTGATAGATCTCAATCAAACACTCCAGCAGCAGTATTCATACAAGTATCCAAATATAAGAAGTTTTCAACTACTTTTAACGACTAACCACAAAGAGTAAGTATCAAAACGAGCGCTTGTTAGTCTTCTAAACATAAATGAACTGGTACATAACCAGTAAGTTTCAAAACACAAAAAACGTAGTTTTACTCTGAAATTTAACACTGGACAATAAAATCTACATGTTGACTTATATATTAATAAACAAACTACAAGTCTACATTGAAAATAAAAATAGTGAACTATTAAGGTTAAATGTAGCAAAACGTAATAACCGATGGAGAAGCTAGGAAAAAAAAGACACACATACACGCAAAAATAACAGTAAAGAAAATTAATCATAACAACACACATTTATAACAGATAATCACAACGTAAACACTAACAATAATAATAATAAACGAAAATGTAAGCAAAATAATTGACAACACAACGACGACAACAACAACAACGACAAAAACAACCAAGAATTCAATAGATAAACATGTATAACATCGTCAATTAACTCAGAACAATTTGACGAAAGGTATTATTAAACTAGTTGGGAAAAAATAACGATTACAACAATGTAAATATGAAAGAGAGCAGCGCATAAATTGAAAAAAAACATTAAAAGAAAAGAAAACAAACACAAACAGACGCGCAAACTCTCACGCACACATAAAACACAAATCCAGTAAGAAGTTTAATATAATTCATAAAATGAATGAAATAAATAAATAAATAAATACGAGATAAATCACTTTCTTTTACACCCAATTATTCTATATTCTTCGAATAACAAAGATGTTGTAAATGAGGGGACACGGCTAAGAGATGTATAAAAATAGACAAACACAATCATAGATTGTTCGCCTATCAACATATTTTACAAAGAAACTACACTCAAATAAGAATCATTGTAATATAGATTCATATAGCTTGAGTGAATAAATAAATGTCTGTATGTATATATAAGAAAAGTATTTTTAAAACTTATCCAAAAGATCTTACCATCACGAACTGAAACAAATAGAAGAGAAAAGAAGTAAGAAAAATATATGGTTAGGATAAAAGTATGCCGACTGGAATTCAGACAATACAATTGCCATTAAATGTAATGATATTTATTTGTTACATAAGTTGGTGTTATTTTGTAAAAGTGATGAGATTTTTATGACTTATTTGGTCGATAAAAACCGGTCAGTTGATATTGGCTCAAGATCAGTCATACAGTTTTATTATCCAGCTTTGGATAGTATTTAATACATAAAATCAATATGAATATATGCTTCACATTTTCCATATTATCTCTTTCGTTACAAGGTTTTAAGTAAAGGCAGTTTGAGTAGATACATATTTGTGTCAAATCAATCACAATTACTATACATTAGATGTCAATGAGAAAAAATAAAACATAAATCTGATATTGCAATGAAAAAAAATGTAATAAAGTGGTTCACAAACAGACTTAGCTAGCCAGGATTGGATGATGAGTGAAACTTCTAAGGTAAACGCAACACACAAACACAAGGATTAATCATTAAACAAGATAGTAATACAAATGTTCATGATAATAAAAATTCAAAAAACGGGCTACCTAACAACATCCACCTAGCAACTATCTGTAAAAAAACCAAAGTAGTAAAGTATATAAAAAAGAAATACGAAAATCACTGTTAATTCAAATGAATTTGAGTGAAACAAACCTCATAACAGATCTGTATATAAACCAACTCAGCATAAAAGGAATGAATCAACTGACTGTAGCGTTTACCTTTGTAGTTACATTAACCCTTCAAATCTATGTATCAACCTTGTAATCCACAATTACATCAATTTTATTACAATTCAATGTCGAAATTGTCATTTTATCTACTGCTCATATTTAAACTACTATAGTTTTGAACATTTGCGATGTAAACTAATATACAATAGGTTGTCGATTCAATAGTTATCTGAGCATAAAATCATTGAGACTAGTTTGATGTGACTCAAAGAACAACAGTAATAAAATTCTATTATACATGTATAATGTGAATATAAGGAAAGAGATAATTGAGTATATAGAATATTTCACAAATCACGTCTGCCAATTAATATAGTCTGAATATAGAGAAATGGAGCGGGTTCGAAGTTTAACACTGATAAATACGTCAAGAACATAAAAATACTGAGAGAAAAAGGGTTTATTCAGAAATAGCATTATTAGTTATGATGTGTTAGGAAGTGAAGATTGTCTCACATCAATGAACACACACGCGTACACAGTACACACTGAGTTGAAAACGTATATGTTTAGCTAAATGATCAGACTAAACTCTTGTTGATATCATTAAAAAAATGTTTAGAGTAACAAGACGATAATTCTACATTAAGTATAAAGCCTATGTAAAGGAAGTGCTAGATGAAAAACAGAACATATGAAGACAAAAGTCTTTAAAAAAAAAAAGAAAACATATGTATGTGTATGAAATTAAATGACACAATATCATCTGGTCAATTGTATGATGGATAAGCTAATTCTTGAGTAATCAGTCAATAGGTAGCCAGGTGTAATCATTAATGTTAAGTTCAGCTGGTAAAAAGACAAATGACTAATTGCCGATGTTATGACCTTGGATGTCTTGTTTTGCTACCACGCGACCTATCGACCAATCCGGATACAACTTATACGGATCTTTACACTAGGCCAACCAATGACGTTCGACCGGTGCGGGCAGTCTAGCGTCCTTACTGGTCCTATGTCCTCCGAGCCCTTCCACTTGAGTCCAGAACACAATACCAGCTTCGAATCAGAGCAGATCGTTTATTTCAAACATACTCGGTTTATATATCAACCAGACAGACCACAACGCACCATAAATCAGAAAATAACATGTGTACACAAATAAGCCAAAAAGTGGCTGTGCACGAGGGGGACAGTGAATAATAGACTGAGCATAGATTAAGAACCGTAAATCGTATAATAATAAATTATAGGTCAAAATAAAGCTTATAATAAGAGGAATATAAATATACGTAATGTAATTGTTGAGTAATTATACAATAAGAATATTTATAGAATATTAGTCCATTAATAGTCCTCGGGAGTTACCTGTGATTTAATCTCCACTCGGATATAACAGCCGATAAGTCAATTACGTTTGGAAGGCTGTTATTGTGTAATAAAAATTATCTCATTCGTCTTTAGACATAATCTCTGTGTAATTGATGTTATCTGTTTGAAACACGCAAAAAGCCATGGTATTAGAAACCCTGAAATTTACTTAATTACATCCTATAGTTAAGTGTAAAGAAAATATTGAAACGTAGTAATGAGTTTATTATTTCTTATTCAAACAATGAATTAATTGAATGCTTTCTCTACTGAAAAACAAGATATTATTTTCAATATAAATAAACATTGGTTACAATATGTAAGATGTACATTCCTTTTAGACTGTCAAGATTATCATTCTTACAAAGCTATTGATTCATAAACTACACAACAATCTACACACAGTGTGATATGTTATAAGAAAAATGACTTTGAAAGAAAGATAAACAGCCGAATGTATCTAAATTAGTAGTCAGTTAGTAACAACGTAGAACTTCGTACGTAGGTACATCAGTTCGAGTTGCCATACCACATTAGCATAGAGATGCAGTGGTCGATTCAAATCCCGTAGTGCTAGATGTAGTAAAATTATAAGCTGTAATCAGAAAAATTAGGGTTTGAAGATGTTATTTAAAGAGTATAATCCAGTGAAACAAATTCGGAAAGAAAAAAAGAGACAAGGAGGATTCAGGAGATTAGAATTTGGGAGAACACAAAGAGTGGATGCACCTGCGCCATTGCAAACGATTTTCAGCCATGTCATTCAGGGTCTCTAACCATCGGTTGCTATCACCTCGATGGTTATATATATATACTAATGGATTCAACTTTCATAGTCAAACATTCGATATCTATTCAATACTTTCTGGAGTTTTTTTAAGGTTTATCTAACTAGGAACAGTTAGTGTTTTGAACTATGAAATTCATTAGTTTCTGACAAACTTGTAAGCTAATATTATTAAATAATTGTGAAGAATTACTACTGTTTCCAAGAAGAAAATAGAAAAGTACATACCTTATTTAGACAACTTGTTTTTATCAGTGTATTTTTCCATTAACTCTGTTTCTAATGCTTAAAAATGAATAAGTTGACAAATGATCATTTATGTAACTATTACAATGGCTAGGTAGAAATTATGATTTTGTCAAGTGTCTAAGTAACACCTATAGTATTGTCTAATTACAGATTCTGGTACTTTCCTTAACCGGAAATAATAGAATTTAAATTTAAAAAAGAACACGGCTAACAGTCAGGCAGATTATTGATCATACTGAAATCAAAGTTAACCGATTATGTGAAATTTTTCTGACAGTTAATCGATTACATAACATATAGGCAATTTATTTTTCTGAAAGAGACAATACTACTACTATTATTAACAAGTAACTAAATTATAGTTGAAAGAATTAAAAAATGTATTGTTTTGTATAATATTGTAAAATCTAGTTCAATTAAGTATTTTAGAAGGAAATTCAAGTTAGTATAGAATGGAGACAATTATTAATTATAATAATGAGGAGGAAAAGGAAAAGCAAAGTGTACACACACCAGAAAACAATAAAAAATATATGAAATGATTGGACTTTTCAAATAAGTTAGTTTTCTTTATTAAATTTCTTTTGTTTGTGATAATGAGTATGATTTGGAACTTACCTTTGTGTTTCTTAACTGTAAAAAGTTGAGGTAATACAGGTGAATGATATATATGTATAAGAAAAACAAGTGATAACTCCATAGCCTCCACGTAATAATTATGTGAAAGGCGATTTTGTGGAGATTGTAGTAATTTAATAGTTGAGTTCACAAGTCGATGAAAGCTAGACTACCATGGATAACCTGATAATAATCATCATGTGCTCACTAGTGACTAAATTCAAGACGGATTTGCGGGAGTTCTAGTGAGAAGCCATGACTAGTGGAGTTCAATAGTGTGTGTTGTGAGCCAGCTACTCACTGAAGACAATGGTGAACGGTCGCGCGATTTCGTGGATTGGTTAAAGTTAGACATTGAAACAATTGGATGCCGGATCAATGGTCTACAGGTTAAGCGTTCACGTGCAAGATTGAAGGTATTGGGTTCGAGTCCCACATGTGGAGCCGTGAATGTGAACTGCTCACGAGTCCCACACTAGGAAGAAACGGCTGTTCAGTGCTTCCAGGTTTTCCATGGTGTTATAGCTTTAATCGACACATGAATTTAACTAATAATTATGTACTCACTATGAATTAAATATGAGAGGTAATTCTAGGAGTTCTAATTAAAATCTGTAACATGTGAAGTTTAATCTTCTTGAATGTCAAATAGTTATTTAGTTACTAACGACTTGAAAACCGTTGAATAATATTGTGAATTGACTGGAATTAGAGAAGTTAACCATTGTGATAAGGCAGCATGTATATTGTACTATTTATTTCAGGTTCATATATTGTGAATTTAATCAATATGAATTTCATACAGTATGTTTTTTTTCCAGTGGTTTTGTGTATTTTGTGGTATCACTAATTAATCATCAAGTTTGTGTAAAAATCACATATATAGATGAGTGTACGTTTAGTTATAGACGATGTGTTTTCGGAATGGTCAATAAGATCTTCATTGGATCAGTTTTTATGTTATGTTTTGTGGTGAAAATTCTAATGATTCTTGGTATTAAATGCTTATCGCGAGATGTGAATGTTCTGGGTTCAGCATCTAATGACGTCGTGGATATGTACTGCTGAGGAATCATACAAAACATCTTGATTCTGAAGAGGTGAATAACTAAAGTCAGTCCGTGACATAAAAAAAACGAGTGTTTACATAAAAATACATATAGATAGATATAATGTAACTGGAATTTACGCCCCTTTTCATAAGTAACAAAAATTTACATACAGTTGAATTCAAAAACCAGAGAAAGTCTCAACTTACATTTTGTTCTATTATTAGTCACATGTGAAACAACCGGACTAGGTTTATTGATAACCGGTTTGAACTCTTTTGATAAATGATCTGTTGGTGGAATTTTAGGAGAAGCGACAGTAGGTAGCTGAGATGAATTTGACAAATCATCTGTCGCTGAATAACCAGTTTCTGAAGTGATAACACTACTTGGTCGACTACTATTAATAGCTGATAAAGACATATCGATTAGTGCACGAATATAACGTATATGTTCTTTAGAAACTGTCGCGTGAGAAAGTGTAGAATCAGCATTATCGTCTATGAAAAGAAGTTTCAAAGATAATTGTAAGCTTTATTAGAAGAAGAGTTAAAAACTGTTTAATCGAAAACTGATAGCGAATAATCAAAGCAGGAGCTAAAAAACAGTCACTGCGTTTTATTTAAGGCTATATCCATAACAGATTGACCGAAGTTGAAATACCGTTAAAAACTAGGGAGCGCTACTTACTAGATTCGTCTTCGTGTGAGATCCCATAGCAGTGACTACACACGACTAGAGCAGCGATCGAAACTAGGAGCATCAGGTCTCAGGCGAACGCTTAATCATTAGAACTACTGGATACCAGCATTCAATGATACTATTTTAACTTAAAACAATTCGTGATTTTGTATTTGTTTGAAATTACCACCTGTACAATAGTACTATGATAAAACATTATAAATGGTTTACTTAAATAGTCCGTTTCCACAATTAATTAATCAACTGTTATGACTTTAAGTTGTGGTCGATTTTTACCCTGTGCTAATTGTTGTGTCCTTGACTGGAAAATTAGAGAGCAGCGTACTTATCGATCGATTCAATGACACGTAAACACGTACGGACGGCCTAGAGTCTCGATTGGTCTCACTTCCCTGTCTAGCCCAGTCAGTTGAGTCCAGAACACAAGTCACAGCCTCGGAGATATGAATCATTGTATTTCAGACATGCTCTATTTATATACCAAACAAGCAAACCACATCGTACCATAAAAATAGTAAACAACATTTACACAATATGTAACGAATGAATTAAATAATAGCCAATAGGGAATGTACATTTAAAGTCCAAGGCCACCATAGACTTAACATGACAATGATTGGCATATTATTCTGTATCCACAACATCAACTAATTAGGGTATCCAATTTACTAAAAATTCAAAGTGATCATTATTTTTACAGATAACAAACCTTAATATCAGATATATACTGTTAATCATAATCGGCTATCATTCATTTCGTATTCATTACATAGCCAATTATGTGATAATAAAAGGTTTGATTCATCGTATTACCGTCACGCATACTTTGAACTAATTTGGAACTTTCCATCGAAAAAAAATAGGTGTATTAAGTTTCCTTACAGTGTAAATACTCAATCACTTAGTGGTCATTGATGAAGGTACCACTGTGACTGAGAATTTCAAACCTAATATTCCGTTCGCTAAATAATTTTAACTTTGTACAATATGTCCATGATAAATAACTTTCAAATTTGTTATTGAATGTTTATGTTCAATACATAGTTACTTGTAATGAAAAACAAACATTCAATATATCATGATTAAACTGAATATATGAACTAGGAAGAACTGTGGTAAAGTTTGAGTTAAACATTCAAATAATTCATTTGTATAAACTGATTACAATAGTGAAAAATTGATTTAGGTAAATTTATGTTGTTTGTTTTTTTAAAGAAAAGAAATAATTTACATACCACAATCTCCAGTGTTGATTTTAGATGAGGATTTAATATTTTTGAAAGTATTCAAAATTACATTTGATTGTATTTCACTCCCACGTAATAGATAAGCTTTAGTTTCAGGATGTTGCCATGTGACTACTGGAAAACGACCACGTCTATGTGAACGAGCTACTTTAGCTAAACAATTCTGAGTGATACCCTTTAAAAAAAAAAATGGGAAAAGTGAAGTAAATGCCAAAGATATCATTTAAACTAAACAATCGAATCTGACATAAGTATGTGTTACTCAGAGTGTTCAACAAAAGATTAACAGTAAAGAGTAAGACATACTAATGGATTTATTTCTAGTAAGTCAGGCAGTTCATAGACAGTGTGGAACATTGCACATACAGGGATCTCTGTTTAAGTTTTAATATCACATTGATTCAACAAGACAAAATTATAAATGGCAATGTTAGAATAGCAGAAATTGTAAGTTACTTTACGAAAGATGGTGTAAATACAACAACATGATAAAATGAAATCAATAGAGTAAAAAAGCTCAGTTATGAATAATAAATCGTTAACGTAATCATTCAGTAGAGTGTTAAAATGGAAACGAAATAGAAAACAAGCCGAATAAATCCTAGGGGAATATAAATTCCATGAATTTGGAGATTTAACTCTTATTACAGAGTAGGTTTTTTTTAATAAAAAAAAAACTATGAGCAACAAAGTGAAGAGGAAGGCACAAAGAGAATTGACAAAGGTTACTACTATTAGTTGATTAACGGCCGACAGACTAATGAAAAAAAACATTGAGATGGTATTGCATCGATTGTATTGGATTTTTAGTATCCATAGGAAAAAATAAAGAACAGTAATATGTTAATTAGGAGTAAGATATTGGATAAAATTGATAAGAAAGGAGTTCAATCTATACAAATTCTTTAAAATATATACTTCTAATGACAATTGAAGTACTTCACGAGGTATATGCTAAGATTAAATCTACAGAGTTACTGAATGGTTAGTCTAGAAATTCGAACAAGTGAGCAGTTAAGTATCTAAGCATTCTGTTCATGATACTTTTCAATTTGCAGATGGTGCTAACAATTTAAATAATTACAAGAGAACTCATGTTTTCATTAGATGTTAGTTCTCTCAGCTCAGTAATGTGCTGTTACATATATATAATTACATTGAAGCTAACAATCCACATGTCAATTTATGAACTAACTTACTTAAAACAGAAAATGAAAAACTGTACTTTCAAAATACAGTTCAGCTTCTTTTACAATGAAATCTAAGAATAATTAAACATAAAAAGAATCATTCCCTACAGAAAGAATCATGAAGATCACCATTGTGCTGGGTTTTTTTCCCAAAGAATATCAGTGAAGTCAAGTGAGTTTGCTTATAATGGACACAAAACTTTAAACAATACAATTATTATCAGTAAAAGTGTTAGTATTAGTATTGCTATGCAAATCGGTATTGCAGAATTTCTAAAATCCAGTGAAACACGATGCTGATGATGAGTGTTATGGGAAAATCAGACAATCAATCATATGAATATTACTGAATAATACTTCAATGTAATGTAGAAAATTAAATTGATGTCTATAAAATTAAGAATTAACAAATGTTAGACGATGTTTCACTTGGTGATTTAGTCTTGGTGATATATATATTAAACAGACAGATAAATTAACTAGACAGTCAGTCAGTCATCTATAACATAAGACCAGGCACATATATGCAACGGTACAAGATGTCACACCTCATTAGCACAACAAAAACAATACCGAAGTAGTAATATATTAAAGGAAGATTGTGTATAATGATATAATACAGGAAGAAAGAATTAGTTGGTAGAAAGAAAGACATGAAGCAATTAATGAGAAGAAAGAGTGTATACACCTACGCCATTATGATAGATTCTGAGCCATGTCACCGACAGTCTCCAACCATGGTTACGATAGTCGCGTAGAAACCAATCAAACAGTCTGTATCTACCAACATAGCTCAGACTAGAAGTTAGTAACCTCGAAGACTGACGACATATTTTGATTTGCCCGCCCCTAACTTTCTTTCAACCGTCTCCAACACTAGTCAAAATTGCGCATTGTGATAATCGTTGTCCAGGCAAGTTACAGATAATTAATCAATTTCATATTAGACTGTTTTTACAAAGTATTCACTTGTATGTCTCTTACTATAAAAACTATTTGTTTGAAATATGTTAAACTAGACTACAAAAGATCTTGTTATGGAACATTTATAAAAAATAAAAATAAAATTATTTAGTTAAAAACGATTCACTATTCTGTCAATGTTAACAATAAACCAGTATCAATCATAAACAATCTGAAAACTGGCATATATGAGGGGTAGGGAGTATCTTTCCAAGTTTTACTATCATATTAGTACAGTGAGACAAAATTATAAGGTTAGATACTTGAATAACAGAAGTTGTAGTGGTAATAGAGAATGAAGAAAAGTTTAAGCACAAACAAAATGATTCGATAAAAAAATTATATATGAATTCGTTGAATGGCATCATTATTGTTTATGAATAATGAACAAATGAGTAAACACTTATTTTTCACTAATCTCAATTTCCGTAATTTCCAACTAATCAAAAACTATAGAATAAATACTAGTTACAAATAGAATAAAATTACCTGTGGTATGATGAAAAAACTTGGATAAGATTTCACTAAAGTATGATGAACATTGAACGCAACAAGACGAGCGCCACAATATCCTCGACTACCACTACTACTTCCAGCTCCAACAGAAGAACGATTTAAAGAACCACTGCCGCTTTCATTCAATCCAACCGAAAGATTATTCGACGGTGTTGTCAGTGTTGTTGAAGTTGTTGCAGCTAATACTGTTGCACCGGTAGTGCTTACAGGATTTAAATTACTTCCGAAACGTGCCATGTCCAAATAGCCTGCAGATTGTGTTAATAGTCTTATAAAATTTGGGTCAACAGCTGTAGAAGCTGTCGATGATGCAGATACACACGGAGGTACTAGAAAAGCTTTTAACGTAGCAGCTAAATTAGCGGCTGCTTCTTCAAGAGAAATAACTGTAATTGTTTTTTAAAAAAACATGAAAGTTCAAAGTAGTTATTATTCGCAATGATAAAAACCTTTTAATCAAGTAAAATCAGTGGAAAGAAAGTAGACATGCAGATGTATTCAAATAATTCACATCCACATGTATGGATACTGATGGGACTGCTTATTGGAAATCGTGAAAAGCTGAACAGTAATTCTGGCTCATATTAATAATTTAAATAAGTAGACAAAAACTTTTGACAACTGAATAAAGATCTCTCTTTCCTCATCTTTTAGAATGGAAAACCTTTTTTCCAATGAAGTAAGGTAAACAAGAATCTGATTTGAGTTTCTGTAAACCATTTAGTTGTATGCAGTATAGAATATTCGATGAATTCAAGGTTGACATACAGTCTAAAAAGTTATTTGTTAGTTGATAATCTACGATTGACGAGACCTAAAGTTTTTAGGTTAGATCCATGAAAGAGCCATGGACATGCACCTCTGAAGAGCTTCGTATTAAAATGAAACAACTGTCCAGAACTAATTAACTTCCAATGATACAGCAAGCTAAGATCAACCTCTAGCAAACACAACCAACAAATTAAATCAGTAACCTCCAAACCTCTTTGATTAAATTATATTGTACGACAGAAATTTTGCAAAAACTCAATAACCTTCATTTTTGGTTTCGATTGTATTAAAATAAGAAGAGAAAAATTAATCGAGGAGTATTCCAAAGATTTCTTCGAAATACAGTATGAATTCAACTCAGGTGTCCAGAATTGTTATGCTACGTTTACAATGAATAACCACATCTACCCATTCGTCGGGTACAAATTGCTGTGCATGGCTTTCAACTACAGTGAACGCGTGAGAGTTAATGATACCACCCGATTGTCCAAATCAAAGAAAAAAGAATTGGATTCGAACATGCAACTTCGTAGCTGAAAGGTAAATAGATCAACCACTGAGCTACCGCTCTACATAATAACATATGCCGAATTATAATCTTTGCAAATTAGAAAAGTATATCTCCTAATATAAAATGTAAACTACAAACTTACTATTTTGAAAAGCAGCAGGTAGCATACAATTCAGTTGACTATAGCAATGGTTCTTAGGAGAACGCAAACACGATTGATATATCAGAGTTTTATTGTCTGAGTTAACAAATTGCTGGTTACTATGTGTACGCCTAAAAACCAGAATAAAAAATAGAAAGATAAACAGAATAAATTCCACATTTATTTATTTATATGTTTATGAATAAAATGTATTAACGCCACCAGGAGGTTAGAAATCATTAGCAATAAGCCACAAACCTAGGCTTAGTGTTGGTCGGTAACGTGTATCTAAACATTTTGGGGAAATGTCAACTACAAAAATTATGGTTATCGTTACAACAAACAGTTAACAAATAGTCACAAAACTAGATAACCTAGGGTCTTCTTAGACAAAAGAACTAATATTCCTCGCATGCTCCAAACGAGAGTCAACTAGTGTTACTCATAATATGGTTGAGTCATTCGAACCTATAAGGCGAAAAGATTGACTTTGATTAACCAGTGAGCATTGTCTTATTTCACGCTTGCCTAATCGCTGGTACTGGTACAATAATAACAGTGAATAATTATGTTATATTGTATGCGATTACACATCATTGGTACACATACAGAGATAGGCTAATGGAAAAAACTACGGATTCGAAAACAAATATTGTTTGTAAAAAAAAAGTACTCAAGACCATAAAATAACGACAGTCCAGTTTAAAATAAATACTGTTTTACAGCTACGAAGAAGACAGACACTAAAGAAGATTCTTTCTGGTCAATTCATCAAAACGAAATAAGGTAGAAAGGAGGAACTTTCTGAAATGTTCTGATTACGATTAGAATCCTTCATCCGGTTATAACGATTACTGTAACCAACAGAATGACAATAATAAGATAAAAAAAAGGAATGACTTGAACAAACAAACAAAATTTGGAATACGCTAATGACCTGAATTTTAAATACCTGCGATCCCCATTCGTCATTGAAGAATAATTTGCATCTGTTAACATATTGCTTCTATGGGTTTTACCTTTCAAATGCCTCATACGAACCATATTTGGTAAAATATAGTCTTTTGTACTACTACTAGTATTATTATTTAGATCTGTAATTGCAGAACGATTACCCACTGTATTCGTAGATCGCGAGAAAAGCAAACCTAATGGGGCTGAGTTAAATCCCATGCACATCATTGAAGGATAACGCAATTCTTCCAGCAGACTACGTAATTCATCTCTCGTTTCCGGTTGTATTTCACCAACATCAAATCCGATTTTAAGCATTTGAAAAGTTAATGCACGTAGTAAGAGAACATCCAGATTTTCAGTACGATAAACCACACCATGACGATTTGTAGTAGCTGAATATGTTGGACGTAATACTGTCGATAGATATCTTGATGAAGTATTTTTACCAAACACTGTGTTTGATTTAGACTTTTTACCAACAAATAATGTTGCTGAACGGAAACCAGATGTTATTGTTGTCAATGAACTAGGATTGGTTGATGATGATTGAAAAGCAGTAACCATTTGAACACAGCCAAGCTTTTTGATAGTATTCAATGCAGATATAGGGAAACTTCGATTGATCACTTTATTAGACTCTGGAGGATAAGATAAAAGTGTTAGACGGAACAGTGGAATCATAATTATTACGTGAAGTCATTAACGATCCCTCAGAAAAATAATGGATATAAAATATTTAACATTGATTAATATTCACTTAAGTTCCAGTACTCCATCACCATGTAAGGTGGTTAGGGCATGTGTAACCTGTTCATGTAGCAATAAGTTGGAAAAGAGTTAAAGGTGGGAAAACTAGAATATTTATGGGGGTCGTTACATTGGAAACAATGAAAGAAGAGCACATCTCCAAGGTTTCTGCATATATTTCTCGAAAGTTGAGTTTAAAAGTAAAGTATTCACAAGTGCAATTCCTAGATATTTAGTGGATAGAGAAACCAATGTGGTTAACACAAGGATGTTTAAAATATCAATAAGAGAACATCATTTTAACTCCACTTTGCGAAGACCATCATTATTGTGCGCTTCCGACCTGACCTTTATATACAGAAAGAAAGTGTGGGAAACTTATCGTTGCTATGGTGAGATGGGTATATAATTTCCAAGTTGGTAAATTACATTATTGTTTCATTGTATTCTTTAACTTAAAACATAGAGACTCATATTGATATTCACTTACAACATTCATTTTATGTCAACTATGTAACTTGATTATCATTTATTTGTTAAAACAAATTGTTTTTATTCACTATCTCTTTATTATCATTTATAACTTTACCGCATTCTTTTCATACTTTCGCCTTGAACATACAAATACAAATTGATCTTAACTATTATATTGAATATCTTGTTTCCTCATCTTGTTTCACATGTTTTTGAGAAAAACTTCATTGATTATGGTATGTAAAACCTTTTTATAATGATAATACTAACGTAGATTGAGTGTGTTTATCGATGATGATGACAAGCCTTGTAATACAAATGAATTCAACTTACTCTGTAAATTTAGTTGTTTTTTTTCTCTTATTTTATTTACAAAATGTTCACACTAATCAACTTATTGGTTAATATAGTGTGTATTTTTTAAAATGTATAACTTGTTTTCCATGTAAGAAGAAAAACTAAGCGGAAATAGTCAATCACTTGAATGCCTCAGATGTTCATAATACATATATAAATGAAATACGCTAGTCTAATCAGACGTAGGGTCAGATGATAAAAGAGTATGGTTGATAAGCCCATGGTATTTGGCAGGTATTTAGCTTCACTTAACTAAGATACACACAAGCTATTGGATAAAACTGTGGTTCAATTTAGATAATATTTACACAATCACTAATCTATGGAAGAAAGAAGTATACACAAATTAAAATAAGTTTATTAGTACAGGATATAAAAATGCTAGCCCAATGGTATCTTCATTGTCTTTTCAACTAATGTTTGTATTACTTCCCAGTTACTCTTACCACAAGTATTTCCTAATACTTTTTTTATAATTTTTCCTTTATTGACAACAATCTCACTGGTTAAATTTGTTGGCATTTGAAACAAGACTTACGAAATGGATCTTTTGGTACACCTGTGAATATTATACGATAGTTGGTAATAAATAACGCTCCTTGAGCAGGTAGTAATGGTCTAAGCATAAGATCCACATCTAAATCACTTGCATCCAAGTTTCCAAGTGAATCTTGTTGTTTAGTATTGATATTGTCGTTACTGTCGTTACCATGACCTCCATTATTGATGTTAGGATTAATAATATTACTATTGAATGGATCCAATAGTTGATAATCATTACGTTCATAACGTCCATCTGGCAATAACTGACATGATAAACAATCATAACCACCAATTGGAATAGCGATCTCACCGGGTAGAAGGACTGGATTAGCAATCTCAGGCTACAAAACACACAAATACATGTGAAAGAAATCAGAATCCGATGTCAACTCCTAAGCATACAAATATGATTATGATACGACAGGATTAATAGATTACATTTATATTCCGTGCATCACAATCCAGGTGAACTATACTGGGCCTGTTCGTTTTTACAGTGCGTCTGCTTCTTATATGTGATACGATTGTGTAAAAATTCATATAAAAACGATATTATATAGGTCTAGTGACGATGTGATTTTTGAGATTTATTTGGTGACGTATAGTTAGGGAACCAATATATCTTCATTACACCAATCCTTCGTGTTTTTACTTTGCATTGTGAGGATTGCAATGGTTCCTGTTTTCAAGTTTAAGCAGTAAAATCGAGGAATCCCAGTGATTTCTGATTGTCAATTTCAGGTAGTAAGACTGAGAACTTAAACGAGTAATTCCATGCACAACAGCCACAATACACCAGACATAACACACTGTCAGATCATTTATGGAACAAATATTGCCTAAGTTCCTGCTAAGTAAAAAATTAGTTTGTGACAATTCGTTAGGGAGATAATTAAGTACAATAGTTTAGTTAATTGACTAATTCGTCAAAATTTTGCTTTGGCATGTGTTCATGTACGACATCTCAAATATTAAACCCGACTTTGACAACAAATTTCAAAATGAATGAATCCTGAGCAATAATAAAAAAAATAGTTTTCTTTAATTATGATATTTATTGATGATTCCATAATGGATATGACTGGGAGCATCCAATTCAATATCGCGATATTTCCTAATAACCTCTAAATGTGAAGTATATTTTATCCACGTTTGTACTGATTTATCTTATTCTTACCAGTTATACTATCATAAGCCTCATCTTGACCATTTAAGTCCAAATAAAAATTCTGTTTCAGTGGAGGGTGATCTTGTGAAAACAACTGTCAGCAACTCAATCCTTAATATATAAATACACTTCATGAATGAAATAATGAAAGCTTCCATATTCAAAGCATTAATTAATTTGAAGTTTATTCCAAGCGCCAAATAATATAAACATGAATTAGAGAACAGAAGTTATGGTTTTAGAAATAAAGCCCACATGTAACAACACGCAAAGTACGTAGAAACGAAAACATTTGCAGAATTTTTGATAAATTCTTTGAAAAAAAAACTGTGTCCATCAGACCCATCTATTCTATATTGTTAACGATAATAGTAATCATCACCAATATGAATAATGGATACAGAGGCACCTCAGTGGTTAAAGTATTCAACTTTCACCTACCACGTCCTTAGTTTTTTGCCTCGCCCTATTATGGTTTGCGCAACTAAATAGCATTGTTAACCTTCGTGTTTATATCATAACTTATACACAAGTACTTGGTGAATTTGTAAATTTAAATAGGATTTAGCATGAATAATCAAAAACATTTGGTAGACTATAGGATAAAACTCATACCTTTTTCATATGTGGAATATTTTGTACCTTAGGGTAAATATCTTGTAAATTGATTAAATGACTTTCTATGATGGCTATATGTTTAAAACAAAACAAGTAAGAGAAAAACATTAACAATAACGGTAATGATCAGAAGTAGAAAACATCTATAAAAAAACAACAAAAGTATCAGAAATAAATACTCATAATTATAAACAATTTTAATGGTCCACACTCGTGATTGAATTTTGATCGGTCTAAGTTAGATTATGTGCATCCTGTGTGCAATGAATCGATTATATCACACGTTTTTTTACAGAATAAATAGATTACGGTTAACAATGGGATATAGAAATACGTTGCGTCTTATTCAGGACTCGTTAACTGGATACAACCGCATCTCAATGTTGAAGTGTTAATACTAGGACTCAAACCCAAAACCTTTTGCCTCAAACTACCATCGCATCGTCTACTGAGCTACTGGAGTCCAGATAACCACTAACCATTGTTCAGTCGGTTTAGTGTTTATATCAATATTATAAAGGATCTGAATTAATCTGTTGTGGGTATTATTGACTGATTATGAGAAATACATGTAGCTGACGAATTATAAGTAGGGTAAATAGCGCATCCTTCGTTCAACTGCTAACCACAAATCCATCTATTCTACAAATATTATAATGTTTCAGATGAAAAGATTTTGTGAAGACTGATTTGATTTCAGGGTTACATATTGGACGCGGACCCACTTTTCCTGATGGTAAGAGTTCGCAACAATACCTGAAAGTCTTGGCTTCTACCCCTAGTAGGATTGTGGATACATACTAATAATAAACTACATACTAGAATAAAATATCTGTTCAGCATTTCCTGGTCTTCGGTGGTGCCCCAAATGAGATGAACGTGTGACGGATAAATTACATATATAAAACGATTAGACTGACATGATTTGGTGTTACACATTGTATACATGTTTGCAGGTTCACAGACATTGTAGTAAAACATACAACATCTCAGAAACACGCGACTGTATGTGAAGGTAAGCTTATTCATAAAGTAAACATTATGTTTTATCATGACGCACCTTACCATTGCATATATGACTTTCAGGGTTACTAAATTCAAGATTACATAATTCAATTGGTAGGAGTATATTACGAATTGGTTATAATATATGTAGGTGTATTAAATTTGAAAGCTGTCAGATAAACGAAAAATTACACAGACTAGTTTATTATTCGCATATATAAAAATCAGTTGTCAAAGAACCTGTTTTTTAGATGTATAAAACTAAACAAGAGACATATCAGTGATCATCTGTAATAGTTAGTGAACAAAAAAGACTAAACTTCTCGAAAATCATACATCAAATCGAATTCCAGTTGTATTAAGTTTCAACATGTCTCCTCTAACAAACAGAAGTCTGATTTTTAAGACAAGAAATAAATCGTTTTGAGACATCTACTTCCTTTCCTTTCATTATTCGTCGATTCACGTTATCGCGTGGATCACAACAGAGTAGTCTACCCTTACCTTCATGACGCAGTATAACAGTTGATGATTTCAAGAAATGATTCCAAGTTTTGTTTTGATCATCCCTATCTTATTTTCAACTCACTCCTACACCATCGTGAATTACTTGTCGAGGTAAGTGACGGGTTGTGTATACGTAATAAATGTTCCAACCACTTCAGTCAATAAACGTTCACGACCTCATCAACTGATTTGCCATCTCTACCTAGTAATGTGAGTCAAACCTCTGCATTGACTCCTTGTTTGTTACAACAAAGACAAACAATACTTTGATGACATTTGTGACTCAAAATTAGTAACCTATATCTACATTTTCTACTTTTCGAACAGTTACGTATCACAGCCACAGAGTATACAGAAGAGCAAACTCCTATCGAGTATACTCATTCTTTAGTCGACAGATGAACACATTTCGTTTACGGCTACAGGTATCGTAACTTGACGATCATTTATCAATAATCCAATAAAGTCAATGTAATAGCTATAATAATGACTGACCTGAATATTATTACACATAAACCGATAATAGATTCTATATATACTTTATTGATATGTCAAAGTTTCAAATAAATGAGCCAAACACACCTTGGGTAATAACGGATCATCATAGATAAATGTCGATATCATGATATATTAAATATACACTCGGTTAAATAAAAGGTAAAAAAGTGGAAGAATGTCACTTAGATATTCATGAGTGTAAACACTACATACAAACATATACACATACATTGAGTGTATTGTTTATTTGTGTAGAGTCAAGAAAAAAATGGTGACAATCAAATTGTTATTGTCATATGACATTACAACACAAAAAGTATTCATTACACTTATAAAAGTAATTAATCAAGAATCACTAAATAGAGAATGTAACAGATATAATGGTGACTACCATGCATTCGTGTGTATGTATGTATCCATGTATGTGTATATACGTATGTGTGTATGTTAAATTATGACAATTGAATGTAAAAAATATTTTAATCATGTAATATTGATTAGTGTTGTCAACCTTTCTATACTTATTATTCTGTAATTTTACTCTTTGATGATAGTTCATCAAACAGAACATGAAATGTGAATTAGACGAATAAAAGGACCTTGGAGTCAATCATGCGGGATCGTGGATGCGAACTTCTAAGGAGTGCCATATTAGGACGAAACGGTCGTCCAGTGTTTCCAGGTTTTCAATGATGGTCTAACTTGCATCGACTCATGAATTCAACCATTAAAATTATCACAATCTCCATAAACCCTTCACTCTAAGAGTAAAAGCATTACATGATGCAGAGGTGGATGAGAGGACATTTAACGAAACCAATAAGTAAAAAATATAACCAATGCAGATTAAAAATAGTGTTCATTAGGATAAGATGCAATTGTAGAAGAGTGTTCTTTTAAAACCTTGAATATTAATCACAGTTCAACCTTATGTAAAAAGATATGGTTAGAATTAGTTGCCAAGAGAACGTGAAAAGCACAATGGTAACATCTGAGACTATGAAATTGTGTAACATGAGTTATAGTCCCACAGGTAGTAAGTAGTATAGATTTCCTCACGAGTTCAGACGCACCTTGTTGACGAATGACGTGTAGCATGAAATTATAGTCAAGGTATTCTACTGGTTACTCTACAACCACCATATAACATCAAAAACATGGATCACGAGAAGTTGAATCCCTCTGACTGTAGACTATGGGATGTAGAACAACAGAAAAAAACTAAAGCAGCACCAACTTCAACGAGTCAGGAGGTTCTGGACCGCAAGAGGTAATATAGTAAGGAGTGGATCTCCATCGAAATCCTGAACGAGATTCAAGAAAGGAAAAGAAGACGGCAATTAACACCAGCCGAGCAAGAACAGAGAAGGTCAAGGCATAAGTTGTATACACTGAAGGAAAAAAGTGAAGAGGAGCATTAGAGCTGACAAGCAGAAATACGTGGAAGACCTAGCCAACAGTGGAAAAGGCCGATAGAGAACGATATATGAAAGAACGAAGAAACTAGAAGGGAAATATAGTAAACCAGAGAGACTAGTCAAAGAGGAAGAATGCAAGCCAATCACTGAGATTCAAGAACAGAGGAACAAGTGGATAGGACAATCTAAAGAACTCTTGAGTAGACCAGCCCTACCGAACCCATCAGATAAAGAAGCAGCACATACAAACCTTCCTATAGATGTCACTCCACCAATAATCGAGAAAACCAGGAGGGTCATCAGACAAGTCAAAAGTGGGAAAGCATCAGTACAGACCAAATCTGTTGAATGGAATTCGTCACTATACATTAAGTACCTTGACTATGAGGAAGAGGTGAGAACTTTCACGTACCTGGTCAGAATCGTCGATAAACAAAGATGATCTGATGCAGACATAAAGGCGAAGATTGGTAAAGCAAGGGCCGCATTCCTACAGTTGAATGACATACAGAATTCAAAACAACTGTCAACCAATATCAAAGTCGGAATCTTCAATATAAACGTCAAGACAATTCGAGTGTATGGAGCTGAAACTTGGAGAACTACTACAACCATCATAGAAAAGGTACAGGTATTTATAAACAATTGTCTACGCAAGATACTCAATGACTGTTTGCCGAATATCATCAACAACGACCTACTGTACGATAAAACAAACCCACTTCCGGCGAAGAGGAAACTAGGAAAAGATGCTGAAGATGAATAAGACACATATTTCGGAACCCATCAAACTGCATCAAGAGGCAAGCCTTAACCTGGAATCCTCAAGGCAAAAAGAAAAGGGGAAAAGTAAAGAACATAATGCATCCGGAATTGGAGATAGACAAAAAGAATGAGTAGCATTTTGCAACGACTAGAAAAATAAAGTACAGGATAAAATTGGTTGGAGAAACCTGATCTCTGGTCTATGCTAACAGGATTAACTAACTAGTACAGAATTTAGTCTGTGTACGCACACAGAGTTTAACTTTTTAAAATGAATTCTTTTTAGATATGTCACATCGATGAATATTTAAGATAAAGTATGTTCCAAAGCAAAGGGAACTATGTGTAGGAAATAAGGTAATATATTTATATACAGACTTATAAGGTACAGATTTGTATACTTAGTTATTGCAAGTCACACACTAAATCTCAAGTTTAGTGATATTACTCAAATTGAGTGTGATAGTATTCGAGTATGTAGCTTTGTGAGTAAACGTTAAACGCATTTATCCCTGAGTCATTACTCCACTTGGGTACATCCTGTTTTCACTTTGATCCGACAATTGAAATGAGTTATTTTTTAATGTAATACATTATAATGAGGAATATAGCATTCCTGACAAATATTTATCGAATATAATGATGACATAAAGTAAGAAATCACTATTTAATTACAGATTAATGAAACACAAACAGTAGAAATAAAAGAAATAGAAACTGAAAATCCATAGTTCTATGTATATCACTTATTCTTTAGTGAAGCGAAGGTTGAAAAATCATGTGTTCCAAATCTAAAACCGCTCAAAGTATGAGTAATATTATTGCATAATTAGATGTGGAAGAAATCATTATAAATTGAGTACACTATGTAATGAAACTATTTATACATCGTTTGTGAGGAGGCAATAATTATAATAATGGTGATACTATTAACTGATAAGTTCATTACCTTTAATTTTTCCCTCAACTTCAGTAATTCGTTCACGTACAAGATTGTTTTCTTCGCCAACAATTTTCACAAATTTTAATAACCAATTTTCTAAAACAGTGATATGATTTAACAATGTGGCTTGATTTAATTTGTCAAAATTCTGAGCACTATAACGACTGTTATGAATAGGGGAAGAAAAGAAAACAAATAAGCGAATAAAATGGGGTACATTGAAAGAATACTATTTTGTTGTGTGGAACGATATAGAAAAATATCCAATCCATCAGTTGGCAAGTCATGAACAAAGTGATCTCGAGTGGTATTAAGGGTATGTGAACCACTGTCACTTCCAGGCTGTATATATTGTACAAAGATACGTATTCATGAGGTGAATATGAAAGGTGAACTCGATAAAAAGTGATCTTGGAGAACTGAGAATGTGATCGCACTACATCAGAAACAATTGATTAAGGACATTTGTACGCCCGTCTTTTCTTGATGTGCTGTTTATGCACATATGAGGCCTTACCACCAGCGATAGAAATCCGTATAGTAAGGTGAGGTGTGTGCTATGTCCAATTTCGATTGCGATACGCAATCTTCCTGTATACGAGCCTAATCGGTTACTCGAATGAAAAGACTGAATGAGAGGGACGTTTATGAAGTAAACTGAATCGGTGGGTGTGTATTTTCATGTGTATATATATCCTCTAGAAGATCTAGCCACCAAAGGTGTAGGACATATTTTTCTTGATCAATCACATACACTTTTTATTTAAGCAATTTCTAACTGACCTACTATATCGGTATACTATTCTTAGGATCAACATCTTTCAATTTCTTCATTTTGTTGTATCAACGATAACAACACTGAACTGTTAATTATTAAATAAAAACTCAATAGTAGTTACTTTGTATCATCTGATATAACTCTATAAATTGCTAAGTCATTTAACTAACCACCAAACAATTGACATTGAGATTACAACAATAGTTAAAGCTGTAGAATTGTAAATTCATGAACTACACTGGACATTTCATGATCACTTTCAGATAATCATAACAACACAACATGAAATAAAAATAAATATTTACTTCATTTTCCTAAATATATTTAACGATTTAATATTAAAATGTTAGATCTGAAACAAGGTTGTGTTTTTTTTTTCAAATTATGTCATACGAAGATCATGATAACTGGTATAACGAGCTGTATATTGTCAAGGTTAAAATTGGTTTTTGAATTATTACTGGGTAACTGGATTACTATGTACATGTATCCTATTTATCGTAAGCTTCCGTTTAACCTATTAAGTATTATTAAACTAATTATTATCTTGTATATTGTTCCCAACCGATTTTTTCAAACCATTTTTGGCTCATTTATGTATAGTAATGATTTTTATTTTTATTTTATTCAGCGATGAGGTTGAGTACGTACGTATATAAACCTATATATGTTTGAAATTTAATAATAGTAGAAGCTGATTGCTGACGTTTTGGACTGAGGGCAAAGAATACAGAAGAGCTTACAAATAGCAGACTAATAGAATCTTAGCTACGTTGGTTAAAAATTAATAGTTCTGGTTAGACATATAATTGGGGCATTAGGTTATAGAAGAAATAGTAGATGTGAATTAGACAAAGTTACAATTAGAATTTTAAAAGTAAAATTTGGCATGTGATGTTGATTGACTGAAGATACAAAACTAACTTTTACTTGCAGAAAGAAAATTTATTAATTCTAATTATTTTTTGTTGCTGGATGAATGAACGGATGGATGATTAAGAAAACCCTATCATAATCTGGTTTTAGTATGACTGATATTTGGCTATCAGTAAAATTCAAGACGAATGTTTGATCTTGTTTGCGACTCGTCAGCTAGATGAACTTGCACCTAAAGTTGTTTTTTTTTTTTTTTTTAAAGAATGAGACCCGACCCTGCCTAACTACAGTCCTGAATATCGACAATGAGGTATTACAAATACTTAGTAACACGACACCCAGACGCTAAAATTTTATGCTACGTGAAAATAAACAGCAAAACGTTTGCCTAAAACAATGAAGAAATTCAAAATTGGTTTGGAAATAAAAACTCGATGTGCAAATTACAAACTTGAAAATGAATGATAGAAGAATCTAAGTTGATTTTCATTGACTAAACTACATTTTATTTAGCTCGGAAAATTGCACTGCTAGCGTTTATGGTCTATATTATTAACCCAACACGAATGTGAAATAATATTTAGTTCAACTTGTAAACTACTAAAAATAGAATTTTCTTGCTTGGCATCCTTAACCATACCTAACTCTTAGCACAACCAATCAATAATAGTAACAGTAATGAATCTGAGTTATATACGGAATAAGTGTCCTCATTTATTCAGTAAAACGATTGTTAATCGTAACTGAATAATTATAAGAGTTATACCAAAATGTAATTCTTGACAATATTCATAGGATGGTCGATCACATCTTCGAAATTATGTACTTTCAAGAGGCGTAAACTTGGACGAAACTATCGTTCTTAGATGTCTTAATTCATGAAACAAACAGATAAAGATCATAGATTGCATTGTGTGGAAAATTTAGCCATACGGATCAAGTACAGATCTACAGCAAAGACAAGTCAATAGCAAATTGAAAAGCAAATTCGTGTGCAAAAACAACCTGGGGCAGCTCAAAAATTCCTCACTCCAGTAATCTGAAGTCATAAACACAAAGTTAAAGAAACGTATCTTAACATTCATCAAATAAATACAGATTAGCAGTTAAGTGGCATAACATTCCGCCACTTATATCACAATACTGTTAAGTTCATTACTTGATAACGAAGAATACAGTATACAACTACGGCACTCGAACATGTAGAACCCTCAGAGTCGCAAATCAAAAGACAGAAGAAGACTGGAGAAGCATTTTTTGGCAAAAATCAGAATGTACAGAAAATTATGGGTGTTTACAGATACTAGTGCTTATTATATCAACATTATAATTCAGCCAATCCGCAAAGAAACATGTTATGCTACTGTTCGATAGTAGCATGTTACGTTGATATTCTAGAAAGATCCATCATGTTCTGATTGGTCGAGAAAAATGCAATTCTGATAGATACTGATTACTCTAGTGATCTATTATCTACTAATTAGATCCTCAATAAATTCGAGGAAACCCTTCAGAAGAATCAGACCCTGATGATCTCAAATCAAATGGCGTTCATCCCCATCATCTAGCTACTTTTAATGGATTCTCTGTTCAATAAGACAAATTCATTCTGAATAGTTACATTAATTGTGACTTGAGAATATAAGGATCCAACATCATTTCGCGGAGGAGGATAAATTCGGAAAATTTAAAATCCGGATATCAACTCCGAATCATCGAAAAAGGGAAGATGTTATATCCCGATGAGAATAATCAATGGGAACTGGAATCTATTTCTGGACTAACACTATACATATCTTTTCATTGTATAATTGATAAGTAACTAAACTATTCATATTCGTGTTCCTCTTATTATGAGCTTTATCTTGACCTATAAAATATTATTATACGATTTACCATTCTCGAGTTATGTCCAGTCTATCAATTATTATATCCCACATTCATAGCCACTTTTGGCTAAATCTTGTACAAATGTTATTTCCTATTTTACGTACGATGTGATCTGTTTGATTTGTATATGAACCCAGTATGTTTGAAATAAATGATTCATATCGCAGAGGTTGATATCGGAGTTTTAGACATAACAGACAGGGCTAGGCAGGAAGCAGGACCGATAAGGACTCTAGACTGCTCGTACGGGTTCTATGTGTCATTGGTCCGGTCGATAAATCACTGTTCTCTAATTGGTGGAACCATTACGTCACATATTGATAGGGGCTCAAGGCCATAATTTATAACAAATACAAGTAGAAATCTACGAACATAAATTTTGACGCAGTAAAAAATCACAATTCTAGATTAAATAAAATCTAAAAGTATTAAGAATATTAAGGTCTGAAGATTGTAATCAATAAACAGAACTGACTGATCAATAAATGAGAAAAAGGTCAACTGATAATATGTAAAACTAACAAAACAGTCGATTGAAGCGTAAAACTACACAGTGAACTGATTGATCACGCACAGTTAAGGAACAAAACTTTTAAAGATCACTTCCATTCGAAATATTGAAGATTTTTTACTGAATGAAAATAAAGGCATAACAAGCAAATAAACCATGCAGTACAAAGGACGAAATACTAGCAAGACCATTCACCTGAAATATGAACATAACTTTCCTCATTGCAAATCAGACTTGGTTTCAAATCCAATCATTAATCCTAAAGAACCACCGAATCATTTTGAAAAAATAGAAATTCAATAAAACCTTTAAAATTAAGTACCAGGATGTAAACAAAAGTGAGTAACACATCATAAACACACAATATAGGGTAGATGTGTTTCAGCTAATGACTTCTACATATGATTATTTAAAAAGTATTAATCGATGTAATGTTTGTTTAGTCCTTTAGTGCTGATCGAATTCTAACAAACAAGTTGAAATGTGATCGAAAATCTCAGTGACTTGACATTGGTTAAACGGTATTTTGATGTTAGGGGATTAGATGTAGTCAATAGGAATTCCTAGATCCAAGTTTTATTCAAGTAGAAATTCTTCAGCAAGAATTATCCGCAACCCTTAGAAAAATTAATGCTTCCCGTGAGATTCAAACCGATATCGGCCAGCTACAACGTATAAAATATTACCACTAAGCGATTAAAACTACGACTGATCTGCTGTAAGACTGAAATACTTGCAGCTTACTGATCACTGAATGGTGACAAGCGTCATATCAGTCAAGATATTTAGTGCTGATCAAATTTCGTCAATGAAGACTGCAAACACGCTTTCCTGAAGAGTGTCAACTAGCACATAATCTAGGTTCATGATTTTCTTGAAGATGTGTGGGGCATTTGTTCACCATTAGATACTGAGTCCCATGATCCTCCTTTAAGACTTTTATCCCATTTACACATCTTTTTCACTAGTAGTGACACCTTCATTAGTTTGAGAATTATCATAATTTCTTTTCGCTATACTTATGTAATGTAGAAACTTAAACCGTTCACTACACATATATGCCAGATTCTAGATTGTAAATTACTGACTGATAAACTTCTAACTAACCAACACTGTGATTTTTCTATGCAAACTAAAAACGTTTATACCAGAATAATTTTTAGAAGCGAATATCTTAAAAGATACAAAAACATTGTTCATTGGTCAGAGATTTTTCACGAATTGGCATTTTGTTCCAGGTTATACAAAACGCTAAAAATAAGGAAACATTTGTTAACGACTTTAGTCGATAGACGGTAGTAGTGTATACACATATGCACATTGTCAAAAACGAATCCTATTCGATGATAACGTTGTATTTTTAAAAGGTTTCCATGTACCATATTTCTATCAGTACATCATTAATAAACGACAACTCCTTTTTGTACAATCATTTACGAATAGATATTTTTATCTCTACTTGTAATACATCCACTCAGATGATGCTCATAAAAATAAGGAATTAGATTTTATCAATAACATACTGACAGAAATAGGTTACCCGTAAATATTTTTTTTATTTTAAAAATGTAGTACATGTAACCGAGGGAAAAGTTGGAGACAGAATATTCCTTTAAAAAAACCCTCTTTTTTCTAATAACTACAATTTTCAAATAATGTCGCATAGATCAAACAATTGGAAAGTGAATAATTCTAAACTTGATAAGATAAACTATACTTTTACATACACCATAATCATTTATTTGTTTGTTGAAATAACCAACTATATATTCATATAAACAAGTACGCCTACTAAAAGTGATACAAGAAAATTAAAGTTTTCAGTTCATTACCAATTCGTTATTCGCATGTTTTAGTCAACAACAACAACAACAACAACAAACTTGACCATTCCTTTGCTAAAATTTCATTCTTTTTTTTTGACAAATCTAATGATCTAATACTGAGGACAATAGACAAAAATATCGGTTGAAATAATCCGGCTATTTTTAAGGTTAAAAAGATTAATCAATTAATTATGCGGTTTTATGTAAATGACATGAACAATGAGAATTGATCATATCGTAGATACTTGAATATTTGTGATCTTTAGAGTGAAATAATAATCCAGTGCTTCCAGGTTTCCCATAGTGGCCTAGCTTAAATTGACTCATGAATGCAACTATTAAATTACTACAATCTCAACAAACTCCCATTGTGATAATAATAATAATGATAATAATAATAATAATAAACAGTATATTTGACCTTGGAAATGTGCATAACTACAAAAGTGATCAAAAATTCTACACTTTTTCTGACTGAATCCATCTAGTAACTGACTATGTGTATTTTGTAAAAAGAGAAAACATGACATAAAAGATTATCCGAATGATGTTATCATACAGTTGAACAATCTGATTATCAGCTACTATAGTGATTGTTCGTAAGCTAAATGAAATTGTTGATCACTTATCTGCAGATTTTTTCAATGGTTTTAATGATGTCCTAAAAATCATATCTAGCCACCTACAGCTAGAATACAAAGATTTATTTGTGGGATTTGATGGAATAAAAGGTAATGTCAAAATTTAGTTTAAAGACGTATATTTCAAAGAAAATAGAGTAATTCCCACAATATCACCGATCTAATCACTATCCGCATGGATTTTGATTGATACGTACACGTATCTATCTTTTCATACTAAGGCAACATCACATCTTAGTCAAATTTATGAAAAAAAATGAAGAACTCAAAAATGTATGCAATAGATAGGTTCAATTGTCAAAATGGAGTTGAAAAACTAAAATACATACACGCAGGTTACTGCTGTCTGGAAAAATAATCACGTATTCAAGTTAATGTTGCCCAACTGTTTCATGGTAGTTATTTTTAGTAATGTGCTTCAAATAACCACTAGAATGCAGTTACATAGAGTTGACAAGTCCCAAATAGGATGAAATATGTATTCTAGTTCCTACTACTAGTCCCAACACATTTATTCTGATAAGGAATCGCAAGACAGTTTATATAGTGAACAGTCTATGAACAAAAATTCCAGCTTAAAAATGCGAAATTTTTCTTACAAAATGATGACATAAGTATGACATTTAAAAGCATTAGTACAGAAAAACATATTACTTTCAAAAGGAGACAATCATTCAGTATAAAAGGTGGATAGTATGAAAACACATATATGGTAGATAATAAATTACTTCAGTTTAGTTCTCTTCATTATTTCACCAAATAGACAAAATTAGTCAATAAATAAAGAGTTTGATATAATGTAAACTATAATACTACTCACCCATAACATCCATCTGAATTTGATAGATGATTAGAATAATTGTCTGAAGTATATCGACTAGTGTTTTTAACATATCCTTCAGTTTGTGAGATAATTTTGAGGGCATGATTAATTTGATTAGTTACTGGTATATCATTTAATGAATTAGTACTGCCAGTATATTGTTTTCGATAATTATGATCATTAGTATTATTATTATTTTTATTATTGTTATAATTATCATTATCGGATATTATTCTGTCAGGTATTTTTGATACCATACCATTTATACCAGTAATATCATTTTTTAATTCATCATTATTTTGAGTATCTTCACCGTATATATCAGCCACCGCTGCACCAATATGAACTGGTATACGAAAATTAATGATTAAATTAACAAAGTGTATAATTTGAGAATAGACAGTACTTTCTTCACGTGTTTCCAATATTTGTTGTACTTCTTTTGGACGCATATGACCAATTCGCATTTCTTCTGCAGCGATTTCTAATGCTGACATATTTGATGTGTAACTTTGTTGTTGAATTGTAATCTTATTGATACAAAGGAAAAAGAATATATATCTTTTATAACAGACATTTGAGACAATTAAAGGTAAACTTTGAAAACAGAATTAGCTTTTAAATGGAGTTATCCTCCTGTCTACACTAGAAAAGAGAACTAAACATAGAATCACAGATAACTTATTGATAATTGTTTTTGAAACTATCGGTCATCGATTGGAGATACAGTAGTTTCAAAATCAGTATCTGCTTATTATTGAACTAGGTAAATTTATGACTTCACTATACTTTATATATACTTTAGCACTTTAAAAGAACTAAAGATAGAGACATGTGAAGCTTTCCTCCTCGTCGATTCTATCTCAGTCAGTCAAAAAAGTAGAATCTGATATGCAAGTACGTCAGTTCAAGTTTCCATGCATCATTGGTAAAGAGAGATGAAATTGTCATGCCAACTCAACGAATAGTAGAAGTAGTAACAGCATGAGTGGTGATAGACAAGATTAAGGTTCGAAGATACGATTTATATATGTAACCAAATATCTTTAGGTGTAAAAAAGTTACTACAGAAAGACGTTAAGATCTTAGCGAAGAAACACTAATCTTAAGAACTGGTTTAAAGAATTAGTTAAGCAAACAGTTTTAAAGATATTTGTCCTGAAGTAGCTCGACATGTGGTTGAAAATATAGGAGTGGCATCTGTTACCAATTTAATCCTAAAGGTCAAGCAAGACCATTGGATCTCAAAAGCCTCTATCGAATACATAGATACTCAGACAATCATCACACTAGATTGAAAACGTAGGAAATCTATACATGAACTGGAGAACATTTAGCGAAATAACCGTCAATATTACTGTGTAACGAAAGCAAGGAATAGAGAAAGCATTGATTATTAACAGACCCTAAGAGCTGGAAGTTATTTCACCCAAATAGTTTCTATCATTCTACTCCATGAAAAAGGATAGGAATCACATTGTGATAGGAATGATGATTAAAGAGATCAGGAACGGAATACTCGATGGGACGGGAAACTTTATAGGTCTGGACATAGATCTATTGTCGGATTATCCAACATTCGTTAGGTCGTCAACCACAAGCATGCAAAGCAACACTTGATCGTAGTCAAATTTCATAACCTGAACGCAACATTCAACTCGATCGATCAAGGGGTTCAAGGGTAGTGCTTGTCATTGGAAATGGGGACCGAAAGAAAAAACATATAAAGCCGTCTTTGCAGGTTCGCCAGTTCAACAAAAAATGGCGTTCGTCAGAGCTGTTTCCTTTTTAGTAAACAACCTTCTATGGTAAAATTCATTTATCAACCCAAATTCAACAGACAAAGTATTTCTGTCCAGCGAATATGCTCAATAATTTCAATCATTCAAACACGGTAACAAACAATCAAAAGTTAGAGATCCTATTTATTTGCATTTAAATATAAAATGTCTCATGGTTAATCTGTTTCCAGATATGATCATAGGGAGTAAGGTGGTCGAAAACGTTGATCACTTCATCTGTGTACTAAAGTTGATATTAACCATGGATGTTTAGTCGCTGACGACAGCATTAGACGGATACAAAAATAATCCCCAGTGGTTCATGTGAAATACTTATCGAGAAGCAACTGATTAATTGTATCACAAGTCTGATCAGCCCTAATACGTTGGTGTCTGACGAAATCTCAGAACGGATTCGAAAAGCTCGTTTGGCTTTTGCCAACTTACATCACCTATGACGAAGGCGAGATATCCGTCTATCAATAAAAGGACGAGCATACTGCGCGGCAGTCCATTCTGTTTTAATTTACGGCAGCGAAACATGGCCTTTAAGAGTAGAAGATACCCGTAAGCTACTAGTATTTGACCACAGATGCCTTAGAAATATTGCTGGCGTCTGCTGGGATCACCGGGTAAGTAATAGTGAGGTTAGACGCAGGGTAATAGGGAATGATGGTAAATCAGTTGATGAGGTTGTGAATCTTCATCGACTGAGATGGTTGGGCCACGTGTTACGTATGCCTGAACACCCATTACCACGACATGCTATGCTAACCGGTGTTGGAGATGGTTGGAAGAAAGTTAGGGGCGGCCAAACCAAAACGTGGCATCAGTGCTTAAAGTCACTAACTTCTAGTCTGAGCCATGTTGGTAGATGAAGACTACTTGGTTGGGGTCCGCGTGACTATCGTAACCAATGGTTGGAGACTCTTGGTGACATGGCTCAGAATCGATCACAATGGCGTCGGTGTATACACTCTCTATCATCTCTTAAACTAAGAGATTAAAATTGATTCATATCTTTATTTCTACGAATCAATTCTTTCTTCCTGTCCTTATATACAATCTTTCTTTTATATATTACCACCTCTGAATTAACTACTTTTATGAATCCGATGTCCATCTTGTTGTGTTAATGAGGTATGGCAACTTGGACCGATGCATATATGTGCCTGGTTCTACGTTGTAGCTGACTGACTGACTATCCTATACTAAATAAGTAATTTATAAAGACAAAAATATCAAGGTTTAGAATAATAACCAGACTTACATTCGATTTCTGATTGTTATTACTATTATTATTACTATTCTTTCGTCCAACAATTATCACAGATGATTTATCATTTTTCTCAGGCGAATTAATAGATTGTTTTGTCCTACTGTCAGACGGTGACGACGACGATGATGACCATGAATGTCCATTGGATATATTCATTGTGTGTGAATGTTGATATTGATTACCTTGTTGGTATTTATGAGATTTTCGTTCTTCTTCACAAAAATCAATATATAACAAACGAATTTGATTGTTAACTTGTTCATTAAAAAGACTCTCCCAAAATGGCATATTACGCCAGATTTCATGACGTTGAATTTGATGACTCATATTAGCATAATAACGAACATCACCTAATTCCTTCAGATTTAATTCATTAACAAATATATAATTATATCAAAGTAAGTTAGTGAATAACAAAAGCGGTCAATGAAAAATGTTGAAATAACCTTCAGAAAATTAAACCACTTACTAAGGTCAAAAGAGGATTAAACATTAGTATGAGGAAATAGGATTAAGATTCCATCGATCGATGGAAGTTAGACATTAACACCGTTGGATGTCGACTCAGTGGTTTAGAGGTTAAGCGTTCGCGTGCGAGACGGAAGGTCCAGGGTTCGAATCTAGCGTGCGGGATCGTGGATGTGCATTGCTGATTAGTCCCATACTAGGACGAAATGGCCGTCCATTGCTCTCAGATATTCAATGGCGGTCTAACATCAATCGATTCATGATCTCAATCAAAAACTTAACAATCACTACAACATTATACTGATAATAGTCAGTTGTTACTGACTGACTGACTACACTGATAATAGACGTTACTGATTTCATGCTATTTATAAATCAAAGTGATAATCATGAGACGATTGAAGTTGAAAAGCATAGCTAGTTTACAAAATGAATGACATTGTCAGATACAAAGAAATTGATTAAACGTTAAACTCACTCAAAAGTCAATGACAGACAAAAATGGTGAACTGTCCAAATACACTTAAAATCCAGATAGTTAATAAAACTTAATAAAAATGTTTGTTTCGAAAGTTTTTCGTTTCTTGTAGAGGAAATTTGAGGAATAATCTAGAATATGTCATTACTATTAATTGACGATGAATAAAAGACCACGGATATTACAAATATTCATTAGTCACAAGAAATTATTGCTCCAACATTTAATGGAGCATTATTACTCAGATACAAACATTTACTCTTCGAATTTGATTTCGAATTATTTGATACTTTCTAGGATATATAATTACACCATTTGTTTAAATTTATTTTCGGAAACACAAACCTTTACGTCTTCTATTTGATTACGGTAGAATAAGATATATAACTAGCGGTATTTGAAGGTGTAGAATGCCACAGTCTCAAATCAACTGACTACTATAAAGTATAGTACCTTAGAATAATACAATAAAATAAACATTACATTCTTATAACGTTACCATATATTCACCACAAGACTGCATAAATCGAAATTACTAAGAGTCATGATAAATGCATAGATGCAAACACTTACTGTACAAAGTCTAGTACTTATATCCATAATAATTGGTGTAATTCCACTGTCTTTTGATTGTGTCTCTTGTCTTAATGCTTCATCTAATAGGTCAACAATCAATTCAAATTGTTCCCATGTTAAGACAGCTCGTCTCTCATATGTACTTCTATTGATTGTCATATTACCAAGGAAGTTATTGATAGCTACAGTTGGTGATACTGGTGCTTCCGGGATTATATATGAACGTAATTCATCAACGAATAAGCGTCTCATTGGTCTAGACTTTAAATCTTGACGAATTGTATTTCGTCTCTACAAAATAAATATAGAAAATCGAGAAATTATCTAGATATTGGTAGAGTAATGAAAAGGAGAGTACCAAACGTTGGAAATATCATGGTGGATTATACTGTAGATAACTATATTCATGACATAATTTTGACGATCATTATATTAGATGGTAGCAAACGCTGAACTCAAGTTCCGAGCTAGTTAGTACGTGTCAGAAAGGTGCACCAACAAATGTGAGGGACTTGATTTTCCCTGATGGATTCGAGCCCGCGTCACTCAACTACACAATCTAAGACATTGTTACTAAACTGTTCAGCTGGCGAATGACTTCATATACGTGTAAGACATTCACAACTAACTGATCACTGGAAAGTAGGTAGACATTGTCATGATGGGGTTAAGTTACTGAGCCTCAGTTTACATTATTTATATATAAAAAATGAAATTGTAAATGAATAATGTTGTAACCTTTGGAATTATTTTACGGACGGTCATTGTTTACATTCTTATTGCATGATTATTAGATAACTAGGTTATTATATTCCTGTATTCCTTACATTGTGAGTGTTCATTTAAATTATTGACTATTGTTATACGTTTAATTACTTCTTAATTATTAATAACTAAATTTATATTGTTTGCTTTATTATCTGTCTCTTACGATGTGATTGTGTGTCAAGTATGTTTTCTTATTTGGTGTCTGTGGCAATCTGACGATTAAAGATTATTTAAGATGAATGCACTAGGCACTTTTAAATATGGTAACGGAAGCTTGTCTGTGGTATTCTCTATCCGGACTCAATAATGAGGGAAAAAAAGTAAACATTCATATCGGGGGGAAAATAATAGTCAAGATTATCTTGCCAGTTGTCAAGGTTATCTGTGTGATGTACGCTACTTATGTTGACATATATAAGTAGTATGTAACATCAATCAGGAGTGGAATGCTTGAAAACAAAAGGTTGAGAAGATCGAACTGAAGAGAAAAGGAGTGCCAATAGAGAGAAATTGTAATAACAACAGGAATAAAGAAACGATGAACATTGTAAGAGACAATTGATGAAGAATGTGTGAATGTAGTATGTAATGTATGCTTCTCATATTTTACGAAGACATTCTATAATTTTGTATCAAACAAATAAACTGGTTTTCCCCAATTGACTTGTTCGTTCGCTAGACCTGTGCTAGTCTACACCCTTCATTGGTCAAATTATGTGATCAATCTACTAGTGAACTATCATATATGGGTTCAAGAGGAATAAACCAGAGTTTAAGTTACTGCGTGTTTTTTTCTCGAGCTATCGATTAATAGAGTGCAAGTTAATTGAGTATCATAACATACATCTTAAAGTCGAAATACACTTTGACAATGGTCTCCAAGTATTAAAAAAAGTAGTTTATTACCAATATACAAATATACAATACCAAAAGTTTTTATTTCCACGCATTACTTTTGATTATTCAAATGTCTTTTTATAAAATCAATTCTTCTAATATCTAGAACTCATACACAATATAAAATTTACATTTCTAACCAGAACAAACCAACAACAACAAAAAGGTTTAATTTACTCATCAATCTCATTAAGCTATTTAAGAGAAATACAGTTATCACATTACCAATTTGTTGTTTCTTTGATCAATAATGGTAAACATATACAATATCAAATGAAGATTCCAATATACTGACTAAGCGACTCATATTTATTATTGACATTTTACAATTATAAAAAATAATAAAGTGGACGGTATGAGAGATAGATGAAGAAAGAAAGAAAGAAAGAAAGAAAGAAAGAAAGAAAGAAATGTAACTCAAATAGAGATTATAACGAAGTTGAATGTTTAATGCTCTAATTATTAGATTATATAAACGTCAAATTGTCATAAAATTGAAAACATCATTAGAAATTAAAATGAATCAAACTTACTTTTAAAGCTTCTGTAATATGTTGATTAAAAATATCATCAACAAATTCATGAATTACACGATATTTATCAGGAAACATTTCTGCTTTAAATATTTGTCGATCTAATTGTAATCCTTGTGGTACAAAACGTGGTTCCGGTTTATGATAAACAACATTCCTTTTGTTGATCAAAGCATAATGAAAAAATATGGTGAAAACATTAAACCAGATTTCTTCTAAATATACAGTTTCTTTAATCATGATCAATAAAGTTTTAGGTTCTATTCCGCTACTGATATTCAGAAGACACTTTTGTTTGATTAGATTCTCTCGATTTGTTTACAAGTACTTTTGTTTAAAAAGAAGAACTGTGGCTACCAGTAAAAATAAGGATGTGAGTTTTGTCTGATTTTGGACTCGTAAGTAAAATGTAGTTGTATCCCAGAGCTAGAGTTCAACAATGCTATAACACAACCACTTACTAATTATAATGTAATTATCATACCCATTGAAAACGTTAGCGGTTATTTAAACTCGGTAACTCAGTAGCCAATGTGTTGACATTTTAAACGAAAGGTACTGGGATTAAAATCTCAATGTGAACAACAACACTGGAACGTAAGTAGATACAGTTGAGGAATCTAAAATAACACGAAGTACGCATAGTTCAATTCACTGCTAGCTACAAAATATCTACATCTTGTTTTATGCTAAGTAAGAATGCTTCAATATAGAACACAGGATTGTGAATAAAAAACTAAATCCTAGAATTGGATGTAAAATATTCTTTACAGATCATTCACCACCTTTATACAAGATCAAATAAGCAAATAGAAAAAATATAACAAAAACGTTTAAAACGCATCAAGAAACACTGACAAAACATTGACTAAATGAACAGTTTGATTTTAAAATGTGACATCATACTACTAAATAACAAAACAGATAGAGAATAGACATTCTTTTGTTTATTTATTTTTCACCATAGATACATTTATTTCTTTATGTCTTCACAAAGAGAAAAAATAGACGGTATATTGTGAATTATCTGTACAAATAATTTCATATTTATTATTACTAGTATATACACCAGTTGAAGGTAAAAACCAACATGGATACTGGAATTTTTAACATTCATTCAAAGAATGAAAAGTGATAAAAGTTGAACCTAACAGAAATCATCTTAGATTATAATATTCCAACGAATTAAACATTATATAACCAGATCCAAAAGTCTGAATATATATATATTGTGAAAACATTGAAAATCAATAAAATAAAAAGGTATCTCAAAAAAATTAAATGTTCAGATAGATTGATCTACATTGTTACATCTTAACTGATATACCAAATTAATGATTTATATTTTATTGCTTAAAAACTGTTATCAATATGGAATTCTATAGAGCTGGAATACTTAAAATATTTAAAATCATTATAAGTAGTAAACATAATTGACGTTCAAGTTGTATGTGATAATAAATCTAAAATCAATCAATTTACCACCATGAACTGCAACATATAATCAATTTCTGTTCCTTAATGTCTTTTCTGGAAGGATTGTCTCAATAAAGCTTTTAATCATAAGTTTTTAATATATTTGGTATGTATCTAGTAATGGAATGAAATATGTACATTTCGTCCTATATAAAACTCATCAGCTGTCTAGACAATTTTCATTTTAATTATATATATACATCAACTATTAATATAATGAATACTTATCGTTTCACTGAAACCGTATACAAATACATAAATATTAAAGTCCTACTCGCTGCCTTCTCGTGGCGGGGGTGTTGTTTACGAAAATGAGAGGACGAAAAGCGAATGTCCGGCCCTTTAACCGGATCCCAAATCAATGGTGCATATGTACTCCAGGATCCTGCGGGAACAAATGGCATATGAACCAATTTTCAGTCACCGGCTACCATGAGACTGCATCTCCTCACGATGCTCCACTGCTTGTGGGTTAGACAATTAGGTCAAAGGCTCAGGGTGTGACCTCCTAAGATAACCACCTTCTTCGGTCGGGCACCCGGGCAGTATCACAGCCCACACACAATTAATGAACTGTCTGTAATTATGGAAACTACTTTTCTTGCCTCGACTAACAATCAAATGATTCAAATTATTATTATTATTAGTAGTAGTAGTATTAGTATTATTATTATTTACTACGACATTATTCACCCTCTTTTATTCCCACTCTGTCTACACTTATTTTTTCGACTTATATAACAGCTCATCTTTGGTAGAAATTCGACTCTATTTAAACGTTCTCGAGTCACTGTCCGGTTGAAAATTGTATATTACCACCGAATACGAGGACTGAAGCAGTTTTTCTGAAACCACGTGCACCATTCAAACTGGCTGCCTTCAACGTTCGCACATTTATGCAGGTCGGACAACAGATAGGGCTGGCTATGTCTTTGGAAAGTCTTAATATCGATGTTTGCTGTCTATCCGAGACCCGTATTCAAGACTCTGGTGAAGTACTACAAATTCGATCTCCATCTGTCGCTTCGAAAAGCTTGTTTTACGTGCGCTTATCCGGGGACCCTGTGGCATCTTCGTCTGGTCTTGCTGGCGTTGGTGTCGCACTAAGCGCTAGAGCTGAGGCAGCACTAGTCGATTGGATCCCCATTAACAGTCGGTTATGTGCTGTTAGATTAGAAAGTTCCATCAAAGTGAGAAGAAATCGGCGTGAGAAACGATGTCTTTTCGTCATCTCCGCCTATGCCCCGACAGATTGCAGCCCGGATGCAATCAAGGATGAGTTTTACCACCAGTTATCTGTTCTTCTCCAGAAAGTGCGTTCGACAGATATTGTAGTACTAGCCGGAGACTTGAATGCTCAGGTCGGGCGTCTAGGCACAGAAGAGAGTCGTTTAGGTGGCCGATGGGGACTCGTTGGTCGCAGGTCAGATAACGGGGACCGTCTACTGCAACTTTGCACAGACCACAACCTGTTTCTGGCTAGCACTAACTTTCGGCACAGTCATCGCCGATGTGCCACCTGGCGTCCTCCCTCTGCATCTCAAGCCTGGACTCAGATTGATCACATCGCGATCAGCTACCGCTGGCGTGGTTGTGTACAAGACTGCCGCTCCTTTTGGAGTACCTATCTGGACTCTGACCATGCCTTGGTCTGCGCCAATCTTGCCTTACTTTTCAGTGGACAACGAAGTGACCGCCATCAACGGATTGATGTTAGCAAGCTGGTTGCAACTTCTGTTGCAAGTAAGTATCGAACCGAGCTAGCCTCTAGGCTAGCTACCACTCCACCGAAAAGTATAGATGAGCATTGGTTGCAATTGCATGACGCCATGAAAATGGCGGGAACAGTCAGTTGTGGGTTTGCGAAACGTCCCGCTTATAAGCACTGGGTTTCTTCTGGTTCCTTACAACTCATTGAAGCCCGTCGGTCTACTCCGGGTGACCGTGAGTTTGACCATAAACGAAGGATGTTACGTAAGGAAATTGGGAAAGCTTGCGTAAGGACCGAGAAGCCTGGTGGTCGAAGCGTGCTAATGAGCTGGAAGCAGCAGCTGCATCTGGTAACTACCGGAAGCTCTTCCAACTCATCCGAGCCACTGGCAGCAAGAAGTCTGGTGTGAGTGAAACAATCTGCGAGGATGATGGGATGCCAATCACTAACATCCATCGACGTCTTGGACGATGGGCAGAATTTTTCGAAGGGCAGTTCAACTGGCCTGCTGCTCCGGCAACATCGGTCAGACTGTCCTGCCCTCCATGGCCGGTGACGACTGATCCACCAAATGAGGAGGAAGTCCGCAAGGAACTCCAACTCTTGAAGCGTTACAAATCACCTGGCCCAGATGACTTACCTCCGGCTCTTTTTAAAGATGGTGGTGACTTTTTGACTAAGGAATTGACGACGTTGTTTACAAAGGTTTGGGAACTAGAGAGTGTACCAACGTCATGGAATGAGTCGATAGTTGTCCCTATCTTTAAAAAGGGTTCACGTCGTTCCTGTAACAACTATCGGGGGATAAGTCTACTTCCGATTGCGTCCAAGCTATTGGCTTCCGTCATATTCGTAGGTTGTTCAAAACCCGAGAAAGATTGACTCGCGAGGAGCAGGCTGGGTTTCGTTCTGGTCGAGGATGTATTGATCATATCTTCACCCTCCGCCAAATGTTAGAACACCGCCATACTTTTAAAAGGCCAACAATCGTAGTGTTTCTTGACATCAGGGCTGCCTTCGATTCGTTGGACAGGAGACTGTTCTCTGGGATTGTCTATTGAAGAAGGGTGTGCCTGAGAAGTTTATTAACATCCTAAAGACACTATATACAAACACCTCAGGCAGAGTGAGGGCATACAACCACCTCTCTCCATTGTTCCATTCGAGCAGTGGGGTTAGGCAGGGTTGCCCAATCTCACCATTCCTCTTCAACTTTGCCATCGATGACATTCTGGAAACAGCTCTGATGAATGTAAGTAATGGTGGTGTGGATCTGTTGCCTGGAGAAAGACTTCTCGACCTTGAGTATGCGGACGATATTGTCTTACTGTGCGATAATGCCCAAGGCATGCAATCCGCACTTAATCAGTTGGCAATCAGTGTCCGTAGGTATGGTATGTGCTTTGCACCTTCGAAGTGCAAAGTACTTCTACAAGACTGGCAGGATTCTAATCCTGTACTCACCCTGGATGGTGAGCAGATAGACGTAGTCGAGAAGTTCGTGTATCTGGGTAGCTGCATAAGTGCTGGTGGTGACTTGAGTGATGAGATCAATGCACGAATAGTGAAAGCCAGAGCGGCTTATGCCAATCTGGGCCACCTTTGGCGCCTTCGTGATGTTAGTCTGGCTGTAAAAGGTCGGATTTACAACGCGTCGGTGAGAGCAGTTTTGCTCTATGCTTGTGAAACCTGGTCTCTCCGAGTTGAGGACGTTAGACGACTCTGTGTTTGATCATCGTTGTCTCCGAAGGATTGCTGACATCCAGTGGCAACACCATGTTAGTAATGTAGAGGCTCGGCATCGTGTGTTCGGGCTCAGAGACGATAATACAATTAGTGTCAATATCTTAAAACACCGACTTCAGTGGTTTGGACATGTCCCACGAATGTCGTCCCAGAGAATTTCACATCGTGCATTATTTGACGACCCTGGGACTGGTTGGCAATAGCGGAGAGGTGGTCAGCACATGACATGGTGTCGTGGTATGAAAGAAAGCTGCAACGGACTGCCTTGTGTCGGTCCTTCACGACTCTCTGGCTGGGGTCCGAGAGATCGTGCAACACAGTGGCTTGAGACGGTATCAGATATGGCTCAGAATATAAGCCAGTGGCGATCCTTCTGTAATGTTCTTTTACTTTCTTCATGAAATGTGTTTGTATCTTCCTTAACTGAAAGATTTCTTCTGGTTGCACCTTTCCGTTTCCCCCATTTTCACCATTATTATTATTACACCACCTTACATCAATCTCTTCGTTGTTATTCTTTTTGTTTTTCCTTCCCCTTAAATTCTCATTGTTTTGTGTGGCGCATATATATTTGGCGCATTCTTGTACCAATATTTATGTGTTCAAATAAATAAAGAAAGAAAATCTTAACAATACTTAGAAATAATTAACCTGATATAAATATGAGAAATGCAAAAAAAAAGGAGTTTGTGCCGAATCGAAACCTCTCAATTCTCAGATTAAAAGACTCAATATAACGTGTTAATTACCCATAATCGGTAATAAAATTTCAATTCAACGAAATGCTTTATTCATGTAATCAACCCATGCAATTAATGTCGATATTTTTTGAAAAAAAAATCAATCACCGAACACATGTAATTACTGATGAAACAATTTAGTGTAATTATTTCAATATTCAAAAAGCACGACATTGAAAATAACAACTATGGAAACCACTTACTATCATAGTAATTAAAGTTAGATATTACATGTCATAATTATCACCATATATGTATAACGTTTTGTGGTCGTGAAAATTGAAACTATGGAAAAACTCAACAACATGGAAGGACAAAAGTTTAAAGCAATTTGAAAAAACTTACTTAGTTTTCTTTTGAGAATACTGAATAGTTAGTTCATCGATTAATTTAGCGTCTAAAACAGGAAATGGTGTCTGATGTATGCGTTTGTGAGCTTCAATAGCTTCATTTGGAAGAATCTGTGTAGCTGGTTGATCACCGCATTCCTACAATTCAATTTTTTAAAAACAAGAGGACTATGAGAAGTAGTGTGTGAAATTTATGAATGTTATGTTAAACATAAAATTTCCTAGGATTCTACAAATGTAAGAAATTTGTTTAGTGAGATTCCGTGAGAAGATTTGAGACTGTGATGCCTCTAAGTCAAAATTGAAATAAAAAGAAATGAAGTAAAGCTTAGGTTTAACAAACAATATAATGCCAAACCCAAACAAAAGAAAGCAATTTCAGAGTCATGGCGGTCAGAATCTAGGATTAGTGTCTTCATAACCAACTGATATTACCCATAATACAAGGTCTCTAAAATCTATATCCTAGCTTTCACTTACAACATTCATTTATCTTTACCGTTTACTAGTGAGGTAAAAGAGATTAAGATTTCATAGCCGTTCGGCGATATACTTTATTTTTACTAAGATTAACAATCAGATTAGATAAAGCTAAGTTATTGACAAGATTAAATTAAGCGGATAATTTTACTTATGTGTACATAAAAATTTTTAAGAAACAAAGGTGTATTTGATCGGATTCTGTAATATTCCAGTAACTTGTTTCTATCATAATTTTATTTCATTGCAGTTCTGAATGCTGTATTGTATGAATGGACGGAGGTGATATGTTGTCCAGAGTAAAACTTCTAGCAGTGATGCAACGTAATTTTAATATGACATTGTTATTATCGTCCAGCGTTGTCATACATTTTAGCATCCATAGAAGGAAACAATGTAATTGTATTGGCTTTCGAGAGAAAGTCACTCAGAAAAACATCAAAATCCCTTCAACACTTTTCGTATAGGTAAAACAGACCAGCAGATCAGTCGAACTGTTCCTCCAAAAACTGTCCATTGTCCAAGACATCGGCAGATGTTAGTGGTCGGCATCTCACCATCTTCACAGGTTATTTCGCACACATCCGACTTCTTGCTGCTAATGACTGTGATGAGATGACAAAGCATCCGGTAGCTACCAGATGCAGCTGCTACTTCCAACTCATTGGCATGCTCCGACCATCAGGCTTCTCGATAAGTTCACATAAACATCTTCCATTTTCAGCATTCTGTAAATGCTTATTATTAACGTAAAACAAAACTATTCAAACCATTTACAAAACTCTCACCATAACACATAAAATCAACATTTCAAATGGAAAACTAATCAGAACATCCTGATAATATGCAGAGGTGTTTCAGATAAAAATATACATAAATAATTCAGTGAAGAAAGATTAGGGAGTTTTCTTTCCAAAACCGACAAAATAAAAAATTTGTTGTAAACTAAGCAAAAAAACTGTTCATTTGTAATGGTTGTTTAAATCATCTCATGGTTGCGGTTAAAGGTCGGAATTGGCCAGTCCCAGGGAAGGTTGCATCATGTGTTCGATTGATAGATCCTATCCAACTATTCAACATGGATATATATCAAAGAAGACTGCTCAATTGCTGCTCTTAATATAAACGACGGAAACAGTCAAACAAACCTTACAAATGAGTTAAAATTCACTCTTGTTGCACGAGCCAATAGTTAACTGGATGTAATGCGTTAGGTGCTTGTGGAGAAAGGAGCCGAGTTCGAGTCCCAAAGTGAACATTAACGCTAGGGTTCAGAAACAAAAAGCTAAAGAGTCTCGAAAATAAAACGCGTGTTCTAGACTATTCTGCTAGCCACTATCCAAATTAGCTTTAAAAAATTAAATATAAAAATAAAGTGTCACTTACATTATCCAACAGTTTTGTGCTTAGTCTTTCTATTAAACTGAAATTGGCTGTATTTCCAGTGATCATTTGTGACGGATTATGATTACTGAACATATCATATTCATAATCTCTACTATTCAGTGTCCAGTTATTATTACTATCAAACAGTGAATGATCATCGACATTCGATTCATATACTTCATCAAATATATCACATACACGAAATGGTGGACCACGTTCTAATATGAATTGATGAAAACGCATACTAGATAATAAACGATCGTAGAATTCATTATGTGCACTATTTCCACGTAGAAGTAAATATAATGTCTGAAAGTTAAGAAAACATTGAAAAATACAAAAAGGTTTCATATACATAGTTCCCTTTATTAAAGAGAGCAAGAACAAAGATTGGACTACAGAATAAAACTACAAGTGTAAAAGCGATACTATTACACAGGCTGCAATACAATTCAAGTAGCTGTTCTTTTTGCTGTTGCATTATATTTTAACATAGACTTTCTCTAAATAGTCATTACAATCACAAATAGATTTATCCAAAACAGACTCAACCAAAAATTTTGGAATAATATGGACTGCCAGTAGACAATTTACATAATTAAGTCAGTCAATCATAATTAACATAGAGCTTTGCATAACTATGCGTTGCTATGTCACAACATTAGTACGAGATAAATTTAACAAGATTAATAATAAATGAGTCAAAATAATCGTAGCAGTAATGCTAAGAAAAATGGTACATTGAAAATATATTTCGATAGGAGGCGATGTAAAGAAATATGTATGAGATGAGTGAATGTATCTGCATCATTGTGGTCAACTCTGAGCTATTTCATTCAACGTCTCCAGCCACTAGCCGCATTATCAACGATCCGATTATAACCAGATGGTGTGAACATATCAATATGGCATAGACCAACATTTAATAAATGTATCGACCGATACCACGTTTTGTAAAACGACTTAGGCCTTTCTTTCATATTACTAATGCACATCCTCCATCGAGGTAGGAAATGGCTGGGTATATACGATAAATGTCCTAAATACATCAATCTATGAGGTTAACAACAGTCGAAGAATAGTCTTGAACATATGTTAATAACAAGTGTTTAACAACAATAGATCCTATTCAATATTTTTTTAATATAAGGATTCTTTATACCGAAGCGTATGTTTAACACTTGAAACAAACAATTTTCAATCATAAAATAACATAAAACCAAAGACAAATTCTTAATGTCAAAATTGTTGAAAAATACAAATTTCTTGATCAAACAATATAATTACCACTCTTCTGATATAAATATAATTATTCAGTGTGACAATGATATTAAGATTAGATGGTAGTTGGAGGTAGTCGACAGGAAACCCTGGACACGGGTTTCGTGCTACTTGGCATTCGTCAGCAAGGTGTGCCTGTAATCTTGAGGGAACTGGTGCTCCCTGGCGGATTCGATCCCGTGTCACCCAGATTCACAGTCAGAGACGTTACCACTGAGCTATCCGGGCCGCGACTGACCTTCTGTAGGACTGAGATGTAATCACAATTGATTGATCATTGAGTGGTGACCAATGTCATGTGTGTCAAGTCCTTATTTAGTGCAGATCGAAAGCTATCGATCATGTTGCAATGTAGTCACCACCCGGATAGCTCTGTGGTAACGTCTCTGAATGTGAAGCTTGGTGACACGGAATCGAATCCGACAGGGAGCACCAGTACCCTCAGGATTACAGGCACGCCTTGCTGACGAATGCCAAGTAGCACGAAACCCGTGTCCAGGGTTTCCTGTCGACTACCTCTAACCACCATCTAATCTCAATGTATAGTGCCCGCAGTGTCGAGTCACCTAGACTGGTGGCCACATTGCAACATGATCGATAGCATTCGATCTGCATTAATAAGGACTTGACACACATGACATTGATCACCACCCAGTGATCAATCAATTGTGATGACAATGATATTCCTTGCATATTTTCAAAATGCAATTTAACAAGCATTCAACTGTAAACACTACTGAATTTATTCCAATAATATTTTTGGTTAAAAAAAAAACAAGATTTTCTTAAAACAATCCGATTTCAATTCAAGGAAGAGTGAAGTTAACATTTCACTGAACATGAAGTAGTTGGAGATGGCCAGTAGAAAACTTTAGTCTAAAGGTTTCGTATTAGTTCACCCTCATCATCAAGCTGTACCTGGAATCATGAGGGAACTAGTACCACTTAGTAAATTCGAACTCACATCACCATTTTTATGGTCTAAGACGGGCTTAGGAACTCAACAGTAACGTTTCAAACTGTAAGATCGGGTACTGTATGTTTAAATCTTACAGTTAGTATCAATTTCCTCAAGATTCCAGGTACACCTTACTAATAAGTGCCAACACACACAAAACCCAGGTTCAGAGTATTCAACCGACTACCTCTGACCAGACAACCCAACATCTGAATCTACTGCATGAGATGTCGAGTCAGCCAAATTAGTGACCACGGTGCAAATTTATCAATAGAAATTAGTCAACATTAAAGGATTAAACAAAAGCGACAATGATCATCACTCCGTGACGCAATGAATTTAATTTTCATATGAAGAAAAATCATTATACCTTTTATTTAAACACAACTAGACAACAAACGAGATAATTTTGTAAAATTAATTTGTATTCAACGGAATGCCACAAAACGTTATTTTTAAACTTAACCATATAATAGCTGGTGACATCATGTTTAGGCGCTGAACAGTAAAAAAAAAGAGATCAATGCTATAAGGAAAAATTGTCCGCTTCAAAGACAAATCTGAGTAGTTTATACTTGTCCAATCAAGATCAGTCTGCGATGTAGGCTATGAAATGTTGACAATCACCACAAACTCTCTAAATGACTAGTAATCATGTGCGCAATTTCAAGAAGTTTCCCGAAGTTTTGGTGAGAAGCCATGACTAAAGGGTTACACCATTTCAGGTATGACAGTTATCCGCCACGACCAAAAGAAGATGGTTAAATAGTTTCGTAAAATGATTGAAAATAAACATCTAAACCATCGAATCGATACCGTCTAAATGTCAACCACTTGCCGTGAAAGTTGAAGGTCCTTGGTTCGATCCCTGATACAATCATGAATGTGCACTGCTTAGTCCCTTACTGAAACAAAACAGCAGTTCAGTCCATCCTGGTTTTCAGTAGTTGTCTAAATAAAATCGATTCATGATTTTAATAAAACTAGACAATCTCTACGACCCCCTTGTACGAATATACATATATCATTGGTATCGAATCGATGACTAGATGGGTAAATAGTAGAAAAGGAAAGAAATAACAAACATCTAATGTAATGTGTTGACAAACAAAAAAGTATCTACAAATATAGCCGTTTTAAGTGCAGAATACTAATCGATCCAGTCGGATAACTTCAGCTAACATTCAATTAAAAACAGAAAATGTCTAACATATGGATAAGTAAATATGTAAATAGATATGTAGTTATGTAGATAATCACTTTGTTTATTGGCATGAATGAATACCGGTAACAGAAAAACAGAAAAATAAAAAAACTATATGCAGATGTGAAGTTATATTTCCCTAATTACTATTACAATATTACAATCAGAAATAATTTGCAACCGAAGTAAAAGATATATATATATATAAACAAATTAGTATAAAAGAATACAAGTGATATTTGAACAGGTTGTATTAACATATATAGAAATTTTATAAACAGAAACCACTCTAGTTAATTGAACCTAAAAATTAACTGATTTCAATTTTACAATACAGTAATTAACACTTGAACACATTTTGATCAATAGATTGGAGTCATTCTGTATAAATCCGTCTAGATTATTATTCAGGAAGAACTCTTCAAAGTCGATTGATAAAAATGTAAACATAATAATAAGAAGAACCTATCTGTTAGGTCCCGATAAGCATAATGAATAGTAACTTTTGGAATCCATTTATGGACCAATAATCTGCGTATATTTTTATCGTATAATTGTTAAATAACTAAACTGTTCATATTCATTTCCCTCTTAATATGAGCTTTATTTTGACCCATGAACTGTTAGTACACGATTTACCATTCTTGAATTATTCCCTGTTTATTAATTACTACTTTCCTCATCCACAGCTACATTTGGCTAATTCTTGTACAAATGTTGTTTCATATTTTATGGTACGATGTCGTTTGTCTGGTTGGCAATATAAACCCAGTATGTTTGAAATAAATGATTCATATCGCAGAGGCTCGGATTGGTGTTCTGGACTTAACAGGCAAGGCTAGGCGGGAAGCAGGACCAATAAGGACTCTAGACTGCTCAAACGGGTTTTGGCGTCATTAGTCCGATAGATAATTCCCAGCTCCCTAATTGGCCGTATCATTACGTATACATTAACAGGGCACACAGGTCACAAGTTATAACACTATCATTAGTGAGATTGACAGATTCCAGTGAGATGTACTATAAAATATTATATAATAGTATACTAAGTAAAAAGAAAAAGTAGCACGTTCCTACAAATTACGACATCAAAATATGAAATATATGTATATATATATATATATATATATATATATATATATATATATATATATTGTATAGAAGAAAGAATTTATTTACGCACTTATGCTGTTTGTATATTACTTACTCGATTGAAATGTATCACTGGTTTAGGATGAATACGTGTAATTGTCAAACACGACCGATAACCAGCAAATAAAGATGTAAATAAACGAAGGAATACAGCTCGTAATCGTTTATCCAATGAAATTAAATCACCTGATTGATTAGATGTAACAAGTGGATAGATATAATCAGCTGTCATTAATTCAGGACTTAAAATCTGAAATATGTATCAAATAGAAATTATATATATAATAAGAAATAAATAAAGAGATATGTGTGTACTTATCACATCACCTGTAATTCACACATTATTAAAGAAGAAACAATTGAAGTGTAACATCATAGAGATATTTATCAAATATACTTGATGAACGCAATAACCAAGATACATAATCAAACGTAACATAACTGAACTCAAACGAAAGCTATTAGACATGTGAATCGTTTGGATTCCAACTTAATGATCTAAAGATTAAAAGCTTAACGAGAAACCGATACCTAATATGATCGTCGATGCGGACTATTGAGGAGTCCCATACTAAGACTTTATTCCCCAAATACTTGGGGGGCAACCGAACTTCTGCAAGGTCAGGATATTTGCAACTATTTGACCACTGAGTAGTGTCAAGCTTTCCTAGTCCTCTAATGTCGATTGAATTTTTCTACGAATTGGTGTTTTGTTGATAGATGAACAGGTTCTCAATTGTCAAAACCAATGAGAAGAATGCTGACCAACCAGTGACATCTAATAATATGATATGGCTGAGTGATGGTTTCTTATGGGACCGAATTATTAAATTTAGTTTTCGAAGGATTCGAGATCAAAATTACTGATCAGAAGAATAAGTTTTTATACAATAAAATAACACACACAAAATATCCCCACAAAAAATAACATAGGCAGTTGGAAGTCACTAAGTAAATCACTTACCAGTCTACAATCAATTAACACTTAACTATTACACCTAATTTCTGTCCGTCACATGAAATTCTACCGATCAAGTTGCAATGAAGCTACAAGTCTAAGTAGCTTGATCTAGATAAAATTCCATCAAACTTGAAAGACTAGGCAAACAAGACATTGGATACTACTCAGTGACCCAATAATTATACACTGCACAACATTCCAAAAGTAATCAAACATGAATAAAAAGGAAGGTCTTCAACTCTCCAAGTAACCGCCTTTTTATTTACAGACGTATGAATAAAAGGAGAGAAATGCTGTTGTCATCTTTTTAACATTAAAAAGGAGATAATCAACTAGTCAATTACGTACTCCAGTACACTTATTTACTTACCTGGAATAAATTCTCCACAACTTCAGTGAAATATGGATCAGGCAGTTGAGGGATAGGAATATTTTCCGGGCACACAACACTTCCTCCATCAAGATCCGCAACAAAAACATCAACCTAGTTACATACGACCACGAAAATGATAACAAAAAACAGAAGACAATTACAGCCTTCATTTGTTTTGATTTAAATTATCATATTACACAATTATTTTGCTAATTTATAACTTGAACTTGTAAGGAGGTTGCGGAAATTTCTAAACGTCCTAGAGAAAACGAGCCGATCTAAGTTACAAATGCTGCCAACCTGGAAGCAAAGGGCAACAGTATATTCGCTGTAAGTGACTCCTTAATATGACACATTCATAACTGATAAGTCGTGTAAGGTTGAACGCTATATACGATTCCTAAGCTAATCCGATAACCCGCAGTCTAGAACTACACAGCGACTTGAACTCCAGAGAGAAGACACAAGAATGAGAGAAAGCACTTTATTCCAAGGTTCATCTTTGTACAGAAAATCATGGGTATTTATAGATTTTGGCGTCTGTTAAATCAACATCATTTTACAGCCAATCCGATAACAGCACATTATGCTACCGACCAATAGTAGCACGCCACGTTGGAATTCTAGAACGTTCCATCACACTCTGATTGGCCAGGACTCTTCGGCTCCTTGTGGGCCTCTGGAGGCTCCGTTGAAGTTCTCCGGAAGCCGACCCAACACCTCCCCCGAATAAGATTTCTTTCTGGGATCCACTTGTAGTTTGATAACTGGATTGCGACGGCGTCCCATTATTCTTGTCGTCTTTCTTGTCCAAGACTTCTTTTCAGTGTTCCTGGGCGTTTGTGGCATTGGTGCGTCTAAGATTAATTCTAACGGGAAAGTCGGCCGGTTACTTCGAGTCTGCACTGTCCTTTTGTCCTTAAGGATTTGATTTGTATGACGTATACATGTCCCAAAAGCTCCTCGAACTTTGTACAGTACTCTTCCCAGTTTTTGCACCACTTCGCCCGGCTCCCATCGGTTCTTCCCGATGTAGGATTTAATGTAGACCTTGTCGCCAATACTGAAGTTCCGGATACTTGGGTCGCGACTACGCTCATCCACTGGTTTGGATGGCAACATGGCATCGAAGACTGTTCGAATACGCCTTCCAAACATGGCTTCCGCGGGAGATTTGCCGTCTTGAACATTTGGGTTTGGGGTGGATCTGTATGATGTCAGAAATTTTGTGATCACCTGCTCAGTCGTCCCTTCTCCTCCCCCTTTCAGTAATGCTCGTTTAAAAGTGTCCACAAAGCGCTCTGCTTGTCCGTTTGATTGTGGATGATAGGGTGGAGAACGAAGATGATTTATTCCGTTTGTTCTGCAGAAATGTTTAAACGATTCTGCGGCAAACTGAGAGCCGTTATCCGTCACTAAGGTCTCTGGCACTCCGAAACTGCTAAATAGGATAGACAACTTGCGGATCGTTTCTGACGTTGTACAATTTGGCATGATGTATACTTCCGGCCATTTAGTGAATGCATCTACGATAATTAGAAACATTTTCCCTTGGATTGGACCGGCAAAATCTGCGTGAAGTCTTACCCAGGGTCCCGCGGGCATAGGCCAACACTGAGGCTCGCATTTCGAAGGATTTTTAGCGGCTTGGATACATGATGAACAGTTACGGCATTTATTCTCGATATCTGTGTCCATTGACGGCCAATAAGCATAGCTACGAGCCAAAGATTTCATTTTACTGATTCCAGGATGGCCACTGTGAAACTGCTTGAGGACCTTGTGACGTAGTAACTTCGGGACAACAATGCGATCACCGAACATAATACAGGAGTCAACAACCATTAGAGAGTCCCGTCGACGAAAATATTGCAAGAGTTCTCCGTCGAGGCGATTGTTTGGCCATTTCGTCAAGAGATAGCTTTTAACTGAGCTCAGTATCTTATCACTTTCAGTTATCTTCTTGATAGTTTCAAAGGTTACTGGGAGTCCATTAACTGCGTCATCCAACACGCGATGAACTTCTTCCTCGGCTTTTATATTTGCTACAAGAGTCTCCTCCGGGGTTTTCGATTGGGAGCCTATTAATCTCGACAATGCGTCAGCTTGCCCGAAAGCGGTAGTAGACTGATACTTGATCTTGAAGTCGTAACCCAGAAGTGTGGTTGCCCATCGTTGGAGTCGGTTAGCTGTATGAACGGGAATTCCTTTCTTTGACCCAAACACTGCAAGTAGTGGCTTATGGTCTGTTATTAGGGTAAAATGTCGACCATATATCATCTTGTGGAACTTTTTCACTGCAAATATAATCGATAGGGCTTCTTTCTCGATTTGGCTATAGTTCCTTTCAGTCGTTGTCAAAGATCTGGCAGCGTGTGAGATAGCTTTTTCAGACCCATCAGGAAAAATATGAGAGATAACTGCGCCCACACCATAGTTAGAAGCATCTGAAGCGACGACTATCGGTAGAGAAGGATCATAATGTGTCAATAAGAGATCGGAAGTTAGGAGTTGCTTGATTTTCTCAAAAGATGCTTGGCAGTCTGCAGACCAATTCCATCTTGTGTTCCTTTGTAGTAGGTTGTTTAGTGGAGCACGTAGACGATGGAGATCGGGGAGAAAGGTACCGTAATGACTGACCAATCCCAAGAATGATCGTAGGGTTGTAACGTCCCTGGGTCTAGGCATTGTTTTCACTGCTTCAATGTTCTCTGGATCTGGTCGTCTTCCGTCTTTATCTATTATGAACCCAAGGTACCGTACTTGCTGCATATAGAAGTCACACTTTTCCGCTCGGAGGCGAAAACCATAATCAGCTATGCGTTCTAGTACCTGGTCCAGTTTCTTCTGCAGGTCCATTTTATCTACTGCCGTAATTATGATGTCGTCTAGGTAGGCTGCAGCTCCTGAAATACCTTGTAACATGGTATCCATAATTTGCTGAAAAATAGAGGGTGCTGTCTTTACCCCAAAAGGTAGTCGGTTATACCGGAACAGACCTTTGTGTGTGTTGATCGTTAAGAGATCTTTGCTTTCATCAGATACAGGGATTTGTAGGTATGCGTCTGATAAGTCCAATTTTGCAAAATATCTGCCACCGTTCAGCTTAGCGAAAAGATCTTCTGGTAAGGGTAACGGATACTGATGAGACTGTAGCGCTTCATTTAATCCCGTGGAGTAGTCTGCACATAAACGAACACTTCCATTCGACTTCTTGACCACCACTATTGGTGCAGCCCAATTCGAGAAGTTCACAGGCTCGATAACACCCATTTGCTGAAGTCGTTGTAATTCTTGTTCAACTATTGGAAGAGCAGCATAGGGTACAGGTCTTTTAGGTCGAAAAACGGGAGCAGCTTCAGGTTTTAGAGTTAACAGTGCTTTAGCTTTCGTACATTCTCCCAATCCCTCTCTAAACACGTTTTGATGTCTTTGTAGCATGGCGTTTTTCTGATTCCATTCTGGGGTGTTGTCTGTACTTACTCGTCTGCAGATACTGTTGATAGAATGATCTGCTAGTTTAAGTGTTTCTATAAGGTCCAACCCCATTAAGTCTAGTGCTGGCTTCTTAGTAAGATACAATATTGCATTTGTTGTTACCGTACCTTTAGAAACAATGCATGGCACTTCTCCAACAATATTCAACTTCCCTCCAGATGCACTGTGTGCCAGCTGTGTTGTTGGGAAAACTGTGGGTCTCCCAATGTTCTTCCACGTTTCTGGGCTGATTAAAGTAATATCAGAAGCTGTGTCCAGCTGAAGGCGGGTACGGTGTTTATTAATATTCAAGGTCACATACTTTCTTTGGTGGCAACTTCGTGCTCTGTTATGTGATACCAATATCTTGTTGGTTGGAGCACTATATCTGTATTTCGTTGAGTAAGATTTCACGGAACGTTTTCTATAGTCTCTTCTCCTGCAGAAGTTTTCTTTATGCCCCTTCCGATGACATTTGCTGCAACGATGTTCTTTATGTGGGCAAAACCTCTTATAGTGCCAACCTCCACATGCCCAGCATGGAGATGATGGTTTGTCGCTGTTATTTTGGAAATTATGGGTACTGGAACCTTGAAAGACTTTTCTCTTGACTGCATTGACGTTACGGAAACAGTTACCGTTTTCTACCATTGAGGTATCATGCTTTAAGTTTACTAACCTTTGGCACTCAGTAGTCACTTCTTGCAGGGTCATGTTAGGGCAGTGTTCGAGTTTGCTTAGGATTCTGGTTCGGATATCGGCATCTTCGGGTGAACGCAGGCTGCAGATAAATACTAAGCATTTAAACTGATCTTCAGACATGGACGACAATTTAAATCTCTCACATTCTCGGTTCACAGTTCCTGCATGCTTCACCCAGTCATCTCCTGGTTCTTTCGTTAACTTTAAGCACTGGTAACGGATATTAAATAGAGATGATTGTTCTCCAAAGATTTGGGATAGGGTTTTGACTGTATCATCAAAACTAAAATCTCGTGGGTTCTTCGGAAGAATGAAGTTGCTATAGCGTTCATGTTCCATAGTCCCAAGTTTTCTAAGAAGTATTCTGACTTTTGAAGCATCATCCAGTTTGCAAAGATCAATATAAAACAAATCTTCATACTTCTTAAACCACGACTCGAAAGTTACACCTGCTACACCATCAAAATTAAATTCATGGATGGCGTTAATGACTGAATCAGTATGTGATACTTGAGATTCACTAGAAGCAGGGTTTTTCTCCGACAGGCAGAATTTCTGCATCAGGGTTTCCATGATTCTAATATGGGACTCTTCAAACCTCTTTTCTTGACGCACCATATAAGCTTCTAATTGCTCCAAGGAAATATTCATTGAAGTTTTCATCCCCGTCGCCACTGATAAGTCGTGTAAGGTTGAACGCTATATACGATTCCTAAGCTAATCCGATAACCCGCAGTCTAGAACTACACAGCGACTTGAACTCCAGAGAGAAGACACAAGAATGAGAGAAAGCACTTTATTCCAAGGTTCATCTTTGTACAGAAAATCATGGGTATTTATAGATTTTGGCGTCTGTTAAATCAACATCATTTTACAGCCAATCCGATAACAGCACATTATGCTACCGACCAATAGTAGCACGCCACGTTGGAATTCTAGAACGTTCCATCACACTCTGATTGGCCAGGACTCTTCGGCTCCTTGTGGGCCTCTGGAGGCTCCGTTGAAGTTCTCCGGAAGCCGACCCAACAATAACCCCATCATTGGCAATCGAACCCAGGTCCTTTGATCTTGAACATCAACTACAATTAGATATTTTAACTTTCAACGGTTTGGATTATCCCGTTATTAATATTTTAACCAAATTTTTACCATCTTTCGTCATAGGTCAATCATATGCTGATTGCCGCAGTATACCCATCATATTACAAGTTCATGTGCAACAGACATCTCTTGAAATGGGGATAAACCCAACTGATGAGTCCCAAACGGGTCGAAATGTCCATCCTAAATTCCACTACTAACTAAATTCAATCGTATACAAATCGATATGTTAGAACATCGTATTAAAGACTGATAAAAGCATATATGTATCATTTTTTGTCTAAACCTGCCATGAATATTATCGTCTGATTCGAAATCTAACTATAAAAAAATTATTTAACAACTTCATATTTCTGATAAATCAGAAGCATATGTTATTGTAGTAACATATCTGAATATCGTGTCTTAATCTGATACCTAAAGAATTCAAAGTAATCTAAAGGAAAGAAATAATTGTAAAAATAGTTTTCTGTTCTTTTGGATATCTATTCCATCCTCATAGATATTATTAGTACAAGAAGATCAATGGATGAGTGAACTTGGATGAGCATTGCTGAGGAGTTTCGTATCATAACAAAACAGCTATCCAGTGCTTCAAAGTTTCCAACGATGGTCTAGCTGAGATTTAATTCATGATTTAAACTACGAAAGTAACAGATATTAGTTTGCGCAATATTATGTAGACAGTATGACAATTAACTCCCGATTTCAAGAGGATGAGTATGTACAGGAAAAAATAAACCGATTATGCATTGAAAATCATTTTTTGTATCAAATATATCACAATCGATATTAATTAACACCGAATACATACTTTACAATGTACTAATCAGATTTAAGGTAGCAGTTAGGGCATTTTGCGCGAATTCAAAACGTGGTAATGGTAAGCTTGTACTTTATTAGAATTTAAGTAAAACCTAATAATATTCAGCTTTAAAAAAATGCCAAAACTAAAAATCCAAGCGATTACGGAAATGACAATTAAGGAAACCGAATAGTCTTTCATGAAATACATATATATATATATATATATATATATATATATATACAAAATAAGTGTATTTAAATTTTGTAAAGTTTTACGCACTTTTCAAGATAACCTTAACCTTAAAAGCTAATAATTCATCATAAGCCTAATCTCAAATTCAAATTTTGATTCCTAACTGTTAAGTATACTAAACCGAAGTTTGGTCCAATTTTCCAGCCACTTCTAGTAACCTCCAGAGCAAAGATAACGTTTTACTCCTAGGTTAGTTCATGTATAGGAAAACGTGGGGAATTTATAGAATTACATACGGCCTTAGCTTCTAGAAATTTCTGGAACCGTACTAAATGTGACAGCAGTATAGGTAAATATTCAATAAGACATGTAACACGTGAGTCTTCATGTTCTAGAAGTTTTCGAGATGAATACATTTAACACTGAATAAAATGTTTTCAAACCCTTTCTGATCCCCTATGGACTTTATCGAGGAATACTTTGGAACTTCCTAACATTATCACTAACCTCTTTCGTAGTTTTAAGAATTAAACTATGCATTTACACTATCCAAATTTTGAATAGTTAAAAACCACCTGTATAACATTTACTACCAGGTTAATTTATAATCAGCCAAGGTCATACTGATAAAGTATATGATATGATGAGATTCATAAAATGACATTTTGAGATCAATATTTTGTTGGATCAGTTCACTATAAATTTTATCCAATAATACCATTGTGAAATCTCGTCCAGCGTAACAACTTTATTCCTTATATTTATTCAGGTGAACTATATTTAGTGTGCTTATGGTAAACTTGTGCATTTCAGTCAGTGATCTTGAGTGCTGTCAGAGGTATGCAGGAAGTTTTCACATCCCAGTTACCCACACCGTGGAAGAATTCTTCTGGAGGTACCTGAAAAGGAAATTGGATTAGAGGTAGTCTTAGTGACTTGAGAGCGTGACCGCAGTCCCCAAAGGAGAACTACTTGAGGTTCGGCACACAAGATCGTTTTGTGAGTAATTTTCGAATGAGCTCTGTACTTGCTGAGACCATACTGCCGGAGACGGATATCGGTGGGATAAGGCGAGGCGAGCATTTTTAGGGTCGAACTTTTATAACATCACCCTTCCTTGTTGGAAGGCAGAATCGCTGTTATGCCGGTTGTCTTAAGGAAACACCAATGGGGACAATCGAATGTATTTGACACAAAATCACAGGACTTGTTAGTAAAATCTAACAATCATAAAGTAAATGCTTAATTTGCAAAATATCCATCAACTGTCTCAAAATGACTCAGACTTCATTGTTCTTGCATTTTCATACAAATTGCATTCTGTTTCCATTTTTTATTGTTCGATCCTCTTGTCTCTCTGTTGCCAGACCTTCTGTTCACGACTAACATTATATACTACTTATGTTAATACAAGTAGCACACACCACACCGTCACACCTCTGTACAGTCAGCAGTACAATTTCGCCCTCAGACCTTAGGTTAGCTGCTTTTAATATTACCGCTCTTCAGCTGACCTGTCTGACATGGTAAGACCTTGAGGAACCAGTATAGCTCCGCTGGTTCATTACGATAGGCAAACCCGACCACCGCGTCAATGCGGCAGCAACGGTCAGGTAATCATGTATTTACCCTCTATGTGACATCATTTTGTGTAAAATCTGGTATATAAATGATTATATTGTGGTCTAAGGATGGCATGGTTTTAAGACTTGTTTAGAGACGTGTTTTTAACGAGTCAATAGACTTTCATTGCATCGGTTTTTCGTGTTCTCGCTTTGCGTCGCGGTAATAGTAATGACTCCTGTCCACTAGTACAACAAGTAGCATTGAGGAATTTAAATGGTTCCTACCTGTCAATTTATGGTAGTAAGACTGGGGACGCAAAAAATTCAATACGTACATAACAGCGACAACTCCCCAAATATAACAGAAGGCGCGTGCCACTCTGTATAGGACTAATCAGCCATATATACCAAGACCACTGTGTTGATTTTCAAAGCGGGACTCAAACCCAGTACCTTTCAATTCAAACACCCAACAAATTATATCCAATTGGCTACTGGCTTGTGCAACAAGAGTGAACTTTATCCCATTTGTAAAGTTTTTTGAATGTTTCAGTTGTTGATGTTGAGGGAAACAATTGATCAGTCTCCTTTGATATATATCCATGTCGTGTGGATTGTCTAGATATTGTTCTTAAGTTGTGAGCACTTTTTAGTAAATTTGGATAGTGGTTAGCAGTAAAATTCAAGATGTGCGTATGTGAAAAGGGATAGATTAATTTTGGACCTCAACATCAACAACAAGAAGATTCAAAAAACCGCTCATTAACTCAAACCTGCACTTCATATATAGAGAACAAAAGAATCGATATAAAACTATGTAACAATAAATGTGATACACTATCATTAGTAAACACATACTATCGTCTCTTAAAATACTGCTAACACTAATATTAATTCTTTATTTGTCGGTGAAAATAGAACTAAATAATATTATCAGCATTCTATGATATATTAGACTTAGGTGTTTATAATGCCTAGACAAAGATTATGAAGTGGTCATTAGTTTTGGACATTATATATAATACGTTTATTACAACACCATTATTATTATCAAAACGCTTACTATTAAGTTTTTGATTGAGACCATGAAACGATTGATGTTAGACATTAGATGTTCAAATCCCGCTAGCTGGATCGTGGATGCGCACTGCTGACGAGTCCCACAATAGAACGAAACGGTCGTTCAGTGCTTCCTGGTTTTCAATGGTGGTCTAACATCAATCGGTTCATAATCTCAATCAAAAACTTAATAATCTTTACAACCCCTATACCGATAAAAACGCTTATTGTTTACTTTAAATAACTAGCCCATTTCATTCATAGTAATCTTATTATTAACACATCGTTATTTTCAACAAAGCTCTATGACTTTTTCTTTTTAAAAAAAATAAATGCCCATAAACTTTTGAAATGGACAACCAACCAATCAATGAATAATTCAACCACAAAATCATCCCATATTCCCACTTTCATCCACATTTATCTTTACCCTGGGGGTGATGACAGGTACTACCATATATATATATATATATATATATATATATATATATATATATATATATATATATATATATATATATATATATATATATTCACTAAGTGTTATTAGTGCCGTATAGATTAAGTAGAAACTAGGACGTGTTGAAAAGGTGAAGTTTATCCGAATTCTAAATTAGTCATTATATATGTATATGGTTCGTATGCACAACACATCGTTCTTTTTTTGTAACCAAGTATATTTCTCAATCAATACATAAATATTAGCATGAAGCATCATACAATAATATAAACCAGTTTAATTTAATTAGTTAGTTAATTCTTTTTTTTCATAAAGAGAGAGAAAAAAAATGTATTTGATACAGACTAATCAATGAATTATGCAGTTAGTTAGTTAATCAGTTAATTACATGACACCAAGTAGCGATCAGACAATAATTAATTCTAAATTATAATCAATTAATCCGATTATCCGTATTAGTGGTAAACAGTAATTACTGGGGTTACAATGTTTAATCTGTAAGTTTGATCAAATCTCAGTGATCAATGTGGTCATTAGGAGGCTAAGGGACGCTAGTTGACAGTGCATTGTTTTTTTTTTAAGGAGTTGGTAATAACATAAGCCTATGAATACAGTTTCCAGTAGAAAGCAATGTATGTGTATATCTATTGGTCCAAGTTACTAAACTACATTAATCAGAACATCTAGATGAAATTATTACAATGAATAACAAAACTAGAAAAAACATTTTAAGTATTAGTGATACATAAAGTATATTATTCAAGAAGAAAGAATAAATTTGTGGAAAAGTAGGAATAAAATAAATTTCAGATTCGAAATCTAGGGATAGAAAAAGGTAGATATATCTGAGTCATTTGGACTGATTCCGTTCTGCTGACAAAATTCTGGGATAGCAGACGTAAACTGTGTTCCATTGTCGCTAACTATTAATTCTGGGACCCCAAAACCATTAAATAGTTATCGTAGTTTTCTGACTGTGTAGCTTGTCCTATGCGAAAACTTCCTGGTCACTCACTGTATGTATCAGCTACCGAACGGTAAGTTTTTATATGAAGTGACCAGTGAAGTTTAAGTGTGACTGTGGTATTGGCCATGATTTCAGCTTTGATTTTCGCAGTACATTTTGTCGGCGTGACAGAATGAAGTATGTTCGAACACCTCCATTCCATCCTCAATCCAATGGCCAAGTGGAACGCTATTTTGGTACATTTAAAAATATTCCGCGAAAGTCAAAGGGGGGCGGACCACCGAAGAGATTTTAGAGAGGTTTCTGCTTATCTATCGTTCTACACCGAATCCTCAGACAATTGACGGGTCTCTACAGTAGAAGCTTTATTTGGCAGGAAAATACGAATACATTTCAATGTCATTCGTCCGACGCCCGCTCTTGAGACTCAACGAAATATAACGATGGAGAAGCAATTCAATAGACATCATGAAGCACAAAGACGATTGTTCACTGTGGGTCAAAAATTACTTGCTATGAACTATCGTGGAAAACACCCTATATGGATAGCTGGTTGAATAGCGCAAAAGAAAGGAAGTGTAATCTATGAAGTGACAGTTGGTTCAGAAGTTTGGGTGCGTCATGTTAACCAACCGAAAGCAACTTCGATCACCAGCAACGAGACCTGACATAGAATACCTCTTGATGTTCTGCTGAACACCTTTGAAATCAATACTCCTGGAACAGACAGGTCAGTCTCTGTGCAAGCAAAAAGTAATACCACTTCTTTATTGTCTAGGTGGACAAATCGAAAGCACATACCAGTCACGCGGTTTCAGGTGGACCAGATCCTGCGAATCTGCTCAACGGAGAGGTGTTAACAGGATGTAGATTGGATAAAAGCATGTTCCGTGTGCGATTGCGTTGGAGCACGCTGATTGGCTACCCCTTGACTAATCAGTGCTAGTAGATACTTAGAGAAGACTCTAGAATCTCCTCATGTAAAATTTATAAATATACTAACGTTTTTCTTATTATGATTCCTACTTCCATCCATTTGGAATATAATTGCGTTCCTGTTAAAGCATGTTCTGATTTGGGGATTTGTTGAACGAAATAGTGCTCAAGAATACTAAGCCATAAAAGTACTTGGGTCATAATAAAAGAAATCAAACTAGCATTGATTGGACTTCCAAGATAAGTGAAACTGTCAACATGTACAACTACTTCACTCCTCATGGTCAAAATAAGCGTTGATGAAGACCAGTAGTACCCTAAACAACATTTGAAAGCCAACTTAGTTGTATTTTAATACCGCATTTGATTACAGAACTTATACTAGTAAAAAGTTTTAAATTTTCTCTAATTCTAAACTTGTCGCATAAAGATCACATAGCGCTACCTGACAAAGAAATGAAACAGTTGAGATATTATGAAAACGTTTTACGCTATTGTTATTTAACTATAATTTCCATGTTGTTTGATGTTTTTTACCTTCAATGTTTCCATTTTTAACATACAAAAAGAAACATGTTCATTGAATGAAACACCGTCTAAACTTACCATATCAGATAGTAAATGCTGATATCCTGAATGAATACCATAAAGAAATGGAGTTGGAGCATTGACAAATTCAATCAATGATTTAGGAAGTATAGGAACGTATGTATGACTACAAAATGGACAAAAATAAAATTAAACAATTTCTGAAAATTACGTAGAATATATTACATATGTAGTATTACCTATAGAAATCAAATTTACAATATTGTCATAACGGGGCTAATATTGTAAAAGTTGTAACCTCAAACTTGCGCAAGATCATAGATCGATTGAAGATAGACATTAACACTACTGGATGCTGGCTCAGTGGTCTAGAGGTTAAGTGTTCGTGCGCGAGGCTGAAGGTCCAGGACTCGAGTCCCGCATGTGATATCGTGGATGCGCATTGTTCAGGAGTCCCATACTAGGAAGAAAAGGCCGTCCAGTATTTCCAGATTTTCAATGGTAGTCTAGTTTATATCGACTCGTGAATTTAACTATTAACACTACTACAATTTCCACAAATCCCCAAACTTAGTTATAATGAATTATTGTTCATAGTTTTATTGTAATAATAATTAGATATTTGGGTTATTGTATTCCTATATTCTTCTGCATTCACTAAGTTGGGTTTTTCTTAAGTTGTTGCTAACTTATTACAGATCTGTTATTTAGTTCCCCTTCATTTATGGTGTAATTATATGTACATTATATTTTATTATTCATACTGTTGTGAGATAAGGTATTTGATCTACATGATCACACAAGTTCCAAGTAATGAACTGAACTTCTACAATAAAAGTTTTTCCAACTGCTGTACTCTTTGTTGTATTCTGATTACAAGGGGAAATAGTGTGGAAAACTGTATCTTGAGTCACTATGTGTTAAGTATTGATCTTGGTCGTTATCACACTATCATCTAGCCGTAGTTCAAATAAAAAAGGCCATGATATCACTAGTTAACGGAAGGTCATTGGTCCTATACAGGCTATGTAGGTGAATTAATCAACAATCAGACCAGATAATACAACTGCCTCCGTAAATAACAACCCGACCACACGGATTCAAACATACTACGGGTATCGTAATTGCATTTGTAACGGTTTAGATTATCTCGTTGATATTTTGACTATTTTGGTCAGTCTCTTTTACACAATGTCCATCCAGTGCAGATTGCCTCGAAAGCCATTATGTCATCAGCTTGTAGGGAATAGATGGAATGTGCACCTTACATTATTTCTTGTTCATGGTGGAACAAATAAACAAGTAATATCGACGTTGAGCAAAGAATATCGGGTGATAATGTAAGTCGGTTGATGAAATTATCAAAACTTCACCAACCATCGTAGTTGAGATATGTTACACATGTTTAGTGACTACCTCAGGTACATCGTAGGATGGAACAAGACAGAAAATGTTAACTTATATGTTAAGTAGTAATAATCTTTCATCCAATCAGTCATAAGTAACGTAGGACCTGGCTCATGAGTATATCAGTCCAAGTTTCTATACACCATTAGCACAGACAAGGAATTCTAAGGGCAAATTTCAGAGTAGTAGAGGTAGTAACAGTACTAGTGCAAATAGAAAAGATTAGACATAGAAGATATGATACAAAAAATTATAAATTAGTAAAATTAGTGGTACAAGTCAAGACTAAATATAGAGGATGTAAACTGAAAAGAATGAATTTGTGGAATAATAGTAGGGATAAAATAAATCTAAGATTCAGGATGTAGAGATTGACAGAGAATGAATACATTTGAGTCATTCCAACTGATTTTGAACCAATTCACCCAACGTCTGCAATCATTGATTACGATAATCACGAGGACTCATCTCTTCCATCTTTTCTGCTTTCACTGCCCACCAATACTCGTGATTATTGTGTAGATTTTTTGCCAGTTTACATTTTAACTGATCTCGAACCTAATCGTGTTAAGAGCCTGACGGGATATGTTTCCAGGTGGTAATTCTTCTTCTTGAACGCTAGATTCGGTTCCTAAGCTCTTCCAGTAACCCCCAGACCAGATCTACACAGCAATTTGTACACGATAGAAAAGGTGAGAAATATGGAAGAAACGCTTTACTTCAAAAGTTCGTTTATGTACGGAAAATCTAAGGTTTTTATAGTATCTTTGATGGCCTTGAGTTTCCGGAAAATTCTGGAACGGTACTAAATATAGTAGAAGTATAGGTAACCATCCAATCAAAAACTCGATATGTGACTTGTCACTTTCTAGATGTTTCTGGCAAAAATCCTAATGAATGCTGATTGGATAAGATGCTTCTCAATGTTTTCAGAGCCTTTTTGGGTTTTTTTTCCGAATTTTCTAGATCATCTCAACATCAAGCACCTATCAATTTGGTAGTTTCTAACACACAATGATCAAACTATCCATCAGTAAACTTTAGCAAAAGAATTCTTTGACTGCTTATTTTTTATGACTACTATCAGGAAGTTTATATATCAACGAAAAGAAGAAAAGAAATAAACTTTTCTTTTACATATAGAACAAAACCATTACAGTTATGACTGAAAACTTGCATACAAACATTTACGTACACAATTAGTTCATTACATACGACCAACGAACGAACGAATATACAAATGGTTGCAAAATATTTTTAACATTATGTAGTAAAAAAATTGTTTTTCCAGACAAAAATATAAAATTGAAACTAGAATGAATCTCTCTTGACATTTCCCTACGTATACATTTCTACACTACTGAAACCTCAATGAAGATATGCATATGTTCATGTATGTGAATAATAAACAATGGTCCCATATTTGTTGTGAAATGGAAATTTTAAAACCACGTAAGATATACAACCATTTACACTATTATTATTATTATTATTATTATTATTATTATTATTATTATTATTATTATTATTATTATTATTACGAATTAACTTACCTATATTTTAAAGGATATAGTATAGAAGTTAATGCATGACATGCTTCCGTTAACCGATTTACACTACGTGAACAAACCAGTACTTTTGATCACTTAAAATTGCAGTGAATAGTAAAATCACATTATGTATGCCTAGAAATGAATAAAATATATGTATAAAATGTAGCAAAAAGGAATGAACAATAGTACAGATACATTTATCAAACACCTAAGCTGATGATCAAATTAATTCATGATAGAACTATTTAGTTTGAAATTCTAGATGACTTAAATTGATGGATTTTCTTGTGTCACATTTTATACTACTGTAACCATGGGCGCCTTTTTCTAAACAAACAAAAACCTAAATCGAAGTAGATTTCAAATACACTATTAATTACTTTTTGAAAAGTATCATTTAAGTAATCCAATTATTAATACCAAATAAGATTTAGATTCATTTAATATTGTTTGTTTGAATCTTCCCATTGATGTTTAGGACTGCAATTGATCAGTCTCTTATTGGTATATGTGCATCTTGTACGGATTGCCTCAATATTGCCTTAAGTCACAAGCAATACAAGCAAAGGATGATGGTGGCTAGTAGTCGTATCCAGAACGCGTGTTTCGTCCTATTTGCTTATAATGTGGCTTAAGGCAATAGTGAGGCAATCCGTACAAGATGCACATATACCAATACGAGACTGATCAATCCCAATCTTAAACATCAATGGAAAGATTCAAACAAACAATACCAAATGAACTTAAACTTCACCTCATTGCACAAGCAGGTGGCTGTCAGGACTCGTTAGCTGAGTGCATAACGCAATGATGTTTGAAGCGAACGGTATTAAGTTTGAGTCCTAGAGTGAACGTCAATTATGGGATGCAGATATATCCAGCTGAGTCCCAAGTAGGACGAAATGCGCGTCCTGAATTCCACTGCTAGCCACCATTCATATTTGCTTATAAATAGGATTTGTACACTGACAACAAAACTGGTGATGTATTTCTCCTAACTATATTCTGCCAATCTGGAAACTCAAACTTTATGTGTCGATGCTAAAAATTAGTAACATCTTTTACTTTATACTATTCCATATTTGTCGGTTAACAATCACTAGACTATTGTTCTGTTTAATTTCCGAAGTCAGAAGTATATAGCGATTGATGATCACTTAAATAATAATACTTGTGTATTATATCAGTCATTGAACTTAAGTATGACGTGTTAAATTATGAACACACTTTAGATCGTTGATTAAATCAGATGACATAGGATGACATATAAAGCATTAATAGTCTTGACAAATACAGAGTTTACAGCTAATACTCCAAATTCAACACTCATAAGCTTTTTGACTATATTCCGATAAGATACGCATCTACACGAGCCGGTTCGCACACAATGACTTCAGGTTATATTCGTATTGATGAAGAAAATAAAAATACGAGGTATCTCTCATGTCTACAGATGGGAATCACTTTAGCAATAAAGTGAACGAACATCAACTCCTCTCTAAATCAAAAATATATAACGATTTTCTGACATTCTACTTGTCTAACGTCATTTAATTAAATGTCTGCTTTCATTATTCAGAAAACTAAAAGCAAAGTATAATAAATGAAAATCCTCATGTATGTATATACACTGATTGATTTTATAAGAAGTAGATATGAACATAACTTAAATATATGATTGGGTAACGGGAACAAAAAGCAAACAGAAACAAACAAGTAAATAGTCATTATATATAAACATTCCTATGTAAAGAAGGATGAATAAAAATCTAGTATTAAATTATACATTTAAAACAACATCTTACCTAAGTGTTTAAATAGTAAAGCTACACAATTCCGTGTCACAGGTATAGTACTACAATGAGCAGGTTGAATTGTTTGTCGATCACCAATCCCTAAACTGAATGTAATTCGTGGACCACCTATTACAGATAAAATATAAAAAATACACTTCAAAAAAAGGTACCAATCGAGGCTAAAATAACAAAACAGAAGAAATTTCATTTGTTTCGACCAATGAAATTACAATGTCGGTTGAAGTTATGACCATAAAACTACCGCTGAGCCATAAATTTAAATATAATCTAGTTACCTTAGTATTTTATTTCACATTATAGTTCATTGGTTAGGTCAATCGGCTTACATTTCATTAAACTACGCCATAAATGTACATTAAATTAAGTTGCTATATTTGAAATATCAGTATAACAAGAAAAATTAGCAAGTCGTCGAAGAGCAAAACGGTCGAAACAATTTTAGTACCAATGATAATGTGTGGAACTAACTATTGAGAATATAGTTTAAGAAGAAGGGATGTATGAAAGAATGCTGGAGTTGAAGATCTAACGTAAGACAGAGTCCTTGCATCTGCACCACTGTGACCAATTCTGAATCATCTCAACACAAAATCTTCAACTACCGATTGCGATTATCACGTAGACCCCAAATAGGTAGTCTACATCTACCGATATGGCCTTAATCAAATATTAATGACTTTATACACGGATGACTTGTCCTTTTGTTGCTCGCCTCCGGTTTACTTTTACCCTAATTCCACAATGAAAAGCATCGCTCATCAAGATAAATGGTGATTAGGCATACCTAACATACGAAATAAGTATGATGACTATAAGGTAAAGAATGAAACAGTGACATTGAACCGTTTATTTACCATTCTCAATCGTTAGTCAATACTATAGCACAAAACTACAGTAGAAAATCAGAATCTATCGATATGAATCACATTAATGATCAACGACTCTAAAGAGAGATTATTTATTTATTTATTTGAACACATAAATATTGGTACAGGAGTGCGCCAAATATATATGCGCCACACAAAACAATGAGAATTTAAGAAGAAAAAGAAAAAGAGTGGGGAACATAAAAATATATATAAGAAAAAAGAACAATAACGAAGAGATTGGTGTAACGTAGTGTAATAATAATAATGATGATGGGGGAAACGGAAAGGTGCAACCAGAAGAAATCTTTCAGTTAAGGAAGATACAAACACATTTCATGAAGAAAGTAAAAGAACATTACAGAAGGATCGCCACTGGCATCTATTCTGAGCCATATCTGATAACGTCTCAAGCCACTGTGTTGCACCATCTCTCGGACCCCAGCCAGAGAGTCGTGAAGGACCGACACAAGGCAGTCCGTTGCAGCTTTCTTTCATACCACGACACCATGTCATGTGCTGACCACCTCTCCGTTGTTGCCAACCAGTCCCAGGGTCGTCAAATAATGCACGATGTGAAATTCTCTGGGACGACATTTGTGGAACATGTCCAAACCACCGAAGTCGGTGTTTCAAGATATTGACACCAATTGTATTATCGTCTCTGTGCCCGAACACACGATGCCGAGCCTCTGCATTACTAACATGGTGTTGCCACTGGATGTCAGCAATCCTTCGGAGACAGCGATGATCAAACACAGAGAGTCGTCTAACGTCCTCAACTCGGAGAGACCAGGTTTCACAAGCATAGAGCAAAACTGCTCTCACCGACGCGTTGTAGATCCGACCTTTTACAGCCAGACTAACATCACGAAGGCGCCAAAGGTGGCCCAGATTGGCATAAGCCGCTCTGGCTTTCACTATTCGTGCATTGATCTCATCACTCACACCACCACCAGCACTTATGCAGCTACCCAGATACACGAACTTCTCGACTACGTCTATCTGCTCACCATCCAGGGTGAGTACAGGATTGGAATCCTGCCAGTCTTGTAGAAGTACTTTGCACTTCGAAGGTGCAAAGCACATACCATACCTACGGACACTGATTGCCAACTGATTAAGTGCGGATTGCATGCCTTGGGCATTATCGCACAGTAAGACAATATCGTCCGCATACTCAAGGTCGAGAAGTCTTTCTCCAGGCAACAGATCCACACCACCATTACTTACATTCATCAGAGCTGTTTCCAGAATGTCATCGATGGCAAAGTTGAAGAGGAATGGTGAGATTGGGCAACCCTGCCTAACCCCACTGCTCGAATGGAACAATGGAGAGAGGTGGTTGTATGCCCTCACTCTGCCTGAGGTGTTTGTATATAGGGCTTTCAGGATGTTAATAAACTTCTCAGGCACACCCTTCTTCAATAGACAATCCCAGAGAACAGTCCTGTCCAACGAATCGAAGGCAGCCCTGATGTCAAGAAACACTACGATTGTTGGCCTTTGATAAGTATGGCGGTGTTCTAACATTTGGCGGAGGGTGAAGATATGATCAATACATCCTCGACCAGAACGAAACCCAGCCTGCTCCTCGCGAGTCAATCTTTCTCGGGTTTTGAACAACCTACGAAGAATGACGGAAGCCAATAGCTTGGACGCAATCGGAAGTAGACTTATCCCCCGATAGTTGTTACAAGAACGACGTGAACCCTTTTTAAAGATAGGGACAACTATCGACTCATTCCATGACGTTGGTACACTCTCTAGTTCCCAAACCTTTGTAAACAACGTCGTCAATTCCTTAGTCAAAAAGTCACCACCATCTTTAAAAAGAGCCGGAGGTAAGTCATCTGGGCCAGGTGATTTGTAACGCTTCAAGAGTTGGAGTTCCTTGCGGACTTCCTCCTCATTTGGTGGATCAGTCGTCACCGGCCATGGAGGGCAGGACAGTCTGACCGATGTTGCCGGAGCAGCAGGCCAGTTGAACTGCCCTTCGAAAAATTCTGCCCATCGTCCAAGACGTCGATGGATGTTAGTGATTGGCATCCCATCATCCTCGCAGATTGTTTCACTCACACCAGACTTCTTGCTGCCAGTGGCTCGGATGAGCTGGAAGAGCTTCCGGTAGTTACCAGATGCAGCTGCTGCTTCCAGCTCATTAGCACGCATCGACCACCAGGCTTCTCGGTCCTTACGCAAGCTTTGCCCAATTTCCTTACGTAACATCCTTCGTTTATGGTCAAACTCACGGTCACCCGGAGTAGACCGACGGGCTTCAATGAGTTGTAAGGAACCAGAAGAAACCCAGTGCTTAAAGCGGGACGTTTCGCAAACCCACAACTGACTGTTCCCGCCATTTTCATGGCGTCATGCAATTGCAACCAATGCTCATCTATACTTTTCGGTGGAGTGGTAGCTAGCCTAGAGGCTAGCTCGGTTCGATACTTACTTGCAACAGAAGTTGCAACCAGCTTGCTAACATCAATCCGTTGGTGGCGTCACTTCGTTGTCCACTGAAAAGTAAGGTAAGATTGGCGCAGACCAAGGCATGGTCAGAGTCCAGATAGGTACTCCAAAAGGAGCGGCAGTCTTGTACACAACCACGCCAGCGGTAGCTGATCGCGATGTGATCAATCTGAGTCCAGGCTTGAGATGCAGAGGGAGGACGCCAGGTGGCACATCGGCGATGACTGTGCCGAAAGTTAGTGCTAGCCAGAAACAGGTTGTGGTCTGTGCAAAGTTGCAGTAGACGGTCCCCGTTATCTGACCTGCGACCAACGAGTCCCCATCGGCCACCTAAACGACTCTCTTCTGTGCCTAGACGCCCGACCTGAGCATTCAAGTCTCCGGCTAGTACTACAATATCTGTCGAACGCACTTTCTGGAGAAGAACAGATAACTGGTGGTAAAACTCTAAAGAGAGATGATACTATCGGGTTGATTATCCCTAGCCACATTTACACTTATTATTATGCTGGTCAACATTGGATGTTACAGTAGGCGGGATTTAACTTATTAACTAAAATAGTTAACCACTAATCATAAACTCATTAGCACGAAGCCTACTAAGTTTATTTTGCTCGAAATTCAACTTTAGTAATCATACAGACTTATGTGAAATATAGTTAAACTTAGCTTCTAATGTTTTCAGTTATCTTACATTTTATCTGAACGTGTAACAAACAACTCACATTATGAAAACAGAGAAATTGTAGTATGTCGAAAGTGCAATATCGGTAATCCTCAAGTGATAAGAGAAAAAAAAACTTAAAAACTGTGATCATATCGAAAAGAAGATCCATGAAGTCTCTGACCTAAACAATGAACAACAAACAGCAAAATCTCATAATGTAAAATATATTTTAATTCACAATTGATTGATCACTAAGTAATGACTAATTTCACTTATCCCAAGTCCTTCTTAGTGTTGACCGAATTCTATTGATTAATTTGCAGTGTGCTCACTAGTCTAAGTGACTCAACATCGCTTACACCACATTGAAATGTTAGGTGGTAATTAAAGATAGTCGAAATAACCTAATTAACCTAGCTTCTGTGTTACTTGGCACTTGTCAGAAAGGGGTACTTGTAATCTTGAGGGAACAGATAGAATTCGATTACTCAGAATGACTTAAGATACATGACATTCATCACAGATTAGCGATAAATCAGATGTACATAAATCTGTCCTACAGGAAGTCAGTCGCCGTCCAAACAGCTGTGATAACGTCTCAGACTGGGAAGTTGGGCGACACAGGGTCGAATCTGCCAGGGAACCTTGGTTACCTCAAGATTACAGGCACACCTTTTCGACAAGTGCTCAACAACACGAAACTCATGTCCAGAGTTTCCTGTCGCCTACCTCCAACCGCCATCTTATGAAATTTTAATGTATACCTACTATGACTGATTAATCTAATAGTTCCCTTTCTTCTATAATTCAGACTATTATATCCAAACGAAGACTAAAAGAACGGTAAATTCCAAGACTAATTTATGGACTATTATTAAATATGTATTTCTCTACTCATAAGCTTTCGATTAACCCATTAAACACTGTTATACGATTTATTCGCAGTCTCCCCTACTCTAAGCCACTTTTTGGCTTGATAATGCATAATTGTTATTGTCTATTTTATGATGTGATGCGGTTTGATCTGCTTGTATATAAACTACGTATGTCTAAAATATAAGAACGATCTTAGACTGGTGATCATTAGTCTTGTATTCCTTCTCTTCGTTCGAAGCTAGTTAGCATTGGGCCAACCGTCAAGCACAGAGTAACAGTTTTCTTTTCCTTGTTGCCTATTGGTTGCTTAGGGTTTTCTATGAGCATTGGTCAATGCTACGACATAGCACAAACAGAACAAGAATACTCTTTTTTCCCTTTGTAATATATAAACTTGGACCAATCTTGATTCGGTTATTTATTTCCTGAAGAAGTAGCTTACACTGAGTCATGAAACGTCAGAAAATCTCATTTTTTAACTTATTTGGATATTAAAAATATATTATTTATTTATAAAAATCTATCCAATGCTCAATTTATTCGAAATTATCAAGTCGAACCTTGGTAATGATACCTAGAACGAGATATACTTTACAATTGATTGATTGGTCACTGAGTAGTGATCAATGTCAGATTAGTGGTAACGTCTTAGGCTGTGACGTTTGGATGATGCGGGTCCAAATTCCATAGAGATAATACCAAATAGCACGAAACTTAGATCGAGCAAGGTATCTTAACAATCATCTTTAACAAATTAACAAGACTAACTTTTCCCTGCAAATCATAATTACCCTTCACTGTGATAAAAAGTTTTATACACTTGATGAAGATGAGTCCAACCCCTAAACGTATTCTCTTTACAATGTTATTTCTCAACACTTTTTAAAACTAATAAACTTTTGGTAATGATTCTAACTAAACGAAAATAGATAAACATACTACACAATTGTTATGTCATAAATAATATTGTAAGCGTTACTGGTGTATTAGGCTGTCAATCATATAAACAGTATAATTTTATAGATCCAAAAGGCACTACCTAAACCTATATAACCTGACCTAAAAAATAGACAGGATTGAAAAAACGTTATATGCAGCACCCACCCACTAGATAAACCTCAAAATGCTTGGAAACGCTTGAAATAGTACGCAGATTCTGTATTGAAAAGAGGCTGTGCTACAAACTGACCAACATGTATACTGTTCTCTCAATTTTCATATTTACTATTAAATAGGGATTAAAATCAAGTCAGAGATGAACAAATAAAATGACTTTTTCTTTATTAAGAAAAACTAACATCCAAATGATATAAATTTTTAGGGAAAATTACCAACCACCGTGAAAATCCTTGAACTTTTGACATTTTAAGACTTAAAAAAAAGATAAATAAACTTTTAAACTAAGCCGAATGAGGTAGAAGAAGAATTTAAGTATCTAGTGAATGTAGTTGAAAAAGAAGTTATCCTTACATTCACATTGAAAATATTCTGGTAAGCAAATAACATGAAATTAGACAGCACACAATAATAAACTGTTGTATTTAAGGACATAAATTGTAGTGAATCTTCGATAAAATGAATATATATTATCTTCACATCATTTTGTTGAATATCAATATAATGCCTAGTTAACACTTACATCAATTCCTAAAAGGTAAGGTTTAAAATATGATCAAGTGTCTGTCTACATAATGGCACTTGCTTTTGAGTTTTCATAATCAAAAAATAAACCTATCAAATGATAAACTACAAGTTTCATACAAGTGTTAAATGTATTTTAGTGAAATAAGACAAAGTTCGCTCTATATTTAAGTATAATACTGAACAAAATGGATATTTCTTGTAATCGATGAACAAACGATCTTCAATTGTCAACACAGTAAGAAAAAATATAAGAATGTAATAGGTCTTTTGTTTTTACCTTAGACTGATTTTATCTGCCTTACCAATTTAGTAAATCATTAGGACACATAAAATTGAAACAGACAGAGTCAGACACTTTAAAAATCTTATGAATTCACATAAAAATGAATAAAACAAATACGGTTTATTTTCAATAGTTTACACAACGAACCGATCATAGTTAGATAACCACTGAAAACAAGTGATATACAGCCGTTTTGTCCTAAAATGAGACCTATCAACAATGCGCATTTACGACTCCTCCATGGGTCAAACTCAGGACTTTGAATTCTCGAGACAAACGGTGGGCCTCAATCAATTCGCGACATTTCCCAATGCCATTAGAGAGCAACTACCTAACACCCGACGTGATTGAACTCCGATGGTTACAAATTCTTACTACAACTGAGAACTACCTTTCGAAATCAGTTACTAGAGTGTACCTTATGACTATCATCATTAGTATAGGGGAGTTTGTAGGAAGAGTCGAATTTTATAGTTTACATAGTATGTATTATTGCATTGTCGGCCTACTTATATGCTACTTTGTAAAGATACTGTTAAATTGATTACACTATAAAGTATTCATTTACTTCGGGTAAGAATGAATAAGGAATATATTAAAGAATTCAACTAACCAGTTGGTGGAACTTCTATGCCACCCAATAAAGTTGCGATCATTTGTTCTATTGAATACTGATGTAGTGAATCAGCAAATACTGTATACAGTAAGCTGAGATTGTTCTAAATAAAAACATAAATAATAATATACCCAATGAAACAGAAAAGTTTAAACCACTTGTAAATTGCTGAAATCTTTTGTGTTTATATACTTATAACGTGACGGTATAATAAAAATGAATCTGTAAACATTAGTTAATTCGACAAAGATGTGAAAAGAGGTTTGTGAAAGGCAAGAAAAGTATATCTTCACAATAACCTCTTTATTAACCAGTAAGGTTGAAAAAGAACACCTATGTTCAGCTAACACTTACCTCAACTCGATATGTATAGTAGGTTAGAAAAAGTTAACAGCAGTACGTAAACCAATAAAAACATATCATTTTAAGAAATCCCTGATTCCTAGTTTGAAGTAAGCATCAAGGTACAATAACCATAATCATTGGCTGTCAATTGAATTATATAGCTCATAGTCAGCTGTAACAGTACATATGTTTATCTGAGCCTGGGACATAAAATATATATTTCTTTTAGTCTTCACTTAACACTGCATCCTTGTTAACTTCCTGTACTGATATGACAACTTGAGCAGCTACATAATTGTGCCATTTCTAGCATTCTGTCATATCATAATGAATAATACTCCGAAATCCGATAATGAACTTTCCTAACTGCATGCCAAGCGTGGAATTACAGCACCAGCAGCTGAAGTGTTAGATATACATGGAGGCAAAACAAATTAATCTGTCCTACTAAGTGTACCATCGTGTGGGACAACAGAACAGTAGTGAAAAATCTGCATCATGCTACTTTACAACTCACATTCTTATTAACATTCAATTCCACAACAATCAAAGAATAATTAACATTTAAGGGCCACTAAAAACTTTTCATACTATTCAACATATACTCATGACCTTTACAGTTGATTTCTTCTCTCCTCATTGTTGAGAACCATAGAAATGTTTCCGTCATTCTTTGTTTGCTTGTCTCTGTCTGGTCAGTAGTAATGGACACTATTTCATTTTGATGGAGTTTTGTTCTCTGAGCTGGATGGTTCAGAACGATGAAAGCTCCACGACCAAACCATCCAGCTCAGAGAACAAAGCTCCATCAAAATCATCCATCTGAGCTACAAATCTTCTCCATCATCTCACACTATTTAATTTTTTCTAATAACTTGTTATATTTTAATAGTATTCTGGCTTTTCAACCTTTATAACCACAAATACTGTTTGTTAAATTGTTGAGCAATGAGAATTAAGCAACTAGGTGAAATCTGGTTGTGCAAATTTAATTTTGGTTCATATGATAACTAACGCATTCAGATGACATTATGTCATTTGCCTTAAAACTTGAAAACAAGTAAATCAAAAAACCCAACTGTGACCAAAAGTATTGCTAATCGATACGATTAGTTTAAGGCTATCCACAGCGGCTCATTAAACAGTGGCTGATCAGTGCTAAGGGTCTTTATATACTGACCTATATACATTAACATATGTATAATATCGGCGAACATTAATAATGTATATCACAACAAAGCGTGACAATGAATCACTATTTCCATGTTCCAATTGGTTCATAGACAGGATTAAGACCAATAACAATAAAGCACCGATGCTGATTTACATATTGAACGACGTATTCTTATCAATATGTGGAAAAGAACATATTGATCGGATTATAATAGTAAATTAGTATAGATATAGTGTTAAACTGACGATGACAGTCAAGAATTCGGGCCACTAATTTTTCAACTGTGTAAATGTTGTGATAAAGTGCCATTTTAGATTTATTTTAACTGAACAAGTATATTAACCACATGAACTCATACGCTTTTATGAGACATAATCTATTACAAAACTAATCAGAGAAATTCAGGTTGCAATATAACAGTTGTTGGTAGATTTCCCTCTGAATCTGTCCTTTGAAAAAACAAGAGACGATAAAGTCCATACTTCGAATATATCAAACGACAATAATTAAGACATCAGTGGAGCAAAACTAGTCGAAACCTTTGTGGCTGGAGATGAATGGTAGCTAACTACCGTTGATGGATATTCATTTATACATACAAGATGGGATAATTTGGTGACACTGGATATTTCGTGTTGAGAATCATCAGTGTTTAAGCAACCCTAAAGGTGTTTAAAACTTTTGAACGTTCAAAGACCTACCTTTAGCGACACAAGTATAGTATTTTCGCAACTGAATCTTTAAGTCTACAAACCAATTTACATATTCTTACTCTTCAGTTTGCAATTATCCGGTTTACAGTCCATCTCCACGAAAAGATTCGATTTTACAGACAACCTATTTTATACAGTATATGTTCAAATATAATTATATTTTTCAGTGACTACATCTATGTAGAAGCAATTACGCATCGTAATTATTGGCTGAAGATTTTTCACACTAATAGACTAAACAAGGAAAAACGAGTGATGTAATATTTAAACTCATAATCCCACTAGTTTATTCTCAAAGGTATATATATAGTAACAAATCACTAATGTATAAGTCGATGAAGTCTATACCAGTTATGGATTCTGTATAAAATATGAGGGAATTACAGTTAACTAAAACATAATTCTAATTTATTCACTAAGAGGGGATAAAGATATCAATAAAACCTAAAACTACTCAAAAAAATGCACTACTTGTTGAGGGAATGTTCAGAAACCTCAGAAACCCCAATTTTTTGAAAACTCGAAAGATATGACACTGAAAACAATAACTTACTTTCAATACATCAAAATGTTGATGACGAGCTAGGAACACTAAACATTTTGGTGCATAAAATTCCGGTGGACGTACTAAATTTGGATCATCAGTATCATTATAAATTGACTTGAGACCAGAGTAATTCAATACTTGATCTTGGAATCCGCTTTGTGAGTTTGCAGGTGAACTAGCATTGCTATTCACGTTCGTTACATGGACTAAAGAATCAATTTGATACTTTTCATCATTAGAAACAGAATTTGTAGTAGGCAAGAAAGTTTTATTTTTATTTACAACAAATGAACCATTATTAATAGGTCCATTTTGAGAATAACTACCGAATGCATTTCCTGTAGGTCTAACTCTACTGTGAGGAGTGTGATGAGGGATTTTCAAATTTATCAATGACTAGGAGACACAGTTTCATGAAAAGTTAGACATGCGGCAAAATAAGGATTTCCATCAACATCTGTCAAATAAGCGACAAAGAATGTTGGTGGTGGTTTACTTCGGCTGAGATACCAACCACATGGCTGACAAAACTAAATTTGAAATTTAATTATCAATATGAAAGGTAGCAAATAACCTACTGTTTCAATTTTGAAATTGTAAGGGTAATCATCCCAACAATTTGTAGGAAATCTCTGTAGGACCTGCCCTTCACTTTCACCGCCAACTAGGGGAATAATTATTGAAAATAAAGAGTTTATAGTCAAGAAAAAAATGCTAAAGTAGATGTAACTCGATAAAAAGTATATAACTGTGTATTAGAAAAGTAAACCTAAAGATGGTTGGTACAATGTAGCACCAAAACATGCACATAACAAGAAACCATGTTGTGAAAAAAGAGGATGGAAAATGCGTGAGAATAAAAACTACAGTCAAAGCTGGAACACTTATTCGTTGGGATCCATTATAACAAGTAGCTTGATCGAATAGGGACTATCAAAAGCACAAAACGTATGTTCTCACATGAATAACCAATATATTTAGAGACGTTACCTCCCACAAACAAAAGGATTTAGAAAAATAGACCTTAAAATTCAGTATCAGATCGAATGATATGCTTAGCTATTCAAGGCCTTAGAATCTCTTATCAATAACGTATTTTGTCTACAAGATCTACATACTAGAGTCTAGAATGATTATCCACTTGATATCACCTAGTCAATAAGGAGAACTGATGCAAACCGGCACTGCCAGATGAGACTACAGTAGGTACTCACTTCTGAGTTTTCCTTTTAAACTGGACAGTAAGAACTCGAAAAAATCAGATTACACTTCGTTGCTTTTTCTCAACGCCTACGCTTCAACATATTAACTAAACCAGATATTAGTTTTGTCAGTAACTTTCTGTCCTACAGAACTCTAAACGCTTAAATCTAATTGTGATGGGTAGTTTCAACACTTAGGCAGATGGATTAAGCCAGTATGAAAGACTCTTGAACAGCTCCTTCGATTTCCGAACTTGGCTGACAGACAGCAGTGTGCTTGCTGCAAATATAATCAGACAATCATTTATTTATAGCAAGCATCGACTTTAAGCGTAGCGATTTAATATGATCTGGTGATTACTAACATTAACTCAATGATGAACAAAGATAAATTACAGTTTTGTTAGGTGAATGGAATTAATTGGTAGGAAGTACTGGGCCTAGATTTTGTGTTACCCGACACTCGTCAGCAAGGTGTATCTGTAATCATGGGGGAACTGACGTCTATGGAATCCAGTCATATCGTTATCATACACTTCTAGAAAGGATCAGTAAGAGATTGTTGTTGCCATCGGAACACATCTCAGGTGATAGACCACGTCCAGACGACAATATGCGTTTGTCTGTCGCTTGATAAGCAGGAACAAGACCTCTTTAATTTCCATTAAAAGAAAGAATATCAACTGCATGTCTAGCCTAAAACCAACTAAGAACTTGACCGACCAAGAAGAGGATGTTCATACTGAGGTAGCCTAATATGACTCGTAATCGGTTATGAAAATAACAATGAAGTTTGTCAGCAACCTGAACAAAAAGATTAAGAAAACCTAATCGACTAAAACTCGTCATGAACGACAGAAAGGGAATGGGAAAGATAAGCAACTGGTTTAAACTGACAAAAGGAGTTGTAGTTAACATTTTAGCTCTTCCGGGAACTCTGATAACGATGGAACCGATGGAACTACTTTCAAATGTAACGATGGGCGCAACATGTTGAAGGACATCTTGACTGCCATTAAGTTACTATTTAGTTGTCAACCACATTTCATAGTGTGAAAAAGAGATCAACATAAGGCCTTTAATTTTTCATAAAAGTTGAAAAGAGCATAACTAATTAAATCAGGGAAATCAGTTGGTTCGGATGAGTTTTATTTTTTATTTATTTATTTCAACACATAAATATCGGTACAAGAGGGCATCAAATATATATGCGCCACACCATATTTGTGTGTGTGTGGGCTGTGATACTGCCCGGGTGCCCAAACCGAAGCAGGTCCGGATGAGTTACCTATGAGTATTTCTAAAGACAATAACCTAGCTTTAAGTTAGATCGGTTGAGATAGCAGATTATCCAAAAATCAGATGTGATTCCATCAGACTGATACTTGTGAATTGGAGGGGGACAGGAATTCTATAGTGATTACCATAGAGGAATTGGTTCGACCAATGATGTATCTGAAATATTAGCTTCGGTGACCATCTAACGCTTTATCGGAAACCAAGAAAAGTGGGAGTCTGGTTTTAGGCATGGACGTGGGTGTACAGATCAAGTATTTACCAGTCGTCAGGTCTTGGAGCATGCATACCGATGTCCGATTAAAGTTGTATTTCTTGACCTGACGGCTGAACTTGGATGTTAGTCGACAAACTTCATGGCGGTATCAGGCGTTAAGAATGCATTGATAAATTACTTTAACCTATTGAAAGCCTTTCACTCGGACATCGCCAGTCAAATGAAGCAATGTGGAGTTTGTAATGAAATGCCATTTGAACCAATTAGATCAAGATGATTTCCCCTAAGATGGTGACTGGAGGTAGTCAACAGAAAGCCCTGGACTTAGGTTTTCTGCTACTCAGCATTCATCAGCAAGGTATACCTGTAATCTTGAGGGAACCGATGCTCCCTGACGGATTTGACCCCGTGTCACCTAGCTTCACAGCCAGAGACGTTACCACCGAGCTATCCGGGTCGCGACTGATAGAATTTGATCTGCACTAAGAAGGACCTGACATACACTACCTTAATCAGCACCCAATGATTAATCGATTGTAAATTATTCCCTCTAAGATCTGCTTTTAAAGACGTGATATTAGACCATGAATTCAGTGATTAATTGCACTTTAGCAGTCAGAGACTTTCCTGTTGTTTCACAGAAGTGCATAATTAATGTATATTTTTAGCCGATTTCACAGGAACTAGGTCATATCTTTATTTTGGAGTGATGAGCTTTGTTACCGATCTTTTTGTTTCCCGTCGTCGATATCTATGAGGTGCTTCATGCTTCTTTCATAGCAATGTCTGCTTACTCTCATAGTTTCCCGTCATAGTTGTTTGCCATTCTTTAAGTTGGTCCCACGAATACCAGTGGTTATGCTACTATGTTTAAAGAATTTATTCGTCCGGGGCGGAAAAAGTGACGTAATCGGCAAATGCAGTCAGTCAATCGGTAATCAGCAGTGTAGAACCTTGCATGTGTACTGGTTTCAGTAGGCACACCCAACACCAGATGGAAAGCCAGTTAGAGGAAATAACTCCAACAGCAATAAAAACCTAGCCGTAGAAAATGCAGTTCTAAAGAACCGAACACGATCGGACAATGGAAACTTAGATATAACACTTAACACATAAATTCAAAGAAGATACAGAATAAATGAGACGATGTCACTTGAAATGATTTCGTGCTGTTGACCGTCATCAACCATCGATCACAGGTATTGTACCAGCCTCAGCCAAGAAGACTGCACTAACTCCAAACACTTTACAGTCGGACGACCTGCATCGTAATCTTCTCCATACTTTTGCTTCTTTGATTACTTGCGGTGGGAGTGAGTGCGGCACTTAAAATCCAACTTACATTTCTGAATCTGAAGATGGATGTGTGCGACGTGTTGGCTGTTTTTTAATGCACTTAACAGTAGGACATCCTTTCTTAGGTTTTAGTTACTAAGGGGATCTACATACCCTGAAGTAAAAATATGAACCATGGTAGAATACTGGAGTAAGATACAGAATGAGTGAAATGTCCATTACAGCTCACCTATGAGTGTCCTACTGGAAAGCCTCTAAAAAATTTTGCGATGACCTCATATGTCCAGTTTATGCAAGTGACGTGGGGAAACGAATACCACAAATTTAACTAGAGCTAGGGTCGTGAGTCATGATAGTTAGACCCACTACATAATAGTCTGGTTTTGGCTAATCTTACTGACCAAGATTAATGCATTTAACCGACATAGTGCCCTATAGCTGATACTTGCGAGCTACGAATGTACTAATGAAATCAATATTGGTAAGCGGTTTGAGACACGTCGAATAAATATAGGTGATAATACTTTCACTGAGTAGTGCATCATTACAGCAACTAATTCATGGAACCTCTATATATTAAATGAGATATTGTGCCTCAAGGAACCATCATCATACAACAAGTGGGTGGAATTGAAGTACGTCAGCATCATACAGAAATAACCACTCACTAATGTTTCATAAAACATGTAGAAAAGTGTCCACAGTTTAAACCCAAAGAAGTTGTCGAGTTCTACATCCTTTTTTAAATGGAACACCTCGGTTGGAAACATACCTGACTTTTCGAAATCATATCCAACAACCACAGCATAATCCACCAGTCGGAGCATAACTTCATAATTGGTGAAGCAATAACAAGGACGTCTGTTTGTGCATGTAAACACAATACATGGTTCAAATGGTTCAAATGGTTGTGGACGGAATAGAAGAAGCTTTCGCTTAACAGGCTTCCGTGTCTAGTAGCAGAGGATCACCAAATCCTCCAGGCAGGAACCTAGGTATGTTAACAATAAAAGAGGAAAAGAAATTGGTAAATCATAGTGCGATGCTGTCCTTGGTCCTTAAGAATAGGTCAAGTTGCCTCTTGAAGGACTCCTGAGAAGTCGCTTGGACTAGCTCGGCCGGCAGCGAATTCCAGCTTTTGACAACTCTTAAGGAGTAGAAGTTGTGTCTACATTCCGTCTTGCTATGTTGTGTTTCCAGTTTCTGGGTGTTACCCCTTAGGTTATTGTTCGAACTAAGCTTAAGTAGGTGTTTAAGAGGATGTCCAGAAGTGTTAAGAATACTATAAGCCATTAATAAATCACCTCTAAGACGCCTATATTCTAGTGGGTAAAGGTCTAGTGAACGGAGGCGTTCTTCGTAAGGCTTAGATTTGAGTCCTCGAACTGATTTCGTGGCTCGCCGTTGGATACGCTCCAAAGTGACCTTATCCTTTTGGAGTGAGGGGGGGAGTACTATGTTTCCGTACTCTAAATGGGGACGGATGAAACTATTGAAGATTGTGTGGAAAGTTCTTCCGTCAAACTGACCAAAAATGCGCCTCAACGTTACCAGTGCAAGGTTTGCTCGGAAGGCATTTTTGTCACAGTTAGCGTAAGACTTTAAGTCATGGGGCACCAGGACTCCTAAATCTTTTTCGACTTGGGATACTACTAGAGAGGAGTTTCCTAAGTTGTAACTGTAGTTTGCGACATGTCGCAGATGGACTACTTTACACTTAGAAGTGTTAAAGGTAAGTCCGTTATCGTCTGCCCAACTATGAAGTCGTGTCAGATGCTACACATGCTACTCAATAACATTTTAAGACTCCTCCTCCATCTACATTCAAGGAAAGAAATGACTAAGATGACCGAAGGAGAGGGGGGTTTTTAATAATTCAGATCGGTATCTAAAAGGGTTATTATATTGAAAGTTGGGGGACAAAGCTTATGAAAATAACGATTTGAATCTACAGGTAGTGGTTCTTACCACAAGTCAGTTGTTTTTAATCCGAGAGATTTTATCCCAGAAGGAGTAATATTCCATAAAGATGGATCATTTGATAAGCTTCCTCATATAGCCGATATATATACGTCAACATACGACGACGAGTTTTGGTTACCGATTAATCGTGATTAATCTAGAGTGCTGAAAGTTATAATCTATATTAGAGGTTAATTTCTTTTGCTAGTAATACAGACAAAATGAACCGTATGAACTGTCAGTTTGAGATGTCGTCAGGGAGTTAAGCAAGTTAGTTAAATCCCATGCCGTTCCATCAACACCGGAGTCTAGATTTTGAAATTATGACCAATAATCCGTGATATTACGTCTTGACGTAGTATGAACTTGTTGATATAACATACCCAAGATCTTCAATCTAAATCTATTTTAAACCTATATGAATATTGACTTCTAACTTTCTACTAGATTCAGAATATCAGAGGCCTGAGAACTGAAATGAAGTGACCACGTTAAAAGACTATGGGAGCTACGGCTGAAGCGCAGTTATTTTATACGGTCTTTAGACTACACAGTTAGTGATTTCACTTAGTTTTCTCTTTCCAATTATGTGAATTACTGAATATCATGTAGTGTTTTCTTGAAGGTTTAAAGGTAATCCGCCGTTCTTAAAAGTGATTTCAGCACTAAGACCTTGTCCTTCGCAAACATGTTGGTGATAGGTACAGTGACAAAAAATTTAGTAATTTTCTTATCCAGCATAAAGAGCAAGTTAACGTCATGAATTACATCATGGTTTATAACAACAGCTGCCCCCAAGTGAGCATTATAGTGTTGGCCAAACAAATTTAAAATATCATGATGTATTATGCCCACTACTCATTGTACTATATAGCCTATATGTCGTATCAGCCACCCTTTGCGGTTTGTCAAAGCCTAAACAAGTGTCAACTACAAACTCGGCAGGTCATCTACTGTGTCCCGGAGTACATGATTAAGTTTGCGACATGGTTATATCTAATTAGTGTCCAAACCTTTAAATTGACATGATGTTCTAATCCTCATTCTTTTATGCTGTATGTAGGATTTTTCGCGTGTCCTTCTCTATACCTCTGGCACAGACAACTATAAAAGGATTGTGGTAGTCAGGGAGAACCAAGCTCTCCGTATGTACTGGTATAAGATCTTTCGGTATGCAATTGTGCATATATGTGTGACAGCGAGAAATACTTACTATGTAACGACGTCAGCATTCTGTTTCTTTTGATTACAATGCTTCCAAACCAACAATCTGTTGTTTTGTATGCCATGTTAAACCTATGATCTAGGACTGGTTTAAAGCTGGTATTTAGTTATAACTGTTTTTGTTGCAATGTTATTACTGTGTTGCTATCTTATGGTTGATAGCTACCTTACATTACTTGGCCTTTGATCATAGCGACCGCCATGTTGATTAACCGTCCTCTGATCTCACTTGTTTGAATTACTTGATATGAATTATTTTTGGAGTGAAGTACTTCTTCAGCCTATTGGAACAGCTTTTTAATCCATTTACTTGTTATCTACCAGATTTGGTTTTTCACCTTTGCGTGGGTTAAAATAGACTAAACTTCATAAGACAATTCATTCTCTGAAAAGTAATAAGTTCTGGAGTTTCTAAGTATATTTGCAAATGATGTTTTACAGTATATTTATATCAAGTTTTGAAAATATAAATTGGCTATACAGTTGTTTTTTGTTAAAACTGTTCAGTTAAACTGTTTATGTTGTACTTTTTTGTGCTTTGCATCAAATTAGTACCAAACCTCTTAGTGACCTACTGTGTTTAAGCTATACCAATCGGTGTCCATCAGCAACCATAAAATTAGTGGTGCTGCTTACTGTTAAGAAAGTCGAGCGTTTGTAGTCATTACAGTTAATATAGATGGTGCACCAATGAGATACATGCTAGCTAGAGCATAGTAGTTAATTCAGGAGTTATATGATCAAAAATACTGTTTAAATTCCCAATCAAGCATTTGGTTGTGGACATAATAGTGAAATATCAATAGTGATTGGTCCTTGTCATTGTTGTACACATTAATGATATGACGTTTGTTACTGTATCTATTCAAACAATAAGTCAACTTTCTCCCCTTAATATTTGCCAAGTGGAGCTCGGCTTAGTATAGTGATTCAAGTTTAATTTATTTCGCATTTTAAAGGTTGTGATAATACAATGAAGTCTGAGACAACTGATAGACATTTCTCGAATGAAGTATTTACTGTATGGATCTCAGACCTTACTAAGAGATCCTGAAGTACTGTATTTAAATACATTTGGCTGTCACCACTTATGTTCTCATTCACTAAAACCCCTGCTAAAGTGTTAAAAGTGACACTTGCGTTAAATTAATTCAACTTGGTTAGTTCCGGTATTATATGATGTTACAGAAGCGAAGAAATTTAACTGATTAAAAACTCATACTGAATATGATTAATCTCATTGTGTTTTGGATTTATTTGATTTATTCAACTTATGAGCTAGTTTGGCTTCGGAAGTCTTGGTTTCTTTTTGTCTTTGGCTTGGTATTTGTGTTTTTGCACCAGGAACCAACAAATTAAAGGCTTGTTTCGTAATTATTATGACCATTTTTTGGGCGATATTTGAGTCAATCATTTATAATTTTTAGATAAACTTTGATGCCCGAAATTGAGTTTGGTCCTATTTTTAATTTTGGAATCGTGAGTTACAAGTAAATCTATATACTTTGCTCCAGTAACCAGTGAGAGCAAAAACTCTGACAACAATTCAGAACCTTCATTCATCTGTATTTTGAGACAAACTTTATACCATCCACATTGGTCAAAGTGATGAGGATCTTTTGGAACCAGTCTAGAGAATTTGAGCATAATAGTTTGGAAAATCAAGGAAAAAACCTTGTGAAGATAGACTTCGTAGCGACTATATTCCTCAAGCGGTGGGAGGATAAGAGGTGATGCTTTCATGGTAGACAACAAAATGAGTAGTCATGGCACGCAAGTGCGTTTCGTGGAGCAACTACTGAAAATCTCACTTTAACTAAGTAAGCATCAGTAGCCTCTGGAGAACGGTGGATAAGGTCTTATGAAATCATATATTCTATTTCGCGTCGATGGCAATTGAATGAATGCGTACTAAGATTAGGAGGTCACTGCCCAATGATCTTTATCTCAGTTTGTCTTGTGAGTGATATTTCATCATGCTCTGTTGCCACCCAATAATCTGGTGAAATCACTCAAACCTCGGGCCACTAACGATCAATGATTACATCAAATCACAAATTCTGTTGCTAATTTGCATTACATTAAATTAGTAGTAATAAATAACATAAAAAACTTTTGAACACCTCGACAATACCGCCCACCCACTATGCAGTCAGAAGTTTACATGGCACAAATAAAATACTGTGAAGCAAAAGCTGGTAAATAAATACAACTGTTAAGCACCCTAGAATCGGAAATAATATTCTTAACAGAAAGTGATCAAGTTTCTGTCTCTAAGATCCAAGACAAACAATAAACGTTTCCAGCAGAAATTCTAAGATCGAAAATAAGTAACCTCTTTGCTCCACAGCTTTGAATTTAGACAAAAGTGACTTTATTACCAGTCGTCCTGAGCCACACAAATATAAACATAATGATCACCTTAACCATAGTCAACTGATAAACTTTTAGTTTAAAAAGCACTGATAAAATATGTAACAACTTAGGTTGATCACTTTAGAGTTGACCTCAAACAAGTATATGTCAAAAATGGGGCTCAAGTATTCGCTCACTCCCTCATTTTGTATGGGTATCATACTTCCTATTATCTTATTTCTAATGTCGAAAAGCTTTGCGCGTTTGAACAAATAACCCCCGCTCCCAAAATGTGCTGTCCAATGAGCTATATAAGGACCTACTCGCTACTAGTCTAGCTTTTTCAACCAATAGAATTAGGGTTACCTACCGGCTCAAGAAATGTCGTTGCACAAATGAAAATTTCACAAAAATAAATTCTAGACAACGGTTCAAGAAATAACAATACCAAACGAAACGTTTTTGAGGGATTTTTAGGACAATCATTCTGTTTCAATTCATGCGCACTTATGAAAATCCTCCATGTATACATTCTGTTCTGCTTCCGCCTATGTCTAACGCTACTTCCTTAATCCCGTTTATTCACGTATATCATGTTCATAATCTGATTAAGGTGGTTCTATTTATTTTTTTGTTTACAGTCTTCGTTTTCCAATGGTTTCTTCGGTATTGTGTTTTTGATGAGTGAGTTAATTGTGTCTTGTCTGATTGGTTGGGTTATTCTATCCAGTTTGTTGCTAGTGGATAAGTACGTTTGGTATGAGTCAGGATCCGCTTGGTCACAATATATTTGTGTTATGGTTAAACGAATCATAGTAATCTTATCTTACTGCAGACCGCTGTACACATAAGTCGTTTCATGCGTAAACTAAATATTTGACGTTTATACTTGGTGGCTTCCACCTTATCTTCTTGTGTTTGATTAGTATTTCTTATATATTTCCCTACTTGTTATTTTGTAGTCTAGCTGTAGTAATTCTTAAGGTAAAAGTCAATTTCTCTGACTGGCGGGAAACTGTATGGATTCGGGTCGTACATATGCACAACAAAGCTGCTTAGGCAACAAATACCAGGACAGTCACGTGTATCTTTGAGCTAGACAGTACTGCTATCATAACCGAATATTTTTATTGCGTTTTCTTGGCGGCTTAAGCACTCCATGAACCAAGTGTATAAGATATAGAAAATTGTGATAACTAGGAGTATTTGAATTATTATGCAAACTAGGAAACCCAGAAATAATACAATTCAACCAAGAATTACTTGGTAAACACGAACGAACACATTGTATCTGGAATTCGAGATCAGGCAGATCAAGTACAAAGGAATCATTAGTTCATACAAACACGGCATACGCAAGAGCTTAAATGAGAATTCGAATTTTCGCAGTCAGTTGTACCTCTTCTACCGAGGTTCATCATGAATCTATCCGATCGTGTACTGGATGTAGTCTCTGTATGACCTAGAATATACTCATTAGTATTAGAATTAACACCTAAAGTGGGAACGGGCTCGCCTGGATCCTGCAGCCGTGTACAATCAACCTGCCAGTTGTGTACTGAAACAATTGATACCTAGAATTTGAACCATAGATTTTCCTCCTTCATGAAATAATGTTGTATCTTCATATCCCTAAGTTTTGAATAATGTTACTTCATTTAAAACATATTTCTCACATCGATTAAAGTGTTTATTAGAAGTGACTTCATGATAAGGAGTAATAACAGTTGCTACTAAATCATCCTTATCGTAATCAAAGTCGAGCTCATTCGGTACTCATGCTTCGCATTGAACACGTTTCCCACAAGCACCAAATGCGTCATGAGGATAAATAATATTTGATATGACATCAGGACGTTATTCTTCTGAAATATTTTCCTCAAATTTACTGAGAATTTATCAAAGAATAATGGATTGCTAGAAAAATCAGCATCTATCAAAACTGAATCAGATTTTCAATCATGATTTCATTCACTCAACATATTCTCCTCAAATGTATGAGAAATCTCATCAGAAGTATGTGAATCGTTAGGACATACCATATTTGGTGTGTAGAGGTAAATAAATCTCCAAATAAATTACTCCGTAAATCTTCGACATTGGATGCTGACCACATTAGTTTTAATGGACTCACTTGGCTGAGGGCTCTCTTTCGTGCATCCGCACCGGGGCACGAGTGGGAACACCATGCTCAACTCATGCAATCGCTGGCCAGTTTGGATCGGTCGCTTCTGGATTTACCGATATCCTATCAAACATATCACCGAGCCTCCTCGCTTCTGACATTTGACTTGGCTATGTGGGCACGATTCGTAGTGGGTGTTACTGGTTAAAACGTTGTCAAACTCCAAATACCTGTAACATCAGGTTCGATAGCATGAAAAATCCAATAATAAGTTAATTAACTGTGAGCCTTTGTTTCACGATAACTCTGAAATTCATTCAACTCTGGACAGCTCTATGACTTTGTAGTGACCTACTTTTATGAAAAGAACGCGATTGGTATAATGAAAACAATTATTATTATAACCAATTGCACCAGTGATTGTTTTACCGTACCCGTTTGTTTAACTGTGCTGAAACCCTACATTCCTTCGTTGATTGTGACCGTGCACGAATTCGGTCACACTCAGTAACCCCATTTGCAAAATTTGGCACGATCTCAGTATTATTTCAATACCACGAGATCGCCAACAAATATTTCTCGACTACAGCCATCAACTGCCTTCTGATACTTGGCCTACGGGGGGATCTACCGCAGTAACTGGCACGCAGTCTTCCTGTAGTGGTGATCAAAGTCGACCGCGAATCGATATTACATTACAGCTTTACGCAGTTTCTCTAAGTCGCGGATAAAGATAATTGATCGTTAGAAACACACAACGTATTAGGACCAGAATCATAAAATTTAGTATTGCTTGCATCGAAAAGAGTAGTAGTATCAGAAACTGCCTGTGTGTGCCTAATCATACCACACTCCAAGTATTTAGAATTACAAAATACGCATAAATTACATGGGTGAAACTTACCACTGAACAAGCACTCACCAAACTTGTGGTTATCTTCGTGACCTGCTTCGCAACTTCTCAATGAATAATCTTAATGAGAATTGTAGAACACCAGAACAGGCTAGTGTTACAGCTTGAGCAGAAGCGGAAAACAGTGCTGATGCACTATCAGCTAATTGAAACATTTCCACATATAGTTCAGGGAACCGAAGATCAGACCTGAGAACCCTTAAATCTGCTAAAATTTCATGATGTTCCTTGTCCATTACTCGTATCATTTTCCTAAGAGCGAATAACTGGGTCCGTCTTTGTTGTGTTGATGCAACAGTCGGAACAGAGTGCTTTGCCATGCAATTTAACAAACTATGATGTGCTAATACAAATAATTCAGCTGTACTTTTTGCGGTAGGCTCTTCAAGTGTACAATAATTTCGCAATATTTCTGCAGCACATGATAACGATAATTCCGGTAAACTGAAATTTAAATGGTGCATTATTCGTCCGGAAACACGTAAATGCTCTGTAATACGTTTAAATGTCGGGAAATGTCGCATGATCACTTCACGTTCTTTTGCTGGAAAATCAAAATAATTATATTCATCAGTTTCTGGACAATAATCACGACTAAGAAGCAGCAGTAGGACTGAGTACATAGCTTCGCGAACTAGATTGCTTCTAGCTGTTATGCCTAACTGATTGAAACCGGGTACAAGTTTAGCGAATTGTACAACCTGTTGAGCGTGCATATGAAAATGATTCATCATATGACCCCATACTTGATTAATATTGTCTTGATGTTCCGGTGGTATCGATGTCATACGGAAACGTGTTTTAAAGTATGCATTTGGTAATCGTAGAAATTCAGTAGCTGTACGCATGCCATCAGTGAATTGTGAAACAGCTTCAGAAGTTACATTGATTGATGGTAAAGTATGTTCTACGTCTTCCCAAAATGACGGATCATCGAAACTTATGAAATTGTGACGATTGGCAGTTGTATTATTTGCCACTGTTGTGTTTGATGATATATTTGTATTAACGGTTGTCAGTGTAGGAGTAGTAGTAGTACTATTACATACAGTAGTATTGATAGTTGAGTTTGAAAAGCTGGAGGTAGATAATTTCACTTTATTAACACGTTCATTATCTGAATTCGGTATAGTGGATATACATGTTTGCACCTGAGACAAATTTGAAGAGATTAGTGAAAAAGGTGAAGAGGAACGTTGAGAAGAACACAAGGAAGTAGTAGTAGGAGTAGGAGAGATAGATGACAGAGAACAATTGATACTGGATTGAGATGATAATGATTGTAATTGATGTTCCTGAGAATAAAAGGATAATAACTTTTTATTATTAAGCAAGCGAGATGCACAAAATGTAGCCGATGATGATTCTGAAATAGGTGATTGATGCAGCGGAATAGATTTGACTGTTTTGTAACCTGAGTTTTGATCAATAATACCTTCATTACCGTTATTGGAACTACTACATATGGGGTGTGAATCATTTCTATCATCATTAAATGTGATAGATTCACCGGCACGATCCAAAGCATGTCGTTCTAAAGCGTCATATACACTAGATGATCCATTGGAATAATGACGAACCAATTGGGAAGAATCGTTAAGTGGTGACGATCGCATATGCATATGTTTATACATTTGCAATTTCAAATTAGTCGATAGAGAAGATGTATCAGATTCCAGATTGTAATCAGATTTAATTGATTGCATTTCATCATCATCATCATCAATATCATCATCGTCGCCGTCATTATCATCATTAACAACATCATCCTGTTCAACACTATCATGATTATTTGAATAACAAGCAGATGATAATTGTGCACACTTCGAATCATTTAATGTTGTTAATTGATGATGATTTGACATAGAATTCGGCGGTAAGAAGAATAATAAAGATAAGGGTGGTTGTGTTGGCTTACAATCACTGGAAATTAATAAATTGTCTTGTTTCGATGAAGAATTTATCGGATTTATTGCAGTTGAACTGTAATTAGGACTCATCTTATCACCATTATTATCATTATCACTTCGACTTATATGTCGATAATGATTTATGGACGAAGTTAATGCATCACTACTACTACTCCTAATTCCACCAACTCCACTAAGGTTATATTGACTATATGGAGGACAACCTGTGGAACTTTGACTCGGTGATAATCCACCTGTTGAACTAGATGAATTACCACGAATAGCCTGTAGTTGTTTAATTTCAATGGCACAATGAAATTTGACTGCATTCGGTTGACGACCAATTCGGCTACCTTTTTTAGGCGTTCCTGCTGCTAAACATCGACGAAAACGACAACTTTTACAAGCATTTCTACTTCGAGGTGTTATAGTGCAAGCATTTTGACCACCTACAGAAACTAATGAATTAGATGATCCTTCCGTACGACGAAAGAAACCTTTACATCCTTCACATGTTAATGCACCAAAATGAAATCCAGACGATCTACCGCCACACACTCGACAAGGAATATTAGAAATATCGATTTCTGATTGAGTTTCTGGATCTTTCATTTTCATCCCAACAAGTAAACATTTACGGTAACGACAAATTTGACATTTCCCACGACTACCTTTAGCCACTATACAGTTGCCACCAGTTGGACAGACATTTGTCGGTTTTGTATCAGCAATCGAATGACGCATGAAAAATTTTTTGCAAGCTTCACATACATATGCTCCATGATGGAAACCGGCTGCCAACTCACCACACTTGACATCTTTGCCCCTCCATTTTATTTTGATATTGATAGAAAGCTGATTCAGGACTACTGAATCCTGGTAATTGAACTTCGTTACAATTTACAAGACTCTTTTGACCAGAGTCAGTAATCAAGTTCACCGCTTCATCATTATTACAAGTTACAGGCGTTGTAACTGAATTAGATCCATTGTTACTACCAGTACGATCATATAATGTATTGTTTAGTATATTTTTAAGTGTATTCGGTGAAGAATTCGGTTGAGCTCTATCAACAGTATTATTGTTATTTATATTTGAGTGTTCTTTGAAATCACTTTTCAGTGGTTCATATGCATCATATGGATAACATAAACGATGCGATTTCGATAGAGGACTGAGACCTATTAGAACCTTTGAATCGGCCTGATTAGTTACAGGAAAACCAGCGCATGGTGTATGGCCATTAGAAGTAAAACGTTTAGTCAGCGGATCACATAATGTATTAGGAAAAAAACAAGAAAAATCGGGTGTTCCTGTAAGCATACGTTCATTTGTATCAAATGTATTTATACATGTTGATGATGTATCAATGAAAGTAAGCGCATCAGCTGTAAAGTCTGATGAAAAGTTAACACTTGCGTTATCATTATCTAGTCGACCCTGAGATACAATACGAACTGGAGAATTGTTCAATATACGGTTATTACATCCTGAATTAAGAATGTTATCTGAATGAAAATGATTACTTAAATTAGTCTGAGGTAGTGTAAGTTGATCCACTGATGAACATGATATATATCTTGTTGATTGAGATGAAATAGATTCATTTGTATCATTATTACTATTAGTCTTATTGCTTTGTGGATGTGCTCGTAAAGATCCACATGTTTCGACAAGTTTCCGATTTTCAATAAATTGATCATCAACTATTTCATGTTCCTCAAATGATTCAGTTTTCCCTGAGAAAGATTCCAACGTAGAGTTAGTGGCGGTCGATTTACTGTTACACATCATCTCGTACGATGACTTAGAGATTGGCGCAGATTGTCCAGACAAATTCCCAATCGGTGAAAAACCACTATCAGCTTCACATTTAATTCTAAAACCACATAAATTTGTAGATGAATTATTTCCACCGGGTGATTCTTGTTTTTGCTGCTGGTGATGAGTAGAAATCTCACTTTCTACATCATTAGAAAATTGTGTTTGAATTGTAGGATGAGTAGAAGTATATGTAGGAAAACAATTTCCATTTGAAGTTATACATGATAAAAGTCTACCAATATCATTAGTGCTAGATGAGATGACAGTGGAATTAGACTTATCAGTACAGTTGTTTAGATCATTACTAATTACATTAGAATATGTATGTTGTTGAGTAGTACTTCCTAAACCGACTGAAGTGGAAATAGTTGGAGACGAAATAAGCGGATATTTGCCGTTATAACTGTTATTGTTGTTGTTGCTATCAGACATTTATAACATTTATTATTCATATAAGATGTATTGCAAATAAAAATTTAAGGCTTTTGAAATAATTATCGTCCTAAAAGCTCATATGAAAAGTTGTTTAAATAAAGGACAATGAAGAGATGCAAAAATTTTTTGTTAAAAACTGATAACTCATCATGGGAAATGTGTACAATTGATAGTCAAACTGCCAAATGAATCCTTCTATGCGGATTAATTTAATACATGAATATATAAAAAGAGCACTGAAAACACCGGAAACCATTAAAAATAACATGTGAATAATTAAAAGTCACGTTACATGACAAATTATGAAACGCCCTGCGGAGATATTTTCAAAAGGAACTTGATTACGCATTGGACTGGGATGACGTATCAGTGTGGTGGAAATCCTGATGTCCTGACGAATCGTTTCTTCACAGTATTCGAAGTTGTGTACACTTTACATGGTCTGGTAGTTACTTGAGAGTTGCATAAGGGAGTGAGATCGGCTTTTCTGAGATCGCCAACCTGTAGGCTTCTTTTCTTATGAATGTAAGGAAATGAACCACAATATTAACATCCTGAACATCTTCCTTGTCAACAGTTCAGGTGACTAAGTCAAAAATGTAAATTTACTGGGGTAAGGACAAGTTGATTAATGTCTCTTACTAGATACGTAAATCTGGTCTGAGGTTTTTAATGCTACTACTCTAGCAAACCGAAGAGACACCGTGTATCTTCGTCTTATGTTAACTCCGGAAGATCGCAGTTATTGTAGGGAGATGCCTGGTGTCAACTGTATGTCGAGTTATTGAACTACTTAAGGATATTTCGACCCTCAACCTCAAATTCTCCCGAACGAGGTCGGGAAGGTGAACATATTTTTCTTCTCTGTTCTACCGATGCATGTGCTTTGGCACGTACACGTTTATCGGTAAATATGATTGCAGGTATTGATAAAAGATTGCATATCCAGCAGAATTTATTTAAACTACGACAGCTTCTGTCCAATAAGCTGCCACAAGGGGATCTCATGAACCCTTTTTGGTCACACTAGTAAACTCTGCATGAAGGAAAACCTTAAAGAAAACCATGCCTTCACTAATACATGTACTCATGAAAACCTATATTCGCCGAAATTCATAGAGAATTATACATGTTGAATACGATTCAGGGGAAAATAAAAACCCGCTATTACTTTAGGAGGAACATTGCCCTCCTGGAATGTGTACAGAGACAAGTACTCAAAAGTGTGGTCGAACTAAAAAGTAAACCCAGTTAACTTGATGAACTCCTCACCGAAGATGATAGAGAAGATACCTTATGCAGAACCTTTCAAAAGGAGACCAGACGTTTACGTCAGTTCCGTATGTACAGAGAATGATTAGTCCAAGTGTTGCTTGCCGATCAGTTTCGCTACTAACTATTAACTTATTATACACCTCCGATCCAGAATTGATATGATTAGGACCACACTATTTCATTATCAAGAGTGCTTCAATACCATGAAGATGCATATGGCGAGTGATAACAGTTCGCTATTTCTGCCATGCGCTGTTTGAATATGTTGTCACACTAACGACATGAAGTATCAAGTTTCAACCGCCAGATCAAAATATTCACCCCTCTGGAAGACACAAACTGCTTCTTTCCTTACTGGTAGACAAGCACAAGGGCATATCTGACAACCGTAATCATACCAAGGTTGAACCATTGTGTAATAGATCTAGCCACATCAATCGACTGCTCTCTTCTTAATCGTTTCAACTGTGACATACAGTGAGTCTCCTTCAAACATACAACCTATGTAAAGTTACTGGGTTCACACGAAGTTGTTTGGTAGAACATTTAAAGGTTGTGCCGTGATTTTAGGTACTCTTTAAGCTTCATTCTTATGTAGCCTATATCCATTTGTTTTCCCAATTTCTGTTGAGGACGGCATATCCCCAAAACTCATATTTTGTAATTTTATCATACCGATTAAATTATCGATTAAATGTTTAAATGTTTGAATGGCAGTCAGTTGATGAACTTATCGATTAAATTTTTAAATAGCAGACAACTGATGATTCATTGGTTATTGTTTAAAAATTTCCTATGACAAAATCGATATATATTTGTATAAATACGCTTGACTTGTATGCTTGATCTGATCTGCTTGACCTGGCTTGGTATCTGCTGTTGCTTGTGGAATACACTTTCTACGCCTTACCAAGACTTCTTGATCGAGTTAGCTGAGTCGAAGACAATGGACCAGAATAGTCTATTGAGTCTCTGAATCCTGAGCCGTCGTTCCGTTCCGAATAAGTTGAATCAGTAGTACCCTCAAGGTCAACGAACCTAACAATTTCCTTTTCGTAACTTAAGCCTTGTGCACTCAGTCCCTATTTTGTTTCACATTCGACACTCAGTCTGCCGAATAAACCACACGGTAATAGCATTTCTACCAGTACCTACACTATCATTACAAGGACGACTAGTAGAGGTTTTAATGCATGGGGTTAATAATAATTTAGAAAATCCCTTTTATCTGTCAACAAGCTTATAAGTAAACCTAAAATGACACAAGATGACGAAACGTATAGCGTCGTATACAGCATTGATTGTTCAACTCGGGCATTATAAAGGAGTATCCAACTAATCACCCAAATCACACTCATACCCGGATTCCTACTCGTAGTCAGAGCAGTAAGCATTGACAAATTAGGAGGAAAGGACGTCACAAACTCCGGTTAACACAGTCTACTGGGAGAACAAGACGGAAAAACGGTGGCGACTCAGCATTCAAATGCGGTTTGCGTGATAGCTGGGCTCACCGTTATTGTAATGTTTCGGTTCCTAGGCAATACGACGGGCTTATGCCAATAGTGTCGAAGGTAATAGAGGGACCAGTCGATGAACATTTGAGAGAATACATGTATGAAAACAACATTATCCATGGACCCAACACATGCTTAGTAAATGCAAGACATGTGTGTTGAATCTCCTTATAACATGGGACAAATGGTCGACCTTCTTGGAGTAAGGAATACCTATCCATGTAATATTCCCTGATTTCGCAGTCTTTGACACTGTCACATGTACTCCTTATAAGGAAGATTGCGAAAATGGGTTTCACTAACCCACTTCCGTTTTGGTAAAAAAACCAGCCAAAAAACAGAATGTTCTGGACATAGGTGAATGGAGTGCAAATCAGCTGCAGGCTTTTGAAATCAAGAGTTCCACAAAGACAGTCTCTGACCTACCTCTGCTTTCGATCTTCAACAACGACCCTTTAGCTCAGCAGCATTACCCTACACGGACTACTCAAAGATATGGACATTCACAAGAGGTGAAGGGGACTCATTTGAGCTCATCAAGATTGTGAAAACAACCTGTGATTGAGCAGTGGATATTGGGTTGAAAATCAACCTGTTGAAATGTCACATCATGGACGTTTTGCACCTGTGACATAAAGGACTATGTCCTCCGTGGAAATCCACTCCCAGATGTCTCTTCAGAGTACGATCTTAGGCTGGTAACCTTGGAGAGCTTGTACACTAGTTCAAACTACATAGAAGAGGTAACCAAAGCAAACCCAACTCTTCAGTTTGTAAGAAGACAATCATCTCAAAATTGTTCTTAACTCTTTATAACGTGCTCAGGGCGCCATTGTGAAGTCCACTATGCTGTCTCGCCACTTCTCTTCAAGAGAGACATAAGTTTCTCAGGAACAGAGTAAAGACTGGCAATTAAGTGGATAACAGAGCTGAAGAGTAAATCTTACGAAGACAGGGTTCAACAAGTCGGATTATCCTTTCTGAGCTACGAAAAAATGAGGGGTGATTTGATACTAGCAGGTGACGTACTAAGTACGCCAAATCACGCCAGATACGAGTATCCTACCAGAAAACCAACATCACACCCCTCAAGACAACCCCCAAAAGACTGCACATCAAAGTGTGAAAACCAAGTTACGCTACCACTTTATCACAGCCGAAGTGCCCACGGCCACCACAAAGGATAACTTCAAGAAGAGACTTGACAAATACTTACGCGCTTATGGACTACCATCTCTCACTTAGACCAGCTGTGCCTCACCTGAAGTTATCGTTGTAACACAAAACTAACGTATTCTTATCTCGCTTACCACCATCACTGTTTCCCATTTGTATCCTTATAATTCCTACATTGCATACCGTATGTCTCACCAATTAATTAAGTTACTTATTTATCTGTTTGCTTATTATTTATTGGAACAATCGTCTCCTCTAAGCATTCTAGTTCTTTCCATTGTCACTTTTCACATTACGACCAACCGATCTTTTGCCTGCTAACATGATGGCTGCTGGTATCCAGAATTCCTACAGCCCTGAGACAAACCCACTCAAGTTTTAAACTATATATTTTGATAAATTACTAGTGAACTAACTAGAATTAGTCCAGTCTAGCGGCTAGACTACCAACCGTTGGGCATTACGGAACACCTGGAACCGTACAGAAACAACAAGAAGTGATCCCAAATAAATCAATCGGTCTACACAAGCTCTTAACAAAGGTAGTAGGTATTAACTGTTATCTTCACTTCACTTCTCTGAACTATACTTTATTCCTCAACAAACCAATTTTCATCTCAGTAATGTGGAAGTTGCTGATCTTAGCAACCCTACTACCCTAGAACAAACCCACACATTTATATCCAAGACAAATTAATCCCTTATCAGCTATCAAATCCATTGGGGTTAGTGCAGTCGAATGGCTAGAATATCCACATTGGATGAGACTAAAGGCCTGGGACCGTAGTGTAACATCGGGAAGCGGGCGCAAGGTAACCAGAATGTTCAAGCTGGATATAAAGATATTGGATATGGGCCTTTTGTTCACCCGCCCGATATGTTCACACTATTTACAGTTTGGCGTAAATGCATTGTGACGAATTTAAGATCTCATACTAGCTTTCGTAGTTGTGATTGTCGAATTGACTTTGGTACATGCTTTTATTGATTGCTATCAGTTGTTTTCACTTATAAATGTAAGTGCATTCTACGAAATAGCTGAGTCGTTGGTTCACTTTTTTTCCTATTCTCAGATTTCCTCACACACTGCTCTAAACGTTCCCCTAAAACCCAGATTATTTAAGGCTAATCACAAACCAATATAGCATATTATAGTATTTCTTAAAGTGGGTTTGGGCTTGGTTTGTAATATATACTATAAAGGCTTCTTCACTGGGACAGTCACCGAAGCGCTCATGACTAAACCTTCAGACCGAAATTGCCACATGAAGACAAGAATTTAAATATCTAGGTTCGTATGTGACAATTTTCACATAGTATATGCACATCATAATACAGAGAGCGTTTACTAATAACTTGGGGAGAATCATTGGTTGACTGTGTTATGACTTAATTCTTTATGTCTTACGAAAATACCAGAGACTACAAAAGGATGGTTTACGTGGCTTGTGGTATTCCTGTGGAAAAACCCCTTCGGTAACGTGGACCTTAATTCACCCATGGTTTACGTAAAAATGGGCTGATATATTCAATCGTCTCTGCTTACTGATATCTAAAACTATCTACTTATCTATTCCCTATACGTCGTGCATAAAGAACGAATTAAGGTTACAAAGTAATCTGTATTTTTACTTGCTATAATTATGTTATTTTGGTCTAGGTACACAGATGTGCTTAGCATTGCACAACCTCTTTACTATATCGAAAATGTTCTCCAATACTAGTCAGCATATAAGATCCCTCTGTGAACTCAGTTGTAAAACGTTCATCAGAGCGTTCCATAGTTTTGAGCGGTTACTGATGTTTCGACGACTGGTAGTGTCCCAGAACTTTTGTTTCGTATTAAAATTAAGCTTATCCATTTCTAAGGGCAGTGTCAACTGGCCATATAGGCCGCTGGAGTTATTCTCAAGCCAATACATTAGCTATTAAACTAATCCATCTTCCAACTGAAGGTTTTTGCATCTGTCCACCAATTCACTAGGTCTGAGTATTCAGTCCAACAAAATAGCATTTATCTCGATAACCGCAATTTATCAAGCTAAAACATTTTACAATGGCAGATCGTAGTTAGCTAAATAGAATTCAGCTCTGTCCCTTTATGTTTTCTGTAATAGTTTGTGTACTGCATTAGGCCCCGAAGATAAAAAATAACATCAGTGGCAGATACAATCTATCTGTCTAAGTATTCTCAGTTGGACAATTCAGTGACAGGCAAAAACAAAAGTAAGAAATGTTTATAAGAGAGGTAACACAGAACTAAAAATCAGGTGGAATAGCATCACGAAATGATAGAATTATTTACAGAATTTATTTGACCTAAACACAAACATTGGTACAAGGAGGCACCAAAGAGATATGCACCACATAAGTCATTCAATTTGTGTGAGGGCTGGGATACTGTCTGGGTGCCCAAACCGAAGCAAGTGGGTTTCTTACGGGACCACTTTCCGAGCCTTTGAACTAAAGGTCTAATCCACAAGGCAGTGGAGCGACGTTAGAAGATGCATTCCCATGGTAGCCGGTGACATACAATAGGTTCATACGCCTTTTTTTCCATCAGAATCCTGGAGCCCATCCACTCCATTGGTCTGAAATAAGTGTTTTCCAACTCCCCCAGGTGTATCCATCGTACCCACCGATCAGTTCAGGCGCCAGACATTCTGTTGTTGTCCTCTCAATTTCGTAAACAACACTGCTGTTGCGAGTAGGTAGTGAGTGGGACTTCCTTGGCAGTAGTTGAATGCATGTAGCCATGTGAGAGCATTTGGAGATGGAGAGCAAACTCTCACACTCTCGGTCGTATCAGGGCATTTGGGGGCTATTTACAAACTGATAAAGTATTAACTGCTTTAAAATTGTGAATGATGCTATGTAGACCAGTGCAATCAATTTTTATCCTAGCTACAGAGACTTTTAATTACTTTAGCTGTCTCATATATACATCCAGAAAATCCAGTAACTAAAACTGCTAAAACCCTACAAATTGGTCTCAGTCAACCTTACATACCTATATGCACAGATATGGATTGCTTAATCTGCTACACACGCGTGTTACATTGGCTACATTCCTTTTTCCAACATATACATGACAATTTACGTTCACAAATTTCATCATTCCCTGTAATTTACACTGTCGGTTCGTGTTCGTGTTCATTTTTATCTTAAGAATGTACACTATTGGATGCCTCGGAGCTCACTAAAATCATAAACGCTTTACATCAAAGACAGTTTGAATAGCCTTTATCCTACCTCAAATTGTTCAGTAACGCAGTAATTCTAAAATATGAGTCGCTCACCAATGAGTGTAAAACTTTCAGATAGTTCAGAGTTTGATTGAATCGAGCGAAATGCTCTTAGCTAATATCTCTCTGGAAGGCTGAATAATAGCATACAGCAGTGTAAAGATATTCACTTTCTAGTTGAATGTACAAAATCTGTTCTTATCATTATGGCATTTTTATGCGTAATTTACAGCTTTTTTCAAATATTCTAACATACATATGTAACCATACAGAACTTATCGTCGTAGAATTATACCTACTTCATTTGAATTTTCAGGTGTCATTGTCAGATTGCTAATATTTCTCACTCTTATCAAAACAAAACTACAACTTGATTTCTTCCATTCATTGGAACATTAGAAACCACCTTACTTAACTATCAAGTTGAGTACACTCTCAATGGACTTTATATTGAAACCAGTTATTTCATGTAAGTCATTCGAAATATGAATTTCTCCACTAAACAACTGGTTAATATTATATTCCCATGATTTTGTTACATTTGTTTCAAAGACTAACTTTTTAATTGATGGTTATTTTATAAATCACCTGAAGTAGAACTCGCTATACTAAGGTTTGTTTGCTTGTTAATTATATAGGTTGTCTGTAATTTTGTTGTATTTCATCAGAAGTTGATTTTAGCCGGTAAACCTGTAGAAATCAAAATTTCGATAAATTTATTTTGAAATTTACCTCATCCTCATTGGTTTCACAATAGAGGCTAAGTAGACCAGTGAAATGCTATAACATGAGCACGGTAGCCGAAACTTATATCATTGTGTAAGATGGAAATATTGCAAGGTTTCCCTCCTCTACAATATAGAGTACGACACTAAGTAATGCTCGAAAGGAAATATGGAAATATTACAAATAAATAAAACAGTGAAAGTAATATAAAGTTTGAAATGCAGATTATGTAAGAAGTCTAAACCCTTATTGAATCATGGTTTCTACTATGTTCAAACACCTTAATTTATCACAACGTTACCATTTTGTTAACGTAGCCTCGTATACTTCTCAAACTTTAACACTTGCACCTAGGATTCATGAAGCAAGTGTGAGTACTATTTATAGGACAAACTTTTCATAACCAGTCCTTCCATATATGTGAAGGTAGTGCCACTGCAGTTGCTTGTTACTTGTGAAGAAGACCACGCTGCCACCATTTTCCGCCACAACTTTACCATCGGAATTGAAACGTGTTGCTCCTTGCCTTATATCCAAGAAACCCCAAGAATTGTTTGGTTAGGTCATCGCGATGATTAACCTCATCTAGTTCTTTAGGACGGTAGCTGTTTTCGGATCAGATTTTCGTGAGTTTTGCTTGAACTTCGCTGGAAAGAATGTCATTATTTTGTCATCATCGTTAATTTAAATTACTTTTAACCCATAAACACCTAAAGATTTATATTTGTTTTAAATTCAGGTGCTGGTGATGAAAATCTTTTGCCTTATTTCGAAAGCCGCTGTTTATCGACTTTGGGGAGTCAACAGGTGGTATGGAAGCATCCAAAACTGTCAATGGTTCATTCTGTACGATTAGGAGCATGTTTTACAAGATTTCGTGTTAGCCAGTTACAGTCTAACGTCAAAGTTTTATCAAGTGGAAGACCTATTCGACCTGTCGGTACATTTCAACCATTACTTTATATTTATGTGACTTCAAATGTAAGTAACATTCACTGTTTTTATTCTATTTGTTTATTGTGATTCGCCTAACTTAAGTGGCTTTATTAATTGCCCTAGTCGAAGCCTGAAAAATTGTCAAAAACCTAACGGATACAAATCTTTTAATGTGTTTAGTTGATCATGTTTAACTACATTTTAAGTGTACCTGAAGATACATTTTCGGTAGCAGGATGAATATTTGTTGACGTATGGGGTTGATAAAATGTGAATGCGCTCTACGTCTAATTAGATATCAAATCATATGACCGTTTGGTTAATTGAATGGATAGTATTTACATAATGATACATTGTGTAAAGTATTCCGGTTCATTAACTTAAAATTCCTATTTTATTTGTACAGAGAAGAGTGAATAATAAGTTCAAAGGTAAATATATGATTTTTAACTCAAGTATTACTCTCTTTTGTACATCTTAGTTCCTAAGAATGTAATATACTTTAAAGTGTAAAGAGAGATTTTAATCAGCTAAATCACGTAGTTATCCCACTAAAGTTGTATATAAACCTTTCTTACTAGTTTTAGTAGGCTCAGTTAACTAATCACACATCTAAAGTGTTGGTGACCTAATGGTAATATCGAGGCAATCCTCACTGAGTGCACATATGTCAAAAGAGACTAACCAGTTGTAGTCTTTAACATCAGTGGGAAGATTCGAATAACCATTACAAATGAAAATGTTTTGTTCGAAAAAAAACTTTATCGTCTTGTTGGTTTAATGAGGGACAACAAAATCTTACGGAATCTCCGGACTGTATTAGTGATTACTAACAAGCTTTCTATTAAGATTCAAAAACCATTTTTTAACTTTTGGCCTTGGTTATTTGTACATATTCCAGCTGAATTTCATGTGTTGTACATTACCGATTATATGTTGCGAATGTTCAGTTAGTGTTTATCTCGTGATGTATTATCATTTACAGTGGGGTTAGAAAGTAAATCCCTCATAGTTATATGATTAAGTTGTATCATTCTATGAAGTAATTAACTGTAATTGGAACAGTATGTATGGAAGTATATATTTTCTGACCCATTATTACTAGACAGTAGTAAAACTAATGATGGAATAAATTAGTTGATGGCAATTGGCGGTAGTCAACAGTAAACCTTGGACTAGTGATTACATTGCAATTCAATCAATGCAATTCGATAAACAACAAGAACAATTTAACATACACGATATTGTTCACTATTCAGTCAACTGTAAATTATTTGATGTATGACTAAGGATAAGTGGAACTCTCCTGCTATAATGCATTCTGACTGCTGACTATTTTACTTTTTAATATTCTGCTATCCATAATCTATTCCCTTCCATTTTTTAATGATTCTTTTTCTCAATCGAAGATTTCTGTGGTTTATTTATATGGTAGAATTCTACAGATGGATCAGGAAATATGAATACTCTGAACTATTCACGTTCAAAACTCCAGATTTGGATTCTAAAAAGTGAACTACCAACACATTGATGTGGATGTATGTTATCGAAAGGACAATATATGCTTCGAACTTCAAATATGTCATTATTTTTAATACTGTTATCATACGCTGTTTTTGTTAATAAATGTTCAACGATTAACTAGAACTTCGATGTTTTTTGATTTTTCATTGAATATTTTAGGATGTTTCTCATTATACATCACATGGTGGACGGAATGCTATCGGTAGTTGGTTAGGCCATTTACGTGCCAGAAATGTATTTGACTGGCTTATTATTATGGTTAATTCGGATCCACAGTATAACACACCAAAAATTCTACAAAAATCAAATGTACTTGACAAAATTAGAAGTGATTTTAATGTTCGTACAGGCGACCGGTAAGTCTTCTGATTGATGTTTTTCACTTTGTTTAGTGTGTTATATCGAATTACTCAATATGTTAATTTCGAAGGAACAAATATTTGAAATTAAAGTATTGGGTGTTCTGTTTTTTTCTAAAACTCATCAGTTATACTGTTACCTGTGATTATTCCTCTTGATGTCATCATTTGTGTGTGGGCTGTCAGGTGTCAGGTGAACACATACTATTTTTCGAACGTTGATTCTATCAGTTAACACCTGCAATATCAGAACGCTTATAGGTATAATGATATTATTCGATTTACCGGTCCAAGATTCTGAAACCGTAAGATTATACTTTAGTCTATATTGTGTGTATTATCTCATCTTGGATTATATTGGTCAAATGTGTATTCTATTTGCTGTCGTGTTATAGGACTGTGGAAATGTGCAAAAGCCTGGTAATTGTATAGTTCTGTAGCATTTCGTGTGTAACGATAGATAAAAGTAATATGCTGGTTGCGTAGTCTCAAAAAAGACACGGAATTTTGTTGTATTGAATAGAAATAGTTCAGAAATGTTGCTAAGTTTTAATACCGGCCGATCAACTTCTGTTGCCATACATGTATCCTCAGCGAATCGTCTGGAAATTGCCTTTTTGGTATATGACAAAACACTTATCATGGGCTTTACTACCAGTCACAGTTCAAATATACTGCCCCCAAATGCCCTGATACGACCGAGAGTGTGAGAGTCTGCTCTCCATCTCCAAATGCTCTCACATGGCTACATGCATTCAACTACTGCCAAGGAAGTCCCACTCACTACCTACTCGCAACAGCAGTGTTGTTTACGAAATTGAGAGGACAACAACAGAATGTCTGGCGCCTGAACTGATCGGTGGGTACGATGGATACACCTGGGGGAGTTGGAAAACACTTATTTCAGACCAATGGAGTGGATGGGCTCCAGGATTCTGATGGAAAAAAAGGCGTATGAACCTATTGTATGTCACCGGCTACCATGGGAATGCATCTTCTAACGTCGCTCCACTGCCTTGTGGATTAGACCTTTAGTTCAAAGGCTCGGAAAGTGGTCCCGTAAGAAACCCACTTGCTTCGGTTTGGGCACCCAGACAGTATCCCAGCCCTCACACAAATTGAATGACTTATGTGGTGCATATCTCTTTGGTGCCTCCTTGTATCAATATTCATGTGTTTAAATAAATAAATAAAATAAAATAATAGTTCAAATATACTAAAATATTCGTGCTTATTCCCATATTTCCTTGATTATCGGTCTACCTTATCTGTTGCTACTATCTCATGTACGGTGAAGTAATCAGTAACATCACTTCAAATTATTTGACTAAATAAGTGTATAAATCAACATTCCAGTTTCTCCAATTCGAGACAAGTATATATTGAGAACTTAATTAGATCTTTCACCTGAATTGTCATAAGGTTTTCCTTGCCAACATCGCATGATATACGTATTGTTCACTTTCTTGAAATTTAGTAAATCAGTCATTGAGAACTTGTGTATATAGACATAATGAAACGTAAAATAGATATCCAGAGATCAGCATTATTTGAATCCAATCCACATATAAATTTTAAAGATACTGCTCAGCTGTATTCGATTGACTGGGCACCTTGTTTGTTTGGTGCTTTCTTCATTAACCATTTTGCTTCGAATCACTTTTGTAAACCGGATTTATTGCTATTCTCAACCCAAAGAATCTGACTATTTTTTAAATTCTTCATCTCACGTAAGCTTGTTTTTACTTGATTGCTTGCTTGGATAATCAGTTTGTCAAAGCAAACACATATTAATATGATATAATCCATGTATACAGTTTTTCTATCTTTTAAAGACAATTTCTAGAAGTACCAGCACCTAATTCAGCTGAAGAAAAAACTATTCAATGAATCATGGAATCAGTTAACTTATCTTGTTCGTAAATCTATCATATCGGCTTGTATGTCAATTATTGCTGATTATGATATACATTTACAAATGCTGACCGATTCATGTTCAACCCTTACATGGGATTATTTTGAGTATTTAGATAGAAAGGTAATAACGATTATTGTGAAATTATACTATGATGATGAGTTTAAGTCAACTAATCAGATTGAAGATAACGGCTTTTGAAATTCGGCACGAAATGTAAAACACAATTACGAATAGCTTATTACTCAAATCAATGGTGTTTGTCTATATTTCGTATGTTGACTGATTTTGAAGGGGATGTGATTGTATTGATAATTGATGGAACCATTATCCGTAAAAAAGGTATAATAGAGGTAGAAATGTAAAAGTAAATTGGGCAAGTGGTAATTTCTTTAATTTAATTAACTGGTTTTCGAAATATGGTATAGGACGTTGCAGAAACGTCATTTTGAGTATGCTTCAAATAGAGTGACGTTAATTCTCACATCCATTACTAGAAGTTATATCCGGCTTGAAACAATGAAGAACATGGACTATCAGATTTGTAGAAATGTTTTGGTTGTCTAAAGGCTCTATAGGAAGAATGCTATGAAGTCATATGGACGAATTCCTATATCGTTCTTACTATGAATTCGATCCTAATGAACTTAAACTTAAGCTGAATAAATTCACTAATCTTGTGGAAATTCTCTATGTATATTTTATTATTTCTGATTTTTTATGGGCGATACTTCATTGTTATCACCTGCATTTTAATTGGGTAATAATAGCTTATCAAAATACTACCTGCTCAATCCGCTTTTACTTTTCTACCTCTATTACACCTTTTTTACGGATAATGGTTCCATCAATTATCAATACAATCACATCCCCTTCAAAATCAGTCAACATACGAAATATAGTCAAACACCATTGATTTGAGTAATAAGCTCATTCGTAATTGTGTTTTAAATTTAGTGTCGAATTTCAAAAACCGTTATCTTCAATCTGATTAGTTGACTTAAACTCATCAGTATCGTATTGTTTTACCTAATGTTTCTACGTATCTCCTCATTTGTATTTTTATTTTACACAGTTGTTATTGTTATTTTCTATTACTATACTAATGTTAAAGTTGAATTAATTTCTGTATAAATAAATAGGAATTATTCTAATAAGTAAATGCTTCTTGTATTTACCATTTATCCTTGTTATTATTTATTAGTAGTAACCTGGATTAACTAAAAATGACTAGTTCAATTGAAATGTTTCTTCTACTTTTTCCATAGATTATTAATACTGTTACTAAAAATTGTTTTGAGTTATTTCTCCCACCCACAGATATCTATTTTGTCATCGTGTTTAAATTAAGTATGCTCATTTTCCAATATCTGATAAAATTCTATCTTGGATTCATAACTTTACTTGGAAGTGATAGTGTTTACCGTATACACGTAATTTGCGTTAATTATTGAATTAATATCAATTTATGTTTTGATGCATACCTATTTATATTTTATATTCTTTAACAATTACACAGGAAGAATTAGCGCATATGTATTTGTTTCTTGGTGGACATGAACATGCTTTACATGAGTATCGTGAAGCAACCGAATTACTTTCTAAATGTATTCAAGCGTCAACACAACTAGGTAAGCAATTTTTTGTTTAAATTTTCAATAGTTTTCTGGTGTTTTTTTTTAATAGGTTGATATGTTTATCTGTTGAACAGATATTAAAACAGTATTGTGATGTTTAATGATAGATCTGTTAACATTTTATTTAAACAAATACATAGAATTCGAACAACAAGAAATAAATGATCTGTTTCAATCTATTGTTCAAATGTAAGCAGTACGAATTGCTGAAAAGTCAAACAATTTGTAATCTTAACTTGTATCTACGTTGTTCATGATTAAGATGAATCTCAAGAGACAAAATAATGTAATAAATGAACTAAAACTGATTTATCTTCAATACGAAATACAATAATGTTAAACTGGGCACTCGATCCATACATTAGGTATTTAGTCTTAATTCACATATATATTAGTTGTTTAATACCTCCTATTGATGTTCAGGACTGCAATTGATCAGTCTTTTTCGGAATATGTGCATTCTGTATGGACCGTTTCGATAGTGCCAGTAAATCACAAGCATTTTTGGGCAGAGATGGATGGTGGATAACAGTGGAATCCAGGATGTGATTTTCGCCTTGTTTTGGACTCGTCAGCTGGATGTGTCTGCATCCCAGAGTTGGTGTTCACTCCGGGACTTGAACCCAATACTCTTCACTTCAAACTCCATCGCGTTATATACTGACCAACTGTAAATCCAGCTGCTTAAAACGAAATTCTTAGTAAAAACTACACTTCAGTATGTAGTACTGATCCACTAAATGAACTGGAAAAATCACTACCAGTGCTCGGCACAACACACTAAGTGACCATCGAACGCGTCGCAGATTACCCCAGTTCACTTGGAGATCAAACAATTTTAAAAGTATCAAATCCTTTTTGTTGATTTTCACAATCTCATGAATTTCTGTCTGCATCTATCATTCTATTCAGGATCTAAACGTCCTCAATGGTTAGATCGATTAACACAATTATCATCATCGGATGAAGTATCACATTATGTGTGTGATTATTCTTTAGATGTAACCAATACAGAAATAAAACAATCTAGTCGTTTAAAAAATCGTAACGCTACATTATTCGAATTGAAAAATTACCTTTTATCCAGACAAGCATCAATATTATGCATATGTGACCGATTAAATGAATTTCCTGCATTCGCTTATCATACCATTTGTTCTACATTGACTGAAATAAACATATTAGATGTAAGTAAATTCTTATTCTAACGATATAATGATTTTCGATATATATATATATATATATATATATATATATATATATCAGCCAAGACCTGACATCTCATATCCTTTTTCAAGACTACGTAGTATTTAAAAGTCAAGTGAGTACGGACCGTTGTGAGTTATTCATCTACACATGGGCGCTACCTACACATCCCTGTTCAGATAAGTCTAACTATTTATATATTTGTATACATATGCTTCATTTGCAAGCATGAGTGTTCGGGCCTTGGCAAGAAAGTTTCCTATTCAGTTATGATCTTTTTTGCATAGCTAAACTGATTAAGTATAAAGTGTAGCACACAACGTTTGTTAGTTTATACATAAGTCGAGTTGCATTGATGTACATATCTGGCACGATACTAAATTTCTTATCCATAAAAATTCAAAAACTTTAACAAATGGATATCTGCAAATATGTTTAAGTTGTAGGTCTTCTGATTATTTCGCTCTATTATTAAAGGGTCACTTAGATATATTATGTATTCAATATAGTTGAAATAAGATCAAAGAAAAATGCGACAGACAAATCGGTGTACATGTGATATTCAGTTTCTATTAAACAAAAAAGGAGAAGGCATGTAATAAACGAATATAACTGCCATGGAAATGTTTATTTTCTGCTCTAAATCCAATCTATTCTCTCTCCAATGCTCAATTTTCTCTTACTAGTTATTTTCACTTAATACAATGGCAAAACGCTCAGCCAAAGTTTAAGCAACATTATAAAATAATACTAACCTCTTCATTTTTGTGATTGGCTGATAACTAAGTAGTAACCAATGCCATGTTTGTTTAATTCCTTAGTGCTGAGCGTATGATGTTGATCGAGTTGCCAAGTCACCCACCAGATAGCTTAGTGGTAACGTCTCGAACTGTGAGGCTACAGAACACGGGTCCTAATCCTTCAGGGAATATCAGTTCTCTCAAGATCGCATGTACATTTCGCTGACGAGTGTCATCTATCACGAAACATAGGTTTAGGGTTTTCTCCTGACTACTTCCAACTAACTAACATATTGATTTCTTGATAACTGTCGAATAGTGTTTGATTTGTCACTTGTCGCTAATATCTATCTCACTAGTGTTATTAGTATATCAAGAAAATCACCTGTATAATAACTGTATCTTCAGCCAACTTATTTTTTCTCACTGTTTGTTTGATATGATTAATCTTAGTCAAAAAATTACTTAGTAAAACACCAATCATGTTAATAAATCGTTTTATTACTTTATTTTTCCCGATTTTTGTAAAAAAATCCGTTTACTTTTGAAAAGTAGATTCAAATGGATAATTTATTTCGCGCTGTTTGGATTCTGTGTATTTGTTTAAATACACTGACAAATATCCGACTAGATTCAGATCGTTCAATGGATGATGTTAATAAATCAATTATTGAATTATTGGATACAGCTTTTTCATGCAATAATATTTTAGAGAATATTAATTTTACACGCCTTTCAAAGTTATCATTTAATAGGCAGTTGTCGTCGTCGTCATCATCATCATCTTCATCACCGACCATAACAACACAAAGTGTATTTATCGATGCTAACAAAGATTCAAATGTTACTATTTGGTATATGAGTCATTTAGTTGATAAAATTTTTACACATTTTCGTTGTTATGAATATCCACTGTTGCGTAATACTTCTCATTTATCACCTATCAATAATGTTACTAGTTCATCAACAGAAAATTCATCAATAATCCATAAATTTTCATTCAATAAAATCAATAATGATAAAGATGTATTTTGTTCAGAAAATTATTCTATTGAATTATGGTTAATTGTATTTAATTATATAAAACAAATTGGACAATTCATTGGTTTATGGTGTATCAAATCAAATTTATCTATTCATCGTGAAAAATATTCATTATTCAATAAAATAATTACTGATAGTTTAATTAATAATCAACAATCAATAATTAAAGATTCTATTCAACAACAAAATGATAATGGAAATCAATTAAAATTAGAAATAGATCAAATTAATATAGAACAAATACAATTAGATCATTCTATATTATTTGCTCATAATCATTTAATTCCATTATTTACATCATCATTAATTTATTCACAAATTTTTACATCAATTGGACAAACATTAATTGGTTTTTTAAAATTAATACATTGTCCTAAACGTGCATATGAAATTGTTTATGATTTGGCGGATTTCTTATTGTAAGTTCATATATATGGTTACATAATGTATGTGGCCAAGTGGTTAAGGCGATGGACAGCTAATCCATTCGGGTTTTCTCGCGTAGGTTCTAATCTCATCCCCGTCGAGTGTCGCGTTGCCCCCATATGCCCTGGTATGGCCGAGAGTGTCGAGAATAAGCTCTCCCTCTCGAAATGCTCTCACATGGCCACGCGTATATACCCTCTGCTAGGGAAGTCCTACACACTGCCTTCTCGTGGCGGGGGTGTTGTTTACGAAATTGAGAGGACGAAAAGCGAATACCCGGCGCTTTAACCGGGTTGGTTATAAAAAAATCCACCTGGGGGAGTTGGAAAACCCTGATTCCAAACCAATGGTGCACATGGGCTCCAGTATCCTGAAGGAACAAATGGTGTATGAACCAATTGTTGGTCACCGGCTACCATAGGACTGCATCTCCTTACGTTGCTCCATTGCCTTGTGGATCAGACCCTCAGGTCGAAGGTTCCGGGTGTGGCTTCCTAAGAAAACTACCTGCTACGGTTTCGGCACCCGGGCAGTATCATAGCCCTCACACAAATCAGATGAGATTTGTGTGGCGCATATGTATTTGGTGCCTCCTTTTACCAATATCTATATGTTAAAATAAATAAATAACCCCTTTTTCTCCCTCCTAGAAATCATATTGTTCCTAATTAAACTTTCTCCTTTAAGCTTTAGATTGCGCCTCGGTTGGAAAACCACAAATATCACCCCTTAGTTTTAACGCTTCCATATTTTTGATTGGAACAGATTACTTTGTCGATCTTCTAGGGTCATGTAAGTCACAATTAAACGCTATTGTTTGCCTTTATTTTGGCATCTAGGTGCTTAGTAAGTTTTTTTTCCTCAGGAAGTTTTATTTTGTAGGGTTCTTTTGCTGCCTACTACGGTCGTATTATCATAGCTTACATCATAGACTAATCTTTATTAGACAACCATTGAAAGCAGATAATCACTAGATGTGTTGTTCCGTCCGAGTATTGGACTCTTCGATAATGCTCATCCATGACCCTACCGGCGATGAAACCCAACACTTTTAGTCTTGCAGCGAGCGCTTCACCTCTAGACCACTTAGCCAGCATCTAATCTTATTTTTTATTTTCTAAATTTTTAATGATCATTTAGTTCACAAGGAGCTCATGAATCAGCTTCATGGTTATATGAGTCACTAATAAATCATTATGATGAATCTTCGTGGATTGGTTTAGTAACAAGTACACGCATATGCTTGGCATGGTGCTACCATTCCTTATGTGTAAAGAAGCATTTTGAAACTAAAGATGATTATGAAATTGCTCGAAAGTAGGTGAACACGTGAAGTTTGTTCTTTTTCCTTTTGTGTACCTAAATCATTATCATATATTCAATAATTGTGCTTGTGTTTTCTTAGAACGGAAAGATTATTTCTGGTAGTGAAACCCACGACTCGCGTTTCGTTCTTTTTGGGACTCGTCGGCTGGATGTACCTGTCAAATCGCAGTATTGATATCCGTATTAGTACACCTAGTAATGTTAGCTACAATCCGTCTATTGTGAAAGGGGATTTATGTCAAAACGGCTATATCAGGCCATTCAACCCAGAAGATGCACATATACCAACAAAAAGATTGGTCAAAATTCAGTCCCGAATATCTACATTGTGATATTTCAAACTCTTACTAATAATGATATAAACTGCGTTCATGTTTATCGTTTGGTTAGAAAAAAATGTGTTCAATCTGTTTCCTATATTGATCTATTTCTGTTGTACAATAAGGTCGAAAATTACATATCAAAAATCAAACAGTGATTTAACAGCTCTTATATACGGTGTTATAATAGGGTTTTTCGCCACTAATCTAATTTTTTTTACTTCGGTTACTAACGTTGGGTTTTATATATTCAGCTCTATGTTATTGTCACATTATGTCACGTTTCATTCGGTTACAAAAAACTCACGCTTCCCATACGTTTACCTACAAAGCAATAAGAGTGGAAAGACTAAGAAATTGCTAGGAAGCTTTAATTGTCAGAACTGAATGATAATGTACACAAATCATTATTATTTATACATTTATCCCCTCTGAACGAGATAACGGCATGTTGGTTGAATAAGTGGATAATTAAATCCATCCAGTAACAAGCCTCGTTCATATTTTGTCGCTTATCATTTAACTTTGAGACAGTATATGCGATGCCTGGCTTTTGCACAGGCACATACTATTACTTAACTCTCTCAATCTATCAGCCTTGAGCATTGGTTTATGAGTTAAGGTGCTCAATTTTCGACGACTAAGTCCTGGGCTCAAATCCAGCTACACCTGCTTTAATTTGGACAACTGGATAGTATCATTAGTTTTCACACTTTGAGTGTGGTTCATACCCAAGTAACCCAGTAAATAAGTTAATTTAATACATATTAATGTTTCCATGTTCATCGAATTTTATATTCGTCTTTCTCCCTTAAATACAGCGTATGTGTTTAAAACAAAAAATAATTTGATATAAAATATGTTACAAATAGTAATAAATGATTATAGTCCAAAAGCATTCTTTTTTTACACAGTATAAAACTGGGAAACGAAATTAGTCATATTAATTTATGACTTATTGAATTAGTGCCAGTCATTGCCACTTTCTTAAACACTACACAACATTGTATTAGTGTTTTGTAGAATAAGTACTAATTATATACTTACGTCTGTTACCCCTCGTGGAGAGGAATAGACCGCCCACCAGCATTCTCCATCGAACTCTGTCCTGGGAAATCCTTTCCACTTATTATTCATCCTTTTCATATCTGCTTCAGATTCTCGACATAGTGTGTTCTTTGCCCTTCCTCTTTTCCGTTTCCTTTCAAGATTCCAAGTTAGCTCATGCTTCGTGATGCCGTTTGGTGATTTCCGTAATGTATTTCCTATTCACATCCACAGTTTTTTCCTAATTTTCGCTTCATCTAAACGGGTTTGTTCTCTCCCATAGTAGGCTGTTACTGATCGTTTTTGACCAACGGACATTGAGTATCTTGCGTAAACAACTGTTTATAAGTACTTGTACTTTGTTGATGATGGTTGTAGTAGACTAATTAAATAGTTTAACTAGAAAAAATATTTCATTATTAACATTTTCTAAAATGAATGTATATTCATTTTCAGTTTAATGATTTTCCTAATTTATGTAGATACATTCAAATTTGTTTCATCTTAGCTGGTACAAAACACTCTGTATTACGTACAGCTGCTATTCATGTTTACAATAAAATTCAATTTTGGTATCAAACAATAAATTTTACACAAATTTTATCGATACCATCATTTAATGATTCAATTAATCCAAATTATTGGTGGAAAGAAGCTGTTGAATTTCGTAATTCTTTATTAGCCTATCATCAATGTATTGTTTTGGATCCTTATCAAATGTCACCATTGTTTCGTTTAAAATCTGTTGAATTGGAAGGTGTTTGTAATTGTGGTTATCAATTGATTTTTATTCAATTAAAGTCTAATTCAGACAGAACATTTAAAGCATCGTATGTTATATTATGTTTAGTTTTTTTCCTTTAGAATAACTATTTTTCCTTTTTTTTCTGAAATCACTTATGAAACACATCTTACTATTTCTAAGAGTTGGTGTTTATCGAAATTTCGACACGGATTCAGAAAGCTGCGTTAATCTTTGCTAATTCGTGTCATATGTAGCATAGTTCAGATGTCTATCTGGCGATCAAGGGACAAATGTACTGCTCACCAGTCCACTCTGTACTGTTCTATAGATGTGAAAAATAGTCTGTATGAATAGAATATATGCACATACTGGACTTTTTCAAACCATTCATTAGGCATCACTAGAACAGCTGAGCTTTAATTAGTTCAATTCATAAAATGTTGTTTATTTTTGACTATGTGAAGCAGCTATTAAACGTTTACCTAAGAAATGCTTAGGTTACAGTCCATTTTCCTCATAATCTCTAACTATTCACCATTCCAATGATCTGTATTCTTTGAAAATGTTTAAATCATCGTATTAACCGATAAGTCCTGTTTAATTTGCTCCCTGTCTATTCATAATTTACATCTGCTGCAGAGATATTTGTATTAGCTTATTGGGAAAAGGTAAATTGAATGAAGAGATAATTCATTTGAACGCTGGAATAGTAGTATGCTAACTGCTTTATAACAAAGATGTTATTTGAATCTATTTGTTGTGTGTAGAGCTTGTGGATATTGAGCATTATATCTTAAGTTGAAGTTTGACTCAACATATTTTCGTGTTAACAGTGTTATGATATCTTTAACATTCAGAGAGTAAATACAGCTGAAAACTTAGTGCTATAATTTGCTTTAGTTTCTCTATTTCGCCAAGGCTTATACTGTTCTTATGTTGCCACATCATCGTCTTAATATACGATGTTTGAGTATGGGTAGTACATGTCTCAACCACGTCATTTGATCAAGGTTCACTACTTCACTAAATGATTCGCCAATCTTTACCGTGTAATATTCATCTTACCCCAGCATTGCTCACTCAGTGGTCCCAAAATACACGAGCGATATTTCTATGACGCTTATGATCGAATACTAGTAACCTATGTCTTCCTAGTCTTAGCGACCATGCTATACACCTATAAAGTAGGACAGAAAAATTTAATGCTCGGTAAAATATTTGGTTGGTAGGCAAACATCTCGATGTGGAAATGAGATGTTCTTGTATATTTATAGGAGTACTTCATTTTTACAAAAATAATCTTGATACAAATACCTCAGTACTTAAATCTCCTGTGTAATCGTATTTTACAAATGAATACTTGTAAAGCGTTTTGACATTCGTATTAAGCATAACTAACCATATTTTTAATACTTGAACCATCAAAAAAAGACGCAACAGAGGTGAATGTAAATTACATATCTTCAAAATGACGACGATGGATTTTATTCTTAAAGAAGCCTTTAATTGAGTCTGGAAAAATATCTGTAAAATTTATTGGTTTATAAGTCGTACTGAAAATAATTGAAGTACAGAACAAAAAATGTAGTTCCAACTAAACATAAGTAGCAACGAGTAATATGACATATGCTATTTAATTCTTAATCTCTAATGATAAACCACAGGTTATTGGGTGTATTAACAATATGTCCATTACTTCGACTAACTTCAAGTTGATAAATGTGAAGTAGGTACTGATAATTTTGTCCAGAACGACAATCGAAGTTCAGGAATTCAGTCATCTTTCTCAAATAACACAACACTACTTAAAGCTGCCATCTGATCTCCAAATGTTCATCATTTCAAAAGTGTTCATTGGTTTCTCTTTCCTTTTTGTGTAAACTCCGTTCAAATTAATCATATCCCAAGAGTTTTCAATCAGTTTCTCAGTTATTCACTATATCATAAATTGTTTATGCATTATAAAGTTGTACACTTTATATATAGACAACTTATATTACTGTACAATTTTTTCTATGACTACAGAGTACACATTAGTGGATCAGAACCTACGTACATTGACTGGCAAACATTGTTGAATCCAAATGAATTTCTGCCTTATCATGTAATGGATAAAACTAATCAATTATTGATACCACAGTTAGATAGCCAACTACATTTGATCAATTTGACTACTGCTCCTAGTATCTCTGTTGTCAAAAGCTTAGCAGGTAGTAATGTGAATAACCCGATAATTATTGGTAGTGATAATAATAATCGTAATAGTAGTAATAATATTAGCACTGGCAGTCATAAAGTTATCTCACATGGTCAATTCTCTACTTCATCTGAAAAAAATTCAAGACAATACAATAAGTACCATTTACCAACAACCGAAATAACTGTCTCGACTCGTCGAAGTTATTCCAGTATACCAGATAGTTCTAAAGAATATCTGAATAAAAATTTAGCACTTAAAGGAAATCAATTGAGAATTAGTAAAATGAATAGTCAGTCACGTTTAGGTTCATTGTTAAACGTTGCTGCATCATTGGCCAGTAGACCAGCATGGAAATCTCAAGATACTATAGGCGTTATGAGTGATGAGCATAATAATAATACTCCTATTTCTACCCCACATATAATACAGAATGGCAGAATTACACGGATTCCTTCTGATGGTTTAATCGGTAAGCATAAAAATTATGAAGGCATTATAAGCTTACATTTATACTATTTTAATAATGACTTTCGAAAATGTAAAAGGAAAAACATGAAATATATAATAACTATAGCATAATTTATGGTGGTCTAATCAGAACTTGATTAAAGTGAATACATTTGTTTTGCTACACGTTTATCTTATGAAAATATAAATTTTCCGCAGTGTATCTTCATCATTTAAATGTATGACTTATTGGAAGCAAATAAACAAATTCTGATGTATTAACTTATACTTACATGACAAACATAGCTTTTCATTCTTTCGGTGTCTGCTTCCAATTCTTGATGCAGTGTTGTTTTTTGGTCTACCTGTTTTCTTTTTGCCTTGACGATTCCAAGGTAGGGCTTACCTTGTGATACAGTTTGTTGGTTTTCGTAAAATCTGACCTATCCACTTCTAGTGTCTTTTCCCAATTTCCACTTCAACTGGAAGTTGTTTTGTTATCTGCTATAGTAGGTTATTGCTGATGCTGTCTGGCCAACGGATCCGGAGTGCCTTGCGTAGACAACTATGAATACCTGTACTTTTTTGATGATGGTTGTGAACTAGAATATATGTAGGGATAACTGAATGTATTTCATTGCAAAATTACAGATTGTCTTAGTCAAGTCTGAGAACCACGTGCGAGCTGCTGAGGAGTCTCATACTAGGAAGAAACGGTCGTACAATACTTTCAGGTTTTTAATGGTTCTCTAACCTCGATTGGTTTATGATTCTGATGAAACTAGAATACTGTTCGATCTTTGAATATCATTTGTAATTTTAGGCTGTTCGGCCTGAAAATCCCTCATTAGAAGAGAGTTTCTTTAAGGAAAATATTAAATTAAGCTAATTTAGTCAACAGCGGAACAATATCACGAGTTACACTCATATGATAACTATTTTCCATTGGAATTTCATACATCATTCCGTGTAATCATAATTATGAAGTCCATATAGAGTTTCGCTGTTTTACCATTCCAGCTCCCAATTCTTTTTAGTTTCACATAGAAATTAATTCATGGATCGTATTCTTCAAATTTTAGATATACCATAATCCATTTCTTAAAAAAAAAACAAATGATTTCAGCAAAGAATAAGTTCGAATAATCTCTTAATAGCTAACTGATATTAATCGTATGATTGCTAGAATATATGAGATCCTCAACAATATTTTTCGCGTATATTTATCAATTATCATCTGTTAAAATAGATATTCTTGTAAAACTATGTATAATATTACTATTAGTGACTTTATTCAATATTATATTTTTGGTACAATATAGAATTCTCAGCACAAATTATTTTAACAAGTTTTCATTTCCTATTTCTTGATCGATCTTGACGATCAGTATTAAGTGGTCGCCAGTTAGATATTAACATTACAGGAATCGATATTTGAATAATATTCATTCTTTTCAATACATATTTCCAGCAATCATGACGTCTCTGATTGGGCTTTTTTTGTAACTTGTAAAACGAAAGGTCGTAAACGTTTCATGAACGCGCCTGGATGCGTTATGAGACTAATAGGCATAATGATGTGTTAAGACAAACAAAAAAACAGATAACTTGTTGAAATATCTAGATGGCAGGAACAGGTAGCCCAGGTATTCAAATAGGCCGCCTTTATTATTAGATAGAGAATATTCATTATGTATAACTTAAAAGTTACTTTTATTCGTTTACTGTAATTTATCTTTTAACTAGTTGACATTATTAGTTACATACAATCACTCAATGTTTTTTCTTTCTTTTTGATTTATAGGACTACTATTGTTAAACCTCATAGGCCAACTGTTTGCATCATTAAGTCATAGTTATTTAAGAATCTCGGTCTGTATTCATCAAATCTAATGACTTATCCATTATTGTTGTGTTTTTGTTGTTGTTGTGTTAATTCTAAAACTATTTTTATACCGTAAATAATCGGGTATTTACATCCTTAGTGTCAGATTCTAACAATATTTCATTTAACCTGTTTAGTTAATGAGTATGCAATCTTTCTCCAGTTGTGTGAAAGTTTCTTATTCGTTTTCATCAATGTCTTCAATCAAATATTTACTTTTGAATTGATAAACTAAAAATTAGTCATTCAATTCACACGATTAAACATTGATAATTGTTCCCTATTCTTTGTTGATCTAATAGAATATATCTTATTTGATTCAGACATTTTGGTGCATAATATTAGTGTGACCTTAGTCCTCTATGATTGAACCAAAAATATCAATGTCTCGAATAAGTTATCTGATATGCTAACACTTGTTGGTTCACACGAAATCCATATTCCTAAATGCTAATCAGAACAAAAGAATAATACAACCAATGTAACTATTGTTTATCCTAATCCAAAAACACAATCATGTAAATGAATTAAAGTATCACAAAGCACGATTAGTAGTAAACTACAACGTTTACCAGTATGAATAAAGCCCCTAAATGCTCTGGTATGGCCAAGAATGAGGAGAGTTCACTCTTCATCTCGAACTGCTTTCATATAGCCACACGTATATGATCATTGCCAGTTAAGTTCTATTCACTGCCTTCTCATAACTGTGGTGTTGTTTACGAAATTTAGAGGATTAGAAGCGAATGTCTGGCGCTTAAACTGGGTTAGTGGGTACGGAGAATTCATTTAGGAAAGTTGGAAATCAGGCTTGTAATTAATTTACAATAATTTCAAGACAGTAAAAGATATGATAACAGTTGACTAGTCAAATCAAGATTTACAATTAAATGAATATAAAATTACAGATTGTTCACAAATTATCTTCTAAATTATAACATGTTTATGTATTTGTCTCATTTTAACCGACATAGAAATGGAGTTATTTAGAGAAGTTTAAAATAAATACAATGAATGAATTCATTCGTTCCGACTAATATCTCTCTTCGTAATAATAAACTTTGTGTATAAAGTTTAGTTTGAATGAATTAAAGAAATACTTGAAAAAATTTCATAGTTTGATTACTAATATATAACCATCTGACTAATTCATATGTCTTTGTTTTCTTTCCAACTTAACTCTACTATTAACTATTTATCAAGGTGCTATATGCTTTGAAATTTGTCATTCATTTACAAAACCATAATTTCATAAAACATGTATACTTCATTTATTTGAAATCTTGTATGTTCTATCTTGACTTATTTACTAACGCCTGTTAGCCTTCATGGAGGAGCATAGGTGTTCGCACACCAGCTCGTTCTAAATTGACTTATCATTATAATGTATGAATGATCAATCAGTAAATTAAATTATACATGTATGTAATGAACAATGAGCTCATGAAAATCAAACAATGCTATAAAACATTCTTATCATATCTATGCTTAGCTCTTCCATTTTATCTTATAAACTAACTTGTGAATCTCTACGCTTGTAAATTCATCAGAAACCTGTTTTTTTTTAAAAAAAAAAAACTTTGTTACGTTTGATCATTACTTCCTTACAAAATCTATGCTTTACGAAAGTGATGCTATAATGTTGTTAGGAATGGGATCCAGAATGCACATCTGAACCTATTCAAACTTATCGTTAATATCAATAACAGGGAGACCTGAATCCTTACATCTGACTTAAAACTCATTAAACAACTTAATGGTTTTATGAACTCAAATAGGTCAATGAATAACATATTGGCGTTTGAACTAAAAGGTACTGAGTTTGAGTCCCAATATGGATACCAACACGGGTATTCAGGTATATTCAACTGATGAGTCTTGAATAAGGCGAGAATTACTTGCTGAATTCCACTAGTAGCTACAATCCAAATTTACTAAAAATTTATAACTAAAAGGCAATATCAAGGTAATCATCTCAAGATGTAAATATATATTGCAATATGAAGTTCAGTCCTTATTATCAACAACAGAAAGATTCAAACCCTTATATGTATTACTTTATTTATTTTCTCTTTCAGAACCAAATATCCATAGTTCAGTACAAATTTTAAGACAACATTCACTCTGTCCAACGAAAAAACGATCACGTATATCATTCAGTATTAATGGTAAACACGATATGTTTGGAAATGAAAATAGGGAATCATCTACTCCTGTTTCAATTAAAAATCCACTTTTTATTTTAAATCATGAAGATTCTTTTGTAATGATAAAACCTGGGTTAAATATATTGTCATTTATAGCTAACGTAAGTCTATTTGTTCTATTTTCTAATTCATTTGACTATTTATATCAATAATATTTTGTGGTGATGTAGAGGATTTGTAGTTCAGCTGAATGATTTAGGTTGAATTTTGTTTTCTGAGCTGGTTGTTTAGTCCAGCTCAGAGAACAAAACTACATTTAAATGGTATTTTGTCTTTGAGAGAATACATTGTCAACTGACTGACTGCGTTGAAAATCAGTTATAAATTACAAAAAAACTAGTATGTTCGATCAGAGTAACCCGTGACTGGCTAATGAGTTTAAATAGACATACTATTATGCATCACATATATGTAATAATCGGATCCGTCACCTGTCTCAACTTTGTGTCATTATACTCTTTTAATATCAATATATAATTCCTGAATAAACTGTCAGACTAATTGGCCGAGTACACGTGATTTAGACGACCCCAACATACGTAGATTGCTAGTATTCTATCATAAATAATTTCGAAATCTTGCTTGAATATGAAGAAATGATGAAATGGGGAATATGGGAGTTAGGTGTAAGGTTTTAGATGGAAGTACCAAGTTGATGGACATGGCCATTGAGAATTTCGCTTGGATAACACACTCGAGGTCGGTTAAGTCAAATAACTATTTTTGCGGGATCGTGGATGCACACTGCTGAGGAGTCCCATACTAGGACGAAACGGCCGTCCAGTGCTTCCAGGTTTTCAATGGTGGTCTAGCTTTAACTGACTCATGATTTCAATCTGTGAAAATTTCTAAAAATCTCCACAAACCCCTTCTGAAAATATTTTATTGTTGAATACTTTGCTTTTTTGATGTTCACGCCAGTTTTCGATAAGATCCTCATCAGGCTTTACTTTAATATACAGTAATGTATTTGTATGCATATACGAAATTATTAAACCAATCAAGGTAGTTTATAAGTCAATGATAACAATGAAAACGGTTACATAATAAGTGAAATGGGAAAAGTACAAATTAATGGTATGACAACAGGTGCATTAGTTTTGATAAGAATAATAAAGGCTCAAATCAATGTTACATAATCGGAAATAGGTCAATGATTAGAATAATATAGAAACTGAGGTAACATTATGAGATGACGTAATAAGAAATGTTCAGATAACTGGACCGTGAAACGTATAGTTGAGAGAAAATAAAGTGGTAGGAGGGTGTGAAGCAAAATAACAAACGAAGAGAAAGTTTGAAAAAAGAACAAATAAATGTGTGTATTGGCTTGGAGAAGAACTTTTTCTATACACACCTCTGCTGATAGAACCATTTTATTTTCTACTTAACAAAACGTCCAGGAAATTTAGCTTGTTATCTATTTCCTCTTCACATGTAAGTTTAATTGCAGGATGTTTGTTATTAAATAGTTCTAGTAGTTGTTCTTTTCTAATGTTCTGATCGGCAGTGATGAAAGTGTCATCAACGTAACGACAGTAGAAATCCAGTTTATTGATAACCTCTTTGAGAGGTTCTTTTCTAGTTTCGCCAGAAAAAAATCCGCAAGGATGGGACCTAGAGGCGAACCCATAGCTATACCATCAATTTGTCTATAATGTGTGTTATTACAGACAAAATGAACATTCATTGTGCATTTCAAAAGTAATTCTTCAAGACTAACCTCAGGAATTCCAATATTGATTTGTTTTTTCTGTAGTTGTTGGCACACAAAATCAATAGTCTCTGTTCTATCACACTTGATCGATAGAGGTCATATAGTGGACAGAAACAAGTCGTTCAAAGTTATTTATCGTATTCCCATTAGTTTTCCTTATGGTGTTCGACCTCGTCTCTTACACATAGCAGAAGCTATAGGAATTCGAGCCAACAAGCCAAGTCTTTGTGTTCAGAAGAAATTTGTAACACCCTTATCTCTCTCCTGGCCTTAAGTAATAAGTGAATTTATTTGTTCTTTTTTCAAACTTTCTCTTCGTTTGTTATTTTGCTTCACACCCTCCTACCACTTTATTTTCTCTCAACTATACGTTTCACGGTCCAGTTATCTGAACATTTCTTATTACGTCATCTCATAATGTTACCTCAGTTTCTATATTATTCTAATCATTGACCTATTTCCGATTATGTAACATTGATTTGAGCCTTTATTATTCTTATCAAAACTAATGCACCTGTTGTCATACCATTAATTTGTACTTTTCCCATTTCACTTATTATGTAACCGTTTTCATTGTTATCATTGACTTATAAACTACCTTGATTGGTTTAATAATTTCGTATATGCATACAAATACATTACTGTATATTAAAGTAAAGCCTGATGAGGATCTTATCGAAAACAATATTGTTAGCTTATATATGTTGATCTAAATTAACAATATGGGAGTTTTTGAAATTATGAATTATGAATAAAAAAAATGGGTGTACAAACCAACATATAAATGGGTGTTTTCCTACTAGACCTGGTGGTGATTACTCGTGCTTCTGGTTGCTTACGGAATAAATTTCCCCGTCTCGAACATGGACTTCTCTCTCTCTCTAGTTAGCGGGACTGGGACGCATCATAATATCTGGCTCATTGGTCTGTGATCACAGAGTCTTAGTTCCGTTCGCAGACTAGGTAAACTCGTAATCCCTTCAAACATAGTAGACTACTAAGTCCACACCCTTTGCACTAATGATTATCATTCTTGTTCTTCCCCATGATATCTTCATTCCGAATTCTTCAAGTAAATTTTAAAGACTGTTCAGTGTGTTTGTGGCGTCATTGGTGGCTGTTGTCATTAGACACAGGTTGTCAACATGTTTAATATATGAAAATTTCCATGTCTCTTAGGTGTTATGTGTCGGTTGTAATTCTATATTCGTTTCTTCGATAGTGGAACACTTGAAAATAAACTTGAGAGATGTATACCTTATTGATTACTCTGCTTTACTCCTCTATACATCGTGAGGTATGACATATCTTCTTTTAGATAGCCTTTCAGCTCGTCGAGTACAATACAATGTTGAATATTGGCAAAAGTAAAGATCTCTTCTTCATAAATTGCTATGGGAATTCTATTCACTTTCAGTTTTTGTCGGTCATCTTTCTCAGATTCGAATAATAATTTTCCTCTTTGTTTTCACCGCTTAAGCATCCTGTTGAATCATAGCAACCAACTAGGCTAATTTTAAGATCAAGTATATTATTTACCGTAATTGTGACGCATCTATTTATTCGTAATTCGAGACAAAATTCCCTTTTTTCTTATTGACACTAAGTAGTTGGAGAATTCTAGTTAACTTCCAATGAGTTTTTATTCATTGTCTTTCGCTTAGATATTAATTTTTAATCCTGATATTTTCTATTCGTTGTTAAAACTCCTTTTTTCGAAATATTATGATTGAGTTCAGCCTCATTTAATCACTGATATCGTTATAATTTTGGCTTTTCCACCTTACGTTGCTGTCCGAATTTATTGTGTCCTAATTTCAGTCAGTGCTCATTTGTCCAAGGCCCTGTGTTTAGCTCCTCAAGATTAATCCTATGGTACTTTTCAACTCATTATTTAGCGATCTGCTCATTCTTTCTCAAATTAACGGTTAAAACTATGATATTTGTAACCTTATGATAGTGGGTTTGTTAACTAGTTATGATTAGTCTACTTCCAACGAAAAATTAGAATGCACAATAGTAGGACGAAAATAACCGATTCTGGTAGTTACGTAACTTATAATGTGTGTATGGTTTGTGATTTATGAATAGCATAGCGGTTAAACCAGTTGGTTTCTTGTGAATTTACTATAACGTCTATTAGAGAGTTATTAAACGTTAGTTGATTAATTGTTAGTAACCAATGTCATGTTTCTGGTCTAGTCCATAAAGCTGACCAAATTTTCTGATCAAGTCTCAGTATAACCACCAGTCTAATTGATTCGATATCACATGCATTATGTTTTGATGTAACACGATTGAAAATAGTTAACTAAAAACCATATGGACCTAAATTTCTTGCTAGTTGATAATCGTCAACAATAGGTACCTGAACAGATGTTTCCTATGGTAATAGAGTTTTCCGCCGACTTCCTTCAACCTAAGGATACTAAAGTTATTCAAGAATATGAAACAAAATACACCTGAATCGTTGTTTAGATGTCTAGAATATATCTAGATGAAGACCACTGATTAAAATGCCGCTAATACTTTTCACCGTATTGAAAATAATCATTCAAGGTTATAACATATTCATGAAACAAATAACTTAACAGCTTATACAATTTTTTCACAGAAGCGTTTCTATCGCATTGTAGCGAACGAACACTCAGGTGAGGAAGACCAATTTACTAGTTAATTCAAAATTACACAATGTCTGCGTAAAATATGACAATCATACATTAAATACTTCATTTGCACATCATCCATCAGTTTTCTCTTACAAACCTCATGGTTACTTCATTCCTATTGTTATTACAATTACTGTATGTTTACATTTCTGCTCTTTTCAATTCGATCTTCTCAACCTTCTTTTGTCAGACATTCCACTTCTGAATGGTGTTGCATACTACCTACGTAGACAGACATAAGTAGTAGTAGTAGTAGTAGTAGTAGTAGTAGTAGTAGTAGTAGTAGTAGTAGTAGTAGTAGTAGTAGTCGTAGTAGTAGTAGTAGTACCACAATATTACCTGGATAAAAATAGGATAATCACTTCACGTAGATTTTCTGTAAATTCTCTTCGTTTTTGTTCTCTAAGTTTTCGCAATTTATCATACAATGTATTTTTATTTGTTTCGGTATTCTTGGATTACCTTGATGACCAAGGATATTTGTAAAAAACTATTGTTCGTAAAGATAATTTAACAGTTTCTGAGAAGTTTCAACCTCATATAACAGCCAAACTTTCGTAAATGCATCTTATTTATAGCAGGATGTATTTTTCAAATGCGCTTTCCTTTTAATCATAAATCTTTTGTATTTAATTGATGCATTTGTCATTGTCACTATTCACAAAGTGAAGTTTCTTATCGTATCCGCCTTTTCTACTTCATTATTGTTGACAAATTGAAAATGTTTAAATACTTCACATACTAGAAGTCTAGTACATGTCATTCTACTTCTGACGTCATCAGAATTTATATGCAGATTATATTAGAACTTTAAACACATATATGTGCTTGTGTTTTCGTTTGTCTTTTATATTCTGAAGTAGCTTACAGTGAATAATACAATTTATTCTTTGGTTTATATTTCCCAAATTATTCGATGCTTTTATACGCACATCAGAATAAAATATAGCAGTGTTTAGTGGGTTAGATCATGGAAACGTCATTATATATTTGTTAGATTGTTAATATTTGTCTTGTCGTTTTTTTCATATACTTTAGGCACCAGGATTTTTAATTCCTGAGAAAATATTCATTAATTGTCTTGATGAAATCAATACTGAATTAAAAGAAGCATTAACAGAACAAGAATATGTGGAACCGTCAATTAATAGTCGTTCCGAAGTAAATTTCGTATCAGATATAGATGGTGATGTTTTTGGATCTAGTTGGCGTGATACTGCAATGATGAAAACATTGTTACCTAAACCAGAGATTTCAATATCAAATAACTCGAGTGGTAAACGATATCCAGGTAATTTAGTGAATAAAAATAATGGGTAGTGGTCTTATATTTCTTCCAAAATTTCTCCATTTTCATTCAATATCTACGTATTTCACTACTTTGTGTTTTCACAGATACTACTAAAAACAGCTAAAGGTTTCATAATGAAGCTCCTTTTCTTTCAGCCTGGAATATAGTGTAGCTTAAGGTGAATAACTTGATCCGAATAAACAGTTATAAAACAAGATGTTCAATATCTGTTAGCGTCATTATGACCAGCAATAGTTTAGTTATTGCCTGAACATTTCTAGCAACCAACTTTTTCTCATGAGTAATATAATTGGCTACTTTGCTTTTACTACACAGCTCAAATCACTGACTTAACAGGATTTCTTTTTCTTGTACATGCCTTAAACTACTTTACTAAATTCATGTTAAAATATATTTTTGTAATGGGTACTTATGATAATTAGGAGTATTTGAATTATAGTACGAACTAAGAATCTTAGAAATAACGCAATTGGATCAAGAAGTACTCAATAAGCACGAACGTAGTACAAAGGAATCATTAGTTCATTCAAACACCACAGTACTAAACCTGAATCATTTCAATGAGGAAGTAAAATTCACGTCATCGGTACCTTCTAATCGTATAATTAATCATTTAGTCTGTTGTTCACGCATAAATAACTTCCTAAAATTAGGGGCGACTGAATATTTTTCTGTCACCTTGCCAGGTTGGTGACCCAATTTATCGATGTGGGTTGGAGTATTTGTTTCTTTAGTAGATCCAATCATTCCAGCCAGGTTGACTGGATAGCTAATTGTAAGACTAAGAGAAGCGACTTAAAGTTATTGGGTGGAGTTGCACTGCTGACTGTACTAGTGTGTGACAACTGTGAGGTGTTATCTTCATACATATCAGGTACAGAAGTTTAAGAAACCAACAAAATGGACCACCAGGAAATATTATTAGCAGTTGGACATTGTTTATATATTCCAGCTACATATCTGTTTAAGCAACTATTACGACAAAGTAAACAAGTTTTGTCGGTCCTATCCTGGACACTAGATACTCAATAATGATATCAGTGGGACTGGGCACTAGATTAATAGGCTTAACATGACACAATACTCGATCAATCCAGCTACTCAACTCATTTATCCAACTATGATCAAGAACCAGATTAAGTCTGCAAATGGATTTATCAGCAGACCAGTTCAAAGTAATCAACAAGTGGAACGAGACTGAAATTGGTTTTATGTATGAAATAGTTTCGTATGTTTAGTGTCCTCGGATATGTTTGTCTTCTCTCATAAGCCAATCACGGTTTGATTTGACTGACTTATCAACGACCTCAACAGAATTGTTGAGACATGTGAAAGATATTTCACTTTTTTGATATGAAACTTTTCAGTATCATGTCGAGATCAATTTACTTGTTTGCATTGTTTGAACTACGTTCATTTAGATATCCAACACCCAGATACTTAAAATATTAATTATCTACTCTATGAATCATTTTTGAACCTGTTCTTAATCTCTTAATTTAAAGTATACTCTTGTTTACTTTAATTATTATCCATAGTTGTGTTTGGTACATGTCAACCAATTCCAATTCAATTAAGATTGGGCAAACTCGGCTTATCAGAAGATTGTAAGTTAAGCACAAGTCTATATCGTATTCGTTCAAATAATAAAAATTTTGTATTCAAGACTAAAGAGGAAACAATTTTCAATAATCAATCCAGTACCACTGTTGATGGTGGTTATCAAATATGTAATCAATATAGTGAAAATGATTATTCATTAATTTCTAATTCATCGGAAAATCATCAAGATGAACATTTGCATAAAAAGCATCAAAATTTATTTAGTCAATTTATTTTAGAAGATGGACCAGTTGATTTTATACGAGAATATAATCCATTATCACAAAGTTTAAAATGTAAAATTAATCATCCTATGCCAACATTTCCACCTGGATGTTGTTTACAATTAAGTAGACCATTATATCTATCGGCTACATCTTGCAATGATCAAGTAAGTACATATATACATATATGTATTTCATTAAGTGAATTGATTATTTTTCATTGTAATGATGGTTTTTATTTTTATTTACATTGAACCTTGTCATCAGTATATTGATTCTGAAAACAATTAGTTATTCATACTTTGCCATATCGTTTGTTTGATATGAAAACGTTTAAGTCTATAATTCTAGAGAATTTAGACCATTGAAATTACCCTTAAAGACTTGTGAAATAAAATTATGCATCATCATAATAGCTTATAGTCAAGTTATCGTATGCATGAGTACCTGACCATTATCAAACAGCACATCCCTCTTCATTTTTCAATGATAGCTCTTGTTCTCTAAAACCAGCTTTGAATATGCAGAATTTCCGTAATCGAACTTCATGCTTCATGTCTTTCATACGCTTTACATCTTTTTTTACTGGTTGAACCAAGAAAATCATCAGGATAAAATTTACTAACTTTGTCTGACAGACTATGCACATGTGACGCGAGAGTCGTCATTACTAAGTACTTATCCAGCCGTGCATTTCTCTTTAAACATCTTTATGCGACCGTGAATTGATAGTCTCTTTAAGAGAAGTGCTTTTCTGCTCGCTTAACGTGACGGGATTCTTTCGACAAAAACTAAAGAATCAAGGTAGATGATATATCTTGCTCCTTGATTCTCAACACATCGATTTCAAGATACGTAGGAATTGAATCTACTGTTGTTGGTCTTTTGTTTTATAGATTGTTTCTGTGACTTGGTTATTTCCTAGGAAAACCCAGTGATTCAATTTGACCATTTGGTATGTATCACAAGCCCCTCCTACAATAAGGTGTATTATTTATTCAAATTATTTGCAATTTACTTATAATCATACTCGGTTTATACTGTTTTTGTACTCAATAGTTAAATAATGGATTTTAGTGTAAACGAATGAATGTTCATTATAATCAATAAAGAACTTTTTTGTTTTAGTTTGCACTTACAATGCCTAGTGGACATTATTGTATTCTACCAGTAGATATTATCAAACCACTTGGATTCAATTTGAGTATATTCCCTTTACCTAAAACATAGTGAGTGAATAATAATATGCTTACTAGTTATATATTTATTGTTAACAAACATTACTTCTTGAAGTGTTGGGAAGAATATATGCCTCAGAAATGAATGTGCTCTAAATTGTCTTGCATTTTTTGTACTGAATGTTACATTAAGAAGTTTTCATTATTGTTGGACATCATGTGAAGAACAGCGCATACGCCTACTTGAAGGTTATTTACCCATATTATTATTGATTGAGTCAAGGCTTACGGTACACCATCATCTGTACTGGCCACGTTATATGTACGCTCCTAGAGATCGTCTGACTTCTTAGGGAATGACATACTATTAGGATATTCAATTATATACCTGAAATACGAAGACGATGCAGTCATGTTGACAAATTAAGTACTTACTTACGCCTGTTACTCCCAATAGAGCATAGGCCGCCGACCATCATTCTCCATCCCGCTCTGCACGAATTCTCGAGTTTCATTAATCCTGCTTTAACTGCAGAATGTTGCTTCAGAGCTCAACATTGTTAACTCAGTCTGACTATAAGCTATACAATTATGAAAAGCTAACCTGGCTGCTACCAACTTACGCCATGTGCTTATTCACGAGGACCTCACAGCTTAGAACGTCTATCAATAATGACAAACCCATACTTCATCAACCAATCTTCACTACTACAAATATTTAATCTATATAATAGTTAACTCACTTGGTAAGTCGTAAATAAAAGTCAGGCAGCTCAGAAACTCCATACATATTCAAGAAATGACAAAAATCCAAGCCGATTTATAAATGTCACTAAGTTAACTAGACCGAAACAATCGTATTTAAACTTGTGACAAGGTAGATAAGATTCAGATGAATGAATTTCTAAACGTCTACACCATCTGCAGTTCATTCTGATATCCTAAAGACTTTACAATGCATTCTACAACCCTCAATAATTTTCATATGCTCAAGCCAGTACTTTATCTTTTAGACAAACAGAGTTTCAAGTATAAATAGAGAATAAGTTGACGACAATCACATTTTGTTACGTACTAGTTCAGATAAGCGTTGTACATGTTGAAAAGATTTTCACTGTTACATTCTCTTTGGGAAAAATGATATTTAGAAGCAACTGTGAAGCGTTATTAAATTTAATGTGTTGGGATTATAAAATAATACAATAGTATCTAAAGGATATGTACTGCTTTTAATGTGTGGTATTTATCTGACCCTAAATATATGTATCAATATGTTAGTTCTCGTACATATTTCGTGCTACGCGATAAACCATCCACAATCCTGAATTAGGATTAGAATGAATTAGTGTTTCTGGATGTTCTATGTTGAAGTGAAACAATCTGAAAAGATTTTAGGAACTATTACTTAATAAGTTATGACATCAAAAAGCCTATCATGATATTTACCCAGAGAATATTAACAATCTGATGCACCGATACATATGTAAAGGGACTGTTTGACAAAGCAAGGCAAACATTCCTACAATTGAAGAACATATGGAACCCAAAATAACTTAGACAACACCAAAGTTAAAATTTTCAATACAAACATCAAGACAGTCCTATTGTACTGAGCTGAAACTAAGAGAACTACTACAACCATCATCAAAGATGTACAGGTATTCATATATCGTTATCTATACAAGATACTGCGGATCCGTTGGGCAGGCACCATCAGCAATAACCTACTATGGCAGAGAACAAAGCAACTTCCAGTTGAAGTAGAAATTGGGAAAAGACACTAGAAGTGGATAGGTCAAATTTTACAAAGACCAACAAACTATATCACAAGGCAAACCTTACCTTGGGATCGTCAAGGCAAGAAGAAAAGAGGCGGATTGAAGAGGACAGTGCGTCGTGAATTGCAGGCAGACACCAAAAGAATGAATAGCACTTGCGAATGACTGGAAAATGAAGTCCAAGACATAGTTGGTTGGAAATTACTGTTCAGTGGCCTATACTCCACGAGGGTTAACAGACGTACGTAAGCTGTACCGAATAGTTCTAATTCAATTGATAAACATATTGAATATATCTACCGACGCAAACGCTTGGTCAATTTTTCTCCTGTTACATGCGTTTCCTAAATTTTTCAGCTCCTTATACTGCCATGACCTAAGATAGTTAAAAAGACGCTCATTCATTTGTGTCTATTGTTTTCAGGAAGATACAACTTTTCATCACATACTTCCTAACCAAAATTAAAACTTTCTCTGTTGTTCATTCTTATCCACACTTTGACTTTAGCGTTATCTTCAGTCTAAACATTACTTGTGTGGACACTGACCCAGATTCAACTATAACACCAGAAGCATACTGCAGTCAAAATCTACTTTGCAAAGACCCAATAACATTTGAATTGTCTAATATGCGATTCTATATTTGTGCTTCAAAACTTTACTTATCCAGACGTCTAGCACTAAGTAGTTCCTTTTCAAATGGTCAGAACCAACCTTATAATCGTCAACTGAAATCACATAGCTATCTCTCGGTGGAAGATAATCATCAAATTACTGGGGACTTTACTAAGAATGATGTCCTAGAAACAGGTTCCGCGGACAAATTATACGATACTGTCAACGAAACCATTGAATCTTTAACTGGTGACCTTCTGGACGATAGAATCACTAAGGCTGTATGTTTATCTTGTCACTGTATTGTTATTGTTTTTTTTTTAATTCTCCAAATATCTATAACTCAGTGTTACCTTATGGTGTAGGCAGTGGTTATCATCCGCATCCTAATATTTCGGATCACCACATACTTTAATTAACGATATTTATTGGTTGAAACTTTTTCACAATATCCAAGTTATACATCTTCAAGACATGAAAATGCTGAGTTGGCTATAGGAATACTTCTAAATTGCACATATCAAGAAGATATGTTCAATTTTTTAATCGCCAAAATTATTTTTAATTGTGAATACTAGATCATTCCTTCTTTGGTTAAGATTAGAGAATGATATACTGAAAAAATTTTGAAAAGTTCTTCCTTCCTTTGACCGATAAGTTTGATCATTGTAGATAGCCATCTATTTGTCGTTTCAGTAAAATATCAAAATAGTAAAATTTCATAGTTCGCCTCGGAACTCTTTTGTTGTTAAAAAGATTATCCAAGTAACTGAGATAATTGTTCTCTTAAACAATGATTCGGTCGATAGATGTTAGTTAAAAACTAGTAATTATAATCCTTTCAATTCTTTGTTTGTACAGTTTCATCATAGAGTAATGAGTAGTTTAAACATCCCCTTTTAGTCAAATATAAACAACAAACTGTAAATGTTAAGATTAAAAGTTTTTATTATAAGCAAAGATAGATAGTGGCTAGAAGTGGAATCCAGGACGCGCGTTTCATCCTACCTGGGACTCGTCAGCTGGATGTACCTGCATCTCAGAGTTGATGTTCACTCTGGGACTAGAACCCAGTACCATTCGCTTCCAATGCCATAGCGTTATCCACTTAGCTCAGTCAGTCAGTAACAACGTAGAACTTCGTACGTATGTACATCAGTTCGAGTTGCCATACCACATTAGCACACAGACACTTAGCTACTGAGTTTTGATAGCTACTCGCTTGTACAATGGGGTGAAGTTTAAATTCAATTGGTATTGTTTACTTGGATCTTCCCATCGATGATTAGGACTGCAACTGATCAGTCTCTTATTGGCATATGTGCACATAAAAGTTTTAATTGTTTTATTTGCAATGTTAATCACTTTGATAGAATCATGAAATATTGCTGTACGTAATCTATATCGGAAAAAAAGAATAATTTTTGTTATTCAGGTTAATTCTTCAATATGAATCGAATATATGGATAATGTCACGTTAACTGGGTATTTTTTTGTTGACTTGGGCCAATTCTTTTAATAGTCCTATGAATATTTACTCAAGAATATGCAGAAGCCAGAACATTAATTATTGAGAGAGTTTGTGTTGTTACTATTTGGTTAATTCGACAAACACTCTATGAGCAAGCACCACCGGAAAGGAAATGAGTCCAAAGAATTGAATGTATATTTTCTGAATGGTGATCAATAAGTGGGTAGAGTTTTCACTGATTATCTGTGTTTACAACCAACGAAAGGATAGATAAATATTAAAGTGCAGACATATGTTCAATCAAACTCAAAAAAAGTTATGAAAAGTGAATCAATTGTCTGAATTACAGTAATTAGTTAATGTTAAACTATAATAGGTTTTTCTTGTGACCTGGAAAAATAGGTTGTACAAATAAACTGTAATAATAAAGGCTTACTATCCTATGTATTTTATGTTTGTTATTTTGCTGAATGCTGATTCATATTCATGTAGGAGAGGATTTTCGTGTAAATGTTTCTTCTATACTATCATACACTATAAGGATTTTATTTTCAGAAATAGTCATTTATTTAAGGTATCTGATTTTTATTGTTGTTCTAATTAAGACCATCTCATGAATTAAACTATGAAAAAAACTACAATCTCCACATAATCATGTATACACTAGTGACTAGCTTCAAATAGCAATTTTAGGGTTCTAGTCAGAGTCTGTGGTCAATAGATTTCAATAATGTTAGGTGTCAGATAGTGATCCATCGCAGACAATCGGAGATATACATGTAATACATTGGAATGATTTAACTTCGACATACCATTGGATGCGCCGAGTCAGTGATCTAGGAGTTAATGTGCCTCATATGAAAACGAAAGTTCCAAGTTCGGCTAACTTTGGGAGGGGGGTCGTGGATACGAATTGCTGAAGAGTCCCACACTAAAAGGAAACAACTATCCAGTGCTTCCTCGTTTTTAGTAGTGACCTAGTTAGAAACAGTACGTGATTTAGAATATAGAAATTCTATAATCTCCACAAATCCCTTTATACTGTATGCATTATTTACTGATCGAATTAACTAATCTAATGAAAACTTTTTCTCTTCATGTTTTCTTATATCACAGTATGTCACTCATTTAACACCGTTTTCAATACCTTGGCGTTTCAAATCAATAGAATATAATAATTTTATGAAAGTTTGTAAAGAATCTCATTGTCAACCAATTGGACGTTTCGAATGTACAATGAATCGAATTGGTAGTGTTAAAAAACTTAATCAGGATATAAGAGTGGATTGTGCTATTAAACAACAGATATAACTGGTCAGTCAGTCAGTAACAACGTAGAACTTCGCACGTACGTATATCAGTTCGAGTTGCCACACTACATTAGCACAGAGACGCAGTGGTCGATGATATAACTGGAATTCATCATTTAAGCCTGGTATATTTTTTTCTTAGTACTTTTGATATAAATACTTTTTTGAAGTGCATTATATTCAAGTATTCAATACTGACCTTATCAATTTAAGAAATCTTACTTCTTATATGTGATGTGAAAGAAGACATTTTTATCTGAATTCGAACTTATTTCCAAATTCATGATTTTTAAATCTTTGACTTATTACTTATGATTGTTTATCATGCAAAAAAAAAGAAGAAATATTGTGATGCATATCTATCTATTCCATTTATCTGTGATACTATGATAACTTGAATTGTTCACTAGGACTCTATTTTGTATATACACACAATTTGAGATATTCTGTTTTCTAATATAACATCCTCTCATTATCTTTTAAAACGAAACTACTATTCTTTTAACACATAAAGTATTTGCAGCACATGCATCATTTTGATTACAAATGACTATTTGGGCAAATTCCATGGATTTCAGTTAGATACGTATATTACTGAGTACGTGTGTTCGTAAAATGTTAATTACAAATAGATTTGATAGACTAAAATACACTAAATATAACCATTTAATGCAACACACTGATACTTTCTTTCAAGATGGCGTTAAAAAAGTGTAGTAATCCAACTGCTACTAAATTTCTAATGTTTTTTTCTTTCATGTAAAATGAATAAATTACCACATCAGTTTTGATATTTTACAACAACAGAGATCAATTCGTAAATACATTACCGTATAAAATATTTTGGATTTATGTTTATACATATATGCAATAGGCAATAACGACTAATGAAGCAAAGCAACATTTCATCATTTGTAGGTTATATTCGTCATAGATTGAGCTCAGTTGGGGTACCATTAAAAGGCACTAGGGTGTGCTGGACATGTCTCGTTATAGTGTGCACTTCAGGGTTCGAAATTATGACACGCAGTCTACGATTAACTATCATTCATTATTTGTGTGTTTAACAAAAATATATGACTACAAATCCCCAACATCTTCCCCCGAGAGAAATAACCATTGAAGCGGGATGAGTTTTGAATATTTATAAGTACACATACTACCAAAGACAAAGGCTAATAATAAAAATCTATGAAATTCAATATGGATGATTGAAAGAAGAATACCACTTGACACATTGACAGTTGAATGCGTTTTCCACTTAGACATACAACAGATTTACATACTTTAGAAGAGAAATATTGTACATTATGAAGATTTACCTTCTTACAATAGGTTGTAAACTATAGTTGGATTGTTATTAAAGTGTGGAAATGTGTTACTCATAAGCTGGAAAGAAATGAATCTCGTAAGATATAACAATACCTCCGCCTCAATGTATATTATATATATATATAGCTTAAAAGCAAACGGTAAAACGATCTTTTATTCTGAAACGATATACCTTACATACTCATGAACTTATAAAAATAGATTCATCAAAACGAATACAATCAGTTTACTCATGGTTAAATGTTCTGAAGTAAAACAAACAATTTACACATGAAAGTATCATTATTATTAAAATTCTACTGAACCAGTTATCATAGATACAGTATGAGTTTCTATCGGATGACAATAGAGTATAGTCATATTGTATTGTATTTCGCTTTCTGAATGTCGGAAATCGTATAATTCCTTGACAAACCATGGAAATGTTGGTGGACCATAAAAAATAAATGTTTGAGGACCACGAATTTTTCGCCTGTATTCATAGAATAAATATAAAACAATTAGAAGAACTAATTTTCATTATATAACGAAATAGACGGTCAAGATTCTAGTTTACATTGATAAACTAAGAAATTGAGAAAAAGCCTTTAATGTCTTTGTAACTACATTGTGGCTTTTTCCCCCTCAATTATTTAAGTAGGACTCCGAAAAGTAACTGAGATTTATTACTTTCTAAACATAAGTAGGTCACTCAACAAACCCAAATTATTCTTGATTATAAATGACAAATTTAAAGAACATTTGCTTATTGGTCTACGAAATTTAGCGTTTATGTAATCTCCACACAGTGTACAGTTATTTTTGCTAAAAGAGTGAGAAAAAATGAAAAGACAATTAGGAGGATTAAATCCTTTGATATGGATATTTCCCTTTGTTCTATAAGACCAGTTAATTGTTCCACATAGTTGTTGGCTAGCTCATGTCACAATTATTTATCGTATGGGTAAACATATATCCATCCCCGTTGAGCAACCTCTTGTTATTACGAATTGTTGTCTGACTTTTCAGGAAATCGCAGAGTTCCATTCAGATAATACATTATTAGTAAAAAAAAGCCTTGATTTAATATCAATCTCCAATTAACGTAATTTGGTTTATACCATCAAGATAAGCAAAAATAAGTACTCAGGAATAAAAATCAATATAATTGGATAATCGGTCAGCCAAATGCACCATAGAACCTACTACATGAGTACATCGGTTCAAGTTACCATACTCTATTAACACAGTGAGATGAAATTGTTAGAGCGAATCTCACAGTTATTTATTTATTTGAACACATAAATATTGGTATAAAGGGACACCGAATTCATATGCACCACATAAGTCACTTGATTTGTGAGTGGACTGTAATACTGTCCGGGTGCCCAAACCGAAGTAGGTGGTTTTCTTAGGGAGCTATACTCGGAACCTTCGAACTAAGGGTCTGATCCACCAGTCGATGGAGCAACGTCCGGAAATGCAGTTACATGGTAGCTGGTGTCTAACAATCGGTTCATACCCCATTCGCTCCCTTAAGATCCTGGAGCCCACGTTCATCACTGGTTTGGAATCAGGGTTTTCCAACTCCCCTAGGTGAACCGTCCGTGTCCACAAACCTGGTTAAAGCGCCGGATATTCGCTTTTCGCCCTCAATTTTGTAAACAACACCCCCGCCACGAAAAGGTAGTGAGTAGGACTTCTCTGGCAGTGACTGTATACGCGTGGCCATGTTAGAGCATTTGAAGAGGGAGAGCTGACTCTCCCCACCCTCAGTTGTATCAGTAGTAGAGATAGTAAATGTATAAGTGGTATTAGATAAAGCCAAATATAAAACCTACGATTCAAGAAGAATGTATAAATTAGTCAAACAAGAAACTTAAGATTTACGGGAAGACAAAGAGTAAATGCACCTGTGACATCGCGAATGATTTCGAGCCATGTTAACCAAAGTCTTATGATTGGTTACGATAATAATGCTAAAACCAATAAGATAGCGTGGACTTATCTACATGGCTCAGTCCAATAGTCAGTGTCTTAATGGACTGGTTTTATGTTTTAGTTTGGGTGCCCCCAACTTTCTTCAGCCCCCTACATTATCCGTTACCACGCGTCAAAGTAGTCGGTGGATGAGCATATGTAATACATGTCCTAACTACCTTAGTCGATAAAGATTCACTACGACGTCAATTGATTTGCCATACTCAACATTCTGCGTCTAACCTTATAATTGCTAACTCGAAATATACGAGCAATGTTTAGTAGACACCTATGGTCGTATACCGGTAACATACGAATATCCTGTTTCTAAAGGCCATATCTGACATTTGTAAAGAAGAACAGAGCGAACTGCTGCGAAACATTTCTCTGTGGTTATCCATAAGAGGATTTTTCCCTTTCTCATAGACTGCAGCGATCATGATCAGTCAGATGGGATTATATCCAGTTTTCAAACTCCAGCTAAAATTTCATTCAACTTAAAAGCTAAAACTGGACCACCATCCATAAAAATCTCAGGGGATAATTTACCCGAGCCTACTACTATTTTAACTAAAAATGCTCGATTTCCGAGGAGAGTATATGTCATTCACAAACCATTGAGATGGTAGTGAATTATTGTACTCAACTGAGTTAAGATATACCACTAGGCATATTTCGTTATTCAAGTTACCGTTTTAACTTTACAATCTAACGACCCTAACAAGCAGTAAATGTACAGTTTAAACTGAAATACAACACAACAGTACAAAGAAAAAACATGTGAAGTGATGGCAGAAACGAACAGTAAAATCAATACTGGCGAGCCATAATAGGAATAGTAAGTACTCACCTTCGAAAGAAGTAATAGCGCTCAGTTATTAACAAAATACGAATACGACCATCACCAAACAAGGTACGAAATCGTTCAGCTTCTGAGTCTTCTGTATATCTGAAGAAAAATTAAAAAACCCCTAGCAAAGTAATTTGAAGCTACAGTAATGCAACAGAGACAAATATCAATTACATAGGGTCTGGGCACAGATATGTGCGTTGGTCTGAGCTGCAAAATGTCCTATGTCTAGCCCCGACAGTACTTTCTCGGTCATCTCACCATACGCGAGCAATGCTTTTAAGGGACCTACGATCAAATACTAGTAAAGGCCATGTTTCATACCCATAAAGTAGGAAAGGGGGAACTGATGAACAGTATAAAAGCCCTTTGCTTGGAAGACGGATATCTTGCCTATGCCACAAGTGATACAAATTGTCAAACCCCGACCGGCCCTTCTGAATCCGAGCCCAGATTTCGCCAGACCCCAATCTACCAGACCTGAGACGTCTAAGGTAAGTGAAGTGGTTGGTGCACTCAGATACTTCAACGAAAATACGAGATGTAAAAACCGAATAAAAATATTTTGTAACATATTTATGCTCGTGCACGTTAATATGTTGAACACCACTTTAAAATAATTAAGACCGTTTCACCTTAAAGTGATAGACTGATGCTTCGTCTTGTTTAGGCTATCAGCTAATTTAACTAGAAGATTCTACTACGTACAAATTTTTAAATAAGTAATGATTGATAGGGTAGCTGTGGTAACAGAAATATGTCTAATCAGCTATAAAATAACAAATATACTTAAAAACATGATCTATACATATGCTAGATGTGAGCTTAGGACGAATTACGCATATGTTGTGAATAATCGAACACCTTTATTTCAACGGGATCAGGTTTTATCAACCTATAGAGCTGCTACTGTCATGATAATGTAAACTGGTGTTTTTGTTTCCAAAATGACCTACATCAGTATATACTAACCAGGAATCCCATACTTGGACGAAACGACCGTCCAGTGCATCAAGGCTTTCAATGGTGGTCTAACATTGATCGGTTCGTGGTTTCAATTAAAACCTTATACTGATAATAAGTAAACTGACATTTTATTGCTATACTCTCAGTAGCACTTCTAAAACTGGCCAGATACACGAATAGTTTGATTACTTCTATAAGTTGACTATTAAAAGTGAATCCAAACACAAAGCCGTTTCATGTGTACATTTCACTTGAATAGTGTTAACCACATAACACCTACATACTCTGGGACTTGATAAGTTTACACTGTATCGCAGAGTAAAATGATATTGTCCATTCACTCTCTATAGAACAAGTCTACATTATCACCATACAATTCAGTTTAACGATGTTTCTAGTATTTTTAATGGTAGGTTTAAATGGAAATGGTAATGTGTGACAAGTCTGTCTAATTTCACTGCCGCTTTCAAACAACGGTGAGGTAGTTGAGACCATTTTGTACATCTGTTGACGATTATAAGAAACTGACTACCAAGTTGTTCTCCACCTTTTACTTCATTTAATTAACAAGCTAAAAAGATAGAGCAAAACATCTACTTGAAAATTTATACGGTAAATAGTCATAAAGTGTCTATATTGTGTAAAAATAGGCTTTGAGACTACTTCCTACGTCATATCATAAGGCATTAGTAACTATGTAGATTATTTACCTAGTACAGTATCCAACATTAATTCACGCATTTTTAATGGGGGCTACTGATATTGTAAAGCTACCCAAACCAGGGTAAACAGAACAGGGTTTGAACCTTCAGCTTACTGAGGTTGAAAGTCGAATATATTACACAAAAATATCCAACTTCACATCGTAATGTGTAAGAAGGGTATGATACTCCCTGAACACCTGGAGAGAAGCAAGCTTACCTTTCACCTTAATAGTAAAATAAGATTAGTTAACAACAGGGTAACTAACGTTAATTTTTTTAAAAAGAACCCACTCATTAATACAACAAAAATCCAAAGATTCAGCAATTAAAAGTTGGCGCAATTCTTCAAGATCGTAGAAATCTGGCACATATATAAGAACACGAGGATCTGAACCTCGACGTAGCCTAGGTAATATTCGTTGTTTAAAGGCATTTAATCGAGCTATAGAAACATTACGTCCTGCTGAGTAAAAAAAATGTAATACAGAAGAGAGGAATAAAGATTATGTAAATTTATAAACAAAAACAGTCATTAAAACTCAAAGCTTACATTGAACTATATGAAGTGATATAAAAAAAACGTAACCATGTATATTGAATAAAAGAAAGAGAAATCAGAAATTTGGGTTTCCATTCATCTAGAAAAATTAACATGTACGTTTACTAGTCGTTTTATGGTACTTTTTATATAGTAGTAATTAATAAGCTACTTTTTAATCGATTATTTGTCATCGTAGTATTACCGTTCATACTAATTGTAATCAACTAACTATAAGACTTTTACTCAACTTTGGATCACAAATATTTCAGTTATATTTACCTATAAGAGATCTATTAACTAGAGTATTATAGTTGATTCATATAAACATGTAAGTAATATGTATAAATAATAATTAAAGGTACTTATGAACAATTAATTGGCTTTCTGATGTTCTGATTAGAGGGTATGGGTATGTGAGGATTTGAGTAGTATATCGATCGCGTGTGTGATGAATACAGTTAACAAGAATAATGTGAACTTAATGGCATAGACGAGAACACATCAATATTCTAATAAGATTATAGTTTTTTTTCAGGACAAACTACATTAGTTTGTTTAGTTCAATCATTTAACAATTAACACTGAAAATGAAACGGTGAGTTACACCACTTATACGAGATCATAATCCAATCTTATCGAGTTTTTTCAATTTTCTAACTGATACTACTAATAATAAGATGATAATTAACTTAACATTCCGAACGACAACTTACATAAATATGCGTAATCAGTGAATCCAAGTGTTTTAGTAGATAATAATAGTGAATTTGTTGATGAATCTATTTTTAAGGAATTAGAAAGGCAATGAAGAGAATTATCAGTTGTCGTCTTAGGTGATATTTCTGTCTCATCGTCTGAATCTGATTGATTATTTTCACTGACCAATTTTGTACAAGATGATTTAACAGAAATTTGTCCAGGAACTACAAATGAAATTAAATGTAACTTGAAGTTATAATTTGTTAATGATTTATCTTCTTCCTTTATATCATTCATATCTGAATGTTGACGTTTCTGTCCAGTTCGAATAGATGCTTTCAGTCCAGGAACACGTACCCAATCGGGTAAAAATGTTGGATACAAATCAGGGTAATATGATAATGGTGGTATATAATTCATGCCTTGAAAATCTAAAATTCAATGAGAATAAAAGAAAACCTCTAAAATTGATAAAATGCCCAAGAATCAAGTCTTAATTGATTAGAGATTAAGTGTGATCTACAAACTAATACCCTATGACATTTCATCGTGTTTATTCTTGTATTCCATATTTTGTGAAGAAGCATATATCAAAAACAAAAGAACTATTTATTGATGATGTCTCTAATTTCTGATCAATCGACCAACTTTATCATTTCTCGGCTATTCCATTTTATCTATGAATAAGTGTTCTTTGCATTCATTCTAACACAAAGAAAAATTCATTCATCAAATTATTAAATCTTAATTCATAACGTTGACGATGGGAATGAGTTCGATCAATTCACTATGGATGCATAGAAACTATTATGAATTCAGTTAATAATAGAATCGTAGATGTAACTTATAGAAACGCTACTAAATGAGTTAAAAATTTGAAAATCACTCACAAACTATCAATTTAGAATCAAATATAACTCAGAAGAAAGAATGCATTATCGAAGAAGATCTAAGTTCATGGAACAGTATAACTGTCGTTGGAGAATCTCAAAGTTACTATTTATCCATATATAGTCATAGTATTACAGTCAAAGTTTCCTAGAAGTTCCTCTCCAAACTCAATTCACAACAGAAATACAGATAAGTATGAAAAATCCTATATATACAGAAAAGATATATGACGATTTAAAAAAATGGTCTATAATTTACCTTACATAAGCGTATCCAATACATACAGTACATACTCGTACCTTAATTTTAAGAGCATTTTCGATTTTGGATGACTAATTACAAACATTTAACTAAGGAAAGGGTAGTGGTAGTTGTGTATGTGGAGAGAACATGATTGACATACTTATTGAATATATTATCTAGTGAACCATTAATGTTCCACAACATCCATTTCTTATTCACATATATGTACTGGAGCCAACTTTTTTTAAAAGAAAACCCAATATGTAAATCTATCAATCATATTTTAGCATTTATAATCATATTATTATACTATTTTATGAAGATCATGGGCCGATCTAAATTAAACAAACATTGAAAACTTGGATGCACTGGATGGCAATTTCATCGTAGTATGGAACTAATCAACAGTGCCGTCCAGTGCTTTCTGGTTTTCAATGGTTGTCTAACTTAGATCAGTTCATGAGATCCCAATAAAACCTAGTAATCTCTCCAACTCCATACTGATTATTCTAAATATATTCGGAACAGATTTTTTGACCAGACTTTAACACATCAACCTTTATGATGATCATGACGATGATCTGTCATTTCATAATGAAAATTAATCGATTATATTTTAGCATTGATAATTATATTTCTTGATTGTTTTTGGTTAAATAAACTTACTTTCACATTCACCTGATAATAATGTGATCAAAAAATTTGATACGGCAGAGAATAGTAGAGTTTGACGATAACGTTTACCATAACCAGCTAAGTAACATAATCGAATACGTGCAGCTGATGCAAACACAGGAACAGTTGGACGTTGATTGAGTAAAGAGACAATCTGTTGTACAGTAGCCCAATTTTGCATTAATAACACTTCAGCTTGATCGATAATCAACAATTCGATAGATGCTATGATATATTGAATATCAGCTTCTTTCTCTCTAATATATTATGGAATATGTGTAAATTAGTAAACATACAAGAAAACGATAACAAATGAAAAGTTTCTAGCTACAACTATAACTGAGTACTAAGCAGTTTACTGTTAAAGAAGTTAAGGAGTTCTAGGTAGTGACAGGATCATAAAATGTGATAAGTAACTATGAATACAATAAATGAATTACTCAAGATATGGTTGTACATGCAAACAGTGAACGGAAAAATCAATCTAACTCAATGATTAGTTATATCGTTTTATTGCACAGTGTAGAGTAAATTTGCTGTGCAGAGAAAGAATTATATTGTCCAAGTGCTCAGATAGATATAGAAATTTAATAGATTTAAACTTTTATCTCAATATTTGAGAATTCTCATGTGTTTATTGTGTTAGATTCAAACAAAACAAGTTACAAAAACGATCATCATGTGATATGAGACAAAACTAAAATCAATACCATCTATAAAAAATGTTGCACTCAGGATCATGTTAGCATTTGCTTAGTAACCGCCTTTCAACTGTAGTGTAAACAGTGTCAAGAGTATCAAGTGGTTCCGATCGCATCACTGAAACTACATTTATATAGAAATAAACTATAACCAGCGCAAACGACTAACGTCAGTTCATTTAATCTAGGTCTAGTCCCTCACAAAGTTTTCATACTTCATTGAAACAATAGCACGAAATATTCTTATTTTGAAGATACATGCTCAGTGTTTTAGTAACCTTTAAAGATTGTTAGTAATTTTACTAACATCAGATTATCATTTCACCATAAGTGACTCAAATAATTTGGAGTAGTTGAAAGTTTTTAGATTCAGATCCTGCTGTCATTACCAGATATTACATTCCATGTTTAGAGATTGCGAAATGATCTGAAGGAAATGACGGATACTACTGTACTTCCTGTCCACTAGAATGAACTGATTATAAAGCGCTTGTAAATACTTAACGTTTATAAGCAGGATCCTGTATAGATACTTTAGGAAGAGCGGTAGTTACATGTACACTTATACCATCAGGAGCTGATTAGATTATAACTTCATTGGTTCAAGTATCAGATACAAAGAACGCAGGCTAGGTAGTATTTTGGTGATGAGTATGCTGGATATTCATAATACATAGTTTTGTACGTTTCATCTGATATTGTGAACATAAATTGATTATGTCAATAAGGTACAACTGCAATTGCTTTCAATTTATATACCATTCAATAATGCCACTTTCCCTCCATATTTAATCTTGACTTTAGTCGAATTAACTAGTCTAAGAGTGAAGAGATAAGTGTTAAAGGGGATTCAAACTAACTGATTTGAATTAGACTTCAAAAATAAGCATTTATGAAACTTTAACTTGTTACCAAGATTCCTAGTGATTAACCTGAAGAACACATTTTTTAACATTTCCATGATTCTTAAAGACCAGATAACAATCGAGATCAAAAGCTGAATTCAAAAGACAATGTAGTATGACACAAAGCGAAAATTGACATCCATTTCAGAAAAGTCTAGAGTAGTGGAGAACATTAATATGCTTTGATGATGATCTTAAGCTATTGTGTTCTCTAATCAATGTAGCAAAAAACTGGATTTTTTATCGTATTTATGGGTATCATCAGAACATACTTAAGAAAGATATGAGAAGTACACTAAATGGTCTAATTGAATAAAAGATAAGTTACGTAGGTACTTGAAATACAACAAGCACTATATCACATACACACACACACAAAATAAACTATTGAGGGATAACATAAACCAATACAACAGAAAAAAACCTTACACTTCATCATCGAGAACAGTTTTAATTCCCAAAGGAGAAGCTAGAATTATATCGGAATCACGGAATGCAGAATACAATTTTACGGACTTTTTAGAAAATGCCATACCAATACGAAAATTGTCACTTGAATTACCTAGCAAATTATTTTGAAAAAAAGGTGTAAAGTAATCAAAAGTTACATAATCTACAGTGAAAAATATTCACTTGCAAATTCACTTCTGCTTACATTATTTATATACATAATGACTTTTTACGATAGTAGTGTGATGAACGAAGTCCTGGATAGTAAATCAATTTACTGTATTATGCAAACTTATGCATTTTGTAAAATATGAAATCAATACATTAAATGCACTATTTCCCTGTTTTCCTTGAGTTGTACCTTCCATTCCTGTTGTTATTTGGATTGCTTTCTATTTCCCTTTCTCTTCTCCTTATTTTCCTCTTCTGTTTATAAGAATTATATTTTCAATTCCTTCTACATACTACTTATAACTGTCTGTACAAGTAGTACAAACCACGGTAGGATGATCCAATTGCGTAAAACATTACCCAATGTTATTGTAGAATATCTATGGTCAAACGTAATGCAATGTAGCATAGATGTTAATTTTACAAAATGTTTTGTACGATTCAGTAGAAAATATTAAAATCTCATACCCACACATAATATGAAATTCGGTTGATTTATAGCTGATGATGAAACAAAATATTCAGATGATAATATTTTACTTCAAAGACTTTTCAAACACTTAAGGCGATTACTCGCTTAGGAACATGTAACAAAGAGCGACTTTTTATGCAGAATTTAGTTAAAGGTACAATGACTTGTAATGCTACTCACTCCTTGTCTTAAGTAGTAATGCGAACAGGAAAAAATAGCTGAAAATTGTACTTAATATGATGAAAAGATATCACATGTATGATAATTTTAAAGAGTAGATTTACTTAAGGCTTTTACATGGCAAATTTTTTTTAAGATCTGACATGCAAAGGATATTCGTGAACTCAACACGTTTGTATAGCAGAATTGCCTGTATTCAATCTACATGAGATGGGAAATATTTACAATTTAGACTGTGGGTATGTCTGCACAATTATCTATATGTATTTAATTAACTTCAGGTCCTTAAAAGAAAATCAATACTCTATAAACCCAACCTTACATCACTGTTAATTCTGTCATTTACCTTACACCTAATGACACAGTCTAATAGGCAAAAACACCTAGTTATAGCATCCATAACATGTTAACATTAGTGAATCAGTCTTATTCGATATCTTCTCTCTATAAGAATTACGTTACCAGTAAATTTTCGAAACACTGGAACAATTTGCCGCAAAATGTTCATGAAACAAAATCACTCCCATTATTTTTTCATTGTATCGATGGTTACTTTTCTGGAATTGACTTAAGTAATTTTACACCTTGAAATATATCACATTCCACTAGTGAAATTATACGAACATTAAATGTTCAGTCATTATTATTACGAAGTCCATTCATTAAATTTCGATTCCTGTTCATATTTTACACTTCGTCCCTGGAAAACTTAACTAATTTAAATAGTATTTATCCCGAACAGTAGATCATAAAACAACTTGGCACATGTGTAACGGTAGAGCTACCATAGTAATTATTCCTGTTGTTGTCCTGTGCCTTCTGTTTCCATTTTATTTTCTCTAGTTGTAGATGATTACAATTACTTTGTAATGGTACTGGAAACGAACTTGGATACACTGTTTATGTAACAATGGGATGTCCTAGTCCCCTTACAAAGAATTAATGTGTTAGTAAGTCATAGATTGGAGTGATGCATGTTCCATGCAGGATGATGTTGGAGCACGCTAACTGACCCATTTTTAGGCAATCAGCGCTAGAAGATGCGTGAAGATTCTAGAATATTCCTATGTACAAATTATAGATCCGAAAACGGTTTTCGTGTTGTAACTACTACTCCCAATCAACTTTGTTTATTTGGAATGTAATTCCATTCCTGATCAACCGTGTTCGAATGTGTATACTAGTTGAGTGGTGTCCGAAAAATATCAAGTAATAAGAGTAGCTGGATCGGTTAATGAAGGAATTAACGTAATAATTCCCAAATAATGCCTCACATTGTTGTAATCCATGTTTTTTTTAATGTACTTCATGGACAATCTTTGAACTATAACACTTCAAACAACCTAAAATCATAAATCTGTGTTTTATATGAAGCATTACTACTTGGATCGACCTAACTACGCCTGTGGTTCGGTATGCATTCTGTAAACATTTTCAGAACAATATTATTGTTTCTTGAATGGTTATTTTATTCGTTTGATGCTCATAGGTGAAGTATAATTTTAAAATTTTTACCCAGTACTACAAAGTATCTGTAATGAAACAGACTTCTTTATTTGGATGTATTTTTCAAAGTGCCGTAAAGTCATAAGATAGGATCAAATTTCGGAAGAACTTAGAAGTGCGTTTATTTCAAATTTGGCCAACGATCAACACTGTCTAAAACATACTCAAAATATAACTGAGTCACAGGATAAATAGATCCTTAAATGATTAGTCTAAAGGTCAATCGTCATAATTTCCCAATTCCATTCAAATGCTGATAGCTTCGTATTTACGAAAATGAGAAGAAAATTATTTAACAGAAACTTGCCACTGAACCATTCTTCATAATCTTTAGGTTTTCTACCCTTTTTCTTCTCTTTGTCGGTATCTCCAGGTTGTGGACCAAAATCTCGTTCAAAACGTCGTCGGTGACTTACTGTGGAGCCTTTAGGCATTAAATGGAAAAATGTATGAACTATTCGCCTAGCCGCTTCTTTAGTTGGTGCTAAAATAAGAGTACGTGCCCGGTGAAATCCTTGATCTCGTAAAGAACTAGAAATAGATTTATTTTAAATAGAATAGAAAAAATTAAGAGGAATGATGAATAAAAACCACTGGATATTTAATATGCAACAAAGAATTGAGAATAAAGTAGTCTTAAATAGAGTAATTTACATTGATGGAGGTCATACTCTCCTGAGTTATTGTTCTGCGTTTTGATGGGCACGACAAATTATGATCTAGTTCGTTTACACTTACTTTGATTGTTTAGAACAATCATATTTGTAATGATTGTAATCGAGAAGTGTGAATTTCAAAAACATTTTAATTCGCATGGATTGATCAGATAAAAATAGAGCAGGTTCATTATATTTTCTCTCACAGTATTAATGATAAACATATTTTTAATCAGCCCTGAGACAGTTCAAAAGTAGGTAAGATTTTAGTACTTCAGAATCGACCATCAAATAGCATAATAAACAACTGGTTGAACATATACGAGTATTTGTAAAGGGATGAGTTATAATTTGGATTATTATTTATTTATTCATTTGAACACATAAATATTGGTACAAGAGGGCACCAAATATATATGCGCCACACAAAACAATGAAAATGGGGAGAGAAAAAAAGAAGGTAAGGAGAGTAAAAAAAGAACAAACACGACCAGATTAGTGTAAGGTAGTGTAATAATAATAATAATAATAATAATAATAATAATAATAATAATAATAATAATAATAATAACAATGATAATGGGGGAAACGGAATGGTGCAACCAGAAGAAATCTTTCAGTTAAGGAAGATACAAACACTTTTATGTAGAAAGTAAAAGAAGGTTACATCACGATCGCCACTGGCTTTTATTCTGAACTATATCTGATAACGTCTCTAGCCACTGTGTAGCACCATCTCTCGGACCCCAGCCAAGGAGTCGTGAAGGGCCAACACAAGACAGCCCTTTGGAGCTTTCTTTCATACCACGACACCATGTCATACTCTGACCACAACTCCACTTTTTCCAACCATTCGCAGCGTCGGCAAGTAATGCACGAAGTGGAATTCTTTGGGACGACATTCGTAGAACATATCTAAGCCACCGAAGTCGATGTTTCAAGATGTTGGCACCAATTGAATTATCGTCACTGAGCCCGAACACACTATGCCGAGCCTCTACATTACTAACATGGTGTTGCCACTGGATGTCAGCAATCCTTCGGAGACAACGATGATCGAACACAGAGAGTCGTCTAATGTCCTCAACTCGGAGAGGCCAGGTTTCACAAGCATAGAGCAGAAACTGCTCTCACCGACGCGTTGTAGATCCGACCTTTTACAGCCAGACTAACGTCACGAAGGCGCCAAAGATGACCCGGATTGGCATAAACCGCTCTAGTTTTCACTATACATGCATTGATCTCACCACTCCCGCCACCACCAGCACTTATGCAGCTACCCAGATACATGAACATCTCGACTACTTCTATCTGCTCACCATCCAGGGTGAGTACGGGATTGGAATCCTGCCAGTCCTGTAGAAGTACTTTGCACTTCGAAGGTGCAAAGCACATACCATACCTACGGACACTGATTGCCAACTGATTAAGTGTGGATTGCATGCCTTGGGCATTATCGCACTGTAAGACAATATCACCCGCATACTCAAGGTCGAGAAGTCTTTCTCCAGGCAACAGATCCACACCACCATTACTTACATTCATCAGAGCTGTTTCCAGAATGTCATCGATGGCAAAGTTGAAGAGGAATGGTGAGATTGGGCAACCCTGCCTAACCCACTGCTCGAATGGAACAATGGAGAAAGGTGGTTGTATGCCCTCATTCTGCCTGAGGATGTTAATAAACTTCTCAGACACACCCTTCTTCAATAGACAATCCCGGAGAACAGTCCTATCCAACGAATCGAAGGCAGTCCTGATGTCAAGAAACACCACGATCGTTGGCCTTTGAACAATAGAGAAAGGTGGTTGTTACAGAAACGACGTGAACCCTTTTTAAAGATAGGGACAACTATCGACTCATTCCATGACGTTGGTACACTCTCTAGTTCCCAAACCTTTGTAAACAACGTCGTCAATTCCTTAGTCAAAAAGTCACCACCATCTTTAAAAAGAGCCGGAGGTAAGTCATCTGGGCCAGGTGATTTGTAACGCTTCAAGAGTTGGAGTTCCTTGCGGACTTCCTCCTCATTTGGTGGATCAGTCGTCACCGGCCATGGAGGGCAGGACAGTCTGACCGATGTTGCCGGAGCAGCAGGCCAGTTGAACTGCCCTTCGAAAAATTCTGCCCATCGTCCAAGACGTCGATGGATGTTAGTGATTGGCATCCCATCATCCTCGCAGATTGTTTCACTCACACCAGACTTCTTGCTGCCAGTGGCTCGGATGAGTTGGAAGAGCTTCCGGTAGTTACCAGATGCAGCTGCTGCTTCCAGCTCATTAGCACGCATCGACCACCAGGCTTCTCGGTCCTTACGCAAGCTTTGCCCAATTTCCTTACGTAACATCCTTCGTTTATGGTCAAACTCACGGTCACCCGGAGTAGACCGACGGGCTTCAATGAGTTGTAAGGAACCAGAAGAAACCCAGTGCTTATAAGCGGGACGTTTCGCAAACCCACAACTGACTGTTCCCGCCATTTTCATGGCGTCATGCAATTGCAACCAATGCTCATCTATACTTTTCGGTGGAGTGGTAGCTAGCCTAGAGGCTAGCTCGGTTCGATACTTACTTGCAACAGAAGTTGCAACCAGCTTGCTAACATCAATCCGTTGATGGCGGTCACTTCGTTGTCCACTGAAAAGTAAGGCAAGATTGGCGCAGACCAAGGCATGGTCAGAGTCCAGATAGGTACTCCAAAAGGAGCGGCAGTCTTGTACACAACCACGCCAGCGGTAGCTGATCGCGATGTGATCAATCTGAGTCCAGGCTTGAGATGCAGAGGGAGGACGCCAGGTGGCACATCGGCGATGACTGTGCCGAAAGTTAGTGCTAGCCAGAAACAGGTTGTGGTCTGTGCAAAGTTGCAGTAGACGGTCCCCGTTATCTGACCTGCGACCAACGAGTCCCCATCGGCCACCTAAACGACTCTCTTCTGTGCCTAGACGCCCGACCTGAGCATTCAAGTCTCCGGCTAGTACTACAATATCTGTCGAACGCACTTTCTGGAGAAGAACAGATAACTGGTGGTAAAACTCATCCTTGATTGCATCCGGGCTGCAATCTGTCGGGGCATAGGCGGAGATGACGAAAAGACATCGTTTCTCACGCCGATTTCTTCTCACTTTGATGGAACTTTCTAATCTAACAGCACATAACCGACTGTTAATGGGGATCCAATCGACTAGTGCTGCCTCAGCTCTAGCGCTTAGTGCGACACCAACGCCAGCAAGACCAGACGAAGATGCCACAGGGTCCCCGGATAAGCGCACGTAAAACAAGCTTTTCGAAGCGACAGATGGAGATCGAATTTGTAGTACTTCACCAGAGTCTTGAATACGGGTCTCGGATAGACAACAAACGTCGATATTAAGACTTTCCAAAGACATAGCCAGCCCTATCTGTTGTCCGACCTGCATAAATGTGCGAACGTTGAAGGCAGCCAGTTTGAATGGTGCACGTGGTTTCAGAAAAAGTGCTTCAGTACTCGTATTCGGTGGTAGCATACAATTTTCAACCAGGCAGTGACTCGAGAACATTTAGATAGAGCTGAATTACTACCACAGGCGAGCTGCTGTATAAGTCGAAAAATAAGTATACACAGAGTGAGAATGAAAGAGGGTGAATAAATGACGTAGTAAATAATAATAATAATAATAATAATAATAATAATAATAATAATAATAATGTGAATTATTTGACTGTAAATCGAAGCGAGAATAGAATTTTATTCAATATCATCATTTTCATTTTATTTGTTTGTGGGCTGTGGTATTGCCCGGGTGCCCAGACCGAAGCAGGTGGTTTTCTTAGGGCACCACACCCCGGACCTTTGACCTAAAGGTCTGACCCACAAGGCAGTGGAGCATCGTGAGAAGATGCAGTCCCATGGTAGTCGGTGACCAACAATTGGTTTTTACTCCATTTATTCCGTCAGGATACTGTAGCCCATGTGCACCATTGGTTTGGAATCAGGGTTTTCCGACTCCCCTAGGTGAACTCTTCGTGTCTACCAACCTGGTTAAAGCGCCGGACATTCGCTTTTCGTCCTCTCATTTTCGTAGACAACACCGCCGCCACGAGAAAGCAGTGAGTAGGACTTCCCTGGTAGAGGCTGTATACGCGTGGCCGTGTGAGAGCATGTTGAGAGGGAGGGCGGATTACAAAAAAACAATATAGTGTAATTGGTCTTGACTGTCCATCATCACAAAATACTGACTACGCAATCATTTATTTCTAACTGTAACGTCCATAGAGCAAACATTCGATAGTAGCTGCTGCATTGACGTGGTGGTCAGGCTTACCTATCTTGATGATTCAACCGAGCTATATTGGCTGGAACACATATTCCATCAGGCCCTGTCATGCCATCCAGGTTGATTGGAGAACGGTAAGACTGAAAGCAGCAACTTAGGATCCCAGGGTTAAATCGTTCTGCCGATTGTAGAGAGGTGTGACAGCAATAAGGTGTTTCCCTCGGATAACCAGCATTTGCAGCGAAGATGCCTTCTCCCAACGGAGGGAAGGGGTTAGAAAAGGTCAATTCTAAATATGTCACACCTCACCTTACCCCCACGGATTTCCGTCTCCGAGAGTAAGGCTTTTTGAAGTGAAGAGCTAACACATCAAAAACCTCCCATAAAAAGGCTGTGCGCAACCGGCCTCAAGCAACTGTCCCTTGAACTCTATGATCACGCTCCCAAGTCACTAAGATCACCACTGATTCCGCTTCCGTCTCAGGTCCCTTAAGAAATATCCTCCCACAGTGGGGGCGACCAGGAAATGACAACTGCCCTCATACCTCTACCAGCAACCAAGATCAACCTGTTGACGATTAAATCACTCCCTCACCTCGGGTAGCTATGACTAGAGCTATCTGAGGGGTTACTATGTTGATAATCATTTGCTGCCTCCCAGGGATTGTGCCCAGTTTATGAACTAGCTCTGTAGGATTAAATAATAGCACGTTTGGTTATCATCTGTTTATGCACTAAGGCTTAATAAATGTGTTATGTCTTTATGGCCCGCTAGTTATTACGTGATTTATCCACCAATCGAAATACGACTGTACAATTTTCACACTGTGCTAAACCAACGACGTTTGACCGGTATGAGCAACCTAGCGTCCTTATTGGTCCTATGTCCGCCTAGCCCGTCTAGTTGATTCCAGAACACCAATACAGCTTCCACTATGCGAATCACTTATTTCAGACATACTGGGTTTATATATCAACCAAACAGACCACAACACACCATAAAACAGGAAATGACATTTGAACAAGATCAGGTCAAAAGTGGCTATGAACGTGGGAAACTGTAATCAATAAACTGAGTATAACTTAAGAACGGTAAACTGTACAATAATAATCTATTGTTCAAAACGAAGCTTATAATAAGATGAATATAAATATACACAATCTAATTACTGAATAGTTATACCATAAGAATATATAGATAATATTGGTCAATTAACATGTCTCAGAAGTTACTCGTGATTTAATCTTCGTTAGGATATAACAAAATGAGGTTCTAAATTCTCTGGAATTAAGTAACATGAGATGGTAAAATATTTGGCAAAACAGTTAGTGGGATATCAGTAGCTGTCATTCTCAACGGCTGTGACGAACAATCAGAGGTTTTCGATTCCTTCGTAAATGATTGTACTGATCATTCTCACTATTGTTACACTCTCCCGTTCTGTTTTCGTAATATTACACTTGTTTGTAGGATACATATATCCTGGCATATATGTTGTCCGAAGTGACAAGATGAACAGAATTAATTTACTCATCTCACATAATGCACAAAAATGTGTATACAAAGATTATATGAATACAAAGTAATTGAAGTTTAAATTGATATACAATGATAAATATTTTATGAAGTACAAGTAGACGCATAACTCACTCAGATGCACCAAATTGTTTTTCTTTTTCATTATTCTTCGATACAAGCGTCTGACACCTATATTAACGAATTTTTTCCATTTCTACCCAGAAGAATGACCTACCTAAGTGAATGATTTAAAGCATGAGAACAGTACAGCAGACGTATTGATTCGTTTTCAGGTGTACGACGGCAATAAAATACATCCTAGATTTATGAATAGAATACACTTCTTGTAGAAGAGATAACCACCTCATAATTTGTTACCATCTTGTATAAAATACAATCCTCTGCTTTGATATCTGGTTCGATTGGCTAAAATTAGTCAGTAACTGTTATACACATTGATAAGCTTACTAACATTCTTTGTACTGAGAAACGGAAACATTTTACGGTCAGCACTTGATTTATACCATCCTATATGCGGATTCTGAAAAACATACTGCTTTCATGTGATTATTTACTTACTACAGCAATAGTTACTTCCGGACATCGTTGATCTTTTACTTGTTCATAAGGTATAGAAAAATGACGCGAAAAGGAAGATGCTAGTTTATATGAAAAGTTAAAAAGCTTAATAACTAACCATTTATTGGAGTAACAACTGTTGCTTCCATATTATGTTAGAGATTATCACGGTCATAAAGATATCAAAGCCTTTAAATGAAAAGTATCAATAAAATAAATTATCCATCTAAGACGAAATTTTATGAAAATTAAATCAGTTATTTCATCCACAAATATAGAATATAAAGATAATCAGTGAAAGGTTTCAGTAAGACATTCGTTACAAGTGAAGTCATGTCCCGGCACTTTTAACGGTTGCCAATAAATAAAATCCATTTCAATGAACAGAACTACCCATATACAATACGAGCCTGTGATAGTTTTCATGCACCTCTAAATGCTCAACTTTGTACAATTACATTGTAAAACAAGTTACACATATACACGTAATCGGTGGCCAATCACTAGCTGTTTATCCCTCCAAAAAAGGTATATAAGATAGGCCAAGACACGCACCAAACAATGAAAGATAATTTTGTTATGAAGCAGGATAGGGGAAGGGCATTACAAAGACGTATAAGAACTAAGGGAAGATATATTTCAAACTCCAAAACAACAGAGACCGGTTTCGTTTCTTTTAAAGCAACATTCTGCTGTTCATAAAATACAAGACTATAGCAGAATGGTAACCATATCCTTTCTGACCCATACCTCATAAAGTTTTAAGTATCTCAAGTTACCACAACTGTTAACAGTAATCTGTCTTCTTGTTGAGCCCACCAATAAAAACATCTTAATGTACGGATACTCGAGAAGTGACCATCAATTACGCGCTTTCAACAGCTATCGATTCTACCACGGTAATTATTAGACCTTTTCATCATCTAAACTACTTTCATATTCCTTGTAGCAAACTTCTTTTAGCCCCAACACCCATACTTGAAATTAGTGCATGCGACTCGAGACTATAGTGTTGGAGTCAACTACGATCAAACATTATTATAAAGTCTTAATCCTGAGGTAGCTTCACATACATATTCGGCAGAACTCATACAGCTGCGACTAAATAGCATAAATCCCATAATTGGCTAAGAATAATCTCGAATTCTCACCTTAGAAAACGATTGGCAGTCCTAAAAAGGTGTGTTGGAATTTATGACTGAATACAAGCCTACAAAAGTATGCGGAGACTTTTTTCTACCAGAAACCGCCCAGGACACAGTTCGATATAGAATGATGGTGGGCGGCCTATGCTTCTCCACGAAGGGTAGCAGGCGTAAGTTTGTATCAGAAAGGTTGTTAACACTATGTTTTAGAAACGATCTATAAAACTAGCAAAGTGAGTGTTATGTCCAAAACTTCACATGTAGTCTGTGGATATAAACTCTTAAATTCCTGTGATAGCTCTCTGCTTATAATTAAGCACCAACCCAAGCATGGAAGACCACAGTGTCATGGCACGTTAAAATAATGGCAGTTGGAGTAAGTCAGGAATAAATAAACCTAAGACACCAACCACCTTAGCACCGACCAAGTCAACTAATAACCGTGTTATGCACTATACGAACACACAGATTTATTGAGATTAATACTAACCTTGGTTTTGAAAATACATGCAAGCTAGTTATTATAGATGGCGCATCTCCGTTATGAAGTTCCCTCCGTTTCAAAACTTAGGTAAACTAACCACCCCGTCTACAATCTGCAGAATTCTGAATTTTGAGTTAATAAACGGTGCTTTGTTTAGAAGCAAAAGTTAATTAATACTAGTTAACAGTAGGCTAGTATTTTTCATAATCTTGGTGCTTACAAAGTTGTACACCTCTGCTGAACAAATAATGCAGTGATACGCGAAATGCTGCAAATATGATAGCAGTTATTTTTAATTATATGGCAAACGTAATACTAACAACAAACCAATATTTCAGAACATCTAGTTCCCATATATACTAAACAATCTGAGATGTTCAACTTACATCTACCATATCAAATACAAATATAAATTGCAATTAGGCAAATCAATGTATATATAATATACAGCTGATGGAAACAAAAATGTAGTCAACAACTCATACTACACGAGGATTAGTAGCGCATACGTCTAATATTGCGCATCTTCGGGATTCGTAAAAACGAATTTCTTAGTGTTAACCCTTGAAACGATTGCTCTTTCCCACTAAAGGGGGTTTATTCAATTGTCCCACGAGAGCTTTTTACAGTCCAGCAACGGGATACAGTATCCTGTAAATCCGGTATTTTTATGGCAAACTAATACACACCAGCTAACTTCTGTGAGATCGCTACTTCGTGTTACTTAGGGATGTAACTAAGTGAATTCCCAAGATAAAAATCTTTGAAGGCCACTGATGATGAATTTGATAGCTTTACTGTTGTAGCATCAGCAACAGAGGCGTTATGGTAATCCCTGCTGCGCAACTTCTACGACACGTAATCAGCTTAGATCGCATATACCCTGATACATCGACCTTTGTTCAAACATATATCAACATCTTTTTATTGTGAACTTCTGCTCTCGTATTTCATCTATTAGAGCTGTCACACATAGCTGTTGTATATCTTGGATATTAGTGATTTATCAGGTTCGGAATTTTTCTGAAACCATCAAATACCACGTTTTCGGGGGGAAAGATTTGTTGGTTTCAATGTAAAAATTACTAAACCTGGGTGCAAAGGATCAGAGAGAAGACAGTTGTCAGAAGTAAACTAACAACATACATTAACAAACTATTGGAATATCAGTAAAACGGAGATGTCAAGGGTTGACTTGGGTACACGGGGATTAATGATAATGATCCTATTATTGGTGGTAATTCTAATCACCCATCAGGCGCAGTTACTACGACTGAATGGGCTGTAAGATATAGGGAATTACGTGGTTACCAGGCCTTCGTCAGGATCGGCCAAATAGCAGAGCTATTGTGGTTCGTGACACCTTTTGAGACAAAAAAAGTTGAGTAATTATGGATGGAAAAGATGAAACACAGACAAACACCATAATTACTTACTGACTGACGTTTTTTTACTCCCCCTAAGGGAGCATAAGCCTCTAACCGGTATTCTCCATCCAGCTCTGTCCTGGGCAATCCTTTTCATGTTTGCTACCGATTCCAGACGTGGTGTTATTTTCGGTCTTCCCCTTTTCCGTTTCCCTTCACGATTCCAAGTTTAAATTTGCTTCGTGATGCAGGTTCGTGATTTCCTCAGTGTATCTCCTGTCTACCTCCATTGTCTTTTCCTAATTTCCTCCTCAGCTTGAGCCTGATTTGTTCTCTCCCACAGTAGGTTGTTGCTGATGGTTTCCGGCCAACAGACATTTAGTATCTTGCACAGTCAACTGCTTATAGATATTTGTACCTTTTTGATGATGATTGCGACAGTTCTTCAAGTTTCGGCTCTGTACAGTAGGACTGTCTTAACGTTCATGTTGAAGATCCTGACTTTGATATTGGCTGATAGTTATTTTGAGTTCTATGTGTTCTTCAACTGTAGGAATGCTGTCCTTGCTTCGAGAACCCTTGCTTTTATGTCTGCGCCGAAGCCTCCTTGTTTTTAAATAATGCCGTGCAGGTATGTGAAAGATTTCATTCCTTCCAGAGTTTACCTATCATGTGTGATTGGTTTAGAAGTAAACCTCTAGTTTTCAATTAAAATTCTGAGTGATGACTCAAAACCTCGTTTCACGTTAAGTTTTGTACGAATTCGAAGTAATATAGCGAAATATTATTAATATAAGCAAACGTAGAGCATGATAAGACACAACCAAGTACTCAAATTCGAAGTACTCAGTGTGGAATTGTATCGTATCTTCTTGATAGGTTTGTAGTGACTCACATTTATCACGAGAACACGACTGGTTTAATAAAAACAATTATTATTATAACCAACTGTACCAGTGCTTGTTTTAATGTGCTTTTGTTTGACTGTGATAATGACAGCTATTTTGTGCTTCCATTCTTATTCTTACACTTTGATTGTGACCTCGCGCGAATTCGGTTACGTTCTGTAACCAAGGTTGTATCCTGGCACGATCTCGGTATCCTTTCGATACCACGAGATCGCCAGCGAATATGTCTCGATTTGGTCCATTAATTGCCTTCTGATATTTGGCTTCTCGGGGATTTTATGGATTTATTTGGTTACGTTCAACCTACGCCTTCTGATTTATATGGCACGTGTTTCTTGGTAGCGGTGTTCATAGTTAACCTCAACTCGACACCACGCTACAGGTTCAAAAACAACATCAAATATTGCACTGCACTGTAAATGTATTGATTATACACCATATCTGCCACACGTTGGTTGTTCGTTTGTTTCTGTAATATTATTTGGGTCTACTTCAATTCCACTAGCATTTCTTAGGTGTTTAGCATTCGGATTTTTTTCGTCAATCTGAAATTCAGGACTCTCTAGAGATTCATTGACAAGGGCATCTTTAGAATTCAACTGAAGATCTCGTGGAGCTGTAATTAAATGTTGGCATGCAATATCAGTAAGCTGGATGTCGAACTCTTTATGTTACGTGAGTTCCATTATGCGTTACTGATGCACTAGTTTTTCCTTCATGAATAAATACCTTCCTCATTGCTCTTTGAGTGAATTATCCGCTAGTATTGTTCGTGAGTACCACTTCTAGCCATTTAGAATATGAATCAGTAATAACTAAATTTTAATATGAGTTTAAACATTAGACAGTAATCCACGTGAATACGTTCCTATGATTCATAAGATGCAGGCCAAGGATTCCAAGTTAGTTTATTATACGATAGCTTATGCAAACAGTCAGAACAGTTTTTCAGTTTTCGACTTATATGAAGATCATTTAAAACTGCAGATATGAATGTAAGGCAAATGGTTATTCTACAATGGAAGCACAAAAAGCTTTCTCGATGTACCAATATGTTCTCCATGTTTCTGTAAAACTCAGGAAACCCACGCTTGCACTGAATATTTTAACCACATTTCACTGCACTTGTAACAGCCTCAAAATATTTACGAGTATCCTTCACAAGCTCTTTAACATCAACAGATAATGGTAAAAAACAACATACAATCACTTTCGTTAGATGACCTTAATGATGTCACAGGTATCCAGTGTTTGACAACGCTTCTACCAGTAACACCTAATATATTTCGTTCCCACCGAGAGAAATCAAAAGACAGAGTCGAGGAGATCGGAAGAGTGTATTTGGCGATGACCAATATATCGGAATTCTCTGATCTAATCTGGCTAGCGATTGCGGTTGATGTTGAGCACGGCGTTACCACACGTGATCTGGTGCGGATGCCTGACCGAGCGCCTTCAGCTAGATGAGTCCACTAAAACATATGGTCAGCATCCAATGTCGAAAACTTACAGAGCTATTTATTTTGGGGATTTATTTACCGCTACAGATCACTCCCCCCTAGTGGGGCAGTGACGACCCTAAGACGTGGCCAGCCAGAAGTTTAAACCCAACGAGTTTGTCGTTGGTAAACACTCTTCTGATAGCTTACTAAGTGTAGCAGCGTCTGGTCGTCTTTCCTTACTATATGGGACCGAGGTACAACATAGTAAAAAAAGAAAAAGTTACAATGAAAATTTCGGCTCCTCGTAAACTGCATCGTTCTTTTCCAGCCGTCCTGGAAAAGAAAAAAGAAAATGTAAGTGCATGTCGAAATACACTCGTATGTGCGTAAAAACACAATGTCGGCGAAAAAATGGAAAATAAACTCAAGCACACGTAATAGCGTTAAAAAAAATTTTTTTTTTTTTGTTTTTTTTTAATAAAAATATAAATATATAGGCATATTAAAATTGTTTTTTTTTTAAATATTATATATCGTAAAAAGAAAAATCGAGATAATATAAAATGTCGAGTAGTGCCTTACGTGCAGTAGTCGTTTAAATGTTCTGGAAATCTTACTCTTCTTCCAGAACGCGTCGTTTTAGGTTTATTTTCAGATACATTCGGAGTATCACCACTAGTGTTGGTTGTCGGTTGAGGAATTATGAGTGTAGGAGTCGTGTTGTGCGATTGTACCGAAGGAAAATCGACGTGAATAGGATTTCCTTCTAAATACGCTGCTTTTAAGCGATCGATGCTGATGCTATCGTTTGTTCCGTTCTTATCGACTATATAGTACTTAGATTCACGTTGAAGAACTTTGAAGGGTCCTTCGTATGCTGATTCGAATGGTCGTCGATGCGAGTCTCGACGAACGAAAACGTGTGTACTATATCGTAAGTCAGGTTGAACGAAAACATCAGTTGATTGAGGTCGAGTGGAAGCAGGTTTAACTGAACGCATTGCGTTTGTAAGCCTGTTCGTGTAGGAGGTTAGATCCATGTTCATTGAAGAGGACGAAGGATCCACGAATTCTCCTGGAAGTCGAAGTGTCGTTCCATAAACGAGTTGAGCCGCAGTGTATCCAATGTCAGCTTTCACTGCATTGCGGATACCTAGTAAGACGAGTGGAAGAGCGTCGGTCCACTGTGAAACGTTTGCAGCTGATAGTGAAGCTTTTAGTTGTCGGTGAAAACGTTCTACCAACCCGTTTGCTTGTGGGTGGTAGGCGGTCGTTCGGAAGCGAGTGATTCCTAAAAGTGTGGTCAGACGACGGAAAAGTTCAGATTCAAACTGACGTCCGCGGTCTGTAGTGATGGTTGAAGGGCAACCGAAGTTTGCTACCCATCGTTCGACGAAGGCGCGGGCCACTGTTTCAGCAGTGATGTCCTTGATAGGTACTGCTTCTGGCCATCGAGTGAAACGGTCTACGCAGGTTAAGAGGTAAGAGTATCCATTTGAATCTGGTAAAGGTCCTACCAAATCCAGATGAACATGGTCGAAACGAGCATCGGGAGTTTTAAACGAGCCTAAGGGACATTTATTGTGTCTGATAACCTTAGATTTTTGGCAGCTTACACAGGAGCGTGCCCACTCCCTCACGTCTTTATTCATGCCAGGCCAGCAAAATCGTTCTGCTATAAGCTTGATGGTTGCACGAACACCTGGATGAGAAAGTTTGTGCAATGTATTGAAGACATTGCGTCGATAATGTTTCGGCACGATTGGGCGATCCCTACCTGTAGATGTGTCACAAAGTAAGGTTTCCTTACCTGTTCCCATCTGTTTGATGCGTAGTTTAAGTGTTGTGGACGATAACTCGTGCTGAAGATCAGTGTCTTCTTTTTGAAGCTCGGCGAGTTTAAGAAGGTCGATTCCTTGGAAACTGTTCAAGGAAGTTATGCGAGATAAAGCGTCTGCAACTACATTGTTTGCTCCAGAGATGTGTTGAATATCTGAAGTAAACTGCGAAATGTAGTCCAGTTGTCGAGACTCACGGGGAGAGTACTTGTCAGAAGGAGAGCTTAACGAGAAAGTGAGCGGTTTATGGTCCGTGAAAAGAGTGAATTCACGGCCTTCGATATAGTGTTGGAAATGCCGTACAGCACAATACATAGCTAGGAGTTCCCTACCGAATGTGCTGTACCTCGATTCGGTGTCTAGCAACCTTCTAGAGAAAAATGCCAAGGGTTGCCAGGAGTTGTTAACCCATTGTTGTAAGACTCCTCCGATTGCTGAGTCGGATGCGTCTACTGCGATGCTAATGGGTGCTCGGGTGTCCTGATGTGCGAGCATTGTTGCTTTAGCGATCAGTTCCTTAACTGTGGAGAATGCTTTTCGTGCGGTGTCGTCCAAATTAATGGATTTCGCATTTCCACGAAGTTGGTCGGTCAGAGGTTTCATAAGTAATGCGCATTTGGGTATGAAACGTCTATAGAAACTTACCAGGCCGTTGAACGTGCGTAATTGCTTGACGGTGGTCGGTTCTGGGTAATCCAGAATGGCCGCCACTTTGGTTCTAAGGGGTCGGATACCTTGAGCATCGATAGTGTGTCCCAGAAAGTCTAACGAGTCGGTTCCAATTTGGCATTTCTGAACGTTTACAGTTATGCCATGTTTTTGTAATCGTTCGAAAACAAGATCCAGATGCTTGAGATGTGTTTCTCTGTCCGGACTTGCGATTAGACAGTCGTCAACATACGCGTGTACGAAGTTGAGACCTCGAAAAACGTCGTCTATGAATCTTTGGAATGTTTGAGCAGCATTCCTTAGACCGAAAGGCATTCGCAAAAATTCATAGAGTCCGAAGGGAGTTATGATAGCTGTTTTCGGTATGTCGTCAGTAGCCATAGGGATTTGGTTATACGCTTTAACCAAGTCGATTTTCGAAAAGACAGTTGTACCTTTCAAGGTAGCTGTCAAATCGTGAATGTGAGGCAACGGGTAACGATCGGGAATGGTTTTCGCGTTCAATCGCCGATAGTCACCAGTTGGACGCCAATCGTTGCTGTCCTTTTTAGGGACCATGTGCAACGGAGATGCATATGGGCTACTTGACGGTCGTATGATTCCTAAGTCCATCATGTGATCGAATTCGTTTTTCGCTAACCTTAGCTTTTCAGGAGCTAGTCGTCGTGCTTTAGAAAATACAGGTGGTCCTGTAGTCGTGATGTGATGTGTAACATTGCTGGTTACACACGGTAGTTTCGGTTGCGTTTGTTGTATCCCAGGGTACTTATCGAGTAGTGGTTGATAGAGTGGGTCTATCATATGTTTAACTGTGACTGGGGATACTCTACAACCAGTAAAAGAAGTTACGCAAACGGACAAATTAGTGTTTCCGTCTACTAGCCTCCGTTTGCGAGTGTCGATGATCAGATTGTGGTGTTGTAGAAGGTCCATACCAATGATTGGCATAGAAACATCTGCAACGACGAAAATCCAGTGAATGGGTTTGCGTAAACCCACGTTAAGGTAAACGTACCTTTTGCCATACGTAGCGATCGGTTTTCCGTTTGCCGCCTGTAAGTTTAGGGTCGATTCGTGAAGTCGGTCGTTAGGATTTGCTGGGAGAACGCTAACTTCTGCGCCAGTGTCGACGAGGTAGCGAACTCTCGTTGTCACATCTGTGACGAATAACAGACGGCTTTGTTCGCCGGCTACGGTTGCCGTCGGGGTTACCTGTCTCTCGTGGTCTAGAGACAGATCGCTTACATGAAATGCTTCTACGTGGAGTGCGCGATCTCTTACGGTCGGTACGAAGATTAAGACAACGCGTGAGTGTATGACGTAACTCGGTTATGTCATTCTGAGTCGTTTGAGGTTTTTCTTTGACTGAAAATACCTCGGTAGTAGAAGGTTTTGTAATTTCTAGAATGCGGTCGGCAGATGCAGCTAGCTCGTCTAAGGCGTTGTTCTGAAACGAGACCAGAACTGTTTGCACCTGTTGGGGAAGTTTCGACAAGAAGAGTTGTTTGAATAGACCTTCGTCGAAAGTTCTTGGGCCTATTACGTCTCTCATCCGTAGCAACATGTCCGTCGCAGAACCGTGTTGCAGGTCGATGTTATTGAAGAGTTGATCTAACCTTTGTCGATCGGTTATGTCTCCTCGTTTAAGAATCGAGCGTTTTAAGATTTCGTAAGGATCGGAAACATCACTAGTAAACATACTAGGTGTTACGTACCTGTTGAATTCGCGCGGTAGTGCCTTGACTACTGCGAGGAATTGTGCACGTGTGTCGATCATGCCGTGCTCGTGGAAGTCGGCTTCTGCGTAGCAGAACCAGGCTTCGATATTGTATGGCCAGAAAGGCATCAGTTGAAACGAAGGTGGGGACAAAGCCTTAAGCTTGAGTACTTTGGGTGTCTGTTCAGTCATAATAAAGTATGAAGTACGATAATGAACGAGGGGAAAAATATATATATATCCAAGCAAAAAATACGAAAAAAATCACAATGTTTAAAAAATAAGGCGATGATATATAAAAATCCCAAAAAGGAACAGACTCACAATTACAATTAGGTGTACCAGATCACGTCGGTCTCACCAATGATGATGTCACAGGTATTCAGTGTTTGACAACGCTTCTACCAGTAACACCTAATATATTTCGTTCCCACCCAGAGAAATCAAAAGACAGAGTCGAGGAGATCGGAAGAGTGTATTTGGCGATAACCAATATATCGGAATTCTCTGATCTAATCTGGCTAGCGATTGCGGTTGATGTTGAGCACGGCGTTACCACACGTGATCTGGTGCGGATGCCTGACCGAGCGCCTTCAGCTAGATGAGTCCACTAAAACATATGGTCAGCATCCAATGTCGAAAACTTACAGAGCTATTTATTTTGGGGATTTATTTACCGCTACAACCTTATAAAATGTGGTTAGCGTGATATAGAATATGCATGCGACATGCATTTGGCTCCCCGGTGCCCGATGATAAATTCATGGGCAGTTAAATTTTAATTCTATCTCTGGACCAAGACAGTAGTTGACTGATGCAGTGACTTGGTTAGATGGTAAATAAACGTCTGGTGATCAGTTATAATAAAGAATTTTACACCAAACAAATATTTGTGCAGTCGTTTTGGTATAAAGACATACTGTTTTTCTTTTTATCTAAATGTCTCGAAATAAAAACAACAGGTTTGCCATTCTGTTCCGGAACACCACCTGACACCAGTGAAGGTTTATCACCAGTGAAGATAAATTTTTCAGCTGTCGTCTAAGGACTGAAAAAGCAACGATATTCAAAAACTATTTCTTGTCGTATCCTCATCGAAACTGTTTACTTGGAAATCAAGTCAAAACACGACGATAACAATTGTATAAATTTAGGGGTAAACGTGGAATAAAATTGAAAAGCAACAATTCATAACCTGAGTGCAGAGATATTCGTAGGTGGCGTTGCTTGAATCTGTAGAGCTAGACGACTCATATGATGTTTACAACCCTTAGTATCTACGGCATAGTCAAGACAATTGATGGAACTGGGTTGAAACTGACACATTTACGGCCATATTTGTGTCACAAAGCGTCTGATTAACTTTAAAAAACGTTCATTATGGAGCCCCATATTATTAGCATGAACTGCGATATCAAGCTGATACGATTCACACCATCAAGGATGGTGATAATCTGATTTGCAAGCTTCTGAAATATCACAGACGAACGTTTGATGCGAACATTAAGAATTTTTTTCTGAACACTCCGAATGATGTTTTAATAGTAGTTAGTTCACTAAATATTCTTTCTAGTTTAATTCGGAAGTACTCATGTTCCAGGTCTATTTTAGAGAGATACCTTAACCCTCATAATTTATTTGTGGCATCTCTAGTTTCTTTAGTGGCGCAGCTCCGTTGCAATAGCGGAAGAGTTTGTGTCGGGCGGTAGTCATCACAAATTCCAGATGTCTTCTCCATCCGCCTTTAATTGAGTCATAATGACGGTAGCCCGGTCCACCCCAGTTGGCCAACCAGACTGCTCAAATAGATTTTTTTTATCCTTTTTCGACTCATTCCACTTAACTTGATCTTCAAACGCCCCTAAACGGTGGCGAAATTAGTCAATGCTTCAAGAAGACAGGTTCCCTCTTTACTTCTGAGTGTGTTAGTTGAATTTTGAAACCTCCAACGGATTTTCGAAATAGGAGTGATTACCCAGCGCCCTATCTCAGTCTTCCAGAATGAAAACGTTTATTGCTACACTAAAATCCAAGACTTATCAGACATTTCACACGAGTTATAGATTTTATAATGTGCAACTCTCTCAGATATCTGGAATTATCATTGGAGTAAATCCCCCGATCAGATGAGTGTAAACATTTTGCTTATTAAGTGTCTGTTTGACGAAAACTGCTTTATCAACAGCATCGGCTCAATTGATTGATAAATCAGGAATTTTTGATTACCAATCTCATCGATAATCTTTCCTATGTTGTACATTGCTCAATCTCAGTAATTGTGCGCCGTTTCGACGTTTGAACCCCCACTGCTTTTGGATACTCAGTAACAAGTGACTTGTCGTTTAAAAGATGAATGGTTATACTTGAGACTAAACTGAACAAAATTTCGGTGAGAGGATTAGTTAGTACTAGCAATATGTGGGTAAGATAACTTGGTTGCGTGTTAGTACATCAAAAACGAGTTGTATTGTCTCTGAAATTTCTCATTTGAATTAGCCTTAACAATGTCTTTTTGTGCACAACCACGGCCATCACATCTTGACTCACTGAGTCATAAAATTTCAGAAAATCTTGAAAAATTAACATTCCATTGAGACGTTAGAAGTGCATTATTTTTAATAACAAGAATAGCATTTGTTGGTACAACACTTCGTCTTTCAAACAGTTTAATTTTTATGTTAACTACGGTAAGTTTGTATACAAAGTACAAATTCGAACCATCATATATCTGATATGTATTTGTATAGTCTGTAGTGATGTAACGTTGCATTAAAAACAACTAACTCAATAAATTCTCTGTGGTAACATTTTTAATTGTGCAACCATTCTCTATCTACCTTTACGCATGTCATTATAAAGTGTATATACCCCAAATGTAAATTTGTATGTCCTACTAGTTTAGTCAAGAAGCCTACTATTAAGGACAAGTCACACGCAAACGTTCAGAGGAAAAAGAAGATATGAAATGTGGAGAGGTCGAAATAAAAGCATCATTAGTAGTGTGAACGAGACAGAATATAGCTAGAACTAAAATAATTACATCAAGAGGAAATTATGAGTAAGCATTGGAACTCGTTACTTAGTGGAGTTTAAAGAACGAATGTACATTCTTTACTTCGACCGAAATACAGCTTAGTACCAAAATGTAGGCTAACGGATAGTTACTGTGTTGGGATAAAAAAAACTGGATTAGTATTAATTATAGATCTGGGAGCCTAATAGACAATTATTTGAATCCCATTACGAGAAATCTTTAGGACAAGTTTCTGTGGTCAATGTGTATTTTTAATCTGGACACAAAACCTCGTTTGGGAGGAGCTGTGATTTGTTTAGTTACGACTTTTTCTAGCCCCGCTTCACATACGAGTAGGCGGCATAGCTCGTAGTGTTGGCTCAGTGAGAATCATTTAATTATCGTCTAACCATGGTAGTCAGCAATACGTTTATCCTCATACATGAGTTATTTTATCTCCAACCCTACCGTTTTTCGTTTTACCCGTCAGGCATAGTAAAATATCAAGTTATTTGTTAAGGTATGATTATGATAGGCTGTCATGGTGACTGCACCAAGAAGGCAGCTCCGGTTGGTACGATGTTTAAAGCTACTGGTGATAGTCAGTTTCTAATTCAGGAAGCTTGCTATGCAACACAGGTTTCGGTATTGTGTATTCAGTCCCTGTAGTATTCATATCAGTCATCTCTATGAACAATAGAAAATTGGTCCGTTTTTTGACCTTGTGATCCTAATTGACTTCTAAATACTGAATAGATGTGGGATGCAAAGTGAAGGGCACTAGTAGCTGAATAAATTCACAAAAAGCTAGGTACTTTTTAGTTTTTCAACGTTAAACGTCTTATGGTTTGTTATCAACTGATATTTATCAAATGTACTCTATTCTATGCACGTTTTATTTTGATTTTCAGACCGCTCAAAACCCATAAAATGATCCGTTCTGACTGTCATCAATGCCAACAATTTATTTTATTTCGTATCTCGTAGTTCTAAATTCATGAAATTCGAGAACCAGACCAAACGTTTCTCTCATCACGTCAAAGTGGGTCCATGTTTCACTCGCCCTGCTTATCGAGACGGTAGGCGTAAAAACAGCCGTAAAGGTAACTCGTAGCTTTTTTATTTCCCAGGTCTTCACCGTAGCTGATGAGTCATGTTATCTCCTGATATTTGGAGTCCCATCTCTGGACCTGGAGCACCCTTTAAAGGAGAAGTGTAAACAGTATGGGAATGTCCAAAGTGTGGTGAAAATTATTGATTATCCAGATAAAGAGACATTTACTGATGTTTTTGTCGTAAAATATGATAATCTCAAAGCCGCAAGGTGTGAACGTATTCCTTTTACATATTTGTGAGAATTAAACTTGATAACTCACTTCTTTTTCGTAGAGAAAATTTATGAGATTTTTCCTTAAATGTTATCTAGATATGCCAAGCGTCTATTAGATGATTCTTCTTTCTACGGAGGTTCTTTACACGTCTGTTATGCACCTGAATATGAAACTGTGGCTGAATGTCGTTTGAAGCTGTACGAATGCAGGCATTTAAATGCAAGAATTTCCAGGAAAGTGGGTAAGACTATCGGATGAACTCGAACTCCACACTGGTTATTATTTTAAACCGCTGGACGTTTATCACTTGTCTGTCGTGGTTGGTATAATAAGTTTTAATAAGATATTTTTCTGGGCTTCTTGATTGTTAACGAGTGGTTGGTGTGAAGAGGCAAATAGAAATAATCCATTGGACTTTATCAAATAAAGTGTATATATCTTAAATCTTTAGTCAGGGTTAACAATAATATTTGATTTTCATTACTAAAAAAATCCGTAACATTTGAACATATGATTCTGTGGATTAACTTGGTGTGCTATTAAAATCTATTTCAATGCCTGGATTTTCCGTCTGTTTATTTTAAATAAGGTCAAGAGAAGTCGTTTAAAAATCCATTAAACGTCAGGATTATCAAGAGGTAAAGTTTGAATTTAAACAATCGGTTGGCTAGAAATTATAAAATAATATATGGTAATGTAACGAAGAACAACTAGTGCTACTAAGTAAAATCCCGAGTAATGTAAAGCAGTGCACCTATTTCGAGTCTCTTTATTGCCAATGTCTTGTAATTGCATACGCTTTTACATGTCGTTCGGTTCAATGGTTATATGGGTTATGTTCTGTTACTACAGGTTTAGGTCAACTTAATTATTAAACAGCTGTATTGTGTAACATATTTAGTCCTTAAATTATAATTATGCTTACAGTCACTTTCGCAACAGAAAAACCGTATGGTTAAAATATATACTTGCAATTTTTTGTTGCAATATATATAGATGGTGATTTTTGAAGTCACGTTTTTTCTCATAAATTTTAGTCAATCCTCATTGTTTTATAATATGGTCCGTCTGCTAAGAATAGCTAACTGTTAGATAAAACTATTTTGGCATATTCTTTTCTCACTAAATCATCAATTTAGATTCACAGAGAAAATTCATCTAACTGTTCGCCGTCTAATTTATGGTTCATCCGTGACTATAAACTGTCGGTTAGCTAGTGCTTATTGTATAGTAGGCACTATTCAAATTGTTCAGTCTTCTATACGAGGTTATTTAACGATTTTGCGTATTTCTGCTTGTTCATATAGGATTATCAAGCAACTAAGTTGTACATTTTTCAGTATTTTTCATTTCAATGAATTATTTTTACTACGACTTACTTTTGTTTGATATTACCTTTAAGTTAAATATATTATTTATGGTCACATTTTGTTGATATTGGGCTGTTTATTTACATTTGACCGATAATTATTATATGATGCGAAAAGCTTCTTGTTAAGTTGTCTAATACTAGTAATCTCTTGGGGTGTGTTTAAAATAAACTGCGTGTTACTTAATGTCTTTCTGCACATTATTTTTATGCAGAACATGATTATCTTCAGAAATTCTCTACTAAATGTCAAACATCAGATCCGGATTCTTCAGTTCTTCCATCACCATCTGTATCATCATCAGTAAAATCTGATTTGTCAGAATCTATAAAATTAGAAATACCAACTAATCGGGATATAACTGTTTTACCGGTTTTACAAGAAAACACAGTGCATTCCAATGAGTCCGCCACCTACCAATCATATGACGCTTTAGATGACTCTCGGCTTTATTGGAGGAAACTTGGAATTACATTATTTGACAAATATCAAACAGCCTGTAATCTCGGTGCTTCTTGTCCTACTACTGCTGCTACTACTACTACTACTACCAATTATCCATCTATTTCTACACCTTGTGATTTGTCAGTTGCCCCAAAGTGAGTGGATTGCACACTATAGGTTTTACTGTGTTTTTACTACATTTTTCTTTATCGTCTTAGCAGCAGTAACTTTTGATTCTTTTAATGGGAATACTCATTTTCTTTCTAGTTTCACGACAAGAGTAAAGTGATCGTACTTTTTTGTGATGGTCGGATTTTCCCTCCTTGGTTTCATTATATAATCGTCAGTAACCATTCAATATAACTACCCCATTTTAAATCTAATAAACTTAGCACTGCTGATAAAAATATTACGTTAACACAGATATGGATCAGGTTTTTATTAGGTGAGATATTATATCCTGATTCTAATTTGTGTTTGCTAAAAATAAACGATTGTCTGAGTATAATTGCAGCAAACGATCACCATTATCTGTTCGCTGTGTCGGAATACTAAAATATCCACCTAAATGCCTTTCTGTTTGGTTTAAACTACCTGTCTGAGCATTAAAGTCGCCCCCTACGAGTACTATGTCTGAGCGTTTAGCTTTCTGTAGAAGTTCGGACAGCTTTCTGTAAAATTCATCTTTCACTTCATCTGAGCTGTAGTCAGTGGGAGCGTAGGCGGAAACGACAAAAAGGCAACGACGTGTGTCCCTATCCTTCCGAGTTCTTACGTAGCCGTTTAGCCGAACAGCACATAGACGACTGTTGACGGGGATCCACTCTAGCAGTGCTTGTTCCGCCCTCATCCTTAGTGCTATGCCTACACCTGCCAGTCCACGAGAACTGGCCATCGGGTCACCAGATACACGGAGGGTGTATCTCGTTGGCTCTCCGTTTTGACGAGGTGAGGTTAAGTGAATGACCACACTGGAATCCTGTATGCGTGTTTCGGAGACACAGCATAAATCAATAGTAAGAGACTCTAGGGTTTTAGCCAAGGAAGCCTGCTGACCGATTTGACATAGGGTTCGTACGTTGAAGGCTCCAATGTGTAGTGTGGAGCGAGGTTTCAGTAGACCTGGGACAGTGTTTTGAGCACTAGAATCGTTGGCTATAGTGACACTTGAGGAGGAAGCCGAAAGAGGAAATTTAGAGTTGAAAGTCGATGTAGGAGGAATAATAGGAATTGAAGATGGAGGTTGATTATGAATACAGTGGTCTTGAGTGCTGTTAGAGGTATGAGGGCGGTTATCACTTCCCGGTTGCTCACACCATGGAAGGGTTGTTCTGGAGGTAGCTGAAAACGGAATTGGATTAGAGGCGGTCTTAGTGACCTGAGAGCGTGACCGCAGTGCCCAAGGGACAACTGTTTGAGGTCGATCACACACGACCTTTTTATGGGTAATTTTTGTGTTAGCTCCGTACTTGTTGAGACCTTACCGCCGAAGACGGATATCCGTGGGATAAGGCGAGGTGTGCATTTTCAGGGTCGACCTTTTCTAACCCCACCCCTCCTTGTGGGATGGTAGCATCGCTGTCATGCTGGTTGTCTGAAGGAAACACCTTACTGCTGTCACACTTTTGTACAGTCAGCAGTACGACTTCGCCTTCGGACCTTGGGTTTGTTGCTTTTAGTCTTACCGCTCTTCAACCGACCTGTCTGACATGGTAGGACCTTGAGGAACGGTTGTTCCAGCCAGTATAGCTCGGTTGCTTCATCACGATAAGTGTCTAGACTTCACAGAGTTGTTACTTACCTGAGGTTTTACAACCAAATAAACGTCTTATCGATCCTAACGTTCCTGTTGCTTGCTTATCTTGCTGTAAATTCCATTGTGCAAAAATATCTCTCCTGCTATTTTTTAAAGGGTCTCTACCAAAGATATGTGCAATTAAAAAATTATTTTCAGTTTAAAACTTTAAATGCTTGATATTCATATTGTTGTGACATGCGGAGTGCGATTTGATACTGGCACACAATCTTCCTTTACACGAGCCCAATCGGCTACTCAAGTAAAAGGACTGAGAACGGAGAAGTTTATTGAGGAAACCGAATTGGGAATGTGTGTATACTTTATATATATATATATATATATATATATATATATATATATATCTTAAGATCGTAAAAATAGTCATATGATCTAATACATAAGTATCAATCAAAGGATCTAATGCTGTCTTGCAAATTAGGTAAATGTAAACTAGTTTCTGAAAATACGTTATGATAAGAACCGATTTAGAGTGGGATCAAAGATTAATCCTATGTGATAATCGCTCAGTTTAACATTCGACTGTATTTCGACAAGTACAAATCATTAATTTTCTCAGTGTGTTATACTCCACTGTATTCTAGTAATTATTTCACGCTGTTTTAACACTTATTCAGCGTAAAATCCGTTTTGAGTAAGCTATGATTATTCAAATTTAATTATTGATCACTGGGAAAGAAATCTGTATGTAATGAATGTTGTTTTCCCATAAGATGTCTTTTCATTATCTGGGGTCTGGGTTGAAAGTATTGCGGGTGCTAAGTAACCGCATTTACTGCTGCGGCAATATCATCAAATAATTTAACTAAGTGCAGATTACAGTAGCAATAAATCCTCTTCCCACCCGAGATACCACGTACTTTGATGCAGATTACAAATAAGCATGAAAGCTTCACTCATGACCTTCAACTGAATAAATGTAGCATTTCATATTTTACCTTGTATGGAATAGTTAGAGTATTTGTAATTTATTTGTTAACTTGTTTCTTTTCCTATTTTTGTTTTTGTTTAGACGTTCAATACCCCTTTCTGTCCAACAGGCTTTAAGTTGTCGACCATACTTGGAGAATATTTCGAAACCTAATACATCGTTGTCAGTCAGCAAGGTATCCTCTGACACTAACAAAACAGTGAAGCACTACCCATCTAACTCCTTAATCCCACGCGTTATAATTAGTAAAGAATATAGAAGAAAACACTCAACAAACTCAGAAGCTCTTTCACAAGTATCAAAGTCAACAGCCTCTATTTCTGTAGGTGAATTAAAACGATTAGCCTATTCATTAGGTCCCAAACAAGGACCAAGTTTACCGCCAACACAAGATCAAAGGGAAAATAATATTGATCAAACAAGGTTAGTCAACGATTTTTACTACGACTGTAAGCTTCAAAAAGTGACGTTAAGAAAGGAGATTAAGAAACTTTGCTACTGCTGTTTTCGGGTTACTTCTTGTACTTTCACTAAAAGAAATCAATTCTACCTATTTTTGCTGATTTCTTCAGTTAATATTACCATCCATAATACAAGTTGGTCTCATATAAAGTGCTTAGATGATAGGCACGTTTTCTTGTACATTGATCGAAATGCCCTTCACATTTAATCACTAGAAGTTTGGTTTAAAATGCCATATTTGTAGGTGAATCATGCACATTCGAACGATTTTGTTCATATTCCGGTCTGATTATATTTTTGTTCACTTGTATACTATAGCTAATTTGTTGGATATCGATATTTTCAACGGTGTAAATATATATTCATTTTGCTGTGAAACGTTTTTCATGATTTTATGAGCGAAATAAAAGGAACGAATGCTGATTAATGGGCAATATCCAATAATGCAAAGTGACAGAGTGCTGACTACTAACGGGAAGGAATTGGCGTAATCCCTCGACTACTATCTAGAAATAAAAACTTCTTATGTCATAAAATGAAATGCTTATACACAAAATATTCACGTAAAATAAACATGATAAATTGGAAGAAATCAGTTTGCAGGTCACTCACTCCCTAATCACTTAAGATCTGATTGTTAGAACTAACTTTTGGGCATCATATCTCATTTTTAGAGACCGTGTCATATGTCATATTTATTTATTTACTTATAAGTGTATTTGAATTGATCAACTGAATTTATCTAGTTATTCAAGAGATATATATGCCCCTCATTCTATATCTAACAACCAACAGCGTTTTCACTATTAATGGTTTTGGGGTTCTATTAGAACGAGAGCCTAGTTAGGAATCCTTGAGTTCTCAACATCGATCTTATAGTCAGTAAGCTAGTCTTATGCACAGAGATAAACTTTATTATGCTTATTAGACTAAGCTTTCTAAAATTTATCTACACTTTAAACAAAATTGTACCTTATATGTTAGGCAGCGATTATGTGTGCGCAGCATTGGTATAAACTCAGAAGACGGGCTTCGAAGGTTGAAATTTATCAATTAAAGAATATACTGAATTTTATTCTAAATTATACATTACATTGATAAAAAGATTTATCATCTTGATAAATATATAGTCAAATATTAATCTTGAAGACTCAAAATTCCTCAGTTTGACTATAGTGTAAATGTATTCTGGTTTATTTAAACTGTACTAAGTATTACCAGTAGAAATAGTGTTAAAGGATTTCGTATTTCAAACATTTTTCTAATTTTTTTTACTTCACTTCATTGATCACCCATGCATGTGAGTAAAATCTTCACTTGTTATTACATTGCCTTTTATAATTAGGATTGTATTTCATCGTTCAAATTCCAAACGACATTGTACACATCCTTCAGAATCTACAGACAATTGAATATGTGATACTCATTTTGTCGTTCATGATCTTCAGGTAAGTTCTGGTATAATTTGTGCTGAAAGTAGTCGATAATCGGATTCCCCAGATATTTTATTAACTGAATCATCATTTATGCGTATGATTGTTATAACTTGAGCTGAGACTTGAGGGACAGAACACAATAATATAACTCGAAATGAAATTTCTTATGGCTGGACCCGAAATACAGAACAAGTACTGTTGCATACGAACATTGATTTGTTCATCCTAAATCAAAACATCGTTTAACAAAACACAACTTAAAACGAGTGTTACGTCTCGCGCTGTGTATTCCAATTATTTTTGCGAAGTGACTACCGGCTCCACACAAGACTGTGTTAACTAAAATAGGGAGTTCATAAGAGGATGGTAATCTATAGTAATCCAGATTTGAGGGATTTAGGGAACTGTATCAACCTGAAAGCTTGTCAGATGCTCGGAATTGAAATATATAAATAAATTGGTCAAGTAATCAGGTTGTCAGAAAATACTTTTCCGGTCACCCATCACATTACGAGGTATTATACTATCGTAACGAATATGATGGAGTGCAGCTACTCTTTCAAATATGGAATGCGATTATCATGTCGGTATCTGATTGATTAGGCTATTCAGTTTAATGATATGGTCAGTCGAACTGGCTTATATGAGAGACGGTTGGTTTTGTCTAGTGAATATGTGAAGCTCGATAAATGCTGAATACAACAGTATACAAACAACCGACTGGACTCGATATAATAATAATAACTTATATTCTGAAAATAATAATAACGAAAGATATCATCCAGATGTTGAATAATCATCAAAATTTCTGGTTGATCATATACTTTCTCTGACATATTTCGTCTGCTTCTATCCAGTCCCTGGTGACCTGGGTCTAGTTTTAGAATTTCATTTTGGATAACTCTGTATGTAGGATTACTTTGTACCAGCAGCACTCGTCTAAATGCTGTGATCGACTTTTCCATTTCGCTAAACATGTTATCTTGAAGATGCATCAAAAATATGAGACTTTCTTCAAGGTACTGTAAGTTAGAACGGAATATACAAAAATCAATGTCACTAGGATAGGTCTATGTTTACCGTTTGGTGCTTTTCGTGTACATCAGACGCAGATAGAATCGAAATTTGCTAGCTGAAATATTTTGTTAAAAATCATGTTAACATAATGAAATGAACGCGCCCACCGAAGAACGTTGCGTTTGAAATGAACGGGGTGCAATACATAGTGTGTTTCTGGAAAATTGGTGGATGGGGCAATTTTCGTGATGGGATTTTCTTCACCGATGAAAAATCCCGGCCAAAACACTACATCGAACAAAGGCTGAAAGCGTGGAAATCATTTTGGAAGTTCTGACTAGGAATCTCAACACCACAGGTATCACCTTCATAGAGTCATTTAATGTGACAAACTCGTATAGCGATGTTCCCTCCCTGTTGCAATTTTATGTACCATCAGTATATGTGAAGTCCGAGAATCGGTGGGTTTCATTTTGCTGATCTGTTGTTTAAAAAAGCACCATTCAAAATCACCATATACATCACGATGCTTCTAAGCCTCATCCCCAAGATCAAGGATATTTTAATACAATGTTTCAAAACGACCTACTAACAAAAGTTTACAAGGTCTATCACAGCCGTTATCTTTTTGTTCGGTAATAAAAGGTAAAGAAACTGGAGTAAAATGTCTTCTATAAAAAACTCGAGGTAGTACAAAATGAAATCCAAGAAAACATTATACTGAACAAAACCCTTCACTAGATTATTTACGTGACTTCATATTTGACCCCTTTCTAACAATTATGAAGCTACCCGGTGATCAACATTATGGTTTAAATGTAATTCAAGTTATAGAGGTTAAGTGATCGATAAATTAGTAGGTTTATGAGCCTTCAGTTACTCTCCATTAACTATGAGTTCTGGATAGAGGTGGACATACGTTTTGGAAATTCATTGCTGATTCCTACTGAACGTTATGAAAAGTTTAGGCATTAACTTTATTATCTGAATAGATTTTGAATTATACTAAGAACTATTCAATTATACAACTTGCTTAACTTATATATAATCATTTTAAAAGGTATAATTAGTGAATATGCTGCGAATAATTAATTGGACCATCACTGTACACTATATCTTCAATGCAAGTACTGAAGATTTAAAGAATTGAATGGGATTTATCTTGTGGTTCTGTGAATATTTGTTTCTGTTTTCTTTGAACTTACTTAGCACATATTTTGTTTTTCGTGATAAAATGATCAAATATAAGAGCATTAATATGTTGTTTGTTATTTGTTACTTAGATGATGAGAAAGGGGATTGTTGAATAAGAGTGTTATAGACATATGTTTTTCTTTTGAAGTCACTTTGTTTGATGTTTCAAATGGTGATTACCATTACAGTCCATAATCTATCTATCGATTGATTATCAAATATGTTTACATTCGCCTTCAACTAAAATCAATGTTAATCCGGCACAATGTAAAGCAAGCGTCTGAAATTTAGTCTCATAATAAGTACCATCCTAAAAGTTTTATCATGTATGCCAATCTTATTGTTCAAGGAATGGTATTATTGTGCAGAATTAATTTGTGTTAAACGAATTTAATGTCATTAGGTTTAAAATTTGCAATTTAGTATCACTGAATCAGAATGAAAATGATTTTGAGTTGTTCACATTTATGATTCAAAATTTATGAAATGAATCACCAACAGATACCACAACATATTTCTACAAGATGAAGATCTCATGATACCTGAATCAGAGCCATATATACCATTCTATTATTGACCTACAATTTTTAGCTACAAACCTTCAAGATATTCGATCCCACTGAAGTTTCGAAGATCAGGAGTCTCATGTATGGTTATTGTTGATCAAACAAAAGAGGTTATTTACTAAAAATAATTTTAGGACCCTGGATGATCGGCATCATAAATGAATGATTACAGGCTGTAAACATCTATTTAAGTATCTTAAACAGACATAAAAGTTTTGAAATCCAATGTCTTTTAAACTACCAACATTTCATATTGTTTGTTATAAGCATTCCTTTAATTAAACCATTACATCAAAGTAGTGATATAGTTGTCTCACTAGTGAAGCGTTGGCTAAGTGATTAATGTACTCAACTTTCAGTCGCTAAACTTCGGGTTCGAACTTCTCTCCACCTAATTTAGTCTTGGGAACCGGATAGTATTTCTAACCTCGAAGTTAATTCCACGAATTTGCACCTGGTGACTCAATAAAAATGGTAGGAGTCAGTTTAATGATCAAGATCCTCATTAATTTACATTATTACAGAAAAAATTACTTTGAGAAATAATCCACTTGCCTGTATTCAATTGTTATGAAACATCGATAAATATTAGGAAAATTTCGGGGCTTGAAGGGAACCATAATAATATCATTACATAGAAATCCTCTAATGGAGTATGAAATCTAAATTAGTCACTTAGTAACAGTAAATGGATAAGTTATTTAACGAAATTACAAAAAAGAATCACCAATGCGTACTGTTTATCACAAATATTCTAATAAATAGTAAATAGCAAAATTAATTATTCACCATATGTTTCCAGACATCTAAACATCTGGTTGTTAAATTCAAATGACCTATTTTCATGAAAACCAATACTAACTACTGAATATTAATCTATGATTTTTCTTGTTGTTAACGATCCATTAATTAAAATGTTTCATTTTTCACAGCAAAACACGAACCATCAATATTAGGATTATATAACACGAATCTGTGCTGTACCAACTAAATTTTCCTTAATCAGTAAGAGATTTTGGAGGTTGTTGAATTTTAGTTAAATCGTGAACTAATCTAGATTACACCACCACCATTGAGAATTTGGATGCACTAGACGGCCGTTCCCCCCTAGTATAGGACTCAGCTTTACGTATACATGACCTTGTACATGGTACTCGAACCCAGGATCTTTGGTCTCGCACGCCAAAGCTTAACCTCTAGACCACTGAGCTGGCACCCAGCTGTGTTAATGTCTAACTTCAATCAGTCCACGACATTGCTCGACCATCGTTCATTGTCTTCGGTAGGTAACTGCCTTATATCCGACATGGTTTATCTCCACTGTTCACGACATACATTTGTATGATTTATTTTGATATACTGTTAGACGATTCAATAATTTACACGTTTCGACGTTTCCATAGATCGTAAAAAACAATAAAACTATCGAAGTGAATATTTTGAGATTAGTTACGTTATAGCCGACAAAACGGGAGTGTTATACTTATCTCTAATTTACGCCGGATATTCGAGGTTTATTAGTTATTCAACTAGATTTAATCAAATAAATATTCAAGTGATAACAAGGTATTCAGTACAAGAAATCTCCAAGGAGTAGGCAGTTTTTGTATGCATCTATCAATGTGGGTCAGTGTCATCTATCATAGAACAGTGTGTCAGCATTATTGGAAGTAGTTACTGGCTTTAAAAAGACATTTCTTTTTGTTGCACGCATATTTTTTTAAAGGAAGCTAGATGCATTTTTATTTGTTATCTGAGTATGTTTAACCAGCGGATAAGTTTTTTAAATAAAGTTAAGTGTCTGCTGCTCGAACCCTTAATACTGACTTTCTCAGTTTCCTCTTCCACATAAGCCCCGAATGTAGGGCGAAGGTGCCCAGCAAAAATAAGAGCTTTATTCTGAAGCCCGTTAATTTACAGAAAACAACCGTATTTATATGTTTACTATAACGTTCGACACCCAGAAACTTCTGGAAATGCGCTACATTTAGCGACAGAGTAATGAACCATTCAATCAGATTGTGTCATTTAACCCATCAATTTTCGTGGCATATGCTGATTTAATGAAATGTTCTCAGTCATTTCTCGACTTTTCAAGACCTTGTAGAATAATTCTTGAGAAATCCCAACAATTATGAGACTTGCTGCATTATACTTTGTAATTTAAGACAAAGAAGCTTAGGTCAGCTGGAACTATCCGATATGATAATATATTTGTAATATCTCAATGAGTAGAAAATTAGATTTTCTGGCGTTTCGTGACTTAGTGTAAGTCACTTCTTCAGAGAATAAATAACCAAATTAAAATTAATCCAAGTTTAAATAGTACAACGGAACAATAAGAATAATATTTGATCAATCAAAAACAGGTCTGAACAAGTTGATGTCTTGTCATTTCTGTCAAGGTGATTCATAACTGATATGTATGTAAATTAGTGTATGTATGTGTGCATTGTTTAAGAATGAATGGAAAAATTTGTGTGACCTTTATGGTGAGAAAGGATCGAGTTTAATTTGTAATATGGTAGTGTGAATTGTAAATATGATCAGACTGAATGGCGAGGATAGATGGTCCATGTAGGATGTATGGTGAGGCCTTCCTTTCTATTGAGAGAAGTAGGATTAAGCATTATATGGAACGCTTCAGCTGCCCTCCTTTCTTTGTAGTTGGAAAAGCCTTTTTGCAATATTTTGATGTTTTTTAAATCAATTTGGTGGTTGTTTAAAATGGCATGAACTGCTATTGCCTATTTAATTTGAAGTTGATCCAATTCTACAGGATTGTTAGGAGGTTTCTTTGTGTACCTAATATGTTCTTTGGCTCTAGTCACGATTTCGCGGGATGACTCTCCAATATAGAAGGCATCACAATCTATACAACCTAATTTGTAGACGCAGTTCTGTGTGGACATGAACGGGATTTTTTCTTTTAGGCGAACTAAAGTATTTCGTAGTGTGTTCGTTGTTTTGTAATATACTTTAATTCTGTGATGTTTTAAGATTCTTTGAAGTTCTTCTGTTGTGCCATGACGGTATGGTAGAACTGCAGTACCAATCCATGGCATTTCATTCGAATCATTGTTATAACGTACTAAACTGTTTTGTTTTGATGTACTTCCAATAATCTTCATAGGAAAATTATTAAATTGTAAGATGCTGATTACATTCTTCTGTTCTTTTTGTTTGTCTTCTTCTGATGTGATGATCTTGTTAGCTCTTCTAAAAATATTTAATGCTAGCGAGATCTTGGCACTAAAAGGATGTGCTGAACGGAAGTCAATATAACGATTTGAGTGCGTAGGTTTTCGGTAAATGGCTAGGTTTAGAATTCCATTTGGATTTCTTTTTACTAAGCAATCCAAGAATGGTAGCTCACTAAATATTATTCTTATTGTCCCGTTGTACTATTTAAAGTTGGTTTAATTCTAATTTGGTTATTTATTCTCTGAAGAAGTGACTTACACTAAGTCACGAAACGTCAGAAAATCTAATTTTCTACTCATTGAGATATTACAAATATATTGTTTATTTATAACAATCTACCCAATGCTCAATTTATTCGAAATTATCCGATATGAGAATATCAGAATATTGTAACATGACGTACGAGAAGAAAAACATGAATACAATAATAGTGAGCTCTTGAAATGGAATCCTTAATGAAAATTACACTTCACTATCCAACATTCACTCACTAAACGAAAAGAAACATGATCGATATTGTATGAAACTCATTAGTAAACATTGAATACGTTATAGATAACCACAGACAGACTGATTTTTATATACAGTGGTACTTAACCATCTATATTTACAGAAAAAAAAAGACCGAAAACATTTTGCTGATTATATCAATATTAACATTTATAAACAATTATCCCATTTAACAAGTTATTCATTTTAATACTACCATAATTTCAAAATATTTCCAATTAAACGGGAAAGAAAATAACCGGTAAACGTTGCATAACGTACTAAATAGAGAGAAAGAAGGAAAGAAAGAATAAGATACAATGTATTTTTATATGAATATATGATAGTTTCTAAGGGGAAACGAGTCATGTTATTGAATTGTTGATATAAATCAGTGAATTGTTTTATATTCATGACAATATTTATTTGAACATTATATATGTGTGTGCATGTTTACCAGTTAACCTACCTACTGTTTCATAACATTCATATATCATTAAGAAAAGAAAGATTTTTCATAATATAGAGAACAGTTTTCATTAATCAACGGAATAATCAGTTTTTTAATGGTAACTGGAATGTTCAACACATTAATTAAAATTAATAATTTGAAGTTCTTAGGAAAGTATGTTATTAATAAGGGTATTAGGTCTCTTTTGTGTAGTATAGGGAGGTCTATAGAACTTTGTAGTGTACATCACTAAGTGATTTGATTTAGATAATCTTTGAAATCCAGAAAGTATTGGACAGTTATTTCGATCAACTATGGAACTGATTATCGGTTTTCATTCAAAAACCTACCTGATGTCAAATTCAGGACTCACGAATAGTGCTTAAGATTTAGAACTATGAGTTAGTATCCAATGGTTTGCATATTTGATTTTAATCAACTGAGGATATTGAGCAACTGTCTTTTAAACTCATTACTGGGTAATTGCTCCATACCCAAAATGACTGAATTTCACTCGTTACAACACTTCACTAGAACTCCAGGAATTTCCTCCTCACTGATAAGCACATGACGGCTTTTGATATTTAATATTAAGTCACTTTTATTCAGCTGAATAGATAATTTATGATAATATTTATATTGATGAAAGTATTATGCACTCTTTTCATATAAAGTCTCTATGTGCTTGCAGATTTTTAATTACAACTGTTGATATCCATTGTGTGACTATTTTCCACATTCAGTTTTCTACCTTGAACTATTGAAACAGTCACTTGTATGTTGATATGGTCCGTCTTACGTTTAGTTATAACCATTTTTAGCAAGTCAAAGTAGTCACTTAAGACTGCTTTTAGCCGCTGTTGAAAATATGAGTGAACTCATCTGTTAATTTACTTTAGATAGAAGATATGTGGTTGGTATATTAGTTATGTTCGATACGAACTTTGCTGTGGCTCAGTTATTAGACAGACATAATAATGTTCGTTGTTACACATGTGAGGCTTGGTGATATGAGCTAAAACAGCTTTAAAACTTCATACAGGGAATGTCAATGGTTCACTCATAGGTTTATTAAAACTTCATCACTGGAAACTGAATCTTCCTCTACGTGTTCAAAAACAATTAATCGTTTTTGGTGGAGTTTTGTTCTCTGAGCTGGATGGTTTGGTCGTGGAGCTTTCATCGTTCATCGTTCAGAAGAACGATGAAAGCTCCACGACCAAACCATCCAGCTCAGAGAACAAAACTCCACCAAAATCATCCACCTGAGCTACAAATCTTCTCCACCGTCTCACAATTAATCGTCAACTAGAGCCTACTCTGGTAATTTTTAATCCATTTAAACCCCGGAGTAAACGATCTGACAATTTATCTCACAGTATATCATCTCTCTATCTGCCTTCTATTGTCAATTATCGATTTTGATCAACATCGAGGTACACAGGATAAGCTGTGACCCACATGTGAAGAAATTCGAACACCTCACTTTTACCCGAAGTTTGTGCTGATGATGCCATTCAGAAGAACGATGAAAGCTGCACGACTGAACTATCCAGCTCAGAGAACAAAAATCCATCGAAATCATCCATCTGAGCTACAAATCTTCATCATCTCAATTATCGATCTGTATTTATTTGACTTTTTATTGGATTGAGCTACATTCGTTTCCACATAAAAATGATTTAATAACCAGATCTATAATACGATTGTTACATCATCTCACTATGCACTCGAAATTTATACAAGAGATTAACTGTTTTGAATGTCTCCTTAGATAATATTTAATTTATCGGTTTATTTTATATTGATTTACCATTATCTCTTAAGTAGTGTTAGAAATATACTGTGAAAGTTATAACTATCTCCTAAACTCCCTACTTTATTATTATTTTTGATTAGAGACTATACTTAGAGTCAAATTATAAAACTATTACATTTTTATTTTGTTATGAGTTAAGACAGCTTAACAGTAATTCGGGATTCAGAACAACTAAAAGATTCCTCTATTATGAAACAGGATCTATTTATTTATTTGAACGCACAGATATTGGTACAAGGAGGCACCAAAGAGATATGCGTCACACAAATCTCATTTGATTTGTGTGAGAGCTGTGATACTGCCCGGGTGCCCAGACCGAAGCAGAGAAACAGAATCTACTTAATCTAGATAGTTCATATGATGACTGATATATCAAAACAATTCAACGTTAATGATCTATACTAAAGATGAAAAAGAGAAAAGATAATACTTTCAGAAGAGGTTTAATATTCCTAATTGATATCAAAATTATACTAAAATAACTCTTCATATATTATCATCTGTGATCTTGATAGACAACATAGTTCTCAAAACTTCAAGTGAAAAAAAACCCAATCAGTCGGTAGCCAAGATCAAATGGGAAAAAAGTTACCGAGACCCTTGTTTTATATTAGAATAACCATTTCTTGACAAAAATAAGTAGTAGTAGTAGTAGTGTGGTGTGTGCTACTTATATTGACATAAGTAGTATATGATGTTAGTCGTAAACAGAAGATCTAGAAGCAGAGAGACAAGAGGATCGAACAGTAAAGAATGGAAATAGGACTCAATTTGTATGAAAATGCAAGAACAATGAAGTCTGAGTCATTTTGAGACAATTGGTGGAGATTTTGCAAATTAAGCATTTACTTTATGATTGTTAGATTTTATTAACAAGTCCTGTTATTTTGTGTTAAATACATTCAATTGTCCCCACCCGTGTTCTGTTCACTACAGTGGTAATAATAATAATAATAATGATAATAATAATAATAATAATAATAATAGTAGTAGTAGTAGTAGTAGCCAAGTAATTCAAAGCTATCCTAAGATCTTTGGGATTCATGTACGATAATAATAATAATGAACAGATTTCTTTATTATTTGCGAAAATGAACAAACAAAACACTTAAGATTATAAATAAAGGTTTTGATTTCATAATTTTTGGAATCTGATAAACAACTGAACTACTTCATTTTATGACAGCAATTGAAATTGTATTTACCTGGAAAAATACATCGAATATAATAAATATAATTATTATGTAGAAAAACTTAGGTAATTATTAGTGTGGTGCATGTTACTGATTACTTACTTACTTACTCCCGTTACTCCCAATGGAGCATAAGCCGCCGACCAGCATTCTCCAACTACTCTGTCATGGGCCTTCTTTTCCAGTTCTGTCCAATTGTAGTTCATTCTTCTCCATTTCTCGACGTCATGTATTCTTTGGTCTTGCTCTTTTCCTTGGGCCTTGAGGTTTCCATGTGAGGGCTTTCCTTGTAACGTAGTTGGGTGCTTTCCTCAATGTGTATCCTATCCACTTTCAGCGCTTCTTCCTGATTTCTTCCTCCTCTGGGATCTGGTTTGCTCTCTCCAACAGTAGTTTGTTGCTAATATGTCTGACCAACGGATCCGAAGTATTTTACTTAGACAACTATTAATAAACACTTGTCGATAGATATAACTAGTATGTATCATCAATCGAATTTGAAACACATACTAGCAGAAAGTTAAGAAGATTTAAGAAAAGAGAACGAAACCAGTGAATAATTTTTGTGGAAATGAAGAAACAGTGAAGTTTGAGACGATTGATCGACATTTTGCAAATGAAGTATGTACTGTATGGTTCTCAGATTTTACTAAGATGTTCCATATAAAACGAAACGCATATCCTGGATCCCACTGATAGCCACTATCACTGGTCTGACTTTTCGGAATATTTATAAACAAATACATTAGACTGTTCCCACTCGAAACGAAGAAACAACCAAGTCTGAGATGATTAATTGACATATTGTAAATGAAGTATTCACTAGATGGATCTCAGATTTTACTAAGATATTCTATAATTTTGTATTCCATTACATTCGATTGTCCCCATGTACTTTCTCATTCACTACAATTGTATTGAAGAGTGATTTTATTGTGTAACAATGAAAAGATTATGAAAGATCTGATAAGAGATGATCGATGGTTTTACAGTCAGCTACACGACAACGTGAACATTAGAGAAAAGGGGTGAAATATGGAAAGAATGTTTTACTCTAAGTTTAGTTTATGTATAGAAAATCTAGGTTATTTACAGCACATCATATAGTCTCAGGATTCTGGAACCCTTCTAAACATAGTATCAGGTTATCTAATCATCCAGTCAAAAATGTGACATGTAACTTTCCACTTTCTAGATGTTTCTGGCAAAACGTCTATTGAATACTGATTAGGTAAGATGTTTCTCAACATTTTCGGGGCCCTTTTAGGCTTATTTCAAGGAATTTTCTGGGTCCCCCGACAATAGTTAAAACAAACTAAATCTATAAACAGTTGAAACCACTAACACGGTTTATTCAATAGAGTTACACTTCACAGATTAGAATAAAGAAAACATTGTTGTTAAATGTTTACTAAACCAACTGAAAATATTGGATATATTTCATATTTCGAAACATGGAACCTTGATCATTATTTCCCACCAGGGTTTTTCAGAAACATCAGTGGTCTGTCACTTTAGGCTAGACTATAAAAAGAAAGAACCGAATTTTAAAGAAGACCTTTAAATTGCTATAAATTGGTATACATAACTAAATTAATCTCTGAACCAATTTCGATAGCTTTTTTTAAATATTTACCTTAATATTTATTATTATCAGAATAGGACGAAATGGCCGTCCAGTGCTTCCAGGTTTTCCATGGTGGTCTAGCTTCAATTGACTCATGATTTCAACCAGTGAAATTTCTAAAAATCTCCACAAAACCCATTCTGATGATAATAATCACCTGCTCACTAGTGACTGACTTCAGGAGACACTCCTATAGTTCTAAGGAAAAGTCGTTACGAGTGGAGTTCAACCAGGTCTGTTGTGAGATAGGAACTCCTGAAGACAATGGTGTACGGTGGCGCAACGTCGTGGACTGGTTGAAGTTAACACCATTGGATGCGGGCTGAGTGGTCTAGTTGGTTAAATGCCTGGCGTGAGACTGATAGGTCCTAGGTTCAATCCCGCACGGGGGGGCGGGATCGTAAATGCGCACTGCTGAGGAGTCCTTTAATATTTATATCACTACATAAACAAATGAAAAGCGAGTTGCCATTATTTGAAAGTTTTTATTCTTTCAACTCTTCAGTTGCAATTGTCTCTATTTCAAATCATAATTTGAGATCACAGTAAATCACATCAAAGTGTTCATAGTTAAATTTATTAGGAGAATAATACACAGAGAGGATGATTAAATTTAAAAGACTATTTTAACTAACTTGTATTGGTTAATTGAATCTTATCATTGATCTTACGGACCAAAATCAACCATTCTGTTTTGGCATATTTGCATTCTATGGGGATTTCCTCGATGTTAACACTAAATCATAAGCATTATAAACAGTGTTAAATGGTGGCTACCAAGCACATTCAAACAACGAGTCCTATGTAAGACGAAACGCGCATCCTGGATTCCACTAACAGCCACTATCACTGTTCTGACTTCTGGGAATACCTATAAACAATATATAGTTTCTCAGTATACTCAAATTCAAGATGATAAATTCAGTAACAACAGTTAACTCACTGAAAAAAAACAAGAACAAAAATGATTCAATATAATATCAAACATTATGCATCACCAACCAATAAGAAAACCGTTAGTTTGCCACTAGCCAATAAAATACAAGAAATGGTAGTTGCTCACGAGTAGTTTATTTATTTAAACACATAAGTATGGTACAAGGGGGCACTGTCCGGGTGCTCAAACCGAAACAGGTGGTTTTCTTAGGGGCCACACTCGGAGCCTTTGACCTAAAGGTTTAATCCACAAGGTAGTGGAATAACGTCAGGAGATGTAGTCCCATATTAGCCGGTGATCAATAATGGGTTCATACGCCATTTGTTTATACTTGGGATCCTGGAGCTTATGTGTACCACTGGTTTGGAATCAGGGTTTTCCAACTCCCCTAGGTAGACTCTCCATGTCCACCAACGCGGTTAAAGCGCCGGACATTCGCTTCTTGTCCTCTCAATTTTTTAAAAAACACCCACGCCACGAGAAAGCAGTGAGTAGGATCTCCCTGGCAGTAGTTGTATGCACGTGACCATGTGAGAACATTTCGTGAGGTAGTGCTGACTCTCCCTTTTCTCGGCCATAACAAATGTTCCTCATAGAAAACTAATATACAAACAAGTGAATGTCAAATAAATCACTCCAAAAAAATTCAAATCTAAAAAATATCTGTATTGGCTATTTGCTAAATATAAATAGTTTTGAGGAACTTTTCATGAAATAAATCAATAAATGAACATTCAACGTTCAATGTTAAATATGACTTTATTAAAACAATCACGAAAGGATTGATAAATTTCAAACAAAAGAATCTAAAAACGAAAAAATATCTGAAGAGTGAAGTGTCAAAGTTTTTTATAGGAAGAATCAAAATGAAATAAATCAATCTCTTAAAACGCTTTTTACAAACTTTTGATGCAATCAAGTTAATTATCAAGAATTAAAAAAGTACTAAATTCCGTGGATTAGTTGAAGTTAGACATTAACACCGTTGGATGCCGGCTCAGTGGTCTAATGGTTAGGCGCTCGCGCGCGCGATCAATAGATCCTGGGTTCGAATCCCAAAGGGCGCTATCGTGGATGCGTACTTTTGAGGAGTCCCACAATAAGACGAAACAGCCGTCCAGTGCTTCCAGGTTTTCCATAGTGGTGTAGCTCCAATTGACTCATGATCTCTACTATTAAGAGTACTAAACAGTTATAAATTCATTTCTAATAACATTTCTCACAAATACATGTCAGTAGCATTATAAGCAGTGAAATCCAAGATGCGCTTTTTGTCCTATTTGGGACTCGTCAGTTGGATGTACCTGCATCCCAGAGTTGGTGTTCGTTCTGGGACTCGAACCCAGTGTACCATCGCGTTATTTAGTTAGCTATTGAGTACTGGTGGCCACTTTCTTGTTCAATGAGGTGAAGTTTTAAATTCACTTGGTATTATTTGCTTGAATCTTCCAATTACATGTCAATAGCTAACAGAATTTATGATTCTTGAGATAATAATGGTGTAGAGACATTTACTGGTGTATGTCAGGAAAAAGCTAGAAATAACCAAACCAAGACTTAGTATTAGTTCATTAAGTTATTACTGTCAACAATGTTGGCAGATAAAGAATACCTAGTTATGGCCCGTGCCATTATTATCACCAATAGTTAAAGATGATTGATTATGACATGGATCCGAATCGGTATCAATGTCACAGATACATCAATTCTTTATCTTCCCTTACATCGCAAATATGAGAATGATATTATACTTTTTATCCCTCGAATTCATTATTTTATCCTCAGCCTTACTATCCATTCCTAATCTCTATTATTATTATTATTATTATTATTATTCTGGTATTTGTGTCAATATTTTCATCTTTGTATGCTGTTGTTATGGCAACTTGAATTGTTGCACATATGTTCCAGGTTCTACATTGCTTATCACTAACTGACTGACTGACTGACTGACTGACTGGCCGAGAACGAGACGATTTTAACGTTTGAATTGCTGAAATAAATTCTAACAACATATACAGTGTGTTCCAAAAGGTGTTGTCCTGTTTGACTTTAACAAAAACTAGTGACTAAGTGGAAATATATAGGCCATCCATTCAGCGTCTATTGATTAGTCCTTAACAATAACAATCAGAAAAGACAAACAACAACCAATAGAGTTGTACAAGCCAGCAGCTATCTGGATAAGTTTTTCAGAAACATATAACAAGCAGTAAATCTTCTAATTATCTCTCGTGTATTTCAACATTCGCATGTTAATTTACCAAGAAGAAGTTGCAATAACTGTCCAATCAAATATCCACTTAGATATTCACCTGGTCACATAAAATCAGCTACTTACATCATTTTGTCAAGGGTTTTTCTTCTTCACAATCACTTCAATCTTTAAACATGGATGGGAGATATTAATCATGTCTCATATTTTTCAAAATATAGTAGTTTTAGAACATAAGGGTTCCAATTCTCTCGTTGATTTCATTTACTAGTTACGATCAAATATTCTGAAAGTTCTACATTTTAATCTACTCAGTGTCGTTTTATGTGCTTAGAAAGAAAAGTAGGGACAATTTGAAAATAATAAAGATTCCATCTTATCGTTTATCAAGTGATTTTGTAGTATACTCAGTTAAACTGCTTAGGTTAAGCATTATGAGCTAAATAGCTTGAGATTAGATGGTGGTTGGAGGTAGTTGACAGGAAACCCTGGATCTAGGTTTCGTGCTACTTAGCACTCGTCAGAAAGGTTTACCTGTAATCTTGAGGGAACTGGTGCTCCCTGACAGATTCGATCCTGTTTCACCCAGCTTCACAGTCAGAGACGTTACCACTGAGCTATCCGATCCTCGACCGACCTCCTGTAGGACTGAGATGTAATCACAATTGATTGATCACTGGGTGGCGATCAATGTCATGAGTGTCTAGTCCTTATTATTCCAGATCGAACGCTATCGATCATGTTGCTAATGTGGCCACCAGCCTAGGTGACGACACTGCATACGCTATGATCGATAGCATTCGATCTGCACTAATAAGGACTAGACACGCATGACATTGATCGCCACCCAGTGATCAATCAATTGTGCTTAACAGCTTATTCCATTCCCTCTCATGATAGATTTAAAATAATATCATTGTTTAGTTGGTAACTGATCAATTATCATAATTCAATCGCCTAATCTTTAATTCTCCAAGTATACTATAAATATTTACTGAACAATCCTAGATTTTCTTATTTTAGACCTTCGATACTACATATCATATCCGCTGATACTCAGATACAAAGTTGCACATGGAAATATTTTCAACACATAAATCATCTCTGTTTTCTCTCGATATTTTTCTCTTCTATCAAATAAAACAAAAATAAATCAGCAACCAAAGGAACTCTTCCACTCTCATTCTCACTCTCACTATATATATATATATATATATATACTGCATATTTCTCTAATATAAAATGAATCCAAGCAAATAATATGTTGACTTGATGTTATGATATAAATACGCATGAATGATCAAATACCTATATGAGCATCTAAATAGATTTTTTTTAATGTGATGCAATACATTTTTTTAATTCTTTTTTGCAATAATAGTATTTCAGTAGTATATTTTCACGCATCAATAATTGCCTTAATGAAGTGTAATGTGTAAGACTGTATGTGTGAGAGTATAAAATGTGAATGGATTAGACGAAGATTAATAAACGGATCGGATGCAAAATTAATTAAGTATCATGACAGGAAATTATTATCATTATTGACTGAATTCATCCTAATGGTTTGCATGAATGAAGATGGTAGGAAGATGTAAAGAAATATTAATGATTAGGCGAAATTTATTTACATCTATCAAATATTCCAGTATTTAACTGGTTATAGATTTTATAATATGATAAAACTATAAGGCTATAATATATGGATACTGTTTATAGTTAAGAATAATGCTGTTCTATGTGTTGAAATAGGAAATCAGAACTATTTAACTCATTCATTTTGTGTAATGACAATAGCCTTTATCTATGATTTTAATTTACTAGAATATAACACTTGAATTTGATGTAGGCTTTAAGCTCAAGTTTGTAACTGTAATAATAATACTTATTTTAAATTGAGATCCAGGCATTCATAACGTAGTGTAGTGGCTGTGCTTCGTTAACCAATCATCCTCGTAACCGTTATCATATAATCCTCAACGGTGTTTGAAATAAGAAGGCAAAGAGAAGCAGCGACCTACAGATTTATTAGCAGATAACTCAGACCACAAAGCAGAGAGGCAAATTAGTGAGTCAGCGAATCGAAAGAGTAGAGAGTGTAGGTTTAAATATAAATGTATATATATAGAGAAACGAATGGACCATCGAATCAGTTAAGCGGCTAATGATAAAGCTAGCTGAGTGAACATATGCGTAGGCAGTAAGCAATGTTCAAGCATACATATTTTATACAAGCACAACAATAATAAAGGCACAATAAGTTGTTATAAGTACGACTGACTCTGTTCGCTAAATAAGTTAACAAAAGGGTTCGACCGAATTAAATGAGAACAAACTCACTTGCACGTGAGGGGCTATAGTATAGTAGAACCTGAGACGTATGTACATCAGTTTAAGTTTTTTTATTCATTACCATAAACAGATGAAATTATCAGTCAAAATCTATTCATGATGAAGGCTGAGAAATGAGAGTATCGTATTCTAACGGCTTTGAGTAATTATTAGCAGAATTTTGAAATTACTTTTCAGCCAATGAACATGAAGTTTGTATAAAATAAAAGTATTTCACTGTAGTGGTTGACCCTATGTTGAGCTCACATAGCTCTTGGACAGACCAATTTATTCATCCTTCTTGAGTCACATTTTGACTTTGTTAATTATTCGCTTATCAACTATGACTGTTTTTATATGAGTGTATGTGTGGGCACTTTTTTTTATCTTACTCAACACATGTCTGTAACTTATTTTTAATTACTTACCTACGCCTGTTACTCCTCGTGAAGGAACATAGGCCGCTCACCAGCATTCTCCATCCAACCTTGTCCTGGGCAATCATTTCCAGCTCCTTTCAGTTGTCATTCATCCTTTTCATGTCTGCTTCTATTTCCCGACATAATGTGTTCTTTGGCCTTCCTCTTTTCCGCTCCTCTTCACGATTCCAAGTTAGGGCGTGCCTCGTGATGCAGTTTGATGATTTGCGTAATGTATGTCCTATCCATTTCCATCGTCTTTTCCTAATTTCTTTTTCAGCTGGAAGCTGGTTCGTTCTCTCCCACAGAAGGCTATTGCTGATGGTATCCGGCCAATGGACGTTGAGTATCTTGCGTAGACAGCTATTTATAATTACTTGTACTTTCTTGATGATGGTTGTTGTAGTTCTCGAAGTTTCAGCTCCATACAGTAGAACTACCTTGACGTTCGTATTGAAGATTCTCACTTTGATATTGGTTGAAAGTTGTTTTGAGTTCCATATGTTCTTCAATTGTAGGAATGCGGCCCTTGCTTTGCCAATCCTCGCCTTTACGTCTGCATCTGAACCTCCTTGTTAATCGATGATGCTTCCCAGGTATGTGAAGAATTCTACATCTTCCAGAGTTTCGCCATCAAGAGTGATTAGATTGCTGTTCTCCGTTTTGAATTTGAGGACCTTGGTTTTCCCTTTGTGTATGCTGAGGCCTACTGATGCAGAGACTGCTGCTACACTGGCTGTCTTCATCTGCATTTGTTCATGTGTATGCGATAGGAGGGCTAGGTCATCTGCGAAGTCCAAATCGTCTAATTGGTTCTGAGCTTTCCATTGTATTCCGTGTTTTCTTTCAGATGTCGAGGTCTTCATAATCCAGTCGACCACCAGAAGAAAGAGGAAGGGAGAGAGTAAACAGCCTTGTCTGACTCCGGTCCTTACTTGGAATGCATCTGTCAGCTGTCCTCCATGCACTACTTTGCACTGTAGTCCGTCGTATGAGTTCCGGATAATATTGACAATCTTCTCAGGAACTCCGTAGTGTCGAAGAAGTTTCCATAATGTCCTCCTATCTACACTGTCGAATGCCTTTTCATAATCAATGAAGTTGATGTATAGTGATGAGTTCCACTCAACTGATTGTTCGACGATGATCCGTAGTGTTGCAATTTGGTCTGTGCACGACCGATCCTTACGGAATCCAGCTTGTTGATCTCGAAGTTGGGCGTCTACTGCATCCTTCATCCGGTTCAGCAACACTCTGTTGAAGACTTTCCCTGGTATTGACAGTAGTGTAATGCCTCTGTAGTTTTCACATTTGCTCAGATCTCCTTTCTTTGGAATCTTGATGAGGTGTCCTTCTTCCAATCTTTTGGCACTTGTTCCTCCTCCCAAATCTTTTTGAATAGAAGGTGAAGCATGTTTGTAGTCGATTCGATGTCTGACTCCAGTGCTTCAGCTGGTATGTTGTCGGGTCCTGCTGCTTTCCCGTTCTTGATTTGTCTGACGGCCATTCTAATTTCTTCCGTCGTTGGTGGGTTGACATCTATAGGAAGATCTGTGTGTGCTGCTTCGATGTCCGGTGGATTCATTGGAGCCGGCCTATTCAGGAGTTCCTCGAAGTATTCTACCCATCTGTTACGCTGTTGTTGAATTTCGGTGATTGGCTTGCCTTCTTTGTCTTTGACCGGCCTCTCTGGTTTACTGTATTTCCCTGCTAGTTTCTTCGTTGTATCGTAAGCTGTTTCATATTTCCTTCTCTAGCAGCTTTTTCTGCCGTCGTTGCTAGTTCTTCCACGTATTTCTTCTTGTCGGCTCTAATGCTCCTCTTCACTTGTTTGTTTGCTTCTATGTATTCAGCTTGTGCTTGGACTTTCTCTGCTCGTGTTCGGCTGTTGTTAATTGCTGCCTTCTTCTTCTTCCTTTCTTTGATCTTGTCCAGTGTTTCTATAGAGATCCATTCCTTATGATGGTGTTTCTTTAGGCCCAGAACCTCTTGACACGTTGAAGTTAATGCTTCCTTGATGCCTTTCCAGTTGTCCTCCATAGTAGTTTCTTCTTCTTCAGTAGATCTTGTAAGGCTTGGAACCTGTTGTTGAGAGCTATCTTGAATTCATTGAGTTTGTCAGTATCTCGAAGGAAGGCTGTATTGAACCTTTGTAGTGCTGTTTGTCCAGTTCTTCTTTAGCTTCAGTTTTAAATTGGCTACAACTAGGTGGTGATCTGAAGCTACGTCAGCACCTCTCCTGGTTCTCACATCTTCCATTGTCCTTCGGAATTTTTTGTTGATGCAAATATGATCTATTTGGTTCTCTGTAGTGTGGTCCGGTGAGATCCATGTAGCCTTGTGTATACGTTTGTGTGGAAATATTGTGCCTCCTTGATGAATTTGTTGAATGCACATAGATTTGCAAATCTTTCTCCATTTTCGTTTCTCTCTCCCAGTCCATGTCGTCCCATAATATCTTCATATCCGGTGTTGTCTATTCCGACTTTGGCATTTAGATCTCCCATCAGAATGGAGGTCCTTTCTTGGCATTTCTCAATGATTGACTGCAGCCGCTCGTAGAATTGATCTTTAATGTCGTCGTTGCTATCATTGGTGGGTGCATAACATTGGATAATATTCATTAAGATCCCCTCCTTTGTTTTGAATGATGCTTTGATGATTCTGGATCCGTGAGACTCCCATCCTACAAGTGCATTTCGTGCTACTTTGGACAGCATAAGAGCGACTCCCTGAGTGTGTGGAGCATTGTCCTCCTCGTGACCGGAGTATAGCAGCATCTCTCCCGTAGCTAGCCTTTTCTGTCCAGCTTGGGTCCAGTGGGTTTCGCTGATTCCCAGTACTGCCAAGTTGTATCTCCTCATTTCCATTGCTATTTGACTGGTCTTCCCGGTTTCCCACATTGTTCGAACGTTCCATGTACCTATAAAAATTTTTGCTCTGGTTGTTAGAAGGGGCATCGGCCTCGTGGCTTCCGAAGGAACTCGGCTTTCACCATGAAGCGTCATAATTCTTCTAAATGAAGACCTTCTAACTCTCAGGGCAGAGTTTAAATGGTTTGAATAATTTTTTCTGGTAAGCGTTTTTTTAGCGAGTTAGTTTTCTACGGGATGCGGACGCTAACCCCATGCCCAACCCTCCTTCTTTACCCGGGCTTGCGACCGGCAGTAACTCTGGAAGAGCTACAGGCGGAGTTAACATATTTTTGTTTGACTATAAATATCGTTTTACGCTTGGTTAAATCGAGTTGGCTCATACGACTTCTTTACCGCGCTTCATTTCGCTTCGTTTCTCCAGTTGTATGTCTGGATTAATGTTCATATGAAATATACATATTCTAAATCTATTCTCATATTTGACTTATTTAATTCTGTTATTCACTAACATAAATTAAGTTGATCATTATATTCATGGATTAGTGACATGTATATTTCGATAACAATCTATGATATAATACAAATGGAATCAGATTTAAGGCCATTAAATCAAAACACAAATAAGGAAATCTATAGGAGTTTAATTGTATTCAAAAATTATTTGGTTTTCCATTGTGTTTTACCAGCTTTCCAATATAAATATTATAAAAGAAACATCATTACATAACCTTGTTTATCTAACTGAACATGAATTCATGTCAATGGGATTGTTTTCAATCTTTTATTAAAGATGTAAACAGCTTTTCTCTTATAAAAGTAATTTATCATCACCTCACATTTTTATGAATAAATTTGCTTAGGAATTAGCTAAATGGTATTATAAGTCAACAATATTAGTAAAGTTATGAATAAAAATCATTGTCAACTTGATTATTCTTACATCACTAGTTCACTGATTACTCAGTGATAAATTAATGGGATGAATTTTATAAGGACTGAGGCTGGGGGGAGAATTCGGACGACTCTCCCAGTCTCTCACATTGTCCGTACGTTCCATGTACCTATAAAATTGTTGCTCTGGTTGTTAGAAGAGGCATCGGCCTCGTGATCTCCGAAGGAACTCGACGTCATAACTCTTCTAAATAAAGACCTTTCAATTCCCAGGGCAGAGTTTAAATAGTTTGGATTATTTTTTCTGGTTAGCGTTTTTTAGCGATTTAGTTTTCGACGGGATGGAGCCACCAACCACATAATCAACCCTTTTTCTTTATCCGGGCTTGGGACCGCAGTAGGCCAAGTGGAGCTCCAGCCGGAGTTCGGAAGAACTTACCCTGAACAAAATAAATTGACACAAAAATTGGCTCAGTTACATGTTATAGAAAAAATCTATACATAAAAATGTAAGTATTTTGATATGTTTAACCTTACCTTTTTCAATCTCTGATGGCGAAATGAATTTTTGTTAGTAATTTTATACTGCCCGAGTAATTTAACATAAATAGTTATGTCGTACCGAAGAATAAATGAATGATAGCTGCTAGGAATTATTTATGTACTATTATTACATATAACCATTAAGTTACTATATTATGTACACCTTCATATTCCCTTAATTATAAGCTTCCATTTGACCCACTGATTACGGTTATACGACTTATTATTCTTAAGTTATTCTTAATTTAAAGTATCTCGCACTTACAACCCCTTCTGACCTGGTCTTGTATACTTGCTATTTTTTATTTTGTGGTATGATGCGGTCCGATTTGCTTGTATATAAACTGCGTATTTCTGAAATACATGATTCATACAGTAGAAGCTGAGATTGTGTTCTAGACTCAAACGCTGAAGGCTAGGCGAGAAGCTACTATCACAAAGGACCAATAAGAACTCAGAGTTGATTGTAAGCTGTTCGTACTGGTTTATGCGTCATTGGCTCGGCACAATGCCAAGGTCATAGAAGTCAGTGTTCTGTTGACGATTTAGTCACGTGATATATTAACAGTTCCATAGAACATAATAAATGTTCCTATCGTGCATTTAATGTGATGAAGGGTAAGGACAAGTGTAAGAATATAGAAGTGAAGTTAACCATCCTTTTTTCGATCTTCCCTAGAAGTGAAACATCTAGCATTTTTGAACATTTTCCAATTTTTATAGTTGAGATCATGAGTCAATTGAAGCTAGATCACCATGGAAAACCTGTAAGCACTGGAGATTCGAATGCACACGAGACTAATGGGGCCTGGGTTCGAACCTCACGAGGCAGTATCGTCGATGTGCACTTCTGAAGAGTCCCAAAGTAGGACGAATCAGCCGTCCAGTGCTTACAGGTTTTCCATGGTGATCAAGCTCCAAATGACTCATGATCTCAACTATTAAAATTACTATAATATCCATAAAACTTTTTCTGATATATTTCAATTTATTCAATGGCTAAAAGCTACACCTCTGCACTAGGGATTTTATTTCAATCATCCAAGCCACTTGTTTTTGTGTACTATGAGTATGAGACTGTAACTTATCCCAAACGAAATGAAAGCTCGAGTTTGAAACAAAACCCTCAGTAGAAATTATGCTCTTATATACATCACTCATCTACTAAATGAACGGAAAAATGAGCAAAATTGCTTGATTCGGTACGAGTATTGAACATTACATGTTCATAGACACTTTTTGTATCCGAAATGTAGTATAGGAATGAGCTTTAAAAAAAAACCCACAGTGAACTTCAATCAGTTTTTAGCCAATTAGAGGATAGTTTTTGTAAATAAATAAATTATGGAAAAAACAATAATATTGTAGATAGCAAACATATTTTCATTCTATTAACATCTACGTGTTATTCTGCCCGTAAACCGACAAACACTACGTATGAGATTGTCCTCATGGACAAAGGGACCATTTTCTTCAGCCTTTAAAAGAACACAAATAAATTTTTTAGTAATCCTCACATTGTTCCTAACCAGGGTTAAGAATCTTACCGCGAACTAACAAAAGCTATGATGAAAAAAAGTGCCTTGTAACAAAATAAATGAATGAATTTAGCATATAAAATCTAAGAGGCTCTTAGCTTGTCTATAAAAAATAGTGCCACCAGGTTATGGTTAGTTTTAATATAAGAGTTTATAACTAGTATTTAGTGATAGTTGCTATTTATCTGTGATATAAAATTTACAGAGAGTATTTGGTAAGTTGAACTATATTATTTCTTCCTTACAGTGGTAAAAACTGTTTTTCATTATCATTTTAAGCGCTTTGTGCAGTGCAAAATGTAATTTCAACTACTCATTATACCTTTTATATAAAACCTAACAGATACTTTCTTTGACTTTAATTGTCCTATCCCTATACTCAATACTTCTATCGGATAAGAACGGTAGATTTCAAGCAAAGATGGATACTGACTAGCAGTAGAATTCAGAACGCACTTTTCGTCCCATTTGGGATTCGTCAGAAATTTATTTTAAATTTTTCACTTTTTAATGATAATATTTTATAAAGTTTATTAATTTATCAATATACAGACTTTGGTCTCATTCTAAACTAATTTTATCTACATACTCAGTCTTAATCTCAATGAGACGCGTATTTTTTGAAAGAAACATACACAATGAAAGTGATAACCTTTGATGTAATTATCACAATATTTGGTACATCTACAAAGTCACATTAGTTGAAGAGAAATTAACTTTACTGATCACAATTGATTGACCACTGGGTGGTGATCAATGTCATGTGTGTCAAGTCCTTATTAGTGCAGATCGAATGCTATCGACCATGATGCAATGTGGCCAGCAGTCTAGGTGACTCGACACTGCGTGCACTATTGTGAGATTAGATGGTGGTTGGAGGTAGTCGACAGGAAACCCTGGACCCGAGTTGCATCATGGTCGATAGCATTCGATCTGCACTAAATATGGACTTGGCACACATGAAATTGGTCACAACCCAGTGATCAATCAATTGTGATTACATCTCAGTTCTACAGAAGGTACGTCGCGGCCCGGATAGCCCAGTGGTAACGTCTTTGACTGTGAAGCTGGGTGACACGGGGTCGAATCCGTCAGGGAGCACCAGTTCCCTCAAGATTACAGGTACACCTTGCTGACGAGTGCCAAGTAGCACGAAACCCGGGTACATGGTTTCCTGTCAACTACCTCCAACCACCATCTAATTTTACTGAGTCAGTCAATTTCACTTAGCCAAAGAATTTCTTTCTATAGTTTTTATAAAATTTAATTTCTATAGTTTATAACCATAAAATGATCTTTATTAGATATTATATCATTTACAGTTAAACATTCACCCAGAGACTTGAAGATCCAGAGTCCAATCCTTTTGAAGAATTTTCGGTATACACTACTGTAGTATCCCAAACTAGATTTCAATTGATGGTCTAACATAGATTGATTCATGATTTCAATCAAAAATTCAACAATCTCCATAACTCCATACTGATAGTATGAAAATTACTATCGACTACTCCCTGAATTTTAAACTTACCTCAAATAAAATCATTCTATAACAAATAACATCCTGAAAACAAAATATCTTATAGTGTTTGAATGAACCACATCAGTAATATTAACCAGTTATATTGATTATTACCTAAGAAAAAAAAAGAACTAATGTTTGACATTTCAAAATGATTAGTTTTCCTTTATATATAAACAATAATTAGTTATCATGTTTGTTGGGAAGAATTAATTACAGAAACAAGAAAAAAAAATTATAATAAGCTAAATACCGATTAAATATTACCCATGTAGCTTAAAACATCCACCCCCACCCCACCTCACCCCCCCGAAGGCATTGGAAATAAATTCCATATAAACAAGGAATTATAGAGGTAATTTTTTTTCAATAAAACGTCTTGTTTTTCTTTTTTTGTTTTTTTCCAAGACTAAATCAATGTTTTTCTGTTTATCTGTTGTACATTTCGAAATTTTTATTCATCCCATTCCTTTTTATTTTACCGAGATTACTTTGATGTTAATTAAGTCAATATGTTATGGTTACATGAATTAAAATGATATTTTGTTGTTTCATAGTCTCTGTTTCAATGTTATGTAACAGTTTTTTTTCTTAAAATGTGACCAATTGAATGTATATATGTTAGGATGAATTCTTTTCTTTTAATTTAGCATCATTGTTTTATTTAAATCACTTAATAAGACTTGGAAAAACGTCTGAAATAAAATCAACCAATTAGAAAGTTTACATTTGATCTAGTAATAGTGTGGTGCGTGCTACTTATATTGATATAAGTAGTATATGACGCGAGTTAAAAACGTAATATCTGGCAGCAGAAGATGGAAGAAGATCAAGAATGGAAGAGCGGGAATACAATGTAATTTGTAAGAAAACTCATGAACAATGAAATATGAGACAATGGAATAATGTTTGCAACAGGAAATGTCCGGTTTGATATGATGGATTGATATTTTGCAAATTAACAATTTACTATATAGTTTTTTCTATTTTACCGAGTAACTGTAATGTTCGGTCGTTCCCACCCGTGTTCTGTGCACTACAATAGTAGTAGATCTAAAAAGGGAAATAATTCATATCACAGATAAACTATTATTTCATTAATATTGAATAATTTTCATAATCCTATACTTATAATTATTATCTGTTCACTAGTGACAAAGCTTCCGGAGTTCTCCTGAGAAGCTGTGATCAGTGGAGTTCAACCGTTTTGATTGTGGGGGTAAAATAATCACCGAAGACAATGAAAGACGATTGCAAAATATTTCTACTTCATGAAAGTTAGACTCGTGCATTATTAATTATTGGCTCAGTGGTCTATGGGTTAAGGGTTTACGTGTGAGATCATAAGTCTTGTGTTACAAGGTCGCGTATACTCACTTCTGAGGAGCTCTACAATAGGACAAAACGATCATTGATTATTTTTAGATTGTCAATAGTCATTTAATGAGAGGAAATAATACGAAGAATGATAATACTATTAAATGTTGAATGGTGTTTTCCAAACGATGATCCAGTATTGTAAATTTGGATGTATAAATTAACAAAACCAACTTTAATAGTGAATAGGATTGAGAACAAATAAACTAAAAACACAAAAATCCTTTTGTAACAAATAGACACATAATTAGGCACAAAACAAGTGAATAGCGATAAAGACAATGGACCCAGATACTTTTTACAGTCAGTTATTAGACAAAGTTCTTAAACATATTTGAATTATCCTTTCATTGATGAGTCTTAGTTAATACTCTGTGAAGATTGTCTTAATATACTTAACTTGTCACAAGTTTAATAGAATAAATGAAATATAGATAAAGATGAGATCAAAAACTATCGTTTCATTATACTTTCAATTCGTCATCTCTATTTATATAGATTTCAGAATTCGTGTTCACTTTGATGTTCAGTAGGAACCGAGTGTTTTTTAGTAGTGTGATTTAGAAAAATTCATATGACTATAGACATTTTGAAAGGTGGGAGCATTATAAATCTGTTCTATTCAAATTTGATTGTATTTAGCAGGACATAGTAAACATCAAACGTTATTGTGATTTATGAACTTTCTTAAAATTTAGATTGACATCATGAATGGATCAATGTTAGACCGCCATTGAAAATCTGAAAGGACTAGACAGCCATTTCGTCCTAGTATGGGACTCCTCAGCGGTTCCCATCCATGATCCTGTCTCGTGAGACTCGAACCTAAGACCTTCGGTCTCACACTTAAACGCTTAACCTCTAGACCACTGAGCCGGCCGGCAGCCAACGGTGTTAATGTCTAATTCCAACTAATTCACGATATTGCGTGACTGTCCACCATTGTCCTCAGTGACTAACTGTCTCACAACAGACACAAGTGAACTCCACCAATCACACTTCTTACTAGAACTCCAGGAAATCCATCTTGAATCTAACCATTAATGAGCACATCATAATGATCAGTATACAATTGTAGAGATTTTTGAGTTTAGATTAACATCATGAAAGATTTGCATTTTAATTCATTATCTGACAGTGTAGACTATTTAATTGACATCTCATTTAAAGTGAATACAATGTTCATATTTAACTAAAGTATCATGTAGCATTACATTTAAATTCGTGTATTCTCGGTTATATATTTTGTTACCTCAGTAACAATTTAGTACATTTTATTCAAACAATGACGTAATATAATATATGCATCTACATACCAGTGGTTAAGTTAATAGTAGCTATAAAGCCATACTTTATATACATGAAAAAATGAGGTCAGATTACTATCAAAATATAAATTAGATACATTTTTCTTTTGATTTTCTCTTTTCAATTTCATAGACAAACTACTATCAATTCGTGGTATATCAAATTAGATACGATATAAAGAAAAAACGGTGTTATTATTGGTTAAAACTAAATGTAATCATTTCAAAGGGGTTGTCATGGTTGAAGATACTGTAATGTAATGATGATAAATTATCAGAAACTATTGCTTTAATGATAAAGTATGATATAAAATTAATTTTGTATTTAATACTAACTTGTACGTTTTACTACTACCATTACTACTACCACTACCACTACCACTACTACTACTACTACTACTACTACTACTACTACTACTACTACTACTACTAATAATAATAATAATAATAATAATAATAATAATAATAATAATAATAATGGTAATAATCAAAATATCTTTCATTCTATGATAAATGTCAGATATTTGTTGTTGACCTGATGATATTTCCAGAGATTTATTGACTTTTCTCTCTGTTTCTTTCATTGCTAATAAGGTTTTGCATTTATATCGGTTGACCTAGTCAGTCAACCACTAACAACGTAGAACTTCATTCGTACGTACATCACTTCGAGTTTCCATACCACATTAGCATAGAGATACAATGGTCGATTCAAATCCCGTAGTGGTAGAGGTGGTAAGAGTATAGACAGTAATCGGAAAGATTAGGGTTTGAAGATGTTATTCAAGGAGTATAATACAATGGAATAAATTTCTGAAGAGAAAAAAGGGACATGAAGGACTCAGGAGATTAGAATTTAGGAGAACACAAAGAGTGGATGCACGTGCTCCATTGCAAACGATTTTGATCCATGTCATTCAGGGTCTCTAACTATCGGTTGCTATCATCTCACGAATCCCAACCAGGTAGTCTACACCTAACAACATGACTCAGTTCACTTGTCAGTGACTTCATGGACTTGTGCCATGTTTTGGTCTGGCCACCCCTAGCTTTCTTCCAACCTTCTCCTATACTATTGAGCATCGCGCGTCGAAGCGGTCGATGGTTGGGCATACGTAACACATGTTCTAGCCATCTCAACTGATGAAGTTTCACTTCTTTACCAATCGATTTGCCATCCTTAACTAGTACCCGTTTCCTAACAACTGCATTACTTACTCGATGGTCCCAGGATATACTAGTAGCCTACGAATATCCTCTACTCTTGCCGGCCTCGTTTTCCAGCCATAAAGTAGGACAGAACGAACTGCTGCGAAGTAAACACGTCCTTTGGTTGATAGACGGATATCTCGCCTACGCCAAAAATGACGCAAGTTGGTAAAAGCTAGTCGAGCCTTCTGTATCCGTGCTGAGATTTCGTCACACACTAGACCACAAGAGCTGATGAGATTTTCATGATAAGTGAAGCAGTCGACACGCTCAACTACTTCACTCCCTACCCTTAGTTCGGGTGTCAATGCAACCCAATCCTGAAGCAACATTTTGCATTTCGAGGGGGAGAATCGCATCCCGAACATGCTTGCATTGTTGCTTATAGTGGTCAGAAGACGCTGCATTTTGTCAGTGTTTTCACAAAAAATAGAACTATGTCATCGGCATATTCTAAGTCAACAAGTGAATCTCCTGCTAGAAGTTAAACTCCTGAAAATTTAGATGAGGAAACGTGTTATCTCTGTAAGCACGTCAATCGACCTAGTGAATATAATACTGACTAATTTCATAATTTAATTCAGGTATTGACTTAAAACACTTTACATCTTGCTACGAAACATCGTGTTATGTTTATATAGTTAATAAGAAAAAATTGAGTCAATCAGCTAATGATTTTAATGACAGAAATTTGATGAATATTGTTATATATATATATATATATATCCTGTGCTGGTCGCGTCTATGTAGTCACTGATGACATAAGCTATTTAGAAGTGACAGATTGTGGATAGGAACAGTATTCAGATCTGCGATTCCTCTAATTTTCCATCTATTTGTCTGATTTTTCTGTATCCTATTGTTGATATTCATACCGAGAACCTTATATGTTCTCTTGTATCACAGTGGAGATTTTATTAAGTTGTTTGATATTTTCAACTGAATTTGATTAGTTATTAAAGAACAATCTATTCTGTATTACAAGTTGATTAGATTTATTAGTATCATTATGGTAATGCCTGTTATTGTTTAAAACTGAACCAAAACTAATAATAAATGTACTGAAATGAGAAGATTGACAAAAATTTAATTGATTCTTTCAAAACTATATATCATAAATTAATAATCTACACAACCTTATACTGATAATTACCATGTATTCACTAATGACTAGCTTCGTGAAGGAATTCTCGGAGTTCTAGTGAGAAGCCGTGGACAGTGGAGTTAATACGTGTCGGTTAGAGACAAGTGTCTACCCCAGTACAATGTAAGATGGTCGTGCAATTTCATGGATTGGTTGAAGTTAGACATTAACACCGCTGGATGCCGGCTCAGTAGTCTAGGAGTTAAGTGTTTGCGCGCGAGACCGAAGAATCTGGGTTCGAGTTCCATGTGTACGATCGTGGATGTGCACTGTTGAGGAGTCCCATACTAGGATTAAACAGTCGTACAGTTCTTCCGGGTTTTCAATTGTGATCTAACATCAATCGGTTCATGAACTCAATCACAAGTACACTCATTTTTAATATAAATTTTACTGATAACTGAACACAATCCATATCATTAGATAATTAACAGTTGGGATACAAAAATGAATTTAACACTGAAATTACACAATCACATATTATCAGTAAATAAATATCATCATAAATTGAGAACAATTTTGTACAGTGTGAAGAAAAGTATTCACTTTCTGAAAGTTTTTACATCCTCAGCACTACTTATTGATTATAAAATTTGATTACTTTTCATTGAACTGAGTTTAACAATGTACCTGATTGTATACAATAGAAGCTCAGACAATAAAATATCCCAGATTTAGATCATTATCAGTGTCTTCATTGTTCTACGTCTGACTTGTTCCTAGCTGTTTTAACCAGCTTTATGTCTAATTAATTAGTGAATGCTGAATATTTAGTTGTAGCTTTCACATCAAACATTTAATTTCAGTAGACTGAAGTTTTCGACAACTGTCTTCTATGAATAATTTGATGCAATACAGACAAAATATCTGATAGAAATAATACAAACAGTGAATGAGATAGCTTTAAATGAAATGTTTAAATTACATCCCAGTGTGCGGCATCTATCTACCTAATGAACGGAGAAATGGATGAAGTTATTGAGTACCTCAATTTTGAAAATATTATGAATAACCTCAACCAATACTTCACTAATCTCACCATAGTAACCATTTAATTGTTTATTTATTAAGATTATTCATGCAATAGATATTTCAGCTGGATAATCACTAAGACCCTACCTTGCGATTATTCTCATTCAAATGAAATTAAGTTTCATAATAATAGAAAAAGTGTATTTACTTTAAAATCGCAGAAAAAAAAAACAGTGTCAAAATAATGTGAGTTGCTCATCATTGTTGTACAACACAAATTTCAATAGTTTGTTTCTACTTGTATGCTTATTTGATTTTGAGTTCCTCCTCCTCCTACCCTCTCTCCCTCCCTCTCTTCGATTACTTGTCAAGTTGGAATTTTTATCAAAATAGTTAATGCATAAAATTGTTTTTTGTTTTGATTAATTCCCTAAACAGTGATAGTGAGAAATAGTTTCACTTATTATTATTATTATTATTATTATTATTATTATTATTAGTAGTAGTAGTAGTAGTAGTAGTAGTAGTAGTAGTAGTAGTAGTAGGAGGAGGAGGAGGAGGAGGAGTAGGACTATGATAATATTAATTGAAAAGTGTGATAATAAAATATTTAATCAAGCTGAAATGAGAAGAGAAACGAAAAGAAATTTTAATTACATCTAAAAAAAAGTATCAGGTCAAATTTCACAGTTTACATCATCTTCGTTAGGCAAACATTAAAACTTGGGAAGCACTACACAGTTGTTACATGATGTACACTATGAAATAACAATCATGTCAAACGCATCAATAGAGATAATAACTATGTGATCACTAGGAACTATATTGCCTGACGTTTTACTGAGAATCTATGACCAATAAAATTTGTCGATGTTGTGAGTGTAGCAGTCAATCAGAAACGTTTTAGAGATTTCAAGGTTACGGCGCCAACTTCAGTGCTTAATGCTAACGTACGATCGGTTCACAGGGGATTTTGTACAAAAAGTGATAATTGAGCTGCTATCACAAATATAACGGTGAGACTATATTTTGTGGACGAATCAATCAGGTATGAGATAATAGATCTCGGATTTTACCGTGAAAGTTTTTCATGCATTTAGCTAAATAAATTTCTGGCATTATAGCTGATGTCAGTTCGTGATGAAACCCCATATATGATTCCTAACTAAGGCAAATTATGACAATTATTGCGGACTGGATAATAAAACCACCAGTAACACTGGCTGTAGCCAGGCACTACAATATATACGGATGTTTGGAGAGCGTACAGACTCCTTAATAGGCTTGGTTATGTGCATCGTGTCGTTATCCATAAGTAGCACTTTGTGCACTCGACAACCGGAGTGCGCACAAACAATATTGAAGCTATGTGGTCAAGGCTGAAAGAGTTTTTGAGACTTTATCATGGCTCCAGAGGCCGACTATTCTGTAACCGTATGGATGATTTCCTCTACTGCATGCATTACGATTTTAGAACCTCTGAACCTCTTTCTAACCTTCACAAGTTTTTGAATCACGTATAAGAAGTGTATCCACCTTATTTCCTTGATTTTGTATAATATATTTTTACTCTATACTGACTGTGTGCTGCTTGGCTAATATTTCTCAAGGTCACTTAAGATTCGTTCATAGGTCGTCCGTAAATTGATTAAAGTTAGAAGTGTAAACCGTCAGCGAGCACCAGTTCCCTCAAGATTACAGGTAAACCTTGTTGACAAATGATAAATAGCACGAAACTCGGGTACAGGGTTTCCTGTTGACTACCTTCAACCACCATTCCATACCAACATAGTGCATGCAATGTTGAATCACCTAAACCAGTGGCCAAATCGCAACTTAGTCGATAGCATTCGATTTGCACTAAAAAGCACTTGACACACATGATATTGATCATCACTCAGTGGTCAATCAATTGTGATTAAAGGTGTAAAACTATTTGATGATGAATCAATATTCTAAAGATTAAGTTCTTATCACTAGGTCTAAAAACATGAAGCTGGACTTTTGATAGAGTTGTGAATGCGTACTAGTGATCGTTTCATTCCTAGGATGAAATATTTATCTAATACTATCAGTTTTTCAACAAATGTTTAACTAAGATTAATTTTTAGTGTAAACTATAGAATTCAACAATTTCTATGAACTCCATATTCATAATATGGTGAAATTATAAAAATACATTTGGAAAAATTGTTTGTACATTTTTCGTACTTTTTCCGTAGAAATCTGATGCTTCATTTAAGATAAGAAGAAATAGTATAAATGCTCTTAACAAAACATTTACTTAAAGTTATATTTTTAAGGAATTATGGAAATTGTACCAACCTAATGAGCTAATTATTAGATGAATTAATTCCAAACTATCCACTAAACTCAGTGGTTTAAATCCACGTCATAATCCGTTTCAAATGAACAAGAGCACTTGGGTCGTAGATTTGTTGATCAAATTATGATTTATTGACAAGTTTTATGATCGAGGTAAACATAAAATGTTTGCCATTCGTCATTTCTTTTTATATGAGGCGGGCATTTGTTAGGCAAATCCATTTTAGGCATTCTTTTATAATCTTATCGTAAATTTGTTTTTAAAAATAAGATTTTTGGAGATGATCTAATACAAAGATTTAACAGTTTTATTTCATGAAGCCATTAATCAAATTCGTTTGGATTTCTTTAAAAATAGAACAAGAACGTTTGGGATGTGTTTATCTAGATAAAATTAGCTGCAGCAGCATTATATATCAATACCTAAGATGACGATAGCTATTGAGGCATTTGATCTCGTCGATAATATTATTTCACAGTTATGTAATATACCCTTGTGGGCCAGGGTAATGTAATATTGGTTTTCAGAGAACCAGACACCATCCGGACTTTCACGTGACAACCTAAACAGTACAACTCAACCCCTCTTAACAGGAGAGCCAGACACCACCCAGGCTTGAATTTTATAAACCAAGCAGTACAGCTCAATCCCGCTTCACGGGAGAACCAGACACCGTATAGGCTTTAACGTTTCAATCTGAATAGTACAGCTCAATCCTGTGGCACAACCACACAGGTACCAAGCACCGTTGGATGCCGACTCAGTGGTCTAGTTGGTTAAGCCCCTGAAGCGAGACTGACAAGTCCCGGGTTTGAATCCCGCGAGGCGCGGTCGTGGATGTGCACTACTGAGGAGTCCCACAATAGGACGAAACGGCCGTCCAGTGCTTCCAGGTTTTCCATGGTGGTCTAGCTTCAAATGACTCATGATCTCAACTCTGGAAATTACTACAATCTCCACAAAACCCCTTCTGATACAATATTATTTACTTGAAATCTTCACTAGATCTAGTTCTTTGATTATTGAGATCTTTGTATGGATTCTAAAATTGTGCTCATTTATTGGGATTTTTAAAAATCTGAATCAGTTACAAAAATGTTAATTTTACTACAATTATCTAACTCATACATTTTACAACTCTGATTTATTTTCGTTTCGTTTTTAACGTAAATAGACGACTGGTTATTGTTTTATTTACAATTGACTTTTGAATGGAATTGCAATTAATTGTGTTTAACACAATCAAGGTAGATTGTTTTATGTTATTCTCTTGTCAATAAATGATTTCTATTTGAAACTATAAAATAATAATAACATCTAGGAAATAACAATATGCAAAATCATAATCAATTTGACAAGTGTATAATTTAACAGACTAGGTTTTTATATATTAATCCAATATATAAAACCTATCAACAAATGCATAAACATTTATTTATGGCGCCATTCGAAACTGTTAGCGGAAAATTCAAAACATCATTTCAAATTGATAGTAGTTATGAAAAAAGTAAAAAAAATCGGAAAGAATTTGTGTATCACCACTCATTCTTCCTAAATGCACTACATCTGCACTTTGTATGTATGTATATATGTGTATACACAACTCTGTGTTCAATATTCTACATGAATTTATAAGATTATTACTACTTATTTACTATTACTCCTCATGGAGTAGCGTAGGCCTCTTACAAGCATTCTCCATCCAACCCTGTCCTGTGCAATCCTTTCCAGTTCTTCACCGTTGCTGTCCATTCTTTCATGTCTACTTCCAATGCCCGACATAACGTATTTTTCGACCTTCCTCTTTTCTGTTTCCCTTCATGATTCCAAACTAGCGTATGCCTCGTGATGCAGTTTGATGATTTCCTCATTATGTGTCCTATCCGCCAACTTCAGTATTTTTTCCTAATTTCCTCTTCAGTTTGGATCTGATCTGTCCTTTCCCACAGAAGGCTGTTACTGTTAGTATCCGGTCAATGGATATTAAGTATCTTGTGTAGAGAATGGTTTATAAATACTTGTACGTTTTTGTTGATGATTGTAGTAGCTCTCCAAGTTTCAGCTCCATACAATAGAACTATATTGACATTCATATTGAAGATCCTAACTTTATTAATTATTTTGAGTCCCATATATTCTTCAACCGTAGAAATATTATCCTTACTTTACTAGTCCTTACCTTTATTTGAATTTTGATTGGTTGAAATAAAATACGATGATCTGCAATATGATTGGTAATTTAATAAGAAAAAAATTCATTCATTGATTGGTTAATAAAACGAACAACACAACGAGACTGTATGTTTGTATTTACGTGATGATAATCATCAGCTGATTGATTATTAATACATTTTATTATTCATACTACTATTCATATAAATATAACCAATAAAATATTGTTTTCTTACAATAAATAAACAAACAAATAAAAAAGAAACTGCAATTTGCATTTCTACAAAATGAGTAGTATATTACTACTTAAATATACTATTATTATTATTCATTTCATCTATTCATTATACCATAAATAGATAGTTTCTTTTCTTCAAAATTACTCATGAATCTTATTACATTTACATCTAAACAAATAATTTTCTATCTAATCTATTTATTCTATTGGATTATTTATCTTTTTACATTTTATCATTGTTTTCAATATTTCAATGATTTACCAGAAATTAAAATTTATGAAAATTTAACCATTGGTCAAGTTATTATAAAAGATATACGTTCATTACTTGGTATATCTAAATCAAATTATATTCAATTAAGTCCAAGTTCATTAACCCAATTTTTTCGTTTAGATAATATCACTGGTAATATATATAGTATATCATCTATTGATTTAGAAACAAGTAATTTATGTAATATAGAAAAATCATGTTGTCATAATTATCAATATGAACAATTATCTAATGAATTCAATAATAATCAATATTCTATCAATCAATTAAATGATAATGATGATGATACAGAAGAATTATTTAATGATTTGAATCATATCATTGATAATCATGTATTAAAACAAAAATATCAATGTAAATTAACAACGTTTATATTAGCTTCAACAGATCATGATATGCAAATTTCACCAATTAGTAAATTACATATCAATATTATTGATTTAAATGATAATCCACCACAATTTAATATAGTTTCAGATGATTCAATGAATTCACAATCAAATTTAATATATTTATCATTTTTAGAAGGTTCATTAGGTGTTCATACAAAACATGATTTACCAAGAGCATTTGATGCAGATGTTTCACCAATAAATCGTGTCAAAAATTATTGGATTGAATGGGATGAAATAATTCATAATTCACATCAATCTTCATCTTTATCCACAATGACATATACAAATGATCAAATATGGTCGAAACTTGGACCATTTCGACTAATCTATACAAAGTCGATAGAAAATTTAGTCATTCAACTTGATGAAGAATTAGATCGTGAAAAACAATTCATTTATAAACTACGTTTAATTGCTCAAGATGGTGGAGATTTACGTGGATCCATACAATTAATTATTGAAGTAGATGATGTCAATGAATTTCCACCAATTTTTATCGATTCAAATGATGTTAATAAATTGAAAGATCCACATCTATATTCATTATATACTAATCAAGAAATTTATAAAAAAACAATATAAAATAAAAGAATCATTAGATATAGGTAGTCATATTGGACAATTAAAAGCGATTGATTATGATTTATTAATGTCTAATGAAACAATTAATCAAATTACATATCATTTTAGTTCAAATCAATTGAATTGGGATGTAACACATATGTTTCATTTAGATTCACAATCTGGTATTTTAACTTTAAAACAATCATTAGATTATGAAAAGGTTAAAAATTATCGTTTAACTATCATAGCAAAAGACTGGTCCAATAAAAGAGAAAGAAATAGATACTTCGAAATCATTATACCGTCCAATAACATCAACAATGAAGAAATCATCACAAATCATTTATTCTTCTACAGCTTTAATTGATATCATTGTTCTTGATGTCAATGATAATTCACCAATTATCTTATTTGAAAATGATCATATACTAGAAAATAAATATAAGAATATAACCAATTCAAATCATGCCTTAATTACAATGAATAAACCATATGAAATATGGATTAAAGAAAATATACCTAAATATACACCGATTGTATTTTTTAATGTCATTGATTATGATACCGGACAAAATAGTCGTATATCATGTCAATTATTAAATTTTACAGAAATATTTCATATACATCAATTATCTGATTTATATAGAATTGAAACTAAATCATTATTAGATCGTGAATCTATGGATCAATATACTATTATCATCAAATGTAATGATATGGGTGAACCAATGTTATATAATATAAAAACTTTAATTATTCATTTAATTGATGTAAATGATACACCACCTAGTTTCCCATTAAATATTTATCATTATCATGTATTAGAAAATAGTTATCCTGGTACACCAGTTCAACCAATTAATAATCGATATCCAATCATGAATTTAGCTATAGATCCTGATTTGAATAGTACATTGATTTATCATTTAGAATCAATCGATATATTAAATAATCAATCAAATCATCATCATCATAATAAAGATAATGATTTCATACAATCATCATCATCATCATTATTAGATTATCAATTATTTTCAATCAATCCAATCAATGGTCAAATATTTACAAAAGGTGAATTAGATCGTGAAAAAAAATCATCATTAAAATTATCTCTATGTGTTCATGATCAATTACATTTAACTTGTACAAAAATTTTAATTGATTTAGATGATATCAATGATAATCCACCACAATTTGAGCATAATCATTATATTATACATTTAGATGAAAATAAATTATATACTAAACCAATTATTATATTTATTGTATCTGATTTAGATTCAAATAATAAAGGTTTTAAATTTAATATGCTATTTGATTCATCAAATAAACCGCCACAAATTATTTCAAAAAAACAACAAAATAATAATTCATTAAAACAATCAAATAATATTGAACATTTAAATATTTCACAATTTGATCAATCAATAAATGATCATAAAAATTTAATTCAAAAATATTTTCTATTAAAAGAGAATGAATTATATTTACAAAATGTATTAGATAGAGAAGAATGTGCAAATTATCATTTTTATATACAAGTACAAGATATACATTATGAATTATATAATAATAATAATAATAATACCATACACAATATAATTTAATAAGTCAAACAGAAATCTTTATACATATTAATGATATCAATGATAATAAACCAATATTTCTATTTCCTAATATAACAACAATAGCTGGTAATCGATTAATTGTATCATGTCATGAAATGTTTGGTAATTCAATTGGTCATATTAAAGGTTATGATCCAGATTTAGGTATAAATGGTACAATTCTATATAATTTAATGATAACAACTTCACATATAAAACAATCATTATTTTATTTAGATAATAATTCTGGTGAATTATTTGTTAATACTAATCAATTAATTGATTATTGTGGTAAAATTATTACATTATTAATAATTATTGATGATCAAGGTCCAAAAATCAATAAACATTCAACAATTGAACGTTTATTGATTCAATTAGATGATATACCAATAAAAATGAAATCATCCATAGAATATAATCAACAATTTAAACAAAAATGGAGAATAAATTCTAATGGTATATCAAATTTAAATGTATTAACTAATACTCATAATAATATGAATAGTACATTTACAATTAAAACTATGCTTAGTATTACACTTGGAAGTTCAACTATCTTTTTAATTGGATTATTAATGACATCAATTATATTAATGATTTATAATAAATCAAAACATAGAAAATCTTTTTTACATTAAAAAAACTACATTTCAAAGATAATACTATTTATAGTCAACATAGTAACAATGGTAATAATAATAATAATACAACAAATGAAGATTTAATCTGTATTGATTGTAAACAAGGGGGATTAAATAAATGTTATTCCCTACTACTACTACTAATAATAATAGTAGTAATAATGATAATCAACATTCAAATGAATATATCACAGAAACAACTGAACATTATCCAACTTGTATGTTGAAACCGAAATTGATCAGTGAAGATGTATTTTCTACTGCTGTTGCTGCTGATGATAATGATGATGATAATGACAATGTTCACCAACATTATCGTCATCATCATCATACTGAACAAGGTATGTATTTGAGCTTACAATATTTTATCTAAATAATTTAGATTTTATATTAAAATGAAAAATAATAATGAAACACAATTTGAAATTTGAAAAGTGAATTTATCTATGAATAGTGAATAAGTTTTTTAGGTTATACATACAGTTTATCTTTCATTACATTATTGATGTTGTTTATATCAAGGCTACAATTAAGTAGCTTACAATTTAAACATCCTAAATGTTATCGATTTAGTTACTAAGTTCAGACAATCAACTCAGCATCCATATATACCAAAATTAACTGATTAATTTCATTTGTTATCATTAAGAATATAAAAGATTTAAATCCTTCCAAATGGTTTATGTTGGTAATAATTTCAACTAACTAAACTTATTAATTTATGTGTATTTCAAGAATTAAATCAAAGAAAACATGATCACCACCCAATAATCAATCAATTGTGATTACGTTTCAGTTCTACAGGAGGTCGGTCGCGGCCCGTATAGCTCGGTGGTAACGTCTCTGACTGTGAAGCTGGGTGACACGGGAGCGAATCCGTCATGGAGTACCAGTTCCCTCAAGATCACAGGTACACCTTGCTGTCGAGTGCCAAGCAGCACGAAACCTAGGTCCAGGGATTCTCAATATATATATATATATATATATATATATATATATATATATATATATATATATATATATATATAGGTTGGAACTATTTAGCTGCGCAAAAATAGTTAGTTGAGTGTATTTTACTAGTAAACAAACTTATCTGAATAATATCAACGTTATTGAGACTGAAATATAATCTAGAACAAAATATATAAAGCGAATAGTTTTGTTTTCCATTAAATCCTCATTAGGCTGTGCTATAATATACAGTAATATTCATATGTATATACGAAATTATTAAACCAGTCAATTTATTCTACTGTTATCACTGACTCATAAACTGCCTTGATGAGTTTAATAATTTCGTATATGCATATAAGTATTACTGTATATTAGAGTAAAACCCGTTGTTGTTGTTGTTGTTGTTGCTGTTGTTGTTGATAATGATGATGATGATGATCTAATCAAAAACAATAATGATCGCTTTATATACTTTGTTCTAAATTACAATATGGGAATTTTTCAAAATTAGAAATATAATCGACAATATTATCTTCAACTAGTTATTTTCAATCATTGAGATCATGAGCCAATTGAAGCTAAACCATCATAGAAACCCTGGAAGCACTAAACGGTCGTTTCGTCCTATTGTGTGACTCTTCAGCTTCAAGAGGGATTTCCTGGAGTTCTAGTGACAAGCCGTTACCAGCCCAGTTCAACTAGGTCACTTGTGAGATAGCAACTCACTGATGACAATGATGGATGTGTTTCTCAATTTCATGGATTAGTTGAAGTTAGACAATAACACCGTTGGATGCCGAACGGCTCAGTGGTCTAGTTGGTTAAGCGCCTGGCGCGAGGCCGATAGGTCCTGGGTTCGAATCTCGCGGGGTGTGGGATCGTGGATGCGCACTGCTGAGGAGTCCCATACTGGGACGAAACGGCCGTCCACCGCTTCCAAGTTTTCCATGGTGGTCTAGCTTCAATTGACTCATGATTTCAACCAGTGAAATTTCTCAAATCTCCAGAAAAACCTTTCTGAAAATATTTTGATATTAAGCTTTACACTTATTTCTAAACTTAGTTTCTAATCTGAAACCATAATATCAAATCATATTATTAATTACTCATTAATAATTAGTGCATTCTGAGTGGTTGAATAGGTTAAGTGTATCAAGGTTATTTAATGAATTATTTAAGCTCCCTACGCTTATATGCTTTTGAGATGGTGAAGAAGATCTGTAGCTTAGATGAATGATTTTAGTGAAGTTTTGTTCTCTGAGCTGGATGGTTTAGTCGTGGAACTTTCATCATTCATCTGGACGACATCATCAGCACAAACTTCAAATAGAATTACTTATGTTCATCCTCATTCTTCGGCTTTGCTTAGTATCCATATTACCTTAGAAAACTTTTCCATTTTTTGTTGTTGTTGTGTAGTTTACTTTAATAGTACTTTATATTAACTTCAAGAAAATGAACGCCTTCAAATTGAATTTTGAATGAAAACGATCTAAATGATTAATGGGTTAATTCATCAAAAGGTTAAGACTTTAATTGACTTATTAGGTATTTCATTGTATAATGTGAGTATAAAACACAGCTGCTGTTGTTGTTGTTGTTGTTTTGTCTTTTCAATTGTTTAACGGGTATTTTAGTTGGACCAATTTCATTCAGGTTGTCTCTATCCTGGTTAACATGATTGTCAAAACAACAACAAAAAACCATGACTTAGATCAGGAATCCGGTTCATATCGACCAATAATATTCAACATATTTATCAAGTTAATCTTTACATCGTTTAGTATTTACTTAAAATGGAATAATAAATAACGTAAGAATATTGGACATGTGTTTATTCTAATTTGAATGCGCCAGTCGGATGTAATTGCTAATGGCTAATAGGACATAGTAGTTTAGTTAATAATGCGTTGGTATTTGAAGTGAAAGATAATAGATTCAAATCTTAATGCGAATATTAGCATAGATAAAGGTACATTCAACAAGCCAGTTGCAAATAGGAAGGAAAGCCTGTGATAAATGTCACAATGAACAACTATATAAATTTAATTCTTTTTTAAAAAAACTTATGACTAAATGATAATATAGTGGGAGTCCGCTCCGAATAAATATATTCCAATAGAGAATAACCAATTGAAGATTTTTGCATCAACAACGAGATCATGCTGTTTAGGAGACCCAGAAAATTCCTCGGAAAAAAACTCAAAAGGATCCTAAAAACACTGGGAAGCATTTTATCCAGTCAGTATTGAATGAAAGTTACTCAGAAGCATCGAGAAAGTGAAGAGTCATGCGTTACATTTCTCGTTAAATGGTTACCTATCCTGCTACTATCTTTAGAAGAGTTCCAGAACGTTCCAAAAGCCAAAGACTGTCCGATATACTTTAAGTACCCTAGATTTTCTGTATATAAACTGAATTTAGAGTACCTATAACCATTTATAAGAATAATAATTTAATGTTTATTGCAACAGTTGAGATCATGAGTCATTTGAAGCTAGACCACCATGGGAAACCCGGAAGCACTGGACGGCCGTTTGGCCCTATTACTGGACTCCTCAACAGTGCGCATCCACGACCTCGCCTCGCGGGATTCGAACCCGGGATCTATCAGTCTCGCGGCAGGCGCCTAGCCAACTAGACCACTGAGCCGTTCGGCATCCAACGATGTTGATGTCTAACTTCAACTAATCCACGAAATTGAGCAACAAATCCACCACTGTCATCAGTGAATTACTATTTCACAAGTGACCTAGTTGAACTGTGCTGGTAACGGCTTCTCACTAGAACTCCAGGATTTACCTCTTGATTTTACAAGAAAATTAGAAAGACCAAGCACCATGCATTTATTCACTTCACATAGTTCACATTGCGTACTGACGCTAATCATGTAATCACTGAATATTCAGACACAATCGGACATCAATTTCATCCAGTTGTGTCATTCTACAACAATAAGATTTCACCACCCGACCAAGGATCGAACTCAGTTCTTTCAGATATCATTATGCTGTCTTAAAACTTTAAACCATTGAGCTAATATCCAATAATTTACAAGTTTAACTTCTAGTCAGAATAAAAACTAAAAAAATTTCAAAGATGGATTTTGGCTAGCAGTGGAATCCAGAACGCGCATCTCGTCTTATTTGGGACTCTTCAGCTGGATGTACCTTCGTCTCAGAGTTAATGTTCACTCTAAGACTAGAAACCAGTATCGTTCGCTCCAAACACCATCTTATTATCCACTTAGCTACTGAGTCCTGATAGCCACCTGCTTGTGCAGGTGGGGTGAAGATTAAATTCACTTGATGTTGATGTTGTACCTTCCTATTGTTATTTAGGACTGCAATTGATCACTCTTGTTGGCATATGTGCATTCTATGCAAATCGCCTCGATATTGCCTTAAGTCATAAGCCTTATAACCAAGGATGGACAGTAGTGGAATCCAAGACATGCGTTTCGTTCTATTTGGAACTCGTCAGTTATATGTACCTGCATCTCAGATTTGCTTATAAAGCTTGCGACTTAAGAATAAATCGAGGCAATCTGTACAGGATATACATATACCAATAAGAGACTGATCAATTTCAATCCTAAACAACAATGGGAAGATACAAGTAAAACAACACCAAATGAATTTAAAAAGAATTTCGTCTGAATATGGTCACCTTCAAAATAGTAGTAGTAGTAGTAGTAGCTAATGTTTAATCTGATTCTTTTATTTCCCTAATCATGTTTGTTTCTTTTTTCCTTCTATATTATTATTGTAAATATTCCAATGAAAACAATCTAATTTACCCATACAAATATTTGTCTATTAACTACATTTTATTATGTATGGTAGAAATGTATATAACCTGATATTTTATTATGAATAATAATTGTGTTGATAGGGTAACATAAAATTCTGTGTACAGGTGTATGTCTATATAAGTTTTCTTTCTTATTGAACAATGTATGTTATTGAAATTTTTCATCAAGGATACACAACATGTATTTATGATAGATTATGATTATTATTCATATTAGTATGTGTTCAGGTGTTCCTATTAGACAGATGCTTTGGTACTGACATTTCCATACAAAGAAATTGATTAACACCTATGTATATATGGAGAAAGAGAGAGAGAGATGTACATTTTAGAAATAGTGTCGATTTTCATTTATAGTGACCTACTATTTATGTGTATACATGTGTAGATGTAGTTGTATTCTACTTTTAATACTACTACTAGTAATACTACTACTACTACTACTACTACTACTTCATCACATATAACAAAACAATATTATAATAAGAGAAACACAAGGAAATAGTCATAACACATCATTAGATTAATGAAGCAATAGGTATATTCTCTTAGTTTTCCTCTTCTACTTAGTACTTCTTATAAAATGCATAGTAATTGAATGCTTTTGTTTAATATTATCAATGAAAGTATTGATGCGGTTCTTTTAATTTGAAATTCATTTATAATTAAATGATGATGTAAATATTGCTGAATGTGATAAAAGAGAAGAAAAAAACCATTCAAATTATGTTTCATAATGGTTGGCCTGAACTTGAACTCATTATCAAAATAAAAGTGATCGTTCAAGGTATATAATACTAAAAGAATTTGCAAGGAGAAGCTACTAGTTAGCAGTTATCTATTAGAAGTAATGTTGGAAAAATCTTTGAATGTTTGTAATGTTAATAGTGTTAATACGTAATAACAATTAGATGGTGGTTGGAAGTAGTCGACAGGAAACTCTGAACCCGGGTTTCGTGCTACTTGACACTCGTCAGCAAGGTGTACCTGTAATCTTGAGGGAACTGGTGCTCCCTGACACATGACATTGATCACCACCCAGTGATCAATCAGTTGTGATATGTAATAACAATATAATCTTTGAAACCATATTATTACTGACAATCAACATAGAGGCCCTAGAAATGACCTTGTTAACGATTACTCGATTATCACTCAATTAGAATGTTAGTGAGATAGTAGTGTGAGCTACTTATATTCACATAAGTAGTATATAACGATAGTCAAGAAATAGAATGTATTTTAGTAGTAAGTCGAGTAAGAAAGGACAGGAACAATAAGTAACTGGTATGAAAGTGCAGGAATAATGAAATCTGAGACGATGGACTGATAGGTTCAAAAGAAACAGTCAAGTTTGAGACAATTAATTGATATTTTGCCAATTAAGTCTATACTGTATTGTTCTCAGATTTTAGTATGACGTTCTGTAATTTTGTGTTCAGTGACATTCGATTTTCCTCATTCGTGTTCTTGTTCACTACAATATAAATGAAATATTAGTAGGGATACGTACTTTATGTGTGATTAATCAACATATTAATTTTCATAATAAGGTTCTTTCGTATTAAAATCAAAATGTGATATAAACACTTGTCAGTATGACCGTAGATCACTTTAACTGTAGAGAATTCATAAGGTTTTGGTTTATTCCTTTGATCTTCACTACATCAGTTGTAGAGTGGACGAAATGACTCTTACCAACTACAAATCGATAATTATAACCGTATGTTTGAAGATAATTTCACTCTCTTTAAACATCTGTATAAAATGGTAGTCCCTAATTACACACACTATGCATAAATGCATACTTCTTTTGTATTGGCTGTCATAATATCTGAAGGAGCTTGAAAGACCCTAAAACACCCTAGACCATGCACTGAGTAACATTAAGTACGCTCAAAGTATAATGCAAATTATCGATACAATTCACAGCAAGAAGCAATGTTTCATGTAGCTTCTATATTATGTTGTATATACTGTCTTTGTACAACAGATAAACTTCATAATCTTAAAGCTTTTAAGAACTAAATATATGGGAAATTTCCACCTAACTCTTATTGAGATACAAGTTTCCTGTCATCATATTTTGAATTTTCGGGCAATAATCCAAAATCTATTATTAGTTCCTCAATGTACGACTGGATAAGTGTGCGTGAATTTTCAACCCACCTGTTTTTCGATTCACCGAGTGCATTGAATATCTACCACTTTAACGCTCATTCAATGAATGAATTCAACAAATAAGAACATAATAATTACTAGAGAATCCATTTCAAGTTCTGATATTCATTCTATTCACTTTTTTCATTCGGAAAGTCAAGATGTACTACACTAAAGTGTTAGCAGAAGACACATATTAAGGTGAAAGAGACAACACAACTGGGGACAATCGAATGTATTTAAATACAAACTTACAGGATCTCTTAGCAAAATATGAGAGCCATGCAATAATTACTTCATTTGCAAAATGTCAATCAATCGTCTCAAACTTAATTGTTCCTTCATTTCCACATCAATCACTCTCTGTTCTCATTCTCTTCTCTTCGATCTTCTTGACCTTCTGCCATCATATATTCCACTTTCTATTGATGATGCATACTACTTATATCTGTCGACATCAGTAGCACACACCACAACGTAACTAGGATTGGTTGGTTAAAATGAAATCCTTAGTAAACAATATACTATTATATGCATCATTCACCAGCTAAATGAATGAAAAAAATACTAGATATTGGACTTTTGATAAACAGTTATCCTCAAACGTTATAATAGCATATTATAACTACCTTATTTCCCAATAAACATCATCAAAGCATATGACAAATAAAAATGACAATTTCACTTTGTAACAGATTAAATAAAAACTTAGAATCTATAAACTACCACATAAAACATTGTTTATCATTCTATCATATAAGATTGAATTCTAAACACTTTCATTATTAATATCAGAGAGGTTTTTTGGATATTATAGTAATTTTATTGGTTAAGATCATGAGTCAATTGTAGATTGACCACTGTGGAAGGCCTGGAAGCACTGACGGATTAGTTAAATCAGTTGAATAATTGAAATTAGATATTAACACCACTGGATGCCGGCTCAATGGTCTGGAGTTTAAGCGTCCTCGCACGAGACCGATAGATCCTGGGTTCAATCTCTCGAGGTGGGATCATGGACGCGTACTGCCAAGGAATCCCACACTAGGACGAAACGGCAGTTCATTGCTTCCAGGTTTTCCATGGTGATCTAGCTTCAATTGACTCATGAGTTCAACTATTAAAAATTTCATTATTGTTTATTGAAATATATAATAATTGATAAATGTTCTATACATTCTGATCAGCGTTTTTTTTAAGCGAGTTAGTTTTCTACGGGATGGAGTCGCTAACCCCATGCCCAACTCTCCTCCTTTACCCAGGCTTAGGAGCGGCAGTAATCCTAGAAGAGCTACACACAGAGTCTCCATACATTCTCCCTAAGTACATTCGAAATGAATTATATTTTTTTGTTTTGTTTAAATCTGTTAATAGATTTGTTTGAATTTTTCAATTTTTCATTGATTGACAGATTAAATTATTTAAATCAGTAAAAAAGATTTATCTTTTATTCCAAACTCATTACAGTTAATTATGGGTGTTGATGAAATAACTATACATCTATTAAATATAAAAGAATAAGCAAATATACCATTGTAGGGACTGATTGAAATGGAAAAATTATAAGTAAATTAATAAGTTTACAATGATAATTATCTAAATATAAAATCTTATTTCAGTAGTTTGATAGTAGTATCATGATTATATATATATATATATATATATATATATATATATATATATATATATATATATATATATATATATATATATATATATATATATATATATATATATATATATATATATATATATACGGATAGTGTGTAGTGAAGAGAATGATAACAGTGAGTGATTAGTGTGGAAATGAAGGAACAATCAAGTCTGAGATAACTGATGGACATTTTGCAAATATAACTCTCTTCGGTAAATCCTGGATCTTCGTTATCATGATTATTTTATCTCATAAACTTTATAGTATGTCATTTTATCTCTTATAGAGTATTCCTCATTTGTGAAGAAAGATTTTAAGTCATTTCCGTTTTTTTTCTTATGATATGCAATGTCAGTGAAAGTTTTCATCGATTCCCTTAAAATTACAAATACATCTTAATGATGAGTAGTGCCATATAGAACGAAACTTATGTCAAGAGTTCACTGATGACCACATTGAAACACCTTACATTCTATCATAGTGTATTCTATTGTGAATTGGTTAGGTTAGTGGTTTAATTACAATCTCATCGGTTGAATTTAATCAATGATAAACGATTAGACAAACATAATGGTCTGTTTGAATATCTGAGCTACCTGTTCCTGTTATCTAGATGTTTCAACAAGTTATCTGTTTCCTTGTTTGTTTTAACACATTATTATGTCTATAATTCCAATAACTTATCCAGGTATGTTTATGAAACGTTTACAAACTTTTACTGCACAAATTATAAAAAAGTACTATCACAGAAATCGTGGAGGCTGGCATTATACATCGAAAGAATATAAATTAATCAGATATCGATTCTTGAACCGCTATCACGTAACTGACGGTCATTCAGCATTTATCGTCAGGATCAATCAAGAAATAAGAAAAGGAAAAGTGTTGAAATACCTTCAGTTGAGAATTCTACATCGCATGAAAAAGGGAATATTGAATAAAGCCATTAACAATAATAATAATGGAAATGGTCATTAGTATCAGAAGCGGTTTTTGTGGAGATTGTAGTAATTTCAAGAGTTGAGACCATGAGTCAATTGAAGCTAAACCACCATGGAAAACCTGGAAGCACTGGACGGCCGTTTCGTCCTACTGTGGGACCCCTCAGTAGTACACATCCACGACCGCGCCTCGCGGGATTCAAACCCGGGACTTGTCAGTCTCGCGCCAGGCGCTAAACCAAATAGACCACTGAGCCGGAATCTATGGTGGTCTAGCTTCAATTGACTCATGATCTCAACTCTTGAAAAATGGTCATTATTTAGTGATCAGTCAATTCTAAGTACGTTGTCTACTTAGTGATAAGCATTAAAACTCCTGCTGAAATTTTAATAGAAACAAATTTAATGGAAAACAATTCATTGTAATACACATCTGAAAATAAGTCAGCTCTTATGGTTTACATTTATTTTCTTTCATTAACTTACTTATTTTTCCTCCCAACTCTAAAGAAATGTATCCAAGAAAATGAATTTTCTACATAAGAAGCTTCATATTTTGTTTACTCAACCAGTTCGACAAAAATGTATGGTAATTTATAGAAATTGTAGAAATGTTCTTAGTTTACACTGAGAACTAATTTTAGTTAGGCCTCCACTGGAAATCGGGAAGCACTCAATATTTGTTTTGTCCTAGTATGGGACTCCTCAGAAGTATGCATCCATGACCCCATCATAAAGGGTCAAACTTAGAACACTCAGTCTGCGACGGAAATACTTAACCTCTAAACCACTGACCTGACATCAAACCATATATACATTTAACTTCAACCAATTTATGATACTGCGTGTTCATCTTCCATTACCTGAAGTGGATAACTGTCTCACGGTTGGTCGTACAATATCGTGGTTGGTTAAAGTTAAATGTGTACATAGTTTGGTGTCAGCTTATTGATTTAGAAATTAAGCATTTACTTCAGAGACTGAATGTCCTAAGTTTGACCCTTTGCGGTGAAGTCGTGGATGCACACTTCTGAGGAGTCCTATACTAGGACAAAACAGATATTTACTGTTTTCTGGTTTTCAGTAGAGACCTAGCTAAAATTAGTTTTTCGTGAGAACTTTGAAAAAATTATCTGTTAAATGGAATTAAATATCGGTTACTTAGTTTGAATACAAACATGAAACGTTTAATCGGCTTGTTATGATAAATGGTTTAAACCTTAAAATCTAATCGGAAGAAGATTAATGCTTATTAAAGGTTCTATCAAGTTACCTACATCATTTTCCCGGTTAATAGAAGTGCTTTACATTTTAGATCAATCTTCCCTACTTCTATGTCATTAATTCCCAACAACAAATTTAAACAGTACAGATATTATCGTACTTGTTGTGTGTTGAAATCTCTGCTTTCGTAGCACTGTTTGCATCCGTGCTGGAATTATTTTCTGGTGTAAGAAATTAACAAACAACAAATCTGCTAGTACGGAGATTAGATGGATTTTAGATAACATTGGAATTCGGGACATAGGTTTCGTTCGACTTGGGACTCACCAGATAGATGTACATAAATTCCATTGCTAATGTCTACTCAAAGACTAAAATGTAGTGGCTTTTGTCTCAAAATTGTTAACACATTATCTACTATGCTCATGACGCTAGATGGTGATTAACTTGTGAAACGAATATGATTCGTGTATTAGAAAGTGTTGAAATCATCCAATTGTTGAGATTCTTGAATAGATTCTGTTCGATTTTTTTATGTTAGTGTGGTATGTGCTACTGATATCGACAGATATAAGTAGTATGTATCAACAGTAGAAAGCGAAATATCTGATGGCAGAAGGTCAAGAAGATCGAAGAGAAGAGAATGAGAACAGAGAGTGATTGATGTGGAAATGAAGAAACAATTAAGTTCGAGACGATTGATTGACATTTTGCAAATGAAGTATTTACTGTACGGTTCTCAGAATTTATTAAGATGTTGTATAATTTTGCATTGAAATACATACGATTGTCTCAGGCAATGTTCTCATTCACGACATTAGTATGTTTTCTTCCTGTATGGAATTCTTTCATATAGACATTTTTACCACAATACAGTATTTGAGTATTTCTATTATAAAATCAATGATTGTTCATCACGATCTCTCTGTAAATATTTTCATTCATTCAGTTTACAGATCAACAAAATGATTGATAACTTGATCCCTTAATTGAGTTCTTTTTCTTTTCTAATCTTTTCAGGTAATGTTCAAATTTATTCACATTTATATAATCCATATACAACTCATACTTCCATTGGATCACATCATTGTGCTCATGATTCAAACAGTGTAAATATTCCACGATTAAAAGATAACAGTAATAATAATAATAATGATAATAAACATTATACATTTTATTCAGGTGCTCATCTGCCTAGTTTTTAGCTACACATTGTTTAGGTCAATCATCTTCATTATTATCTACTCCACCATTATCACCATTACAACAAAAGAGAAAACAATTAAAAACTTCATCATCATCATCATCACCAATTGGTATAGAATGTCGACAAAATTGTATTGGAGATAAATCAAAGTATAATTCTAATTTTATTGTTGATCATAGAAATAATTGTATGATAACACCAGGTTGTTTTATATCGAATTGTGCAGAAACAGAATTACCCACATTAAAAACATTCATACAACGACAACAACAACAACAACGAAATGATCGAATACCGCCAATCCCAGTAAAATTAAATATTCAATCACATTGTGATAATAATCAAGGAATATTGAATGAAAGTCAGCAAATATTTGAAGACAATGATAAATATAATATTACACAAGATTATCAACGGGTATGTGCAAATATAATACAGAATTCATAAGTAGATCAGAATGGGTTTTCTGGAGAGTTTTAGAAATTTCACAGGTTGAAATCATGAGTCAGTTGAAGCTAGACCACCATTGAAAACCTGGAAGTCGTTACCAGTGGAGTTCAACCAGGTCTGTTGTGAGATAGGAACTCACTGAAGACAATGGTGTACGGTAGCGCAACTTCGTGGATTGGTTGAAGTTAGACATTAACACCGTTGGATGCCGGCTCAGTGGTTTAATGGTTAAGTGCTCGCGCGCGAAGCCAGTAGGTCCTGGGTTCGAGCCTCGCGTGGTGCGGGATCGTGGATGCGCACTGCTGAGGAGTCCCATGCCAGGACGAAACGGCCATCCAGTGCTTCCAGGTTTTCAATGGTGGTCTAGCTTCAACTGACTCATGATTTCAACCTGTGAAATTTCATAAGTAGATCTTCAAAATGTACCATTGTGACAGTTTGTTAATTTATGTATGGTTGTACTTCATCTATTGAATAAGTAATTGAAACAAATGGAGATGTAGAGTAACTCATTCTATATATTTAAACCAACTGATGTTAATTGATAGAAGCTAGATGACAAATAATGGCAAGTAAAGATTTCATGCTTGTCAGTGCAAGATGTATCTGTAATCTTTAGGGAAGTGATGTTTGTTGTAGGATTCCAATTCTCATCGTCCAAACTCACAGTTTAAGACGTTATTCTGCCCATGCTTAACACCCTGTAAAACTAAGATATCTACTATGAATGATCACTGAGTACTAACCAATATGATGTCTATAAAACTCCCTCTTAGTGCTGGTCTATTTTAATCGGTTAAACAAGTTGCAATATGGTCACTAGTTTAAGTGACTTGAAATCACGTGAATTGTGTTCAGATGGTAAGTGATTGGGGTTTGTTCATAGGTTACGTATATATATAATAGACTTCAATACAGAACCTTTGAAGTTACTGATTATTAGTAGTCACTTCTTCTTAATAAGCTTACCGTTTAGTTATTGCCGTTTATTCTTCTGGGTATATGAGTGTTTACATTCAAACTGTAGACATCAATTCCGAAGTACGTTAGCCGAACAACTACTTAGGAAATTACTTATGATAATGCATATTAATTTATTTTCATCATAGATAATGGCAATCATGCTCTTACGTAATATTTGAATATTGTCATGCAGTATCGTAAAGCTTAATATTACTGACCCAGATTTAACAAAACTCCATATTACTTTATTAAGTAACCTGGCTGAATGTAATCACTAATGTATACATTGAACGAATTGATTTATAGTTTACAACTCAATTATTTTAGTGATGACTTCTGATATCTTGTCTATAAAAACAGTCTTTAAACACAATACTGAAAATATTTAACTCATTATATTGCTTACATGGTATCATACAGAAGTTTAGACAATCGAACGTTTTATATCAATCTGCGATTAACAGACACGTCGATATCGAGTTAGTTCATCAGTCCTTAAAGAAAAAAACCAATTAATCACATGATCAAAGGTTAACTAAGCAAACTAATCAACGGCAACAAGAGGATAAATAAAGATAATATGACATGAAATGAAAAGAAGGTCATCATAGAGAGTTTACTTGGTTTTGGTTGAATAATCGGAAAGATTACTTTCATCTGAAGTAGTGGCTAATCGATTTTTGCAGAATGATGCTTAAAGATCGACAATTAAAGCATCCAGCTCAGAGAGGTAATTACTACCACTGTGGTATATATTACTGATGTCAACAGATATAAGTAGTATGTATCACTAATCGGAAGTGGAATGTTTGACGGCAGAAAGTCACGTAGATCAAAAAGAGAATGAGAACGGAGAGTAACTGGTATGGAAATGAAGGAACAATCAAATTTGTGACAATTGATTGACATTTTGCAAATGAACTATTTACCGTATGCTTCTTAGATCTTACTAAGAGATTTGGTTGTTCTAGATCACTACACCACTAACAGATATTTTGAAAAAAAAAGACTTCTGGGGTTTTATTTAGCATAGTGATGATGTAACTCAAAATAAGTAGACAATACACACTATTTGATGGTATCGATTAGTGTCTTGAAATAGTCTGACTTTGTTCTATTAGATATAACCTTATAATGAATTTAATATGGAAAATGTTTCGAAAGTCAACTGTAAATGTATTGTTCCACTATATATACATCATGTGTATTTTTAGTTTACACCGATTAAAATGTCATTCGAGGTATGTTTTATGTGCGCCATCATGTAGGCAATATAAATCTACTGATGTGTAATTCATGATTATCATATGATACAAGCTTTTTTCTTCATTTCCTATAATCTAACTTGGAATTGCGTGATCCACTCAGACGACATTTTTTTCGTTTTATTCCAAGTAAAAAAGGTCCTTCTAAAAGAGGGACATTTGTTAAAATATTATTATTATTATTACTATTATTATTCAACTGTATATCATTTTATCTTGTTCTGTTTGACTCTACACTTACAAATAACCATAATTCATCTTTATTGCCCAAATATAACATGGATTTTAATCAAGTACAATGTGAATGTAGACATGATCAATATTTTCATCCGTCTAATATAGCTGATCTAGAATTATTTCTAATTTACCTGAAATGAAACAAGATCACTGTATATCAGTCAATATTGTTTAATTCATGAGTCGATGTAAGCCAGATAAATAATGAGAACATGAAAGAACTAGACGGTAATTTTGTCCCACTATCAGACTCCTGGGTAGTATGCATCCACAATCGTGGAACAAAGGGACTCGAACCCAGAACCTTCGGTTTCGCACGTGAACACTTGACTTTTAGACCACTGAGCCGACATCCAACGGTGTTAATGCCCAGCTTCAATCGACCCATGATCTTGCGTAACCATTCATCGATTGTCTGAGGTAGATACTTGTCTCTACTCGACACGGATTGGACTCAAATGGTCACAGCTTCTCACTAGAACCTTAGGAAATCCATCTTGTATCTAGCCACTAGTGAGCATATGTTGATTATTATTAGAATGGGGGTTTCGGAAAGTGTAGTAACTTTATGTCATAACTTGTGACCGCCGATTAGAGGACAGTGACTTATCGATCGGACCAATGATGCGTAAAACCGTATGAGCAGCCTAGAGTTCTGATTGGCCCTGCTTTCCGCCTAGCCCAGCCAGATAAGCCCAGAACACAACTCTCAGCCTCTGCGATATGAATAATGTATTTCAAACATACTCTGTTTATATGTCAATCAAGCAGACCACAACGTACAATAAAATAGAAAATAACATTTGTACAATATTTGGCCAACAGGAAAATGACATGCGAAATAAAAATTGACCAATAGGAAGATGATGCCCTTTCAAGTCCAAGGATAGCATTAGACCTAACAGGATAATTTCTGGGATAGTTTTCTGAATATCCCAACACTTCAATAGTTGAATTCATGAGTCGATACAAGCTTGAGCAATATTAAAATCCTGGAAACTGAAGAGTCCCATACTAGGACGAAACTTTCGTCCAAGGTTTCCAGGTTTCGTATGGTGATCTAGCTTAGATCATCTCATGAGTTTAACTATTGAAATCACTACAATCTCCATAACCTCCCGCTATTCTAATAAATGATTATTAATTAAATTACCGCATGTAGTTTTGTAAGACTGAATATGTCAATGGAAATAACGACAGATCATTGATTAATTTGTGACATTTAATCTCATTTCTTTGTGACTGGTCTCTTTATTTGACACGTCAAATTAACTTGGTTGTAGTATTGTTCTATTTATATATGACAGTAAAAAATCCGTTCATTTAATTGTATATTCGGTTGTTTATTTCAAATCGAACCTTTCCATTTTGGAAATGAATGATTTGATTATGTGAAGGAATTATACGTATGAACACTTTTATCATGATAGTATTTTATAAATCAGCTGGATCATTTTACTTGTGAAATTGAAAACTTAAGAATATTCCCTGATAAACTTTAGCGTCTTCATCATAAACTGATCTTTTCTAAACGGTTATTAGAAACCAGGAAGAATTACATAGCTGTTCTTTCCTAATATGAAACTATTCAGTAGTACCTAAACATAGTCCAAAGAGGTATTAAACTTAGAATCTTCAGATATAGCAGCAAATGCTCAACAATGAAACCATAGAGTAGGTATTTAATGATTTACATGTATAAATTTAATCAACTCCTTATACTAGGCCATTATTTTTCAGTGTTATTGATAGGTATCTGTATCACTAATAAAAGTCAGTTGGTGATATAAACTTTAAAATTTGACCATCTCCACAAACACTTTGAAGAAATTAAATTAATCACTTTTTCAAGATTCGTCATAATAGGCGAGACCATAATTTATGGACGACATTTGACCGAAGCTCAAGTGATCTTCAGAGTGTCCAACTAATAACTACGACCATATGACGGTTATAAACCAGTGTGAGGAATTAAAATTATGATTTACAGTTGATAGTTAGGGTTAGGAATTACATTTAGTATTCATCACGAACTGACATCAGTTATAATGCCAAAACTCTATTTAGCCAAATGGATGAGTGAATTTCGCTCCAAAATCCGAGACCTGTTATCTTATACGTGATTGGTTCGTCCAGAAATTATAGTCTCGCCTCATAATATTTATGTCGATATTTATTTTTGACATTAACTATCAATAAATCATGTTGACACTTATAAAAAGCGGGAAATATTCAGGTTGATGAGTTTGAATTTCAAGAATTCCGTATTTCTTATCCAATTAGAGCTAACGAATACTTAAAGAAGACTCTAGGATATTGTTATATAAAAACTATAAATATACTAACATGGTCGATAGCATTCGATCTGCACTAATAAGGACTTGACATACATGACATTGATCACCACACAGTGATCAATCAATTGTGATACTAACGTTTCTCTTATTGTGATTCCTACCTTATTATTTGGAATATAATTACGTTTCTGTTAGATTGCGTTCTAGTTTGGTAACTTATCGAATGAAATGGTATCCAAGATTACTAAGAAATAACAATAGCTGGGTCGTAATAATAGAAATCATAACAAAGTGTGATTATAGATTATGGGGAATGTAAATATTACTAAAATTAGATGATCATTCTATGAAACGGTTCATACCAGTACGTAATTTGTAGTTTCAAATTCTTGTTGTTTATTTATAGAAATAATGACGACATTAAATTCAGTTAACGCTTTCATGAATTTTCATAAAATTAGGAAGATTCCTATAGTCAATATATCTCATCATTAATGCCTTGTAGACTATCTTAACACTCATTCTATATATATTATATGTTATTATTTATCTTAGGAAATTTTCAAGGATTAATCATCTGAAAAATATTAACTCAAGTATTTACTTACCACATACTTCTGTTACTCCTCGTGGAGGAGCATAAGCCGATCACCAGCACTCACCATTCAACTCTGTCCTGGGCAATCCTTTCCACTTGTTTCCAATTACCATTAATTGTTTTCATATCTGCTTCCCGAAGTAGTATGTTTTTCGGTCTTCCACTTTCCCATTTTCCTTCAGTATTCCAAATAAGCGCTTGCCCCATGATGTAGTTTAGTTAAGAAACGAATCGCGAATTTTTTAAAACCCAGATTGACTTGAACCTGAATTAGTTTTCATTACTTACAATCTAAGCCTAACATAATGATAACTGAACTTGAACATACATTTAGATCAGTTCTATGGTTCAAGATATTAGCCTAACAAAAGGAGAATATCTCTAGGAATTGAACTTGGATCAAGAAACGATTGATCAATAACTTACATAATCAATGTTTGGATCCATTAATTAGTAAATACCCTTGTTTAAAAAAACTAGACTGTTTCACATAGTGTGACGATTCATCTATATATTGTATTTAGTATGTTCAATTTTCAAATTTCATTTGTTTGTTTGTTTTTAATTGTCAGTGGTTCAATGGATAGTTTAAACTTATCTGAGTTAAAAGAATAATGATGTTATGACTTATGACTTTGTACCCTATTAATATATCACGTAATGATACAGCCAATTAGAGAAGAGTGACTTAACAGGCAGGGTTAGGTAAGGAGAAGGACCAATAATGACTCTAGACTGGTCATAAGGGTTTACGCGTCATTGATCCGGTCTACAAGTCGCTGTTCTCTAATTGGCGGTATCATTATGTTATATAATAATAGGGTACAAGACCACAAGTTATCACTATTAACTTTACTAGTATTATGAAGAAATTATTTGGATTATTTTGAACATGTTAGGTTTATTTTAATTCAGTCAACTTAATGAAAAATCATCAATTTTCTGTCAGTTACAAAAGATTTTTCTTACTGATAACATATATTACTGTTATAATCTGAACTAGTCCGAGTACTGATTGTGATATATAAGCTTCCTAAACGTGTGCACAAACAGGTTACTTGAATGTAAAAACTTCTGGTGAACAGGATGATTTTCTGGGCTAGACATATCCAGATTACATACACAACTCATTCAGAAATATAGACACATATCCCTCAAAAAATTGGGCCACATTTTCAATCAATAAAGAGTGTCGATTACTTTAGAATATATAACCAAATCTAAACCAATAGTGTTCGCTTATCATCATCTCTCATTTATCATTTAGCCTATATCTGATTAGTTCAAGGTACCAATTTTATTTTGTCTATTGTTGACGATCTGAGTTTCAGTGAACAAATTGAGTTCTAAGAGAGAGGACGAGTACACAAAGACCTGAGACTTTTCATATACTTCTTTAGTAAAAAATATAAACTTGCCAACTAGCTAAATAACTGACTAAGTTATTTATTTTAATAGTAAATCCACTTCAACAATCCTCTTCATTATTGAGATCTGTTTTAATGTAGAGTTTACAAAATATCGGTTAGTAGGTCAGTTATAAACAACGTGGAACCTGCTATGTATATGCATCAGTTCAAGTTGCCAAACTATATCAGTACAGTGAGATGAAGTTATCAAGATAAATGCCAGGGTAATGAAAGAAGTGACAGTATCTGTAAATATTAGAAAAGATTAATCATTCATAATGTGATTCTAGAGGAAAGAATTTATTTTTAGTACATAAATGTGGAGGAAAATTCTACAACTCACGATTTAAGATAAGACAAAATGTGAATAGATCTACATCATTCCGATCAATTCAGAGCCATGCCATAAAACATCACCAACAGTTGATTGTGATGATTACTAAGCTCATAACAAGATAGTACTTATTCATAAACTAAGCACAATGATTTCATGAAATGATGTTCTGTTTTGATTTAGTCACCTATGCAACAGGTGATGTAAGCTGACAAAGACGAAGAGCCCTATTTGAATTCATTACGAGATTTCATACCGATTATGAACACATATAAAATATCAGTAAAGGGTTTTATGGATACTATAGTAATTTAATACTTGAATTCATCGGTCGATTGAAGCTAGACGACCATGTAAAACCTGAAAGTAGTGTACGGTCGTTTCGTCTTAGTGTGAGATTCTTCAGCAATGCGCATCCACGATTCCGCTCCTCGAGATTATTATATTGATTTACCAATAATCATAAAAAACGAGATAAATAAAGTGACTATATGAAGAAATCTCATTTTTATCATCATAGAAATGCGGTTTTCAAAAAAAAACTACAAATTGAAATTGAGATCATGAACCGATTGATGTTAGACCATCATTGAAAACCTGCGATCACTGGAAGGCTACTTTGTCCTATTATGGGATTCCTCAACAGTGCGCATCCACGATCCCGCTCGCGGGATTTGAACCCAGGGCCTTCAGTCACGCAAGAGAACAATTAACCTTTAGACCACTGAACCGGTTGGCATCCAACTTCAACCAATCCACGAAATTGCGCGACCATCTTACATTGTACTAAGGTAGATACCTGTCTCTAACCGACACGGATTAACTCCAATGGTCAAGGCTTCCCACTAGAACTCCCAGAATTCCCTCACGAAGCTAGTCACTAGTGAGCACATGGTAATTATCAGTATAGGGTTTTGGAGATTATTATGTTGTTGTTTGAGATCATGAACAGATTGATATTAGCCAACCATTGAAAACCGTCGGATGTCGGTTCAGTGGTATAGAGGTTAAGCGTTTGTTTGCGTGACTGAAGGTCCTGGGTCCAAATCTCACGAGCGGGATTGTGGATGTGCACTGTTGAGGAGTCCCATAATAGGACTAAATGACCGTTTAGTGCTCTCAGGTTTTCACTAGTGTTCTAATATCAGTCGGTTCATGATCTCAATCAATAACATAATAATCTCCACAAACCTATGCTGATACAAATTGAAATATATCAGAATAAACTTGAAGATAAAACCGTTCTAGGAAGAAATTTGTAATATACTTCTCTTTAAAATAAAAGAAAAAGGAAAACACTCGATATTATTATTGTAACTAAGGGATCAATGATTTATGCATGCTATCTCCATATTAGTCAACTTAACTTTCAGACTAACAACAATAATAATAATAATCATTATTATTATGAGGTATAAAATAGGATACTCTCTAAGGAAAAACAATCTATGAACGAGTATTATCCAGTTTAATGAATCATTCATTATCTTGTCAATATAACCATGGAGTGTTTAGTTTAGCACAAAAAAAAGTAATCAGACTTCATTAACAGTTTCATGAGAAACTGCTATAAATTATTGTATAAAAAGTCATATTCTATATTTCAAATGAAAATCTTATCTAGAAATGTAAGTTACCATTTACTCAATGGTTACATAATTGTCATCTTATTCAATCTTAAAAGAATATATATTGATTATTGTTAGCATTTACAAGGAAATTGTATTCGTACATTCTTTAGTCTTACAACGGTTTAATCAGTGATTAGTAACCAATATCGTGTTTGCCTAGTTTTCTATGAATGATCAAATTCTGACCAAGTAGCAATATAAACACTAGTCTAAGTGAATAGATATCAGGTATACTATGTTGGAAATGGTCAATGCTAAATTCTAGGTCAAGGTTTCAAGCAAAGCTAATCTGATTTCTTGATGAAACTAATGCCTATTTTGGGATTAAAATCTACGTCATCTAGGTTTATTGTCTGTGACATTACCATTGAGTTATTTATGCCATGGGCCAGATTTAGTTAGCACAAAAGTGTTCGTTTTCTTCAAGATTGTAGGTAAGCCTAATTAAAGAGTGCCAACTTTCACTCAGTCAAGACTAATATAGTGTTGTCTGTTGACTAGCTCCAATCAACTGACCTACATCTATATTAAACATCGTGAACAAGATCAGAAATGTCACTCAAAAAATGTCTAGTCTTCTGTACTTACTTAATTATATATCTAATTTGTGGTACGTAAATGTTATTTTTACCGGGTTGTTTGTGGTGATTGTCTATTTAAGGGATTCATGAATATTATCCACAATACGAATCCAATTTTCATTATAAGATAATATTGAATGAACAGAAACATTATCCTTATTACAATTCTTATATCTCATATTTCTCAATTAATAAAATACTAGTCTTTCGTGAAAACATTGTCATCACAATTCACTGACCACTGGGTGGTGATCAATGCCATGTGTGTCAAGTCCTTATTTAGTGCAGATCGAATGCTATCAACCATGTTGCAATGTGGCCACCAGTCTAGGTGACTCGACACTGCGTGCACTATATATTGAGATTAGATGGTGGTTGGAGGTAGTCGACAGGAAACCCTGGACCCGAGTTTCATGCTACTTGGTACTCGTCAGCAAGGTGTACCTGTAATCTTGAGGGAACTGATGCTCCTGACGGATTTGATCCCGTGTCACCCAGCTTCACAGTCAGAGACATTACCACTGAGCTATCCGAGCCGCGACCAACCTCCTGTAGGACTGTGATGTAATCACAATTGATTGATCACTGTGTTGTGATCAATGTCATGTATGTCAAGTCCTTGTTAGTGAAGCTAGGTGACACGGTATCGAATCCGTCAGGGAGCACCAGCTCCTTCAAGATTACAGGTATACCTTGCTGACCAGTGTTAATTAGCGCGAAACTCGGGTCCAGGGTTTTCTGTCAACTACCTCCAACCACCATCTAATACATCGTCATCAACATAATAATAGTAATAATAACAATAATAATGGCTTTATTCCGTGCCAGTATGGAATTCTCAGTACCACTGGTGCAATATAAC